>CM061097.1:3083750-5795000 GCA_030770545.1 Macropodus opercularis | reverse complement strand
ATACATGTAAACAGGTTATTGTGGTTGGCTGAGCCTGGCTGCCTGACAGAAGCTACAAAGACCAAGGGAATATCAATTGATACATTTCATATTCCTCGTCAGCTCGCCGGAGATGACAGCGTGAAAGCTGCTGTCGGCGAGAGCGATCCCTCTCTGCCTCCTCCTGACAATGCCGTTTGATGGAGATCTGAACTGTCCTGACTGATGTGCTCTCGACACACCGAGCGCGGCACGCCTCCGAGCCCGCGGACCGCGTCCCATAACGATCCATGACAGACTTTCTGAAACAAAAGTGCAACTGTGGGAAAATGAAATGTTCCTGGTGTCAGCGTGCGAAAAAAAGAAGGCCCATTCTAGAGGACACAGAAGTACATTTCAAAAATCTAACTTTTATTAAAACAAAAAACAAAAACAAAAAAATCAATTATTGACTCATTAACAAGATTATAAAACAGTGATTTAGTTACATAAATAAATTGATATCGGTGTATCAAATCTTAATTTCATAAGCATGTATACATGGGACATTGTAATAAATAAAATGGGAGAGCAGAAGATTCCTACACAAACAAAAATAACAAAAAAACAGCTAGAAAGACTTAGAGGAAATTGTTTCTGAAGAGAACAAGAGACACTGGACAACATATTGTTTTCACCAAACACACGTGAGGAATTGCTTTGTTAAAGCATGAGTTACACAGCCATTCACTTACTAATTAAGGACACTAAAGCTGGGACCAAGGTGGGTTGTCTCTCACCTCTTAGAACGCGTTTGGTTGTTAGATAGATCTCCTGTTTGGTTACTTTAAAGCGTTAAGACAAGGCAAGAGAAAAGGCTGCTTTTATCTTTAATCAACACAAGAAGAGATGCACAGAAATGAAAACGGAAGAGATGCGATATAAAGAAGTAGGTGAAAAAATAAGTAATGACAGATAATCTGAAGTGTTTGGTGACACTGCGGTGGGTGGAAGGGAGAGCTGAGGAGACAGTTTTTTTGTTTTTCATTAATTGAGCCTGTGCATAATTATCTCTGTGAGTTAAGTTACTTTAACATGGGTTATATTACTGCAAAATTAAGCAGATATGTCCTTATATTCACGTAAGGCTGGACACATAATACATTGTTTTTTTGACCACAACTCCAATTAGCTCTTGTATAAAGCACATTATAGTTTTTGCCCATAGAGTCCTATGGAGTACTAGGCTAGTACAACAGCTTACATGCATAACTAACGTACTTCAAGAAATTCTGTATTGTGTTTTCAAACATTTATCGACCAATGGCCTGAAGTAGTCTACCTCCCTCCCCTCTCTATGCTTTAGTCAGCAGGAATGAACAACTGTGTTTTCTCCGCCATCATCAATTTGAATCAATCTGCATTTCTGACGGGATCCAGCGTCTCAAGTAGGAACACGTGTGACCTTACGAGTCTTCCCCAAGGTCGGCCTAGTCCTTCTGATATGTTCTGTTTTCAACAAAAGAGAAACAAAGAGAAGACAAAAGAGAGAGAGAGAAGGAGAGCGAGAGAGAGCAAACTACAGCGGCTTCAAGTATTTCACATTACATAGAATACTCTGTATAAATTAGTTAACATATACTTTCAGATCCTCCATATTCAGACATATACTATGGCATATATACAGAGTAGAATAAATGCTCGCTCATGTTGTGTCATGTTTTTGTCTTTTCCTGTAGTCAGTCGTTCATTTGTTCCGCCTTTTTCCTGCGTAGAGAAATCCCTGAGAACGTTCTGGTTGACAATTACTGAAGGTTCCACACAATGAACTATAACAGTAGAAAGTCTAATTTCTATGATTCACATGCACAGAGGGAAATGACACTGGCCTAGTCTGAAAACACCGTACAATGGTGGCTGTAGAGATGAGAAGGGTCTGACATTAGAGCCGATTAGTTTCGCGTTTTTTGGGGGGGGGGTTGAGTACCGATGCCGAGCAAGTGACGTACAGAAACACTCAGCAGGAATTGGACTCCGAAACTCCTCATAACCTCGGCCTCACTACTGAATCTCCTGTTTAACACTGTCAGTTATCGTTGACGATACATTTCATAAACGCAAAGTAAAAAAACAAACAAAAAACAAACACAAACTGGGAACAGGTTCAATACCGTATTATGAGGTAGTCGCCTCCCTCCGGGTATCTGCCTCACTAGAACCCACCCGTTATGTAGCTGAATTTGAACTGTCGAAATCACAGCTATACTACATTATATTAATGTAACAATAATACTCATTATCTTTGTCTAATGTGCCGTCACGGTAGCGCCTGCATACTGTCCTCGGTCTGAAACAGGTACTCGCTATGGAGGTGGGTGTGATTACAACGATAAGAACATGACGGGTTGACTAGGAGCATTGTTGTGTGTAATGAAGCTAATGCCTGGGACCCCGAGAAAACTAATGGCTGCTCAAGTGCTGCTGCTGCTGCTACTGCTGAGTCTGGAGAAAATGCTGATGGCGGCTTTCTGTCAGTGCTAACCCAAGCTGTGCCAAGCCGAGCTAAGCTGTGCAGTGCTGCCCGGGGCCCACCGGTGAGGGCCTGGACAAAGGGAGGTGCTCTGTGTGGTTTAAAGCCTTAGTTTCTCTTTGAGGATGCCGAGACGTCTTTATTTTGTTTTCTTGTTGTTGTTTTAAGCTGATCGTTATTGTAGAAGGGCTTCAGCCACTTGACAACGTATAACTCAGTATACACTGAAAAAGGGAAAAAGATGCTTTAAATCATAAAAATAAAAAATTAAAAGCCATTTCACTTTTCGTTTTCCTCTCATACACATGTAGAGAAATACACACGACATTCACAACGTGACAAATTTCCTCTCTTCTGAAAAATAAAAACACTTCTGTACACATAGTAGTAATAATATTATTAATAATAATAATAGTAATGTTTATAACAATAACAACAGCAAGAACAATAATACCGCGTGTGGCTCTGTTGATTTTTTTGTCTTCTTTTCCTTTCTCTTTTTGCTTCATTCTACAAGTCACATCCCTCTTTTTTACTTATCTATTTTATATAAGTCCAAAAGAAGTTCAAAAGGCAGACTCAAGTTAATAGAAAAGTACTAGAGTGGGAAGGGGGGAAGCTTTCAGAGACCCCCATCCTCGCCCTCAGCCGAACCGCTCCCTCACCAGCATCATTAGTTTCTTTTTGCCCTTGTAGATCTGTTTCAGGTTGTCTATGAACTGGGTGAACTGAATGTGTCCGTCGTGAGCCATCATGAAAGTCTCCCGGGCTTTCCCCAGGAACTCTATAAACTCGCTGTAGTGGCGCGGGCTGATGTGTGTGAGCCGTGAATGTGTTGTGTTGATGTAGGCCCCAATGGTTGCGTCCAGCAGCTGCCTGAGCGGCGCCTTGTCCAGGGACATCAGCTTCCCCGAGTTCCTGCGGCTGTGCAGCGCCGACACCATACCCGGCGTGGTCAGCGTGCACCTCCGCAAAATGTCCGAGAGCACGGTGGCGCACTTCACGCTCTTCACCACCAGCGGGATAACAGCAGCTAGCTCGTTCTTTCCTAGCGAGTGGCTCAGGGCGCAGGCCCACAGCACATCGTTGATGGCCGGGTGCGTGTCCTGGTTGTAACTGAGGTTCAGGTGAGCCATGGCTAACGTCGCCAGCTTGTACGCCCTCATGGGGTAACCGCGGTGCTCCATGTAGCGTGCTATGGTGAAGAGCTGAGTGTAGCTCATCCCCGTCGCCGCCGCATCCAGTACAATCTGGTAGGCTGTCTCGAAGGCAATGTGGTCCTTTTCACAGAGTGTAAGAGCCGAGAGGGCGCAGTTCTGAGGGTCCTTCATGGCACACTGCAGGGCGAGGGTGCGGGCCGACGAAGCCAGGTTCTCCTGCTGATGGCAGTCCAGGTGCAGGCGGACGATAGTGCTGTTGGACATGACAGTGGTGGCCACGATACTGGTGGCTTCTGTGGGGGTGAAGAGGGTGAACCAGCTCTGCATGATGCTGTCCAGTGCGTACACACCTGACAACACACAAACACACGACACTGAACTAAAATCTGCAGAACAAGCAACGTACGAAACTAAACTAAAATCAGCTACTACCCAAAAACAACTAGGCACTTACCCACTTCAGTGGCACATGTGACTAACCAGCGCACCATCTCTCTCCTTCTCCAGTTTAAAGTGGACAGAGTTATTCTCATCACCTGATGGGAAAACAATGAATAATAGGTGAGTTACACATTACAGGGAATGCAGCTGGTCCAAGACCAGCCTGGTTTGCTATTTAGAGCCCAGGGTGTCATGAGAGCATTCAAGCAAGACCAGACCACTCATATCATTAACAACTGCAAATTCCAAACAATTAATGTAGACAATAAATAACAATTAAATCCCAGCCTGGCTGAGAGAATATTGCTGATGATCTTTAGAAGGTTAATAGACACAAATAAAGTTGTATTTGTACTGGTAGTATAAAATCATTCCTGTGCTCAAGTGATGTTGAAACTTATGCTAAAATATTGACACAGTCGAGAGCATCCTCAAGAGTTGTGAGTTGTTTTGTTTGAAGAAAAAAAAATTGATGTTAAAAAATAAAGATAGCATTATTAAAAATGAATCCTTTTTCCAGGGGAACTTGTTTGTCTTTAGTGTAAACCTGTAACTCTACTGGTGCTTCAATCTGGCAAGGCCCCGAAATGTGCAATGTGACGTGACAACCCCCTAAAAGCGTAGAGTGGTACTGGTTTGGCAGACGGTGGAGGCTGGGTGCTGTACCTGCAGTCCCAGCTCCAGAGACACTTTGAGAAGTGTGATGTCGGGCAGGCTGTCCATCAGAGTTGCGATCTTGAACGCGTCCTGTGCCAGTTTGAAGATGTGAGACGAGGAGTGAATGTTTTTCTGAATGGACTCCAGGACTGTCTCCAGCCTGCGACTGTCACCTAGAGGGCACAGACACACAGGAACGTTTCAGAGGAGGCGTTTAGAGACACGGACTGTGTGTGTGGCAGGTCCTGTCATTACACGTGCCCGTACCTTTGGCAGCGGTGAGCATGGTGGAGGCAAGCTCACACTGCTGGGACTCTATGTGGCTCAGGGTGAACCAGCGCGGGTAGCGGTTGGGCACCACGGACACGATGTGGTGAGGTCGTGTCAGGTCACCGGACGAGGCCGCTGATTCCAACACCGGCAACCTGATGGAGAAATTCACACAGAAAGTGAGATCCGAGTAACACTAGTCTGCAAAAAATGTTTACATCAGGTGAATACATAACTGACACTTTGATACTTTAGATAGTTATCAATTTTAAATGAACATTAGGCAGAGCGTGCTGACACAGGAAAGAGAGACTGGCTGAAGAATGGAGCGAATTATAATCCAAATGTTCGTGGATCATCATCATCACAGCGATACTCTGTCTTTCTTCATACAGTAATGAGACAGATAGAAATACTGTACAGACAGAAAAACTCTTCATTACGATGATCTGAAAGTGACTTCAAAATGAAAATGACTTCAGTGATCACAGGGGGATTACAGTTAGCCTATCCCTGCAATTTACTTCCAACCTAGTATTTAATCACCTAGAAACCAAGGTATAATTAGTATTTTCTTCACTCTAATTGGTCATAATGAAGTCAGAGTCATGCAACACCTGCTAGTGGATGAAGGAGCTCCACTAGTTTCTCTCCCTCATTATAATACTGACAGGGCCAAGTCTTCACCAGCACCACGAGCACCAACCAGCTCCATTACCGCTGTGGCCGGCTCATCTCCAATTCTGCTTCACTTCTTTTCCCCCCTGCTCCCACCTCAGTTTCAAAGGTCTTCTTTCCTTCAGAAGACAGCACAACCTGGCCTTCTCTCAGCCAATCACAAAGCTAATTGAGTCCACGGGGAAATTAAGGAATTCACCTTCCAGCCCCGTAAGGCTGGACACACATCAAACAAATACCGACACACATGAATGAGAGAAGTCACAACACACACACACACAAGCTCTGATAGACACACACACCTGCCCTTTTGAAAACACATCAAAGCCGCCTGGTAAAAGCAATGTGATGCTAAATGCCAGTTTCAATTTCAGAGCAGAGTGCATGTGATACTGTTGCCACCTGAGTGAAGGCATGTACAAAAGCAGCCTCTTCCTCACCGGGTTTGCCCAAGAGGGCAGAAGCGGGTCTCACCTCAGAGGGAGAAGGTGACAAAAAGCCCAGTCGAGATGCAGGCGGGTGTGAACACTAACACTTGGTGTAAAATGGATGTTTGGGAGCCTTAGCAACAGCCGGGTTCGCTCCACACACACATCTAAAGAGCTGCTAAAAGCCTCGACCACACTGGGGCCTTCTGGAAGATTCCTGGGGTGTAGCAAAGCAAAAAAGAAGGGCCCTGGGTAAAGATGGAGGCCTCATCAACATTCCTGTCTTTGTTTGGTTTTCACCAGAGAGCCAGAGGCCGGCATTGGTTGGGGGGGCTTGAGAGGCCTGCCCTGTTGAAAAATAACCTCCTCCAAATGTTGGGAGGAAAATCCATACTGGGCTATTGTTCCATGAGAGAAAAAAAAGAAAGAAATGCTCCGAAGCTTTCAATCTGTGCACAAGTACAGTATATTCCCTGCCACAGGTGCATTCTCACTGAGCACCTAGTAAACTACTGCAATCGGTGTCCTCCGACTATAAACACCATCATCTTTCCTCCGCAATAACACTATACAAACTCTCAACACATTGTCAACTGTGCTTAAAACATCAAATTAAAGCCATATTTCTTTACAGCTCTGCCACGGGTGCCTATAAATGTGCCTTATCAATGATACATAAAACACGAACACGGTGAGCTGGAAGAGACCATCAGCGAGGAGGGAGAGAAGCTTTCATGTCAAACAGGTCCGGTGGCACTGTAGCAACCCGTCACATCGCAAAAGGGCCACGGCAACGGTGATCACATGACGTGATGATGTGCAGGGTCAGACACCACGCGACAAGGAGCCATCGATGAATAATCAGAGATAGAGCTGATGTTCATGTAAAAGTACGCTGAACCAGAATTTCACTTTCAGAAAGGATGAGTGAAAAGATCTGAACAAAAAAGTGAGACGTTGATGAAAAGCAGAACCGGCCAGATTTTACCCAAATCCTGGGGCCCTTCAGATTTCTGGTCAGCATCACCATGACTACTGACCCCTCTGACTGTAAACACGCTTCACTCTCATAATATATCAAGCACACGGCTATCAGCTGAGCGACACATCCGCTGGAAGACTTCCACTCTATACACAGTCAGGTTTGGAAACCCGTGAGACGCCAGAGAGGAGGAATCAACCCAGAAGCTGTACGTAGTTAATCCACTGTTAGCAGAAACTAGATTAGCACCAGCTACACTACCTGCGAGTGGCACTGTCATATCATTATGTAGCTATGGTATAGTATACTGTATACTCAGAGGTTATGGATAATACGGAGGAGCAAAGGCTGTGGATTACAACCAGGATCTATATTCCTTAGCACAGGAGGACTCGCATCTCATATGGAAATCTCATACGATAAGAGGCGGCTGGGATTTGTCTCTTTGGCTTCCAAACAGTTGCGATAAGGACAGTCTCTGGCAAGGAGCTGCTTCTTCTGTGGCTGCAGTCAAATTCTGGGCAGCCCGTGAACCAGAAGGCAGCTCCTCTGTTTTTGTGTTGGCCGCTCGCACCAACCACCAGCATATGCTGCTTTCACAGAGTTTAATTAACCTCGTCGAAGGGACAGAAACACACACTTCAAAATTCTGGACACTTGATATGCATTTGTTTATGGAAGCAATCTCAGCTTCTCTCATTAGAAAAAATAGTTTGAGAGAGGAAAAAAAGAGAGAAATGAAACAGAGAAAGACTGTGGAAAGTGAAAAAGTGGACATGTACGCGAGAACCCTCCTTGTATCGATGATAGTGTTATAATGGGTCCATTAAAATAGCCCCGGTTCCTTTACCTACTCCTCTATATTTAACTGTCCACCATCCCGTGGGAGCAGGGAGGTATATGCTATCATATTACACTACGCTACATTACACACATTCATTATGTGCTGAGTAGACACCCCTGGCTCCCAGGAGCACCCATAAGTGGCCATATTATTCTAAATCACGGGTTTCACGCCACAGAAGTGAGGATGGAGGAGGAGGTGAGGGAAGTAGCAAGAGGAAGAGGGGACTGGCTGACTCAGGAAAAACAGGTTTGAGATGTGGGCGTAGAGGTAAGGAGGGGACACGCAGCGGCTGGATTTGCAACCTTGAGACCACAACGCCCCTGAATGAGAAAGCCAGCCATGTTGTTTTGGTTTTGGTTTTGTAGGCATGTTATTTCAGTTCCTGACACCTCCTCGTGGTTAGGAAAAGAGTGAATGATGTGTTTGTTGTCCTTTTGTTCTCCGTTTGTCTGCGACACATAATCGTGCAAAACAAAAAAAAAATAAAAAAAGGACTCACTTTCATTCATTCACTAATCAGTTGCCAGTTTCACAGCGATGGACACTCAGAGACCTGGCTTTGTAGAAACACAACAAACATCTTTCCCACACTGCCCGCTCCCTGTTGGCCTAGCATGTGTACATCTGCGTGAGTGTGTACGTGTTGTGCTTCCTCCTCATTACAGCCACACTAATTACACTCTCATTAATGTAATTAATATTCACTGATCCAGCTCCCACTAGTCACAACATCAAAACACAGCAGCACAGACTGATTAACACGCATTCGCATGTACACAGTGTCCACAGATGAATACACACAGGGGCCAAACATAAAGAGATCAGCGGGTTACTGATTGTAAAGCCTGAGCAGAGAAATCAAACTTGATTTTATACAGCTCTGACATGCTCACAGCAACACGCAAACCTGGGCAACCTACCGCATGGCTCTCAGTGCAATTTTGTACGCCAGTTCAGCGTCGTGAGGTAGGAGAGAGGTGAAGAGATAGCGGGCAAAGGTGTGCATGGGAACACTCTCTCTGTGGACGATCTCTCCGAGGCCGGTGTACGGGCCAGCTGTGGAGCAAAGGCAGATAAACGTCTTTAGTGACAGAACTAAGCAGTGGAAGAGGAGGAAGAACAATCTGCCTCAGGTCATTTCATGGTACATACAGCATTAAATGAACAATGACAAGTACAGTGATCACTTGTTGTGTCCTTAATTGTGTATTTTTTTATCCTTGTCTGGTATATTCAGTCAGGAAGAAGCACAGCCACGCAGCATTAAAACAACCTGTGATGTCATAAAAAGCCATGTGGTCATGTGTGTGTGCACTTGGCCTCACGCTCTCTCCCTTCCCTCCCCCTCTTCCTGCATTTCCCCTCATCTCTGGCGGGTTATTTTAAACCCCAACAGGCTCCTAAGCCACAGACCACATCACACAGTGGCGCGGCTGCAACCTCCAGGGGCCCGCAGAGGCCTCGGAGCCCGGTGCTCTATTAGTGACGGAGCCGGAGGTGGGTGGTCGCACCAGAGCAGAGGAAGCCTGGGGTTTGAGTGGGAAGTGGAGTAGGCCGGGCCCTCCAGGATGTGCCACTTCCCCCCCTCTTCCTCCTTCTGCCTTTCCCATAACCAAACCTCATTCTGCAGCTCCGGTCCAGAAAGGTACACGCTGCTGTGTGCACATGCGTGTGTGTGCTGACACAATACCCCTGGTGTTACTGTGTAAAGAGCTCATTTTGGTCTGGCCCAGAGCAGCTCAGCCTCTATTTGTACCACAAAAAGATTGGATAATAAATAGTGAGACTGAGTTCAATGTGGTTTTTTCCTATTTCAGCAAGAATCTGTAGGGTTTTGGTGTGTGGGCGGAACGGGGAGGAGGCGCGTCTATTTAAAGAGTTTTTGTACATTTGTGGAGTCTGGGTTACGGGAGCTGTATAGGTCAAAGATAAGTCGTCAGGTTCCTCACCCTCCAGCAGAAATACGGCCTGTTTACGGAAGATTTTGACCAGGGAGTCGTCCAGTTCCACTTCCTGCAGCTTGGCCAACAGCTGCTCTTCATTGCGACACACCTTTTCTTGAGCATAGAGCCCGTCGGGCATCACCCGCTGCTGGCCCAAGCCAATCAGAGCTGTCTCCACTGCCAGCGCCATGTACGATTCACCGTCTCCCAGCAGTCGCTGTACAGGCATGCGCTGGAGGTCTGCTCGACTCACAACGCTGGAGCAGTCTGCGAGGGACGAACACACGAGACAACACCTCAGAGAGACGAAGCAGGACGAGTGCGATGTGAGTGAGTCCACCTATGTTGTCTAAGAAAGGTTTTACATGGTTTATATTTGGAGCCGCATTAGCTCATAATTTGTGGTTTCACACGCTGCTATGTGTGTATGACTGTGTTGTTGTATTCAATATGGTGTTGAGTGTAAACCAGAAATACCTGAGAGGTCCAAGCAGGTGTTGGAGCCCTCCTCTCCCACTCGTCCTGACTCTGTCAGGGTGCTGAACAGGGTACCAATGGGATCCAGGGGGTGTCCCACCCAGCCCTCCATGTTGGTTATGGACGTATGGCCTTTGTGGAGCAACTCTGGCACAAGACCGAGATAAAGCCAGAGTTTAACAGGGAGAACTGACTGTTACACATATCTTTCAAAATGATTCTATGGCCTTCACAAATAAACTGGAGAAACCAGGTGGAACAGAATACAAGTGACCTCTTCTAGAGTACTCTACTGAGTCAAATGATCAGAAGGACAGAGAATGAAAAATAAAGTGACTTAAAGGGAATAGTGTATTTCATCATGCTTTCTCTTTGTTAACTGGAGGAACTTTCTTGCTCTGCTCACCTTTTATGCAATGTTGTTATTTTGACATGATAAAATATCTTAACAGTATGAAGTAATCTACAAGGTGGACGTATGTTTGTTGCTGGTTTCACCTTTTTTATGCCGGCGGAAGTGCTCCAGTTGCCTTTGTTGCTGCCGTCGCAGCGTGTTCACCACAGCGATGGCCAACCGAAGTGCTTCTCTTGGGTACCCATGTGAACGCAGAGCATCCACCCTGGCGCAGGCCGTCGGGACGTGTTCTGAGGAACAGACAAATGCTCTCTTACCATGACTGGTACGTCATTAACCCAACCTGGTGAGCGTAACCTCACGCATACACTAACACTTAAGCACATAAGCTCACCGTGCCACAACGGCCAGCCACGTGAGTCGAACAGGGAGCCCTCCTGGTTGTCATGGTAACAGTAGTTGGCATAGAGGTCACTAGCGATAATGTGCTGGAGATGTCGGTCCTGCCAGTGCAGGTCACAGGCCTCAATGGCCCGTGTGAACACAGTCCTGTGGGGGCGCATCTCTATGAAAGGAGGAGGAGGAGTAAGTAGGAGTGTGGCCCCAGCATTTTACGTATTTTATTAATATATATTTTTTCTACATTACAACAATTACTGAAACAAAACTTGAAACTAAACACTTGCTACGGGTACATAGGCACCTCTCACCTCTGCAATTGCAAGTCACATAATTATAAAAGCACATAGGTTATTGACAGACACTCAAGTCAATCTCTGACCTTGGTTGCCATGGGCACCCTGAGGCAGTGAGTGGGTGAGGTTGGGCAGCTCGTTGCCATGGTTACCGTCCTCCCAGGGGCAGACATCCACGCTGTTCCATCGGCGCAGCTGGCGCAACCACGATGACTTCTGCTCTGGTTTACAGTGAGGGTTTAGTACGATGCACATCCACAGGGCACCTGGACACACAAACACACACACACAGACACACATTCAGTTACCTGCCCTAATTGGGTATAGCAGTGATGTAAGCACTGTCTCGCACAACATGAGATGGATGTAGTGTCTTTCAAACTATCCTAAATACAGTTATCATGCATGGTTGAAGGGTTGCAGCAGTTTACCAGAGGTGTGCAACATCATAGCATTAACAATTTTTCTCTTTAGAGCCTATTTTGTATGTTGCCGCCATCTTGCACTAGAATACAAAACTCTGAAACTGAGAACTTAACTAGTCCCGAGGCAACGCCGACTGCACACACATCATTTTGGAGTAAATTGGAACAAACAGAATATGAAAAGTGTGTAAGTCTCTGGGGATGCAAGTGCATTCAGGGATTTTGCTCTCGAGACTGCTGGAGATATGTACACTCTACATTGTGTGTGTTTGTGTGCATGTACGCATGTATGTGTGCAAAAGCTGAGAGAGTTTTGGGACGAAGGACGAAGACAAGGACAGAGACAGAACATTAAGAGAGAACAGGAAGACTAAGGTACAGAGCAGAGGGAGAGCAGAAAAAAGGAAAATACTAAATAAATTGGGAACCGAGATGTTTCGGACGAGGAGACATGGGTGAGGACAAGTGAATGAGGCACAGCTTTGTATCTGGAGGAGAGGAGTAGCTGCAGCTCAAAGAAGAGAAAGACAAAAGAGAAGGAGAGAGAGAGAGAGAGCGAGGCGCCGAAAGGCAGCATTCACCACACATCAGGGGGAGTGATAAGGACTTGGGAAGAAGGGTTTGAAGTGCGGACTTCAAAGAGATCATACACACACACTTCCAAAAATACGTGGGATTGAAACAGATGAGATCACTCCACTGTCCTCACAAAGTGCAGAACAAGACCAAAGGAAGAAAACGAACATCATCATCAACAACAGCAGCAGCAGCAGCATCAACCAAGACATTAGAGGAAAACAACGAAGATAACAGACAACGCCACCGCTGTCCTGGTGACGGGATTGTTGGTTTAGCGGTTTGTGAAGACGTGTTTTGCTGTACAGTACAGTACATCTGTTAAAAGAACTACACACTACATCAAACCCCTGCAACTGCATCGTGAGCAGCGTGTCACATCAACTAAATATATAATGTGAAGTGTTTGAAAACATTACAGAGGTCATAATATTTGGGGTTTTGATGAGCCGCGATGTGCTGCATTAAGCGGCTTGTAATTCACAAAGACACTCTTGCTGAGCTGCCAAACCTACATTCACGGTGAGAGGGAGAGACCGGGCTGTCAGTGACGAGTGTGTGTGTGTGTGTGTGTGTGTCGCCGTCTGAGAGTGTGTGCCTAAGTGGGCTGTCTTGGAAACAAAGAAAATAAACAAACAAACAAATAGGAAAAACAAGCTTGTGTGTCTTTGTGTCAGTGTCTGGGTTCAATCACCCACCTTTCTAAATCTGGGTTGTGTGTGTGTGTGAGTGTGTGTGTGTGCACGCTTCCCCTCACCCAGCTCATCCCAGAGCTGTCTGTACTTGTCGGTCATGGTGGTGCCCTGCTGTCTCCACAGCGCCAGTCGAGGGTCGGCCATGAACTGTTCTGTGATCAGTGTTAACATCCTCGCTCCGTTGGAGTCACGCATCTTCAGCATCTCCCTCACCTACAGGGGAAGAGAGGAGGGGACAGGGAGGGCGGTTATGTGCAGGCCCCTCACACGTGTAGTTTATACGAGGAGACGCACAGAGACCTATAAACATATGACAGAAGCGCTTACAGATCACACAGTCGATCATGCCTGAGGATTTGAAATCTTAATAAGGGGCAGGTTTCTAACATTTGCTGTAACATCCTGGACAAATCAAATTTGCCTACAGTTTGCAAAACTGAGCGCATGCAAGTCAAACTAGTGCTGCTCACTCAAATATGAAGGTTCCTCTGGCTGCGTCTTTGCTTTCTCTCCAATGCACCTGCTCTGTTTTGTTTTCTCTCCTCCATATTTCGACTTGGATGATTGATTCCCATTCAAACTAGCTTCAGAACGCCTGAATAGTTTTGTGGTCTCACTTAAGAAATATTGTTGAGAGGCACAAAGAAAATCTATTTGCTTACATTTAACACAAACAAAGGTACAAGGCTAAATACTGACAATATTTTCATACTCCTTTGGAAATCAAAATGCTCAAACGTTTTACAGATTGTTGTAGATATAAAAAGTACAAAGTTAAAAAATTAGGAATGCAAACACTATCATTACTAACATCTTATATAAGACCATTTGAAATGCAAGCAATTAGCAGTTTAAATATTTATTTATATATATAAATAATATATTTATATTTCATCAGAATGCTTTTCTTAGCTGTGCTAATCACAAGAGGGACTTGTTTATTGTGAAACTACAATAGTCAGCATCTCTTCTTCTTGAGAAAGAAAGAATTATATAAATATAGGAAATAACACTTTTAATAAAAGCGTTTATAGTGAAAAACAATGACACTCAAAAAGTGGCACAGAAATCTGCACACAAAGGCACATAATGTTTGTTTTCAGGCTCTCTGGCAAAAGGAGTGACAACATTTATTCACAAACGCACACCACTAAAGAAAGAGAAGCCACAGACACAGGGTCACTTGTATACACAAACGCATACACAGTATGTGCGTTGTTGTTATTTGAGTGCAACTCTGTGTGTGCATGTGTGTGTGTGTGTGTGTGTGTACAGAGAAGGATATAAAAGGCATCAAAGAGCATGAAGCCGAGAGACATTCTAAAAGCCGGGCAGGGTGGACGATAATGGCCTTGACTTGCAGTCTTTACATAGCCTGCAACACATTAATGCTGGCCAAGCACTGTCACTGCAAAACCAAACAACACACATCTCATGGAGCGTTTGAATCCTGAGTATAATTTAAGTTCTCGTCTTTCTCCCCCTCTTTGTTTTACACATTCCTTCTTGGCACACGCATTAAAAGCCATCAAAGGTGCATTATATACGTTGCTATATAAGGGAAGAACTCTTTCCATAAGAGAAGAGAATACAGGAGCACTAGAGAGAGGAAAACATTCAGTTGCAACAAGGCTGTGTTGGGAGTGTTGTTGGGTGCCGGTATGTGTTGTATGCACATTGTTGTGTTTGCCGTAGGTGGATGAATGACTGTCGCTTGCTGCTGACCTTGCTGAAGAGCAGGTTGAGCTGCTTGCCCGAGCCGTGGTATCCTCCCTGGGAAAGGAAAAGCTTGACTTGCTCCTGAACCTGCTCCTCATCCAGGTGCCAGCAGTTCTCATCGTCCACGCTAGCTCCTGCTGTGGGGTCCGGAGCCCCTACACACATACATGTGTTACACAGAGTTAGTGTTTTAGATAGATATGCTGTTCGAAGCGTGATAATTCTACTATTAAATAGAGTGGCCAGTGATTGTGAGTGATGCGTCAGTGGTAGATTGATAGCATGTTAAAGAAGTCAACCTTTTGAACGCTGCTTTTGTCCCTGTTCCTTGGGTTCCTCAAGTGTTTTCTGCATGTCTCTCTCCAGTTTCTCCATTTGTCATTAAAGTAGGCAGTAAGTACAGTATTGATAATGAGGCCCGCACCTGTCTCTACCTCTCTGCTAACCTCTTCATCTCCGTCTCTGTATTGTTCTCCTCCCTCAGATGCAAATAACGGGTCTATATTGTTGATTAGAGGCACAGTTTCTACTTTGCTGTCTGAATCGCTCTAATGAGTCACATTGATTGTGCCACAGTTTACCTCTATCACACAGTCAATACACATGCATATAGAGGACGGAGATGCACACAGTCCCACATGGACTCAACACGCACACAGTCACTCTCCCTCACCGTGAACCTGGTTGATCTCCGAGTTCTGCGACAGAATCTCGTCGGCCAGTTTCTGAGCAGTGGGCAGAACTTCCGTGTGGTGCACAGATATCAAATACTGGACGAACTTCTGCAACTGGTCTCTGCTCATCTGGAACAGAGTTTCCGAGATGGGAAGGTGCAGCTTGACCTGCTCGGGCTTCCGTACTCTGTAGAGCGACAGCGCTACTACGTGGGCACAGTAGAAGATGTCCTTGTTGCCACAGGTGCACGTTACCGCCGTGATCTTGCAGCGGTCGAAGCTGACGCTGACGCTGCACACCAGCTCTGGGGACGACTGCGTGGCAGGGTCTGTCACTGTGCCGCTCAGATGGAAACCTGAATAAAATGAGAAGATGAGTTACGTTTAAGTGTCGAATGAATTAATTGGGATGTTTTAACCTGAAGAATTAACCTGAAGAAAGCCTAGACAACAACTGCAAGATCTGCCTAAACATCTAATAAATGAATTGGATGACTTGATCAACTCATTAAATGTGCTCCTGACTAAATTGTGTTATTGAGCAAATCGCTTTAAGAGTGAATGCACTGAGGGTGGAGCAATTATATGAAACAGACTCCGTCGGCCCCAATCACCTGCCAACGGCCCCATGTTCTCTTATCATAAGAGCATGATCAAGACCAGCTGCAGTCCACTGACTGAGTGAAAGTAAATGAGCCTGACAGAAATCGAGATGCAGGAACTCAGATGAGCAATCAGCTGCAAGAGGAATTGAGAACGCGACGAGGAAGTGAGCAGTGAGCGTGGCTGTTTCAGGATGAATAATACACGCTCTTGTTTGAATGTAATGTTTGATCTTATCCTCGCTGCGCTATCTGGAGGCGCGGCTGGTCATTATGCAAAGATGAATATGAATGAGCAGGGCGGGGTCCCCGGCAGTGGCCTAAAACACACACTGATGAGCATATGAAAGACACACACATGTATGCACACACTGAGCCACAGCGTGAGATCATGCATTTATTAATAATGGGAGTGGTTAGAAGAGACGGGGAGTAGCTTATGAATGCATTTATGTACTCAGGAGAGATCTCAGAAATGCATGTAGACCAGGCAAAGACATACATCTCTTAAATATGTTTATCAAAGGGCTGAGCGCACGCATCGCTGTGATATCAAGCATGTATTAATGCAGATATCAAAGCGTTTTCAGGGGCCTCTGCGTTAGGTAAAAAGGAAGAAGCGGGAGTTGAATATTTCATAGGATATAGATGGAAATGGGCTGAGGGCACACAAGCAATCTGAACAGAGGTCAGGTCAAAGTAGATTTCCTTCCACCTCGATGGATCAGGCGCGCAGTAAGAATCCAGGTAAACAAGAGGACAATGAGAGAAAGACACAAGGATGTTGAACATGCCCCGTGGAAGCTGGATGGAGCGGCCATGCGTTGTTCTGTACACACAGTCAGACTGTTACACACCCTCTACGTGAGTTAGACTTCAACAATGCCACATTCGAAACACATCCATTAGCGGGGACGGGCCAAACCTGCCACAACGCAACGGCGTCGAAACAGAAATAGAAATGCTTTGTTATACGTGCCCTTTTGCTCAGCATTCTCCGCACAAGTATGAAGTCTTGGCTGCAAATATCCAACAGTGCAGAACTGCAGAACATTGCCATGGAGATATGCTTTTCCATTCTGAAAGCCAGCTGGCAGGAGAAGTGCATGTTCGTTAACAATATCCACAAAAGAGGGGTGTGGAATGGATATGGCAGCCACTTGCATCTGCAGTGATCAAAGCCTATATGTCTGCAGCTGTGTGTGTGTGTGTGAGAGAGAGAGAGAGATTTACATGGTGCAGCTGGTTTAGGAATGGAGAGCAAACTTATTTAACTGTGTAACAACATACAAATGAGCAATGACTTTGTGTGAGTGTGTGTGTGAGAGTTTGTGTTGTGTTTCAAGAGTGGCCAGTGAGGGGAGAGAGAAACAGAACATCAAAAACATGTGGGGCTGAGAAAGCTCAAAGCAAAATCGACCTCTTGTACAAGCACACGCTTTCTTAAAAACCCTCTCACACCGTTAGCAGACTGTTCTTTCTTTTGCAAATGTGTTCCTTTTCCACCCATCGGGAAAATTAACAGTGGAACTTTTTTATAATCACAACGCAGTAGAAGAAAAACTAAATGATGATAAAAGACTTCTCCCGATTCTCAATCGGTTTCCCTTCGCTTTAATGGACGCTCTCACTCTCTCGCCATCCAAGCCCTTTTGATCCGTCCCTCCCTCCATCCACATTCCCACAGCTCTCTCTGTCTCACTCTCTGACAGATGGGTGGGTAATGAGTTTCTCCTTTCCCTGTCCAATCGTCTGGGCACCAAAAAGTGCCCCCCACGCCAAAAATGCCCTTTTAATTTAGCCAAGCGCTGAGTACAGGGATATTACTGTTTAGCTACACACACGCACACACTCACTCCTCTCATGACTCCTGGTTGGGTGGGTATGAAACCTTCAATGTCTCATGTGCTAGCTATTAAAAAGCCTAGTTTCCCCCTCACCCAGTCCACCCAGCTCCCCTCCCTGAGTGGTGCTCAGGGCTCTTTTCTGTGCATGTTCAAGAGGCCAGGGTTGGCTTTCAAAGTAACCATGGCGGCCATTTTTAGAACAAGGCCTCTGTGAGGTTGCCCTAGAAACCCCTTCTGACCGCCCTGGTGAAATCACACTTGGCCCAGAGCGTGTAAAGGCAGCGAGAACAGTGTGTGAAAGGAGTGAGGGCGAGTGTGTGTGTGTGTGTGTGTGTGTGTATATATATATACACACACACACACATATAATGTATAATCCCACCCACATATCAACATTTGCTCTTGTTTTGAAATGTTTGTTTTGTTTTTGACCAGCTAGGACCATTCAGCATGAGACCCCAGAAATACTGGATTCCCGTCCTCGTGTCAGCGAGGAAAGACCTGCATCTCCCTCATTCTGCGGTGACAGAGCCTCTCATCTGAAGGCAGTCGGAGGTGATCTGGGCTGGAGCTGCAAGGACTGCTTGGCTATGCACAAAAAGCGCTCAGTATTCTAAATTCAATTGAGCAAGACACATATATTTCCGCAATCAAATTATCATTCTAAGTCAATTGAAAGAAATTCTGGCCCAGCAGTGGGAAGGTCATTAAGCCTATTGGCTGCATTGGTCCATGAGTGGCTGTCACCTAAATCTAATATGGCACCGTGCTGTTTGGGCAGGTCTCCATCCTCGCATTTGTGCAATAGATACTGAATACAACATTCATTTCAGTGCAGGATATAACATGCAACAAATGAGCTGGTGTTGAAGGAAAACAAGGGGCAAGCTGATATTTAAGGCCTTGCATATTAATGAAATGACCTCACGAGCTGGGAACCGAGGGAGAACAACACCTAAATCCCATTCTGTCCCGGCTAGAGCTGATCCAGAGAGGACCACCTGCACCGGTTGAACCCCTCACATGAGATCCTGCTCTGCGTTCCCTAAAGATAGCCGACTAAACCCTCCCCGAGAAAAGGCTTTTGGACTGGAATCCAATCTGTTTGGTTAGATTGAGCTGAGAGGCCCTGCTGAAAGAAGAGCTGAACCACAACTGAAGAAAAGCAAGGCCCTGCAGCAGGTCGAGGAAGGGTCAGGGATTGTGTCCAGCTCTAACACTGCCTCCATCCCACCCACAGCCAGGAGCATTTTCTTCAGTGTAGCTCCATGAACCAGACCAATTAACAAGGCTACAAAGACAAATACAAGGCCTTTGAGTATCTGAGAGGGTAGGTCTGTGTGAGGAACAGCGAGAACATGCGTGTGTGGTCCTATAAGGAAGGACCCATACAGAGACTATAAACAAAGATCAATGCTATTTTGCAGGAGACCTTGCTCCAGGCGTGTGTGCGTCCTAGGTGTGGGACGGGCTGGAATAACACAGCTGAGCTCCAGGGGTGGTCATATTTATGCCTTGAACACTGGTACACCAAAAAGCCTTTTTCTCCCCGGGTGTGTTTTCATCACCCACACGTCCGCACACACAGGTGTGCACTGACACGCACAGGCGTCCCCTCACAGTCTGAATGTGGGTCCAGACAGGCACAAATGAGCACAAATTAATGTTTTGAGATATTCTATGAATTTCAATGCTTTTACTTCCGCTTCAGATTCTGACAGGAAAATCTGCATGCTAATCATAGGGGATGGGAAACATTATCTGCATCTGTGTGTGTGTGCGCGCGCACGTGTGTTCATGCTTGTGTGGGTGATTGGAGTTGTCATCAGCTGGCGGTTGAAATGACAGTCAACCACTGGGCTGCTGCCACTTACTTTCCACGCGGCACATCAGGAATGACTTGCAATTTTCTAACTATCACTTTCAAAATAGATTCTAATTTCGCCGGATTGGGCCTGTCAGGCAGAGCGAGCGTCTCTGTGCCGCTGACTGATCCCAGAGGTTGGCACTCCGAGGGCTGACCAGCCCCTGAAAAGACGGCTGAGAGATGCGATCGCATCAACACAAAAAAGATAAACGGGCGAGAAAATGAGCTCGGCTGGTGACAGACGGAAGGCCTGGCTGCAAGAAACCTAAATTCAAAGGGGAGAATAAGAATATATGGAATAGAAATAGTCTGAACCGGAGCGAGTAGCTGGATAGCTCGGAAAAACAGCTAAGACTAAATCTGCCCACCAACACCACCATTACTTCACATATCGTTCAAGTATTAAGCAAAGCAATGACAGGTTGTGGTTTCCCTAACAGATTCTTATTTACTGTACAAATAAAAGTCTGCTGAATCAATTCTCGGCATATTTAGAAATGAAATATGTTACAATCTGTGTCGATAACACAGATTGTAACATAGCTACACAACATACACACAAATCCCAGCCGGTGATAAGAAAGCATTGTCCAGCTACTGTTAGACGAACAAGAGAAAACAAACATGGAAAGTTGTGGATAGATTCTGGTTATGTAACGTTTCTCAGCCCGTGTTTGCCATAGTCGTGCATTAAACAGTTTAGCTTTAAATTCGTAATACGTGTAATTTCAAAGTGGCACCTGTATTGGATGAACTGCCTCATTAGCAGCCATTCAACAAATCCTTGCCACTGGTGAAGCCTGCTAATTCTGTCTCCTGGCTGTACATTAACTATACATTATCCCAATCCATGTGCAAGGTTCATTAGTGTGAATGAAATTACAGCTGGCTGGAAATGAATGTGTGTAATTAGCAGAGGTCCGTCCCAGTAGAGCCACGTCAACTATGGACGGCAGTAATGGGATCCATTGAAAAGCCATTGTCTGCTACTTCAGGGCCTGAGTGTCTTTCTAAAACCTATACAATCCAGACATTACAGCCCCACATCCTACGAAGGAGTCAAGTCTGTGTTGGGATGACGGCACAGAGCTGTAAAAAGTTATCTGTTTGGAAATGTGTGCCTCCTGCTTTATTTGAACTAAATATATTTTTTTTTTTGACAGCAAAGCTCAGTCACACAAAGACTAAACTAAAATGATTGTGTTCAGCTTGCACGGTGCACAGAAGCCAACGTGGGTGTCAGGGACCAGAATTCAGTTGAGTATGGAAACAGCAGTGGACTGAAACGTGTGTTTCTGGGTTCACTCGTCCACGCCAGGAAATAACCTTACACTCTTTACTCTTTCCATTTCGTTTGGAAAGTCACCCAACACAGTCCACCAGACACATCCACACAAAACCCCACCCTCTGACACACACTCATGATGCCTTCATGCATGCACGCATACTGGCTTCAGTGACTCCCTGCAGTCAACCTCCTCCTGCTCACAAACAGCCCCTCCTCTTTGCTTTTTCTCTCTCTCTAATAGCTGACTCCTCCCTGCCCCCCCCCCCCCCCCCCTTCCCGTGTCACACACATGCACAGACACACACACACACAGAATTTTACCTAGCCCTAAGCTGACCCGTTGTGTGCGCTGACGTCACACTAGACAAGGAGAGGCATCATTCCAGACAGGCAGACACACACACACGTGCACACATACACACACACACACACACACACACACGCAGGCCCCAGCCGAGGGGGAAGCTGCATTCCAGCACAGGCACACAGACACACAATCACACACCACCACGCCTGGCGGTGGGAAGCATGCGGAGCGCTCAGCTGTAGCGTGGAGGAGGGGAGGGGGCTAGGGAGGCAAAGGGGGGAGGAGGGCGCTTCAGAGGAGGGAGGAGGGAGCGATGGCTCTGAGCCAGTGTTCCTCTGAGCTCAGCACTTCCCCTTTCAGCTCCAGCCAGCCGCCAGTTTGCGTAACGCAGTCCAAGCAGCCCTGCCGGCTCGCGCTTAACCCCTTCCTTCCTGGAGTCACTGAGGTCACACACTCGCAGTTCTCTGTTCGGCAGCACATGTCGCATCCTGGCGTAAACCTGCCCCCTGACCAACATCCTTGGGCTGGGGGGGGGGGCCCGCGGCAGCACTGAGCTCAGTGGCCTGCTGCTCAAACTCCCACATCATTACTACCCAGCACAGAAACATGTTCAAACACACACAAAGCACAGAGGAATTAAACATTCACCAGGGACCAGGTTAACCTTCTACCTGCTGCTTTCCTTTTTCATTGTGGTGAGCTTCACTACCTCACTCATTGTGTGAAAATACACCGAACATGAGCCTCATGAAGACAAAGCAAAACACACATTCTAAAAGACAAACACGCAGCTCAAACTACCTGCACACAAGTGTGAATTATGAAATTATTATAAGAGCAACGACATGTAATGTAGGTCAGGTGTAGCATGTGCACACTCGATATCTATTCAGCTGTATATCTGTTGACCTTCCAGGAGCTTATGTAGGCCAAAGTGTCCACTTCACCCACGGAGATGCGAGGGCTCGTACATCACATGTGGCGCCTCCCTGCACCCCTCACCAGTGAAAAGTGTCATCGCTCACGCTAACCGCAGCAGACACGACCCACGGTGGAGCGATGGGAAGAGCAGAGGGGGGGAGTGAATGAGGGAGAAGGGGGAGGTTCTCTCGCATTTAATATCCCTTGACACGCGTCACCCAGCATCTCTGAAACAGCCGCTGAGCCGGTGTCATAGCTGCGGCCCGGTCGACGGTGCCGCACGCGCCTGTACGCAGCGCACCTTGTACACGGGCACGCAAAACAAAGGCAGGCGAAGACAAATGTGTCCGCCACCTGGTGCCGTGATCGACAGGCCGCAGCACAGAACAGGACTGGGACGAAACAAGAGAGACAGAGGAAGAGGGAGGAAAGGAGGAAGGGGGGAGTAGGAGAAAGGTTGAATATTTCTTTGCTGAATCGCGGTGGTCGATTCTCTTGCCTGCGGGCTATTCCTGTAAATATTGATGTTGATGTTAGGACCACTCTCCTAAGGATAAGCTATAAAGCAAGAGGGTGAGATTTACTCTGTGCTCACTGTAAGCATCTAAAAATCCCACACTACACTTGGCCTTCTGTGAGCACGTTGATGGGGGGAAACAGTGAGGGACTTTCAGGGTGAAGAGCTGCAACCACATGACGGAACTGAGCTCTCTCAGTAGGTTTACGG
The DNA here is from genome assembly GCA_030770545.1 of Macropodus opercularis. Classification (NCBI taxonomy): domain Eukaryota; kingdom Metazoa; phylum Chordata; class Actinopteri; order Anabantiformes; family Osphronemidae; genus Macropodus; species Macropodus opercularis. The sequence goes on along the minus strand of CM061097.1, from coordinate 5,771,931 downwards.
CTCGCTCGTCTCCCTCTCTCCACCTCTCCGGATGGTTTAGGTTTCCAGTCGCAAGCTAAAAGCAGGCAGCTGACATCAAAACCTTCAGAGAGACCCCTATTTCCCAGAAACAGCTCTGGTTTCATGTAAATAGCTGCCTTTCATGGCTACATTGAGATAAATTGCACCCTACTGGACAAGAGGGAGACGATGTTCACCCTGCAGCCTCTTTGGTTGACATGTGCATGTGTTGCCATGACAACACATGTCGGCCCGGGCGCAAGCGTGTGCGTACATGTGCGTTTTGCATTCACAGGTTGTATTTGTGGGGGCATGCGTGTGGGCAAACACAGACAAGCGCAGGAGAAAGCAGGCAGGTTCACACACAGAGACGCAAACGGACAAATTCTTGTCTCATTCTTTCTCGAACACAGACGCTCGCACACACATTAGTGCACAAAAGCCTGCAAAGACTAACACATAGCGTGATGAAAACACCGAATCAGGTTAGACTTGCTTCCAACTAGCTCTGGGAGGCTGCAGGCAGAGAACTTTATTACTAATTATGCTCATGTTAAAAGGACCAAACTAATCCAACTATGACAACACTTTTTCCAAAAACCCTTCAGAGGATCGAATGTGTCCAGTCAACTGGGAAATAATCTGCAAGAGGAAGGCAATGATGCTTGAATTCATTCTAATACAAGTGGGTTTAGGACGCCGGTCCTTCTGTGGGATCTCTATTGCTCCATAGACAGTCGTCTCTATCCGTCTAACTCTGAAAAGAAATTACTGTGATTGTGTGCACATGTCAAGCATCTCAACATTGTTTGATCACATTTGCTCAAATTAGCATTTTCATAGAAGACAGAGTAATAATTATATCCGTATGCAATTACGCTGATTATGTCTCTTCGGGGACTCGTGAAGGGACGGACCTCGTCACCCCTGAGACCAAATGAAACAAAGGTCGACTGCTCTGTTCAGACGTTCCGTGTGTCTGTACTTCGATCCTCATTATGTTTTTTTGGGATGCCAAAATCTGAGGGTAGTAATGGCCGGGGGTTTGTAGGGAGATCATACCCACTGCCACAGCATTCATATTGGAGGGTCTGCATATTAATCATAGGGATTGAAAACAATATGTGTGCATGTGTATGTGTGTAAGAGAATCCCGTCCCGTGGGCAAGTCAGCATTCACCCGTAAACTAGGTCAGTGAAATTTGCCCAAATTAGGTCAGTGGCAGTCAATGGCTGCCATCCTGTACAGGAGAGGAATAAAGGAGAGACGGCGACAGACAGAGATACACTTTAAGTTTAGAAGACCACAACCAAGTGGCTTTTACACAAACACATCAACAAAAGCCTCGGAGTGAGGACCCAGAGCTCCTCCCGAAGCGGAGAGAGTTCTTGCAACTTCAAGCCAACCCTTCTTGTCCTCAAACATTTGTAGTATCGGAATCTGTGCGCATCAAAAGCCTGTTTTGATTGAAAATGCTTTTGAAAAGCAGTCCGTTTCGGTTGCAGCACTTAGGTCTGATTATTTAGCACCCCTCCTCCTTCATCTACCCCCGCTAGCTGTTTGGATGGTAGCTTCTTTGTCATCTGCCTCCACTTCCTCTAGTTTTCCCCCCCTCGCTATTTTGAAGAATCCACATTGGGAGAGAGGTTGTTGTGCGATGTTGCCAATAAATGGCGGAACACAGGAACCTTTGAAGTCGGTGGCACATTATGATTTGCTTTCATCGTCACGCATCTGTCACTCAACAGGAGAAAACGTGACTCCAAAGGAAACTTTTGCTGCTCCCCCACCCCTGATTTTCTTTCCACGCATCCACATGCACACAAAACCAAAACAAAACAACAAAAAGTGACAACAAAGACAGAGCGACAAAGGCAGCGTTGGGCATTAGACAGACAGGGAGTGGGCTGAATAATATCTGTAAGGAGTTGCGAGGTGTTTGAGAAGATTCTGATGTGGCACTGACTGGTGCAGAGTGACTCTGCTTGGTCTTGCCTGGGCATCCTTGGCCCACATCCATACAAACACAATACACACTCTGCGTATGTGTGCGTCTGCATCCCCCTGTAGCTGTAGGGTGCTCTCTGAACTTTATTCTGTCAACCCTCTGTCGCTCATCTCAGTGCAGCTGGGTGTCAGACAGGAGGCAGAGCATTGACAGGTGTCTTCTGTGGGCAATGTCTGTTCAGAAGAGCAATGGCAGAACCTGGTCCTGCACCTAATCACACAAGGCTGCAACCTCACTCTGACAGCCACAGGGCCAAGGGAGGAAGGGGGAGGGACAAAGGCTCCCTTCCCTGGACAGCTATCAAACTCAAGCCCCCGGCTTGCCTGGAGATGTGACAAGGCCCGCTTCCCCTCTCGCTCCTTTTTCCCATCCTCCCGCTGCTGCCAATCATCTGTCATGTGCTTCACACACTTGCACGACACACGAGTTTGTGTGTTGAGCGTATGTGTTTGTGCTGGGGTTGAGCCTGTCTACACAAGTTTGGGAGACAGCAGCGAGCGATGAGGAGACAAAGAGACACAGAAGGAGTCAAAGGGTTTTGCAGGAAGTGTTGAGCCAGAAAACAAATAAATGTACAAGCTAAACCTGGCTTGGAGTAAACCGATCCACAATGAGTTATAGCGACTATTGTTACTAGCCAGAGGGAGAGAGATGCCTGGCTAGAGAGGCTGGTATGGGAGCCAGAGAACTGAACTGCAGCCAACCTGGATGAAGCCTCTGTCCAGATAAGCTGGGACAGTACCAGTGGCCCAGCTACAGCCCATCAGAGTGGGAAGGTAAGGGGAGCAGAGCAAGAAGTACAGAATAGAAAACTGAAAAAGAGAGGACAGGCTTACAGGCAAAACAGAGAGAGGGGGAGAGAGGGCCATTTGAGGCTTCTCAGCTCCAAAGTGGGATGGAAGAGAGTGGTTGGAGGGGACTGCTGAGAGTCAAGCAGAACTGCCCAGGCTCAGAGGCAGGGCCAGGCCTGAGCTGGGGCTGCTGAGAGAAGAGCCAGGGCTAGAGGCCAGAGGAGGCTGGAAGGAATGGAAGGAGGGGGCGGAGAGAAAAGGGAGGAGGCTGGCAGAGACGGGGCCAGGACCGGGGCAAGAGCCAGGGGCCCCAGCTTTAGATTTAGTCAGCTGTTCCCCTGGCCAGCAGCTGGAAGGACGCAGGGAGAGGACAGGAGGGGGCGAAGCAGGCGAAGACATCGGGGAGATTTTGGAGGTGAAATTTAACAGAAAAAAAATTAAGTGAGGGGGGATGAAGAGGAATAAGAAAGGACAGAAAATTGCACAGAGATAGAGAGAGATGAGAAAAAACAGAAGGGGGAGGGTGGTGGTGGTGGTGGAGGTTTGGAAAGAGGACAGTGGAAAAGCCATTAGATTCCTATGAGAGAGAAAACAGGACTGAGAGCAGACAGACTGACAGAAGGTGGTTAAGGCTCACTGGCTTTGCAACCAGTCTTCCCTTCCTCCCTCACCGGTCCTCCAGCACCCTCATTTCTCTCTTCCTTCCCTCCATCCTCCTCCTCTCCTTCCGTCACTGGTGCACTATTCTCTGGCTACCTCCTTCTTAAACACTTGCGCTTCAGCAACAGCCCTGCTATTCATTACATACGACCTGCAGGCACGACCCCTAAACACACCCCAAAATCCCAAACAGGTGCCCCCCCCCCACACACACACAGCAGCAAAGGGATCACACATGACTGGGGTGGGGGGTATGTGAGCGTAGACAGAAGGGCTGGTGTGAGGAGAGAGCTCTGTGGCTTGACTGAGTGGAGCTGCAGGAGGAACAACAAGGAAAGAAGGGGAAACTCTGAAATAGGAGAAAAAAGATGTAATTAAAGCAGAGCGCATACACATTTTGTTTCTATAAACGTGGTGAAATAAGATTTGCAGGATGGGAGCGAGGGGCAGGGGTTTGCCATGGGGCAAGCGGCCGCTGCTAGCAAAGCACTTTACGGCCTATTATATTCCATTCAGATGGACCAGGCGTCTGGGATAAAAGCATTTAGTCTCCGCATTAGCGAGTGACTCAGCGCTTGAAGCCTTTGCAGGTGGACCCCCTCATAACTACACAATGCATATCAATGAAGTGGCCCACTCACTGCATATGGATCACTCACTCCCACACCGCGGCCTCTTTTTCTCCTCCTCAACCTACGACATCAGTTTTTTCCCTCCTCCTTAACCGTTTACACGTCCATGTGGAAACGCTCTCTACCTCGCCGCTGTTTACTCGCTTTACAGATGGATGGAAGTCATTTCACTCGTTCGTCTACATAAGAGGCTCGACCAGTAAGGCAGGAAATAAGAGGAGGCAGGAGAGAATGAATGGGAGCTCCACAAATACACAAAGAGCGAAGAAAAGGTGCACCCCTGCGCTTTTGTCTAGCATTCCATTTTTTATTTGAGTTTTCCTGTAAATTAGGAGGGAGACATTTCTGTGCATGGCTAGAATAGCTGACCCGCCTCCTATCCTCCCTTTCCTCTCATTAGTGTTAAGATGCTAGACAGCTGACCCCCCTCCCAACAAACACTTTGTTCTCTCCATCGCTCTCTTGTCTCTCTACGGCTCTCTCTCCACCCATCTGCCCTTTCCTCTTCGTTCTACCTCTGCGCCTCTCCGTTCCCTACTCTCCTCCCCGTGGTGGTGGTTAATGGCAGAGGGATCCAGTGTGGAATATAGATCAGTGCGAGATGGATGGGGCACCAGGAGCTCCGGCCAGTCCCGTAGGTCCCAGACCAAAGATTAACTAAATATTAGCTGACAGGAAGAGAGAGAGGCAGGGACACAGCTGCAGTTGCTAGTGCCACTGCCGGCAGAACAAACGACAGAGACTGTTTTTAACCCCCTTTGCTCTCGGGAGAGAGAGAGAGAGATGTGCGTTAAACACACAAGATGCAAAAATACCCACAACACACTTGGGTATACATACTGCTGTGCACGCGTATGCACATGCTATCAATGGTACCCAGGGAGAAGAGGTCCACTAATCACATTCTCTCCTCCCCCTCTCCGAGCCTGCCAAGGCGGATGGCGAGGGGAAAAAAAGGAATAAATCTTTATTAGGCGATGTGTCCCTGCTTTATCGATCGCTTCGCTCCTTCCATCCCCTCTTCGCTCTCCACCCCCTCTCTTTCTCTCCCCTCCTTTTGTTATTTTAGGCGTGTGTCTGCCATCCAGTCCAATTGAGTCAGGCTGTACATCAGAGAGGACCATTACCCATGTCTCCCTAGGCTGGGCTGTCACTGGCTGTAAGGAGGGGGGTGGGTGGGAGGTGAGGTGAGGTGATGCAGCCACCCAGGAGGGACAGCTAGCAGGCTAACAGCTAGCCAGACGGCCAGGAACACGGTGGCACATCCTCAGCCACGCACACAGCAACGTCAGCCTGTATGGATCCACGAGCACAGGAACAAGACGATTTATCTTGCCAAATTCACACTCGATGCTAATTATCGTAGTGAATAATGAAATCATAGGGTTGGGCACGGTTCTCACGAATACTGAATACTACTTCTACATAAAACCATTTCTGGGAAACAGCAACCTGATTTCAGTCAGGAACTACAGGATTATGAATTACACCACATGTACACTAACCAGCTTTGCACTTGACGGTTGTTGCAACACATTTTGCCCCCGACAAATATGAAAGTAATAAGTAAAGAATGAGGATCATTTGAAAGGTTAAGAGACATACACCACAACACACAGGCCAGGTTGTGCTCCACTCCTAAATTCCAGGCAGCGGTAAACAAAGAGCATCTAAACGTAGAAACGTTGACAGCCCTGCGGTCTGGATGCAGACAACTAGCACCGAGCACGGGGCAGGAGCTAGCTGGTCGGCTACGCTTCCTCTGGGAGCTTAGACACAGGAAGTGCTGTGGAAACATGTTGTATCTAGATAGGGGCAGTGTAAATAAGATATGAGTTTCTATTGCCTGGCTTGGGAAATGAAACTGGAAAATTGAGATGGGGGAGAAGAAGACATCACGAGAGCTTACACACAAGGAAGAGAGGGAAGGATGATGGACAGGTATGGTGTGACGAGAAAAAAAGACGACAGGAAGATGAAGGGGCAGGGTTGAAGTAAGACAAAAGACAGCCAGGAAAACAAAACTCTTCAGAAGGGCAAGATAAATTCCATTGTCCACGTATTGCTTTCTTCTCCTTCCCCTTGAATATCTCTCATTCTCTTTCTTTGTCGTCACTCACGCCTGGGGAGCCAGCTCTATTTAGCCCGCTCTGCCACAAAGAACTGAATGCATGTCTCACATGCCACACAGCCACGACACTGTTGGGCCAGGCACAGCCAGAGGCACCTCGCGCTCTCAGGACCTCCTCCTCTGCATAGCTCACACGGCACTGCAGCCTACCAGGCGCGAAGAAAGAAGGGGACAAACCCCCCTCTGACTCTGGCTTGGGTCCCCGATTGTCTCACAAAAGAGGGGAAAAACTGGGCAGGTCCTCCCTCGCTCCCTCCTGGACTGATCTCTCAGGTGAGGGGTCGTTTATGGAACATGCAAAAGACACATGCACACGTTTAATTGGGGGAACAAATCTTTACTTTTGGCCCGGTGCTGTTTATTGGAAAACAATAATGTGAGCATAGGCCTCTTTTTCAAGCAGAGCGGTTGCCCACTGAAAGGACAGTCTGACTCAATTGACCTTTTACTCTTGTAAATCCCTGTGGGTCAAGGCAAGAGGTCAACGTTGGGTCAGCTCATCGCTAGGGGAGGCAGCAATCGATGAGTGAACACCTCTGTGCGTGTGCAGACGCGTGTGTGTGTGATTGGGGTCAGCGGCAGGTAAACCCGCGTCCTCTGCTGCTGTTTACTCTAAGGCGCCTAGTTAGTGGCGCCCTTGCACCATGAGCACAAGAGTGGGAATGAGATGGGGCAGGAATGATGACAGATGGGAATGTCATCCACCCTCTTATCATTAACATGCCTCACCTTTATTCACAATGACACACAACCATAAACACGCTTACTGAGCCATTAACACACAAAGTCACACAGGCACATGCTCGCATTCACACACTGATAAAAACAGCACAAAAATACCATGTGCTCTCTTTTCAGCCTTACGGGAAAGTAGATGACATAACATAAAAAAACATGTGAGCACTGCAAGCCAGATTCAAAATATTCAGGTCTTATTCTGGGACAGCAGGTAACTTTGTACACACAGACACACACACACATATCAGTTGTAGCCATTGGGCCAATCCAAAGCTATTTGGCTTCTGGTGAGAAACAGCTGTTAACCAAACTACACAGAGACGCTCTGTTCTGTGGCAACAGTGGAAGCATGTGTCGTCTTTTAACACATATTCTCATATAGTACATACGCTGAAGCCTCCACTGCAGTGAGCGGAGAATTGGACGGCTTTGTGCTTATTTCAGCAGCCCATTGGTGCAAAGAGGAATTCATTAAAATGAAAAAAAGTGAAAGGAAGCATCAGATAGGAGAACGCTGAGTGCTGCATTCCCCTGTTGTTATTATTGCCAAATCGAAGAGAGGAGGGCGGCTGGTAATAAAAGTCATTAAACGAAATAGAAAAAACGGCCTTTAATAGGGCCTTGTCATTGTGGATTTAGTAGCCTTTCTATCGCCTGATCCCTGTGCTCACAGAGAAGAGAGGGGCAGGATCTCTGTGCAAGGAGGACTGGATTCCTAGACAGAGTCAGCCAGCCGAGGAGCGGTGCTGACGCACACCCAGCAGCCACAGTCTGGGACAGGAGACAAGTCGAGCTGGAACGAGGACTGGGGCAGACATTAGAGAGCTCAAGCTGGAACTTTATTACTTTAGCTGGGGTTTTCTAACAGGGGCCGTGCTTGCTGAATTTGTCCATAGCGTCTATGAAAATGTGCCAGCATTAGTGTGCAGTGTGAGTTTGGAGTTTTTGGGCAGATTGATACGAGGCCTGGGAGTTCGGAATGACAGACACAACGCAAGTAGGCCTGACCGTGACAATGAGACTGGGACGGAAGCTGGCTCCAGTCAGGTGGAGGGACTGGAAATAACCCAGACATTTATCCTAGCTCGAGGTGGTAGAAGGACTGTCTGTCTGGAGGAAGTTATGGTCTGTGCTGGGAATGATCTATCTAGAGGCACATGTCAGCCTGGGAACGGGGGTGGTAAGAATTTGGAGTTGGTGCTATGACAAACATTGGGACTGTCTGGAAACGTCTGGTGTGCTGGGAACATGACAGATCCAGCCAGAGAACCAGTGGTCACCTATCAATCACTGCTGTGCTGTACGTCAGCGTCACAGATTTCGTATGGGTTCCATCCCTGACGGGGCCACCCAGACTGAAAACTGTCTGTCCTGCCTTTCTGTAAGTGATTGAAGCGGAAATCGAGCTCGAGCTGAAACTCATTACGAGCAGAATGAAAGTAATTATCACGTAAACACAGCTCAGATTTACACTGACGCTTGAGCTACCTTCCTTTCACACCGAGAATATTCAAAACAGCTGGGAATGAACAGAAACTCGTGTTTCTCCACACCTATACAACCAAATATCAACAAACAATATTAAATATCACACAATGGTGATATTAACCCTACAGCATATGCAAAAAACTGTGTTTTGTGTATACAAACAACTTGTAGCCACATTTGCATGCACACACACAGATGCACACAAAGAAAGGCTAAGCTAACGTGTTTCCATTACATGAAGGCTGAAATGTATCCTATCTACTTTCCATTCAGCCTCCATAGTTGGACAAAGACCTGGAATCTGCTTCTCTCCGTCCCTCAACACATTCACAGAGAGAGTGAGGGAGCACTTGCCCTAAAGCCTCAATGTCTCTTCACACGGATGCGGTTCTTGCCCCTCTCTCTCTCCCTCACTCTCCCTCTTGGACAGCCAGATGTTTACACTGGCTCTAAGGCTCAGCCATGTTTCCATGACGATACAAGTCCAGGGTTATTCACATGGCCGGGCGCAGACCTGAGGCACCGGAACCAGGATCATTGCTCCTTCGGTACTCTCACCTTTGAGCTTGCTCCGCAAACCACATCTGATCTGATCACAGCCGGCATGAATTATTATTTCGAATAACGTGAATCATTTTAAGGGGAATGTGTTTCCAAAGGCCTGAGTCATATTGTGTCAGTATTTCTTGAGTTGCTGAATCACGTTCACCTGAAGTTTCACACACGCTAACAGCATGTTCAGAAGTGTTCTGTCTCGCTCCGTCGTTGGAGGTGGGCATGTGGGCTTGCTGTCGACGGGCATTTTAAAAAGATAATGGATCTCTCTAACCTAACAGGAAAATAAAACCAGATCCACCCACATGAAAAGAAACAGCCCACACACAACCAGAAAGAATAAGCCCTCACCCTCCAAAATCCCAGCTCAGCCTCATAGCGTCTTTCAGGCAGCACGCTGCCGCAAAACGTGTTTGCATCTTCAATTCTGCACCTCTGTGGACAAAATCCATGAAATGGTGAGGTGGGTCCTCAAAATGACCCGATGAGTTGTTAGTTTTTAAAAAGTACAGAGTAAAAATGTGTGTTCATGAACTAACTTGCTCAGTGTTTTGTAAGGCGCACATATTTCTCCTCAGCATTTGGCTTTGTCACCCAAACAATAACCTACTAGTTGTGCAAATATTCTTTGTTTTATCGGCCTCTTTGTTTTATGGGTGTTGCCTGTGTCTACACACACACTTTATTGTTGTAAATTATGCTTGATATTGCCACAGTTTTGCCTAAATGATAAGCTTGCGCGTGATTTAACGCGAATAGGAAAGTGACATGTGGCTCCGTAGATCAGAAGTCACACACAGACCTAAGCAGGAGGTGTGGAAGAGTCTGTGTTTCACTGTAAGCATAGCAAAGAGGGACAGCATTAAAAAACAGGGAACCACCTGTGTGGCTGTTCTTTCACTGTTTCATTGACATCTTGATAAAAAAAAGAGAGAGAGTAGATGACGCAGAAACCTAATTAAGATTCTCCAGAGCGTGAACAAATCAACCTGAGTTATGAGCATGCAGACACACACACACACACACACACACACAGCAGTTATTCTCCTAAAGATGTGGAGCACAGGAGAATGACATTCAGATTCAAGCAGGCATGACTGCCTCCAACATTCAATGATATTTTAGGCAGGGAAAGGCAAATGTAATATAGGCTATCTAGTTCAAAAACACCACCATGGAAAATACACCAAAAATAGGATACGGGACACGCAATTTAAAACGGCCTCAACAAAGTGTCCACCTCATCACTTAGATTTGGGGCAGCAGCTTGATAAAATGACATGCAGCTTCACGTGAAGAATTAGCTTAACAAGGAGGGCTGGATAAATAGGCTGCAGCATGTAGCCTATGCTAATGACATTGCAGAGAGCGACATATGCCAGACATCAGTATGTCATTCCTTAGGGACATGGAGCTTACGGTAACAGGATAGTAGGAGTGAGGAGGTGTGTGTATGTGTGTGTGTGGGAGATGGAGGTTGTGCTTTTTTTTTTTAACCTCCTGGCACAAACCCTGGAGGCAGACGGGCTGGAAGTGAGAAATATTGGGACGAGGGGTCAAAGGGAGGAGGAGCAGGACAATGCATGTCATAAATGAATGAGAAGAGGGGACGAACTTGACCCAGACTGGAGGACTAAACAGGAAAGAGCGTAATGAGGTGCAAACATGCTTTGTCATGCCATGTTAGAGCCATAGGATTAGAATTCTATAATTAGAGGACGGGGCACCATAATACTAGCCTTCCTTTCAGCGTGATGAGCTGCTGAGTCTAAATTACACAAGGGGGCCGGAGAACAGATGCTGGCTCTGGAAGTTTTCTATACCAGTAAAGGATGCTCAGTTACGGCACAGCGCCTTCTGACTGACAAAGGAAAGGACGTGAAACTTGGCACGCCAGCGAGATTTACACATATTTCTGTGATCAGCTCGTGACAACGTGATTTTTGCTGACAGCCAGCGGTTGTTAGGGGACAGTCCTCCAAGGCAACATGCCAATGTCAGTGCATTCACCTGCAGTTCAATGTATTACACGCAGAACCTCTCCATACAGGCTGAGGCGGATGCCTTCCTCCACCTGCTCAGCGCCTGACAAATCACTCGCTCGTTTGACAGGAGAAAGGGGTCTGAAGCGGTGTTGTTATGAAACCGCTATAACCGAAAGCAGTGGACTGCTAGATAACAGTTGCATTCATATATGAATATTTATCTCAGAGGCTGGCACTGGAACAGATGAGCTCGCATGGGAGAAAGAACAACCCATCCATCTAACTCTCTCCCCTTCTCTGCGCTTCATTCTTTACTTTCATACGTCCCCTTCTCTTGCAATCACCATTTCAATGCCTCTTTCCTCTTTTGCATTTTCCACCCACTACTTCCCTCTAGGCTTCCCCTCTTTTTCTTGATATCATCCGATCTATTGCTCTTCCCCTTAAACGCCATCCCCCTATCTGTTCCCTCAGCAGCACTGATGTATGGAAAGAGATGGAGAGTGGGAGAAAAAAAAGGGGGAAAAGCGTGTGATTAATGTCTTTGAGAAAAAGATAAATAATCACAGGAGACTGGGGGCTGGTAGTTGGCCTTAGGGGAGTAAATATGGAGAGTTTTATAGCTGCTCACTTGGGAGAGAGGGTGGTGGAGGAGGAGAAGAGAGGGGGAGGAGAGAAATACAGTGACAGCAGATCCATTCAAGTATATTAGCTTCCCCCCCATACACAATAACCTCAGCATCTATTCTATCTCTCTACTGTCTTTCATCATCAACACTGAATCCCTTCCCACTGACAGCACACACACAAGACCATGCACGCTTGCATACACACCCTCACAACCACCCTGCACTTTTTTCCAGGCCATACCCACTGTATGTGTTTGATGGGCCAATACATGTGGTGTGTGATGTGGTTGACAGCCCCCTCCCATGCTGCCCTGCTTTTAAGCCCTCATCCTCCAGTGGCTGCCTGTCCCCTGGAGTAGATTGCATCTTTTATTTATCATCTTTTTTTTCTTGCTTGACTTTACTTTCTCCAGCTAAAAATAAATAAATAAATAAAATAGAAAAAAAAAATTCGGGGGGCGAAAATTGCAATCAGCATAACATGCCCTCCTCCTGCTGCGTACTCGCCTGTCATCCTCCACTCTCTGTGAGCATGCAGGATGAGACTGACAGCCCGTGCAGACGCAGACACACACAGACGCATGCACAATCCCCCTCTGTGTTTATCAACCCCCCCACCACACACACACACACACACTGACACACATACTCGCTTTCACACACATGAAAACACATGCACGCCTCTTACTCTCTTTGTCACCATTTCTTCCTATTTTTAAAAGCGCACACACATTTCCCCTCACTCACGCCTCGTACTTTCTCTTTTACCCTGACTTGACTGTTTCGCTTTCCAGCGCTCCAAAAGAGTAAGCACATAAATGAGCCTAATGCTGGGGAATCTGGTAAACAGGCCAGAGAGGGAGGGAGGGCTGCCTGCCTGTCTGTCTGCTCCATGGCTACTATTGTGCACTGCACATTCTCTGAGCCCACAAGAGCTGAAGCCATCTCCACACAGATTCTTTGGAAGGGATAGTAAGCCAAGAAGTGAGAGAGAGAGAGGCAGAGTGAGAGAGACACACAGAGAGGGGTGAGGGAGGGAGGAGGAAGAAGATCATGCATAAAATCTTGTTTGCAGAATGCATTAAGATTCAGATGAACTGGGGAGGGTAATGGGATTAGAATCCTGAACCGTTTCCAAGGGTGGGGAGTCGGATTGACAGCTGAGTCTATTGCACTGACGAATGCAGTGAAATATTGTGGCTCGGGCAAAGGCAGCCAGCCAGGCAGGGAGGCAGGCAGGGGGTTTCTGAGCCTGCAGCACCTCTGTTTACTCCGAGCTTTGGCACAAATAATGCAGCTGACAGGAAAAAAAATACATCTTTGCCTCCACCAGCTGCATACAGCTTGGGCTTTCCGTGAATATGGGGAAAGGCGGCAGAAAAGCTTCGGTCTGTCTCACAAAGGTGTTTGGCAAACAAAATACAAGCACTGTAGCTTTAAATCACCGTCCCTCCCACCCTTTCTAAATATCGTCTATTTAGCCAGCGGTGAAAAGATATAGGGGGCTTTTGTCTGCGTACCCATTGGTGGGGGCATGGAGAGCTAGAAAGACACAAAAATAGGAACAAAGTGCTAAGCTTCCAATTGGGATGGCTATGGGCAATTCAATGCGCGCAGCTCAGTGGGCAAAAACAAGGAGAAGTGGGCTACTATTACGGGCGCATCTGAAAATAGGCTATTCTCACACAGCTATAGGGTAGACTGCTGTGGAAATACCCTGTATTGTTTATAATAGACAAGGCCGAGCAAGGCAAATACAAGCCCTTTAAAAGTCTGGCATGGCTCCATGGCAAAGGGAAAACACTGCGAGGTCGCTGTTATGTTTTTATAGGCTATTTTCTTGCATCATTACAGCGTTATGGTCCACTCACCGACTTGTAGTACGTTGTCCACCCAGCCACCCTCAAGCAGAGTGACACCCCGTAGGAAAGGCAGCTGGGTCTCGTCATTACTGTCCCCGCTAGTTCCACTTTCCTCTCCTCCGGCGTTGAAAGAGGAATACATACAGATCTCCTTCTCGCTTCTCGGGAATGACCAGTATACGATCCTCCGCTGGACGGGTTCCGGGATCCTCTCGAACCGCTCCTCCACCCTCTGAAACGGCCACTTCTCGGCGACTCTACGCGCCGCGATGTCGAGCAACGACTCGGGGTTGTGCGTTTTTCCGTTCCCCGACCCTCCCGGAGCGGACCCTGCGCCGCCACACAGGACTCCTCCAGCCCGCTGCCCCTGCCTGCATGCCGGGTTGTAGCCGGGCCGGCAGCAGTGCCGCTTGGCTGGGGGCTGCTGGACTCGCTCAGCCATGATCGCACCGCTTCCAACCTGAAGCGCAGTTCCTCTCCGATCATATAAACGGGATAAGGAAGAGAAAAGGGCAATCTCGCACCGATTGTTTGCCGTACATGGATAGACTGCCCTTATTTGGAATAGTGGGCGGAGCCTGCGAGTTCCGTGAAGTCCTTTGTGTTGTCAAAGTAACCGGGATGGGCGGGGTCCTGGAGCGCTGCCAGCGCACGAGTGGCGCTATAAAAGGAACTGGAGGCGGAATTCCCGAACGTCGGCAAATCCTTTGTGAAGCCGACCGGGAGCGCGAAGGCGGAGCCCCGGCGGCCGACGGGCCTTTGAAGTTTCCTTCTTATTTGAGTTTAAAGGCGGGGACTTAATCCAGGGGCGGTCTCGCAGTTTCCCACAGGGGTAAAAGGGGGCAAGAAAGCTGACTTTTTTCCTTTGGAGCCAGTGCTACCACCCCAGGCTCTGGGCTCTTCAATGGCAACGTGATTGTTGTTTTCGAGGCTTTAGTCCAAAGGAGTCTCAGCTGTCAAAGACAGAAAGGGCGTGGGAGGAGGAACATGAAGATATGGAGCTGGACAGGCTTGTCCGCTCTAGTCACTAATCAGTCATGTTGGTCAGCTGTTTGGCATAAGCTGGTCTGTTGGAGTTTGTGGACAATTAGGCACAAACAGTCAGCGTCAACTCTAACATACACACTAAATATTTATGTTCCAAAGGGGCCTTTAGATTTTACTCATGTGGCAGAAGTTGGATTTCCAGCAACCGCCTTGGGGCTGCAGACCCATTAGCCCTAAAATCCCCAGGTTCACATTTTTGCCTACATAATTTGATTAACTGCTAATGTGTCAGACATCTGCATCTCTGAAGTGTATCAAATATGTCACCCCCCTCATCTTTCATCTTGTAAATTACAATGGTAATAGTTTTATTGTTAATAACCAATTGATTGTTCTGTTAATATGATTTCACTTTTTAAAATTTGTTTTTACAAACCTATGTAATATAAGATTAATCATTTCGGGTCTGCAGTAGCTACTGGTTGGTTTTTGGTGCCTGGGGAAATAAAAAAAAACAGCTGCAGTGTACATGAGGGTCAGTAGGGGCCTGTCAACTAATCTTTGCCCCAGGGCCCCTGTAGGAGGTTGATTAGGCCATGAATTTACACGGCCTGTGAAAATACCTGCAGAATAACTTTTGTGAATTGAGAGGAGGCTCATTCAAGTCATAGTGGCAACATCTTGGGGTGGCACATTACAATTTTAAACAGAAAACCAGTTATAAATTGGAACGCAGTGTTTGAAAGTCAAGAGTATTCACAAGCATACAGGCTTCGTCACACAAAGTCAAGTCAATCAAACCAATATAACGTGTGTGTGTGTCTATACATATATATATATTATATATTGCTGTAGACTCCTTTAAAACCTCTTTGTTCTCTACTGTTGACTCAATCCAGAAGTTGAGTCTATCATCTTGCAAGAGAAAAAGCAAAACCAAAAGATGCAAAAAATTCCTCACGGTCTGAGCAGGCTGGTGGTTTTTCTTGTAACTATTATGAATGTACCACCAGTGGAGCTGGTTCACTATAAATTGTGGTGCAGTCATTTGCCCCCCTTCCTGTCTGTTATAATATTAGTTCCATAGCTGTGTCATGAAAAGGAGGCCCATGTCTTTAGGGGTTAGGGTGCGGCTGCAGTGCCCCCTCGAGGGTTGTCCTCCCCTGACGAGACACACAACTGAAGCTAATAATTATAACAATTTAACAAAAAAGCCACCAGATCGAGGATGTTTTTCAAATTTGTCTATAAAAGTTGACCAAAAATATGCTGGTAAACCAATATGTGTGTTTGCAACGTGTCCTCCAGCGTGTATGTGTTTCCAGCTGCCCCTCTCTTTCCTCTGTGAGCAGGTCTAAACGCTGGCCTTTGAACTGCTCTGAAAGTGATCCATGCCGTATGGACAGAGCAGATGTGGCCTAACCTGATTTGGTTTCAATACTTCCCCACAGGAAGTTCACAAAGCCAGCAGGTCCTCCTTTGTTGTGTTAGTCATCTTTCTCAGAGGAGCAGTGGAGACTTTTGCTTTTTTAAACACACTCATGACTTCATATTGTTTGCTTTAGTGTTCAGCCTCATCAGCTTCACTAATGATCAGCAGTTACATAAGATACAGATTTTCACATATTTATCTAGTCATGTTTACATCTTGTTCAACAGGGATATGCCTCTTCTTATAGCCAATGGGTTATTAAATCTAGTTTCAGTACTTTAACTTGAGCAAGTGTAGGTAACTATTTTATTCATCTTCTATTGTATAGTCACAAGCTCAGCTGTCAATCAGGTAAGAGACTGGGGTTCACCCTGAACAGGACGCCAGTCCATCACAGCCTCACATATACTGTAGGTCAGACAAACCACTTTCTCAACAGCTCGCACACACACCTAGGGGCAATTTCTCTCCAGTCAAGCTAACTGCATGTCATAAGGCTGTGGGAGGGAACCAGAGCACCCAGAGAAAACCCACAACGTGCAAACTGAACCAGTGCAACATGCAACCTAAGAGCAGTTCAGTCAGAAAAAGCAGAAAAATAGTGAAAACCACAGGCTTCCTGGTAATTGAGTAAACATATAAAGCTTGGGTTTACATTTTCTATCAGTAACCGACCAAAAGCTGAAAATTGAGAAATCAAAGATCTAGTAAAATGTAAGAACTTTTGCTTAAAAATCTATTAACCTAAATCCGTTATTTTGGTGAAACTAGTTGACTGACTGGATTACTAAACAAAAAAGCAGAAATCACGCAATATAAGTTTTTCTTATCGAGTCCTGTGTTGTGCTACCTGATCGGGTCCGTTTCGGAGGCTAAACGCCTACATTTCCCATCGTTTGAGAAAAAGCCTCACATTCAATCACGAGCGACCATTTCACTTCCTGGAGCCGGGAGTGCTGGGAATTATCATCGTGGATATAAACACAGATCACCGCGCTCAGGTAGTTCTTTCTGATTTAGTATGTGTTTACTATCGTTAACCACACGAACATATACAGTTTGTGCTCAGTCGCATGTGTGTATATTTGTGTTGTGCTTTTTGATGACATCGGTTGTGTTGCTTCCTTGAGCTAGGCCGCTGGGATTGGACTGGGTGGCGGGTTAGCTAAGCTACCGGTGCTAACGTTAACTTCATCGAATGTAAACCCGCTGGTCCTCCGAATGCTAGAAATCCACATCAATTCATTGTTGCAGATGCTGTGGTTTGTTATTCCAGCCTGTCTCAGTAAGGCCGTAGCGAGGGTAACGGTACGTGTTTTGTAGCGGGGTTGTCAGCTAACGGGCTAGCTGTGACGGGGTGGAGGCTAGCTAGCCCGGTTGTCGTTGTCAGGCTCGTAAAGCACTCGTCACACTGTCTGGAAAACTAAGGTGCAAAGAATAGCTTGATAAACATAACCCAGGACCCTTTTGACATTGGCATCTGTGGTCAAACATAATAGCATAATAGGAAGTTAAACTGATTAATGTGTAGTTCTCGTATATGCTGGACCTGTTTAACTGCCTATTGCATAGAAATATAGAGCAATTCTGAGCATTTGAGTCAAGAACTCAATCCAAATTGGGTCACACTGTAAATATTTCTTTGATTGGATATAGGGTTACACAGAATCTGACAATATTATGACAACTGAGACATTGTTTATACAGTATTGGGGCATATGGGTAGTGATCCTAATATTACTATTCTTACCATTTCTCTAGGGAGTAATTCATTGCAGATGATGTTGCTAGTTAATGAGCAGGATGGTGTAGAAAAAAACCTCTGTGGTGTCGTAGAGACATAATTGTATTTTTCATTATAATTTGTGTCCTTTACCTGGAAAAATAACAGAACCTAAACATAAGAGCAAATCATGTTGTATGGTGCACAATGATTATGTGGTAGTTTTCCAGGTGTCTGACTAACTGTTTACTTCTTTCTTTTCTTATAACCTTTCTCAGTTCTGACGAAGCCACATTTTTGTTGACCAGGATGATTGACGTTCGAGCATGGGCAGAATATGTGGTGGAGTGGGCTGCAAAAGACCCCTACGGTTTTCTCACCACTGTCATACTGGCGCTCACACCTCTATTCATTGCCAGTGCACTGCTGTCCTGGAAACTGGCCAAGATGATCGAAGCGCGTGACCGGGAGCAGAAGAAAAAGCAGAAACGTCAGGAAAACATAGCTAAAGCCAAGAGGACCAAGAAAGACTGAGTCTGTTAGAGTAGGACGAGGGCATATAAAAGGAGGAGGAACCATCATGATTGCAGCCCTCCTTTTTCCAAATAATGACACAGTGCCCTATGTCATCCCAGCCCTACTGTCAGCACAGGGCTGACACGCCGCATGTCTTGGGTAGGAGGAGAGACACTAGCAGGCCCACAGGCTTAACAGTGCTGAGACAGACAGTACTGCCCGGAGGAGACTTGTCCCACTGGGCCTTTGGTCAGCAAGAGCACAGTGGTCACCTGTATTTTATTCAGACAACCACTGACAATATTGTGCAGCTGTTGCGACACCTTGCATTCCAGTCTTAGCATCCCTGTTGTGCTGATTTGACATTTGGAACTTTTTCCAAGTAACTTGCAAAATATCCAAATTATTACTTTCTAATTAATAAAGTTTTCATGGTTGATAAGAAAAAATAGCATTGTATTTGTTGACTTAATTGTATTACAAGTGCAGTATTAGTTTGCAATCAGGATACGTGTTATACTTACTGTACATGCAAGCCTATGTACAAACTCAAATTTGAACTAGGTATTGCAAACATACAGGTGGATAAACACAACATGGCACAGGTTTTATTCATCCCTGGGTAAATTTTTTTTAAAGCTCACGACTATGTGCAGAATTCCTGGATTCTGTAACAATACTATGAACCTTCTTCACCACTTGGTTTATTGGGGATGTTACAGAATAACATCGTTTAGAATTTTGACGAGTGATTTATAAACAGTGGATGTCACCTCCATGCATCCCTTGATAGGACATTTCCCTTTGTACAACCAATAATATTTATTGGTTTTCTAGTTAGTCAATAGTTAAATAATAATGCCAAATATGGTAAAGATTGAGATGGAAAACTGTTTATTGCAGTTTATTTTAGCACTCTACAATAAAAATACTCTGAATTTTGCATTTAAATAGTTCAGTAGTCTCAGTCTATGTTGGTGCGTCTATTTTTTTTTTGAAGTGGGCATCCATGAGCCAGGTTGGAACGTGCTTGCCGTGCTGGTGGGGACCTCGCTGATCTCCTGTTTGCCGAAGCTGGTGACAGCAGCATGGCCTCTGGCCACAGGAGTCGCCACTAGACCTTCCTGATACTCTTTGGCCTGGAGGTCCAGATCTTTCTTCTCCACCTCCTTTGCCTTCAGTTTGATCTGCTCTCTGTAAGACTCATTCTTGAACAGCTCCTATAAAATACAAGGTTGACATGTTTACATATTCAGGATTTTACTTTTTCATTATAAATTTCATTATATATGTATTTTATGAATAAAATAAGTTGTCACTGTTTACGTCATCAAACAGGAATCTACTTTTCCTACTTGTCAACTAATTATAGTATATTAAATACCTGGCAACATTCCTGTCATTAATTTATAGTACTGTCCACTATTCCTAACCAGATATATTAAATGGATAGCTACCACAGTATAAACAGTATGGAAAAGAGCAACACATGACACATTTACAGTGTTGTTATTTCCAAGTTTGGTGAAGTAGGAAATGTTGAGGTGGCAATGGCAGAGAAAATGGAGTCTCTACCAAACTATTTATTGGAACTTCTGAACTGCAAAACCCCTCCTTAATAAACAACCTCTGATTTGCCTGGGAGTGAAGCACAAATTGTCATCTGCTCACTAGACAAAAGCAGAAGGAACATGGTTCACTAGGAACCTTCAAGGTACAAACACTGGCATGTGTCAAGTACAAAAGCAGAGCATTTACAAGAACAGATACAAGAACAAGTGTGTTCACTTAACCTGTACTGGCCCATTAAACCCTGCTAAAAATGTAGTGCTTGGAACAGACTGGTAAACTCACATGACAGAAGGCATGTGTAATACAAACAACCATTCCAGCTCATGGAAACAATTATAACCTGAACAGAGGCCACCAGCGGAACAGTTACCCACTTGAGCCAGTGCTAGTGTCCAGTGATGTTAGCCTCTCCCTAGCATGGGAAGCCAAGAAGAAAGGGAGGACTGGGCATGATGCTGTTGTGTGTTGGCAGAACTGAAGGACTGGAAAAGAGAGGGGGAGAGCCGTGGCCAAAAAGCTCCGCTTTGGGGAGGGAGGCAAACATACTGAGCTGCTTTTCCAGCCTGTTAATGACAGGATTTAATCCAATCAATTTATGTCGGCTTGGACCAGGAAGAGAGGGAGCGTGACAAGGGGTAGGGTAATGTGCTGGGAGTGAAGCCTTGGCCACATCAACACTGTCCAGCTGTCGATGGCAGCTATTGGGCAGACGCAAAGCAGAAAATTAGAAGAGAATGTTCTGGCAACAGAGGCAGGGGATGGCATTGGCCACTGGCAGGGAGTGAGGACAGAGATAGAAAAAGTGCCCGGGTACTGGCCTTCCAAGGGATTTCCTATGGCCCTATATTTTGCAGGCCAAATAATTTTCAGCATTCTCAAATTTAAAGACCAATAAACCCAGTGAGAGGTACATGAGGGGAAAAACTGCACTCCTTCCCCATTCCCATCTTGGCGACTGCCAGAAATAAAACACAAAAAGCCAAGACGCTGGAAAAAAAAAGTAAACTAGGACATGGTGTCAGTGAGCCCCTTGTTCAGAGGCTGTCTTTACTGAGTCTCGCCATCAATGCACTTCAGCGGCTGTTTATTTTAACACCTGTCCCCCAAAGTTTTGGATTCAGTTTGAAACTGTAAGATAAAACAAATCAAAGCCTTTCCTTTTCATCTTAGCTTCTTTCCCTCCCTTGTAACCAGTCCCCTAGAGTCCAACCATCAGCACAGCAGGGAGGCAGGGGTGGGGGAAACGTACCTCGATGGAGGGGGGCTCCTTCCGTCTGCCTCGGATCCAAGCTGGAAAAGGAGGAGACAGAGGAGAAAAAAAGACGAGTGAGAACACCCACACAAACAAAACCTGCAGTCATAGTTAAAGGCTGTAGCATCACTGCGTTTCAGGGCACTACAGTTGCTCAGTGCAACTATGGAGTAAGCAAACTAGTTGGGAGAGTGTATCCAGGGGTTTTTATTTAGTTTCGTTTCATTTCACTCAGTGGACTACAGGGAAAACCTGCAGGATGGTAAAACATTTCCACTACAGACATGATAAAGTCGAAACACTAATGCTGCTTTAGTATAGGCACACGAGGGCCACCGAGTTCTGCGTCTCAGAAGAGAAAGCGAGATCTGCTCTGATCTTCAGATTTTAAAGTACAGACACTGTCATTCTCCATCAACACCTCTGTCCTTCTTTCTCCTCCTGAGTAGAACTATGTCTGTCTCCCATGCCTTTTTTTCTTTTTAAGGAGCGCTATGTTTGGCTGAGCTGGCTGCACAGCAGAGCTGGTTAAAGGGAGCCAGAAAGAGAGAGATATTTTCTAACTCTTCCTCCAGCTAGCACAGGGATTCTGGGCCTCTTTTATCCCTTTCTTATTTGCATCCTGATGAAAATGCATGAGGGATAGGGCGAAGCAGGATGAGGGGTTTAAGGTGGATAAAGCCAGTCTGAGACAGAGGGAACAGTTTGTATCCAGTTGTAAGAAATTTGAAACACTATTTTATGGTACGGTTGTATAACACCAGCAGAAGGCGTCTTTGATAAAGTCATGAATACGCGTTTCCCAACCCCCGTCTCGCAGTATGAAAAAAAAAAGAGGAGAAAATCAATGGATAAGCCAAGGCCCCAATAGATGCAGCCATGAATTTGTTATTCCACTTTATTTGTGCAGCACTTTGTCTACTCTGCTGCGTAACTCTTTTGTTAACAATGTCATTTATCCATGTTAGCAATAACAAACGTATGTAGCAGCGATGCTGCAGTCCAGACTTACCATCCCACTCCATCGGTATGCTGCCTTCCATGTATTCATATTCTGTCGGATTGGCTGCCACTACCATCCGCTTGGCATGGACAAGCCTTCCTGGAAAAAGACAGTGAGACAGAAGTGCTCAACAATGACACAGTACATAACGCAAAGGGATACAAACAAACATAAAGAGGCTCAGACACAATGCTCCCTGTCTCCTGCTCGTACAGACACACAGATATAGACAGACGCACAGACACACAAATACACTGAGGAATGACAGCACTGTGACAGGCCATGGATGATTACCTCGTGGCCCTCGGGCCCTTCTCCTCAGATCTCGCTGAGTGGCTCCAAATCTGGGCTAAGCCTTTATGCAAATCAGCCTCCCTTTCACCCAACCAACCACAGCCCCCCTCACTGACAATGTCTTCCAATCACAGCGCTCTGGCTAACAATGCCCTCCAAAATCAACATCAAGTCGAGCAGGAGACAAAAGAGGTCAGATATCACAGAGAACAGGAGAGGCACGAGCTGCGTGGAATATTAAGTGCTCCTTTCCCTATCTGTATACAGCACGGCGCTAGCAGCAAGGCCACCGCCAATTATTCTTGGTTGAATCTGCTGATTAGACAAGTTTAGCTGGCACACAATGGCATGGAAATGGAGGCAGAAGAGGGGGTAGAGACAGACAGACAGACAGAATAAGTGGGCGCAAGTGAATTAAAAATAGCCAGTTGCACGGTGTCTTTGTGTGGCGCTACAGAGCGTTTGTACAGTGTTTACTAATAAGCGGCCTGTTTCCATAGTTTCTCTTTGCAGGTAGCCGGACGTCCATCCATCCATCCCTTCCATCCCTCTGAGAAATGATGAAGCAAGGAAGGAGGCGGCAGGAGAGAGAGAGTGAGAGTGATGATGCATGGCAAACATGGCTAGGAGGAGAGAAATGGATGGGCAAGGAAAACAACACGCTCCAAAACACAGACAATCTGTCAGGATTCCATCACCGTTTCTCCGCAGCTGACTGGACATGGACAAATGGAGGCAACCACCTCCATGCACGCCACAGAGCGATAGCCTTAATGTTTACTTCAGCTATAACAGATAGCTATGGCACAGGGATGGATGAATAATGGCTAGGTGTGTATACGGTATTGGTTTTTTTGTTTGTGCCTTCTTAACTTCAGTTTATCCGCTTTGTTTTAAACTTATTCCAGTGGCTGAACAAAACCACTTCTCTTCCATGTGTGGTTACATAATCATGCCTTATGAGAATGACTTCTTTCCATACTTTATCCAGCCTATATAGTAATCAGGTCAGCTAATTAGGCTAGTATTGCTTTGGTTCTGGTTTGGTTCCCACTAGATTGTCACTATAGGGCCTCACAAGCTCCAGTTCTGCTGTTTTAGTTTTCTTTTATTCAGGTCTGCAAAAAATTGCACTCTCTCACCTCTTCTGCAAAGTCCCCCAATCATGAAAAGACCTTGTATGACCCTAAGATTCGTCTACACATAGGCCTTAAATTCTTCTGAGAGACTTTTTCCTGGAAAACCCCCACAACAGCAGAAAAAACTGCAGTGAACAATAGGCTGTTCTCTAGGCAATACCAACAAATACATTTAACAGGTATGCTAATTACAAACAGATCATATCCACATTTGCACTGGGTGTGGGTGGTAGCAGACTGAAATGGTACGATTATGATACGGTCCCCACAAGCAATGTGCTTAGCTAGAGCTAATGCCAAACTAATTGGCATTAAGAGGAAGACCCACTTCTCTCCGTCTCTACAAGGCTGCAACTCTCCCGGTACTCCCGTCACACTCCGACATGGCTTCCCCCTTGTCTTGTTGCTTTTGCAGCATGACTAAACCCTGTTCCACCATGGCTTTTATCCTTCGATTTGAATAATAAACATGGTATGTACATATATTTGTGAAACAGTGGATCCTCCCATCACATACACACTGGGTGGAGGCATGACAGTCTGACTGGCTCTTGGTAATCCATGGCCTGGGACAACTGTGTAAAAAGGTACGGCCAACGCTAGACTGGTTTTATAACAGAAACCTCAGTGGAATGTATAAAAAAAGTGGAAATCAATGTGCAAAATAAACAATAGTGCAATAACAACCTTCTCTGTAAACACATTTAATAGGACGTTTGTGTTATACTACTGTTCACCTAACGTGGCAACTCACAGTTGAGTAGACTGGAATAATTATCACATCTATACATTCAATACAGTCTCTACCTAATTTTTCTCATGACAAACACTTGAATCATGTATAAAACGACATACTCAAAGCTAGATTATTGTTTCACAGTTTATTTTTGTGCCCTCCTTATACCTACTGAGAGAGAGCGAGAAAGAGAGAGAGCACCATTAGTTCGCTGCTGGGAGCTCTCTATCTCTGTCGGCCCCCTTGTGACAGGTCTGCCTTCTCATGAGTCACTAAGGGAAACCTATTTACCAGTCTAATACACAGTCTCGCACATGCACACACACACACACACACACAACTGGCTAGAGAGCAAGCAGATTAACCTGAGGGACAGGAGCGAGGACGCTGCCTCTCACCATGAAGGACAAACGCAGCACTGCGTTGGAGAGGGGGAGGGGCCAGCTGCAGGAGGAACGAAATCCCACCACATAAATATTCATAAGCCATCTCACCTGTCTGAGCGCGACTCATCTGTGAGCCTAGCAGTGGAACCAGGTGGGGGGGTGGTGTGGAAAGGAGGTAAGAAAGAAAAGGAGGAGACAGGATGGGTGAGGGGTTGCCGTGGCAGCCAGACGGGGAGCCAATCAAACAGCAGTTATGCCCAGTCTTCTCCTTCGTTAGAAGGAGACGTGATGCACTTGGAGGGCTGGTCTTTGAACCCTGAACACACCCTGCTAAACTTCATCACCTGCTTCAAAAAGCACACACACAAAAATCGCCAACTTCACACATCAGCTCCCAGGTGAGAACTGCTTGAGGTGACTTGAGGGTTTCTTTTCACCTCTTCAATGTCATTCCAGCCGTGTTGTGCTGCTCTCTCACTATACTGTATGCTTTCCTTCTGCACTCTGTTTGATGTGCAGATGTCAGAGGAACACACTTCGACTGGCTGCATCCAGGTAAAGACAAGCCTGTGTGTGTGTGTGCATGGTGCCATGGTTGTGCTCCTGTCTGCTTGAACAGAAATTCTACATTTTAGGCCAGAAACTCTGATGGAACAAAAAGCTGTCCTGAACCAGCTCACCTAGTTTATTCCTCTCCAGCCGAGCAGCATGCCGGAGAGGGATGCGGGACCATTACACGCATGGTAATGGACAGCTTTATGAAGATGGAGTGATCCGATAAGCATCACTGATACAAGGGCAACCAGGTACCGATACTGACACTCACTCCCTTTCTGTTTCCCTGGAAAATATGGATGGGATGTGTAAGGCCTGTATCCATGGTTACCCATTAGCCCTAAGCCTAGTGATGCAGGATGAGGTTTAGAGGAAAAAGGCCAGCCGCTGTTTTGCATCAGTTCTGGGAGGAGGAGCTTCGGTGTAAAGTAGGCCTGCTGCTGCAGCTGTTTTTGTATTCAGCCCTCATTCTGTTTGTCCCTGTTGCTGTCGATCCCGCAGAGGCCTGAGTGACTCATGGCAGAACAGAGGAGAATAATTCATACAGAAGTAATATCATGCTGAAAACTGTGATTTCTCCTGTGTGGTACTTTTAACCAAACATTGGTGTACTGATGCTGGAGGGGCTACTTTACGCCCCTCTCCTTAAGACCACCCATCTTCTTGAGGCTCTTACTTGCTCGATGGGTTACAGAAAAGGACCGCGGTGAGCCAGGAAGTCAGCGTCCTTTGTGCGGCTGTGGGTCCCCCTCCCTCCTCCAGGACTTCTCTTTAGCCCGTGCTTGTGATGTCCATACACCAAGCTGTCCACCCCTTTCTATTCACCTCCATCACACTCATCCAATCCCCTTCCTTTTCCTTCCATTGCACCTTCAGTCCCTCTAACTCACTCTCTCCATTAACCTACCTCCACCTTCTGTCTCCCCCTCTATCTGCCTGCCTGTTCCACCCACTCATTTCACCCTCTTTCTGTCAGAAACCCTCCTTTCACTTTCACTCTCTCCATTCTTTCCTCACTCTATAATTTCACCCCATATGTCAGCATCCCCCTTGTTCTTTGTCACTCACTTTGTATACCCCACCTTCTCCTCCACCCTCAGTGTGCGTCTCCTTCGGCCTTATCTTTCCTGCCTTACTCCTAGCCTTATTTCTCTCTGCCTGTCTGCTTTATTAAAATATTCTGAATTGAATAAGCAGAGGCAGGCTCCAGGAGATGTCTGCTTGTGTGTCGGTCTGTCAGTCAGTTTTCCTGGCTGGGTTTCTGACAGACAAGGAGCCCTGAGGTGTCAAAAGATCTTGCTGGCCATCTGACCCAACTGAGGCTTGAATGCATAGGACAGTAAATCACATTGAGGCCAAATAGAAAAATAAATTTGATTAATATGTTGTTTTCCCTTCTCTTGGCATTATCAGCTTTCTGGCAGTGCTTGCCAATCAAAAAGCAGTTTGCAGCACATACAGACAGTAACTAGGTTCAACTTGTTCTCATTTTAACAAACACCTTTTATAAGTTAAGACTGTGACTTTCTCTGTATACAAACACATATTTGACAACCAGTGTGCAGCAAGATGAGCTTAACTCACTTGGTTTCCCTATAATGATTAAACAACCTTCATTTAAACCCCATGCATTGCAAAGCTACTGATCAATTAACATGATTTACTGTGGCAGCTCTGGACATAACCGTTCTATGGTAAACACTGACTTGGTGTCCTACTGTAGGATAGACCTTCCTTCATTACACCCTGGGGATGACTTGTGGCAGAATAAACAGCCATTTGGACCCTCGTCTCTCTCCACTGTGACTCCTTCCACAGAAATATGCGGCTTAAATTAACGCTCTGATGACACACAGCCATCTGTTGTTGTGTTAAGTGTGTTAGGGCATGAAGTGCGGAGAAAACACACAAGCGCAGATTTTCTTTTCCTTTTTTGATGCAAAGCAGATACAAATGCAGGGAGTACACATTGTGCCACACAAAACCCATTCCACAGTCACAGATGCACACAATAATGCAACAGCATGCACCTCCTCGCTCAGTCCCCAGAGTCACCCATCCTGAAATACCAGAACTGAGGCCTTTTCAGGTTTTCACTTCATAGAACAGAGCTGAAGAATCAAATAAATAATAGACAAACGGAGAGGGATAGTGATAGGAAGACAAGTCAATGCATCTTTTCTCTGCACCAGCGTGGTGCACCTCAGAACCCCTGAATCCTTTCCATTCTCTTCACATTGGAGAGGACCAATAGATTAAAACTGCATGGCACACACTGCTAAAATGAATAGTACTAAAAATACATCCTTTTCGCTGGAACATGAAAGGAAACTGCCTTTCCCTTGTCCAGTATTGAGCAGCCATTGATTCCAAGACAAAGGCTACACCTCCTCAAAGAGGTAAGAAAAATAGCAATCATACAGGCAATTATTTTCAAATGTGCCTGCAGCGGCCGATAATGTCAGCGCGCCTCTCTTCCTAAATAAAGGGAGGGAAAGCAGGCGTCAAAGCTGCAGGCCCACTGCTGAAGACGAATGAGCCCATCCGCAGAATGCTTTGCTTTCATCTGGGCAGCATGACATGGCGCCCCATGCAGTGTGAGGCAGAGCTGGGCCTGGGGGACAGACACACAGAAAGAGAAGAGAATATAGATTCTCTTTTCAGCTCTATGGAGCCAACACCAAGGCAAAGACCTTCTAAAGACCAGTGGCCAGATTGCCAGTGGCTTTCTCTTGTAGACCTGCCATGGACAACAATCACTGAAGCACCACAGCCTATAGCATAGTTCTCTCTATGGGGCAGCAGCACACAGCAGGCCTCTATAGCTGGACCTTTTCTAAAGACAGATACATATTCTCTCTCTCTTAAGGCGTGCGTTTCAGGCCCAGGTCTTTTCATATTGATGCACAACCGCTTCAGAGGGGAGGGGGATAGAAAGCTCTGTGCTGGGCGTAGTACTCCACACTGCTGAATTACTCTAATGTTTTCAATAGAAAGAGAGTCTCCTCACCTACTTCTACCACTACTCGTGTGCTGCAGTGGAAAGCCCTGCAGTCTATGCCTTAAGGCCCTGAGCCCATGCTTGGCCTATCAGTTTAAGATCAAAAGGAGCTCACTTTAGCAAGACATATGGACTGAATAATGTATCTGCTTTATTTCCACAAGGCTGGACAGCATGAGTGGCAGAAAAAAAAAAGAAGAGATGAATGTGTTTGCCATATGTTTCTATTTGTTTATTATGAATACTATGAATCTGTTCATGTACGTGTCTTGCTTGCTTGCTTGCTTGCCTGTTTGCAACAGCATTTTCTACAAGCCAACTAGACCCTCCACAGCTTCAGCCATTGTGGCTGGACAGTGAATATGGTAGCCTGTAGTGTGCTAGAAAATGGGCTTCTGTGATGTCTCATTTGAATAGTCTGACAGCCAGGGGTGGAGGAGCAGACTTGTAATGAATTATAAATACAAGGTGGGTGCAAGTTTTCTTGCAAACTGCTGAAAAAAGGTGAAGTCAAGTTCACTCAAAAAGCAGGCTTTCAGGTTGCCAGAGGAAACACAGCCTATGCTAGTTTAAGTATAAATGACACCAAAAGAGGGAGACAAACACAAGCACAACTGTGTAGGGTTATTCTTGGATTAATGATGTATAAATATATAGAAGTGAGGTGAACTCCATATAACAACAATAATTGAGTATTACAAAGCACCCCTGTTCTGCTAAATAAGCCAAACACCAATATTTTAGTATGAGTAGTATAATGACAAAATTCATAGTCTCTGACCTGTCACCCCTGAGCTGTGGCTGGGTAGCACAAATGCTGATGATAAACAAAGGTGGTAAAAGGCATAAAACGTTTTCTTGGTTTTTAGGATTCTCCTAATGAGTCAAACACAAAATGCACCAAGTGCATCGGCCATCATCCTGTCCTACACACACACACACACACACACACCTTAGGACACTAAGAGAAGAACTCACAATAAACCCAGTCAAGGGCGACAAGCATAACCATATCAGAAATGGTGCGAATGACATCACTGGCATCTCACCACGGATTAGACAGATCACACAGATCTACTGCTAGGCTTGAGCGTTACATTCTCTAGCCCTGCCATGTCTCAGCAGGAATACGTGGCCTCCTTCTAAATACCACAGACAGACAGACAAACAGACAAACAGTCTGCTCATCTGCAACAGGGGACCATGGTCGGAGACAGTGATGCAGCCATGCTGCACGGCAATAATACAGCACTGCTCTAAGACATCAATATTAGTGTAGTCACTGAGGTTGTTGCACCATCTAGTGTCAAACATTCAATACTGCAAGAGTAAAATAGTAAAGGCAATTCACAGCAGAAGACAGACGTGATGCAAAATACCGTAAACTAAGCTTGATTAGTGATTTTAGAACTAACACTGTAAAAGTAAACGGGGCTGGAGCAGATATGTTTATGGATACACCCGCAGCCCGTAGACATGTTGGAGCGTCAGAATCACAACATGGCTGAAATAAATTGATAAGAGATCCCATTTTCCCAGCAGAACAAGCTGTCGTCACCATGTCTGTACCTGTTGGGGTTGTGACCGATACGCCGACTGGTTAATTTTAGCAGGATAAGCCGTTACTCACCTGTCCACGTCTTCTGTTCTGGGATTAAGTAATATTTATTCCCCATATAATCTGTCCCGACGTGCTCGCGTACTATCCCAAAAGTACGTCGCAGAAATCCAACAATCCTGCTCATGTCTGCAGGAGGCACCCGGAGGTTTCAGCGACTATTTTGTGTCCTTTCGGTAGGTGTCTGTCCCCTCACAGCCTTGTTTATGCAAGTGCTCCAGTGGTTGGGAGCGGGGTCAATAAGCCGACCTGTGATTGGACGATTGCGCTTCACTAGCCAACCATCGCTGGTGTAATATAACACAGATGACGTACTAACATGGCTGCCGACTGTAACGAGTTGTTACAAAGCTAGTTGACTATGTAAAATAACGAACAAATAATAAACACCAGAATCCTAAAATTAGAGGAATGACGTGTTTAGCTAAAACCGCGCGTTGGGTGCAACACGAAGTTTCAGCTTTAATTAAAAAAACCTCTCTCCCTGGAACATGCTAGCGTCTGAGCTAAGTCAGCTAACGACAGCATAGACTAAATACGGATCCCGTTCTAGTAAATCGGGCGTCTTTCGTCTTGAAGGGATGCTGGGGTTTTTAACAGCGAGACAGGCGGGTCTCGATGACCCTCTGAGACTGAGACGTGCAGAGTCAACCAGAAGGTGAGAGACACAGTCATACAAAATACAAAACTACTTAGCAAAGAACTGCTAACAAACGTTTGTATTCTTCATCCATTCTGTAGTGTCGTCCAGTTTCTTTTAGCCCTGGTTGTGTTGGTTCGACTTTGAAGGTTACTCTGCTCAAACAAGTATGCTGACTGGAGCGATTGTCATATAGTATTACTTAAAAAGTGCTATAAAATGTTGTGATGGACTGTTTATAGGCCGCCTCTGGTCTGTAGCGTCTTAAAAGACCAACCACAGTTGTTTCTTGAGTCATTTCTTCTGTCCCTACATGTTGTTGAGGCCAGAGCTCTTTGCTTAGTTGGAAATGTTGTGTTAACCATGTGAATGCATCGCCTTTCCAGCTGACCCACTATTTTGTCATTACTAATGTTTTCTTCCTACATTTTAAGAGTCCTTGGACTGAAGTTAAATCCTGACAGAGATTTAGAACGAATCCATGGAAATGGCGTCAACACCATAGACATTGAAGCCATAGAAGGCAGATAGTAAGTCTGTTTTCATTAATCATTACTCCCTTCACTGATATACAGTTAGTGAACTAGGTATTGCAGAATCTGCCCAGGCACGAACCGTATTAGGTCGATTCTATAACTAACAATTGTTCCTAACAATGTTTTGATATTTGGGACAGTGTTTTACCTGACAAAGCTTCTTGACAACTATAATAATTTGCAATAAAACATAATCAGACCATTTTTAGGGTTCAGCTTAGATACACAGTATATATTTTATTATTATTTAACACTTAACAATTTTAAACACTTTATCCATACAGCATAATGCCATTTTAAATGAATCAAATTACAGCTCTCATAACATAGATAGTTATTAAAAAAAACCCAGCTATTTTTACTAGAAATATAGCTGTGACATGGAGCTAATCCACAGACCTAAATAAACTTTTTTTGTTGTTTAGCATGTTGTCCGGGGGTGCAGATGGCGTAATTGTCATCTATGACTTGGAGAACTACAGTGGCCAACGACAATACACTTGTAAGGCAGTCTGCACAGTAGGCAGGTAAAGGCTACTTCATTGGCTGTCTTTGTCCACCAGAGGGTAGCGTTCCATTGGTTTTCTGCTTTCACACGTATATTTATTTCTGTGCTCTAAACTGCACATACAAGTGAACAAGCTTGAATTCATTTATTTTTAGTTTTGTTTAACAATATGTTTGTACATTGTGAACATTAAATCAGTAATGAGTCAGAATCTGATGCATATCTAATTTGAGACAATTTAACATCATTTGCATCAGATTTTATTTGTTCCTTCTCCATACAACGCATATCATGAAAACATGTGGCTGATGCTGCATGCGGATGTAGCATTACGGTTAATGTACCGTAACGCATTTTTATGTTGAATGCAGCAGAGGACCAAATTGCCTGCTGGATTACTACGAGAATGTGACTTACTCCTTCCCTCATGTTTTTATTTCATGAAGGTCTAGCCGCTATGTCCACAAATTCAGTGTTGAGACAGTGCAGTGGTACCCTTACGACACAGGCATGTTTGTGTCCAGTTCCTTTGACAAGACTGTGAAAGTCTGGGACACAGAGACTTTAAAGGTAAGGTGTGATCTCTGCAGCATTTCATTAAAGTGCACAAATGAGTCTAATAGGCAAGTAGTCAGTGCAGTTTGGATATTCAGAGTAAGCACTGCGACTTTTTTTTTTTTTTTGCTCCTTTCACTATCTCTTACTCTCGCTTTCTTATTTTCTGCTTCATGCTTTCTACCTTTCTTTGCCTCATAGCCCCATATGGCAGGCCCTGAGCAGTGCTAGAGTTACAGTGGCATCACAATTACCCCAAAAGGTCAGGAAAGGGACAGAAAAGAACCCAGCGACCTTTCGTTTGTGTCTCTGTGCCATACAAGTACACACACTCAGATCTATTAAATTATTTATTGTGGTTGTGTACTTGGACATGAATGTGATCTGCGTATTAGCGCGCAACAGCGTATGTGTATGTGAGATATTTTTATGCAAACAGGGCCTCTTCGTTCCTGAGTTCATGCTGGTGCTGGCACATACTGGCAGATGGACACAGAGAGGCTATTTGTTGAAGGATTTGCATTATAACCGCCACTGCTGCTTGGGTGAGCTGCCTTCTCAGCTCTAAACTCTTGGCCTGCTTTTGATTTTATTTTATAAATTCTGTCAAGTCCTTCCCTCAGCTGTGGTGAATTTATGCCACAGTTAAACTTTAGGGCTGTGGATTTATGTCAGGTCACAGCTGTATGTTTACTCACAACAGTAATATGTTAGTTCAGATGAAATACGTGTATGAATTCCCACCTCTGTTCTGTTCTTTCTTTATGATTCTTCAGCCTGCTGAAGTCTTTGAGTTTGATGGCAATGTCTACAGCCACCACCTCTCCCCCATCGCCCGGAAACACAGTCTCATTGCAGGTGTGTTTCAGGCAAACGTTTTAATATCTGTGTAGCAGAACAAGCTTGAAGGTCTTGTGGAATTCCTTTCACTGTACGTTAAAACTACTGTCCCTTATACAGACGTGCTAGTTATTGTGTCGCTCAGTGGCTTCTTCCTTCAGCACAGATACTCAGCAGACACTACCCCAACTTTTTACTCAGGTTATAAAGTGACATGTACCTGAAGGAGACCGAAGAGGGACAGGAACTGATTGGGGCAACGACAGATTTTACATAAACATTGTAGGAATGTAGGTGCTTTGTAGCTCACCACATCACTGAGCAGGACCAACAGGTTTTCTATGCCTACTTCATAATGTTTGAGACAATAGCTTGTAAGTCAAGAGTCACAGCGTCCATTTTTTTCCATAATGTGTTACTATGAGGTGTCTTACCGATGCTGGTCAAACAGGTTTCACCCTGCAACCCCTAAAGTTATCTGTTTGTATCTAGGAAACACCTTAAAAAGGTTTTCCCTTAAAGACACTTAGCTCATTCATTCTGCATAATTTAGGTCATTTACATTTTAACAATCACATTCTTTGTTCTGCTTCTGGTTCAAATGCTCCCCCTCATGTGTACATGCTGGGTGTGTTTGCTCATGTTTTACAAAAGTTAGTATCATATATTCAGAAGTACTGGTAGCATATTGTCTGTCCCCCCCTCATCTGTCTCTTTGTCTTTGCATCCCAGTTGGCACCAAAAACCCCAAAATCCAGTTGTGTGACATGAAGTCGGGTTCGAAGATTCATGTTCTCCAAGGTTAGTGGAGTACTTATTTTTCTATTATTTTACCCACATGCAGAATGAGTATGACTCATACTGTGCACACAGTGATAAACAATAACTCATTTCCCCCTGCAGGTCACAGAGCAGAGGTCCTGTCTGTGCAGTGGTCCCCCAGATACGAACACATCTTGGCCACTGCCAGGTAAGCACCGTTAACTGTGAGACTTAACGTAGAGAAACCATAACCTAGTTTGTCCTTAGAGCCACATCAAAGAATAAAGGCAGGTACAGGACAATCCCCAACCATGTTGTGCCTCAGCAGTTCTTGTTATCTCACTTACCAGCCATCTGGCCACATTACAACCCCGAGTCAAGCATAATGGCCACACTGCCAGTGGATAGGCACAGTGGCAGTCTATAAATCTGCATATTGCACCTGTTTATTTGACTACATCATGAGCAAAGAGTAAAACAAATGGTTCCCCAATTTTTCTTTCAAGTGCAGACA
Source organism: Macropodus opercularis (assembly GCA_030770545.1). Classification (NCBI taxonomy): domain Eukaryota; kingdom Metazoa; phylum Chordata; class Actinopteri; order Anabantiformes; family Osphronemidae; genus Macropodus; species Macropodus opercularis. Next base: position 5,737,882 of record CM061097.1, on the reverse strand, counting down.
GTAAGGTGAAAGTTTGGGATGTGCGTCGGGCTTCTGGCAGTCTCTTCACTCTGGACCAGCACAATGGAGATAAGTCGAAAGCCTCCTCTGAGGCAGGTACTGTAATTATCTCAACTCATCTCTCCTAACTTGTTATTTTTGTCCTCATTTATCGTGACTGTGCAGGACTTTTGGTTTCAGCCTTTACCTAGCTTTATTGACAAAAAGAAAATATGTTGCGTATGTCTTCACACTAAAAATAGCAGTGCTAAAATGAAACCAGTTTGGAGTAAAACCTGTTTATTTGAGTACCTCTGTGTTGAAAAGAATAGAAATCAAATAATCAAGTAGGCAAAATGTGTGATATAGGACCATAATGCAGAGTAAAATCAATTGAGAAATGCTTTTTTATCATCTCTAATATGTCTCTGACCAGTAAACACAGCCCACAATGGCAGAGTGAATGGGCTGTCCTTCACTGGTGATGGCCTCTTCCTCCTCACTACTGGAACAGATGACCGCATGAGATTATGGAATAGCGCCACCGGGGAAAACACACTGGTAAGGTGTAGTTAGTATGTCTGTGGGCGAGCCTACCTCACAAACACTAAAAATGTAGATGCATCACATACAGGCCAGTTTCGGTTTCTTTTCACTTGCAGTGCCAGTTTCTCAAAGAAGTCTGAACAATGTGTGGATACGAGCCAGAACATCCTACACAGCAATTTCTCATCTAATGCTAGAACCTACACATCGTCTACTCATTATCAGTCTGCTTCCATTGACGGCCTACAGGCCAGACTGTTTGATTATTTCAGTACTGTTAAAAATGAGACGCACTGTTCTTCTTTAGAAACTTGACTGTGCCTTGAATTAAAATGATTTAAAACTGGCATCCGATCCCATATCCAGCCTCACACTGCAGAGCTCAACTGCAGCCTAAAGACTGGGGAGACTTCCCTATCACCCTGATCTCTCAAACAGTCTCCCGTTTTAATATCCTGCTCTGCTGCGTTATGCTGTGGTTGCCATGGTGTGCATTTTTCCACCTTCATGGTCTAGAATAAGACTAGTACTATAGTTAGATTACCTCCCCTTCTGGGCAAAGATCAGACTGTATGTACAGTACATGTATGGTAGATATACAGGAACAACTCAAGCCTGTTTCACAGGTTGAATTACGGTAATAGTACTACTGTAGTTCAACATCAGTAAAATGAATTCTAAATAATGCACAAATTAAAAGGTTTTATACCTCAGTTCTGTTCTGTTTCGCCATATTTCTCTCTTAGGTGAACTGCGTGTTTTTGTGACATATTATGCAACATGCAAAGATGATATATTGTCTTCTATCATTAACCAAAAAATTCCTCAAGCAAACATTTACTATAAGCAAAATGTATCTAGGCTTATACGCACTTATCTCCTAAACTTCCCCTCCTCTTCACTTTTTGTCGCTCAGGTCAATTATGGGAAGGTCTGCAATGAGAGTCGTAAAAGGCTTCAGTTCACGGTGTCACGTGGCTGCAGCCCAGAGTTTGTGTTTGTGCCGTGCGGCAGCTCTGTGGCGGTGTATGCCCTCCACACAGGAGAGCTGGTCACCATGCTCAGGGGTCATTACAACAATGTTGACTGCTGTGAGTTCCACCCAGACTACCAGGTAAAACTCCAGAGGCCCAGGTGGAGACTGTTCCTCCATCTTGCCAGTATTCCCACCTGTCTGTTCATCTTTATTTCTGTTTGTTGTGTCAGTCAGATCTCATAAGTATCCTGCATGTTTAAACAATCCAGCTGTGTTGCAGTAATGTTAGTGTCATGAGTGCCATTAGAAATTTGCAATCACCATGCCATTCCCAAATGAGCCGCCGACACTTAACAGAGGACGTGGTAAAGTCAACATTACCCCAGCTATAAATGCAAATACACGCGCTCGCATAGACTGCTCTCGGCCGACATATTGATTGTGACGCTGCATGGCCTTGAGTCACGCTCTGAAGGTATTAATCAAACAAAAGTAAAGCCAACACTTCTCCATCTTCCTGTACTTTCACCATTATCACCATCACGCAGCTTGATGGTGTTTTAGGAAGGTCTGATTGTTCATGAGGAGGTGACACTGTTGCCATCCTAAAATCTTTACTTCTTTAAAAATACTAACTGTCAAAACTTTTTTTAAATGCTTAAAATTCTGTTTATTTTACAAATGAGACGAAAATAGGTACTTCTGCATTTGACAGAGGGGAACTAAAGCCAATATTTGTTTTAGTTGGCAGTTTATGGAACACCTTGCTACAATTAACGTAGGGTAATAAACTGTTTCGCCATAATTCTTGTCATGGTGAAGCGGATGTTTTTGTTGAAACCGTTTTAAAAGCTGTCGTTTGTGCTGTTGATGAACTGCACTGCATTATACAGGCAGGGGTTTGTGCCAATAGGCCTTATTTATATTCATAATAATAATATTACCTCTTTACACAACACATTAAAATTCAACAGCTCCATGAACTGTATCTGTAGGTACAAGAGAAGAGGACTGTTGTATTAGACTGTATTTGTTTTAACCTGGTGTCCCGAGTAAAATGCCAACTGTATGTATGTATGTATGTATTTGTATGTCTGTAAGTTTGACCATTTCCATCATATTGTCTTTAAGCCAAGCTACTAAAAGTTTCTCAATATTGACTGTTTGCTTATGTTTATCTGGGTAGTTACTGTATCTGTATAGTCTTCTACTTCTATTTGAGCATTAGTAAGATTCTTGTTTCTGGCAATAATTACAAATGCGACGGGGTGTTCAACACACCCTTGCTATTAGGTAATATCCGGTGTCATGCTTATGGACACAAGAATGCAGTTCGGCAACTTGTCAACTCTTCAGAATTCAGGAAAAGGACACATTGTACCGACTTGAGTTTTCTTCTGTTTGTTTTCTTTAATTTCTGCTGTGATTACACTGATCGGCCTCGTGAAAGTGATCATGCTGTTTACTGTCTTCCCTGGACGGTTTTGATTAAGGATTCTTCTTTCTTCTTCTTTTGGTTACAGTCATAATTGTAATAGATCTTTATTTCCTGTCAGAAGTGAATTGTCATTTCCTATTTTTTTTTATAAAGGAGCTATATAGTGGAGGTAAAGACTGCAACATCCTGGCATGGGTTCCTGCCCTTCGTGCTCCAGATATGGAAGAAGAGACAACCTGTACAAATAAGGTATAATAGTCAATTACAGGAAAATTAACCAGAAACTCTGAAATCACATATCCCTAACTGACTGGATTCTTAAAGGTTTTTCATATAAGGCAAGTAGGATTTGCTGTCTTTCTAGATACCTAGTTGGCATATTTTGAACATTAATTTTGCTGTCTTGGAGGACAGGAATGAGTTCACAGATAAGTGATGCGTTGTCCATGGAATTTCAGTTATGACTCCTCAGTGGTAGTGAGTTCATAAAACACACCTGTTCTTAGCTCTGTAGTTCTCTCCTAATTTTCCAGTTTAGCTAGTTTTCACATGTACCAGATGAACACAGCAATAGTTGTCATCAGTCATCTTCAAGTAGTTGTCAAGGAAGCGTCAGAAATGTATTGTAACGTTTAAGCCTCTTCCTGCTCTGCCCATATATGGCACATTTTTCTGATACGCTGATTATTTTATTATAGATGTTTTAAAAGGCAGTATAAATATATTAATTTCAGATTTGATATTGAGCTGAGTGTCTTGTTTTCCAACAGAGTGCTGCTGGCAGGTCTACAGTGGACCCTGCCTTTCAAGATGCATGGAGCAGCGATGAAGATTGATGCTGATGTTTTGTTTGTGTGGACATACGGTTGGCGTTTGGAAATGCAAATGTGAATTGAGCCTTCACAATTACCTTGCTGAAATATGTGACGTCTAGGGACATATGAACATAATTATAGGTTTAGGAAAATGACTCAAATTTCTCATTGCAGAACACAGCCTTAAATTTAAATGTTATGTGTAATTGATTTTCTACTTTTGTAAATGTGCACAATGTTTTGAATGTGTGTTTTTTTTACATAGATGGAATTGTCCTTGTTTATTTGCATTCCTTTATTTGAATGTAAAGCCAACATGGTTCTTGCCACTTTGTGTAAATTACAGTATAAACTGAACCCATGTTTATTGTCATTTCACTCGTTTGCTCTGATGCCAACATTAGAAGCGTTTGGTAAAAGGTGCTTACAGTGGTCCTATAGACATGTGTACGCTTTTAAGCATGTGGGGCCAGGTTTGAGCTACAGAAACCTGGCCCCACATGCTTAAAACTCAGAGCTGACCATGAGACATCCAAGCTTTTGAATCTGCTCTTGCTGAAACTAGGGGAGAGGAGTGAGAGTGGAACCTCTTTCTGTCCCACCTCCCCTCACAGTTTCACATAACGATGCAGCATAGTGTAAACACCTGGAAATTGTTGGCCTTACCTGATCCGAATGTACACAGGCAGTGAGCAACATAGTTTCAATTTGTGATTTTAGAAAATGCTATTATTTTTTATGTAGGCTATTAATTCAGTTATTATGCATTTGTAAGAAGGATTATACATGAGATACATTCAGTTATCTTTCCTAAATAACTTTATTTGTATTGTATTGTATGTTTCATCATGACGTCTGTGTAATAAATGTGCTGGGGCAGCCATCTTACTTCCTTTACCTGAATGAGTCATACAGTGGTTTACAGGCAGTAAAGCTGCTAATCTACTTTAATGTCGACTGAAACCAGTTGTCATTCTCGTCTGCAGTAAATCCGACGTCGTTTTCGATGAGCCATCATTAGAGAATGAGACCTGACCTTGCCGGGCCACAATTTAACCAATCAGCGAGCAGGGGCCGTGGATGGAGCCCAGGCCCCGCCCCCTCCGGTGGATGGAATAAGAGTGGGGGGTGCGTTCAAACGGCTCGTGAGCTCAGCTGAAGGCGCACCTGTCGCGAAGCCGCAGGTGAGTCGGGAGTTTGGATACACGGAACCTGGCTGCTGGAGGTTTGTAACGCAACTAGTTTCACGTCGACTGGTTCTAGTTAAACGTAAGCGAGAAGTAAACTGAGCAGAGTTTCTCCGAGCTGCGACGCAGAGCCGTGAGCGGTCGCAGAATCGCTTCCTGCCTTCAGGTAGATGGCTGCATCACCTGTTCCTCATCCGCTCCGCCACTTGTTGATGATTAACAGCGACAATGTTGCGTTGATGACCAGAAAAGCGTTTTAAAACCAATTCAAAGGCATCGTTTAACGTCTCAAGTGACGCTGGAGCTGGATGCCACCCGTTCTGCCTTTTTCTGGCCGGTGTCACGCTTTTATCTTAAACTTCATTAGCGTCCAGCGTTAGCAGGTTTTCTGCGAGCCTCAGTGGTTTTATGCTGAGATACACTTGCCAAGAAGTGAATTTATCAGTTTGTCCCCACGGGGAAACGTCTATATTCGTCAGATCGTAGCATGGGCTGGCGTCGGAACAGGTTTGGCATAGTTTGATTTCATCGCTGGATCCATGACTGTTGGCGGTGCGTCTCCATCAGTGCTAGTGATTCCAAGCAGCCGCGCCTTTTTCATGCAAGTGACTTAACGCTACACCTGAACCTGTTCGCTGCGTTCGGGTAGACACACCTTTAAAACCTGTCACGTCGGTGTGAATTAGTTTCTCTCCTTCCTCCACCTGGATGACTCCACTTGCGTTTCCTCACAGCTTCACGCCACCGGCGCAGCACAGTACGACGTTGGTTGCCAAGATTTTTTTTTTTTTTTTTTTTTTTTTTTTTTTTTGTGATTTGCAGGTTTGGCAGGGTGTTCATCTGGGCACGTTTAATTTCTAAAGGCATGGTTAATAAACCCGTCGAGCTAGTCACTGTGAACTTTAACCAAACGTCAGCCATTGTCCATTTAGACCAGAGCATTTTAAAGACTTTCTTTATGCCCTTCAAACCATTACTGGGCTAAAAGTAGTACTAAAATCTGTGATTGTATGTTTTCAGAATTTTACGCCTTTCACAAAGCGTTTTCCATTGAGACGATATGAAAGCTGGGGTTTGTTGGTGTAATTAACACTATCTTGACCGAACGTGTTCACTTTGTTACCTCTGATACCTGACAGTCTGCTAGTGTTGTTCATGGTCTACTTTGTCCACATCGGGTGTCTGGTTTCTCTCAAAATCCCGTTCTTTGTGTGCACTGTTAAGTATCGCTACAAATAGTCTGACTCTGCCTCTGAGATCTTGTTCCACCCTGAAAAGAAATGCTGATTGCAAGCTAATGAAACAGAGCTTTAATACAGCATCTCTTTTAAAGACCTGTTAAAATGTAAAAGATGTAATTTATGAAAACGTTATCCTTGGTAGAGACGCTAATATAAATGGGTCTCCCCAAGCTTTGTTGTGGTCAGTGAGGTTATATGGTTCAAAGAATCTAACCTCTGCGTTACTTTTTCACTCAGATTGGCACGTGTCTTGTCTGAAGATGGAATTGTCTAACATAAAGACATCAGCTGCACTCCTCTATGATGAATTCTTCCAAAATGCAGGTGAGTCCTCATGTATTTAACACATTTATTTTGACCCCCTATTTGTTTTAATATAATGAACCACCCACATCGTATTGTCGTACTTCTGTTGCAGACACTCGGACAGAGAAGTGGTTCCTCATGTCTTCGCCTCTCCCTCAAACCATCGTCATCGCAGCGTACATTTACTTTGTCACGTCGCTGGGGCCTCGGATAATGGAGAACCGCAAAGCCTTCGACCTCAAAGGAGTTCTCATCGTCTACAACTTCAGTGTGGTGGCTCTCTCTCTCTACATGTGCTATGAGGTAAATCATCACGTTGCTCTGCACAGCGTTGACAAAAAATGTGGATTGTTCAGTCTTGTTAGGCCGCATGTCACCGACTCTGTTCTTGGGCACAATTACTTGTTTCTGTATCATTTGTACCATAATGGTTTCACTGTCTTGCTCCTCAGTTTGTGATGTCGGGATGGGGAACGGGATACTCCTTTCACTGCGACCTCGTGGATTACTCTGAATCACCACAGGCTATGAGGGTAAGCTGTTCCTTTGCAGACTGAGCTGATCTGAATCCAATGTGGAGCCCAACATGCAGTGGAGGATCAGGATTTCTGTTGTTAGAACCGGAAATAATACATTCTTTGTCCCCTCTAGATGGCAGCAACATGCTGGCTTTACTACTTCTCCAAGTTCATTGAGATGCTGGATACAGTAAGTGTCAAAGATAGCTCTGCCTTCTAATGCACTTTGCTGAAGTGAAACAAAGTTGTTACATTTAATTACTCAGGTTGAATCTGAGCTTTTTCCTCCCTAGATTTTCTTTGTCCTGAGAAAGAAAAACAGCCAGGTGACGTTTCTGCACGTCTACCATCATTCCATCATGCCCTTCACCTGGTGGTTTGGTGTTCGGTTTGCTCCAGGTAGAGCTCTCCTCTTGTTTAGCATTTAATTTAAGTGTTGTTTTTTGTGTTTTGTGAGTCCTATGGCTTTATTGTGATGTGCTTCCTGATTTTCTCTCCCTCTGTCAGGTGGTCTGGGGACTTTCCACGCCCTGCTTAACTGTATCGTCCATGTCATCATGTACTCGTACTACGGTCTGACTGCTATGGGCCCCAAGTACCAGAAGTATTTGTGGTGGAAGAAATACCTCACTACAATTCAGCTGGTATGTTAACTAGTCTCAGTTTCTTCTCTTTGTAGACCTAATTAAAATAAACCAGTGTCAGAACTTGGAGTTTAAATCAAATTTGCTTGTTGTTCTTCCCCAGATCCAGTTTGTTTTGGTTACAAGCCACATCTCTCAGTATTTCTTCATCAAGGACTGCCCATACCAGTTCCCCATCTTTGTCTACATCATTGGCTCGTACGGCCTGATTTTCTTGTTCCTGTTCCTCAACTTCTGGTACCATGCCTACACCAAAGGCAAGAGGCTACCCAAAGTGCTGCAGGCCCAGACGTGGGCGCACCACACCAACGGAGTCATGAATGGAAACGCCAGTCACGACAAAGACGAGTGACGCAGGTCTCTGCTTCGGGGTTGACCTCATTTACGCAAGCAAACCACTGTGGTGTGAGATTAAACCCCAGTTTGTTTGGACTGTAACTACCTTTATTTTTTTTTTCCATTGCTTTTCTATTTGCAACTGCAAAAAACATTCTTCAAACTATGTGACCAAAGCTTTATTTAAGAAGTTTATACACCAAAGTGCAACGGCTTAAATTTTGTTTTCACTGAAGATACAGAATCTAGATTTGTCATTTTTCTCACAGTATGACATGAACGGTTCACACTGCCTAAAGGGCTTCACATAGGGTACGACTGCAGGACTGTCTGCTCCAAACCTAATACTAGGAATAATACACTTCAATCCAGTTTGTTTCAAAGCCGTGTGCTACAAAAGTTATGTTTATTTCACTAGGCACAAAATGACTGTTCTCAGCTGATAACCTAACAAAAGGGTGTTTAGGTGACAGGTCTTGTTCATGTTATTGTTGCATGCTTACGTTTGGTGCGAGCAGTGAACTTTAAGTACACATGTCTGTTATTCTATGGCTTGCGTCACAGCCACCGCTGATGGTATGTTAAGTGAAAGGATGTCAATTTATTCTCCAATGAAGCAACATGTGACAAGCACGTTCTTGTAGGATCCAGAGCAGAGCTTTAGCAACAGCTGTACTGCTTCATTAGTGAGGCGTAATGCTGCAGTACACACTTTAGCCCATCCGTCGGAAAACCCGAGCAGTCTGCCTGCCTGTTCTGAAGCAGTTTGGCTAATGATGGCTGGGTTCAGGCGCTGCCTGAGTTTTCCCTGTTATGATGACCTGAAAAGTGAGTAACACTCTGCTTGTTGAGTGAATGAGAACATATGATTGAGCATGATGGTTGTTGACAGACTTCCACGTTTGTTCAAGTGTAAGCCCCTGTCAACTGTAAGGATGTAGTATAAACAATGTGTTCGAGCGTGCGTCAGATTAGAGGAGTTCGTCAGATCACTTATTGTACCACAAGTTCATTTTGTAAGAAACATGAAATGTTGTCTATTGTACTTTTTTATGTATTTATATAAAATAAATGGTCAATGTACTTTCTATTTTGTTTTTGGCAGTGAGACTATTTGATTAATTTGTAAGATATAGTTTACATTGTTCAAAAGGAACCAGCTGACTAGACGACTACACCCCCCCCCCCCCCCCAAACACACACACACACACACACACACACTATTACACACTTATTTAAGGCTTAGATTTGGTGAATACAGTTCATTATATATCGACCAGAAATAACAAATGCATGACTGGCTGGCTTTGTGTAATTTCTCTTTAACTCAAAACTTTATCTGACTGTAATGTGCCATTTATACCAGCAGGTAGTGCCGTTAATCTGAAAATACTGGTTTGCTGTTTAGTCTTCATGGAGTTATAATTACAATACTCTAACTGCAGAATGCACAACTCCCCTGCTATAAGTCATCTTTAGCATTTCCATACTATTCTCTGTATCAGCAGGATTTTTATAGCACCGAATGCCTTTTCTCCACCAGTAGAGAAGTGTATAAGTGATATTCCAAACTAAATCATATGTGTAAATTAAACATGAAGCATGCAAGTATTCAAATTTCTCTAACATTCTCCAGTAGGACAGTCAGTGCCTGGAATAAAGCTAAAACTACATTATTTTCACTTCACACACTATGCCCATACAACTCTATAAGCATGAAACATTTGTCTAAAGAGAATGAAGAACGTTGACTTAGAGTGGGACAGTACAGACAGTTCACAGACTGTGGTTTCAGTACTTGTAGTGAATAGAATATATTTTCTGTAATGTATCAGTATCACCAAGCCACGTTAACTTAGTTCGATTCAGTGGCGTGGACAAACATAAATTATGGTGTACTTATTAAATAGAGTTAAATATAGTTATTTTATGTTTTCAATACATCCAGAGATTTTTAGATTTCATATCTATAATGCCATTTGTATCCTGAATGCAGAAAAACAGGCTTTCCTCTCTCCATCACATAGACACGGAGCACACTGACCTGCTTATTTGATATCAGTAGGTCCTTCTGCACTTTAGTGGAACATAATGATTCCACCACCAACCAACAGCCCCTGGGGTTGTTGTTGAATGGTACTCAGCTGTGTGATGACAAATTTGAGAGCTTTTCTGATGCTGATACCAGTGCCATAGGCAAGACGCTACCTCAAGTAGCTAATTACAGAAAAGTTAGTCATCATTTCACTTTATTAGCAATGTGAGACATTCAGAAACCTTTCAATATCTAGCTTTTGGGTGTTTAGACAATCATCTTCATTTCTTGTCTCATCATCAGGGACAAGAAATGAAGGTAAGGAATGTGCTGTGTTCCTCTAAGTCAGAGCTTCTTATGCTGCAGAAATGCCGTTGGTCTTTGCTGGGCAGTACAACTCTGGTGGTGATTTAGCCGTTGTGTGTTATTAGCAGGTAACCCAGCGTAGTATATCTTTTTCAATTAGATTACAATTTATCTTACTTTACACATTGTTTCTCAGCTTTATTCTTATCAGATTAATCTGGATTTGTATGTTATTTTGACATATTAATGTATTAACCATATTAATGTTCCTTTTTTTTTTAAGTGAGCCGGAACCTGTTATGTTGTAACAGTACAGTAACACACGTAGCGTACTCTATTTCTTTGCCGACGATACCCTGCTAAGGTACAGCGCATGCTCAGACGCTCTTACAGGACGGTGGGATGACGGGAATAGAAGTCAAAAAGTGGCGCGCGCGTCGGATCAGCTGCACAACGAAGGGCGTTGGACCATTTCTGTGGCAGAGTGAGTGGTTCACGCGTAGGATGCGTAACACACATTAAAAGTGTTATAATACGTGCTAACCACCGCACAAGCTAGTTAGCGGCACCATCAGCTAGCTTGCAACCTATTGAAAACATTAGCGAAGCAGCTAGTTTTAGCTAACATTTACAGTTCAGCAGCTTCCAGAACAACAACATGTCGGCTCAACCAAGTAATATTGTTAGGATCTAAACCAAACTAGGTCCAAATGTAATTTTAGCTGTAAATATAGCAGTGATTGTAATGCTTGGATGAAAATCTTTCGTTGGAACCTAACGTTTGTAGCCCATACATGTCACCAGACACCTGTATGTATCTGAGATTCCTCCCTGGAGATTTATATGTAGTATGTTTATGTACGTGACACACGTTTTACCTGGGCATCAGTGAGTGACACTAGATAACCACTTCGCCCTGTTGTGTCTGTTCTGTGCTTTAAATCCACATGGTGACTCAGATTAGCTGCCATTAACCATCATTATTTAGTGATGACAGATCAAATGTTGGCGCGTACACTTTCCGCACATGCAGTGGGAAGGTTTCAATTCAATACGGCAATAGGTAGATTAAAATAGTGTATATGATAAGTGGTGTCATTCTGTAACACACTGGAACAGTCATAGAGATGACTGGGATACGTCTTATCCACTAAAGCACCTGGTTAGCTTTAGTTTTAGCCACCAACATGTAATCCATTATTCAGATTGATAATAGCCAGGGCACAGTAAGCTGAACTGATTGGAAAAAAGGAAAGATTGGTAGCATTTGTTTCCTTTGAGGACAATGTATAATTTGTCACATCACGTTGATTCTAGTCAGTGGAACATTATGTGCAATGGTGAAAAGGTTTCAGCATGTCTGACAACAGTTTGGAAAGAGCGTTTCCAAATTTCCTGTGGCGGGCACGACAGCCCTGGAAGCTTTCCAGAACAACAATGAACAAAGAAACGTACTGGCTGCATAAAAGACAGCACAGTTTGCTCCAGGGGAGATGAGACCACAAAAATTACAAGAGGAGAGGAGGAGAAGTCGTCACAGCATTTTGTTCCATGATGTACACTCTTGGGAACGTGTAAATACATAGGCTTTATCTGAGTCCTTCGTTTAGTTGTTGGAGGTGAATTTACTTGTTCTTGGTCACATATCTTGATTCTTCTAAATGGTGATTATGTGGACTGAATTTATAGCTTTCAGTGAACAAAGTGCTCACCAGGTGGTCTGTTAAGTCCTTGATATTAACAAGAGCAAAGCCGAACAGAGAACTGTGCATGTGTGTGTGTCAGGACAGAGCAGATGGCTCTCTGAGAATAATTACTGGTATTTTAGAAAATTGTGGGTATTTGGTTGCCCTAATAATAACCTAATCATTCTCTGGGCTTTTTATGCCTCTTTTAAAAGTATCTTCGGAGTAAAGATGGAATAAATGTGACTACACTTCTATAAAATATGTGGCAGAACAGTTATGTTTTTGCCAAAGCCATCAAATTGAAGGTGTGTAAGAGTTGTATACGCATTTTATAAGCTTGGTGTGCGTGTGTTTGACCAGGCTGATGTTCAATGGCTGGAAACCTGTTCATTTTACTGCATTTGCTTGAGACTTGTGTGTTATATGGATATCAGTCTTTTTTCTGTATTTTGATTCAAATTGGTAGTTTTTATATCAGTGTAGTTTTTTATTAAATTTTTTGGGGCATTTGATTTTTTTAATGGAAATTTTTCTTTTTGGATGAAATATAACAGAGCAAGCAGTGTGTCACTGCATCTCACAGACTGGAGAACATCTCTCCATCCATCTGTCGTAGCTGTTGTCAACAGCTTTTGCAACAGCTCTGTGTTCACAGAAGTGGAACAAACAGTGTGTCTTGGACTGAGGGATTTTTTTCAGGTATTTATGTACCCTGCACTAATGTTTCATGTAAAAGAAAAGTGGTGTAAAAAGTTTTATAGGTGTGCCATTTCTTTGTTGCCTGGCCACCTTGTGAAAACGACAAAGCTCCAGGAAGTCAGTGCTTCTAGCTAAGAATAAACAGACAATTAACCTCCAGTAAAGTCAGTTAAACAAAACATTATGTGTTCATTAGTGAGCTTTAAATGTGGTTCAGAGACGTCCTTACATTTGATCAGAGTCAGTTAACCCTTTTTCTCGCCAAGTTAATCACATTTTGTTTGGGTTCCTGCTTTATATTAAACAGGCAGATTTAGAGTGGTATAGTTGTTCTTATGTAATCCTTGCGAGAAAGCAAAGAAATTAATTTCCTTTAAATATGGAACGAGTCTACTGACCAGTCACATTCTGTTATGTTTAACAGCACATGATTCCGCTGATGTTAAAACTGATGTAGTAATAAACATGATGTCCTTGGCTGTTGATGAGAGCCCTGGGCTTATGACAGGCATAAGAACAGACGAGACAGAATTAGTACATCTTCTCCAGCGCAAAACTATTTACTATGATTTGACCCTGATGCTTGCCATGCGTAGTGATGTATGTTACATGCAGTACGGTGTGTGCTGTTTTGGACGCTTTATCACACCTCAAACTGTTCTTTTGAGATTTTTAAATCCAGATGTATTGTAAGCTTCAGGTTTTTAAAATATGAGAAGATTTGCAAAGGCACAGACAGAATTTAACTTACTTTGACCTGTAGTCTTGTTCAAAATGAAGGCGTGTTAGACAATTCAAGATGCCACATTATCTGAAAATGTAGTCCCTTCTATGGGTCAGTTTTAAAAATGCTGGGTCATGCATTGTCATTCATGCAGTGGTATAATGCTGCTACCTGCGAGTGGCCTACAACAGTTTTAAGTGCAATAGTTGTCCAGCCCAATATGACCTTGACATTCTAACATGTGTTTACTTATACGTGTAGTTATATATCAAGTTCACTTTTATCTTTTTGTTTTATCCATCTTCTGAAAAAACTAATAAGCTAAGTTTAAATGAACCATGAGTCATGGCAAAAACAATGCTGACTTAATGTTTACCGTACTTACACTAAGACCTGTACAATCTAATGCAAACCAGCAGCTCTGTTTTAAATTCTACATTTAGAACAAAGCAGCCACCTTTTGTCCATCTCGTTTGCATAAATAAGAGGAGAAAATATTAGAAACACAATATAATGTACTCTGGTGCATGTCCATCATTCACGATGACTCTCAGTAGTATACAACTACAATTAATATTATTCTCATTTAAAAAAATGTGTGTAGTCCTCTTTTGTATCTACTACTACGGAACATAACGCTGCTCAAACAAAATGCTTTGCAGTCAAGTATTTTTTATCTCTGATTTTTATCCACATGTTCATGATAACCAGGCAGCTGTTCAAGGTCCTACCGGCCTTAATTCATGTCTTGACCGAGGTGAGAATCTCTTTTGACCCAACAACGTTGCTTCCTTCAGATCAAAACGAAACGTGTGCCACCAATAGCTCTGGAGAATAAATATGATTTGAAGCTGTTTAAGATATTCAATGACTCTGCAACCCAAGCTATATCACTCTTGTCTTGTGTTACATACACAGAAGAATTGCTGTTGGTATCTCCCTTAGCATACACTGCAATAAATAGCAAGTGCAAAATACAGCAAAACTAATTGAATTCAGTGTCTGTATTGAATAAAAGCTCATGGATTGATTTGATACAGTGAATAATCAGTATATCTTAGCTCTTTGCCCGGGTTAGCAGTTCTCTGAGAAAAGACTATTATGTTTTTTTTGTCTAATTTTTTTCTAGTCTGTACAAAAAACTTTCCAAATAGTAATATTTCCACAGCTCTTCCTGTTCTTCCTCCTCTGCAGCCTTCTCCCCCTCTTCTCTTCCTTTCTTTCTCTCTCCTCATCACTTTGTCCTCCACCATGGGAACTTTCACCAGTAGAAGGGGTGGGTGGGAGGCCAGAGCGAGCAGAGGCACATGATTGGCCAAAAGGCAGGAACTGCTCTGATGTGATTGGCTGTGATCCTGGGAGCTATAAGCAGATTTCCCTCCTTATTCCAGGCAGCATCAGTGAACAGTGGAGTGGGACTGGCTGTGATAGGGATGTGCACCAGATACTTCTGTTGGTTTTGGTTTGTCTGATTTGAACTCTCGCAGCGCATACAGCACATACTCTTCAGTGACCAGGGGTGGAGAAATAAACTATTCTTGGAACTTTCTCAAAAGGATATAAAGTAAGTTTTTAATCTTACCATTTGTATCCCCTTCTCTCTGCACTGATAACTGTACCCGTAGCCTTTCAGTACATAGGGTTATTATTTACTTATCATGAGTGACACAACATGTATCATGTGGCATCACAACCAGATTTGACAGTAATCACTGAGCTCCAACCAGTTTTATTTGGCTATGTGAAGTCGTGGGTGAGTGTCCAAGAGCGTACATGCATTGTGTTACTGAGACATAGTGTACTTAAAGGATGCACAGCAGATGTGTGCAGTGCGACTTCAGTCACCAACCTCATCAGCAAACTTGTCACTGCAGCGCTTCGCATTGACAGAGGAGCTCAAGGACTCCCCTCCCAAAATCTCCCGGTGTGACTTTCAGGCTGCAGGGTGGTAGTGGCAGTGGCAGTAGTTGGCTATAAATAGGCCTGTTCCGAATGGTGCTGCAGTCACACATAAATTCAGAGAGAACAGAAACTGTTTACATGTAATCTGCAAGTACCTCTCAGCAGCCGGCTTTACCAAAAAAGAAATTCATAAATAGTAAACGCAGCTAAGTTAGAAAATAAGCTACTGACATGCAATTAACAGTGTTAACATGTGGACTGAAGAACGAGAGAAAGGCAAACAGATAAACTGATATAAGCAAAGATGCAGTTGGAAAATGTTAGCCTGTGTATTTATTTTGCAGTAATTTACTCTTTAGAGCATGAGACGTGTTTGCACGTGTCTGACTTTTCCTTGTTAAACTGCCACATGTGGGAGTGTTACTGCCTCAGCTCAAAGGAAAAACCTCCTTTATTTCCATAGACGCCCTTATCATGCTACTATTCAAAGCAGTTCACTGTAGCCTAGAAAGGGCTACTTTGCAAATGTGGTCCATACATAGTTTAGAACTTAATAACATAACTGTGTTATGTATGTTATCGACATACACAGAGTGAGTTTAAAACATGATGTCATTACTTCAAGGAGGTTTGGATGTTGAGCTAGCTGAGAAACGAACAAACGTGCTTCATGAGGAATTAGCCTGCAAATGCTAATCCCTACCTGTCGTCATGCTTGTGTCACAGCTTCAGCTTCTTTATTGCAGTTTAGTGTTGTACCTGAGCTCTGCTATGCAAATATGCGCTGGCAGACGTGGATGAGTCTGTGAGGTAAGAGTGGGACAGTATGTCCATTGTATCACCTCTACATCTGTGTGCTGAGATACAGGTTTTAGTCATAAGCTATGTTATTTGTGACAGAAGCCTTTGCCTTCTCCTCATTTCTAGTTCCGTACGGATGTGGAGATGACAGTAGAGTAAGCCGAATAATGGGTGGTGGTGCTGACTCAGCAGTGCCTGCTTTACGTCCACACATCATTAACGGCTAGTGTTACGGAGTAAATTGACTATGATTTCTACTGCTACTGACCTTTTGTTGTTGCTGTCATGTAGTGCTTGGTGCTTTTCTGAATGAATGTTGCTGCTTGCCAGTAAAGAGCATGGGAGTACACTACCGTACTGGCACTAGACACGTCTACAGGGCTTCTGATGTTGTCATCAGTCTTCTGAAGCAGAATGCTTATGTGTTTATGCAATGCACAGTATGTGCACAAATTCTGCGCTGATGTTTTATGACCTGTGTAAGATGAAGATGGAAGGATAGCATATGTGTTTGGGCTGTTATGATCAGATGGTTTATAAGTGGTAGATTGAGTGATGGTGCTTTTCAAAACTTTCCAAAGATGATGGGTCAAAGGTCAATAATTAGCAGTGGACCAACAAAGTCAAATGTCACAGGTTTCCCTGAGCCTTTATTGGCATTTTATGAGTGGGAGTGATGGAAAATTATATGCTTCCCAAAGAATATTCATTACTGCAATAAAAGCACTGTTTGTTTTCCTCAGTTATTCTGGCAAAGGACAGTATGCAAACGCCATTTAAAGCTCTTGTGCAGAGGCACTGCAGTATTGCGACGTACACGCAGACATAAACACGTAAGTTATTTTATTTGTAATTCCTGCGTTCATAACAGTTAGCAAGAAGTAATTTTGGGAGTTGGGTGCTCTACACACTTCAGTATTGGACTGGTTCTTTCATTATATAAGTTGAAGCAGTTATTTTTTTTTTTGGATAAAAGATGTTCGGTTCAGATGTTTGGTGATATTGTCATGATGCCAATGACTAATGTGTAGTTTGATATTAAAGCCATAGAAAGATGTGGCTTTTGAACTTTTCATGGACTCTCTTCTTTTCAGGCGCCCTTAAAAGGCATTACTATAGGCATTCCTTGAGACCAACTCGTGACACACAATGAGTTACGCACATTTGTGTAAATAGCATTGAGAATAGATGCAGTGGACCCCAGTGAACACTAACTTGCAGTCCAGCTGGATGGTATCAAGGGTGTCTTACTTTTTTAAATCAGCCTGTCATGGTTAACAACGGGGCAGATTTAGCCTTTAAGTGATGCCACGTACACCAACATAAACAGGGACTGACGAAAGAAATGCCGGTTCCAGAGAGGATCTCTGTCTCGACAGCAACATCTGTGCGTGATGGCTTTGTTACGTTAGGCAGGAAGAATGACCTTCAAGGGACACGAGAGAGGAAGAGAAAAAAAGCTGCTGGAGCCTAGAGTTCACTTGTGCCTCCTTTTCCCCTTGCTGCAGTGGAAGTCCTGTCATTGTGTTATTTTTTATATAAAGAGTAAGAACTTTTACAGATGCATAGCTAGTGATTTGAGATTTGCCCTCATCTGAATTGCAGAGGGGATGGTCTAATAATGTCTCCAGAGAACGATGGCATTTTGCTGGTCATCTTTTGGTCATTTCTTGCGCAGCACTTCCTGACAACAGAGGAGCAACAACATCAACAGAAAACTTTCCATAAACAACTGTTGATATTTTCTTTCTTTAGACCCCGTCACGGAAAAATTGTTTTTAAAAACATAATAGGGCGACAAAAGACCAGAAAAGCTTTGCAGCAATGTCTGGGAAACCTAACTCCTGTGTTATGTGTTCATGTTAAGTCACACACAGACAAACACACTGACAGTAAAACTTACAGTAGTGGAAAAACACCACCTTCAGCAGTTTACAAGTTGCGAGGGAGAGCAGTAAATCCAGCATTTGATGAGCGTCCCAGAATCACCACATGTTTTACAACAGGGAACCAAACAACTGGATAGAGTTGCACTAACATTTCAGCTCATATCTCACACAGAACCGATTCCATTGCTTGGGGTAAACACCCGCCCCAGAGTAACTGGAGTTATGTGACGTCCGCTAGTATTTGTTTAAGGAATGATTGGCTAAGCATCAGTGGTGGCACAGTAAACGAGTGGCTTTTATTTTATTCTTTTTGTAACGGGGCCAACATCAGCATGGCTTAGCCTGCCTTTCATGTTTTTATTGATGCGCCACATTTCTTTGAATAGTATTTACTACACATATGATACAGCTTGCAAGCTTGAACAAAAATGCAAACACATTTTAGATCAACAACGTAGATACACCAGTCTGAACTGGAAGTTATTGCACATCTTACATTATCAGAGCTTCAGGGATTACTTTAAAGGTTAAAGTTTGTGTAGCACAATTCCCCCAGGGTTGCTGGCGTTTTAACCTTCTGCAGGACTGTAAATGGCTTTCAGCTGTTTTGTATACTCTACTTTTTCTTCACATATTGACTTTTTGGAAAACACACCTCTAGTCACTATAAACTTGCTTTGTTTAAAATAACAAGTTACAGTAGATTGCTTTGTTTTAACATTTTGTTTTAACGTTTTGTTTATTTGTTTTTCTGTGCGTCAGTAATGACACAGTCTCTTGTGTAATTGTGTCTTTGTTCTGTTGGACACAATTAAACTATAAACACTTTTGATATTGACATTTCTGTGTTTCTGTTGGATTTCATAAATGGACGAATAATTTTTTGTAATTTATTTTATCTGTGATTTATCAAGTCTACTCATCCAAATATATAAGATAGGACTGCACACAATGCTGCCTTGAAATTTAAAGTAAGACTGAAGTGATAAGTGGTAGATTGTTTTTGGCTGTTTGCCCTTATTCTCGTCTTGTGGTTAAAACATGATAGTACTTTGTGTTGTAAATGCTAATCTCTATTTTGTGTTCTCTCTGCCACTCATTGTTTCTGTCAATGCAGTGAGTGGAGGCTGCTGTAAAGTCCCAGGGTCTAATTCTTCATAACCATTTATGGATGTTAACTGTACAAGCCTCAGGCACCTATGTCAAGTTAATCTTATGTCAATGTTAATTGTTGGTGTAAAAATTGTGCACTTGACTATATTTCATAAGCATGTGTTATTGTTGTTCATTGTTCAGGCTTTTGAGTTGTACATAGTGTATTTAAATGGAACCACTGCATGTGCCATTTAGTCCTTACCGTACGCAGAGCAGCTGACTGGAGAATGAGCTAAAGCCTTTGTGTAGTGTAGTGTCAAATCACTTGTTTAACAAAGCCCAGAGAGAAATAATGTACCATCCCTATTGTTTTAATCACAGACGGGAATCTGGAGTTTGTAATAAATCACTTTTGCTATTTTACTTTGACCAAGAATCATCAACAACACACAGGGTATCTTGCTTAGGGCTAATTTAATGAGATTTTTTTGTTGTGTAAGCATACTGTATCTCCTGGAAAATATTTGGTTTTATGGTTGACTGTTATTACTGTATGTATGCTGTTAAGATGCCAACACTTCTTTGCGGTTTGATGCTGCTTCAGACTTGCAAAATTGGTCATCACAGGGAGTTTGGTGGAGAAACTAGATCTGCCCCATCTTTTTAAAATGTTTTTTTAAAAATAAGATTAGATATATAATCAGCTTTCTGGCCTTCCTCATATAATCTGGATAGAGACTAAGCCTTGGAGGGTGGGCCTCCTTTACATAACATGACAAAAAATCATGTCATAGCAGCAGGGACAGTCCTTCCCTCAGCTGATGTGATTGGTTTGTCTTCTTTGCTTAACTTAACCCAGTGTAATGTTCACACAACGTGCCCAGGGGACAGAGAGATGTCCACTGAAAAAACACTAGACACACCATCATTTCTAGCCACCATAAGTTGCAGGACAGCTTGTGAAGTTTGTGCTACAATAGAGGGCTATTGAGTAAGTTTGTTAAGGGATTTGTATACACACTGGTGCAGGTTATTTAGCTGTGGCTTTATTTTTGAGCAAGTGTGGCTCATACTTGCATTGTTATTGTGGAAAGAAATATCAAGATGGTGGTAAAGTTAGACTCCAAGTCCACTCCACCCAGTCGCCCCTCTGCCAGGCTGTTCCATGAGTCGGGGTCACAGAAGCCAGAAAAGAAGAAAATGACACGCGTTCAGTAACATCTTAAACAACTGGTTAACTGTTTTTAAATTGGCTGGTAGAATTGTGGAACAGGTATTAAATTTCACTTGATATGGTATTAAACAGGATTAAATTCAGTTAGGTAATCCGAGCAGAAAAGCAGAAATCCCAAAGTGCTTACCAGCAACTGTCAGCAAGAAACCTACGAGTGTTCAGTAGCTGGGTTGGACAACTTTGATGTTCGCTGGAGGCACATGTATCCTCTCTCTTCCAGCCTCTGCGATGTTTCCACTCCGTTAAATAAAGCGGTTGAAGCCTTTATCAACCTTTAGGGAAACACACTGATGGTAAAATGTTTAGTGCTTATTACGTTGTTACTCAAATCAGTTAACTTGAACTGTCCTTAGCTACTGGTCATGGTGGATTTGTATATCATCTGCAGCTGTATGTTGCTTTTTTTTTCCAGCGCTCAGAATATTAATTTATGCAAAAGTGAATTCTGATAATATATGTAATAGAACAAGAATTAGAAAGTTAAACTACTGCCTCTTCCACAGTTTATTCTGCAAAGTGGGGGGTATCCTTACATTCCTGAAATCTCCAATTTGGAATTGCAAGATGGGGCTTGATGGGAACAATTTTTCCCACTTAGTTGTGTAAGCATAGTTAATAAACAACATGACTGCAGCAATAGCTCTTACAACACTAAACGTTACAGTATAACAGACGAGCACTGTGCTGAATGTTTTAAATTAATATTTTAAAGGTGTGGGAAACGCATTAACCTAAGGCCTCAAGGTTGCAAAGCAATTATAAAAAGAACAACCTACCTACAGATTATACTTAAAAGAACATCAAGGGAGTAGATACATCTATTACGATATTTTTTTCTACTTGATCAGATCTGAAAAGACTGAATAAAGCAATGTCAGTGTCTGCTACCAGAAATGAGCCTAATATTCAGCCATAAGGAGCCCAACAGTGAAAAGATAGTGAAAGATAAACTAGTTTTAAAATGTGTGCCATACACCCAGATAAATAAATACAGGACACATACATAGTGTTGTTATTTAATAGTCAGGGAACTCTGCAGCAAGAAATTGTTCCTGTTAAAACGTGGCCAAGGTGTAACGCTGACACAGCAGACACGTTTACAGAAGCTGAAGCTATCGTGCCAAAGGAAAAAACACATCGAGCTCTGGGCGAAAACATTCTAATGTAGTTGGACACAGTGTCAGAGTGTGTGTGTATCTGTGTGGGGTGAACCTCTGATGGTATGACTGTGCTGTGAGCCTCACAATGAGAAAGTATTATTTGAAGGTTTAATAACTTAAGGCTTATTTACGCTTCATAAGAAATTGTACGGCTACTCCTGACGAAAGGACTGGTCAGACATCCAGCAATGACTGTGCTGCCACTCATTTTTCAGGTCTGGCTCCGGCAATCACTGGAACTGGGTTCATGACCTTGTTAGTAAGCAACTGCTACGTTCAGTCACTCATCAGCGTTCATATTGAATCACATCTGATGCAGGCTGAGATTCAGCTCACCTCTTCGTGCCTGCTCTTTCCCATGTGGCTGTATAGACAGGAATGACTCATCCCCAGCTCTGCAGGGCCAACTGCTGCCTTGGGTCAGTGATGTCATTACACTGTAGTAGTATGAGAGAAATGGTTGACACACAACAAAAGTTGTGTAAGAAAGGTGAAAAATCCTATAGTATAAAGAAAAACATGAACTATGTTTATCAATATGCATCGTCAGTATATATGCATATATATTAAAACTATCACTGTGCAGTAGCTCTGGCTGCACAGTAAGTATGTATTTTATACATAATATATGTCGTTATAATGTCTCTTATCATGGTTACTGTGGTAAACAGAAGTGGTTCCAGTGGTTCAGTAGCTCTCTGGGAACCTCTGCTGGCAGTTCAACGCAAAGCAGCACAATGCAAAGACGTTGCTGAATTTGTGGGATTTAAAGAAAAAAACAAGATTCATCGAGTAGTGTTTAAATGTTCTGATGTCATTTTGCTGAATTCTACGTGGCTGGGATTTATTGACATGGGTTTTACCTGCTGGTTGCGGCTGAGACAATAATAATTCGTTGCAGACTTTTCACAGCCCTTTGTTTGGTTTGGCTGGTCCACAGAGAGCTATAAACTGGTGCGCTCACAAAGGCTTGCTTAATTATCAGTCAGTAGTAAGATGAAAGAAGCATTACTCAATGCTGCGTTAAAGGCCACACAAACAACTGCTGTTCTCCTTTAGAAGGCCTTTAAATCGCCTCTGGTCAGTGATTTTAATATTATTATTAAATTATTTAATGTACATGCAAAGTGAATTCATATTTTAACCTCACCTCAAAAACAGGATCACACTCTGACATGTTAATGTAATATGAAGTGTATGATGTACAGTAATTATCTCCTCTGTTGTTGACTGTATGTATTCAGCAACACCCAACACAAATTCATGTTTTGGTCAGAAAATGTTTGTAAAGGATCCTGTAAACTTGAAAAAGCAACAATCAACTGCTTATTTGCATTAGCAGAGTGTTTGTGGTCACAGTGAAAGCATTTTAAGCTTGCATGTCATTCCATCTACATAAAAGCCTCACAGGTCATTGTCGTTATTTTTAGCAACATCAGAAATAAAACTCAAATGTTCCGTAATTGAGGTTTTTCATTTTGTTGTGAAAATTATGAAAATATAATTCACCTGCAAGTGATGAGTCGTCCACTGGGCTGTGTGAGGGATATGCAATAAAAGTAATTTTAATCAGATAGCATATCATTGTTGAGACAGTCGAATATCAAATTGTTTTCAAAAGACTCCCACATCTGATGACCTTAATTTCACAGCACAAAAGGCAAACAATAAAATGTGTGACTCATACTTGCATGTGCCAGACAATACATGGAATATAGCAATTATTTACCTATTTTACATTTCAAGTAAATGTTGTATTTTCATCCTTGATCCACGTGCTTAGAAATTGTTTGGAGCTGCTACAAAGCGCTCATCATCATCTATCAACACAGAGCTCCAGAAATGAATGGAAAGGAAAATGAGCTTTTCTGATTGATATGGATTAGTTTGTGCGTACCTGAGGGGGGATTTGAGCTCTTACAGGCGCTGCATGTGATCAAGTGTCCATTTAGTATAGAATAAGCACCGTCATAATCGGTGCCAGGTGAGATCACATTGGTTGTTTTTTGCAGGTTGTGTTTTTAGGGCTTGTGTGCACATGCATGTTTGCAAGCCTTGAACTTTAGTGAAGGACTGTGATTGTATCAAAGACGTTATTGATTACTGTGATGGATGGATTGGGGGATTGCTGTGGTATTTGTTAGTTCTCAGTGTGGAGGACGGGTTATGGCAAGGTCAGTAGTTGCATTACTGCCTGGTCCTTTGTTGTTGTCACTCCACTTATGGCTATCAAATAAATCACAGCCTGTCCTATATTACATTATTTATGCTGTCTAGTAAGAACAGCACCACTTGGAGGAGCCACTGTTTCAACTTACCCATCAGTGGGTGAGGATTTGCTGCTTGCTGTTGAACGCTGAGGCTTCCGCTCCATTCATTTATTTATTCCTACCACGACTCATCTTACTTCAGAAGTGGTTCAGCATTGATCTTAAAGCTGCAATCAGTGACCGAAATAAAATGACTAAATCAATAGGATGTGTGACATCGTTAGATAAGTGAAAGAGCTCTATGAGGTGGAAAAATCCACTTGTGTGAATTGCTGAAAATATGAGACTGATTGAATGGTACATTTGGAGCTTTTAGTGAGAATCAAACAAGTGACGCTGTCTATTTACTCTAAAATTCCTGTGATGTAGCGTATAATGGATAGTAATTTATTTTAATTTGAAGAGTCTGATATGAAGCTTGCAACAGCTTTGACAATTTGTTTATTTGTTGATTATTATTTTTTTGTATTTACAATCTAATCCCTAATATTAATGTCTGTGATGTAACTTTCTTTCAGTGGCTCGACAAATTGAACAAAAGGAGGATTTGATTAATTTGGTCCATCCCTCTAAAGAGAATAACAGTGACTGGCTATTTCAACAAAGCCACAGCGCCTGCTCATCTCAGCTGATTGAATAGTTACAATAAGAGGCCGACATACTTTTGAGTGATTATTCAATAAGCAGCTGTGGGAGCTCAACGAGAGAAAATAGGCGTTTAGCATTTGCAGAGGGCAGCTTTTATAGCCGAATCTGTACGTCTAATTGTACCTCACGTAGCTGAAGCGTGAGCCTGGACGGTAATCAGCTCTCTGGGGCTGACACACTGATCCATCACACACACTGAGGCAGATGACATGCTGCACTTTAGTGCACAAACACTGGAAGCATCAGTAAGAGAAGTTGTCTGTGAAGTGACACTATGTCTGTCCAATGTTATTTAAGTTGGCTGGTCTGTGTTATATATATTTATATATACATTTTTACAGCCTGGTTCGGATCAGTATGTATACTGAAATAAGTTTTACTTAACTGGAATGAGGAGCGTGATGTTGTTTAGTCATCTTCTCCCTCTGTGTACTTTGCATCTGCATCGTGCCTCCTCCTAATTTTTTGCTAAATTAGATTTGTCTTTTCATGGCTTAAAACCATTGAATCTGGACTATAGACCCACTCAGAAAAGATGAATGAGTAGAGGGGTTGTGCTTTTTTAACAGCCCTGGCTGGTTAATTTATGCTATGATGGACCTTACACTTTAACGTAGAACAGACTTGAACATTTTTAATGTTGATCATAACACTGTAAGGTTTTATAAGTGGCTTATAATGACAAAAGAAGATGTGACAGATGTTCCTGTCGGGCATCAGCTGCATCAGCATATTTTGCTTGTTAATTGAGTTTTTCTCAGCATTGTCAGTCGGTGCCAAACATATTTACTGTTTCCTAACTGCAGTTTGCTGTCTAGACAAATTCAGAATAATTGACTGGGTTCAATACAATAGAAATGCATACAAGATGTGTAGGAAGTGTACAGGCAGAAAGGCTTTGGAATAATTACAAGACATAACGAGTCCACAAGTACAGTACATGCACCTGTGACATAGCCAGAAATGTACATATGTTGTATGGTTGCTATAAAGAGATTTAGGTGACTATGTTGAGGGCAGTTATGATTTCCAGAACTTGTACCTGTGGCTTAGCGTGATGATTATTAGCAGTTACCACCTGCAGAAATGGCTGAATGTGAGCACATGTCAAGAATATGCTTCACATTGAGATTATCTTGTGTTCTGTGTGCGTGATTTTTCAGATCAGATTTTTGTGCCCTATATTTTAAAACCTCAATTGTTTGCTGAAGCTTTTTCAAACCCTATTTGAAATGTACTTCCATTAGAGGAGGCAAATGTAAATGATTGCATTGCTTGGTTATCTGGTGCACCGAGACTGAATTGCATTGTTCTTGACAGCTCAATCAAAAAAAAACCAATAGGTGTAACTTTTTAAAGATTCCAGCAAACCTTGTGGCTGTAAAATAAATCCAGTAACTTTTCCCTGCTGGATGCCAGATTGACAAAGAGCAGGAAGAAGATGGAGTGACGTAGTATGCCAAATGTGCAAAAGCCCCGCAGAAATATTTATTGTACCTTTTGTGTCTATGCTGTGTGTATATGTTGCTCTGGTGTCTATGTAGAGTTGTTGTACTTTATTGTGCAATATTTTTCAAGATTAAAGAGAGTTTATTTATCCCAAAGGCAAGATCATGCAAACCCTGTGAACCTTGTTGTGAGTTCTCTGAGTGTTCTCTGTCTTCTCCTCTTCTCTCCTTGGAGCCCAATCGATGGAGGCTGTCCGATCAGCTCTGTCTGTTTTTCTGTCTGTGGTAATTACCTGTCACGATGGACCTGAGCTAGAGGACCAGAGTGGGGGATAATGTGTGACCTATTTGACTGATCTCTCATTCAAAGTACATCCAATGTTGCTGATGAGGCTTGGTGCACAGGGGTGGAGCGGCGCTAGTGTTGTTTCCACGCACATGGGTCTCAGAGTTGAAGGCTTATTCAGGAAATGGCAGGTGACATGCAGGAATATGTGTTGCTGATGAACAATCTTTATTCGCCTAGGTATGACTTCTGTGAAACTCTCTTTCCCAGGCAAACTACATTATTCAGCGACTTCACATTTGCATTCACACAAAACCTTACAGAAACCTACAGACCTGAAGGAGTTGTTATAAAAGCGCTCGGCAAAGCGTGTCTTGTCATCTCGGTTTTTTGATGGTTGTTACAGGTTGATAACAAGATGTTAAACCATAAATCAATGTATATGCTTGAATAATTCGTAAGAGATTTGGATTATTTATCTGTTTGAAGTTCCACTGGATTTTCTGCATGTGGCTTTGTGACACCAATATCAGCACTAATGATCTTGTTGTATGTGTGCCTGTGTTTGTATGTGTACATAAGAGAGAGAGAGAGAGACAAAGAGGGAGGGACAGGTGTAGGCTTGAGGTTATTAGGCCAGGTAAACAGAATACGGTTGTGTAACTCTGGCTGATAATTCACTGACCTTTACCTTTTACACTCTAATGCATTCTAATGGGCCAGGGGATCTCAGCCTGGCTCCTTTTCACCAACACATACATACACACCAGTACATGGTTGTCTAGGAGATCAAAGCTTTTATATTCTCAAATCGCAAAACCCTTGGGTGTTGTTATAAACCTGTCTTGGCTTGTTGAGATAGTGTTTATTTGTATTTGGCAATTAACTAATTTAAAAAAGTTTATTTTGCTGCATATAGAAACTGCACATTTGTGTGTTTTACAGAAAGGTTCAGAAAGGAAGATTATTTTTTTTTAAAGTCTAGTAGGTCTGCTTAAGGTTTTGCTTTTTAAAGTCTACATTTATGTTAACCCTCTTTCTGATCTCGGCTGCTTTTCAGAGGTGCCTCACATCATGCAAAAGGATGACCGGTCCGGGGACGACAGCCAGCGCGACAGTGTAAGTCGCCATCTACATATATGACAAAGCGTGTTGTAGTGTGTGCGCTCTACTATACAGTTACACGTGTAACTCTTAATCTTTCTGCCTTTTCTGGATATCATGAATGGAAACTCGGTTAATCACAGAGCTGTTTGATGATGTCTGGGATTTCACAAGTTCACACTGCTTTTGGCCATTAGTGGTGATGTGGGACAGAAACCCCCAATTGTGACACATACAGTAAATGTGAGATTACTCTCATTTCGAACACACTTGACTATGTGACTATGCCTCATTTTGCTTCATATTAAATTCATGTCTGGATTAGTTAGAGGAAGAATATTTCATACTAAAGACAGTGTATTACCAATGCATTACACTACAAAGAGCTATGCTCATTTCAGGTTTGATTGCTGCTTTGTAGGGTTTAACATTTGGCCAAATATTGCATTGCCGCAACAGTTTTGTTATGAAACAAGTATATTGAGTGATTTGGTTGTTAACGTCTATAATAAGCAAAATGTTTGGTCTTATTGTTTGTTTTTCAGCTTTGTGTCTTTCTCACAGACCCACTCCCATATTTGATTTAATTATCCAACAGTCCCAAAACCCAAGCCTATTAAAATACGTACATACTACAACTACAATGGTTTACAGTATACTCATAGTATACATTACCACCAATAAATTTAGAATAGTTAATATATAACAATCTAGAGTATCCAACACTATCAGTGGTATTTATAGCAGCTCATATTTTATAATAACAATTTAAATTGAACTGTGTTTCACTGCGTCTCTTTCATCACTCGTCCTACACAACAGCTATGTTACACTCAACATCAAACCAAATGTATCTGTTCTCACACGATGTGGTCAGAGTTGTGTGCAAGCTGTCCGTCACAGACTATCCATCTGGATTTAATAGGCAGATTCCTGGAAAACCTAACAAACAGCTAGAGAGGTCAGCGCTACTGTGTTCAACTAGAGATGGAGCTCGGATAGCACAGCAGCAGATGCTATCAGGTTTATCCTCCTGTGTCTGTGTAAGATATTCAATCATACTCAATGCTTGTTGACCTTGAGTTGCTCAGATGTCCGGTCAGTTAGTAAGTCTTTCAAATGTGGTAGGAAAATAAATTCAGTACGAGGATTAAAGAGACCCTTCTGAGGATATCGGCCCAAATATGAAATGAATTACAAATCACACAAAAAAATATGTTTTCATTCTACCTGTACATTTGCTACATATCCATATTTTTATGTAGTCTTAGTGAAGCGTGACAAAGAATAAGGCTTAGCGTGTATGGGAACCATACTATTATGTGTTCTATGTCTGTTTAAATGCACAGTGCAGTATTAGAGGTTTCTGCACTAACATTGTAACCTTCAGACTCTGTAATCCCTTCAGGAAATACTTAGGCCAGAGATTGCACTCTTAGGCCAAGTTACAACACAAAGCATGTAGTGCCACTGGCAAATCAAAAGAGATATAAAAAGAGCTGCGTAAATATAATGATGTGTAAAAAAACTTATAGCAAAAGCAACAAATTATTTTTCAAATTGAATGATACTAATATGAAAGGGATTAAGCATTTACATTTTGTGAAATCAGGCAGAAAGTTTTAATATTACAGAGCTGAACATTACTTAAAACATGTCCTGGGGAACAATGATTTAAATTAGAAATTCCTTTTGTCAATAATGGTACATGTAAACGAAAAGAAATGAGTTCTGTGATTAAATTTACCTGGAAGATATAACATTTCGAAGCAGTTAGTGATAACACAGTATTGTCCAGATGAGATGTATCTGTGATTATTCAATTAAGACAAAGCAAAGACAGGAAGCAGGGGAGTGAGAGAAGTGGGTGGGACAGCAAGAGAGATAGGTAATTACAGCGAAGAGAGGAGAGGTGGGGGTTGAGGTTAATACAAGAAGTGAATACCAAAAACAAACAGAGAACAGCAGAGATGCTTCCTCATCATCCTGAGGGGCATATTGAGGTAGGCTATGCTGATGAATACGATTCACATGGCTCTCAGGGGCTGTCCAATCAGGCAGCGCCATTGATGAATAGTCATGAGTCACCTTATCAGCATCACCATGGTTACGCAGATGTGACTGTGGCCCTGTGAATGTGATGAGGGAATAGAAATGGGCCAAACGCCATTCAGCCTCCTTCCCGCTCACATCTTGATCACCAATTAGAGCCCAGCAGGGAAGCATCCAGGCCATGTGTTTGGGCCTCTCCAGGCTCAAGGATACGAGGGGGGCTCTGAGTTAGGTGAACGGACAAGGGGAGATGGTGAAAACGATGGTTAGAGATTTCATGTGTGAGAAGGGTGCTAACTGCAAACAGGGAGGAGGAGCAGTTGAAGGTGGATTTGATTTGGCACGAATTATTCAATGGCCTACAGTACAATCATATTAATCACCAGGAAAGCTAGTTGGCACACAGCAAACATACAGGTGAGGGCCTGCAGGAAGAGGAGAGGGGAAGTTGAACACAAGATATTAAATAAAAGGAGCTGGGGAATTAGATTGAACAGGATCAGAGCAGGGGAATAAGAGAAGCGGAAAACTGACTGAAGGACGTACCAGCTGCAGGAGATGAAATGAAGAAAGTGTTTGAGGGATAATAGAATAAAGAGCTGGGACAGTGTGTAATGATTTATATATTTCCTTTCCTCTTTCACACACAGTACATTTTACAAGAAGCAGCGACACTAGTGTAGTGCAGTTCTGTGAGGCGATTCTTAAAAAGCCGTTTCTCCATCTCTTAACGCTCGTTGGAATTCCCTCCGGGATTTGAACCGTTCAAGATAGAAACCACTTATCTAAAACAATCATGGCATGCAATATGTTTTAATGTCTTATCCTGGGAAGGAAGTGCTCTTTATCTTCTCTCTTTATCCACTAATGTATCTCTCAAATGAATGTTTTACTGCATCATACACAACAGACGTCACTGATTCAATAAACTGATATTAGCATTTTTCTTATCAATGATTAGTCAGACAAAGTGCAAACATTGTTAATTGTTTTGAGCCATTGCTTATCTTAGTTAGTTATTTTTTAGAGAGCAGCGCAATCTGCCATTTGAAACGTATAATTAAATTATAAGCTCCATACAGTAGAGGCAGTGGCACAATGGTACTCCCCCAGATTGTTCGTTGTGTGGGGTGGTGTGATTCTCTATTTACACATACACAGGTAGGAAAGCTTGGAATGTATTTATCCTCCTTCACCTTGTGTAAAGAAACATCACCCGCTCATCGTTTTCATTTCACAGCCTGTTGACTGTGTTCATAGTCTGATTAATCTTGCATAAGGTGCAGGAAGCTCAGCGCAGACGTGAAGAGCGGTGTGTGAACTCGACCTGGGAAGGTAACGTGAGGGATTCATGGAGTGATGAATCTGCCACCCCATTAGTGTCAGGGGTTAGCCAGATTCAATTAATGGGTGACACATGCAGCATGTTTCTGGCTCACCTTGCTGCTGCAAAACAAACCAGACACCAATACTTTATCTCTGTAGGAGCTTTATTGGGTGGATACAAACCATTGCAAGTGAGCATGGCTCTATCTTCTCATATTACAGTATGGTGACCCTGACCTTTTGCACAGACGAGGAAAACAGCAGAAAAACACGAGTCCTAGTTAACTAGAACCTATTGTGAGAGTAATGTAGCATTTGTGAATGAAACATTGAACTTTCTCCATTCGAGCTGCTTCCAGCATATTTAATTATCCATTTATTTTGCACATCCTAGAGCCACATCCAGATCTTCTCCTTGCAACACCTTTCTTCCCCTGCCTCAGGCTACTACAGAGGGGCTCTTTGAAACAAATTGATTTATCTGCCTTCCCCCCAGTGTGACACTTCAGTATACCCTTGTCACTTCTTTGTCACCTGTCTGGCTAGTTTGCGCACATTTTATCTTTTCTCTCGTTTCATATTTCTCACTTTTGCTGCTGAGATAAAATGGAAGGATGCGTGTTTTGTTTGTTCAGCAACGGAAATCCTGCCGCCATGCTGCAAAATATGACTCTGTATGCATCCTTATTAGAAGCATGTACTTTATGATGAATCCATTGGAGCCTACTGTATATACCACCAAAATGGGGGAAGGTTTGTCGAAATCACACACCTCAAGGTGAAGCATGAGTGAATTTTATAGCTTCACTTGGCTAAGAAAATGAAACCCAGCAGTAGCAGCAGACAGGAAAACAAGCTCTATACCATTGCAGCTATATGTATATGGTGCTTTTGCACGCAGTCTGCTGTATGTGAAGATGTTTTTGATAACCAGCTAAAATAAATATTAATCAAATTCTTTCTATTTTGTTGGCACGGATGTCTGGTTTCTTCCCTGAAGTTCAGTGAATGCACAGGAGTAATAAAATCTATAGATTTTAAACTATAAACTTAGACAC
Source organism: Macropodus opercularis (assembly GCA_030770545.1). Lineage (NCBI taxonomy): Eukaryota > Metazoa > Chordata > Actinopteri > Anabantiformes > Osphronemidae > Macropodus > Macropodus opercularis. The sequence continues at coordinate 5,706,171 of CM061097.1, read as the reverse complement.
ATGCATCATCTCTTTTGTGCATTTAACAGGATTCTGCTTAGGTTTTAGGTTTCTCAAAATGCAAAACACTGTTCCCCTGTGTGGACATCATGAACCTTAATATTAAGTGATGTTTTTAGAATTATTCATAAAGTAGACCTAGAACAAAAGAAAGAAACTACAGTAGTACCAAACCCACCACTCCTCTTTTATCCACTTTTCTCCTTTCACTCTGATACGTGTGCAATCTGTTGGGAAGCAGTGAGACACATTGTACTGTAGGTGATAAACTGAATTAATTTTTATTATCCCACAGGACGCTAGTGTTTGCAGCTACAAGATAGAGTAAAACACACAACCTGGCTGTAAATACCAGCAACTCCCACCATGAAGTGACAGATAAGTTTGCATTGATGCACCACTGGGGGCATTCGGGCTGTACAGTATTATGTACATGAATAGCAAATTTACCTAAATGAATGAATTGCAGGCAGTATGGATTCTTTCCATAGCCATTGCTGTTCAAACAGCAGAGAGCACGGAGGCAGAAAAGAGATCAATGAAGTCTGTAGATAAAACTTCCTCTGCTCTGCTTTGTTTCAAATGTAGTGTTGACTTCCAGAAAGATGAGAGCTGTCTACATGCTGGCAGTAAAATAGAGGAATAAATAGTTTTTTCAACCAGGTGATTTACTGTATCCTTCCAATAGTATTTTTATTCTCTTGTTCCCTTCTGCTCTTCTTCCCTTTGTCTGTTAGCCTTTTTTCCAGTTACTTCTCTCTCTGCTCCCGGGCTTTACACATAATACAGTTAAGATTCATGCGCTGATAAAAACCAATTGCTTCATTCAAAGCACAGAGATGAATGATGGCACTGACGCTGGGGCGCTGCACATACTTAGTACTGGTTTCCCTCTGGCTTGAGGTAATGCGAATTGTATTTTAATGTGCATGCTTGGATTTTAATGTGTCAGCTGATGCATTTCATGACTTCAGCCATTTTGTGGCTGTGGTTGATTTTGTTATTTTGGTGTGGTCCTATAACCTGAACATCAGTGCACGTACATCTGTTTTTTTGTTTTGTTTTTTAATTTCAACATCCATTCTCCATCTAATGTCTGTAGTTTTGGAATATAAAATGTGCAGTAATATGTCAATAAGATGAGTAAGATGCCTCAGGAAAGCTTCTAATACTCTCAGCACATGCTGTTGACAGGATAAGATGCAGAAAGATTTAGAAAGGGACCTCCTGCAGACATTGACACTGCATACCACTGATTTGACGCAGCAAAAAAAATTATGATTTTTTTTTTCCTTCATGAGCACAATTATCAGCAAACAAAAACCCAAAGTAACCATCAGGGCTGACACCTTGTCCAGATGCTGTTTCACTGCGAATGAAAGGGAAGGCCAAGCAACACCCAATTAATGTTGTGTAATGTAGTACAACCGTAATCTCCTGAAAGGTCAACAGAAAAGAGACGTTAATGAAAAATTCAGTTAATGAAAAAGGACAGCTTCTTTGCTAAAAACATGTAATTGATACGACTAATTTGCAAACGAGGGGAAATCTTTAAAACGTTTAATAGTGGCAGACTGTGCGATGTTGCAGATGAGGAATGGTAAACAGAGATGTCTACTCCTTGATGGCAAGCAGGACCATGTGAAATGGAGGTCTGATCGCTTGGTATAGAGAAATCACAAGGGTATGAGGAGAGGTCAAGGCACGAGCAGATTATTATAAAATGGATCGGACTTTATTGTGCATAAAGAAATGAGATCTGCATATAGGACAAGTACCAGAGTAGAGCCAGTTTCCAAAAGGCCTCACATCAAGAATCATTATCAAAGGCTACTACCCCCAGAAAAGGTAGTGAGTTATTCCTTGTTAAATAAACTCCTATTCACACAGAGCTTTATGAATTTCTATGATTAAAGCATAAATCAAAGCCAAATGGGTTTTGTCTTATGTGTTTGCTGATCCTGGGTTGCTTGTTTAGCAGTACATACAGACTGCTGTCATGATCAAAGTATTCTCGTTGCCTTTGAACAAACTGTATTCTATACTTTGCTCTAAGTCTCTGTCCTTACGGTAACTCTGCTCTGGAGTTTCTCACAGGGAACGTATGTGAGCTAGGTTGCAAATCGGAGCAGGACCCAAAAGACATGGCTCATGATATAATGAGGGTATCATCATGTCCAGAGTCATTTTGCATTGGTGCCGGGGTCTTTGTTGGACATGGGAATGTGTACACTTCTTCTGCAGTCTAAAAATTATGCTTGTTTGTGAACAAACAAAATATCACATCTCCACCCTGTGTTGCTCTGTTTTCATGTTAGATAGCTAGTATTTGCAGCTAATTAAATCTGCCAGAAGTGCTATTCTGCCATCAAACGTGATAGTTACCACCTGCTAAGAGTGAAAAGCTTTTTCTTTCCAGTCAAACATCTATCTTGTAAACTGCAAACATGTCATGAATTGCGGCAAAATGCCAAAAACCAAGGTGGTAGAGATTAACATATTAAGCTGTAAAAAATGTTTCATTTTGTTTTAGTAGCTGTAAAATAAGATCCTTTATTAGCATTTATATTTTCCCACACAATAGAACAATAAACCCAACACGGTTCTTGTTTACTTGATGTCTCTGTGCTGATTACTTAAAATCTGACTTGTGGCCATATCTGCCCAGTTTGACCTGACTACCACTGGAGTAAAACACAGGAGCACAGAAGAGTCACAGCAGACCAATTAACCTTTCACTGATCCCACTTATCATAAGGAGCCACTTCAGGCATTAGCAGAGACGGCGTCAATGGCTGAAAATGAAGGACTTGTGTAATCTACAGCAGACAAAACGCTCATGCTCAGATGTCCTAACCTTTGTACCCTCTGCAGTCTCAAGTCCTCCTTGGCCTCCTCGTGACCAGATCAGTTTCATGTTGTTGTTTTTTCTTTCTTGTCTTTATGTTGTCAATTTATAATTTAAAATGCTGTTATGTTACTTGTTGATAAAGCTGAACACTGTTTTCACTTTTACTGGTGTATGGACATGCAATGAAGTGAAGACAGAAAGCAATGATGGCTTCGAGTGCATAAATCCTTCATTGACTGATTTAATGGGGCCAAAGTATATAAAGTAACATGCAATATATCAGCATCACTGTGTGCCACTTTAAATAACAAACAGCATTGCAAAAGATGTGCACTGTGATCCTTAAATGCTATACTAAAGAGTTCATGGTTAATATAACTTATTGTAACTTCACAGTTTCATTAGACTCTATAGCTGCTTTCCTTCAGCGTGCTGCAATGATACTGTAAGGTTAATCATGTCTGCTCCCCCGTTCCCCTCTGTAAACCACCCTCTATGGTAATTATGTACAGGTAATTATGCTGGAATGAAAGGCTCAATGCCTTCTTGTATAAAGATTGGCATCTTGATGGATGCATGGGTGGATAGGGTTGGGTAGGGTTGGGGGAGGAGGGGTGGGTTTCAACTGTAAGATGGAGAGCAAGGCAGTACAGTCACGACAAAGAGGAGGAAAGGAGACACGACACACAGAAGTCAGTGCAGAAGTCTAAGACTTCCTGCTTGTCTAATAGAGATGTATAGCGTCTTTCGGGGAGTGCATAGTACTAACTGCCAGGGTAATTCATTTCTTTGCACTTCGAGGGTAAATAGGTGGTTTTGTTCTGCCGGCTGCCTCGGGCCATGCGTGGACCACTGAGCAACTACGGTTGGCAAAACAAATCAATCTGCTGTATAAAAAAACCCTGTAACACAAAGAAAGGCCAAAATGAGACCTACACAAATTAGTTTCAGTTTGCTGTTATTACATTATTATAAGAAAGCTCAAATGGACTTTTCTAATGTGATTATTTTCAGATTTGTTAGCCATTTGTTCAACATTCAATTACAAAATCTTGTCTTGCCCCAATTGTGTAAACAGAGAAACTGTATAAAAAAGACCTTACTGTAAGACTTTAGTTATTATATATGGTGCTGTGCTTACATAATGCATATTCTTAGAATCAGTTTAACAGAATTATTGCAAGCTGTAGTCCAATTATACTGGATGCACTAAAACAGTGTTCATAGCTCCACACCACTAGTTCTTGTCTTGGAACCTGTTCCAGTTAACAATTTAGGAACAAACACAGACTTTTATATGTGCTGTATTGAATGTATCTGAGATGCTGTGCTCTCTGTTGCCAGTTGCCACCTGTGTTAGATGTACTGTACTGTACCATACTGTATGTGGAACGTAATGTTAATATTCGTCTTTATGCTGAATAAATCAAAACTACTTATGGTTTGTAGTAGGATTAATAGCACAGTCTGCCTCAATTCATCCTGTGCTCCCACCAGCTCCTTCCATAAGTGTGTCTGCTTGTGTCTCCTAAATCAAAGACAGTGCTGTAACTGCTCAATAAGCAAATAACTGATTACCACTTTGCTGCCCCCAAGGACGCTGTGCTGCACAACATTGAACTTCTATCCACTTCAGTCCAACAGAGTCTCAGATGTACGTATTGTGCATTAAGTAAGGTTAAAAAAGTCAATATGTGCAGGACACACATTTAAAGAAAGCTAAATGGCAACTGTCATGGTAATATGCACTGAGTAATCTGTTTGGGCTTTCTCAAACTGAGATTTGTATCTGCTAATGGGTTTCCAGGTGCAACAATACAGAAAAAGTTTGAGCGGGAGACCTTGAATTGAAGTAGTCTTGTTTTCAAAGAGCAAAGGCTCTGCTCTGCCGTCGCTACAGCAGGATCTACTTTACTGATAACCACTAAAGGTACAGTGACCACCTGATGTGTTTCATCTAGGTTAACTTGCTACAGTAGAATGAGTTTCTTTCCTCTCACACTGGTCTCCCCTCAGATGCACACAGTCTCGGCTGTCACATATATTTTGCCTCCTGTTTAAATTCGTATTATTCGACTTTAAATCCCTCTGTTATTATTTTGTAATGCCATTTTGTAAACCATTGTCGAGGAGCATGCAAGATGTAAATGATTCATATTCCTAAAAATAAATTAATATTTCCTGAGTTCATGCAACAAGGGAAAAGCTCAATCGAATATGAAACAATAAGACATAAACTGCCTATAAACAAAAGTCTTCTGATGATACCTGAACCAGACATTATTATTCAAAGTGTGGAGCTACGCACAGAAACATAGGTATTTTATTGTATTGTGTAATGCAAATTCATCTCAATGCTAATTTAGTATATTAAAAACCATATTTTGTATTACATTTAATTAGGACCCCTTATCTTAATATCAGCCAATCAGTTTCTCTAAAGAAATTATAAACACTAACTAACATTTAATACCCAAAGTGCATATTACACATTAACACACGCTGCAAATCACTCACTCACTCATCTTCTGCCGCTCAAGGGTTGCGGGCATGGAGCCTATCTCGGCTGTCAGTCAAGCAAGAGGCAGGGTGCTCTCCATCACAGGGCTTCATATGAAGACCGACAAACCACTCGCTCTCTCGCACGCACATACACACCTATGGGCAATCGAAAGCTTCAATGCAATTCAACCTGACTGCTGTGTTCGGAAACCAGTACCCAAAGAAAAGCCACGCAGGGAGAACATGCAAGCTCCACACACTGGAAGCGAACGCTCGCTGTTGGGCAAGAGTTATGTAGATGCTCAAGTATTTTTATAGACTGTATTTACTAGATGAACATTTGGAGCCATTTTTGTAGGTGAGCTGTAAAACTACCTTTAAAAAGACAGATTAGCTGTCACATAAGGGAGAGCAGCCAAGCAAGCGATCATTTAACAACAGGAAATATAGATCACAATGCTTGTTTTTACACTAATTAATACATACACGGTATAATGTACCGCAGCCTTGTAACAGTGAGCCTGCCATCCATCAAAGAGCACAGGAACAGACAAGGAGCAGGAGAAATATCGCCAGTCACTGGATAACTGAGCTGTGGAATGAAGACAAACTATGCGGTGTGTTGTTAAGTCAGCAGTGCTCAGAATGGCCGCTTTTCCACTGAATGTCCGCTATATGTCTTTCAAGTATGTCTTTCTTTTAAGCAATATATCTATGTATGTTATGTAAATGGAACCATTTAAGTTTTAGTTAGACCTGTCCTGAGCACAACAACGGTGATTCTCTTTCTTGCTGTGTTTTGGTATAAAATATTGTCAAAATATATATATACCTGGGTAAGTAGAGATGTGCTGATATTTTCACTAGTTGGCTGTTAACTTTGTACGTGTATTGTGTGCTGGAATATTTATTATCATAAATGTTTTTCTCCAGAACACCTAAAAATATTCTTGCTTTGTGTGAGTGGTGAGAGTGAACTAGGACAATGAAAATGTTTCGGTAGAACCAAATCAGTGAGCTGTGCAATAATAAAACAAACAACAAAGAAAAAACATTCGGGAGAGGTGAGGGGACCAGCAGAGTTGTTGATATTCTTCTTGTTTGACCTGCACTTTATACACTAGAATAAACACCATTCATATAATTGACATTAGACCCAATAATATTGCCATTTTGTATCCCATAGTGTGTTTGAAGCATGCAAACGTATCTTAAGGACTTAATAATTGAATAAAGGTTTTATGAAAAGCCAGTAGAACTGTCTTTTATGAATAATCTTCTAATGATCCTCTGATCTGCTTTGTTTTGTCCTGGAATTCTGAATTGAATGACCTTTTATTCCTCTTCATTCAGTTGTCAGATGATTCATCCGACTCTCCCGAACCAGGGCCTGTCACCTGCATGGAGCCCTTCCTTGTGCGAAGGCTGTCTTGCCGGATGGTCCAGTTGCCCCCACTGGCGTTCAGACAAGCCGAGCAGTTCTACTGTGATCGTAAGCCGGAGCCAGACACGGTTACTGCTCCTCCACGTCCCACCACACTGCCGCTTCGCACGCCACCTCTGATTGCCATCACCTCTGCTGACACTAGCAGGTAGGACGTGTATCTTTTGACTAACAAAATGTTTTTCAGCAGAACTGATAATTAGAGTAAAGGGTGAGTGGAGTGGTTTGGTAGATCAATACAGTAGCTATCTGAAGAGACTGAAAACACACCAGCCACTCATTATCTGGCTCTGTTCTTACAGAACGAAATCAATACATTTTTAAAGATTTACCAGTTGTGCAATTTTAACACATCAGCTACTAACTGAGTTTAAATGACTGGAATATATTTTCAAGTACACCACACGTTTTGAGACTTTGTGCTTTTGTTTCCTCAGGCATTTGAGATTCACAGGCTTGTTTTACAATAATATTTAAGTAATTAAATCATTTTTAAGCATTACACCTCACAATATGACGAACCCAGTCTTAATATTGTTGTTAGATGCGCTTAATGCAGCTTGAACCTAAACGTTAGCCAACCTACCTGCTCAAAAATGCAGCAGTAACAACCAGGTTTCTATGGTTTTGGTGACACCTGCTAAACAGTGGCACCAAATCAGTCACTGTGAAAATAGCTTATAATTTAATTAGTTAACATTTTAAGGGATTAACATACATCACAGAGGACATTATTAGTTGTTTTCATTTGCCCAGCAAAACCCTCATGAACCTATGAAGTTACTGTTGCAGAAGTTTCCGAAAGCCTTATTTCAGCTTTGCTGTATGGTGGTTCTCCACTGTGTTGCAGAAATTTTCAATATAGACATCTAAGTCTATTAATTAACTCTAAGCTCTAGAAAAAGTCTGTGTTTGTGTATCCTGCCTCTGATGGTGCCAGAAGACAAACAAGGAAACATGACTTGATTTAAAATATGGTTGGGCTGTGATTAGTTTTCACATTAAGAATTATATTGGTAGACTAAGAATGAGTATTTTGTGAGACACTGGTGATACAGCTACAGCTTCTCTTTACATAGCAACAAAAGCAGTCTTCACCTCACTCCCTGTTTTCAGTCTGTGAAGGTTTTCATTCGTTCAGGTCATGTTTATCCCAGACTTGTTTTTTTTTTCCTTCTCACCTTCAAGAAGATGAAAAACAAGTCCAGTTTCCACTGAACAGAACCCAGAACAGAAATGGTCATCATTTCATGCAATAAACTAAAATGAAAAGGAAGAAGACACACATGGACACGATGGAGTTAACTCATGGAGTGTCTATGATGGATGACCTTCCCAGAAAACATTCCTGTCTATGCAAACTTTCTTTTATACCACAGCATCAATTATGGTATTATTTGGGAAATGCTGGCAGTAATGTAGAGAATATTCTTGTTATGTAGTGTGCTAATTACATTCAAACCACTGCAATTTAAATTATTCCTGACTTGCTACTGAGAAGTGTGACTCATTAAACATCTAGGCCTAATAAATTTATGTTTACCTCAGTCACTGCCCCTTTCTGTGTATCCATTTGAAGCAAAAAACTAAAACAATCTCATTGAGATTTGCAGGACATTTTGTCCATTTTACCTTTTGTAAAAACCTTCTGCACAGTACTTTGTGTTATATAGTGCAACAAATCAACCTAAATCAAAAGAAATGATATGAGTGTGAAACCTACTGTGTCACTAATCGTTGTTTACCGAACCCTTAGGTGTTACGAGATTGAACCAACAACACAGTTTTCTCAGTTTTAGCAAAGACATGCTTCAGAAATATTCCACATTGCATTTAGTATGCACCCAGAGTCCACAGTTGGAAGACATGACCATAGAACCACTGAGAAAAGAATCGCACCCTAACCAGAGAGCGCTGGAGAATGTATCAAAGTGGTTTGATGAAATGAGATTTTGGCAGAGACAGGCAGCGAGACTCCATCCAGCCTGATTCTCAGAGGGGAGACAGAAACAAACATACCGCATCCCATTCTGTATGGAAGACAGTGGTCCAACAGCGAAGTCATAATTTACCTTGAAGAACCCATAGTCAAAACAAATCACATGCATTCAGCGGTCAAACTTATCTGCCAGTGGAAAATCCCCACAGTCCAGGTTCAGCAGTGCACATGGAAACAGATGAGATTTCAGTTGTCAGTCAAAGAGAAAGTGGTGCTCCTCTAACTTGTCTTTGATCGTAATGGCATCCTTACTCTTTTCCCTCGACTTGTTCCTGCGTGTTTCCGTCTTTTCCAAGGTAGAGGCAGTGTCTCACAGCGTAAGAGCAACAAACAACGGAGCTATGAGCAGAGAGCAGCTTTTGAAGAAGGCCTCGTGTTGTTAAAATGGCTTTATGAGGGGATACCTGACAGTATGCTGAGGTATTTATTATTAAGCAGGGAGAGCAATTAAATTGTTTCATCTGTTTTAAAATTGTGTGTAAACTCAAAACATGTTGGAAATGTAGTATATTTATTTCTTTTATTTTAGAATTTCTCTATACACCTCTACAATGTTTACACGACTGTCTCAAATACCTTCCCCTATTGTAGAAATCTAGTCAATAGTGAATAATTTACTAGGCATTATGTTGCTGTGTCAGGCTTTAAAGGTAGAGAAAGGCCGTCTCATCTGAATAACTGTCGAACAAACTTTTATATGAACTTCGCAAAAGGGCAAACGGCTCCCAAGTGTGTATAACGGATCACTCTCGGGTTTTATGAGTATTTAAAGGTAGACAAAAGCAGGACAGACCTGTCTTGTTCTCTAAGAGACCATGAACTTCAAAGGGTAAAGTCATCTTGCTTTTCAAAACTCATATATTATTTGTTATTTATTCTAAAAGTGGCTGCTAGCAAGCCTACCTGCAACATGAAACGATCATCAGTTAACAGGTATCCGCACTAACTGCAGTTTAAGAAAAACTTAAAGGTAAAGCTCAAAATGGATGATGGCAAGGCTTTTAACGAAGGCCATACATCTTAGCTTTGCTTCAAGCTGGTTTCATTTATAATTCAGCCTAACAGTGAGAAAGAAATATAAATTTGTGAAGCATTAATATGGAAGACAACTTTTGAAGGAATTCAGTGACATTAACTTTGTATGCAGCTAAATGAGACTGCCTGCAGTATTAATGCTGGAGTGACAGAGTAGCACGAATGTGTGTTTCCATTAGTTGCTCTCGTAATATTAATCAAAACAATGATTCTGTCCATTAAGCAGTAGCAGTGCTAATGTATTTCCCTTTCCTCAGTGACTAAACAGTATTTACCTACATTATGATGACTTTTGCTTAATGTATAGCAAGGGCAGTGATGTTGATATAACCAAGCAACTGTTATTAAAAAAAGAAACAGGTCTCATTTATTACAAATAATACAAAGATTGTATATACTGGATGAGATTGCATGCTTTTTAAATACACATGAATTAAAACAAATCTTTTAATCACAATTAAATACTTAAAAAGCTCATTACCAACAAATCAACCAATGAACTGACTGAAACGCAAACTAACGTGTCTGCATTTTGCTTTTAATCACTGTGTTTAGATTTAAGTGACAAATAACAATAATAGTGTGAAAATATTGGCTTAATTCTAGTGATCAGCACAAGATCAGGACACTGTTATTCCAAACATCCCAAGATATTCTGAATGCCAGAAATCACTGAATGGTGGCGGTCGGACGATCATCACAGCGATCCCTATCTTTTGTGATTAATCCACGTTAGCTGACGTGTTCTCTAATGATGGCCGATTAATAAAAATGTCTGCAGTCTACACTCAAGCATTTAATGTGCATACTCAACTGAAAGTGACAGCAGATTAATGTGAAAAATCATTTGAGTTCACCAGTGTGAGCAACTCACTGAAGAGGAGAGAAGGTTTGGTGAGACCTGACCATTTTACTGCCATACTGTAAGTCACTTCCACCTGGCTTTTACTGTAAGTGTAAGGAAAAATGGGTTAAAGAAACATACTGTAGGCTGGAGCGGTGGTGTGGTGGTTCTTGCCTCACAACAAGAAGGTCCTGGGCTTGATTCCAGGCTCACCTAGGTGCCCTTCTGTGTGGAGTTTGCATGTTCTCCCTCGTGTCCTCTCTCCGGTTCCCTCCCACAGCCCAAAGACATGCAGTCAGGTTGATTGGTCTGTCAGCGGGAGTGCGAGAGTGAGTGGTTGCCTCTGTCTCTGCATGCCCGTGACCCTTGTGAGGAATAAGCTGCTGGGATGGTGAATGAGTGAAAATAAAACTAGCCAGTAATGAATGTAAACGGTACTAAAACATATCCGTGATGTAGTACAGTGTGCTCATTGTGTTCTCTGAGATCAGAGTTATATGGACTCATCTTTGATGTCATACACAGGCTGTGGTAAATGCAAACAGCTGCCCATTCTGTCTATGGGCTGATGAATGGGGCTCCCAGTACACACAGGGGTTTGGTTTTCTGCACGACCTTGTTAACACACTAGGTAACGGCAAATGGGCGACATGAATGTATAGGAGAGGTCATTAGTGAGTATTCTGTTCTGCTGAACGTGCTGTAATGGTGTGTCCCTGCAGAGAATATTAACTCCAGTAGGTGAAGGTGGACCAGCACAAAGTCCACACACTGTACATACAGTATATGCATGTGCTCTCGTTCTCTTTCCCTGTGCGCTGTCCTCTCACCTTTTCACTTAATCCGACGCTTCCATTTTTAATCACCTTGTTTTTTAGAAGATTACATTTCCGCAGTTAAAGCAGGACAGATTTACATCCCGGCACTGTTTCAGTTTCCAGAGTAATTGGCTTGAACTGTGAGGGAAGGGAGGAAAGCAGTCTTCCACGAAAGTCCCCTTTCCCTGGAAATAATGACAAGCTTTAACAAGATGGCTGGATGTTTCTCCTGCGCTCAGTGGACGTCACAGGCAGATACACATGTCCTGTAATGACCTGGGAATAATTGTTCACATTTCATTCTACCTGCAGTATGTTTACTGCCTCGGTAGGTTAGTTGTATGATGTGTATGTGTAAATGTACGCTGACCTCTGCAGCCCTACAAAACTGATAAATGTGATAACCCTAAATCTCATTTGAACTATTGCCTCATAAAACGGGCTCAGTGTGATGTGATTAGGCCACCTGGCTCTCTGCCCACTCCCACTCATGCAGGATTTCAGGGGAGGTGCTTTGGGTGGGTCCCTCATGTTTAATGGATCATCCTGTTCCCTATATCCCGCCGCCGCTTGTTTCTGCAGGGGACTGAAGACGGGAACAACACTGTTGTCATGACTGAACCGCTTCGCGAACCCGTGTGTCAAGTTCACCACAGCCGCGGAGGTTCGCGGACGTTTGCATGATATTGAGGGGAACCGTCCGGACCGTCCTGCACAGACCGCCTCGCGCTGCTGCAGCAACGCCGGCACCTTGCTGACATGGGCGTGTGCGGAGCCAGAGGCGGGCATTTGGAAACCAAACTGCCCTGACAGAGTTGCTCCTCGAAGCCTCTCCCAGGAGCCGCGCTCAGAGGTCTACCCCCTGCTGCGTAAATGGGTTTGTTGTTGGGCACGTCCAGTGTGTTTGTGCCGGGCAGACGGGGTAAAGTTGGTGGAGCCAAACTCATAACGTGAGCTCCAACACAAGGCAAACTGGCCGTGAAGCACACAGAGTGACTCAAAAAGTTGCCTCGGTGACTTGTAGGCTTACAAACTTGCCCCTGGGGCTTATTTTAAACACCGCCGTTAACAGCCCTCTCCCAACGCTCGCTTCATTTAAATGAGTGCGCATTTCTTTAAAACTACTTAAACCCAGCCTGGCAAGGAAGGATGGACCCTGCCTGCGGAAAAGTGGGGACGGCGTCGTTGGTCGCCGGCGGCGGAACCGGCGTGAGTGCGAAGGCGCCCAAACATCTGTGGAGGCAGCAGAACCAGGCATCGCTCTCCCCGCTCCACCACCACGCGCTGGTAGCGCGCAAGAACGACCGAGTGAGACAAAGAGGCTTTTCGGACACCGAGAGATACCTCAATCCGAGGAACATGGACCGGACTTACGCCGTGGACACGGGGCACCGACCCGGCCTGAAGAAATCCAGGATGTCGTGGCCGTCGTCGTTTCAAGGTCTTCGACGGTAAGGACAAACGGGGAAACTGCTTTTCTTCATGTTGTCTGCTTTTTAATCTCCCTCCATGAAGATGGGCGTTGTGTTCATGAGCAACACGCCAGCGCGGAGAAGTCTTTCAGCCTCATATTCAGCCGTAACTTTGAGGAGGTTGTAGAGCATTTGTGGCTTAGTCTGTACTCGACCTGTGTGTTACATCACTTTTTGTATCGCACTGTCGAAAGCTTTTACTGTTTCCATTGCTGTGACGCTAAAGAAGATAAACTAAAGCCTAGGCTCGTTGGGACCGTGGTTGAAAGCTTAAACAGCAGAAATGGGCCAGAATTCTTGTCTTAAGAACATTACATTTTACATGTCTCTTCACACCTTAATGTCTTCTCTCATAACTTCAATCGGTTTGTTATTTTTTATTATGATGAAGCTGAGTTTTTTTTTTTTTTTAGGTCAGAGAGATGCGTCAGCCTGAAAATGATGGGTTAATTCCTCGACAAAGAAATACAACTGAGGCAATTCAAAAGGAGAAAATCAGGCGTATACACAGTTATCACAGTGGCTTAGAATCGCATCTGTTTGTGACCTGGCTCAAAGAGACTTGGTGAAATGAAAAGGCAGGTCCCAAATATTCACGTATGACCTCGTATCCAGGCTGACTGTCCTAAGATAGTGTCAGGTTAAGGTTTATACAACTGGCGTTTAGTGACTGCAGCCCAGTGTTCTGTTCTGTGACAGGAGCAGTGATACACTACATCACCACCAAAGCTCATTCTCTCAAATGACCCAAAAATCTGACTCACTACGCATGACAACACACATAATGTTAGCACACTTACAAGTTCTATGTATACGAGCACTAACCAGAGTGGTGACTATAGATCTGATGAAATATTGTGTGCGTAATCTGTGCTGGCGAACCCTGTCTGCATATAGATGGTCACAAAAGCAGATCAGCACTCAGACGGCCAGAGTGTGTGGGGAAATGTTTCTGCTCTAATTACTCACTTGTTCTGGGAAAGAGGGAGGAAAAAAAAAAGACCAACTAAAATGAAATCTGAGAAGGTCACCTCAGCTTCCCGGCTTAAGTGACTGTTGTGGATGTACCCAAGTTTCTGTTAACTGTCTTGCTATTTCTTCCTTTTTTCTTTTATAAATTTCAGTGTAGATATGAGTGATAATCGCCTGCAGGTCTAGTCACCAGCCTGCTATAGAAAGCGCTGTGGCTTGTCTGGCTGACAGACAGAATGGTCCCTGTCACAGTGGCAGAACAGTCACATGGAGGAGAAGCCAGCGAGGGAAAGAGAGAAGGAGGAAGGGAGGGAGGGAGCGATAAGAGCACAGATGGAAGTGACATTGCAAAGTGGTGTGCTGTACTTAAACACCCATGTGACGTTAAAATATTACATTAAATGACACTGTTTTCTAACAAAGTGATGTGTAACAGAAAATACTCATGCAGCACAGCTGTATCATAGATTATTCAAGGATTTTTAACGTTTGCTTCAGGAGGGTAATTACACATAGATTATCCCAAACAAATCAAATTTCACACAGGAGGCTTATTACATAAGGGCCACATTGCGCTCCAGCACATACAGTATACAAGAACACTAGCACCAGGCAAAATCAAATTCCGTCCCTTGTACACCACAGCCCAGCACGCTAGCATTTGTTTAAAAGGATCATTTGATTTTGTTATTTATGTGCAAGCATGGAATTGGAAGTTTCTGTATACACGGAGCTTCTCCCACAGTTTGCTTTGGAACACACATTTTTATGTAAAGGATATATGTTAAACCTCAGAACACATCGTCAAAAGTTCAGGCAATTATGCAATGCTCAAGATACGGCAAGACCATCTGAAAGGCAGCTGTTCTGCTGCTGTTCTCAGCATCTGGTAGTAAAACTGTAAGAAAATCTCTTCCATCTTGTGGAAATTCCATTTTACTGAAACCCTAAAATAGCACATTAGTAACAAAAGGACACATTTAAAATCTAGAATCCATTGTTGCATAAAAACAGCATTGCCTGGCATATTGCCGTTTTGATTGTGTCATCCAAACACCAGTGGGCCTGCCCTTCTGGCATTTACTCGCATTGATGTATTTAAAAGCCTTTCAGCAGTCTTTGTGCACATGCAGCTAAGCTATGGTTGCTTGACAAAGACGACGGCTAACTCCTCCTCTAGACTGCAGTGGGGTTTTTTTGTACATAGTCAGGCTTTTCAGACGCACAGAAAAGTTGCATGATACACATGCTTTTTACATTTAAGCCTTGTTGACATTAAAAGCATTTAAGCTATGAATTTTCCAATTAACATGGCAACAGCAGGTCTCTAGTCTTTAAACGAGAACCTCAGCAATCAAGTTGTTACTCCAAGTCAGACGAACAAGACATTTTCCTGATTAGAACAGACGGATATAAACAACTTCTAAGGCAGTGGCCCTGTAGAAAGCTAGAGGCAGCAGAGGCAGCTACATGCTCAACACATACACTTGATAGCAGGGTTACATGTAGAGACAGAGACAGCAGATAGTCTCCTCAGAGGTCAGCTTTTTTAGTGCAACGTCCAGCAGCTGCAAGGTAAAACGCATCAGCCAAATGTGTCACAGTCTAGGCTGGCTCTAGATGCTGCTCAAGGCTGCTGTGAGACCTCAGCAAGAATATGGGGCATCCTTTGATAAGGAGCTGGCATTTCTCCCATTTCTCTCATACTGTTTGCCCGTCCCTGCCATGGGGACGCTGCAGGGTTTTATTTTTATTTCTTTTTTTTTTATCAGTGGAGATGTCAGTAAAGAGGAGGATCATGATTTCTCTTCTCTTCAGTCCAGCTGCAGTCAAGGTTTGGCAGTTTGTTGGAGAGAAAAGTAAATGTCAAAACAAAAACATCTAAGCAGGGGAGGGAGAGGGGAATGTGTCTCCAAATGGACATTTTGTCCCCTAAGCAGCAACAGATTGTAAAACCTGTCCTCTCACTCTGTATTGTACAGTATTTAACCGACTTCTCTCCTGCCAGTTCTCCTCCTCCTACATTGACTGATGCCAAAGTGAGGTTTTTAGCCAGCATGAAGTGTAACCCCCTGGGTATGTCGTTAGATCCCAAGGGTGTTCGTGAGCAAGACAGGAACTGCTCTTGGGTACGTGGCTATATATAACCCCAATCACAGCCATAATCACAGTCGTACTGCATTGGCTGCTACGGCACTGGCACTATACACATCTAGTGCATGGCTGTACCGAGCTTGTGAAATTGTTCTGAACATGCTTGTATATTTAGTTTTTCAGTAGTTGTTATGATTTCAGAAATGATATCTAACCTTCATCTGAGACAGTAAGGCACAATCAAGCTTTCTGGATACATTTAGTACGGTGCCCTGTGTCTGAGGGGCGTCCTGCAGGGCTGTGGCCGTAGACCCTAGGAGTCTTGCACGAACAGGTTACAGTATTCGTCTTCCTTTTTGCTCTTTTCTGTCTAGGGAATCCTCAGCCTCTTTTATGTGCTCACGTCTGTCATAAATTGCTGGTTTTTGACTGGTTAGTGCCACCTGTTCGTTTGGCTCTTCGCCTCCACATGATTTCATCATTCACATAATGAACCCCCTTTGTTTTAAATATTCTTCAACCAAATGTCATATGACAGAAAAAGTAGTCATTCATGTGCAAAACCGCTTTGAGGAACCAACCGATAGTCACAGTAGAACACCCAAAACTATAAGAAGGTCAACTACAGTACGTTGAATCAAAACGGGACCAAAGGCTGTTTTTTCGTCCGCTAAGATATTAAATGCACAAAAACATTTTGAAGGAGAGTCTTGCACAGGGCTACACGCCAAAGCCTCTCCAGACTGCCTGCTCGGTACTGGGTGATTCCCTGAGCTCTTGGTTGGCTGTGCAGTGCTGATCATATTACACTCAAGCGGGTGATAAAGACTCTAGCTGAGCTAGCAACTGGCTGGTCTGAGGCCTGCTGACAGAGGTTGGAAGTGATTAATTATGCCACCAGTGTGTCTCTTATGACAATGCTAGTTAACGGAATTAAGGGACTTCTTGTGTCTTTTTTGCTTTATTTCGACAAACAGCTGGACAGAGTTTTGCATTATTATTTCAACCTTCATTTTCACAAGTCAACCTTAGCGTAGTCTGGCTTTACAAAAGGACTATGCATAAACCGGAGTTGGAAGGATCCTTAAACATGATCTGCTTCGCTGTAGAACTGTCAGTCATGCTAGGCTTCAGTACCTCACGCTAAGTGCTTTGCTTCTCAGATCATTTCCTTGGCTTTTGATTATTTCCCTTTGCCAATTTTATTTTTCAATCAGTGTTCTCTCGTGAGATATATATTTTCTCCATCTCCTGATTCACTGATGCAATCACAGATTCTCTCACAAATAACATACGGCTACTCTCCTCTTTCCTTCTGTTTTTTTGTTGTCTTTTTCTTTCTCTTTCGCTCGCACACATGCTGTTTATAGCTATTGATTCCCCTTCCTCTTTCAGCTTCTTGGTGCTGAATGATTTGCCTCTTAGGCCCACATGTCCCATGCTGCATAGGTCAGCTCTTATCTGAAGACCTGCCACATACACGCACATCTGAAGTAGCTGCAGTAGGCTGCCTCTCCACCATCCGATAACGGGTCTTCTAGCTCTATACCAGTCATAAAATAATACCTATAGCAGTTGGCTCTGGATATTAAAATGATGCATCTCATTATCATTTCACTTTTGGTAGTTGGGGGTGAAAAAACTAGAGGATGAGAGATGGTAGATGACGTGCAACAAAAGTCCCTGGTTGGATTTGAGCTGGGCACATTGTGGTTCATGTTCTTTGCCTTAATCCATCCTCATGCTACTTGGCACATACAGTGTGTTCTGCATAAACAGACCGTGTGGTAATAAGTTTTAGGTAGTGGAGATGTTCAGCAAAGTAAGAAAATTGCAGTACATTATGTGAGCTTTTGCAGCCATTTGGCTGCGGGAAACCTATATTCGACTGTCGTGCGAAACATCTGCGATTACAGAATAGAGACTCAGGCTAGTTAGAGAGTGAATGTGTTACAATTTGCTATCAAAAGAAAAACATTTTAGTAGTAGGTGATTATGGTGGCATAATCCAAAGCAGTGGCTGAATACCGAGGCTTGCCAGCAGCTATGGCATAGCCTTCAGAAAGTGCATTATAACATCCCTGCTGACATGCAAGGTCATCTGTAATTTGCAATTTTGATTCCTAGAGATAGATTTTAAAAAATGCCCAATCTGCGGACATTCATACATAATTTATGGTCTGATAGTAATGTTAATCTTTTATGTAATATGATGAAAATGGTCAAATTACAAATCTTAAAGCACAACATCAGAGAAAATTATTGACATGATTTCAAAAATGTTTATATTTTCATTCTCTGTTATCACCATAAAATGCGTCCTGATTTCAGATCTACTTTACTGGACGACTTTGCAGGCTTAAAAGCTTGGCAGGCTATTAATCGCCATGACATTATAGTCCATTAATCATTTATGTCATTATAAACAAGGCAGTATAACAACTGTAAATATGCTGCCACCGTCTGTAGCCTGCATGGGAACAAGGGTGTGAACTATAAATAACCTGCTCTTCAAGCTACAAATGGAAGTGTATTTAGCCATTTATCATATTTTGGCAAATTCGGGTTTTATGAATAACAGTGATGGGACAGTCTGAAGTTGGAGCTGTAGGAGTGATTGGAGACGTTTCTGTGGGAATGATGCACTTTTCAGCTGTAACCGATGAATGGATTCTAGATGACCGCAGCAAACTCTCTGAAGGCTACAATTAGCTTTTACCACTAGCATAATGTGCATTGAGTGTATATGTATTTATTATTGAAAAGTTGGTGTAGCAGTTTAGCCGTGACTCACGAGTTGATTTTGAGCCACTATGGGATTTGACTGGTTAATAAATCGACCCAGGACCATTTGCTTATTAACAGGAGATGGGTTTCATAGCAGACCCATGGGAAAGAATAGAGAGGTTGTGCTTGATGGCTCCTGTTACACAGCCATTATACAGTAGATCTGTTCAGATTGTCCCCTGATCTTTGTGCCTATCAACATCATTGCAGGCTGTACACGGATTACATCTGTAGTGGCCGGCGAGAATTACTAACCTTTGCTGCCTGGAAGTATTTATTAATCTTTAATAAATAATGTTAGGTTAGTTTTCCAGAAAGTGGTAGTAAACCTAATTGAACAGTTAAAGAGTTGCAGATATATTTATACTGTACGTGGGTACAGATACATTTTATCATCTTGTCCAACCTGCTTCAACATTAAAGACACTCCAGTGCGTTTTGTCTTCCAGTGTCAGGAGTTCATGGCAAAAAGTGTCTTCATTTTGTTTACTCTTGTCAATGCCTCCTCTCTTCTCGTCTTACTTGTGTGCTGGCTCAAAATGCAACAGGCTTCACCTGGAGCAGATCTGGATGCCTGCCCGAGTTTCTGCCACTGTCACAGCATCTGCGTGACATTTGAACACTTTCTGTTTAGTGCAACGTTGGTCATGTGTACAAACTGTATATTCTCGCTTTTGTTTTGGCATGTGGCTGCCTGTTCTTTGTGGTGTCTGGCCTAAGAGATTAAATAAAAAATAAAAAAAAATCCCAAAAGTCAATGTCAAACCCACAGAGCGTAATGGTGAAAACCCTGGAGTAAGAACTTCACTTTCACATTTTGCAGACTGTGACACCTGACAGCACACCTTCAGCAGGCTTTCAGATGCAGCGAAGACAGCTGTCTGAAACAATAGAGTAATAAGACGTTTGTTGGAAGCAAGTGCACCTATTAGAGATAATTGTGATTTTTCACTTTAACAATTCTATCCACACCTTGACCTGCGCTTTTCATTTGCATGACACAACTTGAATGGCGGTTGTACATTAAATTAGATTTATTAAGAATGAAATGGATTCGTCCCGTCGGTGAATCATAATCTGCTTGCGTTTTCCCTGAATGCGTTCATAGAAGGTCACCTTGCTCATTCGGGAAATAGTCACTATGGCTACATTAGTTAGAGGGGTGCACTGATTTCATTAGTGATGAGATCTCATGAGGATGCTTTGAGGACAGTGAGCAGAATGCAGCGAAGATGAGTACACAGCTATTATTTGCTGAGAGATGGAGAATATGGGGATCTTCCGGTTTTAAAGCTGTTTCATTTCTGCATACATATTAAGGCAGATGGAATACAAATATTTTGTCTGCAAAAGATTTAAACTTGGCAACATTAGCAAGGGAGCAGCGGGATTCGTTCCAAAGCATGATCATTCATCCTCATGATAGAGCCACAATAATGAGAATTTGTTGGTATTTTCCTCTATTCATATTAGGACCACTGATACAAGACTTGTTTGCCACATGACAGCTGTCCAGATGTCAAAAATATCTGTGAGTCTCGTTCGGCAGTGACTTCGTTAAGGGAACAGCTCACAGCCTCACAATGTGAATATCGAAGTTTCACTCTTTCTGCTGTGCTTTTTATTTGACTAAACACAGCTGAACTACATCTACACCACTTGAGGTTATGGGTCAGCACTTTGACTGGCGATACAGCTCCATCCAAGGGGGCTGCGACGTGTTCTGACACAGGATAATTATGGCAAGCATTAAAGTTTTCCCATGCTGACCATTCTGTCCACCAGAGTATTAACGCCACAATGTAATTGCTTATTAGTATGTGTGCACACAGTGAGGCATTACTGAAAATGTGGCGGTCTGTTGTAGCAATAAACTTTGTCATGTGTCTGCAGGGCGTCTTGGAGCTCTGACTGACTTTGCCCTACTTCAATCCCTTCCCTCTGGTGCCCTACAGTACCTGCATGTGTGCATCTGCATTATTTAGCACAGGTTGACTGAAGGCTTAACTATAACACAAATCCAAGCTGAATTTTTACAATATGAACACTTTTTATTATTGTATTATTTATGTGGATGTTAGTAGTGTAGGGTTATTATATTATTATCTATGGATACTGACTTACAATATGGTGGTTTCTATGGTTTCTTTATGCAAACGCCTGCAATTGCTGCACAAGTCACTGCCAATAGCTTTTGAAAGTGCATGACTCTCCTTTTCGGTAATTGGCCAATTCTCGTCTCTATCTTGTACCTAAATGCACCAGTAATCAGATTGTATGTATGTATGAATGTAATTGTAACACCAATAAATAAATAATAATAGAACAGAGAGTATTCTCCATGTATGTCTCGTCTTTGTGCACTGCAGAAACGTGATCTGGCTTGAGGTCACTGGCGAGGTTTACAGCATTTTCATTTTTCATAGTCTGACAGATTTAAAGGCAGCACTGGTCTGACACTATGAAACCATGGAATCCTCATACAGTGGGTGCAACATGAGGAACTTTAATCTCACTGGCTTCTTAACCGATTTGTCTTCTTGTGTCTCGCTCTATTCATCATACACACCCACTGTCAGGAACTGCCCACTACAAATAGGTTTTGTCAGTTAAAGAAGAAGCCGTTGTGGGAGGGAGAAATGACATAGAAGGGAATAAATTAACGTTGTAGGAAACACAGTTTATTTAAATTGAAGATACTGTAATTAATGGTTTACTATACATTTAAGTCACTGGAGGGCTTGAAATATTTGTACTTCACACAAATGCACCAATTTTGCTCTTAATACGCCGCACGCTGTTGTCTGAACGTGTTGCTTTATAGGTGCAAGTAGCACGTGACACAGTGTGTGCCATAATGTGAGGTACAGCCTTCAGCATATTTCCCTTGAGTATATAATTAGATTGTATTGAGTTGTATTGAATCGTTGTTTGTCTTCTGGTTCTAAGCCAGTCGCATCCCCACGTCGTATACAGTACAAACAAGGTCATACTCCTGTCTCCAAGAATGTGTGCTCTGAGAATGTCTGTGTATTTACACGTCCTCTTCTTTACAGTATGAGTCAGCTGGACTGAATATGAACTACAAAAAAAAAGACTTTTATTTAATCACATGTTAACAGTGAAGTTCCTCTTTGGAGGAGATGCTTCTTTACTCTCCTTCTACCAGTCTCCAGCGAGTCATCACTAAGGCTTTAGAGATGCATGGCTTGTGCAGGCAGTGAGACAGTAATTAATATATAAATCACAATTAAAAGTGAATAATTCACAATTGCCTTTGCCACAATGAGCAGCCATGGAAGAGAATCTCATTATCCAATTGTAATTCAAGACATAATGCTGATATAAAGTAAGTGGAGTCAGTTGTGGAGGCTGCGTATTTAGATATTGCTGCTTGACTTTATTTTGTTGCAAGGAATGCGACACGTCTCTCCTTATCCCACTTGTGCTTTCCCAGCAGGCGCTATGCTACTGTAGTAATTGGTATTAACAGATAATCATGATATACTGTTGTTAGTCTTTGTTTGCTGCTGGCTTGTCTTATGTCCATTTTATATACCTATATACTTAATTTTGTTTTATACATGATAAAAATAATAGTTTTTGGTATTTGATGAAGTGTTAGACATTCGTGATGTGCACATTATTTATTCTATGTGCTGAAGCAGATGTGCTGCTGCATGTGGACAGTTATTATTTGTTTGTGTATTGGTTTGTATTTCTCCTTATTGAACTTCTGGCAGTTAAGATGTGGGCTTTTTTGGACTGTTTGGGGACGCGCCGCTTTTTTTTTTTCTTTCTACTTTGAAATTTAGGGACAGTCTTTCAATAATTCTCTAAAGAGTGATTTCACTTGCTCCTTTCTCTTCGTCTCCTTTGTCCTCTGAATTGTCGTGATCGTCTACATAAAGCTCCGTATTCTAGTGCCTCTATTTTCTGATGTGAGTTTTAGGTCATTACTTCCGTCCATAAAGACGCGCAATTTAAATATTTAAATGAATACAATTATGAACTTCTCCTCTGGTTTATGGGGAGGTCACTGCATTGCGTGGTTAAATGACAGGATGAATAGAATGGCAATAGGAACTCGACAAACCTCCGAGAGCCGTACTACTCCAGAAATTAAGAAGAAGTGGTTGGATATCAAAGCTGACACCAATAAATGTGTTGCTGCATGCTGACAAAATGCAAGTGCCACAGGAGGGGGTCAGGGAACAGTGAAACTTACTCCTCTTGATGAGTGTCTGGCTTCTATAATTGGAAACTGTCTTGTCAGTGGACTCTGTCCACAGAGGGAATAGACACAGACCTGGCAATAGATAAAGCTGGTGTGGAAATCGTTGCTTTTCTGTGCAAGCGAACTTTGAAGCAGCACATACTATATCCTACTTGAACATGACTTCTGAGACTAAGAAAAGAACCTTGATGCTTCTCATGACAAGGTATGCAGCTATTAGAGTAGAGTGAAAGTGTATGTTCAGTGTAATAAGCATCTGACTATGAATTGTTTAAGTTCATTATATGTGCAATGTATTCATGCTTATCTAATCGGCGGAAACATGTTTTTTCACCAAGCGACGTCAAATGCTGAATATTTCACTTTGATCATGATTTGCCTGCATGAACATTAAGTTGAGCTACTGCTTGTTTTGACATTGATGCTGCGTCTGCCATGGCCTTACCCTCAGGTTTGTGTTACACTTGCTAACATGACTCATGACAAGACTTTTAAATTTAGCTGTGCTCTGTGCTTCCGTCTTCCAAAATGTTTGAAGTGTGGACATTCAAATGACCCCCCCCCCAAAAAAAAACAAAACAAAAACAAAAAAAAACAACTTAACATACTGTTTACTGGTGCTCTGTTTACGCCATTATCTCTTTCTGACTAATTTAAATGTTTTTTTAGGAGATGCACGGACAAACACGGCCCTATGATGTTTAAAATGTCACAAAAATCTCCTGGTACATCCAAAATGTCAATGTGCTTTTGAAATGCAGTCTAAAGCATAGGACAGAGAGCAGGATGGGACTATTACGCCAATTTTGTTCCCCATTTAATCTAATGCTAATGCATTTATTCAAACACCTAATTAAATACATTTGGTATTCTAATGTAATTCACAGTGTTTTATTCTGTTGCGCATGTATCTTTTAGTTTTACTGTTCCTATTAAAACGTGTCTGTTCACAGTTTGGAGTTGCTACACTACATTTTTCATGCTGTGGGACAACATAAATCTCTAAATTTGCCTCGTAATGTGTGACAGATCTGGCTGTTTCTGAGCAGTCTTTGTGGGGTTCATCCCGTCGCTGCCATCTGGCTTGAATGGTTGAAGTGTTACGAGGTTCAGTCATCTGCAGAAGTCTGTTACCTGATTTGTTCTGCACCAGTGAGAGGACCTAAATAAGCAGGCTTGCTAGATCCTTCCAAAGCTGGGTAATGACAGCACCAAGGACCTGCTTTGTCCTATAACTAGAAAGATACGGATTGAGCAGACATTAGAGTCTCTGTTGTAGACATTTGTGCTAATGAGTTGAAGTTTCAGAACATTTAGTGCTCTCAGTGCCGAGCAGTAAAATTATTGAACAGTTTAAGATCATCTGCAATACGTCTACTTCTTCTTAATGGATAATTGAATTGTGCCCATCTTAACATTACACAACACTTGTGTGACGTTGGATGAATTTGTTTACCGTACCAGCACAGATGCTAACTTCCTGATTTAATTATAGGCCCACATGCAGTAAGTGGAGAGCCAGTCAAGCATTGGCTTTCCCCTTTACTGATGATCTTAGCTGTCTGTCATTGCTGTGTTACATATTGCTATTGTTGATTTTGTTGTGAACCTCATGGGGACTGTTGTTATAGATCAATACCCTCTGGGATTTAGTTGGAAAATGACATGAAAAGCATCTGAAAGCTTGTTTGGGATTTTTTGAGGTTGGTGCTTTACAGACTAACAGCAGCATAATTAGTCTTCTCTGTTTCCTTCAGTCGTCACTGAAGGAAGAAATGCATTAAAATCCCAAATTAGATTTTCTGCATCAAACATTCTTCTCGAAGTTGCTAATTTATTTGAATAAGGGTCAATCTAGGAATGCAGACCTCTGCAGACTTTTCTCAGCTTACAAAATCAAATCTCATCAACAGATTTTCTTTAATAGGGTAAATCCAGATCTGAATTGCTGTCATACTGGATCAGCTCCTCTGTTACGTTGTGGTTTATTTCATTTTATGTGCTAATATATTTTTGACATCTCTGGCTTTGCATTTATTCATTCCTGGAGAATCTTCTACTACTGTTCACACGCGCTTGGCTTTAATTTGTATTTGCTCCTATGTCAGGGAGGAGGTCAAAGTCTCATGTTAAGCGGTAACATTTAGATTTAGTTTACAGTACGTGCACACACACCGGAAGTGAACATTTTGGTGGTGAAATGACAGGTGGAAAAGTCCATGTCATCAAGAGGTATTGTTTAAAGAAGACAGGTTTTAATAAGATCAGCTGAGGTCATAAAGGTCAGGCTTTCATGTGGATGATGCATATGAAAGCGGTTTGAAATGTAATAGTTTTTCAGACCAACACAGATCAATGGCAACCATTGATTGTGTTAGGCATCTCTGTAATGTGCTGCTCTCCAGTCAAATGGGAACCTTGTTGCTCTGTTGCTGTTAAATTTACTGTGTAGAAACGGTGACAACAATTGATTGTGTAGCATATATTTATTTTAATTATCTATTACTTCACTAAATCTCTGTGGTTATAGCAAACATAAACAGGCACAGCATTGGCATTGATATGTAGGGTGTGAGTCTTCGGCTGCATTTCTGTTTGGCGCTCATCAATAACAACACCCCAGGGAACCGATGTGTACAAAGAGTGTAGTAAAAGAAGATTAAATGTGTGTGTGTTTTGTGGCTCTGTCCTGGAAACTGAAGGCGGGTCAAGCAGCCAGGCAGCCATATAACCTATTCCCTAGCTGAGCACAGTGCAGAAGCAAACATGTATTCAGTAAGCAAGCTGCCAGTGAGGTGATTCACCATCTGCCAAGCACCTAGCCATTCAGTCTGTCATTCAGCCAAGTGGTATCCGTCCTCAGTCTTTCAGTGGGTAATGAAGTAAACATTTCTTTCTGTCAGTCAAAAACAGAAATCTCACATTTACAAAGGTGTTCAGACCCTTAATAAGTACCCTGTTGAAGCCCCCTGCCAGAAATTATAGCTTCCAGTCCTCTTCAGTACGTCACTGCAAGCGCTGAACACCTGGATTTGGGCTGTTTGCCCCCTTAGATTGGATTGGAAGCTGATCACTGATGTGTTTATTGTGTAAACATGGATTTTGGTTGGGTCACTCTACAGTTTTGTCATTGTTTGGCTGTGGATATTATAAATGTGTTATTTGATTTAATGCAGATCCATGTTGTCCTAGTGCTACTGTATATAAATAAGTTGTGCAGTGTTTATGCTTTGCTTTCTGTTCTTGTCACTTTTGATGTGTGAGTATGTCCAGTGCACTGCCTGTGTGTAGTCAGCGGATTTAACAAACACATTTCTAACTAGTTTGAATCCCAGGCATGTCAGCCGTCTGAGTGGTGTAAAGGTTCTTGCTTTTTCTCAACAAATATTGCTAAGTTGCTTTTGAGCAAGGCACAAGCAGGTTAGGAGAAGGAAGCTCTTCAGGTGTAACGTGAAGGGGGACATGAAAATTCTCTCGCTGGAGATTTTCTGTGATCTGAAACTTAAGCAGCATTTTGTACTTTTACTTAATCCACGCAAAGCTCATTTGCTTATTTAATATAATCGCCCGAGGCTAAAAGGAATGAAGTAATTATCAACATTATATGAAAGACAACAATGTTAAGGATGTGTGGGATATGCCCGATAGCACAGAATACTGACAAAAGGGGCTAAAAGCAAACGAAATGAATTATTTATCGCACTGCTAAACCTCATGTACTGTACATGGATGCACTAATAGGCTTTACATCTGAGAGGCAGGCAGAGGTCCATTGAGAAATGTGGTTGGCATTTGAAGTGGTGAGAGACAGTTAAATGTCTGATAGCTTTACACCAGATGAGATGAAAGTGAAGCAGAGCTCAGATCCTTAAGTGACTCTTCAGTAACAAGCAGAGAAGAGAAGCAGAGTGAATCTGAGATGTTAGAATTGGACTGTAGTGTTTTTCTATGCAACACATTTTTTCCACTGCCTGTGAAGTTACACTGATACATTACACAAACTTTACTTTTTACCTTACTTTATCTTTTATCATGCTGGTAGTTTTCAGAAGAGTTGGTGTAAGTACTTTCTACGCGTTTTTTAGGATTTTGAATCTCAAGTGAAATATTATGTCATAGCATTTAATAAAAATTTTCATCTCTGGCTGACCACTCAAAACTCTCCAGAGAGGAAATGGAGAGCTTTTCACACCGAGTGGTACAATAAGGCCACTCAGGGGTCAAGTGAGACAGCTCTTATTAGTGGGTTTTGGAGAAGACCTTGGGAGGCCCTTGGTTTGACAAGGACGCCTCAGATCAACAGGAGGCATATGTACAGTATAGTGAAGCTTCCTGCATGCGACAGCTGGTGCCTCTACAAGAACATCATTGTGCTCAGAAACACCGTAAAGACTGACCAGTGCTGGATAAAACATTTTTATGCCTTAGTGTCTGAGTGTTATATGAGAAGATCGATGCCATGCTCAGGTCTGTCTGTTTAAATATGAAGCAGCAGCTATATATAGTAATTACTCTGAGGTTACAGATGGCTCATGCAGATCTGAGAGAAGAGGTGGCACGTGAGCACAGAGGCACTGAGGCATGTTTCTGCCTAAAGCAGCCGCAGAGCATTGGACGGGGACAACAGTGCAAAGGACAAAGAGCCCAACCCCCCACCCTCCTCAGCGTCCGCCACCATCAGGCTGAGACAGGGTCACACCAACTGCTGGGGCTACTGCAACGGCAGAGCGCATGTTGTTAGGAAAACAGGGATGGAGGAAAAAGAGACAAACAGTGGGAGGTAGAGTGGATGATGCTGTGATCTGAGGCTCTGAGGAGTCGGGGACCAGAGCGGTTATGTGGTGCTTCATGGAAACGCAAAGAGCAAGACGGCAGCATCTAGAAAGGATAGCTGATGCACATCATCACGATACGCTATCCCTGCACCGAGTGTGTGTGGTTAGAATTAAATTAAAACCTCAGACTCCAAGATGATATCTGGGAAATGGTGTTGACTGTCCTGAAGGCGTTTAACTTCCAGTCGATAAATATTATCTTCTCATATTTCTACTTTGTGAGAAATATGTTAGTCTAAAGTGAATGTGAGCGAGCGTGTGTTCTTTCAAGCATCCTGTTCATTAAGTATCTTTACATGGCAGCTATCCACACATTCAGGAGTGTGGGTTCTTTTGTATTGTACATATTATTTATGGTACAAACAAATTATTGTTAGTAAGCGAGAATAAGAATAAGTTGTGATCATGCCTGTGAACTTTAATCATGGGCAAATGGCTCTGTATATTTTATGCATGTGCTTGCTTGTGCCTGCACTATTAGCAATCTTATTTTAAAGCTCTACTTTAAAAAAAATCATATAATTATTATAAAACTCATATAATTGAAACACTTCTCTTGTCTCTGTCAGACAGTAACTACAGAATCAAATTTAAACTTATTAAATCCTCTAAGTGTCTTGTCTTTAGGAGTAACATTGTTGATCCATCTTGCATAATGGTCAAAACAAATAAATTAACTAGTTATAATAATAATAATAATTAATAATTAATTAGGCTTGTTATTTATAATATCAAGCTGGGCTATGTGCACAGTTTGTTTGTCGCCCTTGGGTTTAATTTAACGCCAAATACTGAAATATCAAAGCTTTTCAGTGTTGCCAGGAGGCTACATCCATCACTAGAGACTAACTACTGTAAACCTACCTGCTGTAAACATGTTTTGACCAATTTACACAGCGCAGAGGCATCTTTTCTCAAGGTTTTATATGTATGTAAGGCGTGAAACATCTTATTCTCGGTAAAGATGATTGAAGATGTACAATTGGTAGAATGTATAGAAGGAATATGAAGCAAACGCTCCATCTGTAAACCATCTTCCACATCTCCAGTTTGTTCACAACTGTACGTCTCTCAGCCACATATTATTCAAAAAGTCAAAATGTCACTTAAATATCACTTTGACATGCTGTATTTACACCGAAATCCTGGCTGTTTTTGCAGTCTGAGTGGGTTCTTTTCATACATCCAGCTAGATTTCTGTTATGAAAAATGCTATAATATAGACAGTTGATTGTTTTTCCTGCTTGGCTCATTTGGTAACTGGAGGAATATTAAATTGTCACATGGCATATACTTTGTTCTTGTCATGTGTGATATGACAGGGAGGGATTATGTTTGGTTTCTGTAATAATCACGTTTTATTTTCAGTAAGGAAAGTCATGAGCAAAAGGACATGAGTACTAGCATTGGTCAGACGTATTTTTCTACATTAAGCGGGCCCTTGCAGTATTACTCTGTAGAATTACTCTGCATATAATTACTGTACAGTGCCACAGGATTGAAACACGCAGAATCCTAATGAACATGGTTTGAATTAAAAGGACCCAGGCCTAAAATATTTCAGGGATTACAAAATGCCATTCTTCAGCAGCTCCCCAAAGGACCTGGACTGTACACAGTTGCGACTTTGTGATTAAATAGGTAAGCATGTGCTTTGACCAAATACTTAAATACTACATTTTGCTGTACACTTTATAAAGCAGGCAGGTTCGGTTCACTCACTCCCCATCAGCTTTGAGATGTTTCAAGTCCA
Source organism: Macropodus opercularis (assembly GCA_030770545.1). Taxonomy (NCBI): domain Eukaryota; kingdom Metazoa; phylum Chordata; class Actinopteri; order Anabantiformes; family Osphronemidae; genus Macropodus; species Macropodus opercularis. The sequence goes on along the minus strand of CM061097.1, from coordinate 5,676,528 downwards.
TTGTCTGCAACTAAATGACTATCCTTAATAATAAATTATATGTAATAGAACAGACATATGAGTGGTGAAGAAACCACTGCAGTCTTCCAGACCCAGTAATGACCTTAACCAGCAAAGCCACTTTTTGTCCAGTCATATTATTGGATGTGTGGATTAGTCAGATTCATATTTTTATGGTGTCTTATCTGGTCTTTCGTTCAATGGATGAATATATTTTAGAAGTGCAATAAATAGGAGATTTCACTAAACTGTGAAATTGAGTTATAAAATGTGTGGGAATAAAAGTACATTGGCTCTGTCCACTTTAACTGTCGTCGTTTGGTCCGAATAAAACGTCTCTCAACTTTCGTTTCACTATGTTCCTCACTTTTACTGCTATCACTCAGCAGTTCCAGTTATGTCAGAGTGGCTTGGAAACGATTGGCAATACTTTACTCTGGCTTGTGTCAAAACATGACACACTTGTGTGGGGGTGTGAAAAATGTATGTTGAGGTTCAAGGCTTTTTTTCTCCAGCTAACCATTAGCTCTATAGCAGTAAGAGGAAATAAGAAACTGATCGTTGGAAAATTAAAATAGTTTAGCTCCGTAACAAACTGACTTTGTATAGTATATAAAGGGCATAGTTGACTTGGTGAGATACCATCTACTGTACAGGCTTGTAGTCTATTCTATTCTATTCTATTCTATCCTATCTATCTAATATACAATATTATGATAATCCAGTGTAAGTAAATATTTAATCAAGCATTGCTATGGATGGCAAAGCTTGTGACACTAAATATCACCATCCCTGTCATTGTTCCCTGCATTTCTACTTTCCATAAAAATGTTAATTGGCTGGATGTCTAATTGACTGTTGTAGTGTGCCTTATGGGGTTGTTTTGTCAAATTGATTTTCATTTCCATTCTTTTCTCACATCAACATGCATGAAAGGCTGTAGCTTTTGCAGTAAAATATTCATACTATGCTTTGGTTGCTTGTTTTTTCATCAACAATTTTTATTCTTTATTTTGTGTGGAAAACTACATGTTAAATATGGTCAATTCAACTCAGATGTATATTTATAAATTCTGTGATTTCTTAATTACCCCATTTATAGTCTTGCAGTATGTTTGACTGATTCCGTTGTTTAATGCTTTTACCATTTTTAATTTGAAATATTAGTGCAAATTAGGGAAATTGCACTTGTTGCCAGCGTCAGAGTAGATTAATGTGTACTGTCCCAAAAACACAAAAAGGGGTAAATCCCTGCATCTTATCACACTCAGCATGTGTATGTGGAAATGTCAGGCGTTTTAGTGCCCCGCTCTCGTAGTTCGCTCCTCTAGCTCAAGCAGCAGAGCTGGAAATTCTTACTTGACTGCATGGGGGAATGAGACCAGGCTCAACACTGATTGGCTCGGAGTTATTATTTAAATAATAGATACTTTTCAAAGCTAGAACACTTCAACCTGTCATATGAAATACTGTTATAGCAATGAGTCCTTTTTATGCAGGTGCCTCAGTACATCATCACTGTGGCCTAAAACCAAAGCAGCTAAATGGATTGCAGCCATACGCAATATTTATCCTTGTGATTTTTCTTCTACCATAACATATTAGGACCTCGTTACAGGTACGTGCCCTTCGGACGTACAGAGAACACCCCAAGTGTCACTTATGTCCAGTCTACCGTGACCTGTGGGCGAGACCTCTGCTTTAAAATATGTACATGACGGTGTAGTCGGCTGTTTGAGTGTTAATGTCTTTTCTAATCACACAGGTACTGTACAATCGAAATCATTCTAATCTGTTGCAGCGGGTTGTACGAGTTAGTGCTGCAGTTTGTGTGAATGAAAAATCTCAGCTTGACCACCGTAGTGAACATTCTTCAGCAACTCTTGACATTCACCCAGGTGTTATTTAGAAAGTGGAGATGAGCATTGATTTTCTCATTAATTATTCAGTGCCAGTTTTGAGGAGTAATTCCCTTCACATCAGTGGCCACTACACACTGATGTCTGCAAACCCCAGCCCCCTCTTCCTACAGTATGATTCACACTTAAATGAGCCATATTAAAAAAGACCCATATCGCGTTTAACAAATTACTTTTAATGAGCATAGTCATTTCTATGTTTATCAACCTGAAATGCTTCTAGGGGCAAAAACTGGATGTGTCACGGGCCTTAATCCAGGTGTGTTTGAACTATGATTTTCTTTATTAAAATCCCTTTTAGAAGACTTGGGGAGAAAGACCACTAGCATTATTATGTGACACCCTTCAGGGGCATAAAACCGTTGAACTGAATGTGGTCCTAATTTGTGGAGTACCTTGACCTGCTCCCACATCCGATTTACTCTCCCCTTTTTCATCCCTCTGTCACACATACACAAATAAACACGCGTACACAGCCTCTGTCGCCTCGTCCTCCACATAAATAAAACCATGGTATTTTCTGCTGACCTGCACATTATGCATTTATCATATGTACCCAGAGGAAACGCATACAAGTTGACCCCGGGAACCCCGTGTTTATAACCAGGGGCTATTTCCTGAGCTATGCTGATCTTTCTGTCAGTCTCCTACCCCCACACCCTGTCTCACTCCCTCTTCTTTATCCCAGTAGTCATTTGTATTCATCCACTTGCATTTACTGTCACCCTGCGTCAGTTACAGCCTGCTCTGAGCCTCTGTCTTGCTTGGCAAGCTGCTCTGCTCGTTTTCCTTCATCACTTTTCTCTGTCCCTCCCACTGTCCATTTCCTCGTAGCACGCTGTGGGCATGGCTTTTACGGCTGCTTGCTTCAATGCTTCAATCACCAGGCTTCAATGTAAATGCAGTTGGGCTAAAGACGTATGTGCAAATCTGTTTCTTTCTGAATGGCAACGTTTGCATGCATGTACTCAAACATATTCTAATGGATCCTGGCCAGAGTCTCAATTATTTTTTTCTGCTACTGAACTTTTATTTTCGTGGGTCGTTATTCAGTTTTGACGCACACTGCTTTTTAATCACAGTGCTCTGGAAATTGCTGTACAGTACATATCAGGGCAACATTAAATAATTGTAGGAACAGTAGATGCACTGTTTGTTTGTTTTTGTTCCAGTATTTTCCTTTTTATGGTTTTAACATCTTATTATGATATTTTGGTTTGATAGCAGGGCAGCAGCAAGATGAATTTATTGGCGTTGGTGGTGAAAAGCGAAAAACAGACCATACTACGCATTTTACATAATCTTTGTGTGCAGGTGTGTACTTTGAAGCTAGGGGGCAAGCGCAAGTGACCTTTGATCGTTGGCGAGAGGAGGAGATATGGACAACAGTCCTTGTCAGGGTCACTATAACAGCTGTGCTATGACAGGGTCACGATGACAGTTACCAACTAACTGTCAATGATATAACCTCTGTGTAACTGAGAGACCAGCTGCACAGGACAACAGGAACATTTGTTTGCATAATCAGGGTAGTAGGCATAGTGGGTAGAAATATGAAGATAAAATTGAACGGGAAACAAACGTTTCACTAGTCCAGAGTGAAGTTGAGTGAAAACTACAAAAAAAAGCAAACACCAGCCTGCTAGTTCCTGAGTCTTTAAATTCATCCTGCTTACTAAAGATGTTTGTTGTACCATTAGCCCAGCTCTGCCATGATGAGAGAGGGATGAAGCAAAACAAAAATCGCCTCCGTGATGCCACGGTTCACTTTGACACTGCTGTCGTTTTGTCCTTCATAAAACCTGTGAAAAGCATAAACACTTCACACTCAATGTACAGTTTGTTTCCCACTTTTTTGTGCAGAAGAGTGTACTGGTTCCATTTTGCATTCACAGGGCCGTCTTCTCTCACACCAGGCTGAGTCATTCAAGGCAAGAGCTCCTTGAATGTTAAAACTAGACACAAACCCGTCACTGCTCGACAGTAGGAAAACACTGAATGGCAGGGTTTAAAGGAACATGTGCAATACTGCGACTGCAATTTAATCTTGTCGCTATAGTGACTCAACACGATGAGTTGAGCCCTGAACAAAGTAGATGTAATGTCAAAAACTTTCAGCAGCAACAAACATTCATTCAGTGTCCAGTAACTTGGCTTATACAGTTTTTATTACTAGGACGTAATCATGGTCCTTCAGATGACTCGAAAACTAGAAAATATTTATGAATAAATGCTGCCATCTATTGGTCAATTATAGAAGCTTGTGTACTATGGGAGATTCCACCAGAACTGGCTTATGTAGTAATGTTGATAATACAGATGCTTCTATACTCGACTTACAGTATGTGATTTAAATATACCGTAGTGTGTGATGTATGAAGTATATGTTGATGCAGTTCTGTAGTGTTTCGTTCAAACCTAATCCTCTTCAGTCTAAAAGCAGCGACAGCCTAGATGCAGTCACTTATTTTCACAATGAGCGAACCACTGTGCTCTAAAGACGATCACGGAGTCCTTTTAGTAAATTGCTGCGCGGCGTACGTGCAGGAGGGGATTTGTATTTCTACAAAAATATCTTTGCTAGAACGAAAATAGTGTCACAGGAAGAAGATAAATGATTTTTGCAGCTTTGATAAGGTGACGACTCCAACATTGCCTAATGTGATTTGAAATGGTTCAAGACTAGTGAGACTACTTGGGGCTTTTGTGTGTTATACTATGGTGGTATTGATGATGTGTTTGGATACATATGACGCTTCCACATATTTGCTTAGATAAATATATTTAACGACATAATCATAGTAGAAGGATAGACAGTACAGTACAAATGTCACTGTGCCTTTTTGTCCACTTGTCCCTCAGTCACACAGTGACAGAAGACGTCCACTTGAGGGAGGCAGAGCTGCATTAAGCGAGTGGCTGCACTGTCTGCTTTAGTACGTATATTCTAAAATAATTTGTAGAAATAGTCCTTGGTGATTTAGAGCACTTTAATTTCCTACACACTCCCCACCTCCCCCAAAATACAGCTTCAACAATACTTTACCGGTCTCTTGACTGTGCATGTACAGTATCCACACCTGCTGTTTATGCTATGCTGCTATTTATTATGAATTGCAAAGGACTATAGCAACCACTAATGTGCATGTAATAAATCTGACTCATCTCAGGCAACCTCAGACATAATCTGAAAAAAGTGAACTGATTTGATAGTCAAATGTCATGCAGAGAAGATTTTGTCAGTCACAACCCAGACTGTGCTGTGTGTGGCGACTGCATGCTGTGTTCTGCCAAAAGAGAGGCATGCAATCTGTCAAAATAAAACAATATTTTGTTGGGATATTGTGGGCAAAGAGCTCCGATTTACACAGTGATTTGATGCGTTATTTAAACGGACACTGTGCTCCTGTCTTTTTTCGCTCAGGGTTTTGTTGTGCAAAGAGGGGAAAAAAAGAGAAATGAAGGCATTTACACAAAACCAAGTTTGAGCTGAATTATGCGTGAAGGTGAAAACAAACCGAACACAGGGCTCTGATGTTCAGTTCCTTTGGTGTATGGTGGTAGTAGCATCAGTAGCAATAGCATCTGCACTATTGCCTTATTGTCTGCGGTCAGGTATGAATCATACCTCTGTTATCCTGTAGGCTAGTACATAATGTACAAGAGTTGCGACTTTATCATCAACACCTACACAAAATGTTTTTCTTATGAAGTCTGTCACGTTGACGTTTTAGCTGATATTATTATAGAGGCGTTGCATTAATTTCTATGCTTTTATTATATATGTTACTACTTCTTTCCAGACCTTCTGTGTAGTTACTGTCACACAGGGTTAAAAAGTGGTCAGATGTGTGTGAGGCGAGTGTCTTAAATCCACGGCCTTGTCCAGCAGATTGACTTCCCCATTCTTGTCTTTGTTCCTTCAGCGTTCAGTTCTTGACAAATCCTGTTGTCCCTCTCCATCCATGTTGCCCCTGGTAACCGGGGGAAATGCACATGTACGTCATGAGCAGAAGCAGGGAGGGGTTATTGAAAAATATTTTACAAAGAAAGCGCAGCCAGTAAGACAGGTAGAAGAAGAGGGGAAGAGAAAAATGTACTGGAAAGGCAAGATTTTTGTTTTCTTTTATGATTATGATCTTTTACTTTAAAATGATGCAAAGCAATACAGAAACAACAGTATTTTGAAAGTATAGCATTCATCTCCTTTCAGTGTTATGAAGTGGTTGCAAGTTGCCAGATGTCCACCAACATCTCTCCATTACGGTGATGCCAGTGAAGTGGCACATTTGCCTGTTCTGACCTTTGAATTTTTAATTAATGACGAGCCAAAAGCAAATCCTCAGTTTAAAAAACGTCACATTTTGAGCAGAAAATTTTCTAATTTATATTATAATATAATAATAATTTCATCTGAATGTGTGTTCTTCAGTGAAGGTCACTACATATGCATGTAGGGAGTAAAGCACTCTGCTTTGTCTACTCTGTATACGGTAGTTTATTACATAGTGCTGGCAGGTGTTTCTGTAAAACAAAGATGTGTGTTACCCAGTTTGATACAGTATTTGTCATTTTACCCAGTAATGGCAGCACAGCAGCACAAATGTTTTATAACGGACCAAACAAGGTTCAGGTTCTCACCGGCTCTCGTTTAGCTACTAACGGTTTGTTACTAATTCTAAATCTTTCCTTCTACACAGTCTCTGTAGCAGCTACAGTTCCTATAAAGAGTGAGCACAGCAGCTTTAAAGTTGAGTCCTTCATGTTTCAGCTGTTCTGCTGTTATTTACTGTTGTGCTCCAGATTATTGTGCTGTTCTATGAATCATTTTCAACTAAGCTTTCGTTGTCGAACACTTGCCTCTACAATACTCGAGTATAGAGATGACAAGTACCCATGTCCTGTGGGCCCATGTCCTGATGACAGTGGACATGAGGTGTTTGCTTTTGTCAAACATGGTGCTGGGCTTTAGGGCCAAACAACTCCACCTGGCTTTTCAACGCAAGGACGTACTTGGCATTGCCCACATGATTTTGTTTTTGGTTTAATTTTTGTTGTCAGAAGAGAAGAGATGTTAGTGTTTGCTTGAGGTTGTATTTGTCTAATATACTGACATGAGATAATGATACACATGATTATTGTGCTTTAATGCACATAAACATAAGTGAAGGGCTACAAACATCTGCATGACAAAAGCTGAGCACTTGCAGGATCTTGCACAATGAAAAGTGATGTTGTACTTTGTTCATTAAGTAATATACGCCTTGTGGTAGTAGTTGATTATTGGTCAAGGTTTGATTGTGCCTTTTTGTTTAAATTTTCATTAATTTGATGATGTATCTTAAATGCTTTTTAGCTCCAGATTTGTACGGGTTGCAGACTAGTAGTCCAAAGTAATGGCCAAACAAAGTAATTATTATATTTCCGTTAATGTTTTGCTTTTGAGAGGAATGTCGTCTGTGACGGAGTCTGAATTCAGGCTTACTCTATAACTTATGCATGTTTTTCTGCAATGTTCTGCGTCAGGAAATGTCCCCCTTACAAACGCGTATGCCTTGATGCTCAAGCTCATGCATGCATGCAGTATTTCTGTGTTGCTCAGACTCACCATATCCCTTTCTTCATTCCTTCCTGCTTTTCTCTCTCTCTCTGTCTCTCTCTCTCTCTGTGAGGGACGGTGTGTGTGTGTGTGTGTACACAACAAACACTGTCTCACACGCTCTGCTCAGCACTAAAGAATCGGTAGCTTATAAACTGGCTGCAGTGAGCAGTCAGTCTCTCACTGTCTATGTAGGGAGAGGAAGGCAGGATAAATTGCATCGACTCGATGGAACAGAACTCAACTAAGCCCTGCTGGATTGAGCCATATACTGGGCTGGGGATTTTTGCTGGTGAACGACACGGCTTTCTTGTTTGGTTTTACCAGACAGTGCCGGACTGTTCTAGTCATTTTAGACAGAATTAGTTCAGCTAAAGTCTTGTTAGGGTTGATTTCACTGGATTGTTCTGAGTTTGCCTGCAGGCCTGAGAGAGAAGAGTTGGAATAAGCGGAATTCCCTTTTTTTTTTTTTTCCATCCTGCCCTCCCTCTCTCCTTCAGTCCTCCCCTCATCTTCTCGCTTACACTTTCACAGCAGACATCCAGTGTTGCAGAGCAGACAAAGGCAGCAGCCTCAGTGCTTCTGTTCATCCGCTGGCTCCTTAAAAGACGGAGAGAGAGAGAGAACAACCTGGGATTTTTCTTCTTCTTTCTTACCTCCGCATGCACAGAGGGGGCTGATGGTGTTAGGGAATAGTTTTATCATCCAGAGGATTTTTGTTTGCTTTTTCCACATTTTGCTCAATTTTAAGGACCTCCTGGGAGCCTCGTAGAGAAGAAGCGTGCATAGTAATTTTTTATCTCATAGCTTAGCTGCTTCACTGAGTTGGTTAGGGCCGGTGGTGGTGGTGCTGGTGGTGACGACGACGCCGGGCATGGCCCAACAGGCAGGCATGGGGGTGACCCACCAGGACACCCTGGCAGTGCCTCCCATGCCCAAACATTCCGGACTGAATGAAGACCTGGTGAAGATCCTACGGGAGAACCTGCTGCAGCCGGAGAGGCCACGCGGACACCGGCGGTCGCCTTCCTCCATCTCCCCCCGCCTTTCTCCCCGCAACTCGCCACGTCTGCTGCGACGCATGCTGCTCAATAACAACATCCACAAACAGAGGCGCTTCACTGTCGCACACACATGGTGAGACGCGGAATGACGGTGTCTGGAATCGGTGGCTCATAGCACTGTGTATGTTGCATGTATGTGATGCCTGACTGTGACTTTTGTCAGACTGAACTGCACCGATACTGCTAACTTTCAAGGTCAGGTCTGTTTGGTTTAACTTTAAGGGCAGATGCAGCCCAGTGATGAGCCGTTAGTGTAATTAAAATTGTTTGTGGTTGAATCTGAATGCATTTAGCAAACCTTTTCTACCACTCAATGAGTTTCTGCCTTTCTCCTCCTCATGTGTCCATTACCATTTTACTCCTGTCACACCCCCTTCTTCCCATCTTCCTCTACCCTCCCTCATCCTGTGCTGTCTCTGCTTATCGCTGTATGTGAAATAGAGATATAATAGTGCAGGACCCGATGCGATATTCCCCCACACTGATATTCTCGTTAGGTAGAGTAGTAAGCCATCCACCACTATGTTTCCTCCCTCCTCCTGTGGTTTTCTGTGCACACCTGCCTGCCTGCAGTTTTTGACTATTAATTAGTCTGCTATTCCTGGCTGTCTATCAGCCTCTGTTGCACTTGCCCACGTCTCGTCCCCTCCCTTCGTCTCATGTCTCTTCCCCAGGCTCTCCTTTCTGTATGTCTCAACCTCCTCCCCACTCTCATGTTTCTCTCCCGTTTTTAATAAATTGACTTTTCCTCCCCCTCTCACTGCCCAGCATTCCCATCACCACCACTCATCTTTTTCATCTCCATTTTTCTCTACCTTCCTGCAAAGATTATTTTAAAAGAAGTTCCTTACTTTGGTACTATTCCTCCATTTGCATCCAGCTTGAGAGCTTGAGGTGTCTTCTTTCTGAACTCCAGTACTTGCCTTTCACACTTTTTGTTTTCTTTCTAAATTTTTAATGCCCCTCTATTTCTTTTTGGCTTTCATCCATCATTCATCCATCCTTTAGTATTTATTATTTTATCCTAGCTTCATTGTCTTTTCCATTGTTTTTATAATGCATACTGTACATTTATTTATTACAGTATGTCAACTCCTATAGCATTTTGCCATATTAGAGGCACACTGCTCCCTGTGTGTCTTTATAATTTAAATCTTCTGAATTAATCATCTCTGTGCCACGTTATGCTGTTTGTGTGTGCGTACATCTAACGTGATGATGTGTGCATGGTTGTTAATTCATATTATGTAATTTCACCCGCCACTGCCATCGTTCTCTCATGTGTCGCTTTAAGCAGAACGCTATTTCTCACTGTTATATATTAAGAATTGGAAACACTTTAATGCCTGCAGTGGATTTTCCCTCTCCGGTTATGACTCTTAGCCTTATTATCAGCATTGATGAAAAGTAACTTTGTAGAACTGAGCACAAGTACAATTTGTAGATATTTTTACTTTACTCAAGTGTTTCCTTTTACCACTAATTTATTTATTTTCAGGAGTGACATGTTTTGTTTGTTTGTTTTAAGCTTTTTTTGGGCATTTTCTGTCTTTATGTAACGAATTGTAGTGAAGAGTTAGACAGGAAACATTAGAAAAAGAAGACTAGATGCAGCAGAGGGGCCCAGCTTGACTCGAACCCAGGACACTGTAAACGCTGTACGTGTCATGGAGTCATCAACAGAAATTTTTAATCGATAAGCCCATTAATCACAAGTAAATATAAGTACATGTTGCGGATGGCCTTGGGTTCTGGATAACTAGGGTAATGGATGCAGGCATGTTGAGTGTATTAGGGTTTTTTAAGCAGCTAATGCTTGTGTACTTAAGGAAATGCAGGGTATTATCCTAACGTAGCCGTATGTCACAACAGTAACAAGCAAACAAATCAAAATAACAATGCTGAAAATATACCCAGAATCATATTCAGTGACTTTCTCACATTGTAGAAACAAAATAGTTTCAGAATACACAGTTGGATCCGAGTTGTTTTGGGGTTGACACCTTTGTTGTCCGCAGAGGTTGTGGAGCCACAGTCCACAGACCAGCATTTTTAGGTTAAATCAAAATATCGGCGTTAGGTTTTGGAAATCTCATCGCACCCACTTCACTTCACTTAGTCTTGGCTACAAAAACTGTTTTCCGCTCACACATCCTTCACAGCTAGTGTTTTCTGCTTTGATGCCTGGCCTTCACTTGTACATGCTGTAGGAAACATTTCTGTGGGATACAGAGGAAAACAAACGGGTTTTGTGTACATGTGTGAATCTGGATGGAAAATGTGGGTTCTCGGACTCTGATGTCTGTATCCTCTGATCGCTTACTCGTTGTGCAATGTTTTTGTCATGTACCTGTGGTGTGTCTTGACACTGGGGAGAAAAACTAGCTTTAGACGGTATCCTGGGAGGTGATGGAACAAATTGCTGCATTTGAGAACACGTGTGCACAGGAGAATTTGTTGATAAGAGAGAGACCCCATCAAATGGCTGTAAGCAGTCGGAAGGTTGACAACTGCAGTGTAATTTACTCCAATCACCTCCTGATTGTTTTACAGCTGCAGGGAATCACAGGGCTTCTGTGCTGTAAATCTGGTGACATACACAGCCCTCAGTGGCTCCGCTCCACACTTCATTAACAAGACAATCCTTCTCTATGGACCAATTGGCCTGATGTACTGCTTTGCTGTTCATATGGGCGCAACACCACGATAACCACACACGAATTGTTTTACAATTACTTTTGAGAGGACTTTGGAGAATGCATCACAAATGCTGATTGACTTGTTTGCTGTGAAGGAGTCTGATTGCTTGTAATTGTGCAAAGAGAGATTAAGAAAGTTCTTCAAGAGATTTAGTAAGATGTAGTGATTTTTGTTGAGTTTGGTGATGGTGGTTGTGCCTTTATGTTTTAGTGTTAGCAGGGAGGTAGACCAGAAATGTGGAAGGGAGAGGGGAGATGGCATATGAAGGCACAGTACGGCATGTGGCAGGTGCTGCAACCACTTGGCTAGAAATGCTCTTTTTGGTTTTTTCCTTTCAAAATGTTATGTTCAAACATACAATGTGTAATGGTGAAACGATATTTTTTTGATGTAAGTATTTGACTAAGGGGATTTTAAGTTGCCCTTCTTCGGTTGTTGCCAGTATGACAGCCTCTGCTGTAGCACTACCTCCTTTCTGGATGGAATTAAAGGCACGTTCTCTTCAAAACTATGTATTGACAACAGGCTTGAGACGTGGTTTTCCATTGTTTTGTTGTGAAAGGGTATCTTTAGGATTTCTGAAGTTGTGAACAGTAGTTAAAGCTCACGTTTGCGCTGCAGTTACTGGAAAGATGCCAAACCGATGGTATAGATATGAACATGAACTGGTTTTCACACAGGCACAGCTGGGACAACATTTTCATTCAAAACACTACTTTTATGTGAGAATTTATTTGCATGTACAGGATGATTAACCTTTTTTGAATAATCTGACACGTTCATTGCCAACATACATGGAGTCGTGTGATGCAGTGTGTCAGGAGGTTAATTACTTCCAGGAGTCATGTCTGCTTTATAATAGTCTGTTGACAGAGCCTGTAAAATGCCCGTCTGATCGTTTACTGACTTGCTTGGAGAGTTCTCTCAAGGTTTGTCATGAATTGGTCTCAGCTCTAAAACAGCACATAGTAGGTACATAAAGTGTTTGCTGGTGTATTGATTGAGCAGCCATCACGACGCATTTTTTGTCTCTTCCCACCAGAACAACTCTGTTGATATCCAGTTTTCAACTTTCGTCTTTTCTGACCCAGAGGTATTTTTAATCCTGTTGCACAACAGCATCTGATGCTGCGTTGCAACAGTGTAAGTGTGTCTTTATGTAACGCGAGAGCAATGCGAGGGGAGAAAGCAGGTGACTCCCGCTGGTGGCGCTGATGCCGGTACCTCTTCTCTGACTGAGTGGTCCAGCAGGGGAATTTGGTGGATGTCTGGTGGGCTTGGCACATGATGAACGGTGGATTGATGGACAGATGGATGAATGACTGATGATTGATTGATCAGTAGCTGAGTGTGTGAGGGTGGAATGGAGGGAAAGAGTCAGGGCAGAGAAGAGAGAGAGAGAGTGGGAGTAGATGACCTGAAGCTAAACACAGTGGTGCTAATCTAGGCAAAGCATAACTCGATCTACTTCTCACTTGGTTATATAATCAGTATATACTGTATATGTTTGCTTTCCCACTCAGTTTTCTGCTGTCATTAAGACAGCTGACAGCCTTTCTCTATTCGTGTTTGGTCAACATTTTGTTCTCAAGTTATTGCATATTTTGAAAGTAAGCTGAAGTCTCTAACAAAGCAGGCAATTTTCAAAAAAACTACTTCGACAATGACTCATAAATGCATGACTTGATTGTGATTTGTACTTCTTTTTGCTTGGATTAAACAAGACAAGTCGTGAAGAGCCTGTATGCGATTCATTGAAAAAGGTGGAAACTGGTTGGAGAACCATACAGAACAGAACCATACTAACTATTTACGCTCATTCCTGTATAGATAAGGTCATGTAGGTGATTGTGGGACGTCCCTAGACACTGTTTTATGCGGATAATAATGGCATTCGTCAGGACCTTCTCCCATTTTCCCAAGTACTTTGCCGTTAAGTGCAGTGCACATGTGCTTACCACAAATGAATAAGTAACATAGTTTTGTAACTAAAGCTCAACACTTGAAATCCCACCTGTCCCAGTGGTAAAGTACGGGTTATTCTTTTCCATTTATACAAATAGGTTTTCTAATCATTAGAAGAACAATTTATTTCTGGCAGTCAGTGCTTAAACCTCGTCCAGCCTTCAAGGGGTCACAAGCTCAAAAACCAGCTGAATAAATCACAACACGCTTCTTCTAGATGAACGGTTGAATGAACTTGTTCATCATAGACCCACACGTGTTCTTTGCTTGGATGTAACACCCACCAAGGCTGTTTTATCCAACCATTGTGTGTGTTTTTGAGCTTTGGCGCCACCTATTTTACCGTGGGGTTGTTTTGACCCCTCGAAGGCTGCACGAGGGTTAATGTCAGTACCTTGATGCAGAGGTGATTTGTTCAGTCCCCACTACTGAAGTCTTCTCAGTGAGTTTTTTGACTTTGCTGAGTGAGTTTTCCAGGTGAAATCAGAGTCTACAGCATTTCTGCTTGTGGCCTTTGATGACATTGCTATTAATAGAACGTGCTATTTTGCCTGTTGTTTTTTTTTTTCATTCACACATTCCCAGTCCATCACTTTCGAACGTTTTTTGTTGTTTTCAGGATGTAACTTTGTTTAAGTAATTGCCGTCTATTCCTTTGAGGTGCCTTTGGATTGCAACTGTTGTCATGCTGTGCAGCGAGCAGGATTCTCCAGGTTTTATCAGCCCAAACACAGCTCTTTGCCTGGGAGAATAGAGAGCTCGTGATTTGCATACATATGAGCATTTGAGCACTGCTGCTGTGCTAACTGCTGGCTGCACGACACATCAACATAGCACATGCTTGTCATTTGCAAAGACAGGCCGATTTAGGCAAATCAATAAATTCACATGCGCATAGTTTTTCACAGATGGACACTAATATACACATACACACCATCTCTGTGTGATAGTCTCACAATTAGAGATTAGGCAGGACCCTGGTTATATGACTCAGCTTTGACTTTGTATTCTGTACTAGTGGCCAGTTGGAGTGTTGGCTGTGATGAATAAGAAAACTAAGATTATATAACTGTGAAAGGGAGAGGGATGACTGAGGTAAAGCGGGTTAGATGAATAGTTTTTTATCTTTTTTTGTGCAAAAAGCACATTTCAACCCAAATCTAATACTTCACTTAAAAAAGGAAGTAACTCCTGAAATCGTTGCTCTAATCCAGTTATTACATTTACTATTGAGTTATACAGAAAAGAAGTAGATTCGTCTGGAAATGAATAATACGTCTGGTCCACACATTTTAAGTTGAACTGCTAATGCTCTACTCTGCGTTGTACCTTAAAAACCGTGCCTTTTGGCTGATCTTAAATGACTGCGTAACAGACACATATCATCACAAAAAAGGCAAAAGAGAGGCTTGATTTATTCCTGCAACATTTTGATGCTGGAAATCTTAATAAATAATAAATGCATAACCTTTAATTGTATAAAGAAAATGTTAAACAGTATTCGCACCAGCAGCTACAGCATTAAATAAAGTGAAGTTACAGAGTGACACATCTCCCTTAACAACCAATGTTCAGCGGGAATGTTTAGTACACTTCCATTTGCTAATGGTAAATAGTGGTGGACCTCACTGCTGATATCAGACAGGATGAATTCACTTGCAAGGTGTGTCCAAATATTTTTCAAGCTTGCACACACTAATATTTCCTCTCCACTGCAGCAGAATGCTGCACTCTCCTGTAGCTTGGCTGGAATAGATAAAACACATCATGCTGATCATGCTTCAGCCATCACTCGTCCTTTATAGACCAATTGGACCATTAAAGAACTTGAAGATCAGTCTCTTAGGAACCCATGTTTTAGCTGAGAGGGTGTAATAAAGCAATAAGCCACATTTAACTTGTAAATATCATATAAAAAATAAAGTGGAAAATATGATTTATGGAGAAACAAGCGTTTATCTCACGCACACACATATTTCATTCTCCATTAATGTTGAATATGTCGGAGAGTCACAACCTTACTTGCACTCTGTGTTTTGGAAATGTGTTGTGGGTAGATCCTTCCACGTTTGTGTCTCTGAGTCTGTTCAAGCTCCTGTGAATCCCTGTGGCCTTTCAGCTTAGCCGCCGCCTTCTGCTTTCCTTTCTTTTTCACATCATGATCATCAGGCCCAGTGCAGTGCCAGAAGTAGTCAGGCTCGCATCCATTACATGTCAAATTCTATAACCCTTTCAAAAACCAGTCAGGAAATGAACACCGCCTACTTGAATTTTTTTTTACCCAATAGAAGGTGTGATGCCACACAGTCCTAATGTACTAATTGCTTTCCTAAACCATGTCCGTCCATGTGTCTTTGATTTCAGTTAAACAGGTCTTTAATGAACTGAAATAAAGGGTAGTGTGCATAGTGATAATTATTTGCATCTAACAGGTACAGACACACAGTGTGTTAGCAGTGTTTACTGCACTAGCAGATTTAATTAAATGATGACCAAAATGAGTCTCGGTTGAAGAGGCCACAGCTGCGGGGCTTCATCAAAGCCCTTTTGATATGTTGATATCTTTTTTGATTCAACAAAATATCTCCTAGAGCTTCCTCCAACATGTCGGCCATACTGTGGTTTGTGTATTTCACGGCTTCTTTTTTTTTTTTTAAGATTTATTTATTTGGCTTTATTTCTCATGTAAACCCTATTCCCTGAATAGACATTGAGACAGATGGATAATGGATATGCATCCATCTGTTCGTTATACCCATTTATCTTTAAGGGGCACAGGACAGTAGTAGCACTAGTGTTTACTGCGGTCTCTGTCATTCCTGCTTTGTCTGCCTTCTTCTTTTTATTTGATCATGCCTTCATTTTCTGTCCTTGAATTGGACTGGTCCAAACTTTTCTCATCTTTAGCTTAATGCTGATTTCACCAGCAGGACTTTGACTTGATTGCTTCAGTGATTACAGGGCTGCTCTGATAAATACAGCTGCACCACTACCAGAATAGCATGAGGATGGGGAGAGTTGAGGAGAAAAGTGTAAAGAGAATGTTTAAATAACTGAGCATTTTTGTAATGGACTGCAGATGGCCATGTACTCTTTTGTGCGTATCTGAGAACTGCCTCTTTGGAGGCTGAGAGGTACTGGCTGCACTTCCATGTTTTTTTAAAACTCCTAATAACAGAGAGAAACAAAATTCATGACTCAAAATGACAGAGAGCCGTATTGGCCTGAGGTGAGATCTATTAATGAGTCACTGCTTTGGTAAACCTGTTGGTTATGTCTGTTATTGTTGGCAGGGTCAGCTCATTCAAGAATATTTAAAGTGTAACTAACTCAAGTTATGATCCCTGTGTTGTGTTCTGTTCTACACCAGAAAATAATTCCAGTCCACTTCAAGAGACGTGCAAAACATCTGAAACCTGCACTTGTCCCGTGGTTGACCTCTTATGGTTTAAAAATGTCTTTGGCAAGTAGAAAGAAAAGAAAAGAAAAAAATGTATTATATTAAAATATTTATAACCCAGACACTGTAGTACCTTTATTAGAAATGTTAGTTGGTTTGTTTATCAGTTTTTTCCCAGTTTTCACTTATACATATAGTCATGTTGAAATTCTTGTCATGCTTAAGACATTAACATTCGTATTATATGAAAATTCAGTTTTTAACTTCCATGCCTTAGATGTTTTAAAGGCTTGCTGATATCAAGTTGAAGAACAGCTATAGCATCTGTTATAAGGTGTGCAATTGATGTCTGATTAAGAAATAATGCACTGAACAAAATTGTTGTGCTTCTCTGTAAAATAAAAGCTAAAGACATAAAAACCCTGTCCTTGCTAAGAAAGTCGTGATAGCGCGTTGCCTTCTTCTCCTTACTGTGCCTTGTCGTTCTTAACTGCTCTTTCATCCTTTGTTTTCCTCTGGATACCAATAGATATTCTGTCTGCATCTCATGTCACCTCTTTTTAAGACTTTGTTTGATATTGAAGAATGGTATAAAAAGCATTTACAGTGTCAAGTTCATCTGGGCTTTGGGGGCACTTTTATCATTCAACATGACCCACTTTGTTTCTTCAAATTCTGTCCAGTTCACTTCCCTTTTAGTTTTTAGGGGGTTTAAACTAGATATAGAAGTGCATTGCAGCTTGCGTGTTGCCATCCATGCAGCAATAAGGACAAGAGTAGAGTATTCTCCTAGCAGGCAGGTTTGATTGTGACTTTTAGTAGGAAAATGTAACAACCCAGTTTAGTTTGTGTATAGGACAAATCAAAGCGACCTCCTTACACACCTACATCATCGTAGGTTTTACATCTGCCTTTAGCATTCGTGCAGCGTCTTGAATCCACCTTAGCCTGTCTGTCTGAATGGGGCCTTGAGGACAGAGAGACGGTGTCCACCTTTAGCAGTTGTAATGAGTTGCATGTCCAATTAAGATGCAGCTGCCTCCCGTGTTGTGAGAGCCATCCTGTTATTGATGTCATCCCTTGATCATTTTACACAGCTGCTTCCAATATCCTGCTCTTTATGAGGGTGTGTTTTCATCTTTTATGAGCTCACATTTGTGTATGCGTGTGTGTGTGTGTGCAAATATAGACTGCGCAAATACATCTGGTGGATTCATGGCTGCCTTTTTGTGTGTGCATTATATGTGTACACACATAAATTTGTATGCTCTTTGGCACGTGTCTGTGTGTGTGTTTGTGCTTTTTTACAAGTGCTCGTGTTTGTGTCGGTACCTGTCCTGATTACCAGTCTTGTGCTGTCTGTCTGACCACTGGGGTCTCCTTTGATTGCCATGAATCAGTGCCACTGCATGGAGTAATGAAAGACAAGAAATGAACAGCGTGCTCAGAGTTTGAGAATTCGAAGCTGCACTGTGACGTTTATACATTTTAACGCTCGTGGCAAAATCATTATCTGTTCTAAATGTTCATGCTCGTGTTTGTTGTGGTAACGTTGATCATGTGTTGCTGCAACAAATCTCCATTCTAGAGTAATACAGTACACCCAGCCAGCTGTGCGTTCTGTAAACAATCTGAAACTGTTTCACCTCACAGCATTACAATAAACCCTTCTAATATACAGCATTTCTGTTTTATATCCATGAAAGGTGGGAAAACAACTACAATAAAATTCTAGAATGAAAAGCAGACAAGTATGCAAAAAATGAAATGTAAGATAAATGTGTGGTAATTGTACTGTATTACTGTATGAACAGGTATTTAATAGTAGTACAGTATGTTGTGCTTATCTAAACCTGCTGTTAAGTTAAGTCTCCCTTATTATTACAAGCAGTCTCCAGCCACATTGTGGTTCTATCCTAGTATTTCTTTTACTCAGAGGAAATTATATCTTCTCATTTTCCCATACAATAAAAATACGTGTAAAATCGTGTACATAACATTAATTCCAGTGTGTTGTCTGGACTAATAATGTTGTAATTGTCTGTAAAATCCTCTGGGTTCAGCGGAGAGCGTTTGGTTTAATGAACTGAAGTGCTCTACATATTGCGTTTTTTTTTCTTATACTAATGTATTAATACTTTTCTTTTTACGACTCGCCTAACAGTTTTAAAGGGGTTTCTTTATAGAAATGAATTTGTGAGTGTAATATGAGCTATGTGTTGTGTGTCTGCCAGTGCTTACAAAGTCCTTTTGCTAGGTTTCAGGAAATATAAGGATACTGGCCTGAATCGGTCGGATTAGTGCTTGTACTCACCTGACCACCTCTTGGCATTAAAGGCATGAGATCTCTGTTTTCCCATGGACACTAGCAGGTTCACATGGTAGTAATTCCTCACCTCCTGTCACATAGTTGTCTTTTGGAGCAAGTTGAACCATGTCTGTTTTCCACTTCCACAGGCTCTGCACACTCAAGTAATGCCCACACATTATGCAAACAGGGAAAGCAGAGCATGCAGGTAAAACGTCCCCCACAACATTAACAAGCAGACACACTCAAAAAATGTAGATAGAGTGTAGAGTCATGCTTCTGTTACTAGTGCCAGACGTAAGGATTCTCTCTACACTCTAGAAAATCTATATATATCTATTTCTGCTAATGCCAGATTGTTACTCTAATGTGTTGTGCGTTGGACTATTTTAGATTGGTTTCATTATTGCAGTGGAGCTTGTCAGGGAAAAAGTGGAATTACAGATTTCAGTAATTAAAATATATACAAAAGGAATTGTTGCCACCCCAAAATGTGTTTTATCAGTACAATGTGGTCAGTACAGTCAAGAATTGATAAAACTCATTTTGGAGAATGACTGTCAGCTGTACTGTATGTCATAAATAGATTTGTCTGTTTTCATTCATTCATCCAGCAGCACATACTGTATATGAAGACAATTGTACCTGTTAAAACCACCCTCCAGATGTTCGCCTGCACAGAGCTGGTTGCTGTTAAGGATGCAGGGTAGCAGTGAGCAGTGCATGTAGACGTTTGGACTCGTCTCCCTGAATTTAAATAGTTTTAAAGGTCGCATTTGTGTATTGATGTGTAAACGTGCAAAAGCAAAGCATTACGTTATTACATCATAAGGGTCGTTGTCATGACCTTAGTGCTTAGGTTAGAAAAACCTGCACATTCTTTCAGCTCTGTACATGGACACTGCAACACTTGACCATTGTTACACGTGGTGAGGGGGAGCAATGCACACATCCTGAACTCTGCATGACCCGGTCTGGAAGAATAGCTGCTGCACTGCTACGCTACCAGCCTGTATTAAATCTTTATGACATTTTATAGTCACTATAGGTGGACGGCGTGGTTCTGATGTAGTGTTTTTCCTGAGGTTCGTGGTATTACACAGATCACATGCACAAGCTAACACACCTGTATACTGTATGTTTACATTGGGATGCAGCATGGCTCTTACTGAAGGGGACTGTTGGTAACCTGGAAAGAAATTAATGCCAGCAGCGCTGAGGACGAGCTGTATGCCGTAGCTTGTCGAGAGGCTGTTTAAACCCCCCATGTCGTCTTTTCTCCTGTGGAGAGATGACCTTTCCGTGGTGCTGCGTCCCTTCACTCTTCTTGGCGTGGGATTCGATAGCGTGTCTTGTCAGCAGCGATCCTGGGTGGTTATGCCTAAGTTTAACTCACTGGCTTGATTTCTGTACTTTCTGTCTGTTTGGTTAAGCGTTTCTGTGTTGTAATATGATAACAAGCTAGAAATAAGGAGTCAGTTTTACTAATGTACTCCGATAGATAATGTTTATCATGCCACAGCTTCTCTTAATTACGTGTGGTGTGTAGAAAGCATTGCAATGCCAGAGATGTGCAAAATCTGTGCGCATGGACACTTGTGTGTTGGTGTGTATACGTACGCTCTTGTTCTGATGTTGCAGTGGGGGGTAAAATTGATTTGAGAACCAGAACTGCTTAATCTTCCTTTAAAATTGGTATTCGACAGAAAGCTTATCTCGAAAGCCAGAGAGGGGAATTTGAAGGGAGAGAAAAAAGGAGTGGAGGAAAGAAATGAAAGTGGGATCGTTGTCTTGTGCGTCATTGGCCTGATTCTTCATTGACTTCTTTGTTTAGACTTAACTTGTTTCCACTGGACAAAGCCTGGGAACTGCATCAAGGGAATAGTAATCTGTATTTTTGGACAGCAGCCAACAAAGTAGCCACACTGTACCCACACTATTGGGTTCTCTGCCTTCCACTTTTCAGAGGGATGGAGTGTGTAATAAACCAAGAGCTGTATATTAAAAAATACCTGTAGTGTGAAAAAATACTTCTCGCCACAGTGCTGTAAGAGAGAAGAGTCTATTACTGTCTCATAGTATGCAACTACACATAAATTTGGTGTTTCATAATTGGCAAACTGTCCAGCTGCACAAACACATGGTTGGTGTGGTCTTAAGGAATGAGCAGAGTACTGAGCAGTAATGAAAGGTTATTTTAATATAGCTGTAAATTTAAATGCAGCTTTTACTGTAGGTACTGATATACACAACGCAGTCAGTATTTCTATACTGATTTGGTTTTTCTGTGTTAGGGCACATTATAGTAGCATTAGCAATAGCGTGCATCAGCAGGTTACGCTGCGTAGACCATTTTCTTAGATGTGGCGATGAAGCTAAAAGCATTTAATTTCTACTGTAAGACATGCAGAGGTTCTTTCACGCCACAGACTGACACCACTTGAAGAAATAAGTCCCACTTTATTCTAATTTCTAACCAGCTGTATAATCAATTTTTTGCTGATGATTTATTGTCCTTGGGAGAAATTGGTTTCGTGTGACAGGTTGTCACTTTACAACCTTAATATCATTACAAATCACCAACAATATAACAACATATACCTACAATGAGCCATGCAATGCCTTGCACTGAACCTCCTCAGCAAGCTGAGGCGCCCAGCATGGTCACCCTATAGAGCCTGCAGCTATTCATATTTTCTGGTGTGATGGGTCATTCGTGGTAATGAATCCTTCCCTAACTGCATAACTCTCAGATACGCTGTAGCTGCCACTATGCTTAAAATAGCCTCAAGGATTTATATTCCCTGTCTCGTCACTAGATTAAAAAAGCGATTAGTATTCTACTCACCCTATGTTTTCCCAAATGAAACTCACAATTCTTGTGTCCTCAAAAAGCTGAAATGTGGGCTGTGCTGTTTGTGTTTTTTAAATATGATATGCCATACAGTACATGAGTATATATTTCTCAGATGATCATGAAATGAAAATGCATTGGGTCACATTGATATTGGTAATGGTTATTACTGTATGAATCTATATTATTTATGCTACCTATTTTAATATTTTCATTTAAGGATTTAAATTACAAGGTTCTAATTCTTATATTATATAATGTATTGTAGAGTCAGTAACTTGAGAAACTTTTCAAACACCGTATTGAGTTTATAAAAGATTCTTAGCAGTGTTGAAATGTTCTCACATATTGTTTTCATAAAAGGTCAGGGACGCTGTTTTTGGTGTCAGCTAATTTCATTAGCTTTTGAAGTCTATGCTTTGCTATTGTTCAAGCTGGCATCAGGTCTTTTGACATGAAACATTAAATTACTAGCTGTGTGTCTGTTGTTGTCGAGGAGGTTTGTCCGGTCTATCCTGCAAATTTTCCAGATTCTATTCTTATGTGTCCCACTGCACACAACCAACCCATGTCCAGCCCACTGTTGTGTGACTAGTTGAGACTCCTCAGTAATTGTGCAGATGCATGGGAATTGGCCATGAAGTTATTATTGTTTTTTTGGTAATAGATTAAAAAAATATTGTTTTAAGTTTTCACATTTAACATTCCACAGTTTATTGGGTCTGGTCCCACCAGCATTGATTCTGAATATTCTTCTCTGCCAATTAAGACTTGATCTCAGTACTTTCTATACATGTCCTACCTTCATCTTTGTGCCTATTCTGTATAAGTGCACATAACGTTTGCATCAATTTCAGATGAGGAAAGAAATAGCAAGATGAATATGGTTCAGAGAAATGGTAATAATTTACAGTTAAATGGTGGTATTTGTCATTAGTGGTATGATTCATGAGGGCTCCACTTCAGCTGTAAGCCTGCATGTCGATTACTAAATGATATAGGCCTCTTAAATTAATTTTAATAGTTAGAGGTCCCTACTTGAATCCAGTCAAATATGTGTTTGATGTTATGTCTCTGCTTACCGTATATAATCATATGGGGTGATGCAGCACAATTGCGAACCAGTGTATAAATAATTTTCTGTGTACTGCTTTAGTGCACATGAGGCTGCCGACGTCCGCGTGCGGTTGTAAGCATACACCTATTGTGTCTTCGCGTGTGTTTGTATGCCAATGGTGGGAATGCAGCTATTGCTGAGTTCCCAATTGTAGACAGAGTCATGGAGAATAAGCCGCTGTGATTTGGTAGAGCTCCGGTCTGGTATTTTTGTTTGTTGTGAAGCTTAAGTTCTTAAGCGAGTACCGCTTCGAGGTGAGGCTTAAGACGTGTATTGCTTCCTTTTCCTGCTGTTTTTTGCTTTTTTCTCATCCCACTCAGCCTAGTAAGGAGTAAGCAGAGTGAAAGACATGATTATATGGTTCTAGGCAAAGATAATATTTTGTAGTTTTTAGTTACAGTGTGGTCCAGCACTAGAACGTTTTGCAATTCATTGAGGAATGGCTAATAACACAGTCTACTTAGTGGGGGGACCACTTACAGTATGCAAGCTCCCTGTGGATTCCTCTCTTGCTTTTTTGAATCCATTCTCACTTAAGCACACGCAGAAAGACACACCAGCATAAAAATCTGCACACCATGAAAAAGTGCAAAAGACGTATACGTTCAGACACATGTAAGTACACAAGAGACTTTACATTCCCTCACACACTCGCGTGCGTACATGCTCTTATCCAAATCTGGTGAATAAAAGCGGCGATTATCTTGCTATGGCCATAATGAGAAGCACACACCTGTTTTCCACAGCTGTTCCCAGTCACAAGCTGCCACCCTCCACTCTAGCACCAGACGCTTTAGAGGTGATGACTATGTGATGCCATAAATCACCAGCCAATCTCATCACCACAGAAACAGGAATAAAGAATCAGCAAACCGAAGCGAGTTGTCCTTTACAAAGTGCTGGAGCAGAACACGCTTTAGTCACTGTAGCTTTCAGCTTTGCCTCTGGCAACAGCTACAGGACATGCAGGAAAAAATATAGCATGAACTCATTGTGAATGCAGTCAAAGTCTCAGCGATGCCTGGTTTCATGAGTCATGGAGCTTTTGAAGAGGTCACATATGACTGACGTGACAGAACATAATATACTCCCTTATTGTTCCAATGCAGTCAAGCGCACACATGAATTCGTATCACATTTGCGCCCACACTTCAGCTTTGCAGTAAACATCTTGGGTAGGTTATTGGTCATAGCTGTCCTGCCTGAGTGAGAGGCCTGAGAACCTGTATAACACTACAGTCTTTGCCAATCTACAGTGTACTGCTCCATAAATGCAACCACTGGCCAATCTTGTGACTTTTTACCCATCACACTAAGCCACAGACATTCTTGTATAAAGGCAAACTGAATGATTTTGACTTGAGTTTTAGATTTAATAACAAAAAATAGTAAAATCTTTCCCTTATTAAAATTAAGCGTAATTATTTATGAACGCACTAACTTTTAGTCCCAAAGCTCTAAATCTAAAGCAGAACTTAGAGCTTTGGACATGCAGATTTCCTCTTTCAATTTATAACCGCATACAACAAAGTGAACTAATTGGTATCATTGATTGTGTCAATCACAATCTGCGTTTGCTGCTTTGTGGTTGGTTTGGTTGTGTTTAAAGCCCTTTAAATTTTGTGTGTTTTTCCTATTCTACATTCCACACATCTGTCATAGTTTTAACTTTAACTTTTTTTCTTTCTTCCTGAATTTCCATGCTGCCTGTACTTTTTTGATTGCCAGTCCATACTTGTATACTGTTCACCTTGGCTACTCTGCCTGTTTGACATTTGAGATGGCATGCATTGTCAAACTGTCTTGAGTGCAGCCAAGATGCAGAGAGGTAGGATATGGGGATGGATAAAGAAATTGAGTCCCGAGTCAAAAAAAGACCGGAGTTTCAAGCCTGGGTCTGGAAATTTTGAGCTCTCAGCAGTTATACTCACTAAAAGAGCACTAATTAGTCGTGTGTTGTCAGGAGACATGGCGTCATAAAACGAAGTGCCATCGACATGCAGTGACACTGACCTGTTTGCTTGAATATGAGCTAATATGTGATCCGATGTTCACTAACCTTAACGCACCACTGTGGCTAATAATAATAATGATGACGATGATGACATATACGTATGACTCCTGCTGACACTACAGAGGGGGACCATGCACAGTATTCTTTACATACAGTAAGCAAGTTTTTTGTAAGACTGAGCTGACACGCAGCTACAGCTACATTGGCATTTACAGATTTAAAGTGCTGGGTGCGTTATTGTCATAACAGCAACACGTTTGTTACTAGGGCAGGTTATATTCAAACCCGATTCCCTTTCCCTACCCTCTCACTCTAAAAAGAAAAACAATCCACACATTTCTCACATATAGAGAGGGAAAAGCTGGTTGCTATGGTCTGGAACAAGGCTAACAAGGGGTCAATTGTATAAAAGAGCCCTTTGTGGTTTTGAAGAGGTCCATGGTTTGGTGTTTCCATATTCAGCATTGTTTTGTTTTTTCCATGTCTTCCTCAAGGCATCTGTATCATCTGCAGTTTTGTAACATGTGACTTATACTGTGATTATACAGATGATTTATATAATTACTATTATATTACAATTATTATCTTTACTTACTGTAGTGATTCTTCTGTTCTGATAACTTTTCTTTTTGTGTCTCCCTCCTTTTCTTTTCCGACCCCTGTCTTCCTTGTTTTTAGGTAAGTGGCAGCGACTTAATTTGATCATGAGATGCCTCAAAAGGTAATGTAATCATTGCTGTTTTGATTTGTGGAATACTATATATTATATTTTAAACTTTGAAGTTTGTATCTGAGTTTTTTTTTATTAGACTGCCTTCTGTGGTAATTCCCCAAGTTACTCATGAGTACCCCGGTACACATAATCTTTAGCACATATACATGTAAAACTAACAGTACAAAGACAAAGTCAAACACAGGACAGGGCTAAATTATACGCAGTCGACATAAAGCAGACATAATAATGAAACGCTGTAAATTATTCTGCACAAAATAGCATCAGCCACGTAATTAAATCTCATCTTATGTTTATCACGGACTGTGAGGTTGCCACTCCATGTAATGGGTTTGGCATGAGCAGTATGTGTCTGCACTGCTTTCACCTAATGGTGGTGTTGTGTTTTCCTGCTAATCTGTTTATCTAATCAGATGCTGAGGTTAGGGGGTCTGTCTCATTAACTTGCAGGATATTGATTTCCCGTGTTTAGAGCAAAGTGCTCTGCAGCATCGTGCTTCCACATTCCCAGATGGGAGGAATGCAGGTTGCTTTTCACGTAGCTCATCAATCGATCCCATTCCAGCTCAGAGTGTGTGTGTGTGCATGTGCGTGCTTGAATCATGCCTTGGTGTAAAGATAACTACCCAAGCAGATTGATCATTAGAGAGATTTGTTATGTTTAGTGATATTTTATGGGAAACTGAGATTTGACTATTAGAATCTTTTTAGAACTATCCATCCGTAAGAGCAATAAAAAATCAGTGCACTGCTTTTCTGGGTGTGTTTTAACACACCTAGAAACACACTAGCATTTCATAAATACCAATAAGAAAGACCTTCACATGCAACTGATTTACACATATACTGTAGGAATGGAGCTGTCTTCATAAAACACATCTGTGATCACCCACAGTTATGATGATGGGCGCATGTAATCAGTAAGTGGCTGGTGTTCATCCAAAATTGAGCACTAGACATCCAGCACTTGAATTAAACCTACTTTCAAAATCCAATGTCACTCAAGAAGTATGCAAGCATTAAGGGGCTTCTGCAGGTCATTCTGGGTTTTGTTTATTTTACTTCCAACACTATTGCTCAGTGTATATGGTTTAAATGGATTAAAGTGACTGCAAGTGTTGCATACAGTATCTCTCCTGCTGCTAGTGTTGCAATAAATGTATTGTCGCGGCTGCTGCTGTGAGCTCCATCCTGATGAATGCATGGGAGTGGTCTCTCTTTTATGGAGCACATCAATATGAATGTGTGCCATTTGCTGCATTGAGGGTGTGTGCGTGGGTGGGTGTGAGGGCAATGCGTCATTCTGCGCCTTGCAGAAGCCCAGGAGCTCCCCTTCGGTAGCTCCCATGCTGCTTCTATCGGTTATGTAACTATGCTGTTCTCACACTATTGCCTTTCCTCTCGCTCACTTTCTCTTGCTCCTCTTCCCTCTCCGCTCTGTATGGATGTGCATCGTGTAGCAGTTTTAGAGCTGTGGAGTTGGGGGGGATTTAGGGGATCTTTGTGCTGTGATGAGGCTCAGAAGTTGCCACAGTGCAGCTGCCTTGTGACTGGCAGAGACATCCAATCAGTTCTCTGTTTTAAACTTTTGTTTCTTTTTGTCTTTCTCCTGTTTTCTTTTTTATTCTGTATTTTCATGCATCCATTCCCACCCACTTATTCTTTGCAGCATGTCTTCCTGTGGAGCAGCTGGAGTCACAGTTGGAGAAGGCTTTTTCTCATGCATACTCCCATTATAACTATTCACTCATAATAGATCACTATTATAAATAAAGCAGCTACTACATCAATTTATAATGCCTGCGAAAATCTTCATGGAATGAACTTATGTCACAATCCACGTCCAGATTCATTCTACGTGGAGGGATATTCCAACAAATAGAAGTAGTAAGTGCAATGGGGATATTTGTCCACTTTTAACTGTGCTTCCATTTAATTGTCTAAGTAAATGTTTTATATCACCTGTGTCTAGTGTCTGTAGTATAGAATGACAGAAATGACAGAAATGTTCTCTGGGGGTTGTTGAAGTTGGCTTATAAATGATCTAGAACAATTACAGATTTTTTTGTATTTCTATTATTGTTATAAAATAAAACCTGGACTGCACTGAACATAAGCTTTATAGAACATCAGCAGGTGGAAGCTTCTCTTTGGTGGGATAAAGGCTTGCTAATGAGGGCTGTCCTGTTGATCTGGGGATAGTTTGGTAGTTGAACTGGATGGTTTGTCTTGTCATAAAGGTTCAGTGTTTCATGTCAGACAGTTTAGAGATGGAGGTTGTATTTCTTTACCTTGATTCATTTACTTGTATTGTTCTTAATTTAGCAGCCATAAGCTTCTTAGTAAGGTTACCCTTAACGTGAGCAAACCTCTCAGATAGTAGAGCTGTTTGAAACACAGTGATGCCTCTTACCTCAAATCTCATGCTTTCACACAATCTTATAAAACTGACACTATAAAATGAAAATGTATTAACTGATGATTTATTGACTACACATGTAACTCTAACATCCCCTTCAAATTATTGAAGGCAGGAATAATTTATTATTCTCAGCTCTGTGTGTGTGTGTGTGTGTGTGTGTGTGTGTGTGTGTGACTGCTTAAAGTCAGAAATGTGACGCTTGAATACCAGATTTTGGAGAAGAACGTGATCACAAGCTGACCACTGATTAGCGAATTGACCTGCACAGTAATTCATCATTTTGGCAGGCTTTTAAATCAAACTGCCTTATAATACACTTTACGCTATATGAAAACCTGAACAGCCGAATTATTGGTTGAATGTTATCACCTTTGATTAAATGGCTGCTCTTCTGTGCCAGCCGCTCAGCTCGTATTTGATCACAGTACAGGTAAAGTTCTATATGATCCTGTCGGGCAAGGGACTGCAAGGGTGTGTACTGTTCAGAATTTTGTGGTTTCCTCAAAAATGTCAGACTGATCCATTTTCAGTAAGATTGTTTCAGTGCCTGCAAGCCTCCTTCTAACATGTAATTACTTTAACAGTTTAATGTCACACCAGTCCCCCATAGTGTTCTCTCCCACATGCTCATCCTCCTCTATAATTCATGCACTGTAATGGAATTTAGGGCAGAAAAGTACAGGGGACAAAGTCTTGCAGTGAATTTCCCTTACACATGTTTTCTTCAACATTGTTTTGCATTATTTATTCGTTTTTCCTCTCTAAGCCTCTGTTTACATATCTCGTTGAGTAGTTTACAGTTGTATCTTGTTGCTTAAATGATATATTGATTTATTTTGACTCGTCCTTATCTCGGTGGCTGTTTAGCATCAGCGCGGCTCTGGGGGACAGGCTCAGCAACCGTTATGTGGTTGGTCCACCTCTTTGGCTCAGGCTCAAATATTTTAACATCAACTTAGTGAACTGGCAGAATTGTATAGAGATAATTGGAGGATAAAACCCTACATTCACCGTGGGAGGTGTGGGACTTTTCTTCCTGCACCGCCATGAGACTGACATTTGTGATATTGTAAGTGGACTAGAACCTACTGAACAGATGACCATGACCAGTGGTATTGACATCCGAAGAGATATTCAATATCTTAGAAACCTGTTTAATATTTAGGAAATACTTCAATTATTCCAGGAAATCAAATGCAAACATGGTAAAGTTGACATTGTAGAACTGGCAGAACTGACAAAAAAA
The DNA here is from genome assembly GCA_030770545.1 of Macropodus opercularis. Taxonomy (NCBI): domain Eukaryota; kingdom Metazoa; phylum Chordata; class Actinopteri; order Anabantiformes; family Osphronemidae; genus Macropodus; species Macropodus opercularis. Next base: position 5,647,187 of record CM061097.1, on the reverse strand, counting down.
AAAAAGTAAACATGTCCAGTAAGAGTCACTTTCACATGAAAGGCAATAACCTACTATAAATAACTGGACATGACTATTTTCAATGAAAAGATTAATTTGTACATTTTCTTAACTGGTGCTAATAAATGAGACACACTGCCTGAAAACAAAACAAAACTGAACTGATCTAAGGTAAATTATTCTTCAGTCCTTCAGTGCAGCAGACTTGCTTTCCCCTGAGCCTACAGTAATTACTGTATCACCAGAGGTCATCACTGGGTCATATCACCCCTCAGAGGAATTACTAATCACACCCAGATAGACTCTCGGTTTATCCAGTGCTTTGATTAAGGCTCAGCCTAGCGAGCCAGTGGAGGGGGAGCCAATCGAGTGCGTTGACTGCAACAGGGACTCAACACTGGTGCAATGCAGGAAAAGTCTATTTTTGGAGGGGTTGGGCAACGTGGCTGACACCGTGGCTGGGGATAGAAGCACAGAGTATTGGGTGTGATGGATACAGATATTTAAGCAGCATGAGTGGGAGCAAACTGTAGCTCAACAGTTACAGAAACAGGTAGATGGACTAGTAGGATTTTCTCTGACATTAAAAGTACAAGCATGTTTTTAGCACATCTAAAAACACTACTTTTCTCTTTTCTACAACTTGAACAACCTCAGTTTAGGGAAATGACCCCAAAGCTCATGACATGGAACACAACAGATGCAACATTAGGTAATTAGTGCCAATTAGTTTATCACATGCCTCTAATTACTGTGTGCAGATGTCCACCTGTAGAAGCAAACACTGGCAGAGTGTGAGCCAGAGCAATTATTAGCTCAATAAATGCACTGTAATGATAGTTGAAATTTGTGCAAGGCACATCATGACAATTCATTTTAGCAAATACAAATTGCCATAGTTCCTCTTAAGTTGTGCAATTGTGTTTTTGTTTTAGGTGTACTTTGATTTTGTGATAATGACCTGCAATGCTCAAATATTTACTCTGGGCTCACTTTAGTTTTATGATGCCAGCAAGACCTCACATTTAAGCCACGGTGCTTTTCATCACAGTTCTGTCAGTTTGTCCGTGAGTCATAATTTTTTTATAGTTTGAACATTTTCTCCAGTTTAGAACTTAACTAAAGAAATTCCTGAACATAGACTTTAGTTGGCTGTTGTCACAGACGTAATTGCAGATTAGCACAGTGTAAAGGTCTAAGCAGTTGGCTGTGACAGTGTGGCCCGCATGCAAAATAGTGCTGGCGTGGAAGTCGTACATTTAAATAGAACAGCTTGTTTCTTCGTTTGGTATTAATTATATGTGAGCCTTTCCTGCTTTGGCTGAAAGCAGCTCAATTAGTAAAGGCCAACCAGCCATAAATGCTATGAACAATAATAAAAAATATCATGTAATAAAGACCCATCAGGGTTTTTTCAAACTGTTTGTGGCTTTAATCACTTTTAATTGTACATCCACAGGTGCCCCCTCTTAAGCACTGTTTCTGTGACAACAGTGCAGAAATGTGATTGGTACAGTAGGATCTTAATGAGACCTCATTTTTTAAGTTCAGCCCACAGGCTGTGACTGAGCCCGACAGCACTTAAAGTTGGTAATTCATGACCCAAAGCAAAAAATCTGTAGTGTAATGTCAAGTTACATCAGCCTGCAGCAACCTACTCATGCTTAAGGATGATAACATCATAACATGGAAGAATACAAGCTTGAAATTTCATTAAATTAAAATGATGACCTGATTTGATTTGATTATTAAATGCAGCGTGTGAACAATAAGTGTTTAGTGTTTGTAAGATTGACCACAAAATTGCATTTGTGACATGTTAATATTGATTCTTTAAGAAGGTAAAAGTCACATTTTCTATTTCAGTTTAACAATATAATGAAGAAATCAGAAAGAAGAGCACAGTTGATTGCACCAACTGTTGTGGGACCCGTCCTCAGCAGATGGTGGTACAGTAGAGATTGCCTCGGGTTATGGACCATAGATATTTCAGTAGGCTCCCATCTGTACCTGCTCTCGTGAAGCAGTGGAACTGGATAGTACCATTTAGAACGGTGCTTTTTAACTGGATATTCATGATGATTTTAAACCATGACTCATCGTCTGATTGAGGTGATTAACAAATGAGAGCAGATTTAATCTGTTTCCTGATGCAGCTTGTGAAAATTCAAGAAGCACACTGTGACAGTACATTTGCTTTTTTTATTCCTGTGATCTATTCATATTAGTTTGTTTTGGAGAGACTCGTGAAATGATAAGAACATATTGTGCAGGTCCAGTATATTTAACGTAATATTGCTTTATTCAAGAAGGAACATTTACACGTTGATAATGTTATCATGTAGCCTAGTTTATCATGCAGATGTGTAATTCAGTGGGGGTTTGTACTGGAGATGTGGTGTCCTTGCTCTTCAGCTTTTCCAACTTTGCTGTATTGCTGAAAATCTGTTCTAATAAGTTTAGTTCCTGCTCTTGATTTCGGTCTTAAAAGAAGTTAGTAAAACATCTCTCTACTCAACTAGAGAGCAATTTTTTGGACACTTAACAATTCAACAAATGGCCCTTGAAGCTCGCATGTCCCTATTAGATGTGGGAATCTAATTACAAATATCTGATTTGAAGGGGGAATGAGTTAACCTTTGGTGAAATGCCACTGCATAACCATCTGTGAATGGCAAGGAGAAGGACCGGGCCAAAGGCATTTCTGCAGCAACAAACAGAATGATGGACAGCTGGTCTACCTCAGAGGAACAAAACATGCAGGAGACCCCAGTTTTCTTTCAATCTCACAGACATTTGATTTCCTATTTGAATGTAAAGTATGCAGGAGGATTTTTATATTTGAGTGGTGGTGGTGTGTGTTTGTGTGTCACATGATGGGAATTCAATGAGCAATTTATACATTCATTCTTAGTCTTGATATCCTGTTAAAACTACCAAAACTACATGCATAAAGTTACATATTCTCTGTATTTGGTTATTGATTAAATTCTGCCTTTCTCCTGTGCTTGTTTGTCTGTTCAAGAAAATGTTCCCAAGAAGTACAATTTCCCATCTTGTCACACGTCACAAGTTTTTAAAACAAGTTTAAATTATGCTACAACAGTGACTATAGTAAACTAGTTATTATTTATCATCACAGGACAAAGGAGAAAGGCCAATAAAACCATACATTTATTAGTTAATCAGTTTTTATGCTTCTGTGTTAAGGATATTACAGTTTTCTCAATTTTTCAGTTTGTTCACTGTCACAACTGTAGAGGTTGGTCCTCCCGGACTCTCAGGACAGTCGTTCTGCAGATAATGAAGAAAAGTATATTGCTAAATGTCAGTACACGTGGAGTCGATAGGCACTTGTTCTGCTTTGTAGTCCGGCCCTTGCATCGATACCCAGGCACAGAAAGCCATTTCAGACCACTAATGTAATGGAAAAGGCTTGCTGATTCAAATACGATGTGATATTTTGTAGATGGAAAATACATTGTTGGTCTTACAAGCAGGGGTCACAGATAAAGATTGGTTAATACTGTGCCAGTACACTGTGGCTGTGAAATGTTATTGTGTTATTTCAAGGTTGCCGTGTCCCTGCAGCATGGTATATTTCATCTTTATATTAATCAATCTTACCTTGCACTTTGACCTATCTGTCATTTTTCTCCTGGTACCAAGGGGAGAAAAATAATGAGACAAGTCTGTGAGGGAAAAAAGCCATTCCTTTTCACAAGATGTACACGTGTTTCCACTTTAACACCACTGTCTTCTCTTTCCATCTGTTGTCCTCAAGCTCTCATTCCCTCTCATTGTAGGCTTTTATTTTATTTTCTGTCTTTATTTTTCCTTTCTGCTGTAGTGTCTTCCTTTAGGCTGCAGGCTGAGTCGTGAATGCTCGCCAGTGTTGAGTAGCCGGGTGCCAACAGGGGCAAGCAGCCCCTGAACAGGAACTATGATTATGCAATTCCACTTTAATGCTCATACATCCAGTATGTGGAGATATATACTGTACAACACGCCTTCTATTTTTAGAGCACTACACCCAGTTTCCATTTGTATGTGAGCTTCCTGAAACAATATAAATTTTAAGGGCACATCTCACACACAGAGAGCTTTTCTTTATATACATAATGAATAACAGGTGCTCCAGTACTTTCTTGTTTAATCTTTAAAGGCTCTTAAATTATTATTTTACCACACCACATATTGCTGCCTAAAGTGTCAACTCTGCCCTTCTACACCCAAAAACTAGCCACATCCCTCTAGGGAAGTCCATTTCAGTTTTTATTCTCCTCATTGTGCGCTCCTCCACCCTGTTCAGGAGGCTTTTGAGGCTGAAGGTGCAGGCTCGCAGAGGCTGTGAGGTGGTTTGACTTTTGGCAGGAATAGAGAGGCTGCTGACGTGAGTGTTGGGCAGGATGTGTGTAAGAAGCAGTGCTGGATCCTGTTTTTCAGACCGCAGCAACTGGAGCTTACCCACAGCTATGACTTTAAATGCAAAACACACAGAGACAACCTTAGAGTCCTAACCACAACCTCGACTCATGGCTTCCTTGCCAACTCCACTTGCACACAAACGTGCAAAGGGACATGAATGCAAAGCAACCGATACACGTTTGCACAATAGTTAAATGGACTGATATGCACTCTGATGACACCGACACTGAATGTGAGGAATTATCATTCACTGGGATTTTTCTTGTGTTTAAAATTGACTGGAGATTAAAACTACTGTTTTATTTACTTGTATGCAAAGGATTACAGAAGGGAGCCTGAAGCCGCCGGTGTAAGCAGGGAGGAATGCATTATACTGTACAACCAATACAATCCTGTATAACAAGTTTCTTGAAACAAAGATGTCCCCCTGCTTACAATAATACACACCCACACTATATGTCCTAGCATATAGAGCAAGGTGTTAGTTGTGAGGTTTAAACCTTTCATGGTTCACTTGCGCACACAGAGAATAGAGAGAGACAGAAGGTGTGCTTGGATTGGAAAAAACTAAGCAAACGCGCTGACAGAAACAGGAGGGCTGTCATGTCGTGTCGAAGGAGGGCTCCAGCACAAACCAGCACTCGTTACTTAAGTGTGGAGAAGTGGAAGATGGATTTACGATGAGGAAATAGAAGCAATTACTTCTGTCAACATGTTGCTCGTGTTACTTTGTACAGTAGAGGTTTTGTGTGTGAATATGTGCACTGCGTGTTTCCAAATTGTACATGTGGGGACTTGTTCCTCTTTGAAAGTAGTGGAGCTGCATGTGCTAAGAGGATCAATAGGTTTAGCTGACTCTGAAGCAGACACACCTCTTACACAGGGTCAGGACATCCCACTGACTGGAGCAAAGAGGGAGGAGGAGGGAGAGGAAGACATGAGCGACACAGAGAGAAGGGGAGATACTGAAGAGACGCTTCAGTTTTGCCCTCCCAATTACCTCACTTCCCTCCCAGGGAGCTTGAAAAAGGGCAAAACCGAAAGGGAGACGTAAATTCAGAGAGACAAAGGGGGCAAAGCTAAGAAAAAGGGAGCGAATGGGAGTGTGTGAGTGACTCTGTGTGTATTATGCTCTGTCATGCTAATGTGACTACTGCAGCCTCTCCTACTGGCGTCGCTGGCTGTCAGGGAAAGGAATGTTTTCCAGAGGAAGGATTCCCTGAACCGGTTCACCATGTGGATGTGGGACAGTAATTTCCAAACCTTTGCCGGAAGAATCCCACGGAAAAAAGGGCAACGGCCAGAGATCTTAGCAGATCCTGCTGGCCGCCTGTGTGCTCTCACTGCTGAGACTCGATGAACAGACAGAGTTCACGCTAAGCTTGAACCTGCCTCCAGCTCTTTGCTCTTCATGTTTTGGATTTGTATAACATCAACATCAGTGACATTGAAATTCTTTTTTTCACTTCTGGAACTCTGTGAATTTTATGGTGCTATATAGTTGGATTTTTGAAATCTTCATTTGGATGTAAGCCGATGCCTTTTGTGGTACTGCCCTAGAACCCAACTAGTCGGGAAGAAAGGAACTCTATGCAGCACGACTGGTGCCAGTGGGTGCCTCACAAGAATGGACTGCAGTATGGGAAGCTACATGTTGTGCTGGGGCCTGCAGATAATGTGGAGCAGCATCTGTAGATAGTTACATATATACAGGGGCTCAAAGGGTGAAAGGTTAAGAGTCAGTCAGGGCGTCCAGACATAGCGTAGGTATGAAGCCTGGACAATGTCCAGGGATTCCCAACAATAGGTCCATGATGCACCTCAGCCATTTTCCTTTTAGAAGGCACTCCTGGATATGGTGAGTATGGCGATTATAGTTTAAATATAACTTTGCATTTGTCTATGCTTTTTAGCTTATTGCTGTTGCCTCGCTGTGTGCAAAATGGAGGGTATGCGTGAGTTAGCTTAAAATACACATTATGTGAACCGGCGTGCACATTCGTTGGTGGGTGTGAGTACTGTTTTTGTGGTATGGTTAGAGATCCCTTAAGGGCAGCCCAGCCTAGCCCAGGGTCATTTTCTCCCAGCTTAGCCCAGAAGCATTCAGGGAAATTTATTGTTAAATGGGCCAGACATTTCCTGTCATTTTCTCCCACACTAAATGCTTGCGTTGATCCATAAACAGAGGGGGCGAGTTCGAAATAGCACAGAGGTATTGAAACAACTTTTAAATAAAGGAAGTAAATCTATTGAGTTTTTTGTCTTGTTATGATTAGTCAAACTTAGGTGGGGTGTCTTATGGGAATAAGTTGTCTCTCAGCTATGCTATAAACTGGGAGGGACACAGAGGAGTGAGTGGTGTCATGAGAATGGACTATAGGGATGTGAACAATGTGCTTTTTCCCAGCAGTGGTTTGGCTGTGATGTAAGTTATTCTCGCCAATCACGACTTTAATCCACTGAACAAGTCACAGCCTTGAACGCTTAGATTCTGTTGCTATGTATCAGACCTGTCTGTCAACTAATTTTCTTCAGTGTCACATTACCCAGTGGTGTAAATACACATGCACTCACATGCTTCACTTGCTCCACAGTCATGGCCACATTTTTGTTTTCTTTTCCATCACAAACAGCCCCGGGACTCTGACTGTACTCTGCTCTCTATTTTAATTAAATTTGAAGCTAGGCACAGACATGCACACCGTACTTCATCATTTCCTCTGGTATTTCTTTCTCTTTAAACTAGTGTGCGTGTAAAGACAAGAGGATGCAGGAAGATGATCTCTAGCCTGGAAGATTACATGTGCCTGATGTCATTTAAATAGGCTTTAGCCTTGAATTCAGCCCAGCAGCCTAAAAAGAGTAGATTTTAGACCTGAGTAAATAGATGGACATTTACTGACCTTTACGACAGAGACTGGGAAATAGAGCTGTGGAGAAATAAATTAAACACTCCTCCCAAAAAAAGATTTAACCTTAAGCATTAACACACACACACACAAACACAAACGCACACACAAGCATATCCACCTAGTAACTCGGCATACGCATGTACACACAAGGAAGTGTTGTTAAATATTCACTGGTAATCCATCCACATACTGAAAACAGAAACGCAGCAACACCTTTGTTCTTTTCTGTGCTCTTCACACATGCCAGCAGGGATTATGCTACAATATGTCACATGAACAATAAAGAGGGAAAACTGAGAAACCGTGTTACTTTTAATAAGCATTGGCAGTGATGCACCGTCCCTTTTCTCCTTATTAATTTGAGAGGAATCTAACTAAGATGAAATTCAGTCTGTTGCAGTGTATTGTGTTGCTGAGTTGGATGGATGTAGCAAATTTGGTGATGATGTTGGAACAATAATTCACGGCTGTCATGGTTGTCACATCAGTCTCTGAAAATGGGAGATGTGCCTGTCAGGCTTCATTTAAACCTCAGGCAGTATTTTTGCCTACACAGTAAAGATACACACCACTAGTTTGAAACCAGTCCAGTGGAGCTTTTATATTATTCATTGTACCTTGATAAAGGAACCTTTATTCTGAAGCCTCACTGAGAGAATATGGCTTATCAGTATTACACAAACGTATAGATCTGTTTACAGACTCGCATACTGTAAATAAGTACCGTATGTGTCTAGAATATACAAATGCCGTTTACGAGACAGCTTTTTTTTTAATGGCAATAAAATCCCGAATCTGGTAGAAGTTCTCTGGTAAAAGTACACGGAAGACGTTTTCACTGACCAAGGGAGTTGCCTTTGGAAAATGTAAGCAAATGTGGAGTTGAATGCCTTGGTAACAGGTGAGTGTATCATCACATAAAAGGGATGAAAAGCTCTTTCTTTGCGACCCATAGATGGGTTGTAGCCAATACATTTATAAATGCATTCACCAAGGTATGAATGCAAAAATGTGACTGTTGACCTTTGGACGTTAAAATAGCATGTTTGTGCCCACTCACCATTATCCATTATGTACTGTAGAAGAACATAATGGCAGCTGCTTTCTCAGCAGGCCAGAGTGCATTCTTGTACAATTATTGTTACTGTTAGCATCTTCTATCTGCCTATCGATCCCTGTGCCTCTAGTCTGCATACATAATAACTCCCGTTGTATACAGACCCTCCGGAGCGACGCAGTAAGTGGTGGGCTATTTTCATCCTACATATTCAAATGCGCAGGGTGTTGCCCACAGAACTAGAATGAATGATGTGCGATTGCCTAAACTTCATTAAACACTAACCAGAAAGGAAATGAAAAGTGTGTGTAGTAATCCAATTAAGTGAATCTTGCGCCTGAGAGACCAGGGGGAGAGAATGGGGGGTTATATTTAGAATAAAGGATTGCTGCGCGCTCTCCTAAATGTTTCATGGCGTGCAGAGTCAGTGGATAATAAATGCTTTAAATATGGAATTTTACAGTTTTTCCTCTGTTTTTTGCAGCTTGGTATTAAAGGACATTACGTTTTATTTTCCCTGATCAGCGACGCTGAGGGTGGGCTCCTGACGCGCTGCCTCCAGGTTTAAAAATGACAAGACACGAAGCGTTATCTTGTTTCTTGGAGGCTTTCTCCCATTGCACATCGTCGCCGATTTTGGCCTTGCGCTGTCGTTCGGAGCCCAACTTTAGATTACTTTCCATCACTCTGGAGCTACTTTGTTGGGACCGAGGTGGAGTTTTTTAAATGGGCTTTTTGGGGACTCCAGAGAGCTGCTGTCAGGTTTGAGAAGACAAGGTCATCACTCACCGTTATCCCATAGGACCACAAGCACCGAGGCCGTTTATGTGTGTGTGAGCGTATGTGGAATACAGAGCTTACCTACAGCATCAATCTCTGCCAGCAAACTGTGCAGGGTGATGCTGATCTACTCACCCTTATTAAAAGCTGCTCCACAGTCTCTCCCCCTGAAAGGCCACACAGTCTAATTCCCCTTCTTCTCAACATTTTCTTCTGCTGCATTGTCTCTTAGAAACCCGTGTGTGGCGTGAGTGAAAAGGGATTTGTGAGTAAGGAGACAAAGCCCACTTCTCTGTTTCACCTGCCGCGGACCTGGTACTGTGTAGCCTCATTCCAGTGAAGTTTTATACCTTCCTAGTAATTCAGCACAGTCGACAGAAAAAGAAGGTTTATTTACCGTAGGTTTGGTTCTGTTATATATTATAAGCTACAAATTGGCTGTAGGTTTGAAGTAAGTAGTACATCATCAACATGAATCAGTTACATGGGTTGAAGGGAACCAAGAAAAAGAAAGAAATCAGCAGTATGACGAGGTTTTGTGATAGTGAGAGTTAACTGCACACGTGTTAAATTGATTATGAAGTTCCTTGAAGCGTGATACACGCGTTCTTCGTGATACGTTTGAGGCTTTGCTTAATGTGCATAGAGGGTAGCACACGGCGGTGGTGCTCACACAGACGCCACTGTTCCAATTAGCCCTGTTCTGAGTTGGTAAAAGATGAGTTCATTACCTCACACCTATTTTGCTGGATATCTCGCTGTTAATGTGTGTTTGTCAGAGCACACACACTGAATGAGTCGGTGCTGGCAGTTTTGGGACTGTTCGTACCCAGACGAGGGGTTTCTTCGTTCCAGACTGCCACTTGCTTCAGCTTTCACACATTGCTGCTTTTGGATTTCTTATTGTGTTGTTCTGCCACTTATTTACACTTGATGCCTTTTCCCTCTCACTTTCTTGGACGTGAACATCTCACCTCGTGTTTTTAAACGCAGACATGCACACATACACACAGGCCTTCACTTCAGATGAGATGCAGTGCAAAGTGAAGTGTCTACAGACAGCATTACTCATTATAGTATCTCATAGCCAAAGACACTCTTTCATTTTGGCAACTGTAGGCCACTGCAGTTTAAGTTAGCCTCAGTACATTTATTTACCATGTTCAGATTGAGTTTTCTTACCCAAACAAACAAAATGAGTCAACCTTGGTTGATTAGTTCTTGATTTCTTTGAATGATTTAAAATGACACAGTAGCTGTCGGTACTGTTGGGTACTGTCGCCAAACCCACTGAAGTCAACACGTGTGGCTACGTGACGCCACACTTATACAACTTGTTTATCCGATGACATGCTCACAAAGCTTTAAGGCAGCTTTGATATCAGATTCCTTCCAAATACGGTATCCATTTCATTTCAATCTTATTTCTATCTACCTGTGCTGTCTCTTGCCACTGTCCAAACAGCAGCTGCTGGATAAGGCATTCAATCTTGTGTTCATCTCCGGGACAGAGGGAACGAGATGGACAGATCAATAAGAATACGGAGTGGCAGCCAGACATACTGGAAGCGAGGGATAGCTGCAGGTGCTTGTAGCTCAGTATAAATAAAAAATAGAAAGGTTCCAAACTAAGTCTTGGGCTTCAGGGAGCTGGTAGTACCAGTGAAATGCCAGATGGTAATGTGTGATGTGTAGGGGCACTAAATGTTTGCTTGATTTTGGGTAGGTAGCTCAATCAGATCTTATTGTGGACAGACATTTCCCTGCAGGAACAAACTTTTTGTAAACCCTACTACAGCTGTAAAAAAACAGCTTGTGGAAATTACCCTGTAGGGTTAAGTGCAATATTTTGGCCGCAGTTATAATTACAGCCACTCGTCAGCTGTTTCTAGTTCAGCCTCCCCACTTGCCGTCTACGTTATTCACATAAAATACAGAACATTACAAACGTTATGGGAATTACTTCTTATTTACTGGAAAGCGCAATGATGACGATGTTTATCTCAGGAGGGAACCGCTCATGACGATGATTGTGATTAGGATTGCCATGATGACGACAGTGTTTATGGGGAGGCATACAAACAGATTAGAAATGCTTATCCTGTGAGAGGGAGTCCCCTCACACACGTGCACGCTCACATACCTGGCTGGATTTATAACTGATGAAATATTATAAAGCCTGTGGGTGTGTGCCAGGAATACTACAAGGGGAATGACATTTTCTTCATGGTGTTTAATTCAGACCAAACATTGTGTATGCTGCATTACAAATCTGAGGTTCAGTAAAACTACAGTTTAACCTAATTTCCTTACACAGGTGCTTTTTGCCAGACCCTCTTTCCCGACTCCTAACTTTTTATTATCGCTGTTTAGTCTGCAGATTTCACCTTCCTCTCTATTATTGCATGCGCTGGCATATTATAAATTTAATTGTACAAAGCTTCCTTACAGGAAGGACACTCCCACTTGCACAACCTAACTGTTACACTTCTCATCCGTCCAGTAAATAAGATTCTCACATTGCAGCGTGTAGAACAACACGCTCTCAGCAGGAGAGGATCGAAAAGGGACAACGACAGTGTGATTGTGACAACACTGCATATTTACACGTAGTTTCACATAGTACTTCATTTCACTTGTTTCATTTGGTACCATTAGCCAGTGCAGACCTCTTTTGCCTTCTGTCCCACTGGGATTTTGTTCTTTCCAGCAGCCCATTCCTGCTGCAGAGACCTTGTTTTATGTTCTCCAACTGTGCTTGGATTGTGTTAAGATTAGGGCACGTTCAAAGCTGTGTTGACACTACATTCAGACACTGGCACCCACATCAAGTGATTTATTCTCCAACTGTTTTCATCATGCCCTGATCTCACTTTATCATCTTCCTCCTCCCTGACAAACTCAAAAGTTACGCACTTATTATTTGCATTCTTTATTTTCATATGGCTTTGCGTCATTTCTCCTCAGATCACTTACTTTTGTAACAATTTCTTTGGTTTTCACTTTATTTCTCAATATTTGCTAATATTTAATCACTGTGCATCGAAATCTCAGGAGTGTAAATGGAAAAGGGGAAACTAAGAAGAAAAACGTGTGCTGTTAAACAGTACTTGAAGTGGTTCGTAACAGAAGCTCAAGAATAGTGAGTTGCAGCTTTCACACGAGAGACATGGGGCTAAGAGGTCCCTACACACTCTTTCTGCTCTAGCTTCTTTCTCCTCTGTCTGGAGGCTGACGTTGTTTGCGTGAATGGAGAGACTTGTAATAACCTGCATATTAGGACGCAGTATAATCAAGACAGCCACGGTGTTCCCTAAATGCATTTTGAAGAACATCTTAACCTGGATTACCTGAGCAGTCGCAGTCACTGGCATGGCATCCCACACACACACACACACACACGCGCGCACAGACACACAGAGTACACTCATGCGTATGGTGCAGACACTCTCTCTGCAACCTTATCCATAAACATGTGGCCTCGGCTCTCACAGACTCTTACGAGTGTGGTGATGTCATCAGGGTTTTAATGAGGGATTACTCTGACATCACTGGGGCGGCTGCCAAGTTAAACCTATTAGCTTCACCATGTGCTCGCGTTGCGCTACAGTGAGAACTGTGTGTGTCCATGTGTGATATGTAAAAGCCTATTGAGGAAATTGTCCAGTCCATGGGCATCTCTCCACCAATGTGTCCATCAACAAACCGTGTGGGCAACCCAGTGTCTGTGCTGTCTATAACTAAGTGTATGCTGTGTGGATTTAAAAGCAGTCCTTCAAAGCTTTGGACTGGTTGGCTGCCCAGATAATAAGAAGCCATTAAAGGACACATACTAGGAAATTATTATTCAGCGTGTACCATCAGTGCACACTTGCTTACTGTCCAAAATCACTCAAGTGCACAGACGGGCTCATGAACGTGATAGCAAGAATATGTTTAATGTGAGGGTTTTATTGTGCTTTTCTTTTCCAAAACAGATAAAAAATATTTAATAGTCTTGCCTTTGAGAGTATTAGCCAGAATTGTGATCAGGTTTGGTTTAAACCAACAAAAGCTTTATCCATTATCCAAATCTTGTAAGGGTTGCAGCCAACAAAGGCTACGTATATGGATACACATTGACGTTGCATCTGCCTGTGAACAATGCCAACTGTGGTACACCAGCACTGTAGCCAACGGACAGCTAAATAATGCAACTAGAAGCAGCACTTAGGCACGTTTTTGGAGATGGCTGCTATGCCAAATATAACAATTATTTGGTACAATCATTAAAATATTAAAAGTTAATGACAATATGTTGCTTAGCATAAACTCTAGTGAGTCACACTAGATGACTTACGCTTCTAATATATATGTTGGAATCTCCATTTGCCTGTGTAACACATTTGCCTGATGCTGGTCTCAGTACGTGTTTTCCACATTCATACTGTGGAGCATCGCTTCAGCCCTAACACGTCACGACGCACTCACGTTGTCAGGGGATGCAGCAAGATGCGCACAGGCACTTACAGTACACATGCAGAGTACAAGTAGGGGCTTTTGTTGGTCTTGTCTTCAGAGGTCACGCTTTTGCAGACGTTTTTCTGCTGAGGGGTGCTTTTTATTCTCCTCTGTGCTCTGGCAAGGCTGTAAAAAAACCAATTGTTCATCCACCTTATATCCTCCCCCCAGACTGAGTCAGGGGGTATAAATAGAGCACAGGTAAGTCATGCATGACAGCAGTGAAATATTAAATTGGTGCAGTGAATAGGTAATTTCTTGGTTTGAACCTCAGTAACGTGTTACAAAGGTGTTTGGTTCATGTCTTTTGAGTGTACGGTTGTGTCTCTTCACATCTTTCCGTCCTTGACCCTCTGCGGAGCTCACTGTCATTCTCATTTTCTCATTACGCTGTCTGCCACCAGGTCCTTAGCAACTGAAGGCTGATTGGTTGTCAGGACCTACCTGTCCCTTTTGAGAGCTGCCAGGTCACCATGGCAACCACATTATAAACACAAATCTAGCAGGGGAGTGTAAAGGCAGGCAGGAAGTGCAACTCTAGCTGAGGCTAAGGAATTGCTGCGTGACACACATGACAGCTGTTTCCAAGCGGCTGCTCCATTTACACAAATGCAGCGCCGCATGAATCTCCATTACCATTCTATTATTGTCTCTTAATCACATTACCTTTGCTGAGTTACATACTTGAAAACAAATATCCAATCACGGTAATCATATTTCGTTTTCTTGCACCCGCAGTGGAGGTGCAGTTGCCATGGCACTGAGCTGCAACAGTAGCTTTAAGCCACAGTTATCTTATTTTTCGTCGTGCTTTATAAGCAGCAGCTTTGCCTGTTGCTTTATTATACATTTTAGTTAGCTCACATGCCGTAGCTTTCTCTAAAGACAAATCAGCTGTTAAACATGACACATGGCTAGGAAGCAAATCTCTCCCCTCACTGGTACTTTCTGTGTCTGGACGACGCTTTGCCTCAGAGGCCGACTGAACAAGCTGCCGTTCGTCTTTCTGTTTCGCATAATCCATCAAAATTCAGATGAACTGTATTCAGGGGGAAACACTCTTGTATTTATCTTGTCATTTGATCAGTGCCTTCATTCTAACTGTCCGGTGTCATTGCTGATCTCTGACCCCTACCAGTCATGAGCGAATCCTTCTTTGTGTTTGAAAAAAGCATGAACCACAGTCAGCCAGCCAGTCAGTGAACTGTTGTGCACTTTTGGATTTAACCTGTAGTCTCTGCACCCCTGCCTGCTATTTTTTACCAGTAATTATTTCTTCTTCAGTTTTCCATCCCTTTCTGATCCATGCATTTAAAGTGTGTTGTTATGTAACAATAAAATGATTGCTCCATTGTTTCATAAAAATATATATTTATCGTGTGTGTTCTTAAAATGCTGCTAAACTGTATTAGCCCCACCTGGCACTGAAGAATCTGTTGACTGATACAGGGGTTCTGGTTTTATGGCTCGGAGCCTCGGGGACATTAAGTGACGACGCTGTCACCGTCACCTGGCGCTCTGTTACGGCTCATTGCTGGCGCTGACAGCGTGTGGCCAACTCATCGGCTACACAAACATATGCTTGTGTTACAAGTTGTGCATTTTTGTGAGTGAGCGGAAGAAGTGTGCGTGTTTGTTTCGTAATCCTTGCACTCAGTCAGCGCTTGCATGTCTGCGTGTGGGGGTGTGCTCATGTGGCGATGTTCAGTACGAGCGGAGAAGCCTGTTGTGTCTGTCGTTTCATCTGTGACTTTGACAGGCTCCGTGTCCACCCAGGGCCTGTTGTCACATGCTGGCTGCTTCTGTCAGAGCTGAGCAGAAGCTGCAACTCCGCCGAGAATCACTGCTCCATGTGTTTATGCCGGTGCACCTCTTGTGGCGGTGTATCTGTGTGCCTGTAGAGGAGGCTGTCCCCTTGCCAGCAGCTGATTTGCACTCAGGAGATTTTTAAGTGTGAGCTACTTTGATTTTACCTTGATAGAAGCGATGGGTCTGGGAATGATGGCAGTAATCTGATCTTCGCACCTGGTTGATCCTGTTCCACCTGAAACCTTTTCTATTAATGCTGTCATACACTTCATTTTGAAGACGTCATGCACATATCCTGTACAAACTCTTGGCTCCAACTGCAGTTGGTGCTGTTCACTTGCCAGCTCTCGTATTTGTCGTGACACAGGGGTTTGCGTTGTTGGCTCTATATTGTTTCTAGTGGTACTCAGCTTCCCTCTAGTGGTCAACATTAGCAATTACAAAGGCAAGTGGCTGAGATGGGTCTTTGAGCTCAGTCTTTGTTTTTACCAGTATTTCAGATGTTCATAATATTTGTAAAGTAGTGAACATGTGCTCAGACTTGATCTTATCAGCAGCTCGGTTCTCATGCTCCGTTTACTAATATTTTGTATATCATACCACCTTGTTGTGTGTCATATGGCGCGTATACTGTAGTGTACCGGTGTTGTAAAGCCCTTGTTATATGCGAGTGATCTTTACACATATATTCACTCACAAAGACTGGAAAACGTCAACGCTCAGCATTGCATGAGGTAAAACTATGCCGAACGGCTAAACCCGTTGCTCTTGTCTTGTTCAGATGAAAAATGTGAAACAGTGGGAATAACTTTTATTTTGAATATACTTTTATCTGGACTTGTGTTTTCTGACTCACTCTGCACTACCTACTCTATCAGCCGTGTCCTTTGGTAATAATAACACAATTATGTAACTTTGCAGCAAATCTGAATAATCACTGAAACATCTCTTGTGGCTGTCAATAATGACGCTTTGGGCTGAAATAACAGACATATTAGTTTGCTTTACTGCTGCTCTCTGCTCCTCTCTCTAGTGCATCTTCCTCTCTCACTCTCCATCCTTTTTTCTAGTCACACCCATGGTGAGCCCGCTCCTCTCACATCCCCTCCCCTTTCCAACTGAGTCCGCTTTATCAGACTCGTCAGTCTGCCTGTTCTCTCTTGCTGCCCTTCTTTATCTACCTTAAGTGCATGTGGTAGTGGAGCCTCGCTAGCATGAGTTTGCCTGTGAACTCTGACTATCTATCTCTGGAGAGGATAGCCCGCTACCGCCATGCGTGCTCCAGTGGCTCGCCCTACGCCACAAACAAGCCCATCGACATCAAACCTCGGGGCAGAAGAGGGTAGGATTGATGTCCGACACTCAAGCTGGTTGCGTGAGGGTGTATTAGTTGTCTTGTACTTAAAAAGTGTATGTTTTCATGTGCAGCCATTTTTTAGCAATACTTTTCAGAATAGTTTGATATTTGTCGTTGTTACCTGATGTCGTCTTTCACCTGCGTTACTGCATTACATCTAACCCTAACGTTAAAGAGTGAGACTATTCTCAGACACGCCAGGGAGCAAACGCAGTGATGTCAGCTGCACAAATCTTTTTTGTTGCACTTGTAAATTGTTTTTGTGCCTGGATGACTTGTATGAATGTGTGTGTTTCTGCTTATCAGAGCACTGGCTGATAAACAGCTAAACCGGGAACACAGAACTGGAGCTGTGTAAATGGTCACAGCTTGGTGGCTGGTTGTGTTGTTAGATTTTTAGCTGCTCGGCTGTTTACTCTGCTCCAAGTGTGTAATTGTGTGTCTGTGTATGTTTGCGTCTCTCTGTGTTCCATGAGAACCAGCTATGCTTCTTTTACAAAAACATGGTTAAAAGCAAGGTAGATGATAAATCAGCAGGTTCCATCTAAATCATTAAGGTGCTCAGGACAACAACGAGAGCGAGTGTCCACTGACTGTTAGAGCGCTCTCTGTCCATTAAAGCTCGTACAGAAAATTGTAAGACCTTGTTAGATTCATTATGATACAGCTTTTCTCTGAACTTTGCCACCCCAGCCAGAACTAAAGCTTTTATGCATCTGTGAGTTTGTATGCATAAAGATGAAATTAAATTGCATATGTGTGTTTCATGCTTCGTAGCATTTCAGTGTGAAGCAACAGTAACAGTAGCAGGTATAGACATATAGATAGAGCCCTGTCAATACTGTGGACCAGCCATCTGTGCTCGCTGCTATTTATATCAGCATTTACTAAGGGTGTTTATCTGCACCATATTATCTGAGCCTGCTTTGTGGACGGGCTTTTCTTTTACTCAATCAATAGTTGGGTCAGTTGCTGTGGAGTGTTTTTTATGACAAGTATTATACATTCTACCACTAGATGACACCAAGTGGTAGAGTAGTAGTGGGTTTGTTCGCTTTATCCCAACAGTAGAATATTTGTTCTTTTATTCCATTTATTTGCTAAAAAGTAATAAATGTTGCATTATGCTTTAGATTTGTCCAGAGGTACCTGCCAATCCAGGAACTGTAGCTTCATCAGATTTTACTTCACACCCAACAGAAGCAGAAACAGAAAACAGTATTTGTGTTGAGATATCAGTCTTTTATGATGTTCAGTGTTTTTGAACACCTCCAGTAATTTCATACTGAAAAGGCAGTTTGATTCCAACTTAAGGACGGAAGCAGTCGCTCCATCCTTTAAATGGAATGACTGGGTGCATGGCTATGGTAGCTTAATAACTTTGCTTCCTGAAGATGGCAGTAGTGTAGCCAAGAGCAAACCTTAGCAGTGCACCAGTGTGTGTTCATATGAGAGTCACTTGTGGATCACATTTTTTCACAGGAGATTTTAGACTGTAAAATACAAGAAGCATTAGTGTGCGTTATGTTGGTCATATATACTGGGTATGTTTATAGCTAGTTTAAATCCTTTACAGTAGATGATTAGATTCCTATTTTTTCCTATTTGAGTTTTTAGGCTCTCTTTTGCTTCGCTTTCCCTGGAATGTGATAATAGGATTAGTTGAACTACTTTGACTAAGCTATAAATGACATCACTCTGCCATGCTGGACTGAAAGCGCTAGATGTGGTTAACAAACATTGCTGCACCATGCCTGCATGCAACGCTGCTGTCAGGGAACACTGAAAAAATGTGCACGTTTGCATGTCAGCTCATCTGCTCCTATGTACCTGTACTGCTGCTTTCTCTTGGACCTCTTTTGTAAGACCAGCCTTCTTTGAGCAACACCACACTGTTGTTACTTCTCATTGCTGTCAAGATGACAGAGCTGATGCTTTACGCGTATGCTGTGGATAACGTGTTGTGACTTTATTTGCGTGCTGATGGAGTTTATTTCTAGGAGCTCCCCAAGGGACACCAAGCCGAAGTTATGTCCTATTTTCTGCCTGAGGTTTTTGTCTTACTTCCAATAAATAACTGTAGCACGTACATACCTGCTTGAAAGCAGGCTGCTGTGACCCCTGTGTTTGATGGAGTATTTTAACATTTACCTGTACTGGAGAAATGTTGCGCTCATACCATGTGCTGTTTATCATGCTGTGTCATGTGGTTCTTCTTATTGCTGGTCGTCTTGTGTGCTTTTATATGATCGATTGGCGGCTTACTGTCATCTTTGAGACTGCAAGCAGCAGTGCATACAAAGGTGGAGTTGCTTGCTTGACTTGGCTCAGCCGTGCATGGCTGACAGCTAACACGCCTGTCTGTCAAGAGAAGGGCTAATGTTAGTTCCCGTACCCCAGAACCCAAAAAGCACACAAAGCGACACACTCCAAGCTGTTTTACAGACAGTGAGATACTCGTGTTTATTCTCAGAAACTATTCTTACATAATACTTCAATGAGCCAATTCATTCCTGACCTTAGTTGAACTTCACTTCTAACGCCAGCCAGAATAAAAGTTTCAGTTTTCTTAATTTATTGCACGTCTTGCTGGATTTACAAAACTCAGCCGACACTGTAACTCTGCATGCTCCCTCCTGATCATCTGCATGCTTTAGCTGTTGGTTTTAGGTTACTGTGGCAGCCGAGTGACTGACACTTGAGACGATTGTTAGAATTGCTGGGGGATACAAGTCCCGCCCTTTAAGGAATTACTAGCAAAACAACTCCTCCCACTCCAAACAGAGACACAGAGAGAGAATAGGAAAGCCATGTAACTCAGAGATAGGGGCAAAACAAGACAGAAAGAGGGACAAAGGTAAGGAGGGAAGCAAAAAGGAATGCGGGAGGAAGAGAAGATCTTCTTTCCTTTCGTCAGGAAAAAAATCTGAGACTTGAAAGAGAGAAGCAAGAGAAGTGTGTGGCTGGATTAGGGAAGAGGAAGATCGCACGCTGATCTGGCAAGAAAGATAAGCGTGCGAGAGAGAGAGAGGGAGCAGGGTAAACAAGGACCTACTGTCAAATGTTTGGAGCTGGAGCTGAAGGAGGAGCTGCACTGTGAGATCCTGTTCGATGGAGGTTTTGTTCTGACTCAACTCAGGTTTGGTGTTAAGCAGCTTGGTAGACCTGACTGCTCCTCTGGATTTAGGGAAGAAAGCTCCCACTGGATCACTTCAGACCAGACAGGGCTGTGCTCTGGCCACAGCAGAGGGCTGCACTGTGAGCTCCAGGTGACCCAAACGGTGTGTATGTGCTGTGTGCATATGCAGTGTGTGTGGATGTGGAAGGACAAACCAGACGATGAGCATCATTCTTAAACCACGGTCGCGCTCTACCAGCTCACTGAAGAACACGGAGGGAATATGGTAAATAAACAAGCCACTTGTTGGCTAATGTTCATATCCATGCTCTTGTCTTGCATGTGTGTGTCCGTGTGTCCTGTACGTGTTGCTCCATTGTTTTCTCTCCACCTTTGGTCTTTACTTTTTTGCCTCTTTTGGCTCAGTTAGTTTATTGTATGCTGTGTTTGTTGAAATGCTGTGACACTTCTTCAGTGGTAACCGTGATGTGTCTTTGGAACTGCGGTATGTTACACGTTCTCAGACGTACTCAGTAAAAACATTTAGCTGCAGTTGTCATGGCCTGGTCTGTTCATTCAGATATAGTGCTTAGAAATGACAAGGTCATCATTCACTGAGGAATGTGTTGTCGCTCCGTGCATTCTCTTCTTTGCACATGGCTACGCATAAATACAGGATGCAGACCACAGTGCCAGGGGCACAACTTGTCCTTGCCTGTCAGGACTCATAAGAGACATTGTAAGTTAACCTTTCCAGTTTTTTACTCACTTGTGTGTAGTGGGGGTGTCCTGTCAGATTCCCCTGCATGGTTCATGTGCTTAGTGTTAGCTCACTTTGTCAGTTTATTAATCTGTTCCACCAACTCCCCGGCGGGAAGTGACGCTGTGTGAAATGATGATATTAATTAGGAGTTTCAGGGTCATAGTTCCCTCCATCAGTGTGGATGACAGACAAGACACCGTAGCGTCATGGTATAGCTATAGTGTGAGTATAGTGAACTGGTACCAGTGCTAGAGCTGCCTGCCGAATGCAGCTATTTCTCATGTTAAAACTGAGAGACTGGCAATCTTAGGTTCGTATGAGCCAAGTTTTTGAATGGTTACCAAACGCAGCTTCTAAGCTGGACAAAGCATACCGCCTCCTCCATCTGTCCTTCCCTCCTCTGCTGTTATTTTGCTGTTTTATCAAGGCTTCGTTCATCAATTAATCATAGCTTTGTCTTTCATAATTGTTCTGCTCTTGAGATTCACAGTAGATTCGTCGTTATTGCTGCTGGTTAAAAAAAAAAACATGAATTGCAGGTGCAAAACATCCTCTGACTGTTTAAGTCCAACCACATGTTGGCTCAGTACACATGGCTCTAGTCTTGAGAAGGCAGAGGAACAAATGTTTGTAAAATGTTGTTACTGCCACACCTATCAAGTGCCTGTTCATGCCAGAAAGGATGTTATGGTGGGCTGAGATAAAGCGTGGAGACGTGTGGAATGTGTGACTTTGAACGGAAGTGTTTGCATCTGGCCTGTGTCACATGTGCATCTCAGTGTTACCTATCAAACAAAGGTTTTAAGGGAGAAGGAAGTCAAACAAAAACAGAGAGAAAGTGAGAAAGCAAGAGAGGGATGTCTGAGGAATCTACTGAACGGTGATGTTGATGCAAACAACAGTGTGTCAACTTCTTTAAAGTTGAGTTTGGAGAAACTGCATTTTAATAAAGAATAGAAAATGATCTAGCCAGCGTGGCATCAGACCCTTTATTGTAGCATTTGCTGCCTTGCGGGTGTCATTTACACTTAGTTATGGCGTGTATCTGGGTGGGTGCTTCCACTCGTGTGAACGTGTGACTAAGAAGGGGTGTGTGTGTGAGGATGAGCCAGAAAATGTGTCTTCGCTGTCAGCGAGTGGTCAGTCATGTGCCCGGTAGAGTAAAACAGAGTGTTTGTTAGTAACCAAGATGTATGGGATGCTGATGATGTCACGGTCGGGTGTCATTGTGTTAAAGGTTACATTAGTGAACGTAGCATGTAGTCATCGGTTTTATTCACTTCTGCATCGAACATGTTGCATCATGTTCAGTGACGTAACTACCTTACCTACATGTGTTGCAACATCAGGCTCAGTGCTGTTCGTTAAAGACTAAGGCAATTTTCTTCACTTTTCTTTTGACCTACCCACTCTGTTAAATACTGTTATAATACAGTTTATGCTGTAAGACGTCATACTGTGCATTTATCCACCATTACAGATTTTGTCTGTGTGCACCGTTACAACCCAGTAGATGTTTACTTGTTTGGAATCATTAGCAGTAAGTATCCAATCAAGCCAAATGTTAACAACACAGTTACAAAACATTTCAACAGAGGCCACCGTTCTGTCATCATGTTACTGTGAAGAGTGAACTAACATAATTTGAATTGCAGAGAAATTTTAGTTTGACCTTGTGAGTCTGAGCTCATTTTTTATCACAGTAGTATTTTGAACTATTGCTCAGTCATAATAGTGATATTGTGTCTTTGTCAGTGGTGATTACGTGACACTATCTTTCACCTGACAGCACATTGTGTTTAGTAAATTAGCACATTCTAATCTTCTGTCGTGCCTGTGTTTTGTCAAAGAACACAGAGACCCAGAGGAGGTCGTCTTTTGTCCGCTGGCTTAGAAACTTTTTCTGACTGTATGATGTCGTTACAGTATAAAAACATAAAGCGCTGGGTTTTATTGCTCTGCAGCATCATCAGGCTAACTCAGCTTTTCTGCTAGTACCTGTATTTAGGGTTTGCCTAATCTGCCACTGACATTTATCTCTTATTTTAATTTCTTTAGTCATGAGTTTCTGTTTTGCGTGAATAAAATGCGAAGAAGATGGTTTGTGTCACGTACTGCATCCATACAGATAAACACTTGGAATCAATCAAAAACATAATGTCTTTATTTTTCCACTGTGTATGGAATTATTAGACATATCTCTGGCTAACCAGCTTTGCATGACTGGAAAACAGAGACCTCACTAACCTCCCCTCTGCTGATTATTTATCAAAGACACTTAACACCCTGAACGCTTTCTCCGTTACGTCTCCTCAGAGCTGTGTCACATCAACTCTTGAGCTGCTTGGAATGGCTCAAGTGACCCAGGACTGAGCGCGAATAAGTCTTTGATTTATGGACACATTCCGTGTGTGTGAGAGAGCGAAGAAAAGTTAAAGGTTTAGTTTAGAAGGTTTAGTTCTAACATTTGATGATAAATGAGAAGTTGAGGCCATGTGCATGAGCAGTGATGTTCAGCAGATGGGACATCTGGAGCGGCCTCTCTGTAATTTGCACATCAAATATTTCCTCCCTGCCGGTGATATCTCAGTTCAGGATCGCTGCCTTTTTGGGTAAACTGCAGTGTCCCATAGTCTCTGCCTGGGAATACAGTAACGCTGGATTTACTTCCCTTCTGTGCTGTATGAAAGAGTTGATTCTCACAACATACTGTACTTAAGGGAGCTGACTTTCTTCCCGCTGTTATTAGTGTTACAGTAGTTCAGTTCATCAGTGAGCTAATGGTGAATGCTTGTGTCATTCCCAAAAAGGGCGTTCCTATGGAGTCATGCTGTACACACATTGTGAGTGTCAAATGTGACGTCAGAGTCAGTGCGATAAAGAATCAGTTGTTAAACATATGCTGTGTGTTATGTTTCAACACTTACGGTATCTCGCAGTCATCTTTGTCTCGGCCTTGTTCCCAAAATGATACACACCCATAATCGTACAAACTTATGAACAGCTGGTGTCTGGAATGTCAGCTTATAGGTCGCTTGTGTGAGTCTGTCTTTTCACACCTGCAGTAAAAAACACAGACGGATGACTGGATGGGACAACGAGGTGTGACTGCGTGCCTGTGTGCAAATGTGGAAAGATTCGGTTAATAATGGTTTGCAGTTACGTATTATTGATCTAATATAACTAAACATAGAAAGAGGAGTCAAGGACAGAGGTCACAGTGGTGTGTGTAAGATAAGATGAACTGAGGACT
This sequence comes from Macropodus opercularis, assembly GCA_030770545.1. NCBI lineage: Eukaryota > Metazoa > Chordata > Actinopteri > Anabantiformes > Osphronemidae > Macropodus > Macropodus opercularis. The sequence goes on along the minus strand of CM061097.1, from coordinate 5,623,210 downwards.
GTGTGTGTGTGTGTTTTCCTAAAAGCTAGTTTGAGAGAAGGAAACGAGGATGATACGATTGCCCTTTCCTCAGTCATCAGGCAGGCGGCCAAACTATCCCGTTCCACAGCCAAAGCCCTCACTCAGTTAGGTGCAACTACTTGGAGATCACAGAGATAGGACAGCATTTAGCCACTTAGCTGTCATGGAAAATGTTCTTGTTACTTATGTCCTGTCATCAATATGCCTGCCACGTGTTTTCAGTATATGTTTCTCATGTGAGAAGCAAGTGGTGTAAATTCTGATTGAATTGAAATTCAAAGTTAATACAATCAAATGCAACAGTCCTGCAATAAATGATCATTTCATGGAGTTGGACGTTTTCAATTATGTGGAGCTGTTAACTGTTCTTCTGGTCATTCTAAGGATTTAGTTTGTTGTGGTTTAATTGTATTGTGTTAATAAGTAAACAGGTTTTTCCACCGCATTAATTACAGTAATAATAGCAGGCTAAATACAGGAAGCCCTTCTCTGTATACAGCAGCACAATGGGCAGTTACAGGGGAAGGAAGACAGTGTTAAGATGGAGCCCATCGATAAAAGAAATGCTGGTAGCATTGAACTGTCTGTGATGTGCGCAAGCGGAACATTGTTGAAATACGCTGGAGTTAATGTACAACCCCAAGTTGAGAACACACACTTTGCCTGGGCTGTACTGACTTGGACTGTTGTTTCTGTTCTTCCTGATGCGCATGCATGCATACGCACACACTCCAGCAGGATATGGTTAGACAATGTACAGTACATGTCTTAAATGTGTGAGTGATGACAATAGAGGATGTCGTTCCTGTGTGTATTATGCGCTGGGTTTAGGGGAATCCCCCCTGACCTTAGCGTCCACATCAGAAGGGATTAACAGATTGCTTGGTAGCACCAGAACATCGAAATCCCCAGTGACGGGCCTTAGTCATCACCTGAGCGAACAAACGCCCTGGAGATTAAGGAGCTGGTCACAGCGGGAAATGGTGTCACTGCTTGTTTAGAAACATCTTTTAACTGCGAGTCAGTGTCATTGTTAGGGCAGAGGTACTCCCTGTTGCCCTGTGCCCAGCTTACACAGAATATATTGACTGTGATTATATGTAGATCTAACATCTTGCTGCATTAGTCTCCAATGTTTGCCACGTGTCAGTGTTCCACGTAATCATACAATCAACCAGATGATCAGTGAGTGGCTGATATTAATAAAAGAAATGGAGCTTATGTTGATTGTACAGTACGTCAGCCATCAGCGCATGAGCCTAGTATGGGCCCACACCATGCACGTCATGCACAGTGTAGGCATGTCATGATATGGTCTGAGTTTTACAGCTCACGACATATACACCAGCAAGGATTAGAGAGCCTGTGTTGTTGAGAAAAATAATGTGGGTTTAGTCAGTATGTGAGTAAGCTCTGAGCTAATCAAGAGCAGAAACATGTCATTAATGTTTGCATAAAATCTGTTTTGGTTTTTTTAGATGCGTCATTCGCAAATTAGAATAAGTAATAGACTAATTCTTAGTAAAATGTATTCATTAATCTATGCACAGGGTGCAACTTTGATAAGAATATAAGAAAATCATCTTCAGATAAAATTGACTGGTGACAGCCCGTCTGTGCTGTCGTGTACACGATATTTTGACTTGTATAGAAAGAACATTTGGGCGCTTATATCATCACAGATGGTGACTGGCCTGTCCATTATTTAAGCTCTGTAGAGTTTACAGTGATTCCATATCAACTGCACATTTTCAGATTATGACCTTTGTCCACTTCTCTTTCTCTCCGTTCGCAGTTTTGATGTGGACAATGGAACGTCATCAGGTCGCAGTCCACTGGACCCGATGGCCAGCCCGGGCTCAGGCCTCATTCTGCAGGCCAATTTTGTCCACAGCCAACGGAGAGAGTCGTTCCTCTACCGCTCGGACAGTGACTACGACCTCTCGCCCAAGTCAATGTCCCGAAACTCCTCCATTGCCAGTGATATGTGAGTGCATGTGATGCATGTTACTGCCACCTGAACTGTCATAAAGTGAACCCTGTTTCACCGTAGTGCTGCGGGTCTTAAAGCCGTCACAGTGATCGCTTTGACCCTGGCGCGAAATATGCCTCATGTGCAACAGCTGATTGTGTGGTGTCACTAATCTATTCTTAGCTGTGTCCAGTAGCACAAACAAGGTGGTCAAACACAGAGCAGCCGCAAGTTTGCTCCCCTCTAATATTTGACCAAATTGTAGATTTTGTTTTTATATAGTAACTGTATATGAATGTCACAATTTAAGGTGTTCACGTTCTGAGTTTGTGTGATCTCTTTGCAGACGTGCTACTGTGATATCACACAAACTGTTTGACATCTATTGGGTCAGTGTTTGTGTTCATAGTACATTCTTCATTTTCCACACAATGATGGCTATTCAGTTACATGTACTACGCATTTAGCGCTACAGGAAATAAATATATTGACTGCAAACATAGCATCGCTCCATCCTGGAGGAAAGGCAAACAGATAAAAGTAACCGTAGACTTCCTCCACCGCTGCTGCTGCTTTGTGCTCTGTTGTGTTAAACCAATAACCGATTTTTTGACCGATAGACACTATTCAGTTTTATATTAAAATCATATCATATTAAAACTTTAACACAAGCTTGCATTAAACATTAATGCTTGTTGCTTCATATTTGTTTTTCATATTGCAGTAAAGTTTCACAATCAAGTTACATCCATGAAAGTTTGAATAGCATGTTTGCTATGTTTCTTTATGACGGGATAAGTCCAGACAAACGGTCCAACTTGTTTGTCTCTTAAAGGGCTTGGACGGTGAGGTGCTCTGAATACTCTCTGTTTGTCTAAAGACAGAAGCACATGACAACTCTGTGTCTCTTCTGACTTTCATCCCAGGCGTGTCGGATCGCATGTCAGTGGCAGAGCACATGACGTGGCTGTGGTCTTGTAGAAGCAGTAGGCAGCGGTTTATGGCACATGTGACACATGTCATCAGAGCACATGTTAACTGACCACAGTCATAATGTGGCTCCGAGTCCAGCAGGAGCCTGATTCAAAATATAGGGGTAAAATTCCTCAAGTTGGAGTTTGAATGGCTAATGCTCTCCACACCCCGAACAAAGCCCAGCGAGGACCTATTAGGCAAGTCTCAAAGCCCACCTGCGTATGCAAGGACTTGACAAGCAGGGCAAGCCATGTCAGGAATGTGCTCAACTTATGATTTGCACAATAAGTAAATTAAAGAAATCCACTGATTTTCAATGTCGGCAACAAATCTCTTAAATTTTGTTACAACTCACGCCTCAGCTGGCAACTGATGTGCAGAGCAAACCTGCCAGCGTAATGGAATCAGAGAGGCTGAGCTCAATCCACACACAACAACTGTAGTGTGACCTGCGTAATATTAAAATGACCGTCTTCTCTTTTTTTCAGCCATGGTGACGATATGATTGTAACGCCATTTGCACAGGTGAGCGCATGTGCCATGCTTGATGTATGGACTTCATGTTTTACACTGTCGTCATTAGAAGAATGATTGAGTTCGACTCTGTCATGTCACCCTCAGGTTCTTGCCAGCTTGAGAACTGTACGAAACAACTTTGGTGCATTAACTAACATACAGCAAGACAGAGCGTCTAATAAGTAAGTTGTCAACACTGCCAACCTGTGTTCTTCAAACAGAAATATAATCTGTTCTGGTAGGAGGAGTGACTGTATTACATGGCAGGATATTGCAGTGATCACAGTCACTCTATGACTAAGATGTTCAGCAGCAGTGATTTGAAGTTATTCACATGTGCACCTGCCTGTACTGTGTCCAGTTCTTGCTTGTCTGGCCTTGCTCGCCCTCTGCTGTTTGAACTGAATATTACAATAATACTTCCATTGATGACATACTTCTTGCTCACGTAGAAATACCACTTGCTGCTTAGATTCATGAACTGGGTTTACAATTAAAACATTCAGAATTTAACGAAGTTGGCTGTGGATGTCTTTGGAAGGAATTGTCTCAGTGTGTACATTTGTTTTCCCCATGACAGGAGATCACCGATGTGTAACCCACCGCCTATCACCAAAACCACCTTTACCGGTATGTGTACAGCAAGTGTGGCATGATGACGGCTGTGAGATGAATGATGGTGTGGGTGTGTGGATGAATGTGACAAATTAGCAAAGCATTCTGCCAAAGAAAATTCAACTATCACTTCACTGTCGCACTATACTCACTCGTAAGCATATGCAAGTATTTAAAAAGTGGCTCATTACGTATGTTCTCATATAATATGGATGTTCTACCTTACACGTTGTATCTGTGTGTGGTTGTTAGATTAATAGTGAGGGTTAGATTGGGACACAGATTCAGACTGGGACACAGATGTGCTGTGCAGGGAGCTGAAGAACAAAAACATGTTATACAACAGGGTCGTGAATGTGTGTCCTCAGCATGTTGCAGCATGTTCACATACGGTTCGCTCCATAACCATAGATGCATACCTATACTCTTTTACTGTAACACTAGACAGGAAATGTCAACACAGCAGCCTGTCTGTCCGACTTTTATGTCAGGTCGTACCACAGACCATGTTAGATGCCTAGAATAGACTTGTCATTGACGGTCGAGCTTTTTAGCAGGATCAGTGGCCGTAACCTAGCTGGTGTTTGCAGGAGAGACCGTATAAACTTTACATTAATAATGACTTTCATGCTCGCTCTGTAATGTTCTGCTAAAATGTGAATGAGTGCTGATTCTCACACAGTGTTTACAGCACCACTGTAAGTCCGTCTACTCTTTTCTTTCTCCTTGCTACTGTGAAGAACACATCAAATTACTTAAGCAAATAATTATCAAAACAAGTTAGATGTATAATCTTTACTATAAATGATTTTTTATATTTGTCATATAAATATACAGTATATAATCAATAGTATTCAATATACTATACTATATCAGGCCATAGCCAGATTTCTTTTTGTGCTGCTGCTGTAAAAGAAGCATAACAGATTTTACAGTACAGCCTTCTTCCCTTGATGTGCATCCTCTCCTTCGTCCTCTGCATTTTCCTTTCTTTCCCCGTTCCTTCTCTTCGTCCTCTTATCGTCTGCTGCTCACACTCCAACTTCGCTGTTGAGCTGTTCCGGTACATAGTTTGGCTGTAGCCCTGCGTCTGTGCAGCAGAGTGGCCTCTCCAAGCGCCGGTGTCTGATGTCGCACTAAGCATGAGAAGAATGTCATTGACGTCAGTGCAGTTGCTGTCAGAAAGAGTAGCACCCCAGCCACTGACACCACACAAGGGAGAGAGACAGAGAGAGAAGGAGATAGAAAGGAGACAAGAGGGAGGAGGAAGGATGTTCAGAATTAGTGGAAGATACGAAGAGTGTGGGAGACTAATGGAAGGAGGGGAGGGGGAGATTTGTCAAAGACAATGAAGCAAGACAGGGGCAATATTGCTGAAAATGCAAAGTGACAACAGAGGTTTTAGTGGTCATGCAGTGGTCATACGTGTGCACAATCAGCATGAAAACAAAAATGCCGGGCATGTTCTTAATATAATATAATGGATTCAACTAATCTAGGCTGTTATGGTCTTTCGAGATGTGCACATTCTGCCCAGAGTAACACAGTCTGGATGCTACTGTACTCCAGCTGGGGGGGCATAGCCATAGGTAACTACATGGTTACGTTTGGTCCTCTGCTGCTGTTTTCTCTGTCTGTGTGTTGAATCAAAGCTGAAGTGACACCCCTCTCAGATCACAGATCACATAACATTAAAAGCCTGTGCTTTCCCAACTTAGTCAGGGCATCAATATTAATTGGCTTCTGACAAGGTGACATTTTCTGTTAACGTGGGCTTGGGACTTGGAGACAGACATATCTTCAAAGTCAAATCAAAAGAAACTGTGGGATACTTTGATGCTAGCGCTCTGTTACATATACTGTATCATTAGCCATGCGTTTGTTTACCTCACTGTGTTTGTGGGTGTTTGTATGCAGAACACATACTGTAACAAGATGCATGCACACACAGTATAGGGAGCTCCCAGCTCACGCTTCTCTGCAACTCCAGTCCATGTCTTGTCACTTTCCCTTCCCCATCCACAGTGCAGTCCTCTCAGGCTTTAGGTACAGCTTGGGGAAAGCAGCACGTTTGGCTACCAGGGACGCTGAAGCAACAGCAGCCCACCCCCTATACACACAGCATCTATAGGAAACACTAGCCGGCACACACAGTGCAGGATTGTACCTTTTGCCTCCTGGATACCATGGATGTTTTTGTTGGCAGAGAGGCTAAGAAGAGAAAACCATGAGATGTTGTGGTTAGCATTTCGTCTGGTGTGCGTGTTCCTGTGTATGCATGTGTGTCTGCTTGCGACTGTGTGTGAGAGATGTCTTTGTATTTGTTAACAATGTCAGTATGCTGTGAACCATCTCGTGTGTGTTCTGCGCTGGACAGTATTGACACGGACCTTGACTGGTTCTGAGCCTTTCACCTGATCTTCTTTTCCACCGTCCCTGTCTTCCCTCCATCTCTCCTATGGTAGACATGGGCCTGCTAAGCAGACTGCTGTTCATCCTGCTACATGACTGGAATTACACTTCCCTTATGAATGACAGCATCAACCTCATATACCCAGATCACTAGGTGTGATGTGCGTACTGTGTATGAGAGAGAGTAGCGCGTCTTTTTGATTTTTTTTTTCTTACTGGGTAGCCTCTATATTGCTGGCTACAGTTTTCTTATTGTTGATATTCATTTGGACACCCAGACTTGGTTGGTGTTTGCTATCCATCAGCTGCAACTGTACTCCCTGGGATTGTTTCTGATTTGCTCTGGGAAGAATCTGGGATTTGAAACGTAGGACTACACTGGGAATTTCACACACCACACCACGGAAGTCGTTAACCTCGCTGCAGTTGACCCGTGACTGGTCATCTGTGGGTCAGGATACAGGACAACGAGGCCCAGCTCTCAGGCCTGAACAGCTGACTCACCTGTCCAGTATGAAGAGTCACCCATGTGTCTACTCGGGGTATCCCAGCTTAGCTGTATGTGGTGTGGGAGACCCCGGGCCTGGACCGTCCACTAGCCCTCTGAAGCGGGCCCTTACTGATCCCTTGCCCTCCTGTCTTGCCCCTGCAGAGGAGGCCTACCAGAAACTGGCCACAGAGACCCTGGAGGAGTTGGACTGGTGCCTGGACCAGTTGGAGACGCTGCAGACCAGACACTCGGTCAGCGAGATGGCCTCTAACAAGGTAAGAGCGACTAAAAGTTTGACACCAACTTGTTTAAACAAAACATGGAACTTCACCTTTGAGGTAAGCCTGGTAGCACCTGTTGTGTTACACGTACAGGTTTTGTTAAACCTCTTTATTTGGGTGATGTGCACTGTATTTATGGGACACCTTCACCTGAGGGAAAATAATATTTGGACCAGATGCACCATTTGGTGCAGACACGTTTAGTATATTATGGGTTGTTAGACTGACCTTAATGTGTGTGGTATAAAATGAACTAAACATTACGTCGTCTGTGTGCGGCCTGCTCCCTGTTCACGTTTCAGAGTTCATTGGACTGTTTGCGTTGTATTGTCTGAGCATGTTAGTGATAGCATCATCATGCAAGCAGGGGGCTGTGCCGTGAGCATGCTCAGTCACCTTCAGTACGTGTGTGTGTTGGTGTGTTTTTCTGTGTGTGGAGGGAGGCAGTTGTGCTGCTTTGAATGCTGATCAGCTCGAGGCTCTGGTGATGTCACACAACATGATGTCACATAAGGAGGGATGGATCTAGACAAGAGGCAGGGAGGGCAGACAAAGGAATTACACACATGCACATGCTCACCTCTAATGGCAACACAATCGCAAGCAAGACCAGGACATGTAATGCATTTAAAAGTGAAACAATACAAGAAAAAATCTGCAACGTGCAATGCCTCACCATTGCTCACCAGCACAGCTATCTTGGGTTGTCATGGCAACAGCCACAGGCCCAACCGGCCTGCTATCTCACTCTAGCAGCACACACACACACATCAAAGGTAATACAGTTACTACATCTCCCACACATAGCCATTACTTTGTGTCTGTATCCTGCAGACTTTCATTTATCAGCACTCAACATAGGCCTTAATTCATCAGTGAGCGAAAGTCTGAGATTAAAAGGAAACAATAAAATGGCATTCCCTTGAAGTAACTTGAATTAAATTAAAGCTAAATCTGCTCTTAGGTTGCCCTGAATGTTGTGTCCAGTGAGATGGCTTTGAAAATCTCCACCTCTGTAGATAACGAGTTAAGTCTACGCAGACAGACTTGGACTTAAATGCGTGTCACAGCTAAACTTGAATGGAGTTCAGTGAGAAAATGCTTAACAAGGTGGTCCTGAAGGATCTCACTCTAGGGAGATGACATGTTCACTCCTGTTACTGCATTCACAGACCATCTGAAAACGAACTGTACAGACACTTCCATTAATTTCACTAATTGTTAGTCGCAACTAGTACTTAATTCAAGATAATCTTATCTTGATCTTAGAAATGCTCTTGGGCTTATCTCGGAGCTCTTGTTTAGGATGTCGTTGTGGTTACATTTCCACCCTGTGTGTGGGTGAAGGTGTTTCTGGACTCAGCAGCTGGCTTTCCTCTCACTCTGCTTTAGGAACAGTGTGTGCTGGTAAAGTTTGATCAGCATGCCCTGGTCATGGTCACAGTCTGATCATTTTCTGAGGTACAATTACAGGATAAATGATTTCATGTGTTTCTTGGCGCTATTTTAGGGTTGAGACAGCATGTGGCAGCCTTTTAAATTTAAAGTGACTCTTTCAACAGACACTTTAGTCTAAGCAAATTACAAATAGGGGCAAAGACACAGGGGCTTCTTGGGGACGAACTCTCTGTAGCTTCGTCTGGACCGGAGGTGCTGGGGATTGACTCACCAACCTTGGTGTTTGGGAGACAACCTGTTCCAGCTCCTGATCCACAGCTGTGTTTTTATTGTCCCTCTGTTTGGTACAAATACTCCCACATTGCAGATCATATTTGCTGATCTGTGTAATGAAGCCGTTTTGTTCATTAACCAGAAATGACACAATTTTGCTGTCTCTTCAGTATGTGTCCGCTGGTGAGCCATTTTGGACACCCACCATCAACACTTGTTGATTCATTTGTCATGTACACAGGCCCCCTCAGGTAATGAGCATACTCATTCATATAAACGGGCTGTTCCCACTCACCCTGGTCTTAAACGACCCCTGCTGCTCTCGTGTTTACTCACCTGCCTGGCTCAGGTATATGTGCAGTCAGTTCCTTCTAGTTCTGTTATTGTCATTACAGGGTCTGAAACAACCACGGACTGGACTAGAGGTCACACTAGTGGCCAACTCATTACCGTGTATCTGTTTGTAAGGCTTCTTTCCTGCATCGTGATTCCTTCTCTATACTTTGTTTACGTTATGAATGGACAGCAGACTTCAGTCAGTGATACATTCACTGGAAACAGTACAGACAATTAGTGTGTCCCTGCTCACTCTGTTCTGTAGAGAGGGGGCGTCTGCTGCTAGAATAAATGTGCAATGTGAGAAAAGAAACAAATGCAACAGATCTGGAGGTGTCGTGGGCTATATACAGCAGGGAACAAATATTTTTGGCCACTCCGCCGAAGAACAAATTACACACAAGTCACAGCTAAGCTTGGTGTGACACTTTCCAATTTTTACCCAATAGTTTGTGTTCGCACCTCTTGACTAAGCTATCAATATGTGTGTATGTGAGAGGGTGTTCGTGTTGTGTGGAGCGTTCTTTGTGTATATGCTCTAGCAGGGAGTACGCTGTGTTGGGCCTGTGCTGGCCTGTTTGGTTGGGAGTCAACCAAAGCCGCTGAACCTCAGTTAGCCAGTGGTCTCGTCTGCTCCAGTATAGCTGTAAATTACTCCCAGTGCCAGGCTGGCTGTAGAGGTGGGGTGTGAAATAAGCAGAGACAGGCCTAGTCCCCATGCAGCCCATGGACACTCAGGGGCCACATTATTAGGGACACTTCTACTACTACTGTATGCCATAGCTTTAGCTTTTACACAGTTTAGTCCGTCTGTTGGATTGTTAACACACAAAAGAGGTTATTATGTAACATGAGGTTGATTTCAGCATCTTTGTTGAGTGCCATGATCTGCAAACAAGCCAGAGTTTTATTATCAGATTGTTCTCATTTTCAAAGAGTAGACATTTGTAATAAGTCTTGTATAAGGCCTACGTGTTTGTCCAGTGGAGACCACTTCAAATAAGCGTGACGCTCGTTTCTGTTACAACATTAATGGGGTTTCATTTATTGACATCATCTCATCTGTGATGTTACAGTGACTCACTCCCATGAATACTGTGCTTTTCAGTATTGTGCCGAATGAGGTCATCTGTGCTTGCACATCATACTGAAGGTTAGGTCATTCCACACATATGCGTGCACATACTGTTGCATGCATTGTGAATATGCCTTGCAAACACACAAGCAATCACACCCCACTGCACTGCAGGAGCTGATGGAAGGGGAAGGTGGAGATTTTCCACTGACTTCAGACCCATCCAATCACACAGCAGGTGACCTCAAGCCTGTTCCAATCCAAGCCAATCAGGGCTGGTGATGAGCTCACATTTTTCCATCTCTGCTCCCTGATTTGCTCCTGGTTTCTGACACTGTGCGAGAAGCAGCCTGTCCTCTTCACATGGGAGCTTGTGTCATGCACACAGAATCAGGCAACCTGGGAGCTGTTGATAGAAAAATTTTGCTGTCCCGGTGCTTTGGCATCTACCAAGCATCCGCACCATCATCAATTATTCACAGCCTCAGCAGTGTGTTCCTGTATCCAAGGGTGTCAGTGTTTGTGTGCGTGTATATGTAGTCATGCTTTGCTCTCACTGGATTTTTGGGGATCCACGTTCTCGCCACTCTCTGTCAGCTTTCCCTGGAACATGGGCTTGTTTCTGTGGATTTTCACTGAGCAGCAACGTGATGCTTCATTTATGGACTGGATACTGACTTTACAGCTGATTCACACTGAACCAAGCGCTGAAGGCTCTTCGGGTTCATGTCTTTTACTGGCAAGACCTGCGGATTGCTTGCGTTTTGCTGCTGTCCAGCACAGTTACCAATAAAACAGAATTTCTAGCTATAAACTCTACCTTTCTGGTTTTGAGTCCTTTTTGTTAATTTGTCAAAATGCCTGAAGCTAATTATTTGCTCTCTGTCTCCTGGGGATACATAAAGGTAAGAAGTAGTCTTAAGTTAGCGTGTGACAAGTAATTATTACATTGTTTTCATAATCATGTTGATTAAACAGAGGTGCCTCCTGTGCAATAATGCTTCGTACTGTAGGGGCAATGATGTATTTATTTGTGTAGCCGCATCAGGATGTAACGCACGAAAACACATCATCAGTACATTTGTACAGCTTAGATTTAAAAGCAGTAACATACAGTTTTTACCAGACCAGTTCATTTGACTTCTTGTCATAGTTTTAATGTTGTAATGTCTGTAGATGGAAATAACCAGAACCCCCAGCAGAGCTAGACCGTTTTAGGTCAGCAGTACTCTGGGTTGTTCTATATTTTCAGTGTAATGAGGCTATTTTTATCGTTTTTCTTCGTTGTCTTTTGTTTCACATGGATGAGAAACCACATTCACTGAGTAAATGTTTTTATTTCATGGGATGTCGGTACATACTTAGTCAGCACTCTGGTCTATTTTAAGCGATCAGAATTGATTGTAAGCCATTGTGTATATAATGTACATACAGTTGGATTCGATAATGCAGCGGCGTTGTTCAATACTGTCTGTTTTGTAACGCTTCTGTTTCACATCCACTTTGGAAAATCCCTGATTTCAAGCATTCTGCTTCACATCAGTCAGTTTGGTCTTCAAATCAAAAGCTGGAGCTAAATTTGGACCTGCCACTCCAGTTAGACACAGGAGAGAAAAGTGAGAATGAGTGGGAGAGAGTGTGACAGAGAAAGAGCTGAAGTGAAAGGAAGAAAGTGGGAAAATGGGTTACTGATTACGTACAGCACCGGCACAAAAACGGTGACTTTCCTGGGTACAGTTTCTGTGATGTGACTGGAATCTGGTCGTAAAAGCCACAGTGAACAGAAGCCCTGAGCCGAAATAATCATTTGACGGAAGTTTTTGTGATAGTTAAATATACCTCACACTTTTCTCCTTAAACATCATCATTACTGTATAGCAAAAAGAGAACTGGTTGCTCAATTTTGTTTGCATTGTCTGTCCTCTGTGCACATGTGATTTATTTAAGTATGTATATACACTGCTGCAGAGTTTCATCCTTGTATATCACATATGTATGTGTGTGTCCTCTTTTCAGTTCAAGAGGATGTTGAATAGGGAACTGACTCACCTATCAGAGATGAGCCGCTCCGGGAACCAGGTGTCTGAGTTCATCTCCAGCACCTTCCTGGGTGAGTGATGACAAAGAAAGAGAGACGCACCCGATTTGAATAAAATAAATCACCTCTCTATCTGAAATGACAGCATTAATTCCCAAAGCTCCTGAGTGAATCTGTGGTTTCCTGTTGTGTGTGTGTGTGTGTGTGTGTGTGTGTGTGTGTGTGTGTGTGTCCAAACGTTTACAGTATCTTATAAATAAACCAAGACCATGTTTATATCTCGGCCTGTTTCCAGACAAACAACATGAAGTGGAGATGCCGTCTCCTCAGACACAGAAGGACAAGGAGAAGAAGAACAAGCCCATGTCCCAGATCAGCGGCGTGAAAAAGCTGCAGCACTCCTCCAGCCTCACAAACTCCAATATCCCTCGCTTTGGAGTCAAGACAGAGACAGAGGACGAACTTGCAAAGGTGTGTTAGGTCCCCTAAGAAATGCACAATACTACTACTACTAGGTTAATAATAGAAGAAGGAAAATTCAAAAATGATGTTTTGTCTTTTCTTCTTCAGGAACTGGAGCATGTGAATAAATGGGGCCTTAACGTTTTTAAAATCTCAGAATTCTCTGGGAATCGGCCACTGACAGTTATGATGTACACGATTTTCCAGGTGACAACATTACTTCCTCTGGTCTTTATCTCTCACTAAAAAGAAATCCTTACTGAATCCTAAATATATGTGTCTTATGTTCCTCTGGCTTGTAGGAGAGAGACTTGTTAAAAACATTTAAGATTCCACTTGACACCTTTATAACATACCTGATGACCTTAGAGGACCACTACCATGGCGATGTGGCCTACCACAACAACATCCACGCTGCTGATGTCACTCAGTCCACTCACGTGCTGCTATCCACCCCTGCCCTTGAGGTGAGGCGCATGTGTGCGCACATATACGAATCAAATGAACAGCAACGCACTAATATGTGCACGTGAGCTTTAACACGCTTCCACAATCAGCTTCAATCAACCTCCTGCTTCAATCAATGTCTCTTACTTGCAAGGATGTTTTTGTCCAGTGATTTGATTCAGTCGTCCAAACGCTAGCTCCCCCCTCAGCGCTTTGTTCTTTTTCTTCCAGGCTGTGTTCACAGACCTTGAGATCCTAGCTGCCATCTTTGCCAGTGCAATTCATGACGTGGACCATCCTGGAGTCTCCAACCAGTTCCTCATCAACACCAGTGAGTCTAAATACAGCAGTGTCTTAACAGCTCTGTCAGTGGCTGAGCCGTATTGTTACTGCATGTTCGCAAATCTCGCACTTACAGCTTGCGATGCAGGTGAGAACATGCTCTGTGGCCTCCACCTCACGCAGAAACACACCTTTTGCAGACATTTTAAATATACATAGGTTTCATACATAAATCACCTCACACTCGATGGTCAGTGTTCTTCAGAACAGGGAACACAGATATTCACCACCGTGTTGTTGTTAGTCACGTGTGCTGTTTCGACATGTGATTCACAGGAGTTCAAAGAAGGGATCGATATTGTTCTCGAGTCCCATTTCCTGTAAGACATGATCATTCAGACTAATGTCTGAAGCAAACATCCTCTTAAAAAGCATTTGATCATATGAAAATGAGAGAATGTCAAATAAACAAATCACATGTTGTCGTTTACCTCCTAAACCTAAACACACAAAAAGAAACAGTCCCAGATCATCTAAAACTCCCATGATTCTATGGATCAGCAACGCAGATTTACACAGGGTAAATATCAGGCCCGCCACAGAAGCAACCTGTTTAAATTGGATTAACTGCCACAGACCAGTTCTCCACTTCTGCTCCCTCTGCTTTGACTCCTGTACGGTGGCAAAGCCTGAACCTCTGCTTTAACTGACTCGCTCGCTCATGGAGCTGCCACAGGACTCACAAAATGAACATTTCAGGGAAAGCACAAACAAGCAGAATTTGTTCAGTCTGGGCATTGCCTCAAACAGCCCTTATGGAAGCTATTATGAAGGTGAGTGTTCGTAATACTCGCACACTTAGCTCACAAATGTGTTGTGCTTCCCATAAGCCCAAATGGGGAATCCCTGCAGTAAAGGCAGCGTGAGTCATCCTAGTTAGGAGCCACCACCGCACTGATCTCCTGTCAGCCACAGAGCAACAGAGCAGGATCCCCTTTCTCCTTTCTGTCACTCTGCTCCACTGTGGCCAGCACTAATGCACCTTAATGGAAAATCTAAATACAGCTAGAGGACCTTCAAATGACCCCGAGTCGGGGAAACCTTTCAGCAAAAAACCTGTTGGTGCTTTTCTTCTGCTGTGTCGTATGTAACCGCAGCAGATTTGTACAGGCCTATTAGCAGAGAAGCGTCTCGCTCTAAGTAGAAAAGCAGTGTCACGTTCAAATGAACCAGGGTAAAGCAATGCAAAAATGTTGTTGATTTCACGTTTGTCTTAGCAATTTGTCATGTTCTTAAAATAAATGTTGTGTGCCCCGCAGATTCAGAGCTAGCGCTGATGTACAATGATTCGTCAGTGTTGGAGAACCACCATCTAGCCGTTGGTTTCAAACTCCTACAAGAGGAGAACTGTGACATCTTCCAAAACCTGACCAAAAAACAAAGACAATCACTGCGAAAGATGGTCATCGACATAGTAAGTGAAAATAAAGGCAAGCCTGGCTTCTACTTCTTAATAAATGCTTCCTGAATGAGTACTGATGATTTGTTCTGGGTGTCCGAAGGTGCTTGCAACAGACATGTCGAAGCACATGAATCTACTGGCTGATCTAAAAACTATGGTGGAAACTAAGAAGGTGACGAGTTCTGGTGTGTTGCTGCTGGACAACTACTCTGACAGGATACAGGTTAGAACAAGCATCCAACCAGTCGCTGTGTGTTTTCATGCATAGTTAATGAGCACTTTGCTTCTAGATGCTCACAAGTGTAGAACGTACATCGTTATGATTTATATACAGAACTAGTGGTGCTCAAAACGTGGTGCTGCTTGTGGGTCATGTGTCGTGGTGATAAAGTGTGGGTGCGTCCTCCGTTTTCAGGTTGCACAAGTAGTGTTACTTAAGCTGAAAACCACCACAGACTCACCGCTAGGAACAGAGCCACGCTGTTAGGAGCATCACATCGTTTTAGTTTCACGGGTTGACAGTAGATCATGATCGAGTTAAGGTGGTGCTTCCACCAAACATAGGTCTACTGCTGTGTTTGAGACCTTATTGTTTGTCATATTTAGGTTCTCCAAAACATGGTGCACTGTGCAGACCTGAGCAACCCCACGAAGCCGCTCCAGCTGTACCGGCAGTGGACGGATCGCATCATGGAGGAGTTCTTCAGCCAGGGGGACAGAGAGAGGGAGCGGGGCATGGAGATCAGCCCCATGTGTGACAAACACAATGCCTCAGTAGAGAAGAACCAGGTAACACGCACACATACACATTGTGTACTCACATTCACTCTGTGCACACCCAAATAACCTTCCTGTCTGCCCTGTGTGCTGCAGGTTGGTTTCATCGACTACATTGTTCACCCTTTGTGGGAGACGTGGGCTGACCTGGTGCATCCAGATGCCCAGGACATCCTGGACACGTTGGAAGACAACAGGGAGTGGTACCAAAGCACCATCCCCCAGAGTCCTTCTCCTGCACTGGATGAGTCCGAGGATGGCACCCGGCCCCCAGGAGGGGACAAGTTCCAATTCGAGCTCACCCTGGAGGAGGATGGGGAGTCTGACACTGAGAAAGACAGCGGCAGTCAGCCGGAAGAGGAGGAAGACGAGGAGGAGGAAGAGGAGGAAAACAGCTGTACTGACTCTAAAACACTTTGTACGCAGGACTCTGAATCCACAGAGATTCCTTTGGACGAGCAGGTGGGGGAGGTTGAGGATGAGGATGAAGTGGCGGAAGAGGGGGAGACCCCCTGCTCACAACCACGTGTGGTGGAGGAGAAGTCTGTAGAAGAGGAGGAGCAAGAGGAGAAATCCAGAGAAACATAGCAGTTTATAAACAGTACCTGATGAACTGCTCCTCTTAGTAATGACAGATGATTATTTATAGATTATTTTTGGGTTTTGTGAAGTTTGTCTTTGTTTTTTTATACATCTGTGTTTATGGTTCCAATGCGTGCACTGCTCTTCACGTTGGCCAATCCTCTTGTCAGCTTTGTTCAGACTCACCCACTGGTACTTCAAGTTTTTTTGCACTCAGGAAAACTCTTTTCCATTCCCATTTCTACTGAAGTGCTGTGTCCTTATTTCACTTCTAAGCCTCCGCTTTCTAACTTTGAGTTTAGGACGTGGACGAGCGACTCTGTTCGCTCAGTGCTCTTCATACAATACATGAACGTTTAGCTGTGTTTTATCAAGTGCCCATACTGTACAGAGACGTGATCGGTGTGTTCGAGGACAATCTCCCTCTCGGTTCGGTCATTTCTTGCCCCCCTACTAATTAGGAGGCGCGATATGCTGCCGTTTTGCTGAAAACCTGACGGGACGCCACAGAGATGAAAGCTGCAGCACACTGGGGAGCTTTTCCAGACACATTTCTGACGTGTAAGTCTTCCTTGAAAACCTGACTGACACAAAGCTCAACTCTGAACAGCCATGACGCTGTCCTAGACCTCCTTCATTTTTGTATTGTACTGTATGTAAGATTCAGATATTTTCTAGAATTTACTTTTGCAAACCTAGGCTTTCTTTAGTTGGCAAAGAAGACGAGAGAACTTTTGGAAATCAATGGGCAGCTATGAGTCACAGATTTCCAGTGTTTTGAAAGGGTATCCTTGATTACGTTAGGGTTGTTCTGAGGTGTTTGCACTTGCTCCAATAGCATTTAGACTACTGTTCCCACGCCACTGTACTCATCTTCAGTTCGTCATGTGAGTTGAAACTTTCATTTTTCTGACAAAAACCTGAATTCTTCACACTCATCGAAATTGTTTGTGACGTGTAAGAAGCCTTTAAAATGTATTATTGTTGCCTGCAGTTCTTTTGAACACATCCCGAGACAATGCAATGCTTTGTAGTTGATACAAGAAGCACCTTTTCTAGATGCTTGATTAGTAAGTATGCAGAAATTGTAACGGTGTTTTAAAGTCACTGGTGTGAATCTAAGCCAGTATTATGAAAGTCTTTATTGTCCCCGTTCTCCCTTTCCTCTTTTTCCTATTTTTCCTTTCCATTGTGTTTGAGGTACACGACAGCTGCATACCTGCTAATCTTCAGCCACTCTCTTCTGTTCATTTTACATCAGCATAAGGTTTTATTTTGCCATTGCAACATTTAACGCAGTTCCTGTCTTTGTTTTGGAAAAGACAATCAGCTCCATTGCGTAGTCATCAGATAAGACTGTCCTCTACGTAGATACTGTAATGCACTGATTCATTCATCACCACGTTCATGTTTGTTCACTCTGCGCACTTAGGCTTGAATAGTTCTTTATCACAGCTCGGCCAAGAACCTTTCCTTTTTCCGCTACTCTGTCATTTATCATTTACTCTTGATGTTCTTATTTATTGGTATATTTTTATATTTGTATTTTAAGTCCGTTTTGCAATATGGTGGTACAGTAAATAGTTCACTGTAGCATAGACCACAGTACAGGCTTGCCAGTTACGCTACCCAAATACAGTACCCTTTTTTTCTGTGTACATAAAATATAGAGAGTCTACAAAAAACAAACAACACAAAAACCTTTGAATACTGCACACTGCTTTTATAAAGAGTGCTCGTTTTAATTATGTGTCATTTCAAAACTTTTTATTTAAACTTTTATTTTTTGCCAAGAGTTTTTGTTTTTTCATCCTCACCCAATGCCCTTACGTGTAATAAAATTTTCTGGTTTTATCGCTGTTTACAAACATATTTATTGTGCTGTATATAATATATAATTATTAATGTTATTACTATCATAATGCAGTTTGTTGTAAATGGTTGATTCTTAACATCCCTTTTGGTGATGGCGTGGCTGTATTATGTACCCTCTTGTTGAGAGAATGTTTATTACACATGAGCTTCTGTGTAAAACGATCCATCAACATGTTGCTTAGCTGAGGACTGTCTCAGTCGAGAGAGGGGCAAAGCCAAATTGTTTTTTTAAAAAGAAACTGTTCCTTGGCCCATGGGCTGTGCCTTAAATTCAACTCATGTCATTTACTTTACTTTCTTTTCTAGATCTCTTTTGCTGCATTAGTGAATCTTTTGGCTTGGGTTTGGCCTGGTCTCCTGTTGTGAATCTGAAAAAGTTGCCTTTTTACTCTAGCAGCAAAACTCGATTTGCATTAAAAAAAAAACGTGTCACTGGATACAAAATGTGTTGTCAGTGTAGAGCTTTGTAGAGATTTAGGTCGATCACAAGTCAAAGATTTGCTTCCTGAGTGATGTGTGGCCTATAGCTGGATGTCCAAGAGTCACATTCGCTGCAGACGTGGTCTGAACAGCTCTCACTCCCGTTACGTCCTGCCACTACTCAACGCTGTGGCTCAACCCGTTAAAGACGCGGAGGGGACTCTGCAGTGGCGTCTGTCTGGTTGTGCCGCAGCTCAAACACTGAATGGGACGCAGCAGGAGCGAGCAGTTGGGGCTGGACCATAACCTGCAAAGCACAGAGGCTTTGAGACACATCTGCATGTTCAGCCACTGCTGCATTAATTATGGCTGAAACACTGACAGTGTGTTAATTATCTATGCTCGGCCCACATTTCCACTCGCATTACTTGCAATAGCCAAAACCACTGACATCTTTCTGCCTGGCCAGGAGAAGAGTTTGTTATATTTCTGTAGTGAGGGGGGTTGGGGATTGGGATGAGTGCATCGCTGTCCCAAAACAGGGGCTCTTACTTTGACACGCATACTGTAGATTCTTAACAGCCCTGGACCAATGGAAACAGTGGGTTCTTTTCTCATTATGTGTTCTATTTTTTTATGGTATGAAAGAAAAACACAAACTGTAACTTAAAAAAGGTCTTCAGGACAATTATTTTTGGGTTATGTCTTTAGAATGCCAACCTGTCTGAAAGTTTCACAGGACAATTAAAATATAATTTTAATGGATTCCTTGTTAATTGCAGTCTATTGGATAGCACTGTAGATCATTCAACTTTATGTAGAAAAACAAATAAAAAGAATGGAAAAAAAAAGTTTTTATATGCAATGGATTAAATAAAAGCATGGGTTGATTCTGCCTGCCCGCGTGTTCCGTGTTTTACTGTTGCAGTCATATCCAGTGAGGTACAGGATGGATGTACCGTTTATTTTACTCAAGGTGGTGACATTGAAAGAAACGTTTTAATCTTCTTTGTTTGCTCCAAGTGCTAGATCACAAACCTGTTTCTCTCAAATATCCCTCCATTAACAAACACGCCTGTGCTGCACTGAATGCATCTGCAGAATGTTTATAATGTTGTGAGGATGAAAGTGTTTTTCTCTTCATCTTTCGCAGGAAGTTTCAAACGCAGCTGAGCCCATGAACCGGTTTTGATGTCCAGTCTGTCGATCGATCGTGACTCTGGGTCATACAGTATTAAAACGTTCACAGAGTAAACAGCTTCCAGGTAAATGTGCTACAGTAAACAGTCATTTGCCTCAGAAATAAAGTGGTGTATCATGAGTAAACGTACTTACCGTAGTGCTCACTAGCACCACTGGTTATTAAATATTGGATAATTACAAAGGATACATAGCTACAGTAGCATAATGTACTGTAGCTACAGATTTGACATACTTACAGTAATTTGCTGCATCACCTCAGGATTTGAGTTGTTCTGTAACATCTGTCGGTATCAGTATCTCAGATCTTGGTGCAGACATATCGCTGCAACACTAGGTGGTGTCCGCTGCCTAGAAATGAAACGAGGCCGAGCTCCAGTAGCAGCAGCTCCCCGGTCTGTCCTTCATGCAGTCAACCAAGAGCCACAGAGAATCAGACGAACGTATGTGTGGTCTGTGTCCGTAACAGTATGAAATAACCTTGACTTGAGATCATTACAATAATTTATTTCATGGCTATTAGCATAAAATTATAATATCACACACATACACAGACGTACACACACCGAGCATGTGTACACACATATGCGCAGGGTCTTTGAACTAGTTTATGTGATTCCCTTTTCTTGGAGTTACAACAATATGGCATGGAGGTTATCTCCTGACTATCTTTCACAACAACACTGCATTTTGACATGATAATACAAGTTCAGTCAACACCCAACAGTTAGCAGGAACAGAATATAGTACGTGAACACATTTATACAAAAGGAATACACAAACGATACACTATATTACTTAATGTGTCTCTTCAGTACAGCAGGCACACACGCAGTCACGCATCCAGAGGCGCTCGGACCAAACTGTCCCTCACACGCTGCAGACGGAGTCGTTGGAGAAACTATGTACAGGGTTTAATTCATAAAATATTGCACTTATTGGCCCATTGCATCTCGCAGCAAACGCCACGACAATGCTTCTAAATCTGTAACATAGAGGATTATATACACTATCTTATTTTATAAATCTACACAGATAGTCTGGACTGACTTCATGCAATTTTTGGAGGTTTTATTCAACTATGCAACAAACAACTGACAGTAATGAAGGAACTGTGATGTTTTGGCACAAATGTTTTACTTTTCCTCTAAGACTCGCAGAACGTAAAGGCTTCCTGGGTTTTAAAACAAGCTGCACCTTTTATACTACAGTACATGCACTTGAGCTGTGCTGTGCTCGCTCACGGCGTATCACTACGATGTGTCTGTGTTGTTTCCAGAAGGTTTCTCTTTATGGATAGAACAAACATGAAACTTTAGCGTTTAGGCCTGTCGGGCCGAAAGCCCAACAGTGCGTTTTCGCATATGGCTGTTCATTCCATGCCAGAGCTGATTCGTATGTTACACACTGTACTGTGCTTTGTCAGTGCGAGGTTTAAGATAAAATGCTGGATCGCTGCTATGGAGGACGGTTGACTTCACGTAAGGCCTATCTTTAGGTGGAACAGCACAAATGATTGACTGATTGATTTTTGGCAGCATGCTCATGGCATCAAAACATAAAGGGTCCTATTGGAGGCATGTTTAAACAGTTGCTTTAGTGATTTACAGGGATACCTACAGTATTAGAGGAAATACACATCTACACACAGCAAACTGTGGAAAAAGTACACACAAATACACACACTGAATTCGTTCCAAGAGTAAATACGACAGGGGGACTTACAGAGGCCGAGTTGGAAATGCTAAAAGGCCACTTTTTTATCCAAGGTAGATTTTTTTTTTAAATGACAAAGTTGCACTCATTTGTGACTCTCACTCATGCAGACCCACACTCTTACCGAACAGTCGCACAACAACCACGCTCATTAAACAAAACAAAGCCGCTACATCCTATAGTGCACTAAATCATAGATTTTGGCAGCTTCAGGAGACATAAGAAACCAAAACATATTGTACAAAAAAATAAAAGAATTATTAAAGCACTCATCGACTCTACTTCATCATATTATTATCCTAGGTCTTACAGATTTTACAAGTCTTCAGGATTAACTGTACACTTTGATTATTGATTATTTCCATATGTGGTTTAAACGCATACTAACTAGCTGAAGAATGCGAATATTGTGTCTCTATATTTCACTTATTACAATAGCCATGTCTGCTTGTCTGCGTATCTGCTCTTGATATAAGGTGAGAGTGAGATAATATGACTGCATCTTATAACTCTACCACTAAACTGGGTTTGAACCGTAGTCCAGAGAAAGCAGCACTAGCAGGAGAGATAACGCTGAGGGTGAACAAAAACTGTACACTCTACCGCCTGACGGGACCTGCACTGCGCTGCCGTTCGCTCGGTAACGTCAGTCACTAACAGTTGCATCCGGGCTGCTGGAGGGGCGGAGCGCTGTCTGTGAGTTTGGCCGTGGGGGCGCCGGTGGTGACGGCGGGATCCGTGTCCAAACTCTCGGACATCTTGTCACAAATTAGGTCGACTAGACGTTCGAAGGTCTGCTTCACGTTGATGTTGTCCTTGGCGCTTGTCTCAAAGAACTCGAAACCTTGTGAAGAGGGAGAAATCAAACCTCAACAGGAAACATACTGCAGGTGAGCAACTGATAAACTCTTAGGTACGTTCCTGTGGTTGGACTTACCCAGCTGTTCTGCCAGCAGCCTGCCACTGTCCACTGACACCACTCTCTCCTCTTCCATGTCACACTTATTCCCAGCCAGCACCACCTGTGCGTTGTCCCAAGAGTATGTTTTTATCTGAGTCGACCTGTGTGTAGTTAGAAACAGACACAACAGCATCAATTGACTAATTCACGCAACACTGTGTTATGTGACTGCTGTATTTGTTCGCCGCTTGGGTGAGATCCTTTGGAAAGTTCCCTGAAACATGGCAGACGAAGGGGCATGACCCACCATTTGGACCGGTCCTGAACAGGGATTACATCATCTTTCATATGGCAGTGTGAAATATTTGACTCACTCATGACAGCAGAGGAAAAGTGGGTCCACTTCTGCTCTGTCCTCAAAATATGGGTTTATTTGAACTATTTAGCTTTTGTCACTCTAGGCTTCTGTCGCACCGATTAATAGGCCACTTCATTCCCTCCTGTTGTGATCCCAGCCTGACCGATATCCTAGTTACACAGGTTATCACCGAGACATATGGGGAACACTTACCTGTCAGCATGTTTGGATGAATAGTTATTTAGAGCTAAACAGCCCCGTGTTACAAAATAGCCGATGACAAATGTGTGAAGGCCGTAACAAAGCTAAAACTCCACCTCCTCTGTCGTTCAAAGCATTGTGTCATCCAGACTGGATTATGATAATGTTGTGATTCAGTTGGGCTGCATAATACTCCCTAACCTTTGCTCGCAGGATGCTCGTCCTGACTTTTAATTAGCGGCAGGGTTTGTACCGGTTACAAGTGCTTGGTCAGTAGGTTGGTCTCGGTCTCAAATGAATAACCCCAGAATTTACAGTGTAATCAATGCCGTTCAACTGAGCCATCATAGTATTACGTTTACATGTTTACACACGTGGTTTAGTTTTTTTCTTTTCATCTGTCACCCAGTGTTTCCTGAATACAATTACTGTGTTTTATTTCTTAGCTAAAGTGCATCTCAGATTTTACTGTTAGAGTTAATGAAATCAGCCAAGACTTGACCACAAGACTGTGCGTCCTTTACAGGAATAATTTGCCCTGCCAAATGTTGCATTCGTAGTAGAGTTCCTATGAATCAGTGAGGCGCTTGCTCTGTTCTAACCCCTGCAGGCTGCACACAATATGGAAAGAAATGTAAGGAGCACAATTCTCCCGTGACGTTGCAGTGTGACTAAAAGTAGGGCAGCGAACATAACGCCGGCTGAAACAGGAGCAAAACAGCCAGGAAGGAAAAGGAAGAAACAACAACCAGGTCCAGCTCTGATGTGTCATATTGGTGTGTGGGCCATTCTGAATTCAGCTGCCGTTAACACAAGACAGTATCCCACCCAACAAAAGGTACAGGATATTATGGGTTTGCTGTTAGGAGAAATGAGAAATGGTAAATCACAGTGAGGGAACACTTGTTATTGTAATCAGCATCAACGCTGTAATAAGACCTGCGTTTGATGTCAGTATTACAACATTTCCCCGTTTGTCTCTGTCACAGACAGGAAGCGCGCACGTCACAAGCTTAATTCAGCCCCAGTCAGGAAAGGAGCGGTTGCCGTAGCAACCCAGTTTTTTCTATAACCTTGTCACAAGGAACAAGGGAAAGAGAAAAGTGGAATTAAGGCCTTGGGCAAAAGGAAAAAAACAGCAATGCTGGTTATATGAAGGGTAAAAAAAACAGCCGTTTGGCTCACAGCTGATAAATTGTGTCCTGTCTCATGAGGAAACTCACGGGTAACACTTTTGGCTCCATTAATTAAAATACCAATCACAGACAGTGCTCAGACCGCAGTCCTCCATCAGTGTCAGAGACACATAGAGCAACAATAGGTGTGTCTGGCCTCTCTTTATAAGCAAGTCTTGTTTTACTTGCTTACAATAACTGGACATTTAACTGTAATTCAGGGAGACAATGTGAAGCTTATTAACATATGTCATGCTAATAAAAGAGTACAACACATCAGCTGTGGGCTCCAGCCCTGGCAGCTGCCAGCTAAGTGACGAGGGATCAGTAGACAATGGCCTCAGTCAATGTCATACAATAGGTGCAGGCCAGGTGGGGTGAAGGGTCAGCAATGCTATCTACTGTCTACAAGGTCTGCGTGAGTCATCTGATTTAAAATTTGCTTGCACAGAATGCAGTTGTCTCTAAAGGCAGCTGAGATTCCTCCATGCTTCTCGAGCTGTTCCCGATGAGAACGTCGCTGCTACTGTGAACACAGTCCTAACCTAGAAACCTGGTTTCTGCAGCTGAGAGGACATAGCGTCTGTTAAGCATCTATCAGCAGCAGGGAAGGAAAAGCTAAGCTGCTTAAACTAGCACACATCAGAAGGAAGTGTGCTGGATGATCTGATGCTCATAAAGATATTTTTACAAAGGGCCTGGAGATGATCTCGTCACGCAGAACTGTCAAACCCAGATCAACGGGACTCACCAGTCCTGCACGGCGCCGAATGACTCCTCGTTGGTGATGTCATACATGAGGATGAAGCCCATGGCCCCGCGGTAGTATGCAGTGGTGATGGTCCTGTAGCGCTCCTGGCCCGCGGTGTCCTGCACCCAGACAAACGCTTTAATATGAGGTACAGCAGCACATGGATATCTACACTGTCACGCTTAGCACATGCGCACAGATACACACGTTAATAAGCTGTGGCCGTATGCAAATTCATTCATGCTGTGGATAATCATTACGCTTAGTGCCTCACTAGCTCTGCATCGATAAGATGCCAAAAACAATGACTGGGCTGATTTAATGGATTCGTTCCTCTCCTCGATAAAATAATTACTCAGCTGTGCTAAATACTCGGGTGCAATATTCAGAGCTCAATATATGACATGCATTTCCTAGAAAAGGGGCTAAAAATAGAATTTATTGGTAGGCTGAACAAATTGCTGCAAGGCAGAGCGAGCAGTGATTACAGAGCCTTCGAGGGGTCGCCCATTGTCCACAGATTACCCTGGAAACAAGCGCCCGCTGCACCGCAACGACCAAATGCTAACGCCCAGCACAGGCACAAGACGCTGGGCCTATTGGAAGTAGAAGACATTTTGGATTGTTGCTTGTGTGAAACTGTTCCTGTACTTGGTGGTTTGCTGTTTGAGGCCAGCTTATATAATACCCGATGTCCCTCTTGTTTATATTGTATGTTTACGCTGCTGTTGTTCCACCCACGAGCGTGTTTGCAAGCTTCTGTGAATCATGATGGAGGACTGCTGGCTGCTCCACTTGGCTCTTGTTAAACAGAAGCCCGACGGGCAGCACTGGACTGTATTTGCCACAGTGCTTTTTGCTCTCTGTCAGTCCGCACATGGCGGCAACAGTGTTCCTGTTATAGCCAGAGGACAGCGCTGACCTTCACTCCACAGAGACACAGCTCACACACTACACAAGCTTCTGTCCGTTTACAATGTAACACAAAATAATGCATGTGAATGTGGGCGTCTTCAACGCAGTGACATTCTGAGGAGCATAATGGTGAATTTCATCTATTATTAATGTGGTTATACCAAGTCATGATACAGTTTGCTCCAGTCGTCTCCGTCTCATTAACCTACTGCTTCTTCTAGGCTTGGACATTTCATTACGCTATTGATTCCTGTTTGGATGCTTGACAATGACCTTTGCGTTCCCAAGCTATTTCTGTGAGTAGGTTTTCCTGTTCTCGGTTTAAAAGACGGATCAGGACAGTAATAAATATGCTGAGTCCTGGGAATCTGAGCTTCCTGAAAAGCTTTGCTTGTACTCTGCAGCTGGCGCAAAATCAATGCAAGACGCTGATGCCTTCAAGTGGAGTCAGACACTCGCCAGACTCTTCATTCAGTAAAGTCCGTTTTTCATAAGATTAATTTTTACGATTTTTTTTACAAGATACAGTTTTGCTCTGGTTTTATTCACTTTATCCTAATATGAATCTGTGCTGCTCCCTGCAAATTAACGGTGCAGCTACCGCAATGACATTACCCAGCATCCTTCCCCTTGAACGGCCACTTACGGTGCGTTTCAAAAAAGGAGGAAAGGAAGAGCTAGTGCACGAATGTCAGGTCAAAACTGAAATAAATCACGCAAACGAGAGGAACCTTAACACATCTCAGAGGTATTACAAGACAGACGCAGACGTTCTTCCGTTTCCCACACGTTCTCAGGGAGGTGTTGCTTCTGTGCTCCTCCATGCTGAGCGCCAAACCAACACTTACTAGTCTCCTGTCAGCAATACTGACACTTCCATCTGTCTCCATCCTTACACCGTGGAGCGTCAAACCAAAGCTTTCTTCAGTTAATTAGGCACACAGATGATCCGGCACCTGTTTTCAAGACTAAGGAACAAAGAACTGAACATATTTTAACTGGGAACTGTGAGGCTGAGATTGTGAAGAGAAGTTGTCTTAATTTGTCTCAGTTGTTTGTTGGAAACATTGTAATGGAGCCATTTTTGATATGCAAATGGTCTTGTGTGCACACAACTGTTTTCTATGGCCAATCCTACAGCTTGAAAGCCTATTGATCGACAGAGAAAAATATGGGCAGAGGTCAGGAGAATGTGGGCTCTGGGCACAGATGGACAGCTCAACGGTGTCACTCTGCAGGACAGCCATGATAAAGAGAAAGGGGGGCAGGGCGACTCTGACGAGCCCCTTCCCCCTTAAGCACTCAGGTACAAATCCACCAGATCACAGAAACACGTTTCTCTTAGTATCAACATGCGAACAACTGGATTAAATAGAAGCCTGTACGTAACGTGACTAAAAGGAAAATATAACTGCTTTGGTAAATGTTTAGATTTTCAAGCAGGAAATGTGTTTGCTTTGAAGAAAATTATGTCATTAGATGTCATTGCCATAGAACTTGAGTCTTAAGTTAAGGTTTGTTTTTATCTGCTTTGACCTTATGAATGTTCGATGCTTTGTTGTTGATGTTTCATACCCAGATTTGCAGTTTGATCCTCTTGTCGTTCTTGTACACAGTCTTCACCTTGAAGTCGATGCCCACTGTGCTGACGAAGGCCGAAGTGAAGGCGTCGTCGGCGTAGCGGAAGAGGAAAGACGTTTTGCCCACGCTGCTGTTGCCGATGATCAGCAACTTAAACATGTAGTCAAAGTTTTGGTCCCCTCCCTCTCCCTTACCCTTCACATCCTGAGTGGCAGCCATCTGCAAAAACACAAAGAGAGCAGGGAATAAAAAAAGAAGATCAGCTGTGTTTGACCCGGTTTCTGGTCTACGCATACAGGCCTGTAAGTGAGGACAGAAGAAGCACTTTGTAGAGGCCACAGATCAGAGGAGGCAGACGGCTGTGTCAGGAAAACCAGCACGACCAACACAGCACGCTGACGTACTGATGACAATTAGATAACCAGGATTTAAAAGAGCTGAGCGTGGCCATGCGTCTCTCAACTCCTTTCATTTACATAATTATGTTTTCTTACAAAAATTACTTAAAGAGTTCAATTTAGCTTGTGGACCATTTTGACTCACTGAATTTTATGTGTATAATGTATTGAGAAAAAAACCTGATACGATAGTTTTACATGAAACTGTAATTTCTAAATCGACTGTTCTGAATGTTCCCCAATAACCATCACATTTCTGCAGACACCAAACCACCCTTCACATCTGCTCTTACTGACACACGGAAGGCCTGGTAGTAGAAAACAACGCATCTTACCATCTGCATCTGCCGTTCAAGCATTTCACTACACGCTGTCTGCCCTCAACGACCTAAGAGGACAAGCCTACTGCGAGCACAGTCATCTTTGCTCCAAGGGGGGTGTTTGGACAAAGCCACTGCCATTACATGCCAGGGATGTGAAGCTGAGCTCTCTGTAGCCTATGCAGCCATAAAAGATGCCGGACCTCCATCCTGCTCTGGGTTTCTCTTCGCTTCCGCGTACGAAAAGAAGCCACCATTTAAGCAACGTGTGCAAGGACAGCGCTTTGAACCCTTCAATGCATCGCCGGCATTTACACACACACAGACACACACACACTCGGTAAAAGCCGACATGACATGAAATTAGACGATGTGGGTGAGCAGGGAGCTGCACGCCAAATAATGTAAATTCAGCCAATCCGGGCGGGATCGTTTTATCTACTAAAGACTGTCGCGTAAAGGAAGCTACTAAAACGCGTAGAGGAAACCAACCTGTTCTGAAGGCCTCGACTCTATCTGTGTCTGCGCCTGATTTACAAAACACGGCTTTTATATCAGTGTCTATCTCGGCGGTGATGTCTCTCTGTGGAGCGAAGACCAATTTCAGCACCTGGGAGCTGTCCCCTCCGCTTCAGATCTGGCACGCGCCCCGGAGCTGACGAGGCTGCTGCTTGGCGTGAGGAAAGGAGATGAGCGCGCGCACAGGAGCAGCGCGTTTCGAGCGCCTCTCTGGCGTCACCGCAGACGACGGAGGCGATCAAGCCGATGGGAGTTGTAGTTTTTGCTTGACGTCACGAGGAGGGGACCCAGCGACTGCACAGGCAGAGGTTTGACTACAATACTCGGCATGCAGCGCGTCACAGCTGTCGACGGCTGGATGATTTACAGAGGAATCGCAGAAAAAGCCTGTTTGGTTGTGTTTTTAATAACCATCACACGGGTAATAGCAAAAGGGCAAAACAGCTGTACCATTACCACCCTCCGTGTTTCCTTACAATTAGCATGTGGCGGATTGATGCTGTTCCTCTCAACAGTTAAACCACAGCCTACTCCTTACCTTCGCATACAAGTCCATGTGTGTCCTTATAAAATAAAAATTCACTCGTTTAGTTAAAAGTCCAGTCTAGCACCTAATAAACTCTGCGCGGGTCACTGGAAATATAGTTTACATCAGGAAGCAGCCTCTTCTTTTGCGTCAGCGCTCGGTCTCGCAGCCCCCCCTTCCCCGCCCATGTAGCCAGCAGGCGGCTGAGCAAATAAGAGGCCCGAGCGCTGATGAATGTGATCATTGCAGGGCTTTTAACGGGAGCTCATGCAAAATGAGGCAGCATATTTGCAAGTGTAATCACATAGTCCCGTCCAGGCGGGTTCTCAGAGCTGGGTAATTAATTGAAGAGGTGAGGATGGGAGTGAGGATCAGCGGGTTCTGTTTGACTTCAAATCACCGACCTCGACTGTCTCCAGCTCCTTATCCCTCACTAGAGGCCGGCACGGATTTCAGTCCACCGGTGCGCAGACACAACAGACGTTACATAACCGTGGGCACTGAGGTAGAAACGTCGGCGGCGTCTTGTCGGATATTTGATTGGTTGTTGAAGTTACAGGGCGGGATATGCTGCCGACTGGCTGCACTTTGGCTCGAGGACCTGCGCGCGCGAGCGTGCGCACAGGCGGCTAAGTGCGCCGAAGACGAGGGGGCGTCTCGGGTAGGCTGCGCAAACATGTCCGTTGCTGCAAGCGGCAGCGTTTTGCGTTATAGCTTGACCGACTTAGAGAAGCCGCGCAATGTTATTGTTTGTCAGCACCTACGTTGCGTTGGTTATTTTAACTTTAGCCGAGTTCGACCACGCTTTCAACCCCGTCAAACAATCTGTCCGCGTGTTTCTGAGACAGTCGCTCTGCTGTGGCTGCTTTTCATCAGGTGTGACGGGAACCGAGTCGAGCGGTTGTCCGTGACCTGGCCCGTGTTTTCAGAGAGTTTCAATACTGCTCGAAGTAAACAAAACTTTTCTAGAAGGTTTGTGGACGCGGCCTCTGCAGCGCCACCTGCCGCTAGAAAGTCGCATCTGGCGACATTTTGTTCTTGGCAGCTCTCAAATCTGCTGTGGTAACAGATCAAAGAGCTGTAGCTGCGCGCGTCCAGTGGCCACGTGGTTCTGGAGTGAGCTAAATGGCATAATTTCTAATATAACTGCTGAACCTTCACGTTATATAATATAATAATAATAATAATAATAATTGCCATTCAAAAAAAGGTTGTAACTGACATTTTAATTCTGCTGTCAACTTGTTTGTTTGCAATATTAACACACAGTAATTTTTTAACCATGTGACATTTTAATAAACACAGATATAAAATGGGAAGCAGTTAGAACATGTAACGTTTTCCAGGGTGCAGCCTCTCTCCTGGTGTTTGCTTTAATGGCAACCGTTGGTAATGGAGGACGCTATCGAGGTCATTCTGCAGGACCACGACCGGGTCCTTCCCACCAGCAGACCCCACCCTGTGTTTTCGGCCTGCACAGGCGCTCTGCTTACCGGCTTGTATGGAGTCTGGAGTCTTTTCGTCTTGCCTGGCTTTCGTAAAATCCCATGGAATTTAAAGGTGCGTGAAAGTACTGCGACATCCTCTGTGATTATCTTATCGTATCTTCAGAGTGCTTAGTTTATCCATCCACCCGTATCTCACAGTACCAGACTAAACCACGAGGAAAGTAGAGTTTTACAGTATTACTGACTAGAGCCACAGCTGGAAGCAGAGAGAGAGTCTGTAGAGATTCGTTATGCAGTAAGTGGGAGATCGGATCCAAGGCTAACGTCACAGCGCCCAGCAGACCAGACTGTTCTGAGCAAAAAGTCAGTTCAATAAGAATCATGGTCAAGATGACTCATTTCTGTGAAACGAACTAAAGTCATGTTCAAGGTCCATTTCACGAGCGGGATGGAGAGGAAGTTTTTAATGATGACAGTAATGGCACCATCTGGCATGTGTTGACTTGCTGTCTGTCCGTCCTGTGGCCCAGGTTCCCTATTTGCCCTCCAGTAAAGACCAGACACTGAACGCTATGAAGCTGCTTGAGGGACGGACAGGTCGCTTAGCAGATTTGGGATCAGGTGACGGAAGACTGGTTAGTGAGCTGCAACCTGTAACAGCCGCTGTCACAACAGACACAGGCTACCAAATGATCTGACGTCATCCCGCTTGACTTCGCAGGTGTTTGCTGCCTCGTCTGCTGGTTTCCAGTGCACAGGCTTTGAGATCAACTCCATTTTAGTGACGTACGCCAGAAGCAGGGCCCGCTGGACAGGGGTCCCGTCCACCCAGCTGGCCTTTGTCAAAAAGGACTTCTGGAAGGTATGAACCCAACACAGGCTTGTTTCTTCAGGCCTGATCCAGTTTGTTATATGACCCCATATGTGCCCTTTTATAGACCGATTTGTCTACGTACAACAATGTGACAGCCTTCCTCGCTCCAAGCGTGGTGAGTTTCCCCCAGCTGTGTCTTTCCTCTCGTTTCCCCTTTGATTGCTGAGTCTGATTCATCACATCAATTGACTGATTTACAGATGGGGGTGCTTGCTGAGAAGCTGCTCAAAGAGCTTCCTGATGACGCGCGTGTCATTGCCTGTCGCTTTCCATTCCCTGACTGGCCGCATCAGGCGTCTGCCGGCTCCGGTCTCGACCAGACTTTTGCTTATGACATCAGCACCGTGCGATCACACGTGAGACGTGTGCAAAACGCAGCCGTATATTAAGTCACAGTCTTTGGGTTATTTGCTACGTTCTCAGCAGCACAAACTTCCTCTGTACTTACTACTACTACTACTACTACTACTAATACTTATAGAACAAATGTTCTAAAATGTGACAATTGAATCATTCGACCACTGGGGACATTACTGGTATAGGTTATAATCACTTGCTGACTCTGAAGCATTTCAAAGATCTTTGATTGATGAAGTTATTTCAGCGTCTCACGCTGCACACGTAGCTTCTATAGGTGATTGGTGGAAGAATGGTGCCAGAATGAACCAAACCTCTGTGCTGTCCGTCTTGACTTGATACATCACCTTTTAAAACCCACTTTGATTTTGTGAAAATGTAGTGCAATTAATGTAACTTGATCATTTTTGTTTGTTCAAAAGAAAATGAATGCCTGTGTCCAGCTCAAGGCCACTCTGAGATCAGTGTGCTGCGTTAAGCGCGGCCACCTCCGTTGTTTTATAACGGTCTGTGTCACTTGAGATGGTAACTGGGTGGAGAGATGGTAATTTTAGTCTTCTTTCTATGACTTAGAGAATAAAATTAGACATGTGCCAGTTGTTTAGCTTTGAGTTCTTATTAAGATTCTAAACAGTTTATTAAGAGTTTAGATTTGTTGTTGCGCTAAAAGTGTATTTTTATTTAGTAAAGAAACTACTAACTGAGCAGAGAACTGGGCTCTGTGATACTTTCCTATCTGTACTTTAGCAGCTTCAGTGCACAATATAAATCTGCGACCAGTGCAGCCTTTCTTCTCAAACCATGTGTGTACAGTGCAGCACAGTATTCACTGTAGTGGATGAAGTAACGTTGGTAGAGCAGCTCTGGGACCTGCTCTGTACCTAAACTCTCCAGATGAGGGTGCTATTGCTCCAACGAGCCAACCGAAGAGTTTGCTGAAACACAGTGGGATAAGGGGAACTTGAGCAGAATGCAGAAAGCCTGTGATTCCTGCATAGTGAACATTGTATACATTAAATGACATGGTCAATTATATTTCGCACTAAAATGCCAGAGGCGCATTCACCTGCCCTGGTTGGATGAACCAAACAGGTCAACTACAGAGCCTGTCTGATTACTATTGTGGAAAGCGACTGGTGACGCGAATAATGGTGCAAATCCCAGAATGATGTCCGACGTAAACGCCACGCGCCGTTTTATTCCCTTTCATGTCATGACCGTGTCAGAATCATCAGCGCCAATGAACGCGCAGGGTAATCGATAGCAGGCCGACCTCATGCTCCTATTTCACTGACGTCAGAGCGAGGGGGGCAGACGGTGGGCGGGGTTAGGAGGGTATAAAGGCTCACTGGCTCGGTCTTCGGGCTTCATTCCTGGGTAAGAGACGAGAAAACGCAACAAATGGAAGTACTCAGAAATATCGGCCCGCAACAGTCGAACAGCAGCGAGATGTGTGAGGCGACGCAGAGGTCCTGTGAGCCTCGTCGGAAGAGGTTGGATGAGCGCAGCGCGCCTTCAGAGATGGCCAGGATCGTCACTGACCCTGTCACGGGCAAGTGCTACTGCCGTGGAAAAGTTTTGGGAAAGGTAGCGCAAAGCCCAGAATCTGAGAGACGCACTGGATTTACCCTAAGCCGAAGACGCAGCGCGTTAACCGTGTTTTTCCTCTTTCCAGGGAGGCTTTGCGAAGTGCTACGAGATGACAGACCTCTCCACCGGCAAAGTTTACGCAGCCAAAATCATCCCACATGCGCGCGTCTCCAAACCTCACCAGCGTGAGAAGGTAAGCGGCTCCGGGCTGCAGTGCACTGGTGTCACTGGACGACAGATGTCACGACGTTGCCTGCAATTACCATTGTTACAATTATGTCTCTCTGCTTATTAGATTGACAGAGAAATCGACCTGCACCGAGTGTTGCACCATAGACACATAGTGCACTTTTATCACCACTTTGAAGACAAGGAGAACATCTACATCCTGCTGGAATACTGTAGTAGAAAAGTAAGTGTGTCTGCTCTGCTTTTGATCCAGTCATTAATTATTCCAGTCAGCAGTTTCACAGCATTGCACCTTGGTGAGGCAGCACTTTGCTGATATCACAAAGGAGGCAAACCTGTATAACCACATAGGCTTATAGAATTAAAGAAAGTCCTCAAATCGAATAGGACTTTATTCATGAAAGCGTAGAAGAAGCAGCTGTGTAAACATTTGTTTCTCTGTGTTGTGTTTTTACAGTCTTTAGCCCATATTCTGAAGGCTCGTAAAGTGCTCACAGAGCCAGAGGTGCGTTACTATCTAAGACAGATCGTTGCTGGATTGAAATACCTGCATGAACAAGAAATCCTTCACAGAGACCTTAAGCTTGGTAAGCTCGGCAGTGACACGCTACATTGCTTTGTGCACGTTTATAAAGATGCACATTACGCTCCGAGGACTTGATTCCTGACACTAGCTCTTTCCTTTCCTTGTTTTTCTTCAAGACAGTCTTTGATCCTGGCTTGAATTTCATATGCTCATCATCTTGCTCCCTTCATCCCCACAGGTAATTTTTTTGTGAGTGAGTCGATGGAGCTGAAGGTCGGTGACTTTGGTCTCGCTGCCAAGTTGGAGCCAGCAGGAAATCGGAGGAAGACGATCTGCGGGACTCCCAACTACCTGTCCCCCGAGGTGCTCAACAAGCAGGGTCATGGCTGTGAATCCGACGTGTGGGCCCTGGGCTGTGTAATGTGAGTATCAAAAAACGCATTCATTAATTAACAAACATCAGTTTGTCTTAAGACTTGTGTGACAAAGTGAACTTATGTGGCGTCATCAGCTCATGTCTGACCTCTACTGCTGCAGGTACACCATGCTGTTGGGCCGACCACCATTCGAAACCACCAACCTGAAGGAGACGTACCGATGTATTCGAGAGGCACGTTACTCCCTGCCCTCCTCCCTGTCGCCACAGGCTAAGCAGCTAATTGCCAGCCTGCTAGCCAAGATTCCAGAGGACCGACCCGACCTGGACCACATACTGAGACACGATTTCTTCACACAGGTAAGACACTATTCTCATCTGTCTCCCTCTCTGTCAGTTCCTCTCACTTTCTGTGCGTCCCTCTAAATGTCACTGAGTAGGCGTTTGACAGTCACCCCCTTCCCACCATAAACTGACCCAGTTTTGTGCACCGCAGGGCTTCAGTCCAGAGCGTCTGCCGGCTAGCTGCTGTCATTCAGCACCAGATTTCCATGTCTCCAGTCCCGCCAAGAGCTTCTTCAAGAAAGCTGCCGCTGCGCTGTTTGGTGGGAAGAGAGACAAGGTCAAATACTACGAGACTCTGAGTGAGTATTATCTAAGCCATTGTGTTGTATGCTTTGTAGAATAATATCTGCAGTAACATGTCACATTTATATTTAGATGTGCATTGTAAAGGTTCATACTCTGATGTTTGTGTGCCGTCTTTGTCTACTATAGATAAGTTAACCAAAGAGGAAGAGGAGATCTACAAACTGCAGCACGACCTGGAGAGAACTGTTATTAGCCAACAACAAAAGATTCCTGAGGTAAGAGGGAAAACAGGATATTTACCACAGTGTATGTGATGATGATGATTCAGAAAACATTATTCATACAGCCATTAAATAAACGGGTCGCTTTTAGATATCGTGTAGAGGAGAATCCAATGACTCATTGTGATGCTGTGCGAAAGTTTAAAACAAGCAGAGTTTCAGAACTTACTGAAAGCACTTATTTTCAACCTTTAAGCCAACCACTTTACATCTGTGGGTGACCGCTGAGTCATAGTAGGAAGAGATGATCTAAATTCGCACATTCTAAGCTCTGTCGTCACTCATTCCCACCTCAGAATGGAAGTCCACTTCCGCCATCTGCAGAGAACCCTGTTGCCCCGGCAACAGAGAGTGAGTCCCCGACGATGCGAGACACCATCCGTCTGATCGTCAGGGGGAGTCTGGGGAGCTGCAGCAGCAGCAGTGAATGTAAGTCTATTAGCACATGCACACACAGACACTAGAGGTCTAATATAATGCTCTGTTTTAATGCGTGACTGAATTACGCAGACATGAATCAAATTAGTGCGTGAACGACAGGGTGCATAGTCATTTCTTGCACTGCGGCGGTGTGACATCAAGCTAAATGACCCCCTGTCGTTGCGTCTGAAGGTCTGGAAGACAACACTACGGGGAGCGTGGCCGAGACCGTTGCTACTGTGTTGAGGGGATGTCTGGAGAACATGCCTAAAGGTGAGTTACCCCAGTGAAATCATTACCAAACCATCAACTGTGCACGTCTCTAGTGATGCAGCTAAAGCCCCTTATTTGTATATGACCTTGAAATGTGTGGATCAAAGACCAAATGAAAAGTACATTGTGTTCCATTGGCTGTTGGTTTGAACTCTGTTCATAGTTGAGTCTCAGCACTGGATTAGATAAACCAAGAGGACTGTGCTGTAGCTCTATTTTAATCTGGGACTGTACTTCAATCTGCATTCAAGTTTGTCACTTCTTAAGATCTTTCACGTAATCGTATTCTAATCCTTGCTTTGTGTTCTCACCCTGCAGCGAACGACATTCCTCAGGACTCAAACAGCTGCAGCCTTCAGTGGGTGACTAAATGGGTGGACTACTCCAACAAGTACGGCTTTGGCTACCAGTTGTCTGATCACACCGTGGGAGTTCTCTTCAACAATGGCACCCACATGAGCCTCTTGCCAGATAGAAAGTATGCATCCTTCCATGCAGCGCTCCACCTTTATTTGAAAAGTTCTTAGTCATAAAGTTTAGTATAATGGACAAGGCTTGTTTAAGCTTGCTGTGCTGCACAGACTTATCCAGCATAACCTGTTAGTGGTTGGGATTTAATTAATAACTTGGTGTGACTTCTTAAGCTTCACGCTATTATCTTGTGTTTGATCTGTTTTATTGTTGCCAAGCGTTTAACTCTTTAATCTTCTTCTGTGTAGGACCATCCATTATTATGCAGAGTTGGGTCAGTGCTCTGTCTTCCCCACATGTGAGGTTCCTCAGCACTTTGTGGGTCAAGTAACTGTGCTCAAGTACTTCTCTCACTACATGGAGGAGAACCTCATGGATGTAAGTGAATATGTGCATTCAGGCCACTCCTCTATTCATTCCTGTCATATAAATCTTCCTTCCCTTTGTCTTTCAACCCCCCTAAAGCATTAGAAACATATCCTACAAGTGGAAACGAGTCTAATCCTCATGTTACTCTTGCTGTCTTAGGGCGGGGACTTGGGCAGCATGACAGATGCACACATGCCCAGACTCTACCTGCTGCAGTGGCTCAAGTCAGACCGCGCCCTCATGATGCTCTTTAATGATGGCACTTTTCAGGTATTTACTATCAAAGGAAATTTGCTGGGTGTGCTCAGACATGTTTGAGGACATATTGGCATTATGTGAAAAATGGAAAATAAACTAATAAATGATTTGCCCTTTTCCTTAATTTCCAAAGGTCAACTTTTACCATGACCACACCAAGATCATCCTGTGTTGCCAGAGGGATGAGTACTTGCTCACATATATCAATGAGGACCGCGTCTCCAAAACCTTCAAACTGAGCTCGCTGCTGAAGTCGGGCTGTCCCGCCGACCTGCGCGAGCGCATGGTGTACTCGCTCAACATGCTTCTGCAGAGATGCAGCTAAACCCACCTGAGCGCGTTTTGAACAGCGCTGAACCAACGAACCAGTGGATCGTGCTTCTGCAATGCTGCAGTGGAACATTCAGAAAGGATCCGTGTGGCCCAAGGACGCATGTGTGCAAAGTGAATTAAAATTCCTGCACTGTTGCACCTTCATGACTCAGCAGAGGTGCAGAGTATATACACAGAGGCTGAAACAGAGGGAGAGAATGAAATGTAGCACAATGACTGTAGGTGATGAAAAGGGCTGATTTGTATGTGGATGGCTGAAGGAGAGGAAGGGCTGAGGATATTGGTACGAATGAGAAACCCCAGCTGTTGGAGGTGTGGGGGGGGGTTATGTGTGGGAAGTAAAAGCCAAGGCTGGGCTGGCACCAGCTTAAATGTGTACAGTGCAGTGGAATCTGTTTAGAGAGGCAGTCGGTGAACTGTGGAACATTGTAAATGATGTACAGTGTATGTCAGTGACATGAATTGACGTGGATGCTACACAAATACGCTGTTTATATGTATGAGTGTGTGTGTGAGAGAGTGGGAGGGGTGTAATATCACACTAACTTCTTAAACTGTGATTTGTTCTCCTTAGTGACAGATGGGCTCAGCACATCAAGCTGGGCTTCAGAGGGGTGATGTGAGGGAGGAGAAAGGGGAGAGAATGACATTAAAAAAACGTACTAGAGATCCTGAAGGGATCCTTTAAGAGCCATTATCACCTTGGTAGAAAGCGTCCTAAATAACTTATTGTGTGGAAAAAGTGCAGTATTTATTTATTTAATAATAAACAGCATTTTGTAAAAAAGAAAAAAATAGTCTTGAGTACTTGTCCTGCTTATTGATGTTTTCCATAACACAGTGTCTCCCACAGATGATACTAGACTTTCACTGTTCAGATTTGTGATTTGTTGCAAGAAAAAGAAAATGACCTGTGTGTCTTTAAAGCAGCGGTTATGTGAACAAACCGCATCTGTCATGAGATTAGATTAAACCTAATTACGCTCATATCGGTCCAAGAATCCGAACGGAAGCGCCTTCAAGCCTCACGTGTTATCATTAAGCTTGTGCTTGCAACACGAAATTAGCATTTACAGCATGATGACCTCATGATAGAGGTTCATGTTTACAGTGAAGTTGTTTACACTGTGGGTCATGCCCCACGGTGGATGGCAACGACGACTGACTGAGCAATGTGACTGACCTTGTTTCACACAAGCGCACCCTCGCTCTGGCACACATTACGTCCCGTACAAACAACGGCCACAGATAACCAGATGTGCAGGCAAACACACAGGCTGGATAGGGAACGCGAACGTGTATTCAGTCGCAGAGTGAAGCGCAGCTTGGAGGCAGGGAGACCAATAAAATGACACACTCGGCTGTGCTATGTCAGCCGTTACATCAGCGCTTTAGAGGCGAAGTGACTACAATCATTCTTGGACATCCTTTCCCATTCACTGGCTGTCACCATGGAAACAAGCAACCACTTTCCACGTTGCTGAGAGCTGGAAATCAGCGTAGGCTGCGTAAAAGACGTCTGCATGGGTTCTCGCTTGTGTCCTGTAACTCGTGCCTCTGGCCGCACTTGAAGTTTGGGGATGTGATCCGGCTGTCTGCTCATCACCTCTTCACGTTCCATGTTTATGTAATGATGGGACTTGAACATGTTTGAGTCATCGCTTTAGATGTTCACTCAGAATATCTTGTGCTCTTCAGAGTTCAATAATGAATGCCTCATGCATAAGCATACCCACACAGACAGGAGCAGAACAGGAAGTAGCCTACAAGAGAAGGGAGCAGGAATTATTCATGACGACACCTCTAGGTCTGAGTGCGTCTGTTTTGACAGTAATGGCCCCTGGAATGGATGCTTTAGTCAGACAGAAATAGACTCTGTTATTGATGTGAAGTTTTCTGGCTTTTAAAGGCATTTGTACCGCTGGTCCCAACATCTGAGCATGAGTGGCATCTCCATCTGACGCTGTGCACTGAACCAAAATAATAACACGGTGCTGGAACAGGAGAGAGGAGTGGTAGAAGTTTCTCTGAGGTCATATGTGTGGAAAAAAGTGTTAATACAATACAGTCGCAGCAGCATTAGATTCGGGTCAGGATTCTGCAAATGTTCCCGGATCACCTTTACTGACCTTCACGAAAACCATTTACACCTCTGTGAACATTAGACCTGGATGAAATAGCCAGAGTTCCTTCCAGAGATCAGAAAGTTCACTTTTGAGCACTGCTGGTTTTCAGTATCGCTCACACAAACCCGACCCTTTGTCACGTCGACGGCAGGAGCAGCTGTGCGTGCGGGCTCTTCTCTGGATGAATCTAAGCTGGAGTGACAAAGGGGATCCTTATACCTCAGCCTCTATCGGAGTTTTCTGCAGGCAGAAGGGTGAGTCAGTTCGACATTAAAAGTGATAGTAGGCACATTCTGAGAAAGAAAAAAAAAACTAGTTTTGATATGTGCACTCATGGGATGCACTTGGGGGATTAGAAGGCTTTTGCATTTCAAATGTCAGTGCTCCTCCTCCCACTGTGTGCACAAAAACAGATGGGCTGTAGAGGTAGCTGAGATGACTGTAGCTTTGTCCATTCTCTGCTGTAGCCATGTTAGAGACGAGCAATGCAGTTAAACTTGCAAAGTTTGCCAGTGAAAACGTAGGCAAATACTGTGTTGTTGTCTCGCTGAGCAAAAGAAGTGCAATTGTGCAGGAAGGTGCTTCTCAGCGCGTCTGGTTGGCTCCCCAGTGCTTTAATACATAAGGTGTTGAGAATAAGTCGCACACTGGCTCAGTAGTGTGACATTTATGCTCCTTTGTCTGATTCCTACTTTTTCTACAATCGCCTCTTAAAAGGTCTTTTTTCCTCCTGGCTGAAAATAGAATCATGTGGGTAGATACAATAACTTTTGGGTTATTTATGGATGAAAGGGTTCTGGCAAGTGGGCGCCAAAGAAAAAGTAAAAAAAGAACACAAGCATTTAAGACGCTGAAAATCAAACTAGACATCCACAAAGGAAATGTTATAACATTTGTGAGTCCTGAGCTGCATTCGTTTGGGTGCATTGAACGTTCACAGAGGTTCCGTCATAACTGAACTGCGTGCACTTCAGGTTTCATTAAATGCATGTCGTCACTGGATAAATGCGTGGAGCTTTTCTCCATTCAGGCTCTAAACACGTGTCCTGATAACTTGGTTAGAGTGAACTGACATGAACCGCTGCAGACAGTCTACGTCACATTTCTGTGTGATTGTCGCAATGACGCGAGTAGTGAGAGGCGAATCGTTGCATGTGACTGCCAGAGGTTTTTGTTCAGGCTGTGCTGCGTCTCCTCTAACACACCCTCCACCATAATGTCAGTGTACAATGTGACTTCCCCGAAATGGGGCTATGACCTGCTGCCTTATTTAATACAGTAAAAACATCACATGGCTGAGTGTGGGCAGCCTTCTGATAGAGGGCAAAGATAAGACTGAAGACACTGAGCAAGTAAAAGCACTAGGACAGGTTAGTGTAAGCTGTGTATCCTGCGTGTACTCCTTAATCTACATAAAATCTCTCGTCCTGTAATTATAAAGATGTTTCCTTAAGTGCTGACCCTCACATAAACAATATAAAAACGGCTAAAATAAATCTTAGCTTAATTCGTGAACGTTCAAATCTGCCTCTTCTCATCCGTGTATTTTAGGTTCATGGTTGCAATTCCTGTGGGAAGGAAAGCTAGTCCAAAAAGTCCTGCAGCATCAACTTCCCCGTCCTCTCATTATAACATTCAGTCAGTCTTTTTGCAGATGATCTCTGAAATGAGCTGGGTTGGGAGATAATTATTGTGTTAGCTTGTCATTTGGTTTTGCTGCAACAAAGTTGAAACTGCATTCCACCCATACCAGAAAATGAAAGGGTGCCTTATGGTAAGTTCAAACTCCCTTTTACAAAGTTTCGACTTGTTTGAGCTGAGATACATGCTCACATTTAATTTGTTACAACTAAAGCTGTCACTTCGAAGATCAAAGACGATGCTTGATAAAAAATCTCTGCAATATGGTCCGATTGCAAACCTGTTAATCGGACTAATATGAAACTCTGGACGAAAGCAAACTTTGAACGCACTTCAGTTTGCAAACGAAGAAATCATATATACGTATAAAGGTTCCTCCTCCCATTAGTCCATTACCTTATGATTTAAGCATTATAGTCACACGTTTCATACACTGAGCAGTGTTGGTGGACAGCAAACCTTTTTGAAAGGATCTGTGAAGCGTGGCAAGTATTTAAATATAACCCTGTCTTGTGGAAAGAGGAAACTCCAGAGGCTTCAAAGCAGGGTTTCAGTCGTGTGACTCATGGAGATCGAAGGACAAAGTAAATCCTACACTCACACACACACACACATTTAAACATTCTGCATCTAACAGCTATACAGATACATGTTCACAAGCAATGAGAATCAATATAAATTATGTATTTTTAAGATAAATGTGTTAATGTCAGATGTGTGTTGCTGCATTAGCGGTTCCTGGCTAAAGACTGTGTATTTTCTACAGTCCTGGTTCTGTAGGTTTAGCCTGACTGTTACTGGATGGTCTGTGACACAACCTGTGTGCATTTGGCATTTGCCTAAGCTCAGAGTAACAAGCCTTTGTCAAGTAAATGCCACTGGTAATGTTATCCAGATGCACAGGCTAAGTAATGGTCTGGTGGCAGATGGAGGAGGACGAGGTCCAGATGTCAACTAGAGAAAGACGGATGAGTGCAAACACGCATGACATAACAATTTTTAAGTAGTTATTGTTATAGATAGATAGATTTACGTCACTGAAACATTTCCATAGCTGACAAACAGCTAAATTTTCTTCTCTGAGGCAAAACCATTAGATCCTACAAAAACCTGCAGAGGAAATATAGTATTAACACAGCAAATCAAACCTAACCACCTGTCATTATGCACCTGTAACTGCTTTAAGAATGACTGGCTGAATGAAAAATCCTTTCAGCTCAGTACAGACAGCCGTTATGTCTGTCACTTTGATATATTCCTGCCCTAGTTCTGGTGTTCATTCATAAAATATCTCTTCGCTGCAGTAATGAAAAGGTAAAATGCCAGGACAAAGAGGAAACAGAGAGTGTGGCAGGAGGTTAGTATGGTCAAGGGTGATGTTTCCGGGGATTCGTATGACAGTCCCATCGATGAGCCAATCAACGCATCATCTCTCATAATAGATCGCCAGTCTCCACTTGCTCTGCCATTGAGTGGAGTGGGAGACACGCTACTGTTTCCATGGCAACTGGCATTCACATCCTCGCTCGCACGTAAACATCCAGCTGCAATTCATTTAACTGCTCTCTATTAGTCATCCAGTACTGCGTGCACACTTCGTCGGTTAAACGTTGAGATCATATCATTTCATACAATCAGCGAAGTCTCATTGTACTTTTCGTACTTTTTGTACCTTTTGCTGGTTACTCTATTCACTACTCTACCTTTTGAATAATTCACTGCTTGTCATTGCAGGAACAATGAATTTTTAACAGCTGTTACTGTCTTTGCTCCTCACTTTACTCATCTGCTTATCTGTCGCAGCTGTACTACATTGAGGTGCTGCCTTTCCTTAAACTACATCTGTAGTCGTCTTCCAACTCAGCTGAGGCTTGTTTGCATCGCACAGAACAGGATTTACTCACCTACTTTGTTTTGTTTTCCAGCGTTTATCTGCCTTATCGCTGCTCGTCTTGTGCCACCAGTGCTATACTCCCTGTATTGTTCTCCTGCTGATACCCACAGGAAGTGTCCACCCAGATAAAACATGTTGCTGTGCAAACATTCTTATCTCATGCTTTTATTTAGACTGTTTGATCACAGCCCAGACTACTGTTCAAATCAAACATTTGAAGTAACAAAAATATGTTAATAATGTAAAACAAGATTCCAACGACTCAAGTGTTAATAATAAAACTTCAGCACAGACGTCATGAGAGTCAGGTTTGGT
This sequence comes from Macropodus opercularis, assembly GCA_030770545.1. Lineage (NCBI taxonomy): Eukaryota > Metazoa > Chordata > Actinopteri > Anabantiformes > Osphronemidae > Macropodus > Macropodus opercularis. The sequence continues at coordinate 5,579,608 of CM061097.1, read as the reverse complement.
TATTTTGTAGTGTGGTATAGGCTGCACATTCCTATGGTTACTATAGAAATAGGCGGCGAATGATGGACACAGCCGTTTGAACAAACCTCAAACTAGCAAAACAACAAAATAGCTGTTGATGAGCTGTCGTGCTACTTACAGTACAGTTAGCTGTGCGACAGGACAAAAAGCTGCTGTCACAGTCTGTATTCCTTTCAGAGGAAGTGAACAGGGGCACATCCTACTGGATATCCTCTGCTGTAGCGTGTGGGATGAGATGGGAACAATAAGCTTGATGAGTTTAGGGAAGAAGAGAGAGGAAGTGGACAACACCGATTTCTAGAAAAACCCTGGTTTAATTTTAGAGCTAGCAAGTGTGATAGTACATGAGCTTGAAAGGGGAAGCAAAACGACAGTGTGGCATTAAGGACCTACACGTGCTACAAGTACAGGGTGGCAAAAAAGTAGAAATGTAAGAAATGTGTCAGCTGATGTCTGGTCTTACTGTCGTGCCAGACAGTTCTGTCACAAGATCCCAAAACAAATCTGAGGGGGGCACAATACAAGAACTGGAGGAAGAAGGATACAAATATTTCCCCAGATTTTGAAATATGTCTTTGTGCAACACATTTTAAGATGGAATAATCCTCGTTAAACTAGTCACAGCTTATGGTCACACGTGAAGCACACACAACCTAATAAACGCAGAATAGATGTTTATGTGTTTACATGCATGTGTATTAGAAAACAGACTCAGCGTCACGTTCTGACTGCGCTGTCTGTTTTAACATCCATATAAGGACAGGCTGTCTGCTTCCAGATGACTTTACTCTGTGCTGAAGAGCAGGTGTTGTCACACACTGTGAGGCTACAGCAGTTCACCTCGAATGCAGCGGCACGGACAAACAGCTTTACTCACCTTCGGTTCACCGTGACGTGATGGCTGGCTGTAATTGCACGTTTTGTCTCTCCATCTGCGTGTGAGTCAGCTAAAAGCCCATCTGTAGACCCACATAGGTTTGACTAACACCCTTATAATGTATCTATAATGCGAGTGAGTTGCACGTAAAGGTTTGCTGTACCGTGGCTCAGGGGGTTGTATGCGTGTGGGTTTTCCCCAGGTTTCCTGCTCCGGTGCAGTAGTTTGCTTTATTCTCTGAGACTGAGAAACACCGTATATTTACTCGAATGCAGTACAGTACATTTATCCCATTCATACCCATTTATCCGTCCAGGTGTAGTTAGTCGTCAAAGTACAATGCATTGTAGATGCTCAAACTCTAATTAAGAACGCCTTTACTAGATGCCCACCACGTCGTCTGCAGTAATAGAGACTGGGGTCAAATGTGATATTGGCTTAACTGTATTGTTCATTTTCAGCTTTACTGATGTTTACTTAGATTTTCCACCTGTGAAATATCGTTGATAACATTCTCTCTGTGTCATCGTTTTATCGTTGTGTCAGTGAATAGATGTGAGGCATAACAGCGGCTGTTGTCTGCTAAAGGATGTGAGTAGATCTTTTTTTTATTGGTTTGAAACCTATTTTATTTCCTATTTGTGTTTTGGGAAGACCAGGCGTGAGACATAGTTTCGGTGGGATCACTCACCCCCGTCTTCTCTCACGTTACGCACATGCTGCAGATGACTGCAGTACGACTGTTGAGAACAGAAGAACGCGTTTGTGCATTGTAGCCAACTGTGGCTTTTGTTGAATACACTTTTGCGTCACCTCGCATTTCTTCGCTCTCAGTGACTGAAAAGAGCTGTAACAGTATCAACAAGTCCAGACACACCTCAGAATACAATCCAAAATCCTCCCTTATCAAGAATGAGGAAAATACTGCGTGTAGTTGGGCAATTCCTGTGTTTTTATCTGCAATCTATCTGTGCCGCTTTGACAGCAGAAGAATATGTTGTTCATTGTTCTCTATGTCTCCTAATGTGAGGATACATACAAGGAAAATAGTGATACCCAAATGTCATGTGGTCACGTGTGTGTCTGAAGTCATGAGATGGGCGCCAGCTACACCCAGACCTAGTAATGTATTTGTCTCAACATGCTGGAAGACATGCTCACAGAGACACATGCAGTATGTGGAGGCCCATCCAAACGCCACGGGAACAAAGGGGAACAATGATCATTGCGTTATTTATAGCGTAATTCAACTACAGTCATTCTCAGTGATGTTACCTTTGACCAGAATATGATTGTTCTCATCTTTGCCTCGATGTAAAGACGATGTCATTGCTCATCGCTTGTATCAGGAGCAACACGAAAGCAGATCACATTTGTACACTTTGTCCACTCACAAAGGGGGTAGAGAACATGAGCTCACTTGTTTAATCATCAAGTCAGACACAAGTGCGTATGTCTTGTGTCTATTTCCAAGCCGGCAGTGAAACTCGACCTTCGTTTCTCAAAATACATACGTCTGTCTTAGCGTAGCGGCTAGACGGCGACCAAACTGACCAGACTTTGGCCACTGTCACAGTTGGACCAGCAAAAGTAATTGTGTGATGCTGTGAACTGAAGGTTAACTAAATGTGCTCCGCTTCATATTTACATTGAGGTTCCAAGATATGACATCACCCCCCACCCCCACAGTGAGAAGCTTGTTTGATTACCAGCAGGGTAGTTGTGTTTTTGCTACAGATGAAAAGAAAAATGTGGAAACAAGGAAGGGCTGCGCTTTTTTCAAAGCAACTGCATCTCTGTTGTGGAGTTAGGCGATAAATTGGTGAAGGAAGGGGGGGAACTGAGGTGGCTTGAAGGATAGCGAGACAGGAATGACGACGAGGTGACGCAGGAGCCTCACAGCAGGATGTGTGTTTTCAGTCTATTAGCAATCACCCGCCGGAGCACGGGGAAAACTGCAAGCAACGTATATGGCAAACCAATTAGGGCAGAAGAGTGTTAGTGTGTGTGTGTTTGTGTGCGTATGTATGGTTGCCATTGTGTGTCTCTCAGCACAGGAGCGAGGGCACATAGAAACTGCATGAGGTCACCAGGCTCTTTCCACAGTGCTCAGCTTTTAGTAAATGAAATTGCCTCATGTGGGATTTCAAAAGAACCAAATTACTGACAGAAGGAAGTCGTCATTCTGAGATTCCTTATAAATACACTGCACTTGACCTTTAGTAGAAGAAGGCAGGTTGAGGTGCTCAGAGTTGAGATATGAACAAATCCAGCAGGCACATTTCCACTGTTATGGACCCGTTACGTAATGAGCTTTCGAAATCAGAGGGCATCCTGTGAATATTAATTAAGGATGTTCAGAAGCTTCTTTTTGTTTCCTGAAATAGGCTGTTGAGATAGAAGTTCACAAAAAGTGCAGCTCTGAGCAGCTTGTGTAAGTCTCAGGAAGATGTCAGCAGAAATGACAGCTCATTATTCAGCTGTGGGGCTGCTGTTAAAGCCCTCTTCACAACTTCAGGAGCGTCTTCTCATGTTTATGCTGAATCACGGAGAACGGCCAGGATTGGGATGAAAGCTGAAGACACAGCTAAGTGATAAGCACATTTCCTGCACCAGTCAAACACACTGACACAACGTCTGCTCAGACTTGTCTGTACTGTGGGTCACGCTGCGCTTGGTGAAGGCCGTCAGGCGCCTGAGTGAGAGCTGGAGAACTGTCGGACTGGTCATCATCAGGCAAGTTTAACCACATTATGGTGTTGCTTAACTTTTTTTAATTACCATTCACTCAGCTTTGCTTTCTTACTACCAGCGTGTGTTAACTGACAGCTCCCTCCGCTCTGCCACAGTATTTGTATCTGGCTCTGCAGCTGCAGATCAGTGAGTGGGTAAGCAATCACACCTTTCCTTCCAGCAGGAAAGAGCTGGCTGTCTAAGCACAAGACTTCCTCCATCCTAAATTAACCCAATAGTCCTTTTCCTGCCAGACTGTTTCCTGAGCTGATGAGTCATTGCTAGCCTCTTACAATGGAAATGAGCAGCTGCAGACCCTTGCTTTGTGTGCTACGTTCAGCAATATTGTTTTTATTGTGCACTGAATTTTATTAATAAAAATAATAATAACAACACCTAAATAAATCAACTTTTGTTCAGAAAAACCCCAGAAGGTTAGACTCAGTTATTTATGGCACTCACACACTCTGGGTGCATGTTTCTGTTCCGTGCTGTGTTTACCCTCCAGCCAGTGGGTGGAGTGGATGTAGCTACGCTTCCTGCACAACAGGAAACAGAGAGAAGGGCAGGAGAAGTGGGAAGGGCTCGGAGGAGTTGATGGACGAGCTCTTTTGACCCCATTGTCTCTTCGACAGGTGCACTGTCACAGACATTGTACTCTGTTATGTAATTATGTATCTGAAACGTGACAAGTAGAAGTTTAAACAAATTGCACTGAAATCTACTTTACATGACAAACACAAAATTCACTACTATCTCTATTTTGGTGAAAATGCAAACGTGATCATCGACAAATTAAAGTCATTTTTCTTTGGACCAAAAAGTCATTTAATTCCTGAAGGCACTGATCACGAGGTTTCCAGTAAATTATTTAGCATTTGCATGAGGTTGAGAAGCGGAAGAGCTGAAATGCGCATATTATGAGCGAGGAGCAACACTTATTATGTAATTATTATTATGTGTTTTCATAGTACTACAAGTTCAATTTGACAAAATACTGAAACAGGCACAGTCTGTCTATTCCTGCTGCACAAGTGAACACACAGTATGTAAAAAGCAGAAGATGAGAGATGAGATGAGAATAATAACACTGAAGGAGAAGGAGCTTTTATTATTGTATCTTAAAATCGTGAAACACATTCATCATGTGGTCAGCCAGAGGAGGATATTTGTGTTCTGTTGTGTTTTGAGAACATATAACTCATCTAATTTTTAAAGCATACACATCTATAAGAGAGAGTAAAGCCTTTATATTTTATCTTACCTTGACTTAAGGCTGCAGCATATAATTTAGGTGATATTGCATTAAAACCCGAATTAGATTCACTCGAGGTAACATCAGGTTGTTTGACTTTGTTATGAAGGTGCATTAGTCTAAGTCTTGTTCCAACAAATCGGCAGCTGCCTGATCGTTGGTGCCATAATAGTGACATGTGTATAGCTCCGTGTTTGCCTTGGTGCTATGTTGTAACAGGATCATTTCAGCGCTCTGTTAAGGCTTAGGTTTGAGCTGCAGCTAGAGAAGATGTCCGGGCATGTCTTGATGTGCAAGAATTAAAGCCAGATTGAAACCTGCTGTTCACCAGCAGGATGTTTGGCACATGGTCTCGTTGATAACAACTCTATTCTACAGCCAGAGGGCAAACAAAGAGTCACATACAAACCCATAAAACAGTTTCACCAAATAAAAATATTTGAATTCATTGTTGCTTTTAAACCCGAGACAAGCTGCGTTATGAGCTGATGCATACCGCTCAGCCACACACAATGCATCTGATTGTACTTCCTCCATTACTTCTACAAATACTTTCAGCTTGTTCATACCAGCCATCAGTTGCTCAATGGCATACCATCAATACCAAGGCCGACTCCCTTATTTGTACCAGGCGGATAAAGAAGAATGAAGCTCAGGCTGAAACAAGCTACTGTTCCGCTTATTCGGCTTATTTCCTGCATGACAGTTTAATTCGACGTGGCAGAAGTGTTGCTCACACCCCAGGCTTCATGCAGAGGACAGTGGTGCCAGATTTGTCCTGTAACGTCACAGCTCTCACAGGACGACAGCTTGAAATGACTTTGTCACGGTGCTTGGGAGGCTTCTTGAAAATACAATGACGTGAGGGATGTGAGCGAGAGAGTCTTCAACCGAAGCGTCGCTCTGATTGCTTCACACTCTAACAAATAACTGGGTGCATTGGTAGAAGGTATTTGAACCATACAGTGAACGGAAACGGTGAGAGAGTGAGAGAGGTGATGATCTCACCATCTGTGCTCAGTGTCTTTTTATTCACGTTGCTTTTCCAAAGCAGACAACCTCACAATTTAGAAGCACAACACACACAGACAGAAAATTACCACTTGAACTCAGCGACAAAAACTAAATGCAGAGAAGTGGAGGTTGAGTAACTAAGCGCGTTTCCACGTTAGCTGTATGGAAAGATAGAAGATGTGAGATGCGTAAGAGTGAAGCAATGTATTCGATTTTATTCTGACCCTGTACTTACAGGAAGAGTGAAATCGTTATTATGTAACAATTGTCTACCACATTATTTTGATTATCAAATTCATTAATTCTTCTTCTTGTGCCTGTGTCATTGCAATTCCTGAAGGTCATTCAGTGAGTCTTCTGTGACTGTCTGCAGTTCAACTCTGGACTCACAGTGTTTTCACAGTGTCCTGTGTCTGTCACATGCAGTAAGAAGGACCTGGGTTTGAGTCCTGGGGTCGTTGCCTGTTCTCCCGTCCACCAAAGACATGCAGTCAGGTTAAGGAAGTGTGAGTGTGAACGGTTGCGTCTGCGATGGACTGGTGACCTGTCCAGGGTGTTGCCCATCTCTCTGTAATTGGCTCCATTATGAGGACAAACACTTTGGATAAAGGACAAGTAAATAACAAGTAAATGAATTTCAGTTAGATATGCAGGCTTACGTGAAAAAAGGGAGAAGCTGTTACTGTTGCACATTCCTGTACTGTACAGTATGTGGGGGAAGGAAGTGGAAGTGAAACTGAGTCGACTGAGATCACATCGTCTGTGACATCAGAAAAATCCAGCCTTGACTGTGAACTGGATGACAGGGATGGTGAACAGAGTGTGTGAGTGCGTGTTCCTGAAGCTTCCTGCTTTGCTTGAGTTGGCACTGAATTGAGAATTAGCATATCATGCTCCACTGAACGTTTGAATGTCTTTACAAATGCTATCTGGGTTACTAAGATACAACAGGTATTCGGTGTAAAAAAGCGACGGGAACAGTGCAGCTGAGTAGTGTTTATAGTACATGTGGCAGTCACATCAAATGCAGAGTAATCAGGCTGTGGTACCTGCATAACTCCTCATATTTCCTGTGGTAAATAAGTCGTTGAAGGTGCCTATGCTGTAATTTCAAGGTGCTTGTCAAGACGACGTGTCGTGCTGTGTTTTCCCTTTTCCCCCCTTCTTTTATGCTTTGTCATGCTGTATGTGAGCGCGGGCTGTTGAAGGCTGTGTTGTGTGTTGCGCTGTGTCGTGATGTCTTGGGTCTGTGTTTTCCTGGAGGACTTATCAAAGCAGACACTGAGACAGGCTGCATTACAGCTCTAATGAAATCTGTCACTGCCGACTGCACTAGGTGCAGCCCACGGTGCACCAGCAGACAGAGAAAGTGGCATGAGGGCATGATTAGACGCAGGGATGGGAAGAGATTCATCTCACAGTTTACGTGTGAGGCTGTATGTGTGTGTGTGCATGTGTGTTTGAGTAATTACACACTGATGAATAAAGTGCTCTGGCAAACTGGGGTTCCTCACTCCAGTGGCTTTAAACCAGAGGAGCAGACAGCCACAGCCTCCCTGCGTCGACTGACTGGGGCTGAACAGAATACTAATGTGAACAGGAGGCTGGGAGAAGAGAGGGATGGAGGGAGTGCAGGGCAGGAGAGGAAGCTAGTGTGAGAGGACAAGCACAGGGAAGGCTATTAAAGTCTGGGTGTGACGAGAGATCCCTAAAGATGCAAGAGAATTAGCAGAGAATCGCCTAATCATATAACGTAAGAGCTGCTCACCATACAAACACTAGTAACACTACTGCAATCAGCACCTGCCCAGTCTCTTACTGTTATGGAGATTGTGAATAAGTCAGAAATGCATGTTATTACATGTGAGAGTCCGCGGGGACGGTCTGGCCCTCTGTAAAAACAGCGTGGGAGGACACAGGTTTGGATTCCTTAGAAATTGAGCTCACTCACACCTGCGGGGAAGACACTGACACATACTTTGACTCCAAATGGCGTTTTACACATTTGCTTCTCAAAGAGAATTAAAAAACAGACCTTGCCTCAAACATGATAATAGCTGCACTGTTACATAAAACGTGGCTGTGATAGAGGACGGGGCAGTGAATGAATTCTTACACAGTGCTGCTCCATGTTCCGTCTCAGTGAGGCACCACTGAATGCAATTCAACTTTACAATTCAATATCAAAGCAAAGTGATGGATTGTTGAAGTCCTGTTTGATGTATCTGATTTATTACCGCACTACATTTGCATCACTTTAAGCTGTTGAGCTGCATTCCCTGAATACCAAAGCAGGTGCTTTGAATAGTTTACTAATTCCAAACGTAACTTGCATTTTAGGAGCCTGGCGTTTTCAGTCTGGGATGGGTACATCACAGCGGTTTGGATTCACCTTTCGTTCTTACGTGCATACGAGCCCTTGTCTGAGTTGCGTAGTCCTGTGATTGTTTCCTGCATAGTTTATGCAATTCCAGAGGAATAAAAAGCTTTTGATCTGCATGTTGGGGTCTTTCCTAAAGTCCAGCTGAAGCTTTGATATTCAGATTAGCTGCCGTACCATTGAACTCTTCTTAGTTATTCATCATTACCGGAGACCTGTGTCACTAAAGCATCTCTGTTCTTCTTGCGATTGTGATCAAAGAAAGGATTTGACACTTTAACTCACCACTATTGTGGTGTTCGGTAGGAATGTGCATCAGGTGCTTCCTGCATTTGTTGCCTCGAATGCAGCTGAAGCACACACTTCAAAGTTAGACTGCATTACCAACATTTCTGTTTCAATACATTTGAACATTTTACTCATCTTATTGCGGGGCTGCAGAAGTGCAGTGCATCTGTAATTTAAATAATTGAAATTAAATAATTAGATCATACGAGGTATGAGAAGGAATCACATGCCTGAGAAAACTGTAAATGTATTTCAAGTTTAATGTGTCATATCAGAGTCTATTTTTGACACTTATCTTAATAGGACCTAATAGGAAGACCACACTCGAACAGAAAACAGTTGATGGGTTTTTAATGTTGATGTAATCAATTACAGTCAAAGAAACAGCCCTGAGACTGTAGAGGATATTATAGATATTATATGAGGAGCTTCCATCACTTTTCACAGGTACCGTGTCCACAGACGTGACACAGAATTTGAATTCCCTGAGTTACCATGACGAACTTTTCCAGTGCAAGTCACATCACCTTCTGTTTGCTTTAGACCATCGCAACTCAGATTTGGCTTGGTTCCTGTTGCTGTATCCATGGCGACGCACAGAAATGATGTATCAAGGAGCTGTTTATTCTTAAGGTCACCTCTGTCAGTTACAGCTTCCCCTGCTTACAGTATATGATTCACGTCTAATGCTGGTGCTGAAGCGTTTCTACTCCAAGGAATCAAATCAAATAGATTCCTGAAAGAACAACGTAACGTGTTAAGGACAGATGAGGTTGGATTAGACGTTTTTCTGTTTGTGCGAAGAGTCTGTGCACTTTGTCTGCTTCATTGTAGCTTTAATCCCTAGAGTAACACACACACACAGACACACACACATTCACACCTTGGCCACTCCCTCTACACTCCCTCCACTACACCTGATGCTCATGTCCACTGATTAATTCAGCCACTTTCCTTGCAGCCTGTTTGCCTCATTCCTCTTCTCCTGCTTTTTAACCTTTGTTCTGCCGATGTTAGAACTGCGCTTTAGCCACATTAACACCTACCTGTTGTATACCCATGCTTGTTTTTGTGACTGTCAGGCTTTTGTTTTACCAATCATCAAACAAATGTCGTTGCTGACTAAAGTGGTCACAGTTATTAAATATCCATCAGAGCGTAGTTAAACCCATCATTAAGAAATGGAAGGAATGTCACGAATGATGCAAATGTGCCTGAATACAGCTGATCTTCAGGACCAGCCAGTCGAATGTTGATGGATGAGTAAACTTTGAAGTCAGCACCGAGAAGGTTCTGGCACTGACTGGTAAGTTATAAGCTGCACATCACCATGAACACAAATTAGGTTTGCACCAAAGAATCAACGCAGATCTTAGGAATTATCCAGTGACAGCTAACAAAATACATCCAGACTAATGCAGCATTAATTGATATTATCCAAATGAACAAATTGTCTAAATGAGAACAGTAATCATTTGAAAGGGAGTGATTTATTTTTCCTACTGCTGCATGCACACAGTTCCAGTCGTTCCCACTCCCTTGCCGTTGCTGCCTGCTCTGTCCTCTCATCCAGTCAGAGTAACATGTAATTACAGCCGGTTAAGCTGCCCAGAATCTCTTTAGAGATCTTGGGGGAAAAAAGTGCTGCTCTTTCCAATCTACAGCCTCTGCACTAAAGTCTGGACACTTTGTTCCAGTGCTTCTCTCTCACCTCAGCTCGTCTCTGTATTCTGCACATCTCTCTGCACTCTCCTGCATAGTAAAACACAGTAGGATGCTTGAAGGCTGTTTTCTAGGTAGAATAAAATAAGGTGTGCGGTTGACCATCAGTGGTCCCAACTGAACCGGAGGCTTCTTGGTGCGGTGAACTTTCCTCCACTAACCACAAGGTTCGGGACAACAAGCCTCTGTGTGTTGTGCAGCCAGCTGCACTCCACGTTTTAATGAGGACACATGTAGCTCGGTAAACAGAGGTGGGAGCCAGATGATGGGCTGAGGGTAGAGAGGCGTGGGTAAACAGGTCTGGATAATGCAGCCTGCATCAGTCACCGTGGGTGACAAATATTTACAAACCCAAGCTGACTCATTAATCAAAGACATTCACTTACATTCTGTGGTGTAAATGACACTGGTGTGGGGATGTCTAGCAAAATCTAAAACACTATTACTAATGAGGTTATCAGCAGATATTGTTATGCTGGAATGCTGCAATTACTGAGCAGTGTTTTTACTCTCAATAGAGGATGCAACGCACGTTCTGTTTTTGCAATTATTCTTCAGAGTAACTTGATTCAGCTCGCTGCGAATATATAAATTGAGATGATATAATGAAGCTGCCTTTTTTTAAGACGGTTTGTACCAGCTACAGCCTCTGACTAAGTGATAACCTATAGAGAACAGAACAATAACGGGCTGTGACAATGTGAAAATAACCACACTTTCAGCCCTTTACGCCAAGAACACTGTGGCCACCCCCATCCTCACAGCCACATCTCTTTATGTCTGCCTGCCTCTCTCTGGGTGATGACTCAGAACACACCGGAAATTCTATCAGATTTTGAGGGACAGTGATGAGAACAATAACTGTTAATAAGCTTGTCTTCTTTCACTGACATCTAGGGCAGAAGATGTCTGCTAGAAAGGACAGTGCATCGCGAACATGAACAATGTTCTGCCCTATGTGGTGCCACTAGACGAAACGGGTCACAAAGCACGAACCCTGCAGGATCAGAAATGTCTGTACCTAAAGCTGTTGAGCCGCTTCAGTCAGGACCACAGTGGCAGAGAAACTGAATAGCTGACATTTCCATTCTCAGAGCTGTGCTACCAGCATGGCTAAAAATGTACAAGCTCTACTATTTCAGCGGGACGAACGGCCTCCAGGCTGTCAGCTGAACTGTGGCTTTTTAATAGAGGCAGACGTTGAAGTTCATGATATGTGATTTAATGACAGGTTGAAGTGATGAGTCTACTTAAATGCAGGCTGTCATATTACCCTGCAGGTACCACAGGCACTTCCCTGAGGGAGTGGTTGTGTTTATTTCTTTCACTGTTTGTTTCACATTATTGTTTTTGTCCTCCAGCTGCTCACAGTCAGTGGGAACCAAGGCCTGGAAAGTCCTCCCCTTCCTCTCCTCCCGTTTTCGACTGCCCCCAACCACTTCCTCTGTATTGAAAGTACCCCTAGAAGAAAGGCGATTTTGCCTCGAAGCGTTACCTCATCCATTGTTTTCTAGGATTAACACTAGCGCTATTAAACACTTACACGCTGGATGACGTCTACCTTAGACTGCACTGTAAACAGGAGAATGATTTCCTCAGTGTTTGACAGAAAAACACTGCGCTCATCCACAGTTTACTGTCAGTCTATGAATTCTTACTAGTTGAACTCTGCAGACCATATTGGACAACGTGTTGACGATATTTCTAAAAATCTGTACTGTGGGATTAACTGTTTGCATTTGTAGCAACAATTCCCTCAGAGAAAGTTCATTCGATTCAATCAAGCTCCTCATCCTGTTTGGTTTAGCACTCCTGACCTCAGCTGGTGCAGAGCAGGGTGAATCAGGCCTCAGATAGCCGAAGGGAGAAGTGTGTTGCAGAAGTGATTCAGCATCCGTGCCATCATTTTAAGTTCTGTGGTACATGAGCCCATAACACAGAGGTTAGTTATTATTCATTTCAACTTGCCATTCTTTCTTTCTTCTGATTGACTAAATTTAATCGCAATTCAGTGGATTTTTATATTAACCATGTACAGTATTAAATTCTCTTCACTTTTATCCTCCGCTTAAATCTGTCAGATGTTTTAATACCAAAAAATACAACATGAGTCATTCACTCCAACTAAGCACCTAAATGCTCATAGTTGAGCCATAACAGTGTTAACTATGTATTTCTCTTTTAGTCTTTAATTTGTCACACATCGTAGGACTCACTGGCAGTAATAGCTCACATGCTTGTTTTAAGAGCCAGCTCAGGTGTTGCACTACTTCCTGTTCCTGTGTCCCGTCCTCTTGAAATCCTACCGTGAAATCCACGAGCTGAAATTTTTTTTTTTTCTCATGCTTAGAAACGTTTCAAACTAAACTTATGAATCATATGAGGGAGGTCTCTTCCTGTTAAAAAGGACGGCTCAACATTCTACAGCGTGAAGAATGTGACACTCTTGGCTGCACCCATGCCAGTACAGTGACACAATCTCAAGTAATACAAAGGTGACTCTTGATCTTCTTACTCAATGACCTGCATTTCTGCTTATGTGAAGCATGGGAAGCTGATTGAAAAGACTGATGGTATTTCCTGAGGAGTGTCACTTGGGTGCCCTACACTGCCGCTGGCTTTCACTTGCTGCCTACTCAATTACCGTGCGTTGGTTCTACCTGCTGCTGAGCATCACCTGTTTGTGCTTGACGTTTCAAGACGTCTGCTCTCGCCCACTGGTGTCCTCTGCTGTCATACTGAGCTATTGCTGGCGATGACATAACGCAGGTTTACAAATTCTGGCTTGCTACAGCATGTAGACACACACAGGTGTGTGAAAGCTACGCATTCACACCTATGTTGGTTTTGTAAGCCAAGACATATTCACAGGGACGTTCCCATACAAGTGTGACAAATCGGCATAAGCCTTATGCAGAACATGTAATGTTTAAATTATGACATATTTCATCACATGTCTGTTTAATTTGTCGATAGCAGGACATGGTTGATGGCATGACTGCAGTTCTCTTCAAGTTACATGCATTTCTAATGGCTCTGGACTAGTCATAGACTGAAGCCTACAGATACTTCAGCAGTCAGGTGCTGCTTGACGTGAATGACCCCAGTTCCTCCACATCCAGAGTGAACCAGTGAACGTTCCCGTGCTGGAGGAAGTTCCCTGGCGTTCACCTATTTGCCCTGTGGGAGAGGCTTCCTCTGTTATTAGGGGGGCGGCTTCGCTACCCTGTGTGTTCATGGGATCCCAACAGTGATTCACAGAGCAAGTTTTCCTCCCCTTTCTGTCTCTCCCTCTCTCTCTCTCTCTGAGCCGACCAGCATTTCACACTCCTCCTCCTCCTCTTCCCCCCCTTAGTCAGAGAGCCGCTGCTTTTTTTCTCAGTGAGTCACAAACGAATCCACGGATATAGATGGCCTGTGTGGGTGGATAGTGCCCCCCATGCTCACTAGCGTTATTGCAACTATGAGTCTCATCCAGGCTCCTTCAGAGACTATGAAAAAAGACAGCTCTCCCACATTGTTCTCAATTCAGCGGAAATACTGTATGTTTAATACAAATTGTCTGTAATAGAACATTTTGATATTCTCCATGAGTAGCAAACAAGACATTGTTTTACAGACACAACTACCTGCCAATCCTGGACCTTTAAATACATTTTACAGCATAAAATCCATGATTTTACAAGAGATTAATCTTAATCCAAGATCAGATATAGCCGATATAAATATTGAGATATCATTTTGTTCCACAAGTAATTTGCTTGTAGTAATCACAAGGTTTTCTTACTGCTCACACCCAACAAACATGCATCCATGCACACGCACAAAAGATATTAGGTACACACCCCTAAGTTTCACAAACGCCTCTCTGTAGTTCACACTGAGATGATCAGTACTTAATGTACAAAACAGAGCATTAACCTGCACACCCAATCTGGACCTGACAGACTTTTAACTGAGGAAAGGGTGGGTCCCTCTGAGCAGAGGAGGTGTGATAGCATCCTTCCTTAAAGGAAGCATATGGAGGGTGGTAGAGAGGAAGTCAGCTCCTCCACAGGGTAAAGAAGAGGATATGTAGAGGATGTCTAATTAATTACTGGAATGTGAGAAATCCATGTACATTCTTTGCTTAGAGGAGCATCTAAGCAGTGCTGCAAATCTGTTGAAGTATCTTTATGAAATAGTTTCAGAAAAGTGAGGTAGACATCAAGTGAATCATAATAATTCATCCCTCAAAGTATTTGGTTTAGTTTTATACATAGAGTTGGATTAAATGTTTTCGAATATGTAGTGACACACTATGTCCAACATGAAAAAAGGATCACATTTGTTTTAAATAGATTTTATTTTTTTAGGCGTATGAGTAATCACATGTTCTTCAAACAGAATAATGCCAGTGTTAATTAACATCAAACCTCCTACTGAAATTTCCCCTGAGGATCCTTAAATTACATAAAAATGCTAAATATGTCTAAAACAGCTTATTGTTTTCATGGGTTCCCGCCAAGTCTCTTACTTTCCTCCCACTCTCCAGAGCAGAGACAAATATGCTGTCGTCTCTACAGTCCATACAGTAAGTATGTGTTTGACTTGATGGACTGGAGAGGTGTCCAGTGTTTTCCTGCCTGGTACTTGAGATTCTACCATTTAATGTACAGTAACTTACAGTATAACCTATGAGAAGACCAGTCACACCACAATAATCAGCAACAGTAAAATAATTGTGAAAAGAATGATAATTATGCAGCCTTGGTGTTAAGCTTTCTGTCCACGTCAGGAAACAACTCCTCATTTGTTGAGAGAGCTAACACGCGCAGCCATTTAGTTGATTTAAAATCTTCTAAATGGCCAAGACATTATCTCGATCACTGCACAGAAACAATAACCGGTGCAGATAAATGGCCGACCAATTGTATTATGTATGACGTAATTGTTAATATCCAAATTATATCAACATGGGGGCACAAGGGCATCAGCACATCAGCTGGGACAAGGTCATTAGATTTTTTCCCCATAGTTGTAGACTGTAGCTCTTCTGCCCTGCTGTGAATAATTATCACAGGTTCAACTACATGCCCACAAAGTGAGCATGGGAACACACAGACAATAGTATCGGCATGAAAACAAAACATAATAGTGGCTGTGAGAACAGGGAGCTGGAAACATTAATGGTTGAACCTTTATCCAGGCTGACATGTTCTGACTAGTCAATTTAAAACTGTGATTTAGCTTTCTCATATTCATTTATATTACTAATATGTTATATCAATAAATTTGTTTAATATATTAGAAATTAGAAAACTAATTGCCAATGTTCTTTCAGGAATGCTTTGCACATGTGCAGCTTACGCACATACGACAGATCTGTCTTGAAAAGGAAAGCAGACGTGCTTGCGGCTTCATCCCATCTTCCCTGGGGGTCATCTTCACATCAGAGAGGTGCATCCTGAGCACAGGCTGAGGGGAAACACGAAGGAAAAGGATGTGTGTACACTGGTGTGAGGATGTGTGTGTGAGCATGTTTGTGCCTGCAAAAGCCCTTTAGTTTACAGTGCTGGGAACAGCTGCAGGCAGGACTTCCTGTTCTGCACAGGAAACAAAATGGCGGAGAATGGGAGGCCTGAAACAATGCTGTGAAAGTCAGGGTCCACCCAGGTTAGAGAGCAAGGTGCTTGTGAATCAGAGGACAGAAAGGTGAGCAGACACGTCCCAGTACTGCTGCAGGAACCACGTGCTGGAATGTTTTCCCTCGTGTGCAATTCAAAGAGATCAGTTTCCTTGGCAGCTCTCGTATACAACATGGAATCCTAGACCCATTGATGCAACTCTTGGAACATAGAAGGACATGAAGCCATAAGTATCAGAAAAAAACAAAGATGAACATTACATCGAGAAGATGTTGCTCTGATCGTCCCCTAACGGTCGTAATCTTACAGCGGTTCTTTCTCAAGTAAGAGAGAGTCAACACTCAAGGAACTTCTTCACTCAAGGAACATCAAGTGTGAAACTGCAGACAGTCTAAAGCCTGGTCTCTGCCAACAAAACAATCCAACAAACAGTAAACAATCACTCTGCTGACAATTTCCTTTCACAGCCGCTCTGTGGAGAATTCAAGCTCTCCTCCAAAAATAGTCACGACCATTCTCACGTATCAAACCTGATCAGAATAGCAAGGAGGATGGACGTTTACAGCCACGTCTTTGTTTTCAGGATGTTACATGGCCACTATATTTAGTCTCCTAGAGATATAATAATCTGCTTTGTGCCTGTTTTGAATCTTTTGAGGGTAAGGACCTGTCGCTTCCTATCTGCTACTTTTCTCCAGATGGAGTCTTATTATCTGATAATTGACCCTAGAAAATGGAAGAGAGCAGCTGAATTTGAAGCAAAATAATACCTCTTTATTTTCAATGGTGCATTAGAAATGGAGCCGTGGAAGAGATGGAGGCAGAGAGGAACTTTAGACAATGACAGTATGTGGGCCAAGTCGCGCAGCTGTGTTACTTGGAAATCTGAGCCATTATGTAATGGAACACGAAATTCTACTCCAGATTCCCACTATTTTCCTTTTCCAATTCAACCACCTACAGTGTCCTGATAACGCCCTTGAAAATAAAGGTGAGAGAAAGGCAGGCTTAGCAGAGTCTGGAGGCGGTCACACATTTTGAACACTGTGCCTTCAAATAGCCCATTCTTAAGAATGATTTGCCAGTTGTTAGAATAGTCCCAATAGCCTGCTTGAGTTTCTTGGGTCTTGGAGATACTTGAATGGTTATATTTAGTTTCAGTATTCATGTCATTTCTCCACCACCGCTTTAGGTAACCAGTGACATTTAACCACTGCAACACAGTTTCACTATCAAACTTAAACACAAGAGACTGTTGCTGAGAAGCCTAAGCTACAGACACTTGTTGATCCACAGATGGCTTGGACTTAAACACCGTCGTGTTTCTGCTGTTTCATTTTTAATGACTATCATTCAGATTTTAAAAATTCATCCTTTCATCTTTCTCAGTGAATAAACATTCTGACTTTAAATTTTCGTCTTGTCTGCACATTGAATAAAGTCCAAATTAAGAGTTGTTTCAGCACATTAACAGATAATATGCAATGTTAATATGTAACAAGCAATGTGTGCGTGAACACAGTTTGGCAGCAAACTGAAGACAGCATCTGATGGCTCTGGGTGCTAATGTTTCTGTTTGCTAAAGCAGAATGTACAGTGCTGTACTACACTAAACTGACAGTTCTAGTTGGAGTGAATTCTTGTGTACTCAAAAGTGAGAATTTCCCAAGTTTTCAGCTTGTACATCCTCTGTTCTTTTCTCCTCACAAACTGTTCTTGTGGTAGGATCTCAGGTTACCATGGAGACAGAATCACCCACATGTCTCGTCATGAGGAACCTCTTATCCATGACAACACAGCTGTTTCTTCTATCCTTCACATTTGGTACGTTGCTCATCACTTTGCATATTTTGCACAATATTTGAATCAAATGAGCTGTAGAGCATCCTGCCTTGACTGCTGAAGACATTCATCACAGCTGCCATGATTGAATGGTTCTGAAAATTATCTCCGGTGTTTAGCAATGTTTTTGAGTACATGCATGAAGCTTTTGCTGGTAACTCTCACATGTTGCTTTGGGAGACAATATAATAAGGAGCAATAAAATAGACACATCCAGATTTTTTGCTACTAGAACAAATGTCAAAAAATGTTTAATACCTACTGTACATACTTCATCCCATGCTTACACTAGACAGTAGTTTACAACATTAGTTGTGGGCAGCAAATAGAATATTTATCATTTATATTGGAAATTATTCAAAAAAACACATTTAAGTGTTTACCCTGCGTCATTTTTACAAATATGGGCATTTCCACAGTTGCTAAATAAAACATAGTCATTCAAAAAGGTAATCTCATGAAAAACGTGAGACCACAGCATGACGTAAATTACAGATATATACAAACACCTACACGAGTAGATAGTGCGTCTGACTGCAGAGAGAGAGGAAATTGCAGTGCCCACTCACTGTTACTCTGCCTTGAAGTGAGCTTTCGCTGCTCAGTGTTCCAATCATGTAGCAAAATGAGGAGCTCACAGGCAGAGCTGCCAAGATTTTACTACGGGATTTATACAACATGCCCAACCTCTTATACCGGCTGTGCACTAATAAACAGTGGAGTAGAAGCTGTCATTTATCTATCTTACATCAGGGCAGACAGTAATAAGTGGACTCTGCTGTGCTGGGATGTGAAGCTCAGTGTGGGGCTGGAGAGAAGCAGCACTACTAATAGTCGGACTCTTGGTTTTTGCATGTTCTCGAACTCACCGACCCCAACATAACCCGAGGAGCAATGAGAGCTCTCCAAGAGGCCCCTGAAGTTCATGCACCAACGGGTAATGGCTGAATTAAAGTAATAGTGATGAGTGGTTAAAGGCCCATTTAATAAATATCATTTCAGGCTTGGTACTCTTTGGGATATTGGATAAATTGAATGCGCCTATTTTCTGTGGCTGATTTAATGTAAATAATAAAGGACTATATCTGCTACTAGCACAGTCACAATTATAAAATTTGTGAACTTTCATCCACCCAATAACAACTCTAGCGGTTATACAGTACACTAACTCACATAAAAAAAGTTAAAGAAGTTATAAAGACATGATTATTGCCATGTGAATCTGTCTTAAAAAGACCAAAATGATCCCGTACACATCAGTCAACCATGATAAGGGTCAGAAACACCCTCAAACACCCCCACATTATGTAAGAAAACACGAAGAAACTTTCTGAAAATACCGCTTCGTACGTCTTACAAATGTTACTGAAAAAAAATGTTTTTTACTGTTTCTAAAATGACCCTTGATATGATGAAAATGTAAGAAAACTTGTCCAGTACATCAAATGTATTTTAAAAAATGTCACAAACAGAATATGGTCAAGTTGGTCGAGTTTTTTTTTTTTAAGTTTTAATAATCATTTCCAAAAAAAGTTATATTTACATGGTTAAGAAACTTAATTTAACCGTCCATTACAGTGGAGGTGACAGAAGAATCAAGGTCACATCTCATGCCATGTGCTGACCATTGTTTGATGCTATATTAAGAGTTTAGAATTTTCCCCATCGTTATCAAAACAACATGTTTTAACCAGGTTAATCTGTGCCGTCTCTGACACACATTTGTGCAGCTGTTAAACGTACTTCAGAATCCATTTACATGTCCACGGAATCATTTTAATGGAGAATTACACTTCAACTGTTGCTGTAACAGGGATACCTGCTGCTAATAAAGTACCCATATAAATTGCCCTTTAGAAATGTTCTTCAGAGACCAACTGGGTGAGAAAAATTAGTCCTTTCAGAATTTCAATTAGCGTCCTCTTTTTTTACACCCTCTGACTTTACAGTATGTTTATTTAGGAGACAAAAGTGAGATGAGTAAAAAAAAGATCATTGTAAGTCAACAGGTTTCATAAGATGAAGATGTGCTGTTGTCACATTTTTAAATAAGGTTGAGCTTGCGAAGGATGAGAGAGCTATGAATATAAACATCTTCAAGAGACTGATGCATGTTTTTGTATTACAGCAGCGATGACTAAGTTTTACTGACAGAAAAAAACACACCAGTCACCAACACAATGAGGAGCAAGAGATGTTTTTGTTTGAACCTCTGGGTGACAGCTGCACACAACTGCTTGTGTAATACCCAACCACCATAGCCTTAAATACTCCTGCAACAAAGCACATTTACCTAAGGACAAAATGAAAACAAATGTTTTGTGCCATAATTCTCTCTTCTGTATACTGACCCATGGTATCAGTATTGATGGTTTCATACCATGTCTCTGTAAAGATGATGTCTGAGCATGGATGTGAGCTAGACATGTCTAGACTTACAGTAACTCAGGCTGTATTAATGTTTGCAGTAGTACATGATAAAACCTTCATCATCCAGAAGTGGCACATGCAAGCACACAAAACCAATAGTCCAGGTCACATACTTTCCTAAAAGTATTGAACTACAGACATTAATTGAAATTCTTTACTCAGTTTGAAGTGCTGTATGTGCGTACTAAGCACAAAGACACAAGTACGCTATCCAGAAATATATTTACCTGGGTAGAAATAAAAAGTGTTATAAACAATGTTGCACTCAGTGCCTTGCAATTCTAGCCCAACTTTGTTTGACTTGGATAATGTTTGTGCACAAATGCAAAATGTTTGTGACTGAGAGCATGTGAAAACCTATATTTCTGGGAATTTAATTAAAAAGATGGGAAGAACATTTATTTTTCCCCTTTCCCTTTTTGGCTGATAGTACAGAAAAAGCAAAAATACTGTAAAATAGAAACATTGTGAGTCAGTATTCACTGTAAGTGCATCTATTTATTTCACATTTCAAACATTTTTGTTACAGGAGAAACTACTGATGGAGCAAAGTTTGCTTCAAATCTGTTAAGTGTTTACTCATGTCTCTGGCCCATCCAGGTCATAGTGTGATATAAATACAGGCATTTGCAAAACATTTTATTGTATTTCTAGGAAATTGGATAATCCTCTTTGAAGCTCAACAGTGTGCTTGACATGACACATGATTGGTTTAAACTTTAAACAGCTAAGCAGAAAGGTTTGTTGACTGACTTTTGCTGCAGCTGCTGGGTGCTTAGTGAGCCTCGTGAGGGGATAAATACTGCACTTATGTACATACACAAATCTGTGTCAGTGCACATGTCAGAGGTTTACATGATTCACCCCAAAGTATCAACACAGCAGGCTGTTGGTGTTTGTACAGTCATTGTTGCAGCCGGTGGAGGTTGGTGTTCGGAGAACAGAGGAAATGGAAAATGCTAACGTTGAGTCATGAAGCACACACACCTGTCACACAATGCCACCTGGTGGAGTGTACTCGCCTGTTTATGTATTAACATATGTATAGTGGATAATTTTACTATGGTGACTTGACTCAAGAGGTTTTCATAGTATTAGTTATTAGTTGAGTTCATAAGCTGTCAGGGTCCAGCCCTGTTAATAATTAAGACACAGTATCACATGTAACACACTGTAATTGCAGCTCAACAGTGTGATGTGTTACAGTGATTAAAAAAGGGACAATTACCAGAAACTATTAAGCCTTACAGGTGCTTTCTGCCTCTCGGTGCCTCCAATCAGCTGAGTAGGCATTTGCTAAACAACTGCAGAACCAGTGTAGGTGTGAGCCAGCGTTAATCGGCAGCATCCGCTTTACACTGTAACAATGGATTGTGACCCTTTGCCGCACGCCTCTCCAAAATCTGCGTCAGAGGATAACTTGTTGACCTGACGATCTCACTTCATTAGGTGAGGGCCCACGTCTTCCTGGCTGTATTGTTCTGTAAATGTAGGCTTCAGTTGATTCTGGTAATCAGGAGCTGTTTAGTAATGACTGCTCTTATTTTACGCTGCTTGTACACATGAGGAGGCAGCCACCTGTGCACAGAATAGAAACATACAGTAAAAGGCTACCTCTAGAGGACCAACCCGTCTTTGACATTATGGTCATTTCAATGTATATATTATAAATCCAATATGTGCATGTGACACTCATTTTACCTATAACTTAGTAGACATTCACAGATGCTGACAGTAAAGGGATGTGCTTCTGAAATGTCCAAACATAGTGACTCATTTGTTTGTAGAGTCCTCCAAATAAAGCCCACGCTGCCCTTCCTACGCCTCATGGGGAACCCTGCTTTCAAAACTCAGAAGTGCTGCAAAAGATTGTGACGTCAGCGATAAAACGGAACCAGTATGTATGGAACTACACTTGACACGTGACGCTTTGCTGTAGGTAAACTAAGGAGTTTAGCACCCACCAGAAATATAGATGTCAAAGCAACAAGTACCTAAAGATTTAACATCAGCTCCTGCAATTTTCCTGTATTTACTTGTGTTTTTCATATGTAGATGTTAAACTGCAGCACAAGCAACAGATGCAGTGGAGGACTCACCTTGAACACGTAGACTTGTTGGTAACGACTGTTCTCTCCTCTTTACACTGTAAAGTGATACAACAACTTTATTACATAAATGAAATTTTAAATTAATGAAGGTTTTTCTTTCTTTTTTTATAGTAAAACACGCTGCAACAGGGCCTGTAAAGAAGAGGTTACAGAGTTTCAAGGGAAAGATTGAAGTGTACTTTTGCCCTCTGGTGGCCTCTATAATAAACAAAATATCACAAATGAAACCAGTGTAAATTCTTTTTAAAAGGCTCATTTAAGTTTTCCCAGTTTAACCAGTGTTGACAATCCAGCATCTGTATTTCAAACAAAAAAAGAGAATACAAGCAAAAAGAAAAACAGGAAAGTAAACCTGAAAAACTGTTTCTCCTAAACATATATATTTTCTTAACTGTGTAAACATCTACCCTCAAAGTGCATATTAATTACCCCATTAATTAAGAGATGTGCACTATTCCCCTGTGAGGCTGAAGTTGGCAATAGCTAATACACAAGGTGATGCCACAAATAACCGCCCTAAGAATTGACACAATTAAAAGTCGTAGAAATTGCAGCTCCACGCCGTGATGTAGTCACTGCGCTGCTGGCGGCGATGTCACCGCTTTTAAATAGTCAGCGCCAACAGGAAATCAGCTGGGACGCTCTGAGAACATTCTAGGGATGTCGTAGGAAAACGCAAACGTGTGGCGCGCGCGCGGGCGCGACACCACGTTACTGGTACTTTGACTGTGCGGTCGCTGCGTGGTTTGCGTGTCGGTGCGTTTTTCGTGGTTTTCGTGCGGTAGGTTTCTGATTCTAAGCGACTACCGTTAGTCTGATTAGTGGTTGGTTTGAACGGCGTCACGACCTCTGCCGTCACCTGGGCCGCTGATTGGCTAAGAGCGGTGATCCGGGTACTGCGCTAGAACGAGCTCATTAGCTAAAGGTACCAATATGGCGGAGGTAAGAGGGAAAACAGGGGAGAAGCAATCGATCTTAAATCGATATTTTTAAAATTTGTGTGCTGTATTTTTTATTTTTATGTTATCGATTGAAGAAACTGTAGGTTTTGGCTTCTGTATAGCGTGTTTTGGGTCATAATTATTGTTTCTATTCGGCTACAATTTGCTTGAATGTCGGCAGTGATCCTTCACTACAAGGCCGCTGCGCCTTCGCTCTCTCAGCTGCTCTGGTGTAGCGGCTGTGTAAATTGATAGGTAAAATTTAACGTTAGCTTACTGGTTGGAGGAAATAAGAGAACGGACCGCGTTAATGAGAAATAAGGTTTTGTACTTTTTAATTCACAACAACCGGTCGTCACAGCCACTACAAATGTGTGTCTCTGCCGATTTTCGTACCGCGCAAACGAATTTAATGTTTACATTTGTCGGTGCTTAACGTTAACATTTACCTACCGCCTAGCTTGCTGGCTGCATAGCTAGCTAACTGGTAACGTAACAGAAGCCGACAGAGTATAAATCGCACTCTTTCCCTACATATACTCATATCGGACGATTTCGACTGTACATTAAGAGAGCAGGCGTTTTAAGTCCACGCTTTAAAACTGCAGTTGGTTCACAATTGACCTCCCCCCTTCGCGGCTAACGTCTCTTAGCCACCTTTCTCAGGTAACGTTAGCGGTAAACGCAGCCTTTCTGCTCAGCTGTTTTCGTGTCTATGATGCACGCGTTTGATTAACTTCTTGCAGATTTGTTTGTTCTGATTTTTGGAGTAGAAACGCCCGTGTAATTGTTAAACCGGCGTTTCAACCAATAGACACACTTATGCTCTGATTTGCTTTTGCAGGCTTCCCTCGGGAGTTCAAGTCCAGGTAAGAATCAGTGCGACACAAATAAGTAGTTTTTAGAATTTTTTATGTCTTTTTAATATAATATTTCTGAGTAGCAGCAGTACTCAAGTTAAATTTTATTCAGAAGTGATTTCAAACCAGTATTTTGCCACATTTATGTTGTCAGACGTTTTTCAAAGTAAACATGTTTTGCATCTGAGACACCTAACGTTCTCCCCCTCCCTGCCTTTTATTCAGTTGGCTCATTATCATCAGAGGACCATGACTTTGACCCTACCGCAGAAATGTTAGTTCATGAGTATGACGACGAGAGGACCCTTGAAGAGGAAGAGTCTCTGGATGGAGGGAGGAATTTCAGCTCTGAAATTGCGGATCTGGAAAAGGTACTGACTGTACAGTAATCTCTAAAACAAACTTTACATGTGTGAACGTAAGCAAAGGGTGTAGATGTGTGCTTTAAAAGTAACTTTAATAAATAAGTTTATTGTTAGAGTATGAATTGTTGGTATGACTTATATGGTAACAGTAAAGCAAGCAAGCTCCAGTTACGTGGTACAATATTTCAGTGTACAATTTCTGATGGTGGCATTGTAAAATTGTCATTGTGTGTATTATTATTCATATTAATTAATATTTCACGCTTAAAAAATGCTAATAAAAGTCAGACATACATTTATTTGGATTGCATATTTTCCAAGTGTTTTTTTTGTTTGTGGATGTGTACGTACTTGAGTTTACTGTCTTTTATGAAGCAATAATTTTTATTTAATCACTTTCTAGGAAGGGAACATGCCTTTGGAGGAATTGTTGGCTATCTATCGTTATGAGGCTTCTGCAGGCTCTAGTATAGACAGCTCCTCTGGAGACCTCACCGACGAGCTGCCGGATATGACTTTGGATAAGGTAAAGAACTGGTGTCAGATATGTGCGAGAAAATTATTTAGAATTAAATTTCTCTTTGGCATATAATTTACACATTTTGTCAAACAGCCTTGGTCTTGTCTCAGTATCATATTGATATTGTTTACCCCTAGGAGGAAATAGCTAAAGATCTGCTGTCTGGAGACTATGAGGAAGAAACTCAGTCCTCAGCTGATGATCTTACCCCTTCAGTGACTTCCCATGAGGCCACAGATTTTTTCCCTAGAACACTTCGATGTAAGTTGCACTTAATCAAGAAAAAAGGAAAGGCACCAGAATTGATGCATTAATCCAGCGTTTTTGTTAAACTACTTCTTATTTGTCTTGAAGGCATTTGAGACATATTGTTGTAGGTAGAGGTATTATTTTCAAATTTTTCTTCTTTCCAGCCAATGCTGTTTCTGATGGTGATAAAGAGTCGGAATGTGATGAAGACGGTCCGAGCCCTGAAGACTCCAGAAAGGTAAATGCCGCATTAATTTTTTTAATCGCGTTAAGTGTAAATGTATTTTGTTGCGTCACTAATGGCTTGCTCTTGAGTTTAAACCAATAAACTGATGTTTTGTTTTTAAGGAAATCATGGTAGGAACAGAGTACCAAGCAGAGGTTCCTTCTTGCCTCTGTCACTACAAAGATGGAGAGAAAGGTACTTTTCTGTTTCCATCTCTGTTTAATGTGATTTTTTTTTTTTTTTTTTCATTACAATTAAATCATGGTACTACCCACAAAGTGAGTAACCTTTAATGTACTTTGTTCTACAGTCTATGACGATGAAGACGAGTTATTATGGAGCCCAGGTACAATTCCAGAAAGCAAGGTCAGAAGTTTCCTCTTTGAGGTGTTGTCACGGACAACAGATGAAAAGACAGGATGTGACAAACCAGGGGTGTACATTCGAGACAATGAGCAGGTTAGTAATTTCTTTATTTGACACAGTAAAGAGCATATTTTTGACAGTTGATAATGTCCACGTGATTTCATTTTTAACAATATTCATTTCTTCACACTTCCACAGGCTTTGCATGAACTTGTAAAATGCAACTACAACACACGTGAAGCACTAGAGCGATACTGCAGCCATGTAAAGTCATCTAAAGGTAAGCAGTGAAAATGGTTTAACACCAAAATGGTACATGTTAAATAATTCATACTGACAGAATTTTTGGTTTAATTTCAGAAAAATCACCTCCTTGGTCAGAGGAAGAATGCAGGAACTTTGAACATGCACTACAGATGTATGACAAGAATTTTCACCTCATACAGAAACACAAAGTGAGTAATTTTATATCGTTACATAGGAGTTAAGATACAATTCTTAATGGTTTTCATCCCTTTAAATGATTTTATTTCTCTCCTAGGTAACAACACGAACAGTAGCCGAATGTGTGGCATTTTATTACATGTGGAAAAAGTCGGAGCGCTTTGACTTCTTTGTGCAGCAAAATCGGTTTGGGAAGAAAAAGTACAGCAGTTATCCTGGTGTTACGTAAGTGGCACGGGGGTTCAGTGAATTTGCTAAATTAACTTTTATATGTAAATATAACATTGTCCAAAAATAAAGAGAACCTGTACATAATTCAGAAACAAGCCACTCACGGTTTACATGCACTTTTATGCAGTGACCTGATGGACAGGCTGGTGGATGAAGCAGAAGGGCTGGCAGTGGACAGTTCATCTTCTGTGTGTTCGGGAGCAGGTGGAGGAGGAAGGCTGGAGAATACTACAGATCAGCAACTCAGCTTGCTCAACTCCATCACAGCCAGCGACCTCACAGGTCAGTCATGAAGAGACAGAGCGTGAATATACAATGACTTATTAACTTAGTGGAGAACTATTGTTTTAATGTGCAGTGGAAAAAACAAATAAGCCACTATTAGTAATTCTGTGATTTTTCTGCACAAACTGGTGACCTGTTCCTCACAAATGTTAACTGGGTCTCTTCTCTCTTTGCAGCTTTGAGTAACAGTGTAGCAACAGTGTGCAGCCCAGAGGTTAGTTGCTTGGACTCTTACAGCTTTCCTCCCTTGGAAAGTCTCCACCGTGGGTCCCTGAACCACGATGAATCCCTTGGGTTTCCTTCCAATGGTGCAGACCCCGACTGCCTCAACATGCTCGATGCTGGCTTCTACCACTCTGACCTAGGCCAGCTAGGAGGCGTGTGTGTCAATAAGGACTGTGAGCGGCCGTCTAAAAGACTCAAGATGGCACTGCCTGACTCATTTATCAATGATGTATCTGTGGGTAACATCGGAGTGGACTTCGAAGCACGACGGACAACAACAAATCACCACAGAATCACTGGCGCTAAAATGGCAGTGTCTGTCACAGACTTTGGTAGCTTGGCTGGCAGCGGTGAGCCCAATGGGTTTTTAGGAGCTCATGCACGGCACCACACGCAGCACACTGCAGCACTTCAGTCAGAGTGATCTTCCTCAAATTTATCCTGTTTTGAAATCCTTTATCCCACTTGTATATAAGACTGACCTCACTGGAGAATCCGATTTGTTTAAATTCTATTATATATAGATATATATCTATATATGTATATGAATATACTTTTGTTTTCATTTTTGTGTAATATGACATCAGTGATGTCTCTCATATAGAACTAAAATCTTGATTTCTCTCAAGAGTTTATATAGCCATTTATTTTATTTGTTTTGCGGTCTTGCGATATGTAACGTCCGTGTACAGTGGGGCCCAGAGACTGCAGTAGGAGAGTTGTGTGTCTTCCTCCCTCACATCTACACGCAACATCTTCAGAGCTTGTCATCCTGCCATTCTTTTCAGCTGCCAAAATTGGTTTAGTTTTCTGCCTGTAGTGTTGGTATTTAGTTGCCTGTGTTTGTTATTTTGAAGTGGTACTTAAAAAAAAATGGTGTTTGGTTTACAGGTACTTTTAGTCACCAGGCTGGTGCAAATGGTATTTGTCCTTTAGGTAAAGCTGGATAAATATTGTATGAAGAGCAACACTAGCATGAACGTTAACTTGAAGACCAGGAAGTGTTGTGACTTGAGCTGCCTTCCAATTTTGGTTTTCCTCAAATGTACTTTCTCCTGTGGAAGCTTGTCTGCTTGTTTACTTCAAACCGTTCAAAGTGGCCAAACTGGAACGTGAATGTTTGCTACGCTTTCTTTCCCCCTTTTCTAGTAAAAGAAAAATATATATTTCAGTTTCTTTACATTTTGAAAACCGGTAACGTGTCACCTTTTTTCCACTTCCCCCCCTTTCAGATGCTTAATTTCTAAGATCACTAAGTTAAACATAACAGCAATATAACAATGCAAAGATACCGGTTGGGTTAATAGCCATTAAAACATGCGCTGCAAGCACAGTAAAGGGTGTATGTATTTAATGCATATAGTTTGGTAACATTGTTTCATTTAGTTAACTTGTGCAAATATTAAGCATGCTTCGCTATATCTGTTCTTCTTAGTTGTGTAAAGCTTTTTCTAGCTCAAGTACCAGAGTTGTACGACAACTTGGCACACCTGCTAGCAGTATTCTTTATTTAAATCCACTTTTTTTTTTAAAGTTCTACCTAAACTGTACTGACTGGAGAATGCCTTGTATGATCTGGTTGACATTTTTGTGGAGTAATGGCAGTAATGTTTAATTTCCTCTTGACTGAAGTGCGTAATTGTGCGATGTAAAATGTTTAGCAGGTTGTCAGCTGATTGGATGCAGTAGTTGAGTTTACTTAATTTATCTATGCATTGTGCGATGAATAATTAATTTGTTTCAGGGGTACATCATGTTTGTCACGTCCATAGATTTAGTGTGTCCATAATGTGTGTACAGACAAGAGTCATGCCTCTAAATCAAGTTAGACCACACCGCTCAGTTTCCACGCCCAGCATCAAAGAGGATATTCATTTGTTTCATGTAAATAATTAGCAAATAGCCTTTAAAAGTCTATTAACTGACCTCCTACACTTGTGAATCTGTGTTGATACAAAGTTTTAATTTGATTCCTTGTCAAAAAGGCAATAATTTGTAGATATGTACAGATATTTTAAGGTTTTGCATTCTACCAGTTGACTGGTGTTTGAATTATTTTTCCTTCTTGCATTACCCAGACACCAGGACACAGCTGAAACCACGCATGCCAGCTGTCTCGGTTTCTCAACAACCACTGAAAACGGCTTTACCGAAAGACGTATTGATATTAATGTTGCAATTTTGCATTCAAAACTTGCAGCCATGTGTAAAAGATGTTCATCTTTCTTTCTACAAAAAAATAACAAAAAAAAAGTATTTTTTACATGTCGTCTATTTGTCTTGATGGTAAAGGGATGGCTGCTGCTCTATGTGGAGAGCTAGTTTCTTTTAATGCAGTGTGCATAATGCAGTAGGTCCTTCAAGCTCTTCTAGCTTTAGCAGTGCAGTGATATTTATTTCACCTGTGGTTTGTACAAAGACGCAGAAAATTGTCAGAATGTAAAGGCCATTAAGTAGTAGAAGTAGATTTTTCACCACCCTGTGAACTCTCGAAAATGTGATTTTATTGATCTCTGGTATGAGACTTGTGTGTGCAAGAAGCACTAAACAAATTTATTCTATATTTTGTATTGTGTTTTGAAGTTTAAAACGGGGGGAGAAATTATAGCAGTTGTGGTTTTGAAAGAAATCTCAAGTCCTTTGGAAACAAAAACACCTTTGTGAATAAAAACCTAAAAAACGTAAAAATGTATATCCAGAAATATAGACAATCAAAAACTTCACTATGAGAAATGTTCAAGAAGCTATCTTTATTGTTTATAAGAATTGTACATAAACATTGAGTTGTTTTCTTTCCTTTTGTTAAACATTATTTTGTATTTTCTGTTGTACTTTAATACCTTGTGTACAGATCCAGAAATAAAACTCTGGAAAAGGTTCAGATAATTGCATGGTATGTTCTTGATTTATCACACAGAAGATATGAAAATATTTGCACATTCATATAGAACAAATGTGGTTTCAGGATTGAGTCATGTTAACAAGACTGTAAATCTGAAACCTGTGCCATAATCATTTATTTTGTTGTGATCGTTGAGGCCACATTCAAATTTTGTTCTTTTCATTAGAAAATTAACTACAATTAGGAGAATTACTAAATGTTAAAATCAACAATTTTTCATTTAACTTGACAGACGGTCCTTCCTTTGCTTGTAATGGAGTTTTCAACCACATTACATAATCCCCAGTAGTTGGAGTCATCACAGTTGTCAGAGAAACTAAGCTCCAAAACACATCATAGCTGTCCAAACAGCTTGACAGCGATTCTTCCTTCAAGAAGTTTTGGCAAGAAGCTCGTCAGTCAATTAGTTCTACACGATTTAACAATTTTCTAGTAGTTTTCTAATAATATTTGAACAAATTATATCTAATATGAATATTTAGCTTTATATTTACTGTTATCTTGAAAACTTGAACATCTGCAGATGAAAATGGTATAAATAATCGTGAACGTGAAAAGGGTCCAGTTACAAGTGTGATAAGGCCAAAGGAGCCAGAACAAACAAATAAGGGGACTCTGTCTTAAGATTTGCTGTCCGATGTTTGAGCAAATATGAGTGAGTACTTTTTACATCAAATGGGAGCAGTTCAGCTTTAACCAGATTCTGTAGCACTAAAAACTAATCGTTGGTCTTCTGAGAGGAATGGGCAAAGTTAGAAAGTCTTCAGCCAGAGTCACTTCAACACCACTGTCCTGCAGAGCTTCTTCAGCCTGTCGTTTGAGCTCTGAAACACTGTCCTCCTCTCCGTCCTTCAGCAGGGAGCTGGGTTTGTACCTCTGACTGAAGTGATACAGCACCAGCCTGCGTGCACAGCAGGCCTGTGCTACCGCCGCCGCCATTTCAGGTGTGCTGTGTCCATGCTCCACAGCCTTGTCCCGGTGCTCGCCCCCCAGCGTTGCCTCATGAACCAGAATGTCTGCGCCACTGCAAAGACTAAGCGGCCCCACCCCGAGAACGGCGCTGCAGTCCCCCAAGATGCACACTTTCCTCCCTGGTATGGCTTCCTCCAGCACCTCACTCGGCAACACCACACGTCCATTCTCCAAAATTAAAGACTGTCCAGCTTTGAGACGCCCGTAGAGAGGCCCTGGTTTCACGCCTGAAAGAAACACAATGAGCCCGTGTTAAATCCTTTTCCCTTCTTCCCTTCATTAAGCACCTAAGACTTGAGATTTTTACCTAACTCCTTCAGTACTTCGGTTTTCAGTCTTCCGGGGCGATCATGCTCCTGAATACAAAAACCAAAGGAAGGGATGCGGTGGAATAACCTGAAGGCCTTTACCACAAACTTCTTGTCTTCAAACAGAAGGTAACATTCACTGGAGATGTCCAGTGGGATCGTCCTGCCCATTCGCTCCTGTGGGTGTAGAGGGCCGCCCTCCGACGTCATCTATCATCAAGAGAGTCATGTACTTAGTTTAATAAAAAAAAAGTTTACATTTACAACCTCCTGTGGGCTTTAAGGAAAGTCTATCCCTGATAGAAGTGAAGGTTGTTACTGATGGCGACAGATGCATTGATTCAATTGAACTTATGAAACGTGGGTCTGACTCGTTTAACGTGGTCGTTCACTTGACTAAACACACCGAAGCAAAGAAGCAAATCAACATAGCAAGTCACAAAATACACTAATGCAGTACGTTGCATAGTGCAAGACACCACGGTACAGAGAGAGCTGAGTATGTTTGATGATTTCCATACCTCCAGACTGAGATGTCCCTCTGCTGGACTCTGATCAGATGTGGGTTCCAGCTCATGTACTACATAAACATAAACAGCAGGGGTAAGCACACCAGAAAAAATAATGAGTAGCACTTAGATAAAACATGGCAAATAGACGCTAAAACGACTGGTAGGGGCTTTACACACACAGCTACGATGTGCGGTGTGGGACCTTGGGTGTACAGTACAGTGTGGGCGTAAGAACTCTATATATTTTGGACCTGCCTGCATATGGGAAGAGCAGCTGTGATCCTGTGAGCCCAAGTGACACTCTGAGAAAGTTCCGGAGGCCCCGTGGTCCGTAGATGTCTACACAACTCAGGTTCTCTGGAGAGTCAGGGTTTGTATTGAGACTCACTGTGCACAGGAGACCAGGCAAACCAAACAGGTGATCTCCATGCAAGTGAGAGATAAAAACCTTGGTGATGCGACCTGGGTATAAAATACAGAATATTATTAGACATAACATATTGTAGCGACCCAGCAGGTCGCTGGTGTGTTCGGCCCAGGGGAACTCTGGGTAATGGTTGTGTGTTTTTGCCGGCACCGTGTGGGAGGATGCTGTGTGTGACAGTGACCCCCCACTGGTGACCGGTCATTTATGGGGTTCAAAATAAAGCTCAGCTACCTCTGTTGGAGGTAGTTGTTAAAAGGCAGAAGTTGTCTGTGCTTTGTTTGGAGTAGCTCGAGACGCTTGGGGTCGTGCGGTGTATGGGGCACAAGCGTTCTCACATCCGCCTACAGTTCGCCCTAGCTTAGCCTGCTAGCACCTGAGCTAGCCGTTAGTTAGCTGCTAACAGTTAGCCAGGGCTAGGTAGCTTCTGCTCCAACCCTCCCGCCGTTACAATATTATAATATGACCTAAATTAGTGATTTGTCATAAAATTGGTAGTAACTTAACAGACTTTTGAAATACAGAACTGTACTTTGGAAATGCAAGAAAACAGCCTCAAGAGTGGAGGCGGTAGAAGTACAAAAATGCCAGAAAAAGTGTACTCACGGTATAAACACCACTATAAGTGATTTGGTTTAATATTTTGGGGTATTACTTAACGTACAATTGCAATTTCAGTAGTTAATGAGAACATAATTTGCTAATTATACAAAAATCTAATGGCATACCACATTAGTGGAGTTAGAAAACGTTTGTATTTTTAAATTGCTTCAGTTATTTCCACTGAAATGTAGTAGAGGCAAAGTAAAATGAAAGAAAACTCATCTTCAGTACAGCACTTCAATAAATACAGTGACTCACCGTCTTTTGAACCATATATTTTATTACAGAGCAGTTTTCCTGACCTTGTTTTGGTTTCTCGGAATCTTTTAAAGCGGACGGACTCACCGGCTTTCAGCTGGCTCTTCATCAGCTGCGTCTGGGTTCCCTCTCCGCAGTCAAACAGCCAACACTCCCCCTCCGACCGGAGCACCAGAGCCGAGGCTCCGCGGTGAGGGGACGGGTAGGCCGAGCCGGTTCCGAGGAAAGTCATGTCCATAGTCATTCTCCCAGAGTTCAGAAGTGGTGCTGAAAAGGTCCACGCAAAGTTAACCTAGCTACGTCTGCATGTTTCCCGTAAACAGTCACACTGTGATGACGTCGGACGAGCGACCGTGATGCGTTCACGTTCTGTCTCTTCTCTCGTAATATTAATGTTTTGAAGAACTGTATTAAAATAAAATAGATTTTTTTTTTACTTAACAGATCAGAGGTAATGCTCACTGATCCTCTACTAAGATTAAGAATTTTACATTTATATTAAGATTAAAAGGTAAGGTTTGATTCCCACTACCTGTTCTTCCACAGCAGTGAAAACAAGTGAAAGGAAGGAAAAGCTCAAACGTTTTGTACAAATTTTATTTTGTACCGTTAATATCACATTAAATATTGTATTATGAATAACCACAAACACGCTGCTCTCCAAGTACAAACGCTAAGGCAATATTAAGGTGTAGCAAAAGTAAAATTTACAAACACAGACACAAAAAACAGGTACACTTTAGTGAAATACACGGGACATTCAGGGAGACAATAAAAACCGCAGGAGGAGACTAATAACTTAATCCTTACAGCACTAAAATAACCTAATGTGGTTTAACTCATTCAATACAGATTCCTTTGAATAGAATGGTTCA
Organism: Macropodus opercularis; assembly: GCA_030770545.1. Lineage (NCBI taxonomy): Eukaryota > Metazoa > Chordata > Actinopteri > Anabantiformes > Osphronemidae > Macropodus > Macropodus opercularis. The sequence goes on along the minus strand of CM061097.1, from coordinate 5,545,742 downwards.
CTTAGGGTTATAAAATAGAATATAGATATCGGTTTCTATGTTCACGTCCAGCTGCTCTATATTCTCTCTAAAAATAGCTGCACAAAGAATGGACAGTTAACAAAGAGCTACAGTAGCTCGGTCTGTGGAACGCGGAGGGACAATAAAAACACTGAATGTTGTGCAGGCACTTGGAAGCAAGTGGTTAGAAGGTCCTAACACTAATTCCTGAGGTTAAAATGGAGCAGTAGCTTAGTATCTACCGTTCAAACTATTTAATGTGCAACAGATGCCTTTGACAGTGTAAAATGTAAAGAAGCTGGCTGATGGTAAGGGTAGTAGTACATTTACAGACTACTTCAGCTGAGCGTGTGCACAGTTTTACTCCACTGAACATGGTGATTGTAAAACACATGCTATAATATGTGTATAGTGGAGGCGCTACAGTCTTTTAGGGACGGGCCAATAATTACCATTTTCTGAAGGTACTGAGAATAAAGGTTTTCCCGACAGGCTTATTTGGTCATTACCTTTCTGTAATAAGATTTTTGCAAACCTTGGTGCAAACCATAAGTCAGCTGGCTAGACCTAGCATATATTTCTATAACTTAATGGTCATGTCAAGTTCATTGTCCTGTATTAGTTAAAGCCACATACACACATGCTTATTACAAATTTATAAATATTCTTCCAGCAAAGTCTAATTTCCACAAAAGTGCATGCACAGCAAACAACAATTACCTTAATTTTAAACTGCACTTTTTTCAGGGATACTGTTTATATTTACCTTGTATTTCACACTTCAGCTAAGTAATATTTTGGGGATAACTTCTAAACACATCAACCTTAAAATGTACAATATCTTAATACAAAATAAAATAACATGAAAGACATAAATACATGCAAAGCGCATCTGAACAAATAAAATTCTGGAGTGGATGCTGGTTTGTGTTGCGTAGCGTGTGTTTTACTTCTTTCCGAGAACTCCCATCGCGTTCCAAGGTCTTCGTTTAAACACACTCTCTCTCTACTTTCTCTACTTTCCCTCTCTTTCAGAACCACATTGCATGTTGTTATAACCCTCTCTCTTTAAGTAGCAGTCAGATAACATGACTTAACAGTAGAATGGGCTATGCAGACATCATATCATCGATAAGCTAAGAAAAGAGTGGAGTCTGCAGACTGTAAGCAGACTGACAGTGGAGTGTGACAGGTGTACAGAGAATCATACCGTAACCGAATCATTTAATTTAATGTGGAGTGACATTCCAATAATAATAGTAATAATAATAGTTATATATTATTAATATTGCACAATATTGCAACATTTAGAGTAAGTTCTTTTTCTCTTGTTGTTTTGCAGAGAGACAGAGACTCAACTGCTTTTATCCAAGAGCAGGTGGCCCTGCAGGCACTGTGCACTATTTCCATTAATGTCACTTTTCACTTTACCTTTTCACAGATCTTAGGAGCCTGTTTTAGTGCAAATGCAGTGATATGAGAGCAGTTTGATAGTTTTTTTAAACATCAGGACATTTGCACTAAGAAAACTATGAAAAAATAATTTTAAAAGACCTGTGCAAATAGTATGGTTTAAAATAAGAAAGAAATTAGAGCATGGCAGAGGTCTGTGGAACTTTTAGTTAGCCTTGGGGCTGAAGCTCACGCCTGGCCAGTCGTAGGTGTCTGGGAGGAAGGAGTCATAGTTGATGTTCCAGACTGTAGCGCGTACAAAGCCATTCTTGTCCATAGGCTCAGGGTAGCGGAATGCCATGCCTTTAGCGTAGACATACTCCACCACCTGCGGAAACAAATAGAAGTGACAGGTTAAATGCTGCACCACTAAAAGCAAATTCGACTAAATGCTGTTAATTGTTAAAAATGTTATCTTAAAAAACTGTTCAGTTCTAACTACGTCTGTTTTGGCTTACTAGGTCTGTCAAGCTGTAGTGGAACAGAATCATGAAAAAGAATAAAAGAATCCAGCACTGCTCTTTAAGTAGCTAAATATAAGGAGGGACTTCAGTGGGCTTGTCAATCTTATACTAATATAATTAGTACTAGTATAATTAATTAATCATATACAATTATTTAGCCAACACAGAATTCTTTTAAAGCAAGACTATTTTCAGAAGACCTACCTTGACAGCCATCTGGAGAGAAACCTCTCTGATGTTGGAAAGAGGAGGATAGAGTCTGCCTTCTTCAAGCTCTTTGTCTGTCAGCTGCTCTGCCAGGGTCTAGACGTGGTATAAAAAAACCCTTTAGACAGAGGATACAACTTAAAAAAAACAGTCATGATCAATATTACTCTGATTAGTATGGGAAACATGCCAAGATAAACATGCTTTGGATTAGGAGCAAAAAGATTACGTTACAATTTTATGCAATTAATTGTGGGAACTCATATTAGAAATCAAATGCAGCTCAGCTAAAAAGAAAAACACAATGTAGACCTTGGCAGCCTCTAAGAATACTGTGTCACTGATGTGTCTCACTCCGCTCAGGATCACAGCCAGCGCGACACCTGCAATGCACACACATCATGGAGTTTTTTTCATTTAATTGATCTTCCAGAGATCTGTAGCCAGAGTTCAAAGGCCTTTGAAACAAGTGGCTTCATTTGTTTATAAACGCTAAAAGATCAAAATACTGTCTTGTTATTATTTATCTCCACCTGGAAAGATGTAAGCATTATTCCCTTGGCCCGGAGTGAAAACGCGACCGTCACTCAGAGTGACTGGACCAAATGGGCTGCCACTGGCAAAGAGGCATCTACCCTGCGGGGGAAGGAAACCAAGAAGTATAAATTAAAAAAAAAAATCCAAAACGGACAATGAAGTTGAGGAGCTTAAAAAAAGAACAACTGTGTACATTTGTGAGTGTGTAGGCTTCCTCTGCTGTGCATTCGGCTTTATTGGTTGGGTTACTCAGGGCAAAAATGATTGGTCGTTCATTCAGGGTTCCCATGGCCTTGATAACGTCATGGGTGAACAGACGTCCAGCTCCTGCCACACCTGAAAGTGGGTGAGAGAAACACATGGCATTGCATTTGGTATTGTAGCATAAACAAAGGGTAAATGCAGAAAAATATAATACATACAGTTGCACACTATGACAGGATAAGGTGGCAACAACTACAACATGAACAATTTGAAGCAATTTTGCAGTTTTAAGTTAGATTAAGTTAAATATGCACTGACAGGCTTTGAAGGTACATAATCGGTTCCTTACCGATGATAGCTGTGGGTTTAATGGTGTTGACTGCATCCAGGAAGCTCTGTACATTCCCTGGACTGTCATGGACAAATGCCTCCTGGTTAGTATCCATTTCCTGTGGTCGGCCCTTCAGATACACACAGACGACAACAACAAATAACTACTGTGAGAATTGTCACTCAGTGGTCACAAGTTGCTAATGAATGAATGAATGAATGAATGAATGAATGAATGCTAGTCCATGACTTTGTCACAAAAACACACCGACCTTTACAAGTAAACCATCTTTATCAAACATCCAGATCTTTTCTCTGGCCTCACTCAGACTCATCCCCTTCTCCATCAGGGCCATGACAATCAGGTTGGCAATACCAAGGGCAGCCTAGAGACAGAATTATGTTAGATTATTGAGACTTAGTCATTTTAAATCAATTATTTGCTAATACATAGACTAATGTATCTATCTAAATGTATCAAAAATGTTCTTTTCAAGGTTTGGCACAGTTTTATCCAATTTTAAATAATGACTATTAAGCCCTTTAATTCCCGTAACATTAAAACATTGGCCACTAGATGCCAGTATGCTCTTAAGAACTGGCTATAGCCTGTGTAGCAGACAGGTTTAAAGAGAGTCTCGTCAATGTAATATTGTGGCTACTCTCCATTGGACTGAGATCCCAGTAAAATCAAAAGGCACAACACAAAAAGCTTAATGAAGAAAAAAAACACATTCAGAAGGTTTGACTGAAGTACTAATGAATAATTAGCTTGCCTCTCCAGCTCCCAGGAAAAGCACCCGGTGTTCAGTGATGGGTTTGCCAACAGCTCTCTGAGCGGCCAACAGACCAGCAAGAGCTACAGATGCAGTACCTGGAAACACAGATGCACAGCAAAGTAAATAAATGCACTGCCTCGAAGGGAATACTTTTTCTTTCAAGCTCGTTGTTTTCCCAATTTATCTTTATGGAAAATAAATGAAAAATAAAAGTCCCAAGTGCTTTGGTTGTGTGCGAACCTTGGATGTCATCGTTGAAAGTGCAGTATTTCTCCCTGTATTTCCTAAGAAAGCGAAAGGCATTGTGGTTCCCAAAGTCCTCAAACTGGATCAGTGTGTCCTGCCCATATTTATCCACCACAGCCTCCATGAACTCATCGATTAGATCGTCATAAGCTTGAGAGCGATCTCGCTTCTGGTACAGACCCATGTATAGTGGGTCCTTAAGGAGGGTCTGATCAGAAAGAAATAAAATCAAATATACATTTCCACTTGCATAAACACTTATACATGCGCAGAAAAGAGACAAATATGCAAGAATGCTTCTTACCTCATTGTCTGTGCCAACATCTATCACCACTGGGAGACATTTTTCAGGTCTAATGCCAGCACATGCAGTGTACAAGCAAAGTTTTCCAACAGGGATACCCATTCCATAAACACCAAGGTCCCCTAATCCCAAAATACGCTCTCCATCAGTTACTACTACTGCCTACAAAAGAAAGACAGCACACTGGTCAAACAAACTTTGAGATAACACTTTAGACAAGCAACAAGAGGAATTCTAATAATATAAAAATGGTCATAATGATATGGTCATAAATGGTCATAAAAAACAACAGTGCCCAGACTAGTGTGGTAATTGTCTCATAGTGTCTCTATTGTCATTCATTTTTCACATCCTCAGTGTGTGGGTCTAAGGGGTTTGAATGACTTTTCAAGTCTCTTACATTAACATTATAGTTAAGGAGATATTGCATGGTGAGGTTTTTAGGAACTCACTGAAACATTTGTTTCTGGCCAGTTGTCCAGTATTGAGCGGACATGTCCTCTATCTAGGATGGAGATGAACAAGCCTCTGTTGATAAGAAACATGACGATAGTTACTACACAACAGTCGCAGCAAATAATCTGTCTGCTACAAAACATTTGTATACAGTATATCTTTACTGGAACCACAACTAAAGTTAAATGCATATTCTGTTTTCTTGATATCTCTAGAACATGCTTACTTGGGCCTTCTGAAGATGTGTCCATACTGTGTGCAGGCCAGACCTACAGTGGGTGTATAAACTATCGGCATAAGTTCCTCTATGTCTTCCATCAAAACTCTATAGAAAAGTCTTTCATTCCTTTCCTGGATGCCCATCAAATAAACATATCTGTAAATTTAGGAAACAGGAAAGTGAAGCAGTATACAGAGAGCGTTTTAGGCACGATTGTGAGAATATATGTTCAAGTTGTTTAAGCAAAATATGGCCTTACTTCCCTAGAGGATCTGTCATCTTCTTGAGATTATTCTGAAAGCGCATGGCCTGAAGGTCCTGAGTCTCCACTTTGGGAGGCAACAGACCATGTATTCCCAAAATCTGTCGCTCCTGTAGAGAGAAGGCCATGCCCTGGGGAGAAACACACAAATGCAGAAACATCATGAAGAGTTGTGAGAAAAAGACAATATGTGAATCATCCTTGTTTAATAACATATTTATTCAAGCTAAGCCATCATGTTGTCAAGTGAGTGTACAAATATGGAAAGACAAGACTTGTGTACTTCAGAAGTTTCAGTTTTAAACTTATTCCAGAAAAGAGACAAAAGCAAATGGCTCATCAAAACTAAGGCATGAAACATAAACTTTGAGAGCTCTCCTTCTAATTAAAGCATTTAGGTGGTAGTATAGTGGCATCATCTTCTTACACTCTGCAAAGTTGAAAACTGAATATTATGAGTGTAGTTTATGCACATCACTATCATGTTTCTGAGTATTGATGTTTAAAGGTGGAGGGGTATTAATCCATTAAGCCAAAGACACAATCTCCATTTGTGAGCCTGTGAGCCTCTAGACAGGCTTGACCTTTTGACGCCAAAAGGAGAAAATGACCACACATGAAAGAACAGAAAATAGATGTAAGCAGTCTTGCAGCAGGGGAAAGAAACGACGGGAGTGGCTGGAAAGTAACCAATGAAGACCATTCCTGCCAAAAACAGCCCATTTGTAAAGGGGTATTGAGAAGTTACAAGCCTCTAAATCACTATGGATGCAACACATGGAAGGCATCATGTTTGGAACGGACCGACCACGTGCTTCATTGTGCTGATGAACCATTTCACTTCACTCTGCTCTATTATTATAGTGAATTCCCCCCTTTTTCATTTGTCTGAAATGTAAGGTTTTGATTAATTACTTAAATTTCAGTTTCATTTATTCCAAATACATTGTGTGATTCAGATACGTCTAGAAACTACTCTAATATTTAAAAGGTGAAAGTATCTCTTTAAGATTACAACTAGCATATAAATACAAGTCCCAACAAGACTTCAGACCTGCTACCTAAAAAAATATGTTAGACAGCCAAAGGCTTTGGACCCTCACCTCAAAGTGTTCTCACATGTCACATGACCAAAACATAAATAATAATAATTTCTACACAAGAACAGGTGAAATATCTACCAAGAGGAATTTGGACAGAAGTGCAAAGTAACCATATTTGAGTTGTGATTACAATATTTGTGGAAACATTAGCCAGCCATACCATCACTAGTTTACATGGAGCCTGGAATGTCTATATTTAGATCAACGTGTTGAGTCTAGTGCATGACCATGCCTTTTGGAGCAGCTACAGTCTCATGTTACAAATGTTTTAGGTTGTAGTATTTGGACAAACTGGACATGAAACACATTCTAGCCAAACAATACAAAGCACGGAAGAATAATGGTCACTACAACATACTAAAACTAAGACAATGTAAAGTGCATCAAACATATGTCAGGAAAAAAACAACTGAGCTTGGCAGGCACCTTACCAACTGACCACAAACCACCCCATGTTAGAGGTCAACTTCAGGAGGTGGTATTTATTCCTATTTGTGTCTACCTTGATGTAGGTTGGAAGCAGCAGCAGTTGAATGGTTGGCAAGTAAGCTTGTGAGCTTAGGTGTTTAGAGAGCATATTTTAAACACAATCGTTTGAAGTGAAATACCAAATACTCAAATGCAAGATAGTGAAAGATACTGTTTACAGGGATATGGAGAGGAAACATAGCATATGAAACACAATAAGAAGCAGCTGGAAACAGGGAGATTTTTGGCAAAAAATTAACATATACAACCCAACTCTTCAGACACTGATGCTAGGTATGAGGTAGAAAAAGTGCTTGATAATTTGCCCCAAGTTGGAAAAATGTCCTTTTAAGAAATCAATTTAGACCAACTGTATGAGCCATGCAAAACTCTGAAGGCAGAGAAAAACAGAAACAAGCATTTATAACAATAACAATTAAATGTTGATACAAGCACAATATTATGAACTTTCCTACTTTGTTAGTGCGAGGGTTGAGCATGAGGGGCTTCCCCTTCTCTTTGGTGTGTGCCCATCTGCAAACAGAGACACAGGGCCTGAGGGACCAAGTTATCCTTAACTTGGACAACATGGTGGACATTCACTGGTCTTGAAGGTGATGAAAAGCTGATGAGAAAGAGAAAAAAATTCAAAAAAAGTTACTTGGTGGAAGGATTACTACAGAAAATGTAAAGCTCAGCTCAGGTTATGACCTTGAGGCCATCATTACCAAGACCTTTACACATCACATCATCAGAACTTTATCACGACTTGGTACAAACAATAATTTATCAGCTGGGACCTGGCACAGAAATCTGTGAGTGTACTTGGTCCGCTGGACACTCATTCACTTGAGGATTACAAATGCTGCCATTAATCTGGATGTAGACAGAAGTGATTTAGTGTGTGATGCAAGAAAAAAGATAATCCTTTTCGAATGAGCTCCACATAAAGACAGAACAAGTTAAATCATGCTCAGAGCAGTGAACAGATATTTTAGGAAAAAACAAGCAGGAAACAATCACAGAAAACATATTGTACACTATGTGGCATGTGAGCTTGTTTTTTATCTACAGAAAAAAACAATATACTGTTGCATAAACCAGTAGACATTACTGCATACTTACTAAGGGCCTCCACCCTAGTTGTAGCTGCTACTGCTGGCCTGGAACACTATGGTTATTGTAAGAGCTGTGTCCCGCATGTGACCTGTGATTTGCTGCTACAGTATATTATTCTGCTATGTTGCAGTAAGAACAGAAAGGGTCAGTTAGACGTCCTCTGATAGACCTTTGTAAACTGAACAATTAAAAGTGATTTTGTCCCCCTGGTGAAGCAAAAGGTCATCCTGATATTTGAAAAAGGAAATGAATGCTGCCATCCCAATGAACCTCTAGAACTAATAAGAAAACATTAATTTCCCGCATTAAATATTAACAAAATAGTTTATTATACCTTAAATGTTAATTAAAGCACACACCTCCTATGTCACTGACACAAAAATAGCAAACCAAATAACATCCAGCAAAAATGCACGTAAATCTCATTTTCATATTTTGGCCACCGTCCTTTTGTCTTAGCTAAATGTTAAAATGTGACTAAGAGGAAATGCAACTGGACTTGTAAGCAAGTTACATGGGGAAGTGCAATGTGAAGGTTTTTGCATTTTCTAATTTAGTACTAGTGTTTAATGACTAAGCACGTAAAGTGCAGTCAGTCAATACAAAACAATTTACACACACATATAATAGGAAACTGAAGCCTCATTATAATAAACTGGCTAAAGAGAAAAAAGCATTAGATCTGTCTCTGATTGATTTAGCAAATGAAAAGTGTTGTTTTATTTCACAATCATCACTCAAACATGAAGGAAGCACTGTGGTTGGATCATATGCCTCTCCGCTTGGCCAAAATAGCTGATTAAAGAAATCACAAGCAGGGCCAGATGGGAGAGTTCAGATTTACAACCACATTTCCAGGAAACTGCTTAGAACGCGACTACAAAGACGATGCCATTTTAAAGCTGCATTTATTTAACATTTCAAGGGAAACCTTGCTACAACTATGTGAATACCAACACTCGTGTTATACAGTGCACAGAATTTTGGTTAACCAGACATTACCTATAGTTCTCCCTCAGTATTTGACAGAATTGTGCACTGGAATTTAATTTTCAGTGATAAAAACCATACTATAGTTATCAGAAGTCTTTCATCCAATGAATTGGTGCCGATTTACATACACAATGCACCTTCTCGTATTCTGGCAGGCAGTAAATCCCACCCACACACATTTTGTAATGTGTAAACCTTTTACGATCTTAGAGGTAGATTTTACTGGGATCAGAGTACATTATTATACAGAGATGCTATTTCAACTCTACTGGAAGCATTAACCTACTAAAACACAGGCTAATACACTAGACGTGACACAGAAGTGCAATATGTTACTACTCTCCCCTCTGACACACAAGGACTTATCCTTGTTGCTTCTCAGTGTCTGCTTACATCTCAAGCCACCATAATACGCAGATTACAGCATGTTCCAGACTAATTTAAGAGCTTAAACTGACACTAGGGACAGTAAAACCTTGGGCTAAGTTTCATCCGTTATCTTTATGTTCTCTCTGAGCTCCACAGAGGCTAGCGAAGTCGTGACCAGAGGCTGGCTAAGTCGATCTAGCCACTGGTTACATGGGGAAGTGGCAGAAATAAATGCATTATTGTGAAAGCATAGCGACGATGTGAAAAATCTGAAAAATCCGACTGTAAACAAGCTCTGACAGCAACTGCCCGAAGCGGCTAGCTAACATTGCTAGCTACTGCTGGCTAACACTAGGCTAGCTAAATAAAGAGGACCAAGCTACGTTATGACCGGTGCCAGCAAACCTGCCAATGACAGAAATGCTTTCAGGCCCATTTTTTAAATAGCGAAATGTCTGAAAACACAATGTTGACAGCACGAAACACTTCCCAGCTTTATGTGTTTTTAGGCGGCGTGTTCTTGAGACCCATCGTTCTTTCGTGGCTCAGAAACGGGAAAGCATTTGGACACAGACTTCCCAGTTTAACAGAATAACGGTTCGTCTTACCTGCTCTTGAATATTAAATGTGTCCGTTTCCTTGCGTTAAACAGATTGCGTCAGTGTTCTAAAACCACATTTCTTTGTCTTTTCAGGTCCTGTTAGCTTTGTGCTTCTCTCTTCACAGTAGCAACAGATGCACCTGGTCAGTAGAGACAGGACTTCACAGAGTACAAGACTCAAGCCGCTCAACCAATCACAGGCTGGGATTCCCTTCTCGGTTACCGTAACCACTGCAATGGGCGCAGAATGTTTTGTTCGTAACTACTAGATAAAATGCGCCCACTGTAGGCCATGGCTCAGGCAGAAACACAAAATATTTTATTCTGCATGTAACGTGACTAAGTGTTATGTGTGGCCAGTATTGCTAAATATCCCCACATGAATACCATAATAGAGATGCAAGATTCATAATTTGCACCAAGTATCAACAAGCCACATGTGATAAGAGCCTTAAGACAGGTGCTGCAATATTCTAGGCTTTATTTATCTATTTTACACATTGCACATTACCAGAGTGATTTGTGTTTGAAACAAATGAGATATGGTGAAAAAGTAGCTTAATTATTATTTTATTAATTTACCAGCAAAAACAAAAACGATACTGAGCATTTAAAAATGTCACAGCTATTCTGAGATTTAAAAAAAGAAATTATTCCCTTAAAAGGGTGATCACAAAACAAATCTGGGCCCACAGTAATATACCAGTGTTGCAAAGTGACACATAATTTAAAAAACAATATTTTGATAGATGTAAAAGCCATGCAAAAATGACTATACTATAAGAATATGTTACATTCAGCAAGCTGGAAGCATTAAGGTGTACTGAGGCACATTTTTCTCCACTTCGACTCAGTAGCCACACTTATTATTTACTTGTGTTACCTATCTGATGTTATTGCTGACTTGTGTTACCTGCAGAGGAAACTGTGTAATACAAAATGTGACAAGATTCTCTTTGAATTGTTTTACTGCAGCACAGGTTTGATCCACTTCTACAGTAATAAATGATCATAAATATGACTGTTTTCTTTATATTAACATTTCTGTAAATTATACGCTTGATACCTTAGAAGTACTATCATGACTAAATTGGTAGAGTTTAACTTGTTGCCAAAGCAAACCTGTTTTACTAAATGTGCTAGTAGGTGAAAATGTGCTTTGTGTATTGTAAATGGATTGGCTGTATTATGGGCAGCTCCCCAATTCTCTTGTATGGCTCAATCCTCAGAAAAGCATTCATTGTGCAAGTAATAAGTGGTTCACCACCCATGTGGAGTACTGTGGCTGCAGGTACTGATATTTTGAAATTCAGACTTGTTGGAACAATGTTTGATATGTGCAATAACAGTTAACAGCCTCAATATTAATTAGCATTATTATACTTAATACTGTGGAGAGGTGGACATAATTCAGCTGAGTCCTCTTACTAATGCAGGAATCCTACATAGACCCTAAGAAAATGGAAAAATAGTAATTAACCCCTGATTGGGTGTTAAAGTCCTCTTGGGCAGTGGCCTAGTCATGATGAATTCAGATGGAAATCAAAACATAACAAGACACTAGGAGATGGGAAGCCTGTGTGTTTTGTTTTTATCTTTGGCACTAACTCAGCAGAATAACTTCATTCACTTTTGGTAAGTGAAGTAGTGGTCAGACATATTTTAGAAAGTATGAGGCAGAAATAAGTCACTCACTAATCAGATTTGTTAGGTGAAACATGAGGCGTAACGTTTATGGTCTAATACACTAGATAGAAAATTATTTCAAATGATATGTTATATTTATTTTCTGTTATTAGTGTAGTTACTGGAAGTTTTTAGTACAAATAATTGTAAAGTATCATCATCCAAAATATATGCCACTGTTGTTTGCATTGTACGGCACAGTAGCTTTCTGTGGGTAACATTCATGTGACAGATGTCTGGCTGTGTAGTGCAGAGAGCACACTATGTTTTCAGTGAGTATACAGCAAAAGATAATATTGTTTGGTACATTAGCCAGACAGGAAGTGGAAAAAGTGATGTGATAGAGCTTAACAACCTTAAATCATTAGTATAAAGCATTCCACATTTAAACAAAATACAGCTTACTGCAAATTAGACTACGGTTTAAAACAACTATTTTAGACATAAGGATATTATAAACAACAGTCTTGAGAAATGTACTATAGAGTTAAACATTACAACAAGTTTACAAGACAGGTACTGTAGCAGTGACAGAGCTCATTCACAGTGGAAGTACTGAAAGAGCAACAAATCAAATCTGTATGGTTGTACTACTATAATATGACTGATTACTTTTCAGCTATTACATTCAGAGAACTCAGGGAAAGCACTCCCCATATCACTGTGGCGATATACATGGTGAAAATCACCTTTGGAAGACATTTTGTAAATTTACTGACTAAAACACAGCAAAGGATATCGTATAGAATAACTAATGTAAAGCAACTTTAAGGTAAACCCAGTGTTTCAGGTAACACATCTTATCAGTCTGACTGGTCCCTTTGCAGAATGAATGCAGAAGAAGTCACATAAACCATAAATACCACAATTAGTGATAACATATGTTTCTAAATATTCACTGGAGTCAGACAAACCCTTGATGTGAAGCATGTATCACACTTAACCAAATCATCTCTGACTCCTTATTGCCTGACAGCACCTCTTGACACAGCTACAGGATTGCTTGTTTAGGCGAGGGTTATAGTCACAGCATGTAGTGTGTCATTACAGTAGTACCAAAGAATCAGTGGCTGCTAACACTAATGTTCAAGCAGCATGGACATCCCTCACTATGTGATGCTCTTCAAGCATTTGCGCCAGTGACCCACTAGTATACTTTTCTGTGCTGACGGTAGAATTCAACATCAAGTGTTAGGGGTCTGAGGTGGTGGAGTCCTGTGTTCTGGAAGTCTGGTCACCTTACGGTTAATACTTGGCTGTTTGCTTTCCTCCCTCCACCCTCCCTCTTTTCCTTTCCTGCCGTCTGCTTTCTCCTTATTCTGTCTGCACAGTTTCAGTGCTCGGGATATGAACACATCCAGATCAAACAGTCGTTCTTTTTGTTTCACAGGAAGTGACTGCCCTTCGCTTACTGGCTGCGAAATGGAGGAAGTGGAAGAAAGGGGTTGAGATTCTAGGGGTTCAAAAAATTCTGAAGTAGGGGGAGACATGATTTGGGATGACTGAGGAGGAAGTGGAGAGGTGGGTGATGAAGGTAGAAGCGAAGGAAGGAAGTTAGGGGAAGATGTGACAGGTGGAATTGGACTTAGTCTGTGTTCATCATATTCAGCTGATGGTTGTCGCACGACTTCCATATAGTGAAAGATTGGAGTTGGGAGGTCAGTTGGAGAGAGGGGCAGAGGAGGCGAGGAGGTGTAGCAGGAAGGCTCCATTGTAGGGCTGGGACTGGGTGAACGCAGACGAGACTGGGTGCTCTCCACCCAGCGGGAGATCTCCTGAAATAAATCCCCCGTCTCCTCCTTTCCTTCTTTCTCCTCCTTCACCTCTACCAGGTCCTCCACGCTGCCACCGACTGGCTCAGTAGGCACAGGGAGGATGTGAGTGTTACGTTTCCAGTGAGACAGATCGAGTATCAGCTTAGGTTCTGAGTAATGCTGAGGTTTGCCCTCCCTCCAGGCAATTTTGTCCAGGTATGAAGGAGAGCCCACTTTGTAGTCACAGGAGTGGCCACAGTCCAGCTCCCCATACGCTGAACCGCAGGCACGTTCCAGAGAGGAGTGAGAGTTTTCCAGAAAGCGTTCAGCCGAGCTGCTGTGGGAATATTTGCGTGGATCAACCTGTATATAACAGAATAAGAATAGTAGACAGGGAGGGAGAAGGTGAGCAGACGTCACACCACAGTCTTTAATGTGTCTTTTAAATACAGTCATAATTATATGGAGAAATGACGAAGCGTATCCAACCTGAGCCTCCTCTAACAGTGCCGCGGAGTTGGCCTTGGGGTCTCTCTGCACCTCCTCGTCCTCTGCCATGTCTCCCAGGTCAGAGGTCATGTGGCCAGGGGGCATGCAGTGACACCTCCCACCTGACTGCCGCCAGCACTCATCTGTTGACAAACTGTTCTCATATCTGCAGGACGGCATAAAGTAGACGTTCACATTAGAGCTATAGTTCATTTATCATTTCAGACTTCTTGATGCAATAAATTGTGCAATATAATAATCTGTATGGAAACATATTGTTCACCTGTCCCAGTGTGTGTTGGAGGCCTGACTGTTACTGCTGCTGAGGCTCTGCTCAGTGATGAGGCTGTCCTCCAGTTCATCCTCTATGTGGAATGGATGTGATGAAGTGGGCTCATCCTCTGGACATGAGTACTGCCGGAGGAAGGGATGGGACAGCGCTGCTTCAGCTGTCAGTCTATCCATGGGGTTAAAGGTCAGGATGCGTTCAAGGAAGTCCACAGCTTGGCGAGAGGATGGAGAACAAATTAAACTAGGAGCTATGCTTTCCTTGAAAAATATTGGTATTCAGCTCCCTCTCTTAGGGCTAAATGATATGTGACACCGGCAAATTCTTCCTTATAGCCATTCACAGCTCTAAAAAGCACCACAATTCATTTCACTCACCCTGAGCATCCACTTGAGGCAGCACTTCAGAAAAGGGTTTCTTGACTCTCCATCCATGACTGACATACGAAGGCATCACCTGGGAAAGAATAACAGACAAAGTATGGACTTAACTAAAACCACTAACTGAATACTGTAGGTGAGACCATATGTAAACACGGCTACAAGACCTAAAGTTTAGGTCTAAAGCAGCAAATGAAACCCTGTCCTGCATCACATGACAGGCCTGTAGACATACAAATCACGAAAGCCAAAAGTGTCACCTGAAGCAGGTCCTGCCTGTCCTCTTCTCTCAGAACCGGCACTGTGTCAAGAATCAGCTGCATCTGCTCCAGCTCATGAGCTCCTGGGAGGGAACCGACCAATCAGAGATTCATTTCTGGTTTCATTCAAATGTTCATGCCAAGTAAAATACCTTGTGTACAAGGGCTTCTTTAGTAAGACTTCTAAGGTTAGACTTGTATTACTTTACAACATCTCTTTAGTTTTGTTTTTTTGTTGTTGTTTTGTTGAGGACTCTAATTTTAATTCTATTGAGGAGTCACATATTACTGTTTAACCAGGAGTGTTTGAAGTTTACAGCTTTAAGACAACATTGCTGCACCATTTTCCACATGTTAAACCAGCAGGTGGTGCCATCCCAACACATTCACCAACAGGTAAGGAACCCCTGTTGGTTTGTTTGTTTGTTTGTTTGTTTGTTTGACAGTGCCTTGCCTGCCCTCTGGTAAACAAAAACATATTGTCCAATGTAAAGTCTAGTGCTGTAGATGAGACATCATGTAAACATCTCTTTGCAGCGGATGTGCAGAATCATAGCGCTGCGGAGCAGCAGATGGTGCTATAGGGTTTATGGCACCATCTCCACAGCGGTCAACGACTGGTGGAAGTCCAGTCAGCCTGACATGAGGAACTACATCTGCTTCAGACTGTCATAATTATTATTCTGGTCAGGCAAAGAAGGAGCCTGCAGAGGAGAATGAAGTGTCTTTGGTGGAGGACACTTTAGAAAGAAAAACTGTAGCTCCACCTTGATGCTACCGCTACTGTGACGCAGCACTTGGTTATTTAGTAGTTAGAACTTTAATGAAGTTTAACAGAGGACCCAAAATATGTCTTTAAAAAAGGATTATACCAATGTGTTTATGTTTTATCGTAGTTACGTTTGTGTTTATGTCTCCCTAGACATGACAGTGTTGTAATTAATGAGTATTAGTTTAAGCCTTGATTTGTACAGTATCTAACAGTTCCTAGAAACACATTTAAAGAAAGACTTTCCAGGATTTTTATCATATTAATGATCATTAATGTCATACGGATTCTGGAGGACAGTGCTGAAGGTCAGACAGGTACCTGCGAACAGCATGCGTCCACTCAGCATCTCAGCCAGGATGCAGCCTGCGGCCCACATGTCTATGGCCTTGGTATAGTTGTTGGGGGACAGGAGCAGGCGGGGGGACCGATACCATTTAGTTACCAAACCCTCAGACAGATAGCCCTGGAGAAGCAGGGGAGGGGGTGCGTGAGGGGAGAACAGCAGAGAGAGGTAAGTCAAAAGACACAGACACAGAAAGACATGCAGCAGATTTGCTTACTACAGCAGGTTTGCTCCTATTTAGTGTGATCCAGCAGATAGTTTGCTGATACAGTAGGTATTTACTGTATATTAAAGTAGAAGCAAAACATGGTACTAACAGCTACAAAAGGACCATGTTTTTATTTATATAGACAAGGACTTCATCGTGTTATGTCAGCTCTGTGGAGCTCAAATGTACCTCTACAGCATCACCTCCCGGTTCTCTACCTGCCGTTAGTGAGCTCCACCGAGCTTTGAAGCTCAGCACAGGGTTTCTCATTAGAGCGGCTACGACACGTCTGCCTCTTACTTCAGTAAACGTTCACCTTTTGAATAACACTGGTGATTCTGTACATGGAAATGGGCCACAGGCAAGTGTGTCGACATAAAAACCAGATACACTTATCGCAGTATGAGATATTTTTGCTAGTTGCCATCATCAAAGCTCTCGTCATCTCAAACCTTTTGCTCCGTAATTGCTCCAAATTCTGACTTTGCAAAATCTAAAAATCCCTGCAAATACCACACAATAATTTGCTGAGTCACATCTTACTGCGTAAGGCTCTTGAACTTTTTGAGTTCTGAGAACATTAGTATTTTCTTAATCTTTCCTTTACTGTTGGCCAAACCTAAACGACACAGGACTCCATGTTTACATCTTTCAGTCCTTCCTTCCTCTTTCCTCACTGCTCTTCTCTTCTTTATTTTTTCACATGTCCCCTCCTTGTCTCACCATTTCCTCCTTTTTTCTCTCTTCTCTACTTTAGCTTATGCCATATAGACAGTGTGAGAGTTATCCTGACCCAGATCAGATTCCATCCTGAAAATAGCCGTCAGAAATTGATCCATAAGCTCTTTCACACCATTTAAAATGACCTGGGCCACCTGCAATACAAGCAGAAGCTCACACTACATTGACAGTCTCTGGCCCTCTGGTTTTACAGCTATTTTACCTGACATGTGAAATGTTACTTCCCTCCTTATCACTGGAGACAGTAATATAATAGGGTGGTGGATTATGTCTCGGTCAGCAGGTTTGGGGCATGACTCAGAGCCTTTGTTTTTCAGAGGGGGTAGCCTACAGTAGCCTCTTTCCTAATCTTTTCCTAACCTCCTACCACCTCCTCTTATGTGCTCTACCCGCTGTCTCTCTCCAGGCGTGCTCTGTCGTCACTGCACCTTCCTTACAGCCTGACCTTCCCCCCTTTGCCCTCGCTCATTGCTGGCTCTTCCCCTCTCACTGCCAGTGGATGAAGGAGCAGAAGGTGTTGATGCTGAGAGCTCAGTGATGGTCTAACAGTCACATCCTCTCATCTTCATTCTCTCTTCTTATTTCTGAGAGTGATGTTTGAAAAACTGCCACGATCTTCTCTCTTTCCTTCTCTTGACCTTCTCCCTACCATCATCACCTTCCACTATATTAATCTCTCCTCACCCCATTGTGTCTTCACATCATCCTCATCCATCTTCAGGCTTCACCCTTTATCTCCTATTTTACCACACAGATTCATGTCCTATTTTAGCTTGTCCTCTCACCAGATGGATATGTCTTCCTCATTTACCCCCTTCGTTGCATCTTTTCAGTTACTTTTTCAATACTTCTTCCACTTAACGTCTCTTTTCTTTCTCTTTGACCTTCTTCCAGGTCACAGATCCAGCCCTGGCTCAGCAGGTGAGATTCACACACAGTACACTCAGTTCCTACCAGTGTAGCAGACTGTAAACAACATCACAAAGAATGTTTTGCATGACTCTGTTTGCCTCCTACCCCCCACTTCTCTATTATCGGTCTCTGCCTGAATAAATGTTTGTTATATTGAAAACCACTCTTCAGAAGAGCTCATCAGATGGCCTCATTTCAATTCACCACAGAGCCACAGTGTGCTAATGAAACTGTTATGATATAACACACTGACCATGAAAGGAAAGGTAAAAAAAAAGATTCAGAGCAATTACGGTTAATAGAAAAAAGGCTCTGCGGTGGATCAACGACGCTGTGCAACATGAAGGTTAATACTATCAGCTGTGAATCTTCATCAGAACTGGAGTCAGTGCTGTCTGCGTCCATTACAACATAATGTTTGAAAAAGCAACACATTAACTCTGCATTATTAAATAAGAGACAGGCTGCTCACACATTGCAGACAGCTGCTTTGGAGTCAACACTGCATCACAAATAGCCCCGACACTGTCTGTCTGTCTGTCGTTCTCTCAGCTAACCATAACTCCAGATTTTTCCACTTTCTCCTCATCTGTTCGCTGCCTCCCCCTCCCTTCCACTCCTCTCCTCCCCTCCAAATACACCCCCTGTGTCTCACTCAGCTGATCCCCAGTCCTGTGTTCTGAGCTGACAAAGATTGTCTTTCACAGGAGCTTCTCTCTACGCACTCAGTCCCAGAAACACACACGCATGTCATGCCCCTCTAGTGTAAGTATTACATTTACTATGGCATCAGTAAATTGTCACACTAATCTGTCAGAAACTGTCACCTACGATGCACAAGCAAATCACAGGGTCTGGTTAAAATGTGATACCCGGCTTGGGAAGGAGAATATAATGGCAGGATTTTGGCTGGAAAGACCGTCTGTTTTGAAAGACACTGTTCGGGAACATCAGACATGGGGATGAGGTAACCAGAGAAGCCAGTCACAGAAAGAAAGACAGTTTGGCTGGTCTGGAGTCATAACACGCAGAATTCTTCCCAGAGGTGTAGCAAGTTACACACTTTTAACCGTTTGACACATAGAAAGTCTTTAGAAAAGATTTTATAAAACCAGGTTTCACCACACTGAAAGGACGTCTTATAGTCTTATTATTTGTTCTTGCAAGCCTTATGGCTTTCTATAAGAGGATTCCTTAGCAGCAGTATCCCAAAGCAATTCACTCTGCCACCCCCACAGACGAGGGCAAGAATGCATCTGATCCAGGTACTCATCAAGCAGGGCAGAGGGGCCTGAGGACCAGATGTGGGAACCATCAAGCTGTGCATGTTTATTTCAATGTGTTTTGGGTTTCCTCTCGCTTCTGACTTTTACCTTGTGAGAATAGTGAGGGTCGACGATCCTGGCCAGCCCGAAGTCTCCGATCTTGAGCAGCAGTTGGTCTGTGTTGATGAAAATGTTGGCCGGCTTCAGGTCTCTGTGCAGGACGTTGGCTGAGTGGATGAACTTTAGTCCCCTCAGCAGCTGGTAGAACAGCAGAGTGGCGTGATCTGTTCAAGGGCAGAGAGGATTCTCTTCTATGCATACTAGTGGTGGTAGTTACAGATAAGGCACATTTGGTTTCACTGAATCAGCTTCATTAGAGTAATGACTGGTACCATCATTGCTATTCCACAATTAACCAATGCAACATGCTTTACTGTAAAACTGTCAAAGTTAAAGTCTCTTATTTTTCATACCTGTGGGCAGTGGACCTTGTTCCAGCAACCGAGCCAAATCTGTCTCCATGCACTCCTGTATGATGTAGAGTGCACTGAGGTGGGTTGGATCTTGGGGCAGTGGTCGTCCATATGGTGCCAAAACCTCATGAACACGAACTACATTTTCGTGGTACAGACGGCGGGTGATTTTGACCTCTCGCAGGGCATGTTTCACCGTCACGGCGTCGCGCATCACCAGTTTTTTAATTGCCACACGCTGCCCAGTGCGTTGGTCCACAGCTGATAGTACCAGACCTGTGACACCGGTACCGAGGGGTTGAAGGTCAATAAAGTGTCCACTGAGGTCAAACCCGTGGAAGAAGAGCGACGTGTCCTGACTGGCCATGATAGCTTGCTGTAGAGGACAGATTTCAGCTGGTTCTAATTTAACAGATTCCTAAAATTTCAACCCTTGTCTCTTGTGTTATCATCGTTCTGCTGGTGGGTCCAGAATATAGTCCAGTCTAGACACCTGAGTTAGTTTGAGTAGCTGGTGCTGTTTTTAAGAAGCAAAAGCCAAAAGCAGTGATTGTTTTAAGGAAGAATACAAGATCCACTGGGTGTCACATTATAACCTGCCTTTGAGCAGTTTAAGATGAATGTGTAAAATCAAAAAAACTCATGTTTACATGTGTAGCTAAAACATCTACAGTGCATCTTAAAATACCAAAGGCCCTTTTCTCCACAGACGTGATTCGAGGCTACAGTTTGCTGCAGGGGAGCTCTCCTAATCTCCCACTGTTTCTTCTTTACACGCAGACAGTCAGAATATCAGTGAGTCTTATTAATACTACTCAGGGCAGGGGTATCCATAGAAACAGCCCTTTGTGTGGTGGATCCTGCTCATACGATGTAGATTTGTCACGGGACAGCAACAGGCTGACGGCTGCCTCCGTACTCCTCTCTCTTTCTGCTCGCTCTGCTGTTCGTCAAGTCTGTAATAAACACCCACCAGTAAAACCTTCGCTAATCAGGCAGGAGGGGATGTGGGCTCATGTGTTTTAAATTCAGTGACATCCTGTTGGCTCCTCCTCTTCTTCCATGATACCAGAGAGCAGTTCCATGCAGTCACACAAGTTCGCTCAGACCGAGCTCCACGGTTGGATGTGGTCAAACGCTGGACCTGTTACATCCGTTTGTGTGCTTGTGCATATGTGTGCATGCATTTAATCCCTCAGTAATCTGCCTTCTTATGAATGCCGGGATTTCAGCAGCAGGTTGTGCTCACTGTGGAAGGACACTGCTGTTATAGCTGCATTGCTCATCACACCCGCTTCTGCTGCTGAGGAGGAAAGAAAAAGGAAACAGGATGAACAGAGAGACGTGGAGGACAAAGACGAAAGTTACACGGCAACAGAGCCTGAGCGTCAACAGGGTCTGTGTCACTAGAGAGTTACCATTACATAACGGCAGGGTAACCTAATCTACACCAGCAATTTAATGTGCTTAAAGGGGATAATCATGTCAATTCAGTGACGCTTTGATATCTACTACATCAAATTGTTCACATTTCAGATGGATAATATGAAAGCATGGGCTTTTTTCAATGGGATGCCTGATTTTATTATTTCTACTTGTTTCCAGTTGCAGTTTCCTGCAGCGTCTACGTGACATTTTATATTTCTCCCCTTGGAAAGGTCCCAGTACTTTCTTTCACCCCCTAATCCAGGAACCAATCAAAGGTGGCAATGTTTAACACCAGCTTTCTCTCAATATCTTTCAGTACATGATGGTTAGTAACTGAACTACACTAGCCTGCACTGGACTGACTGTGTGAAAGGGGAGATCAGACTGAGAGAGAGGGAGTCTTGACAGTTGTGCTGGGTGGGAGGCGCAGCACTGAGCTACAGTAACTTTATAAATAATGCATAACCACTGGAGATGGCGATTGGTGTTCTCCCTGAGCACGTATCCTCCACATTTCTTCTGCTTATGCAACAAGAATACATATTGAAAATGAGAATAATCACATGATAACGTATGCTAAAAAATAGCCTAATTCAGTCTCTATTTGAATTGTTGGTCCTCGAGGTTAGATTTACCAGACTGGTTTTTGATGGGCTGTGTTTCAACTGGGTTCAGATGAAACAATGAATAATGTCCAAATGATGGTCTGACACATGATGATGACACATTTGATAGTTGGTTGGAGCGAACAACGGTGCCTCCTGCTGTGCTCAGGCTTTGTGTAGCTGCCCCAGTGTCTCTGACTGTGTTGTCTCTCTTTCCTTTTTGTTCTTTTACTCAGTTCACTTCCCATCAAGCGGTTAAGGCAGTTTTACTTTGAATGGGAAACGCTGCATCCTCTGCACACTGGCTTCATGCAGCTGCCTTTGTGTATCTACCTTCACTCCAGTAACGCCCCTCTCACAGAACAATAACAGTGAGACTGTAGAGCATCTAATCAAATGATAAAATCCCATTTTCAAACAGAAAATGCGCACCGGCGACACGCCTGGGTTCCCTTCTCTCTCAAACTCGCTTCTCGTTATCCCACCTATCTCGGTATCTGTTCTGAGTCCAGTTACAGGAAGGGAGAAGAAGGAAAAAACACGCAAAGACAAGCGGAGCAGCCGTCGGTACTCACCGGAGCATTACGCAGCCATGCCGTCCAGAAACAAAGATCCGAGCGAAAGATGGGAAAGATACGGGTCCTTGCAAGCGAAGAAAGTGAAACACGACCGCATCTGTGTGTGTGTGTGATCCAAAAGATCCAGGGAGGAACAGCCGGCCGGGGTCGGCACCAGGGGGCGATCCGATGAGATGAGATAACCCCGAGGCTGCCACGGAGCCGGTTACTGCGGTCTGTCCGCTTTCTGTCAGCGCTTCAGAGGACTGATCTGAGAGAAGGACAAGAGGAGGGACCATCCCGCTTCAGATACATCTAGACCTGAGCAGCTTCACACACTCTCACATATTGCACCACGGATGATTAAGTGCCCATCTCTGCCTCCCTTAGCTCCCCCTTCCTCCCCGTCTCCCTCTCTGTTTATGTGTCTTTCTCTCTCTGGGAGTCCCAGCAGCACCGTGACCTCGGTTAAACCAGGGTCAGTTCTGCACAAGTGCTGATCTCACTGATTTAAGGTCAAATAAAATAAGAACTTAGACAGAAGACAACATAAACCAGCAACCATCTTATTATTGTAGCTCATTGCCATCATAATTAGAAGTTTCCTACATGTCCCAGTGCACTGATGCAGTATCTTGCAGCTGTTTTGCATTATATTCCATTAACCTTGGTTTGGCCTGTGGTTGTTGGAGGATGCGTAGGAACCAGGGCAGTGACAGAAAGGAGAAGGCAGGTCACAGTGAATGCAATAATGATTATGCAGAGGTGCTACAGCTGCAGGGATTAACGAAACGGAGAGAGCTGTAGAGAGAGCAGGGACCCAGGGGTCACCTAATGTAATGAACTCTGCAAAGTGACACAGTGACGTTACGGCTCTGACAGTGAGAAGAGCAAAGGAACATTACAGGCACGAGCATTTCAGCCCTAGCAGATTAAATCCATCTGAAGCATGCACAGTGCATCATCTCAGCTCTCAGCAACCTGCCTATTTAGCTACACAAAAGGTAATGTCTGGTATTTATTAATCATTCCTTGGTGAATAAAACTGAAAAGCTGACCAACAAATCCGCAGCTTCTCCCAAATGACGCAAAGGTTTGGTTTTAGACACACCTTCACGTGCGTCCGCCGCTTCTCCCGTGTGTCGGCAACACAACACGGGTTTTCGGGTGGAATGTAGTGAAAGGGAAATTGTCAAATACTTCTGCTGGAGTTGCATCAGAGCAAAGTGTTTAGCCAGGTGTTTTTATTCAGCAACGGGGAGCTGTGTCAGAAAACGGCAAGAACTGGACATACCTCCAACAATTACAGATTATGTGACTGCATTTATTTAACACACACACACACACACACACACACAGGGAATAGATGTGTTAAAAGCTTTTTTAAATCACAAAGGCACGAAATAGCACTTCATGGTGTCTCCTGTGTGTATGTGTTCCATCCTGTTAACACAGCTCACAGCAACATCACAACCTGCAGATCTTTACCACAGTAAGATGAGATGACAAAAATTAGATCCGTGCATCAGCTGGGTGATAGTTACAAAAATAACCTCAGCATTACTCTGTCTTCTGCTTTTATGAAATGCTGCAGTTTTTTTAGAGGATAACATCTTATGTAATTAAAAAAAAACACTACAAGCAGAGCAAATAAACTATAGTAGTACGATGAAAAGAAAAATTAATTTCTCAGAACACAAAATTATTAAATTAACAACATCCACTGTGAACGTTTGAAAATGATATGGGTCGTACTCTATAAATACTCATTTGGACCTTTGTTCTGTGTGCAAGTACTCTATCTCTGGTCCTGATGTCTGGCTGCCTTCTCTGATTAACTCTGATAGCATCTGATGGATGGAGACATCACAGTGTCAGTGGTGGGTGGCTATTTACGGAAACACACACGTTGTCAGCAGCACCTGCACCACAATCCATGGTCATTATCCTTCACTATAATAAAGTAAAGGGATTTGTACTAGTTTGTTGTATTGCTAATGAAAAGGAGGAAGTTTGTGTCTTATTAAAACTATCCATGTGATGAATAGTTTCATTATATCTAGGCTGTCAATTGAAAACCAAACTTTGTGATAATAATTTAAAATATAACAAAATAAAACAAAGTGACCCAAGGTTAAGAAACGCTACAGAAGTATGAAGGACAACTCCGGACAGGAGTCTCTGGGTTTCTGCAGTCACACAAACACTGACTGCCTCGCTGTCCATCAACGTTCTGCCCACAGCGAGCAGCAACATTGTGTGTGTCCTCCTCAGATTACCTCTCTCCAACAGATCCCTGTCTAAGTAGGAAGGGAAATAAATAAATTAGAGGTCAGGCTGAAATTTCCCTGTGACGACATCTGGCTTCGTCAGTTCGCTCAGTGTGCTTGTGATGAATGTTTTTCCAGATAGATGATGGCCCAAAGGGAAGAGAGAAAGGGGCCACATCTGTAGGTGTGCAAAGATGGCTCATACAGGAATAGACAGCAACTCGTGCACAAACAACCTTTACCCCTGTGAATTCAACACTTTTCAGCTCATTGTTTTTTAAATTAAAGGTAGAGCAGCTGACATCTTGATAACCAAGCCTACTGATTTTATTACAGTGGTCACAATAATGAGGTCATGGGTTTTCAGAAATATTTACATAAAGAATCTATGACTAACGCAATTGTTCTGATTCTTGTTTTATGAAAGTTGGGATATGTGTGAGTGTAGAAACGGAAACCAAATCAGCTGTTACGGTCACACATGAATCTACACCGTTCGTATTTAAAGTGAGGCCTCTACACAAAGGAGGGATCTTTATTATGAAACCTCCCCAACAAGTCAACAAAAATCTCGCAATATTGAAAGATAACTACCCTCTAAACGCAAGTGCCCCTATCATATTGACAAGACCACATGGTGCAGTAGTTCTTCAACAAGCATTATCTTCCTTTCTGCAGCACCTGATATCAACTAAAAGCCTGGATGGGTGGTCTGCTTGGAGATACTGTATATACAGATTCACCTTAAATGTAAAACAACATATGGATAAAGATGTATGACGAGAAATTAAAGGTGAACCAAATAACAAATACACAGACAAACAGACGTGACGGTGAAAGAGCAAGAGGAAAAACGGGAGGAGGGGGGAGGCGCTGGTCCCAGAGCTGACGAGGTTACCCAGCCACGCTCTCTCTGAGAGGACCGGCCTGTCTGAATGTCAACTCAGCACTCAGCGCTAATAGTTTTCTATAGAGGCTCATACATCTGCAAGCTACCCATGTTGTTTTTATATACACAAGTATAATAATAGAATGACATATAAAAGCTCTGTGCACGTTGTAGGTGCTTTTGGGTGCATTCAGAGCTCGGTGGCACCACCTGCAGGATGCTCTTCATCATCGCAGCTAAACACGGAATAAACACGGAATACAAATGAATGAAAATGTTGCAGATGGAGCTCAGATATTTGTCTGTTAAAAGGTTTTGGAATTTTAAATGCAACAACACGCAAAAGTGGTGAGTTATGCTGACAGCATTAGTGGATCGGTTTTACCTGCAGCTTCATTAATGAGAGACCTCTCTTTAATCTGTGTGCTGTGACGATTTAGGACTAGAACAACCGTGCACGTGGGTTTATGCCTTTCATCCATCTTTATGAGGCTCACATAAGGTGAAGGCTCCTATCGTGTGTCCTGTGTGTAATAAGGGCCTCTTTATCAGCAGCTTCATGATGCGCACAAGGCAGATAACAAACGTAAGTCATTTAATCTGAACACAACAGTGGCCTGCTCTAAAACAACCCTACTTTAGGAGAACTAGGCAGAAAGGTGATTTGGTAGCATGTCGCCCCCCCCATATACACTTGTAACAACTCATACATGCAAAGACACAAAGAAAGAATATAACTACACTGAAAATAACATTAATGGGACAGTCTTTGTTTTAATTAGAAATATAATAAACATAACTAATCTCAAAGTATGTTGAATTATTACTTCATTCAATACAGTTCACTAACTATAAAATTACATGTATTGTATTCATTCTGTCTATATTGCAACCCTAAATAAGGCAGTCAGTGGCTATACTTGTGTTACTTGATACTTGTGTTCACAATCACTGAAACATTAAAATATAGTTTAAACTCCAAGAAAGAATAATCTCCTTGAAATATTATCTACATGATGCAGCAGAGCTCAATAGGTGATGTCAGGAGAAGGGTTTTCTGATGTGATGCCTGCTGCTGTGGACCAGCAACAAAGACAAGAAGCTGCTGCGTACGTGGAAAGTTGCTCCAGGGGGGATAGCTTCTCAAGTCATCTTTAAGTTGGGATAAGAGGTCATAGAAACTGTTGGTAGCTCAACAGGGAAATTACAATAAGTCAAGAATGAAAGCCATGACCACACTCCTGAAAGCGTTTAACAGTGCGGAAGAAAAGGTATGTCGGTCTTCTGTACACAGTTCTGCAGCGTAAGGACTCTCTGTCGATATCTAGTGGTCAGAAAACCCGGTGGAGCAAAATGGAAATGGTTTCAGGAAGTGTCTCAGGCATAGAGCGGCTGGTAGCCACTTCTCTTGCTGCCATTTCTGCAGCTGATCACACACACGCTCAGCATCCCGAAGAACTGTGACAGGAAATACAGCGGTAAATGAGATGGAACAAGAACTTCGCTACAGTAGGATTTGATTTAAGCAAATTCACTTTGGATGATAACGGCACCGATATTTACCTTGATGATGGCAAAGCCCAGGATGACCAGCATAGCATATTTCAATACATTCTGTATGAAGCTCAGCACTTTGGCCTCACAACCCTGAAACACATTCACAAGTTCAGCTCACAAACAACCAGCCGACGTGCAGCTCGTGTTTTATTGGAGAGGATTTGTTTTGTGACTTCATTTTATGAGTCATAAAGTCATAAAGTGCAAACTAAACAGACCATAAATACAATAAAGGCATGAGCACAGGAGGTTTGTGTGTCATGAGCCGAGTGTGTTTCTGTGTGACTTACATCTAGGTTCAGCAGATCTAGTCGATCCAGTCTCCCAGTGCAGCCTCCTGTGGTGTTCTTACAGCAGGACTGAGGCACCGTGTTGTTGTGGGTGACAAACCAGGTAGTGTTGAACCAGCTTGTGTAATTATGAACGCCACAGCAATGCAACTGCACAAAGAGAAGAAACGCAGTTTATTAGAAACCATGACACGGAAAAGCAGTCAGTCACAGTCCATTTATAAATGCAGGGTCATCTCATTCAGATTTTATACCACCTCCATACAACCAGACTGGGGAGTTTACTGAGAGGAAAAATGAGAAATGAAAGTGGGCGAACAAAGAGCAAACGCAAGAAAAGCCGAAGTAGGCAGAGAGAATGAAAACATATATATATTCATCTGCTGCTAGAACGTGACACTGACCTGCGTCTGTAGGGGGTCTACAGGTTCACCGCCCTGTTCACCATACTTGGAGAAGACATCATTCATGGATACGTCCAGGCCTGCTTTTATCTGGACAGAGAGCAAATAAAGAAGCAAACTATAACACAACACACACAATACATAATGATATACATGAAACCGCTGTGTGACCCAGAAAAGAGTAGAGTATCTGAGACTTACCTTGCCCTGGTAGATGATGCTAAATACCAAAGCAGCCACTTCTGCTGCAAAGATCAAAAAGATGATCACGAAGAACTGTTGGGAAGGAAAATGACGGAAGTGGCAAAGAGACTTGGTGAGTAAACAACCAAGCAAACTGAAACATCAACAATGACAACTGACAAACACAAAGCACGTCTCTCCCCTTTCACAACTTACAAAGCTGAGGCCGAACTTAGACTCCCGGATGGTGGCGCAGCATCCCAGCAGCCCGAAACAAAACATCACCACACTGATGCCGATGATGATAATAGCTGGGGTCAGCGCGTACTTGTCCTGAATCACACTGCCAAAGTTGTCATAGCTCCTGATCACATAGGCACCAACGTAGGCCAACGCTGCTCCAGCAGCCTGCAGGGAGGACAAGGCCACAGCGTGAGTGTGAGTTAGCGACGTACAGCAATTCACTATGCTTCTTAACATGCACACACTTAACATGCACACGCTGCACTGGTGGACGAAAGTAAAAATTAATGTAGATGGAGATTTACAGCTTATTGAAAAACAGATTTTAGGATTGTAATGTTATTAAAAAAGGGACAAACTGAACAATAAGGCACCACTAACATTAGCACTACATACATTTGTATGAACTGGTCTTGTCTAAGAACTGTATGAGTAAGTCTGGACTAAACTAAAGAGCCGATAATCAAGTACAAAAAAAAGGTACAGTATTGAATGTGTAAAATGCTTAACAATTATAAGATCGATTGATACAACTCATTAATTTTCCTTGTTTCTGTCCATGAAGGTTTAATGTCCCTGTTCTATAAATTCAACTTTCACAAACTGCGAAAAACACATGATGAAAAATGTATTTGTGACAATAACTGAAAAAGAAGAATGTGAAACAGACATTTCAAAAATTAGATGATATTTATGACTGAAGTGAGATTAAATCTGCTTTGATAAAAGTATGTGCAAAGGTTATTTTTCCGGCTGAGTCAGATGTAGACATCACACATCATCACTGCTGGAGTCATGCCTCTGTGGTGACCTCATCAGTCATAAGACTGCGTGTGTAAGAGGTTTTTTTCTCTCAGTACACAGAGATTAAAGTCAGTGAACAGAAGTTATCTTAAAATGACAACTTTACTCATTCTGTTTATGTATCATAAATGTTTGTGTTCATAAATCAGGTCTTGTCTACTAGTTATTTTCAGTTCCACTTCCCCTTCATTGGAAGTAATAAACAAGAATAATAAGTAATGTTAACTAATGGTCCATCCTTCAGTTCAGCCCTGTGACTCTCTTCTCTTAATCACTCCACAGTCACGGGATCCCCGTGGGGTGTTCGCTCTACAGCCCCTTGCCCTGCCCCAATGCTAGCCCCCTAATCTTTCCAGAAACTCTGATCTTGTGCCTTAGAAGCGGCACAAAGAGGCTTACACAAGCACCGGCAACCACGCACGGTCCTACCGCTGAGGAATGTGAAAAATCTCCAAGGAGATGCTTCTAGATCTGAGGGGATGATTTCAGTGGGTTCATGTGTGAGAAATGTTCCAGCACTAATCTGCTCCTCGGGCTCCTAGAGGCAGACCTTAGCATGCAGGACCAGCACTGACTACGTTTGGTAAAATGACGAACAGGATTCTTTTTAAATTTGAACCCCTTCACCCTAAATCACATGATATGTCAATGTAAAAATAAAGTAATATTCAGTTTCACAAAATCTAGTGCACACAGTGGTTTAAGGCCCCAGTGTGAATCAGACGGACACTTTCTATCCTAAGAATCGTGTTTGTTTAGTAATAAACTGCTGGCTAAACAAACTTTGTTCCTCATTCTTCATAACAGCAGGGAGGCCGGGAATCTGCATTATACACGAATATGAGATACGTTTATCATCCATCAGGGGAATGTTGTTGTACTGTGAGAAACTAAAACCCAGATTCTGCAGACATTCCTCCTTATATTGGTACCGATACTCAACCACATGCAAATCTACAGCCTTGCAACAAACCTCAGCGAAACCAAATAATGTCTCACTAACTCGTTATTCTGAACCACAGAACTGAACTGGAAGATTCGTGGAAGTGAGAAGTACAAGAGGACAAGAGGAAGTAAAATGTGGATGTGGACGTTTGTATGTATCCAAAACACGAAATGTGCGTCTCTGAGGGATTTCACGAAACGAGCACAGCTACAAAGTTCAGTGCGTCGAGCTGGCGGTGGAGCCGAATGATGCGAGTCATGGTGAAGTAGCAGAAAGAAGCCGAACCATCCAAACCAGGCCCGTTTGGAGCGAGTCGCGGTTCTGTGGCAGGTTCACTCTGCGGGGAAATGCAGGCGCCCTGGCTGCCTCGGTGTCATCATTTGGCTTTAGGTTAATTATTACCCAACCAGATGTGAGCTATACCAGAACACAGTGACTAAGGGGAAAGTACAGCAACCGCGCTACGCAGAAATCTGGGCCAGGGTTCAATAGGACACCTCTGAGCTAAATAACGCGATCGTTAATACAAGCAGGTCCAAACTCGATGGCGTCTAGAAATTCAAAACGAGACCAAACACGTTTCTTCCTCCACTGGCAATCAGTTCAAATCTCGGCAGGTGGACGCACGACGCCACGACTTACCCAAAAGATCAGGCTGAGGAAGAGCAGGACGGTCTTGGACGTGACTATGCCGCAGTCCATGGCGTTTAGCGCAGCCGAGGAGCCTGGAGACGACCGGGAAGAGGCGACGCTTCAGGTTTTATTCCGGAGAACACGCAGCTGCTCGTCGGGTCACAAGCTTCGCGTCTGTCTGACTGCAGCAGTCACATGCTGTGGGGAGGAGAGCGGACTTCCGGGGCGCAGCATCACTCCATCACCGCTGGAGACGCGGAATAAACACACCTTCACCTGCAGGAGCAGCGATCGCGGTTGAATACGACAATGTCAACAAACATACTTGCACCGCAGAAATGATGAGGCATTTATGAGCATGTGAATTAATTCAGAGGATCATTGACTGGTCATTATTTGTAGTTAATATCATTCTGGCCTGTGGGGCTGTAATGAATGCTCTAAGCATTTATTTAGAAAAAGCTTTTATGTATCGAAGTGAGCGCCTCGCTTGGATCAAAGAGATCTAGACTCAGATTTCGTTACAGATACACGAAGACTCACTTCCCAACCATGTAGGCAGACACTAAATTCTCTGCTTTCATTCAAAGTCCAAAGTCCTGTACACATGGACGAGACAGACACAAAACCAAAGCCTGCTGCTGCAGTTACGGTTTGTACTATATGAAAACATGTCATTTACATTGAAATGAATCCACCCTGCGTTTGGATGGATTGTACGTGTTCACGCCTCTGACCGTAGAGTAAACGGGACGTTTAGCTGGTCGGTGATGGCGCCACCGACAGGTCACAGGACTGTGCTGGCACCTTGGCACGTAACAGGAGGAGGCGCTATCAGGGCACCACAGCAGGCGACCTCCCTCACACACAAGCCACGTTTTATCTCACATTAGAAGACAGAGAAATAGAGGGAAAGGCACAAATAAGACAGATAAACGCTACACGATTAACGCTAAACTAAGTTTTTGTACTTTAACATCATTCTTATGAAGGTATTGAAGATATGAAGTTATTACAGATATTATTCTCAACTATTCTTATTATTATCAACAATGTTTGTAGGTACATCAGCAAATGTTTGCTTTTATTTGGTCATATTTATTTTTCTACATTGTGAAGACCACAAAGAACATTCATCTATTTGTATAATGTTGTATAATTAAAATATTGATTAATATTAATAAAGTTCCAAATGTAGCAAAACAGACTAAATATTCTTTGCTTGAAATCAAACTAAATTGAAAGCACATAGAATCATTAGATGTTTTATTGAGCCTTGTCCCAGGTAAGATGATTAAAGCTGCTGTCAAATCACAGTGTCACAAATAATATGACATATTTAACAAACTCACACGTGTAAATTCATTCTTCACTGCTCATTTTCATGGTGAACATTTCAAAAAGACCCGGGAAATTAATCATAAATTCGTTTCTGTGTCTGCCTCTGCTTATAGATAACTCTTATTCTGGCTGAGGTCCACCTCTCTCCACACACAGCAGACATACTAGGCTACAGTAACATTTTACTACGTAACATAAAACAGCATAAAAACCTAGTTACAGTTGTGTGTCTTTAACTCATCTCACGTCACGCTTTCATTTGAACCTTCCTGGCGTTTGTGTTTCAGACACACATCCACGTTGATGTGACTGTGACGCATCTGTAGACTGCTGTGTTTCTTTGGTCTTCATTAAAGGAAATTATTTGGTGAAATTTGCTGAAATAAAGCCACATTGTGGAGCCAGTATATCAGTTACTTTACTATATTAGTTCACTCAGGTATTGGACTGCCTATTAAATATTTTTTTATGTATAACTTTGTTACAATGAACAAAATACGCATCTGAAATGACACTTTACAGCCACCAGCTACAAATTACGCCATAAATATTGGAATATTTTCCAAAAATACCGAATGAAAATACAGATATATACAGTTTGGATTACGCCGGTTACAGTGGCGTGTGTTTCCTACTCGTATCTAAAGTTTTACACAGGAGTTTTACCGCATAATCCAGATGAAGAAAACACAAACATTCATGTCTGAGAGGGAGAACAGGGCGCACTGGGGTGGCGGGGCTCATTCCACACGGTTCTCACCAAGGAGTGATAACACCAGAATCTGTCAAGGGGGTAAGAGCAGATACCACTCAGTCCTTTTAGTCTGAACCTTTCTCAAGAGGCCTCAAACGACAGACAATGTCTTCTGCTGCGGCTGCTTTACTTTCAGCGACTCCCGCAAAATCTCCTAAGAAGAGATCCAAGTCTCCGAGGAAGAAGACGGGTCCCACAGTGTCGGACCGGATCCTCAAGGCCGTGTCCGCGTCCAAGGAGCGCGGTGGCGTCTCCCTGGTGGCCGTCAAGAAGGCTCTGAAGGTGGGAGGATACGACGTGGTGAAGAACAAAGCAAGAATCCTCATCGCCATCAGGCGCTTGGTGGCTAACAAATCACTGGTTCAGGTCAAGGGCACTGGGGCGTCAGGTTCTTTCAAGCTGAACAAGAAGCCCCCCGCACCTCGAAAGAAGAAGCTGGTGAAAAAGAAGCCACGGGCAAAAAGCGTCAAGACGGCAGCCGGCGGTGCCAACCCAGCAGCTAAGAAGTCACCCAAGAAAAAGAGGAAGGCAAAGAGTCCCAAGAAAGCCAAGAGGCCCGCGGCAGCCAAGAAGCCCAAGAAGCCGAAGAGTCCCAGAAAGGCCAGACGCAGGGTCACCAAGTCTACCAGGACCAGAGCTGCCAAGAAGTGACGACTCTCCAGTGAACACTACGTGATGCCCAAACGTCTTTCCTGGTGGCGTTTAGCCCCGTGTGGACTAAAGCTTTGCATTTATTCAAAGAATCTGACTTAGCTTGTGCTTTTTGCTATGCCACGTAATAACGAACTGTGTTTTTAAATACCACAGCACCTGCCTGGGTGTATAATTAACTGAATCCAATTGTTGGAAATAATAAATCAATTTTTATTTGCACAGCGTCTCCTGTGATTTCAACTCAAGAAAATGTACTTTTACAGAATGAATTTAGATTTTGAAATATAAGTTACACAGCAAGTCGATTATGGAGATGCGCTTTTTACGCAACGTTTACGCACGATAATCAAGGTATTCATACTGAGTCTTCACCAAAAGTGTCTTAGTAGTTGCAATAGGTTTTTGTTATACCCTGCGCTCCACGAAGAACTAAAGACACTTGGCCGACACCAACAGTCGAGCCAAAGTGCTTCTTGCTGTGAGGTGACTGTGTTGAACATAAATGATGAAAATAAACGTAATTGTATGATTACCCTCCATATTTCACGACACCTACATGTCCCGCGTTGAATCACATTATTGCATTCTAATGGCTTCACAGGTAAGAGTCGCCATCTACTGGTCAGATGAAGTATCAGAAAAGTGACGCGTGTTACTCAGAAGTTTAAAAATGAGACATAAACGCACAGATCGACATAGACATTAGGTATCCCAAGATTTAAACACAACACTCGATCTCCTATCGTGGACAGAGTAAGGTTGAAAGGTGAGCAATTTTCTTTTTACATAAACGGTTACACAGGAGCAGTAGAGTTACATATGAATCCTTTACATGTTAGCTTCAAGAAAACTGGACGCACACAGAGAATTACACTGTGTGTGCAAGGCTGAAAAAGCGTCCAAGTATGTTTTTAACATGATGCTTAAAAAAGAACAATATATGTCTTC
Source organism: Macropodus opercularis (assembly GCA_030770545.1). Taxonomy (NCBI): domain Eukaryota; kingdom Metazoa; phylum Chordata; class Actinopteri; order Anabantiformes; family Osphronemidae; genus Macropodus; species Macropodus opercularis. The sequence continues at coordinate 5,511,550 of CM061097.1, read as the reverse complement.
AGGGCATTTGGCAGCAAAGCTCAGGGTTAGTGGTTAGATGTGTGTGTGAGATATGACAGTATAAAATTAACAAACACACTGAGTTAAATAGCCAGTAGTTCTGATAAATTGTCTTTTGTCACCAAGGTGTGTTTGCAGAGGTGGATCGTCAGATTATCATGTGATTGGGACTTTCCCACTGAGGTTCATGTGACAGGTTGCAAAAACATGTCATGAATGCAGCTACAGTATTTATGAGACTCACCTTTCTATCTATCTACATTTCTTCTAAGATGAACAGAGCAAAGAACTTAGTGTTTCTCCAAACAGGTTGAAATGTGTGTGTGCATGTTATGAAATGACTTTTAAAGCAACATTTTAACAACATAAGACATTTTTGTGTAACCGCAAATAGGATGAACTCTAACACTGAGGGTTTACTTTGATTAAATTACAGGTTGGATCTATAGAAATGATCTGAAGCATATGCTTTGGAGTAAAAAACATCACATACAGACTAGAAACATGAGCCCCACCAGCTGCTGAACAAGAACAATCTGTTTCTTATGTCTGTTATCATCACAGCATCTATATCAGCTTGTAGAGGTTTAATCAAGATAGAACCCAGTAGATGGTTTTAGCTCTTTAACACAAAGTGCTCAGAGTTTCAAGAGTTTTTGTTGAGCATTGATCAATGAACTGAAGTTTACCAGCTCCAGTGAGAGCAGAGCAGGCTGATCCGGTGGCCTTGTGCTGTGGGTCATCACATGTTCCTTTAGATTTCTGTTTCGCTTGTGATGCAAGTTTTTTGCTCCACAGCCTGGCAAAACAAAAAAAACTATACCTGCACACACCTGCTTTTTAACTATCTACTCTACTTGCATCACCACTTGTTTCATTTTCATTTTGAGATGTAAAGAAATGCTAAAAAGACTAAGCATGTAATAAATAAAAGGGAAGGAAATAAATTTGAAGTTAATCCTTTAACTGCAGCCAGTTAGTGTTCTACAAATGTTTTCATTCAACATTCAGTTCAGTGGGAAACCACATCATGGTGAGATGGGAAGATTGTAAATGAAAGTAAAATCACTTTGTCTACACCAGCTGCTGAACGAGATCTTCTGGTTTGTTTCATAACCCACGGAATGGGAGGAGAACTGTTGTCTGAACCTTTTATTTAGCTGTGCCATCATTCAAGCTCTATAGAAAATGTACATTTGCAAGACTTTTAAGCTCTTTTCCCCTGGGACACGCTTTTCTTTTGGCGCACCATGTCAACAAATCCTCTGGGTGGTGGTAAGTGCTCAGGCACCAACCTAAATAAGTCCTGATGCCACCTATAAACAGGCACAGTTACCGTCCTTCTTCACAACACCTCCACACAAACAATATCCCACCGTTACTTAACTTCTGAACCCAGATGCACTTAATTCCCACACCTCATCAAATAGACTTGATGGAATGAACATTTAAGAGGCTCTTTATGTAAAGGGAGCACATTTACTGAGGCAGAACCAAAACCGTGGAAGACTTCACACAACGTTATGCACGGAAACAATGCTCGTGCCCGTTCCTGTACACTCCCACTAATTCTAACACTTGCCAGCTGTTCGCACAACGTTTCTAATCAACACTAACAGTGAGAGTTTACGGGCGTGACTAGTTCCATTTGTTGGACTTCCCCTTATCACCAGCAGAATAACACGCATGACAGAGCTTCAATGTGGGTAGTGATGGTGAATACAGGCCGATTGTTTTTAACATAACATCTCAATTCAATGTAGTTTAGAAAGGAGATAAAACAAAAGTTCTGTGGGTGAATATTGGTGTGAGAAATTCTGCTATATATGCTGAAGCTACGAGGTCCTGCATTAATAAAATGAAAGCTTTTCAGGCAGTTTGACTCACTAATAAACTGTAGGGATTGTTGGGTGCTGCCACCCACTGGCTGCCTTCAAAGCCTTTAACTGTTCAGCACTGTACTTTTGGTTCAGGAGGTTTATGTCAACTCAGCCTTATTGTGACATATCGATGGTAAAATATAATCTTTTTTTTTAAATAAGTTGTCTAGTGATGGTGAAGTAAAGCTCCATGAAGCACTGAAGCTTTTCAAACTGGTTCACTCAAAGGCAAAGCTTCTTGAGGCATCACTTGCTCTACTTGGTCATCTAGTGGGCAAAATAAACAAAAGTGAAACCATTACAATGACAAAGGCCGTGCATTAATAAATGAAAGTCTTCTAGAAGCACTGTGTCTTTATAGTTATTATAAATTACAGTAATCGGTAAATGAATAGCGTAGTAGGTGGTAAACCAGTATTTCAACACCGTGCTCTCTTTGTTGACTGTTTGAAAAATCCTGACCAAGACTGCAGATATGGATGAATGTGGAAGTACACAGCAAGTACTGCATGTTTACCCAGTACTGTTAACTTCAATGTTAAAGTACTTATATATTGCTAGAGTAGATCCATTTAATGCTATATAATTACCTCACACATTACTGCTTATTGCTATGGAAGTGAAATTTGACAGTATACATGGTTAAAACAACTTTATTGTACAATACTTACTACCTGCACCTAACTAAAGAGCTTGAGGTAGTGGTTCTACTTCCAGTTTAGTAGTTCACAGGCCAAAAGCTTTAATCAGACATTGGCTCTGTGTACTTTTATCGCTCAGCTTGTCGGATCAACCGGTGATAACGAAGGCTGTGTTCCTGCTTTATGAGATATGATGGGGTGGATGTCAGAGTTACAGTACATGAGTATTTTACTAACTTGATAATGTGCTTATTGGCTAATATAATGTTCACTAATAATGTTTCCCAAATAAACAATGATAACATGTTTGCCATTGAACTTTACATTCCTCCTGGTATTTTACATTCATCCATTCATTTTCTATCGCTTTTCCCCGTATCACACTCACACCTACGGTCAATTTAGAAGTTTAGAGTTTGCCTGACTGCATGTCTTTGGACACGGAGACACGGAGAGAACATGCAAACTCCACACAGAAAGGTCGCCTGCGGGAATCGAACCCAGGACCTTCTCTCTGTGAGGCGACAGTGCTAACCACCACAGTGTACAGTGTTTTGCTGTTTATTTTCCTTATTGGATTGGCCAAATGTGTATCCTTGGCTTCACTGTACAGTGATTCAGAGGATCACGTTCTAAAATCGGAACCAGTGTCGTGTGAATTGATTATATTCATGGACATCCTGTTTCTCTCTATGTTTCACTGTTACTTCGTCTTTGTGGCTACCTTGTAGTTTCATACTCCGTAGGAACAGTTGAATTGTTTAAGAAGGACCCCAGCCATAGGAACTTCAATACGACACTTGGAAAATTCCTTACTGTCTGCAAGAATAAAGACTACCGAACTTTGGTCTATTCATCAGTTTCCTGATAATTTGCCTTCACAGACGTACGCTCATGTGATTGGAAAACGTGCAAAGGCAGCTAGTTCCCTTGCGCAGATCTTGTTTTCACATCTCTTTTCTTTTGGCTTTGATAAGAGGAAGTCAATAAACAAATTTACTTCTACCTTAAAAACGCAACAGTAGTTCTGTGAAACCAAACATGTTTAGCATGTGTACTTTACCTGGTTCCTTTAAGTGGGTTTAGGTAAAACCTTCACTATGTTCTAGTTTCCGCTTTTGATGTCACAGACCTTTTTGTAGACAGTAGCTTTGTTTTTTTTCATTTATTTTTTGTTTTAAAAATGTTTGGACTACAAACAGAACCTGACCAGGAAAAGAAATACAAAATAAAATAAATAGCAAATTCTTAGCAAATGTTTCATGGTTCAACTTTTATTTTTAGATGGTGGTGATTACATACATACTTGAATGTTAACACAGGTCCTTACGTTGCAGCTCATTGTTTCAGTGTTCTATTAAAAATGGTCAAAAATGGACTGGTTAAGAAATAATATATGTACATGACTTGCTGTTGTTCTTAATCAGTAGTAAACAGTTTATATATTTATAGGTTTTAAAAATGGGGAAATGAAAGTAAAACCTTTTCCTGTTGCTTTTGTTTCATGTGATGAGGAGGAGGAACTTTTAAGGTTATATTCAGTCACTCTAGTTCCCCTTTCTGCCAGTCACCATGAAGACAGCAGTGATCCTCCTGGCTCTCTCTCTCATCCATGCCTGCTCTTCTGTCCCCGTCAGTCGTCCACCAAATTGGCTCAGACAATGTCGAGCTTCCACCAATCTCTCCATCACGGCACTGGAGGTGCTGCCAGGTGGAGGCTGGGACAATCTACGGAACATGGATATGGGTCGGGTCATGAATCTCAGCTACTTTCAGTGCCAGACTACGGAGGACGGACTCTATCTCATCCCGGACGAAGTGTTCGTCATCCCCCATAAGGAGACGGGTGTGGAGACAAACTCAGAGATCATCAGCTCATGGCTGGAGCAGAAAAGCTCCACATCTCTAACCATTAACGCCGACGTGTCCTTCCTCTCTGTGCTGAATGGCAAATTCTCTACTGAGAACCATAGGATGAAAACCCATCAGGTCAAAGACTCCGCAACTACAACCAGAGTGCAGGTATGCTTTCATTGTTTTTATTCGTATTTTATTATTGGAGAATTAAAGTAGTTGTATGAATAAACACAGCTACATGTTTGGCTTGGGAGGTAAACATTTATTAAATAAATTAAATAAATTATTTATTGATAATGGTAGTTGATAAAAAGTTTAGTGCTTTTTAATAGATTACTCCCTTTTAAACAGTCAGCAAGAACGGTAGCAGTTCATTTGTGTTAGCGAAATGGTCAGTAATTACGCAGTCCCTGTTCAGATAGACTCACTCAGTTAAAAACTAAAAGAAAAGTACGGGAAGGTGTATATATTTCAGTGTTTGCAAATGTAAAAACAAGAGACAATAAAGTACAACTAATAATAATCCTTTCCTCCAAAGGTTCGTAACTTCATCTACACAGTCAAGTCGTTCCCAGACTTTGCTCTGGATGCACGTTTCGCTCAACAAGCCAAAGAAATCGCTGATGCAATTGAGAACAACCAGACGAGGAACGCCGACTACCTCTCTGAGAAGATGATTCTGGATTTTGGAACGCACGTTATTACCAGTGTTGATGCTGGAGCGGCTTTAGTGGAGGAAGACTACCTTCGCTCGTCATATGTGTCAGACAGTGCGTCAGAAAGTTACACTGTTAAAGCACAAGCTGGTTTAAACTTCTTTGACAAACTCAAGTTTGACATCAGCAGTCAAAGTACCCAACAGAGCTCCTCCCTTCAAACTTATCAAACCAACATTACATACTCTTTGATCCAAAGTCATGGCGGTGGCACACCTTTCTACCCTGGCATCACTCTGCAGAAGTGGCAGGAAAGTATCAAAAACAACCTGGTTGCTATTGATCGCTCTGGATTTCCCCTACACTACTTCATAAACATCAACACCTTACCTGACCTGCCGCAACCCACAGTTGGAAAAGTGTCTCTCAGGGTCAGTCAGGCCATAGAGCGATACTATAAAGTCAACACACGCCCTGGATGTGTAGACGTCAACTCCAAGAACTTCAACTTTCAGGCCAACCTCGATGATAATTCCTGCGACGGTCCTGCTACAAACCTCAGTTTTGGTGGCGCTTACCAAGTGTGTATCAAGATGACTGCAGACGCTGATCCACTATGTGATGCCCTGGCCCAGAAAAACCCAGAAACAGGTGACTTCTCCTGTCGCCCACCTTACACCCCCACTCTACTGAGGTCAGAGGTGAGACAGCAGGGTTATCACAAGTACGAATGTTATGACCAGCGATATAGTTGTGGGTTTTTACATCTTTCACACTGCCATCGTCAAGTGTGTCAGAACAACTACTACGTTCGCTCTGCTCGCATCAACACTTACTGGTGCTCTGTCAATGGAAAGGCCCCAGACAACTCAGGGTATCTGTTTGGAGGCATATACAGCCCCTCTCTCCTAAATCCACTCACCAATGCTAAAAGCTGCCCCCCAAGCTTCATTCCAGTGAAGTTTCTCTCTGATGGCCAGATCATCTGTGTGAGCAATGACTATGAAATTGGCACCAGGTATGCAGTACCGTTCGGAGGCCTCTTCAGCTGTGAGTCCACCAACCCACTGGCAGGGTCTAAACGACGCTGCCCTCCCAAGTTCAGTCAGCACCTTGCTACCGTGAGCGACGGCTGTGAAATCCTTTACTGCGTCCAGTCCGGTCTGTTCACAGGTGGACAGCTGCAGCCAATCCATCTGCCCCCGTTCACTAAACCTCCACTTATCAGCATGCAAGCCACCAACACAGTGTTAGTGATGACTGAGGGGGAACAGAGCTGGGTCAGAGTGGGGCAGACCAAGATGTGGAAACTGGCCAAACCAGAGGAAATCAAGGCAATTGTAGACAAACTGAATCCAGAAATGAATCAGATGTCCAGCGGAGAAAAGGCAGGCGTGGCCTTTGGGATGATTGGCATGGCCGTGCTGGTGGTCATAGTGGCAGCAGTCCTGAAGAAGAGACGGGGTAGACGTTCTGGGTTTGGAGCAGCTAGAGGTTATGAGGAAATATGTGGGGAGGATGAGCAAAATGAGGTAGAGTCAGGCACACAGCAAAATGAGGCCTGAAAGGTACACAGCACAGCGGCTTCACTTTCAGAGAGAAGGGGGATTTCACTGATTTTCATCTTTCATGCCTTTGATGATTGACACCTGATAATAAAATAAACTATAATAACCATAAATACAGTAATATTTAACAGCATGATGTGCACTTTAAACTTGTTTAGCATGGGTGAAGCTGCATTTTGCACCCACACACTGTGGCCTCTTAAATCACAGGCTCTTACTGCAGAGGAAACACTGAGATGACAGTGAACCAACGGTGCCCTCTTGAGGCAAACATTTTTCTATTTGAATTAAATTAAAAATGTGCAAATTGTAGAGCTCAAATTCTGTATTACACAAAAAAATCTGAACATTTATGAATGTTAATAAACCTTTCTGTACTATGCTTCTTTAATAATTAAAGTAATAAAACCATTATCATTTATCATGGTTTTTACGCTTATTTTGTATTTGTGTGGTTGGAAAACAAATCTTTTCTGTCTGTCTGTCTTGAAGTACAATGTGCAGAGAAACTTATCTCCTTGACCTTGCTCAGAAAACCACCAACATTCCAGCCACATCTGTAACTAGACAATGGTAAAGCTGACAGCATGGCTTTGGTACGGTTATCAGTACACAGACAGGCTGGCTCACACACAACGCAGACAACACCTCAACACACATTCACACGAATGTAAATCTCATTTCCTGTAAAAGTGCTCAGGCTAATGTTCATCTTCGCTCTCCTGACTATACAAGAATCTCCCTCGGACACACATGCGCGCACAAACACAGCTGTGGAGGATTCAAAGAGCTGGATGTGGATTTTGAAAATGAAAACAAAGCCATTCATGCTGAGGAAATTGGTCAGGTCAGCGGGAGAGAGAGTAAGATAGAGCGAGAGTAAGATAGAGCGAGAGTAACGGGGACACAAAGAAAGACACACAGCCCTGAAGCAGGGAAATTCCCAGAGACGGACAAAAGATTGCACCCAGCAGGCTTTTCGCATAGCTACAGTCAAGCTCTCTCAGCCGTGATTTAATTTCCACCGGCATCAAGACTTTTGCAGATCATCACTTACAAAGAACCGAGCCATCGATGGGGTTAGTCCAGAGAGAATACTCACAGGAGGCATTTTATTAAGGGAGGAAATCTGCAACCCGAGAAAAACAACAACATTCCAAGGTAAGACTGTATTTAAGATCATGGCACATGTCACTGTTGTGCACATTTTTAGCGTTGACACAACATCTGGGTCAGGATTACTCCAGTTTATAAAGCAGACTAGATTAGAAGCTCTGCAGCATTAACCCTGCATCAGGGTTACGTCTGTACGTCTGCTCGCTACTAAAATGTGTTTCAATGTCTACTCTGAAGGTTTTATTGACTGATGATTTTATAGGTGGTGCTTCTTGTCATAATATTGTGCAGCAAGTGTGTCCTTTTATAAATCTTCCATTAAAATTCTCTACATTCTCATCATCCGTGTGCGCTGATGGGTTTAGGTAACCATGCAAACACGAGGATATCAACAGAGCAGCTTCCTTCTGTTTATGTTGGCCCTGGAGTTCTGCGGCGTTCAGGGCTGTTGGACTGGCACAGGGCCAGAATGTGAGAAAGCCGCCTTTGTCCCAGGACACAACCTCGCAGGAGAAGGCTTTGACGTGGTGCGCATGCGCCGAACGGGAGCCTATGTCATCAATGTCAAAGCTCATCTGGCTGACAACCACACCTGTACCCTGTGTCCAAATCGCTTCCAACAAGGAAAGGTTAAAAACTATTAAAGCATCTCACTGCCTTCACTGTTTTGTATCCCACCAACACCCTGCCATTCTCCTCTCCCTCAGATTCAGAGGCTCCCGGCATCAGTACTCGACTGGCGCCCCTTCAGTCACTGCAGTAAGCAGCTTTCCAGTGCGCTTCACCACTCGGTAGACTCCCTGCTGCGCAGCTCCAACTCTCTGGTTAACAACAACTGGGGTCTGGGTCTGAGCCTTGATAATATTGGTGAGGCAGTGCTGGGAGGAAGTCGCTCGGACTTGGCGAAGTTTGCTCGTTCGCAGCACAGTGTGGATAAAGCCACTTTTGCCATTCATGAAATCAGTTGCAGTTACTACAGGTAAAGAAAGTATGTGGTGAACTGATGTCACTGTGTCACCACTGCTCAAGTAGTTAGTTACTACTACCGTTCAGTGTGAATGTTATCCAGACTGTAATCTCAGGATGACATGGTGGATCTCCACATGCCTTTTGTTTTTCCAGCTACAGGCTGGCTGACCATCCCCAGCTGAGTGCAGAGTTCACCAAGCATCTGAAGAGACTCCCACAGAATTTAAACACAAGCCAGAACCGAGCCCTGTACAGGCGGCTCATAGACACCTATGGAACACATTACATACACCAGGTAAGAGACCTTTTTACGTTCTAGTCTCTATTGTAGTAAAACTGATAATCATAGTTACTGAAAAGCCAACTGTTTTCACATCGTTCCCTAGGTCCAGCTTGGTGGTAAAGTGAGGCGTATTACTGCCTTCAGGACCTGTTTGGCCTCACTGAAGGGTTTCTCTGAAACTCAAATTAAAAACTGCCTTAATGTCGAACTCCGGATGGCTCTAGGTTTCCTTCCTGCCAACGCCTCTTTCTCAAACAAGTGCGACAGCCTCCTGAAGGGCAACATGAGCATGGGTTTCTATCAAGGCTTCATGACACACAAGATCGAAGTCATTGGAGGGGAGAGATACTTCCCAGACATTCTGTACCAGCAGGACCCGTCTGAAGCATACCACAGCTGGATCAACAGCCTCCAAGACAACCCTGATGTGGTTTCTTACGCCATCTTCCCTCTGCATCATTTGGTGGAGGACGTGCAGATAAGCACTAATCTGAGAAGCACCGTCACAGACTACATTAAAGAGAACCAGCTACAGGAAGATCATTTTGGATTCAAGAACTGCTCCCCAACTTCCAACGTGGACCACAACTGCTGTCCTTTACGGGCTGGCAGAGGAACTCTAAGGCTGGAGATCCACAGAGCTGCAGGTCTGAGGGCAGACACGTTCACAAAAACAGACGCGTACGTGAAGATCTTCTACAACGGCATGTACGAGGAGACGGGCACAGTGATGAACGACAACGACCCGGTGTGGAATGCGACTTATGACTTTGGTTCAGTTGAACTGGGTCAAGCATTAAGATTTGAAGTGTGGGATAGAGATGTGCTTTACAATGACGTTGCGGGCAGATGCATGGTCTTTCCTGAGCGGGGGACTCATGCACTAAGCTGTCAGCTCAGCAAGGGAGTTCTCTATTTCACCTACACCATCAAATGTGATGCTCATCTGACGGGCTTCAGGTGTGGGCGGTACTCCCCCAGTGCAGAGTAGATTCTTTCTTTGCATGTAATGTTACGTATTTGGATGCTTTACTTATCCCTCTTTTCTATCATGCAATTTCAGAGCTTACATTTCCTAAACCTTTATAGAATTGTATCTTATACGTGTTCTGTTCCATGTGATGGTCTTCAGTAATAAATGACCAGAATTGGTGTCTTTAACGCGTCATTAGATATTGGACACTCATCTGAACATTTCTAGGTTAGAGTTTTAACTATTTACAATTCTTTGACATTTTATACTTGCACGTTTTAGACGATCATGTTCGGGTGTTTTTAAAAAAACTAAACTGAAAACCAAGCAGCTTCAAAGTAAACTCAAAAACATTCCAGAGGTTTCACTGGTTTTAGACGTTGTAGCCTGGCATTAGAAAAATCCTTCTTGATCTGCTGCCAGTGACAAATCAACAATATTTCCAAAAATAGCTGAAAGCTAGTCACAGATTTTTTTATTCCAATATTTATTAAATTCAAAGAGGAACCTAACATAAAAAAGTAAGTAATCTCTTACAGTAACACGTGTACAATTACAGTACAACACAAATGCCACTTAACACACAGTCGCTGCAATCATCGTCTTCTCTGTGCAGCTTTGCACAAGACTAAGGGCCAACTGAAGCACCGTGTTTTTGCAAAACATTCGACGTTAGATCTCTCAGTCTTTAAATACAGATCTCCACACTAGAAAACTGGAATCTTTGTGTATTAAACTCGTCTTTGCAGGATCCAAAAAAAAAATTATAATACGAATGGTAACAGATGCAAAATGACAGCATGAAATCCACCATACTCAGAGACAGATGACAATTTTCCAGATATGCTGAAAATTTTTACGCGACTACAATGGTCAAGTTTGATCGGGATTGGCAGCAGAGTCCACCATCGCTGGACCACAGCAGCAAAATCGTTGTAAACAGAGTTTTAATTTGAAAAATGTGGAATATTTCACCTAACAAAGACAGCCAACATTCTCAATGTACTCACCAGCATACAATACACTTACGTAAATATGAATAACACAAATTTCACATCACAGAGGTTATGAAAATTTAATTTGAAAAAACCTTTTTCAGTCATAATACTCAGAGAATCCCAAGTTTCATGGCGTGCGCCATTAAAAAGTGTTGCGTTTATAGCGGTTTGGGGTTTTTGTTCAAGTTTTCACCGACTGGAGCCTCTCACGTTACTTACCAAGTTCACTATAGTTAAAAAGGCACAGCTATCTGTTGAACCTTTCTCTACTGATCACATGGTCGAAGAAAGAGCAAAATGTGTGAGCTATAAAAGTAGTGTTGTAGGCAGAGCTACAGTCAACATTTTTATGGCACCGTAGCTGTAGTTCTCCAGTATAGAAACAAAACAGCGCGTTCAGCCAGAACACTCAAGTCTGCCCAGAAACACAGGAATGTGATCAAAATGCATCCATATACTCTCATGTTTCATGTGTTACAGTCCCAGTGATGCTTTGAGCAAAGAAGCCATATCATCAGGCATGGTCCCCTCACCACCTGAAGAACAAACAATGCTTCATTTTTCATTTGGAAATCATTTAAAAGGCAAAGTCAGCTATTTAAAAACACACCATGCAGAAAAATATAGTTAAACAGCTCTGGACGTACACGTTTACACCTGCACCTGACTTAACTAGTGTTAAAATTGAATATTTATGGCTTTGTTTTTCTGTAAAAGTATATAATGGACATGAAGCCAAAAACATGTGGGTAAGGAAACATTATCTCTGCAGACATTAAACAGTGGGGAATCTGTAAAATTGGCTTGGAGATCCAAAGGTGTAAGTAGCACAAGTTTATGCTGTTTCCTTCCACATTTAAATTAGTGATGCATTTCAGACATGCGCTGGAACCCAGTTGTGTGCTACATCTGTCTATGTGTGCAGCATTATTAGAGTGTGCGGGCATTGGGGAGTGCATACATGTCTACTCACCCTGTTCAGTTGCAGTCATGTCCTGCTCCAGCTTTAATTTCTTGTGACTCAGCTGCAGTATGCAGTCCTCTATGCTGTCTTTACTGATCAGCTTGATGACTTGTACGGTCCTGGCAAACATTAGACACTATTCAACAACGTTTTTACCTTAGGAGGTGCTAATGCTAATTTCACCCTTTTAATCTGGTCAGAACTGCATTCACATAACAGAAACTGCTCTTTTCAACAATGCTGTGCTGATGCTTTGAAATAACGTGGGCCATCTCACCTGGTCTGGCCTACACGGTGACACCTGTCCTCTGCCTGTTTGTCATTGTAGGGATTGCAATCAATGTCATGTAGGATGACAACATTAGCAGAGGTGAGGTTGATGCCCAGGCCACCAGCTCGGGTTGACAACAGGAACACAAAGATTTCAGGATCCGTATTAAACTCATCGATCAGTACAATCCTGCAGACAAACATTTTAGAAGAAATACATTAAAACAATGCAAAGTGGAACATATCAAAGGACAGCGAGTAATAAGGACAAGTGTAATTTGCAGTAGATATCAATGCATTGGTTGTTTATCAGACCTGTCTGCTATGGGTGTGGATCCATCCAGTCTGACATAACGATGCTTGAGATGCGTCAGCAGCACTTCCACAATGTCCAGCATCATAGTGAACTGACTGAACAACACTACACGATCTCCCTGTATAACAATAACAGAGTAGTGTTATATGGTCTCTCTTTGGGTGAAAAGTCGTTTAACAGGCAGGGTTATGACTTTGTATTTACCTTGTTTTTAAGTGTGGTGAGCAGCTCAGTGAGGTGGAGAAATTTCCCTGAGTCAAGCAGCAGATTGTTTTCAAGCTGGTAGGAGCTGATGGAGGAGTACTGCTGACACAGACGGTGCAGCTCAAAGTCGGACATTACTTCCATGTCCTCCTGAATCAGAGCAGCATCTGCGTCAAAGTGAGTTGGTTCCTGGGAGAAAGAGAACGAACGAAAGAAAATTTACCACAAGGCGTCAAACAAATAGTTGGTTCTCATGTATATTAGTTAACTTGGAAAATAATGCTCAGCACAATCCTAAGACTAAGCCGTGTAAATGACTGTTGGCATGGTGGTCATGCAGGGACTGACCTTGAGCATGAGTTTGCTCATGGCTTTGAGCTTTTCTGTGGTGTAATATTGTCTATGAAGCAGAGGGTGGTTGGCCATTTTCCTCAACTGCATCATCACATTACATAACTCGCGCTCTGCAAAGAAAAGTCATGAGAGAAAACCACTGACCACAATTTGCTCTGTAAGTATGATATTAATGTCATGTTCAACAGGAAGCAGTCAATGCAGCTGTTTAAATGGGGCTTACTCTCGCCATTAGTTGAACTCTTGAGTTTGTTGAACAGGGTCTGGTAGAGAACCTGCTGTTTCTCACTCATCGAGCAGAACTCCACCTTCTCTTGTTTTGCTGGCAACTGCTTAAGAACCTAGAAGGAACAAAAAGAGCGTTAATTGATCACAGAGTTTATTGTTTTACAAATGTTTGAGTTGTCGTTTAATGTGGATTTGAGTTATTATTGAGACCGAATAAAAAAGTTCAGACTATATTACTAGTGATGGTTTTAACATAGTCAGTGCAAGTTTGCCAGAACGTTCTGTGCAACACTCACAAAACACACTTTCACGTTATTTACACATTTGTGAATTTGCCAGATCAACTCACCTCACTCTTGACTCTTCGTAGAATGAACGGCTTCATTATGAGCTTGGCCTGAGTAATACGATCCCTTTCAAAGCGGCTCTGCTCATCGTGGGATTTCTGATTCACAGCATAAAAGCTTTTAATTAGCAAATATTGAAAAGCTGTTTGTGTTACCTTTATTTAATCTCTCTGAAAGAACAGAACTAGAGGTGGAATTAGGTAACTTGGATTGTGCATTAAAAATCAAAAACCACATTAATTTCATAATACTGAATTTCTTTAATTCAGTCAAGGACAACAAACCAACTAATTTGTCCCAACAAACAAAACTAACATAAACACACACACACACACACACACACACACACACTTACCATAGAAAACATTTTAGAGAGTTGTGTAGTGGAGCTGGAAAACATTGAAGGCATGATGAAGTTCAGGAGAGACATCAGCTCCAAGAGGTTGTTCTGTACAGGAGTTCCTGTCAGCAGCAAACGATGTTGTGCCTTCAGGAGAAACAGAGACAGCAATACATACAGAAGTTATAAGCATTGCTTGGGTGAAAATAATACAAACAATTCAGATAAAAGTATTCAGGAAACTTACATTAATGGCCATAAGGTGACGATAGCGCAGAGAGTTCATGTTTTTCAACATGTGACCTTCGTCGAACACAGCATACATGAGACGCAGTTTACGGAAAAGGCTGCGGTCGTTGTCATTTCCTATCGCCAAGTTGTAGCTGTTCAGTCAACCACATGCACATACAAAACGCGGGTTTAGGCTCACTGTAGTTCTTTTCCTGTAGAGATCTGTAAAACTGGACAGACACTCACGTGGTGACAATGACATTAAACTCAACGTCTTCATTGAGGATGTCATGTCTGAGGTAGCGGCGGTCCTCCATAGTGCCTGAGTAGAACAAATAAGACAAAACAGAAGGATTACATCCTCTTCACCTCAGCACGCTTTACCACAGCCAACTGCAGGGTTCAGTTAAGGTAGACAACATGAGTGTTACCATAATAGACGAGCACTTTGAGGCTTGGACACCACAGCTTCAGCTCTCTGACCCAGTTATCTGCACAACAGAGAGAAAGAAAACAACATCAACACAGACTTAGGTTATTGTCTAAGGCAAAGGTAAGATGAACGGAACATTGATGCTGTGAAAAAACTACAACCACTGCTATGTGACCTTTGACTGATTACGTGCTATGAAAGTAGCAAAATGGCTGATGTGGAGACGCTTTACCCAGTGTAGAGGATGGCACAGTGATGAGGTGAGGGCCCTCTATTCCATTCTGGTATAGCTGGGCCAAAAACGCTATAGCCTGGATAGTTTTCCCCAAACCCTTAGACAAAGCGTGAAAAAGACCAGGTCAGTCAGTCGGATCTGTCAGAATTGTTGGTAATACACAGGCCCTACTGTACTGGCTTATCTTACCATTTCATCAGCAAGGATGCCACTCAGTTTGTGCTCATGCAGAAGCAGCAGCCACTTTAGACCAATCAGTTGATAGGCTTTAAGCTGGAACCTGCAACACAACCGGTGACATTTATTAAAATGCTGCAGGTACGTTTGAATCCATCTTTTATATAAATAAAGCAAAAAAAAATAAGCTTCAACACCCTGAACAACTTATTTTTACTCTTTAAGGAGCAGCAGTTTTACTCATGAAAGAATCAAAGTGTTTGTGAGCAGAATGAAAATCCAGCTGTGAAAACGCCTGAAGCAACCTTTACATAACTTATCAACTGTAGCTAGAGGGGATAACATTTGTGGTGACATCGCTTCTCTAGTTTCACATTGTTGTGCTCTGGGCTCTGTCTTGATTTTATGAGCGATTTGTTTGTTTATGCCTGATAAAATATGTGAATATGCGCAAAAAATAGTCATCATGGGTTACATGTTATTTCTTCAAGCAGAGGTATGACACGACAACCAGCACGTTGTCTAGTAGCAGTCTGGTTACATTAGGTCCAGTGTGCATATTGTACATTTTACTCACTGGCTGTTGAGCACGCCAGGCTGTTTCATGCCACCCATGCCTTTCTCCATCAGCTCAGTGACCTGTTTGACCATTTTGGAAGAGATGGTCTCACATTTGGACATGAGCCCCAGAACAACTTTCCGCTCTTTGAGGACAACTCTGCAACCCAGCAGTAAATCCTCAGAGAGTCCATTGTCCTTATGAAAGACCTCAATCTGAAGAGAAAAGAACGTACTGTTATAACGCACATAATAAGTCTTGTATGATACATATTGACAATCATAAATACAATGACCACTGAAAACTACTAGACTGACGTGACAATGACCAATGGTTTTCTGTCAGTTGCTTGTCTTGCTTAGAAACCCATGTTCTCTCACCAGGCTTTGCCAGTTGTCAAACGGTCTCAGTTCCACGATTTTCTGGGCCTTTTTAACGGAGCAGCCAGAGATCAGCGACAACTCATCTATCGAGGCGTCCTGGAAGAACGAGAGTACCTCTCTCTTCAAGTCTGTCATGCCACCCTCATAGTCCAGCTCATCGGCCGAGTCCTCAAACTCGCTGCTAACCGTGTCCTCTTCATCATCATTTTCTCCCTCAGAACTGACGTGTTCGTTGGAGGCACGCGCCTTTCTCTTTCTCTCCTCTGCCTGCTTCTTAGCTATACTTGTGCCACTGGCAAATTTGGAGAGCATCTGGGCAGCAGAGGACGATGAGGACGGCTTTGGGGTGTTAGAGGTAGATGTTTTCTTGACTGAAGAAGCTGAAGACACTGAATCTGAACTTTTTATAAGCCATGCAGACAAAGTGGAAGAGTTGGTCCTTTGTTTGGGTTCATTTGAGTCTAAAGTGTTTTCACTGTCCTTTGTAGAATCTGTGTCATCTTCACTGCTTCCCTCGGTTTCACTAACATAGTCTTTGGAGGCTTTTACATTTCTCTTATTTTTTGTGTTTTTATTATGTTTGTGGTGTTTCAGCTCTCTCTGGTCACTGCTTGACTTGTCTTTGCTCTTTGATTTGTTGGATTTCTTGTCTTCTGACCCATGTGAGCTAAAACTGGTGTTATCTAACAAGAGAGGAATAAAACACAACAGCCCACATGAGACCATGAAAGTAGGCATAGTCAGTACAATGATGTCTGCACACAAATTAAAGCTTTATGTCCATACCTGTGTCTGAGAACATCTGCAGAACCTGCAGAGCATCCTCAATTTCCCAGCTGTGTTCCTGCAGCACCATCCGTAGCTCCTATAACAAGATAAGACATACAATATATTAGGTAACATACCTACTGTCACATACTAAAATTACATGTAATAGGCCAGGCATATTGGCATACCTGTTTCTATAAGGGCATACAATTTCACACAATATAATCAAAATAGACCAAAATAATCTAAATAAAATAGTCTGGCTGTGCTATGAAGAAGGATAACGTGTATGTGTCTTCACCTCCTTATCCTGGTCAGGAAACTTTTTCTGCAGTCTTCTAACCATGGCTTCTTGCTTCTCCCAGCTTGGTTGTTTACCGTCTGCTTCTTCATCTGAGAGCTTTTTTATTGAAAATGTAGTGAATAAGTTACTGATGTGCACATTCTAAAAGGATGTCAATCTCAAAACGTTAATTTCGACTGCGTCACCATCCACACAAATGATCGGTCTAATGATCCCTAAGCAGTGCTTGCCATGTCAACATGCATTTTCCTCATTAAAGAATCGCAAATGTGACATATCTGCATGTGAAATATCATCTACAGTGTATCGTATAATAATGTATGAAAGCTGCAGCAATAAAAACTATGACATAGTCATTTTACCACAGATGATTTACTCCTCTTGCTGGGCTGATTTTTAATACTGTCCTGAGAACTGTTGGATCCATCCTTCTTCCTCTTCCTGGTGGATTCTGCAGCTATGAAGCACAGCACAGTTATGAGTGTCATTTCAAGCATGTTGTGATGTTCAGTTATGCCTTACTGTACAATGCTCGCTTTGAACAACACACATAGGAATTCTTTACCTTCTTTATCACCGAATCTTAAAAGGCAGGCAGCTACAGCACCATCCAATGTGCTTGTGCTTCCAATAATCTGAATGAAAATATATTCAAATTACCAATATTTTATGATGATAACACACTTTACCTAAAGCTTGTGTCAACATGTTTGACAAGTAACACTGAAATGCAATGCAGCTAAGATCCTAAGAATCCTTCATTGAGGCTCAGGAGGTGTCTGTGTTAAACTAATCTGTTTTCTGCTGAAAACTGCTCACTTCATTCTCACCTCTAAAAGCTCCTTCCTTGTCAACTGAGGAAACATCTCCAGTAGTCTGTCTGTTTTTTCCTCCAATTCGGTGTCTTCGTCCCCTGAAGCCTCATGTAACGGTGATCTGCCAGTAGGATTCCTACGAACAAAACATAAACTTATTTGTAAATTTGTACCACCTCTCTGCACATTTCATCCTTTCGCACCACCTATCTTCTGTAGTCCTTTGTAGCTGTCGTGATAATTGAATTTCCCCAACGTGGGATCAACAAAGGATTATCTTATCTCATCTTAACAATACTCACGACAGCCTGAACATCAAAGTGTGAAAATGCTATTACATACTTGGATTTTCTTGAAGAAGAGATTTGGGATTTTGGTTCAGAGAGGACCTCATCTTCCTCAGAGTCAGTAGTAATGGATTCCTCAAACACGACTCCATGGGCATGGGCCTTTGGTTGGGCTTTCACAGCTTTCATCTGCGCTGGTAAGATGAACGGCAGCAAAAAGTTAGCAGATTAATTCACCCGTGACATTGATGATGTCAAAATTAGGAAATAATTATACACAGGGCAGGCTTTAGGCTGGACTGTCCTACTATTGTAATGCAGCTATTTGTATTTTAAGTTGGGTGTCTGTGACTATTGACTGTCATGTCATCAAGTAGCTCCCAGCCTCAAAAGTAAATACATAATGTCAGTGCAATTAGCCGACAAAATAAAACGGAATGGTAAATATGGGCATATGCGGAACACTGGCTCATAACAACAACAACAATAATAATAAGTAATGGAGAAATGGCCACATATTACAACAGGAAATACTAATTTTGACAACAAAAGACAAGCATGTTATCAGCAACGTTATTTCACTACTGCTAACAGTAGCATACCTGGTCCATCTGGCTAACAGATATGAAAGCTAGCTTTAACATATGCTAATTACCTGGTTTGTTCTCCTTCTCAGACTCCGGACTTTTGGACCCGTTATCCTGCTCTTTGTTCTGTGCAGCCGTCGCCTTCTTGTCGAAACGAAAACGGTCCAAGTTGAACACACTCATTGTAGCCGTTTCGTTCGTGCCAGGTAGATGCAGCCCTTTGTCTCTTTCTACTCGGCACTATTTTCTCCGTCCAGCCGCATGAAGCCCGATATTCTTGTTAGCCAATGTGAAAAACTAGCTAACAAGCGTCGGGTGTTAGCACACAACAGTCATAGCCAGGCGCCGATTTCAAGCTGTGACACTATTCAGTTTTTAGCCGAAGAAGCTAGAAACGGCCCGATTAATGCCACATAGTGCTTTAGTATCAATAGAAACCGTTTGATTCCTGTCCAATCGTGCTTGCTGTATTCTCATTACCCAACCGCTTTCCCGCGAACTCCGGCGGACCGGGGGACACTGTGCCGGTGTTCCGGACGCATTCATTGGTCAAAGGGAGAAGTGGGCGGGACCATGTCATTTAGTCAAGATAGTTCAAAGAGACTGACTTCCGTTTTGGTAAAATGCTGTTGTTTTTACAGAGTAAGTTGTTAACAGCCCGCTGCCTCTGTTTTCCTCCTATTTAAATCTGCCCTACTTAGTGTAGGTTCATATAAATTGTGGTTTGGTTATATGATGCTAGACTACAGAGCGTACCGCGTATTGAAAATACGATAGGAAGTGAACTATCTTGACAAGCACGTGGTGCAGCAGATCGAGCAGGAATAGCTTAGCACACCTGACCCAGGTAATAATGAGTGGGCAGATGAAGCCGCTGGCCCCTGAGGACCAGATCCAGCCATCACTGAGCTGGTACAGTCTGCTGGTTCACCACGATGTCCACTAGATGCCACACTTTAATTCCCAATCTAATAGGATTGCCGTGAATTTCCTGCTCAAAAGGGGGCAGCAGATACACTCTCAGTGATGAGATCAGGGACGTTTACCTGCAAGTGCTAAAAGATACCTACTCCCCATTTGTGACCCATTGATTTCCTTTCACTTTGCATACTGTTTGTATTGATTTGGACAACTATGATTAGACACAGTATCGGTTCTATAAGCAGCAGACTCAGAGAGCACCTTCTGTTCAGAGTGAAGAATTTATTTGGAGAGACTAGATTAGAATTTGTCTGGGAATAAAACAATAAAACAACAACGAAACATCACAGGGACATGAACTATGTATATTATGCTTCTAATCCAAAAATGGATGGAGGGAGACAAACTAAAATGAAAAAATCCATATGGTCAAATTGAAATACATAACAGTGGACTAAAATAACTACATTGCATTCACAAACGTGTACTAAGTATGAAAACACTATTCCAACAGCAGAGTACAGCAGAGGGAGAACCAGGAGATGGCAGCACTTTGCTCTGCTCGCCTTGGACAGAGAGCTTGAGAACAAAATGTAGTACAACGTTTATAAAGGTAAAGGGTCAAGGTAGCTGTCAAGCAACTGAAGCTAAGTAAAAGTTGGTTGATGAAGTACGACAGGACAAGACTTCAGAAAAAGCAGGGAGAAAGCAGTCGGAGCCCAGACTTGACTCTGTATGTCATAAATGGCCTTATATCAAAATAATACATCTGAGCTACAGCTTTCTAAAGGTAAGAATGGCTGCAGAGGTTTAATCTGACGCTACCTAGCATTCACTTACTTTTCCCATTCATTTGATTCACCACATTTATTACATGATTCCCACATAGTTGCAACCCATCTTTTACAGCCGTGTAGCCACTTAATCATAAAATGTACCCACACATGCAGATTTTGTTCTAGATACAGTGAATATATTATGACAAGGTTGGAACATCTGAGCGCTCAGCGCCATCCTGCCGCCTTACTGTCGCCCCTACCATTGTCACGGAGCCCATGTAAGTTATAGCAATGCATGTGTGTGTGGTTGTGCTCTGCCCAGGGCATAATAGACGGACTGACACAGAGTCTGATAGGGGTCGTGACCCCTCACAGCAGGAAGTTGAAACTGTGGCTCCCTGCCATCTCCTGAGCTGCTTTTTGCTTTTTGTGTGTATAAATGCGTGTGTGTTACATCTGCATCTGCATTAAAAGATCGACATTTGTTGTTCTTCTACATCGCGTATTAACATGCATAAGTCTGTGGTCGTATTGTAACACACACACACAGATAGACAACAGGCGCTCATGCAGCTAAGTCACCAGACCATCACTTCTGAGCGAAATAATTAACATAGACACGCACACAGGGTGATAGCATCGATGAAAATAGATGAGTAACGTGGACGTTTTAATGAATATTTTGTCTTCAGGCAATAAAAGTCCAAAATAATTCACACCATGAAAGAGAAATTAGTGATATGACCTTCTGCCATTTTTAAAAAAAGTAATCTTTTACTATAATGTCAACAGTTACACAAAATCCATGCACTGACACACACAAGCACAGACAAGCACAAGTCCAGTGCTTAACGTCCGTGTGCGAATGTCTCGTACTGTATGTGCATACTGTAAATTTATGCATGTGATATTAAAAAATCCTCCACATGCGTGAGTGCGTATATGTGTGTGTTTTTAAGACCGACCCAAACATGGTGTCCCAGCGGACCCGTCACAAAGTCTGTCACCACCCAGTCACCATGGCGCCCAACTTGGCCGAGACCCGACGGCGGCAGGGAGCACCTTGTCACCGTGGTAACACGTCTGGGATGTAACCCCCACTTCCCAAGAAATACACAAAAAGACATACACACAACACTGAGGCAGAACACGTTTTATGTTAGATAATATTTGTGAGCTCAGCTCTGATATGGTCAGACTTGCTGAGGAGCATAAACTACTTCATGCTAATTTGTTAAACTATATTTACAATGCAACTGTCAGTTTTCACCGAAGGCAACTGAACCAATACAGCGTAACTCTCTTATGCACAACTCAGCGGACATGCTTCAACTTTTGAATCCAGAGCCCCCACAGAGTCGCAGTGCTGCTGCTGGAGAACATCTGACCCTGTTGGCAGGTCCCTGGGAATGACAGCGCCAGTGGTTGATATTATGGCGCAGCCACATCCATAGGAGTGTGGTGATCCCGCCAGCTGAAGAGTAACAATACGCTCCCTGACCACTTTATTACACCTGTACAGTCTAAATCAATCTAGTACAGCAACTCCATATATGTTTTTGTCCAACATATTTAAATAACTGAGGGGCCAAAACATTAGAAACATGGCTTCACATAATGAAAAAAAAACACTGTGCCCTGGATAATAAGCATATAGTAGAATTATCACCCAAAGCTGGGGAATTATAAACACAAAAATAAAGACTCTGGCACATACAGCGACAAACTGTATTTGAATAGCCTAATAATTCTCTATGTAAATGTGATTAAAACACTCTCACATCCACGTTTATCCGCTGTAAACATATCAAACCCTCAGTCTACTCCTCTTCTACTGCCTTTGTTTAGTCATCACTCATGTAACCACTGTCTCTCTCTGCAGGGGAACAGAAACAGCAGCGGGGGGAGAATTCCCATGTTGCTGGAGGTGATGCTGCAGACAACCCACCAATCACAGACAGACAAAGACTGATCCTCCTGGCTGCCTTACAGGACATCAGTCAAACTGAGCTTTGTTAGCGCTGCATTCCTCTGCATTCACTTTATCAACAAGTCCCGTTTGGACTCCGCCACCAAGCAGCGTTTCTTTCCTCTGCATCACAATGTGACACCTACAATTTTTTCAATGCGATATTCACGTGCTATGAGATGATTGTTAAATACTCGAATGATGCCTCTTGTGTTTTTGGATGCAGCCACCTTTGTGCGGGTCTGTCATGTTATCACAGCGTTTTAATTAAAAGAAGGAGACGTACAGATAGACAGGGAGACAATGACGCATCCCCGGGCTGCCTTACAGGACGCTGTTCAAACAAAGCTCCACTGGAGCTGCATGACTTCGCTTTGTCTTTCTGACTGCAATTCTTTGACTCAAACGCTTGTCTCTAACTTTGTCTCCGTCATTCAGACACATGACACCGTGAGTTGGTCGACTTGGTGTTAGACTCTCGGATATGTATTTGAAACAATATATAACTAACACTACCAGTCACGTGTCCGTTCATCGGCGTGAGGGCTGTGCTCTAATAACACACATGATGGCTTTTAACGTTTAGTTTACAGCTGCACAGGAACAAGGTGTAGGAAAACTTTTTCACTCTTCTAGAAAGTTATCAGAACTAAATGAAAAACTTTCTAAGCTGTTGTTTTTGGTGGTAGACAGGCTGAGACAACCGTCACTGTGTGTGTGTGTGTGTGTGTGTGTGTGTGTGTGTGTGTGTCGGCCTCTGTATCGTGTAAACAGGCAGGGAAGTTGAGACGACTGAGATGGGAATGTCAGCACAGGATCAGCACCCCTGCTGGTGGACACCAGTCGGGGGTCTGCCTCCTGTGGGATGCAACTGCATCTAAATGTGTGCGCTCAGTAAGGCATGTGAATGTGTGTGTGGATTTTGACTTATGTGTGTACATCATAAATATGTGCGTGTCTATGTGAATGTTAGGGGCCAGCGTCTGGGCTGTTTTGGAGGGGGAAGGGAGGTTAGCGTGGTGACAGCCTCAGCTGTGTTGAATTGTGGGAGAAAAAGAGCTGACGCGACGGGAGTTGATGTCTGACATGACCCCGCTCAGCGGGCGCACGACGGGGAGCTGGGAGCTGCCGCTGACTGAGTGCGATTGTGTGTCTGCGTGTGTGTTTGAGGTGGGAAAGTGAAGGAGAAAGACATCGTTGGAAAGTGAGCAACAAAAACGTGACGTCACTTTTCTTTCAGGGCCTCAGTGAATTTTCCCCACACGTCCAACGTCCAGCGGAGTCCCTCTGTCTGTGAAACACCACCTTGATGGACGTGACGGCGAACTTTTCCTGCTGTGTAACCCAATCTCCTCCGCTCCTTTCCTTCCACCGCATTTTCTCTCCCTCCATATCATATACCTCTCCTTGACCTTCTCGCTCTTTGTTGGTGTCCCTGTGTTCCCTGATTCCTTGTTTTTCTTCCCAGCTCCGTCTCTCCTGAAGGTGCATTCAGGCCGGTAAAGTGATCTATGGGGTGCTGGGCTTGTTGGCCTTGCCATTATTCCCCAATCACTTTTGCCATCTTTTGCTCTTTACACTTTCTTGTCTCATCTCTGTTTGCATCATCCCTGAATTCTTTCATTCCTCATTCACACACACACACACACACACACCTTCACCCTCTCTTTCACTGTCTCTTCTTTCTGGGTCTGTTGCTTTACCATCAGTCTCTGATAAGTGCCCACAAAGACCCCACTGTCTAATGTGACCCTCTATTCTTCCCCCATCCTCTCTCTCTCTCTCCTTTTCTCTCCATCCTGGAGCAGCCAGGCATGAGGTAAAGAGGAGGGGCCGTCTGTCTTATAAACACCCCAACTTGTTTTACCTTCATCCCCAATTCTCTCTTTCCAAATTCTGCTGCAACTTTTTCAACTTCATTATATTCTTTCTCTCCGTCTCGTCTCTCTGTCCGCTAACTTTTCTCAGCTTGCAGGCTTTTTAAATGGGACCAGAGGTCGGGTCTAAAATGGTTATCCAGCCTTTTCACTGTATCTCTTCAGCTACAGTAGAAGTGCCCCACATGGATGAATACAATCCACAGGGTAGGTTACATTACATGAGCGTGTTAGTATAAGCGACAAAGTAAGTCTGTGCCTTCTTCATGTGACATCTATTAGTCTGATAAATAGTTTTATCAGCGCAAGTCAAAACCATTTTCAAAGTTTCTCCACCAGTTAATGTTTAACATCATTCCCTTCTCATTTCAGATCCAAGGCTCTTTACTTTGTCTCCCCCTCCCTCTCGGCTCTCGTCTACTCCTGTCAATCAGCAGCCCAGTCATTCAGTCAGTCTATGCTGCCAACCATCACTCTGTAAGTCTGGGTAGTACTAATGGGTCTTGTTAGCCGCTTAACTGGCTGCTTTGCTCTCCGAGTATGAACAGAATAACCCTAATGGTGCTTGTTTGCCACTCGACTGCTTCCTCTTATCCTCCTATGGCTTTATCATTGCTGATCAGTGTACCTGCAGATAAGTCCCCGTGAGCGTGCAGTATCCTCTTCCTTGAGCTTTTATCAAAGCTGATCAGTGTACCCGGAGTTCTCTGTCAGAGACCCCGTCTGAGAAGGTCGTGTTTTCATCGGCTTGCTGACCGATAAGACAATTTGTCAGGTGGAAATCAGAGAGGCCTTTCCTTGGTTGTCTATGGGAGGCAGATGGAGGAAGGAGATTGAGAGGAGGAAAGAAGGACATGAGGCAAAATGATGCCTCGCAGGCCAAGAGAAAGGAGTTGTATCATCGCTACGAGGAAATATGGGTAGCCACCGTTTTTAATTTATGTAAAGTGCTTCTGGAAAAGTTTGATGTTTCTCTGAGAACTGGTTTTAATATTGAATCTCTACACTTACGTATTCACTGTGAAGTGTTTTGTCGCAATCAGTGCTCTAATTAAATTTCAGCTTTAATACGAGGTAAACAAATGTATTGCAATATTAAAACTGTTCTCACAAACTATCCCAGACTTTCTAAAAATGAAACCAAACAAATATTGCATGTGGCAAAACTGCTAACTTTTCAAGTGGACCTTCTCATCAGTATTCACTCCCTCTCTTTCAGGCTTCCCACTCTGGCCCTCTCTAATCTCATCATCTCCTCTGCAGACTCACACAAAGCCTCCAATAGTCCGGCCAAGGCCCCTTAATCGACATGTTATTGCCCACAATCGCATTTACGGCACTGAGGCAAATCTGCACAGATGCAATTGTGTCGGCTGCTAATCCAATAAACTCGCACTCACTTTTCTTTTGCTTGGCATCTTTCATCTTCAAAAACAAGGTGACAGTGTTTTAATTTTCATTCGAGGGTTACTCTCCATCAGTTAAGCTTGCAGTGTGTGGTGGAGTTTATGGAGCTAGACATGTGTAGGTGCTGGTTATTGTACAAGCTTTTATTTCTCTCCTTTGGGAAAATGAAAAGGAGGGTTTTTGGTTCAGATGTGATTAGAAAAGGAGCCTTATGTTATTTTTTATTTACACAGGCAGTGTCTATTGGATCATACTGGTGGGATTTGCTGGTTTTGGTGCTTATTTTGGTTTAGCTGATTTTGGTCGGAGGGGTCAGTGTATAATAGATGATGTTCAGGAGGCAAAGGCACAGCTAATAGTGACACTGATGACTCGCCTTTGGGTGGTGGGGGAAGAGTAATAAACACAGAGGGGATATCAAACTCGTAAGGAATTCTATTAAACTTTTAAGGAAGCTATAGAAAGCAAAGCATTAAACTTGTAATTTCCTGTTTAAAATAGGAATCACTCTGAAGACTGTAAGTACTGTAAGTGGTACGAGTTTCATTCTAGTCATGTCTGTTTCATTCGAGCCATCACATCTGAAACATGTCAAACATTATAAAAATCATCTGATCATTTCAGTTTTTACTAATGTGCAAATAAAACCTGAAATTTATTGTTGCTGTCATTTCACGGTGACATTTTTAAAATGAGAAATTAAGCCAAAAGCATTGAAGAGATAAAGCAATAAGCAGTGGCCTCAAATATGCAGTTGTTGCTTCACACCAGCACTGAAGATTTTATAGAACCATTTCTAAATGAGTTCAAGTTCATCCTTCTGAAGTCAAATTACTCATGAGTGTCAAGTGTTCCAGACATTTCCTGGTCTTTCCAGGAGTGGATGACACTGCACATTCAGCCCACGGTCAGACTGCAAGACTCAGAGAAATACAGCAAATAAATAAAAGCTACATCTCAGACCCTGCAGGTTTCACTGTTAAATGTGTGAAAACAACAAGCAAACAAGACGCCTGGAACGATCTCTCATGGACATCAAAGCCCATAAGTTGGATTTAATGCACAGCTCCATACTGAGCTAAAACCTCAGTGTTAAAGAGGTGGAGATTTAGGTGATGGTCTGCAGCCACTGAGTCCACGATGAACTCCTTTCAAATGAAAGGCCTCTGTACAGCGGCAAAAGCTTTGTCAACACAAAAACATAGACCTAAAGGTGAAGTACAAACTAATACACAACTGTACATAAATTGCTGAATAAAGTTTAAATCTGCGTTTGCAGAGAGAATAAATGTTCTAGATTATGGCCTTTGTCTTGTTTCTCATAAACTTCTTTTTGTTCAGTTAATGGCAACTCAGACAGACACACAGACACTGAAACATAGCAGAGTTTTACGTAATCATTTTCTGCCCTTACCTCCAATTGCCAGAAAGAAAGGACCCCGGTCAGGGATGTCCATTGAGCTGCCTGGAGGATTACTTCAGCTCCCAGGAGCTCTTCAGCTAGCAGACACACACACACACACACACACACACACACACACACACACCTACTTTGTTTGGAAACGACATAGCTCTACAAGTACTGATAACAGGTTATCTTATTATCAAATGTATTTCGATTTAAATGCAGAAAAACATTAAAACAAATCTCACAAATGTAATGAGTGTGGAAATTGTTTTATACAGTGAGGGATAAAATAACTTTGCCAATTGGCTAAGTGTCAGAAAATAATGCGTGAACATGCAGATTCACCTTGTCCTGTGCAGGAAAATGGTGAGTGAGGTGACCAACGGACCATCCCTGGAAGGAAGAGAGTGGGCCGCTCGTCTCTCCAGGGAGAATGTGTGTGTATGCGTGTGAAAGAGAGAGAGAATACGTGGTGTATGTGTGCGATTGTGTGCTGGTGACCCAACCTGGGGTCTCTGGGTCAAAGTTCCTCACAAGCACTCACACCATGCGGGGCGACAAAGTAATTAACTTCCTCTATGATTGACAGACAGTTCATCACACTGACACACACACACACACACGCAGTCGCTTTCCCATAATCAGCAGAATAGAAAAAAATAACAAAGCCAGCCAATAGATGCATTTATTTTTCTGTTCCTCGTACGTTAAATGAATGGATAACACTAATTCTACATTGCAGTTAGACTTTTATTTTTTTAAATGTTTGTGGAGATGCCAAATGCTTGACGCGACAAGAGGAAAGCTGTTTTACTTTTTGGACGTAAAATAAAATAAAGCAATAAATGTAATGTTAAAGCATATTACAGTGAGTTGTAGAGCGTTTGAGTGAACGTCTATTAGCATCTCACTCATAACTTTTGAAAAACTTAAATATTTGTAAGTTGCATGTTTTTATTTTTGTATGACTTTCTAAAATAAAATTAATAACAATATGCAAAGACAAAGCGGTTAAAAAAGGAAAGACACAAGGTAAAGGAGAGGGAGTATCTCATTCCTGGATGAACTGTAGTGGGCGTACACACAGGCTCACCTTTGAAGAGCTCTCTTAAAACTGTGGGTGTATGCAGGACAGAGAGGAGACGGCAAAGGCGAGTCCGCATGGTTAGGAGGGTAACCTGTGGATAGATGGTGCCTCCCCCTGCCTGTCCTCCATCCCCTTGATTCTGAGAGGCCATTTTTCTCTGTGGTCACAAAGGGAAAGGGCTCGAATTGCACTGGCACATTCACCGGCCCACTTTGTTTTCAAATGGTTTT
This sequence comes from Macropodus opercularis, assembly GCA_030770545.1. NCBI lineage: Eukaryota > Metazoa > Chordata > Actinopteri > Anabantiformes > Osphronemidae > Macropodus > Macropodus opercularis. The sequence goes on along the minus strand of CM061097.1, from coordinate 5,483,129 downwards.
GTTTAGTTGTGACACTGTAAGACACCCAACACCTTCCAAGAATCTGAACTCTTCTGTGGGGGAGTACAGAGGGCAGGTGGGTGATGTGTGGGTGTGAGGGGAGAGGAGTGAAAATGTGGTTGTGAGGAGGGTATGGAGGGGGCATTTCAGGAGTTGGAACGGGGATTCAGCTGCAGCATCCTCTCCCAACAGTCGTCCTCTCTGCTCTTAGTTTTCTGTCCTGTCCCCTTTTGGTGCACATCTTATCTTTTGCCACCCTCTTCTTCTTGGGTCTGAGCTCCATGCTACCGTCTCCTCCGTCCTCCCCGCCAGCACTGCTTGGACCTCCCCGTGCCTGCAGGCATTCATGCTGTGTAATCTGTTCCCCCTCTGGGTTTTTAGGCGGCTTAACACGTCAGGATCTCCACTGCACAGCTCTTTGTAGGCTGATGCTTGACAGCTAGTACAGGACTAATGCTCAGCTTAGCCCTCACTTATACATGACACCTTGTAAGCATCACATGCATGAGTGTGTGGCTTGGTGACACAAGAACATGCATGTCAACAAACATGTCTCCAAGGTCTTACTAGCTTTACTAAACAGAATTATTATTTAATCTGGGTAAATGCTTCTGGACATGCTTGACAGGGTACCTGAGCTCGCAGGGGCCATGGAGTCAATTGCTACACGTAGGCAGTGCATTGAAGGGCAGGGGTGCGTGCGGTGCCAGGCTGCGGGTGGCTCGCACACACACACACACACACACGATCCAACCCACAGTCCCACACACACACACACACCACATCCCAAAGGACGGAAAGCGCAGCAGCAGGCTGCTGTTCCAACCAAACACCGGCAAACAGCATCCAGGCAAGGGCAGCTGAGTTCACCTGTTATGCTATTCACTCTGTGAGAGGGGGGGAAAGGGTGCATGTGCGCTAAGTGCATGTGGGGGGTGGGGGTGTTTCTGAGCGAGAGTGAAAGGCAGCGGGTGGAGAAAAGACCTAAAAAGATAGAAAAAGAGAGATAGAGAGTGTGTGTCTGAGAGAAAAAGAATGAATAAAGAGACATGGAACGAGAGCGAGGGAAAGACTATCTGCTGCATTAACCTTCCCCACCACAGTGCCAGTATAGAGCCTTTTCTGCACTCCTCTTTCAGCAGGGAGGACCCAGGGGACAGTAATGCTAAGCCCCACTCCATTCTTCCACTAGAAACTTTGATTTCCTATTAGGTTCCTCCTGATGGGGACTGATGAAGAGGGAAGGGGAGGAGAGGAAGGCAGGGAGAGATGGAAGATGGGGAGAGAGAGAGAAAGCAGTGTGACGGGGGAAAAAAAGGGGAGACGTGGCCAAAAGCGAGACAAGAAAAGGTGGCGAGGAGCAGAAAAGGGTGGCAAAAACACAACCAGACGCAGCAAGAGGAGATAGAAGGAAACGGGATGAATGGGGAGGGTCGGCCACACATCACACGCTCCGGCGGTAGGGTGTCGGCTGTGGGACGCTGGCTGTTCCCGTCCTGAGTACCGAGGACATTGTTTACACTCAGCCCATTTAGTACTGACCTTTCCTAGCTGGCAGACATACAGACTGAGAGGTAAGACGACACACTGAGTAGCAGACAGGTGACAGGTTTACTATCCTCAGACCCAAGATGACTTTTAACCATGGGATTTGTTTAAAAAGGAGAAAAAAACACCAGAAAGCACAATTATATTTCAATTTCACTCTGACGGAAGCTGCGATAACTCAAATTCCAGTATTGTGTGAACATCCAATGTCACTTTATTTCCTTAACCAAATCAAGGACTGCACATGAGAGCAGTGGACTAACCCACGTTACGCTGCACTTCATGGAAGGCGCATGTGTGGCCTGCATTTGGTCTCACAGTACATGACATCCCATGAGAGCAAAGCAGGAACAAAAAGGACCTTTGCTTTACAGAGAGTGTAAGTTCAACTGATCTGTCGCCTCACGTTTCTTACAGATTTTGCATAGGTGACCCTTTTATGAAGGTTTTTCTGGAAGCCGTGATAAGAAAACACTTCACGACCCGAATTTCTACAGTGAATTTAAACTTTTTATTAATTTATAATATATGACGTATGACGGTCAGCTGATACTGGCCAAAACAAGCCTCGCTGATGAACAACAGCCACCTTTATCTGGGTTTTTATGACAAGTAGGTCCCATGTCATGTGTGGGAACGAGGGATGAGACAGATATTAAAGTTGTGTAGGCGAGACAGGGAGATATGGAGACAGAGACATACAGAGAGACACAAAAGAGAGCGGCAGAGAGGTGGTCGGAGGGAGAATGATTGATTGATGTGGTCAGTGAGGCATCACTGATCTCCACAGGAGCAACCCTCACCCCCCACCCAACGTAGAGGATGTGGATTGGTCAATGGTGTGAAAACAGACAGGATAAACTGGGTGGAGGAGGAAGACAAGAACAACCACCACAAACAAAATTACTTTGGAAATGTCAAATTTGCAGCGAATAGTTACCTCATTAGTATTTATAACTAACAAACGATCCGCAATGATGCTTCATTGAAGAAGCAGCTGAAACAACTGGGGAACACCGCGAAGAATAAGGAGGCAAAAATGCCATTAACAGGAGGGATATGAGCGAGTTCTCGCAGCCAGATGAATGACCCTGCAGAGAGGTTTGTTAATCCGTTACAGCAGTAGGAAATGTCTTGCTATGCTGGTTGTGTTATTATCCTGCTGGGACCTCGTGTCCCAGTATGAGTCCTTTCACTCTTAAAGATGGCCTCCAGCCACTGCCATCAACACAAAAACAAATCCACATCTAGCATCTTCTCATCGATCTCCATGCACACTCAACATCTATATTTCAATATCAAAAGAACGTTGCAATTAGCAGCGATTAGACAGACTGTGATTTGAGCTTGAACGGGGATAATTAAACATTAAGGCAGCTGGGAACGCGCCGGGTGCAGCCGTTTAGACGCTTTTTCAGGGTTGAGGTTCATAGACCCTCTGTTACAAAAGCTCTGTGTTAATCCAATTCCTTCACTGTGGGAAGCGGCGTGCTGATGTTTTAATCTAGCAGGGGGCTTGTTGTTTCTGAGTGTGCCCTGCAGCTTCTGCTGTGTTTGAAAAGGCCGCTTGAGAACAGCACAGCTCCGCCGTTAAGTGGATGCTGTGTGTATGTTTGGCTTTTGCTCAGCACTCAGAGCCCCGCTGGTTACTGACGGCAGTAAAATTAAGAGAGCGCGTAACTCTGGTGTCTCTTATCGCCCAAAATGGATTCAGACTAATTATCCATTCACTCCACACACATATCTGTTCATACAGTATGGTTAGAACGGCCGTTACTTAATAGGATAATGAGTAGCAGACACCTTATTAAATGGGTGATAGCGCTATTATTACTCTGTTTCCTTGCTTATTGCAAAAAAAACCTATCACTAATCTCTCAGGAAATCAAGCTTGATGTACTGGTGTGGTCACCGTGAGTCGGAGGCACTGGATACAACTGACCCAGTTGGAAGCAGTGCTCTGCAGAAAGGTTGAGGCACTGTGACTGTTACCGTATGTGATGTATATTATAGTTATGCTAATAACTAATCTACTCATTATCAAGATCTCAATGTGCCAGTGCTCTGCAAGCAGTTAACAGTGGAACACATCCATCCTGTTTACACTGGAAATGACTGCGATTAACGATAATAACCAGAGCACATCCCAGCAAGAAAGTGGTAATGTCTTACAAAAACCACCGTCTGTCGGTTGTAGTAAGTCTAGATGATGCTCAGCATTTTACCTGCCACAGAGTCAAGTATTTGTGCCTGTAAGTGCACTTGTGCTATTCTTCCTGGTAAACTTGTGGCTCACTTTTAGTCACTAGATCTCAATTGCTTGCTTTTCAGTACAAAGAAATGGCTTTCCACAACCCCATTGTGTCTGCCTCCTTCCTGGATCGGTGGCTGAATGGGCAGATTGAAAGGAGGGAGGTGAAAATGATAGGACATGTATCTCTAATTGGTAAGATGGAGGAAAAGATGCGCAAGTGCTTGTATGTATGAGCATGAACCAACACCACTGTGTGTCTATGTGCACTTGAGACAGGGAGACGGGCACGGTGGGGGGCGGGGTGGGGTGAACTGTTGCCATCTATGCTCTGTGTGTTGTGTGAGGCCGAGAGGAAGGCTGTAAGCGATACCCTTGTCTGTTCCCTACTCGACCCACTCTGAGGCCGCTCCACCCAGGCCGGCCTGGGAGAGAGTGGGGGTCCCCTGGGAACTGGACAGGACGGTGGGGGGGGGGGGGGGGCAGCGTGGAGGCCTGGTTTTCAGCCACTATGAAAAGGAGAGGAATCAAATACAACCAAAATCTCCTTGAATATACTGTATCCCTCACAGGAGTAGGGCAGCTAGCTGAAAGGAGATCCGCAGAGGCGACTCTACAATGGGCCAGGAGAGGAGCGACAAGTCCTCCATCAGTGCTGCCATGCAGGTCGTTGGTCTCAACCCTCTTATGCAACCAAGATGACTAAATGAAATTCGTGGTACAAATATAGGCTTTTGGTTTCACTTCTCCTCTCTTGACGTCTGCCCCCAAAATGTTGGATGTCATCTCGGACAATAGCATCAGAATTTGCTGTTGTATTTTACCATAAAGGGTTAAAAATGCTGGACTAGTGTAGAATCAAAGCGTTTTGACATTAAATAATAATTTTCCTTGAGAACATCCTAACGTCACTTGATAAATATGGTGTTTGCACTATTTTCTAATGCACAGTTAATATCTCCTGTGGGCAAAGTATTGTGCTTTACCATCCATCAGGCTTTGGCCTGTTTTTAGACGGTGGCAGTCACCAGGCATCGGTAAATAGAAAGAGATTATGATGTGATTATTGATCGTTTTCAGATTTCAGGACACTCTCCTGGTTAAACAGACGCATTCTGTTATTAATTAAATCACGTTATTGTGAAGTTGTTTTCCTGATTATGAATTCTGTTTGCGAAGGTCTATGGGTTTAAAGTTTCTGTTTCTGCTTTTTTTATGTGGAACATAAATCTAGCTTAGACGTCAATAGCATCAAATCAGTAAATTATATATTTATACAATTCAAGCTCTACTCAGAAACCTTCTAATATCTGCTGCCAAGTTGTTTACAGGATTTCTCTACATTAAGACATTTTGGGGGATATTTCTACAGCAAAATGTTCTAAAGATTTATTTCAAAATCCTGTAGCTGTAGCAAACAGGACAAGACATGATTACTGTAAATGTCTAGTTTCTGTCAAATTCAAAGAACAATGTAAACATGTCATACTTAAATTATTCAGTTTATTTATTACCGCTTCAGACCTTCGTCCTCTTAATTTATCGTCGCTATTTGAATCTTTGCGGGTAACTGTGATGATGCTGAATCGGAGTTTGGCCAGAGAGTTTCTTCCGCGGCGCATCATGTAGCTCCTCTTTGTTTTATGTACAGAGAACATGTCAGTCTGTCAGAATGCCGACAGAGGTTACACGTGGTAAATATGGCCGGGGTCAAGCGAATGGGTGGTTGTGCATGGACTGGAGTGAGAGGACACACACACATAGGATCACCTCCCTCACGCTCCTCTCATGTTCCAAGGTGGGAAAAAGATGGATAAGCACCTCAGGCTAAATGACTTCCGAAACTTCCCAAAGCTTCTTTTCATGTGTTGACTCAGTCACGGTGGAGGGCTCTTCCTCAGCTGAGGGCTGGACACACGCTTTCTGTAACCTGAGTCTGCTGGAAGTCAGACTGTGTCACAAGGAGCATATATCCATGCAGTTGTTGTGTTTCCTACCGGGAAGTATAATTACACTCACACCGACACACAAACGCTCCCGTCTTCCATGTTTGCTCGAAGGTTTCTGTACGACTGATGAAACAGATAGAGAATAAAATGCACCAGTGGATGAAGGTGTTCATGTCAAACAGTTACATTTGCAACTATGCAAATTTGCCAATGTTCTGTCTGTCTCTGACACACACACAGAGCAATGTAACTGATTCCGCAGGAGCATTGAGCTCCGTGGATAATTGCTAGCACCATTGTGCTGCTCTTCAATGGGCCGGTTACCCAAGAAGCCTCATGTTCGTGTTCATGTACATTTTCTTTGAAGGTGACCGAAATAAAGAGGAGAACCCTGCCCAGAACAAAGCCCTGGGAGACCCGGCTTCACCCATGGACGTCTTTCATGGAGAGAACCGCAGAGATAAATGATCTTCTTCCCTGTCACACTGTATATACTGTGTGCTTGGCTGTGTCAGAGTGTGGAAGTGTACAGATTTTTCGGGATGGGCTGCTTGTCATCTAAGAAACCACAGGAAGTAATTTGTCAAAATAGTTCAACTCTTATTATGAAGATATAAACTATCTCTTAACATGATGCTCTTCACTCTAGAAACTGTACTTGGCTGTTGTAAAATGCAATTTCCCCACTGGGAAATAAACTAATCCTATACTGGATACTAATAATACTGGGACTAATAAAGGTTTTCTTATTCTTATTCTTATTCGTATGTGTCAGGGACATGAAATATGCAAAACTGTGTCTGTGTTAAGTTTTGAGATCTGTGTGTTTTCCTGTTTAACATTAACGTACATGTACATTTAATACTGATTCATTTGCAATGAATAAATAATTATATATTTTGTGACAGGTACTGTGCAGATGTTTTATTGTACTTTTACTTTTATTATGTTCTGAGAACTTTATGAGAAATTCAAAACTTAACACATGACAAGACACAATGGAAGCACTAAGGATACCAACACTGGATTTGACTCAACTACCGATATAAGTTGGTTTCCTGTCTTATTGATTTTGGGTAAAATAAGTTATCTTGCTCTCAAATGATATTGTGCAATATTTAAGGTAGTAAACCCTGTTTTTCTTAACAGGACAATGCAATTTTGAATATAACAATTACAGATTCCTCAGCAATCTGTTGATTTGAACCAAACAGGTGTTGTGATGTGAATGCATCATATATTTGCAAAAATCATATTTGTAAAAAATATATCAGAATAAAACATGTAAATAAACACTCACTGTGTTGAGCACAGCGTCTTTTATTACGCCACAGATCCTGCTTTTAATTTCTCTGTGAGATTACACAACAGGCCCGTCTGCAGACACGCTGTTAGCGCTACACGTGCAACTGCTGTCACAACACTACCAAGGAAACTGATAGCATCACTGAGTTGGACCATGCAGTCTGACAGTTTGTGACCAGAGAGTCACAGCTGCATTGCGTGTGCTGGTGTGGGATCTAATGCATGGGGTGGTTGACTAGGAGTCAGAGCTTTGCTTTAATTTAAGGGTAACTAAAGAAAAGGGTTAGTTATGGCTGCTGTTGTTAGACTGGTCTGAACCATCTATCTTGCTCGCGCAGTCTACTGCCCGTTGCTGTTGTCTCTGTTTCCCTCCCTCTTGCTTATTATTCTGTCTCTCTGCCCATAGTGTCCTCACTCGCTAGCCTCTCCCTCTCCTTCTCTTTCTCTCTCCCTCTCTGGGGCAGCAGATGGAGACTATGGCCCAGTTCTGCCTTTTGTTCTGGGCCCCCAGAGAGACCTGTAGCTTTTGGACAGCGCACAGCTCAGCTCCCCATATCTCATACAAAACGCAAGTGTCTTTCTTCTCAATAAAAACTAAGCTGTGGAATGCACATATCCTGAACATCCTTCACCACAGCGTGAAATGATGATAGAGTTTTCTTGGCTACATTGACAGTAGTGATTTATCAGCTTCATGGGGTGAGGAGATAATATTTTTCTCTTCAGTTTAGTCAATTGAAGGTATGTGGCCCACTGGTCAGTGTTACACATGTCTGTGACGCAGGGGACCAAAATGCCTTTTTGAGTTCAAACCAGCGCTGAAGCAGGCGAAGCTCGCGTAACGACAGAAGTTTTCCTTTTCATGTTCTCTTACTTAAAGCGTCCACACGCGTCAGTGCGTCTCGGGTTCCCCACTACTCTGTTATTTTTCATAACGTCCGCGCGTAAATAATTAATGTGCGTGAAACAGTGAAACCTCCACCTTCTCGGCATCCCACCTGTTGAAGATAAGCGGGTTTTGTGTCCCAATTTGTTTACCGGAGGTATCACAGAAAACTGAAAAACATCCGCGACTTCCAGAATTATCGACACCATATATTAATGCAGCCTAAGACAAAACCTGAAAGTGCCTTCACTGAGTCAGCTTTACGAAAAATGTCAACTCACCTTCGATCGAGACCATTAAAGAAATATTAAATAGTCGCTTTAAATATTATTGCGGTAAAGATAAACATTTCTTATTATGTTTTACATGAATTCATTTTAGATGAATCGATCTAAACTAATCACTCTAAACGCAAAGCTCTTGTGGATTTTCTGGTTACACGTTGGACGGTTTATATTTGCATAACACACACGAACTACTTTAGAATAAAAACAATGCTTCTGTATTGGAAACGCCACTAACAAATGCAACAAACAGCTTCGTTTCAGTCAACGGTAAACAGACGTAAAACTGTTAGAACATGATCAGTGACAGCATTTCCGTCCTTATTTAGTCAACTTTACTTCAGTTGTTGCCGTCACCTCTTTTAAATGTTTACGGGAACTTGATCTCATGTCACCGCAACTCGAACTCGCCGCAGATGGTTGTCTGATCATCTGATCATAGTCCGATAAAGTTCTACCTGCATAAATTGTATAAATAATTGATGGCGGCGTGCTCATTATATTCCTTTATACCCTGCCTTCAGGTGGCGAGCGAGGGGGCACGAAATGTGATTGGCTACGACTGTGGGTGGGAGACGTCAGTGACAGGGAGCAGTCAGGTTGTTTCATCAATAATTTCTTACTATGTTGTTATTTTGTAGCGCGCGCGAGCCTTTGTTCCTCTGACTTTCAAAACGCCGTAGATGAATGAAAACTGAATGGAAAAAGAACGAGGAAAAAACTCACTTCAGCCAGTCACGCATCGGGACAGGCTGCCAACGCCAGTGTGTGGCTCCACGTCCACGTGCGCGTGTTTGTAGGAGTCGATGGAGAGAAAGGGAAAAGAAAGGAGCAAGAGGAGGTGTCCCAACCTGTGCGCGTGTCTTTCTTTAGCTGAGAAAGTGTGTTCCCTCTCTCCCTGGAGTCAGGTCCTCGGGGACACGGTGGGGACTCGCGAGCGCTCACCAGCTGACAGCGCGTGCTTCATTGAAGCCATCCAACACCTCGGCCCACGAGCCAACTAACAATAGCCTGATATTAATGCACACAGCCCATTATAAAAATCTGATCCCCACAAAATGGACGACAGGGCAATAGTTCAGCCAAACACAAATAATTAAAATGCAGAAAAATGGAAGTAAAAAGTCACAGTTGTTGCAAATTCTACACAGTTTACAGACCTCAGTCGCTGGACTATAGGCCAAGAAGCGCGTGCACCAGAAGCATATGGCGAGCGAGCGCGTGTTGGACACGTTTCAGGCAGTTAGTTTACAATAAATTGTAAACTAAAGGGGAGATCAAGCTGCATTGAATACTTAGGAAAAACCAACTTTACTGAAGTCGTCAGTAAAGTTTTATTTGATTATATTTAAATAACCTCACTAGTATATGCAATATTTTAAAGCATTTATATATAAACCATTTCAGAATATTTCATAATATTTTTCAGAATAGTATTTTCAGAAGTAGGCCTATACAACCAATATACAGAAAAATTAAATTAATTGAAATAGTTAATAAAAACCTGTTACTGGAATGTTTTATTGCATTAATCTGGATGATGTATGAAAATAAAAAAGACAAAACTATTGAATCTTCGTTTGCTTTTTTATTCCGAAAATCAAATTAACATAACAATAAATGGCAAAATTGAGAGTAAATTTTACTATAGGTTTATAAAAAGCAAAACAAATGAAAGATAACAATAAATACATGTCAATTAACCTCATCCAGTGAAAGCAAAAGACACACGAGTTCATCTGAAAATACAAAAGAAAATACAAAAGAAGGCAGCAATGATGGCTACATTAAATAGGCTATTTGTAGGGAATTGGCAGTACTACGCTATCAAACAAAGCAAAACAATATTGTTTATAGTCTGAAAACAAAATTCGCATTTCTCAAGCCTCTGGCTCGTGTATTATTAAAGTGCACATTAACTTTTTTAAGTTGCAAAACAAAATACATTATATAAACAATTTAGCAAACCATAATCCCAACAAAAATCATAGCTACAAAATTTTACAGTTTCAGATAAAAGCAGTTATGCACAGGCCTGATTTTGTGGAAGACAGCTTTTTGGTCGGCGTGACGTGGGGAAAACCGGTGGCAGTGCTGCGAGCGACATGGCAGAGGGGTCTTCCGGCCACGTCTCTATGGAAACTGGAAATTATAGGCTATACATCTATTGGCAGAATCGAATTAGGCCTATTTCACGTAAAAATAACCTGTAGACAATGCGACGAGTTGACGAAGTAGAATTATTGTCAACAATTTTGAAGTTTTGAAGACGCAAAAATGTCAGCAACAGAGATGGACACACTTAGGTCATTATTTTGTGTCGGCTGCATGAACCTTCATAGTCTTTGATCTCAGTGACGCTATTTAAAAGGAAACGGTGTGATGGTGGTGGATGGGGAGCTTGAGTTCTGAAAGGTCGTCTTCTTCACTCGACTGCAGCTCCATCACGATTTCGTCCGAGTCACTTAAGTGAGAGTGCGGGGAAAACTCTCCGTCACTCCGCGGAGACTCTTTCCTTCCTTCCGGTGCAAGTGAGCTGCCGGCCCGAGTGGAGGCTTCTTCGACCAAGGCAGAGAACGAGTCGTCGTCGAAGGCGGAGCGGAAAGACATCCCACCGAGGTGGGCAGGTAAGCTGCTACCTGAGGCCTTGTCTTTCGCTGCGACGGAGGAAAGCACAGTGTCACACTTTGGCGAGTTGCTGTCATTATTTGAGGCTTCGGTGCTGTTGCTGCTGGAGACCGGACCCTGGAGTAGCTCAGCCAGGGCGTTGATGTAAATCTGCGCCATTTGTAACGTTTCATACTTGGAGAGCTTCTTGTCGTTGTCAAACGCCGGGATGACGCTGCGCAGCTCGTCAAACGCGTGGTTTAGCCCGTGCATCCGCCTCCTCTCGCGCGCGTTGGCGGCCACGCGCCTCTGTCTCTGGACCCCGTTGGTCGGTTTGCTGGACGGAGCTCTCTGTCTGAGGGACGCGTCCTCTGAGGCTCCGGTGATCGCGCCTTTAAGGCGACACAGGTCCCGGACTTTGAGCGAAGAAGAGGAGGAGCTCTGAGACTTTCTGTAGCTGGGAGGACTGGAAGGGCTGGGATGGCCGGAGGACCCCGGGGAACCACTCTCTGAAATAATATGTACAGCACACTGATTTAGAACAAACCTAAATAAATTGACACACACCTGTTTTAGTTTAAAAACTCTATTTAACCGTACTAAATAAACTTTACACAAAGTGGCGCTTGTTCTGTCTTTGTGGCATTGGTTTAAGGCAACATTATATATATTATAAACAGCAGCCTTCAAGTTACATGGAGGTGATGATGTTATAAGAAGCGTTGCTCACCGTGGTAGGAGCCCACGCTTGGGCAGGGCGAGTGCTGCAGGTATTCGGGTGAAGCCACTTGTGCCACACAGGTGCCAGAGGACTGAGCGGGAGCCAGCCAGGCGCGTGGGTCACTGCCACCGTCCACGAGCGTCAGTGCAGGCTCGTAGCGGGGCTCCTCGAGTTGCTGCCTCCCCTCCCTCTCCATCACTCTCGGGCTGTTCTGCTGCACAGCTTTTATCCAGTCTTCCGCACTCGAGACCTCCATGGTTCTCCAAAAACCCGAGCAGGTGGGTGAATGTTGGACTGGCAATATTAGGCAAAGTTCTTGGAGACGCGCGGTGCTGGGCTGCCTCACTGTGTGAATATGACTGTCGCGTGCAGGAGTCCTTCTCCGTCTCAAGGCGCGGCGTCGGTTTAAAAAGCGGCACGCGCCTGGGAGCCCCCCTCCTCGCGCTGGTCGCGTGTTGACATCCAATGAGAAGTCTCGGTAAAGCCCAGGAGAGGCGATTATGCCCCCTCGTAGCCGGACTGTTTATGATAACGTAACAATTTAAGGAGTGTTTAACGCAAGGGAGGTAAGGGGAACCTCCCACAGGACGCACGTGCGTATGGAGCGTGGACAACGCGAGGCGCGCGCAGCTGGGACAGTATTCCTACCTGTGCGTGCGTCTGCCTAACATCTGATGCACGCGAGAGGGAGGATCAAGAGTCAGGAAGCTGAAGAGCGCGAGAAGAGCTCAAGTCCCATCCTCCTCTGTCAAACTGTCAGGCGCTTGTGCTTCACACTTAGGCCCATGTCAGGATGAGGAAAGCGATGGAATAGTTCTGCTTCCAATCAACAGAGGATGTATCGCTAGGTTATAGGTTGGGTCATCTTTTACACGTATAACAGCAGCACCTGATTAAAAAACGCTTTGGGCTAAATGTGGGTCCTGGGGCTTGCGCGCTCATTGTCAATTCATTCGTTCTAAGATCATCTCCAGTTTCCATTTTTCTTTTGAGGCGGGTCTAAACCCTTTTGATCCAGCTCTCGGAACGCCCTGTCAGTAAAAAGGCTTCACAGGGGACGGAAACATGAGCAGGGGTCTCGCTCTTAACACCGTTTCCGCACTGACGCGAGCTGTAGTGGCGCGCGCGGTTGTAACGAGAAGGTAAACAGACAGGACACAGTGTCCATACGGGATTGATAATGACGTCCCTTCATTTCTCTGTTCGTTTTCAGCCATTTCAGTGAAGGAGGTCTGAATGACAATAGCGACACTAGGTTTATGCACAGACCCTCGTTTTGGGGAAGTCACCTGTATCCACTGATCAAAGCATCCACGATTAGTCAGACGCTAAGTTTAGATCTAACCTGGCAAAAGAACAATGGGCTAATTACTGGGTGGAAATGCTCAATTTAACCTAATTGCATGGTCCATTTGGAATAAGGAAGTTCCAGCCACAGATAATATACAAATACAGTAGTTCCGTGTATGTCACAGCCTTTTGTTTATAACAATAACTGATCTAATCACGAAACCTAGACTACAGGGAAACGGCATCTGATTGAAAACTTCTCTAGCGGGAACATAAGAGTGGGAAGAAACTATTTCAACGATCACCTATTTTTTATTCATGTATTCATCATGGGGACGTCTTGCGGGCTAGAGGTCTGGCGCCGAGCGTTCGCCCCCTCTTCCCACCTACAAGCCCCCTGTCCAACGGGACGGCCCGGGCTCCTGAAGCTACCGACAGGTTGGATATTGTAGCTGGCGATTATTAAAGTGTCGCAGCCACAATGGAGACTCTATGTTCCATTGGTCACGCCTGGGGGGCTCCTCGGGGGGAGGGAGGGGGAGGGGGCTGCCATTCCAACGCGCGAGAGGAGTCTGCGTGCTGCCGCTTCTCATTCCCGTCTCCCGGGAGACCGGGGCGCGACGGGCACGAGACTGGAGCGAGTGGAGCTGGAGGAGAGCGAACTGTAGCCCCACGGTCTGCAAACTAAAAGATGGGAGCGTTTAAGAAACTAAAACTTCACGCGCCATACAAAAAGTTACACGACACGAGAGAACAAATCCCAAGTATTCATGTTTAGACAGAGGTGTGAAGTAAATACGTCTATACTTTACGAATTCATGTATCTAGAAAAAGTCATTATGAAAAGAATGAGGTTAATTTTAAGCCATTTTGTTTATGAGCATGTAACCTCACCTCCTGAAACTGTTAGTTTGATTAAATGAGCGGTACATTTAATCAAAACCAAAGGGAAATGGTGACAAGCATTAAGACCACACTAAGTTGACTGTAAGCTCCTAAAATACCTTGGCCCCACGTCTTTCTTTGTCACTTAGTTGTATTTCATCAAACCCAAAGCACCACCAACCTTTGGCAAAACATTTCTATACATTTTCAACATCTCATCTTCAAGCCCTAAAAGGGACATTTGATACTTGTGGGAGCTAAACAGCGCCACTATCTGGCTAAAGGCATCCACTACAACGTGCTGCTCCATTGAACTTGACAGCAGCCGTCCTCAGCGGTGTGCCTATCCAGCTGTTAACAGCAGTGCGCAGGCCTTTGAAGTGCTGGGCCATTTGAAGTGAAAGGCACAAAAGCTTAGCTCATGCTTGAACTCAAAATCCATCTCGCACATAAAATTGTCTAACGTCACTCAAATGCTGAAGCTTGCATTTGTAGTTTCCATTTAACCCGAACCCCAAAATCCCACATAAATCCATAATGTTTAATAATATAATATCACAAAGGGGTAAAATCCTACTACATTTAACTGCTCCCTGCTGCAGCAATCAATTAACTTGTGCATTTGTTCTGAATCAATTGGCACTTTGAAATTTGAAAGGTCAAAACTACACTTTAACGACATGTTGGTTAACAAGCCCTCCAGAGACCTTTGATGGGGCTTTTACCGAGAAACGCTGGAAACGAGCTGGTGGTCACCGAGATACATTCACAGACATATTTAAAAGCATGATGCAAATCTTCACGTTGAGGATTTTCCATGTCAAGAGCAACTTGACACAACTAAATCACAAAGCACATTTTAATGAAAGTAAGTTGAGTATCATTTCGTTCTAGATTAGCAAAGACAACAAATACATCCCACTGTAGAAAACCTGTTTATTAGACAAATTATACACACAAAGCTTTGCCACTTGTAACAGAGGCCCCGGTTTGTTCAGTTTTTGAATAATATGCAACACATACAACAAAATAGGCCTATATTAAATACTGTACATCATAAATTTTTGAAAATTATCAAGTAAATCCTGTAGTTCTATGTATGAAATAAAAAATGTTAACAGATAGCGCAAGAGCAAGTTTGTGCATGCTTTCTTTTTAATGAACTTGCCACTTTTTGTTATTTAGCCAGCAAATCATAAAATGAACTCAGGGTGACATGAGAAAAGCAAAGAGTTTATGTGTTTGTGTTGACCATGGGCAGGACATCAGGAAACCAAAAGCAGCAAGGTGACTGCAAAACTCAACACTAAAGCTCATCATGATATACCCTTTTCTTTTTGTTAAACAAAAATAGCATCAACATGTAAAATATACATTTTTATAATGCCTCTGTCATTTATACTAAATAAAACTTTTTAAACGTCTGAGTCCTATTTGTCATTCAATAGCCATACTGTAGCCTAATATAAGAAAAGAATGCCTAAGAACGCTTGCTTCAAAACACTGTGGCTGAATTCTCTACGCACAACATTATGCGGTTTTAGTTCTTAAAGATAAACTGAAAACTTGTTCTAAACAACTAACATTATCAATTATTAATACAGTGTTAGTGAAAAAGGTTTGGTTCCATTTTACCACCCAGCCCCCAAATCCACAAAACGTAATGCTGTTTGCGTAATCCTGTTACCCCCCCTCCCCAAATGCACCTTAATGGTCTCATTTTATTTTAATTGGCACTTTAAAAAAACAAGTTATATAAACAGTACCCTTAACATTACAGATAGGAAATAGAAGAATATTCTGGACTCATCCCACACCGGACAGCCGCTGGACTCCAACTCCTGACATTCCCGTGATTTGCTCTTGTTAAATGCTCCCAGTACATTTCGATTTTTGGGGTTTTGACCGGACGTTGGGAGGGCGCATCTAACTAGTCGACATATAAGGTCTGTATAGAAGACACTGTTGCAATGGCTCCTCATTACAGAATCAACTCTATTTCATCAAGCGATCCATGAACTCGAACATGACATGGCCCTACGGAGCGAGCGTTTATCATTCAGACACCTGGGCCATGGCAGCCCTTAAAAGAACCACAACAAAAAACAAACGTTTGAATGAGTTAATGATGCAAACCAGAGACTACAGCACTCATTTAGCAGTTTTTCAAATTTTGCTGAGAGATAGAGAAACAAAAACAAGAAGACAGTTCAGAATAAAGTCATTTTTTGTACTTCCTGACCAAAACACATTCCACGCATTAAAATCTATTTTTTTTCATAAACAAAATTCAATAAAAGACATATAATAAGCATAAGCTTTTTGAAGTCTCTCTTGTCTTTTATGGTTCTTTTCATATTTTTTGTGTCATCACTTTTAACTATCCTTCTGAGAGTCTGATTAGAAAACCTCACCTTGACTTCGAAGCAGGTAGCACAGTACAGGTGAGCAAAGAAATGGTCAGGTCTACATACAATCACTTACAGGTCTGTGGGCACTGGTACAGTGCAGTGGGATTGACAGAGAGTCTTTAATGTGCATCAGAATGGTTTCAGAACAGTTTCAGGTTGATGCAACAAAATGGCAGAAATAGTTTAAGATCGATGCACCAAACTGGTGATTCTGCTGTGGTGTACTGTTACACTGTCTCTGGCATTTCAACGATTTTCAGACAGATGCACCACAAAGGCGTCAGCATGTGTTCAGTCTTGGGTCTAGCCAGGCCACCATGTGGACACCATCACGGGCATGAACAGCATTTAGACCCAGTACTGGTGAAACAACACCAGAGAAAAGAGAAGTGAGCATGGATTCCCACCAAGTAAAAAGTGGATTCTTCCAATAATCACTGAGATTGGGCCTTTTCCAAACTGGACTGCTGAGTGCACTCCCAGGGCTACGGACAACACTGTGTAAGATATGCCTTCATTAAAGAACTGCCCTATAATTGCTTATTAGGTAAAGCCCCTTGGAATTGGCTAAAGACACAACCAGTTATCAACCATTGGCAGCCTTGGAGCTCACAAGAATATAGACGCACTGTATAACCTGTGGTTGGAGAAATACTGAGTAAACCCTCAGAGGGAGGCCTCAGGTCATTTCAACAAATCTCCATTGCATGAGACAGTCCTCATGTCACAAAACAGGAACAATAAAAAAAGATCCAGTTTCACACATATCCCCAAAAAGAATCACCCCAACAATCACAAGAACGACAACAACGAAAGCAAAGAGTCAAGCCCGTCCCCCCCACTGCCCGCTTCCCTTCTTGCACCTCACTGGCATGGTTTGCAGGAGGATGAGGAACACCCCAACAGACCTCCACCTCATTCGTCCTCTTCACATACAAAACAGACACCCCTGGAAACACCCAAGCAGAAACTAAAAAGAGAAGGTTCCTATGTACACGGATCTCAATCATCTGACATTTTAGCTTAGCCGCAATGTACATCTTCTGACCACTTCGTCTCTTCCGCCTGCTACTCCTCCCCCTCCTCCTCTTCCTTCTCCTGAACCAACATATCCGTAGCAACCCCTCAAATGGAGGTGCCCCTGTCTGGATCATTGCCATATCCAAAGTTGGGTCCAGGACCTGTAGGCTGATACGGGATAGAAGACATTGTTTTAATGGGGCTACGGAAGAAGCCACCATTGGGGGCCCTCTGCCGGAAAGGACCCACACCACCAGTCCGGTGGTCCTGAAGGCCACCCCCGCCACTGCTACCGAAACCAGTGGAAAATCCAGCGGCGGCTTTAGCAGAGAGGCTGCGGCTGAGGGTCTGGATCTGCTCTGGGATGAAGGTGGTGGTGGTGATGTGGGTGTTGCGGAAATCACTGATCTGCTCGAGTGCCTGGCGCGCAGCAGGCAATGCATCCATATCAAGGGGTGTTAAATCGACGGAAGAGGTGGAGAACTGCTTGTGGGGGCTTTCATCCTCGGTGCACAAGCTGTTAACCCTGCGGTGTAGGTGCTCCAGGTCGATCTCCTTATCGTCCTGCAGATGGGGAGGGGCGGGGAAGGAGTAGAACGGACGCAGGAAGCGGTGATGGTAAATGATACAAGGGAAGAGATGTTAATGACAATGGAAGGTGACGGGGAAGAAAGAGGTGGATAAGGAACGGTTGAGGAATGATGGGGATAGGTGAAATATGGGGGAAGAGAATGAAGGAAAATGTAGAAAGTAATAGTGGAACAGGACAGAGATCAGGAAAACATTATAGAGGAAGATAAGAGGGATGTATCAGGGAAAGGTAGGGCAGGAAAAAAGCAGGTAAAGGAACGAGGGTAGGGAAATAAGAGGAGTATGCAAATGGAGAGAACAGCATAGGAACAGAGTATTTTGAAAAAGAGAAGTGGACAGAGATGAGGTGCATTTGTATTCAGGGAAGTTATCCATCCATCCGAGCCATATGAATGGACAGCAGGAATAACATTGTAAACCATAGGGGGGTGTTTGAAGGAGAAGGCATCATGCATGCGGAGATGTTTTTAAGCAATAAACGATCAATTCAAATCAAGATTGTTGCAGTAGTGTGTGTTCAAGAAAGATGGTACAAGTTAATAAAAGGGAATACATTTCGATGGTCACAGGGAAATGGAAGGAAGCACAGGAGAGGGAAGAAGGGGAAAGATGGAGGGAAGGATAGAGAAGCACACTCTGAGCAGTGGATATTAAAAGAACAAAACATACACACACTTCTATAAGGTCTTTGAGGGAGTGCAGACAGTCTGGAATGCACACAGAGAACACCGCCGTCATGCTGTGTGCTCTGCGATTCCAGGGTGCGAGGTCTACTGTCTACTGTAAGTGTTACCATACGTACAGTCTATTATTACGGCACAAATACAAGATATTTTACGGAAGCAGTGCAAATGTTCAGCTCTACGCTGCTTATCTTATGCATTGATCCTGCTGGCCATCATACCGGAAAATTCACATTGAGACTAACGTCTCATTTTCAAGTGATTTTTCACTTTTCCCTCACGTTTTTTAAGGCCACAATTCATTGCTATGCCTAATATTACTTAACTCCATCATAAACAAATTATTTACCTTCAGCAAACAACCTCTAACACTTTACACAACCATAACAATTCAGCCTTAGTGCACATATAATTACTTATGCCTTAACTTAAACTATAAATACGTGGAATGAAACTTACATGAATTATAAAGCATATACTACATGGGTATTTTAACATTCAGAACTTAGCCACAGTCTAAAGGATGGTAACACTCAGTGAGAGGACTTTCATGCTTATTAGGGGAGGGCAGTGGCGCTGGGAAGCTCGGTTTGCAATGAATGAGGTGACGATATAGGGAGAAGGTTGCTCAGGTGATCAGTGTTGGAAGGTGCTTGAAAGAGTTTCCAAAACTCCAAAAACTTTGTAATGTGCATACATAACGTGTATGCGATGTGCTTCTCCAGGTTAACAGGAGGTAAGTTGAGGTTTTAAGGGTCACAGAGCGAAGTGAGGAATGTCAAAAAACGACAGCACTAGTTGTTGTGTCAGACTTCGTGGTAATCATGTTCAGGGGAGGTCAAACAGGAATTTGTGAGGACAGGAGCCACGTTACTGGGGGTAAAGGTAGATTTACTGACCGTTTTCCTCTGGTCTGGGGGGTCTGGAGGGAGCTCTGGCTCTACTGTATGAAGCTCATGGACCGAGGGCACCAACAGTGATGCCCCCTGGTTTCCATCTAAGGAAGTGACAGTGGGAGGACGGACAGGACAAGGGGGCGCTAGTGTCTGTTGTGACACTATCACGCACACACTAGATGTTTGTGGGGGGAGGGGGGATTGCAGGGGCAAAATTGGTTTCAAAATAAATGAAAGGAAGTGAAAGAGAAGAGTGAAGTACACATGGTCAGTCTGCCGTCTGTGGGTAAGTAGGAGGAGTGACTGAACAGGATTGAGTCAAGGAAAAGTGGAAGGACCTGAATGCATTTATGTTACTGTGAAAACAGGAGTGTTTCCTCCTTTTAATCCCCACTGCAACATTAAAGAGACATTAGTGTTGAATAGCCCAAACGGTCATAATCAGTGCATAAATAACAACATGGAGTTTTACGAAAAAATCTACATGTTACTTAAAAACAAGTCCTTCACTACAGTCTGTGACTTGCATGTGTAATTTTACAGAGCATGGAACTTTGACTGCTCTATTTGCCTCTAGCCAGAGAGACAACACCCTCTAATGGCAGGAAGGCGCCATTGCACCTACAGTCAACTGGCAATTTGCCAGATATACAAACATTTCTGATTGAGGCAGTTGTTGCTCTGCTAGTTTGAACCCTGCTCACTGGTGGCCGTCATTTGTCTGGTAGCATCATTCACATATCCTGTCATTACAATGAGCGTCTGTCTTCAAGCATTACTAACCAATGACTTATTTCTATCTTCTACTGTATGTATAACCTTGGGGTGGGAGGTGAGGTGGTGAAGGTTGTCATTCTCATTTTGGGAGTGAGCTCGGAGGGGTTGGTGGGTTCGTAGGAGTGCTGCACGATCAGGGCGCAGGGAATGTCGCAGCATGCGGGCTGGTAATGCTTGGCAGTGGGGGCAGTGGTGTTGGCCGTGTTGGGGGTCAGGTTCTGAGTCTGACCACCCAGGGCAAGGGGGTGCTCGTTGGGGCTGTGAGGGCACGTATCGGCAGCTTGCCTGGCAGATGGGCCATCTGCCTGTGTCTGGTGTGAGAGCACGACGTACATGTGAGTGTGTGTGAGTAAAAGGGACAGCGGGGGAGAGCCAGGAAGAGAGAGGGCAATGAGAAAGGAACGTGGTGCAGTTCATATAAACGTGTGTGTGTGTGTTTGTGTACATGCAAGTTGAGTGATTGAATCAAGGCCAAAATTAAAGAGCCAAACGGACACACAAGGCAGACAGACGTCAGGCAGGCAGAGACGGAGAGAGGATGGGTGACGGACAAAATCAGGCAGATGGGAGAGTAGTGAGGTGGAGGAGAGAAAGAATTCAGACGGGTGGGGGGTGAGCGAGAAGAAAGACACGGCAGTCAGTCAGCACACACAGTTAAGCAGGTCGTTCTGTGTTGTGTCCTCAGAGAGACATTCACAGTCGTTATATACCTGGAAAGGGGAGATGTTTAAATGGCATTTTGTATTGCTCTCTCCCTCTCTCCCCCTCGCCCGCTACACCCCTCAACACAGAGTACTTATCTACAAAAACAAAACAAAAAGGCAATATGAGAGCTTTGAGCCACAGTGACATACATCAGTCTGTAGAGTTAGAGCGAGGAGACCGGCAGTTCCCATCCAAACCACAAAACCCACAAGAATTAGACGTGCACCAAACAACGTGGAGCACAGGGAAGCGCCTGCTCTTCTCACGCTAAATCTACATGGATTATATGAAATATCAGACATGGTCAGAACCACAGATGTCACCATTATGGAAGAGTTCTGCCAGAGGTCGTCTGTGACGTTTTGGCTTGGTCACAGGTTTGGCCAAGTTTAGATTTTGGGCATGTGATTGATTCCAGTGACAGAACTCTTTCATGCAAACCTCTGATAAAAACATACACAGGCCAAAAAAGATAAAGCGATACAGCTGCTCTGTTATGAGAGAAATGGACCTCGGACCCTCTTCCGGAAAGAATTTCTCCAAAGTACCAAGGTTTTAAAAATTCAGACCTGCTTCTGAAGCAGAGTTTGGGACGCCTCAATGCATTTTTCAATACACAGTTAAATTTGCAGGGAGACAGTTAGACAATCCCTCTTTATTTTGTGCACATGTCCCTATTAAATATGCTCAATCGTGATACAGTTCCTATCACTGGTGACCCACATTAGTCACTGTCTCTGTGGAAGTGTGTTTATTTGTGTTTGTCAGTGTATGAGCCCAGCAGAAATACTCAAATGTACACTGTTTACACCGAGAAGCAGGCTCATAGATAATAATGTCAGTCACTCGTCAACACACAACACGGCATCACAACACAAACACCGACAGGCAGCCCACAGTCAAAAGCGGTTACATGTAGCAGCGTTACAGCACACGTATGACAGCAAGTGGATATGCAGGATTTAGTACGTATAAGCAACAAAGACACAAACACGGCCTAGCATGAATGGTTGTGTGTGTGTGTGAGAGTCAAGGGGGAGGCGTTCGGAGCATACGACACAATGGATAAAAACCATTTAATTTTCACACGAGCTGAAAACCACCAGGGCTTACGAAGCAAAACTCGCTCTAGCATTGATGGATTTCACAAAGTCTGAGCATTTCTTTTACTGACACAAGCCCGACATGATGGAGGAGTGAAATGACGTGATGGTGTGTGCATGTGACAGCAAGCTCACTGGGGTGCGTGTGCGTGAGAGCTGTCTAACTGGGGACGGCGTCTGTCGTCTTTCAAGAGGACAAACGAGATTATGCCTTTTAATTTCTTAATTATAAATGCTTGGCACTGCCAGTGTAGATGCATTTGTGATCCTAACGTGTCTGTATTAAAGGTGAGACCAAAATGATGCATTCATACTAACTCTGATGGGCCATTGTTAGGAACTGTCAGCTGATGGTATAACCACCAAACCAATATGTTGTCTGCCAGGGGTCTTTAAAGTAACTGACTCTGAATATTGTGCTAACTGAACCATACAAAGTAAGAGAGGCTCTAAAATGTAAAACGGGAGCCTGAATGACTGAAATCTCATTAAGAAATGAATGATAAGGTTCAGACAAACACTTCACTGCAGGTAAACGTAATGTGTGTTGTGCACAGGTAAAGTGAAAACTACATTAATTCGTCTTTATCTCTTAACCAATATACTTTTAGTTTACATAGCACAGGACATATGTATGAATGTTCTAGTGTTTTATCTGATTCTGTTTGGCAAAATAGTTGAAATTACAGGCTGAATAGTCTACAGAGGACGTCTATTTATGTCTGTAAGTATGTCTCTCTGTGGGTGTAGGGCACTGAAAGAAGAGACCTCATGCCAAGTCTGATTTCTCAATTCATAGTCCTGGTGTCAGTGTATCTTATTAAGGCAGGCTTTTTAGGCCCACGCATAAAGAGTGGTTCACCAGACTTTCCTATTTTATGAAAAGCTTGCAAAAACGCACATAGATGCTCTTGACCCAGGGAAATCTCAAGTGGTGTCAACATTCACTGTGGCATGAAGAGGGAGGGCAACAGCTTTTTCACTCACACTGGCAGAGAGCGAGGCATCTGGTGGAGTTAATTACAAGCTTTATGGTTTGCTTCACTTTATTAATTTAACTTTTAGAAGTCAGGCCAATTGCAGACAGAGGCAGAGTTTTCAAAATCGATAAAACGCAACATGTGCAATTTTTCTAATTAGCTGCTTTGAAGTTGACTCAAATTTGTCTTCCATC
Organism: Macropodus opercularis; assembly: GCA_030770545.1. Taxonomy (NCBI): domain Eukaryota; kingdom Metazoa; phylum Chordata; class Actinopteri; order Anabantiformes; family Osphronemidae; genus Macropodus; species Macropodus opercularis. Next base: position 5,460,043 of record CM061097.1, on the reverse strand, counting down.
CTCCACTGAGTCGGGACATGCTGCAGTGCTCTCAGCCTGATTCTGTCCTGTCCTGTTCTGGCCATCTGAAAACATTCTGCATGTATGCATCCTTAAATATCCACAGCACTAAGAGATAAAATAAGTTGAGGGCTGTTTTAAGTAGAATTGGCAGTTATAGACAAAGGAAATGTTGCCTCAGATGTGGGTTGATCAATCAATAGCTCAGTGCTGTGACGGGGAGAAGGACAAAGGTCAACCATCAAAAACACTCACGGCCGGGTGAGCAGGCCCCATTTCCCATTTCCCTAACGGATAGTTTCTAGATCCGTTTGCATTTAACCCTCCCATCCTCGCGGGTCAAAATGAAAACAGGGGGCGCGCAAAAGCTCAAAAACCACACAAGGGTTGGATAAAACAGCCGCAGACAGATGATAAATCACAATGAACGGTTGGATGAACTTGTTCATCATAGACCCACACGTGTTCATTGCTTGGATGTAACACCCACGAAGGCTGTTTTATCCAACCCTTGTGTGTGTTTTTGAGCTTTGAGGGTCCCCTATATTACAGTAGGGTCGTTTTGACCACTCGATGGTCCCACAAGGGTTAAATTGGAGACCTCACTGTTGGGATTTGTCAAGACTAAATATGAAAATTGCAACCCTATAGCACAGGCACCGAGCTCTAGCTTGGTTTTATAAGCATAGGCTGAACGGAATTCATGTTTTATGAGGTTTAATAGCATCAAATACATCCATGTGCATTATGAATCGAAACGAGTGACTTCCCTACGTCGATCACTGCCTTGTGCCTTGATATGCAAAACACAACAGCATCAACAAAGAGAATCAAAGACTATTACTGTTTAAATCCCCGCTGTCCCCCTATTCACTGTTGTGCCTCCACTCCTGCGCTCACTCGGGGGCTGATTCCACTCACTGCTCTTAGTGGCTAATGAAGGTAGCAGGGGGTGAATGTGTTGTGTGTGTTGCAGCTGAACCACACTGTGCCTAACACGACTTTTGGTTCAGCTGAAGGTTTGGTGTCTTTGTGGCTGCTCAGTGGTGGACAGGACTACTGGTCTGAATGACAGATTAAAGCTGCTGACTGAGCAGGGGGTATATGATGTGTGCGTCCTTGTGTGCTGGGAAAAGAATCTGCCTGTTAATAAAGGACAGCACTAGCTGTTGCTTGCTTGTGAATAATCCAGGATTTCATATTCAGAAATGATTACAAACAATAGACTGTGACCCAGCGTGATGTTGCAATGTGGCTTCACCAAATTAATACCTGATAACAACACGGTTATGTCGCTTGCTGGGCGCGCTCATGCTTTAGTCACATACAGGAGGTCACACACGACGGGCGGTGGCATGCCGTCTAAATATCTAACATATTTAACGTGATTCGCCAAAGCAATTAGATGATGGACAATGAAACTACAGCAGCAATACAGAAGGAATTAAATTAAGCTTAAGCAGACTGCAGCGAACCTGCTGCTCAATCCATCTCACTACAGCTTGGAGTCAGTTTAATGACGCCAATCACGCCGCATGCGTGGGGAACTTATGGTGATTCGACGCGTGTATCCCCAGACGCGCACAAATCCTCTCACATTAGCAAGTCCAGCCTTAAGCTGATGTGGTTTACGCAAGTACAAGCAAACAATTGAATGAATAAACAAGCAAAGATCTTTATGAGCATTAGACCCTGTTGATCAGGGGCTGTGGTGGACAGCAGTAACTAAACTGTGTAAAAGCCTGTGCACACCTCAGTGATAACAGCAGATGTGGCATATCATTCAAGGCTCAGATCACTCAGTGACTTGGAGCTTTGTGTTTGGATTTATAGGAATGTTATAAATGAAAATAAGCAGGCTCCTCCTCAGGCTAGACATTACGGTGATGCAGTAACGGAATAATTTGTGATGACATAATTTGGATGAGGAGCTGCTCCTTAAATCACTTGTATAGAGTTTTCCAGTTGAAACTTTCTTCTAAATTACTTCCCAGATGATTGGTGTTATCAGTCTTTTGTCATGAAATGTAAACTGATCTGACACTAAATCATCCTGAGTATAGTCACAATTTCCATTCTCATCTTTTCATCATCTTTTCTAATTTACACTGGGTGGAACTTTAATTAGCACGACACCAAAGATTAAGGCAAAAGGGCAGGCTTCTCTGACTTGATTCTGTTTGCCAGAGTCATGTTGAGTTGCTCTTTTAGAAAGTTCTAAATAATGTAATCATCAGCCTTTTCCCAAATAAACTCATTTTTGGTAGCTAGGCAACAAAATCTGTAATATATATACATATAAAATATATTACGGCAGACCTTTAAAACACAGTTTTTGATATAAGTAGATTTATATCTTTAAGGGTGTGGAGTTGAATGATAGATGATGAAAGTGTTTTTTTATGGATTCTCTAAAGTCATTATTCCAAGTTAACCTTAACCTGCCTTTGTCAAATAGCTTCTTCATAAGGGGAAATGCAGAAAAGCAATTTACCTGATGGCAAAACCATTTTCGACTAAAATTAATCTGTGCCTCTTTGCGCCGCCGTCTAATTTGTTACCAACACATATATAATTAACTCCAAACCAAAAGTGAAAATATTATTTCATACATAATTGCATTTCTTTCAGTTCATCACTGGCATGTTTTGCATTACAAATCTGCTGCAGCTCCCCTGTTTCGATTGACTTTATTCACTTGAACGCTTCCTCCCTCTGTGTTTTGGCAACCGCAGCAGTAGGACTGAGAGACAAGGTGGGCTGGAGTTGAACCGAAGATGAACTGGATCTTTGCTCTAGTCATTGTTAAATCCCTTCCGTGAATAAAACCGCTATTGAAATAGAAAAGCTGCAGTCGCTCATTATTCAAGCTGGTGACCTGATGACGTGCAACTAAATGAGCTAGATATGCTGCCACTTGGGTTTTCATCTTTGAAGATGTTACCTTTCCTGTCTGTTGTGGAACAAACAACACTACCACATCACAACACACTGCTGGGTTTCCACCTGGGGAAGATGTTACCAGAGTCACCATGATTGGTTTAAATGACATCCCTGCTGAGGTGATCAACCGCACATAGGCTGATTGGATATTTCACAGGGCGCTGCTGCTAATTTAGGTGGAGTGTTGACACTGTGTTGGAACATAACGCTGGTATAAATATCCGTGTTTAATGCTGTGACTCAGTGTTTCTGTCGCTGCCTTGGTCACAGTGTACTGCAGCGTTCCCACAGACCATCAGGCTGCTTCTGTTTCCTGCCTTTAACGTTGCCTGTGCTCTCAATTCTCCAAAACATTACATTTACAGGAAAAAGGTTGATTATCTGTTGACACAGATGCATTATCCACATTTTTACCCAATCAACACCGTCAATACTATATTAATTAACATTAAAAAAGGATTGTGCAGGACAGCAACAGTAGCAAATGCTGACTACATTAGAGGGTCAGTGGAATGAACATGCATTCATTCCCAAAGAGTAAATGTAGAATAGTGTAACTAATTTATGCATATAAACAAATAAACGTTGACTGAACAAGGTCGGGGAGTAGAGAACTGTATGTTTATGAGGCTTTTAGCTGGTTACCTCTTGCTTCTAATCACGGTCTTTAGAGGTGGAATACGAAAACAGGCATCGACAGCATATTAGTTCAAGCATTATGTAACGTGTGTGCATGAGCATCACCCATCTATTATTATATAATAAGTCATCTTAGACATCTTATTTAGCATCAGTACAAATTGGCAACACTTCAAATCAACTAATAAGCACTAAGAAGGAATAACACAGGCAGAAAATAAACACCCACTTTAATTAAGTCAAGTTATATTTGCTGATTAATTCAGTTTAAACTCACATTCAATTTGCTTCTGGCAGAGATATTTTTCGGCTAATCATTTTGATAATGTGATGGTAACTGTACTTGTGCAAACATTTTGAATTATTAACATCACAGGATGCTTTATAAGGCGGCAGTCTCATCAAGATCAATCATACACACATATATATACACGTGTTATTTCTTATGTGTATGTTTTTTTTAACCTCTATTCCTCATCTATTCTACTCTACTGCACTTCTTTTCCTATGAGGTTCTGGAGTATAGTTGGCCTTTATTCCTCCATTCAGCCATTCATTTACTTCCTTACCTCCTTAGAGGGGACCCTGGATCCCTTCCTCCTTGACCACCAGCTTTCCACCATGGCAATGAGGCAAGAAAGCACCACGCCAGCTGCCAGGACGCAGAAAACACCAGCAAAGCTGTGAATGTCCAGGGCGTTGCCATGCTGTCGTGTCTGGACTGAGTTGTAGAGGTCACAGGGGCTGTCCCTGGGCCACCACTTCAGTTTCAGTATGTCCATGTCACCGTTCTGCTGGAGCTCCAAGATTCTAGGACACAAAACAGGAGACACAGACGTGTAAGGCGACAACACGCAGCGACACACACACCAGAAAATGTTAGCGTCACATTATTGAGATAATGTACATATCAAAGTTTTGCGAAACTTGGTTTATCGCGATTAGACAGAGTCAGCAAATCAAGAACAAAACAAGGTCATGAATAAACAGACGTAGAAAATCTGAAGCGCAGGAAACCACAGTCCTCAATGAGCACATTAAAAAGAGGACGATAACTGATGGTGTGTTAGTGTCGCTGAGTGATTACGGTTTAAAAATGCTTCTTATCCAATCAAAGCAATGACAAAGAATAAAAATCATTCACACAAGTCAACTGCACAAACTCCGACCACACTGCAGCGTTTACTGCAGCTGTTGTGACGCCTCTCGTCCATTTGAGGGCAGTGTTTGCCAGTTAAAATCCTCCATGATTCCTGACAACCATATTGGGCTGTCAAACTCATTATGGCTAACATTAATATGTTTTGCAGCACAGCGCGAATACACTGCCACAATGTCATTATGCAGCCTAGCTTTAGTCCCACGATTGATGGCTTCAGAGAGGATACAGCTCAGAGGTTGATGGGGTCCCTCTGTTAGCCTTCAGCTTATTATTTAACTGGGTCGTTCATTTTGGTTGGAGGAGAGCTGCAGACAAACACAGAGACAGACAGGCAGGCATACGGAGGCTCTGTTAGCCGGGTTGGATATTTAACAGGCGGCCTGGCATAGAGGGAAAGGGAGAGACCGAAAAGGAAAAGACAGTCTAAGAATGTGTGTGTCTGTGTGTTTCTACATGCATCTTGTCTATCTGCAGATAATCCCTTACCACACTGATTTACAAAAACTGGAAACGCATACAGACATAAACAAAGTTACAAATTTAACTTCATGCATGTCCGAGCAAACCGGATCCACACATGTACACAGAAACAGATGTTTGCAATTATTCGAAGAACGTCCGGAGGGCACCCGTCCTATTTCAACATGCTGACACAGTGCTCATCTCTCATCTTCATTTTTCTTACTACAGAATACACAAAATGGACTGAAATCAATCAAGAAATGCCAATGAGCCCTGCAGACAGTTTACATAATTAATTTCATCCACAATAGCCAGAGAAACATGGCTCATTTCAATGTAAATCAGCTCAATAGGCTCAGCACATCGCTCCAGAAACATGTTACTCTCATTTAGGAACATTGTCTTATCATTTCCTGGGCTCTACTGCCAGTAGGACTCTGGAATTACGTTGTTATATTAAATGCCAGTTGGAGATGGAGACCAGAACGAGGAGAAAAAGAAGAAGAGAACAAGACAATGAAAAAGATGTAAAACACAAGAAGAAAAAATAAAAGGAAGAAGAGAAAAGAAGAGAAAACTAATTTAAACAGCAAATCCACCATCCGTCACTCTAATAACAGTTCATGTCCGCCAACTGCCGGGCTGATTGTGGGATTGTTTGGTTCAGATCTGCACAGATTAGCGTGAAGATTAGATCAGACTTTGTGCAGATGATATGCAATATTGACTCGAAACAAATGAAATCAATCTAATGTGCGATGCCTTCCAGTAGCTGTCCAGCAGTAGTTACATCACTAAATCCACCTGGTGCTTTTAATGTTGTTGTCCTGCAGTGGCCCAGTGCTTTTTCATTGCAGTTTCTTATGAGCTGTAATATTAAATAAGAAAGGAGTGGAAGCGCTTTCATGCTTGACCAGCTCTATATCGCTGGTGACTTGAGGAGCAATGACCCTTCAGTCTTGCAACTGGGGCCCGCAGTCGATAGACAAGATGACAGGTGTAGGATTTGTGTTCTATCAAAATTTAAACATCATCTGTACTAATTCATTTGTCGCTGGTGCCAAAATCACATACAAATCACAGTTGTTACAGCTGATGCAAGCTTTCATTCCTTGAGAAGTGCCTTCAATATGGTACTGACCTTTTTCATCTGTATCCTTTGACAACAGATGGGTCACACATGTCAACACAAACCAAGCCAGCCCTCTGACAGACAGCTTCGCAGAAGGACAGATTACATACAGGCTAATGAGATGAAATAAGAGTGATCACACCTATCAAAGCAGCGAGGCAATGTTTCGTCAAAACATTTCATCATTTCTTCTTCTTCCGAATTCAGCCGGCTTCTGAAGATTTCTTGTTTGAGTTGACGTCTTTGCGTGTCTGTCAAAATGAGAGGCGTGCTTTATGTTTGGAGTTGTTTTCTGTTATCTCTGCTCTGTTCTTATGTGTCACAAATGTCATGTCACGCAGGTTTTGTGCAGCACTTACGGAGCAGTAACAAGCAGTAGCTGGCATTTACTTGTTTTATCTACTAACATCTGTGAACGCAATTACTATGGACAGTTAATGCCTTTGTGACAAAATGCTACCAAAGGTGGTTGTTGCTGGCCTTTAAAAAGAAACATTAACATTTTAAATGCTGTTCGCTTGGTTTTGTAGAGAGAAATAGAAATTTGACCTTTATATATAAACCACGTGAGATTGTGCGTAAATAAAATCTTACTGGCTATATCTATAAGTTTAATGTAGGTTTTTCGATGTGATTTTGAAATATTAATGCCAAGATTTACCAAATGCCAACTATTTCTTGTTGTAGACACTCAAAAAGATGCTAAATAAAACAACAAAGACTAACTAAAAGGCTTACTGAGCTATTTGATCAAAGATAAAACACAGAGCCAAAAAAAAAAAACAACATTTCACAACGAGACGTTCATCAGTGAAATATTAGGATGTGCCTAAGCTGCGCGTAACAAGACAGACAGAGCAGAGGAGATTTGAGATTCAGGGCAGAGCGCTTCCTTTCTCCCCTCTATTACGACCCTGTCTGCCTGTGGAGCTCATCATCTATCATTCTGCACTAATTGGCCTATCAGAGTTATGCAAAGGCTGCTTCCCCGATAGGACCTTAAATCAAACCTCAACACTGACATACTCTCACAAGAACACACACACACCGAAGGCACCGGCCGTCTCTGCAGGAAAGTGGAAGGAAACAGTGACCACGTCAGTAACATATGCGATGCTTGCTGTCATGTTTTTCCCAGCATCAAAGCGCTTAAGCCAGCCCGAGTTTGAACAGATGGTGCGAACTGAGAAGTGACGAGGAAGACGTTCATGTGCCACATGTCTCAGCTGATACCAATGCAGACATGTTAACTCATTAATGCAGTGTGAGCCTGCCTGGGTAAATGTTGCTCTGATGACGCTCACCTTCACGTTGCATAACAGTGTGCAGCAAAACTTAGACATCAGTCACTGGGATCGTTGCTTGAGACAGCTACTAGGATAAATATTCTTTATCCTAGCAGCTGAAAAAGGTGAGCATGATGTTCATTTTTAAGCACACAAAAGCAGTTACCACTGTTCTTCATTTATCTCTATCTCATGCCTGACAGGCAGGATGAAAGGCCACCAAGAGCTGCCTCACAAAAACATGGGTTGAGTCAAAGGTTTCCTGCAGTACACCATCTGTCTAGATCTCTAATTTGGCTGTCGCTGTCTCACCAAAGAAACACATCTTCCCTTGAAAAAAAACAAAACACACACACACAGGTTTTCTGTACACACACACACACAGAAATGTGATGTGATTTGCTGTAAATTCAGTGAGAATATTTAAAATATTGAACTCAAAGATGATACAGCTAGATGTTCCTTAGTTTGTATTCTTCCTTCAGGGGCTGTTAGTGTTTCCTCAACATGTCATCCAGACACACTGCTGCCTAAGGTGAGGTTTGAGGAAATGCATCACTCTAATCACTAAGAACAGCATCTATTACACATCACTGTATCACACTGTGCAGGTATTAATGTCATGTCCTGCATTATATAATACAGGGACAGCTACATTATCTCCTGTGATGTCACCGTAGCTGCATGTCATGTGCTCACTAGGTGAAATGTATCCGTAGAAGGAATGTGATCGTTAAAGCAGATGAGCAAAGGGCTACTTGAGTGCAGTGTGTGTCTGTGTGTGCACACGTGTGTGTGTTTATGTGCAAGCCCGACGGTGTCCGCTCTGTCTCTGCGCATTGGTCGTAGTCTACGTGGATTACATGTTGCCATGGTAACCCTATGGCAGCAGCCTTGATGGTGGAATGATCACACATTATTAGTTGACTCAAGCAGAACATGCACACCCACAAAGTTGAGATTTGGGTGGCTGAAAGCAGCAGGCACGAAATGGAAGGTCGGCTGAAAAGGAGACTATAAAACTGAATGAATGTGATTCTGTGAATGTGTTGAAAATTCTGCAAAGTCATTTGACAAAACATGTTCAAAGTAAAAAGAATCTATACAGAAATCACAAATAGGGACAGATGGAGACTGACTCACTTAGGATTGAAAGAAATATAAGACATATTTCGAATAGTCACATACAGTATTTGCAGTGTGGACAAATAGGGAAGGGACAGACATGAACAAATATTGCTTTTTCTTTCTTCGCTCTTTACTTTTAATAAACACTCAGGTGTAGTATTGTGGGTTTGTCTTTGTGAGCATGAATTAGATTTTTAGCCTTGAGAGTGAAGTCAGTTCGGCAAGTGAGACTACATGGTCTGATCCTCGCTACTACGGGTGTTTACACATAAGATGATTTTGAGCTAACGTTCAGGCTGGAGTATAAGGCTTCACAAGCAGAAACATGTATGAGGACACCTTACATAATGAACCTAACATCATCAAGTGTAGACAGATTAAAGACCTGTGATATAAGTATTTTTGTTGTGTTCAACTTTTGTTCATCCGTATTTTAGTCTAAGGACAAAAAGTTTTATTTTTAAACATGTATCACCTACAATATTGGGCTTTTAGGAGTTCATCTGACAGCGGCGCCTATGTCCAACCGCTTTAATGAGCAGTCGCTAAAGTTATAAACGACACAAACCACGGCGGAGTGAAAATGGACTGTTAGGAGATTTCACGCTGTGGTGCTGCACCACTGCAGCAGTATGGGGAGTGTCTCCCCGACCCAAATGGATGATGGGGCCGTTCCAAATAGAGACTACAGGCTACAGAGTGAGTTTTGAAAGGCTGTTATCTCAGCACCTGGCAAACTGATCGGGGAGTCATTGGTATTGATCAACTTGGCTATCAAGCCTCCCTAGATATATTATGGCCATTTTCTTCCATGGTACAATAAAAACCTCACTTATTGCCCCTTTAAATGCACTGTAACTTCATATATTGTGTTGATTCTGCAGTCTTCTCTAAGTCCATCCATAAGTCCCCTATAAATGCAGGTAATGTCCCATGCTGTTTCCCCCTGTAGCAGGTTTTACTGCAGCTGCAGCCAGTTAAAAATGCAGAGCAGTGTGGGTGAGATGATCAATCATAATGTGAAACAGTTCGCTGGCTACATAGACCTCTTAGCTGTTTCCCTGAAAGGTGCTGAGGCAGTGTGTCATCTCAGAGACTAGGACCATTTGAAGAACAGCGAAATGCGTCTCCAGCAACTACAGAAGTCTCGCTCTTTTATACGAATGTTCTTCTGTCGCCTCCGTACAAAACACATCTTTAAGTAGTAGACAGTGAAAAATAGGAGTTGCTGTGAGGTGAGAGGTGCAGGGAGAAGATAGGAGCAAGTCACAGAAGGGGAGAAGATGGAAAATTGAGTGAGAAAAAAGTGTCAGTGTGTTCAGTCTGGGTGGATGGCTGACAACAAAATCATACAATGAATGTAGGGAAGGCGCAGGTGTGAGTAGGGGAGGCGAGATAGGAAGAAGAGAAAAAACAGGAGATGAGATGAGTGAACAGAGGAGAATGTCAAATGAAATGAGAAGAAAGGGGGGTGGGGGTGGGGGGGTAGAGGTGTTATGCTAAAATGAGTTTGTTGCTCTGAGACGACCGTTGGCTGTCAGCTCCTTAAATGAGAACAACGCTGTGCTGACAGCTCGGTTACCAGCGTAAGACAAAGCTGGCAACATCTGCAGACTCGGGCTGCCTCGCTGGCGTTATCCTCGCTGGAAAACATGATGAAGATTTTTCATATAATAAAGTCAAAAACTATACACACCGGAAATTTTCACTGTTCTGAGCCTGATGCCTCTAGCGTGGGAATAGATCACACCTCTGCAGTCAAACCAAACTTGGCAAACACAGTACAGTATAGAACAATATGCTTTTAGGTGAAACCTTGTGTGGCTGGTGTTTGTGGTATTTCTTACTCTTATTAACGACCCAGTGATTAAGTAGAACTCATGTCAACAAACAACCCATTGAACGGCCCTGAGATGGTGAATCACCATAAGCTGCTTCAAAGGAGAAGACATACCTGCCCCTTTGTGAGAAGAACATACCACAAACAAAGTGACCTGACATGAAGTGTGTTTATTCATCAGTCACTTATCAGTTCATCACGGCTGAACTCGGGGCGACTCAATGCCACTCGGCCAGTCAGTACAGTGCACCTGCTCCTGATAATCGCCTCTGTGTTTTAGTCCAAGAGAAGCTGAGACAGAAGCGCATTGACCCACAGCCACACAATAATACCCCAACGTCTGGAAAGTCCATTTATTCCACCACGCATTGCTGGAGTCATGTCAGACAGAAGAAATATTATTCCAGCACTGTTGCCACATATTTGAGTTTGCTTTTGAGTGGGTTTATTTTGATGCAAAATATAAAAAGACTGAACCTCAGAAGTCTCTCCAATGACCTCCATATTTGCAGGCTGGGTTTTTCCTCAGCCTCATTTTGGTGGCAGAGATAACGCACTGACTTCTATCTCACAGTTACAGAGTGTACAACCCGGCTGGATATTGCTGAATCTCTAAAGCTGGGTGCACTTTAAAAGGAGGACGGGCAGGATTTCAGCTGCCCCAGACAAATTCGACTGATCAGTGTTTAACCGTATCAGACAGTTTGATCATTTCAAACATGCTTTACTAGGCACTTGATCTGAGACACTGAATGAGTTTTTGTTTTTTTATTTACAATAATCTGTAATTACCTAGAAATCCAAAATGCGCTTAAAAAACAAAAACTATTTGATCTTTTTGGCTTTCTATTGCACTCATTTCACTTTGACAAAATGAATCCATAACTGTTGCTTCCTTCCTGATGCTGGAGTCAACATTTACCAAACAAGGAAGCACAGCAGACCTCTGACAACAGATGTTTTAGTACAGCAAATGGCAGAAAAAAGTGAATATACAAGTGTACTGTAGGGAAGATCTGGCTCAGTGCTCAAAGTCCGTAGGTGAATCGTGTCTCTCTATATTTCTTTTGCGGACACATGTTATCTAATAACACCCACGGACAAATCTCACGTTAAACACAGGTTACTTTGGTCCCTCTGCCTCGGGGCAAAAATACACTGCTGGAGGCTTGAAAGAACCACCTGCGAAGAAGCGTCACAGACTAAGAGGGAAACATACATCGAAATTATTCAGATGTCTGTCAGAATTATAATGTTCTACATTTGTCATCATTTAGAGAAGGATTAGATTAGTCACAGACACTTAATATTACAGTCATTACGTAAACGTCTTTTACAGCTTAAATATAGGCTGTGGAAGTGACAAACGCTCTGAGAATATGTGCATTTTTAGTATACATAATGCCTTTAGCCTGTTAGCCTGCTAGCCCACTCACAGTAAGGTGAATTATGTTTTTGCCCACTGGAAAAGGAATAAAAATCGCCAGATGACACTGTTCATGTTATGATTGGTTTGCTGCTGTCTGGCAGGTTATGATCAACGTCCAGCATTGTTTCATCACAGCAGATCATTTGGTTGGTTGGCAACTAATTTGTTCAACGTTAAATGCTCTTTGCACTACTGTCCACAGGGAGAAGTAATTCAAAGAGCGACTATACTGAAGCCCAAAGACTTTTTAAAGAGAGGTTACTTACACCAGTGTTCATTCCCTTAAGTAAAGTTTACAAAGCTTAATTATTGCAATTAGTACTCTGAGGGTTCAATGTTGTACACTTTGTCAACAACGTTCTCAATTAAGCATCATTACAGCACACAGTGAGTGGGTGAACTGGAAGAGATTATCAAACTGAACTATGATGAAAAACATACAGAAGTCACGCAGTCATTAACCATCATCAACAGAGAGAGAGAGAGAGAGAGCGACACCATCATTTACTGTGATTAATAAAGATTCAATGGATGCACTAAGTGTGTGGGCTGAGTTTGACTGTGATGGATGGATGGAAGAGTGACAGTATTAGAGCAAGAGAGCTGGAAAAAGCCAGGAACAGGGAGATTAGATTGACACTTGACATTAAATCAATATTTGTGTCATCTGGAACGTTGTCACAATTATTAAAACACACGCACACAATCCTTGCTTTGCTCATCATCCTTAGAAAAACTAAATTATTCTCCCCCATGGGCAGTGATTTCCATGCTCTGGGAACCACCAGCTTCTGATCCAACAGCTTAACCTGAGCTCACTGTGAGAGTGAGTGTGTGTATGTATAAGAGAGATGATCAAATCATTTGCTTTTGGAGTCTGGATCAAGTCTCATTTCAATTGTGCGTGTAGCTCAAGGTGTCATGCTACTACAAAGAATTAAGATATACATATATACATCTTGTCCAATTTTCAGGGTATTCAGTGATTAAATGCAGTGTCTCTTCTCCCACTTCAATGTTATTATGATCTCGTCTTCCCTTCCCATGGCATCAAATGGAAATGTGGATTTTGAGTTAAAATATGAAACAGACATGGTCAGTTGAGTAAAATAATCATTGTGGAAGAAAGAGACAAAAAGAGAAGAATAAAAAAGCAGCAGAAATGCCAATACTCCAGTCAATATGTCCCCTGCACTGCTGGGGCCCCAGAAGCAGAACAGCGAGCTGAGCTAAAAGTCTGTGTTTTCGCTGCAGATTTTGAACTGACTGAAACTTTTCTCAGTAAAAGTTTTTTTCCCTCTCGTATCTCTGAGACTTCAGTTATTCCTCTAACACAGTATAATAGACTACTGTGTAAGCAAGCATAAGCTGCCCTAGGCAACGTTTGTTTGGCTGGTAAAATTCACTGCAGTAATATTTGCTGTGCTGTACAATATGTCCTGTTGCGTCTGGCCAAGAAAACCCAAACACGGCCATTATTTTAATTTATATGCAGAAACAGAAACAGCTCAAAATGGAAGGAGTTAATTCAGGACTAACTGACGTTTTACTTAGTCAAATGGTCAATAAATTTAAACGTCTGCTGTCAGAGTCATTTGTCCTGTGGGTATGTCTGAGCTTCTCTGTGGTTTTACTGGCTTCACACATCTCATTCAATGAAACATGAAAATGAAAATCTGGACTGATTACAAAGACATTTAGCAAAATACAATGCATCCACTGTATTGACAGCTTTGGGCGCCTAATGCTTAAGAATAAATAGCAGCTGTGACAGAGAACTAACCGTCAGAGTATGAGGCTGGGTGTTCCATCCTGAGCTGTCTACTGCAGACTGTTTACAACCCTGCTGCTGGGACCAAAATGTGAGATTTACATGGGCAAAGGCAGCTTTAAAAGCTTTTTATATGTGCCCGTCAGTGGTGTAGTTTAGTTTATCTCCATCATATACGTTTCCAAAGAAAAACACCACTAACACAGTCTATTAAATTTCATTTCAAGGTTTGCAATAACCAAACTTTCACAAGTCAGTTCATCAACAGTTTTTTAACTATTACTGACAATTTTATTGCCATAAAAGCTGCTGAAATAAAAGCCTGGCGGAATATTGAAAGCAACACAAACAAAGCATTTTTATGAGCCATATACAGTTTACTTTGTATTCACTAGGACTCAGAGCACTTTAATATCACTTAAAAACAACTTTTAGTGGAGGACTACATTCATATTAGTGACACATCATCTACTGGGGTTGGACGATTTATCATCTAGATGGAATTTTAAATAAATGAATGAAAGGGCTAAGGCTGAAGAGGAACATTAGGGAATGTATGCATGAGTTGATGGATGTAAGACTAAACAATAATATAAAAATAAAGTGGAATGTCTTTTATAAATAGATGTAACAGATAATAATAACAGAGGCAAAGATAAAAAAAAAAGAATATTTATAAGCATATGCATTTGTTCCGTCTGCCCTTTTACATACTCAATGACTTTGAACTTGTGGCAAAAAGGGAGACTCATTATCTGGGCTCAGGAGAGAGTGACTCATCCTCACACTGCCACATTACTCACATTAAAGCCTTAATCAGCAACACAATACTGAACTTTATCACAGGCTTTGCTGGAATTAGATGACATGGGTTTCTTCGAAAGATCGGTGCACAAAGTAAATTTGGTACATGAGCATCATAAATTTCAAACGTTCACATTTGTACAGAATTATTATTGCTGAGGAAACCAGCACATTATGAGCGATAGACCAGGAAGCTGATGTCATTTCACACCATCCTACGGGGCCTGCTCACCACTGCAATCTAACCCATGGCCCCTGAGCTATAATGTATCTGTGATTGTGGCAACGATTTGTCACGGTTTTGTGCCGTGCGTCATTTGGACCCTCAAGTGTACCGTGGAGCCTGCACTGCCAAGGTGAAGCCTGTTTTAGAAGCACTAAACTCGCAGCCCTCTGGCTACTGATAACTGCCTGCAACCAGGTAACACAATAACATACGGTAAATTAATATTTGCTGTTGAATTTAATCAGCCAAGAGGTGCGATCTGATCTGATCCATATGGAGCATGTGTCATTCTTTCCTAAGCCCATGTAGTCCAGATTGGTAGATTTTTCCAGTCCTACCACTAAGCATATATTTCATTTTCTTTGATCCCTGCTGACATTTATCATCTGCATTCATTAAATCTCATTACTATACTGCAGTCCTGACCATAATCACACAGAATGAAGCACCTCATCTATCTCACAAACCAAATATAAAACGTAACCATGTTCAATATGCACAATAGTGTTAGTCTCTGGCCTGCAGCTTATCTTCTTAGAACGCAGCCACCACAAGATGTCCATCTACTATGGATTAAATCTTCTATTTTAAAAATTCACATAAAAGCCTGCAGACACGCAAAGAAAAAAAACATGACTGTGAGCAAAGGTTTTTTTTTTTCCCACAGCCTTGCCCCTTCAGCACTTCAAAACAACTTGTCAGTAGCTGTCAGTTCAAATTAGCGGACTAGCCCTTTATGCCACTGTTTTTTTTTTCTTCTTCTTCTCCTACTTTGGTAAATCTGCAGGCTGTCTCCATCAATCACAGAACAGCAGCACCCATAAGCGAGTACACATTATTTGTTCTACGGAGCTAACAAATGCACTCAGATCCACGCATTCATCAGCAGAAACGCACACATGAAGTGGTGCCGTATTTGAACTCTGGGAATGGAGTCTTTCTAACAAAGTGGTTGAAAACGATGAAGCTGTAGCAGCGTGTCTAAGACACTGCCCTTCTCACCAAGACGTCAACACAAATAAATTCCCTTCCATCTCTCATATTACCTTCAGGGACCTGCAAACAGTAAACACTCCTCCACTATGCAGAACACACACTCACTCACCGACACAAACTTACACACAGACATAAAAGTAGCTGCTAAGACGCAATCCAATTACACAGCACAACCACTGACTATTTAGATCTGTATCGCTTCCACATTTATATATCATCTCTGATCTTTAGTTCTCTTTGGTTTTCTTTTTACTCTCGTTATAAAGATTTATATAAAATAAAGAGATATTGATCTCAAAGAACGGAAACTAAAACAATAAAAAAACAAAGGAAAACCGCAATAAAAAAAGTATAGGCATAAGTATGTGTTGGAACAAATTCCACATAATTCACAATCCAGTATTAATAACCCATCCATCATCTGAACTGCTTACGCGTTTGAGTTGCAGGGTTGTGTGTCTATATGCGTGGTCCTCACAGTTAACACCGTACGTGCAAGACAGATTTCTGGAGCAACTTTCTATGTATTTGACAAACCTTCAGTTTCAAACATGTCAGATATGTGCCATGTGCAGATTTATCCAGACCAATAAAGACATATTACTTGGCAAAATGTTGTGAAAGAACTAAAAGCCCGACAGATCTTGATATGGAATGTACTCTTCAAAAACAAAGTCAGAAAAGCCTCGGGCCATAGTTATTTCTCTTTTTTTCATGTCATGTCAAGACTTGAAATGTCAACTGCACAAAGAGAAAAAGAAATGGCTTCGAGAACACTGATGCATGAGCCACATTATCTTTACACTGACACTGTGGTCTCAGACTCCTGGGTAGACATGCATCTGCGCTGAGAAGAGCAGGCTTAGCAGATGTTAGCTGCTTATATAATTCCTCCCACTGGCTCTAGTGGTTTTTCGCCAGCTTTCGCCTTACTGTGTATTACTGTTTTAGAAATCCTCCTTTTAGTGGATGGGCTTCATACAGTAGAGCAGAGAGGAGAACCAACTCGTGCCCGTCTCATTTATGTAGATATCACAGCCTGTGTCATTTGGTGCACTTAGTAACACTCAGGCTTGTATATTCGTTCCAGAACATTTCCTCTCGGCATTTTGGAAAGGTGCCGTCTGAGCTTGTTGCTTTTGACAGAGATTGCAAGAAGCAAAAAAAATTGTGTTTACCATAAATTTCGTCTCTGCAGCAGAACAGGATGATGAAGGCTGAAGTGTTAGTGTGACTGTCAAGCAAGTCGAAACAAAAACAATACACATGTGGATTATCTGCAATTTAATCATTAATGATGTTGTCGTGGCGGGTTGGTTATTGTTACGGTTGTTGTTTTGTCATAAACAAAACCACCACTTTTAATCTACCACACTGAAATATTTCTCTGTGATGTCATGGACTGTTAATTAGATTCCCCTTAAACCACCACTTTGTGCTTCATTAATCTGTATAATACAGAACGTCAGAATTAAATATATATATTTAAAAAATTACAACAAAGAAAAACAAAACAATTATATCTCTGTGATTACATTTTCTCCCGATAATTTGTGTCTGCTTTTGTTAGAACAGTGTGAGTAAACTGTCTTGCAGAGAGTGTGACATCGCCCCTGAAATAATAGGACGGAATTGGAAACATGGTCTATCAATTAATTGCTTGTTTATTTTAATAACAGCCATGATAGGCAATATTCTGAAGCTCAACGCTTCACGGGATATGGAGCTATAAACAGACAGGCCCATTCAGTCAAACGCGCACACGTAGTCACAGACGCACACACACTTTTAACATTATATAAATGATGATAGCATAATGAAGGTACTACACAGTTATGTTTTCCCTCTTCTTGAAACAATCTCATGTTCAATCACAAGTAAAGCCAACGAGATCTTTTGAGGCTGACTTCACAGAAACACTTCACTTCATATTCAGCTCTTTGTGTGATGCCTACCAACATTACAGAATGAATTCATCCATTTATTTCCTGTCTTTGTCCAATAAAACATCAGTGTATGCAAATAAACAGCTGGGACTGATTTTGATACATGTGCCCTGTCTGCTACTGACATTTGTGAGACTGAGCTGCCACAGTGGTTTAACCTCGGTGGTTCATGGTGAGGTTAAGCAACCTAGCTGCACACAAGTTGTTAAAGTGCCATTCGCTACTTTCCTCTAGATGATGGATGCACAATTTAATCTGCTATTTACTTGGTGTATGACCTATAGAGCAAATTCTTCAAGTATTGCAGGGGCAAACTTTATGTGAGCGGCCATTTTTATTAGGCTGAAATGAATTTGGAGAAGTCATAACATACTACAGGACTCTCCAGAAGTACAATATAATTCTTCTCAAGAGCAGGAGACATTCAACAGCACAACTGAAGACAATTTGACTGAGATAAACAGCAGTTGTTTACAGTTATGGCTCCTACCTCTGGGAGAAAATGTCCCTGTAGGGGCTGCCGTGCTGCATGGCGATCCCGTAGCCACGGTCGGGCGCGTTGTTGCTCACGGTGTAGAAGGAGCAGTCTTCATCATTATTAGCGACGTACTCCAGCACTGCTGCGTCCCACACGAAGCCGAACCGGCCGTACTTCACCTGACAACAAAAGGCATTAACACACCGTTAATAATAAGAAGAGTGTGTACCTCAGATCTGTAGGTGAATTTAAGTGACTGCACTACTACTTCTGAATGTCATCTGTCTCAGCGCGCCTCAACACATGGCGTGACATGTAATTAGAGTAGATTGGAAGTGTGATTCAGTGTGTGGCTTGATTACGAGCTCTGTAAGATGAATGTACTGGACATTGAGTTTATCTTATCCTTCAGTTCAATGCCTGACAAACCTACTCTGTGTCTGTCTTCATAGCCGAGCTAAATCATGCCATGAGTACATTTAGCGTAGGCATCGCTGAAGTGCTCTCAGAGGACTAATTCCCATATTTCATAACCATAGACTAACTGCATTTTTAGTTGCAACTGTGCAGCGTAATGGTAAACAAAGATTACGCTCTTCATCTCCTGTAGGATGGAAGATTTTCCAGCACAGCAATTTTACTGTTTATTATTCCCTGTTGACTCTAGATGTGTTAATGGCTTGTTGACTCATCTTTATGTCATGCCGTCTGGGTATGTGGTGGGTATATTTTACATTTTATGTGCATGCCCTTGTTTTGTATGTATGTGCTGTAGGTAGATGTAAAAGTGTGTGATTGCAGCTTGCTCTCGAGAAGAACCTGAAGGTCAAAGTGACTCATGCTGAGTATCGCTGCTTGTTTTATAGAACTTAAGGTGCCCACTGTTAACACAGCTGCTCGTTAACATTTAATACATCTATATTTTCACAGGAACATGAAAAGTGCTAAATAAACATTGTCGCTGTGATATTCGCATCTCGACACCTCCTGACAATTTGCTTCACTAGCCTAAGGTGAACTGAACACACACACACACGCACACAGTCTTTTCTTCTAATGCATTATTTTGAACTTGGTGTGTCATTAACTTTAATGGAGGTTTATTAAATTTTCAAGCCTCTCTGTCTTTGCTGTGCGAGTGTGAGAGAGAGAATCACCTCAGTTGCCCCTGTATGTGATGAGTAATGCCTGAGAACAGACAAGTCTCTCTGATTGGGTGATTTCATAGTCTCTGGTCCTCTGAAGTGTGTAAGCGCGTGTTTTGGGGGTTTGTGTGTGTGCACGTATGAAATAATTCACTGCAGGGCATCAAAATGGCTAATTCTACTTTTTATAACATTAAAAAAGTGGAAAGGGTGCTTTATTACTTTGAAGAATAATTTTATGGCTCTTCATTATTGCCTTTGAATTGGAAAGATTATAGGCTTTGTACTGAGGGAATTAGTAAAAAATCTCTTTCAACTGCTTGCAATTGAACATCAAGGACATTTTTTCCTCCCAAAGTGGAAATGAATGAAAAGGATATTACGCAAAGAACGTAAGCACTGACCTCTGACGTCAATCAATATACAACCACAGCTTTTACATACTCATGAATATTTACATGACCCATTAGCCTGTCAGAAAGCGACATTCACACATTTCTATTCCAAAAATCCCTCGGTCCTTGTCAGCTGATTGATTGGTGGAAAATTCATTGATCAAACGATCAATAGGGCAGATTTTCAGCACTAAATAACCTTTGTTGAAGTTTTGATGAAATACGAGTGAAGATGATAACACAATGACACTTCTAACAGTTTAATTGTTCATTCTTCTATTTTTTTTTAACAATTTAAACCATAGTCTAGAAACACACACACAACGGAAGTGTTTATATTGATAGAAAGTAAATGCCTGTTTTTTACTGCTGTGTTTACAAGGAACTGCTGCAAGCAAATTGGATATAAGCATCAGAAAATATCAATAAGGCAGATTTAGGCCTCTGTATTATAAATGAACCATTGATCATGTAGAGACATAAAAACTTTCAATGCAATAACTCAGAAACTACTCTTACATTTGGATTATAGCAAGTCTGTAAGGAAAAAAAAACAACCCAAAAAGTTTGCATGGCTTTTAAAGGCCTCGCATCGCAGCTTTTCAGACAAAACGCTGGAGTGGAATTAATGTGTTTACTCTGAATCACAAGCCACAGCAGAAGAAGAAAAATAAGTTGGACTTGGATATGAACCACACTCATCATCAGCTGACATGAAAAAAATCTAGATGCCATAAAAGAAAAACACAAAAGAGCATAAAAGTCCACATGAGGTGGACATGGGACGAGGAGAATAAATCAGAGTGGAGAGCATATGGCAGATTATAATAAACACCATTGGCCTAAAAGCCTGAGGGAAAACCGAATATGTGGAAGAAAAAGTTGAGTGCATCAGGCCTCCGACTGAATTTTGTTATTAGGACACCAAAGTCTCCTACATTTCCAGAGTCTTCTGTTGTGAAATGGTCAACACAGGATGTAAGACTCTTTAATACATGGTCACATTTAGAAAAGGACGCGTCCTGGGAGGTTTTCAGTCGTGGACTCACTTGGGGTCATTTGATCTGAAGATCACAATAAAATGCGCAGTGCATTGTGTGTTTTTGGAGCCTAATTTAATTTAATTAGACTCAATAAAATGATGATTATCACAAAGCCAAAATAGCATACAATCACATAAAAACATCCCCTTCTACAATAAAAGTGCTACTGAAGCCTGTGGAGGGAAATGCTCTTGCCTGCAGCTGCATCTGTGGCTGCAGCTGGGTGTCATAAACAGAAGCAGTGGATCTGTGAACACAGAGCACTTAACTTGATGGACCACAAGTACTGTACATCCAAAGCCTCCATTGTGTTAATTACGAAAGGCAAAATCAGTACCGGGGGTGGGATGCCATCATCTGGCGCAGGCTGGGTTGTCTGTGTTGCTGTGCTTCCATACTGTACCAACAACTGGGATTATTTAAGCAGCTCACACAGAAAGGTTCGCAAATGCATATCGGCTGGAGCTGGAACACATTGTTATGCACCAGAGCAGTGTGAGGAAGCTGTTGCTATTCCCTTTATCTCTCTATGACTAAGAGCATGTTAAATGCACTAGAGCTTTGCATTGTCTTTCTACTTTTTCATGACGTCTTTCCTTCTGCCGCATCAACAGTGCTACTCTTTCGTGCCAGTCCCTGACTCCCACAGCTCAGATACACAAGGGCCATCATCCCTAGGTCTAGTTCAGAAACCTATGCTTGTCGCTAGAGAACGCACAAGATGGGGGGCTCCTCCAGATTAGTAAGGGAAAGTGGCTTTACAAGCTCCAACATTTCACAGTGGGCTGTAGTGTGAAGGGAACTCTTGACGCACAAATGTCTTGACACACAAATGTCTTGACACCTGTGGTGTCAGCCCACAGATAAAACGGTAACCATAGGAAAAACCATAATAAAAATAAAGTAATACTTCCACTGGCTCCCTTCTGCCTCTTTTGACTAATGCTACGTAATACACAAGGGAATAAAGCTCAGCCCCAGCAGTAATAAGACAAGCTGCTTAACAGCTAAACTTGTTTGTATTTCAACTTTTCGCACTAGATTCTAGGAAACAGCAGCTGAAAAACACGACCACAGAATAATTATGGATCACCAACAATATTAACAACAAATCACATTAACGTCATTGACGCCTCATATCAACATCAAAGAAGCCACATTAACTACCGTAACACAACAGAAGTAGCAAGCAACTTACTTGCTTGAGTTCTGGAGCTATAATAATTGAAATATTGTGAAGGTGTAAATATAGTGAGCGTGTATACTGAGATCTGGCTGCAGGGGAAGCCACCAGAGTCTGCGTCACTCAGGGGAGTTTTCTGCTGGTACGGTATGAACAGACAGAGGTAAACACAGCTGTTGGAGATTTTTTGGTTTGCTCTGTTTTTATGTCATCATCAGTGAAAATGCTGAATTAATTTGATTTCGGCTTAAATTTCATATATAGCACTATCTACATGGTTTTATTTTCCAGAATCTTTCCAATGTGCTTGGGATAGTATATTTGCGTGCATGTCACAGGAATGTCACACAATAAGCCTTTGCTTGCTTGTTGTCACCACTACAGTGTTGGCAACAACATCTGAAGAGTTTAGACTCTCTGCCAAAAGCTCACTGCTGTCTGTGGGAGTGAGCACAGTCTGTAAAAATTGCATCATCTGGCTCGTCGGCTTTTATCGGGCTCTAATGTCAAAACATGAAATAACAGTAGTATAAGTATTTACGTAGCAATAGAGGATATGATTTGTGACACTTGATGAAATTTTAACTAAATAATGGAAATAGTCTTGACTGTGCTCAATGACTGTTATGTCGATTGTTTTAACGTGATTATGACACAAATATCAGTTTTTTCAATATTAGATTGTAAAAGAAAAACTGATTTATTACATTTCGCCCAGTTTTTATGTTAAACTTAACTAACATTATTCACACAAGCATTAAACATTGTTGTTTTTCTCTGGGTTAAATGTTGACGATTATAAACTGGACTGTGCTCTCCTGATGGCAACAAAGTTGTGCTGTTGGAAATAAGCAGACTGGATGCAGAGTGATTCATGACTCGCAGGCAGGTCAAGCAGGACATCATGAAACCTCACGTTCACCCTCTTTGTCATGATTATATGCTTCATTTGCTCGTACACGTTATGAATCTGTCGGGCGTTTTGGGAACAACTTGCACATCTTCTTGTTTTTCCTCTTAAAAAAAAAAAAGAAACAACGTTGTGTTTCAGATCTAAAATGATTTCTGCTTTGCTATAACTGTAGCATTGGGCTCAACCCTCCAATAAGTCAAATTAATAAACCCAAATGGGGTCTCAGTGCATACAAGCAACCAGTGCGTAATGGTCCTAACTTATTTTTGGCGCTACACATAAGCCCTCTAGTAGCCTGTGAGAGTTCTGCAAGCCCCTGTATTACCATACAAATGATGAATAAGACAAGTTATTACACTCACTTCTCATCCTTGGGTAGCATCCAGAGAACATTTCAGTGATTTCATTTGCAGGTGTGTCTGAGAGAAGTCCAGCTAATATTAATAACTACGGCTGCGTTTGTAGGCCTTTTCAAATGTGAAGATTCCATTAGAGCTTCTTGAGAATGTCTGTACTGTGAGATTAGATTACCATGCAGGTGCAGAATCTGTATGCAATGCTCACTCAAATTGCTGCCTCTCAAATATGTCCTTCACGCAATACACACACACAAACCTACAGCGCAGACACGCGCACACTTTCAGTCCCGTTTCAAGCCCAGGGTTGTGACTCTAGTTGTGCCAAGGTAATTATCAGAAGCTTATTCCCTCTGAAACACTGAGACACTCTGGCACATCACACACACACACATACAAACACACCACCATTATACATCCACCAATGAATTCTAATCATTGCATTGGACCTTGTTTTTCTCTCTCATGAATGTGACATAGGCAACCCAGTAAGAACCATAATCGCTAAATTAAAGTCATCTCAGCGTCTCTCGTCCTACTTTCTTCTTTCCTCTCATTTATCGCTCACTCCACTTTCCATCCCTTTTTCTTAGGAAGGAGACGCCATGAGAGTAATTCTGTTGCTCTTTTATTGCTTATGTTTAAGTGTCTTTTTTTTTTTATCAAGAGTTGGCAGAGCTTACTTAATGAAGCCATAACACCACTGAACCATGACACTGATCTATCTCTCACTGCTACTTCTCCTACTTAGTGGCAACCTAACTAGGGAAACACAGCGTGTGTTGTTAAAGCAGTCAGCCAAACAAAATTTCTTGGGATACATAAGCTAATGCTGCTAAACATTGATGTACGCTACCGGACACCTCAAGGCCAACTCACAACTTTTCTGACTGCAACTTTCTATGGATGCCGTTTTCTAATTTGCTACAGAATCAACGCCCCAGCCGGCTTCCAGAGGTGGTTCTAACTCATGCATAGTTAAAGTAGTTTGGCTTCAAAGTGTAGCCATGCTGAAGCTTCCTTCTCTTCCTCGGATTTTTCATCTTGTTCAGAGCTTAAAATCAACATGAAAAAAGCCTTCTTCCTCAGCCACAAATTACATCTTAGATTACAAACACTTTTACAGTAGCACATAACAAATTGTCCCCTAGTGTGATGTCAGTTACTTAAATGTTCACTGTTTATCCTTTAAGCATTGGACGTGAAGTGTTTTACACATGGGAGATTCTGTACTTTGCTCTTTCCAGTGGGAATACGCTGAGGAAGTGGCTCCAGCAGTAAAAACTTCTCATGAAAACCCATGGTCATAATAAAGACGAACACTTTGCC
This sequence comes from Macropodus opercularis, assembly GCA_030770545.1. Lineage (NCBI taxonomy): Eukaryota > Metazoa > Chordata > Actinopteri > Anabantiformes > Osphronemidae > Macropodus > Macropodus opercularis. Next base: position 5,435,437 of record CM061097.1, on the reverse strand, counting down.
AGTTTTAATTCATGCATTATTTCATCCACGTGGATTTGTGGTGTCTGCCCATATTACCTATTTGATCTTCCAGTTTAAACCGACTCTGCTCTGCTGTTAATACTGTAGGCAACATGCAGCCACAGACCCTAAGCCATGGCCTGATATCCAACTCCCCAGAACCGCAAACCTCCATTTCATAAGCTCATAGTCCAGCAGCCTTGCAGATTTAATTTAGCACTAAACTAAGTCAAAGTAATACTGAATCCACAAGGGCCACTGTTGTTCAGGTGAAGTCTGTCACACCCCAGCTCAGAGGTTTGGTTGCTGATATATATGTATATAGACACACACGTTTTATCCTCAACTCTCCCTGATCTCGGTTGCTGCATAATTGCTAACAAGCCGTCTGTCCACAGCCCACACTCGCTGCATACTTCAGCGTGTGTTTTATTGCATCACTGTCCTTTGACTTTGATTTATTTGATTTTGTTTGATTGTTTGATGTGAGACAGACATGGAGAAAAAAGCAGCAGCCCAGAGACAAGCTCATATCTAGTTCAGGCTGCTAGCGCCACATAACTTCTCCAGCTTTATAAACATCATAGATAGTGTCTGCCTCATGCCATCTCTGCTACTTTCAGTCCCTCACGTGCACGCACACACTTTTTCTATCCTTAAGCCACCTAGCTCTGTCTTTCCACTTGCATCCCACATGCAGTGCTGTGCTTTCTTTGTTTGGGCCTCATTTGACAAATCAGAGAGCTTTACAATGAGACGCTGCTCCCCAGGCAAATTTTCCCTGCAGCCTACGATAGCTGGCTTCCGGCAGATATGTGAAGATCTAAATAAAGATAAGATTAGGTGCAAACAAATCAATCAAGCTAGAGAAGAGAGCGACTGCAGATTCTCTTCCATGCATCATATTGCATCAATAAACGTGAGGGAGGTTGTATCAGGACAGTTTCTTCTCAGACGTGTTGTGAAAAGTTAGCAGCGGGAGTTTGATAAGAGTAAATGACTTAGAACGATCAATAAAATACGGTTTCTTCCAATAAATAAAATGTGCAGTGTCAGACACTGATATGCAGATACAGGTGCTTCTTCATGAGAAGTTTAGTCCAACTGCTTGCTCCAGTAGGCTCTTCCCTAGAGACGCAATTTGACAACTTCTTCATTCCCTTCATTCTCTTTGTTTTCTCTGTTGTTTAATTACCCTCAGTTGTCATAAGTCCCCTTTGTTTCTTCTGGAAGATGGAGTGAAAAAAAGAAGAAGAAATTAATCGCCTATTGCCACGCTGTATGCAAATCTTTGCTCAGACCCCGTTAAGCCGATGAGAAATGTGATAGTGGAGGAGAGGAGTAATTGGAGACAGATGTTGGAGAGACGGCTCATCCGAGACGGATCAGTGAGCCAAAACTAAGATGCCACCCTTAATAGGATCTGACAGAAAAAATATTATTTCTATCTGTTTCCGTTTTATTGTTACTTTGTTCTACTGTATTTGTCACAGTGAGGTCTGGTGTTATATTTACTTGCCTGTGAAAAGTAGTAGTGAATTGTTTCCTTTTCATTTGTCGTTCTCTGCACACAGATGACGTGTTTGCGACTAACACTAAAGGCATTCACTTCGTGGGTGGCTACCTTGATTGTGCCTCATTACCCAGAATGAGGTGGGACCTAAACCACACAGAGCTATTCAAGCTGTATTCTACATTAGTACTATGTAATTATGCTTAAAATGCATTTAAATGTAAAAAGAACCTGATGCAATATGAGATTTTCCCTCTGTGCTCCAAAGACACAGAAACGCTGCTTTTATTCCTCTGGACGTTTGAAATGTTGATAGGCACATTCTTTCTCAGGGACCACCTCTGTGCCACTACGCTCACTACAATCTTACGTTCTACACAGGGGAGGAAATTAGCCTAAACTGCCCTATAACAGCAAAATATCCTTGGGAATAAAGACCCTACCTTCATTCCTGCTCAGAATGAGCTGCTAGGGGCCATTGTTCTTCTGACTACTGACACTGCTAACATCCATATTAACATTACTATCCAGTCTGCTTCTGGCAGACTTAACCACTACACTAGCACTCTACATAATGTCATCATGTATTTCTAAGTAAGCCCCTAGTTCCTTCTCAGTCTACTAAGGTACAGTATCACTTGGTTTCCATTTCTACTTTTGCCTTTTTTCTGCTTTCACAGACTTTAAATCTTGCCAAGCCAAAGTTTGAAATGAAGCTTCACATTTTCCATTTCAGCCACTGGATCTGAAACTCATCTCCCAACTTGAGTTTCTGTCTCTCTTTCTTCTACCATATAACAACAGGTCTTGCTATTCCGAATCTTCCTTACTCACAGGGTTGCTGATATAATGCAAACGTCCTAACAGCTTCTAGCATGGTGCTGCCCTTGTTGGTGGTAAACACCTTTCAGCAACAATGGCACAATTGCAGATCAATAATGGTGTCATCCTCCACAACCCCAAAACAAACAAACAATGCCAATGCTTCTGCCAGCTGTCGTTGCAGGCTTTTATTGTCAGCTGGCCTAGTCACAGTGGTATCTACATGCTGCAAATGATGACAGTACACACAGCAAAAAGGTAGCAAGCAATCTTTCAGAAGTTTGGAATTCATAATAACTTGTGTCTTGTCCTATCACTGACCCCCCCCACATACCTTCATAAAGCTGCTTGGCCCCATTAATACCACGCCAGTAATTAATTAACAAGTCATTACTTAGTCTTGCCCCCTAGCTCATACAGCTTCCACCTGCGCCGCCTGTGCTTAGGTTAAACACTTTTTATGAATGCAAACAAAATGCTAATCAGGTTTAAAATATGGTTTGACAGCTTAGTACAACAAGATCAACAGGAAAAGAGGCAGATTTAATTCACTTTCAATTACAATTTCTTATTTGCAAACAGAATTATGTACAGTAGCAACCCTCATATAAACTTAGTATTTTGCACTTAAAGAGTAAATTGTCCTGTAATTGCATGGTAAGATTTTGTATCCCCACCTGCAAAAACAACCATTATTCCACCATTCATTTTAATGGGTTGTTTTTATTATGTTAGTTTATGATTTTTTTTTAAGCTGCCTTTTTTGAAAACCTTGTCTGAACAATAAAGTCCTCCCACAGGACAATTATAGTCTAGTTCAATATAATACACATGAAGCAGCTTTTCTGAGATGCACTGTTGCTGTATCCCAGGATCACAATAAAAAGTGCATTTGAATGAACTCCTCTGTTTGCGAGTTTAAAAATACAGTAGCTACAACTAATCAATATAGGAGGTTTGGGAGCAAAGTACATCTGCAGAGAGTACCTATACTATACTAGTTCTCCTAAAAGTGAATTAAAATCCGTGAATAAAAAGCTTTTAGGCACAAGAGACATAACAGTTGCTTCCTTATTTTCTCATATTTTTATTCTAGAAACTAAATAGATTGAGACACCCAACCAAATAACAGAAGACTAGGAGAGAACTCTGTAAACATTTCTGTCTGAGAAGGAACAGTTGGTCCAACATTTGTTTCCTTTTTCGATTAGTACGTTAAGCAAACAAAACAAGAGGTAGTTCTAGGATGCTCATTATCACCCTCTGTACTTTGATTTAGCATTTATATTAAATTTTTTTATTGCATTTGTCCAAAAAACAAAAGAAAAACTAAAGAATGAGCTCCATCATCATTTGCACAGTGGGGTGTCTGAACAATGAAACACTATGGGAAACAGAAACGGATGAAAAACAAGAGAGAAAAAAGGGAATCTGTATACCACAAACAGATAATGGCAGTTTGAGACAAAGGGGGGAGCATGTAAAAACTAAAGTAAACAAAAAATGACTTCACATGATGAGACTTGTTGGGGAGCGCAACAAAAAGAATATGGCTTCAAATGGCTTCTTAAACACACCAAGTTAATAACGAAGACAAACTCTTGCTTATTACTGTAAGAAGAGCTCTTCCAAACACGACTGCACCAGTGCTGGTACTGGCTATTGAACACCTTCATTCACGAGCTGAAGGCCACTAACTGATGCGCTCATGCAGCCAAGCAGAGACATTGTTACATATTTGAGGAGACAACAATGTTCAATGTGTACCACAAAACCTGCCAGTAATTAAGGAGAGAGTATGAGCATTTTATCAGACGCTTGTCGAACAAGCGGAACATAAACTTGTCGAAATGCAACACCATGTGGCTGTTTCATCCTGAAACACAGAAATGAAAGTGGTCCAACCATGTTGTGCCAGTTTGTTTGACAGTTTAACACTTGCGGGGCCTTCGAGGCATCAAAAGGACCCTACTGTGAAATAGGGGATGCTCAAAGCTCAAAAACACACAAGGGTTGGATGTAACAGCCTTTCTGGGTTCTACATCCAAGCAATGAACACGTGTGGGTCTATGATGAACAAGTTCATCCAACCGCTCATCTAGATAAAGCGTGTTGTGATTTATCGTCTGTCTGCGGCTGTTTTATCCAATTTTGGCTCATTCACACCAGGATGAATAAGACCAGTCAGGCTGTGTGGGAAACGCAACTGGTAGCTTGTAAACCTCTGTGCTATGGGCATCGTCCGTGTTCCTACCTCCCACTGGCAGGGGTCAAAAACAAAAGGTGTTAATTATAACAGTTGCTTTGTGGCTGTCATAACTAATACATTTAACTACACCTCAGCAGAGACTGCACTTGAAACACAAGCCATCTACAAACGGATCCACTTCACTTAAAAGCTTTTGAAATTTCATAATTATTCCCTTGCTATTCTTGGTCTAAAGTCTACGGGACTTTCACACATATGAACCATGACCAGACTGAGAGGCAGCAATCCACTCCACAGCACCTCAGAGAAACACTCTGCAGACTCAGATCCTGAATGCCTTCTGCCAATTTAACATCTCAGCTGCCAAAGCAGTTTTGAGAAAATAAAAGGCTGATTAAAGGCTACGGTGAAAAGCTGCCAGCTACCCTAAATTAGGTTTATGAGCACTGGTTTCAGTGATGAGTTTCAGTGCCAAACAGTCTGAGTATGGTGTCAAAGGCCCTCAACGCCACGAGCAATAATGGCCAGGGAAAATAATGGCAGGTGTTAGTCCAAAAGGTGCCTGTTTAAGCAGAGTTTCTGTTCTGCTGCTGTTATCCTACTACTTACACACACAAAAAATCCTCCACACGCTAATATGGAAGCCATACGATACTCAAATGCAGTCATTTTAATTGGAATAGCAGAAAGAAAAAGTGATATACTTCGATGCTTTTCCAGCAACCGATTTAGGTGCACGAATGTTCTCACACCATCAGTCACCAGCTCCATCTACTCCCGAGGGTAATTAAATCAAGTGACTGGTTTTCTTTTTTCTCTCCACAGTTGCTGTTTATGCCGGAGTATTTAGAATTTCAGGAGAAATTTCACACAGACGTGAAAATACTGCTGGAGTAAATGCATGTGAATGAGCCTGATATTCAAAATCTGTCATCTGAGAGCGCGACACCACTATCGGTTAGCAGGCTGACTGACATACTGTGCCAATATTTCACAAGAGTTCTGCTAATTTGAGTGGTTCCACTGCCGCACTCAAACAAATTTAATGAACAGCTGGTGTTTGCTGAAACAAATCTTCCAGATCATATGGTTTCTATGGTTGCAAGGATCTGTCTACATTGTAAAGCATCTGCTTGGCACTGGCTGACCACTGTTTTATAGCTCACTCACTGTGTCTGTCTGACCCAACAGCGGTGTTAACTTTGACCCTATTGAGCTTCACAGGCCTCCAGTCACTCCTGCACATGTAATGTGTAAACAACGACACAACATCTCTAAGAGCCTTCACTGAATAGAAACGCAAACACCTGTCAGCAGCAAGGGAGGGATCAGACGCTAGATTACCCCGAATTCATATAGTTCACAGGAATCTGCCCCTGAGTTCAAACATGAGCAGAATGTTAGCACACTGCAAATGGCACTTTCTGCAGGTATAGTGAGGACATACTTGGCTTACAGTTTGATGGGGTCTGCTGCGAGACAGGGAATGAGTTTGCCACTGAGGAGCCGTACTTGGTCATTATAGATACATTTCAATGTCCACCTGCCCACATCCAGCCTATAAAGAGTGACGGGGAGAGAGAGAGCTGTGTGGAAATAGTTTCTACTGCAACTACTGGGCAAGTCGCTTTTCATGTGTGCCATTGGAGCTCAGACTGCCTTCTCAGAAGTCGGGAGTCTTGGTGCATCATAGACTCAAGCGTTTTGTGGATTCTTCCCAAGGTCAGATCTGCACCTGCTGAGCCACCAGCTGACAGTGGCCCCACACTTTGTCTCTTGATTTGTATTGTTAAAAAATTAAATACTCATTAAATGAGCATTGCATTTGTTATACGCACTCCTTGATAATTTCTCTGCTTTTTCAGTCATGATCACCAGTTTTCAACATCTTGCAGCAACACTAATTATTACTGATTACGGTCTTGGTTTGCATGACTATTCTGAGGCTGATTGATGAGGCTGGATGGGTAAGTTAGGCGATGCAGTGGTAATATGAGTAGACCGGGTTACAGATCTAATTATTGATAACAGCTCCTACAGGAATTTTTCTCCTCTCCTTCTTCTGTGCAGCCTCAGAAGAACTTCCGACTTTAAATTTTCCTTCACTCTTTTCCTTGTGTTTCTTTCGTCTACCTTCAGCTTCATTTCAAATGCTTCTGCCCTCTGTCCCTAGTTCTCCTGTCTCTGATGCATGGCTGTCTGTGTTTTCCAAAAGTCCATTAGTTGCTGGCACTGGGCTGTCTCCTCTCCCATAGACAGAGATAAAGCCGCAGAGCGGGGCTGCCTAGCGAGTCGCATGAAAATGAGAGGACAGTGGAGAGATGGAGTGGAAAGTGTGTGAGAGAGAGAACGGATGGAAACACCTTGATCCTGGCCAGAAACCCAAGAGCAATAAGGAAAAAAAAAGACACACAAAGAAGGAAAGAGAAAGACGGAAGAGGCAGGATGTGGAGAGAAAAGACGTACCAGGAAACGAAGGGAAAGGAAGACAGAAAAAAAGGAGAGACACATGGTTTCCACCAAGCGTGATGTAAAAAGAAAAAAGGCAGGTCAGACACAACCACGTATCCTGGCACAAAAGACATACATATCGTGGCTTCTTTTTCTTCTCTCAAATGCCTTCATCCACTACTTTGGCCCGTAGTTGATCTACATTCAGCAATTGAGCTTGACAAAACACAGGGGTGCTACAGTGATTCACCCCCCATTTTATCTTGGAAATTTTGATATTATCTAATGTAAGCTGGTCGAAGAGTTGGCTAGACATGACGCAAAGCAGGCAGCAGAAAAATGCACTTAAAACTTCTTTTTGCCTCTTTGTTGCAGCCAGGCATCTGGCTTTTGATTAATATTGCTGTCTAACTGAAGCAACTTTGCTCTTTGCATTTCTCTTGGCCTAATTGCCTGTGTGTTCTCCTCTATATTACTCTCAGTCAAGCTTAAGTGCATGTTAATCTTCTACGGACATATTCATGTTTTTAAAAAAGTGTATACTTGTATGTTGGGCATCAAAGAAATGAAAACTAAAATTCTACGTCTGGTCAAAAGCAACAATGGACTCAAACTCAAACTCACGTAGGTTTGGAACATGGCTTAGGAGACTCTGCCGCCCTGCGACCCCCAGATTCTGATTCACTAACTAAGGCAGCAATGCTGAACCTTTAAACTAGACAAACAACTGTGGCCTCAGTAATGATCAAAGAAACATGACTTAACATCAAGTCAGTTTTAGGAGTAGTTGTAGTTTGTAAATACGTGTTACTGTATTTACAGTAAATATTTTTTACTATGCTCACTGATCATAAGGTATAGAGGACATAAAGATGTAATAAACTAATATCATCATAGAAACAAGTATTATGGCCTTTGTTACTCACTTTCTTTCTTATGCAGAACCTATAGGCGCATTAGCCAGTATTATAATATTAATATGTAATTATATTATATGTAATCTTGTACTTGGAGTCTTTCTGGGCATCTTGTTTTTATTCTGTCTTCCCTCCTGAGTAGCCATAGAGATTTTTCTATTATCGATCTTTGGAGAAAGTACAACAATAGCAGAATGTCCCAGAAGGATCATAGAAGTAATACACAGAGCTGGAGCTGGCGAATTTTGCTATAACTAAAGACAAGGCAATTCATACGCTACAGTATGTGTGCTCTCTCACTCTCTCTCTCACAGACACACACACACACACACACACACACACACACACACCAAAGGCACAAGCTCCTATACATGCAATAAAACAGCCGACTAACTGTGGTCTTCATCCATTGACTTTCATTGATTTTCTTGTTAGGTGCTGTAATTATTACAGACGCAAGGAGTATAGCACAGGACAAAAGGGAATGAGGAAAAAAAACACATTTTGAGAGGCACACAGAAGGGAAAGCAAGGGAGGAGGAAAAAGAACAAAACTGAGTGTAAAAGAGTGTCAGATGGTTTGAGATTTGACTGGCAGAAGACACAGAAGCATAAAAAGGCAATTAGGCTTCATTATTTGATGTGGGAAGATGAGAAAATATGGACATGGATAGCAGAGAGATAATGGAATCGTTTATTTCATTATTTTAAACGCTGTGTTCTCGTTCTACTTCCTTCCTCTCTCTCCTTCTGTTCACTTGATCCATCCAGATTTGTCACATCTCCAGAAAACATGTCAGTTTTTAATCAATCACCACTTGACAGGAGCATTTTCTGTCTTTCTCTACTTCCAATCAGGCCTTTAAACCAAATGCCTTCTTCAATCCTTACCCTCTTTTTGTCTAATACAGAGACTAAATTCTCTCCAGTTTCCCTCTTCTTTATTGCTCTTTTCATCTGCCCTCCCTGAATTTGAGTCACACCACAGAAACGCTGTCATCACAGACAGAGAATCTTAACAGCAGGAAAATATGTTTGCTGTTTGGGTTTGTTGTGTTGAATCCTAATGAGCTATCAAACTCTGCAGGAAGAGAGCTTTCTCCTTTTCCAGCCAGGGTGATTTGCACTACTAGAAAATGGAAAATGAGAGAGACCAGCAGCTGAAAAGAGATTTCGGGTTTTAGCAGAGGCTGGATTATTACAGAGGATATTGTATCAGACATTCCCAGACACAGTGACAGATATATATCATGTCACCTTATGGCTCTGCAGAGATTTCATTCAAATCCAATGAAATACATAACAAACACATAAGTATGACACTAATGTTTAAAAGTCTAAAGAAACTGATGCCACAGCCCTTCTGAATATGGACCATACACACTGACTTGTACAGAAGACGTCACAAAAAGGATGAGGATCCACCAACAAGCAATAAAGGAAATTAAAGGGAGAAAAGGAGAAATAGGAGGGATAGTGGATGTTAGTGAGCGTGAGACACGTGGCTACAGGCGACTGTCAGACTTGGGCTTTGTTCGTGAAAAGTGAGGCGAGTCACGAACGCACAGATCAGTCACCCAAAAACAGCCGCCCCTGCACGGTGACCTTGGCAGGACTCAAGGTGTTCCTCACACACACACTCTGTAATCGACAGGGTGGTTAGGCGTTAGACAGGCCTCCATCATTAAGATCGCTTAAAGACATGTGCGCCACATAATTCTCCCCTTTATTAGTAATTCCCTTCATGCTTCCCTCGTGTTTCTTTTCAATCAATTCTCTTATGTTAAATTATTAATATGCAAAGGAAGTTTTACAGTGAGGGGAAAAAAGGATTTGGTCAATTAACATATCTCAGTCATTGAAGTAGAAGCTTCATTTGGAGTTCTGCCTCCCTAAATCATCGCTTTAATGCTTGATTGAGTGTTTTCTTCTATTTGATGGTATTTTACCCTCGATTATTAATGCACTCCAGGGTACCGCAAAGCATTAAGAAAATAAGGAATTTACAGTTTAATAAAACATGTTGCCGAGTTCCACCCTTACGCTCTGGACTTGCTTGTTCCCCTACATCTCAATTTTGTCCATTGCTGCATCTTCTGCATTCCCACTCCCTCCACCTGCTGTAGGGGTCTGTGTACCTCCTCTTATTGTTTCTGCTAAACATCCATCTTTCCATCCCGTCCTTGCTCGCACAGCTGCAGTCACTCCCTCTATCCTGTCATCTTACAGTCCTTCGGTCCTCCCTTTATCACCCTCCTTCCACCTTTCTAAATCTCCCAATTTGCCCCCTCCAGCTCCCAGAGCACCTATTTACCATCCGTATCACTTTCCCCTCCTCCCTTCATCTCTGTCCTGCTTGTCTCAATCATTCTCTGGAGTCCTGTGACAGCCTCACCCAGGGCAGCAGGATCCAAAAAGGACTTGGTTGATTTACTTTCTGTTCTATCCTGTGGAGGAATCACTGCAATCTTTATCGTCATCTCTGAAGTCGTTATGTGAAATTGGAGAAAGATTATAGACTTACATTATACAGCTCCTTACTTCCAGTCTCAAGATATATGTAGCAGACGTGAATACATGAAGGTAATTTTTATCATAATTTCTGGAGTCATTATGCTAAATGGACAGATGGCGGTTGGAAGACATTAAGTGATGGGACACAGGATCGTTACAGAATGGAGTAAGCATATGTAAGTAGAGTGAACAGATACGTTTGAGTAATATGGGTAAAACACTGCAAACAGTTGCGATACATGTTGGAACCATGTGGTACGGTAGAGTTGTGAGGTAAATAAACTGACATTTTGGGCCACGGTTCAAGTGCAAACAGTTCACACCTAAGAGAAGTAGCAGTAATTAGAATAAAAGTCATGACACGACAAGAAAAATGCGTGTGTGCTTCTGAGGACGGCTGTGGTCCTCTCAGCGAAGCTTGTCCCATCCATTCCCTCATGGTAATACACCAATGCAACATTTGAAATTCAAAGTGTATTTTTAATGGAAAATATATTTTTGTAAATGACACAAGAAAAGCAAAACAGTTGTGTGTGGTAAATGTCCATGTAGCTTGATTCCTCCTTTTGATCCTCAGCCTTGAGAGCAGGCATGAATCTCACAATGCTTTTTTGATGCTGAATGCCTTTCTTTACATCTGGCCTGAATTTCAGTTTATGCTACAGTCAAGGCTTCAGTAGAAAGCGGAAATCAATGTGAGATGTGGAGATAATGTAATTGGAAGTAACTGGTCATATATTTTTTAAGTGGACTAATTCTATTAGGCAGAAGGGAATCATACACACAGAAAAAACTGTCAACCTGCTCAAGTCTAAAATCACTCAGCAGTTGTCAGACTCTTGAGACCCGACAGTTTCAGTCATATATTCACACAAGTGCGCCTTCATCAGGTGTGTGTGTCTGCATGCAAATGTGGCGTTAGTTGTTTGTGTGTGAGTGCACTGCGCTTGTTTATGGCAGAAGAATTAAAATGTGGAGTTACCAACTTGCATTCAGGACATTATCAATAGAAGACATCTCCTCGGCACCGCTGGCTGTCCTGTACTTCCATATGGGCACACTCCCACCTCTGAGAATTTTCTGCCACTATTCATCTGATGGTTCTTTAGCAAGTGACAACACTTTGTATTTCTTTTTTTTGAAGATGGTCTGCAGAGGCCGACTTGTAAACTGTGAATTGTGTGTGGTGCCTTTCGCCGGCCGTGGAGCCTTTCTTTATCTTCAAACTACTTGGCATATAATCTGTAGCTCATTGATGCTCGTGTCCCCCCTCACATCTTTATGAGGACAATTTGGTTTCTTACTTGTTCAGGCAATGCTCCACCAAGTGGAGCCATTAGATGCAATATAGGGCAGAGCTGAGTAATTGCAGCTTCTTTACCAACATTGTTCATACAACTAAATGGAAATAAAAGATTACTTTTGGTTTGACCAAGGTTGAACTACTGTGTCTGAGCTATTACAAATCTAAATCTGTTATTACAGCTCTTATAAAACAGACTTTCTGCCAGGACACTTAGTAACATTTTATCAATAATTTATAATAGTTATACTTTATATTATATACTGTTATACTATATAACACTTTTAGCACAGACACATATACAATATATAAAAAGTTTGTATGGCATGATGTTGCACAGCGGCTTGTTTGCCATTTTCTATTATCCCTGTCACTATCATTTAGTTTTCTTCAAATTAACAAACGCACGATCCCTCATTGCATTTGCTGACCTCTTGTTGGTAATAAACACACCGGCAGCCAAGGAGATGTACAGGTTATGTAATTAAATGTAAGTAATTGATATTTAATTTTCGCCGTTACTTACAAGTCAGCACATCAGGCCGTTCTGATCTGTCAGCGAAAAGTCCCATCTGACATCAAAGAGCTTAATGCTCCCCCGTGAGATCATGCTAGACCACACGAACGGAGAAGACCACGACGGATAACACATCGCCTTAAACGAATACGCCATTATGTCAAACAGTGGCAAACAGCGCACTTGTCTTTGATATTATATGTGACAGCAAGTTAATGAGATATCAAGTGTGAGGTGCAACACCTCTTAGTTTATTGAATCTTGATGAGTGACTGAAATGGGAGAGACACATATATTACAGCATGACAGGTGTTACACTGCAGAACCTGCCTGGCTTGTGTGTGTGTGTGTGTTTTATCAATGCATGAAAGGTGTGTGCTTGAGTGTGTGTCTATGTAAGTCCTACTTTTAGAAATGCAAATATATGTTTGTGTATGCATGTGAGAGCCACATACGTCTGCCTGTGTATATGCAGCATTTGTCTGTGACTGATATCAGCGACAGCTCAGCCACTGACCCGTTCTGACACGTAATATTCTGCTGCAGGGGATCGAAACTGAAAGGGGAGAAAATCCATAGTGCACAGGAGACAGAGAGAAGTAAGAGGTTTACTGTGAAAGAGAAAAGACCTGGGAGGGAAAGGAAGAGCGAAAGCAGCATCAGGAATAGGGGAGAGAGACAGAGAGAGCATGACACTGAGAGGAAAAATATATCAAGTTCTTAACTTCGCAGGAATCAAATATAGCAGAGGGACAGAACTGAAGTAGACAAACATGTCCAAATAAATCAAATGCCAGAGACAGAACAAAAAATGTCTTCGTCTGACTGACTCAAGGGGTTCGTTAATGACATCACAGCCATCCAAATACCCTCCAGCTTGAAAATGCTATTCCAGGTACTGCTCACTGGCTTCCAAATATATTAGTCAGTCTGAGAGGAAATCAAAGTTCAACATGCCCACTTTGAAGGATGTTTTAGTTGATCCTTTCAGTTCGCCAACTACTGGAAGTTTGCAAAGACCTTGGGCTCAGGTTCTATTGAAGGTGTCCTTTTAGCAGAACAACTAATTATTTAGCCTCAGGGATTTCTTTTATTCTCTACGTGGCAATCTCAAAGGTGAAATTATGTTTTAAGAGTTTTCTCTAAGAGTGAAATAAATTTCAAGTGGTAAATGTGGCAGGGGATGTGAGGGATTGTGTGAGACAACTGGCTAAGGAAAATGAAAGTAATTCTTGCTAAAAACCAAAGATGGCAACAGCAGCAATGGTGTCACTGCAGCAAAAAGAAGGCATCAGCTTGTGTCAATGCAGCTAAGAGAGAGGGACAAGCATTAGTGAACCACTAGAGTGCACCCTGTAGCCTTTAAACACAGTGCAGATGGATAAGACACTGGCAGAGAGACTGGGACGTGCTGAAAGGGAAACTATAAGGACAGGTGGAAAAAGAAAGAATATAAATATGAGCTAAAGCTGGAGAAGCTGACAGAAAATAGAAAAACACTATAGAGAAAAAATACACACATAATCAGTGGTGAAGAAATGCAATGGAGGGGGGTCTGGGTAAAACAGAACAGGAAAGAAAGGAGTAAAAAAACATCACATCAAGAGAGACAGTCACAGGAGATGATCAGAGTCATTTCTGTCATGTAGAATTTATCCATGAAAAACAGATCCTGGATCATAAGACTCCCTGCTTATGACCAGCCCTTCATCCTGTTCCGTCTCCTGTCAAACTCTGCCTGCTCACACTCTACTGCTACTGAGAAGCAACCTTTGTTATGTGACATAGTCATCATGGATCATTCAGTCTGAGTTATCCTTAAAGAACCCTCCACCATTTCTTGGAAGTCAGAAGTGCCAACACGTCACAGGTCAGCCACAGGCCAACTCTTTAACTATGTTTAACTTAACTGTGTTGAATGTATTTACTGCTGACAAACACACAATAATACACTGATTTTAAGAAATGAGTAGCTTCTTCTACAAAGGGAAAATGGCTCAGGAGTGGTTTGAAAAGACTTGTTGACCTCCAAAGATCTCAACTGAATCGAGCACCTGTGGGGTGAGGCTCCACCTTACAACCAAAACGATCTGCTGCTAACATCCTGGAGCTAGATACCAGAGGACCCCTTCAGAGGTCTAGTGGAGTACATGCCTCGATAGGTCAGTAGGCAGGTGGTCAGGTTGTGCCTGTGCCTGACAGTATGTATGCAGAGTCCATGAGCCATTGATCTTCTGCAAGCCTAAAGAGGTTGACGATGTCCCATCCAAACTCTGACACTAGTCACTTATATGTTGCAAGGATGCTTGAAGGTTACTTTCATTTGGTCTGATCCACTCTGCTAGCAAGCAGTGGAGTGAATCCAGCATGAGAGTCAGTGTCTCTGGCCATGCGCTCACTCTAAGCCTGCCGACCTCGTCTAAACGGTCCAGTCCACATCTCCCCCAGGGGCTACTGCTGAGGTTATCACCTACAGGCACTTGTTGGGACATGGAATGCAGCACTGACATACTATATAGTGTAGCTGATGGTTTTCCAGACACGGCTTTAACACAAAGGAGATCAAAGCACACAGTGATATGTCCCACATTTTAAAGAGATTTTAAAGTAGATCTTCTAACCAGAAATGCCAACACTGTTGACTGTGTGCGTGCTTTACATTGGATTAACAATTTTCTATGTCTTTCTTGTTCGATGATTTGCATTTGTACTGTATTTACAATACTGTTGTTTTGTGTATTGAGTGTAGCTTATTTTTTATTAAGAATATAATAGAAATATATACAAATACAGCTTCATAAATGTATCAGAATCACACTTATGATTCCGGACACGATACTAATCAGTTAAACGTCCATAAACACCCTGCCATGGAGAACAGTGTGTGTAAGAGCGGTAATAGTTGTGCTTATGCTTTTATAGGCTGCATTTATCTCATCATTTTAAAAACACCACCCACTGCTTTAATCCCTCCTCCCGACATTTTCCAATGTTGGCTACAGCTCAAACCTAATATATTCTAGAAGGAGGAGGGGTAAAGTGAGACCCTTACTGGAGGAGAGCAGAGCTATGCAAACAGAAAGTGGGATGCGTGCAAATGAGATGCAGCAGTCAGGTATTTATGATGCTGGGTAATCACCAAGGAAATTAAGTATTTAACCGTGCATGCGTTATCTGTGTATCATTAACATCATTTAGATGGATTTATCACCTATCAACACAGGCAACCCTGTGGCATGAGCTGTATGTAAAAACAGGCCTACGGGTGTGTACCATCACAAAGTATTGTATACCATGTAAATATTTTATCTATACATATTAAATACTGTATAAATTAGCAGTGAAAGCTTACAGGCATATGGAAATTCTCACTACTGGGCGATATTATACATATTCATATATAGATAGATAAAGGAAAGCAGGACACTGCCGCCCGGTAGAGGTAGACGGCCACCCACACTGAGCCTAGTTCTGCTGGAGGTTTCTTGCATTAAGCATTGCTGGGTTTCCTTCTTAATAAAGGACTTGACCTAAAATGTTAAATGCCCTGAGATGGGCTTTTTGTTATTGAATTAGACATGAGTGTCAGGGTAATTAACACTTACAACCTTCATTCCATGCTCTCAATGCTGGCAAGGAGGAGTAAAGGGAAACACGACAATCTTGCAGTGACCACAACACTGTTTTGGTTTTCGCGAGCAATATCTCCTCATATTAACCAACATGCTGAGGTCAAATAACATCAACATTCATATGTAAAATCACATTTGTACACATATGCCATCATCTGACATGTAGGGTATTACTTTAATGTCTGTGTTGTCCTTAAATTAAACACGTTTCAGGGAGAAATGAATAATGGCTTTGATGTTCCTGCTGCCTGGTTTCCTGCCAGTCAGGTAAAGTGTAAAAAGTAAAAACCCTACCTTGCGAATTCCTTCTTTCGACTCCTCAACATTATTATCTGCTCCTCCAGTGCGATTAATCATCCGCCACATCTGGGAGTACATCGGATCTCTCTCAAAAGGGTTCATGGCCTTGGAGCGCACCTGATCATATACAGCCGAGTCCAACACCGTACCATAAGGCAACTCTGTCTGTTTGGATAAGTCCTGGAGAGACCTGTTGAGAGAGTGATTAGATGAAGTTACTGCTTGATTTCTTCACAGTAGTCGGTTTATCTCATGCGACATGCAGAGACTTGACCAAATGGTCGTCATCACCCCAACACCTGGCTACTGTTACGAAGATACTGCAGTAACAAGTGCACTTCAAGTAATCCACTAATGCAGCTAGATGCTGCACAAATACACTCCATCCCCTCAATGACTACCCAGACTAATGCAATGCATGGCAGGTAGTCTTGGGGTTTCTCACTTCAAAAACATTAAATGGGTCAAGTGAACCATCTTAAACTCAATATCATGTATTGCACACACTCAATATTTACCATTTCTTTTACAGACTAAGTCAGACAAAGACTGTACGTAATGCAGTTGGCTCAAGAATGGCCTGATGCATGACTGTGCACAAAAACAAACAAAAAGGCGACAGATTAAAAAGAAAACTCATCAGCACTGCGGCTTGTGCTTTGGCCCTCTCAGGCTTGCAGGTGCACACATGGTGAATTCTCTTTATTACTCAGTAATGTTTTGGTAACTCCCAGTGTAGTGTTCAGAGCGACCAGCTGTGGTTCACACCATCTCTTTGCCTGTGAATAAATGATCTGGTCTAAACTCCCCATGGTCCAACAGAGGGAGTTGGCAGCAACATGCAATTGACATGGAATAAAAATGGGGGAAAAACAAACTAAAAACAAAATATGTGAGAATGAAAGTCAAAACAAGTTATGACAGCAGGACTCATTTCACAACGGTGAACAACATTGTGCTGTTTGTGTATTTGTACATAGTTTGCAACTACAAAATAAGAGAGACGATAATGAAATGAGTAGACATGGGAAAGTAGAATCACTATTCTGCCTCCTCTGTTCTCCGTTTCTCTCACCTCTCACCCATAAACTGACACCTCTGGGGGAATACAGAAGCCATGGTTAATTATAAGGCAACAGTGCTTGGGAGTTTAGCCTCTGAGGAATGTAAAGGCGAACTATCACAGGAACTAATTACTGTTTGTTTGTAGTTGCCACATACAGTACAGCACCACCCATGGATTTGAAAGCCCCCATTTATGAAACAAAACATGCACATAAAGTAATCTCAACATGTGCTGCTTGATAAAGAACAGCATGTGTGCAGCATTTTGCTTCATTAATTCTGCTGTTATACAACTACAAGTAGCTTTAGCAATGGGAATACATAAGTAGGCTCTGTTTTCATTATTACAAGGCTGCTCACTCAGACAAAAACACACACCAAACACACATTTGAAAGCTTGTGACGTGTGGTTGCTCTCTCTCCGATGCTTTGCTCAACTATCTCTTTAACCTGCTCTGAAAAAATCCTTTGAAATTTTTAATGAACTCTGCCATGAACATGAATCTTTTACTGCTGTCAATTAATCTTTGGCCTTAATAATCTCTCCTCCCCGCCACTCCCACATCAATATGTAGGCCTGTCAGCACACTCTTTGACCAGGGTTCCCTCCTCTGTGAATTGGTTACACTTGGTAGTAAGTCTAAGCTTGTTATTTTATGGTGCATGCGTTGAAGAGTTTAAATTTTACTTTTAAAAACACATTCCAGAAAAAAATATAATTGATGGTGGTTTTAAAGTAGTTCTGTAAGAAAGAATACTGTACATTTGGTTTACAGGACAAAGTCAAAAAGCAAATACTAGTACTAGTACTAGATTGAGAAGCAGAAGGGAAAGAAGGTACGTGTCTGAAAAAATGTGAAGTATTGTTCATAGTTTAATACTGCTAACTACAGAACAGACTGTAAAACTAATTAAACTTGATTGACTGTACTAGCATTACATACATTACATACTAGCCAACACACTGTGTAAACACACCTATGAATAAATGCCGTTAACACACATCAACGCTGTTGTATGTCACTCACACAAATTCAATAGCTGAAGCTCTCGAAATACATACAAGCTTGTTGATTCAAGCTTGTTGCATGTAAGACTATTCAAGAACAACAACAACGTAATAGATGAAACAGCAGAGTTATTAAGAGCTAATTCACGGTGCTTCCGCTTTGGCACACTCAGGCTTGCAAGACACATTGTGAATTGTTTGTTTTGGTAACTCCCAGAATAGTGTTGACAGAGCGACCAGCTGTGGTTCACACCATCCCTTTGCCCATAAATGAATGATCTGATCGACACTCTCCTTGGTCCAGCAGAGGGACTTGGCAGCAACGTGTCATATGCATGGAATAAACATGAGAATAGACTATAATGAAAACGAGTTGTGCGTAAGTGTTTGTGTGGTTGTTTGGTGTGAACTGAACGTTTGCATGTGTGTATGTGTGCACGTTCTTGGGTTTCTCCCATGTGTGTAAGCTAGCTAATTTTGCAACCAATTATATTCCCTCTAAACAGCTCAATGAACAAGTAAATGAAGTGAATAGCAGTTGAATGTATCTTGTGAAAAATTGTGCGTGTGTGGTGACAAAACTGGAGACACACTTTAATGGACGTTAAGAAGAGTATATTTCATGTCCACGCATGGAAATGACCCCACAACTCAAACTTAATAAAGCCAAAGGCCAAAGGTGATCTTGGCTCTGCAATGCTGTGAATAAATTAATTAGTTTGAAGGCAGTCAAGCCTTGATCAGTTCATTAACAGCAACACATGCTGACAACAACCTTGAAGCAGCAAGTAATCTATGAGGCCTAAAAGTGAGGCAATGCAAAACAAAGCAGTTTGATTTAATTAGCATATGTGTTAACGCCACTGTGAAAACAGCTATAGGATGACTTCCCTTAAAGATGGATCAGTCTCAAGCAGATGAGCTGACATCAGAGTGGCCACAGCTAAAACAGACATGCAGAACAATCACCTACTGTACCAACATAAGGTCGCACGCAAGTGAGCAGAAGGCATTGAACACTGATTGAACACGGCGCACTTAGCGACCATAAAACGCAACATCTCCTGCACGAGCATCAGCCAGGAAGGAAGCGTTTTACCCTCCAACGCTCTCTTTCAATCTTCCCATCCAGACTAATTCTTCCGCTCCATCTCTCTCCTCTCTCAATGGTAGCCGCCTCTTTTCTCACTTTCCTACCGCCCCAAAATCCATTTCTCATTCACATTCAATGCCAGACTCTAAACCCTTCCCCCATTTCCATCGTTTCTAGCCTTCTTTATGTGTCCTGTTCTCCTCTAACCTCCTCCTCTGTCCTTCCCTTTTCTCTTTAACCCTCATCTGTTCCTGTAGACGCTTCTCATTTTCACTTTATAATGTCTTTACTGTTTCGTCTCCCTCTTTGTGTTTTGCTCTCTCTTTGTCACTCTCCACTGCCATCCCTGACTGTTTTCCTAAAGGATTCATAGTGAAATTGAGGGAAAACATCCAAGCGTGAAATAGTCCAGAGAGGGTTCTGAACGCTCACTTGTTATTTCATTTCCAGGATGAAACAAGAGCATTAATACTTAAAAACCCTGTCGTTCCAGACGGTTCGCTGAGACGCTAAGATGAGCAACGCCGCCATCCTTCTCTGGCCGCGTCTTTCTTTCCTGCCCGTGCATTCGCTTGCTTTCTCTTCTCCCCACTTAATGGATTCACTCAATCACTCACAAATGCCTTCACTCTTCTTCCATTATGAGTAATATATTAATCAAGTATTAACTGATGAAAGTGCATGCTAATCTCAACACTGGTGTCGCCTTTTATCACACGGCCACTCCACTCTTTTTTGTTGGGCTTTATGATTGCGCTCAGTTTATTTGGGCTGTGTTCCTTCATATCACTCATTCCACCACCCATCTTTGGAGGCCTAAGGCCATGTGGTTGCTGCTGTTTAGGTGGTAATTATGCTACTAATGACCCCAGAAGAGTCAACACATTAAAGATAATGCATTCAAATTTATGGAAATCCTTAATTAGCTCAATGGATGCTGAATGAGGCAGCAAACTGAGAGGCTCTTCTTAATGACAGGAAATTTGAGTGAAACAAAAACAAACAAAAACAGAGGACAGACAATAGAAAACAGGAAAAGTGGGTCTTTCTATGTATTTTCTAAGGTGACGCAGAAGAATTTGAAATTAAGGAAAAACTAAACTGTGCGAAAACATGAAAGCAGGAAAGGCAGACAAAAGTGAACCAAGGGAGCTGGTCTGCCGAGGACAGGAAAGAGAGAAAACAAGCGAACGACAGACGAACTGACAGAAACAAATTAAGAGACAGATAGTGATGAGATTTAGAGAAATAAATGTTGTTTATTCCAAAGCCAAGCACAATTAACTATGGCACTGCCGGGCATAGCGGATGCTTCTGCATGCTGATTAGTCCAGTGAGAGATGAGCATTTCCTAGTGCCACCAGGAGAGAAGCTGGCAAACATATTATCCCAGGGATAGATAAACACAGGGCATATTGCTTCGGGAAATAACATGTTTGCAAAATCACAGCACAGAGAGCAGAAGGCTTTGCTAGATTTCCGTGCTACATTGTCTGGTCCTGACCTGAAAAAAAAGGTCTTGCTGACTGTGCTAATGTGGACAATATTTCTTCAATGTCTCTAAAGAGGGTTTATAGCGATGTTGGTTTAAACACGTTTACAACCTCAAAATATTTATTGCAAATGCATTTGGGAAGTTTTGACAGATGCAAAGAGTCTTTCCCAGCTGTGACGTGAGAAAGGTAAAACAGAAAAATCTACTGAATTAATTTAACGCACACACTGCTCCAGAGAAGAGCGCATCAAGAATGCGCCTTAGATGAGACCAGGGCCCACTGGATGAAAGATGGAAACAAAGACAAAGACAAAGTTTGCTAAGCTGGAAATGTGTTACTTCACCTGCTTGCCCACATTAAGGGTAATATGCACAGAAAGAATTTGTTTCTAAAACTATGTTTACAGAAACAATATAATAAAAGGTTTACATTGCTGCTACTTTCCTACTTCATCCACCTCTTCATTCAGGATGACTGTTCTTTCCTGATGCGTCTGAATGAGGTGATTCCATGATGCATTCTTATGCTGAGTGGGTTATCATTCAGTGATCTGACAGAAAGCAGTTGTAGCGAGGCCATGCAATGTTCCTCTGTGATAAATGGGGTTTTCTGAACCTTTAATGTGACTATTAGTGTAATTTTGGTCCAGTATAAACGCAGCTGCCGTCTTCTATGTGTCGCCTCATTTTCTCTCACCATTTCCCCTTATCTTCCCTATCTACACACACACACATATACGGAATGATAGCCTCAGACAGGAAATTACTATCTCATGATGGGTGAAGAAGGAGGGTGTGAGAAATAAAGAAATGATAGAGGGGAAGGAGAGTATAGGGAACTTTGTGTGTGTGTCTTCTCATGCATTACATCTGCCTGGAAGAATGGATTTCCACACTGAGCAACAATCTGGCGCAATCTGGGAAAGACTGCAGCATGTCTCCATGCGTTAGCAACATTCATCATGTACGGATAACTGTACACAGGCTGTGGTGACAGACTTAGCATCCAGTATATTCTATGTGTTGTAGGCTCATAATTGTATGACATGTCGAATCGCCGTACACATCTAATATTGTGTGATGTGATATTAACAACATTGGTTTTCTTCTGTGCTATAATGTAGACAACACGTATGAGCTTACAGAAAGAACCAGCATGTGGACAGACTGAAGGCGTTTTACTTACTGTATGGAATTTTCTATCCGTGTGATGGTGAGAAAGGCTGCGAGATTGGCCGTATATGAAGAGATGACAATCAAAGCAAACATCCACCAGACTCCCATCATCATCCTTGTAGCTAGCGTGGTGTATGGTACCTCCCCACCTGAACAGAAGAAAAGAAAAGTTAAACAAAAGCACAGTAACAGGAAATAAAGCAAAAGGTGCAGTGTCACATCATCAAGCAACTCACTGCTGCAGGCAAAAGCTGCGGAAAGCGAAACACATCCTGAAAGATTATGTTTGGATTAACACATCACATGGCAGAACGTGTAGAGACCTAAATCTATACGCTCATCTAGAAAGACATTAAAAAGCAATCTTAGCTGCGTCTTGTGTTGAGAGGGGAAAGTGGCCTCTCTTTTAATGTTTTAAAAGAGATGCTCTCAAAGCGCCAGCAATCATAGCTGTTTGGACGCAAGTTAAAACATACAACCTGCAATGAATTATCTTGAAACCCATCGCTGAGCTTGAGCAAAGCCAACACAATGCGTAAATGCTTGTCAGGTCTTACCATTAGGATTTAATGTCTGAGTCAGCCTGGAGCACATTACAATGATAAGTGGCTTGCCCGTCTCCAAATATAAAACCTCTTTATCCCTGTTTTGTGTTATAAACAGCTTTTGTAGCCTTGTCCTCTGAAATCTTGCACCACAATGAAAAGAAAAGTGCCTCCTCTTTCTGTGAGCTTCAAAATGGCTGTCACTCTGAATCCGGCCCTCAAAAAATCGTATTTACTTGTAATTTAACCAGTAAAGAAAATAGCACGCTCTTATCTTTCTTTTCTCAGGTAGATGGCCGGATGATCACACACAGCTTACCGACGATCATGTATTTATACTTATTTCAATATGCATATAAAACATACACAAACACACAGTGAGAGAGTCTTCTCACTGCCTTTATAGCCTCATTCATTCTTGCAGCAGGGAATCACTGTTATGTCAAGGCAGAGCAACAGGCACTCTCTTCTCGAGTCCTCCAGCTGAGACTCAAGAATATATGACGCCCACATAATCCCATCTTCCCGTTATCTAGCGTCTCTTCTCCTCTCCATTGTATTCCTGCTTTTGCCATCTTGCCACCATCTTCTGCCTCTCGAGCACTTGATTTAATTCAAATTTGTACTCGGATCCCTCAGACTCTCAGTCTCTGGGTTTGCTGCGTGTTTCTAAAGCAAAGGATGCTGTTAAAAATCAGGCTTGAGCAATAGTCTGAATAGAGAATAACGTGTGAATTTGTGTGCATGTAAATCTCTGACACTGCCTCCATTTAAAGTCAGGTCAATACTAATAATATTTTACATGTGTTTTATCAAATCAGGTAAAAATGGGATGAGATGTGTTGTCTTTCAGCTTTTCTGGTGCATTACATGTTCCTGGTTTACATGCAGGCCTTCAGCGAGACAGGCTTGTTGTTGTTGCTGCCTTTGCCTGCACCTCAGCCTCGTCTGCCACCTTGTGAAGCTTATAGAGAGTCTAAGTGCAACTGCATCATTCTGAATGAACCTGAGAATCCCACCAGACACACGCCTGAGAATAGTCCAACCTTAGCCTGTGTTGCGAGAGTCGCATCCAGACTTTGTGAACGGACGGAAGAAACGCGGCTTGAGGTGGGCGAAGTGCGGGGGTGCCTCTGTTGAGCGGGACGCATGACGTGACACTGCAGACATCACATTCTAAGAGGAGTAATATCTGGGGTGTCTGATCTGACATCTGCATTCTCACTCAAGCAATTTAAAGATGGAGGCATATGTAGTTACATATGCTAGACAGAGAATAAAAAACCTCCCTTTGCACTAAAGACATGTAGGCACCATTCTACGATAAACATGACCTACCTATCGTAAACAGCCTTATCAGTAAAGCACGTAAATAATAATGTCGACCAGGCCCATAGATCAGCTATTCATGAGGATTTATGTGAATGTGTCAGTGGGCAGATGAATGCAACCGGCAGGCACATATGCTTTTTCTCATAACATGGGCTGCCAGAAATGTCCAAATATATGCCAAACCATGACTGTATTATCGTGGACTTCAATAGCTTCTAAAACATGACCTTTGTGAATCATTCCACCCGCAGAACGTATTTTAGGATATTGGGTTTCATACTGGCTATATCCATGCCGGTCCGATTAAGTTACCAGGAAAAAAAAAAACGAAGAGAAAAAGACTATTGTCAAGTCTCTGAACAATTTTTATGTTGATTTCTGGCAGCAAAAGTGACTTTTATAAAATATTTAACACAGTAGGGAAATGACTCAGTTAAGTGCTGACATCTCACTGTCCCACTATTTGAAGGTGTGTAGAGCTTTGTTATGCAGCTTTATAGTTCTCTCTGTCCCCAGATAAGGTCTACATCAAATCAAGATCAACTACAACAGACTTTCTGAAAAGGTCATATAGACAGGAAGGGAGATAGTGGTACCATTCCTGTAAGGCATTATATAAGCTTGGATTTATGAAGCTCAATAAAACCAAGTGAACAGCGAGAAGTGGCTCTTAAAGGTCTTTAACACGGTTTATTTGAAGACAAGCCTGCCATAGATTTTTAACGTCCTAAAATGTCAGAAACTTTTCTGCCAGGTGGTTGTGAACAGCTCTGAAACTGACTGACTGAACAGACGTCTGAAGGCCCAGCTGCCCACTTTGACCTCCCCACCAGAAAAGAACAAAGAAGTCAGTTTATAAATACGTCCAATAAAACTGGACTGTTAATGAAAAAGGGTTTGAAGAGGTTGACATAGTGACAGCATGTTAGAGTCGTTCCTCTCTAGTACTTAGTAAAGTTAGATGTTACACCTGTGCTTCAGGAAAACAAATAGAACTAAAGAGAACTGTCCTGTGACTCTTTGTTGGGCTCAGAATAAAGGAGCTTCTCTTCAAGGTGTTCTTCTAGGTACCTTTTTTCTTTTCATCTCGAGCTGCAATTGTGAAAAGCTCCCGTCATCGGTGAGAGCGTACTGTCTCCGTTTGCATGTGTGCATGTTTACGGCTTCCATAGGAGGCAGAGCTAACACAATGCTGTCTTTGTGCAAACCAGCTTCAAGGTAAGCGCTCAGTAGTTTTCCATTCTTCCCATGACGTCTTTGCTGTGTTCTCGTGTAGCTGTGAGCAAACAGCATGTGTCTCTTTTATTTTCCTACTGCGCTCGAAATGAGGAAGCAAAATCTGCAACTGTAATTAAACGACCAGAAAAAATGGACACGTGATTCAATCCAATTACTCCATAAACGTAAACTACTTCACAGCTTAAATTTCTGCGGTACTTTCCTTGACTCCTGGGTCACATACGGCCGTGATTTGTTGTTGCCAGACTCTAACTACGGGCTTACTTCTCCGTCAGCCTTGTTTGATTAGCTGGATTGCTGGATGTCAACATAACTGATGTTAATTAGATTGTTGGCTGGCTACCTGCTCCCTTGGCTGTGTGACTGACTGATTGATTGATTTGCTACATTGCTGGCCTCTGAGACAGCCAACAGTCTGCTCTCCATTTCATGACTCGCATATCTGCTCCCTTCAGCTGCGTTTCTGCTTCTCCTCCAGTATTATGATCTTATTTTGTGTTCTGAAATTCTAACATTTCCAAATCTCTTTCATTCACATAACTATACTGCACAATAGAACAGAATAGAAAACCTTTTTGGATGTTTTCTACTGTCCTTCAAAGGGTATTGCTAAGCTTTTATCTCAGTGTTCTATTAATACTGTCTAAAAAGGCATCAAGCTACTGTCGTCTACTTTAGCCTGCTAAGCACTTCGGGTAGTAATTAGTCACTGTTCTGTTTTCTAATCCTCGGTTTTCATTAAAATACTCTCACTTCCTGCCTCTCATTTATTCTCATCTCCTGTCTTCCTGGCTTTTGCTTCATCTAGTTACGTCAAACAGATGGATATTTCAGTGTGTTATTGCGGTTGTGCTCTGTAAGAATTAAAGCTAATCAGGAACAGATAAAAGTGCTGGGCTGAAGAAAGTCCTTGATTTTTGATAACATACAGTGGCTTTCATTTGCTAAGAACTAAAAAAGCGAGTACTAAGGTGAACGAATCACCGCATTTCATTTCATTGGTGGCTGTTCTAGTTGATCTATACAAAAACTGCATCATCAAAAATAAGTGTCAATATAGTGAGGGCAGACATTTCAATGAGCTTTTATGTGTTTTAGTGTCTGTTTATTATACATAGCTTTGATGGTCTTAACTAGCAACACATTCCATATTTAGGCAATCACACAAAAGGCAACACAAAACCCACATCATGTTCCATTCTGCTCTTTTATGCACACCTTCAGTAGCAGCTTGTCGTATTTGGCAGGTGAGATATTTGTGTCTATTTTTAAAAAAAACACAAACCTAACTTCACTTTACTCTTACTTTACGCTTAAACATCAGTTTGAGAGGGTAACTGTCATGAACACAGCTTACAGAACAGCAATAACTAAAACCTCACCCTTAGGAGAGGAACTAAATGGGATATTAATAAAAAGCCTAATTAATTACCATAACCTTCATATGCTATGGATTATCTGTACTCAAGACAGGCTTTTCTTTCTTGTTGCCCTTCAGAAATTAGCATATACATACAACTGGCACCTATACACATCAAGTCTAGCATCCTCTCTCACACACATACACAGAGAGACCTGATTTCCTGTAGGCTGTTGTATTCCCTATATTATACACAGATTGTATTGATCCATATATAGGAGGCGAGCAGAGAAACACAGTCTGTAAATAAGCCCAAAGAAAATTCTGCTGACTCCATCATTTTTATGTTCCTTTCAAGTGTGAAAAGGAGGCAAAAGTGCTGATGAGGCTTGAAGAAAAGAGGGGGAAAGAGGATAAATGAATGTTTCTATAATAAGTCCAATGTCAAGCAAATTCTGTATGTGCTGCAATGCGCGCACACACACACACACACACACACACACACACTACTTGAGTTATTCTACAAAATGCCTTTTGAATTTAAAGTTACTACACTAACGTATACACACATGCATTGATACACAATAAAAAGGTTTATCGCAGGTCTCCACACTTGGCCCGGGGCAGTTTCACTTCATTCATTCCAGGGAATATAAAGAAACTCTCAAAAGCAAAAAGTGGCCACTTTTAATAATGCACATTTACAAGCCATGAAGAAACATGTTGGTCAAAGTGTCTCCGAGGGGTAGACACAAGAGTAAGAGTGGCTGAGTTTCGAATAATTTAGCAAAATGATATATTTACTCGATACAATGCAAAATTAACGATTAGGAAAAAGCTTACTCGTGTCTTTGAAAGAGCATGACTGCAAAGAAATAACCACACTGACAATCATTGTCTGAAAGTAAGTACTAGAATTAGTAATGAGAACTTTTTCCACATGAAAACAGATACGTGAGGCAGGCAGCCAAGTTAATTCATGCATCCTGTGACTTTCTGTGTGACTATTTTTTTTAAATAACATAAGTATTAACAGGATTTTAAAGCTAACAGAAACAGAAAAATGATGCAACAAAGTGAAGAGAGTTGGACACACAAAGCAAACATCTATTTGCTAAGTTTTAAATTAATTTCAATTCCAAGTAAGTGCCATCAAAACTCTCTCTGCCAATTTGTCCAGATGTGAAAGATGGACTGTAATATCTTCCAAGGGGGACAACAAGAGTGAAATGAAATACAGCAAAGTGTTTTCTGTTTCCGCTGAACACACACGAGCACAAAGAGTCTTCCTACAGTATTTTTATGACACACACAATGCTGTTCTCGCACACATGCAGACTTGGCTGATATCTACATGGTGAGCATGCTCTGAAGCACAGCTAAGTGGGGGAATAATTTGCATTTCAATCTTTTAATTTGCTCCCTTTTTGTGAAATTGACTCGACTTCCACTAGCTAAGCGCAGTGAGCACAAAACCCCATTTCTGCTTCCTCCCTAAGGGGGCTTCTGAACAATTTGAATATCTTTTTCCCCCCAGTTGAACCCATATTGAAACTTATATTCCTATTACACACATTGAACTCTTGTTGGGTTTAAAGTTAAGTCATGTTCTCAATATGTCGACTCTGCAAAGATAGAGTTAAAGGCATACTACGCTCAGAATTCAGGACTGGACTCTTAAGTTGTAAGTTAACTTACTCTTAAATATGTGACGGGAGAAATAGAGACAGACGACAACACTTTGATCACTCTGTCTGATAAGGCCTTTTTCAAGGTGCATATAGGTTGTAGTATGCATCCTTTGCAGACTCCTCCTTCTGTGCATTATGTCATTAATGGTAGCAAACAGCAGTTAATGTCTCATTATTGCTCTGCTTCTGAGAACAAGTATTTCTGATCTTATTATTTCATCTAATGAAGTACGATCTACTCAACCCTCTCACATGCCAGCCTTTATGGGAGGTTTTCATTGTGTGCATGTGTGTGTGTCTTCAATCAGACATCACTGTGTTGCAGAGTTATTCTAACAACCTTTGTATTGCGCATTTAAGTCCAGGTCCGGAGCAATTTGTCAGCATCAGAAGTGAATCGCTACCAATATTAAATATTGATGCATCATTCATGAATATGAATAACTTTATTAAAGCAAATAACCGCAATACCCACACTCACCCAGCACATATTACTCTAAAATGAATGAATAATACACTAAATAATGTCTGGGCTGTGTGTGCAGCACAGACAAATTAAAGTTCTCTCCTTGAAGAGCAGCGTCTAACTCAGGTGCTGCTCAGGGACCACACTGAGAATAGCTATATTAGATGCAGTGCAATATGCCTTTCATATTCTGAGAAATAACAAAATAAAATAACCTTTTAAGAATGTAAATAATTTTTCTTCACATTACACAGGGCTTACGGAACAAAAAAGTGTTTTTGAATTTGTCCGCTCTAATGACACCTGAAACCGAAAAGTAAAAAATGTTTCCTATGAAAAAGCTTCTGTAAGTGTAGTTGCCAAGTCACTGATTAAAACTTTGTTATGCTAAGTGTAATCAAGACCTCTCCTGCTGTAATCAAAAATTTGGATGGCACCCATAAAACAACTTTAAACACGCTTGATTAAAAGTGCACCTGCTGTTAGTGAGATACTGTAAATGCAATAAGCCAGAAGTTACATTAGCTGAAGACTTTGGCATCTACATAATCACATTCTTTCTTTCTTTCTTTTTTTTTTTTTTTTTGGTGCGATTCAAGACAAAACACAATATTGTTTATAAAGATCTAGCAAACGCAAACAAAAAGGCAGTGGGGTGGAGGTGTGATTGATTCTTTGCAATGCTAGTTTGGTAGGCGAATGAAACCGCACTTTCTCAAGAACTTAACCATCACAGTGACACAGACACTACATACACACACACGCATATAGAAACTGGCAACTTTTGAGGATGATCCTGGTGCTTATAGAAAACCAGAGAACATTTTGTTGTTGACACACTAGGCACATCTCTGAATTGTAAACTTTATGCATCTTCGTGTTCAACATTAGTGGCCTGCTGGATTTTAATAATGGTGGCTTGAAAAATTGCTAACCACATGGAAAATCCTTCTTCTGGCTGATAGCCAGAGGTGGGCATCGTACAATGGAGAGATTGAAGAGGCAGAAGGCAGGAGAGGTGCTGGGGAGTAATGTATGCACTCTGTCATTCCCCTCCTCCCTTTTTCTATTCTCTCACTTCTTCCCTCTTCACCCTGGCCCCAACACTGTGATATGCCTTCCCCAAGTTGTTTATAATCACTAGGACACCGTCGGTCGAGAGCGATTGAAGCGCTAGAGGAGAAATAGATGGTAAAAAAATAAATGATTCCTGCAAGTCATCAGGTGGTATATGGGTATAATCTGAGGCAGTGGAGGTGCCTGCTCGGTGGTGAGATTTGAAGCTTTACAAGAAAGCCACATATATATAAAACCCTCTTGGATGTGCCCACCGCTCGACTGGCTTCAAAGCAACACTCATCTAAAGCTACTTTTAACTGCAGCATGTCAACAAGGATAGGGGGAAAAGGAGAGAAGGGAAGGAAGGGGTGTGGAGATGCAGGCAGGGAATCTCACGGAGTGTGTTTGATGCAGATGAGTTGGCTTATACAATAATTCTGTGCGCCAAACCTGCAGGAAACAACAGCTCCTGTATCTGACTAATTTTTCATCCCTGTACCAGCTGTCCCTATTTATTTCACTCAAAACTAATGAATAACAGTGTGAAGGCATACTTTTATTTGAGTTTTGTGGGTGTGTTTGCCTTTGATTTCGTTTGCCTCCCGAAGTCTCTGAATCTGTTGACTCAGACAAAAAAATAAAAAAATCAATAGCAACCAAAATACAGCCTACATTTAGAGTTATTTTACTATTATTCCATCTTGTTCCAAACTTAAGGTCAACTTTAGTTCTGGGGCTTAAAATAACTTAAACTAACTGCTATTTGTGTGGCGCTACTGTAGTTATGGTGTAGTTTGGTGTAAGCTATGTTTAAATGAAACCTGCGGTGTCATATTCTGTAATCAGTGCTATGCTTAAACGCTTCATCATAATCAAGCACATTATGTAGCCTGGAGATGCTGGAAAGTGGTAATTACATTACTTATAATTGTAGATACAGAAGATTAGGGTGTTTGCCAAAACACTGACAATCATGTGATATTTTATTGTTTAAAGAAATCCTCACTCTCCTATTTCAATTTATTTCTGGTTTTTCCACTAAAAGTCTAGCAGCATGTGACCTTTCAAAATTAACAATTATGTTCAGCTTGACATTTAATTAAACAATCTGATAAGTGTCTATTAGATCCTTGTGTATTTGTAGAAACTTTGAGATGCTGTATGTAGACCTCCTTAACATACTTTGAAAGCTTAGCGATTTGTGACAAAGAGCTGTCTGTTATGTTTCACAGAAAACAGAGACTTGCTAATAAAGTCATGTTTTAACCACGCTGTGAGATTTAGTTACAGACTATGAGAAAGTTTTAAACGTGTCATAATAGTCGATAATCATCTAAAACTTACCATCACGTGGCGCTTCCCTTTCTGACGGCACAAAGACAGCAGAGCGACAACATGTTATCTTTTTCTGTGTGGCTGACCTCGAGGTTCTGATTTTGTAGAGGACATGACTGTGCATTCACTGTGCGTAACACAAAGGCGGAAGCTGGACAGAAATATGCGGCAAATGATTCAATTGGTTACATTTCAAAACACGTTTAGAAAATCTGCTAATAAATTTGTATCACTCCTCAGCTATGTCCAGTTCAGATTAATGATGAATTGCATGTGAAACAACATATACCTCCACAAGTTAATAACTGAATATCTTTCAGTTTTAAGAGTCAACCTAAAATGTTTCAATATAGTGAAATATAGTGAAAAAAAATAAAATTTTGGTATCAAAACTCAAAGTTTGTAAAATACAGCACACCTGCCTGATGAGACCAATCAGCAGGTATTTTGTGTTTTCTTTTACCTGTTCCATTTTCTTTACTACAGTCTCATTACTTTACACTTTCAGGGTGAATGAAATTGTTTAAATTGTAGTAAAAAAAACTGTTGCATCACTTTGTGGTAAGATTGCAGTGATTCCTGCTGGGAGCTGACATCAGCTGAACACGTTCCATCTCGCCTGTTCTCGTTTAAAGGGCTCTAATGAGCCGCTCTCATATTCTTTCATCCAAGAATAGGAGTGATTGTGCAACTTTGAAGAGAAGGTTTCAGAGCAGTTGGCAGTGGGAATGTGGATTTAAAAGGAATGATTGTGTGTTTGATAGGTTTGAATTTCTAGAGCAGCGGACAGACAGTGTGAACCCTCCTGTCTAAAGTTTGGAAAAGCCAGGAAGAATCACAGGGATGACTATTCAAACATTTCGCTGCTGATGTTATGGGATGAGATTACAGATCTACGACTCACAAGTGGCCGCCTAAAGCACCACTCACACCACTTCAGTTCATTAAAGCGGCGAGTGACAGAGCTTGTTTACATTGATGGCGTGTAGTGAAGGATATGGAGGCATTGTCTATAGGCCATGCACATTAACACAGTTTGTCCTTATCACCAGTTTGTTCAGTCACCTCCTGCAGCGGTTGATCTCATTTACAATGAAACGTGAACTATTTCCTGACAGACTATAAACCTCGTCATTAGGCTGCCGAACCTCCCCGCTCATCCCCTGCAATCAATGATCTTTCCATTCAGAGGTAATTCTACAGGTAGGTAGGTGAATGGTAGGTAAGCATACAATAAACTTACGTGAATTATAAAATTATCTAGAATCTAATCTTTAGTCCAAGAAAAAAAAAGCCTTTTTCTTTTTCTGTATTCGCATAAAGTGAAAGGAAAAATAGCAAAAGTGCAAAACATTAGTTTTTTGCCAATGCAATGCCAAATATTAGAAATCAGTCAGGCTATAACTAAATGATAATATATATTGATGATTAAAGTAAAATATGAGCTTTTTGGTTCACTGCAGTAAAATGAAACTCTATTATATGTCAAGGTCTTTAAATGATTGTGCCAAACGTTCTGCTCTGAAAATGTTTCTATACAACTAAACGCAAACACATTTTGTTGAGAACATAATCACAAGCAGTTTATATTTTCTATTAGCATAATATGCTGACAATTATTGCAGTTTACAAATGACATGCTGCCTACAAAAACATAATTAGGCTGGCTGTCTCATTTCAGAAGAACATCCTACTTAAATGCAGAGTTGCAAGTATTTGTTTAATTTATTACTCATTACAAAATAAAAATCGAACTGATCAATAAGCTTCTAGCTAAAAACTGGTTTTACAAGCACCTCCTAGAACATTCTGAGTCACAGCTTCTACCACTTCCAAAACTAAAAGCCTCGGCCTCTTGGTCGCCTCATCAGATTTACTGCACACAGACACAGGATCAAGAGCTTCATCTTCCTCTCTGATTAATTTGCCTCAGGACTGAGACATGGGGGTTATTTCTGGTGCTCTAAAATATCGGAGAATTTGAGGTTCTTGCTAAATATCTGGGTCGCCTACTAAATCTGTGGGAAGTCCTCTTAGAAAGGCGTTTTTCAGGGTTCAAAGAACAAAATGCCACATTATTACAGCAAATAACTGTGTTGTGTGATCGGTGGTTCTTTGACAGGTTGATTCCAACTGATCCAACCCATCTTTTTAATAGTAGTTCACATTGTGTCTAGTTAATTAGAATCCAGCAACGTTACTGCTCGTCTGAATGTGAATTGCATCTGATGCCACTTTTGCCATATGACCAAGAGAGATATAATGAGGCGGGGAGGTCTGCAGGCCTGTGCATGGTTAGCTTTTTGTTTCCTCACTCCACTTTACAGAATATTTATTTCCAATCTGATGTTGCCGTGACCACTTAAAACTTCAGCTATTCTGTCGTTCCTTCCAAACGCCTTTATTGTCCTGCACTCTTGCATCAGCAGTCTATAATGACTGACTGAGCACTAACAAGGTAGCTAACAAGGTGTGTAGCGCTCAGCCCTCCCACTGTGCTATCCCTTTTGACTGACCTGTCTTATATCCCTGCTTTTCTTTGTTCTTCCATCTGGTTAGAGTCTTTTGGGGTTTTGTGGGGGTGGTATAGATGGGGGCTGCTTTGTTAACATAAATGATCACATAAAACCTTGCAAATATGGATTCCCTGTGGATTCCTGAGGAACAGCCTGCCTTGTATTGACGAACCTAAACATATAACAACGCTTATCTACTAAAAAGAATACCTTTATTTTCCACATCAAGTTGAGAAGTTGAGTTTAAACGTCTACCATGACCTTGTGTTTGGTCCATTCATGTTTTCATTCATTAATCAGACTCAGTGTACGTTAATTACAACGTGAGAGAATATACTTCACTTCTATCAAGGTGCAGTTAAATCTAATGCTTATTAAAGTTGCATTGTGAACAACGCTTGACCTTTACAACACATTCACTGTGAAATAAATGCAATTCACTTGGTCTGTTTAACCAAAGCACTTAACAAGAGCGATTCCAAAATATATATGCTTGTACTACAATTAAGCCTCCTTTCCATTTTCTTCCACTACTAGCTGCAGGTGTCGAGTCCATCGTGAAAGAATCTGGACAAAACTAGTCCAACAAAATCCATTATGCCTGTGACCTGCTTTCACAGATAGTCAGTGAAACAATTATTTGAACTGGAGATCTTGCTGGCTGATAAGACATCAAATACTTATTTCATTCATGAAAATGCAAATTCATTTATAACTTATCTTGAAATGATTTTTTCTGGATTTTCTCTCACTTCTCAAATAAACCTAGCATTGACATTATAGACTGATCATCTCTTTGTTAATGGGCAAACTTACAAAATCAGCTGGGGTTCAAATATTTTTTTCCCTGACTGTATAGGTTTTATGGCAGGAGAATTTCTTTGTAAAATTCACAAAAGTCTGCACAAGAAAACACAGATGAGAAAGAGTATTATGCTATATGTACACTAATTCTCTGGCTTTGAAAATATTTGTGGCGTGCTTCTCTATCTGCCTCGTCTCTCCCTCTGTAGTCTCCAGCTGATTGTGACATTTACTGTAAGAGAACAGCAGGAGACATTTTGTTCAAGCAACTTCACTGGCACAATTAAAGATTTAAAATAGGGAGAGAGAAAGTGGGGGGGAAGTGGGAGAGTGCATTAACGGCATGCGAGAGTAACCTCATACCTTACACCCTGACATATATAATAACAGCAAGTGTGAAATAAATATTTCAAGTGCTGGTTGCAGCCCCTGTCCCGCCAGAGGGAGAGAAGCGGGGTAATTAAAGCTGAAGGGCCAATCTGACGACAATCAAAACACATGAAGGGACGGGTACTGTTAGTACAAGCACCGGTGCTTCTACGCAGAGGCAACTGTTGCACATCGTTTTGTCATGCATTCGGAATTTGTAAAATGTCAAACGTATTAAAGCACCATTACTGCAATCTTTATCAATCATTTTTAGCTTATTATCATATTTCACCGATGTATGTTATACAAGATTATTGGAGGTGATGGTGGTGAAGAAAGTGTCTGAATCCTTTAAGCAGCTAAGATACATAAAGGTAAAAACTTGCCTTCTTGCATTCTTTAAAACCAAAGTTTCTTGGGTTTCATCTGTTAGACATGATAAAGTCTTTCCCTCTCCACTGATGCCTAGTTCTTGCTCAATCTGGGATTTAATAGGTTTTATATCTAACTCTATATAGCTGTATTTTGTGTTTGCTAAGGTTTAAAACCTTAAATTGTAAAGTGCCTTGAGTTGATTTTTTTGTGATTTGGCGCTATATAAATACATTAAAATGAAGAAACATTAAATTTACATATCCGCACTTCAGAGCACAATCTAAATCTCTAGTGTATTTGGTCCATATGACACAAGGCAGCTCTGACTTATATGACTTGGTGATGCGTTGTCTGAAAGCATGTACAGTACAGCCAGCGTGACTCTCACTGAGCCCTCTTACGTAAGAACATACAGGATGTCAAAGTGTCACCATAAAAGTGTTTATTCATTAGCAGAAGAACGTTCCAGGACGATGTGAAGTACACACTTCCAGGGTGCAAAAAGGAACATAAGTCAGAAACTGGACCCACAGAAATTCTCTGCAATAAAGTTCCTATTTAGCTATTTTTTTTAATCATGACTTTCTGGAAAATCAGCTTCGGGTGTCGACCCTTTCACACAACACAGCACACGACAGGAGACCGTATGAGTCAGACATGTTCTCACCTACTTTAATACTGCATTTGGCTCAAGTGAGGGGTGGAACCTGGGTAGAGCTTGCAGGAGGTAAAACATGACACAAAATGTCAGCTATCGAAATCTCCGTGTTTTGTTCACAGCACATTGAGGCAGCAGGCCTCTGGAGGAACGCCCACTCTCTTGCAGCAAATTCTCTGAATATTTACCTGCCTGTATAATGTTTGGGCTGTGCCACCAGTAGAGGAAATAATGACACAGTGCATTCATTAAGTTTAGCCAGTCTCTGCTGGACATATAAATATAAACAGATTTAAATTCGAGACATCAGTGCAAAGGTTAAGAATATGTACAGACAATTTTATTCAATTGAGCTTGTTTGAGCAATATAATCAGTTCAGTTTAATCATGAAAGGCCTTTCCTTTAAAACTATACGAACAAAACAGAATTCAGACAACTACAGTATTAAATGACAATGATTAAACTAAAGTCCAGTTTATGGGTGGATGGAGTCTGTTGCTGCTCGCCGCTTGTGCAAAGAACTGGAGTTATATTATGGACGGTTGAATGGGGAGCAAAAACGGATGAAAGCCCGTCTGAACGGGATGTGGCTGAGCTAACAGTAACAGCTTGACCTCATTGCAAGAGAGCAGTAAGAAAGCAGTGGACAGAGGGAGGCCAAGTTAGATCTCCAGGAATGGAGCGTAAAAAGGGGAAGGAAAGGAAGCAACTGTGACAGAAACAAGAGAGCACAAAGTGGAAGAAAGAGCAGGAGAGAGACCTGCATTTAATGGACACGCTGGGACACGATGTTTTTTCACAGTGGCACATCTCTGCAGCCGAACGAGAGAGTTGCAGAAAGAACAGGGAGCATAGATGTAGAAAGATAGAGGAGCACAGAGGGGGGCGGAGGGGTGGTCATCCTAAAGTTGGGTCCACTTCACAGCAGCACAACAGAGTCATTAGAGAAGCATAATGGATTAGAGAGAGTCATAAAGAGAGAAAGAAAGAGGGGAAAAGAGGGAAGAAGGGAGCAGGAAATGATAATGTTGGCTTCCCAGCATTATGGCACAGCAGAAACAGAGATAATGATAGAGGGAAAGACACAGTGAGGGAATAGGGAGTGCTGAATGTGAACAAAACGCACATTGAGAAACTCAGCAGTAAGTAAAGACAAGTGGGGAATGTAGAGAAGCGAGGAACGAGGGAAATGAAGTACAAAAGGAGAAAGGAAACACAGGAAGAATTGGGTACGGCTCTCTAACAAGGCTATGAGAAAAACACACTCATTCCCCCTTTCTCTCACCCACACACCCTCACAGTCCTGCAGACATACAGATGCACAGCAGGGGACACTGGGAAAAAAGGAGGTGCAGACTGTGAAAGAGAAATAAAAAGTGAGGGGAAGCGAGATGTGTTCCGAGCAGCAGATGGAAAGATGAAAGTGTTGATTATGGCCTATGGCCCTGACTCTGTGCACATTTGTGTATCAGTGCTTTTTTTCAGACAGTGAACCGCAAATGAGTTTGATGGTGTATTTCCCCACAAAGTTAGTTCGTACTCAGACACACATCTGTGAACACACCCAGAAAACGCAGTCGTTCTCCTTCCCTGCTGTTTATGACATCAATTAGGCAAGAACAACAGACAGCAAGACACAGCCAAGGACTGAGAAAGGATTGTGAATGATAAATATTCCATGTGACATCAGAGTTTTGTTTTTGACCGTTCTACTTTAGCTCAAACACTTCTGGCAAAACTTGGGTGTCAGAACAAGGAAAACTGTAAGTGGAAAGATGGCAGGACAGACCGAGAGAGACAGGAAGGTCTGGAAACAGGAAATGGCAAGGAGGAAGAGGGTAACAGGTCTGCTCTCACACTGTCTCCCTGAGTTTGAGTTTTCTCTCTCTTCAACAAGTCTGACTTGCATAACAAAGTCGCTCTCTCCTACAAAGGTTACACGTCGGCACAGATGCCTCCTTTGACTGCCAGCTTCCTGCCTTCCACCGCTTTTCAGTTTCAGCCACGTTCCCTGTCCATTCGGACACTGTGGTCACTGCTCAGCCAATAATAACAAATTAAAAACAGAGTATCGTGAAAGTGTATTCAGTTACAGATCTCTTCGGCTGTGAAACACACGGCCCGAGTGACACCTGAGGCCTCCTCAGACACTGTGCGGGTACAGATTTTTAACATGTGCAGCAAGTTTTCCTAAAACTGCTAAACTTTCTTCATTTTCCTTTGTCTGATTTGTCAGCGTTTCATTATTTTCTTCTGAGAATTCTGTTTTCTTTTGTAGCGCTTTGAGATTTGCTTTTAATTAGTTGGATTGCAAACTCAGCATATACTTGGAACGTTCAACAGAAATTTTAGGAATCCTGAAACACTAATGGGCATTTTAATTTGCCTTTGGATTTTCTTCTGTCTCAAACATTTCAGTTTAATCCACCCTGCTGGCTGTAATTTTGAGTTATAATTTCTGCTGATCTATAAATAATTCAAACTGCACCATGTGTGAATGCATCCATCTCACACTGGTGTTTTCATGCTTTTAGGAACATTAGGAACCCAGTCATGCTGGGTTCTAGAGTCCACAAAAATGAGTGAAGTAGCCACTTGCTTATCACTTCCTCAGCTTGTTGTAACTTCTGTCTGAAGTACTGCAACTTTCTTAAGACCATGCTGCCAGCAAATCCTCCACACTCCTGAAGGCTGTCTTGTTGTCTAGCCTGAATCCCTACATGCTGCCCTTTTCCTGTTCTACCTCGATTCACTGCTTGTGGTGGCTCATTTTAAACCCACTATCTTGTGTACAAGCCTGCAAGACTGCAAATTAGTGCCTGTTCCCATTCCTCCAGGCTATGGGCTGTCCAAGCACTGCATACCAGCCAGTCAATGCCCTGCACTCTGCTAATGTTGTCTGCTTGGCTTGCCTAATAATGTGACCCGGTAATCGCTCATCCCAGCCTTGACTCTTCTCCCTCCTGGCTCTGAAAAATAGTGCAATGACCTTCCCACCTTAGCTGAGGCCAACGTGTAACCCAGCTGAAGCTGGAAATTAATCTCCCCAGGAAACATTTCACATGCTTTCAATCATACTCTCCTTCAAACTGGCGTGGTGGTTAGTGGTGAGTAGATACACTGAGACTCCAGTTTAGAACTCATCCAACACACCCTGTTGCCCCATCCCCTCCACTCACCTACCATCACTGACTAGACATAATTTCTAAATGGACTTCATACAGTACCAGTAGATTTTTTTTTTTTTTACTACTTT
Organism: Macropodus opercularis; assembly: GCA_030770545.1. Taxonomy (NCBI): domain Eukaryota; kingdom Metazoa; phylum Chordata; class Actinopteri; order Anabantiformes; family Osphronemidae; genus Macropodus; species Macropodus opercularis. The sequence continues at coordinate 5,396,416 of CM061097.1, read as the reverse complement.
CAGTGTTGTACATTAATACTGAGGACAGAATATGACCTGTCATAACTCTATAGTCAACAAGAATGTATTAAATAATACACAATTTGTTTAACTAGGCTAATAATCATTCACTCTCGTAAATTCTAAAGGTGGGCGTGATGGTTTGACACCAACAGTGTCAAAGCAAAGCACCCCCACACCATCACACCTCTTCCTCTGTGCTTCACAGTGGAAATCACATGCTCAAGAACCATCCATTCATCTTTAATTAGACTGTGGTTAGACTTAAGATCACATCTAGTTATTTGGACAAAACATACTAAACGACAGTCTCTCATTGCTGCTGTCCATTTCTTACAGGTTCATTCTCTGCAGCATTCTCTCTTCCTGGGATAGTCCTAACAACAGACAGTTGTGTCAGCGTTTGATCTTCATTTCTTAAAGTAATGGTGGATTGTCTTTTCTATTTACTTAACATGTATGTAGACAGTAACAGCTAAAAGGGCTTGAAAAAAAACAACAACTGATGGTTGTTAATGCTGAAGGACAGAACACATGAAATATCACAAATTAACACTTGACAGGCCTCAGCTGTGAAATGACAAACTGCTGTGAATTTGCCGAGCTGTCATTAAAGCTCCATTCAGCTTGGACAATCTGAAATATGAAACATGTTAAGGGTTGTTTGACATTTTTTTGTTCACTACATAATATCATACACGTTCTCTGTTCTTCAGATGTCTCAATGTTAACCTACGACACTGAAAATAAGAAAAGCACTGCCTGTATTGAAAGTGCACAAAAGCAAATGTGATTTTGATTACAATTATTTGACGCATAGTTACTTTTGTCTTCATAAATAAAGATCTGACACACAACGGACAAGCAGATGAAATGGGATGTGCCTGATGACAACTGCCATGTTTCCTTCTGGAGATCTTTCGCCCTCCAGCCTTGTTGAAGTTCAAAAGTGCACTGATGAATATGCTTCGTAATTTAGTTTGAACTACTGTATGAAACTTGTGGCTTGTTAAATGGATAAGAAGAGGGTACGTTGCCCATAAATCCTAAATCTGATCTTATGGCAGCTTCTCATAAGACAGTTTTACTATTTACGTAGGTTCAATGGGAGAAAGTACTGTCTTGGAAACTAAACTCTTGATGTGCAGTAAACAACACAGATTACACTTAGCAGACTAACACTATTCTCTCTAATCTTACCCTGATATATGGGCACTGATACAAGCAGTAGGCGAGGCTATTTTAGGTAATTATACAATACACCTCCTGTCTATCTCTGCTCCCACATCTCTCTACATGATTAATTTCGGAGCACTGACCTAAAGTGCTTCGTCATAGTAGCTCAAGTGATGAAGTGGCGCTACCCTGCTTTTACAGATTTTACCTGATGGATACTTAATGTTGACTCATAATTACATACTGCTAAAGCTACAGTTATTATTCTGTACATGGGGGAGTGGATTTTTCAGAATTTCTCTTTACTTGAGGAGAAACTGTATCGCTGTTTAATTGTACAACAACCACTTTAAATATCTTTATGATCAGCTGTGCAGACATTTACTGCATGCACATGAACAGACACACACATACACTGTATGTGACAGGTACAGTAGGAATGAATATGTGGAAGAAAAAAAAGTAAAGAAGGCAAGACAAAAAAAAAGATCAGACAAAGAGAGACAAAAAGCTGATGAAAGAGAGAAAGTATAGAATATAAAAAGGAATATGGAAAGCAACAGAGGAGAAGGGAATAAGAAACCGTTACGAGAAGAATAGGAAATGGTAGAGAGAAAGGAGAGTAATTCATCTACACCTACCTCGTTCTCTCGTTGCCCTCTCTACCATAGTCAAAGTGACTCAACCCAAAAGCAAAATTCTGGCGTCATGTTTGACTATTCACTCTCATCACTCATCTCCAGCTCCCTCCTGCTGTGGGTGTGTGTGCACCTTTGCATGTGAATCAGTTTTCCCTAAGGGTAATATTTCAGGCTAAAGTACAAAGGTTTGGGACATTACAAAGGTGCTAGGAGAGTAGAAAGAGCTGCTGTGTGAATATTCTGTGTCTGCGGTCGCACATACTGTCACGGACTTCACAAACAGACTTTTTTAAATTACGGAGAATTAGTCAGTCAAATTTGTGTGTTTAATTTTCATAATTAACATCATTTGCCAATTAAAAAACAGTTAATGCTTTACAAAGTGAACAAGATAAAAGTAAAGGACTTTCAAAGCTGTTTGTAGGTAAGAGAACGTGGCAGCAGATTGTCCATGCTCATAACTGGTAAGATAGTATGGACATAAACCATCTGAAAGCACACACACGTACACAAACACAGTTAGTGTACACACAGTACTCAACATCCAGCGCTGCTTTTCCCTTGACGGGGAAAGTGGGGGGTGCTGACGCTAATCTCATCTTTCATGGGATAAGGCAGGGGTACACGCTGGACAAGCTGCCAGTCTATCACTGGTTCTACTGGGCTGTTAAGAGTCACCAGTTAAATTAACTGTACGTCTTTGGACTTTGAGAGGAAGCTGAAGTACTTAGAGAAAATCCAAGCGGACATCTGGAAAACATGCACCTGGAGGATCGCTGGATAAGAACCCAGACCCTCCAGCGGTGAGGCGACAGGGCTAACACCACTACACCGCCATGCTGCCCCATATATCTACCAAACGCACAAATATTTACACAGACGAGGGACAGCGCACACTTCAAGAAACAGAGCACTCTCCATTTTTTCTCTCTCATTACGCCATGAGTAAAATGTTAATTACAGCATAAAAGAGGAATGATTGTGAATATCAAACAGCAATTAGCATGTATCATCATCATCATTACCACCATTAGCTGAAACACAAGATGGAAGATTATTTACCAAATGGTGGAACGCTCATCAGTTGCTTATTCAGGGCCGAAAATGTTTTACAGGCAAAGCAAAAAAAAGAAAGATCTGCATGATTAATATTGAATTATAAATGAACCATCATGGAACCCAAAACATGATGGAAAATCCTACTATTCTCATCTGATTTATTTGTTAAATTACAGCTATGCACACAAGGGACAAATGCAAGCATGGCCCTGTGAATCTGGACATATTCACGGTCTCTCTTTGATGCTGTGAAACACACCACAGAAAACATGCGCGCACACATTTGTGTGATCTTACTTCTTTCCTCTTCCCATTGCCCTTCCCTCTCTCTGCCATGGATCCATTTCCGCACGGATTTAAATTTAAATCCTTCCCTTGGTGTCAACCATCTGATTTTTGACACCTGAGCATAGCCAGCTGAATTCTAGGTCATTATCTTCCACTCCGTCCGTGTGGAACAAAACGTCTCCTCCCTTTCATTCTCATTCGACAATTGTACTCCAACATGAAAGGTCAAAGCACTCTTAGGACACCCTGAGGAAAGTTTTGAACATATTTTTTACATTAGACTGCTTTACTCATCACCCCCCCCCCCCCCCCCCCCCCCCCGTTAATGATTCCCTTCTGTTATCTCTACTTTTACCTTTGTGATAGACCCTGCAAATACAAAATGGTGTCATAAAAGACCATTTCCCTAAGGCAAAATATTAAACAATTCTACTGCTGTGCACCCACTGGACACCATCTGGGGTGAAAGTCACATACTGTGAATCGTACAATTAATACATGGGGCTCCAGCATCACAAAGCTTAATTAATTATTAAGTATATATATTAATTATACATTATTTATCCCCAACCCTTATGTTTGACGTAAACATTGAAAAGTCGCTTCATTTAATCCTCTCGCCAAACCCCAACTCCCATTTCTTCCTTACCTTGTTGTACAAAGGAGCCATACACAAACCACATGGAATTGTAGAGTGTAGTCGAGGACACAGATCCCATTGGTAGTCGCGGTGGGTTGAGCCAGTTGAGCAAGTACACTAGGATGCCGACAAGGAGCACAGTGCCCGCGATGCACGCCCACAGCGACAGGTCGAAGGGTGCCAGGCAGGCAAACATGTCCACGGTGCGTTCAGCCTTGCGCAGCAGAACACCCACAGAATAATCCATGTAGCGTGTAGTGAAGTCCACAACGCTCTCTCGCTCAGGCGTGATGGTCAGAGCAGAGAGTCCCACATCAGCTCGCTGCAAGAGGCGGAAAAGAGGGGTTGGTTGAATCAACACTAAAAAATGAGTTGGTGATAGAAAATGTGGAAGACAAGATGATAAACTTCTGCAGGACTTTTTCCACCCACTACAGTAATTTATACTTATAAAATAGATATATACTCTTAAATAAAAACATCAGGACTGCTTGTAGATGCTTTTGATTTATCAATCATCAATCAAGAAATGACTGATCATTCAAGTGTAAATACTTTAAATTGTCTCAGTAAGTATGTCTGCCAAGAAAAATCAGCTGAGTGTAGCTTAAATGCTAAAACAATGATGGCTAATTAAAATGTTTTCAGTCTCGAGTGCTTGGCTAGCAGCTGTAGACATCTGCTTATACTGTACCACGGATTTAAGATGATGTAGTAACTGTGTGTGTGTTTAAAATCTGCGCTTGTGCGGGATATTATGAACACACACAGTAATGAGATTAGTCTTTGTTGCTAAAAACAACCAGGTGCAACAGGTGGTTTTGAAGGCTCACGTACCATAAGTCCTACAGCCCCTCAGCCTCTGTACACGCGCACAGATTATACTTATGTAACACTTTCGCTTGCTTACCCCCCAACACACAAACAAAGCAAACACACATTTTAATCCTTTGTTGGCAAAATTCACAACTGAGTGAGAAAACAGAATGCTTAAATGTGCAAAAATTGTCACTAACACTGCATAAGGAAAATGTTAGGAGGAGCACAATGATATGCAGACAAGTGTGTGTTAGCAGAGATGAATTGCTGTGCTCACTGCTGTGGTCAGTCAACACAGAAACTTCCAGAGAGCACTCTGGGTAATAATTATCTGGTATAATTGGATTTTTGTTGAGATAAACCACATTGCTGACTAATGGTGAAACAACATTATTTGCATGTTTGTTAATTCACAGTCTGTGCTCGTCTGTGTTTATGTACATATAAATTGTGCTCAAAGCATTTCTCTATCATTTTGTGAGCTGAAGCTTTTGGGTGGGGAATACAAATGCTGAACACACACAAACAAGTAACCAAGGTCGAGGGAAGGAGAGACGAATCTTAAAAACTGCTCAAGCCTGACATGCAGCCAAAAGACAAGAATGAAGTGAAAGCATGGAAAACTACTGAGAGAACACTGCCGACTGTAAAACACACCCGTGACCTATGGGGAATAAAGTCAATATGCAGTAATATAGTAGAAGTCCCGGAGGACATGAAGGGGCAGTTTACTGTACTGTACATGTACACTTGCAATAATATTTTGCAAGGAATCTTGATTAATTTGCCTCAAATCTTTTCAGATGCAATATATTTTGTGGTTCAGAAAAGTTTTGAGATGGTTGTGATGGGTGATTACTATTAAGGTTTGCAACCAACGGTAAATGTTGCATCTAGCTGAAATCAGTCTGCTTCTATATTAGATCTAGAAGAAAGAAAAGGTGTCATTGTTCATCTTACGGCCTTCTGTGGAGAAGGTTTCCCATTTTAGAAACCAATAAATTATTTTGGTGAGAAAAGAATGGCGTGACTAAGATAAGCTGAAGTTTTATTGCTGACAGGAACCTACATGACAAAACTCTGAATATTTTAGAAACCAAGGCCCAGAGGAACAGAAAAAGTCTGATACATTTTAAAAAAAGAGGCATTAAAGGGAGAGTCAGATGCTGCTGTAGTGTTTGCTTTGGATTTCTTTCTGTATCTAAATAAAGTGCTCTGTCCTTTTTAGGCAACCAGAATTTTTCTGTTATGCAGGGCCCTGAACTTTTCATGTAGGTACTGATCAAGGTAAAAATCTATTTATTTCCCTCCGTTTCTCAGTTTATTTTTGTTGTAAATAAACAGGTTTAGTCTCTCAAAAATTAGTACCTTGAAAAATAACATTCTTCTGAACTGTTGTGAAATCTACATTTTGAGCTTCTTGCGTGCATGTTACCTTCTTTGTATTTTGATATAGTATAAGCATCAAAATACAACATATAGTATATTCAGATTATTTCTACATGTTCCCTTTTATCTATTCTACTACATTCTTTCAATACTTCCATTTTATTTAAATGTAAACATGTATGTGAGCATTCAAATGATTATTTACTCACCTTAAAGACCAACTCGCCCATCAGTCCATTCCACTGACCATCAGGCTGCAAGCTTCCATATTTGTGGTCTGGAGCGACGTAGATCTCATACTTAAAGCCCAGGTAGTTTGACAGAGCCTCCAGGACGTCAATGGAGTAACCCTGGTACTTCTTTGGTTTCCCCAAAACATTCTCTGACACCATTACAAATGGCTCCTCCTAGAAGGCAAATTTCAACGGTCAATACATCCCGTCACTGAAGCATTAAATTGTCTATAGTAATTACTTATATAGACATTCAGACGCACAAAAACCTTCTGAGGTTTGGAGGAATGTCTGCGACAGCCTGTAGGACCTGCATTTTACATTACCACCTGTGTTGTTGGGTGAAAATCGGACTTGTCACCTCCTGACGTGTGAAATGTCACACATGAGCATGGTTCCCCTTGTTCACTGGTACAACAGGAGATGCTAACAACATGGGGTCTCAATAAAACACTGGTAACAATACCCAGTGAAAGCTGCAGATAACTCAATATTCCTGATAGGCTCCATTATACCATGAAAAAAAATACAAAAAACATAACAACATAAAAACCCTATGGTGCCACCAGAAAAACAATGTGCACTGTTGTGTAGATGCACCAGATGCTAACATGTGCAAAATCTGGTTCAAATCTGTACCAAGAAAACAAAGAATAACAAAGAACTTTTTTTGTTTCATTGTCAGTTTTTCTATTTCAGGGAAAACAAAACATTTAGTTTTACCTAGGTTTCTAATATCCCCACTCAGCTGTTATTTGATTCAAGAGAAAGAGGGAGACATCACGAATTGACTCAAAGAACAACATAAACTGAAGAACTACATATATTTCTGATATACCTCAGCTTATTTCCCATTTATTGTTTTTCAGTTGCTTTAAAAATGCAGGTTCTGCGTTTCAATAAATAGTGAACAGACACCAACAAGTACACATACAAACACCCAATAGTCGCATTCAATCAATACAGCGTGAGGTTGTGAGTGTTGTATGCTACTGAAAGCACGGCTGGCATTTTATCTGATTATGCATTGGAGCTCAAGGAAGAGGAAAACATTAAACGCAAAATCGGCTCATATCTCCACAGTGTCTCAAGGCCATCCCAGAAATCTAGCTAAGCTTGATGTTTGCTGGCAAGGACATCGAGGCCTCCTTTACATTTAGACATCAACACGAACCGTTCCATCGCCTTCACTAGATGAATGCACATACGTTTTCTTTGGAGCTTGTAAAACATGGTGGTTGCTGGGAAAACAGTTAAATCTAACCAGCCACATAATGCTTGAGTAGATATTCAAATGGAAATAAATAAATAGGTAATTTTAAGTTAGCAGAAACAGGCCTCTTCTAAAAATGAGCCGTTTAGGTTTAGACCTCTCAGAGGCACTGATTTGTGTAATCACACTTTCTATACTTTACTAGAGGTCTGGCTTTGAGCTGCCGACCTGAATCGATACTCCATCGATGGGTTCCAGACTAAAATCTTGTAACAAAAAAAAAATTACCTTGAGCCATGCAGCGTTTGTGATGCAAATCTGTCTCTCTCCTATTGCAGCTTGTTCTCTTGTTCCCTGTGCTCTCAACAGCTGCATACACCCTTCGGCATCTTTCCAAACCACCACCATCTCCTGCTTTACCTAAATAAATGTCTGGAAGACCTCACCTATTTTTCTGCTAGCATTACATCTTTTTTATCTATCTTTTCTTTTTACTCTTCACCTGAGTTTACTCTAATATTGGATTCCCATGTTCCCTAGCACTAATTCTTTCGGCACGCCACTCTTGATGTGGTCAGTACTTGGGTGTTTTAGATTTAACTGGGTACAGGAAAGAGCAATTTTCCACAAAGACAAAGTAATGGCATTTTAAGAAGACTCTAAGGGAATCCTGGGAAAGACAAAGTCATGTGGTGATTTCCAGCACGGTGAGCATTTTCAAAACCCTCTGGATTGTCTGTGAAATTGGTGTAAAATGTATTTTGAAAAGGCCTGCCAGTCTCGGCGGAAGATTAGATTTCATGTCGTCATAAAAATGAATTTTGGCTCTGCCTCTGTATGATACAGATGGAGAATATGTATCAGAAAACAGACAAGCAGTGCAGTCTGGGACTCTAAAGTGAGATCTGTGGCAGATGATTTATGTAGATGGAATCACTGATTTCTCTTCACTCATCTCCCAGTAGTTCAACTGGTCCAGTGTTTTGCTTTCATAGGTAAAACCATAAATCACCATGTCCTCAGGAAGGGACTTTCGTTTGTTGCATTTCTCGGTCTGTCACATTTCTACTGTTTCAGTCACACAACAGAACAAAATGCCTGGGCGGCAGGTCACATTTGGCGCACATTTCGTGTTTGAATGCACTCATCCAATTTATCAGCTCACCTTGATGTGGATTCTGTAAAAGTGGGAGTAGAGCCATAGCTATGGCTATCAAAACCCAACAAACAGTCCAGTGCAATTTGGAGATCAAGGGCGGAGGGTTTGAGGTTTTGACAGACCAAGTCACTGAAGAGACGTTAAATACATACTGGACAAATCGACCATGTACAGTTTATATCACATGCATCCAGCGCCAACATTGATTGTCAGAGCATGAAGCAGGATGCACAGCCTTTACAGGACGTAGGCAGCTTGGGCTCTAAACGTGACACAGCATTTCAGCTTTTAACCTGTTGTTGATGCTGTGAAATACGGATTTAAAAATCTGTTTTTTTTTTAAACTTTCTGATTTGCAAATCACTGGATTAGCGAAGCATAACTACAGTAGTGTATCATTTGAAGACTTGATGATCAAATTACATGTTTCTTCCCCTTTCTCTCTATTCCACAAACAGCAGAGTGATCGATTCTCTGTGATCTTCATGCAAAATAGCAAGAAGAATTTAGAGCCATTATATTAATTTGATTTTGTGGTGCCATATAATTTTAATAATAAGGCTCGATGATACAGCATCTACAGCATGGGACGATCATTATTTATCATTCATACAATTTCTTTTGGCCAGTAACAAAGATGGGATTGGTGCTGTGTGTCTATCACCACATAAATGTCAAAGTAATTCTACTTGTGCCTCACGATTCTCCAAAGTGAAACTTTAGGTTCATTTAGGGAAAACACTGTCAGCGCTCTTTCATTATCTCCAGAAAATGTGAACTGAAGTTAAAAAGGACATCATCTGCCTTTGGCTGCATATTTGGGCTGCTGAAGCTATATTCACAGCTTGCGTCTCATAAATGTGGAGTAGAACCAGGGAAATGTTGGCGCACCCACGAAAAAATTATGGGGCATCGAGTATTACGAAGAGATGAAACTCAGCTGCTGAGATGAATCAAACTAAATTAGGTGGTGAGTGGTAATTTATAGGCCACATGATTTTGTACCTTCAGAGTCTTACATCCAAAGGAAATCAAGTTCTTGTCTAGAATACATCATTGTAATGTCACAGTTTAAAGACTTAAAATTAAATATGCAGTTCAACCCTGACAAAGACCATAAACACAATGATGGTGATGTAGTTATTCCCTGGTAACAGGCGTGTAGCAATCAATACAGTGCCCAATAATCCATACTATTGACTGGAGCCTGGTAGTGAGATTATCATAATTAATGAATCTGGTGAGAGGATGTACTGTGAGTGTGTTTGTGTGTGTGTCATCACACACTTGCTTGCTAGTTTGTTTCAAAGCAGCAGTCAATCTGTATGGTGCTATGAGGCCACTGCACCTTGCAGACAGAAAACAGTTATATCAGAGGAGATCGCCCAGGGCAGAACACAGAACAATCTGTTCCAAAGGTCCCTTCAGAAACCTTCATATCGCGCGCACACACACACAATCACGCGTGCACAATCAGCCCGTGCCCTCTAACCATTCTCACACAAAGACAGAGCAGTACATTCGGGCAGCACCCAGGACATTTCACACCATTCTATCTATTCCTGTCTTTAGGCCCTCACGAGGCATCAGTCATCTAGGGCAACACACATGCACACGCTTACACAACCAGAAGTACAAGGAGCATTAGAACAAAGAACATAAATGTGCATGTACCTATAGGACCCTTTACTGGTGCTGGGAGTAAGGGTTATATTCAAAAACACAATTCATATTCTTTTCCCTTTTAAGGCTGCTGAAAATCAAAAGTATGACTGGTAAAAAAACTGAGACAGAAAAAAGGGGGATAGCCACTTGATGTCTAGCATTATCTCTTTCTTCTTGGCTCCTCACTTCAAAGATGGGATATGAAGAATTTACAGCAGTGAATCTTTAAAGCACTCATGGGATGCACTCACATCGATGCTGCAGGCAAGACAGACAGAGCTGGAGTCTCACTATCATCAAGACTCCAAGTCTGTATCATCGAGCCGTCATATGCCAAAGTGGGAGCTAATGAAATGATGATAGCTCTGTCCATACGTGAGATCACCGTGTTACTACTACATTTTATTTTGCCTTTTTCCCCTCAACACTTTCTATCATTAATGTCTGTCAGCGACTTTCATCCGCTCACAGTCTCTTCATCAGTCCATCTCTGCATCTCCACAGCGACAGAGCTGAATGATGGACTAGGCAAAAGGAGAGATCTCATGCCAGCCCTTTTCACAACAATCTCTTTTTGATACATGGGCTCCTGAAAGGCATGGTCCAAGACAATGAGTTCCAGACATGCACAAGGATGAATACATTGGTCAGCCATACTTACCAGAACTGTCACAACCCGCAGCACCACTCCTCTCATGTTATTTTCCAATTTCCTGTCTGTGAGCGTTCCATTCAAGCCATGAACCGGGTCCCATGTGGCCAGCTGCGATGTGAACAGAGACATGAGACACCAGGTAAAGGTCAGGGTCAGGGTCAGGGTTAGGGTTAGGACAGTAACCTGACGACAAATCTCTATACAAGCTGTGAACATTGACATTGAACTGTTCTGCTTTTCACTATAAATTCTTTCACTTTAAAACCCATGGAGTATGTTAAATAATCTTTCTTACACACAGACTGATATTGGTGAACTGTACCTGCGAATTTTATTTTATTCAAATCTCGCTCAGAGTGTGACCCAGACTTCTGTGTCTATCAAATTGCATCAGAAACTTCCACGTTTTCCCCAGACCAAATAATTTAAGTCCCTTACCATATTTCCTTCATCTGTACGCTCTACTTTCAATAAAATATTGTTTTTAGCTTGAAAGATCAAACTTGCCCTGTTTCCCTATAGGGGCCGAGGCAGTAAGGGGTGAAAAAAGGAGTGATTTAGCTGTCTGCTATCAAAAGACAAACACACACAGCCACACATGCACACAACACCACACAAAATTGCACGGCGTGATTTGTGCTTAGACGCAAACACAGACACACCAGAGCAGCAGAGGGCATGCTGCAGAGGGAAATATGGGATAATCCATTTTTCTAAAGCCTGAAGTTACTGTTGAATGTGCAGTTCTCTGCCAATTCTGATCAATTCCCTTTTGGGAGCAATACTTACTATAAAGCTTAGCTGAGCTGGTTTCATTTTTACCCCCTCGATTTAGTTAGCATTTCACATCACGCTTCAAGTGTTGTTGCCAGTTGAGAAGGCAACAATTGGAGGCAACTCACTCTTTCCTTGCTTTAATGAGGAGCAGGTTTTTGCTGTGTGGTGTCTATGGGCAAATGTTTGTTTGCATTACATAACAATTGTGGATGCCTAATAATTTCATATTTCATTCATTTATATCGAGCCAAATTCTGGTTGATTTCTAATAATCAATAACCAAAAAGAGGTCAAACATGGGTTACATCTGTTTGTTGCTCATTAGACTGGGACATACTGATCATTCCAGTCTAGTGACCTCATTTTATTAAGAGATAAGACTCATTCACTTCATCTCAATGTAAAATGTCTCCTGAGCAAGAATCAGTGAAATTACTTGAGAAGGTGTAAAGGGAGTTTAACTCCCCTATACACTTACATATTGCAATAATTACTGTAATTACGACACTGCTGCTGTGTCACACAGTAGCTCTTCTGTCTCTCTGTAACTCAGACATAAGTTTTAATTTTATTACATATTACATGTTATCTTTGTGTTAGCCTGGAGAGGGAGATGTGGAGCTAACGTGAGTCTGACTCCTATCACCTACACAAAAAAAATTATGTTAATCTGTTAACGCAAAAGAAAACTTTTTTTTTTCACCTGCAAATGCAAACATTTGAAAACTGTACAAAGGCGTTCAGAAAACAAGAGACACACAATACTCATGAAAAGACGAGAGACAGAGAGAGAGAGAGAGAGAGAAGAGGGACACATTAAGAGAGGAATGAAGAGCACAAACAGACAAACAAGCCACTGATATGTGATGGGTAGAGATAATTAGGGACAGTGTAAAAGGTGGATTTACTGCACAGTTTCTATTCTAAGGCGTAGTAAAAAATGGGAGCTTGTCTAATCAATAGCACATTAGCAGCGTAGTCAAACGCCACCAGTAGAGGCCAATAGCACAGTGAGGCGTACACTTTACAATCATCCCTCATTCACAACAACACAGACTAACACACACTGGGAGGAAACAGACACAAACAAGCGACACAAACAGCAACACGTGCGACACACACTTTCTGCTCTTTAGTAGCAGGTGACGAATGAAAGCAGCTTCAGTTTTCGAATACAACCTACACAAATGATCGATGACAACTTTGTGTGTCACAGCCCCCTGACAAGCTGTCATCCGTTTAGATCCGAGCACCAACCCCAGTATTTAATGTCCGTGAGAGTGACTTTCAGTCACAGGTCCTGGAGCAGTGCTTTGGTTAATTAGTCTTGCCTCCTGCTGTCACCTTACCCTTAAGCAGGGGAGGATCTCGGCTCAGACCTTTGGTGGCGCTCACTCCCCAATGGAAATGTGACAGGCATGATAACAAGCGTTTCACCCACCTGCTCAACTCTGCATTAAAACATTTCTTACATAAAAAATATCTGCACTTTCCACTATGGCTTATTATCCTAAAAAAATAAGCCATGTGAAGTTTCTGCAATTAGCTATTATTAGCTTACAGGCTAATGTCAACAAACTACTTCAGCTAACCAGGTACAGCTACATAATCCTCCTTGTGTTTCAATGTTAACACTGTGACCTACTGCAACAGAGAGTGTGGCATCAAGTATAGAAAATACGAACGTTTGAATCTGTATCGCTGCTATAAATTGGGTCATTAATGGCAAAAATGCAAATGAATTAATAGCATAGCAACCCCCCAAGCTAGCAGGTGAAACGGAGCTATGGCTACATTTGCTAACTCGTGCAGCTAAAGCTACAGTAGTTCTTAGTGTCCACACACCGCTCGACCCCAGGTGTCCCAAGACAGAAAGGTTGTAACGGTGTGTGTTTATTTAGTTTGGGATGATTCGACTAAACCGTAATGTCAGACTCAAGTGAACACTGCAGCGGCGCATAAATGCTTTAATCTCAACAACAACGTGAAGTCAGCGTCGGGTCTAACTCCCAGGCAGCGCTGTTTGCTTTTCTTACCGGTGTCTGTGCTGTCGGACTCTTTTCTTTTAGGAGTATTTAACTCCGAGGCCAAACTTCTCACTATTTGTTTTCTTGTTTTCTACTCAAACGCAGGCGAGCTGAGCGCTGCTGGTGTGATTGACAGTGGGGCGGAGCCAACCAGGTGAGAGATGGTCGGGCACGAGCAGGCATCGGGTTCTGGTGATGTTTGGATGATCACGTCAATCAAAATGACGTTTGTTTGCGCGGAAATGTCAAAACGACCGTATATTTGATCGTATACAGGCCTCAAAACTACTAATTATAGTACATTTGGAAACACTTACTGGTACAATCCAACGACTGGAGGCCAGAAAGGTAAATGTTAAGATTTATATCCCAAGCACTTACTGTTATAGAAAATATTACGTCTTGTAATATAATTTCAAGTCATGTCATTTTTGTTATATTTTTGTCTATACAATGCCTTTTGTAACCACATTTTCCGTGCTCGGTTTGAGGGAATTTTCAATATTTCTACTGTGTATTGTTTTGCCTTTCATTTAAAAGGAGAGGAAGATGGCTGGCGTGTGTGAGTCAGGAACTAAAATGGCATCCCAGTGCCTCGGTTTATCTCCACAGCTCCAGATAAGGGTTAATTTCCTCACAACAGTATGAAATGAAAGTGTGTGTGTTGGGACAAATATGAAGTGATGGACCCACTGTTTTTAGAACCAGACCATGTAGAGCAATGCTTCAAAACTCTCATTAACATCCCATAACGCTTTTCCTTCCTATTCATCTAGCACTATGCCTGTTTTCCTTCTTGCCTCCTGCTGTCACACTTTGTCACTCAAGTCCTCAATCTGTTTGGGGTTTTTTTTTTTTTTTTGCTGCAAGTGAATTCTTTCCCCTAATTTTAGTTTATAGTCCTACTGTCACCATTTCTCTCACTTAGTCACCTACATTACGTTCACACGTTTTCTTTTGTGTGGATGTACTGTACTCACACACACATACAACTGACATCATATGTAAGCACAGAGCTCTGCACAAACCTCTAATTCCTTTTTGATTATTTAGATAATTTGACCTACTGTAGGACTTAAAACCTGCTGTGTAGTATTGAGCTGGGAGTAAATTTAATTTATTAGATGATGAAAATATCTGTAACTCAGCGATTCTGAAGCCATCAAGCTACAACAGCTACAAATAACAGAGGAGGTCATCAGCCTTTTCCAAGCAAAAATACTTCATGTCCAATTATAGACAGAGATCTGCTATTTAGAAATATGACAATCATTCAGATGTCTAAATGCTGCATAATGTTTAAATATGTTGATCTAAATATGCTGTATTTGGAGACAATTATGGCAATCATGATGATTCCACGCACTGTCGCAAGGCTCATTATGGATTGAAAAGGCCCCAAATTAAAATATGAATGACTTAAATACAGTTTAAACTGGCTAAGAAAGCAGCATAAATCATCAAACTGCATTAAAACCCGCATAGCAACAATAAGACCAAGAGCTTTAAGCTGTGGAAACTCTCCTAGGAGTCACTGCGATGGCTCAGGCCACATGCTCTCAGTAAGCGCTCTGTAGTTTGTCTCATAATTAGACACACTTAACATTTATCTTGAACCATCATCTAGGCTGATAAACGATGAATTTATAACTAGAACCTCCACCATCTGGATCAACAAGGTATCTTTGATTAATTATGATTCAGGTGTTGTTTAATGTGTTGGATTATGATCAGTATCATACCTAAATCAGGGTCAACTTAAGATCATAAGACACACACATAAAGATACAGTACATGCCACTGAGGTCCCTGCTATACTTAAAGCACCATAAAACTGAATGTGTTACGTAAAAATCATGTTACTGACCCTCACTCAGAACAGACACTAGTATAACCAAATTAGCTTATTGAAAAAATATTGTTTTTGTCTAATACTCAACAAGTTACTTGTCCTACAGTGATTGACAGGTTTACGTCTGTACTAAAGCAAGAGTAGAGAATTAATATGTATTACTCATATGGTTGATATAAAGTGATTGACCTTCACAAGTAACATCAAATAGCTCAATTAAAATATAGCCTGCGGTATTTATACATTAACACCACAGTACTTCAGAGTTCATAGCAGAGTCATATATTGTCATGTGCAATATTTCAGCATGCTAACTAAACTTGTATGATATTACATGAACCGCTATTAAAAAAAATCAGCCAGCTTGTAAAAAAACCTAAATACTTTAAAAAGAAAAGAAACAGCAATTCAAGTGATTAATAATGCTCAGTGAAAAAAGACTTATCCAATGCTAGATTCAGATTCAATAAATATTAAGGTCTGCAAAACCATCAAGAAACGCATTTGGGTAAGAAAATATTTTTACCATCATCATTTGCGCTTCTTTTTTTGCAGTCATTAGAATTGTCACAACTGTTGTAATGTGACAGCAATAAACTCAAAAACAATACAACAGCGTGTGCAAATTGTGGCTTTAATGTTTTATGTGCTTCTCAGGGGGAATCAATGTTGCATCTGTAAGAACAAACACTTTCTAGTAAATGTCATCATATGTATTGTTGGTAAGCTGTATAAGCGTTGATTTGTTTATATCAGTCTAACAGCTGACGTTTCTTTGGCAAAGACATAAATGAGATGTTGTGTATCTCACACCAGGACTTTATGCTGCTAGTTGTGTGTTAGTTTACATTATTGCGTCTTCTAGTCATTTGTTTCACTTATTTTTTCCAGCAGACTTTGGAGAAAGGATTTATGTTTCGATTTTTGTGGTAATGGTGGTTTGTCCCCGTGGGAAAATGTCTCTTTTGTTTTTAACCAGTGTTGGTTAAGCAAAGCAGTTGATGGTGTTGGTTGTTTTAGTGAATTGAATGCAAATGACAAGAAAGACGTAAAGTCAGTATGTATGCACACAGTCTAGTTAGTGTGTGTGTGTGTGTGTGTGTGTGTGTGTGTGTGTGTGTGTGTGTGTGTGTGTGTGTGTGTGTGTGTGTGTGTGTGTGTCGCACCACTGCCAGGTCACTGTGACCTGACAAGACGCCTACATTACTGTAGCTCTGAATAAAGGGGATATACTTTGGTCACGTTCCCACCTCTCTGTGACAATCTGACACAACATACACGGACACGGAGACGGAGACACACACACACACACACACCTCAGGCACTCTAAGGGATGTGAAAGACACACACATTTAGAAGTAATTGGACCATCGACCGGTGCTGTGTGGGGCCAGAAGAGTCATTTACTGTTACAGCAAACCTGTTCAGTCTGCGGAGCTCACATCCCACCCCCCACACACAAAGACACACTAAGCATGCACATATGGACTCACAACCCAACAGCGCCAAGGTACATTTTAGCCTAAATGGCATCTCAGAATGACTGCAGGGTGTTTTAAAAATTAATGCATCTCACCTTTGGCAAAGCTATTAAAGTACACTGTGCACAAAGTGTAGATTTTGTCTGATTGTTACATACATGACTCCCAGCAATTCAAAATGCAATCAATGGCAGATGACATTTTGAAACAATGACCCTGGGAACAGTGTATTCACTGGCAGCAATTAGCAACTGTGCAGGAATCGATATGCACAGGAAGTTGTAAAGAACAAAATGAAAAAATTAGGAGTAAATGTCAGTAGCGGTGTCCTATACGCTACCTTAAAAATCAACTTCACACAAAACAGAACTCGAGCAACTGTTGTGTAAACTGCGGTGAGCACGCTCACCCCACATCATCAGCTCCCCCAATGGAGAGAGAGATTTGATTTTGGGCTCTTTCATGTAGTGCAACGTGGAATGGTTAGTGTACAATCCTCTCATCTGCTTCCATCTGTTTACTCTTCACCAGAAGCTAAGAAAATGCAGCATAAATGTTTTATGTCTCCATTTAAAAACCAACCCTGAGCTGACCTTGTTTCGTCTGTCAACAATGGTGTATCGCTTCCAGCCTTTGTAGCAGTGTAACACTCCTTCTGCTGTCTCCACACACATATGTCTGCCACAACAGTATAGTCAGGAGCCAGACACAAGGTGCTCAGTCCTGTTTGCCACTCCTTCCTCCATTACGCACCCCCCTCATCCGTCCCCTTTCCCTCCCCTGTTGATGAGCAATACGTGTGTTAGTGTGGTCTCCCAACAACTTTCACACCAAACCTGTCCTTCAGTTTTTTCCCCCTTTCACTGCATTTGAAGCCCACAACCCTCTCTCTCCCTCTCCCCTTCTTTCTGTCTCTAGCAGAGATGGGACAGCTTGTTGCAGCAAGCAGCCCAGGCTGCACTGGCTCTGCACCACCACCTGTCTAATCTTCACTTTACAGTCTACGTGCTCGTCCACCCAGCTCCCTCCATCAAAAGTAGCTCCTTTATATGTATTCTATTCTATTTCCACTGGTGGCTGTGACTCTCTTCTTCTGTTTCATACATGCCAACAGTGCCCTATTAAATAATTGCATATTTGATAATGACAATACCGGTCTGCAAAACAATTATGTTTAACAAACCCTCTAAGGCAAGTCCAGCCTAAATCCCATGTTTTCTAACAGAAGGGGATGTAAGGGCAACAATTGTAGGCGTAAAATGAATATTGCTTGTTACTCACTGATAAACTGTGGAATGTAAAACAGGTAACTCCAGTTCTGTTTTTACTAGTTGAGAAATGAAAGGGAAAAGAATGACCTTGCAAATTTGAAAAAGACTTTGTGCCTCATTGTTATGTACTGAATTTGAATCAATTTGCTCATTAGCTAATATAAAAAACAATGTAAGCGGAAGGCCTGGAACAAAAGTCGACATTGTGCCCAAATGTCAGCGGCCACAGCTGAAAACTAATGTGTATCCAATTTTGTGTGAAACACTATTTACTTTCTTAGATAATCAGCATTTTGAACATTAAACCATTGACCTGAGCTGTGAAGCCTTTCTCCACGAATTGTGCCTGTTTGTTACAGCTTTGGATTCAATTCATTGTAATCACTGTGAACTGTACCGGTACTGTCATTTACCAGCCTTCGGTTCCACAAGGAAACGGAATAACTGATTGCCACTTGCTTCAAAATAACTTATTTTAGTGTGTTGCGCATTTTTATCACATATAATTGGATTAGCTTGTAAGAGAAGCTATTTGTACAGTTATGAGGTTACGTTTATGTTTCTCTGTGAGACGTTGATGCAGAGCAGTAGTAATGCTGAGCTACATGTATCTGGAGCACACCTAACAATCTCCTCATTCAGAGATTGTGGGATAAAGACGCAGACTTTTAGCAACGTACATCCATTATAATCACTGATAGTTTTGGACAGTCGTCACTTGTTTTTTTAATTCCTATTTAACTTTTCGATTTCTGGCACCCTGCAATGTTTCTGATTAGAACACAAGTCCTATCAATCACATTTGCATGATTGGTCAAAGCAAAAGTATGAAAAGTATCAATGAAAACGTTAAATACTGTTGGTTCCTGCGCTTGAGACGGTTTTTGAAATTCAAACTGTGTGTGAACTGTACATGGGGGATGTGGCAACAGCCTGTATGCAAAGCCTTTTCACAGCACTCAAGGATTTTATGGACTAAACGATTCAATTCAATGCAATGTCTTCTCAGTTAATAATTAAGATGCACGGCATTACTGAAGAGAGGAAACCACAGAGCAAATTCAGCTTCACTTGAGCCATCCCCTCTAATCATCAACAAAAGTCAGTGTAGTTCAAAATGACAAAGTCCATATGTCGAGGTAATATAACCAAAAATAACTGTATTAAGTTAAGTTTAATATAAAAGCAGTTTAATGTGGACAAATGTGTTTGTATCCATGCTATATAATGTGCCGTATTACTGTTGCTATGATGACAAAGCCCTGGTAAGCCTGCTGCTGAAAGGACACAATGGGTCATACTTCATGACATATAGTTGTTTGTTGTAATTGGTTTATGTGTCATCTAGCGCCATGTAGACCGTTTGTGGGAGACCAAGAAATCATCAACAGTGTTAGCAAAGCGGTAGAGTTTACAAATGACTCCAGCTCAGCGTGAGGATTTGGAACGAGTGTGGAACACTACTAGGTCAAAGCTTAGGACACGTGAATCAATGCGAATAACCAAGTGGTGATTACTTTTATTCACATTGGTGCTGAGCATACGGCATAACGAGGTCGCAAAGAATAAAAAGAGGATCGAACAAGCGACAGGGAGCAAGAAGAAGAGCGAGGTAGAACTGACGGCACATAATCTGTTCAGGATCTGATTCTGTAGGATCACTCGTACTCTTTCATTCTTTCTCCCTGTTACACACACACACACTCACATACACACACAGAAGTCTATAAAAACTAATCATTACAATAGCGACAACAACAAGCTCTGTTCTGATTTCCCAGATGAGCTGCAAGCTGTTTTATTGCTTGCTTGAATTGCTTGATGTGTGTCTCTAAGTGTGTCTGTGTGTGTGTAAGGGGAATTTGGTGGTGTATGTGTATGGATACACAATTCAAACTTTCTGCTTTAGTGTGTTTTTAGATGGCAAACTTTAAATGAGTATGTAACATAGTAATTAAACTGCATTATCATTTAATTCATTTTCTGGTGTTAATTGGATGTGAATTAAATGTTTTCACCCACTGCCTTAACAAAAATTAATGAGTGAAATGGAGTTTGAGTAATGTGTTTGATATATGTTTGCTAAATAGGAACAAACTGTTTAAGTCTAACAGTCTGGTATAATGTACAAACGAACAAATGCATTTACATGATCACCTTTTTATAACTTTATGTGTTTGTTTTAGTGATTTGTGAAAAAACAGCAGCCAAATAGGAACAACAACACTGACAGAGGCTTGGGTGGAGGAAGACATGGCCAAAGTCATTAAAAAATGTTCTCTGTCACTGCTTTTACTGCCCCCTTAGGAAAATGAGGGCAGAGATGTGAGACATTACAGTATAACGATTACAAAACTGATGCTGAAAGGTTAAGGATGCAGCAGGGAGCACAGATTTGACCTGCAAAGTTTTCTAATGGTGTTAATGGAGGCAAAAGTTTTTAAGCTGGTTTCTGCCGCCTGTCTTAAACGCGGACAGGTAGGCGTATGTGCCGTATGCCTCTGTTGGGGCGCTGCAGAGTTGTTCTGTGTATGTGGGGAGCCAGCTCGCTAACAGAACAGCCTTAACAGCTGGTAGATGCAAGGCTATAACAGAAAACTGGAGACAGGCAATAACAGCGTGTGAGCAAAGATGCAGCAAAACTACTCTGGTTTTTAAAAGTTCGATGCAAGTCAATATCATACGTTTATAGGTTTGTTTAGATACACTTTTTGCAGGATTCAGGACTAGTGGCACTAGTTGCATTCAAGGCCAATAGTGGCAGTAAAAGAGAGGCCACGGGGTCAAAGCTACAGAAATGTTCTGAAGAACTGCATGTGAAAAACCAATGCAGTAAAATGTAAACTTCCACTGCTGGTAAACGACTCAACACGACATGTTTGATTATTATTACATTTTCAGCACCTATTAAGAATGATTGCTGATTTAAAATGGCATCTAAAGATTCAGTTAACAGAATGTCAGCTGTACTCATAGTTAACCAGTTCATCAGTCAGTTTGCTGCCTAGTTAATTAATTAAGCGCATAAGACACTAGACACTTAAAGAGATGGTCACTCAGTCATTAAGTGTGACTCAGTCGTTCAAATCTTGACAGGTCTGTTAGACAGCTGCCTGCTGGATGTCATGTACTGTACCTCTTAGAAAATGGACACTGTCATTGTGGGTCTGCAACTGTGTGTGTGCGCGTGTGTGTGTGTCCTACGTGTGGACAGTCAGGGGCTGTGCAGCTATTCTGGCAGAGAGACACACTTGGCATCCTTCACGACTCAGCTGTCCAACACACGCTCACACATTCAGCCCTGTCACCCGTCACTCTGATTCCTGCAGTTCACCAAGGGCCTTTTATGTCCAAAAGCAGTTGTTTTGTCGCATTAGCACATCTTGACCTCTCCTGTAAACTGACACTGGTCTAGCAGGAAAAGACAACAGGCAGCAACAGTCACAGATAGCAGAGGAAAGAAAACAATCGATACTGATCAAGGACATGCAACAGAGAAAAGGTTTTACAGGGGAGATGGACGCATGAACTGAAGTGTGGGAGAAGAGGGTAGTCAACAAAAAAGGATTAAAGGTACATGCAAAAGATAAAGACAATGTTGATGTACAGTATCAGTACCTACCGAAGTCCAAGGTGCCCTGGGAATAGGTCAGACTTACTGCCGGCAACTAGCCCCTAACTAAGGCCCCTGGACCCCATAATCATTATTATTATTGTTATTATTATTAATTTACTGTTAAGAAACAGGCCATTCTTTTAATTACATTGTATGTGTTTCGTTAAAAACTGTTTACCTGAATTGTTTTCGTCATCAGTATGTCTGTCATTAAAGAAAATGTTTTATTTTGGCAGTGGAAGCTAGAAATACTGCAGACTGTTTGAATGGAGCACAGAGCCTTACAGGTAATTTAAATTCAGATGTCATGCATTCAGGCCACTCAAGCATTTGAGACGTGGTCTTTTCTGTGATTTAGAAGTCAAAACAGAGGCGATACCTTGCTCAAGGGCATCTTAAAAGGAGATGTTAAGTGAGCTCTAATAAATGGGCCCTTAACATCTTCCATTAAGTGGGGGTTGTAGCCAGCAAGGGTGAATTACACAGGGACAAGTTAAGATAAATAGCAGCAGTAATAAGTAAAGAACTTGGGTAAACGCACACAAGGGGTTGTGGGCTAATCCTCTGGTGAGTTAGCGATGGTAGTGACATGGGGAGTAAAGAGGGAGATAAGAAATTTGAGATGGAGCAGAATGTTGTCGTGTTTGCATTCTAATCTGTGTGTGTTTGTGTGTGTGTGTGTACTTATACATCATGAGTACACAATATGTCTGTATCTTATGTGCCGCGTCTTTTCTCACTGTACGGTTCATGTGTCAACGCTTATGTAAATGTTTTGTGTACTGTACGTGGAAGCGGTGTGTGGGTGCATGTGTGTGTGTCTGTGAGACATGCGGTGCTAGGCAGGCTCTTGCTGCTGTAATCCGAGGTTTACACGCTGTAATGCTGCTGAAAGCCTGCAGGCCTAGCTGGCAGAGAAGGAGAGGGAGAGCAAAAGGGAAAGAGGGAGAGAAGGGGGGACATTATAGAGAACACAAGCAATAGAGGGAGCTATGAGAAGAAGAGTCACGAGAGATAAGGGAAGGTGGATACATGCTGGTACAAGGTCATAAGAGTGGGTGGGTGTTAAACTTTAAACTTCCAGCTATAAAGTATACAATAAACTACTAAGTACTATGTTATACTACTAACTATACGCTATTTCAGGAGTCGTCTGATTTACATGATACACTATGTGAAATGTGTAGATTTCCCCATGCACATTGAGAAGAAAAAGTGTAATAATATTGATCAAATAATATAACAACTGCTTGTTTTTTGTTTACAATATTCGGCTACACAGGATTCACACATTATCGTCTACATGTAAGCTGACAAACTGACGCATCCTGTACACTGTGCAGTTGTGTTTGAGACACAACCAGATTTGAGACACAACCAGACTGGCATTTGTCCAGCTGTCTATTCAGAAGAATATTCTCATCATTGGAAAAGGTTGAATAAAGAACCCAAACTGTTTAAAAATTGTCTGGTCCTACTCCAATATCATTATGTGGTCCAGTCACCCCTAAAATGGTCTAGTGTGATGTTAGAAAAGGCATCACCACAGAGAGGTAAGGAGATGAGAAGAGAGGAAATGAAATGAGAGAGGTGACAAGAGGTGGAAGAAGAGGGACCAAAAGATGGATGGCATATCAAACCAATGCAAATCTGCTCCCACTACTGTAATCACTTTCGCACTGTATGAGTCGCCACGCACACGCACACGCACACACACACACACACACACACACACACACACACACACACACACACACACACACAGTTAATCCCTCTTGACTGTGCTTATTAAGCCTATGAGAAAAGTAGGCATTCGGTGAATAACTCAGATTATTCCATGATATGATTGTTTGGTATTCAGCCCCCTGCTAGACTGAGATAGGCTGTGGTGTGATGGTATGCATCTGTATCTCAAAGAAATAAGAAGACAAACTAGTGGCAGCAAATAAAAAAGGAGACGAGAGATAAAGAAAAATCTATTTTTAATACTGACTGGACTAAAGCATATTCTGATCAGTCGACGCGGTAGATGAACGTATGCATTTTCTCTGTTGCTTATACTGCAGATTGAATGAAAAGCAGAAAGGCAGCTCGGCACAGTTCTGGACACTATACCACCGCATGTAAGGAAAACCTGCAGCAGTAATGAGAAGCACCGTGTGCGGCCCCATCCTGCATTTGGCACTTTAACCTTTAAAGAACCTTTGCTTCGTTACTGAGCTTTTCTTTGTTAAGTGGCTCTTAGGCATTAGCAGCTGCTTGAGGTACTAAGTGTATGTGTGATAAAAAAAAACAACTTCATACTGAAAATGGGCTGTTAGTAATTATAAGGGGAATAATTGGCTGGTGTTCTTAATAGCTTTGGGCCAATATTTACTGATTATTCAGTGGAAGAGTAAAAAGGTCATGATTGGCCTCTGGAGGTAGGATTACACCTAAAAACTAAAGTCACGCAGCAACTTTGCACACACCTTATTTTACTGTGGTTTTATGTAAAGTACTTTACAAACCACAGGGACATAAACACTGCTGTGTATGTTTTCCATCAGACTGTTCTGAGGAAAAAAAGGTACAGCATATCGTGCCTGTCCTCTTTCTGAGGAGACGGTGGGGTTCTACTGAATTTATGACTAAGGCCACAAGAAGCTTATTTTAGACAGGAGAGTTATGTGTAATATAATGGTGTTCAAATCAGGGTCATGTGAGACTGATGTGCTGATGAGTCCCATCAATCCTCATACAGTAGCTTCTTCATCAGTTCCATCATTGCAGCGGCCTCGGCACATGATGATGCAGGCACAAATTTAGCCTCAAGAAAATGTGGAGAGTTTATGGAAAAAGACGAGACACAGTGTTGTGTTACATAGATGCCCACTTTCCTGCCTCCTAGTTTGTCTTCCTGTCTAGATTCTCTCTATTCTTTAGCCTAAGGGCAGATTTTCCATTTTCCTCCCTGGGCAGCTTCGCCCCAGTTCAGTAACCCTAGTTCAGTATTTCCACATCATGATCTTCTGTGCGCCTGCAACATCTTTCTCGCCATTCTCTCCAGAGAATAATCAAAATTATTATTCGCCTCCTGCCGACTCCTCCTTGCTCTGTATGCCTTGACCGGTCTCTCCGCTCTGAAATGCTCCTCCCGAGCCATAAAGTTTCAGCCGAGGTGCCGCGCCCTCTTCTCTCTCTCTCTGGACCAGTTGTCTGGCCTTTTCACAAAGCCTTGAGGACACAGCCTTGTCGTCAGATAGTGGCTGCGCTGACTCTCATTTCTCTGCCAGTGATCTCTCTCTCATTGTGTGCTGCCACCTAAGTAGAGCTGTGTTTACAGGGAGGTCATTAGACCTTCCTCGCCTTCTCCTCTCTGCTCATATCAGTCTGCTCAACCATCCATCAATCCATCCATCTATCCACTGTAGCCAGGAGCAGCCCAAGGACTGACAACCCACATCATCTTCTTATTCCTTTGTGTACCCATGTCTATCCATCACTCCGCTTCTGTCCTCATGAATTTTTTATTTATAACTTAAATAAAATCATCACCTTGAGGGCTCAAACATGGCTACTGCTTTGTGTTTTTCTCCTCACTTCCTTCCTGCATAAGTCTCTCTCATCCTCCCACCACTCTGAACCTTTTATTCTTCCCACCATGCAGACATGCCTCCATGTCTATATCTTTACAATAAACAAAAGAGAAGAAAAGCTGTATAAACAACCAAACCTCAAAGACATGGGCAGCAATGCATTTAAGTCTGAATGTCCTCTGTGTTCACTTACTGGGATCTGATTTCCCCAACTAAGTGACAGTTGGGTAGTAACTGTAGCTGTGCCCTGTTTTCTGGCTACTAAATCACTAATTTTACAACTACGTGGCTTATTCCGGTACAGCTTAAATAAAACGTGTGATGAATTGCAAACACACTGGTACTTTGCAGCACATGGAGCAAAGCAACACAGAGAGGTTTTCACCTGGTGCCCTGGCATCAGAGATTTGTGATGCTCACGTCCTCCGTATGCTTTTCTTGTCAGGTACAGGATTTTTACAGGCAATTGTGCATACACTGTTCCAGAAACAGACAAGGGGCAGAATGAAAACTTTTGTATGAGCACACACAAAATGGCAACGCTGCTCTTTCATCTTCTCTTTTGTGTGTTCTCTCTTTCTATGACAGCCCGGGAGCTCTTACAGAAGCTGCAGACTTATTTAAATGGTAAAATACAGCTGAACTTTACATCTACACAATGGCAGTATTTTCTTGAAAATCACTAGGTCTCTTGCTTGGTTTTCTTACGTCACCACCTAAAAATCAGTCTTGACTGAGGAATGAAACAGGAGTGACAGTGGAGTATCTGGGGAATAAAACTTCTCCTGGCTTGTCTCAGCACACAGAGACGCAGAGAGTGGCTGCCGGGCTAGCGTTTGGAGTTCCCCATACTGTTTACACAAGTGTTTTTGTTTGGCAGCACGATGAGGTTCCCAATGGGGTTAGTGTAACAGCAGGTAATACTTAAGAATCCTGTCTCCCACTCCTCATTTTTATATTTGTTTGCTTCCCCTATTTCTCTCCAACCACCCCCTCTTTGTGCCTCTGTCTCTGCTTTTTGATATGTTTCCTCTCACAGACGCAGACATGCACAGCAAAAACTCGTGCGCTCCCACACTTAAACTGATCCAAGGACACCAGAGGCGGTTTGTCAGCTTCAATTAGTGTCTGGTGTTCACTGTGTTGTGGTCACCCAGAACATAACTTGCTGGTCAGTGCGTGTGTTATGTGTTTTCATTCATGACTGACACAACCTTCTAGCTAAACTAAATCGCTGGCATCAATCAGACTGAAGAAGAAAGTCTGCAAATACTCAAGTATTCATGAGTTCACGAAGGTAAAATAAAGTGATTGTTTACACCAGCTCCAGCCAGAGTGACATGATCAAAGATAAGAACGAGAGGAATAAGTGTTGGAGTAGAAGCAAAGGCTGGGAAATACACTTTCTGCTGTGTGACTGGGATTTGAATGAGAAGATCAGTATCAGTTTGAGCCCTGCGAGTTACGTAGCGAGATTGGCTCATGACGGCAGTGAAAAACAGCTCAGCACAACCTCTTTGCTCTCCAGGCTGTGTCCGGAAGATCATGTCCAGACATCGCACAGAGTGGTTTGTCACTCGACCGGACATAACCCGCTTGAGGTGTGTTCTCGCTTGGACGTAATTTGTTTGATTTCGGTGAGGGGTGCACCCTGGGAGGAGCGTGCAGACTTTCACTTTCAAGATGGCCGATAAGGCTACTCCATCCATCCATTATCCCAAACCGCCAACTGTCATATGGTGCTGGAGCCTTTCCCAGCTGGCCCTGGGCAGAGGCGGGTCTTTACAAGCATAAGGCTCTTCACTCGAAATTGTTGATATCAGTAAGATGGGTTTTTACACACAACTGCATAATATACAAAAAGTGAAAACCTTTCTTTGGCTACATGTCATAATCAGCTGAGGCCACGCTTGATGGATCTGGACAAGCAGCTTCTCTGTGACTCTACTCTCCATCTATGCTTGACTGTGTGTCTTGAGTAAGAAATGTTCTGCTCTGAACACAAAGAAAAGAAAACGAAGCAGTATTAACATTTCCTCCAAAGGAAGAACAAGTGTATTTCTAAAATGTCAGAGGCTTATGTTATAATAGGTTCAGTTACCACATGCCAAACATCGACATCATCTTTGTAAAGAAGTTTTACTCAGTTGATTCAGAGCTGGTGTAACATGGCAGGGCTACAACTTAATGAAGGGTCTCCATAGCAAGCAGCCCAAACCACCACTAAGTGTTTTAGTGGAAGCTGAGGTTTCCTAACTCTCCAAAACCCCTCAACTATATAGACGTTAACACGACAAGTCCTATTTCCAAAGCTAATATTTATTTTGGGTGGTACCTTGTTCCAGGGACTGTATGCTTGGGCCTAAATGCTCGGGGTGTTACTGATTTGGACTGACAGGTTCTGACAGATCTCAACTGGCATAATTGTTGTTCAAACTGTTAAGCATTTCCACGAGTGTGTCCACAAAGCCATAAGTGTAGTATAGAGGAACATTAATCCAGATTTTGGGAGCTAGATGGATCCTTTAAATTGCTCCAGGCATAAATGCTATTATCCTATTCACTTACTGTACAAAGCAATCACATGCACCATGCAGCACCTACACTCTAAATGTGGAGACTGATAAAAAGAAAAGAAGACTAAGGAAAGGGACAAATGTATTGAAACAATGGCTGTAGATGTAGAGAGAGAGGTTGTCATGTGCATTGTTCTTTGTTCAAAAGTCTGAATCTCTCCTAAAATGGAATATCTTAAACGTCATGGCGGTGGTTTCAACAGTCCTCGCCACACACACCCAGACCTAGACACGCTATCAGGTAAGATGACTGAGAAGGAGAGAGGAATCTGTGGAGCAGGACAAATCAATGACATCCTCTCTTCTCTCCCTCCTTTGCCCCTTCCCCCCCCCCTTACTTTCTTTTACTGAATCTTCCATACTTTCACTTCCTGCCCCCTCCATCATTTCCACAATCTCCCACCTGACCTGGAGGTGGGAGCGACACGCTGCATAAAGATACATGCAAATCTACCTAATAGAATGGAAAATTGGATGGAAATTGGGATCTTTCCCCTTGGAGATATTGTTTGTGTCACTATCTTCCCACTTCTCACTCTTTTGCTTTTTTTCCCCCCATATTTGATTTTCGTTCTCGTTGCCCCTTATTTCACCTATCCATGTCTTGTTTTTTTGACTCGCCTAATAAGGTTTCTAATTTCTATCTGACAAATCCTATACTTCCTCTCTGACCCCCCGCTCTTACATCACCATCGCTTTCTCATCATTTTTACATGCCACGGAGCAAAAAAGGTTCAGGAATGGTTTATTGGCGCACAACACGAGTTTGAGAAGGAAATTCCCCAGATGTCGATCCAGTCGAGCATCTGTGGGAAGTGCTGGAAGTCCAATCCATGAAGGCCCCAACTCGCAACTAACAGGACAGGTGTTTGCTGCACATGCAACATCTTGGTGCCAGACCTGTACCACACCTTCAGAGGTCTACACAAGTCCATGTTACATCTGAGCTGACCTTGTGCCAAATTTGTGCTCTTAATAATTATACACATTTAGTTGACATCTAGGTATTAGCTTATTTCTAACGAGATAAAGGTTTATAAGTACTAAGTGCTATAATAAAAAAAAAACTGGTATCACACAATGTTAACTCTACAAAGTAAAACAGTGGAAAGCAAATAATTGCCATCTACTTTTAATTCAATATTGTCTTTGTTTGCTTGGTTATACTATAGTAGAGACATAACAGTGTGAAAGAAAAGTAAAAATATATTAATATTATATATATTAACAGACGATTACATTAATCGTCAAGCAGAGCCAAAAAGGGTTAGTGAGCATTTCAAAACCTGAGTTTCTGAGCTTCCATAACACTGCATCTATTATGTTTGTCTGAGTTGGCTGCCTCATTAAGTTGTGGTTCAATTGTTGCACATATGAAACACAGTTGAGGTGTTTCTTGGATAGCAGGGGGCTACCGAAGCACCACGAGTCTGCAAAAGTGATGAAGCGCAGTCTATGTGTCAGATGAGACCAAAGATGATAATTGAAGGTGACCTCAATTTGAGAAGACTGCAGTGTGCAGGCCCCTGGTTCTGGTAAAGAGGTAGAGTAATTCTCTGTCGCTACCAAAAGATGGAGAATATGTGCTGACGTAAGCGAGGGAAAAGGCCATGAGTGTGAGAGAGTAAGTGTAATGACTGTGACTCTATCATGACCTGAGCTGCTGTTGCTATCTCTTTACAGGATCTCTTAAGGATTAGGTCATCTATCTCTGTTCTAGTCGTCTCTCAGCTGTGATTTTACCTCTTTCTGCTTCATGTCTATCAATTTCCATGATTTAGCAGCACGTTAGGATTCCCTCATTCACTCTCCCTCCCCATCCTCCTCCCTGCATAACACGACCTGGTTTATTGTCCTGGATCTAAAATATAAATCTGATGCCGATTTACCTACAATATCTGAAGTAATTTAGGATGTCACAGACGGCTAACAGAGCAATTACACATAGAAGACTTGTTACCTCTGCATAAAGGAGCAGTGGGGTCTGTGATGCCCGCAGATGTATATAGAGAAAGATATAGGCTCTGCATATAGTCACCGAAGGTAATGGAGCAAGAAACTAATTCTACCACAGAGTAGCAGTAATATGAAATACATAATATAAAATTATGACCAATCCCAGATGTCTGCTATTACCATTATCCCCAGACACCTGTATGCATACAGAATATGGGAACTGTGATGGGGATAAATGTCATGAAAAAGAATGGACAGCTAAAAAGGGTGAAGGCAGATTGGAGTAAGGGGAAAAACGTGTAAAGCAGCCGCCAGGGTTGGATGGAGGTTCTACCTGAAGCGCTGGCTGAGCCTGTGACCATACATACACTTTGTTGTATAGGTGATGTTTGTGTCTATTTATGAACATACATGTATGACTCTTGTGAGCACAATATGTCAGAAACACGTTGTCCACTTAATGATCTTTTGGTGGTAATGAGCCAAAGGTAAAGGTCACTGCAATCTATTGCTTGTGAGGTATTGAAAATGTGATACAGTATCTCAGCAAAGCCTTAAGGAAATTTTCTCAAATTGACAATAAATATCCACTTGGCCACAAGGATGAGCTGATTATATTTTATAAGTCAAAGGTCAAGGTCACTGTAAGCTCACCACCCCACTCAGTTCTTGTCAAAGTGAGATAACAGGTAAAAGCATCCTCCTTTGACTCAGGGAGGGGCTTCCTTGATTTGGGTGTTCAGAGGTGAAGGTCTGTGTGAAGTCCTCTTCATGCTGCCTACAGCATGTCACAGTTCTGTGAGTGCAAAACTAGCACAAAGGTACAGGTGAACCCAAGAATGACTTGATTTGATGTTAGTGGAACAATCATGAACTTAATAAAATACAGGTCTGGAAAGATATCCCTAAAAACAGCAACGTGAGTGGTTAGAGACGGGCTCAGTAATGCTAATTACTTACAGTACTGCTCCACCATTGTATAGTTTAAACATGACAGGATTCAATAAAGATGTGTTTAAAGAAACACAGGGAAAAAAATGAAGAGAGATGGGAATTGGGAGACGTTCTCAGAAAAACAATTTAATTAAGGTAAGATGGGAAAACAAAGACCGTAAGAGCTTGGCTGTGTGCCTGTCATTCATAAAACTTTCAGCAGGGATAATATAGAAGACGTTCAGAGGAGACACAACAGTGGGACAGAAGACCAAGTTCAGCAGGAAGGTTCATGCTTAGTAATATTCTCAGCAGAATTAATTGACAAAGTTAATAACCAGAATGCTGTTAATCATGTGGTTATATACCCACATACCCATGTAGTTGGGCTCTTAACAGACACAGAAGTCACATATCTTTGATCTTTGACAGTGAGTAGATAAAATAATTCCATATTAAACCAGATTTTTATAAGACATCTGTGTCCTGGAAGTATGGGGGTACAGAAGAAATACTTAATAAGACATGAAAGCTAATGCTCGTGGTGCGGGCGGGGATGATGTGGCCAGAGGGAGGGATGAGTTATAATTTATCCACGAAAATAACCAAAGTTAGTTTAATCTGGTTGAAGATCTGGACGTGTTCTTCTAGGAAGGTTCACCGTCAGGTAAAACACTGAAACATGGTCCGAACATGCTAAACATCAAATAAGTACAGCATGAATGTTAGTAGCACGCGACTGGACTCAGCCAGGGCGACTGGACTGCTTTACTGTCAAACCGTACTAAGGGAAAGACAGCGTTAAGCTACAAGAGGACGTCAGCATGCAGGCGCTCTGAGAGCAGCTTATTCCAGTCGTTTGATTCCATGTATTAAATGAATTAAATCCTATGTCAGGCCAACAAATGTTGAGAGAAATACGGTATAACAAGTGCCTTAATTCCCTCAGACATAATTATGCTCTCTGATTAGGGAATTGTGCATTAATGTAATTATACTGTGCTTTAAAGATTAATGTTGTCTGTGATGGCATGCTGCGTTATGTCGGTGTCGCACTACATTATCTGTAATCACAGCTCACCATCTCAAACGCGAAAAGACTCCTTCTGGTATGGAGGACAGACACATTGTGTGCTGCTTATCAGGGAGCATATGCACACGTTGCACAGATTTCATCCGTCCAGGTCGCCCCGTCCATCACAGGGCCACACATAGAGACGATCATTCACACTCACACCTACGGGCAGTTCAGAGACTCAAATTAACCCGACTGCCTGCCCCGTGCACAGTTTCCTCTCTGTCCAGTTCAATTTAGAAAAGATAAAGCGCCGCAAGCTTGGCTGCAAAAGATAAAAAGGTACTGTGTATTATAGTAGAAGGAAATCTACTGTATAGTGCACAACCCTGACTGCATTTTCAAAAACACATGCACACACACAAACACGTGCAACCGTTAAACAAACATTGTATGTTTATGCATGCCTGTGAGGAAAAGGGATGTCTTTCATGAGCTGTTTAAAAATTCATTACGCATGCATCATTACTAAATACCACTCTAAAATGCTTCTAATTAATCCAATAAACAGCAGGCTTTGTAAAAGAGGTGACGCTGCATCCTACTGGGGCACAGTAATACATTAAAAACACATAAAAAATGAACAAGAAACCGAACATAGGAAAACAATGTAGATGGCTGTGAATTGAAAGAGATGAATAATTTAAAGATGCCCATGCAGCCAAGTGTGCAGCATTTGTTCTGTTGTGATTTTAAAAGGTTTCGGGGGGAAAGAAACCTGCACAGAAAAATCCAGCAAGGCATCAGGTCTGTACTGTTACTGGGCTACCTGAATACGAGATGAGTGTAATGTAGAGAGCAGGTGCAGAGAAATTCCCTGTTAAACCAAGGATTTATGTAAATCCACCTGACGCGTTACAGCAGAAATGATTTCCCCTTCGCTCCCAGTAGCACACTGCATGTGGCTTCTGTTTTGACAACCTACCCTGCTGACTCCTCGTCCCCGGTCTTCTCCATAATTTGTTCCCAGGATTTCAAAGAAAATGTTGGGATTAGTTCCATTGTCGGTGAACTCCAGGAAACTGGTGAGACCACTTACTCCAAACTGCAACGACAAGAGGAAGCGTTAACTGTGGTTAACTGTGGTTAACTGTTTCCGTCATCGCTATAATCATCAACCCTTATGAAATGACTACACCTGCAGAAAGGAAGGCTCTCTTAGCTTTACTCCCAAGAATAAGCACAACAATGGTGTCATTGCCCGACCTTTGCCCTGCCTCTCGGTAGTGTGACCTGCCAGGGAAAGTGACACTGCAGCTGCTTCAGGGAAGGAGAGGTGTTATTCCTACTAGCTCACTAATATGATTCATGCTCTGTGACTCTGTGTGTTACATCTGTTTGGACAAAACCCCGAATTGTGGCTTTTGCAGTTACCTTTAGCTGACGGAGACTCTAAAGTTGCTGTACACCACGTGATGACAGGGTTGTGATATGTACCGTACTCTGCCGACAGCTCAGTCGCAGCACAACTTTGATGTAATAACAGTTTCACCTGCTGCATTTTATTCCTCATTCTGAATTTGTCAATGAACACCAAACAACACCATCCACAGAGCTGCTCATCACCAGCTGCTAATTAGGATTTATCATTACCATAATGGCCCCACATACCAAAAGGACGATTAAGCACAGTAAGTGAAACACAGTGCTGATGCACTGGAAAAAGGACGTGACGGCAGGCTGTTGAACTCGGCTCTATTACTGCTCAGGGCTCTTTAGCTCAGCTCTGTTGAGACAGTCATCAGGGTTGGGTGATCAGCCGGAGCTCGCAGCTGAAAGTGTTGCCAAACCCCATTCTGATCTCAAGGTGAAACGCAGAGATAGATATGAAAGCCATTGCGGCGCATTTATTATTGTCTGACATTAATCCTAAATTAGCATTTCACTTGGCTTGATCATTCAGTCAAACTGCCATCCCTGGAGTCATTTTTATTGATATCAAAACTCAGGGCATTGATCCAATTGCATTTTACTGTGATGAAAGTCTTGCCTGAAATTCAAGGTGAAACGCAGAGATTCAAAAAAAAAAATCGCAGCTGCAGGATAAAAACCTCAATTTCCCAAAAGTCAACTATTCAAACAAACTTGCATATTGATAGATGCGTTTTGAAGATATGAAATGATCTGAATTCCTGACTACTTGGTAAAGTAGTAAAGTCTAGTCAGCACAGTCAGGAACTTGGAAACTTTTTCTGGAAGCAATGAACAAAAATTGTATTTCCACGTCATGAGAACAATACAAAAAACAGACTTATTTAAAGCCTCTTCCATGTCACTCTTCATCCCTGGAGGGGATTTTGTTATGCCAAGCGATGGCATTGAATAAATGTATTTAGCAGTGACGGCATCTTGCTGTATAAACTGGAGTGTCACAGCAAAGGAACAGCGGCGCCTGGAATATCTAGTAATGAGCACAGTGTCTTGAAATGCTAATACATGCTCCCTAAATGAAAAGAGATACGCGTTTCCCAAATGCTATGAACACAAGCCACGGCTATAAATAGAAACACAGCTGAAGTTGCACTTGAATGCAGTATTTGGGTTAGTAGATGAACACATACGTTGGGCTTCAACCGTAATCAAGCAGCCGCTCCGAACTCACACAGAGATGTTTTCTGCTGCGGGTCAAGCAAAAATATTATTTATTATTATTATTATTATTATTAAGTATAGTAACGTGGAGGTATCCACTTTAAATTAGGTCGACTGTGTGAATATATACTATAATATTATAATTGTGTGAGCGATATTTCCTAAAACTGTCTCTACATCCATTTTGATTAAGAAGAGTCATTGCTGCATACAGGTCCACCTACTGACGCTTACTTACCACATTTAAGATTCATTAGTTCTCCAAACATATTCTAAATATTCTGCCTGCCCGTGTGCAGGCTCTGCTTCACGGTTTTACCTTTTTGACAGTATCCAGCATGCTCTTGCCTCCCTGCCATGGCTTGGAGTTCTTCCTGATGCAGCTCAGACTGGCCATGCTGTGCCATTTCCTGTCTTCCAGCTTTCTGTGGAAGGTATTGGCCAGCAGCAACACAGTGTCATAGAGATAACGGTTGGTGATCTAGAGACGGGAGAGAGAAATAACTGAACAAAGACACTTGATGGTTGCACCGGGAACGCTTCAAGGAAGAAATCACAATATCACAAGATTCAAATGAGCAATTTTACGTAATCATATTTTTGTGTTTCTGGAGGATTGTTTTAGTAGTTTCACCTGTACTGTTTGGCACTTGTGCATCGATACAGAGACGAGCAAACACGAACAGCCTAGAAGTGTTAAGAATGATGTTAATTACTCTGACTTTATTCAGCGTGTCACTGTGCAATTCACTGTGTGATGTACCAACTCTTTTGTCTCTTAGCTAATGAGAATCTAATAAAGAGAAAGGCGTGATTTGGGCACCCGAAGGTGAATTACTGTAGGTGATGCATAGCTATTATTCACACTTCAAAACTTCTACACACGTTTTAGACACACACACAATTCACCATGTTTAGTCAATAAACAATAATGCTGTATATTTGCATTTCTATTTATAGCCAGTTAATGTTTAACGCTTTAAGATTGCAGCTTTTTAATAATAAGGAAAGATAAATATCAAGAAAATGTAATATGCACAGTTAATTCAAAGCTTAAAACCATGTTCAGGGGGGAACTGGTTGGAGATTCTATAGCACTTATATGTGACTTAATCCTAATTATGGAAGAAAAACGGGAAACATCAGGACATCAGGAAAGAGCTCAGCAGTTATAGTAGCTCTTTGGGTTCACACTGTTAAGGCCAGTCCTCACAATTTACTTAAATTATTTTACTCTTATAAAATTATATTAACCACATTTATAACAAATGTCTATTAAGCACATTGTGAGTAGTTCTGGCTACAGACTGCACTCTCCACACACACCTAATGATTTTCTGTGCCGGCCAGACTGGCACTGACCCAGTCCGACTCCATCTGACCACGTTCATTTTGCAGCTAACTTAGTCCTTTACTTTCTTCCAAACGGTTTTCCCTTCATGTTTGTTTTCCACTTGCAATCTTTGTCTATCTCTCTGATTCTCCTCCCTGTGCCTATTGCTCTGCCACTGAAAATTAAAGTGAAAATTCACTGGTCTATGGGGAACTTGAATGATCACTGGGTTCTGCACTCCAAGCAAGCATTATATGAGACTCTGTGTGTGTGTGTGTGTGTGTGTCCAGCCTGAGTTGAAGTGCTTCAGTGCAGTGTGAAATTGGGCTTCTGGGCCACTATCTGACCACTGAGCTGATCTGCTTCCTCTGTCTGTCTTTTTATTTTTCTCCCATCCCTCGTTTGCTCTCTCTCTCAAATTCAACCACATAAACAAGCACACATGCTGTACATACCTACAGGACGTCAACATGGACATGAAGTATGTGCAGCATGTATTTAATGTGATGCAAAATAAAAACGTTAGAACTTCACATTCAAGTTCAAATTTGTCGCTGAACAGAAAACTACAGGAGGGACTTCAGGGCGATGTGCCTGCTAATGGCAACCAACCCAACACAGCGCCTGCGAGGAGTCAGTGCTGCGGTAAACTACCAGACTGGCAGTGGTGATCTGTGTTGTCCCTGTGTTGTGAAACGGTCGAGATTTTTGGTGTCTTTCCAATACATTTATAATAAAGATGACAACATTCTTTATTGAACTTGTTAGGGACAATGCGGACAACTGCCAGACTGGAGATGACAGTGCTACTGAAGGGTTTTGGTGTCGAGCCCAACGAAAATGCTTCTTGGAATAATACAATATTTCCACTTGCCATGTTACAACTTCCAGAACAAAATCTTTAAGCAGTCGTTATCATTGCAACACTTCAACTATACTATATGAATTTCTGTCTCCCAAAGCTGCAGAAGTTTACTTTAGCTCAGCTTGATTTTATGAGTAAAAACATCATTGCAGAACAACAGAGCATGGTCTGAGAGCTCCAGATAAGGTAGAACAACCTCCTGCTGTAATTCAGCCATTTGGTCTGTTTTTGTGCTCTGGCAGCCAGAGGCTTAGAGCATGTAGTGTCCTTAGTATGTTAATAATTGTAGAGAAACACTGTAGCTCGAAAAAAAATAACGTGAAGTCAAAATTAGAAGGTGTCATTGGAAAATTATAACCAAAAAAAAAAAAAAACTTTTACTATTTTTTTAAATTAATTTTGTTTTATAATAATCCCAGTGTTTCCTTTTGCAGTTGAGAGACTTCATTTCTGTTTGCTAACTATCAAAGTCTCTGGGTGCAGCCCCGAATAATCTTAGGACCAAAAAGTGAGATAAACTCTACATTAGTGCCACATTTTTTATTGTATGTATTTCCCACTTCCATCAAATGTGTTTCCCCTGGGGTCTTGTGCTTCCACATAAATCAACAGAACATTAATTCAATTTCATATTTTTATCTTGACACATAAATAAGAGCGTGTTCCTTTTTCTCCGCTCTATTTGGTGGCAGCTTGATGACGCGCATACACACAAACAGGGGTAATAATTGCATACATATTGCCACCCTGAGGGATATATGAAGAAACACTAAGTAAAGAAAATGTGAAAGTAAAGAACAAGCTGTCACTGCTTTTCCATGACAGCACAAAAGAAAAGATGAATTGTGAGGTCTAAGATAAACACACATATGGGCACATGCACTTTCCCCAAAATGATTGATGTTCCAGGTGTAACGTCCTGCAGGCACATGCTGCAACACTGTCAAACAAATCAGGTTTAATAAAAACTTCTGGATCAGGAGACACGTCAGGAGCAGATTTAAGAGACGTAAATGAATCATCGCAGCAAATCCAAAACTGACATGTTAGGAAAATATGAAGTCATGAAAAAGAGATGCTTTCTAAACCATACGGATCTCAACGCTACGTGTTCCAGCACATTGAGTGATGCCAGAAAAGTCCAAGCTCTGTTTTTTATATGGTGATATTGATCATAGATTTGCTTTTTAATGGGGGCAAAGTTGGCCAATATTCTGACTACCCATCCACACAACACACCTCTCTTGACTTCACATTAAAAAAATGACTGAATGATATTTCATAGTAGTCTTTATGTGGACAAGGCTCAGGCAACGCTTAACGAGCCCATTAATTGCCCTGGAAACCAGCTCAGACCAGGTTCTGATAAGAGCCATGAGCCATGCAGAAACTATTCTTACTCTGAAATAGATTTTTAGTAAGTAAAGGCATTCTTCCAAAGAAACCTTGTGTGCACAGGTGACCAGCAGAAAGTCTGTTAATTAACTACTATTTCAGAGAACGTTATATTAACTTAAGCAGACGTCTGTAATGTTGTTTCTTTTGGCTGCTAATTAGGCTACATTTATACTAACAAAATAAACACTAATAGCCACACATGCAGTTTTTCACTAATCGTCTCAGGCATAATTGTTTACCAATATCATCTATAATATAGTAATAGTAGTAATATAACTTAAATCAGCATCAAAATAAAGCTTGTGCATTAGGTAAAAATCACAGCCATCACTTACAGACATGTCACCAAAGCTACTCACCTCTAACTGCTGAGCCTTGGGGTTTTTAGGGTCACACAGGGAAGTGTTAATCCTGTGGTTGTGTTTGACACAGCGCTGAGTCGTGTTGTGGGGCATGGGGAACGTCTGGCGCACCAATGTCAGACGACCAATTGACTTCATAACTAGCTCCTGCAAGTCGTAGTCTGAGATCTCCTGAGAGGGTGAAAGGAGGAGGAGGATGGGGGTATGAAGGAATAAGTGGGGTAAGAGAGTGAATAAAAGGAGAAAATCATTATCAACAAACCTATGATGTTGTTTTTTTGTTGCAGGAGGCCTTTGGCCATCAAAAGAGCACTCGCAATAAAAAAGTAAAAAAAGAAACTCCACAGAAATTCCTGCAAAACTATATTTTTTTATTCCTTTCTTTTTTATTGTACTTACTCACTACACTCAGAAGACAAACTCCATTGTTTACAGCATCTGCAAAATTAATTATGGAATATGAAAAGGTGCACATCAGCAGATGGAAGAGAGGAAGATGAAAATGTGCATGTGTGTGTCTGCCTGTGTATGTGCACACATGCTCTGTGCCTTCATAGTGTGCATACGCATTTTTGCACGTACGCTGCATGTCCTTGCAAAACCTTGGGGGAGGAATCATTGCTAATTTTAGCCATAGGACAAAATCTCTCCCTGCCTCTTTCCATCCATAGATCTCCATCCATCCTCTGCAAGTGCACGGGGTCATGTGGTGACGAGATGAGAGCTGACGTTTATCGTCCCTGGTGTAGGTAACGCTGCCACACACTGAGGCAGCCTCGCCTTTGTTTGGGTATGTGTGTAGGGCTCTTGTGCTCAGTTTTGTCATCTGATTATGCATAAATCTGTATGTTTACATGAGATTCGTTTTACGCCCGATTCGGTGTCATTTGTGGCAACGTGGCAGCTCACTTTGCAGGGTAGGAATCATAGATATTCTGTAATATTACAGGTGCTGCTGGTTCACTGTCTAATCTCTGGATGTAATTAACATTCGTGAGGCCCGTGAGTCATCAAAGGACGTGATCAATGGTGATCAGAAGTGGTATTACACAGGCATCATCACTATCT
The DNA here is from genome assembly GCA_030770545.1 of Macropodus opercularis. NCBI lineage: Eukaryota > Metazoa > Chordata > Actinopteri > Anabantiformes > Osphronemidae > Macropodus > Macropodus opercularis. Next base: position 5,356,719 of record CM061097.1, on the reverse strand, counting down.
TTGTATTAATTAGGATGATGCGATATAGCTGATATAGCTCTAATTTTATACACACATTTGCTTTGAAGTTTTAAAGCTCTAAGATGCAAACTGACAGTTAATTTCAAAGACGAAGCTTCAACACTTTTTTTCCCCTCTGGTGTCAAATTTAATTAGCTTTTCTTAAGAGATATTAAGTGATTTCTGGATTTACAGATGATTTAAATCATTTATATGAAATTGAATTAATGTGAATGTATTTGTTGAAAAAGAATTCCAATAATTGACCAGGTTTAACCTTGTATGATTGGCCCGTGCTCTGTAGGATCTACTTTCTAAGCAGTGCGAGTAAGAAGTCTATTTGCTGGCTTTTGGGGGCTAAAGCGTGGCACAAATCTCAAACAGTTGCCTACACAAAAACCCTGAGGGGCCACTGAATTACAAAGCCAACAAAAAGATGCAGGGCAGGGAGAAAACGCGAAAAAATATTGCTAAAAAAGCAGATACATGGGCCAAAAGAGAATTAAGATTCACAGCGGGCAGTCAAGGGCATGCAAAAAAAAAAAAAAGAAAAGAAATCGACAGGCAGGAATTATCCAGAGTACCCCACTCAGAGGATCAAACTCGAGTAGAGATGCACCAATGCACCAGTACACAGGCATTCAAAACACAGGGACACACTGAAACCTAAAAGGAAGAGATCAGTTTGAGATCTGTCGTCCCAACAGGCATTTGTCCATTTTACTTCCTTTGTCATGTTCTGTTGGCGTCTTTGTTTCCGTCTTTCTGGGGACAAACTGAACAGACTTCACCCAGTGTGACTCTCAGTGGTGGCTTGCTCTAAACGCTGTTAGCCTTTTAACAGCTGAGACTAAATGAATGTGACACATACTGTAGACACACACACACACACGCACACACAAACGCATTCAATCACACATGCGCTCGTGCACAGGACATCACAGATACTGATGCTAGGTTGACATTGATATTAATAAATTGCTAAAAAATTTCATTTGACCTCTAGAGCAAGAATCAAACAATTATTGCTGATTGGCCTATTAACAGCTTGCGAAAGTCACACCTCTCACACCCACTAAGCTTCACATCTACCTGGCTTTCAACACATTCAATCATTCACTGCTATTTTTACTGTTAATTGCGAATGTCCTTATGAACCCAAATGCACCTTCAAGCAGAAAAATCCATTAGGAAATCATTCGGTCCTGGGGATGTTTGAGCTGCAGCCAGATCTGTAACCAAAGCCAACTACCCACAATCAGAAGCTGAGGGTGAGTTGTAACCACCAGAACACCCTGCAGCTCATATCCGGTGTGAATCACGAGTTGTTTACTTCATAAAGTTTGGTTTTCGTCTGCAGGCATCCCCATCAACCTCAACCCTTCACCAATCTCTCCATTTCTCTATTCCCCGAGCGCATCAAATCCTGGTCTTTAGCGCTTTGTTTGAAGATGAGATTCAAAACCAAAAACAGCCATCGCCTCAAATCTTCCTGACGTTTGTTCCATGACCTCTACGCTTTGTCCTCCTCTCCTGCTCCCGTTGACTGCTCCCCTCTCGTTCTTATCCCCCGGAGACATCAAGTCCCTCCTTCGCTCTTCTTATCTGCAGGTGAGGAGAAAGAGACTGCTCCTTGAACTCCTCTGCTCAACCTCTCTGCACCTCCCCGTTCACCTCCTCGCAGCGAGAACGCCAAATCCTTGACCTTGAGCTTTGATCCGATTTAAAAGTTGAAAGATTCGAAAAACAAAACAATCGAAAATTCCAACAAAAGCTTATTTCACAGAAAGGAGAGGCAGGGTTTTATCGAGACAAACGATAATTCTTTAGATGGTTTGGTTGAGGTGTCAAGCTCCAACGTAGAACTGAGCTCCATTGTAAAATGCTTTTACATGTGCTGCAAAATGAAAATAAAATGTATTAAAAATATTTCTGAATGATTCGAACTGATTCCAAGACCATGCAGGGAAACGTAAATAGCAGTGTCACACTTGCCTTGAACAAGACATAAAATATCCAAGAGCTCCGGGGGAGCCGTTTAGCAACAACAGTGGTCTTAGAGCTGTAGCCATTCTGGGCACATCCGGCTCCGTGCACAGCTGTCAACTCGTTCTCCCTCAGTCAGTCCCGTAGCTGACGATTCCTTAACTCATAAGCGCTAGACGCATTTCTGCTAAAATTTCGAGGATGTCAACCGAACAAAATGAACCATGTGCAACCATCTCTGAACAAATGAGTTGTATTTTGTGACACCCGTGTCACCGTGGGTTCAGACAACTTCACTAAGGTTAGACTGAAGCTGTTAAATTAACATCACTTTGTATCTCCAGTGTAATTCCAAGGGCAATGAATGACATTGGCGACACTTATATTTTGGAAGCACAAAAGGAGGTTTTCATTATCCAAAGTTCTGCAGAATCCCTCAATTATATTCAGAGCACGGCGACTCCTACAAATTAAGCTAAAATCACAGAAAAACCCATTTCGCTTCCTTTCATTGTCATGCACTTGTTTTCTCAAGAGACAAAAGGTCAATAATAAAAAATGATGGCGACAGGGCGTATCAGGTAGAACAGAAAATGAAACAGTCCAGTCAACAGTGGTGATATCCTCAAAACCTAAGAGAAAGACAGTAAAAATGCAAAGCCGTGTGAATCCCCTTCATTTCTCCTCCTCAACCTCTCATCCTAAGTAGAGCGAAGGAGAAGGGGAGAGAAGGGATGATCAATTATGAACTGTGAACTCCCCCTCGGTGGGGCTGTCTGACTGCTGGCTGTAGATAAAGCAGAGTTATGACAACCATACTGTACCCCCTCATCCATAATAAACCACAGGGAGTGAGAGCACTCACACACAGGAATATTCATTCTCTAAAGGAGCAGCGCCAGAAGACTTTCCCTATGACAAAACACTGTAGACGCTCATCCATTTTAAACACTTCACATGCTGAGGCCCGTGAAAGGAGGATTGTAGGACTGTGTTTACATCAGGACTAGATGGGACTCAATTTCAATCTTGATAAGCTGAATTAGGCCTTTAAATCATTTCTTATTATATCAGGCATTTATTATTTTTAGGAGCACGAGAGAGAGAGAGAGAGAGAGAGAGAGAGACAGAGAGAGAGAGTGGTGCAAAGCAAGCGTAGAAGCCCTGCGAGCGTCGTTTCCTCATGACTGATTTAACTGGCTTAGCAGAGCATCATGTGTAATTTGACTTGATTCTGCACTTTAATTTTTTTACAATAATGCCACCATTGTTTACATTGTCCAAAAAGACAGTAAAGTTCCAGGAACCTGACAGAATAGTGTTGGAAGGGCAAAATGTAAAGGGCAGACTTTGTTTTACCACAAACTTCAAAATGAACCTAGGTTAGCTACTGTAGCTAAAAGCTCACCTGTTCCCACTTCCTGTGTTAGCTTGTCATTGCATCACATACTGTAGTCTGGAGACACAGCATTCTCCTCAGCTGAGTCCGCCCTCAGCAGCACAAGAACCACCAAACCACCTGCCACAGCCGTACGTCTTTGCTAACAGCTCACGATTAGCTGAACACACCTGAGCCAGGTAATGGGTGGGCGGAGCCAGAGTTGGACAGAGTGGCGTGGGAAGGGAAGCGTGGGAGACCAACTGATAGATTATTAAACCTTACAATAAACAGCTTTGAAAATGTTCTGGGCACACGTCCGCTAAAACATGTGGTTGGCACGCAGGCAACGACAAAGAAAGCAGGGCTGTAGCTTCCATGTTCTGCAAAGACCCAGTCTGGTCCCCCTGGCAGACTCCCTTTGCTTTACTGACGCCTGCTAAATGACAGCTTGAACTGCGGCGTGAGGCTTGTATGAGACGCAGGGGAGCGTAATGCAGAGCCTGAGAGCATCATGACAAAAACATGACAAGCCTTTAGTGTAACGGAGCCGAAGCAATGTTCACGTCAGAGCACATCACTACTTCTGGGTTGTTCCCTAACGAGCACTGGCCACTTTACACCTCTCTAATGTAATGAATCCACTACTGTACAAGTGACAAGCAGGTCACACGGAAGCCACGATGACCACTGAATCCATCCGCCTTCAGCGAAATCTGAAATACACTCATATTTACAAATGTGTGCACCTGTATTTCATGCGTTTCTCTAAACCTAACCTCATAACTGTAAGAAAACATTCAGTTCAGTGACATTCTGCCGTTGTTAAAAGATTAACAACTGAAGGACAGAACGCATTTGATCAAAGGCAGCAGGTATAAAGTATTACAGGCAACACGCTGCTAGACATACACGCAGGCTAAAGAATGACATGCTAAGCCTCCCAGGAAGCAGGCAGCTGCCAGAATGCCTGAGGAGTGTTAGACAATACCAGATGCCTGACTGGATAAAAAAGCAGTGTGAAGACGCTATTAGACAGCTACATGCGAGCTGAGCCTACCAGGCAGCCAGTCAGGTAATGATGCCCTGCTCAGTAGGCTGCTTCACACTGCAGTCTGGCAAACTGTTCAAAGTTACATTCTGAAAATGAATCTATTATAATTTACCGGTAATTTAATTATCTTCACAGTCTCCCTTTCATGTCAATACATGCAATTTACTTTAAAAAAGTATTAATACTTGAGAAAAACACAGCGTGAGGTTGACTAAGGCCCTTCTAACCTGGCATCCATATCAAATACAGTCAGTCTTTGTGGAAATAGACAAATAGTAGGACTGCTGAGCCTTACAGCATTTAGTAGCATTGTCAAAATCATAAACTTTAAAATAACTGAACAGGAAGAAACTAAAATACCCCACAGCATCAAACTGTCTTCTGTTGTCTCAAGGCTTTTACTGTTTCTACAGTAAACGTTTTTCTGCACAACATTTGCTTGTGTACACATGATTGTGTGCACACTCGCTCGTGCGGTAGTACATGACAGCTTGGACCCCCTGCTGTGCCCTGTCAGTTAACTGTGCTGCCAAGACTCGTCCTCTTCCAAAACACACTGTATAGATTCAAGCACACACACGCAACTGACCCTGATGGTTTCTATCCCCAGCTCAAGTATTTTACTTTAAATACACTTATCTTATTGATTCATAATCACTTTGCGGTTGTGAACATGGACAAAGAAAAGTCACAGGCCAAAAACTTAAAACTCTGAACACCTGGAGAGCAACTTGTGGACCATCAGCACTCGTCGGCTCCTCTTAATCCCCTAAAATCCCCCTGAAATTTCATTAGTGATATTGGATTTGAACAAGCAAACAAATCTTTATCCAAAAGAATTCCTCCAAGGTCACCACAGTCAAGTTAATATCTACAGTGGCTTTACAATAAGTTAAAGGGATATGATGAAGATCTTTACCGTATTTTTTTGCCTGTGTGTCGCAGTGGGAGCCAAAATAAGCAGCACTGTCCTTGGTCATCAGGCTTTGAGTATTACTGGATAAACTAAATAGTCAACAACTTCTAAGCTGTGCTCTGTCCTTCAAACATCCAAAACAATGATGGGATTAGAAGGAATTATAAATATCCCCTGAACAAACTGAACAATGAGGTGGAGTCAAGGCACAGCCGAATGAGAGTTTCATTAATAATTTCCGTGACACTCACCTCATTAATGAGGATCCAGTGACAATCGAAGGCCACCAGGTTGGTCTCCACCACCTGCAACAACAAAACACACAATCACATTTAGAACAGAGAGAACATCTGTGGTGCGGTAGAAATAAGACTGGCCGAAAGAAAGTAAACGAGTTTGGAAAAATAAAGTAAGATTTAAAAAAAAATGCTGCCCTTTAAAGATACTTTCCAGCTTGGATAATGTGATTCATGGTATCCGAAGACATCTGAAGTGTGAATGTTACCGAGAACATTATGGAAATGTGCGAAGCTGAAACCTAGTGTGAAGCTCGGCATAAGTAATTTGAAAAATCTCGAATCAAGGTATCTGTCAAACATCTTATCAAGCGCATGCAAATGTGGCAAAGCTTTCATTTGTGTGTGAAGGAAAACTCACACTCTTCCCCATAAACACACTCAAAAATTTAGAGCTTTTCACACTAATTTGCACAGATGAGACAAACGTTTCCACCCCCACCTTTCTAAATTAAACTCTATCCCTCTGTCCTGCTCTCTCTTTCTAAACCTAAACCTACTTCTGACCTTAATCGTGAAAACAAATCGTAACGTTCAAACACCTCTTTGAAGTTGTGAGGACGAGCCGAAAAGGCCTCGCCGGGACGGTTTCCAGAGTTGAATATAAGCAGCTACAACTACACTGCTACAAAAGCAACCTGTCAAGGACTTTTAGGTCAATGTGGCCCTTTGCTTTTTAAGCCACTAACATATTTTCAGCACTGGACTGGGTTTCAAGACTCCAACCCAGGTCCTTCAACCTCTGTGGTGACAGTGCTACTGTAACCACGACACCACCTCTTTACAACCATTTCAGTGAATAGGTAGACCAGTATCATTTACCCTTGAACAAACATGAGGCTTCACTCTTGTCACCTTGAGTTTGACTCTCTTCCGGCAGAAAGCCTCGTTTCAGCCTCACATACTTCTTCTCCCCCACCCACTCGTTTCATTTTGCTCTCTTATCGTTGCCGCTAGCTGCCTCACCTCTCATCCCATCATCTCTGCTCGTCTTTAATTGCTCTCTTCTCACTATCTCCTGCTCTCGTTCTTCGGGTCTCTCTGTCCTCCCCCACCACTTGGTGTAAAAATACTGTGCCAGTCATATATCATTAGCAATAATTGTCTAGGTGACTATAGCGCTGTGTGTAATAAAACACTTTTTAGCCGTAAACAAAAGGCAACAGCTGGAGAGGGCAATGGAGCGTGGCTAATAGTGGTTTAATCTCCCAGAGTCTCCATAAAACTTCATCATTATAACACGGACAGATGCCGTAAAATGCTCGGCCTACAGGAAACATAGCTGCGACACAGACAGGACAGAGAATAGTGGGGACAGATGAAAAATGCTGTCTTTGTCATAATTTTCTTTACAGTCAGCAACTCTGTTCCACTGTGAGGCTATTCATCCTCTTTGTCCATTATTGCTGTATCTGTCTCTTTGTATTAGAGCATAAACAGAAACTATGAGCAGTGAGGGAGGGAGGCAGGCAAGAGAGAAGACAGGACGGAGGCTCACAAAGCTGCACCTGTTTGTCCTTCCCCGCGTTCGCTTCCCATGGTGCTCATTAGTGAGTTTAAACGCTACTCGCATGGGATAAAACTCTTTGTCACGAAAATGCTGCACAAAAAGTGTGCGCTCCTTCATTTGTGAATGCAATTGGGCATGTAAAATAATGTAAATATGTACTGTACAGTATATGTTGTTGTTTGTGCCACTGGGCGCAAGTGCTTCTACTTCCCATTGTGGCTTCCCTCTGGCAGCCACCGGGGCAGATGTTCCGGGCTAATTAGGGAAAGGGCAGGCTCGCGAGAAATGACTCCTCTGGGTTCGGAAATGTTCAATACACTTGCTTTCTAACACACATGCAAGCACAAGCCAGCCGCAGTAACAAAAAAATCCTGCTGCCAACATCCAGAGCTGTTTGTCTGCATGCGTGTGTGTGGGTCGTGCCAACACAAACTAAGATGCTGCAGGCTTGTTAACAACATGGCAGGCAGGTAGGAGTCACCTGGGCACTTTTCCCATAATGCTACCACAGAAACTCTTCTGACCTGTCTGACCGGCTCCGCAAAACCCTCATTTCTTCTTCAGTTCTCCACCTCCGAAGTCAGAAGATTACACAAACACCAGCTTTGTGGTCTGGGACAGAATCAATCAGTCCGTGTCAATAGCGAGCCTTTCCTCAAAGTGTGAGCACACAGTGAGACCCGGAGCAGGACTGCAACACTGTAGCACTGAGCATCCTGGACTCGTATGTATTTTATTGAGTGGCTGCGATAAAGCCAAACACCATTTTGATCCTGTAATGACCTCCGTCCGCCTGTCACTCCTGAAGGAGTCCAACTAAGAGAAAATCATTGATTCTGGCAAATGGCTGCTGTTGCCTGACATGCAAAGTCAAGGTTTGCTGCTCATACCAAGGCCAGTATACAGCAGATATAACACAGACAGAGGATGAAGCGCACACATGACTCTTCGTCTTAACAAACACGAGGTGAAGAGACCAATACATGCAGACACTACGTCAAGTGAAGTATCCACTGTTTGCGTGTTTACACTTTTTGTGTATTTTACTGCAATAGTGTACAAAATATTAATGCATAAGCAGATATTGCCTAAGTGCACCGTGGGGGAACCATGAGGCGGAAGAGTGGGCGTTTCTATTGAATAAAGTGCTCTAAATTGAAAATTAGTTGTGTAATTTAATTTCATGCACTATTTGTGATCAAATCAAGCAAATAGCCTACAGCCCACCCTCTAAAATAAGCATATCCAAGCTTCACACTTAAACATGCAAGGAGCTGTGAAAGTACAGACACACATACAGAAGTTCTACAAAGACAAACTGAGCTTATTTCCACAGATTCCCTCCAACTGCTGCGGCTACAGCCATGCAGTCACCAGAGAAACTGGCCCGACCTGGTCCAAGCCTGCTTTTTAATTATTCATGTGTATCTGTGTCTGCGTGTGTTGTGGAGGTTAACGTGTCTGGGTCTGGAGGTGGGGGAGGATGATTGGTTTAATCGAACCCTGAAAGCCATAACACTAAATACAAAATATAAAGTGAGCAGATCTTGATGCTGGGGAAAGAAGGCGAGGATGAAGGGCAAACCAGGCAACGAGGAGATGCTAAGAAAAAAAAGGACAGATGTTTTGCTCTCAGTTCCACAACTGCAACAGTTTTTTGTATTCAGTTTCAGTCCTCACGCATTTAGCCATTTTGCTGCTGAAAAACCAATTAAGCCAGTGATTAAAGAAGGCTGATTTGATAAGACGGCGAATTGGAACTTAATTGAATAAGACTGTGTTACTCTCTCTCTCCCTTTCTCTCTCTATATATATGTAGTGAGAACAGCTTCATACGGGAAAACAACATCCAACACGTTCACATTTCAAAGCTTTCACTGTAAAATGCACATACAGACGGTTCCTAACGTAAACAATAGTGAGACTGTGTTTATTAAATTTAAACTACAACCCTATTTCCACAAACGCTGGAGTGGTTGATGTGCATAATATGAATAAAAACATTATACAAACCTATATTTGATTTGAAACAGTGCAATATTCAACAGCCTGTGTTAGCTTGAGCTACATGACTGGTGAAACCTCCAACAGCACAAAGGACATAGACCATAATATGTTAAAAATGACCATAAACTATAATCTGTTATTATGCCCATTCAGCTGACTTCCTGATTCCCAGTTGTTGAAACAGGGCTGAAGGTGTAATGTTAAAAGTGATTCGGAGGCTAATGAAAGCGTGTCACACAATTGTTCTTTCGTCTTGGTTTTTCTTTATTGTAATCTCTCCCTTTAATCAGTTAATACGTTACTGTGTGTAACTACTTCACACCTTCTTTCACTGCTGTGCTCTTTTCCCTGTGTCTAATTTACACGGCACAGAAATCTGACTTAAATGTTACCATTCACTGATTTAAACTAGAAGTTCACCATCTCATTTTCATTCAGCCCTTCCTTCAACTCTGCTGTTCCCTCTGTTTGCTCCCTCCCTGTGTATGAATTAGGCATTTAGCGCATGCTAACGGAGGCACTTTCTGCCTGATACATCATAACTGCTGCATGTCACTGCTGCCATTTAGGCTTAATGTCACTTGCTTCGCTCACGACTGTCCCACAGTGAGCCTTACGCAACTCTGGCTGTGTGTGCGTTGCTGTAGCTTGTGTGTTCATATTTGTGTGCTGCAAAGGGAGGAAGTCATGCAGAGGACAGTACATTATGACACAGCTTCGCTGTATGGATTTATATACTCGGCTAGAGAGCGGTGAGCTCAGGCTCATGGTGTGCAAGCACACAAACAAATACTAACACACAAAAAGTCACTTCGTTGGTGTGACACAGCAGCTTTAGAGACCACTAATCTCAAGCCTTTTGTTTGTCCTTTCACTGTGAAACAAGCGTGAATCCTACACGGCCTACACTTACACACAGAGACTAAATTCACACATGTACAGGTAGTGAGCCAGCTATGAGCGACTGATTAGTAAAACAGCTTCTCATGTAGAGTGACGTCTGTTATAGAAACACCAGAGTAGGTGCAGCACTTTTTGTCCAAACTTTACATGGAGTAATTCACAGAGATGTAAAATTTCACTATATATGTTTTTTTTTAAATATAATGATGACAGTCAAAGCTCTGAGCCAGGCAGCGATACCTTAGCTTCCCACAGCAACAGACAGAAAGAGAGAGGACACGGCAGCAAACAGAGAGCATTTCAGAACAGAAACTCCCACACGTCTTTGATTTTCACGTCTAAATTAAAGCATGCCACTAAATTTTTGGGTGCAATTGTAACTGTGATAGTCACGATCTAGAAACAACTAAAATAACAAATTTGCAAAAAAAGACTTCACTGCTAAAAAGCTAAAAACAGATCACTTTTCACTTCCAAGCGCCACATTCTGACATATACTGGCTAATAGTGAAAGTAGTACAATACAATACTATACATATTGCTTTCATTGACCTGATACTGTGCCGCTCATGGCAGCAGAGCAGCACAGTGGAGGGAAACTACAGTAAAACACTGCAGAATGAGTATTTGCAGAGCTAAAAGCCAAAATGAAGATGCAGCACATGATTGTTGATAATAAACTACAATAAACACACTTTTAAGCCCATATTTCCATATACGGTACTCAAGCTTCCGAGCAGTACAGTAGCAAAAGGGATATTGTATAAGTTCTGGGCCTTGGATGCACTGGACCACACCATGATATGAGTCAGTGGGTGTCAAAGGCCTGTGTGAGTCCTAGTAACAACTAATGACTCTAAATCACCACCATTACTGCCTGTTTAATTAGTGTGATCCAGCCACGGTCACACGCCACTGATCTACAGAGTCTATAAAGTCTGTGCTGGCAAGGAGGTGGGAGAAGCACGTACACACTCTGAACGATGCACATTGTGTCTATGTGTGTGTCTGTGTTCATGTACTTGTACTTTTTTATTTTTTTTTTTACACTGATTGCTCAAGAATGTCATCTCTTTGACAGGTCTCTCAAGTGACGCCTCTCCCTCACAAATATACACACACTCAGAGATGTCAGTCAGAAGAAGCCACCAAAAACCTCATCCTGACGCGGCATCGCCCTGCTTTCCAAATCGCCATCAGCTTTATTGATCAATCGCTCACTTTCTGATTAAACGAAGGAACAGCAGCCATTTATTTCTGGTGTCCTTTCAGCAGACATTTCTCAGCAGTTATCAAGCCCTTGTCTTTCTCAATTGTTCTCCTGTGTCTGCCTTCGCTTTCCCTTTCGCTCTGAAATACACAGTAATGTAATGCTGGGAAAGCCAGGGTCTCAGAAAGCATGTGTTATGATGGGAAAGGGTAATGGGGCCAACATGCAGGACATCCATCATCCTCGAGCTGTGTATGTGTATGCATGTTGGCCTTTCAGCGTATCGATCAAACTGCAAACCCAAACACTGCAAGATACACACACACACACGCGCGCAAGTACGTCCAACTGCACAAATACACCACAGCCAAGTCCATTACGTATGAAGATATGCAGGCTGACATTTAGATATAAACAGATCAATGGCTGGAACAAATAGAATAAGGTGGCTTTCCCAGGTCTAAGGTAAACAGTTTTGCGTTGTTGTATGTGTAGGGTGTGTTTTTCATTAAATTACTAGCTGCAGGAGAAGTGTTTAGTTTTTTTCACTTTGCACCCATGTGAACATTACACATTGTCAACAACTTACCTCAACTCACCTCAACAGCAGTAAGAGGTGACTGTGCGAGGTATAAACGGAGCATTGGCCAAAGGCTGTGAGCTCACGAGTCAATCGCTTAAAACAATGTTCACCATGACGACGGCAAAGAGCTGAGTAGCAAAGATTCCACTTGTAAAACTGCTACAATTAGCAGCCTCCATCCACCCAATGATTCGAGCGTGTATTTAAATGGAAAAGTGACTCAGTGGTTAAAGCAAACATCAAATTCTAGAAAAAGGACATTTGAGTTGGTCAAAAGTTAATTTGTAAGGTTTCAATAAAACAGTATTAGAACTGAAATGTTATTAATTATATATAATTTACATTACTACATAAGGTACAGTTAGATTAAATGTACCTGCAAGTAATAAGTGAATGTTTCCCCAACAAAACACTGGCTGAAAATACTTCACCTACTATGATCTCAATCTACAGTAACTGCTGCTCCTCCCTGTAAAGACTATTTATTTTATATTCTGCGCTCATACTTCACAAAAAAGTCACTGATATTGAAACGGTAAAACATTTAATGGGTCTCTGTACACTTCAGCTCCTTTATGCATCTGAGCACGGGCCACTAATTCCAAATAAGGCTGTTTATCCATCTGGATGCAGCATCAATATATATATACACAATATATATAAAGCACATGAAGTAGAATAGGTAGAATACGACACACTCATCTTTAGATTATCAGTTTTTACTTGCCACCGTAAAAAAGCAGCTCAGTGGCCCAAATGGAGGGAGGTCACGGCAGTGCAGGGAAAAACAGGTGAGAAGAGAGAAGAACACAGGTGAATGAAAAGATTAACCTGTGCCCCAACCCGTCAGAACCCATAGCACCACATTTCCCATGGCAAGGTCAGAGGAGGGAGCTGGAAGGTTGTGTATGGGTTTCAGGCCAAAGCTCGTGTATTGTACGTTCGCGTGTGTGCTGATCAAGCTGCTGCTTCTCCAGCTCAACTCATCTTTGACCCAATATAAAGTGACTCCTCGCGTTGTTTTTGTCCGCCTGCAGTCCATCGGTCCATCCGTCACTTCCCCTACACGTCTCCCCAGCTGCACTTTATGAAAGTACACCACAAGTGAGCTGCTCTGAGACTAGATGCAGGTTTATCAATGTGTCAATCACACAGTCATCACACACACTGCGTATGAAACTAAACAGTAGACACACTGTACTACACATACACCAAGGCGGAGGCTGAACACACACAAAAAACTACATAGTCCTCCTGTCATCTGCTGGCAGATAATAATACGACCACACAGCCAATAACCGCAGGAGATAAATCCCCCCTCTCTTAATCAACACTACAACAGTATTGATACAACTATTTATCACTATTGATAAAAACACAAAAGGTGCACTGTCAGCAGAGAATGTTAAAAACAAGCGTAGCATATAAAACACTGTTTTGCTGCACTTTGTCAGCCAGTTGAAAGCATAACCTGCCTGAACTTGTGTCAGCTGCTTTTTGCCGACTACTGTAACCTTATAACACAGAGATGATCATTCACTGTGTTTCAAGTCTGAATGTAGCTTGACGCAAGGGGGATAAATACAAATAACAATGAGAAATGCAGCCAACGTCCTCCCTGGCTCAGATGTCAGATGCGACAGATCCCAAAAATGATCACATTATTATTAAATGTGGCCACGGTATACATATAATATATATCATACTAAAATGTGTTTAATAGTTTGATGCTGAATCAAATTTGAATTGACTTAGATCGTTATCTGCTCAGGGGCGGGACAATATGTGTGCCCTCTGAAGAAAGCTGCAGTCCAAACAAACCCAGTGCGCGTTCTGCAAGAGTGCAGATGTCAGATGCTCCTTTTGGATACGACCGTCGCGCCACAGGCTTTGGGACAGAAAGCCTTCTGCTTGACTGTCAGCTCTGTCAGTGTATTTACAGCAACTCTGATGAAACATTGCATGCTCTTATCAGTTTCTGCATTTTTTCTCTGGGTCTCCCATCCATGATTATTTCCCCATTTGTCATTCTCCACTGCTTCCTAAACTCACTCCTTCCTGAACTACTCCATGCCATTCATGATTCCACTGTGCTTCGTCTCCCTTTCCTACTCTTCTTCCTTTTGTCCATGTCCTTTTCTGCCAATAGACTATTTCTTTTTCACAACTAATACGTATTCATCAGAATAAAGCCTATTAGGTCATGAGTAAAGGAAATGAGGGTGGAAAAGCCTGGGAATTTACATAATCAAAATGGAGGAAATATATATTGATCGAGGTTGTGTTTAGCTTCCCCTAGGCTGCACCTTATGTGTGAACCTTTTAACAGACAATAATAAACCCGGTAACCCTGGTAACTATACACAGACTCATAGTCCTAAAGCTGCTGTTGCTTTAATAAGCAAAACTTTAAATGTCATAGGAGTAGGGAGCGTGTACACTTTGCACATGTGTGCATATGGGAGTGTTGGGAGGGAGATGAGAGAGACACAAAGAACAACAGACAAAAGGGCAACAACAAGACAACGCACACCTGTATCACCTGTACGCACCGACATTCCTATCAGTAGTTCATAGGTCTAAGTGGACACACACACAGAAGACAACAACCTTTCAGCCCTTAGCAGCAAGGTTCTATAATCGCTGTACTACAGATAAAAGCTTTATGTCATTGTGCATCACGCACACACACCCTGTTTGTTGAGATAAGAACATGATGCCTTGTCTGTCTGGTAATAAAGTTTAAGGAGAGAACGAGAGCTAAGACCTTGAAACAACCTTTTTGATTGACTCTCTGTTACTGCATGTGTCCGTTGTGAATGCATGAATTCAAATGAGTAAAAGCACGACGCTAGCATCCTCAAAGATACAAAGATACAGAAACATATTAAAAATAGACTCCAGAAGAACGTATCCTGCCACTGTGCCGACTGTGGTTCCGCTGGTCAGGCAGGTTGTCCACTAAGCCTGACTCCTACCACGCCAATATGCCCAAATTGCTTTGTGTGAACAGACGGCTGAGAAGTGTAATTTTGGGAGACAATTAAAGTCGCATGTGGGATGTGTCAGCATCTGAAGTGTTTGTTCTAATTGTGTGTTTGTGTTGCCTTCCCTTGGATGGGTTGACAGCTTCTATGAGGGGTTTGGTGACGTGAGCCAGAGAGTGCTCCCCAGAGCACGACTGTAACCAAAGCCACAAAGAAACTGTATGTTCCTTGAATCTGTCACAGTTTTTGCACAGCCCTCACGGTAGAATTACCTAAACTTGTATGTTTTGGATTCAAACCTACTTCCACAGTAGGAGATCATTTTGAACTCCCAGCTTGTGTCAATATTACCTCACGTTGACTACTGGAGCAGTGAAGTTGCCCTTATTACTTCCCTAAGCCACCAAGCATATAAATCAAATAGTTTTGATTGTCTGGAGTCTAGTGTGTTCTCTGAAGTCAAAGCAAGCAGCAAGTCTACTCTGACAAAGACACCACAAACAAAATGTATCAAGTAGATTAATCCCATCTTGTTATTATGACATTTCTATGACATTTAAAATATGACTACAACTGATATTTCTGACATTTAACAACAAGTGTTGTAGCGATTATAGTTGCTATGGTACCTACACCTGTGTATGAGAGACTGACACACAAAGCATTCTAATAGTAGATAGCAGCGTCATCAAAGTGTGTGTGTGTGTGTGTGTGTGTGTGTGTGTGTGTGTGTGTGTGCCTGTATGCCACTTCACACAAGGTATTTCTCCTTAAATGTCATCATGCAGTACTTAGGACGTCAGATTTGTTTCTCTTTCATTGATTCTTCTTTCTTCTCTACTAATGAGTACGCCACCCTTCTGCTTCCACTCCGTCACCGCTTCTCTTGACGCTTTCCATTCATTTACTCTTCACATTTTCATCCTTCACAGTCACCATCATCCATTTAAGGCATTTTATCTCCTCGCCTCCTTTCTGCCCTGGCCTGCTAAATCACTCCTCCGCTGACCTCTAGCAAAGAGCAAATCCAAATTTCAAAGTCATAAAGGTGTGAGCCGTGCATTTAGCAATAAATGGAGATAAACAAAAAAGCCCTGAGCTCTACTTAGCCGATAGCAAGTCCATTAGTGTTTAAAATAAGGAAGAAGCACTATATTTAAAGTCACCACTTAACCTGTAAAGGAAGAAGCTCCTTCTGCCGTCCCATAATTATAAGAATCAAAGCGCGTTTCTCATGCTCCATCAGTACAGCAAAGCAACGTGTGTGTGTTGAACTTCACAGTCAAGCTAGAGTTGTGTTACACTGTCATTTACCACATTCAAATAGTTCTGGCAATGCTCTGCCTTCTAGAGCTCTGTGGTTAATGTGGGCAAACCTCAGCAAAACCTTTTAGGCTGAACACAGGAAAGGTCATGAAGTCTGGTTCTGACTGCACCCAAGCGTCAGCATGACACACGTCTAAATATAACAAGACGTGGTTCCTCTAATTTGGACTGTGAGGCTAAAACATGGTATTGTTTGTATAATCATCTACGATATCATGACATAATATCTCACAGATTGTTCTGTTGTCTCGTATTGGACTTCAGTTCTGAGTCCACGTTTTCTCTCCCAGGCACATATTTCATGGCCCTTGAGACCAAAATGAGGCAGAGGTAATTCATTATCAACTGTGGAAAATTCATGCACAGGATGTTGATGAGAAAATACATATTCATCAGTGGCAGTGGAGCAGGGCAGAATCACAACATCTGATTTAAGGCTCCATTAGCAGTAGACGGTTGCTAATCCTGACCCCTTCAGGGTTGATTGTAGGCTATGAATTACAATGGATTTTAAAAGCCGATCAGATCTGTACAGAAATTACACAAGACATATTTGTTCTATAAAACCTGTGGGCAAGAATTCTACTAAACCAATTTCACTGTCCACTCTTACTGTAATGACATATTTTAGTGATAATGTTCTGACTGATTAGACTGACAAGATTATTTTACAGGACCAAACGAGCTTCATATTACAGAATATACTGTAAACGACTGCTGGACAATCAGACCACTGCCCACAGTTTGTGTGAGAATATTGCGTCACTCAAACTTTGTTAGACTCAGTCCTGTTTGCAGACAGAATTTTTCAGAAGTGCTGCCAGGTTTAGAATGTGACTTAGTGTGACCTTATTTGATGATATAATCACTACATCTGAAGTTAAGTGGTGTACTTTAGTTGAATTATGTACAAAATTTGAATAAACTAAATCATCAAGACACAAACTGTGTGGAAAACAACAGACACGCTCACAGGCAGACGGAGGAACAAAGAGCAGAGAAAGTATTGTCCTGAAGCTATGACAACAGCTCCACAACTTTTTCAAAACACAGCTCCCAGCCGAGCCACCCACAGCGACTTTAACAACAAATTTCCACCCACAAAGTTTTTTAAAAAGTTCCTTAGGTTCTAAACGGCTTCTCCTCAGGATGTTTCAGACACGGGAGGAGAGAGGCATAGATCACAGGGCCTTTATAGAAGCACCATTTCTGCCTAAGTCTGGGGAACTGTCAACAAAGAATGAAACAGAACTGGAGGTTTGATCAAATGTCTCTTCTCCACTGCAGGGAATCACCAAACTGGAACCTTGAGGTTCACGTAATCTGAACCTGAAGGGCAAAGGTTAATATGGCTAAGCCTTAGGACAGCAGGCAGACGCTGCGGCAAGCTAAGCTTTGGCTAAGCTAAGCACTTTTGTCAAACATGCAGCCAAATGCATTATTCAACATGTTTTATGCTGAATATTTGCCTTCATTTGCGACATCTGTCATCTCCGGAAAAATCTTTAACTCGTTTTAAAGTCCTTCAACTAAAGGAATATCAGTTAAAGAGGAAATAGTCCCAAAATGGCAATGCTTTAAAATTTCAATGCTTTGAGATCAAATGGCAAAATTCATATTTTCCACTTCTTTGCATATCTAACAGTGTATATGTGTGTGTGACAGAGGAGGAGAGACAGATAAATTCCACCTGAATGATTTAAAATCATAGAAAAATTATCTAAATTTTAAATACTTTGACCTTTTATTATATCAAATTACATCATCGTTATTTTAAGCTTTTTAATATTTTTTAATACTTATTCATTACTTACTCAATAACAATTTCACATTTCAATAATTGAACCTCACAGGCAAATCTAATAGCATTACACCATCATGCTTTTCATTGTCCTGTGTTTTTATTCTGAGCTGAGTACCGGAAAGCCTCATAAGACAAATGAAGCCGAGAAAAGAACCTGCTTTGCTCCTTTGTCTACATGAAGTGGAATCGAAACATAAACAGTAAAGTAAGAACGTGTCTTTGCGTAAAATGTGTTTAAGGTTCAGGGTTAGAATGAGGTGAGGTTGGTGTTAAAGTTTGCCTTGATGGAGAAAACTGGCTTTGACATAATAGCACATATTTCAGAAAGACAATAAACACAGAATCAGATTGTTTCTGAATGTGAGTTCTTAGTATGTGACAGTTTAACTCAATAAAACATATATTTATCTACTGTATCTCATATAACTTTGCCCCCAAGCCGAAATTCCGAGGTAGTACTGGAAATATTGAAGCCATTAAAGGAGCCTTGATGTGTGAAAAAAGGCAACTTATCTACAGAATGGTACATGCTGTAATGTGGAAAACAGAAGGAGTGTGTTACTGTAGTTGAGGATGAACTATGTCAGCAGGTGTGTGTGGTAAGAGGAATCCACCAGATGCTGAGATGTTTGTTCTACTGAAATAAAATCACAGCTGAGACGTAAAACCCACAAATCCCAGAAACACCACGACAGAATAATGGCAACAAGCTCCTGAAAACTCATCTGTCACCATCAGAGCCACTCTTTCCAACTTTCACTCTACTGTAAAGGTGCAGCCATCCGCCAACAGAAGTCTATCAACAGCGGCCACGCAGGCTGTTGTGACCTGTGGTTGCCACCAACGTGGTGGCACTTTAACAAATTACAGCACATTATGTGGTTGTTGAACACATTTCGTTTTAAGCTCATGCATCCTGTATTCGTACCAAAGATTAGGAGCCGGTTCGCTGAGCTAAATAACTGCCCCCTAATTTTCCAGTCTGGTGCAGGAATGTTTGAATTTCCATCACACGTGCACAGAATGACAATGTGCAAACCCCACATCATTTGATTATGTTTAGATAGTTTTAACGATAAAAGTCACTCTTCACAGTCACTTTGAGTAGTAAGGACAATTACAGAGAGCCAACACTTAGCTGGTTAAGGTTATCAAAGACTGAGATGTCGCCATCTTCTAATGACTCCCACTCAGCCATATCTCTCATCTCCCTTCAGCCAAGTCTGGTCATTTTGGAAGAGCCTTTAGTTTACATCAAACATCAAGCTCTAATGCATCTGGAAAGGAGGTGCTCTCTGACAAATGACCTCACAAATAACGCAAAAAACGCTGTTTTGTCTACACGTCGGTGCGTGCGTTTCAGTCCTGCATCTCCCTCTCTCCCTTATCCCCCTCATCTCACCAGGGCGGGAGACAGAGCGGGGGTGGGGGGGAGATGCGATCATCAATCTTATCCACCAATCTTTACTATCTCCCGACACTTCATCTCAGAAACCTCTCCCCACTTGATGTCTGACCAAATTAGATTAAATGACTGCTTTTGTCAGGAGAGAGAGAAACTAATTTGGGTTCTACTCACACACTAAAATGGAGGCTGACACTTCCATATTGTATAATAGCTGAAGCAATTTTCCACACCTATTGTACATTAGATCTCATGGAACGAACGTATGAGTGATAATAGCGACTTCCAAATATTTTGAGTTCTCTTGTC
Source organism: Macropodus opercularis (assembly GCA_030770545.1). Lineage (NCBI taxonomy): Eukaryota > Metazoa > Chordata > Actinopteri > Anabantiformes > Osphronemidae > Macropodus > Macropodus opercularis. Next base: position 5,337,045 of record CM061097.1, on the reverse strand, counting down.
TGTTCTCTTTTATTTAATTTATTGGAGGCATATTTCTGTATGGATTGGAGTGTTTATGAATTAAAGGTCACAACTATGATCATAAGTGGTCAATGAAAGCTGACACAGAGCAAACTGGAAATGAGCTGAACACGTTACCTGTTGCTGTTGCCTGTGATACACATGAGGGAGAGCAGTGTTGAGGATTATTAATACCGCAATATGCCAACTCAGCTATGAGAGGACATATCTGGTAGTAATATGTAGACCCAGTAGCATAAAATAAGACAGACTCACCAGGTGAAGCTTGACCTTATAGTTAACAAACACACACTCCACACAAGCAGGCCTGAAGTGTCAGTGACACACTTACAGACACACAATAACGCCCCATCTTTCACTCCCTTCCTGTCACGCCTCCAGCCAAATTAGATTGTGATTGCTCTTTGCGAGGTCACTTTTAATTAAACTGAGATGAGAACATGACACATGGGATTAAACCCCATCTTAGCACGTTGAATTATGAATTCATAACTAATGCTAGAGCCCATTGCTTTCATCCGTGACCTCCATATGATTTATGTATAACAGCAAGAGGGACCCTACTAACTGTGTTCTTCTACAGAGACAAAGATCACAATAGGGACGGGGGAGGAAGTGTGTGTGTGTGTCATTTGTGTGCACATGTGTACAGATATCTGATTATACTGTACTGTGCAAATGTTTTAGGCCAGTGTGAAAAAATGCTGTAAACAAATAATGCTTTCATAAATACAAATAATGATTATTTTGGATTTTTTTGTATTTTAAAAAATGCTAATTGAGCAAAACAATGAAAAAAGTAAATCAAATCAATGTTTTGTGTCACTACGTCAGTACTGTAAGTACTGGAAGTGATGGCTTGGCCCCTACAGCGACCTGATCTCAGCATCATGGAGTGTGATCACACGAAGACACAGAAGGATGTGAGAAACCCTCCGTCCACAGAAGATCAGTGGTTAGTTCTCCAAGATGTTTGGAGCAACCGACCAGCCGAGGTCCTTCAAACACTGTGCAAGTGAACCTAGAAGAACTGCTGCTGTTTTGAAGGCAAAGGGTGGCCACAACAAATACTGATTAGATTTATATTTCTCTTTTGTTCATTCACTGCACTTGGTTCATTTTATGAAAATAAAATTTTGCATTTTGAAAGCATTCTTCCTTTACAGCATTTTTCACACCTGCCTACTACTTTAGCACAGTGCTGTGTATCTCTGGTGACTGTAACGAACGTCTTCCTTACCTCTGTGATAAAAGCTTTGGCAGTTGCTGGGCTCATGAAGAGCACGGCTCGGCGTAGCGTATCCCTGTAGCGGTGCAGCTCTTCCACGCGCATTGTTCTGAACATACTTGTGATCATCATGTTGATATTGGATTCCACCTTCTGAAGAGACACGTCCATGCCCTGCTGAGAAGTCCGGTCCAGGAAATCTTCAATACCTCGTATATCTGGAGACGAGGAGACAGAGATGAAGCATCTGTTACAGTATCTGTGTGACAGAGCACACAAACTAGTGGTAGCTTCAAACACACAAACGTGCAGCACATTGTTCTGAAAGTGTTCTGAGAAACATCACATGCATCATATTAGAAGGTTTACAGCTCATACACCGACTTAGCATCATTACTTACACCATCACTGATGACTTTGCATCATAAAGTAATTATCTCTTTGGATTCACCAAATTTCCGAGTTCATGAGCTTTTACCGGCAGCAGTTCTTTGATATCGGATCATTTGTGTTGCTTAAACGTTCTTCTTTATCTGTGTGAGCTTAGGCTTTGTTGTCGAGAGCGAATTCTTTATAGAAGTTTGAGGAGGCAGTGCCACACATTTCATACATGCACAATAATAATAAGCAATAATAACCTCCTGTACAAAGCTACAGCTGCCCAGGTTCTTCCAATCTTAAGCACTGTGTAATTCTAAATGTAGTATATAGTGAAATCAGATTCATTCAATCAGACAGAGAAAGGTTTTCATTGCTGTGTGCCAAAAAGTGGGTCATGCACTGTAACCCGACCAGTCCATTAGGAGTGTAACGCATTCATGACACTGTTAAGACTTAAGACAGCATCAAAGCTTTATTTCGTGCATATTAATTAATGCAGGATGCCGTGTCACTAATTGTACCGTCTATTCTGAACGTGCTGCATCACAGGTCAAGGTAATCCTAATTACGGCACTTTGGTTGAAGCTACCGCTAATGATGTCGGGGGATGTTGTGCGTGTGGTTATGTAAAGCACCTAATGATGTATTTGATATGGAAAACGGACAACCCTGCCGTCATCACCAGTGTCATGGCTGAGCAATTACCTGGATTGATTAGACTTGTTAAGGGCTGAGGCCATGATGTGACGGCATCACTGCCAAATTTTGGAGGTTTAACAGCGTATTAAGCAGCACGTGGCTCTCGCACATTAGAGACAATGTAGGACGCCAACATAGGTAAGACAGAGAGTAATAGTTGGGGGTTGGACTATTGACTGGACTTTATTTTTCCAGTCTGAATCTGAGTCGCCTTTCTACAGTAAGTTTACGTTCAAACTTTAGTGAAAGACAATAAAACGATGTGTGCGCCAAAGACGCTCGGTGATGCTTGTCATCTCTGATTGCTCCGATGTGTTACAGAGTGATGCCTCTCTCCAGCACAGGCTCAGTGGATGATTCATTCGGACAGAAATCTGCTGACTTGCATTTCTGAACAATGTCACGCAGGCTGTGCAGTCAGATGACTGAGCAAAGCCAGTGGGAAGAAGTGGATTATTTACTTCTTCAACTGTATATTGTGCTTTTTTAACGTGTCGCTGAGTCTTTATAATAACAATTATTTTAGTCAATCCATATTAATTTTGTCTCCTAACTGTATTTGTGTTGGGTGAGAAAGGCAGTTAAGCAAATGGAGACATGGAGATGACATCTTTAATGGGCAAACAACCTTGTGCTAATCTGGCCACGAGCAAAGACTCATTAAGCCATTAAAAGCTAATTACTGTTATTAATTTGCAGAAATGATAATCTGCAGTGATACATTTCATTATTGTTAACTGCATTATCAAAAACAGCAAACACATCAGCGCTGCGACTCTTGACGACCTGCAGAGCATGAATCCGGTCGAAAATGAAACCAGACCATCTGATCATCCAACAGACAACGTGTACCGTGAGCTGTTAATGGAGTTCATCACGCCTCTCAGCTCAAATGTACAGAAACGTCCTGCAAATGTTCTTTCACGTACACAGCAATCGCTTTATTTATATCATCTTGAACTCGAGGCACACTACACTCACCACCCTAAGACTATGTACAGGAAGTTTCTAATTTCCATATTTATCACTACGATGTTGCTGCCATTTACGTGTAATCAGTGCTGCCAATGTTCTACGGAAAGGTTCTGATTTATGTTGATTTTCCGCTCACTGTGGTTGGAAAGCTTTTCTAAACCAACACAAAAAGCTTTTGTCAACAGAAGTGGAAGAAATTAAAAAAGTCCAAGAGCATATGACCTGATTGTCATGTTTTCGTACATTACTGTTCACTATTTGCTTGTTAGTGTCTAGATAAATTTGAGAGTTGCTCATTCTCAAAAGAATTGAAAGAATCACAACCTGGACGTGTGATGAGTTCTTTGTTATACATGAATACAGTAAAACCCCAAACCAAATGTCTGGTGACCCCCCCAGGAACAACCCACAGCCAAAAAGCACAGCATGACACGACTCTAACCTAATCTAATTTCCCACATTAGTCACTGTGTGTGTTTCTACTCTCCCTCCCTGCTTTGTGACTCTGCCTTACAGCCCTCCTTGTATTGTCTACAGAATCAGTCTACCTGCTTACCTGCTGACAGACCAAAGGCCTGCTCGAGCTTTGCCTGACGTCATGAGTCCTTTCTGAGTACAGGGTGTGCGTCTAATGCTTTAGAAATGCTTCACTCTGTGTGTGGCTTACAAAACAGCCTCACTTCATAGTGTTCATTTAGAACCACGACACCAAACACTAGGGAGGAACATGAGGGAAATATGATAAATACTAATTTGCATATAGACTGCACATAATCATTAAATATTTAATATCACACACAAAAAAGGGAAATAAGAGAAAACATTAAAACAAAAGGAAGTAGTACTGTTCTGCAGATATGCAGTGATATACGAGATCCCCCGTGTGGGAATGTTTTATTTTATGTCTGCTATTCAGATGAAAAAAGAAAAAAAACCTCATTGACTTTCAAATGTAGACATACCCCGGTCCAATTTTACACATTAATAGTCAAACGCATCCGTTTTCCCTCCACCAAATTTCGGCTGATTTCCCCTCTTCTGCTGTTCAAAGGACAAGACTTGAGCGCATACAGCTGAGCAGACCACCGGCTGTCAGCCCTTTTCCATCAAAGACTTTGGGACACCACAGCGGATAAAAGACAGGTAAAACTGCCTTCGACCTTGCCCACCGGGTAACCATCTGTTGGAGAAACGTCCCTCTGGGAGACGGTGCCGGTCCATTACCGCTATGATCACCCATCACCTCAACACCCCCTGCCCCTACGAGCGTCGTCAACCAAGTCCACTGCAAAATCAAATAAATATGAATATTACGTCCTTTAGTCTTAGCAATATTTGGAAAACATGTACCTGCGTAAACCTCAGTCACTTCAGATTCTTATTTTTTAGTGCAGCAAACCAGCTGAGTTAACACACAAGGCTGTTGTTTTCAGCTATTTATGTTTTATTTATAACCTTTCTATTAGGACGACACAGTTCAGAACGAGCTCTGTTTCCACGTGTGCAACAGTACAGCTCTGCTCAGAAAAATACAAATATAAAAAAATAAATAAAAAGTTTATTCTGCAACATTTTTCTACCTAACATCTGCCTTTTATAATAACAAACATAAAGATTCAAATGACACAATGAAACGGAGCTGCACTGAGGAGGATAATAGCGATTTCCTTTTCAGAGCTCCATCTCCCACCTTGGATTGTGCCACTGTGAATTATTGCTTTCAAGTGTTATACAAGTGGAACTAAAATGCATTATGCAAAGCAAACGCAATCATCTGCAACGGCCCCCATTATTTCTTATAAAACAAGGTTTGTATGGTAAAGATCTCTGCGTGTCCCTCGCCCTCGTTCGCCAGACTCCCCCTCTCTCCCCTCGAAGTGAACGGTAGAGTTAATGTAGTGTAGCAGCCGACAGCGTGCAGGGATTTCACCTGCATGTACGGACCAGCTCGGTGTTACTCTGAACCTGCTTGCGTTCCCCTCATCACGCTCTCTTCCCAGCTGGAACCTCCCTCGACTTCCTTTTTCATTTTTGAATCCGATTTTAACCGCACACAAACTCCAGGCCATGTGTGAAGGCAGTAGACTAGTGTGTTTCCTTGTTCCTCATCCAAAGACACCAATGTCCTAGACTTTAGGCCATGTGTCGGAGTAAATGTTGAAAATATATCTTAAAAAGTTGCTGAAGTCTGCACTGAGAACAGCCCTTCCACAGGAGGAAAGCGGAGGGAAAGACATCATTGACGTGAACTTTGTGAAGAAGCAATGTTCTAACAGTCCAAAAGGAGGAGTTAACGGATCTGCTTGAAGGCTGTGGAGTGAAGGTGAAACATCAAACATCTGCAAACGAGGCTCAGCCGCTGTGATTCCCCGGTTGCCAGTCAGAACCTCCCTCTTGCCCTGTTCTCTCTTTCCCTGCTTGGCTTGCGGATCGTATCCACCTTCAAAATTAAAGAAAGTGCTCAGCTTTGGAGTTGTACACTTTCCACTTTGGACGTTTCCTCACAGTTTATAGTCTTTTCCAGTCCTGTCCTTCTGCTGTGTTTCCAGTTTCTTCACTCTGCCCGAGGCGTTTAAAGACCAGGCTTGTATTTTTTGTTAGAACTTCTTGGGTAACGTCCAAGATTAACTGGCAGTGACTTTAGAAAGAGGTTATCTCTATCCATCGATCCATCCCTCCGTAGCTCGGCTGAGCTATCACATTGACATTGGCAGTGATTGGCGTAAAACTCATTCAGGCATACATAGCTTTCACTAAATGGTAAAACATGCCGACGGAAGACGAAGGACGTGTGTGGGTTCACGTTTTAAAGCTCATTCATTGCCAGAGTGGTGTTTTACATGACATACAGTACATACACTACAACCTTCCACTAAAAACTTACAACTGTACAACTAGCACAACATCACATCTTTAATAGAAATGTATTTCTGCACCCCTGCCTCTCAGCCAGCTCTGTTATTAGACCAACATCTTTATCCGTTTACTTTGTCTTTCCCCTCTGCCCTTACCTCTGCCTCTCCTCATCCCTGCCCCAGGCCTTTCGGTGTAGTATGGCTCAGAGGCAATGATTCTGAAAATATGAAGTGAGCCTCAAAATGGAATGGAGGCCTCTTTTCTCCTCAAGTCGAGGCCTAAAGAATTAGCTCCACATCGTGGAATAGAATATTTCAGAGGATCCATCCCTCATGATCTGAACCTAAACTCGGGAAGTATACCTGTACACAAGATGAAATGCTTTAGGCCCCAAAGCATCAGCAGTCGCCCTGACTGCCTAGTGCTCTGAAAATCATCTATTCCTTTAGATCTATGTGCCTGCCTCTGTCCACCACTTTTGCTTTATTTTCCTCTTTTTCTTCTTCACTACTTTTCCCTCAAAGCTCTGGGCTTCACATTCCCAGAGCTCCCACAAAGAGCTTAAAAAACCCATGTCAAAAAAAGGCTTGGAACCTTTTAGGTGTACCTATCTCCCCAAATCTGCTCTGGCTTTTAATCCCCCCTACATCCCACACACCCTTTTTTCCACCGTTCACATTCTTTGAGCGTCTAAACTTCCCTTCACCGCCCTCAGCTTCTTCTTCTCCTTTTCAATTTATGACAAATATTGATCTTGACCTTTCTGGGCCCTAAGCTGATTTGACACTTTCAGAATTGCTATGGGATGATTACCAGTAATAAAGGCGTCTGGAGAGAAGCATGTTTCCTTCAAGACATGCACTATTTAATAGTAACACAAGTGGAGCTGCTTGATTTCTGTCCTGGATCTGTTGGCGTTCTCAACAACCCACCACACACTGCAGTAGTGTGTCTACGTCTGTCTCTGCATTAGGCTCAAATTGCTTTTCTGTCGCTATTAACAAGTGTGATAAACACAAAAAACTAAAATATTGTGGGATTAGGAGTAAATCTGAGTTTGAAGCTTAAAGTTTGAGTTAAGCATGTGATCATTCCACCATTTGGCCAATCAGATGACACCCTGTGTTTGCAGCATAGTGTAGCTATTTTAGCAGAATGAAACAGGAACCTCACAGCAAATATCTCTACAGTGTGTGTGTGTGTGTATGTCTGTGTGTATGTCTGTGTGTAATCCTCTGTAATTCAGATTTGAGTATTTTTCATTCTAGACGTGTCCAGATAGGATCATGCTACTGAGGCTGCTGGGACATGAAGCAGGGCCCTTCTAATCCACATCTTTAGGCCCAATCACAGCCTGTGACAGCACGTGGGATGGTAACATTGTGATCAGGCTTCTCTCTCTTTGTAATGCTACTTTCAGATGTTCCACCTGTCGAGTCCTCCGTGGATGTAAACTCCAACTCTGGGGTCACGCTCTTTTGCAAAAGGTTTTACATCCTTTTAAGTTGCTTCTGTGTTTATGAGGTGCCTGCCTGGCTTTTCCTCTGCCCCACTAAATCTGCTATGCCTTCAGATCTCCGTCCCTATCCCCTCTCTGCTTTACTGTTTGTTTTCTCTTATATATTCTCGATCTCTTTTATCTCTTTTTCTCTCTTGCTCTCTGAACGATTGTACTCTGGAGAAGACAAACTAAGACATGACCTCCCTGTATAAAGCTTGTAGATGTTGGCTCATGGGTATACCTGTTTGCCTTAGTACCCCGAATCTGCCTTTATCATCAACTTTCCCATGTTTCTCTTGGCATTGCTTTTATGTATTTTTCACCTCCCACCAGTCTTCTCACCTGCGGCATCTCTGGGCTTTGCTGGAGTGTAAAAAAAAAGGAGCTCCATGTATGAATTCATGTGTTCCCCGCCCATCATTCCTTGTTCTCCTTCCCTATAAACAACATCATGCTCATTGGTTTGGTTATGTTCAAGTCCTCAGTGATTTTTCGTGACGTATTGCTCTGACTCATCTCCTCCCATAATACAGTAAATATAGTTTCTGGAAGAGAAGTTCAATAATCAAAACGAAATGAAAAGAATATACATAATTAACATGTCTAGTTTATCAGTGGGGTGCTCATACTGTATTTACTATTTATTTCCAGTCACATTAAACCTTATTTCCCACATACATTAATCTGGCGTCAAACATGATTTTCTTTGCTTCCTTTTTCAATAAATTTCATTGCTCTCCTTTGGCCCATCTCTCACAGAGGAGAACATTATATACGTTCAAGTTCAGAGAATGTGTTTAATGGAGCCGTACGCTAAACTCAAGCCACAACACTATTAGCACATGACACAGACCCAGGACCTGACCCAACTCCTGTGTCAATGCTTTTCTCCTAGTTTGCACTATTGATAAGATATTTCTAATTACAGACTCTATAAACCAACACACTGTGCAGCCTTAGGAAACTAAGGTGACTTTTGTTCAGTGAGTTTCATTACCATATCTAGACAGGTGATGATTTCTGCTGAGCCATCTCTTTCCAAGTTGGTTCATAATATTGAGGCTCTTTTATTGTTTCGCTCGCGTTCACATTTATTAAACTAAGTGCATGTGTTCAGAATATCAGCACTTTTATGGTAACTGGCAACTTAACAAGGAACACTTTGAAAAGGTTTATTTCATGCAGCTAAAACCTTTTACGGTTGCATCTCAGGCCCTCTTGTCATTGGCTAAAAGCAAAACAAAACGCATGATTTTAATGTCAACAGTGTTCTCATCACTGAGTGCTGCTCCCCTCATTTACTCATCGAGGCCAGCGTCGCTGTAGTTCTCAGAGGCTGATGGACAGGGCCGTTCAACAGGCAGCAGCAAACTGCCGCTGACCGATTTTAACGTGCAGCAGTGTTCAGGTTTTACAGTGTAAACGCAAGAACCGCTGAAAAGGAGTCTGGGAAAGAAAGGCAGAAATGAAGGGATGATGGAGGAGAGGGGGACAGATAAAGTATGAGACAGAGATAATGGAGTGAAAACATGTGGTGTCAGTGTCCAAAACGCACCAGTTGAGCTGAAAATGGGGACTGGAGCAGCTGCACCATAGCTTCATTTGAGAGGACACGCTCAGCTGTCTGTTCTCTAAAGAACTTTCCTTGTACAGAGACCTCGCCTTTTGGGAACTGTGCTATCATCTTAAAAGGCCACTTCTGTCTCTCCACTTTCTCCCTCTTTCTCTTCTTGCACTCCGGCTTCTCCCTTCTCTCCTTGAACACGGGGTGAGACCATTGGGGAACAATGGTGATATCTTTAAAGAGCCTTCTGTGGCTGAGAGAGCGGCCCTGCCAAAACCCAGAGGACCCGTGTGCTGAATCAGCGGTCGCAGAGGGAATAGAGGGATTTGAATGGGAGACTATTTTGTTTGTGTGCACGCATGTGGAAGCTATTGTGTCAATATTATGTATGAAGGGAACTATATATTTCATATTCTGCTTTAACTGTTTGATCACAGGTTGGTTTAAACAAAGAATTAAAACCCAGTGCATACTTTGGGCCTCAGTTGAGGTTACATTAGGGTTAGCGTGAAAGGTTTTCCCCAGCAGGCATGAACACATTCGATGCTAATTTGCATGCAGTTTAAAAACGTTGACCTCAAGTTTTATAAAAGAAGCTTTCACTGGAGCCCAGAACCTTGATGCAAATTTAAAAAAAAGGAAAGAAAACCCACTACTGTGTCAATTGCTGGATTTCTGTATAGGAAAAAAGGCCTTGACCAAAGAAATCATGCAAATAACTGTTACAAATTAATTTGAGTTGAAGCACATGCATGTTATTAAAGCATAAAATAGGAAGTCTCATTAAAAATAGGCCTTGTCAAATCCATATTCAGCATGTTTTGTCTTTACGCCTTAATCCACGTTTATTAAAGTCATTATGTATTGGCTGCGGTGGGTTTTAGGCTCTTGTCCCTTCACCAAGGTAAAAAAAAAAACTATGCCAATAAAGTAATAGACAATCGTATTTAGTACTACTGTATGTACTAATGTACGTACTGCATGAAGTTCTCCTTTCAGAGTAGAATTAATCTTGGTTTTTACTGTGCTGATATCTGCGGTGTGGGATTATCCAGGAGAGTCCACGTTCAATATAAACAGCTTGGTGGTGCTCAGCAGTAGAAAATGCTTTGATACGACATATTCAATACGATGATAAAATGCTCTAATGCCTCAGAAGATTGAGTTTGACTTTGTGGAAGACATTGTAAAACAATCCCACTGCAGATATCACACTGCAGATCAATGCATACAACACACTAACTGTGGTAATTGACTGCAATGAGTGAAACGGGGCTTCATTAAGGCTATAAGAGGTAAATCAACACTGAAAAACCTCATGCAAAAAACTATTACGTGTGCTATATGCTATTCCATGCACATTAGCCTTTATCATTAGCTACTAATAGCTACTCTGACACCAGTAGCTCTAAAGAAGGGCAGCTGAGTGACAAGGTGCATGTATAAGCTGCAATAACTAATTGACACATTTTGTAAGTAACTAAGTGAAACGTGAGCTAAGATGTGCTGTGTCTCAGATGCTCTTTTCACTGTTTCTGGGTTATGCACTGTAGCAGCCATCTGCTGTTTTTCCAGCTTTGTTGTTGACGCCATGGCCTGGACATCAGTCCTGGTCGCTAACCCTCGAAAGCTAGGAGCACGAACCCAGGAACGAAGAGGCAGCGTTCTGATAGATAACGGCAGCTTGGATCAGCACGGTGGAACACAAGACGGTGCACACTCACTTATTGCTTTGGCTATACCTGCAAACCCCCTCCAGTCACTTCAACGTAAATATTCGGTTCCCATGTGAAATTTGCTATAGAGCCTTCAACTTACAGTAAACTTTAGGTCAGGACCAAAGTGATACATGTACAGAAAACAGCAAAAATGCATTTGTATGGAGGGATGATAAGAGGCTGTAGACACAGTGTGGCACTTTATGAAAGAGACATAGCATGTCACAACATTAAGTCTAATGCTGGAGTTAATGGACTGAGAAGCGAGAGCGAGGGGAGACAGGGTAAGAAGAGATGCTGCAGATACTTGTAAGGAAGCTGGTTTTATACTTGCATAACAACATGTGAATATGCATATATTTCCATTTTCCATTACGGGCTGATTAACCATAAGTCCATTACTTCTCTGATGCCCAAACCAAATTCAGTTCCAGCGGGTCATCTTCTTTACAGTACCTACTACTGTGCATGCTGAACTAGACAGAGGTTGATGAATATTGCCTTACCAAAATCAGAGTCATAGAAGAGGATGAACTTCTGCCAGCTGTACTCAGACACCACTTGCATGATGACCTCATTGAGATAGACAGGTGGGCGGACCATTAGGGTGTAGTCATCTGTTCCAGCGACGCGACTGGTGGGCGGACAGGCAGATCGGGGTGTTCCCGCTGGGGATCGCTGGATAAAGAGGTGGGGGATGTGCATGGCATCGGCAAGGGTCTGAAGGCTGCCCGCTGACATACAGCCAATGGAACTGACCAGAGCCAGGATACCACGGTTCATCAGCTCACAGGCTGCATGAAGGCAAAGAGAAGAAACAGAGCAGGAGTATATTACTTTTCAAAATCATTTTCTTCTCATTTGACGCCAAGAATCAGCAGTGGTAAAAATATCCTTTACAACTAGCAGCAAAACCCAAGTCACATTTTTCATCCAGATAATTATTTGTGCAAAGAGTGCACCAAAGCACTTAATTCTTATTCTACAGGTCATCACACTGCAGCACTGACTAATAGATAAGAAAAAAAAAAAGATTTCACTTTGTATTACACAGTTATTTTAAGAAGCAGAAGTGTCAGAGTCGAACACAACCTGCTCTGTGGTTTATCCAGACGACTGGATTCAACATAAAAGGTATACGTTAGCATAACACAATACATTTTGATCTGATGTTCATGATGTGTGCGTCGTTTCATTCTCTGTTCCTTTCCATGCAATAATACTGAATTACAGCTTTTGCTCGTTCCACTCCCCTCAAACCTCGATTTCAAAATGACGAAGGCAGTTCTTCGCTGACCGCCAGCACTATCCTAGCTACTCAATCAAAGCTAAGTCAAGCCTTAATCCTGGAGTGTTGCGCAGTCGTGTCAATGCCCACGTTATTGACTGACCTGCAGGATACTTCATAAGCAGTAATATAATATACAGCGGTCAAGCGCGGCAGATAATCAAAGTAGGCTTCCATAAAAAGTGTAGCTAATCCAATTTGTAACATGCCACCTTTTTCCAGAGACTCTGTCCACAAATCCCCCAGTCGTGTGTGATTTGCTGCCTAAATGTTCCGCAGCTCTGAGACACTATCTGTGCTTATTTCATCCCCCTTTGCTCTATTCCACCTTTCATACTTCCGAGGCCTCTAGTGCTGTCAAAAACACCTCTACCTCCTACCCTCTCAACCCACTCGCCTGTTATCTCCCTTCTTGTCCACAACAGCCCCTCTGAGTGCTTACCTTTCAGTCCCAATCATTTCAGAGCTGCAGTCTTGCAGTGATTTTCATTTTAGTTGCCTTACAGCGCCGCAGAATGTTGTTCTCTGCCCTCAGTTTTGGAGTCATCAGCCTTCCTGTCCCACCTCCTTTCTAGCCTCCCTTCTTCTGCACCTTTTCTCATTCCACCCACCAATCTTGTTCACCATCTTTAATCACCAGCTGTTTCCTCCCTCACCCCCTTGTTTACCCTCATGGCAACATAAACATCCATCTATCGCCTTCCCTCCCTCACTCCCTCTATTTCTTTATTCATCACCTTTTCATTTCTTTCTTTGCCTCCACTTTTATCCACATGGCCACCAACAGCCTGACCTATGTCCTTGCCTCCTTATATTTCCGTCCCTCATCCATCCTGATCCTCGCTTCATCCCTCACTTCTGCTTCCACGCTGCTCTTCGCTGCATCCTTCATCGTGTGCTAAGCACTCGACTTAGGTGTTTATTTCACTTTTGGCTGACTAAACCCCTGTCAAGGAGTCACTGGGTATGAGAAAAAGTGGTGGAAGAAAGGTGGGGCAAATACAAACACACACACAGACATCTGCACAAGAGGTGCAATAGCGATGTACAGTGACAAGAAAGCACTATCTAAGACACACACACCCCGGCTGTATAATACCACACAAACTAATCTGTTGACACTGCAAAATAAAGCCAGAGAAACTTTGCACAGAAAAAAAATGAGGAGACAGATTCATAGTGCTGAGAAAAGCAGAATAAAACACTGCGTGTATCTATGCATGTGTGTGAAACGAAAACATCAGAGCCATACTCGCAGCTACACAATAACTACGCAATACGACAACACACACATCTACTGTGAGCTGTGCACGAAGACAGACTAATAAGGAACGATGTCCAAGTGGTTTACGAGGATATAGTGTGAAAGTATTTGTCTGTTTATTAACGACGGCACCCCAACATGGATTTTGCTTAATTGCGTTTGATGTTTAATTACATAGTTCAAGTATCAGTGATTTAATTTAAGTTGTACAAGTCGTCCCAAACTAATTTCATGTGAAACTGTAATTTTCCTGAACAGTCACGCAGCGTTTGTGAAGAACAAAAGGGTTTAGAAACATTCTGCAGACCAGAAGTTAAACCGTCTTTGTTACTCAAATATAAAGCAGGTCAGTGACATAAATCGGATTCGAAGGCAATCGCTATAAACACAAATCCCCTTTTGTAATTAATTGGAAGCAGACCGTTAGGGGTGATTTTCGCTTTAAGCAATCGCTAAAAGGTTATTTCAGGCAACCGATTCCTCGTGCATTGATGTAAATGAGTAATGAGTAGAAGCTGAAGCACTTTCAATCTCACTGGCCATTGTGCAAGTTCACATTTTGAGGAATTAATTAAAGTGTAACAATATATGATTAAACTTCAATAAGTCGCGGCTAAGTGCATAGGCATGGCTTTTATTTCTGAAGTCAATAAGCTCAGGATTCATTTCCTATTTACCATCACTTGAATAGAATATCTGAGCAGGACTCACCTAGGCATTTTTGATGCATACGTTATGGATAAATGTTTTTTTTTGCATTTTTTCTGGATTTGAATGTTTATTTTTGGGAATATTGAAGCTCAATAATCCCACCATATAGTGTCAACCCTATTAGTGGTCATGCTACTGTAAATAATGCTTTAGTCCAGCGATAGTGCATTAGCTTAGCATCATCAAGGCTTCAGCTAATGGAACGTTTTGCTAATCCTCTACTTATTAGGGCACTTTGGAGAATTAGTGCCCTCATCCCCTCCACATCACACAGTCTCCAGTCTGCAGGGGGCCTCTAAGCACCAGACTCATTAATGGTCTTTGCTAATGATTTAAAGGGCCTGTTGCATTAACCCAGCCCAATTTTACATCAGTGAGAAATAGGCAACAGTTAATAGTGAGCGAAAATAAGCAAATGTTGTAGGTGCAGCAGTGGAACATGTGACACTACGTAACAGAGATGCATCACACTTTAACAAAGTTATACAATCATGGAGAAAGAGTTTTTCCTCTTTACCTTGTTCAGTGATGCGTTGAGCAAGGATACGTTTAGTTTTTATTTCAGAGAGACGAGAGGGCGGCAGGAGTGCACACATATCCAAAACACAACCAGAACGGTTCACCCATAACCTCCCACTAAAGCACAAACACACACTGACATCATCACCACCAGCCCACACACACGTCCAGTACATCTCTCCTGGACTGAGTCAACCATGTAAAACAGTTCTCAAATCTATTTTACTAATCTTCTGTACTTGCTTTGATGCCGCCCTGTTGTCGAAGTTTTCCCTTATTTTCACGAACGTGACTGTTCTCGCGAGCCGCTAACTCTTACACGCAGACGCTCCTGTATTGTTCTGCACGCGTGTCGTCTGTACCCGAGCACGTTATTGAGCTCGCTCTCCGGCTTGTCGCTCTGTCACAGTAAATGGACTGCAAGTACTTCACCTGCACCCGCTTGTGACAGAGTCTTCTCTCTGTGTCTTTCCAAGCAGCTCTCCTCCCACCACGCACTTTATCACACTCACACACGGTCCCAACACTTTCTGCGGCCCAGTGACTAAGGATGGAAATGAGAGGAGAGAAAGAAGGTGAGAAATGGACAATGAATCAATACCTTAAAAAACTCTGAGTACAATAACAAAAAAGAATTTGCTCAGTATCGCGTATGAGAAATTTATACCGAACTGCTATTTTTTAGAGCAGTCTTTAGTGAGCGAGTGCTGTGCTAAGAGCAGACAGAAACACATCTGTTTCCAAACGTCTGTTTAGATGAAATTGGCATTAATTATTAACGATTAATGTGGTTAAAGCACAACTCCACCAAGCACCCTCTATAATTTAAATTACTATGACTGATTCCAACACGCGGCTGCCCGTTAATCACGCCCGTCCTTTACTGCACATTTTCTCCTTCACTTCATTACATCTCTGCAGCATCTTAAGGCAGATGGACAAATGTTGATTAATAGTGGTTGCATCTGATTCAAGCGTGCGTAACAGCGCTGCCCTCCAGCGTGGTGTCCACACACCTCTACCCACATCAGGCTCATCATTTAGATTACGAGGTCATCAATCGTGGGTGATGAGGAACTTCTTTCCAACAGTTTCTGGTGAAGTTTTATTCTCGCTGCCCATTGATGCTGCAGCTGCACAGTTGCCGGGCTTAATATTCTCATTATCATACTTCACTGATACGTTTTGCAGGAAACTGTTGGCACTGCAAGCTGCACATAGGACGTCTCAGCCAAGCACACGTCCAGGTGTGGTCGAGAGGAAGTGGGGCTTGAAGCGCTGACCCCGGGTTTCATGGACGATTGCTCTGCTAACTGAGCCGACCACAGCGCTGCCGTGTCCAACAGTGTATCGCTGTGTCCCGTACGGGCGTTTGTGCAGTACGTGCGTGGATGCCCTACTTGTGTCTCTGTATCGTTCCAGGGATGCGCAGCTTCGTACGGCTGCCATCGTGTCATACGCGGTTAAGCGCTGAGTGGCAGAGAGAGATGCTTACTCACACCGCTGCCAGGCTGAGGGCATGATCTGCTCCACATACGCCTTCGCACGCGTCTGTGTGCACGTCACTGCCGATATTCGCTCCTTGCAGGAATTAGCACTGGAATTAATGTGGTCAGGGACGTAGAAGGACACAAGCTAACGTGCCCTTTTCGACTCTGTTTGCCTAGAAATCTATCACTGTAAGTTCTTTGACTGCTGGCACGGAAATACCACACCAGCGATTTCTTGCAAACACAATCTGTTCCTATTCCTGCCTCCAGTACAGCCCCCCCACCACCTACCCCACCCTGTTCCCATTAACATTTAATGGACCCCCTTTGGTCGCTTCGTCTTGTCACATTTAGCATCATCCATTCCTAGCCAGCTCTAGTCTTTGTACCCTGGAGATGTATATATCTTCTCTTTCATCCAGTCTTTTTTGTCTTCTGCTTAACTCTATCTGTGCCTCGTCTTCTCATTCCTTTCAACCGCAGCTTCACTATCCTTTAACTCTATATTTAGCCTGGTTCTGCGCTCATGCCAGATGAATACCCTCTATTCTAGTAGCCATCACTATCTTTCTATTCCCCCTCTTTTCAGCGTCCACTCGTCTACTATTCTTCCTGGCCTTTCATTCTTTCTTTTCTTCAGGTACCCAACTTTTTACCCCAATCATCTTTCGACTCCGTCCTCTTCCGCGTCCCTTCTTTCCATCCCACCATTCGACATGAGTCAACAGATAAATGCCTGCGTTTTTTGCTCCCAGTGTTGTCGAGTGCCACAGATAAATGCCTCTTCTCCACACCCTGCTCTCCTTCTGCCCAACTCTCCTCCCGTCACCTCTTGCCACTCATCTAAGCTAATTCCTGTACTCCATTATCTGCCATTGGTTCATGTGTAGTAGTGTGTTCAGGGCCAATTCATGGTTTTTTCTATGGTATCTCCCTTCGCTAATGCTATTTATCCTCTCCATCTTATTTCCACTCTTCTGTAGGTTAACCCATTGACGTCCATTCATTGTGTTACACATAACAATGTAGACTGTATACAGGCTACTAAGAATCTTGGGAGACAGACGGAGAGGTACTATTACCAAGACTTTTTTTTATTTCACTCTTTTAAAATGTGTCGGCTTAATGGGGAAGAACATTTTGTTGAAAGCAATGAAAACGTTTTCATGGGCGACCGTTAACAGGACAGAACATACTGATCCTCTGCTCTAAGCCATTTGTTCCCCATTAAGGATCTTTTTCAGAATTGTTACAAAGAATTGTATATAAAAAGTAAAGCATCTGTACATTATGTGCATCCTCCAGTGGTCTGTGACTGGGAGATAAGCTCCATGGCCGTCATGTAATTGTATACAATTTCCCCCTGCTGTCTGCCCACCTTTGCCTTCATGTAGCGCTTTCTATCTCCAGACACTGATAGCATAGACACACCATATAATATCTGTCAGCCGTGTACCTGCTTTCCACCTTGACACTAGATTGTCAGGCGCTCATCTTAGCAGAGGCTATGAGACGGATAAAGGTTTCTTTATGGGTCTCTGGCTTTTATCGCGGATAAATAATCTAAATAAATGCTTAGATTAGGTGTAAAATACCAGCATCTCTCTCATGGTGCATAATGTTGTGGCAGTTACTCTCCTTCCTTGTTTCCTCTGGTTATTTCTCCCTCTATTTACGCTCAGTCCTTTCACAGGGACCTGACATTGTATATATCCCTGTGTCCAAGCTCTGTCCATTGTAAAGTTAGAGAGATGAACGTGCCCTCTGGGAAAATCCACTTCCCCAGGGCTTTTGCTGCTATTACTTCCCCAGGACTGATCTATGCCCTCTTTCTGTCTCGCCTTCTGCTCCTCTACTGCATTTCGACTGCATTTCCGCTTTCCTTTCTAGCCTCGTAAGAAATTCTAATGTGAGTAATTGGAAGGCATTTTCAGAAAGAAAGGCCCACAGATCTTATACAAACGAGAGACTGTTTCCTACCCCCCACTCTTACTCTCACGCTATCTTTTTCATATTCTCTTTGTCAGCTAGGGTAATGACCCATTTGTCAATGCTTTAATCATATTTAGAGAATGGATTGGTTGTTGTTCACTGCTAATGGCTCAGTGTGTCTCTGTTTTCATTGCCTGCGTACACGGCAGATGCCATATTTTCCCGCTTGGTGTCTCAATACTCAGCAGCGCACAGGTGTGTGTGTGCATGTGGGGTGAGGGCATAGCTGATTGTAATGTGCCTATGCAGACTCATCATTGTCGAAAAGTGACAAATCGCCTATAAAGATGTGTAAGTAGCAAAGAGAACGTTGTTTGAAATAGTGAGATTTTTGTTCAAATTCAGGTGGTTATTTCCCCACAAAGACGTCCATAAAGAAAACAGGGAAGACGTTTTGACCATGATCATGATCATGAACACGCGGTTGTTTATTACAATACACAGGCTCTATTGACTAATAATTAATTAAACACTTTAGTGCCATGTTTGAAACATGTTGAAGTGACTTAACATTTACTAGAACGACATTTCCCACTGCCACGGAGCATTTTGCTGTGTCTCAAACAACACCATGTTGGTTCACGAAACAAGTTAATTAACTGCAGTGTGTTCAGAGGTTTGTAAGAGAGATGGAGAGAATGGACAGGCTGGGTGGAAAATGGGGAGAGATAACGTAAAAGAAAAAAGCAGGATTCATACCACGTGAAGACTGAGTTAGAGATTTTAAAAGGAGAGTAGGAATTACGACTGAATAGCGAGGCAGAGAGAATTCTCTAATCAATGCGTCGCAGTAAACAGCTTTGGTAAAATAAAGAAAGTAAAGGTCTAGAAAGACAGATGGAGACAAATGCAAATCAGCAGGCAGGAGAGTGAAAAGGTGAAGGCAATAAAAGGAGGTTGGGAACAAGAGCTGGATGAATTATGGAGAGACTGTGGGGAACTAATCCAGTGACATATGATCCTATCAGAGTCCCGTCAATAAGAAAGGAAGCACCTTGTCCCTCGCTAACCGAGGTTTGAAACACTGGAGAACACTTGACACGCACATAATGGAAGGTTAGAGCGATTAACTAAATGAATCAAGTGGCAGAAACATACACTGAGAAAGACGATGATCACTGTTTAATTGTAATGAGAATAAACACGTTTCACGGCTGTATCGGAGCAGGATGAAAATTGTTTTCCTGCCTCACACAGCACTTTAATTGCTTCATGCAGAAGCCACCTTCAGGTCTCTGCTAAATACTACGACACAAATAATTTACTGTAGACCTAAGCTAATTTACATTCATTTCAATAAAGTTCCCTTACATATACAGTATTAACTTTTATTGTGTGTTCATGTTCACAGACATGAACATAAACATTCACAGACAAAATTAATGAACACATCCAGCTGCACATGGACGCTTGTGAGAACTCCCAAACCTTGGTAATGGCTCACAACACTGAACGGTTCTGTAGGTCCTTCCCTCCAGGCAACAACCCAGCACGACATGCCAGCCAGTGTCTTGTGTTCTGCCGCCACAGACCTCTTAGCTTTCCTCTCCCTGTGGTGAAGTGGTCAGCGCTGCGCACAACATCAACCACTCGCTCTCATGAAGCTGGCGATTCATTCTTCCAGATATCAAAATAGCAGAGAGTTGTTGGATTTCTAGTGAGCATCATAACAGTTTGCTCCAGCCTCATTAAAATGATTTTCTTTACTCTTACTTACACTAATTAATGTTAAAAAGTCCCTTGAATTGTGTGATTTCATTAGCAAAATCACTTACTAATCACAGTTTCTTCGTGACCTATGTGTATTAATACTTATATATGTATAGATGTATTAATACTTATATACTGTATATACTTAATATTGTTGTATTTACTAAAATGCAAACAATCACATCTTCATCCTTCAGGGTACGTCTTGCTTGTTTTACCTACAAACTTACACTTTACAGTTGACTATTTACAGTCAATTTAATAAGAATAGACCTTTTTCAGGAATGGATAAAGGTTATGTGTATTCAAGATAAGCAGTTGACAAAGATGGATTCAACACAATGCTGAGAGAAAATCTTGAAGGTTGAGAGAGTGGAAACTTTAAATCGTCTACAATGATGCAAAACACTTTAAATCTACAGTCAATAAATCCATACTTAAATAGTAAATATCGTCCAATTTCTACTTTAACAAATAATATTTTTAAAAGTACGCAGTCTTAAGTTTAAGTCAGTAAACTTAATAAAAACAATGCCTTTGAAATGTAATTGAATATTTTAAGGCATCAATAAACTTTACAGAAGAAATCTAAGCATAATCTTCGTACAATTAATGTATTATTCAGTGGTGAAGAACGGTCTCATTAGCAATAACGGCAGTGTTGTGCTTTGCTGTTATCTGCAGTGAGCTTTATGATGGGGCGGCTCACAATAAAACAACAAAAGCTAACTCCCAAACGCAGTGAAGTGGCCCTTCTCTCAGCGCAAGCTGCGAGTCCTGCCGTGGAATGAACACGTTCAAACAAAGCTGGAGGGCATGCTCAGGGAGCAGTTTAGGGACCACGGTAGCCTGCGATATACAACGTGTTATATTATATTATTTAACTCGCAAGAAGGGTCTCAGTTGCATCTTTGAATATTCTACCATTCATAACCACCGATACTATGCCCGGGAAGCATTTGCACCTCTTTGTCAGTATGGCAGTGTGCGCATGTGAACATGTGTGGGAGAGAGCACTGGGGGGCTGGTACTTGGCCTCGTGCATGCACTGTATGCCTGCTACTGTCCAAATGAACAACTGAACAGAAGTGTGTGGGTGCAAGCTTACAGTAAGTGAAAGTGACATCATTACCAGCCAGCGAGCACAGCCAGTTAATGTGATGGCAGCAAATATGTTGTAAAGTCACATAGTAACTCATAACTATTTCATGATCATAAATTAAACGTGACAATGCGTTTATTACAATGTTATGATCGTTGCTCGTCTAAACAAGGCATTTGACAAGTTACAGAGGAATTTAAAAGCAGCCAGCCTGGAAATAAAAAACCCAAGCAGCAGCTGAACCCGTATCTGCAACACATCTTACACAGGAGTGGATCCGCAGCCTTTTACTGCAACTAAGTAATTACTGTATGTGACCACCTGTGCAGGAATAACATGTATAAAGATTTACAGTTAAGATTCACCTCATAGAACAGTGATTATTAGTGAAAATTGTATAATTAGTACATTAAGTTAGTGGAAGTAATCATCCTCCCTCACAACAGCTGCAGGACACGCACTTGCCTCCTGCTACGCCTTAGTGCTGTATTTGAAACTATTAATCAATGGTGTCATCCATTAACTAAACACAACATTGATAACAATTCGTGCACAGAGTTCTCCACGGTTTTATGCTTGGACCAGTACATGTCACTTTGCACATGTCTCCCTTAAGAAACACTTCATCAAAAGTCCTAAAATATCCTGTAATTGTATCCATTCAAATTTACACAACTCAGATATTATTGTATTTGGCCTAAACCCTCAGGACTTTTCTTTACTCTAGTGAGCAATCTTGGCCACGTTTTTCAACCTGAATATTAACTACCCTCATATCGAAATACATTTCTAGAACTGCCTGAAGAATGTCCCTTTGAGCATCCGATTTCCAAGTGTCACTGAACAAAACTAGTCCATGCGCCTCTTGCTTCTAGACTGGACAACTATAAATCATTAGCAATAGGATGTTCCAGCAAACTGGATTAACTGGAGGGTTTCCATGAAGACCCTGCAGTTAATCCAAAATGCGGCAGTTGTGCTTTTCCATACTATACTAGTCTCTTTAGCTTTGCGTGTGTTCTGTCTGCTTGCTTCCATTCAGGCGGCAGATGGTCGCCCACCCTGTTCCTAGTTGTGCTGAAGGTTTCTACGATTAAAGGGAGTTTTTTCTAGTGCTTGCTTGGAGGCTTTGTTGACTCTTCTGTATAAAGCTGTAAGTGATCGCAGTCTTACTATGTAAAGTGCCTTGAGATGATTTTGTTGTGATTTGACATAAATAAGTTGAATTGAAATGATTGGCTTCACAATTGGCATCTGTGAGAGATCAGGCAGAGACAAGGGCCATGTGGTGAAAAGGTTATTTAGGGTTACAACACTACTCAACCTGTCTGTGATGAAAAGATAGAGGGAAAATAAGAGGTCTTTGAAGTGCTAGTGTCTAGCTAAAGGCTACGTTCCAGACTGGAGAGTCAGATGGAGGGACAGAGGAGAGAAATCCGAGAGAAAAGAGGGTAATAAATACAGCCTGACATATACAAAGTTATGGCAGAAAGAAAGATACACACACATCCAGATACAAAGAGACAGAAAAAGAGAGAACGCAGAACAGAGACAGGGAAAGAAACAGCCGGGAGATTAAAGCACAGCAGTAACACCAGACACAGACGGGAGAGAACGACAGAGCTTTTCTGATGCGTTCACTTTCATACGAACACATTTGCTAGATTGTCGATATGACATTCGTGTCAAGAACACGTATGGAAATGAGTCGAAACTGCTCCATCTTTGGCATGCAGACGACACGGCGACTGCCCCAACCCCTGCCCACAGATCATTAGCAGAAATAGAACGCTGCTATGGGTGTTCTGTTCACGAGTCCTTCACAAAAACACTGAACCACGCGGCAGAGGTTCCACCTATTAACAGGTTTTCACAAGGGTTCACTAAAACGAGAACATCCAGCACTAAAACAGGCAAAGACAAGAGCGGCACATGGACAACACACACCCGACGTCCCCGAAAACTGAATTCATAAAAACTAAATAAAAAAATCTCTATTCCTTTCTCTCTCTCAGCAGCACACTTGACAACTTTTATGTTTCTGTAACAAGAATGAATGGGCTCAGAGGGAGAAAGAAGTGTGTGTGTGTGTGGAAATGCACTGCACGCTTGCTCCCGGCTCTTTCTTCACGTGTGCGTTTCTCTATTCGTATAGTATATGTGCTGCGTGCGCGCCATGAGGCAGGTGGCAGACCTAGAGACGAGGCGGGAGCCGGGGACGGGTGTGTTTCAAAGCCCCTCTGCTCTCTCACCGATGATCCACAATTAAATAAGCATTTGAAGCCAGTCGTGCAGCCTAATGGAAACAGACTTGCTTTGTGTTTTTGCATACTTGACTGTAATTTTGTTTGCTAAATATCTATTTTCATTAAAGTACTTGTCAGCTTTGGCTTTGATAATAGCAATGTGAGCCTGTGATGATCACTGTTATGTAGCTAGTGGCTTGTTAAAATGCTTGCACACATTCAGGCTGTCAAGGCCTTTAGCTGAGACTCTTTTCTTCGCTCTCTTTGTGATCCACAACTATCTGCACTGAATAATGAATAGTTCAATGACACATGTCACTTATTCTCTCACTGAAAGTTGACCCAGTCCTACCAGAGTCTGTCTCGGTGGGAGGGAACTAGGACAAAAGGTGTACATTGTGTGGCAGTTGTCAATTTGAATGCCTTGATAAAATGGCCATTGTGGTGGAGATGTCTTTAAACAAACACAATCTAAGAATGTGTCTGTGCTACTGAAAACAGACATTGTGTATCTTGTGTTACATTTTTATATCCCGCTGTAACAAAAGAGGTCAGTGCATGTGGGTGGTTTCTGCACAGTGAGTAGTGGATTATACACTGTTCTCAAACGTACGTGTGTGTGCAAACACTGGCTGTGTGTTTATTTGTGTGCCAGTCTCTTGACAGCCTCTACATCATTTGGAGACAGTGGTATTTGCACTAAATGAGTGTTTGTAGGAGACAGAGAAAGAAAGCAAATCAGGAAAAAGGGAGGCTAACTCTGGCAAAAATGTTCCTTAAATTAAGACTTTTATTTGTTATTTATTTGTCAGTCATGCGTGTCGTGTCTGCTGTTTGAGAACTATAAGGAACAGTAAACGTCCCACAGAAAAGACATTCCACTAAAAACATTTTTGCCCTCAGACAGAGTTTATGCTTCTGACTTTCACGTTGTAAATTTAGTGCATAATGTGATGCGTGTCCTATATTGACATGACTGATTGACTCAACATGGGGTTACCACCTACCTGAATTAAATTCTCGATCACACGCTGAACATTACCTGATGAATATGCAGAGATGATACGGCACAAAATTTCAATAAATCTCCGGAGCATTTACTTAGAGTGCATTGTTTGAGACTGTTTTGCTTTTGGCTGATGGATCTGAGAACGTCTGGAAGGTGCATATAGTCTAGTGCCACGAGACACTGATTGATAGCTTTAATTAAATGTTTGCACCAGGGGTAGAGAGATTTGCCTGAATTGTCTTTAGCTGTGGTGCCCAGACAATCACTGACACTCACAGCTTGATAATGACAGCTACACAGTGATGGCAAAACTAAAGTGCGACCATGTTGTGACAACAATGACATCGAATAGATTTCTAAACACAAGAGGTCTGAAATAATACTATTGTCTATAAACTCCCTGGAGAAGCTCTAATATTCTGCCTGATGAACATTGTCTCACATTGCTTCAGTGTGTGATGCAAAGTGTAGAACCTTTCATCCTTTAATGTGTAATAAAACCCCTTCTGTGCAAAAAGCAGACACCAGCTACTGGAAGCGCTTCACATAGCACGGTGGGCAAATACGTCAGCAATCATTTGACTTAACTTCTACTGAACGTCATTCGGCAGCGCTCCTGGTGTCACAGCTGCGGTGTTTCGGCTGACTAATGTTGCTGTTTAGATGACATTAAATAGGGACAATAATGGTACATGCAGTAGCAACAATAACAATAAGTGTTATGACGCTAAATGGCACCAGCAGTCAAGTGGAAAGGGGAGTAGGGATGACTCCAAACACACACACACACACACACACACGCTCCAATTAGTGACAAAACAATGTAACTGTGTCTCGCAAGGATAGTAAAGACTCATTAAAATAAAAAAAATCCCACAGTCGTCACACTGTGTATTGACAGAGAATAACAAATGTCTTCTTTGGTTCCTCACGTCTTTAGAATTAATTTAAATTTGATCTGTTTACCAAAGCGCTGATTGCTTAAATGAGCGGCACATTGTTGAGTGGCTGTTTGCGTGACCCCCCTGATGGAAACTAATTGACTCTGAGGCTAAAACTTTGATTGGAAATGTTGTGTTATTGGAACATCCCTCTGGCAGGACAGAGTTGGGAGATGCTGGCCTGTGTTTTGTTTATTGTCGGCACTGTAAAACTTTTGATTGGTGTTTTCCACAAACTGTTGGTAAAAAAAAAAAAAAAGGAAAAGCTAAGAAGGAAATTAATTTTTTATCTTGCATTATTGTGAGTGTGCTACAAAACAATTAAAAGAAATCACACACAAACATTGTCATCAATAAGACACTCTAAACAGTTGGATACAAATAATTTCCCTCCTACTTGACTCTAATAGAGTAACACATAGATGGTCCTAGCAAATGGTTAGTGTCCCGTCCATTTAATGAATACGACTTAAAACTGCAGGTGAAAACCCACATGATTATTGTTTAATCAAGAAACACAGTGAGCTCTTTAATACAAGCTGAGACGTATTTATACCGCAACTAAAGATTTTAACTTCCTGTAAGTCTAATTCTTATTTGTATTGTTAGCTTTTTCCTTGTACATTGTTACATCAATCATAACTTTCTCAGTCTTATCACCACATACAAATATTGTTCAGAATAAAATAATAATCTGCTGGACTTACAGTCCTTTACAGTATCTGGAACCTTTTGTTGACTGGATGCCACACTGATACACAACTATAGTAACATTACAACAGAACTAATATGAGACCAGTTTCATATTACTTGTTTTCTGATCATCTGGATGGTGGATGTGTAGGTTTCGGTGACAAATACCTGTGAACAAGTTGCTTTAGCCACTAGAAATACACTGCATGTCTATTTTTGGAAGCAATGTCTGCATTAACATACTTTTCAGACAGACACACACATACTGAAGACCAGCTAATGCCTCCAATGACTCAACACTTCCCACTTGAAGGCTGCTTGCGCCACAGATCACTATTTTCTAGTCTTTGATGGGCAGGAAGCAGCACAGTGTGAGTGAGCAACACTTTTAACTAGTCAGTACTGCAAAATAGCTCTCAGTCACAAGTCAGTAGAAAATACAGCAACACTGTGCAGCCGTTCCCTTCGTGTGGGCCTTTTGTGAGCACAGAGTTAGATCTCAGAGGAACAACACAAGGTGTCAGTGGTCCAAGCAAAACCTGAGCATATTTAGGGACGGTCACCACACCTGTCCTTTACCTGTCTGCCCACCCTGCATTAGGACTGGACAGGAGCAAACAAGAGGAAAACTAAATTAGAATCATAACAATATTCACAACTGTTCCTACAGAGGTTATTAGAGGGAACTAAATTACATTACATTGCTCTTGAAAGAATGGATTACAAACAGAATCATTCAGCCAGCTGTTTCACAATGGAAAGAAGAGGATTTGGGGAAAGTCTGGCCCAGCGTCTGTGTGTCTCAAAGCAAAACCTCCATCTAGCTCATGCAAATCTATTTTCTCACACACACACACACACACACACACACACACACACACATGATTATTTCTGATTGTGCGCCTGTGTGGTACATCTGCATGACTGGAGGCTCAGGCCAAACTAAACTCTTCTGCAGACAAGTCAATGCAATATTAATGTACAGATCAAACACACACAAAAATAAAAAATAATCTCAACCCTAAATGCACCATATGGCAATAGAAAGTATATAACGTGAATGTGTGTATGTATACATCATATTTCCATCATTTTACCAAACAACAGGTGCAGTGCTGAGGCTGACTCAAATATCAATTTGTCTTTCCTGTTGATTTCTTCACAGAAATGGACTGATGGTTTTCCACCCTGGTTTATGTTCGCACAAATGTCCCTTTAGGTCTCTAATGGAAGAGTAATCATCTCCACTGGGACAATTTTGCCGACCATATTTCAGAGTGTATGTGATTTCTGTATGCAGACGTCTGTATCCTCCAAGAGCATGAATTATTCTTCACAGTAGGCTTATCCGCGTTAATGGAAGTGATCTAACTGCAGCGTTCATCTGGACCAAACCTCATGTTATTAGGGGAAGAAAGTGAGAGCATCTAATGACACTTTGTCTGGAATATTCATTTAAGTGTTTCACATTCGTCACGTCATGGCTGTTCGCCTCTGAAAACACTCATTTAAAATGCATGATGTGATGGAAAGACGTAGCATTTGCAGCATCTTTCGGGACCTTGGGGATGCATCAGCATAACGACTCGTAAGCTTATGTACGTACAAATGTGAAATGTGTGTGTAACTCTAAGCACATTTGAGTGTGAGTATAATCCGTATATCGTACATATTAATAGATGGGTTTATGATAATTAATAGAAGTGACTCTGCCTTTCTTTTGCATCTCTTTCACTCCTACTCACTGCTTTCCTCTCAGTATTTGCCCCTTTTCTATCTCATGCTGCAACTGTTTCCCTCTCTTCCCACTCCCTGCCACCTGTCTGCCCCCCTCCCCAAAATCACTCCTCTATAATCTCTCTCCCACTCACTCCCTCCTCATGCCCCGCTCTGTGCAGTAACCAGACAGATGCTAAGGTTTAATGCTTTAATTTGGCTGGCTGTCAGCCCTTCCATCTCTTTGATACTTGTACACCTAGTCCCATTGAAGACACTGTGATCCAATTTGGGGCGAGCTGGCATGCACTCAGACAGGGGTTGGTGAGACGACACAGTTTCGCCGCTGTGCTGTTTGAGAGTGTTGGCATGTTTGCTGGGTTTTATTGACTTTGCTGCATGTATGTGTGTAGTTGCGTTGGAGGGAGGGCAGCGACACAAACACACAAAACGGGGAAAGATTTGTCATTTGGCAGCACAAAATGTCTACTGCACACGCAAACGCAGGCAGTTAGGCCTACACACACTAAAAATACACATGTAATTAATGCTGCCAGTTTAACGAAGGGCTGCGTTTGAAGTGTTTACCACAGAAGCATGCACAACCCTGGAGCATCACAGAGTAATCAACATAAGTGCTTAGAACACGGCAAATACACTCGGTTTTGTATAGGAGAAATACTTTAGTAGCAGGTGGATCTGGGACAGACTCCAACAATGACCAATCAATCACATCGGCTCGTTTAATGGTCTTTAAAAGCTGAGAACTCTCAACCATGACACACTGACAGTTTCCTAATCGATGAAGAATAGAATCCAGGCTAATGTCTGGCAGGAAATTAATGTTCCTGTCCTAGAGGTACACAGTTCCAAATGACTAATTTACCAATAATCAGTGTACAGGTAAATCACCAACGTATATGAATGCAAAGCAGCCTAAATATTCCTCTGAGGACATCGAAGTTTAAACCTGGATACACTTATGACAGTTATATTCCTGCCAATGCGTTTCCTGTGATTAATTATGCATACAAGTTATTTATGAATAAAACAATCCATGCAGCAAAACAATAAAATGTGTACATTTTTGTTTATGCAGAGGTGAAGTCTAAAAATAATGCAGGTGTGTTGTTGTTGCAGTAGTGCGACAGCAGCAACAGCCGAATATAATGGGTGTATTCAAAACAGCTGTGATTGTATAGAACTGGAAAGAATCACCCATTAACCTCCAAAGTACACATTCCAGCCTCATTAACTTAAAACTGGATCATGGAGCTTTTAAAACATTGGAGCTTAATACTTGTTATTAACATGGCGACGCTAAATTAAATAAAAAAGGTTTTATAATTATAATTTTTTCAGCAGCGTGTGCTCCGCTGACAATGAATAAGTGCACCTGTGTTTGCACCGAGTCTGCTGCCAAGTAGGCGCAGGATTAGTTTCATTATGAGCTACACAAGGAGCATCCTTGTGAACAAGCCCACAAACAACTAAAGGCAAACAAAACGTTGACGTCTTGCATGTAATATTATATTAATGATCATTTTATTAATAAGGCCATATGAATTAGATCTATGTCTTCCAGTTCCATCCATTGTGATGCGATGTTTCTTTATTTTATCGTTCCTTCAGCTTTAGCTGTTTGTAGCATTTCACCAAGGAAGAAAGGAAGGAATATCTACTGCAGCACCAACAAAATCATGAGCCTCTGAAGCCCCGTGTTTAAAAGGGTGCAAGACATCAACCACCTGCGTGTGTGTGTCTGTTTGTGTCATGTGTGTCTGTACAAACCAGGTGAAATATGTCCAAATGTCAGGGACAGACAAACCAGTTAGGAGGCAGAAAGTGCAGGAGGTAAGACCCGGCTCATAAAAATACATTTCTGAGATCAGACACGTGATAGAGTGATGGAAAAAAAGGAACGTGTCAAAACCTTTAGCTAGAAAAACGACATTTTTCTCATGAAACCGTTCACAGTCAGGCTGTGAACGATTAAACTCCACCTTTGTTTATGCTTCCCTCCATCACCTGCTCCACATATGTGCAAGCATTAAATCACGGTTTAAAGACAGAAACACACAACAGACTGTAAAGAAAAGTGAAAACACTCACAGTTTTATATTTCATCAAACCTAAACATTCATGGTGGATCAAATCGGGAGTTAATGTTCCTAAAACTGGAGGTAGTGCAGTTCATGGTGAGTGTGTTTATGTCATCACTTGTTTTTCTTCCTATGTATGTTTTAATAAATAACTGACAAAACAAAGCTTTTCTCCATTGACTCATTTTATCCCCACATGGTTTGCTCTGACACACAAAGCTCTTTAGCCATTTTAGTCTTTAGACTAAAGATTTTGACTTGTTTTGTCGTTTTCCCTTTAACTTCCAAGTACGAGTACTTAAGCTTTTAAGGGCTGGAAAAACTACTTTTTGTCACAGGGCATTAAGCTAAAAATGTTTTAGTTTCCAACGCACGGAAGGATTGTCTCAAAGGAGCAAAACTGTCCAAATTATTTCAGTTTACATGACAAAGTGACATGACTGACAAAATACAGTATATGCTCATTGTTATGTTATTATATTGTAAGAATACTTCATCTGCACCTGCAATACATTCACTGGCCACTTCATTAGTCTAATTCAATCCAGTACCGCAACTCTGCCTTCATAATGTTTTCTAGTCAACCTCTCAGAAGGATGATAGTTCCAGTACTACTGGGGTGGCCAATCAAATGGCTGGGGCCACTCTGGGCCCCCCTCTGGCTACGCCCCTGTTTGTATACACTGGCCAGCGTGACAATGCAAAGTAGTGAGAGTTTGGATGATACACATATGGACAGAAAAGCTACACGACAGGAGGCTCTGATAGAGCATCACTACCCACACAGTGTTTCTGAGAAGTAAATAACAGCAGGTGAGCTGAGACAAAGGATCCATTGGTCACAACTGTCACCACCAGAAGACGTTCTTTAGTGTGTCAGGACTCGTAGGACATCTTTTCTGTGTGTTTTGTGTGAAGGCTGGTACAGGTGTGTTTTCAAACATATCACATGATGTGATGAGATGATAATGTAAAGCTTCAAACGTGTCATTTGTATTAACAAAGTCACTTATAAATTACTTGTAGGAACTGGCTGGACGATATTTCCTTGAATGTTTCTCCACATGTGTATGATGCTGCTTCATTTCTATTATGTTTTAGAAGGTTTGAGATGGCAAATAATCCGAGTTGACTTCTTAAGGTGGTGGCACAGTTTCTCTGTTGTCTGAAGTTGTGCCAGTGGGTTTGTGACAGAAGGGCTACCAAACTATTGTTGGGAATGAAGGAGCATGTTTAACAGCTAAATCTCAGAAATGTTTTATTTCTGAATGTTGTAAAATGGAAATTAAAATGTGTGACAGAATAAAAATGTCAAACTGTTTTCACATACTTCATTAAGAACATTACATTTGTTAAGACTGGAGAAATCAGCTCTCTATCAGACATGTTTAGCTTAACAAGGCAGCGGTGAACGCTGGCAGAGACTAAATGAGCCAAACAAACAGCCAACTGCATACTGAAAAGCACTCGTTTCAGAATATAAGCAGTGGAAGAGGCAAGCAGCCAAGTGCCGAAATCCAGGTGTAATGGTTAAAAAAAGGGATCAAAGATGGTTCAAATGCAAACATCTACATCTACATTTAGACCAGTTATATTTGAAAACCCTGAACATCACAACAATTTTAGGAAATTCAAACGTGGAAAACATTTTACAGCATGTAAAACATGCAATACAAAAAGGAACCAGCTTTGACGTGTTGGAAGTGATCTTGAACTATAATAAGTCCCATAATACTTCAACTCATCCTTTCCCTGCACTTGTCTGAGTTCATCACTTTCTCTCTCCAGGGAATTTAAACTCGTCATCCTGGTCCCTGAACATTCCCCCACGTAACTAAATACGAGTCTGGGCCATTATTACAGCCTTCAGTAATTGCTCTTTGCTGAACACATTTTCCCATTTGCTTTAATTGGTAGCGGCATGTAATTGAATTAATTTTTCAAGGAATCAATCAGCTTGTGTCAATCAATGTGTCCAAGTTCATTGCATGGATCTGCCTGTGATTAAATTGGTGTGTGATGGCCTCAGACAGTGTGGGCGAACTGTGTGAACTGGGTCTATTTCCTTTTTAGGGTTGAACCAGTCAAGAAATGCTTCAGCTCTTTCGGGTTCAGGTTTCAAAGGATTACTAATTATTCACGTTTAAAATCTTTACTAATGTACGGTGGATGTGAGAAGTGTGGCATCTCATGTGCACCATGTACTGTATGCTCCTGATGAATCGACAGATGGTACTGGATCGGGGCATCAGTGAGCTCCTGGGCCGTCTGGGGTGCTACCTGGTGGTGCTGGATCCACGGCTCCATCACGATGAAGCAGGTGCTGCCTCATGCAGGTCAGCGGTAGTGACAAGGGTGAAGGCGCAGAACAGACCTCGAAGAGAATCCAACAGGGAGGATTGCGGGAGAACAATCGTCTTAGTTTGAGTTCTACGTGTGTGTCGTCAGGTTCATTTGCGCCAAAGCAGACGATATTGAAACACAACTGCTTCCTAAATGGGCAGGTTGATATCGAAGACTTAGCGTAACGCTGCGATAATTATTGTTCCCTTCATGTTTCAGATCATACCACAACCTGAAGTGATATGAGCTTTGTCAGCAAAAGAACTGATCTCTGTGTTCACTAAAGCTTCATTCTGCAGCTGCTGTCTGTTCCGCTCTTTGAAGTGTGTGTATCTCACATGCACGGTGCATGTTGGCTGTGTGATTCCCATTGACTTACAGTACATACAGCAGTGATGAAAAGGAAGCACCGATCTGACAAAAGCGAGCAGCAGCACTGGAGGAACTCACCCATGCACATCAAAATCGAGAGAAGAAGACAAGAACAGATGTTTTGTTTTGCCTCCTGCTTCTGTTGTCGGACGATGGAGACGTCTTCACGTTCGCCCTCCGTTCCCTCCAAATCTTATTTCCATTTCCATCTTCAAAACCGACCACAACCAAAAAAACCCTTTCATGTCCTTTCTCTCCTGCTCCCTCTTTCAAACCTATTTCCCCCTTTGTTGCGTTTCTGAATGTAATTCTGTTCTGTGATTTATG
The DNA here is from genome assembly GCA_030770545.1 of Macropodus opercularis. Taxonomy (NCBI): domain Eukaryota; kingdom Metazoa; phylum Chordata; class Actinopteri; order Anabantiformes; family Osphronemidae; genus Macropodus; species Macropodus opercularis. The sequence continues at coordinate 5,304,277 of CM061097.1, read as the reverse complement.
CTTCCCCCCACTCAGACATTTGCAAACCGCACCCAGTGCTGCGCTTTTCTGCTTTTTTGCCTTTTCAAGTGGAACAAGCCACAGATAATCCAAAGTCTGTCTGTTTGCTAGGAAGGGGGGAAAAAAGCACTAAAGAGATGAGAACAAACACGAAGACACTTTTGAACAGCTGGCACAGGAATGGAGCAAACCTCATCTCCATTCCCTGTCCCTTAGAGGAAGGTTTCAGTTGACCGCTACACCCTGCACAGCGCAGCGAGCGCTGAGATTCTGTTTGACCAGATGTTCATGTGTGCGTTGACCTTTTCATGGTCGTGTGTAATAGGTCAATAAGACCCTTCTGTATTTAAGACAACAGCCCTGTTTCTAGTCGGCACATACAAGCACAGGACAGATGTCTGAAAAGGACACGTATACTTTACACTGCTGCTGCCATAACTAGGAATAAAGTAACATACAACAGTAGATGAGCTTCTGACGACCAACACAAGGCTCTAATATCCCAGAGATGATCAAAAGGACACTTACTGCGCCACAGACGGACTGTTGAACAGGTTAGGCTGAAGGAAAAGCGCTAATGAAAGGAGAAGACACGGGTGTGACACGGTGACGGAGTGAGATAATTGCATGTTTGGCCGATGAGATCATGGTATCACTCAGTAATAAACGCGAGTGAGCGGCTATGAACCGAACATTAGAATAAATACCTAATGTTTATCTCAGATAAAAGTCTATGGCTGAGGATTTCATTGTGAGTTAATATCGCCACACAACTGCTGAACCTCCTCCCACCTGTGAAAGGTTGTGTAAATGATGGATTACTAAAACAAGGAAGTGTGACATTTACATAAAATGTGGATTAGGCTGTGGTGCAGTGAATACATTTGATGGCAGAGGGTAATTTCCTGAGCGTTTTGATGATTTATGCTGTGAGCTTTTCTTATTAAAACACAATTAAACCTCTTTTGAAATAACTGTGTTTTGTTTCCAAACCATAAACACAGCTGTAACAAGGACTTCAGACAAATGACCCCCCCCCCCCAAAAAAAAAAAAAAAACAGTATCTAATTTATGTTCTTGTTTTATTATGTAATTTGTGGTAATTTTCCACACCCAGCAACAAGCACCATGAGAAACAGTGCATGCTCTGTATTCTAGAAGTGTTATTTCGTTATTTCTTTCCCTTCGCTCACCACCGTCCGTATATCCTTCCTCCATCCCTCTCCGTATGTCCCTGCATCCGCTGGCTTCAGTATTATTACTGAGCACATGAGCTGAATCTCAACTACAGCATATGGAACATCTTCCCTAGACTGGATGTCTTATCGGTGGACACGTAGGCGCTTTAATTAAAACATTGCACACATCGCTGCACATAGATGTGCACAAAGTTGGACGCAACCCTGATTAAAATATGTCCATATGCACATTTTGATGTTCTTTTGTAAAGATAAATAACTTTACCTGTGTGAACATACACTAAACTGGTATGTGTGTGTCTTTTAGATGCATCCTGTTAATGTGCAGCATTTTAATTAGGGTAAAATCAATTTATGATGACTCTTATATGCCTGTGAGCATCATTATCATCAATTGTGATGCTACATATTACATAAAGTAATGTTAAATGCATTCCTCCCATTACAACATCTAAGGACGTGCAGTAATTCATTAGTGGTCAGCTAAAAACCATCATCATCATACAGCACGAGCATTAAACTTGGCAATGACGTGTTGGTAATGTTACAACCTTCCCACGATTAGCATGATCTAGAATATCACGTTTTTTGATGTATATTGGTTTTCATTTCTTAAGACCAGACCAGTGGAGAGCAGGCAAGAAAGGAGAAGAGATAGAAAGTAATTAAGAAGAAAAAGCGGAAAAGAATGAGGGAAGGACAAGGCCATTAAGGCGGCAGTGAGGAGCAGAGAAAAGAGATAGGACCCAATAGAGCTGTCTCCTTCTTTTAATGAATTTAGTTCGCCTCCTCATAATCATCCGAACAAAAAAGGCGACTGTCTACAAATCATCTCACCCAGCTCCATCCATTCGCTTTTACTCTGAACTATTCCTTTGCATTTTATGAAACATTTCCAACCGGCTGTACTGTCAGGAAATTAGGGTAACTGGCATTTACCAGAGATGCAGGGAACCGAATCCTTCACGTGGGCAACACAACAGTGACATCTATTTACATTTAACTTCTTAAACTATTTTGTTTTACAGAGAATTAGCCTGAATGATTCTCCAGCTGACCTCAGTCTGCATTTATGCTGATTAGCACAAGCATAGGACACTGAAATGTTGCATGCTGGGAATTCAAAGAAATGCATTCCCCAGTTTTTAATAGTCATCAGAACATTTCGCTGGCTCATTGGACTCATTCACCCGAACATCGTTCCATTAAAGTTCTGCTGCAGTCATTATTTAGTAAACACTACTATAAAATTGAACTAATTTCTTTATGAAAATCCAGACAAATAATCCACAACATCATAATTCAGATGCGCAAACCCAGAATCCTTATGAGTTTGGGGAGGACGTTTCTCATGCACTGATAGTGAAAGGCTGGCGCCTCAGTGGTGAGTCCTCCTTGTAGCGTTTCTGCGTTGTCTAACAGTCCTTTGAGACAATTAGTCAGCGTTTAGCAGTGTAAACATCTCAAGGACTGACAAGTTTTCACTAGCGATTCAGTCGCACACTCACACACACTTACTGTAAAATACATATTTCAGTATGTCCCAGTCCTCACTAGCAACACGCTGACGGACAGGGAAGGCCAAGGTCTGCTACAGCGGACGGGTAAACATTAGCGGCTAATTAAACTGCTTCTCAAACCTCAAAAAAAGAAAAAAAAGCCTAATTTGTAGTGTTTGCCCTGTGGCGCCTTAGTGCCATATGGTCTAAATGCTGTTTAAGATGCCTTCTGCGCTGCCAAGACGCATTCTGGTGGAAACACAGAGGTGCAAACGCAGTTGGAATCCGTCTTGCTCCACACTGACCACTCTCTGCGCCTGGTGCCCTGCTCCCTCTTCTAGCTCACTGCACCCTGCTTCCTCCACCACTTGTTTCACGTCCCTCTCTTCCACCTGTCTTTACCTCTCTTTGGCATCTCCTTTCTCCCTCCAGGCATACACACCCTGCCAGCGTTTTCCCCTTCTCCCTCACTCTGATCTCACAGGGGAGCACTCCTGTCCTGCTACTATTTCTCCTCACAGCTTATTTTGCTGCAGGCTTTTCCATCTCTCTTGCTCAGCAGCTACTCGCCCCCCACCCCTTCCCTGCGTTTATCCAGCTCACCATCGGGAAATGTCATATTCCTCGTTGCTTCCTTGTCAATCTCCAACGTGTCCCTCCTCCAATTCCCTTCCTCCACAGCGGAGAAAGTAATCTACTTCTAGAAGAAAAGCCTCCTCTGGATCCACCACCCTATTGGAGCTGAAAGCTTTAACTGCCCGTATGACCCAGGGATATTGCTGCATTAGGTCTTGGGAAGATCTCCGATGGCGTGTGAGCCCCAGGAGAAATGGGCAGACAAACAAGGAAATGTAATGCGCAAAGGGGAGCAGGCCCAACAGGTGCTGAACCTGAAGCTGAGCCTAGCAGGTATGAGCAAATCATCAGCGTTGTTCCCTGCGCTTCTTCCCTGCGCAGATCGTTTCTCTCTTTTATAGCCATTATTTTGTCCTGTTTACACTGAATATCCTCTATCTCCATCTGCCTTACTGTCATCATGTGGATTTAAGTCCGTCATTCACATATCAGCTTGAATGAAATGGCATCTCCCGTCTTTCCCTCCAACAATCACTGCGGATGATCACGCCCGTTGGTTTATTCCTCTCTCCCTTTTTTCCATTACCCCTACTTTGCTCCCATCTTTCTCATTTCAGATTCCCAGCTCCCATTTCTCTCGTCGCGTTCATGCTACTCACACTCCGCACCCTCCTGCCCCCCTCCCGACGTAGCGAGCCATGTTTTCTTTCACAGCTCGACGTGTGCTCCTGAACCTGCCTATCACCGCTCTCCTTTCTCTGCATCCTTCAGTTGTCTTCGCATTCACCGTACTGTAGCTTCCGTCTCCAACTATTGTGTACATCCTCTCTGCCTCCGAGGCTCATTCACACTGGGTGCGAGTTCAGCCGAGTCTCTGCCTTCCTCTCGTGTCCTTTGTTCGTGTTCACACTCGGTTGGTCTCTGCTTCACCACACGTTCCCACTTGCTGTGTGCTCTTGTGCACCTCCTGGTTATCGCTCCTCGGCTACAGCCTTACCTCCTTACTTCCCTGTTGCCTTCTCATTTCCATCTCTTCTCCTCGGTTCTTCACCAGTGAGCCTAACACTTCACACTGAGCTCTTTTCTGCCCCCCTTCAAACCTCCTATCCTCCATTTCCTTTCTCTGCCCGTCGCTCGCTCTTTCTTCGGTGAGAGGAATTACACTTCCAGCAGTGCGTGATAGAGGGTCAGACAAGCAGCGAAACGTACCAACGCTCTGTTTCTGAAAAATGGATTCACTCACTCACAAACACTTTGACTTAATCCCCTATATATTACACTACAGACTTGTTTTAGCTGCACACACACTGGCACTCACAGCACCAACAGACTCAGACTCCATTTATCTTCTCTCATTCTCCCCCTTCTCTCTCTCCCAGACCCCTCCCAAAAGTCTGGCCAGCTTTAATTGTCTGTCCCATTACAATTATTACAACAGCGCCTCCATCTTTCTCGGTTCCGCTGCTCCTCTTATATCATTACACAACTTTTTGTTTCATTTTTTAGAAGCAAGCTGTGACCACCATCCCTCCACAAACGACTGCCAATATACCCTTGGGCAAAGTCATTTTGTGCAGATTGCTCCAATTGAGCCGCTAATGCTTGTGCTGGGTAGCCTCCAGGTGAGTGTATGTGTGTGTGTCTGTGTGTTTGTTAGTTAATATGGTTACGGAGCTGTTTCATCTGGTTTTAACTCATTTAATAATAAGCAAGCATGACCTGGATCCCCATAAATTGCAAAATCGGGTCCCCTGTGGAAAGCTCCTCTGATTTCTGGTGCCTCCGTCCACTCAAGCATGTAATGTTCACTCAGAAAGATCACCAACATTTAAACAAAATCCTGTGATTGAATCAAGAAGAACTGAATAAACATAGACTTTAAAACCCTGATTAGTTGAGCCCTAAATCACAAAAACCCCACAGGCACAGGAACTGTAGTGTGATGTGAAAATGACTAATGTCAGAGCAGTAATTGCTTGGACAGAACATCTGTAATGTTAATGGCCAGTTTTAATGGGATCAGCGTCCTCCCTCCAAAAGTTTCCCAGTTTACACAAATGGTGGCTTCTGCTGTTTGTTGCTCCAAATCTTATGTAGTCTTCCCCAAGTAATCAGCCGATCAGAGATTCGCACACAAACTGTACCGACGATGGAGACAAAAACAGGTGTGAAGATACTGATGCTGCACCTTAAAGGTACTTGAAGTTACTTTGATTTTACTATCATCATGTAGCAGACATAAAACCTGGCTGCTAAATCATTTAGCACTAGCACCTGCAGTGCCCCCTGTGCTCTCTGTTAAAGAGCAACAGTACAGGCCTTCGGGGCTTAGAGAAATGCATTTAGAAACCTAGACAACAACAGAAGAGACAAAGAGGGTTTAGTGAAGTGGATGTGCAGCTGTGTGCATGTTTCATGTGCAGACGTGAAGGACGCGAGTCTTAGTTAGTGTCCCCCTGTACACAGAGGCTGCTCGCCTCATTCATATTTCACCCGGCTGGCTGACGCACTGCTAAACCTGCCGTATTTATGAGCAGCTGTACGTCTACATGTGTCTGACAAATGCATATATGCAGGTTACCATGTCGTAGCGTCAGAGTCGTTGTTGGAAGATTAACGGTCGGGTGACATGGAATTCAATTTTGCTTCTATATAACAAGTGAGGGAAACAAGCTTGATGGCCTGTGCCGAACAGTATCTCTCTGCCCTCTGCCTCGCGGGATCGTCTCTCCCAATCCCTGCTAGTCGTTCAGATTATTATAGTGCGTCTTTCTGCTCCATTCCACCAGGAGATCACGCATAAAACAATCCCTTTTCCCACGAGCTGCGTCAACTTTGGCAAAGCTAATTAAAAAGTGAAAAATGATGTATATGTTCACAGAATGAGTAAGGAACAGCAAAGAGGAGCGGCTGGAAGGAAAACAATTACCTAAAACCTGCAAACACAGACTCACACGGCACATTTGCGCAGAAGTAAACAAGCGTCTACTGTTTGACTCGTGTACAGTCATAACAGTCACCCTAAATGAAGATATATATAGTTAATGAAGGAGGCAACAACAGTTCTGTCAGTTCAACCGCGACATGAACCGTATATACTTAAATAAGTCGATTTCATGCTAATGTGGCCATGCTAGGAAATTAACAACTTGCCTGTGTAGGAGGAGAGCTGTAAAGCAGAGGGTGGAAAAGGCGTGAGAAAAGTTATATAAAAGACCAGTTACTGGCTTCCTGTTTATCGCTGATCTATGTGTGTGACACACTGCAGCGATCAGTTCAGCGTCTTTCACTTTTCCGATTAACCTTTTTCTGTCACTCTCCGCGTTCTCTCATCTAAAAAAAAGAAAAGAAAAGAAAAGAAAATCTAGCAAAACAATTCCCTGATCCTGCAGGTAAAATCAGGGAAGACACACACAGATTCACGCTGTTTGGGCTTTCCTTCATCATAGCGAGGAAACAACAGGAGCTTTCTTCAAAGTACAGGAGAAGAAAAACATTCAGCCATCGAATCAAAGGCTTGTGTGTGCGACTGTGTAAGAGAGGAGGATATGGAGCAAAGATATGAAACAGCCAAGCTTCCCTCGAATCATTAAGCAGGAAGCCGTGGACATTTGATGAGTAAGAGAGTTGAAAGAGAAGACAAAAACAAAGGATGAAGTGAGAGAAAGAGGAGCTTGAGATTGATATTTCCAAATGCATTTACGCAGATATAAGATGTGAAACAATCAGGGATCGCTGTATTCTGGACTGAACATTAGCAAGACAAATCATCCATAATATGCCTATCAAATCCCATTTGCTGATATTGCACTGTGCAACGCAGCTCTGCGAGGCGAATACCGTAAGGATTACACGAGTTCTCCTTGTTCTCGCTCTTATTTTGCTCTCCACCTCTCCTGCTTTCCAGTCCTCCGGAGCCTTAACATTATACAGCGTAATGGAATATCGACAAAGTCTCTCCTTCCTGCTTTGGATACACACAACTCAGCCTACACGTGGGCCCATGACCTGCTCCACACATGGGAACCAATGTGCTTATAATGCAAAGAGCTATGACGAGTGCGGCGCAGATCGACAATTGCAATCTAAACCCTTTCTTACGAGGTGCAAGGCTTAATCCTCGATGAGTAAACCTCCTTTGCGGTTCCTGTCTCATTCAGTCTCTGTCCATCACCATCTCAGTGCTGACGCCCTCACAGTTGCAGTTTTTCTGTGCCACCGTTTTAGCCTGTTTAACCCACTTCAATCTGTCAGGCTGTTTCTCACTCTGTACATATCTCTTTTTGTCGCTGGCCTCTCTCTGCCGGTGTATCGCCATGGTAACACGCCACAGAGGCTGAGGTGGAGACGAAAGGCCATCTGCCACAATGAACGCGCTATTAATTGGTCATTTAGTCCAGATTCAGGGAATCTAGTGGCATTTCAGTGTTAAACTTCCTATGTCTGTATAAAAAGATCATTAAAACCCACGATTTGGAATAATATTCAGCCAATTTATAACTTTTTTAAAAGGACATTTCTGTTAGATAAATAAAGAAAATATTGTGTCTCTTAATGTCGGGACTCACACTATGACTAATATGGCAATGTAAGGAATTCGGTTTATACCAAAACATAAATATATAAATGAAAAAAGGTCAGATAGTAGGAAGAGAGTTTTATATGTCTTCTACACTGACTGACAGAATTGCATTAGACTGTACAGGTACTTTACCTGATGCACCTAAATGTGCAGTTGATGAGTGTACGTATGCAAATTTATACTACAGAGATTCATAAATCGAAATGTTTCTGCACCTGCCGTGTGCGAGTTAAATATCTCTTCTCTAGTTGTCCTCCAACCATAGCTCCAAACGTTTCATTTCCTCTGTAGGTATTTGCAGCTGTAATGACTTGTGAATCCTAAATATCCAAACTATCCATCCATTTATCTCTTCACGTATCTATTCACCTGCCTATGTATCAGCCCATTTACACATTAATCACTCCATCCATCCATCTCTCTGCCACATTTTCATTTACTTCAGCACCTCTACGAGCTGAAGGGTTAACTGTAAGACTGAGGGATTAATAGTCTCCCGCTTTTATGATTTCCTTTTAATGTCACTGCTGCAACCATCTCTCTGTCTGTCTGTCTCCTGCTCTCAGTTTTCTTCCGCCACGTCGTCGCAGCCTCTTCAATACTTCATTTTCATATCTATCAGAAAGTACATGCAGGTGTGATTATGCATGTAGAATAAGGAACAGAGAAAAACCATTGTCGTGTGGAGGAGGAAGGGGACGGGGGAAAGTTGAGAAGAAAGAGGGTGTGAGAAGTGTGAGAAGGATAAGTTTGCTTCGGGTGGATAAAGAGGATTTTAAAGGTTTTCATTGTGCATCCGCCTCATCTGCTGTTGCAAAAGTAGTTTTTACTTGAAATTTGAGTAAGGTCCAAATAAAGATGGAAGGACTCGACATAAAACGACAGATGTAGTAAAATGAAAGGAGATGAGTGCAGTCTTAGCAGCTGGGTAGGTTCAAGTCTAGAACGTACTGTAAGGCCGGACCCTGTCACGTTCTCCAGCACCAACGGGGGATCCTGAGCCTTTCCCAACATTTTCTAGGTCTGGCCCGGGGCCTTCTCCCAGTCGGACGTGCCCAGATCCCCTCCAACGGAAGGCGTCCAGCTGCTTCACACTTGGCTGCAAACAATCCCAGTGACTGCCCGGGGTCACCGCTTTATGAAGTCAGCAGAACGACAGCTCATCATCTGCACCGAGCAGAGATGCACATCTGTCCTAGAAGCACATATCGTTGCCCAGGACCCACGAGAACGTCCAACGATGGTTCCTGAACCAGTGCTGTGGGCACTAAATCTGCTTTACGCTTGGACTGTTGAGCCCACGTTTAAACATATGACACAACCATCATGTCTGTGTAAGATGGTGTGTACACTATCCTTCTTCTTTGCAGTTTATGTTAGCTCCATTTAATGCTTGACTACACCATAATCTACAGCATGTCAATGAGGGAGTGGTAGAAAAGTGGCAGTTAATCTCTACAAAAGGTCACAGGGCGTCCAACACCACAAGACAGAAGCAGGCTGTGACAAAATATCTGCTTTATCTCCTATTCCTGAAGTGAATACGACACGTTGTGCCAAAGACGTATGTCACAGCCAGCGGTAATGCCACGGCTTTCACTCAGGTCATAAAAAAATGATATTTTAGAGAAAGTAGCCTTTAAACATGATTACAGGGGATTAAACGGTGGGTCACAGGGTATGAACACATGCTTTACTGGTGGGAACATTTAATATTTCATAGCATTACGAATCCAAGAGCGATCTCTTTACATGGATGTGGTAACAAGGACTGGATTGCTGTCTTTGTGCGATGCCATGCGTGTATGTACGTCGCTAATCAAACGTATTTCTCTCTTCACAGAACAGAACATCTTCAGTGCAAGCAGCAGAAGGACGTGCTACGTATTTAACACACATACAAACAAGAGCCACTTCCCAGGAGCCGTTGTCCTATAATGAGCAACAGATTTATCCTGCAGTTTTACCTGTGGGCTTTCATTTATGTTCCGTGTGTGTTTGATGCTGCTCCACAAATCATTGTTTGCTTCTTTGTGTCTGTTAATGTTCCTTTCCAATAAACTCACAATACCACAGGAAGCCAGCAGTACTGTATGTTTAGTTATATAATCATTTTGCTATATGATTGATTGTTGATTAGTTAACTTTGGGTGGGGTTTTCTCTCTATTTGAACTTTTTTAATCATATTCGTGATTAATGGGTGCAGTATATAAATTATAAATATGACTATTAGCCTGTCTCTCCCTGTGGCTTCCAGAGATAACTCTTCCACAGAAATTCAATAATTTGTGAGTTTCATTTTTATATAATTATTAAAAAATTGCATTCTCCTCACATTACATCGCCCCGGATGCAGCTGTGCCAGCCAAGTTTTCCTTCTCCGCAGCATCTTTGCCCGCTTCCAGAGTTTGAGATCTGGTAAGTGACATGGACACATAATCTCATTCTAACCTATTGCTCATGCCAGTCTACCAAATCCAATCAGAGTACACATTACAAGAGAAAATTACTTAGACTGCTTACCCCTCGACTTCTTGCTAACACTAACTTGTGGTTGCTATGGCACCAGCCTATGAGAGGGCCTGAGGCTAAACCACAGAATAGTATATAATCCTCCCTATGATCCCAGTCTGTTTCTCTGGGCAACAAGCCTCCCGAGATGATTTATGTATCTGTCTGTGCCGGAGTTTGCAGAATCCTGCTGGAGGTAGTGAGTGAGAGAGCAAAAAAGAAGTTTAATCACAAATGTATATTTTCTCTTACTTAAATCTTAACCTTCTGCCTAGAGCAGAAAGGCAAAGATGTAAAACAAAAGAGGATGAGTCTTAAAAGTATTTGTGTTTTCTTCTCGCTCATGCATAAAATAACATTGATTATCCATTCTAACAACTTTATAAGGAAGGTCTTTGCGTGATTAACCCGTGCTGCTTGATGTCTTGTGAGTTTGCTTTTACTGTACATTTTACAAAGCTGTGTGACTTTTTATCTGATTGCTTCAAGGACAGCTCACGTGGACCTACAATGTCCTGCACAAGGACAATATCTAAATCCCTCTGTGTTCCGCTGCTTAGTAACTTTTTTATCCCATGCACAGGGATTCAAATCGGCTCTAATACTCTTATATTTGCTCCCAGGGGGCCTGTGAGCTATCCAAAGACCGTGGCCAGTGTTTCACTACATTAGTACCTACAGTACAGTACAGTAAAGTCTGTTGATGAACAATGAGACCTACTGTAACTTACAGGCTTATTTAAAGTGATACACTACTGAAACACATCATAACTTTAGAAACCCAGAAACACTGCACAGGTTTTCTCTGTCCCTTATTCTTTACATAAAGGCTAAATCGTAAAGATTGGTGAGTTTAAACTCAATTCTGAGGTTAAAGCCAGGATTCTGGGCCGTGATTCTACTATGTTAATACAGATTAGTGTAATAAATTTTTCTATTCTTTTGCTTCTCTCTGTGCCAAGTTTATACAAATGCATGATTTCTGTCTTTCTGCTATAGTAACACAGAGTCATAATTAGCAGAGAACCCATTGTCGTAGTTCCCAACAGTTATAATGTTCAAACTGTTGTTTTTGATTGAATTAAAAAGACATACAGTAATTTGCACCAATTAGAAAGAACGTAGCATCTTAGTACACAGCACAGTAATGGCAATTACTTTATAAACGCACCAAAACAGTGTGTGATTGAAATGTAGTGAGTCAACATGAAAGGCCGGATGATATGTAATCAAATTAAATGAGCTAACATGAAAGAATTGGAGTAAGTTAGAGGAGCAGATTGTATTTGCTGTTACGCCTCACGACAACACATTGAGAGAGACGACGACTGAAACAAACGTGTGTGTGTTGACATATGTGAAGCTGTGGGGGCCTTGTAAATGTTGCTCTGCTGCATGGCTGTGCAGTAGTTTACACGTAAATGCTTTGATAAAATATTTCCCAGATAATAAAAGAAATTTACTGTAGACAACAAACAAGCCGAAGAACTTACAAACAGACGAGAGCTGTTTGATTTGCCAGGACAAAATATTACAACTACGTCCTCGTCCCATCTAGACCCAGTTCTGTGCAGCCAGACCTTCCCAGCTGGAAGGGAGAAACACGTCTTTATCTGATTTCTTAAATATTTCATGCAGCACAACAGTGTTAGGAAAATGCTTTAGCAAGTGGAGCGAACATATGTGAATGTGGATGGCTTTCTGGCAAAATGCATAATAAATAACGCTGCTAGTGTATCGCCTGTAAAGCTGTAGTAAAGATGTCTTACCCATATACCTGGAGGACTGGAGTAAAACGGAGAATCACTGATCGTCTTATAATTGTATTCGTGTTGCTGAATTCAACATTTACATCTTAAATTACAGGATGTTTCAATAAATTAAAATGATGTTTTAACTATCGGTTATAAGCACCATAACCACACTAAACATGTTCGAGTGACGCCTATGTAATGATAAAACTATCCCCCATCAGGTTGAACTCTTTGATCCGGGCGAAGAACCCAATCTAGACCCTTGGAGAACAGTGTGTCAGCACCAGTCACACCAACACAAATTTGTGGGGGTATTCAAGGTTCGTCACAGCAGGGAAGCACATCTTAGATTTAAAGATTTTTATTTTTTCATCAGAAGCCTTTGGCAACACGCAGCCACCCCCCGTATGAAAAAAGGAGAAACCTGCTGCGGGTGTGGGCGAGCAGCTTCACATGCAGGAAAGTAATGTGGAAAACACTTAGCACATTTCACAAAACTTGGTGTTACATTCACAGCTGATAGAGGGACAGCTAACGTGTTTGACTAATTAGTGAGAACTTAACAGTATTTACATGAAGCAAATGCAACTTTTACTAACCTAAGTCAAGCTGCAGTATTTCAGGTTCAGGTTTTCCAGTGGTGAGAAGACTGAGAACTGCTCAACACAGTAAAGCAGAAATGCATTACTACACAAATCAACAGACTAAGACAAACTGAGCATCACGTGCGACAGTCTGACCCTCAGCATCTTCAACACGCACAGCTGTGGAGCGAATTATCCACCTCACATGTCTGCTGAGGTGGTAAAGATGTGACAGAGGTCAACATGGATGGCTGATAAGTTTTTTTGAGTATTTCTTTTCACTGTTTAGCTGTGGTTGCAGTTCTATGCTTAGACAGAAAGCTCTGGCCTCTAAATACATAGGATGTGTCTGTGAGAGTACTGTATCCTTTTTATATGCAGATGTGAGACTAAATCAAAAAAGCAAGCGAAGCGCCGCTGAGAATCCTAAATTTAGTCTGTACAGAAGCAGAAGCTGAGGCAGGTTGACTCATCCTACTACCAGATCATCTGAAAGCACAGTTCATAACCTGTATCTACCCACTGCACTACCTGTCTCTCCTAATGTTTCCTGCTTGTTGCTCTCTGCGGGGCATTTTGCACATCATCAGACAATGACTCATGGCTCAACTTTTACACACACGCAGGGTTTCACACACATTTGTATGGTCACACAGAAAGCAAGGTGGAAAAAACTAACTAGCACACAGGTGGATCAGGCGAACACGCAATGGTTTCACTTAGTGTAAAACAGGAACATTTGAATTGAAACCCAGACGTCAAGTGTCAATGTCAAAAAGAAAGAGTTTAATTCAGAACAGCTGGAAGGTCGGCGCATGAATAAAAGTGTCATTGTGAGGACACTGGCTGGTTAAGAAGAACTCAGCAGTGGCCATTTTAATGTAGCGCTCACTGACACGAGAGCAAAATGGAACAAAACGATGCAGCTAAGTGAGGGATCATGTAAATCTAACACCACAGATCTGTCCTGGAAACCTACAGTCACAGCCTTTGACTCTTCTGCTTCTCCTGTAGCTGCTGGTTACCTGGTAAATAATAATACTGCTGCTGTGAACAGTGAAACTGCAGGTGCAGTAAGGTGAAAATGAGCAATTATCAGACCTAGAATGAATCATGTCTATTCGATTTCTTTCACTTCACACTATACCTGATATTATTTCATTGAGAGATGTCCTGAATTTTTGTAATTGCAGAGACTTATAATGCCCTTAAATGTATCTTTTTTTGCCTATTGTCCTCACATCCATGCTGTTGCCCTTTGAGAAACGTGGAGCAGATTGGCAGCATCCTGCTGAAACATTTCAAATACCTGTCGGAAATCTCAGTTGAGCTTCACCAACCAAAAAAATCCACAATATGTCACAATGCATGATTTAAGAATCTGCAGAGCAGCATGTGATTTACAGGGCGTACTGGGACAAAGAGCTTTTATTAAAAGTCGACTTACAAAGCTGTTCACGGAGCTGAAATTCACTTTACCATGTGGCCTAAATGCCAATTAGAGTTGAATTTAAGTTCAGAAGCAGGCTCATTACTGTTGTATGTGGTAATTCTTAATTACAAATACACACACGGCTCCATGTTATTTTATAACAACAAAACGTGCGAGTTTGTCAGGCTTGTTCTGTCAGGGTCACTGGATCGGAGGCAGATTCTCCTCAGAACATCGACGACGACTTCCACCTGTGCTTCACTGACATATGTCAGTAAATTAAACTACTCATAACAGCCCAATATACAAAGACTGATTAAGTCATTAAATAGTCAGATAAAACTCTTCCCAGTGATATTCACTAAAGCTGTTTAAGCACAACTAATTTCTAAGCTAAGTTCCTCATTCTATGTAATGGTCTCTCCAGATGATTTACTGCACTAATTATTACTTCTAGAGGTTTGGATGAGATTATACTGGAGTGAAGTAGATGTGAGCCGCACTATGTTATTAGACAAAGCTCAGTGTCACGTCATGTGTGGGCAAGTCGTTCAGTGACAAGAGGCTAAAAGGTTGCAGAGACGCATCTTTTACTGCACTCCACGGCAGTTTTCCTCGTTTGATCACGCCGGGCATTCGCTGCTGAAAAGTGCCGTTATCCATCTCAAACTGTTGCTGCAGCCACCAGACTACACCTCACCGATATTCACGACAGAACAGCTGCTGCACAGTAATGATGTGGTCTTCTCAGCTCTCCCCTGAGAAACACTGACGCTATGCTAAAGAGATCCACTTAGACACGGATAGAAAAATAACTCTTTTCTGCTCGGCCTCCGACAGGAGACGGAGGCAGCAGCGAAAGGTGAAGAAAAGAAGCGGTACGACTGGTTTGCAAGGACCAAGCAGGTGAAAAGCGGTGCTTTTATTGCGCAGCAACCTGGTGTCATTTCTACATAATTTAATCGTGGTAATGAACGATCAGGCACAACAGCACTGATAATAATACTACTGCAAATAGCATTACAACAAAAAACCAGTTTCAAACAAACCCTCTCTGGTCTGACCCTGAAGTCAACTTTTTGGCCAGAACTCCAATCGCTATGTTTGGTAAACACTACACACTGACAGTTAGCTGTTTAGCAGGATATAGATCCAAAGCAGGCAGCCAAGACGAGGCTGGAGTGTCTTCACAAGATGCCATATGTCCATGAAAGCCCAGCCGTAAACCCCATTAAACAACGGTGGAGACCTGAAGGTGGCTGCTTACAGACACTCCCCAGCCAATTTGATGGAGCTTAGGAGGATCTACCAGGAGGAAGGCGACAAACTGCTAAATCATCTGCAGACTTGAAAAATGGAACTAAAGTTACAATGGTTTCATTTTGTCTTTATGGTTTATGATTAATTTTGTACAGATTAGTAAAATGCATTTTTTCAGATTCGTGAATAAGTAAAGCTGTCATGTTGCCAACAGCCCGAGTCGGGATTTTTTGCCTCATCTACAAACTTTATGCCATTTAGTCTTTCTAAACAATCGTGAACTGTATATGTGCATGTGTCCCTGCAGGGCTGTATGTTCTGCCGGCTTCCTTTTCTTATTTAAGACCTTCCTTAATATTTAACACATCATGAGATATTCATAAGAGGTTTGTCTCTCTCTGACAACTTTGCTAACTCATCATAATCTGCTAACTAGTTTCCTCATGCTGATCAAATGGGGAAAATCTTTTGCTAATAAACTGAAAAATACATTTAGATAAATCGTTATGTTGGACGTTTTCGATCCACTTGAGAGTTTTGTTTTGTCCTGAGGCTACGGAGCCTTTGTGCTCTGAGCGTGCATGAAGTAAGCGTGCATCGGCACATGCATCTCCACCGATCCACGCAAGAAATGCTGCGACGTGTCATGCTGGATTTTGACATACTGAATGAGTACAATCCATTTGCACCACTTATCTGGAGCTTATCTCAGCGGGTGAGTCCATCTCCACATGTTCCAGTTCTGCCTGGATGATGCTCAGATATTCCCAGGCCAGAAGAGATGTCTTATCTATCCAGTGTGTGGTGGGTCCTGGAGGCTTCTCCCAGTTTAATGCACCCAGAAGGCATCGTAATAAGCTCAGCACGAAGCAGAAGTATTTGACCTTTCCTGTATGTACGTCTGAGCCTGGTCATGGTACAAATGCATTTAATACACTGCAGGTATAACACAAGTGTGTTGAGAGATTATTTAAACGTTTCTTTGCTGAGACGATCCACAGGGGATCTGTATTTACTTTCACTCAGGGCAGTATTCTGTTAATACTTAATATTCAGTACAACACAGAATAGCTGGAGATTTTTTCTAATGCTGTTGGTCCCTTGAGGGTCAGATCAGGAATTGCCTGCAATCATGGCCCTTTTCATTCTAGTTAAAGCTAAATATTTATAAAAGTTTGCTCAAAAGCTAATCAAACAACTGGGGAGAGAGGACAAAGTGCCACATTCTCATGAACTGACTAAAATGAGTGAATGAACACACACACACTGGCAGGGTGCAATATATTCCCAAGAACAACAGCCCCGCTTAGTACCACACTGTTCCCAGTTCCCACACAGGGAACGCGCCACCTTCAAGCTTGATTGCTCTATTAAAGTAACAAAAGAAGCCAGAGCACTTTTCGCCCTCCTGTCTACACCTAGTGTCAAGTTTGTGACTTTACAGAACATTCATGTGTGTACTGAAACAAAAACGATTCTAAAATGACCGAATGTAACCACAGCAGTTGATGAGAGGTTCTCCAACAGTCCAAAGAAACGGGCTTTAGCCTCTCAACTGGAGGTTTGATCTGTTTTCTGCTGGTCCAGCATCTGGCCTCCAGTTGATCCATCTCTGGTGACTGTCTTCACTTTGCTTTTGTCTCTTACTTTCTTTTAGCACTTGAAATAGATTTACCGTAAGACAGCAAATTCACAGATAAATATAAATTTAGATTATTGCAGACAAAAAAATCTGAAAATTAGGTCACGCGACAAGGTTCTAATGTTTTCACCCCCATTCATGTCATACAACCTGGTTTTAAATAAAGTGCACTGCGTAGGTGGTCAGTGAGTGTACAGCTAATCTACAGTACATATATGTTCCAAACTACAGAGCTGTATTATTAATATGACACAAAACTAAGCTCAAGCTAATGAATGAAGCCAAGTCTTTTGTAGAACACGCTTTCCCAAAGTTCACACTGTATAGAAGACACAAAGTCACCTGGGTGTGATGGAAAGTGCAGCAGCAGTTCAGCAAGTGTACAGCGACTAGCAGGATTTCTACCATGGGTATATCTGTGCTCTCTGAAGTGGTGTGATACACAAGAGCCACTTCTGGGAGGCCTAAACAACATTTTTATTCCAACTAATTCTTTACAGGCTTAGCTTCTCTTTTCAACTTTGTCTTTGAAGTTGAGTGCTTGTAGTCCTTCCTTTGTAATGGTTGCCATTACGCTGTAGAAGCATGTAATCTGGACCTGAGAGACAAATACCATATACAATAAAGAGCAGCAATAAAGACAGACTGAGAAGAACTATGCACACTGAAGAAAGACTCCTGTAGTCGTGTGACATCATGTACAGCGTCTCTTAATCGTACGTTCTGTTACGTTTGTTTACACTGTTTATTCTTCTTTTATAAAAACCTAAACCGCTTGATTTGAATATGCCTGTCATCAACCCAGCACTTTGTTTGAGGAATTATAATGTATGTAACAAAACATGCAGTGTGTAAAAATATGCATTCTCACCCAATAATTACAGGCAACACATTGGTCTATTACGCCCATACGTATGGTCAAAGAATCTGTACGCTCACACAAAAAGAGACGGAGCCTTTCTCTTCACCCGACCTGGGTTTACTTCACTAATTACAGCCCATATGGCCAAACACTTGTGTGTGTGTGTATATACGCAGACACACACGCCATACAGTGAATATGATAACTACTTTATATTTGTCATTATGTAAAACATCTCAGTCATGTAGCATCTGTCCCTACACTTAATAACAAGTCTATTGGCAATGATCAGTGTAGAGACACGAGAGTGTGGCTTAAGGTCTATGAGGTACTGTATATATTTTTTGCTTGGAGTGATTACATGTCAGAATGCACAAACCTCTGGAGAGCTTTCTAATGACAACCTGCCTCATTTGTATAACTAACTCATTTATACATCACAGATGGTCAATATATGTCAAGAATAACATTTTAAATGCAAATAAGGCAACAGGGAGCTATTACAGATATTTGGCCCCTATGTGATCCATGCGCAGAACATGGGATGTTAGCGAGCTACTCAGAGCCCATATACCTGATGGAAGGGTGATAAACAAGTCCAGGGATGTTGAAACTATACATTATAAAAATGTACGACAAAGGTTAACGTGTGCGTTTGTATGAGAATAAACGCATCCGTGATTGCATGTCTATGAAAGAAAGATGTGCCTGTGCCTTCCAGATGGTCCTATCCAGCTCCTGTCTAGAAGCAGCGGCCCGATAGCCTCATCCAGACTAATCCTCGCATAACCAAAAACCCTTCTCTATTTTTAAAGGCAGACATGACAGCATGAGAGAGTAATTGGGAACAGTTGTAATCCTTAAATGAATAAATCTGGCAGATGTGAAATTCAAAACAAAATAAAACAGCTTCTGGAATATAGCATTACTCACTGGCGCACTGGTTATTTAAAGGAACAAGGAGGGACAGACTATTTAAAAGAAGAACAGTGGAACGGTTGCAGGAGAGTTATGTAAGTGTAGCTGGCAGGTTAGGGAAAAACAGAGCTGTACGTATTTCAAGAGATGAGCCTTCGACGGGTCAGGCTCTTTGCAAGGCAATGCTGAAAATACAGCAAGACCAAAATACTTATCAAATAATACAAAATGTTCAGGTACATTTTACACTGACACTCACAAAACGCACACGGAGCACTGAACACGAAGTGGCTGAGGAAATGTACACATAATAACTTAATAATCTGAATGGACACATCAACAGGAAGAGCCAACGTAGCGCAACCTGTCCAGCTGTAGGTGCTGTTCAACATGGCTCATGTCAAACTAATATACGTCAGACAAAAACAAAAGTAGAATCCAGCATTAAAGTTTCCTCTAAACTCACCAGCACAGGTAGCACCATCCAAACACGCAGCTTCTCTTTAAAGCAAAGCCACTGAAAAGACTTTCAGTCAGAACTGAAGTGAATCCTACTGTGAATTACTCACAGCTCTGCAGAGCAGAGACACAAGGACATTAAATAAATAAAGCCTTTTCAAGCAACTTTGCGATCGTCTGAGACAACATCTGTACCCGCAGCTGTACACAATGAGATGGCGACAGCTGTATTGTCAAACTTCTTATAAGATATACATGACAATAGTAAACAACTGGGCTAAGTCTTTCAAAAACGGACACAAGCTACCATACCCGACAACATGCGGCGTGAAGACTGTGGGTCAGAGCTGCTTTAGTGGAACATGAATATCTGTGAACCACACACATCTGTCTCTCTGCTCTATTTAAGTCTCCATATTACAGCTGAGTCTATGCACAACCCTACACATGCAGAAAAGCAAGCGGAACCATGACCTGTATGTTATAGAGAGGTTTGTTCATGCATGGCACAGCTGAAGTGATGCAACTTGCCAGATGGCTTCATTATTTTTACAACATGGCACCTCTTATTCCTGAGCGTTCAGCCCAACCTGCCACAGCCTTGATCATGCAGAGCGCACTGCTTCAGTGTGTGCAGGTCTATGCCCGAGCCTGATGTACAGAAAAACACCTACAAACTGCACAGATGAAAGCAGCAGTAACCAGGATGTGCTTTTAATGTACAGGTAGCATTCATTTGGCAGATGACAAAACTGGTTTTACGCCAAAGCCTAAAGATAAAAGAACAAATCTTTATTAAAACATCACTTCTATATCAAAGTAGTCGAGGAAAGACAGAATATTTTCCTCTTGCTGGGAATAAAGTCCCATCATATCTCTATTGCTGTGTGATGTGTGGGATAATGTTTTGTTTTTTGGCTTCAGGGGCTGTGGGAGAGGGAATAACACAATAGGAGATGCACATAGACAAACCCGCACACGCGCATTGACGGGCACAGTCGCGTTTCAGCACTCTAGCCTTATATCGCCGTACACCCTCCCGTGCCCCCTTCGCAGTACTGAAATAGCCTTGCAGTAGCTAGTAGATGTCGCTACACATATAATGACAGCGATATCTCCAAAGGCAAAGAGCAGACTCCTCCATGCTGAGAGTGCTGTTTCAGTTTCTCAACGCACACTCAGAACAAAGCACACGTAAGGTACCCAGTGTATCAATAGAGCACGAGTCCCTCTGAAGGATTATTGTACAGTAATGCGCTTTATCTGTTATGGAGCAGACACACTCCGGGTTTGTTTTATTGGCCAACCGACCAGCAACACTTCACCGTCTGTATTCGCACGCAGACATTAACATCAGCGACCTTCATCACGGAGGAAAAGATGCCGAGCTTTGTTGCGTTTCAGTGAATCTTCTGTCCTGTAGTTGATAGAATGGTTACAACACAACGGCCACATGACGGTAACGTTTGATCACTTTCATATCTGGACTGTCGCCACTTCTTAACACAGATTTCACCTGTGACTATAATTGGGCCTCTCGCTAATGCTTTGTGATTATTTATCTCAATCGCATAGATTAAACAGATCCACCTATAGTTCCCGCTGTTCATCCATCCATCAAACTGAATGTGGGTGGAGGACGATATCACCAAAGAGTTCCTGCTGTCCCTTCATCCGTCAAACTAAGCAGCATTAGAGGAAGCTGTGTGTCCCATCAATTATTCCCCTCAGCACATCCATTATTGATGACTGCTACTTAAAATAAGACACTGAAGGACTGACAAGGCACTGAGCTAAGTGAAGGCTCTGTGCTGGCACGGCGCTCGTGTTTGAGTGCTTTTTTATCAGTGTGTTGGTGGATTGTATACTGTACATGAATACGTAGACTGGGCTGCTTGTATCTGCAGGGAGAGCCACTCTATCTCTTGCTCATAGAGGGTGAGTGACAGCTAAGTAAAGTCTGCAGGAGCATTTATGGAAGTGGAACATACTTGCTTCTTTTCCACGCTCATGTACATACTGCACACGTTTCATGTGACACATGACAAATTAGCATGAGGGATGTAGTGAAGACGTGTCACAGTTGAGCGTATGATTTGGTTGCTTAGAGTAAATCTCCCATCTGGTGTGTCAAACGCCGTCCGCAGCTGATGCCCTTCTAACAGTTGGCCAAACCACCACAAACACCAGCCATATGACAAACTGGGTGAATCACGCTCAGAGCTGGGAACTTGAGAGCTGTTCTGCATCTGCTCCGCCTTGTTTCTGCAAAGGCCTTTTTGTTTCCATCTTCTACCCTCCTTACCTTGTTTCTGACCACGCTCCTCTGTCTCTTCTGTGTTTAGTGACAGGTGGTTAACGCTTCCTGCTTGGCGCAGTAGCTACAGTATGTTTAAGGTTCACGCTTGGCTGTGACTAATTAAAGCATCCAGGCAGCGAACAAGCTTTATTTACGCCAAACTAGCGAATTGCAACTTGGTTATCTAATCTTTGCACCTTGTTCAAACTGTACTGCTCTGTTTACTGTTTAATAGACAAACTCGCCACACATCACCAGCAGCGGTTTCCAGACAGGTTGAAAACAGTAGTGCAAAACAGGAGGGGGAACTCTCCTGTATGCCCTCCTGTCCTCATCCTCCTCTCTCTCTCGCTCCCTCCCATCCTTTCTTCCCGTGTCTGGTCCTGTCTTGTCTCAAACTATGCCAGTGGCCATGTCTCTCCCTGTGTGGCCGGCTGTGTCACAGGTGATCCATCACCACAGGTGGAGGCTTATTATTGGCCGAACCCCGTGGGCCCGCCGATCCTGACAAATCAGCTGTAAATGCCAGCCCTCAGCCGAATGCTCCGATTGGTTCTGACAGGCTCAGCGGGCCTTATGCCAGCTCCATGCCCCTAGACCCCAGGTGTAGGCAGGTATGTGTGTGCGTGTCTTCCTCTACTACATTATTCAGCACCTGCTGTTGGGGGTTTATGTCTCTAGCTTCCTTTCCCTTGTTCCCTTGGCTCAACAGTACACCGCGTAGCGGTCAGTCCAGTGTGTGCTTGCGTGGGCTCATGTGGCCATGTGTGAGTGTCACATCACGCCTTGTGCCTACATGCGCATTCAGCACTTTACTACTGGAAACTCAACCTGAAACAGAGTTTCTCATCTGACCTGGGCTTTCTGTAACTTTTCTGCTTACCAGAAGCTTTAGAAGTTATTTCTTGCACATCCCCTGGTCAAGGTTTGTCAAATTAATGTGGTCATTAACATGCAGACACTGTCAAACTCGGCTGGCTGTCAACTATTTTCAGTCTGGTGCAAAGATACTATGCAATATTAGATTGCGCATGGTCCCTTATTTCTTAGATTATTCCATTAAGCACGTATTGTATGGTTAGCGATGTTAGGTGGAGCATTTTTAAATACATTTTCTGGCAAATAAAATGGAGAGTGAATATTAAAAAGGTCATCAAAAAGTTGGTAATAAAAAAGGCAATAACCAAGATAAAACTGTTGCCGTTCCCCAGTTAATTCATCATTCTGCATCAATATTCTTCCACAGAACGACCTACATAACATTTGTGACATCAGTCCCTTGAGGCAGCTACACAGGTCACTGGACCCGAACAGTGATACGTTCCCTGTGAAGGAAGCAACTTACGTATGAGGGTTTGGTTAAGAACTAGGAAGAGCTCCGCAACTTATCGTTTGATTTGTGAACTTCCATTTCAGAAAACAAAGTAAAAGAAAAAATAAATCTCTTCATCCTTAAAGCTTCTGTTCCTTTGTTTTCCATCTGTCACACATGCATTTTTACACAAAGTGCTCAGATTTCAGCATTCTATCCGGATAAAACGGGATGAAAGGAGTTCCAACTTCATTTCAAAAGGCTTTCTTCTAGTTCCTTATCATTATATGATTCAAACCCAACTTATGTTCTTTTTTTCATTTTAAATAATAACCCCACAGAAAGAAGCCTTTAAAACAGATCTTTTGACATCCTGTGATTTATCCGTTTCTGCTGGCTAAAAATAAGCCTCTCTTATGCCAAGTAACCATCAACATAATCCACCCTTTGACGTTGCACATTATAGACCAATCATCCAGTAATGGGGCCAAGTCTGAATTACAGTGTACTATGTGGACCTGATAGAAGGCAGCTGTATATGAGGCTTTAGTAGGGAAAGACTGGAACAATGTGAAGGCTAAGATCACAACTTGGTTGAGGTGATGCGTCACGTTCCAAGAACCCAGTGCTGGCATTTAAAAGGAATTGCATAAAACAGAGAGACTGGCCAGGAAACGGTGGATAATTTTTTTTTGCTATTTGCACAAATTATTCTTGTGTGAAATGAAATAAAGTGAAATCAAAGTCCAACTAGTGGATGTGAGACCAGCGCACTCCTACAGCCCTCTCACACCGCGTTGGCATGTGTGGGACTGTGTTAGTGAGTCAGACTCTGCCCACTGCAGCGCTCAACAGATGACTGCTTCATTTTTTTTTGAATGAGAACATCTTTATGTTCTTCATCTGAGGTTGCAGAATGAGTCATTCAACAACATAAAAATAAATCAATGGTACGAGCAGTTTAGCTACAAAGCATGTGGATTTATGTCCCTTCTGATAATTGAGCCTAATCATTGTTGGAGTTATGGCAAGTTGTTAGTTTTTCCTTTGTACGTTAGGAGTTTGTTTGATTAGCTGTAGCAGCACATACAGTAGTATATGTACTAAAATAGAAATATGACTCATCCTTAATAATTGCCTCGAAAATCAAGAACCATCAGGGTAAATGTTCAACGGTTTTAATTGCTTGATGGATTCAATGGGTGTCACTGATTTACACAGCGGGTTTCTAATTTCTACTGATGTCTTGGATTAGAGTGGAGAGAACCAGAACTGAAAGAGCAAGTCAAATATATATTCACGCTTTAGATATTTTTCAAATATTGTTAATACAGGAGCCAAGCTGTCACCCTCAGTCCCAGTGAACTGACCCAGGCTGTCAGCCACATGGTTCCTCTGTTCTCACTTCAAACAACAGACCCCAAAGAACAAAGACTATACGTCAAATATTTTAATGACAGATAAAGAGAGAACAAAAGCAGAAGAAGAGATGGAGTGAATAAAAAACCCAAAACAGCTATTTAACGGTGACACACAGGCACAGGGTTGGGGCCATAGGGAAATCTAAATTGCTGACTTGGCATAGGCAGTGATGACACAGCCACGTGTGAGATGGAGCCGTGTGCCTCAGGGGCTGGCGTCTGTGCACGCACATTATCCTGCCGTTGAGCGTTGGAACATCCCAGCACTAAAAACAGTAGTTCGGCTGATTTGCCTTCTGTGATGATGGTGAACACAACTGAGTTTTAAAACGGCTCTGACCCAAAAAAATGTATATAAAAAGAAATACTGAAATACTGCTTATTGTATATTCGAGCATCGCTGCTTGTTGCTGGGATGCTAAATGTTTTTTTACATTGCAGGCAAAAACTGGCCTCAACTAAAAGTAGTAGTAAAATATTTTTCTCGATTTTAAATCAAGATGGGCAAAACACAAACGTTTACTTGCTGGTCAGTATGTTGTTTGTTTGCATTGTTCTGTCGCGTTTAGTGTATTTTATAGGTTTACTACTCATTTTGCCCTCAGACGTGTGTTTGCAAACCTGTTGACTGTTCCTACACTAGGAGCCCCGTCAGTCCTCATTCACCGAGGCCTAATGAGCCTGCGTGAGGTAATTGATTAAAGGTCACGTCACGCAAGTCCTGAAACGACTTTGGTATTATACTCACCTCCAAACAGCAGTAGTGTGTAGTGTGCTCGCTTTGAGCTGACCTGAACAGTCAGGTAGTAGTGAGAACAGAAAGAGAGCATTCCTGAAGGCGCACGCTCTGAATTTTAAATATCACTCTACTTTGATCCACAGTGATTCATCCAGTTGGCTCATCAAATATAATTATGGATGATGATTATCTTAGGCAATCAGCACATGTCTCATATCAGGGAAAGAAGAGTGTGTTTGTGTGCGCATCAGTGTTGTCTTTTGGAACCTTTGCAAATCTCTTTCATGTGTGCATCCAAAAATCCCTCCGAGCGCAGAGATAGGGCCTAGTAACATATGTAAACACACATGCATGCCACAGTTGTTCTGGCCTTCAGCCACTTCCGTCCAGGCTAATCAGAGGAAAATAGTAAGAGCCAGAACATCAGATGCAGCACAGCAGGTGGTCGACCTGAAGATGGGTTTGTGTGTGTGCGGGTTGTTTCATGGTTTCGCGGACTGATTTCAGGTTTAAACCACCTCCCTGTGAGCAAGGCTGGTTTAGTCTTGGCTTCTTGTTTTGTGTTTACACCACTGTCAGAAATATTGGCCACGCTTTTCATATTCATGCAGTAAGATTTTACACAGAGCAGTTAAACCAGCAGGTTCCAGCTCCTGGACATTAGTTGGTGACCCCTGCCGAGGGACTGTAGAAATGAAAAGGCTCAAACCCCGGCAGAATCAGTGACACGACCGTTACAGAAAACAGACGACAGCGGACATGGCTGTGCCACCGTAATCCCACTGGTAATGCACAATGCTGACCACACTACAGACAGCTGTGATGCAGGAGATATCGTCTTACCTTAATGGAGCGAAAGCAGCAGCCAATGGGTAATAGAGGAAACGTGGGGGAGAGAGAGGGAGATAAAAGAAAGGGGAGACAAAGAGAATGACGTTAGCATGACGTATTTTTGACCTTATTACTGACGTGACACCTGCATAAATTGAACATTTGTATTAACTTAAATTGACAAGACACTGCAGATCAGTAACATTATATATTTTGATTTATTGTTTAAAGTTAAAATATTTTCAACCACAGTTATCGGCCTGTGGAAAACAAATATACAGTTGTAAAAATCTTTATTTACTGTATGTGGCAGTTTTTTAAAGCCAAGACCTCTCCGATGGAAATTAAACACATGAAAGACCACAGTAACACAAGCATGAGCACTGTAATTTAGCTGAGTGACTATGTTCCTACAGGTTAAATAAACCATAGCCCATTTAAAAAAAGTTGGATATTGCCTGTCTGCAGTCGTATTTGACTACAGCACAAGCAGATGTTTTAACGCACAGCAGGAACAAACTTCTGAACATGTGTCTGTTTAGTATAAACACAGTCAGTACAAAAGTGGTTTCCTGCTAAACAGGTCATGCACTCATGGACTTGCACTAAATTATCTTGCTTAAGGGTAATTGCTGGTTTCCTGTCATTGCTCCTCTAAGCTCCGTCTCGTCCTCCTCATTTACCACATTCAGACAAAGAGGTGAGTGCTCACAAAGACGAGTGCAAGATAACCAATAGAGCACCTCCCCAATTCAATGACTGACTCGTCCATCAGATGCTTTCAAACAACCGTCCATGCTTTACTTTGTGTATTTTATATCCTACATTAAAAACGGAAATGAATTGCACTGGGAATGTTTCCGTTTCCTTGCAGTCACTCTTTGCTTATCTCTTTCCAGTAAGTGCACCTTCAGGGAGCAGATGATGCAATGAGAAATTCACCTCCTTTTTCGAGTAACAGCACAGAAAGAACAGGCAACTGGAGACAAATAAGCAACACTACCATCAATCACTATATGATTCAATTATTCCATCACTTATGATGGCACCTGGCCACAGCTAACGTATGTTTAACGAGGAGCACACAGAGATCTGGCATTGAAGCACGTCTGAAAGTATTCACTGAATGTCTACATGGTTCCCACCACTCAATCAGAGCACGGTCGGGGATCAAAGAGTCAGCACAGAGACAAGAGAGAAGAGAGGAAGGCGCTAATTGAGACCTTACACTGTGGAAGGAGCCGACGCTGGAAAGTCACCTGCACACCCAGAGCACACGTTATGAAAGTTATGATTACATATCCATGTTAACACGGCTGACGGCTGCTTGTCACAGAGGATAAAGGAATGAACCCCAGTTTTGTGGCTTGACTGTGTGCTCGTAGCACTTGACAGAGTCGGTGACAGCCAGAACACGGAAGTGTTTGTGTGGACTGAATGACCACATTTAACTTTTTCACCCACTCAGCGAACATATTTTAAGAGTCACAATTCATTCATTCATCTTCCACCGCTTTTCCCCATAGGGGTGTGTGGAGCCTGTCCCAGCTGTCTATGAGCGAGAGGCGTCAGTCTGTCGCAGGGCCACACGTACATATAGATATACATCTAGACATACAACCAGTAGCGCGCACACTTGCACCTATGGGCAATTTAGAGTTTCCAATTACTCTAACTGCATATCTGCGGGAGGAAGCCGGAGACCCCGGAGAGAACCCACGCAGACACGGGGAGAACATGCAAACTCCACACAGATTTATCTTTTTAGAAATAAACTAATATGGTATTACAGTCCACTGGTTTCCTCATTTATAAGCTCAAACACATTTTTCCCTCCTAATTGTCAATCTCCAAAACAAGGGTCCATGAAATTAAGTTGTGGGCGATTGTGATAATTATAAATTCTATCACAAACAGGTAGACATTGCTATGGAAACTGAATGACAAAGATGCAAGAGCTTCCAATCCAAAAGAAACATCACCAACAACGGCACAGTCACCTATTTCATTTATTTATTGTTTAAGGTGAAGATTCCATCTATATTTGGGTTCAGGCGTTAGTTAGTTAGTTTTGTTTAGTTCACTGTGAGAATCATCCAGTAATGCTCAACTCTTAATTCAACTCTGGAATCTCTTTTAACTAAAAATTAAGAGGATATGGCTCCAGAGGCCAAACCAGCCACATCCAAGTTTAGATGTGGGATCCATGTAACGCTTTATGTGTGTGTGTGTGTGTGTGTGTGTGTGTGTGTGTGTGTGTGTGTGTGTGTGTGCGTGTGCATTTCATCTCTTTTATCTAGAAGTACAGCCTTAAATTGTGCGTTGACAAGCTGCCTGTCACAGGACATCACGCACTGCAACAGAAATCAATTTCGCTCCCCAACAAATACATTAGAAGAAGCAATTCCAGACAACAAATAGTCGTCATGAAGGGAAGCAAAACAGGAAATAGGATAGCAAAATTACTGAATACTTAAATGTAGCATTGATCCTATCAGCCCTCTGCCACACCAGAGGACGAAAGTCACTACTGGTCTACGCATGTGTAGGAGATAGGTACAAACAAAGTAGTGCATGGTTTGGCATTGTCTTCCATGCAAGAGACGTTGTCTGTCTATTGAAGTGGGGGGTTGTACTTTGACAGCGCTACCTGTTTTATTTCTTAAAGTCTGTGATGTCACAAGTTTTTTGCACTTGTCCGTTCCCACTTAAAATGAGCTGTTCGTGAGTTACAGTATCTAGAGCATTGGGAGGGAGGAAGAAGAAATGCAAGGAATAAAAGAGTAGAAGATGAAGGACAAGAAAAGGAAGAGAGGCTGTTGATAAGTTGCTGAAGCCCGTCCCAGTCTCCCAACAACAAAGGGTGACAATGAGTAAAAGAGAGAAAAAATAAAAGGGATATTAGCCCTGAGCAGAGTGATAAGAGAGGGATATAAGCAGCTTCCTCTTATCAGTCCAGACAGAAACAAACCCAGTCCATTCCAGCTTCCAGCCAAAAGACAGAAAAAGCCTCGGAACAGACAAAGATATGCATGTGTGCATGCAAACACACACGCACTTAACCTAATCATGAAAACATCCACCAAACATCATTGCTAGAACAAAGACATCCGTTTGCGCTGAGTGAGCAAATAAACTTTTATTTATTCTTTGTCGATGTTTGACTGTAAACCTCAACATATGCACAAAAACAGCACACGTGTAGTTTTAGTCCTACTGTTTTGAAGAAACACGTTTGCAGACAGTTCCAGTCTTTTCTGAACAGCAGGTGCAGAGAACAGCTCTGCTGTCTACTGTGCATGTCCACACTCTGGTCGAGTCTAAACAGAGCCGCGGATTGTGTAAGGTCACATGGTTCAGTCCGGCAATGCCTCAGGTGTCAAGTTCCTGCTAATGATCAAGGCCAATGCATTGTGGAGACAAATCGACCAGAGGTGCAACCATTTCACATTGCACCGTGTAAAGAGTAACAGGTGCACTTCATTTGTATAGAATTTAAATCTTTAATATTTCTTTATCATAATTTTACATTTTATATAATAGAAATATTTCTCCAGGGTCAAAAATACAGTACATACAAATTGAGTTTCTCTTTCAGTCCAGTAGCTGAATTCTGGCCAACTGGGCCACACCATAGGAGGTGATACACTGATTTTGACGTCAAGTCAGTAAACGCCATCCTACGTACATTTCTGCGACCTCAGGTGCCTGAGGGAACAAACCTTTGCCGTTAACCGAACCGCTGGTCTGTTTTTTCTTTCTTTTTTAATTCTTGTTGGCTGCGTTTGAGGCTGTACCAAGCCAACTAACACAGTAAGGCAGATATTGATTAGCTAGTGAACTAAATGTCAGGGTCAATCAGAGTTGGTTTGGATTGATTATCATCACGGGAGCTGCTGGCTATCAGAGCAAGAGTTCTAATTGCAATGGACTAAAGCTTTTCATACCATGAAATCACAGTTTCGAATAAATTGAACTAGAAAAGCCACAAACTGTTCTTGAAAATAGCTGAAAAACTGTCAATAAATGCACTAATAAATGATCCTAAACATGTTTGTGGTTAGTAAATAAAAGATTTATAATTTCCCCACTTCATGTGGGTACATTCTTATTAAAGGTACATAATAGGCCAATAGTCAAATGACATTATTAATTTAAATATTATATATTAGGTGTGTATTGTTTAAGGTGGTTAGCCTAAAATCAAGGTATGTGTGTGTCTGGCATTTTGTTTTTGCAGTTTTTGATGTGATGCACTTGGCAGCTGAGGCCAGTTCTGATAGTGTGTGCTAATCTCTTTAGAGTGAGGGTTAATAGCACAGACGGCTCAATGATAGACCCTTCCAACATTCAATGGTTGCTTGGCTGCAGAAGTGTATCTCTTGCCCAAATAAGCTTTTCACCAGCCAAATCATGCAATGACAACTTGCTTTATCACTGCATCCATCCTCACTAAGGAGCCGCATCGTATAGAAAGAGGCGCTTTCACAAAGCTGTTGCAACAGTTTGGATTTGAAAAAGCCAAATTTAAGGTTGAGCACCACTGCTTCTGTTAAATGTTTGTAGGGCTCCCACAGAAATGAGTAGTGCTATTGAACTGTTTCACTGAAAAGACACTGAATCGACTCGAATTTTATGGAGGCCGCTTAGGAATTGATCAAGTTACAGATGAGTGGGAGTGATGTAAAGACCATTCTTCTCCGAATACTGAGGTCATAGATCGAGGGTTTAGGGGGGCAGGGTTGAAATTGAAGCTGACATTGTTCAATTTGAAAAGCAAAAGCGTTTTCTAGCTGCTGATTAAGAGCATTTTATGATTGTAGATTAAACAGAGACGGGAGGAAGGAACTGCAGCTGGATTCTACTGAGGCAAGAGAGGGCATAAAAGGAGAGAGCAGACGAACAGCTACTGTCCAGCTTTTATTCACCAGCTGTGCTAGACACCCTAGTAACTATCAGCGAGACAATGCTAAGTCAAATGAACCCATCAAGCCAACTGGCCTTGTGCCTGTTACTCTCAACCCTCAACCCCCACTGGCAGGCTGGTGTTAAGTGCTCATTAAGTCAAAAGACAAATATTAAAAGAGAAAATGATAATGCTCCCCTGCGATTTCCCCTATTTACAATTTCAAAAAGCAGGGAATGAATAGCAGTCGTCTGCTACCGTAGCAACTCAATTAGCGGCTCAGTGTGTGCGCTCCGTGCATGCGTGTTGCGAGCAGAGGTGAACTGGAAGAGCTGAGAGGTCAGACTGGATTGCTTCTCAATAGGAGCACATCTTCAGCCTTTGATGCATGCTGTGCACCTGAGCATTGTTTGCTTTAATCAGTGTTTAATCAGCGTTCTTGTGTCTCCTTTTACAATACATCCTGTTCATCTCTCTCCCTGTGAGTCCAAATAATATGTTGCCAAATGCAGCTTTAGCATAATAACTATAAAGATTAAAAACGTGTTGATAATATTTGTTCTGCTGTGGCCAATTTCACACTTATCAGTAATTAATCACTTTAGTACCTGTTTTAATTACTTTAGCATTAGAAATGCAGATTGAATCCAGCCTTTTATTTGCAGCAGTACTGCTGTGATCTTTTTATAAAGCAACGCTTTGAAGTGAAAACTTGTTTTAATGCAGAAGCCTGATACGCCACCACGTTTAGAGGGTTAAAATATCTTAAGACTACTCGCAGTATGGACCAGCAGCTGAGAGCTAATCAGTGGAGCCACCAGCATAAAGAAAAGATTTGCATCTCAACAAACACCATTAAAGAAGAACTTTCACACAAAGGCGTGCATTCAAAGAGACGCACAGCTCCGTATGCATACACACACTCACATGTGTATTTGTGCAGACTTTGTTTCATGTTGGCTTGACAGAACTGGGACAAGCAATTGTGAAGTAAAATGAGCCCATAAGGCACAGTGCCTACTACCCCATGTTTAGTGCTGGCGGCTGAACCCAGCCCTGCTATAAGTAATGATGGCAGCATGTGGCTCACAAGGGGGTGCTTTGAGCTGCTGTGTCTGCAGTGCAGTGGTTCGTCCCCTCGAAAACCTATAGACTCACACGCAGATGTGCACGTGCAGAACACAGACAAAGGGAGTTAAGACGCAGTAGGTTTAGAAATCGTCGTTGTGTGAAACTTTTTAGATTCGGGAGCAGCAGGCACACGAGCAGCAGGGACGATTAAAAAGGGTAGAGTTTCAGAGCACGGCCGTCGTTCGAACGCCTTATGTCTTTCACAGGCGGCCAGATAGATCTCTGTCGCTGCACAGTCGTGTTTCTGTTATGCACCACATGTTCAATGCTTCCGTGCCATTAATCACATGAAATGTATTCAGTTTGCTTCCCCTCTATGGCTCAAAGTAGCAATTAGCTGCACTTTAGAAGAGATTACAAAAATTCAAGCACTCCTACATAAAGCAGTGGGAGGGCCTGAGGCACCTAAGTAACTGTGAAAGACTAAAAATTCAAATTCAGGTGTTGGGGCCTTGTTCTGTTTGAGGAGCAGAGATTTAAACGAAGGGCTTCTATCATCAGTGCAATTTGCTTGTGGTCAACTGTTTGTCATATTTGTCTGAGACGAGCCCGTAGTGGGAAAACATTATCAGCAGGTGTGTTAGTTGTGCTGTGCTGCTTGACCACTGCTGACACACCCTCTCCCCTTCAGCTCTGCAGGCAATCAGGTTCACAGCATGTCACTAAAAATAGCAATGGGGCACATGTTAAAAAAAACAAAAAAAACATGCACTTTGAAAATAATACACCTTCACAGGCATAGAGCCCTGCCACGCACCGTTTGCCGTTATAAAGATACAGGTGGCGTTCGCTTTGTGGTTAAAGGTCCCGTGAAATGGCTTCGACATGGTATAAAACTATGAAATGAAATTACAGGGTTTCTGCATGAAACAGAGGATCTGTGGGTGGGAGTGGTGACAGAAAGGCTACAGAATGGACATGATTGAAACTCTCATTGCTCTGGTGAATCACTGTCTTTGACGTCTCCATCTAAGGAGAGAGAAGTGGAACATTTGGAATATTAAAATATCCATTTTAACTGCAGGTTCAGGTTAATGGCTACAAATACAAATACATGAACTGTATCTGTCTGTGCGAGTTCGCTGTCTGTTAGACTCAACATTTACCTGGTAGACGTGGCAGGACAGTCAGGTTTGATAACACCCTGGTGGCAAGATAAGCAGAGTCTGTCACTGGCACACACAAGCACATGCAGGAGGACCTTTACGTTTGTCCAATCCACCTAACAGCAACTTCACGGTGTCAAGCCATAGCTGTGTTTAGCTGTCACAAAAACACGACATTTGGCCCAGTGAAGTGGTTCAGTCAGCACAGCTTCAAACCAGGTGCCAGACACACACAGAACAAGCTGCAATCAACTTTCCAGGTGGGACAGAGTCTTCAAAGCCGATGGCAAAGGCCTGGAAGCCGACGGAGGCAGAGGGACCACCTGAGGGTCCAGTACCTGTGCAGGGTGGGAGGTGGAGTTGATGCAGGGAGCAAGTGCAAATTCTATTTGTTTCTCTTTTGTGTCGCTGAATACAGATTGAACTGCAGGAGTTTAAATGACTGCCAAGCTCCTTGGTGCACATTGCAGTGAATGCTTGTTTGTGGCTATATTTCATTACAAGTACGTCTGAAACGCTCTCCATTATTTAAATAGAGTAATGGGTCACTGGATGTGGCACAGTGTGCGCTGGGTTAGCCACATGTAATTATCTTTGTCTGAGCTACTACATTGCTTGGGCTTTATGAGAGTTAATGTTTAATAAGTTACTAGCACCTTTCTGCTCATATGAGGACGCATCAGTATTCCCATGGTGTGCAGAGCCTCTTTCATACGGTACTTCGCCTCATCTGTGTTCAGATCCTTACACAGCGCGTTGGAAATCACTTCAGACAACCGAGCCAGACCCATTTGCATATAGCCCATCAAAGACATCTTACTAGCACAAGAGCTATTCATATTTATGAGGTCACGGCCAGCCGGGTGCCCTCATTGGCCCCGTCAAGGCTCAAAACCCGCCCCTGTGATCAGAGCGTCAAGCTATTGGGTGACTCTTCATTAGCAATCACATCCCTGTTGACCTAGTTGCCAGACTTATTTTTTCGTTTTGCACCTACTCTGCACCTGGTTTGAAAGGAGGTCCTCCAAGCTGTACCTCACTCATTGTGCCTGATGTGATGAGTGATTTTTATTGATTGACTGATAAGAATAACAATTACTAGACAATTACTAGATTTCACAATCTAATAGCTTGTTTGTTTCGACACTGTTTAGAACTCTGACAGACTTAAAGCGTGCCAAGATTATATATAAGTCCATATTCTAACTCAACCCCCAACGAACGAAACACGTGAAAAACACCTGCCAACAGT
Organism: Macropodus opercularis; assembly: GCA_030770545.1. Classification (NCBI taxonomy): domain Eukaryota; kingdom Metazoa; phylum Chordata; class Actinopteri; order Anabantiformes; family Osphronemidae; genus Macropodus; species Macropodus opercularis. Next base: position 5,270,001 of record CM061097.1, on the reverse strand, counting down.
TATCACAGACTGGAGGAGGCGACCTTGATTACAGAACCTGCATTTAAAAAAAGCTTTTGGCATTTGGAAGAACCTCAGCTTGCCTCCAGACAAACTGATTCAGCTTAACAGAGGTGCTTAGAGAAGAGCCGAGAGTGTGGCCTGGGAGCAGCCACAGCCACACTAAATTCACTGACATGGACAGTATGAAGCAGGCTTAACACTGGCATGTCTGTGGCACAGGTACATTTCACCTATAGTACAGAACGGTCCATATGTTGTGGGTATTCAGTGCTTCCTTTGCCCGAACCAGAAGTGTGAACAGCTTCCAAAAGAGCAAAAGGGTAAAAATGCATTAAGCCTATATAGGAATGATACTATTTAATCAAGCAGTAAAGCCTTCTCTGATGGTACTCACTAGGTTAGAGAATGTCTAAATGTTCACAGCGAAGAAATGTTGTCTCCGAAATAACCCACTCACTCCGAGACCGATTTCAACTGGATAACACAGACATACCGTAATAGGATCCCTGCCGTCGGGAACTCACGTCTTTAAAATGGGCCTGTGTGAACACTATTAGTGCTACACTATATGAACAGTGCAACAAATATGTGTCTTTTGCAAGGAAGCCACTTTTCACCCTCCTGCACTAATGTTCACGCGTGTTGCACTACTCTCTGTTCTGGGTTATTGTGGCCTCCAACCACATCTCCTCTTTTCTGACTGACCACAGTAAAGCGTGACTTTTTCAAGCTACTTCTGGACCAGAAAAAGCTGCAGACAGCATATATTTGATTGTGCCGAAACTAATTACAGGAACAGAATCTCACGACGCTGAATATGCAGTGAGAATATCGGCCAGGCAGCAGGCACAGAGATGGTGCTGAAAGACGACACGGTGACATTTCAGATATGTTAGATATTTATGGGAAAACTCTTTGTTTACTGAAAGAAACTGAAAAGAATAAATGTAATAAAATAGGTTTTGAAAACAGTGAAGTGCTTGTAGTTAATTGTCAAGTTACATAAAGTTAGTAACATGCTCCAATACTCACAAATAAAAACTATTAGGGTAAAACGCTTGAATAAGATCTGAGCAAGAAAACCTACACTGAGGCCTGTACTGACAACCATCCAGTGTATTACCTCTAACCACTGAGAAAATCACTTAAGCATTTCTCCCACGGCAAATGAGACACTGTCATTTCCTACTGGGAGAGCGTATAATGTACAAGGCTTATGTTGATGTGCGATCCATGGTGACGTTGGGCTAAAATAGCCACTTGAGGAACGAGGCGACGAAGGGTGAGAAACACTGAGCAGTTGAATTCCAGATACACTTATGCAGTCTAGCAGAGCGATCGAGCTTTAGGAGCCTCACTCTCTGCTGTCATGCTCGTCCTTAAGTAATAAAGGTGTCTATTCTATGTCATCTGCTCTCTGGCTCCATTGTCACTGTTGCTGCACATTGCTTCTCTTTATATAGTTTTCTTGTTGCCCATCACGTCAGTCATTTCTCTAATTCTTCCCACGTTTACATTCTCCTGCCTTCCTTCACATCTACGCCTATTAAAAGTACCGATGCTTTAAATAATCATGCCGCCTCATGAGTGATAAGCGCTGATTGTGATACAGCGATAGCAGAGGACAGCAAATTGTCTCAGTTAAAAGGCAATTAGCAGGTACATGCCAGACCTTTAGGAAGTGAGACAGAACAACGAGTAAACAAATAATAATAGATCATACGTGGCTTGGTTCAGGGAACGACCACCAGCGGACCTACCACACGTAATGTGCTGTACTTCTACAGTCCTTCTTGTACGAATGGCCACTGCTCTGGAGCCCGTGTGCATTATGGATGCTTCCTTTTGCTCAGTACAGCACAGTTGCTGTCTGGCCTTCGGTTTCTAGGCATTAGGCTGCCTCTACCCAGCAGGGGGGCGCCAGCACACCCCGCTGGGCTGCACTTGCCTTTCATTAGTGGGAACTGATGAGGTTGGAGAAAAGATGCCAGACATTAAATGTGAGATTAGTTATTTTGTAAACAACAGTACAGACTATTTCATTTCACCATTCACAGCGTCCTCTCAACAGGTGAGAGGCATAATGTAAATGCTCCACTGCCACTGGTGATGCTGAAGTTGGTCATTTTAGGTAGTTATTGTTCTTGAGTCTATCGTCCGTTAGGTGAATAAGTTGCACTGTAAGTTGCATTTCACACAATTTGACTTGCTCTCTCGTTGTTTTCTCCCCTTTTGCTTTTCTGCTTCATGTACAGAACACACATACTGCATGGATACCTACAGTATCTGACATTTACGCAGCATCATTTCTATCATGGCTTCCATCCTCACTGTTATATGGAGGTAGAGATCGGACCGCCAGCCTGCTTAACGCCCCCCCTCCCTGTGCTAATGTAATTACACGCTGACATTTGCTTTCACAGGTTCCACACTTTGTCAGAGGAATAGAAAAGAAGAAACAAATGGGTTCAGCATGTGTAAACGCACACACACAAACAAACACAGACAGTAGACAAATGCACCAAATTACGCTGTAGTGCAGGTATGTCTGTTATGTTTGCTGTGAATAAAAGTACAAACTCGCTCTTTTAAATATACAAAATATTAGATTTTATCACTATAGTAAATATGTAATTATTCATTTCAAAACAATTGCAACTTACAGACGCAGACATTTCTTCAACCAATTAGTTTATTTCAGGAAACCCTTCTAATTTTCTCATTTGTATATTTAATACTTCACTGTAATCAGGTGAAATTATTACTTAACCATTTATTTCATAATCAATGGGCGATCAATAGGAAACCTGAGTGGTAGTATAATCAATAGCTCCAGCTCTAACGAAACTGACTGAAATAAAATCTAATTCTGGATGTCTCCTGTGACCTTATACTTTGCTTCAACCAACAGTTACGTGTAGAGCAGATTTCCTAACACAAGGTTAAATTAGAATTGATCATAATGATCACCTTTTGAAGCTGGGGTGTCTGATTTGAAAACTGATCAAAAGAAATAGGGAGAAATGTTAAAAATAAGTTTCTTTCTTACTGATATCAATTTAGCTCTTGTTGCTGATGTAATGAAGGCACCAATCAAAGTAGTAAGTCAAAATGAGCTGCTCAGGTTCTGCCTGTTTACACCAACACGTTTTTATATCCTCTGACAAGTGTAACTATGACCCAATTCTCCCAAACAGTAGTAAAAAAGCAAGTTCCCACCCATCGCTGTGTGCCCTAAATTTGCCCAGATTTGTAGTCAGGCCAAATGTAAATCGGTTAAATATTTTAATATTTACTGCAATTCAAATGTAAATATACAGTAGCATGTCACAGGAAAAAAAAGACGCTGCCCTCAGTCTTTGTAGTGTGTTAATCTGCATGACCACAGTATCTGCTCGTCTCACCTCCGCTTATCTATATAACAACACAGCACAGGAACACAGACACGTGCTGTATATGAATACGGACTCACCCTATCGTATTACAAGGCTGTAAGACTGATCAGCTGCAAACGCCTGCAAGCTCTCCATCACGGTGGCTCACCCAGAGGCCCTCCAACTCATTTAAATATACATGAAGCCACACACACACAGGTGAACAATGGTAATCACATTTTGATTATGGGTCTTAGAGAAACAATAGAGACAATGGCCAAGGTGTTCCAATGTTTTTGTGTATGAGTTTATGAGTATTCCAAAAACGAATTCATAGCCGCATCAGGCAGCAAATGAATAACATTTAGTGTGTGCTTATGCATCATAGGTGTGTGATCAAGCCCATCTGAATGATTAATGGCCACTGTGCAATGGACAACATTAAAAGAAATGTCTTAAAGTCAGGAAAGGAAAACCAGCAGCTGTTTAACACAGACTTAAGCGAGAGGAATGAGGATGTTCTAAAATGGCAGCGGGAACAGAAAAGTCTCCTTTGTACTGACTGGGACATTACAGAGAAGATCTGAGGTGAGCAACGTGGCGACACAGAGAGGCAGCAGAAGACCCGGTTTCACACGCACCCACATTAGCCGCACAGCTGATGGGACTAACACACATGCACACAAACACTGTGTCTCAAGCACACGCAAACAAACACTCCAGCCCATTCTCCCCTCTAAGCCTTTCATTGATTCCTTAGAGCTGCAGGTTCTCCATCGATTTCTCTTAATCACTTTTAAATGAACAACTGTGGCCATGTCACGAGCTGTTTCATGCAACTCGTCCACAACAGTTTCTTATTACTCTCCATAACTATCCATGTCTTGTGCCATATGCTGCATCTTAAATACATAAAAAACATTTCACTTTTCAACCTTAAAAGAAAAAGGCTTGCAGTAATACGCAACAGTGATCTCACTTAAATGAACCACAACAAGTGGAGCTCTGAGTAAAGAAACTGATTTATCTGGGATGTGCTCAGATGCCTGAGGATATGTATCGTATATAATGTAAATATAGGTCTACCCAGCAGATGAATGGTGTACATGATTTGATGATGGCATCAAGAAAGAGAAAGAGATTTATCTGTCCTCCCAGAACCTTGGAGAGCAATTACATCAGCAAATCAAAGCAGCCCGAGACCCAGGAACTGAAATAAAATCTGAGCTGTTCTACGCTGCTGCCTCCTGATGAGAAAGAGGAACGAGCCTGTGTACAAGTCCCAGTTTTACTTCCTCAGCGCCCACCTGTAGTAGCTGTGTTGTGTTTTGACAAATCTCATGCCTCCAGAGGGCCTAAAACTTTTTCACGATATTACATTAGTGAAATTCATATAATCTTCCAGTCTTTCAAAGAGCAGAGAACTTCTGATTCTTCAATGTAAAATGTTTGGGCTCTCTGGAATTTTATGCCCCATCATGACACTGACACAGTCCCATAGTACTAATGCCCCTATGGGTTATATAAGAGCACCTGTGGTAAACTCTGAACACAAAGAGGCTCTGGTGAGGACTAATGCGGCCGCTCTGTGACCAGTAATAATAGCGTGTCTGTCTGTGTGTAGATAAGTTGCAGTGGAACATAATCCACAATGCAAGGAATTACGTTTTGAGAGACAGGGTTGTTTCATGAGGAGGAAATCCTACCACCTCCCGTCTCCTCTTTGTATTAATATCAGCGTTGTGTGCTATTACATGAGTATACTTCATTCCTTCAGGCTTGTTTCATTATCTCGACCTCTCAACGTCCCAAACAGCTCAATTTAATTTCAAACACACGCATTTCGAGTATTTCAATAAGCTAAGCTGTAATCACCTCCTATTTTAAAAGGTTTTAATATCCAGAATTTTTATTTGTTTCAGTGTAGAATAAATTAATTTCATTGTCATTAATTATAGCAATTATATAATCAGGTGCCAGCAAAATACACACAAAAAAAAATTCCACACGTATTCAAAATGCAAAGTCAAACACTGACAATTAGTGGAGCCAAAGACAATGACGTCTCTCGCTGTGACCCTCCAAGAAACTCCAGTACCCACAATTCCCTCTGGCCTCATGTTATGCCTTATTGGCTGCCTAATTCACATAAAGAAAGGGAAGATGGGGATGATGGGGAGTGGAAAGCCATTAAATTGGTTAAAAGAGTCCTAATAGGACAAATTTGATGTAGGAGCGATAGAAAGAAATGAAAGAGGATCATCAAACCATGAGGCGCTCAGGGCACCATGTGGGCACATGGAGCCAATCAAGTCGAAGCTCGCCAAAGGGGCCAGATTATGACTGGCTGGTCGAGACGGAGCTATTGTTTGCAAATTAATTCTCGAGCATAATTGTTTGGCTGCGTTTATCCCTCTCTCGAACCCACCTGCTACCCCTTCCGATCTCTTGCCTTCCCTCTCAAAGAAAAGAAGGTGAGACAGAAATGAAGAAAGTGAAATATGGTCCAGATGCTGCCATGGTCTTGGGCTAAAGAGAAAAAGAAAGTGGGATAACTCCGACCGTGAGAGAGGCGGCGCTGGGGTCAGTCATAATCCATCGTTCCTTAGCCATGTCTGGAGGTAATTACCAGCCCCACTGCCTGCTTCAACACTCCTGCATTTGGAAAGCTGCCAAAGGCCTAGTGTGTTGTTGTACACCTACCACAGTCTGGAGTTTTAAAGCACGCTGCTAATACCTGCATCGGCCAAGTTGTTTTCTTTACACAAGCCATGCTGTGATGCCAGATTTACTGTGTTCCTTTTATTGTTATCCACTGTTCCTTCTTATTTCCCACAGTATGAATTTCCAGATCCCCGTGCTCGCTCTGCTGTTGGCCCGGCGACGGATGCAGTCCACTGTTAGCTGCGTCTACGAAGCATTGTGCTACCAGCTGCATCTTTGTACCTGCCAATGAAAATACGGGGCGCAACAAAAGGAAGGCAGACACATTCATCCCAGTCGTTTAGCATCAAAACAATGACGAACACAGAGGCACCATCAAAACTGTGGAGCTAAACGTACCTGCCTGTACCGTGCAGCCACAACAGCCCTCAACATTCATTACATCTGTTACTCCACCAATAACTATCCCTCATCCTCACTCGTACAACATAAAAACGATTCATGGAGGCTTACTTCAAATGTGAAGTTACAAGTGTCTTTAGAGAAACTGCTGCTTAGAATAATGTGCAAACAAACCTGAACTGTTCATCGTGCATCCTGTTTCCTGCAGCAATGCTGGAATGGATTCAAAATCAAACGTGATTCAAACGTGCAGCAATGTAGTCAGTAGTAAGTATGCACAGCTGTGCCTCTTTTAGTTGGCAGGAATCAGCTGTTACACCTGTTATGCCTTGTAAACTAATGATTTGCTTAGCGAGGGTACACGAAGGCTGCATTATTACTCTGCAAGGAGGTGCAGAAAAGAGGGGGAGTGAGCACGGCTTCCCATCCCCTAGGAGATCGGACAGCAGCGTGGGCGATGATGCCAAGTATAAGCTGCATCTGGAAGCAAGAGACAAGAACTGTGGGCATTAGATGTTGAGTGCCTGCCAGCTGACAATTGTCTAGACCAAGACAGACGGAGAAGAGCCCTCCATCTACAATCTGCTGGCTTTCTGAGATTGTGAGCTAAACAGAAGAACGCGGGACAGAAGAGAATGATGCCAGGTTCTGGTGTGCCAGATGCTGGATAGCGAAGCCTGTAGCATCAGCTGGTACACAGTTCAACGGCATCTTGATATGCTTACGGCTAATGTGAACAAGGTTGTATTACGCACATGAGAATATCAAAGTTAGTCACAGTTAAAAATGCCACACACATAATCCAAGATGCAGACGACGTGTGTTAGCCGTTATTTACTACTTGTCGTATAGAGCCACTTATTTGTGCGCACACAGGTGCAGCAAAGTCTGACTTCCCAGCCATCGTCTGCATTCAGGCCCTTTGTCATCGCGATATAACTCTCCACCAGAGGGTAAATGTCAGAGAGAGAGGGGAGAGTGGAGAACCAGCGGGTGTGTGAGTGTGTGTGTGGGTGTGTGGATATTGGGGTATGTGTTGAGTGTGTCAAATAATAGAGAATGAAGAGCTGGCAGACAGTCCATAAAGGTTAATTAATATGAAGACAACTAGACAGCAGGGGCTTTACACTACATGAGCAGCCTTTTAACACACACACACACACACACACACACACACACACACACACACACACACACACACACACACACACACACACACACACACACACACACACACACACACACACACACACACACACACACACACACACCCCTTTTATCTGGCATCTTTTCTGATTATAATAGAAATGTTTCCAGACAGATTGTAAAATATTGGCAGTAAGGTTGTAAAATTAAGCAATTTACTGCTGAAGACTCTGAGTCTAGCGACCATTAGTGGGTAAAAACGCTGCTCTGCAGGAGAGCGAACTTCACTGCACTTTCACCTCGTACAAAGACACAAGCTGTACTTACCGCCGGCTCTGTGCTTAGTGTGGGTGGCAGGTATCTGACTGGATCCTGAACATAAAAGGTACAAGTGCAAATAAAATACAGATCTTTAGCTCTCAGTTCACTAACATACTGTATGGAACCATTGTAAGTCAGAGCATAGGCTAATTCTCACGTCACACTTTTAATAGCAAGACCAAGACTTCATTTGCACATCACTGTATAGAAGAAATCTCTGAAGAACACAGCAAGAGTTAATTTCGTGAACTATCAATTGTTCATTAACATCACGATCATTGGTGTCATGAAAACAATAACTCTGTTAACCGTAGATAAAAGGGTGATTACAGCTACTTTTAATTTGAAGCCATTTTAAAACTGTTATTTGAAATTTACCAAGTGAAGACGCTGCAATTGCAAATTGTTTATTTAAAAAAGCAATTAAGGTGAGATGGGAGTGTTTTTATTGCTGTAACACTGGAGATCAGAAAATATCCGAAATATAATGTAACCCTTAGCAAATTATTCTGAGACAACACGATGCAGCTGTGATTTATAAATGACGAGCACAGCAGCATTCTCCGATCATTCAGCCTCCTCTCCTACAACCACAAACCCAGTGATGGCCCAGCAAAAGAGTGCTCAAATACCATAACTGTGTTTTTGAAATAAAGGTCACAATTAGTTGAATGTTGGATGAGAACATTTCTATGTGTGATGACATCTACTAGTAGCTTTATTTTAGACAGAAGGGCCCTGAATAGGTTCTGAAACTGATTAATTGTTCAATACCACCTGAATAGCCTTAATTTGACTGAACTATAGCTTGTTTAGCACGGAGCTTGCTTTCCACTGTAGCATGGTCGTCTGCTTGGAGGTGCGGGATAGTTACAAGTAGTCTGAGGTTCAGTACAGGTGCAACTGGCGTCTAATGTAGTAAATGCTTCAGTCAACCCCCAACCAGGCTGCCAGCCATGGACAACAAGGTGCTGATCATCCAACCACCACCCAGTAAAGGTCAGATTTGTTACAGGAGGCGAAGCTCAACCACACTGCGGTGTGTGAATGTCTCTCTCTCACATGGCTACCTAGTGTCTGAAATCAGCAAACAACCAGCCAGTCAATAAAACACAGGCAAGCCAAGCAACCCGCGCGTCCGGCAGTCCTCTCTGAAAACCACGGCCTCTCTCTAACCCATTTGTTTGCTCCCTGAAGCACGAGTGCCCAAGCTGTGTGCCTCCCTCTCGCTCGCTTCTCCCGTTTCTTCTGTATTTTGTCTTCCTACCGAGGCTCGGGCTTCTGTACTGCCAGCCACCCTGGGACCTCTCCCTTTCACCTGGCGGCCAGAGTCTCACTCGCCGTTTTGGATCTCGATCTTTATCCTTCAGGAGTTCCAGCTTCTTGTTTCCTTTCAGCCCCATTGTGGTTTGTTGTTGTCCATCTTTTCTCTCTTTCCTTCTACCAGTGAATGGTGTGTTTGAGTTTTGCCTCTTCAGTGTTTCTGCAGTTTGTCTTTTCTCCAGGTTTATAAAATGCTCTCGTGTCACGTGTTTACGAACTAACCTTTTTTAATTAGATTTTCTATTTTGTAATAGTCACGCTTCACTTGTTCATACTTATTTAATCGTTCTCATATCTCTAATTAAAATGATTACTTGCTACGTGAAAGATGTAGAAACAAGCACAGTCTTAATCAGCGTGGCAGAAAAAACACAGATTTGTACTCTATATAAATAAATAAAAAATATTTCATAAATATTATAGCAATACCATAAAACATGTTGCATGTCACACTAAGACGGAACCATTTGCTATTCATTACGATATTTGTCCTTTGCCCAGTTTCTGCATGTTGTGTTTTTGAAAAGCATCTCTGTTACAACTGTAGGATCATTTATCCACTTTGTCTACATGTACATCTGCCCTCATGTCATAATCGTTGCTTTAAAAATTCAGCTTATATCTCATTTTCCTGAAGCGAGTCATATTTTCTGATGTACTAGTTGACTTACAGACTTATAGGTTTAATTAACTGTGGACTACAATACACAATTAAAGCATCATTGTAATAGATAGTGTAATTAAAAACATATTTCACTGGCAGCACATTTCCCTGCTACAACACGAAGCACAATTAAAAGTTCAGCCAAATGTCATAAGTCATGTGAAATTAATTTCCAGTGATTTAAGTCGAAGCTAAACATCACACAAAACTTGCGTGTTCTGCAGTCTTCATAAGAGACAAGTATTATAATCTATAATTGATTTCTAACTAAATTATTATTTCTTACGCAAGAGGAAATTAAATTTGTTGGACAACCCACTTGTGAAATCAAATACATTGCATCAGCTTTAGGAGGGATATTTTCTTATTCATCAAATGCTGGCCTTCGTTTCCCAGCTCAGATCATTCTGGACTCTGGCAGAGAAGAATCGCGAATTAAAGGACTTTGCTTCATAGGGTGTCTGGGCTCATCCTTCGATACATGGTGAGGCTCAGAGACGTTTGGAAGAAGCTCAGAACAAAACCACTGCTCCTTCATGTTGAAAGGAGCCTTTTGAGGTGGTTTCAGGCATCTGATTAGGATGCGCTCTGGACATATCCCTGTGGGGGTATTCCAGACACGTCCAACTGGGAGGAGAGCCTGGAGGAGACCCAGAACATGCCGGAAGGATTACATATCCTATTTGACATTGAATGCCAGGGGATCTTCCAGCAGGAGCTAAGAGCAAGTGAATAACCAGCACGACTAAAGGACACTTTGTTAGATCAGGGGACAAAATCTACACCAGAAAACAAGCACATACCAGAAGTCACTTAGAGCGCAGCAACGCTGTACACACACTCCTCTTCTCCAGTGTCATCCGGCTACAACGGGTACTTTCCCATCTATTCTTTGATGCGCTCCTGCATTTTTCTCTCCTACTCGCTGTAACAGTGTCTGTTATCGCGAGCGCATCGCTTTGAGAGATTCATGGACAGATCTTCAGTGACTATAAAGTTTATGTGATCAAAAGATCCAATCAATCATCCAGGATAAACATCTTTTTTCATTATGTACAGATAATATTTGGAGGCCATGCAGACGGCCGATGTTGCTGTTAGTCATGAAGAGTGTTACAAGCTGAGACAACATCTAAGTGGGTAACAACAAAGAGAGCTATGAAATACAAAGTAGACCATCTGTTCCCCGCCTTCCAGCCGCCTTGTGGTGCTGTATTGATAATTACAATGCAACCTGAGCTGAAATGGAAAATAAATAAATAAATGTGGTCAAAACTGAGCTGCCAGATGATGCCGTCCCGTCTCTGATAGGTACCGAATGTCTTTTAATGGACATGAACAAAAAACATACAGCTAGTTTTTTTTTTTTATACTAGTCAAATTACAGTTAGGTTAATTTAATTGTTATCCTTGTTGTTTTCTGTATGGTGCGTTATAGTGTACCTCCAACATTTAATTTCCTCTCTATTTATTCTGATTCACCAACAATATAAGATGTCTGTGCTTGTTAAGATAGAACCTGAAAAATCTGCAGTAAAATTCTGAAATTATCCTTGTTCTGCCTGACAAGGTTTGGCATCTTTTATCAACAGAACGATATAAACATTTATAGTTTAACCTAATTTTAATGAGTATTACCACAGACTTTCTTTGCTTGGCGAGTAAACACACTTACAGTAGAAGCGGGTCAAGATATTTAAAAGTTAAATATGTGCAGGTCTTTGTTGAACCCCCGGACAAACATATTAATAATAAAATAATAATATGGTCGTGCCTGTGTGACACGTGTGCATTTACCATTACAAATTAAAAAAAAACCCAGCAACCTAAACACAATGCCAGAAGCCAGTGATATTTCAGACTTGACTCGAATTAAGCGGCTGAGAAGGAAACAAGCTTTGCAACCTCAAGATCTTTCGATTCCATGTTAACTTAACTGTTAATATTCAAGGCAATGAGCAATCCCTGACTTGGGTTCTCTGTCAACAACGCCTGGACCAATAACGGTGATGGAAATAGTGGAATAGGGCAAGCGAACAAAGGCAGAAAACAAAGGGCAAACGAAGCCATTAGTGGCGAGAGACTCTAAGGGAGAGAAACGCTGAAGAGACAATGGAGCTGGAGAAGGAACGAGCTTATAGCAAACTATAATATATAGTCCTATTGAAGTGTAAAAATGCATGGCTGACGCAAACATCAGCATCAATGTGTTGTACGCCTGGCTTAATGTGAACATGGACAGTACGTATGCACATCCATTAAAAACGCGTTGTTATGCTAGTAATCTTTGCATCAGAGGGATGTTTGACGCTGATGCAACGTAACTGAAGGACTCGCGGCCTCTACTATCCTGTGGCTGCGGGCATCATAGCATACATGGCTGGAAAGCAGAGCGATGGGAGTTGTGTCTAAAACGGCCATGAACGTGGAGACTGCAGCAGAGTGGGTGGGGACAGGGAGAGCGACGGTGACAGGCCAAACCTCAAAGGCCTGTCATCACACCATGACAATCCCCTGTTTATTTACTGACTGTGTTTTCCCAGTCAGTCTAATGTGTCGTTTCTTTCTGTTGCTGTATAAGAACCGTCCAACTATAAATCATGCTTGTTTATCCGTTCCTAATTCCACTCGTCACTCACTCTCTCTCGCCAGGCAGACCATTAGGATTAGGGCTCTGACACTGCCTATCCCATCAGATGCTGATCGGCAGAGTGTGGGAACCAGAAAATGAGCTCCTGGCGGATAATAGCCCACTCTGTACCTTACATTAGATGAAAGAGATTGAGTGGGAGAAAGAAAGCCAGGGAGAAAATGAGAGAATTACTTGACATCATCTTTACACTTTAAGGACAGAGTTGTTCTATTGAGAGCAGGTTTGTTTATTGATGGAGATGGTTGAGGTCTCAGCTATTCAGGTGGCTCTTCAGCAGTGACAGCAGGGATGAGAGTGAAATTGTACTCACAGCTACCCCAGATGGAAATCCCAGCCTAGGGTCCACCATTTGGTTTTAAGCTAAATGCAGCCAGGATTTATTTCCTATATGATCTATTACTACAGTTCACAGAATGTATTCTTATTTAGAATAATATCATCATCTAAATCTAATTCTAATCTAAAATCTAATCATTACTTCTGTTGAGCCTAAAGGTCCCATTTCTACTAGGAAGTGAAGATATAGGTTAATTCAGCTACTGACATTTTTTACATTGTGAGCTTCAGATGTGCACTGAATGGTTTATGGAAGGCCACTTAAAATAATATGCAAAAAAGAAAATTCCACAGCAACAAAAATCTTTTTATTTACTTGAATTGGTTTGAGGCTTGTGAAATAAAGCAGCTGCCACATGCTCTTCAATGAAAACCGTTAGAGCCCAAAACAATACATTCTGTCCTACATACAGTACATGTGCAGCAGGATAAATTCAACCCCTTCATTACGGACAGTTTGGAGCAATACACCGATCTAGACTGAGACTGAGGCTCAGTCTCGTTGTGATGTTAATAAAGTACTGCTGCTCCAACTTAATTATTTTTCTGGCCCCTTTATAACAGACATCTTAGCACAAACAATGATGTGAAGGGTTGCTGGCTGTTAATCATCTCAAAATTAATCTGGGCTTTGTTTCAACAGCAAAGGCTGAGATGGCTCTATTAGTGTGAATGCAGCCGAGGTGCCGCTAATGAATGAATGAGCTTTAGTGATGTATACAGATTTGTGCAACTCTTTATGCATGATAATCATGGTTAAAATGAGTCTGCTAATGGCATACAGGAGAGCACGGTGTAATGAGCAGGGGACATTGCACCTCCCAGCTGTGTCGTGCCTGCTGACTAATGTTGCATCGCTCACTACGACAGCGCCAGCCACCGGCTCAGGACAGCTCTAAAGAGGAAGGTCATCTGTGACATGAGCTGCGAACAGCTAACGAGTGTGTAAACATTTCTATGTCTAACAGGTTGACATTTGGGGATGTACCACGTCTACACGGAAAATGTGAAGTGGGGGAGTGAGCCGCCCAAAAAAGCCTGGAAACTCTGTACGCATCAAGTCATAAAGGTGAAAGGATCCGAGGTTAGAGCTGGACGCTAACGGACGCCGCCTTTAGTGTGGAGTAGGGTTTCATTTGTGTGAAGTGGTTCTCGGAATTAGTGACGCTTTTACTCTGAACGACTGAAAAACACCACAAACAAAGTCTGACTTTGGTTAACGTGCAGAATTCCATGTACCGTCACGCAAGGTGGCGTTTCCAAACATGACAATGGTACCATTAGTTCACAGCTTTTCACCTCATGCTCTGGATTTTATGTGAAACTCAAAGACGATGCTACACATGCAAAGTTCCTTTAAACATTAAAGCAGAGGCATCGCTGAGCTGTGGTTTGATGGCGAAGTGCAGCTTTACTGGACATGCGTTTTATGACAGCAAGAAAAGTCCAAGCAAAAAATTCAATATTTAATTTCACACATTTGTTCATTGCACCACTTTGAGATTAACTACTATCAGAGTCAATATTGAGTTTTCCCTTCAAATTAAAGTATGAAATTTCTTTTATTCACAGTTTCATGGTTTATTTAGTTTATTCTTTAACTTGAAGGCAAACAGTAAACACATTTAAAGTTGGAAGGCCGGTTTTATTGGAAGAACAACTCATTTGTCACCATTTTAGTGAACATCTTCTATAGTATGAAGTCAACCTGCAATTTTCTGTCAACCCTAACACGAGGATCAAAAACAGCAGCTCGCCTTCCTATGCTGCTGCCGCAGAAATGTGCTAGAATGGATTCAAGATCGTTCTATTTTCCTGTTTAAACCTGCTATAAACCTGTAATCAAACCATCTTTGGCAGAGGTACAGTCGAGTATACTGTACATCAGCATCCTAAACACCCAGCATGGCTCTGATAGTGCTACAAGGACAGGAGCACCATCCCAGAGTTCTTCTGCATAAACTCAAATTATCACTGAATCTAGGACACAGCTGGGTGTTAACATAATAAAGTCCCCTAAAACAAACAAGATCAAGACAACGCAGGCCGACACTGGGGCTGTGAAACCGTCTGAACCTCATGTCGGGTCTGTACCGACAAACTAATTGAACTTGCTGATTTAATTTTACTTAATACACACAAGAAGTTAAGATGGGAAAAAAACAGTTCACATAAATCACTTAGAGCCTAATATTACCATGACATTTATCTCCAAGATGAGAGTCTGTAAACCTCCAGCTTCTACTCTGTGGCCTCACTGATATTTTTATCACTCTGGCCACAAGAAGTGACTGTTTTGAAGATATATTGAATATGAATGTTCCATCTAATAAGCTGTAATGGGTAACCCCTGATTCATTCTCCAACGCCACGAAACACAGACTGGAACGTTTCTTTCACTCGCTGCCCCGTGTGTCTCCATCCACCCACATGCCCTTTAGCTGTTATAAGTGGTTTGTGTACATCTGCGTGTGTGCGTCTGCCACGTTTGTGTGTTAAATTATGGACGTTCGAATGTTTCAGTAAGGCGTTAATGTGGATTTTGTTGTTTTGTTTTCTCGCTGGAAAGGCCAGGGGTGCTACAGTGGCTGTACCTTGCTGATTACTTCGGCCGGATGTGGACGCACACACACATGCAAAGCGCTCGTGTGCGTTCACACACCCACACACACGATGCAGCACTCCTCCCAAACTGCTGATGCTCTTAAAGAGCTGGCTCTGGGGTACAAGCAGTGACAGTAGCTTTGCTCAAGAGGAACTTAACATGCTGCTAGTGGTGTATCTGTGTGTGAGTGTGTGGAAGTCTGTGCAGTGTGTGTGTGTGTGTGTTTGTGTTTCCCTCACTGATGTCAACCTTCATCAAGTCAAAACTGCTTCCTACTCCTTGGAGCAGAACCTAGACTAAACAAAGTTATACCCTATCGTACACACACTTGGCCTGTTGCCTCACTTGAAAATGTCACTGAAAATGTTTGCTATTTTTTTTTTATTCTCCTGGTATGCAAGTGTAAGTTGTTGTCATTTTCAGTCTGAGCGGGAATGATGAGCAGGGGTTGGGCAAAACATTACTACATGTCAATAACTGCCAGAGCATTGGAGAGCATTAGCAGAGAAGATGGCCTTGTTACCTCGAAAATACAGAGCAAGAAAGTTGTGTGTAAGCACTGTGAGATGCTGTGACTATAGCGGCTCATTTTACTATGTAAAGCAAGCGGCGGCTCACTTGACAGTGCAAGAGAGAGAGTTACTGCCTCAAGGTCTCCACTGCTGCTCAGCAGACTAGTCCGGTCCGTCGTCGTTCCCATCGGAGACAGCGTTTAGCGAGCGCCATGTTGTCGTCTCTCACTTCATCCCCACACAGAAAGCAAAAAGCACAGCTGCAGTGAAATGAAGTGAAGTGAAAGACGAAATGAACAGATTTACATTTAGCTCCTAATGATGCGCTTTAATTAATATCTGACCCCGCGTTCAAACATTACATCTCGTACTATTAACACGTTCAAAAGCTCAACAGGAAACAACTCATTGCACATTTATAGTTTGGCAGCAGAACAAAATCCAACTATCTGTTCCCATTATAAATTTATTTCAATAAAATATAAATGATTGGATTCAGCTCTCTGGGTACTGTCCAACTGTTCTCGTGAGAAAACAATTCAGTCAGTAACAATTACAACTTCTCACAATTTCTAATTGGGACGTATAAGTGAAGAACGTGCTGCTTTTTGGATTGTACGTATGTATGACAACGCGAACGATCCCAAGGCGCAGACTTAAAGACTTTTTACGTCTTTAAGTCTGCGTCTTCTTTAAAGACTTTTAAAGAATTTTCTTTTTGATTTTTATGTAATTGTTGTCAACCCAATATAATAAAATACAAGATGTCTGGATCCAAATCGTTATTTCAAGAGGATTCAGAAAAACACAGACATTAACACTCACTGAAATGTTCCTTTCAGCAACATGTTTCTCCACTTCGTCCTAAGTTTGACCTCTTGGAAAAACACGCCTCACACTGTAGCCAATCAAAAACGGCGTATGCCAGCTCACAGGCTCCTTCTGTCTGGAGTCCAACGCTCCTTGACAGACACGTGGTCAATTCATTCACATTTCAAAGCTCTTTTGAAGGTGGCCACAGTTACAAAAGCTGGGAAAGTGTGTGGAAACTGACTGAAACGGGATGAGAGAGAAAGTGTGGGTGTAATGTCGTTCACTGGGGAACAGAGGTGTATCAGTGCAGAGGAAAGTACAGCATTTGCAGCCTGAGGGCTTTCTCTTTTGCTTGCATACACACCTTAAACACCCTTCCTAAAGTGCTGATGTTAGTGAAGTGCTCTCTGTACACACTACCTCTATCTCTATCAATAAGGTTCTCTCTGTGTGTCAAGAACTGTGTTCGGCCGACGCCTCTGCCCATGTGAAAGGTCATTTAAACAACTATTTCCTCACCTCTCCCTCCACTTTGGTTTTCACTGTAGTGTTCAGTCCGTCCTTCATTCATGGGACTAATCCATCACTCTGCCTGTGGAGGCTTACGTTCTCCCTGTACAGCATCCTGGTGCCACGCGTTCCCCGGTCAGTTCTGCCTCTCAAGGTCACACAAAATATTTTTACTTAAAGAAGCATCACACACCAACAAGCCAGGATGGAAGGCAACAAATCCATGTGATGAGGTTTAACAAGAGGCTTTAAAAGTCACTTAGAAATAACCAGGGATGTAATTAGGAAGAATACACAGAGAACCATGCACATAAAGCAACATCCACTAAAGAAATGACATTAAAACTTTGCAGTCCTCAGATACACTAACACACAAACATGAGGTTCGAGAACAGATGCGCTTTGTTATTTCCATGCATTAATAATCCCACTGCTCATTAGTAGTCTGTGTGCTGGTGTCTGTCAGCTTCTTGGTTAAATGGTAGATTAGTTAGAATTTAATATGCTGTTCTCCATCGTAGAGGTGCCTTCAGAAATGAATCCATTTTTGTACAATTACTGCACTTTGCACAAGGAAATCACGTCATTTCTTTTTCTCCTGTCCTTTTTATTCTTTTTGTTGCGTAGTGCCTTGATTGTGGTTTCTTCTTCTGTTTTAATTTTTGAATGGCAAACCCAGACTACCTCCACCTGCTGGTTCACAGGTTTCATTTCTTTGACGTCAGCTTGTTCTGTCATTAGGCCACTGGACATGGTTTAATCCTCCGGCCTAGAAATGCACCTAAAAATAGGTCATAGCTTTTATAGCCAAACCACCGAGCACGTTCACACCTGGTCCTCACATGGGGAAAGGAGTAAACACATCAGAATCAGAGGCTGATACATACAAAGACAAATGGAAACAAAAAGGAAACACAGACAGGAAGAAATGAAAAAGCACGACTTGAGTCCAAACACACACACACACAGTGGACTACAAAGGAGTGAGAGAATGGACAAATCTGAGCTTGGCTCACAGTCAACACATTGGCATGTTGGGCACAACAGAGCAGAGCAAGGGTTGTGTGTGTGTGTGTATTTGGAAGATCTGCGTACAACACAAAGTGTGCCTGTGTGTTGCTGTCACAGCAAAAAGCGGTCAAGCTGTTGAATTTACTAGATAAGCATTCTGAATGGCTGCTCATGGCTGAAGTCTTTCCTCACATGCAGACACACACACACACTGCTATGCTCGCACACAGGCCACAGAGATAATGACCCAACTGGCTACGATACACATTTGATATGAAACCTGGTGTTTGAGCGCAACACAGATTTTAGTGTGTGCACTGTGGTCCAGATAAGAACTTATTGGATCTGTGTGTGAGTCACTTACTGTCCATTTTGCTACGACTGTAGCCCGCTGAGAGATTGATGTGAAGACATACTGGATGTGCGCGTTTCCAGTCTGGGGCTCTCACTCGCTCGTCTTCTCTGCAAAAAGAGTCTGACTTCTAAGGACACGATCTTATCTCCGCTGCTTACAAACATCCACATAAGACGACGCAGTTAGAGGAGTCTGGGCCCAGAGGCGAGCTCAACCGTTCGCACACCCTTACTGTGAAGGTTCACCGTTCACAAAACTGGATGTTCAGTTTGAACGCATCGCTCAATAACACAAATTGAGATGAATGGCAAAAAGTACAGTATGTGAGTCAGTTTAATACAGCACTACGTTGGAGAACAATACGTTTTTTTAAATGTGCCACTTACACGGTTGCCAATAAGAAAATCTCGTAAGAGCAAACGAAACCAAAACAAATATAATTCATGGCAAACACACTGACAAGCATAAGCTAACTAAGCTGTTATTATGGGACAGCATCAGTTCCAGTGGCTTCACTGTGTTTCTTTTGTTTGTTCTCAGTAGAATCTGAATTATGAATTGCATCTACTTAAACTGGGATTTGAATATTTTATTAAGTCAACTTAACTGAAAGCCACTAACAAACACACTGCTCTGTGCACTGCATTAATGAGACAACTACAGCTACAAGCAGCCCAAACGCTACAGACTTTAGCCTTTTCATATTGTCTAAAAGTTCACAAAGCTCCATCAAAATTTATCTTTGAGGACTAAAACACCTTGTGGCAAAGTAACGCACGCAACACAGCAAATTGTATTAGTTTGACGTGTGATCTCCTGGTTACCAGAAGGGAAGCCAGGAAGCATGTGTGTCACATTACTAAGGTAGCCTATTATGTCTGATCTCTGTGGAGCTCAAAGGAGGAAGAAAACTCCTTCTAAATCTTACACGAATGTAAAATAACCCTGTGATTAGTTTAGAATATAGCGCGCGTCCACCCAGAGGGAGTACAGCGGAAAACTTTCAGTGTGGTTCTGTCTGACTATAAAAGCACTCAGCCGAGTTTGTCTCATCCTGTCAAAATCAACAGAAGACGCGCACATGCAAGCAGCAGCACACATGCAACTTTCAAACCCATTTCCCAAATGATCAACATCAAGTGTTTTGACAGCTCCTTCATTCCTGCTGCAATCAGACTTCATAATGAGTCACTTAACTAAGTGTCTTACTTATTATATGGGACAGCTGAGTTGCCCTGAAGCACCGCAGAAATCAAATGTGACTTTCAGCTAAAGCTTGATAAGGTTAAATCTGCAACATACTGTAAAACCTGCATTTAAAGCTGATTCTAATATAGCAAACATTGTCAAAACATTCCACATACCTCATTTACTAAACACGCAAGTGTATGGACAACACAGACAATAAAAAAAGTCTTTCTCAGAAAGAAAGCAAAGACTTTAAATTGTCATGTTGTCAGTTTCTGCACACACGCACACAGATGCTTTCACTACAGGCTGCACCTACACACACCAGCTGTTTGAGATTTTAAAAACAAATTAATTAAAAACAACCTCTGCATTGCACATTTGGAGAGGCCTGCTGCTGTTGTCAGATTCACTGGCATCAGGAAAATGCATCTATGTGTTAAAAGAAACACGACTTAGCCTCAAATGTCCCAATTATACGAGGACGTGCTAGAATGGGACGGTTAATTGAGCGCCTTTGATAATTCCTCTGATTTCTTAACCAGCATGTCAAAAGGCGGAACATACACAGAGTCTGCATCCACATATAAAATGTCATATTTTCTCCGACTATGGCCGTATCAGGGTAGAAGTCATACTTTAAATGAAAAAAACAAAACAATAACAATTGCTGTTTGCTTTGTGAGATAACACGGGTGGTTGCCAGGAGATCTATCCAGTATCTACCATCAAAAAACGATTTAGCTTTGCTGCTTGGCATTTCGCAATATCTCATTTCTCTGAAGCGATGTTTTTATCTCACGTGTATGCAATGTTAGACTTTTTTCTTTTTTTTTTTGAAAGTTGATGGCTATCTAGTTGTGGTTGGGCACTTATCACTTAGGCGCATTGTCTAATCTCTGCATTCATGCTTCAAATATGTATGGGAGCAACATCTGTGTAGGCAGCAACAGACGAGTGGACTGTGATGGATCTGTTATAATACAGTTGATGGATGAAGAGATTATAGCGACTGGCACTGTCATCCTGCCACTGTGTGTGTCTGTGTGTGTGCGCGTGTGTTTTCCAATTCATCCTACAATGCTCAGACAACACAGACGCTGACCTTCAGAGATCTTTCTCACTCCCCCTCCCCATCGTTACTTCATTTCTCTCATCCACACTCCTGACCTCATTTGTCACTCCTGCTCTTTTCTCCACCCACATTTTTCCTTCATCACTTCCATCCTCTTAACATCTATATTATGATAATAGCAATTCCACAAACAGCAAGGTTTGCGGCAGAAACACTCAACTTCATTTACTGAATACATGAAGCAAAGCTCACCTAAAGTCACAGTGTCACTGACTGTGGGCCCTGAGGCATGATGCCTACCGGCCGCCTGGACAGCCACCTGACTGCTGCAGGTGGAATCCAAGGTACGACCACGAGAGGAGGCCGTCATACACCGTCCCCTGTCCGAGGTTCTCTGTGTCTCAGACCGCACGTAGACGTAGTAAGACTTCGACAGTGTGAGTTGTGTGTATGCTGGGTAGCGGGGAAAGAGATGTCAAAGCACAGATTTAACAGCCCCTCCAGCTACACCCAGCTCAAGCATTTCTCTGATATTTGTGCCTGTGGCTCAGGGGATAAATACTACACTTCCATTTAGCTCTTTACCAAACACACTCACACAGGCAGCTAACGCTCAAAGCCAAGGGGTTTGATTGTTTGCTGTCCATTTAATACATTTGCTGCCTACACTCAAAAGCTGCAGATTATATTTGTGCACTTTTGATGTTCTTAAGTTCCTAAAAGGGGCCTTTAAAAGAAAATAATGACTTTCTTAAAGTTGCTTGGCACATGCAAACACAAAATAAAATATAAAAAATGCTCAAATATATGTGTCACTAACAAATGGTTTGTTTGAACTGAAGTCAGAAACAATACAAATGAGCCACAAACCGACCTGAAAATCTTTTATGAAGTAAATAAAATGCCACTGCAAATTCGATTCCATCGCGTAATACTGACAAGCGACCCTTGATTTTGACCGTGTCATGTTTCATACAAGGTTGTTTCTTTCTTGTGGTGCGTCAGTCTAACAAACTGTTTGTTGTGTAATGTGTTACCATCAACCTGCCAATAATAAACCAACTCAATCTAATGTTACAGTGGCGGCATTACAGCAGTGAAGAGGCCCTGAACTGCACATTGCTGCCACAGTGAGCACAACTTGCTGAACTTCAGGGATGGATGCAGTTTATCTCTAATCTCCTCACCGGAGCAACAGATAACGCTTCTTAAGGGGGCGGGAACAACTCTTGTGACCTCCTGTTTTTAAATAGTGTTTCTCATTATTAGACGCTTTCGTAGCTTGAGGCTGTAAACAATGTCTGCTAGCACCAAAACACAAACATGTGGATATTGTCTAGTTTGTTGTATGTACAGATGACCATTATGTGATAACAAAACTTGCAATGTCATGTTTTCTGTAAATCTCATTGTAAAACAAGCAGTGGGATGAAACTCTTTCACAATAAGTCAGAGTTTGTTCAAGTCAAATGTATCTAGATTTAGTGTATATCGTTGATACGTCTGCACTAAGCTTAAAGAGGACAAACCTAAATATGTGGCTGCCAAATTAAGCTTTTATTATCATTGGCCTTATCCGTTAAAAGCCCGGAGCTTGGTAGCAAAAGGCAATTACATGGAAAATCAACTGCTACAGTGCAATGAATTAAACATAATATAAGACAATCTTATATTTTCTGCAACAGCAGTCAGAGCTCTCCACAATACATCAGAAGTAAAATGATTGCGTTACTTAAAAGACAACACTAGAATATGAAGAGACAGAGCGAGGGAGCGAAAGAGACAGAGAGAGAGATATAATATTTGACACCAACCGTGCTGATGCCAAGAGCCATAATTCGCTAAACCACTCTTGTCGGTTAGAGTTGCTTGGAGTACATTTAACAGAGCACGTATGGGTCAGGTATTAAACCCAGGTCAGCTGCTTGGGAGGCAGCAGAGATCACTGCTACACTGTAGAAAGACAGCACGCACACACATTTATGCACAGTCTCTTACCTTTGGTGGAGAGAAGAGACATCAGTGTAGACGGAAGGCATGAAAGACAGAAGGAAGACAAAAGGGGCAGAATTTAGTTTTGCATCCTGTGTCCCTGCATGTTGAACACACTCCACGCTTACGTTAAAGCGTGTGTGTACACCCACACATTGTACACAGGAATCTGATCTATGGTGAGAAAGCCACTGATTTCTTCCTGCGGGCTGTCAGTCCAGAGCAGCGAATCAACAGAATAATGCTTAATTTCCTGCTCCACTCTGTAGTTCAATGACAGAGAGGAAGCTCAGCAGACAGACAGACGGGAGGATGCAGACGCAGACTGGCAAACAGACAGATGAGAAGTGTAATTGTTAATTTCCTGCTGCGGTCTCGACAGGTTGATAGACACGGTTGTGTTTCATTTATTTTTTTTTGCTAATCTCCTCTCAGAAAGAAAAAAAACACACTGGCGTATAGAGAACATTTATATTCTTACATACAGTAAGTCCTTGGCCCTGGGCAGCCGTGTGTGGTGGCAGAATGTAATGAAGGTTTCTTCATTACTCATGGATTGTGAGTCTTTGGGCTAAAAGAGTCCCCTCTGCAACAGAGGCCCATTTTAAAGGTCCGACCTGGACCAACTGCAGATTAGTGTGGGGGGAAGTTTGTATTTCTTTGAGATATCATTTGATTTAAATTAACTTTAATTATTAATTGTTTAGTTGGTGATGATTAGCTGGTTATTTGAGGTTTATATGATTTTGTGTTGCTGTGTGTATGTTTGTAGATCTAAATTCTCCCTTGTGTCGTGTGTTAAACACCTGGTTGGTCTTCACCTTATCACGGTCTCAAGCCTCTGTCTTCCAGCCGTTAACGTCATCCTGACACAGACATATTTTCCTCCTGATCCTCCAGTTGATTTTCACTGCTACAGCCGTTCTGGCAGTACCGCTGTGACATTGTGTGGTTCTTGTATTGCATCTCTACATAGCAGCTTAGTTCACTATGTGCACGAACAGTGTTATAAGTGTCATTTAGGTTTTTGTTCAGGGTCCTAACATTCCACTGAAAATAAAAAGTAAATACCAACCGCATGCTTCCGTCTGACAGGATGTATGACTGTATCGCTGTGTACTTGTCTTTAAGTGCATTCTCTGCATTACTGGCCTGATGAGCAGATAATGGAACTTCAAGATGAAATCAGAAATCTTTTAGGGCTGTGCATCATTTCAAGCTGAACATGTGTGCGAGCAAAGTTTTTTAAAACTGCGGACATCAGTAGGCGGAGATACGATTCACTGACAGATGTATTAGTTACAGCACCCGTGAGGGGAGCACATTGATTCTTCCTGATGTCCAACACGTCCTTCTTGTGCTTTACATGCTTACATTACAAGACTTCTTCCCAAATATTTGCTCTGGGATTCTCTCAGAACAGAACTGTGTCCCTACAAAGGTCTTTGAATCATTGTGCATCTTCTCCAACAATGGTTAGACCAGCTGAGTAAATTTTGAGGGTTGTGGGCGGGTGTCGCTGTGTAACTCTGTGGCCATTAACCTGCAGTTGGCAGGTTTGCTTTCTGTATCTGTGTATGATAAAAGCTGCACCAACTAAACAGATTTACAGACAGATGGGTATAAAGGAAAAGTCTTCATGGTGTTAGTTTTTTGATAAAATGAGGAAATTGACCGTTAGGAAGTCAAATTGCTTGTGAAGTAGTTAGAAGGAGAAGAAGAGCAGGTGTGGAGGAGGGAGCGCTGATGGATGGGGTGTGGTTGTTTTTCATCACATTTCAAATACACAAAAGGAAGAGTTAAGTGGAAAATTGCATTTCTTTACAGAGGGGATGAAAAGTGATAAGTACAGTATTTCAAACGAGAAGCTTTTAAACTGAAGAACAAAGGGTGAAAGTGAGAGAGACGAAGAAAAGCCATGTGCACCGTATTTTACTTGATCGTTTGTTTGTAGTCGTCCCTCTGGGGAAATCAACAGCTGCAGACACAGTGTGGCGCTTAACAAATAGCATTAGCTGCTAACGCTGAGCCTGCATCTGTCGCTGGGGGATGTTTATACGTGTACAGTATATTCACGTACACATGCTACATGTGAGGCTGTGTGTGCATTAAGGGTTTTGGGAAGGAGACACTACACAATGTGTTGTACTGCATGTGGATGTCCAAGCAAGCTTTTAAAGTGCTGACTTAATGTGCTGTTATTCTTTATTCAGACCCCTGTGTGCGATCCTAACAATGGACTTGACTTCCTAAGGGGTGAGGTCCATCAAGGTCAGGTCGCTGAGCAAGGTTAAAATACGATGTTACATATTCTCTTTGTTGTGTTCTTGCCCTCTTGTACAAGCTGTGGTCTCTGATCTCCACACTGTAATGGTGGTAAGGGTGCAGTTAGAAAGTGCCAACACACACATACTGTACACACAAAGGGGGGTTGCACTGAGATGATGAAACTGTATGAAATCACTCTTTTCTTGAAACTAATGATTCTACAGATTTCCTCTTCAGAACCAGTCCATACAGTCCTGATGTGCACTTTAAAAACGATTTATGAGCACTTCATCAACTTTAGGAAGCAAGCGCATCGTTCT
Source organism: Macropodus opercularis (assembly GCA_030770545.1). Lineage (NCBI taxonomy): Eukaryota > Metazoa > Chordata > Actinopteri > Anabantiformes > Osphronemidae > Macropodus > Macropodus opercularis. The sequence goes on along the minus strand of CM061097.1, from coordinate 5,244,466 downwards.
CCATTTACTGGCTGAATCTGTAGCCAGTTCATTTTCGTCTCTCTCCGTTTGTCTCTGTCGTGCACATACAGACAAACACAGACTCTCACAAACAACTATTTTTGCTCCACCATCCCTTACACTGCGTCATAAAATTGAATGAAATAAGCAACGTTCGCCATAGAGGGTTGGGATAATGCACTGCATAGCATGACTATTGAATTCCAAGTGGAAAGTAAAAAGACAACAAGGGGTCTAACGTGCGCTATTAATAAAACAGTAACAAGACAGAAAAGGGGAGGAGATGTGATTATCACAGTAGGTTATCTGATCAAGTTAGATAAGCTCGAACTCCACTGTACATACTGTAGCAGCGTTGCAGTCTGACAATGCAAATGTTTTGCAGTAATCCTATAATACTTTAGGAATGAAAATGTTGGAAGGAACCTGGTTCTTCTTAATCAACTCTATGAAGACTGTAATTAGAAGCCACTTGGTTTGACAAAGCCAGAAACACAGAAGAGATGTGGGAAGTCCGATGCTGAAGACACGACCAAGGGCATTTCTCTTCTAGCTGACTCGGCTTGCATTAATGTGGCGCTGTTTATTTATAGTGTCACGATCAATATGGACCTGACATATATAACTTTTTGGACCCTTGTCCACAAGCTGCCTATTGGGTTAATCTTTATCACCCTCTTCGTCTTCTTGTTCCTGCTCCTCTAACCAGCTCAATTTATTTTCCTCTCACTGTCAAATTGATAGTCCTTGTTTCTTCTTGACAGTTCTGGACACCTCCTCTGTCAGGTTGTCCCTCCTCAGACTACGACTCATTCGGTTTGTTGTTCTGTTGGTTCTCCGTGACGTCTTCCTAAGAAAAGCTCACAGCACCGGACCTTAAGTATCAGAACTGTCATTTCCACAGCGGCTATTTCCTGAACCTCGTCATTTCCTGGGTGAAACGGCCATAACAGTCGATATGTCAGACTAACAGATGCATTTGGTTCTGTAGTTTCATTTTTCTGACTTTGATTCATCTAACTGCGATTGGTCGCATTGTCAACGGCCGCAATAGAGTAAAAACCCTCTCTGGGGTTTCTGGTATGGATTTAGTAGTACAGTCTCACACGTCACACAAAAATCAATGCACAAAGACCAATTTTTTGGGAAGACTTCAGTCTGTGTCTTCAATAACCTTGTCTAGTAGGGAGGCCACTCAAACAATAAGAGAAAATATAGATTCAAAACCATTCAATCAAGTTGTTCAGTAAAACACAATCTGTGAGAAAGTCAGTGCAGATGTGAAGGCAATAAACACCATATTTTACTGCTATTTAATTTAATACTCAAATGTCAAAGTCAGTAACAAGGGCACACACAGTTCGGGTAAACTGCACAGTCTGATAAAACGTAGAACATCCAAAAAGGTCAACTATCGCTGAATGCCAGCTGCCAACAATAAGAAAATCTGACCACGTTAATATTTCCGTAACCACCTGCAGCCACCGTGGTCTGGGATACGCTCACAGTACACTCACAGACCCTCAGATCGGTGAAGCCTGCATTAATCAGTGCCAATGTCTAGTGAAACTGGCCACCAGGACGCACCGGCTGTAATCGTGATCAATAATTCTGATTGCCTGGACAACTGGCTTAGGACATGGATTTATGTACGGACGTTACAGCAGGTCAGTCATAACAGGATTAGCATGATTTAAGGTTTCATTACAAAGCAGCTACACACATGGGGTTTGTTTAGGTAAGAAACTCCTTCATCTTTTATATAGTGACGTCTCTATGGACAAAACACTCAAGGATAGAGACACAGCTAAAGAAAAAGCTACAAAAAGCACAAACGCTGTGTTTCATTTATCATATGTAACAACCACCATTTTCACATCTCTAAAACTACATAAGCTTTAAGGTTCCTCCATTAAACAAGCATTTCTATGTGGCTATATATGTGGAACTGTGTCTGCTCAACAGAGCATGTGTTGTGTATTTGAGTATTCTGTGTGTATGTGCTTCTGAGTAACATTTGTACGAATTTATGACACTTTTTTTTCGTGTGGGATGAAATGAAGAGGTCAAAGGAGGCCTGGCTGTTGGTAGAATTACTTCCACTGCTGTGCTATAATCTTGACTTCACTCAATCTTCCAGGCTGACAACTAAAGAAACACTAAACTAATGGTTATGAAAAACAAAACAGCGCTATTGTAAATTAAAACACAGCTTCCTACAGACAATGAGGCCTCCACAAAGGTTCTATTGTTCTGCAGTTGAGAGTCAGCCGATCACAAAAGACCGGCTGCTCGGTGGAGTGACAGAAGAAGAAACAAACAGTTTCAGTGTACGACCGACTATATGTAGAGAGAAACAAGGCCACAGACATCGAGACCCCTCCAGGTTATAGAGGTTCCACAGCAATTACGAGTGCTTTTACTAAATTGTTCTGGTCCCGTCATACGGAGAACCCGATCAATAATAATCATTACTAACACAATGATCTTAAGAGATTATCTAAACCATCCATCACGATGAAGGGTGGTTAAAATCAATGTCTCAGCCGTTGTATCACCCATAAATGTATGATTGAGGTCACTTCTGATTGGCCCAGCTCACAGTACAGCACTCAGGTTGTCAGCAGGTATTACTCACATCACACAAAACTGCAGAGAGAGGTAACAACTCAGCTGATTTGGGCTTTGTTACAGTAGTCTGTGCTCTTCCATGACAGACTGGATGAAATGTGCAGACCTCTGCAAACAAAAATACAAACCTTCAGAAATGTATATTAACAAAGCTGGACTAAAATGCTAAAACGTTGTGTGGTGCAACTGCCGTCCAGTGCATAGCGCTCAGCGCGAGCCGCTGTATTCCATCATACTCACAGAACACAGACCCTCTTCTATGTGGCCACAGACTCTTAATCATTAATTTACAACAGGAATTGACAACAGTATTAATAATGTGTCAATAGAAGTGTCAGACTCTCTGTATGTGCAGTTAGCGGCGCTAGGAAATTCCAGGCTTCCTCTAATAGATGGCACGGGAAGCTTGCAGCTTCTTGTGCTGTGAGCCAGACGCGGTAAGTGAAGGCTTTTTGCCACATATATAATGGTGGATGGAGGGATAATCGCTTGAAGGGGAGAGAGGTAATGTCCAGAGGGACAGTCGAGGAAAACACTGTGAAATGGATGTGCTCGGGAGAAGAAATGACCTCTCCACCTCTCGCTCTCCCTCCAACCCCCCCCTCTCGCACTCAGACAAAATGTTTCCTTGTAAACTGTGCTGTCTCTTCGTATCTCAGCCTCTGCATCATTGTCCCTCAAAAACAACCACCCTCTCCAGCCTCCGCTCTCTCCCAGTCCATCTCACGTGAGGGGCTCTCACTCCCATTTTTACATTTGACTCTTCATTTAATCCGTAAGGATTCCATCACAAATCCTCCGAGAGCCGAGAGTTCTCTTAAAGGGTTTGGCCGATCTCCTTTCAGTCAGAATACGATACAAGATAGATGCTATACTGTACATCAAGCTGTCACAGCAGCCCCATTTTTAAAGCATATGCTTGATGACAACACAGGTTTGGTATATTGCACTTGACAAGTCAGTGCTCTCTGGTGGTCAAACTACATAATAGAAACATAATACAAACTACTGATGTGTCTAATTATCATTAATCATTACAAACAGCTAATTATTAGTGTTTACATAATTTGTTCACCATCCAACAACATTAGGGCCTGAGCTGTCAGGACAAAGCATTTCGACACATTTACACCAACTTGTGCCTCTGCATTAGTAGAGAACAGACCCTCATGTTGGATTACTGTGATCCTCGCACACATTCATCATAATGTTCGTTTATTGACGTTAATACTTTAATCTGTTAATTCTGTTCAGGATTGTTTGCTGATGAGCTTATGATGACAAACAATAGCAGCCTCTTTAGGTAATCACTAGCACCTACATCTGTATTATATACATTATGATCACGAGAACAAACATCACTTACAATATTTACAGAATACCAGTGGAATTTAAATTGAAGTGATCTCACAGGTCTGGTCAAGCATTTAGGTTGAGGTAGTGGCGCATTGCGCTGCAGGGAATGCTCTAATAATGCCACACATACTGTACAGTCCACACTGTCACCCAGGTCGTCTCACCACAGTGACACAAAGTACTTCTGAAATAGAAAAGTTGAAAAAGATACATTCCACTAGATGGAGAATGATGCTTATCAGTGCTTCTCCCACAGAGGCCAAACATGCTAAACTGCCACTTTGCTTCTTGTCAAACCGTTATTGTCTGCCTCTCTTCCTCAAGTGTCACAGCTTCTAGCAATCTTGACATCCAGCCTGTAGTATAAATTTGCAAATTTCCTCTTGTTACACACACATGCGACGAGTCAGGTTGTGCAAGAGCCACCTTTCTTTCTAGTCATAAATAATTTGGGTTTCGGTGCCAGTGATGCCTGAAAAAACCTCTGACACCCGAACATGACTTCACCTCCCTCACGCAGACCTCTGAGAGGATGAGACAACCACCAAGAAAAGCAAGTTATGAATAGCAAATCTACTGCCTCTTCTCGTTTCTATAATCGCCCCATTGCTCTCACACTTCTACCAACTCTCTTTTCATGTGCTCTTTGCTCTCTCTCTCTTTATTTCCTGCTCACTGGGGAGCACTTGTGTACGGTCTGATTGAGATAAATATATGGGGCACATATGCTGACACCAACTGAGGGCCCACAAAGGAAATTCTTAGCAGGTGTTGGTACATTGATGTGCAAAAGCAAACAACAATCATGGAAAAGGCAGACCAAATTTCATGTGTCAGAGCAAAAACATTATATATGTTTAGGCTAATGCAGAACTAAGTGTTTTGTTTCATTAGAATAGATCATTTTAATTTGAGGTGTTTCCTTTTTTAGTTTTTTCCTGTCATGAACCATGGATGATCCCAGTGACAGTGAGTTATGGCCTAATTGTTCAGTTACATGCCTTTGCGGTCCAAAGTGCAGCTACTCAACCCAGCTGCACTCTTACGCAACATCCCATATTCATAACGTGACTCCCATCTGGCTGCTAGGTGCTAACCAATTGAAATATCACACAGTTTAGCCTAATCACATTAGTCTGCATTCACACCAGGCACTCAGTGTGAAGCTGCAGACGTCTGACGCTCTACAGTCAGCAATTGGAAGGCAGAGGACTTTCTGACTGACAGCTGGACTGAATGCATGAATGAGCGACCCTGTTTTTCTGGCCGAGCACCTACAGTAAAGGAAAAGCTCAGAATCTGTAGTGAAACTGGAATTCTAAACAATATGTCAAGATTAATGTATCATGCATGATGCATTCAATGAGCTGCTTGTGCAGAATGACTTACATCAACAGCTGGAGTGAACTGCAAAGGACAAACACTACCTGTTCTGATGTCACTGTAAATCAGGAGAAAGCTTTTCTTCGGTTCACGTTTCTTTAATGGCCTTTTAGCTCTCATGTTGAACAGTGTAGGTCGAGCACAATTAAAATGTTAAAATGACTTTTTTCTTGTACTACTTCTCTGTTTTCAAACTACACGTGTGACCAGTAGCATTTGTTTGAAGACCACAGGCTACAGGCAAGAAACAGCTTGGAGCCCAGAAAGATTTTAGGAGAGACACTGCAGCGCAAGAGCACCGAGCTTTGGCTTTAATTTCTCAGGGCTCCTCTTAAGAAGGGGGATTTGAACTAATACAAAGTTCAAGTACTGGCAGTCACGCTGTGCAGCCAGTTTATTAGGGCAGCAGGTATTTGAGACACGCAGGCAGTTAAGGGAAGTGGTACCGACTACTGTAGTGCTGCAGTGACCATCATGCTACCAGCCAGTGGCTCTCTACTATTAACTGACCAGGCCTCATCAGCCTCTCTTGACACCAGTGGGGCCGTGTTTTTCCTTCATAAATAAACTCTGCATCGTCTGCAGGAAGGACAGTTTCAGACTAAAAGTGATACAACACATATGCTTGTTAAATCGAACAATATCTTATTGTGTATTGTATTATTGCAGAGCGTATTTTCACAGCAGTGGGCCTTTGTTTAGTGGATAACGGGCTTAGCTGAGCATCGCTTGCTTGGCATCATTTGAGTTTAATGTTTCACTCGCCTCATGTTCATTAGCATATATTAACTACTAGGAACAGGATAGCAGTTGTGACAGGGAATGCTTCTTAATTTGCAGCAGACAATAGTTCTGTATTTCTAAATCAATTTGTTTTTAATCTCTAAATAATCAAATTTAAAAAGGAAAATAAAATTCAACTGTGTGCACTGCCACCACATACGAGCTGTATCTGTGGCAGTGGCACATGACAGTAACACTTCCATCACAAACAGCAATGTCTGAGTTGTATTTTTGCAATAAATGCATTTCTTGGGTTTGATGGACAAATCCTCAGTTGGACAGATCTCTACAACATAGAATTAGAATAATCCTTATATTTGCTTCAGTGCGAGTGATACTGCATGTAATCCAGTATTCTGCTTTATCAGTGCCAATTCAAGTCTTGCAAGCAGTAGTCTGGGGCAAAAAGCAGCTCTAATGCTACAACTGACTGTTTTAAGGATTTAAATTTTATGAACTATTACAATGCAAGCCTTGGCAGTGCAGGGCAGGAAGCAGCATAGTGACAGTACAGCACCAGCTGTAGTATGGGCTGTTATTGTGCTGTTGCCTGGTCAAGGGTTCTTTCACTTCATTTACTTTACTCGATTGGTCAACTGAAGCAAAAGTCGATATTACAGAACTGGGGGTATTTGTCCTGGTTCCTGTGAGCCTTAGTTTGGTTTCTCAACATGGAACTGAATTTACACTCTACTGCCACAGCAAACGTGGTGATGGTGTCAAACTTCAAACTCTTACTTAGAGGATGTTGTCTAAGCCTTGCATTGATGATTGAGAAATAATAATCCATTATTGTGGGGAATGGAATTAAAAACATGCTTGGAGTATGAATGACATGTCAGTGAGCAGATTATCCACTTGATCGAGACAAGGGTAATAGCGCAGGGACCTCGCTGGTTCAGATCAATCGGTTTACTGTCAGTTATTATCTTTGCTCTTACCTGTGTTTGGGTAAAGTGTCTATTTATGTATGATTAAGAACCTATGTGTCTATATGTGTTACTGATGATTTTTATTCTGCTCAAAATGCATTCGTATTTTCAAATAGTAACGGCAATGCGGCACCTGCAGTACAGTGACGTACATCACTAGGGTTAATTGTCTTGATATAACTGATTGCCTTTACAAGGCTTTTACACAAAGATTAATGAAATGTTTATTTGAATGAGACTTAGCAAACCCTCCGCCCACTGTGCATATGCTCACCTGCTGCTAGGATTATGAAAAACCTTTGGAAGTGGTAGCAGTTGAGAAACACTGATCTCTCTGTGCTACTCGTAGGCTTATCCCTAGTGTGAACCAAAAGGTGTTTGAACTATATGAGAGATGCGACTTCAGCTATAACAGCACATAACCCACTGCCACCGAACCCACCACATAAAGCTTAAAAAGAACTGTAATTGTCAAGAACAAATGAGGGCGCGTTGCACAGATCGAGAGTTTCCATCTGGAAAACAAATCCATTGTGTCTACAGTTTGACTTAACTGACCCCAATCTCAATTGCCATGGTTACTGCACACCATAATAATCCCTACTTAGTCAACTCCTTGGAATAAGAAGGGAGAGAGACAACCAGGCAGACAGAAAGCATCTGTAAGCTAGTTTAATTGTTTTAATTTGTTTTTTATTATTATTATTTAAATTATTAGTTAACTAATTAAACTCTTCACGTGTTTGTACAGTATATGCTTGAACATACACACAGATCTAAATTTCAATGCTTTCACACAATTTTACTGAAGTGTTAGCATCAGTATTATTAAAGATAAATAAATAAAACTATGATAAATCAGATAATGGGCAGGAGAGGTTTTGCTTTCTTTCCATTTCCCATGATGGAAGATGGCTTTTATCTTTGGGAATACTACACCAGGATTATCGTTCGCTCACAGAAGAATTGAAATGGAAGCTGCATTTAACAATGACAGGCCTTATCTCAAATAGAACCCATTTATTTTGCTCCCACACTCATAATAGTATATTATATATATAATTGACCACCTCATTGATTTTTATTACTTTGTAGAAATTACACGACTATTCCTTTAATCAGATTTACTAACCATCTTTTACAGTAAAATATGGTATGTGCACTGGGCTGCCTCCACATTAGAGAGCACTAAAGTCAACCAGCCAAATAAGCAGGGCATTATTAACTTCAGTAAATGCAATACTGAGGACTCCTTAAAGCCGCTAATACTGTCGTCACTGCTCCTCCCATTAAAAGTGTCCAAATGTGCGACGCACATACCGACACTGTTGGTAAATATGTGTCATTAGCGAATGGTCGGTGATCCTCTGTTTGTCCAGAAACACACAAACTTAAGCACACACTCACACATCAACCCGACTGGGGGAAATCACAGGAAGTGCCTGGTGATTCAGTGAAGAGAGAAAGTACTGTTCAAACTTTTCCTGTGTGTCTCTCTGCCCCGCGGTCCGTCTCTCTGCAGGGAAGAGGTTATTCAGCATTTCCTCCTCGCATGCACAAACAGCTCTTACACCCACAAAAGAGAAAGTATTTAACAATAGTCCTGCATACAAGGAGATCTATAACGCCAGTCCATGGGTGAGTGTGCGTTGCATGTATTGATTCAGGCCCCTGCTCTGTAACTGGGTAATTGCCTTTTAACCATAAGTCATGAATAAAGGACACTGTGAAGACCTGTCATAAATTACATAAGAAGAGAGAGAAAGCAAAGAAAAGAGTAGTGTAAGTGTGATTTCAGAGAAAGAAAAACCGCAAAGACTGACTGAGGTCTGTCGTTCACTGGTCCTGGTTCAATGTTAGTTAAAACTGAAAACTAAGGGAAAACGTTGGGAGTGAACTAGGGGCATTTTGCTTGGCTCTATTCTATTGCTGCATTTTATCATAAAACATAGATTTTCATTAATAATTTCTTTCTATGAAATCCATAAACTCTGTCAACATGTCAGCTCCACTTAAAAACAGGAAATGGTCTGAGGCTTGTTTTGACTCACTGCTTGAAGAGCAACGTTGGAAGACGTAACGTGTATTTTAAATGAATAACACAATACAACAGACGTTTTTGATAAACTGTAGTTTGAGAGTTTGAGTGCTGTGTGAGATCTGATTCAGCCAGGAAAGACTGTCTTCTTTAGATTTTATTGAGTGAATGATTTCTCTCTATAAACACAGCCAAGCATTTCCCGCTGACCTTATCCCAGGGCTGCACACACCTGAACCCAGCTATAAAAACAACAGTAATGCTGGAGCCAGAAATGTTTCAAAGTGAACTATTGGTCTCGTCTGTAGTCTAAGGGGTTGTGTCAGCAGGATGGGAATCACGTCTGCATGTGCCTGTGGTCTATAATCAGCGATCACAGACTTATAGCGGGCAGTTAATTAACAAGGTTACTTTACAATATTTGAGGCCAAAAAAATAAAATAAGAAAACATAATCCACAGCTATGCGTGTGTCTTATGAGGATTCTTTGCCATCCTAAAGATAAAGGACTTTTAATTGACTCTTTCTTTTGAGCTTTGTGACTTTGGTTCACAGGTGGCCTCATCCTCTTATGGGGTATCAGATAGTGGAGAAAATCATTAAAAAGGACTCAGCCTTACACGGCTGTCCAATAGATAAATGCTGGTGCTGGAGGGAAGAGGTGACAGGGGAGCAAGCATGCTCAAGGCTAACCCTGTGGTATCAATCTGAGCCACGTTAAAAAGTTCCTCTAGTCTATGAAAAGTTGTTGCACACTCAGTTTTAGCTGCTCTCTGACCTCTGTTAGAATTTTATAAGATCCAGTGGCACAGTCTGAGCACTGGACATAAATCAAGTGGAAACAGGAAGTCAAATTACGGGAGTGAAGGGTTGAAGTCTAACCTTGATGCCAGAAGTGGCATATCAGCATGTTCCCAAAAAAATTAATCAAATTAGCCACTAAAAAGGGGGTCTGTGCATTTACCACACAATAAAGGCCAGCAGCTGTAGCACGCTGGTCTAATAATATGGAGCATCAGAAAGTGTTGCTGGAGATACAGTACGATCTTGTCACTTTGTTTTCTCTCACCCATGCACCTTGGCAGAGGATTCGCATCTCACAAGCTGCCTCTTCTGCCCTAATGCACAAGATCATTTGGAACTTTCTGTAAACTGGAGAAGAGTTCATTACGTTACAGATGAGCAAAAGTCAGCAAGAGACAAAAAGGCACATAATTGCACCGCCTGGCACAGTGTTACTGTATCTGTCATCGGTCCTCAACCTCCTCCAGAGGGAAAACGTCCTAGTAATTACAAGTCAGGTTCACAGCATCAAAGGTAAAACAGCAGCTCCAAGACGGTTCTTACTGCCGGTTAATGTACTGTGTTAATGAAGACCAAAGAAGCTGAAGAAATCTGGCTTGTATCAAATGGTCCTATATGCTCCAGCACAGAGCCGGAAAATTCTCTTTTTGTGTTTTCAATGAATGAAACAAACTGCCCACTGTCGTCTTAGCGTGAGACAGAGACTCATTACAGCACCGTGTTAGTCATAACTCGCTCACAGAGACAGAGGTGAATGTCAAATATGCCCTTTGTAAAGAAATAACAATAAATAGGGAGGTTGTCCCTCTGCACGTACTGTAGGTGGGTCAAGGCACAAGGCAAACTAAAGAGCGCAGTCTCTGGAGCTGTCAAATTGAGTGTGTTGCTCAAGGACACTTCATCTAGGAAAATGTGACAGTGCTTAGTTCCACCTGCTGACTTATAATTAACTCCACAGAGCATGGCAACTCGAATCTATCGGTCTGTTAGGCAGATCTTTCTCATGTTCTGCTCAAATCGTACTCTCCATCACCGCCCCTACACTCAGTGATGTCAGCCCTGTCAACACGGCTGAAATGCATCCTTCCAAATAATACTGAGGGTACAGTATGTGTAGAATATAGAACACCAGCAGGAGAACACCTTGTTTGCAACGACAGCCTTGAGCCCAGAGAGCGTTTAATGACACGGTTTAGCTGAAGTCTCCAGGAATAAACACTGAACGGTACATTGACATCAAGGGTTTGCATCCAGATCTTGACAAAAAAACAAAATAAAGATCTGTTCTTTCAGTGACACGTTGCGATCACCCAGTGTGTGTGTGTGCACCCTTCACTTGATGCCAACGGTGTGTGGCCATTTTGGCACTGCTGCATCTTTTGATTTAATTTACCAGCAGATCTATCTTTATTCTCAGAAAACCCTCTGAGCCCCAATTATGCTGGTCGATTGATTCTCAGAAGAGATCTGCTCTGATGTAACATCACAGAAAGACAAATACTTCCTGTTCTTTTGTTGTTAGAAGGGAAGAGGAGTAAGTGCTCCCTAAGAAGGACTTTAGGATAACAGAGAATAAGAAAAATCTTCGAACACAAAATTTGTGAAACAAAAACAATAATTTTGTCATTTTTATAAAATATGTTACTACAGCACTGAAATAATGAACAGCCAATCCTCAGGGGTGTGGGGACGACTAACGAATAGTTTGTTTTTACCGTTTGTCCCAAATCTCATTAAATACACTGAATACACAGAATTTATCATCGCAATTAAACAACTAAACAAATCAATATAATATTTTCTGACTAAAAACAATACACATGACAATTTCCAAGACCCACCCAAGTGTCCACACAAGAACCGGTCTTACTGAGTTAAGTATTCACATATGAGAAGCTAGAACAGATGTGAAAGGTGATTTTGTAACAAACATTATCCCACGTTAGCTTCGCACAATACTGGAGGTGTCCTGTGTACATCATGCAGAAGACACCAGCCGGAACCAGCCAAGCCCCCTTTAATAATCATCTTCTTCCCTACTGCGTTCCCATGAGCCTCTGTGGGCTCCCCTAGGTTGAAACCTTGTCCCCTAATAGGTTTATCCAGTGAATCATCGGTAGTGAACACCCACAGCCTCTGTCACACAGACCCTCTGTGTTTCTGAATAGCATGCAGTGGGCAAAAAATATATGAATTTTGAAAAGTGAAGCTGAGCGCACACATAGGACATGGCCATAGGGTCTGTGAGAGTTTCAAACGTGATGCAAGTCTAAGGTTATGAACAGAAGCCGCTTGTCAGGGGTGTGTGTTCACGGACGCATGTCTGTGTCTGTTAGCTTCTGCCTGCTCATGTGTGGCCCCTAAAGTGATGTCATGTGGCCGAGATCCCATAGTCAGGCCTGCAGAGGCTGTTGCTATGGTTCTAGCTTCTGAAGGCTGTTGTTTCACAACAGAGGAAGGGAAATAGACACTGTATAGAGTGACTCATCCCCCAAAACAGCTCTCTCCCCTGTCAAGCTACACATTATGACAGTGTCTTAGTATGTGTGTATTGTGTGTCTGGGGGTGTGTATAGTTGTGCACATCCTCTGTGCCCAGCTGTTAAAGTTTGACTGTGTGTTTGTCATTTGTGTTAAATGCCTGTGTGAGGGTGTGTGTGACTGCGTACCAGTATGTGTGTGTGTGTGTGTGTGTGTGTGTGTGTGTGTGTGTGTGTGTGTGTGTGCGAGCCCCATGTGTGTTTGTGTCTCTGTCAGCCCACCATGTAGACAGCTCAGATAAAAGAAGATCAGAAAGCACAAAAGACAAAAAGACAGAAATGACAGCAGGGAAGAGAGTGGGAGTGAATAACCAGGGCAACAGATGAAGAACGGATGAGAAGGAGAGAGAAATCTAAGGGGGAGGGACAGAGCAAAAAGGAAAACGCAAAAAGAAACCAAGAATGCCAGAGAAAAGCAGATAAAGAAAGGAGGCCAGAAGCAGCAATAACACAGGAGGAAAGCACATTGAGCTATGAATACAGAGCCAGAAAGAGAGGAAGCAAACAAAAGAGAATGGAGGAGCAGGAGGTAACAGCTCTCTACTCACTGACCCTGATGGGCACAAAAACAGATACACGCTGCCTTGGACAAAACAGTGCTAAGCCTCTAAATCACAGGACGATAGCTGCCAACCACAGACCTGCAGGACATTATATGTCACGGAGGGCACCCTGGCACAGCCATCCAAACCATAAGGCATTACCAGTACTTACTGTAAGACGGAGCAGGCTTAGGTGCCTTTCCAGAAAAGTGCCATTTGAATTACACTGGGTTGTAGCGTCCAAGCAAAATGTGGATCAATGACTCGAACACTAACTTGGCCAAAGGGTTTTGTCCGCTTGGGAGCCACAAAGCTGAAAAGATCCGTGAAAATCTGTGTGACGCGTTAACGAGTGTGAACAGAATAAATATATGTACATAAGATGTGGACATTTTTAAACAGCTAAGAAATGAAAAGGGAACACGTATTGCACACTGTGGGTAAGTGTGCATAGAAGAAAACCAAAAGGATCAACCCATGGAGAGCGGCATTCAAAGTTACACTGAACACCAACATGAGAACAACATGACTCAGAGGTGCGCATGGCCCCTGCGAGTCTGTTTGCACCACAGCGAAAGCCCTGGGTGGGCTCCTGGTGAGTCATCGAATGGTGTCCTGAGGGAACGTGGATCAGTGAGCTCCAGGAGAGTCTGTGGTGGCACTTGGTGGTGTCACACACACTGATACATAATGTCCCTTAGCTGCTCAATTGGATTCAGGGGACATGAGGGCAAGTTAGTGTGGTCACATGAGAACATGTCCAGGGAACAAAGAGCAAAACCGCAACAAGTAACAATGAGTAATTCACAGCAATCAAAAAAAGCAGTCAGTGTACCACTGATGACATAGATGCAGCCATCCTCCCCAGAACATCACTGACCCACCACTCCAGACTCTTTCGCTCCTCTGTCACATGCCCTGACTGTAATCCTGCTCTCTGAGGAGAACAGCGCACGGGTGGCAGACCTGGTGATTCTGGTTTTCTTTGTTAAATGGCAGACGAGCTGCAGAATGCTGGGCTCTGAGCAAAGGTCAAACAGGAGGATGTAGGGCCACAACACCCCCCTCACGGAGTCCTGTGCTCGTCTTGTTAGGAAGCATGCACACCAGTAAATTGCTGGACATCAGAACAGAGCCGATACCGCCCTGGCTGCTGGGTTCTGTTATTTCATCCATACTCTTGAACTGTGCTGGGATACGCAAACGACTTACGTTAGACTGCAAGAATTGGGCTGATGGCACTGAGAGACCATTTGTGGCCACCTCATGCAAAATTGTCTCTCCCTCGAACCTGCCACAGTAATTACCAGGCTGGTAACCATTTTGCTGCCCCAAGGCAACAGAGAGATTCACCCCAGAGAGAGCATGCTGGGATTGAATCTGTGACTGGCTGCCAGTAAGGTAGTGTATCACCATAGAGATGTGCTGGTGCTGTAGAGCCTGTTCCAACTTTGTGCAGAACGAGAGCTCCAGTGGGCAGGAGTTCTCGTGAAGCCTCTGCCAAGAGGAGGCCAACATGTGCCAGCGCCACACAGGGCCATGCAGTGCTGTGGAGAGAGAGGAAGGCTCTATCTCTGCATGATAAAAACAGCTTAACCTCTGCCAGGGAGGTGCTGCGGTGCGCCAAGCCAACACGGAGTAAGGGCACAGCGACCTGCATGCCAGCGAGCAAGGTGAAAACCTCTCTGCGTTTATCTGTGGCTACTGTAAAGATGCTGCAGTGCAGGGACAGACAGGGCACCAAGATGGCAGCTCTCTTAGATGCTGTTTCCGAATGAAGGCTGCAAGTCTACATTCAAATTAGCAGCCTTTATAATACTTCCTGTGATGAGTCACTGTTTGTCATAATTATAAGTAAATGCTTTAATGTAATCTCCATTTTCATGCATTTGATAGTGTTTTACTTTACTGCATTTCACAATAAAACAAAAATACAAGCTGACATACAAAGAAAAAGACATTTCTCAATGTACTGCACAGGCAAAAAAATGCCAGAGAGACACCGGCCATGTGTGGAGAGACGGCAGCACGCTGACATATGACTCCAAGCTGTCATAAACAGGGGCCCCGCAGAGCAAATGTACTGACCCATCACTACAAGACGGAAGGAGCTGAAATCGGGGCACAGAGACAGAGGGGAACACTGCTATGTCCTGCAACTACAGAGCAGCTAGTACAGAACAGGTGATAAGGAAAGGTCAGCGAGCTCATCCCAGGCAAATCTGGGAGAAACAGACCAGTCAGTGTTTCTACCGCAGCCTGGTGTTAACCAAACACACAGTATTTTGCTTTAGCAGCCCAACATTAACAGAGGAAACCTGCAGCTGCATCCTGCGCGTCAGCAGTAAGGTATGGCCCTCTCCATACTGCATATTCATTCAGCAGAGGACCACAAAAAATGAATTGTGGAGATATGTTAAGTGGTTGATTACACACTTTGCTGGAACGGAACATTCAAGCAATTTTTAAGGGTCAGTTTAGCATAAAACATATCTACTTCAAAAGAGCAGGTGTACAAAGTGCAGCAGCATTAAAAGGAAATTTATAGTGAGAATAATTAAATTAACATGGATTCTGAAGAAATCTCAATGACGGCAGATGAAACAAGAGTGCACCACATAAAAGTAGCTACAGTAGTTAGGAGCTATGGAAATGGATTATAAAACCATTTCTTAATAGATGAACTGTGGGCTTCTTCACACTTTGGGAATAAAATGAACTGTGCTGGATTTCAAAAACATCGAACGTGACATGGAAGGAACACGTTCAGTGACTGGCTCCGTCTTTTCGTCTTCACATATTGTTCCGCGTGTTTTCACCACATTAGCTGTGTGGTTAATGACATCACTTACCGGGTTTCTTCTGCTATGGAAAAGTAAGCTGCTACCCTTGATTTAATGTTTCATTTAGCGGACCTCATTTACAGTACAAATAGCAGCTAGTCAATAACAAAACAAATTAATTCAACTCCGGGGAAACAACTTGCTCACAATTCAGGCATGTTTGCATTGTGACCATCCTCTCCACGTCTGTTTTTTCCCCCCCATGACGGTCAAATTAACAACAAAAAGCGTGATGACACGATGCCATGAGGCATATCACCGCACAGGCATCCTTCATTAGTCTGTCACACACAGATACATGAGAAAAGCTGCAATCGTGCTAATGAGATACATATGGACCTATGATCTCCATGGGTGTCTGACATTCATCTGCCCCAACACTAATAGTTATTTAACTTTCCCTGACAAGCAAGCATTGCCGTGAGAATTTGTCAGAGAATGTAAGAAAAGCTGTGAAATTATTGTATGTATATCCATCACTGGGCTACAGCATATAAATCACGGCCAGCACTAATCTCGGCCATGCACCACTAGCTGGCCCTCATTACAAATTTCATTAAAACGCCTTTCGAACATGCATAAAATATGGAAACACAAGCAGAGAGGGACCAACGTCGATTACAAAGTTTGCCTGGTTTGTTTTCTCAACTTTTATCCTAATAAATTAAAGAAGATGGAAAGAAAAGGCCAGCCTGACAGAGGCATACAGTGTGGAGTCAAACCAATCAAGAATATAGGAAACCGCTACGGACAATAACTACAGAGAAGGAGAGAAGAAGTAAGGCTGAAGAGGCTTTGGGGAAACAGAATTACATATCCGGTTGGAAGCTAAAAAGAACAGACACCACACGGTCAAAGAAGTACTGTGTAATTCAAAAGTACTTTCAGCAATATTGATTTGTGAATTAGCTAATGAGCTGAATGAGAAATAGGAAATTTATTAGGGGAGGCAGAGAGAGAGAAGGGATGAGGGAGCACGGCTGTCACGCATCCATCACACTGGGGAAACCTGGCAACGGGAAAACGGGTGGATTGCAGCTTCCTCCCTGTGCTTGCACCATTCGCACGATTTTCTAGTTGAGTGTCAGTTTGTTTGTCTGGAAAAGTCAGAGATAAACACATGTCTGTGTAAGTGCATGTACTGGAGGCATGCATTCAACTATTTGTGTGTTTGCAAATGTGTGTTGTGGTCTGCCAAGCACTGCACCTTTATCATCAGCCATTTATCCACGTGACTCCCTGTCTGCACGCTTTCCTCTCTGGCTTCCTGAATGAGAGCCTAATTATTGCGTCTTTACATATTTTGTTAGTTCATCAACCAAAATAACTGCCTAAATTCTTTCTGTAGCTCAGCGTGAGCGCGTTTCTAGCTTCCCGAAGGTGGTTAATTTATACGTACAAGTGAAAAGAGAGCTAAACGTACTGTACACAAACAACTAGGCTTGTGACGAAGCCTATGACTGAGGCATTCATCATTTCGCAGCCCACTAAAATTTGTTTTGATCTCACACCACACATTTACAGGTAGCAAAATTAGACGTCAAAGCCCTTTCCCTGTTTCTGTTCACGTTACATCAGTGTCAGAAGGCATCTGTGTCACTCAGGAGGCAATCTGTCTCTGCTTTTTACCGTCCCCTCGTCCATTATCTACTTCTGCTCCACATCTTCAGTTCATCCAGTACTCATCTCTCTCTTGCACACGGTGGTAATCATCCACTCGTGTTTCCCCTTTCTCCACTGCCTAAGATGGGATTCCCTGAGATAATCAGCCACACATCACATCTCATCACAGCTTGTTTTCGGTAAGCAGGGCCACCTACTTAACAATTCAGTCAGGACTTATTTTGTTAGGTTTGATTTATGATTAGCTGCAGTATGTCTGCCAGAACTTAAAAGGTAAGGCAGACATGACCAGGTGATGTATGACACCAAATTGCCTGAAAACACATACACAATGTGATGCAAATTGATGATAGATGCACCATTAAAGCTTCTGAGCTGAAAATGACAAACTACCAAGATACCGTATGTAATCGTTACAAGGTCCAGAAGCAGTTCAGTCACTGCCTGTCAACAGCGTCACTGTGAGGCAAACATATAATAAGTTGCCCTGATTAAAATCAGCTGCTATAGAAACTGGACTTCAAAAAAGACCAAATTGGGGACGAAAAGGACAAATAGTCTTAAAACATCTTCACTTGATAAGTGAAGTCACAAAAGAGAGTGGAAAGCTGTGCGTTTATATTATCCATTCTGTAGATCAGCACTACACAAGACACACTACATATGTGTCCAAGGACACTTACGTGCAGGTGAGAACCTGAGGGCTTTACAGCACATAAATCAACTTGCTCTACTCCAATATAAGTGGTATCTTGGCAACTGGAAACACAATAATACAGAGGCTTTAGGGAATGGTTTGTAAAGCCCAGTGTTTATCACAAACTGTCCAGGCTTTTTTCTAAGGCAGCTTAAATTGATTCTAACCAATGAAGAATAACACACAATCACACACACAGAATGAAAACGCACAGCGCATGTGTCCAATACATGACAAATAAGATTGTATTTGCACAGCTGGGAGCCTCTAAAGGTGTTGTGTCAAGGAAGAAAGGCACAAAGCTCTCACCTTTACAGGCACTTACATACATACACACAGACCAATAACCAGGGCGTCTTAGGAAGCAACGTTTTAAAGACATGCATACAGTATGGACCGACTCCGTGAATACAGAAACACACACGTTTGCTTTTCCAATTTTAAGAAAGCGAGTTGAGTTTTCTCACTGGCTCATAAAAGAAACAACCCATCAATCACTGCTTAGCTGTAACTAAGGGGGGAGGGAGGAGAAAGAAAACGTATGCTGTAATGAAAACAGGAAGAAGCCATTAAAACCAGAGCGTAACTGTAAAGTGGTACCAGTACAGTTTGCATGGAGACTCATCAGTACCCAGCTCAGTCAGCAGGCTACTAAATGAAACCTCCGATTATGGGAGTAAGGGTTGGGTTTGTAGCTCGGCTTGCACCTAACATTAGAGGTTATGCTGAAAAACAGACTGATGTGGGGCCATTTTTTACATCCTACAGTATTTAAAGGCAGTAGATGAGAGCATATTACTCACTATTAAAACATAGGCAACGCACACACAAGGCACGTTAACAGCGATGGGCTCTGTGGGACCATTCATCACAGGCTGACAGAGGACAGTAATGACTGAAAAAGAGTAAAAACACAATATAAACCAGACAAAGCTTCTACGGGTTCTCTGGGCCTGACTTCAAAACTTCTAACCTCTTCTAAGATGAGAGGAGAAGGAGACCGATGAGAGAAGTGGGGGACAAAAGAAGATGAAAGACAACAAGTACGGTGAAAATGACTCACGTCTACAAAAAAGAACTGGGAGGAAAAGTGGGAAATGAATCTGAGCACAGGTTGGATGCTGATTAGGGAGAGGCAGGAGGAGGAGGAGGCAGGGCAAGAACAAAGAGAAGAAAAAGGAGGTGCAGGAAACAGGGAGGATAACAGCTAACAATGCAAATCAAAGAGACCAAAACACACAGTGCAGACAAGAGAAAAACAAATAAGTGGGAAAGTGATGTAAGGCCCAGACTGAGAATCATCTGTCTGTGTCCCCAGCGATCCCAGGAAATACATGTGCTACCCATACTGCTAAATTATTCAGTTAACATGTTCCCTCTTTGATTGACAGCTCTCTACTCACACATGTGCTGCACATGTGAGTAGGAGTACAGTAAGCAACACACCGACTCCTTCAGTCCCAAAAGAAACCAACATTACATACACAGATTGTAGCAAGTAAATGGGAGGGAAAAAAATAAATTCCAAACACAACTCAATACAAATGGATTAGCTCCTCAGTATCAGCATCAGTCTAAGGAACAAAAGGAAGGAAGGAAGAGAGGAAAGCAGCTTCATCACAAGGAGATGAATGACAGACTGCGTATGAAAAGAAGTGCTGAGCCAGACTACGCCTCCGCCTGAATATCAAGTACTGAATATAGCACGGTATGTACAATGCG
Source organism: Macropodus opercularis (assembly GCA_030770545.1). Classification (NCBI taxonomy): domain Eukaryota; kingdom Metazoa; phylum Chordata; class Actinopteri; order Anabantiformes; family Osphronemidae; genus Macropodus; species Macropodus opercularis. Next base: position 5,224,573 of record CM061097.1, on the reverse strand, counting down.
GTGACCCGGGCTGTTGTATTTGTTGTAAAAATCAGATTGCAAACATGTTGATTTGATAACTGCACATCTAACAACCACAGTGTAGGACCAGAAAAATCGCCGGGAGGCAATTAGAATAATATTATTGCTGAATTTCATGGGTCAAATGAAAAAGCAGCAGATACAAACTCCACTTTCATGGGAAAAAGAAAAAGCAGCTCATAGTTTTCCATCTAAATACTCACAGTTTTGCATTATGCGAATCTTGGAGTGTTAAAATGAAGTGTGTGTACTGGCCACCGTGTGTGTACCGATTGCATTAGACCTTAAAGTGTGATTAAAAGCCGATAAAATGTAATGCATTGTTTGTTTTTATTCATCACTCCAAGAAGAAGACTCCACTATACTGCTGCCGCTTAACAACTGTGTCCATTAGGGGCTGCAACAGGAGCCTAATTCCCATCATTGTGATGGCGACATAAATCCTCTAGAGCATTGGTTAGTCCATGAACATGTCTTTCCACTCTGTATTACACGCCGCTGTAGTGGGCTGTCTTGCAGGACATGCTTTCTGCTTATGCCTGTGTCCCCACTATTCACTTCCATTTGGCCCAGTCATTTGTGTATGTAGCCTAAGAAGATCACCCACCAGCAGGCCTAAAGACGAGAGCTGTGGAAGCACACGGATCCAAGAGGATTTACTTCACAACTACAGATAGGCTGAAGAGTGAGACTGTGAGGACGTGTTGAGGCTTTTACAAGTTTGATTTATGGAAGGAAACTTGCTGAACATACTCTCCTCCCAAATAATACACTCCCTTATTGACTTGTTTATTACAGATAAGCCAGTGAGGCATTCACAAATGGATCCAACAGCATTGTCTTTGATGGATTTGAAATACATTCACTTCGAGTGCGTGAGACAAGATGGAATGCAGAATAAAACTAAGCCAGTATTAAAAGCTCGTTTTGCCAGGGAGCTACTCAGGAGCTCAGGGGTCACTGGAAGTGCTGCCGGATGCTCTGCGGAATGGCAGAACCTGGTGGGACGATGACTGTCTCGACAGCACCCCATCAATCAAGCCCTTTTGGCCAGATGAAAGCCACTCAGGTAAAGTACTACTTCTGACAGAACACACCGTCCCCACTGTGGAACATGTTCCATTAGGTTCGCGTGACCACATTATTAAAGACTTTCCTTCGGCATGGCCGTGCTGTGTCATGCGTTTGGCTGAATGGGTGAAGCTGTCACTTTATTAGTCTACTCTGCTTCTATCAGCAGTGAAAACATCAGTAAATGTGCCGTAATGTACAAACACCCGATGGCGTTTCCATTTTCCATCCTTTTGCTAGAGGTTGATTGTGCACATGCTTTGATTTTATAAACTTACGGAAACATTAACATTCTTGAAGTAACCCATTAGACCTACAGTATACCAGTATATACTGTATAACTAAAGCGAACAAAGATCATTGCTCAAATACTTATTGATGACTGCATGCAGCCACAATGACTACGTAGACTGTTAAGCTTTTATTTTATTTATGCCTGGCACAGATGAAATGGTAGAAGGAAACACAGATGTGTCTAGAAGGAGGAAGGAATGATCTAAGGTTGTTTTCTGTGACTCTTGGGGTGGTTTGTTTTTCCTGTGGTAATGTGAATTTCTCTTTACAGTCTGCTTTCTGTGCTGAGCCGTGTCACACACTCTTTCTTGTCTTTCTATTTGAGAACTCTAAGGGCTGAAAGGCACAAAAACAGTGTCTGGAAACGGAAAGTCATTCCTTATAATTCCCTATTGGCATACGCAGGCATGCACACAAATATCAACATATGTGCTCTGATGGCAGACAACACACTCTGGCTACATGGATTTGGTGCAGCCAGCTAGAAAATTATTCATAAATAAAAACACATGAGCGGGGAATTTGTCTGACATGTGGAGAAAGGGTCAGAAGTACTGGTCAGAAGCAGCTAGTGACCCACAATGGAGACGTGAAATCAAAAGAGAAGGAAGGAGGATGGACGGCGGTAGGTGGTAAAGGGACGGGGGAGAGAGGCCACAGAGGAGAGAGACAGAAAATGAATGAGAAATCAAGAATGAGAAGGAAATAGAGGGCGAGAGGAAGAGAAATATTGGCTTCCAGTCACACCCCCATGCACACATGTGAAGACACACACACACACACACACACACACACAAAGGTCTTATTGTGTTTTAATGCAGTTTAATAGGGCTCATTCTCCAGGCTTGGGGGACTGCAACCAATTCATTACTATGCTGTACACACCATCCTTCAGAGCTGAGGCAAGGGATTGAGAGAGAGAGACAGCGAAAGCAAATGAATGAGAGATTAGAGAGACAGACAACGGCAGAAAGAAATTCAGTGCATCAGATCTTTCTCCCCAACCTTGACTTATAATCTAGGCATGTGTCTTTCTCCAAGGTCCTTCATGCCCCTGCAGGTTTTATTCCATGTACTACAAACTGTTTGCTTTACATTACTGACAATCCAATTTTTATTCAACATGACTCTACTGGGTTTTACTTAGGATTTCAAATCTAATAGTATCCTTAAGGTTCACCATTCATTTTTACACAGCTGAGCACTACATTTACACACTTATCTCCAGGAACAGTAATGGCTACTTCCATCTCCTACTTATCTACTCTTCTTTAGAGACTAGCATGATAACAATGAAAGTCAAGGCTGGCTTCGTCACACTCCACTAGCCTCGGCCAGCCTTGTCCCTGTGTAATCACCACCAGACATGTTTCATCTGCCTTGGCGCAGAGTGTGCTGCTGTCAGCACAGAAAAACCACCTGCATGCCTGGACAGCTTTTCCAGCTATTCAAGGGTAAACTGTGATAGAGTCTCGTTCAGCCCGTTGTGACGGCTGTGGCAAGCGTTGTCTCAATATAGACTCACAGTGGTTCCATGGCTGCAGACACTGGTCAAGACTCAAGACTAGTTGTGGTTGAAGCAAACAACGGTCATACGTGTAGTGTGTGAAGTATCAGGGGAGGCGTCTTGACTTCATTCCAACAATGGGGTCAATGACACACAGCAGAAACGATGATGTCAGGATTCAACCCCCCCACTACTGCATCCACCTCTCCAGACTGCTTCTGTATGTCCGAACATGCACATCTCTCCAGTGAGGAGTTTAATAGTGGTCACTGGGACCAAGACAGCGTTGTTGATAGAAGGTGGTGTTTAGTAGGAATAATGCAAAACTTGGCTTAGAAAAAAATTTTCATCCTGCTTTCACTGGCTGAACGGAAGCTTTTAACATCTGATTCCTGTTGTCAAAAGCCTAGCGTGTGTGTGTTTTTCTTCTTCATCACCTGCTGGCTTTAGGTTTTCATTGAAATATGAAAGTGCGTCTGTTTCCTTTCTTTACTGTGAGGCGACTCACCAATCATCTGACTAATCTTTTAAAAATACTTGAGTTGATAGTTGATCAAAGTCAAAGAACTCTGGTGTCTTACATCTTGTGACTTTTTGGATGGATTTTCTCCATGGTGAAAATCCCACCCTGGGGTGGAATTCATCCACTCACTTTCAGAAAGTATTGTGTTTGCCAGGCAAGATTAGCTCACTGAAAAGCAATCAGAAGCTGGACCATCCATTAAAATGGTCATATTTTATTCAGGAGGAATTAAAATGTCTCACAGCGGTTCCCAGTCGAAGTTCACATTCCCGTGCGTATCAGAATGTTAAAAAAAATCTAATCAAATAGTATATGAACAAAAGAACAAGCAAGCACAGAAAAAACCTTTTCCCTTATCACTGCGACAAATCGAGTGAAAAGGCTCCAAGATAAAAACAAAAAAAACAACACAAATTGTGTTTTTGGCACAGTTCACTTCAATTCTACTGTTTTGTTTTTGACATTTGTTGGCAAACTTTGTTGGGCTATATACAGACATATGCATTGGGAGTGATCATTATTCTGTTACAAACGGGCACACTCTGAACTATACTTCTTTTCAGTACCAGGGGTAGGAACGCCTAAGGCCCTGGTACTGCCTCTAATCGCCACTAGGTGGCGCCAAAACTAACTGAAGGGGAGCTCAACCTAGAGCCTTTCCCTGCTCACACCAAACTAACGGGGAGAACCCATTTGCACGACCACAGACACAGGACTATGGATAAATAATAATTTAATATGAAGAAAAGAACTAACATGAGCCAAAACAAAAAAATACGAGAGACAAAGAACTAAAAACAGATACTAACGTAAAGCAACAATCTCAGACAAGACTACAGATGACAAAACCAAGACCTGGGGCTATAGCACGAAGACAAAACACATGCACACTCAAAAGACAGTACTACAACAACTAAGACAGAGAACCAGAACTAGGACACGACAGGATACTAAATAAACCGAATAACACTAGGTACAAAGAAGAAGACAGGGGATACGAACAAACTTCACATGACCAAACCAAACCCGGAGATATCAAAATGCAGACAAACACAGACATTCCAAATACGACAAGAAAACACTTACTACAGGATTCAGGGACACTATAGAAAACGAGGTAACATTGATGACGAGCCAGCAAATAACCAAACAGAGGAAGGAACTTTAAATACACACTCAGACAGGAAATCAAAACCAGGTGCAAACACTAATGACACAAAACAGGAACTAAGACAAAAAACCAACGAAGAAGGAGGGTGAGCACGAGCGCCCTCCGGTGGTAGGAGGGCGAATTGTTACAGAGCCCCCCCCCTTACGGCCGGATCCCAGACGGCCCGATATAACCGTGTCCTGGCAGGCAAATCAACACAAAAACGTGGGTCACACTAAGGCTCTTAGCCTGGTTCAAACAGAAATGTCACCAGAGTTCAAAAACGAATCAAACTTAAAGTGTCCCATCAAGGCGGGTGTAGGCGTGCGTAATCCTCTCCCAGCAGCTGCTGGGTGCGAAACGGAGCTTCCGGCTCCGAAAAAGTCTGATGAACACCCCTTGGTGGCCGGCGGCGAAAGAGGCCCGGCCAAGCCAACGGCTTGATGATCCTGGAGGCCGGCAAGACAGGATCCCTCTCTGGACCCAGCCGGAGGGCAGCTCCGGGCTCCGAGGCGGACGAGAAGAGCGTCTCGGCAGCGCCGAGCTCCGGGACAGGCGAGAAGAGCGTCTCGGCAGCGCCGAGCTCCGGGACGGGCGAGAAGGCGAGTGATTCGGCAGCGCCGAGCTCCGAGACGGGCGAGAAGGCGAGTGATTCGGCAGCGCCGAGCTCCGAGACGGGCGAGAAGGCGAGTGATTCGGCAGCGCCGAGCTCCGAGACGGGCGAGAAGGCGAGTGATTCGGCAGCGCCGGGCTCCGAGACGGGCGAGAAGGCGAGTGATTCGGCAGCGCCGGGCTCCGAGGCAGGCGAAGCGGCGAGTGATTCGGCAGCGCCGGGCTCCGAGGCAGGCGAAGCGGCGAGTGATTCGGCAGCGCCGGGCTCCGAGGCAGGCGAAGCGGCGAGTGATTCGGCAGCGCCGGGCTCCGAGGCAGGCGAAGCGGCGAGTGATTCGGCAGCGCCGGGCTCCGAGGCAGGCGAAGCGGCGAGTGATTCGGCAGCGCCGGGCTCCGAGGCAGGCGAAGCGGCGAGTGATTCGGCAGCGCCGGGCTCCGAGGCAGGCGAAGCGGCGAGTGATTCGGCAGCGCCGGGCTCCGAGGCAGGCGAAGCGGCGAGTGATTCGGCAGCGCCGGGCTCCGAAGAAGAAGCGGCGAGTGATTCGGCAGCGCCGGGCTCCGAAGGAGATGAGGTGAGTGGTTCTGCGGCAGAAGAGATGAGTGGTTCGGCAGCGCCGGGCTCGGAAGAAGACGAGGTGAGTGATTCGGCAGCGCCGGGCTCCGAAGGAGTTGAGATGAGAGGCTCGGCAGCACCGGGCTCCGAGGCAGACGAAACACGTTCCTCCAGAGTCGACCCCTCTGGAGAGCTGGAAACAAAAGTGTGCTCTCCATGAGCACACAACTCTAATGGTGGTTCAGTGGCTCCGAGCCACTGCTTCTCCAGGCCCGTCACCTCCTCCAGGAGATGATGGGGCGATGGAGCGGGTGCAGCGGTGTTGAACCGCTGGCTGTCACCAGACGACGCCACCACCTTGAGACGTCGTGGTGCTGGAGTCGGTGCTGCGGGCCGCGGTGCTGAACCCAAACTCCGCGGAGCAGGAACCGGGCTCCGAGTAGGTGCAGCGGGGGTAAGCCGCTGTTTCCCCGAGCCTGTTGTCTCCCCCTGGAGACCGTTGGGCGATGGGGCAGATGCAGCAGTGGTGAACCGCCGACTTTCACCGATCGACGCCTCCACCTTGAGACACCGAGGTGCTGGAGTTGGAGCTGCAGGCCGCGGTGGTGACACCATGCGCCGCGGAGCAGGAACCGGACTCCGGGTAGGTGCAGCGGGGGTAAGCCGCTGTTTCCCCAGGCTCGTCATCTCCTCCTGGAGACCACAGAGCGTAGGGCCAGGTGCAGCGGTGAACGGCCGCTGACTTCCACCGACCGACGTCTCCACCTTGAGGCGCCGGGGTGCTGGAGTTGGTGCTGTGGGCCGCGATGTCGACTCCCGACGTCGCGGGGCAGGAACCAAACTCCGGGTTGCTGGCACTGGAGTCGATGCAGGGGTGACCATCCCCTGAGAATCCAGGGTGAGCTGAGGAGGACTTCCCGTGGGTGCGGTATCCCACCGCGGAACAACGGGTTCCGGCGTTCCGTCCAGGAAACACCGGGCGGGCAGAATGAATTCTCCCAGCTCCTCCTGCTGGTGAACAGAGACCCGCGCTAGCCTCCTGGAGCGCGGTCTCTTAGAAAACAAAGCAGTCTCAGGAACACAAAAACTTGACACAGGACTCAGAGTCTCGAACGCTGGAGAAGGAGAACACTGAGCCTTCAGCTCCTTCCATATGTCTCTGGCCTCCTCCTCTGACAGACTAGTGGCAGGCAAAGGGGGCTGTGAACCGAGGTAGGGGTCCCTCAGGCGAGCATGACCGACACGAACGGAAACAGAGGATTTGGTGGAGGCTGACTCTGGGGGCGGGGCGCTGAGCAGGGCACGCTCCAGCAGCTCCTTCTCCTCCCCTACAGCCTTACACATTCCTCCGACCCCAGGCAAGTGTAAATTGTCCCAGAGGACATCGTCTAGCCTGCCCAGTGCCTCCAACCGGGTCTCTAGATCTGGGCAGTAGGCAGCAGAGTCCATTAGGGTGCAGAACGCCACACGAAAGAACTGGGGCAACTTGCTCCTGGCGCGTTCCATACCTTGACGGCAAGTTCAAAAAACAAAAAACACAAAAGAAAAACTGGGTCGGCTGGGTCCTACTGGCTGGCTCGTTCTGTTACAAACGGGCACACTCTGAACTATACTTCTTTTCAGTACCAGGGGTAGGAACGCCTAAGGCCCTGGTACTGCCTCTAATCGCCACTAGGTGGCGCCAAAACTAACTGAAGGGGAGCTCAACCTAGAGCCTTTCCCTGCTCACACCAAACTAACGGGGAGAACCCATTTGCACGACCACAGACACAGGACTATGGATAAATAATAATTTAATATGAAGAAAAGAACTAACATGAGCCAAAACAAAAAAATACGAGAGACAAAGAACTAAAAACAGATACTAACGTAAAGCAACAATCTCAGACAAGACTACAGATGACAAAACCAAGACCTGGGGCTATAGCACGAAGACAAAACACATGCACACTCAAAAGACAGTACTACAACAACTAAGACAGAGAACCAGAACTAGGACACGACAGGATACTAAATAAACCGAATAACACTAGGTACAAAGAAGAAGACAGGGGATACGAACAAACTTCACATGACCAAACCAAACCCGGAGATATCAAAATGCAGACAAACACAGACATTCCAAATACGACAAGAAAACACTTACTACAGGATTCAGGGACACTATAGAAAACGAGGTAACATTGATGACGAGCCAGCAAATAACCAAACAGAGGAAGGAACTTTAAATACACACTCAGACAGGAAATCAAAACCAGGTGCAAACACTAATGACACAAAACAGGAACTAAGACAAAAAACCAACGAAGAAGGAGGGTGAGCACGAGCGCCCTCCGGTGGTAGGAGGGCGAATTGTTACATATTCCTTCTATTCCACCCTCTGTCTACGCATTTAATGGAAATGTACAGTGCTCACCAGCATCTGACTGTACATGTCTTATGGTACAGTACAGCTGCACCTGTTAACCCACTTGTGGCCAAAACGCTCCACTTGAATCGTAATGACGTTGTTAACGGTGTAAATCATTCTCCGTGTACATCTTTTTGCCTCGGGGATTCACACGTCGCATGTTTTCCTGCACCTTTTATGTCTCTCTCAGTGTCCTGATCTTCCTATGACTCCTTCACTCGGCGCACAGAGCAGTGTACAGGGTGTAATTCAATTAAGCTCTACACAGTGTGAGAGCTGGCTGCTGGTTTTTATGGCCCATCATTCCAGTCATTCATCTACACATGGCAGAGTGGTATATTTTCAGAGCTTTAAAGACTGGCAGTTCCAGCCAATTCTGAATGTTTACCATGACAATTTCCATAGTGTCTGTAGTTCATGTTTAGCATTACCTTAGGATAGTATCTACGTGTTAACTAAGAGTAAAGACAGTATCATTCAATTTACTTAATTCATACATTTATGAATTTATTATTGGTAAATTAATGCACAAATTCATGTTTCATTGCTAGTTGTAGCTACAAATATATGTCCTCCAAAACAAAAGAGTTTGTGTTAAATATATTGTCCCTGTCTTGTGTTCGGTATCTGTGAGAATGAGACCCACAACCCACTGCACTGGGACGGGACCCTGCAGCCAGCGGACGTCTGGTGTGTGCACTAGTTTTTTCCATGTGGAAGAAACCCATGGCCAACATCTAAATCAGCCACGCCATAAATTTGTTGAGGTTATTGCAAAGCCCCTGTAGCATTCAAGGTTTGTGCAGTGGAGCCCTGAAACAGCTGGATTTACCTCCTGCACCCCACTGGCATCACCACTTCAGCACTATGGAGACATTTTTCACCATAACTACAGAATCCCCAAACAAAATAAAGGCCTGGTCTGTGAATCCCAGGGTTGGTAGTTCAAGTCCCACTTCCTGCTAGCTACATGTCAGCGTCCTTGGACAGGATGCCAAAACCCTGTAGCAGCACTGTCATCTACTGTCTGGCAGTTGTCCCAAGAGGATCGATAAAGTCAGACATTATTATTGAACATCCGGGGTGGACCACCGCTGCCTCTCCCAGCAGCAGCACACATTTCGAGGACCTCTGGTGAATTTACGCTTCTCAAACAATGTTTTTCTTTTTGCAATGAACAAAAGAAACAAAGCCATCGTAACCTTAACGTTCTCTCTTCTCTGCGTCATCCCAATCTTAATATCTGCGTATACAAGATAATCCTTACGTGGAGCAAACATTTTCAGGTTACAAGCTTCCTGAACTAAAACTGGCCACAGAGTTCAGCAGTGGTGTCTGCCTAAAAGAGTGTGTGAGCATTAAGCTTGGAATGTCGGTCTGGTGTAAAATGTGCAGGTGCTCAAATGCAAAATGAATTAGGACAGCTGGTAAGTGTGCCTGGCATCCTCTGGGGACAGAGTACAGTCATGTTGTGGGTGCAAACATCCCCCCTTTTTAAGTGTTTGTGGTCTCTGCAGGACAGTGATAAAATACAGTATGAATCATTTAGTGGCTATGCAGCATAGCACATACACTAAGAACGATTCTACCAAAAGCAATCTGTGATAAGATCACATCTTGACGGAAGCCAAGAACAGATGCCCACGCAGAAACGAGATGCCATTAGTGTTCAATGGACGACATATTAGAACGCTGCAACCACTGTGTTCCCATGGTAATACACGGCAAACTCCGTGCATGCTCCCCCCACCTATTGAGTCACTCTCACCTCCTGTCCCAGCCAGTGCTCCTCCATCATCCACTTCACTGTGCTTCTTGTTTCTCCGTCTACTCTGTCATTTCTTCACATACGAGTTTCCCTGTCTACCTGGCTATTCTGTCAACCCTGCTATATCTTTCTCACAGCTCCAGCATCACCCCCACAGACAATGGGTAGGTATCACTGTCCCCCCGTTGTACCGGTCTCTCCACTTTCCACCCCCTTGAACCGCCAAACAAATTTCTTCTATTCACTTTTTACATCTTCTCTCTTTTTCTTTTCTATTCTTTGTTCTCTGGTGTAACTATTCCATCTGCTGAAATGGTGCAATAAATGTAAAGGTTTGTACCTTAAGTTTAAATGAAAAACTCAGAAAATTACATTTCTGAGTATGTCAAGCTAATACTCCCCGCCCTAGCCTCACCCTGCGTGTTTTGTCCTCCTCTCACATTTCCCTCTCCATTTATTCCACCCATCCATCCATTTCACCTGGCTCCTCCTTTAGTTTTGGCCCCTATTCTACCAATCTGCTCACTTTCTTCCACTCTCTCTCTTGTATGTTGGTTGTGGAAAGGAGCACACTTCCTGTCTTCACGCCAACCACCTTCTATAACCTCTAAGCCCTCTGTTATTATCCTCTGACTTTCCTTTCATTCACTGACTCTCAGAAGACCTCCAGCTAAAAGGTGTGAAGGAGGAACTAAGTGCTTTCTCCTGTCTATAAACAATGTCCTTTATGCCTGCGTGGCTCTGGGCCTGCCTGACGGGAGGAGGGAAAGAAGGAACATGTCTGCAGAGATTTATCTATTGCTCAATCTCTTTGTCTCAAAATTTCTCACACACGTTCTTTTCCACCCTGTCACCTTCCAGTGAGAAAACGGCCAGCAGAGGCCTGCAAACAACAAAGAGGCAACACAGCGAGACACACCACACAGCAATGGAGTAACTGCACCAAGCACAAGCTGGATCATTGTTTAATGAGGATTTTGATATCAACGGGACAATGATTTAAAGCTGCATAACTGTGATAACTGTGCTGTTGGTGCTACAGATGGCCACAGCTTTACTTCATCATTTTCACTCTCCAATCTCCACAGCAACAGGTACAATACAAGTTGGAGCTGTCGCATATGTTTAAGAGTCTGCTTTCTGCCCCCATTCATGGAGAATCGTAAACGTGAGGTTCCTGCATGTGCGCTTATTTTAGCAATGACTGCGAATAATGAAACAGAACCAGACGCGTGTCACTAAATCCTCAGGAAAAAAAAGTGTACGCATATATCTGGCCACAGGGCTCTAGACAACAACTTTGAGGAGTAAGAACTAAGCACCAATGTATACACATTAAACAAATTAAACACAGGTCAAGGACACATAAGCAGGCAAATATAGGTTGTGCTCAAATTTTAGTAAATATTGACAATATTGACACATTCACCCAAGGGCCAGACAAGACAACCCAAGTGCAGCAGGAAAGAGCATCCATGGAGCCTCTTGGAGCCTCTTCACCTTTTCACACACACTCACACAAAAGGGAAGACTTCACTTATTTTATTTGTATTTTTCTCTGCATCTCGCTCTCTCATTGCTCCTCTTTTCATCTCCTTCTCTCTCCCTGTCCATTTCTGTATATGACTGGCTAAGGCTGGTGCCACTGCATTGACTCTGTCGAGCATTTCATTAAACTTTTTCTCATAGCTCATTCCTCTCCACATTCACTTGCCTGACCCTGAAACTTTCTTGTTTGTGTGCTCCTGTGTGTGAGTGTGGTTAGAATTGGCAATTCCCAATGTATATCTATCCATGCAATGGGGAACTGCCAGTAATGATTACAATAATGGGCCAAAAGACAGCAGAGACACTCTTGATAACCACCTCCTCGTCTGTCTACTTCTATTTTTGTCGAACCAGTCGAACCCAGGTGAATTACGCACATCCCCCATTTCTCACAGAGAAACAGCAGTTTAAGCCATCGCTATGGTAACCCATTGTCTGACTGACAGCCTGTCAACTGGGCATCAACCATCAGCCAAAGGGAAGCATGTAATCATTTCCCTTGTGATAGATGTTATGGCAATAGTGTAAAGCTTAGAGGATGTGTTCTTTCGTAACGCAACAACTGCAAATAGAACAAGTTACAAAAGACTGAAACTTAGAATGTCAATACAAGAAAGTAGCTTTCATTATGCAAAGACTTAAAGACATTGCAGACATGCTTCTCCCCCTCCCTCCCCCACAGAACCTACTGTTCCACCTCCTTCTCTTCATTACTTTTTCGTCCCTCTGTTCTTCTGAACACGAGTTGGAAGCAACAGTAAATGAAATGGCTTTACAAAAAATGAAGAGAGAAAATCACGACAATAGAGACAGAGAGTGGTAAAGAGAGAGACGTGGACTGGGCATCTCTGAAGGTGAGCAACCTCCCTGCTGGGTGACAAAGTTCTGAGCACATGCATAAACACACAGATGCAATGGGGTTAAAATCCATAGCCTAAAACACGTCTTACATTGTGTTCTATTTTTGGAATACAGTAACTCCTTGATGTCAGTTGCACTGAAAAAGCACAGCGAGGCCACAAGAGAGCACTTTAAATCCGAAAAGAGTCAAACCAAATCAGGAAGACGTTTTTTGGCTGCTGCCTGCCTGTGTGGTTTATGACTCTAATAAAGCACGAGCATTAAAGTGGGGTGTGTGGGTGTACTATCACAGTATATCAGTGCTGTTTATTAATTTATTGAGTGTTTTTGTCCACTCGTCAAATAGTGCTCCACCAAGCCAAACGCTCTTAAGGGAGAGTTATTTTCAATTTTCATCCTCCAGTGAATAAAGTTGTTTGATTTTACTCTGCTGTTAGGTTGCGTGCCACCAAGAATGTGCTTTTGTGTGAGTGGGTTTCCTCATGTACCTGATTTACAGCACTGCAGTTTGCTGCTGAGTGCGCACTGCACAGATGAGCTGCTAACATATGATTAAGCTGTAGTTATGTGACATATGCTGTCAAATTGAGGTAATTAAAGCAGGAGCTCAGCTCTGGAAGTCCCACTGAATGCTCTCTCTTCTGGACAGAGAGTCTGAGGTAAACACATCCCAAGAAGTGCCTGTAATTTCATTTCTCTGTGGATCGTGTTTAGCACGTTAACAGAAGGGGAAACAGTGACATCTGGTACAGACTGTAAAAGTATTGCGGTTATTCCTATCCGTGTCACAGCACAACAGGCGTCAACATCACCTCATGCTAGTTCATTGTCCGTGCAGCGCTACAGGAGGGCGGAGAGATTCCTCTCCAGTTCTCACCTGCTTTAAGCATCTCTGAATGTGACTATAAAGCCAGTGTTGTTGAAGTCTGAAGAGGAAATAATAGTTCAAAAAATGAAAGTCAAAGCACACTAGTGCTTTAAAAAAGGAAGCCACAACAAAAATAATTTCACGGTAATCTTTTTCCATCTTCAGTGAAGGACTTTCTTTGTGTTTAGAGAGGGGAAGCTGTCTGTCAGGCTGCCATACAGACCGACACAAAGACAGAGAGCCAGAAAGAGAGAGTGTGTGTGGGTGTGTGTGTGTGCATTGGTCAATGCTCAGTAGGGGCAGGAAGGAAACCTTTCAATAGAGATGCACTTCTGACTTCAATTCATATGACACTTTCTATCTAGCAACCAATCAACAAGCTTACCCCCAGCTGAGCACACACACATTATTCAAAGATCCAAAACTCCGCTTGGATTTGGTTTGCCCCCAGCTGTCAGCTGCTGGACTCCAAACACATACACACACACAACACACACATAGCATCATATTGCCTCTTCTAAAATGTCAGTGTTGCCATGGATACCCCCCCTTACCCCTCGATTAGAAGGGCGGTTAACTGAACTGTTGCAATTCATCACTACGTAAAGGCAAAGACTAAGAGCCAAAAAGATGACGTGGGAAAAGGAAATGAGAGAAAAAAAAAAAGCTAAACGAACTGTGAAGTTAAGATGCAATTCACCCAGAACTAGCTCAGGATTAGTGCATGTGTTTTTCAGCATGTATAGTTTTTTGTGGCTGTTGGATAAATTGATACAGGAAGGGCGGATGGCAGCGGGAACAGGGCTTCCAGACATCATGAGTGATGAATCGACCTTAGAGAATAGAGACGTGTTCGGTCTCTATGGCAGCTAATGACACAGCTATGTGCATTCACATGGGAGAATGACGACTCAAACATTCGGAGGGTGGACGGCAACGTAGGAGAGGGAGGCAAGGGCGGTGAATAGGTCTTAAGAATAAATGATGCTGGCCTTGGTTTCCATGGTAGTTAATATCAGCATACTGTAAATCTGCATTCTGTGCGTCAAACCGTTTGTTAGGAAAGAAGGGGTGGGTTAGGGTTAGAACGGACCTAAACAATGACTGTCCTCCTGTTTTAGGAACTGTACAGGCAAACAGACACTGTCTGCCAACACAAAAAAAATGTAGCTGCGGTGTGAGAGGCACCATGAAAAAAAGATGACAGACCTAAATAACTAGAGATGCTCTGGTTTGGATCATAGCATGTTACTCATTTTAATACCACAGAAGATGATTTTCCTGTCAAACCTTTTATCCCAACAGTTTAGGAAAAAGGTTTCATATTGCACTCATGGGACTCACCAATTTCACAGTCAAAGTCTAGACAAAAATAACCCAATACAGAGGAGACTGGGCCTGTATGAAGCCACTCAGACTGTTTAGGGAAACACAAGGAAGAAGAATATGACTGATTTTCTCTCTCTGTTCATATTGTCATATCTAAGAAGATTCAAGGACAGTTACTGCTGCATTGTTACAGAAAAGTGCAGTACTTAGGATTGATGAAAGATTCAGGAGAGAGTTATTTCCATAAATGAAACAAAAATGTAATTTAATAAATATCAAATAATAAATTACATAATAAACTTCAGTTTGACAACTTAATTTTATGGCTGAGTTGAGTTAAGAGGGCAATGAAGAATCTTCAAGACGCTATTGTTTAACTTTATTGACTTCATCCACTCTAAAGACATCACCAGGAAGGAATCCAGCGCAGCATCATTTTCTTATGAAGTCTGAATGTGTCCTGTGAGTCATGTCACTGAAGGACACCAAATTCTTGCTGTGGTAATTAAAGTTAAATGAATAATGCTGATGAAATATTCATGTTAGAGCCCAGAAATTCATCAGGGAGAGTAGAAAATACAGCATTTCAAATGAGTAAAACAGAAAAATTCAGTAAAACAGAATGAAGAGAAGCTTGAAAGGTGACGTTTTGCTCTTAACAGGACAGTTGAATAAGATGAGAATGAAAGATTATTGATGAGTAATTGTGTCATATAAAAATCCTCTAGCATCACGAAAGCGCTTTGCGTAGCTTTTAGCCACATTAGGTCATATGAAAGTATGAAACAGCAGAGCTCAAATACAAACAACGGCTGCTAAACACATTTTCAAAGCCTAGAGACGACACTAAACCAGCACACAGCTCCAGTGATCTCTGCTGTGAACAGCATGTATGTTAGCTGATGCCTGAAAATCATTCACAAACCCTTAAGTGATCAGTAAGCAATAATAAACACGCCACATTTTGAGTCAAGAGAAATACTGTGATTATCCAGACGCAAGAAGAACAGACTCAACAACCAGAACCAGAGGTAAAAAAAACAAAAAAAACGTGTAAGTATGAAGTTGTCTACGTTTGTAAAATTCGCAGTTCGCTCTAAGTGACAATGTCTGACTTACTCACGATGCAGTCAAGTGCTTCTCACACCCTTAAGGCATTTGCTTCATGCTGACTTTAGCATTCTTAGCACCACATTCTTCGTGTGAATCAAAAGTAGTTCCACCATGTTAAACTAGATAAATTGAAAAGACAACAAATCTTCTAAATATAAATTTCAGTCCCTCTAATCCACTGAAACTTTAATTAAGAATTTAAGACGTTGGAGCATTTTTGGAATCATTTTAAACACATCCCATTTTGCATTAGCTTCATAGTCTTTTATAATTAATCTTCACTGCTACTAAAGAATTTTCAGTCCAGCTTTTTTTGTTATGTCCAAGGTGATGCTCAGACTCGGTGCAATGTTTGGAGCTGTCCATGGTGCTGAACCTTCTCAACAGGCACAGCTTTAAGACTGTAACTAATAATATTAAACTATTTTTATTTCACTTTGTAAGAATTTAATTGACTGAAGGGATTGGGATAAAATAAGAAGTATGTCAGTGCATAGACTGGCATTAAAAATAAAATGCAGCAGCTTTTCCTCCGTCCTGTGTTCTCCCCGACTGTGCATCGCCTCGCTCCACCTTTCCATAGGCTGCCATCCAATCACATCAGCCCGTGGTTTAATCAATGGAGACATGAGTGGTCCCACTGCCTTTCATGGACCCACACACACCATGCAAAACACCCACAGTCTGAGGAAGGTCTTGTGCGGTTGCCATGGACTGGTATGAGCAAAATCTGAATATTGTGACAGGAGCAAATTTTCTATTAAATGCTGTAGAATGCAGGAGTAAGAGGGTTTAATCCATTACATCCAAGTCCATTTACACACTCTGGAGGCGACTCTGTACACATACACACACCTCAGGGGAGAGAGCACAGTAAATCACTTGGATAAAGTATTTAAACAGAAAATTCTATTTGAAATTAAAATCTCTCTGCTGTAATACAGGCTGCATTATTAAAGGTGGTGTATATGATGGGAGATATTGTTATTGTGTTGTAACATGGTGGTCTGCAGCTACACAGCCCAGCGTGCTGCAAGCAATGATTCACTTTGGCGTCTTACAGCATTATAGTCTCCCATGCTGATCCCTGTTCGCCGCGATATTAAAACCACCAGACAGATTTAATGTCCAGTCATTTGAGGTGGTCGCACTGCATCTAAACCACTACAGCCCTCACTATGAATTTCTGCTGGACTTGCTACAGACTCTCTCTCTCTCAAACACACACACACACAAACACACACACACACACACACACACACACACACACACACACACACACACAGTTTAGCTTAATGAGACTATGTGTTATTTTGGAGGCTTATTACTTAATTATTCAGTATTTCTATGGAGCATGATTACATTATGATTTCTTTTTCTAAGCTTGTTCATCTCAGACTAATCCAATCACACAGACTGCGTCTCAGAGACAGTCCGGAGTGTACAGCAGATTGCATAATGAGGTGCTTTTACTACCTTGGTAAATCTGGTGCTGATTATTCAGTGTGTAGACTTCCAGCATAGCCCGAATAAAAGGGGAAGGTGCATAGGAGCACTACACACTTTCATATAATGGAAAAGTACTAAATGTAGCATTTACAGAGAACGTGGTGTTCATGCAGGTAATACCACAAAGTTCATGAACTGTGGGTTTATAATGAATAGCCGTGGATTCGTTTAATAACCCTAACCCTACGTTTCTCTCCTAGATGGTCATCAATGCCTTTCTACACTTTCAGCATTGACTCAATTACATTCCTTTTAGGCAGAATCAAAGTGAATGGAACATTTATAACTACTCTTTAGCAATTTAAGGTCTTTTGTTGTTGACCTTGTGAGGAGAGATTTTAATTCTGTGGTAAAAGATTATACCTTGGTTTTATATTGAAACCTAATTAACTGGCTTATACAGTTTCGATCCAATCTATTTTTGTGTTCAGTGGGCACATACACCAATCAAACAGCTAACAGTTAGCTAGACAAAAACTCAGACTCAGGCAGACCAGAAGACGAGCAACCAGTCCATCAGTCAGCTAACAACACAAACAGACGGGAAAACAGAACGAGCAACAGGCGGACATGCAAGGATATGAGGTAGGCAGTCTGTTCAGAAGAAGAAGAGAGGATAAGTATTCATTGTACCACCCACAAGTTTGGACAGAACCATCAACACACTGGGAGACTGAGATGCCTGCAGAAAAAATAAAAATCACTGAACTAACTAACAAAATAAAACCACACAGTACCATCTATGCTGTGACTGTGTCTATATGTGAATGTAATGTATGATGGATGAAAACATAGGTCTAAAAATAAGCACAAATAGTTCAGCATTGCTGAATCCTAAAACAATGAACAGTTGTGGTTCTAGTTTGAATGCGTCACCTCCTGCTGGACGTCCCATTCCTTTGTACTCGCTTCACAAAATGCCAGTATTCTAAATAAGACACTTGAGATGCAGGTTGTTCACGGTCCTCAAACAAGAGACGGAAGAAACAAGCACATAAATTTAGCCTACATGCACACAGAACCCAGATAATAGACCTACAGAGATTGGGACTTTAAGGGATGACAGTCTGCATATCAAACGACACTGCACAGCGCTTATATCAGTACAACCACCTTCAAAGAGGAGCACAGTCACACTTACAAGTGGTGTTCATATCCACATGGCTCTCTGAGGTAAGATCCTGAAAAAAACGCACTACGGCCACCGTAGTACAACAGATGTGCAGCCATTTGACTGCTTGCCTGAAACATCTTAACATCATTCACTGCCTCATCCAAGTCTGAGCTACTGTTTCCCCAGAGTGTGTGATGTAATTAACTGATAACCCAACAGTTCTGGATTGTTTAAGCTGCTTTTTAAAAACCACCAGGTTTAGTTTGTCTTAAATTGAAAACACTACGGTGCAAAAAGTTTATAAAGTTCTGTAGAGAGACATTTTGATATAATGTTTGTTATTAATTAACCCTTGTGCAGCCTTCAAGGTTGTTAAAACTTGAAAGTTGAAACTTGGGGGCGCTCTAAGCTCAAAAACCACACAAGGGTTGGATAAAACAGCGGCAGACAGACGATAAATCACAACACGCTTCATCTAGATGAACGGTTGGATGAACTTGTTCATCAGAAGACCGACGCTTGTTCATTGCTTGGATGTAACACCCACAAAGGCTGTTTTATCCAACCCGTGTGTGTGTGTTTTTGAGCTTTGGTTTACAGTCGGGTCATTTTGACCACTCGAAGGCTTCACAAGGTTGGTCCTGTTATTGAGGACCAACACAGCTAAGGGCTGCTCAGCCTGCCGTAGCATGAAGCTCCTTCTGGGGATTCAATTCAATCCTCGTTAATTTTAGGTGAACCAAAAGCCACTGCAGTCACTTATGAATGTGCACTTATTTTTGCCCTTTTTTGGCATGGGTCGTTTTATTTGTCCACAAACAGTCAAATCAGATGAACATAAACATTTCACACAGTACTATGCTGGTTTATGCAGCAGGTGATAACTCTTGCCCTGTTAGTTTGTATTCTCCTTGTTGTTTGAAACATTTCTGGCAAATTTTGTAAATACATTTAAAAAACGTTGGTGACTGACATAACATAAACTCATCAGTGCTCCTCCTGACTCTGTGAGCATCCAGTTAAATACAGCTAAGTCAAAGAATCTCTAACAGATACTAATGGTTTCATTTAATGTCCAGTGGGGCAAGGAGGAGAGTGACGGCAGAACAGCCTCGTCACAACAATCACAATCAGCTTCTGCCCTCTTTCTTGATTCTGAATTCGTATAATGTGTATAATGACGTCTAAAGAATTAGTTCATTGGTGAGAGTCAATGACTAACATACTGTACATAAGCACAATGACCAGTTCATCATCTCCTAATACGATACTGCCCGTCCTAGCCCGATTACCAGACTACTACCTACTACTGTACTTCACTCCACACTGAGGACATAGACGAGTATGAGTCAGTGCTGACATTTCTAAAAAGCTATTTTCATTCTTACAAAGCGTCAAGATGAAAATAATACTTCACAAACGCTTGTGGATGACTATCAAACACACCAACAACTTCTCTAATTAGCCACTTACACGCTGTAGTTCAGGAGAAGGTCTGTGACGCATCCTCTGCACTGTCAGTTTAGTCATTCCTCATGCAGAAAACCAACGTGCTGCAGTTTGCAGTATGCAGGATTAAAAAGCTTACAGCTTAAAAGTGAATGTGTCCCTGACAGCTGAATGGCTGTTGAACATGGTCAGGATTAATGGTTTCAATATTGTATGTGGAAGAAAGTGAGTACACATGTTGCATTTGATGTTTTCTATTATTTTTAATTCATATGGAAAACTAATTGATTGACGGTTGGTCTCAGGCTAAATGTCCACACATTAGCATAGTAGGGATAGAACAGACATCTGCAGTAGGTTGATATTCAGGGAATGCATGTATTGTTTGTATGGTTTGAAAACAGCTGAGGTGTGGGCATGAATACTAAATAAATTACGCCATTAAAACTTGAATGTGGACAAAGGCAAAGTATAGTTAGTAGATCCAAGGTTTACTCTGACCTATGAACATGAAATGTAAAAAAGGAGGATAGAACAGGAACTGTGTCACGACCCAATATGAGCATCACACCAGAGTGTCCGGCAGCAGAGAACTACTTCTCCACTGCTCCTTTAATAAGCCTCTTCTTGAAGATTCAAAGAAACTAAACCACTTGGGTTGTTTATAGCTAAATATATAAAAACCTTTGCAGCTTTGAGGGGTGCTGGGCGTCCTCTAATGAACTGCGTTGTACTGTATATCTTCCTTCTTGCAAACATAAAATTCCCAGACTTAATAAACAGACTAAGATTAAAAATTCAGAAGATTTGCAAGACTAAACGAAAAATACGGCGAAAACAGGGAAGGACTGAATAATAA
Organism: Macropodus opercularis; assembly: GCA_030770545.1. Lineage (NCBI taxonomy): Eukaryota > Metazoa > Chordata > Actinopteri > Anabantiformes > Osphronemidae > Macropodus > Macropodus opercularis. The sequence goes on along the minus strand of CM061097.1, from coordinate 5,204,014 downwards.
CCAGTCCAGTGGTGATAGTCAGGGAGCAAGCATCCTACCTTCTTGGACAGCCTGGAAGGGATTATTCCCATCAACGAATTCCACAGAGATGGTGATCTTCTCTGTCTCCAAGATCTCATTGTTCAAATTGAGATCTGCCACAGCAAGGCGAAACACTTCGTCATCTTTCCGTGCTGACTCATCAAAGATGGCGCCTGTTGAAAACAAGAAGCACAAAGAGATGAATGACGTTATTATTCAGTACAGGTGTCTTTAAGCAGAAAAGAAAAGATCAGAGGGAGCAGACAGTGCTGGGCCGAGAAGCTCTGTCCCCCACATGGTTTGATTTTACAGCAACCTGAATCAAATTATGGCTTGATGACGCTAAACAGTACAATACACAAAGACATTCATCACAATCATCTTCATCAAGTTGCGGCATAGCTGATAAAAGCAAACTGACGTTTACGAAGATTAACGTCTCTACGTTTTCATCGACAATAATACTGTACGCATGGTTTTTTTGATATGTAGATCTTGATGTGAATAATTTTCTGCTTATGTCAAGTAATGTACAGCATTTACTAGTGAATCAGGACATATGAGTATGAGACGGACAAATGACATGACTGGATCTAAAAAGATCAAACATTGCTGTGAAAGTCAGTGACACGTGAACACATGAAAATCTACTGTAGAAACACATCATTTCCACCTCTGTCTAGAAATGTGTTCCTACTGTACGTATGTAGACATAGAAAGTTCCAAGTGATTGCATATTCATTCTGCTAACAAATCTCTCTACAGGAAATCTCAGGGGATTTGGAAGAGAATTTTATACTGAAAGCTTTGGTAACGACGTGTTATGTATGAATAAAGGTGGTTTCAGGTCATAGGCTAAAAGTATTTAGCCTATGAACTGGGGCCGAGCTCCAAAGAAAAGCTTTAAGATTGAGAAATGGGTCAACATCAGTGCTCATTCCACGCTGACACGGCCCAAGGGCACAATGACTCATCCAAAATGGTTGTTGCACAAAAGGGAAATGGAAAAAACAAGAGAATGGTGAGTGCCAGTATCTGTTTGGGCAGATAAGTCCACAGTAGTCTATGCTAAATTAGTCATAAAACACACGTCAACCTGCAGTGTTGCTGAGACAGGAGAATTAGGCAACATGGGGTGTTGTCTGGCTGGTACAGATTTGGTCTTTGCTTTGGTCTGTTACACACAATTAACTGTGTTATCTTTTTTTCTCTTCTTTCTTCCCTTTTAGCGTCTTTTTTTTCCCCGACACAGCTTATCCCCTGAATCCACTGGGCTACTAATTGTGTAAGCCAGTGCGGTGAAGCACTGCTAACTGAATTTCACTGACCAGAAAATAAGCCTCATATTGTATAGTGTGTCCATGGGTGAGCCACAGGTTGCAGCTTCCATTAATAAGCAGGCCGGCTGCATTGGCTGAGGGCTGTTTTATACCATTTTTAGAACACTGTTACTGTAATTGGTCTTGTGTAGTTCAGTGAGTGGAGTCTGCTGCTAATACTGCAAGGTTATGTTTGGAATTCCAGTGTGTAAAGGTATATGTCTAGTATATGTATTTTTGCTGTATACTGAAGGACATATTTGGACTGAAGACAGTTTAGGAAAAGCGTGCCACCTGCTTCTGTATTAAAAGGTCTCATGAAATATGTATCCTTCAATAAATGGATCCCTCAGAACTGGTTAACCGTGAACACACCGCACTGATTGAGCCGTGGCTGTTATATATAATAATGCGGCGCTAGAGAGGAGGAGAGAAACAGACGGACGTGATAGAGAGTAAAACACAGAGACTCAAACTATTAGCAATGAATTATGAATGTTGGAAGATGGAAAATGATTTGTACATATTTGAAACTGTAGATCTTGAGACACCAGGGCTTGGTTGTGTCTAGAGGGCAAATGCACAGAGGGAGGAAAGTATTGAAAGAAAAAATGCAGCTGGGAAAAAAAATAACACTATAATGGCTCCTTTAATCTTGGCTTTCACAATGGAGTTGCCATAGTAACCTCACTCATACTTCCAGACATTATTTAAGAGCTGAACAGTGCAGTACAACACTGTGTTTGTATACGGGTTGTTCTATTCACTCTTAGAAATATCCCACCAGCCATGTTTTTCGGGTCTAGTGACCACAGCAGTCACAACAGGATATTAAAATAGAGTCATATTTGTCATCTTACAGTTAATATTCCTCGCTGGTTTTCGCGTCCTCTTTTCTTTAATGTGTGTTTGAAAGCCGTGGCACACGCACACTGATTTCTAGCTACCTGAACTGCATGCAATTAAAAACTACACTCTCGAGTCTGGAGATATTAAGAGCACACAGTGAAACAGATGTGGAAAAAAGAGAGAACAATAGCGAGACAAACTTCGATACACGTGACTAAGCATCTGTGAAAGTGGTTTCACTCCATGTATGGCAAAATAGTCAATGAACAATTTCACCAATGCGTTTGTAACCACTGTGCAGAGAAGGTCGGGTTCAGAAAAAGAGAATGTGTATGTATCAGTACATAAATAAACAGATAAATAAACTTGGCACATGTATCAGAACATATAAAAGGTACAAATGGCTTGAGTTTGGCTTCTTACATGTACAGTATTGAGCATTTTTATAAGACACACATTTATAGCTAAGACTCCAGTGAGGAGACCTTTTATAGGTCTGATCCTAGAATGACCTGTATATCAAAAATGCATCAAAGGGAAAATGCGATTAAGATCAAAGCGCGATCTGCCACGCACTGCCTGCACCAGCATCACTGCACGCTGGTAAGCGAACACGCGCGACAGAGAGAATCCTGTTGCTGCTGCTCTTCCTCCTTCCCAGTGATAAGATTGTGCACAAGCCAAACGTCACTACTGTACATAAATCAAGCAGGGAATAAAAGCACTGAATCTTGCTTTACACAGACGCCCCAAGGGCAGACACACATACAGTACATGCACCAACTTACCCTGACTCACAGGTACACACACACACCCACACCCAGAGTTTGGGCAGTGGCATTAAATCACCAACATAAAAACAGCAGTATCAACAACACTAGTGAATTTGAATGCGCGCAGCATCCAAAAGTAGAAACCTTAAATAGTTTGGCAGAGAGCTATTGATCAAATGTCTGAAAGGGGTCAAGTCTTGGTTTTCATTTTCTAGTTTGTTCACACTTATAAAGAGGCGATGAATAACGTGTTTGTCTACTCAGTAAGCTCAAGTAAGCACTTGAAATGGATGAAAGATGCAGGAGAGAAGAGGGAAAGTTGAGGTTGAGCATAAGAAACCAATAAATCTAAGAGTTAATCACTAAATAAGTCTCTCACTGTGCTACAAACCAGTACAGTAATACAGCAGATAGTATCTGACTGACATTTTCACTAACTACCAATGTAATAAACTGAAAAAGGAAATTTAAAAACGCTGTACATCAACCATCACCATCTGTTTCTCCTTTGACTGTTTTATAATCTAAACACATAACAAAATATCTTTGATATTTAATATTGAGGAAAGGGACCAAAGTATCTAAATCATCGACAGCCTAAATCTAAAACATAATTGTGTGTGAAAAATGGAAAGGTATGATGAGTTAATGAGTAAATATGTGCCCGGCTGCTCCTCCTTGGCTTTTCATATCAGGGGTCAACATGAGTGGAAGCGTTGGGGCAGAGTGGGCGGTCACCTCAGGGGCCCCCTATCGACAGCTTCTACTTTGACTAGTATTAACAGATTGCACTCAAAACTGAGCTCAGAGCAGTAATGGCAACCTCGCTCGTGGTGTGAAATATAAACCGGCATAAAAACGTATCAACATAACTTCTCAGGCAACAACTCACGACTGGTGAGGGAAATACGATGTTTACCTTGGTTATAAAGATGCCAGTCAGTCAGCTTTGTTTCATCTGTCTGTCTGTTGACCACCGTGTGTGATGTGGTACTACAGTAACTAGACAGTGCCCTTGGCCTGTTAAGCACCGTGCTGTCAATCAGCTGTCACCCACTCTAATGTAACACATTTACAGCATAATATATGGGATACATTGGCTATTTCACAGTCCTGAATGATGTCTTTATTCAACGGGAATGGTCCACCTCTGTGCAGAGTCTAGCTCCACCCTAGGTCAAAACAGACCCTCACTACACCTCCAGTACAGACATGCCAGCTGCTCTTTGAGGCAGGGTTCAAGCGTAGCAGAGCTGTCAGAATGAATGTTTAACTATTAATAGTATGTCAGCATGTTAACAGCAAACTAACAAACAAATTAGGATAAATCCACCTTCATTTTTGAGCCCCAGGTCTTTACATACGTCACCTTATGCTTTGTGAGGCAGTAGGGGGCTTTAAAAGACAGATGGCACCACCGTCTCTGGACAAAACACTCCAGACTTGTAGCTAACAGACTCCAACACACAATTTTACTTGCTGTGCAAAAAGGCAAACTCCTCTTGATACAGTACACGGAAATTCTGCTTTGTAGGTACGGTATCATATTTGCATGCTAGAGACTCCACCAGGAGCGATGTCAGACGTCTAACACAGGGTCGTAGCGTGTGGGGCACAGGGCGTCTACTTTCCATAACTGCGACACGAGGCCAGGGGGTGTAAATATGTGCTAATATGCTACTTAGCATATAACAAAGTGATGCTGAGGCTGTTGAAATACTACATGCCATAATTAGTATAATTACGTTTCAAATATATTCTTAAGTATATTAAGTAAAAATAAATCAATGCTACATTTTGTCTAATTCATTGGTGCGGGATGAAACATAATCTGATTCCTGGATGCGCACATCCATCATGCGAATAAGCAAAAACATTGGTCGAGGGACAAGTCAGATCACCAAGGTCACTGCAATTCATCATCTGTTTAATGCCAACCCATCCTCATACTGAACGGTTTCTAAACCAGTCCAGCAGGTCTGGAAACATGCTTGAACTCTCCTCAAACTAAACTACTACTAATCGCTAAAAGCTAAACTAAAGAGCATAGAGGCAGACCAAGGCATATTGTTTAACACATAAAACGCAGTTCAAATTCCTTATTAAATGAACAAATTAGGACGGCACATCATCCAAAGCAGAGTTATTATGTTCCCACACTCTGTAAAGACCCAGTAATTAAGCCAGCTCTTTCTCAGGATAAGCGTTCGGCAAGTGTGAGGCATTGATTGTTAAGAATGATTTTCTTTATGGGCAACATGAGGTCATGGAAAAAGATGTTAAACAACAAAAAATGCCTCACAATCCAACGGACAGTTGTATCACCTCAACGGTTCTCTGTACCAGAATCCTGGTCTTTCATTGTCAAATCCTACAGAGGAGCACGTTCTCCTTCCTCTCACCTGTTGCTGAAGTTGCAGCTGATGACAGTAATATGACAGGAACACTGGCAGACTGACAAGGATAATGACTTTGGAGGAACACACACACACACACACGCACATGTGATATATCGCTGATTTGTGACAAGGCTGGACCTAAGAGATGCCGTATCAATGTGATGATGAAAGCACGGTGGCAGCAGCACTGAGTGATGATGGTGATGTACAGGGGAGGTTATCGTCCTGGGTGTCAAATGTCCACAAACGCACACGCTCACACACACAGACCTGCAAACACACCAACAGGCCGTTATTTACAGCAGCAACGTGAGCGGGGCAGACAACGTAGAGTGCGTGCTTGCTCACAGGAGAGAAGCACATGAAGAATATGAGAACAGTATATCACGCTCTGCTCGTGCAATTTACCCACTTTATCCATTTTTGTGTGTGAATATGATACCGAAGGTCAGTTTACGCACTACGCAGCGACGCGCTGTAGCAGAGGTGCTGATGCAGCAGTAGATAAACACAGATACTGAATCATCCCCGACAGTATCTGTTTACATACACAGCCTCAGTCTCTCAGATTTCAAAACATGAACAAGCCATGTCGCGAATATTTCCTACACAGTCATGATTTTGTTCATGAGAAGGCAGAGCTTTGCATAACGTAGGTACAGTACAGTATGTGGAGAGACACTAAAAGCAGCATGAATGTGTCTATTAAGTCACACATTTCAATGTGCTGTGGCCGGATGCACGAAACACGCCTGAGCTGGCTGTGTCCACCTTTGTATTAATGAGGACATCTGTGCCTTTTTTTGCATCGCGGCCGTGTAAATTAATTTGCTCCATTGTTAAGGAGCCAAGCAGCCAGAAGAACTTGTCACAGTTCAGCAGCACTCCAAGCGCTTTGTCGCACAAAGCTGTGCCAAGGTCAAAGCCGTATCTCGCTCCCTGACTCACCGATTCCCCTTCGCCTTGTGAAGACAGAACTCAGGCCGACTGTTTCCCTCCACCGCAGAAATCCAGGGCTTTGTTTCCACCCACACATAGGAACATACTTTGAGTAGGTGGATGATTTGTTTCCTGTCTCCATTCATTAGCCAGTGGGCAAACACAATTTGAAAATAAGCAATTCATCTAAAGCGTAAATCTAAATTTAGATTCTACTCGGGTGCATCTGACAAAGTAAAGGTTGGACAATTGACGCTTGACCATTTTCAGATGGTTTGTTTGTCTTGCAGTCAGCTCCTTCACGTCAGCTGCTGGCTGGTTTTGGCCGGGTCCAGTTCGTCTGAAACCACAGCTGACTCAGCTCCAGTCCGGCCCGGCTGGTCTGGGATCTGAAAACAGTAGAGCTGGTGGCAGCGAGCCAGATGTAGGACCGTGTCTAAGCTCCAGCCAATGGATAAGTAAATATTAATTAGAGGCATGGCGACGTACTGCACGACCCGGGCTGCACATCCAGCGGACCCGTGTCCTGCTGACAGAGTCTGTGTAGTAATTATTGCATTTTGCTGGTCCTGCATGTTCTTTCATATTAACATGCTTGATAAAAAAAAAAAGTCTCTGCAGCTTTTACCTTCACTATCCCTCTGCACATTACCTTGCCCCCACTTTTAGCCTTTCCCCTGCTTTCTCTCTCCATCTGTCTTGTACCCTCTCACCTTTGTGTAATATAACCAACCAGCCTCATTCTCTTTGTTCTGCTTCATAGTTCTGTTTCACCTACTCATTGCTCTACTCTTCTCCATCGCTCCTTTGCTGTGTCCTTGTTCCCTTTCTACTCACTTTCCTTTTCTCTCATTCATCTCTACTTCCCTCGGCTCTTGCTCCTCCATTCCCTCCCTCCACTTGCTATCTCCCTAAGCACCACTTAACTCACTTTCCCCGCTCTCTGCCCTCTCCTCGGCAGCGCCCTCCATCTTTGTTCAGATGCGATGCCCTGTGTGACATTTAATCCACATTAACCTCCCCTGGCTTGGAGGGCCTCAACATTTTTTGTGTGGCTATATTTCTGGGTGTATAGGTGAGCGAAATCAAGTATGATGTCAAACTAGCTTTAAGAATTAGCTTCTTGTTGGATTTATTAAAGAAATGCAGTTTCCCTAGCCCTCAGGCTTGCAACATTTTCAGATAACCAGACCAGCCTCCACAAATACTGCACGCATGCCATTAAAACTAACGTTATCTTAACTTTCCTTTAATGAAACACACGTCGGGCGAGCAGTTGTGCCATGAAACGGCTGTTCTCTGCTGGTGTTTAACAGCCTTTTTGCGTTTGTGCTAAATTTTCAAAACATAAAACCCAAAGGGACAACAACAAGCACATGCTGATGTCATGAGGTTCTGGGCATGAATACGCAGATTTTAACCTGCACTTTCATCAAGATTAGCAAAACGTAAAAGTACATTTAGAGGCTTAAAGGCCAAATAAATAGGCATTACAAGGTTATGGATTACTCCTGTCTGGGCTTAGAAGTTATTGCAAGTCAGTAGGAGAAAAAACTGAAAGTCTCTTTAAAATGCTTTACGTGACCAAACGGTGGACCGTTATGTAAAGTAGGTTTCAGTAAGAGGAAAAACAACAAAGCTGTTAATGTCAAAGAACTGTGTTTGTAGAGAGACTGAGGAGAAGAAACAGAATGATTGAATAAAGAAAAGACGTAGAGAGGGCATACATAACGCAGATAAAAAGAGCAAAAAGGGTGGGGGGTTACTTTTCCGTTTGTTAAAAGTGTAAACATACCAAACCGTTCGGGAAACCTCAAATCTCCTTTTCAAGCTAGAAGCCAGTCTTTTAAAGCACCTGGAGTCTTTAAGCTCACTCTCCTGATTAGTGCTGAACATTTCTGAGGCTTTTGCCTAAAGCGCTGGTAAGAGGCTCCAGATTTGTACACATCATAAATGTCATATTATATTTCAGGGAGGAATGGATTTTGCAGGATCTCCCTCTCTTGCCCTCCTTTCCTTCCAAACTCCGTCCTCTTCAACCCTGTGTTATCAAACCAGTTCCCTATATTTAACTCAGAAACTTCTCAAGTCCCCTCCTCTTTGTCTCTCTCCCTCATCTTCTTCCTCCTTTATCTGCTCTCCTTCATACTTTTCTCTAATTCCATCACACAGTTCCTCTCTTCCTGTTCCTCCGTCTCATCTATATATTCCAAGCGGAGACGGGTCCTCGGCTTCAGACACTTTTCTGACACCGTCACGTGCAATCCTCTGCACACTCATCCTTTCCTCCCTCCCTCCGTTGACTCCCACCCACCACCCTCTTAAGTTGTTTCCTCATCTCTCACCCCTGTTTGCTCTTCCCTCCCGTCCGCCTTGCCCTCTCCACCCGTCACACCGTCTAGAGGGGCTTCTGTTCACCATTACTCAAGCAGTTCAGGGGCTAAATAGTCTCTTTCCTGTCTTTACCGATTCCACTGCAGTCCTGCTCCAGAGCCAGGATTAAAAGTACATTTCCCTTCTGGTTTCTACTGTGCAGCAGTACTATACAACACTGTGCACACAAATGCACACACAACTGAACACATTGGTTTATAGAAGAAAAAAAAAAGAGAAAGCAAGACAAACATGACCATTTTCATCATAAATATGCCTCCTCTGACCCAGTAGCTGGCAGCGATGGCTCTAAATAACCACTAAACAGATGACCCATGATCGATACAGCAGTACTAATGCATCATCAGTAATGCTCTGTGTCTTATCTTCTTTCCCTTTCATTAACTCAGCCTTAGTAATTTATTTTTTTTACACTGATCCATCCACCCACTCGCAGTAGAGCAGCCTTTACTCCTGTCGTCCGTATTCTAAACACTTTCTCTGTCTTTCTCTCTTTTTCCGCCTGACACACTTTCTCTCCTACCGCCCCTCACTATCCCTTCATATTCAGTGCTTTTAAACCCTTTTTCCCTCAAGACCCTTTGCTTGGTGCATTACCGTCCCTGTGGAATGCCCTCTGCTGCAAACCTGCACCCACCTTGCTCATAGTAATTACTAATATGCATTCAGCCATACTGCTGACGTGTTAAAGAAAATAGGACACGGGCTGTGTTTTCATTTGGGGTCAGGTGGTAATAATGGGATTCCAGTGACTACTAGCGTAGCATTTAGTTCCATTACAGAGACCAGACATCAGTCATAATAAGCAGATGATGAATTACTAGAAGAGAGGTGGTGTTGGGCGCATACAGTAACATAACACATGAAAACCTCAAATTATTTCCCGTGGGCTACAAGTATTTATATTAAGTTTATGGAGGATAAAAAGGAGCATTTATGATATTACCTGATACGTTTGAGTATTTCAGATGTATGGCTCCTCCCATTAGGGCTCTCACACTTATGTAACAACAGTGGCTGATGTAAATGTGACAGTTTGATGCCTTGAACCTCATTTTGCAGACGTAAACGAACTACAATGTTACTTCAAAGTTTGTCAGCCATTTTGATTGTTCTGCATAAATGTGGTCAGAAATGTGTTTCAACATCACCCTTGTTAAATGCTGGTAAAAATGAGTTAACCTAATGCTTTAAACGGATTGTCTGCGATGCGCACAACTGTTCAACGATGTCCTCCTGGTGGACTCATGAACTCCTGCATTCAGGTCCCTGGCATTACCTTTGGGTTGACAACATGTCTTGTTCGTGATGTGATCCATTTGATTGCTCAACTGCATCCAGAGGTTTGATTTTCCCTTTTTATGAATAACATCAAAATGAGACATTTATGTTTAAGTTAATTTTATACCAAAAAACATGAGGGCGGGCATCAGATTCTGCATTAATAAATAAAAAAGGGTTCTTGATGTAACCTGGAGTGTTCTTGCAATATGAAGCAACATTTACAGCTAATCATGCAAACCAATTGAGAACAGAGGTGAGAAGTGGGAGAGCTCAAACCAAAGCAGTTAAATAAGGGTTGTTTGATGTGAAACACGTCTGCAAAACGTAAACTGAAGAAGTCAAAAACATATTTATTACAAATGGAAAAAAACCTGAAAGTTGAGTAAGATATTGGTCAGTCATTTGTGGTCATTGATGTCAATCATTGGTGCTTTGAATGTTCGTTTATCAGTCGATCGCAGAAGAGACACTCAGACAAACTTGGCCAGAACTTGCCAACTGCCAGCTAAACAGCCAACAAGCAGAGTTCATTTAAAAGCCAGTACATCAGCAGAACTTCGCCACACACACGCACACGCACACACACACACACACACACAGCTCCAAGTGACTGTTGTTTTATTCATCATTGCAGTAAGGTGGGTGGCCCTCGGGATTCAATACCCACCGAGAGGAGGTCATGAGGTTTACGCGTTTGGGTGCATGTCTCTGTATAGATGGATTTATTTCAGTGAGTTCAATATGTATTTAAAGTGTGTATGAGTGAATCACTCAAGAGAATGTATATCATAAAAAATAATCTAGATAAATATTTATAAAATCCTCTTTGCCTTATAAATTATATTTACCACCTCTGCACTATAAACAAAGCAAATGATGATACAAATCAACAAGCTGTTGATTGTTGACACTGATTACACTCATCAGACCATGAGAGAAACGCAGTAAAGGCTCCTGTTGTACCGTAACACAAGTCAGGGAGAGAAGAGTTGGTAACAAAAGGCATCAGCTCAGCAGCTAATAGAGAGCTAGAGTACGCGGGTACCGTGGCAGTAGCTTGACTATTTACAGCGCAATATGCAGAGCTATACTGCGATGTCTACTACTACTATATGTCCAGATAAAACCTAAAACACAATAAGCTTACGTCACCACCTGCCGCAGTCCAGTAAAACATGTATAAACCTAGTTAACCTACAGTGAGCAGTAAACACAGACACATGAAAACGTGGTGTCAGCAACACTGTCACACTGCAAAATAGTATAATAACATCAATCAATGCTAAAATTACACGGTTTATATGAAAATGTGTATGTTTGTTAAATTGACTTTGTTATTTCAGTATTTCAGGTTTTGAATTTGTTTAAGGAGATAAATCTCTAGTTTCTGCAGATAATGGAAGTATGTTGTACGAAATGTGGAATTAAACCTGTATAATATTGCTAATAAACCTAAAAACATGTGTAAAATGCCACTGGACGTTATACTGTACAAGCACTTGAACCAGCTTTACCAGCTCAGGAATCAGCAGCAAATCCTGTTCAGCTAAAAATAATCACGTAAAGTGAATATGTTTCAGGTCGAGGTTAGCTCGCATGGTTTCATATTGCACTTAAGCAGTGAATATTGTAGTAATATCGTAGTAATTGTTATTAGGTTTGTTGGATAAAAAATGCTGCACAGTCGCTAAAGGTCACAAAGTTAAAGCATGAAAGCAACTAAAGCAGCTGGTGTTTGATGGTGACAGAGGCATCCTCACTGCAAGAAGGTGTCCATGAAGCTGAAGTAATACAGCACTAATGTCACGGTCTGTGCATCGGACTCTCTCTGCAGCCAAGAACTCTCCTGGAATATGATTGATTTGAACATGAATTTATCGTGGGCTACTTGTAAGCGTTGAATTTCACACCTTTGCATAATCACTGTGCAAAGATCTGATTCCGAGCAACGGGTGCCCACACTCTGACAGACTGTTTAGTTCATCAGCCTGTTTGATTACATGAGCGTCGTCCCAAAGGGATTTTTCATCCAATGAGTTTAAAAACAAATCAGCTGCTGAATGAAAGTGGAAACTCAATTTCTTACTAAGCAGTCAGCTTTGAGTCCACCCACTGAGTGGTTTACAGCTGTAACACACTGTTGACGGATCTCTAGAACTAAATGGTGTCATCCTCATTGCGATGCTTGTTTTTATTTGCAGGTGGGTTTTGTTTCGGTCCTCTTGTCTAGTGATTTTATTTACGCCTATTAGGGCTCTGTGTTTGCATGTACTGGCCTAAGAATGTCTGTATGGAGAAAACAGCCTAGACTTGCTGCAGATCTCGCCCAGGAACAGTGTTTGCAGTTGGATGTATTTCATCTTCTAGCCTTAAGTTGTTCTTTAACACATTATCACCATATACCACCATGCACTGCTTTAAAAATGTAACCGTAACCTTTTCTCAAGAGTACGTTTCTACTGACTTAGTCTCTGTGGTGCATATTTTACACAGGTAATTTTACTTACATGCTTGGGGAGTAATAGTAATTTAGTTGTGTGCAATTTCCCTGTCCACTCTGAGCATTTAGTACCAGGAAAGACACGAAGATGTTGAGCACTGAGTGCATTGATTCACTGCATCATGTGAATAGGGGTTTACTGGAACTACTGTATGTACCTGTACAGTTGGGAAATGATGGGATGAGACAAATGACTCTCGTGAAACTCCCCACAGAGACCTACTGGAGAGATTTTGTTGCTTATGGAATAAAAGGAACGAGATGTAATTTTGTTACTAGATCACCTGGTAAATCATTCACCACTGCCCACTTATAAAAACATTGAGAAAACAGGAGAGTATTTTCTGTGGTAAACTGGGAAACAAAACAATGCAATAATGTGGCCACACCTCATGTGTAGTAACACACATACATTGAGGAGAGAATGTCTTAGTGTGGGAATAATAGAAAATATACTCAGTAAAAAAAAAAAAGTAAGGAGCACAAATGCCCAATCCTATAATGCTATTTCATAATTCAGGAGATAATCATGATACACGGGCTTTTCTGAAACACTGCCTCTTAAATAAAAATAGCTGCAGAAAGCACAACGGGGAAAAAACAAGCACGCTGTTACTGCAACAATCGAGAGAATTATGTTGGAGGCATATTCATTTTGAGATTAGTCGATTTCCAAAGCAATCTGCTGTGCAGCACATGCAAATTAGTCCAGGAGGTTTGGATTTTCACTTCCAATCTGGTTTACCAATCTGTTTCGAGTCAAAGTCTTCCATCACATTCAGATCTCGTCTTTTAGGGAAGCTTTCATGAAGTCCTTGACATATTACCCACAGGAAAGTCCAATGATGTGCAAAAGATATGCTTGCACAAAGATCCAAGCTTAGCGAGGATGGTCAGAAGAGTTGGACATGCTGATGACAAGTAGCTGAAGCTTTTTTACCTTGTGTCCAAGATACCCAGGATGCACACTGCAGAAGAACTCTGGGGTTATGGGAGTTTTTGAGCAAATACCTGCAGATTTCACTTCTAGTCTAAGCTAATGATATTATGAACAACCTATCGCTTATGTAGTACATACAGTATAGGTTGTTGCAGCACAACACAATGAAGGTAGGCCTGGATGATAAAACAAGCTCCATCTAAGTTGAATTCCTCTGAAATCGTTCTTTATTGAACAGTCGAAACCTCACATGGAAAAAGGCACTTACGCTTTCTGCACCTGCACGATCTAATTCACATCTCTGCCTCACATCTACTGATCAATTTATTAGGTTAATTCCACTAATGTTACCAATAATAGTAGAAAAATCTATTTCTCTCCCCATTTCCTTTCTCTGGCTCCCACTATGAAATGTAATTCCAATTAGCGACTAATTGGAGGATTAGAAAACCAAGGCATCAGTATCAAATATTTAATTAAACTGTAAGGGACAAAGTGTGCAACTCTATCTACTTTATGTCCCCCCAGACATGGCTGTAATTAGAGAAAATGAGACTTGACTCCATTTTTGTGTGGTCAACAGAATAGTAGGTACCAGTACTTAAAAGAATTGACAACTGTATAGTGGCTACTCGGTTCTTTACTCTAAAACCTGAGCTGTTGAAGGGGACTCTCAGCCATTCGTCCAAGGGCACTGATACATGTACAATACGCTTGGTAAAAAGTCAAAAATAATATACACATCATCATTTACTCTCCTACAAGCTGAAGGTGCAGCACATGGTGGCAGTGGAGAGAAGGCAGCCGAGAAAAGAGGGGAGAGAAAAAAACGGTACGATGGCGAGAGGGAAAAACAGGCTGATTGCCAGGGAAAGATTTATTTGTCCGCTGGTCTCCTAAAGGATGGCAAACTATAACTCATGAGCTAGAAACACATGGCACAAGCAAGAAATTCACTTTATGCACAGTAGTAGTTGTTTTTTTCTTACCAACCTTTCAAAATGACCAAGTGATGGGGGTGAAGCACAGAAGCGTACAAGAAAGAGGAAGGGAAAGCTGTTCCAGACACATTATTAAAAACAGATGACAGGAGTGAAAACGCTTTGGAAATATGGAGGGGAACACTGGAAGAGGAAAGCACAGCGTGGCAAAGAGAGCTGTGGACAACTGAAACCAAAGAGACAAGTATGGAGTAAGAGAAGGAGGCAGGAGTCTGGAGTGTAACAAAGCAAACTGGGGAAAATGCCCCGAAATTATTCAACTCCAGTGAAAATGTCACTGTGAAGAAATTGGTCTCAACGTTCAACTTCTCCATCCAACCCCGACATTTTCCACACTAAGGCAAACCAGCAATAACACACGAAACAGGCAATTTCCCTCAAAAATAGCAGCACGCAGGTGACACAGTCAATCTGTCTACCGAGCTCCATTTAAATCCATTTCATCCGAGAGCATTCCAGTGTAAAACCAGAAAAGGTGAAGGAGTAAGAGGGCAGCTTTGAAATCTGTTATGAGATGACAACACGGCATAAAATGGGAAACGCCGTTCTGTGGTTTGCTGAAAACAGAGCTGGGTGAGGCCTCCTCTGCATTCCTCTCAGGTGTGCCTCTAAATGGCTGAACGCTGCTGCCAGTGCTAATGACCGGTGCGCTTGTCTCTGTGCTGTGTCCATGTGAATCCAGCGTGTCAGAGCTGCTGTGCGTTCACTGATGTGTTAACGGTTTACACCATCAGAGCAGCGTCTGCGTGATCAGATTACGTGTGTGAATGTGTTGTAAACCCTACTTGTACAGTTTCTTAGTAGATCTGCTTCATATGCATCTATGTGTGTGTGTGTGTAGTAAAGACACTGTCATGTCAAGGCTTGAGCTTATGCATGGCCCAGCAGGGTGCAAGCAGCGATGCTCTTTCCAAAGGAACACGCTTGCTCCACCACACACTCTCTTTGAAACAATAACTCTTCTTGTGTTACAGCCTCTCCCTCGATAATTTCAAGAACGGGAAAATTATAACTGCGGCTTCGTGTGGTGAACTGACACAGTGGCGGTGCTTTAAACACGTGGTCAGAAGACACAGACACTGTGTGACAAATGTTCGCTGCCTAGCACTTATAGATAGAAAAACAAAACGTAGATTATTTTGTGTCACTTGCATGAAGAACAGATTTCATACGCAGTAGTAGGTACTGTGAACCTTGCGCGTGTCATCTATGAATATAGTATAAGCATCCGTTTTCTGATCTTCAATAGCTGCTACTCCCATTTGAAGTAAGTCAACTAGAGCCCAAGCCGTGATTTGACAGATTGGCACAGTGTGTTAACAAGGTTTAAGTCTCGACAGGCTTTTCCCCTTTTCCTCACCACCTCAGTCTCTTCATTTTTCTCCTCAGCTCTGATTTTAGTTTCTTCCAGTCCTGTTACCCTCTGCTTTTACTGTCCTCCTCCATTCATTTTTAACATGAGGATGAGACAGACGCGTGCCAGCGTGGAGGTCGGAGGGAATGCTGCAGCACTTCTTAGCACTTCTTTTCCGATTTGCATCACCACGGCAGCGTAGAGGTGAAAAGACACCAGACCATGTGTGACACAAGCAGACAGACTTCTCGTCTGACACATAGTCTGCTTTCGCCTTCACTCTCTTTTCTCCAATCTTCAAAATTCTTTCATTCTCATTCACATCACTGTCTCTTAACCAAACCATATCTGATCCTTCCCGCTTCTCCCTCCTCTGCTATTCCCAAGCCTTTTTTTCCTTGTCATTTCATATGTGAACATCTCTCCGCTCAGAATCTAGTACCTGACTACGCTGTAAGCCATTTCAAAATGTGTTGTCTTTAAATAGGATTTCAATTGAATGTACAGAAAGTGGATGGAAATAAATGTGATCTGTACTTAAAGCACAGTTCCAATATAAAAAGCCATTTTCTTTGCCATTGCTGTCATGCTGTTGAAAAAAAAGCTACTTGTTTCTACTTTAATGAAAAATCGCTATCTGGACATTTTAAAACGGCTGAGTAGAAACAACCGTCTAGAACAGATGCTGTACATTTGTTGGTGTTTTGTGGCATCCTCAGTTATTTGGGTTAGAAGGGTTTTGGAGAAAAGGGTCAAGAAGACACAAGAAGAGACTTGTGGAAAGTTTGTCTTCTGTGAGTACAAAGCTCAAATGAAGGCAAAGTAATATGTACCGTAAGAAAGCAGAAGCAAAAGACTGTGGGCGGAGGACAGACTTTCACTGAGATGCATGGAGAGCCAGACAGTAAAATCATGAGTGGTAGGAGAGACAGAGGAAAAAAGGAGCAGACAGCGGGAAAGATTGAAGGAGCGCTGTCTTATCGTTCTAGTAAAGTGTCCGGCCCTATGAGTCAGCTTCCAGCTTCAACGCTGGAGCGCCCTGTCGCTATGGCCCATGGAGCTATTTTTAGCATCACACCCACCCTAAAGCACAAGCTCGCACTGACACACACGGCGACACATTTATACGTTATGCACACTCACACAAATGTGGATACCCAGTTAAACAAAAGCTGTGGGAGGCACCGGAGATTACTGCTACAGATAGACTGATTCAACTGACAGATCGCAAAGGGGATCGGAACAGGCTCGCTCACAAACAGAAGACACAGACATAAGCAAACACACGGACGAAAAGCTAAAGCTCAGCAACAGATACAGGCAAAACAGAGCGTAGACATCAGCAGGGGAAAGCCCCAAAATCTGGAATTTCCCTTGGGCCATACACGACAGTTGTGAAGCTGCATGGCGACTGTTCGTGTGAAGACTGAGGAAGGTGAAGCAGGCTGCCATAATTAGTCAGCGTGCTTAACTACACTAGAAAGCAAAGAGTGGAGGGAGTCAGGGAGAGGGCAGGACCAGCTCATTTAGCGACAGTCTGAGATAAAACAGGTCTAATTAGCTGGTGTAATGCACAAGAACAAGACTCGATAAACGCTCTTACAGTAACTGTGAGCAAGACCAAACTGCAAATGATAAATCTGGACTGACGTTGAACATCCTGATAATAGTAATATAATATGTGTGAGAAGCTCAATGCTACCAGATTATTGCTTTAATCCTACTGTATTTCACTACTGAGTAATTAGTCTAATAAACCTCTGAAATCCATGAAAACAAGACATCAATATATGTTATTTGGTTGTGATTACGTTCCAATCATTTTGAAAGCATCTTGGGTTCCCTGACTCACTCTGCAGCCTAAATTACATTCCATCATACTTTAAGCATGTTGGACCCGGGTGTATTAAGGTGTGTTCATGCCAAAACACTATGAACATCACCTCCCTGACCTGAAAAATGCGCTTCAAGCCCCTGAATTCCAGAACGAGCTGTGGGTGTGTCACTGAGTATGCAAATGAGACGCAACGACGCAGATTCAGAATGGAGGAAGTGCGCTTCTACCACACTCCCATCCAAAGGAAACAAATTATTAGATGGAAATGGAAGCTTAGGGTTAATACAGGTCATGGAAGTAAACGCACTAACAGGCTAATGTGTAACAAATCAAATTAAAAAGATGTTGCCATGTCACTGTAAATTCAGCCAGTCCGTCCAAGGTAATACGACCAACTCCGTTCAGTTTTTGACCCATTAGGCCGATATCAACCAATCAAGTTCAAAGAAGTTCCCGCTTGCTCCTCCCCCTCATTCAAAAGACAGCTACGTCTAAATCAGTCAAAACTTTACTTCAGTATGTGTGTGTGTGTGTGTGTGTGTGTGTGTGTGCGCACGCTTGGGAGACCTCAGGCAAAACATCCCAGATGATGTTTCAGAAACCCTAAAAACCATTTAAAAGTAGAAGGCAGCTCATTTTCTTCCTTACTGCACCACAGAGAGAGAGAGAAGAAAAGTGAGGAAGAGAGTGACCCAGTTAGAGAAAATTTAAATAGGGATTCCATTTAGAGGGCCACATTAATTGGAGCAGATGCCTTCTCAATTATTAAGAGGCCTCCAAGGGTGTTAGCACGAGCTAAATTTATCCCGCATGGCTTTGACTGGGCTTGTCCAATCTCATACAGCATCTGCAGACAAAGGGAAGAAGCACGCCTGGTGTTGCCTGTACCAGTGTACACACACCATGAGCATACTGACACACACACACTCTCTCTCACTGGCAATAGTGAGGTTTCTTATGCCCAGTCTTTGTAGACAGATGTAGTGTACACACAAACGGCTGTAAAAGCAAACAATATAAATGTAGACACAAGCACAACAACTGGCCTAAAACAGTATGCACTGAAAATACAGTATTCCCTGAGGAAAAGACAGGTAAAGTGATCCTGCAGTCAATGGCCCATCACCGCCACTCCATCTCTAACCATTTGATCCATAATGGCCTCCTAGTTTCCACCAACCTGTGCTGTAATGAACCAGCAGGCAGAAACTGGTCCCGTGAGGGTAACGCTGGCGCCTTAATGGAGCACGGGACAAAATAGGATAAAAGAGGCAGCGAGAGCAGCGGCGGAAGACAGTTCTGCAGCGTTCCATGAATTTATTAATAACCTCTCTCTTCTCCTGTGTCTTGCAAAAGCAAACTCTAAAGAGATTTAGAAAATGACTGGTTCAAGCCTGACACATACTGTCGATGATGAGGGATTGTGTTTTTCTTCCCCCCGACTGAAGATGAGAAGTCGAGTCAGTTTGTGATTAATTTATTGTCTCTGTGACGTCAGCAGGTGGCCACAAGCTGGTGAAACGAGCTGTGAATAGCACAAATCCGTGAGAAGCAATCTAAGCAAACCAGAGGCGTCCCTCCAGAGAAACATTCATGAAATTGTTTTGTTTGCCCACTCATTTCAATTTCCCACTCATTTTATCACCAGCACTGAAAAAAATCACAATAGATTAAACTACCAGTCCAGAAGCTTTTTAATGGAAATCACGCACACACACTGTGATTTTGTGGGGTGACCTCTAATTTGCGTGTCCGTTCTGATGTGGGAGAAGTTAGGGGCATCCAGCTGTGTCATGTGCCAAGTATAGCACTGAGCTGGCCATCACTGTGTTACTCAGCATCGAAGAGAAGCATTGGGGTTACAGCAGACTAGTGTCATTTCAGATTAAACTGAATGAATGAATGAGAGGACGAAGGGAAGCACACCACACATTCCTCCAAAAGCCTGTGGCGCGACTGGAGCTGAAAAATTCACTGGACAGATAAATAAGTGAATAAATATTTCCTCCTGGAATTAGAAATTCAAAACACGCAACGATGCAAATTGGAAAGTTTAAAAACTTGATCATATCTTAATTTATGTAATAGATTTCAAGAAGACACCAATAAAAGCTGTCAGTGATGCATGAAATGTGATATACTTTCACGTAATAGACACATTTGTTTACATTTATATTTATTAATCACCTTCAGTGTATTAACAGAATGTCTAGGAACAATATATGACGAGCTTGCCGATGACTAAACTGTGCTTTTTGCTCACAACACACCATGGGGAGTTCAGTCAAGGTTATAAGAAGCCTTTGTTTTTAATAACAAGAGAGGAATTAGGTCTATTTTTACAACTGTGCCTCCTGCTGGTCTAATTCAGAAGACGAGGTGAGCTGCCATACAATGAAACCCAGAGCATGATATGCAATTTAATGCTAATTTTCCGCCTATTCACTGCACGCTGCTCATTACATAGACAACTGGTACTCCACCTAGATTTACAGAAGCCAATTAATCTGTGTCAGCGAGGTGAACACAGGCAGCGCGGGCGTGTGCACTCACACACATACAGAAAGTTGTGGTTGTAATGAGGCCAACGTGAGTCAACGTCTGTATGTAGGAATTAAAGTTCTCGAGGTTTTCTCTGTCAAAGGAAGAAACGGGGGGAAATGAAAGTCTCTCACAACTACGTGTTTGCCTTTAATCTACCACGCGCTCAATCTACCTCCCCCCACAGCCATATTTAGTATCGCTCATACTTTCTCTTGTCTTCATATGCTGATTTCCTTGTTTCTCCTCCTCCAGCCCCGCCAGCTAAAAGGGCTCCAGTGGAGTGTGGGGGGGTGAGGATGAGGTCAGCAGATATTTGAGTTGTTCACTGCCTCTACTTTAACATCCACTGTCCATTTTCTCTCCCAACTACTCTCCTCCTCTGGACCTTGACCCGCTCCCCTCCGTCCCACTTCATCCTCCTCCCTCCTCTTCCCCCTCATACCACCTCCCCCTTCCCATTTTGGAATGATAGATGGCAATGATGCTTTGCTCTTGGGCAGTTTATTCACTTCACGGAGCAGGGCTAGATAGACACTGGGCCTCACTTTATTTTTTTACCCTCTCATTTCTGCTTTTCTTACATCTCTCTCTTTCCTCTCTTGTCCATCACCCTGCCCTCTCTACCCATCACCCTCCTCATCACTCATCTTCCTAGTGTAAGTTCCCAATTTCTCTGTTCCTATCTACCTTATTTATTCCTAGACAAAAACAATGAAAGATGATCAATGTTTAGCATGGTGACATACAGTATATCTCAGCAATCTGTGTTTATGCTCCCCTTTCCCATTTATGTGAGTGGCATGGCCATAAATTTGCTTTATATTGTCATTACTTACTAGGGAGGAGCGGGCACACTTCATGGGAAGCGCCAGTTGCATTGAGGGCAAATGAGTTACGACTAGGCATCCGCTCGCATCTAAAAACAGTGCATACGGCCATGAATGTGCAGCACGCTCACATTCAAACCCAGGACAATGAGCACACTAACTCACCCACGCCACCGGTCCGGTGCAAACACAGCTGGCCACCCGGTGCCATGTTAAGGAAGACAGAGGGCTTGTTGACAGGCTGTACTATGAGTAAATGGAATTAGTTATTGTCTCCATTATTGTTGTCCTTGAAACTAACAACCGATTTTATGATGTGTGTGTGCATGTTTTAGGACGTCAATGAGTCACTTTTATGAACATTCGGATGTTTATGCATGCATGAGCATACATGTATGTTTATTATTTATATATCTTGACACCTAAATCAAGAGCATAAGGACGTTGTGTTCAACCAGCAGCCATATTACTTAAAGCAAAAGCTATTTTCGCACTTTGCTCCTGTTCATGCATCATCCATGCGGATCATCTAATCCTCCAACAGCCAGCACCAAGAGGTTAAGTAGTGGTATCTGTAATAACATTCGTAGCACTACTGTGTGGCGTACATTATGCTTATGGTAATAGACGCTTCATGAGCTATAGCCAACGTGACAAACTACCAAGAGAAATTTAAGTGCTTTGAATGGCAACGGCCATAACAGATGCTTTGTTTAATATGAAATACAGTCAATGATCAAATGTCAAATAAAAAACAGTTTAACTCTGAAACATAATAATGATCCAAAAAAGCCTGACATATCCAATCTGCTGCGATTAATAACCACATGCATATGCTGTTGGTGCTGCAGAAACACCACCACCACCACACTGCAGTACTCCAGTCAGTTAGCCGGTTCTTCTCCCTCTCGCCTGTCTGTTGGCTTGCATACATCTTGCACCGTCTCACACCAACAAGCTGTCCATCACCCACAACGCTCCTGGTGAATGGTTTCTATTCTAGGCCTTCCGTTAGCACATTACAAATTGGAACACCTTAAAAAAGCATTAATTATGCCATACTTACAGTGTTGTTATTGAAGCTGGTCAGTTGCATGTCTTAAACACGAGGCTGCAGTATCTCTTAGTAAACCACATACATAACCTGAATGCGGATCATTCTCTACACTAGCTGGTTCTGTATCAATGGATCGAGTAGCAATACTATCTATGATCTACTGGCGACTCTCTGTTGCCAGTGTGTGAGTCTATAACATGGCTGTGGGAAGTCATAGACCTGGTACCTCCTGACTGTGTGTGTCTTAATTGTTCCGCTTCCTCTTTGTATCTGCTTTTCATCACTCTGCCCTCACTCTACGCAGGATTACTCATTTCCCTTTATTTATCCCAAACCTTATTCAAATCCCTGACTCTCTTTTGTTTCTCTTCTCTCTGTCTGTGCATTAAAGAAATCCCTGTTATTTATTCTTTAATTATTCTTCTTTATATTTTCTTTCTGTGGACTTACTGTCTTCACTCCTTTGAAGCTTTGATCTTCTCACTCATCCATGAACCTCCTCCATTAAAACAATCCAGAACAACGAACATGTGCACAAACACAAAATCACTGTTATTATTGTTTAGTGAAATGTTCAATCAACAGATGCCAAGTTACTTAATTAGGACTCCAAAATGTCCAAAATCTCCCAAACACAAGATGTCTCTCTGTCTCTGTCTCTCTGTCTCGCTCTCATGTCTTTGCAATGCTGTTTATTCCCCAAGTGGTTTCGCAGAAGTTCATGGTTGAGCTTGGGTGAAAATCAGGTGGAACAGCCATCGGCCCATGGATGAACGTCGAAGTGTTAACGCCTTAATGGCGCCACAGGGATCAATTTGAAGGACTGACAAACAGGCAATCGTTATTTCTTTAATTTAGGTCAGACAATAAATAAGAGTCACCAGACAGCTGGTGCTAGCTGTGTGCTAACACCTTCTTCAGCTAACTGAGTGATAACTCTCTCTTTTCTTCTTCCAGCGCCACTCTTGGACTCAGTTTAAGCTACTTTATTTCATAATCTCCACCAACTGTCTTCTGAATTCTGACAGTGTAAGACAGCAATTTGCCAAATCTTTTTGCTCGTCTTCTTCCTTTCATTTTCTTGTAGCTACAGTATAGCCCCATCTTCCTCACATTATTATTCTGGAGAAACAATCTTCACAACATTTAAAACTACACACAATGCACCTTTAACCTCAGAGCCAATGCACTGAATATAATCAATATGGTGCACATTTACTTTAATTTGACGAACGCTCCATGTAGCTAGGCTCAAATTAGAGAGGCGGCGTAACAGCCTGGCACAGTAACGCCAGCCAGCGAAAGGAATACTGCAAACCTACGCAATTACATTCACCCATGCTCATTTCTGTGGGTTTTTTATTATCAGAATATTCTGGGACAAGACACAAACTAAAAAGTCCAAATGCTTTGTTCGCTACATGTCAATCGAGCACAAATTGACTGAGGTCTTATATTAGTGCTGTGATCCCCACTAGTCTCTCTGCCATCAGTGGGATTCAGTGTCGAAACATGAGAAACCTCCCTACAGGCAGCTACGGCTGCTCCACCTGAGGTGATTACAGAAGAGATGTGTGTAGCAGAATGCTGGATTGAGGTGATTAGGCATTCTTTACCATCTTATTCCTATCTGACCTATTTCTGGTAAAATCATGCAAAGAATGATTGCCTGGTTCTGCCCTGTGCGCTCTCCTCCTGCTCTGCCTCTTTCTCCATGCAGCCGTTCGGGGCACAGACAGGAACGCTTGCCCGTGTTTTGCTTCATTAATAAAAACACTGTCCATCAGAAGACCTCAGATTAAAGAAACGCCTGCCTTATGTGTTCAGGCCTCTGTGTGGAAATAATTGTCCCGAGAGAGGGTAAATGCACATGGCTGCATACTGTACTCTGGTTCCTCTAATAGATTGTGACAGAGTGTTAGAGCAGTTTGCATGAAGAAACAATTAACACTTGCACCATCACCAAACACTGAAATATTGTCACTACCTGACCCTTTTACAGAGGACACAGCTATTTAAAATCTTGCTTTTTCAGTTTTCTATACTGATATGTTAACGTTTTCTTGCAGCTACCTGATCTTCTGCTGCAGCTCCCTCGTCACATCGTTAAACTTCCGACCAACCCACTGAGCTGCTCTGCCACAGCTGCTAAGGGTTAAGTGCTTTACTTACTCGGGGGCACCTCCGCAGCAGAGGAGACCGTGACTCATTCAACTGCCCTGCTGAACAGATTTCCCTTCGAGTTCAAGTCTTGGGTACAGAAACCTCTAAATTATACAAAGTTTTGATTTACAGAGAAATCTTTTCAGTTTAGCCAATACAGAGGCAGACTGAACATCTTCTGAAGCTACTCCTGACATTTTGCCCTGTGAATCGCAGTACGTCTGAGGAGGAAAAGCAAATATGTGTGAGTAATGGGTCTATAAGCTCTTACTGTTCTCAGCCCACCAGCCAGCCCTTCACAAACACAGTTAAACTGCAGCGGTGCATGTATCTGCAGTACTGCACAATGCTGCTGTATCTGGTTTTAGTTCCTTCAAACAAATTACACTTTGATTTACTGGTGCATGGGTCTGGAGCTCTGTCGTTTCAGAAGCTGATCCCAGAACTGTCCTTCAGACAATCTTCAGTGGCATCTTTATTAAACCTTTAAATGATGTTTAAATGTTACCTCTCTGAAATGGAACGTTGTCATGTTAATGTCTTTGTATAAACTCTATTGTTCTCTCGTGTCTTTTTTTAATCTCTATCCCACTCAACAGTCACATATTAAATAAAACATGTGGCTTCCCCAGGTCTCTGCAACCAAGCCTTTCCCCTCTGCCTCTGTCCACTATTTGTTTATCCCACATGGTATCACTTAGTCAACCTGATCCCATAAAAGATTTACTGACCGTTTACATGCACCAAATCACACCACATGCATTATGCAGTACAGCCAGTGGTGTAGCTCTCCATACACCTTCCTCTCTGGTCTTTCTTCCTTCTCCCTTTCTGGACCTCATGACTTCAGATATTTTAGTATCTTTGCACTTTGCTATCTTTTGCAGATTCTCTGTCCTTTCTTTGCATGTTTATTTCATAACTTGCTGCTGTTTCTCCATCTGTTCGTGCATCTTGCTTTCTAGTGGCCTCCAACCCAACACCCTTACGATTGGCTACCAGATGTCAACGAGTCCCTTCAATCAATACGGTTTCCTGTTCCAGCATCTTAATTAGTCAGACATTTAAACACCAGTTCAAAAATGTTTACAGGGTAGAACAGGTCAGTTTAAGATGGCAGATTCCAACAACCTTTAGTAGAACACGCACTGGCTTCTGGGTACACATTACTGCAGACAAAGAGTACTGTAAATCAGTCCATTACCTGGGAGTCGTATTAGTCTATTATAATATATGATGGTTGTAATGTTTTGGCCGTCATATTAAAAATCTATGAGGGGATAGAGCCATTTCTTACCATAATGCAGTGCAACTCCACCACCCGCTGTGACCTCAGCGATAAGCATGTGGTAGAGTTATCACCTGTCTGACTATTTAAAAACGGAGAATTTATAACCGTGATAAAGAAGAATTAATGCCAGAGTTGCTGTATTAGTTTGCATTGTTAGTGTAAGATAACATCCATATTACTGTATAGTAACAAACAGAATAAAATACCGTTTTATTACATATCCCTTGAGCTAAAAAACATAGAACAATTCAGTTGTTTTACTTCCTGTCAGCAGAACACGGCCATCAACTCACTGACAGACCAAAGCTGAAAGCTAATGTGACACATTAGACGTAGATGCAGAACGTCTGGTGACAGACACCTTATAGCAATATGCACAACCCTGTCTGTCCACATCCTCCTGCATTCACAGTTTGTCCTTGGTTATTATATAAAGGCCTCACTGGGGAGAGCAAACAGAGCTAAGCTCTCACATGAGCGTGCACGCACCCACACACACACACACACACACACAGCCCTAGATATCAGAGTGGGAGACGGAAGGCCCAGATAAACGCCAACCGCTAATCAGGTCAACCAAAATAGAGCTCATCATCTTTAGGTTGAAATGAGGTTGAGATTGAGGTTATCTTTGGCTGTCCGATGGGCAATCACAGAAAAATCCATTTGCACTGGAGTAGCACTGATGGTGTCAGCTCTTAATAACTTATATATGCTGTGGCACATTATTACATTATCTGGATCAAACTGCCGAAGCCTGGTGGTGGATTTCTACACTAGAGAAAAGAATTAAACTCGCTTAAATTGACTAACTGACACAATAAACCTGGAAATTGTGAACCATCTATTACCTAAACTGCTTACAGTATCCTGTTAAGGGTCACTGGGTTCCCGTTGTAGTGAGATGGGTCTAAAGCTCATCCCAGCCGGTACTGGAGAAGAACCACCATCTCAGGTCGTCTGTCACCTGCTGTAAATTTAACTTGCAATATTGAATCAGTGTTCAACAAGTTATACAGTATTTTACAGTGCAGAGCTGACACAGACAAGTCAACCCATTTACACTCACGTTCACAGCTACTAATTTAAAGTCGCCAATGAACCCAACCGGCCCCACACGAGCAAGGCAACCTCAGCGGCCCCCATCAGCAGAGCCGAGCCTAGTGGGGAAGACGAGAAGAGATGTCTGGAGGTTCAGCACTGCTCTGCCAACAAAAAAGTAATTGACGAGGAGGAATAATGCTCTTCTCTCCTCTATCTTGTAACCAAAAATTATTTCAGTAGAAGAGTACAAAGCATCACTTGGCACCAAGTACATTCTGCGCAATACCAAGAAGGGTTTGTAAATGCCTGTTACTGTTTAGGCTTGTTGTGCTGAAAGCACTGCAACATTTGGGCAGACGAGCTTCTGAGGCCTTTTGTCTGTGTTGAATGTAGGCACGCTGCAGTGCAGATGAATGGCTCTACTTCAGCTTTTTAATGGTTAGGCACAAGCCAGAAAAGGGCAGGAATGTCACAAGTGCAAACAATAGGCTATTTAACGCCATTATGAGATGTACAGACAGAGGAACGCTTTCTTTTCACGTAATTACGCTGGCGAGAAAATGGTAAGGAAGAACAACGCGATTCGTCATTGTAATCTGGTGCTGGCATGAATGACTGACAAAGCAATGAAATATTCAGTTAACCATGAAATCTGTGACCTTTGGTTTGACAGCAAATCCAAACACCTTGAAACAAAAGCCCTAAAATGCTCAGCAAAACCACTTTTACAAGCACTAACAAAAGGGGAAATCAAATGATCACTGGCAAATATTTAGTATTACATTCATACACATTTAAGATCATTACCAGCACCGTTAGTGGTTAGTTTTCATTGACTATTATTATAGACATTAAAGGTCCAGCATCAACCTCGACAAGGTCATCAGTAGGAAAGTTTATATGAGGTTGAAGAGCAGAAAAGACACAAGCGCACATACCAAAGAGGAACAGGCGGAGACGTACGAAATGCTAAAGAGGTCTGAAGTGAGCAGTCAACGCCAGTGGTGGCGGTGGCTGCGCATTGGGACTTGTTCCACAAACTTCTTTGTAAAATGACACGAGTTATCGTCTCTGCAGCTCCGCACTGCTCTACACCCTCTCTCTCTCAGTGTTTCAAGTGTTTCTCCTCTAGCTCTAACGAGTGATTCATCAATTAAGATTATTGATCAAAACAATCAGACAGCAACAGGGAGAACAAGAGAAGAGCAGAACAGGAGAAAGGATCTCTGCTCGCTACTGAAGCTCTCTAACCTCCCAGTGAGATGCACAACCTCATCCTGTAAGAATGTGTTGCACTGGTCCAGGCTTTCTGGAAGGAAAGAGGACCTTTGCTTTTGTTGAATTTAAAGCTATTTTGTAGATGTCTGATTTATTGGATTTCCTACAGTATTTCTAAGGTGCAATGTTCGACTCACCGGTACCTACACTTCTGTGTTTTGCACTAAACAGAGACAGTACGTTGACAGAGGACCATGTGCAGACAATATATATCTCCGTTTGACTGAGTGATAAACCTTTCAAAAGGCTGCCATGAGCAATCCATTCCATTAACGTTCCCCCTCTGAGCTAAACAATGGGCCTCCTCAACTATGACCAACAGAACTTCATTACTGCTCACTTTGAGAGAGCCAGGCTCCCATAACATTACAGCAGCATGACCTTGACATCTTGTTAGAGCCAACATTAAACTTTATGGGCACCGCCTATGGTGTTTAATATAAGATATATATGGAGTCTATTCATGGATACGGACGGGAAGGTGGAATGATCTGGGGGTGGGTGGGGGAGTCATGAGATCACAGATAGGCTATTTAGTTTAGCTGGTGCAGAAAAGTGAAGGTGCGTGTGCCAGTGTGTGAACAGAAATCCCATCCTGTTTTAAAGGCTTATGAACCACAGAGAAGCTGTGAATTAAAGGATGCCATAAACTGCAGCCGCTTGTCCAAGGTGATTGCTTCCAGCCCCTGCTCAATATTTCCACCACTATTAGCTCTAGTGTGCTGTGCTGCTCAATGTGAAGTTGTTCTGATAAATAAGGATCACAGACCTGAGATTTACAGTTTACAATGCTTCCTGCGACAGACGTGTGATGTTGGACAATATAAATGAACTTCAGTAATGTTTTTATTAGATGTACACTGAATTACATGCACTGTAAACTCAGAGCTGTTATAATTATGCCTCAGGAACTCGTGTTTAACTGCTGCTAGACCAAAATCAACAGGCCTCTGCCACATTACATAACATGCAATGAGTTCTTTATTATTCTCACATGTTCACAGCAATTACAATGAAATGTTGGTGTGTGATTAGGGACTTGCGCCCAGCAAATTAAAATGCCTGCGCTGCAAACCAGTAGGAAGACTGCACCATCATTTAGTTGACAGTATTAAAATTATATTACAATGGGCACGAATTTATGAATATTAGATTTATGCACTCGCAGAGAGAGGGAAGCCCGATTGCACATTTACTACTTCTGTGTGACGAATTACTAGAGGAAATGAAAGCAGGTAGCAGCTGGTAGCAAGTAGTGATGACTCTTCAGCTACAGTATATACAGAACGTAGCCAATATACACTTTAATCAAGTCATAATCAAAATAGATTGAGAAGCATAACCTTCCCTGACATGTGAATTCAGCGAGTCTGTTTGTCTTCCACTGAACCTAAGGCAAAATATGCACAGCTTCTGTGTGTTTAAGTAAAAATAACACTTAAGTCTCTGGGCTGTTATCTGGCGAGACTGTGATCAAAGGCTGCGGAGTCATGAAGTGACAGAGGAGAGAAAATGTCAGGAAAAGTCCCATTTTATACATGTACAGACAAGCGGTGTATAATAACGTGAACTGCTGTCAATGCTGCAAGTCTCACGGACATAACATCAGAATTGACTCCTTCAGTGTTTCCATTGATATGTGTATTTTTCTTGATGCAGGTTCTTATTCACCAGCACATAACTGGTATTATGATTTCTTCTTGCTTTATGGACTCGTAACTTTCGTTTCCCAACGTACGGTATGACACTAAAAACTGTTCAAGGCATACGCTCCCACAATGATGACTGGTGGCACTGCCCTCCTTCAGAGTGAGAGAGGTCTGCATAGCATCCAGTCATGAACTAAAAACTACTCGAGTAAAAAGAAACACACCCGTGCGCGAGTTTGAGTCCCAGGCGTCACTCAAGTGTTCG
This sequence comes from Macropodus opercularis, assembly GCA_030770545.1. Taxonomy (NCBI): domain Eukaryota; kingdom Metazoa; phylum Chordata; class Actinopteri; order Anabantiformes; family Osphronemidae; genus Macropodus; species Macropodus opercularis. The sequence goes on along the minus strand of CM061097.1, from coordinate 5,174,286 downwards.
CTCTCGCTAAATATGGAGGCTCGTGCTGCTGAACCTGTCTGCCAGTTTGACAACGCACGGCTAACAATACGCTGCGCGCTGCATGGCGAGCGGTTCTCTAAGAGTCTCTAGTCCTACTGAATTAGATTAAAGAGAATATGAGGTTCGACATGTCTGGATTTGGTGAAGCTGCAGCTAGAAAAGTGCCCACTTTGCCAAGACATCTCTGTGTATTCAGTGAGAATCTGAAGGCCAAGAACTGAATCCAGTAAATACATTTCAAAGCAGAGAAATGGGGCCTGACGTCTACTGACTTATGTTTAGACTCCATTCCAACATTTCTCACATCTCTTTGAAGAGGGGATTAGGTGAATTGGCTCGTAATTCTTTTAAATGGCTTGTTTATAAAGAAATGAACTTTAGTTGACTGCCTAATGCCTTTATTCACGATTGGTTACTTCAGTGCACTTTCTGTTTTGTTTTGTTTATAGGGATCAAAGTTAATTTCATACTGGAGGTAAATTTGTAGGTTCGTGTTGCAGCATATTGCCAAACACAACTGCACAGAAAGATGCAGCTGAATCCAGTTTCCCTACACAGAAACGTTGGAAAGGCACTAACAGTTAGTGGTCTGTGAAAAGAGAAGACTTCCAAACACGGTACAGTTTTAATTATTTCTAGGAACCTGCAGCAAAGTACGCACCTTTAACAGGATTATTATATAATCAAGTGTCTCCAGCTACACAGTGGCAATGACAGATTCTCACTGTTTCATATGAAGATGCAACTGTAGCCTAGATGGTTATAGCTTATTAGTTGTGGGAAATTGCTGGCGTGTTTCTTTCGTAAAGGATTATAGTGTAGTTGTGTTCCAAGGAAATAAGTGCTTTGTATTTTCACATCTCCCACTGCAATACTAATTCAGACAAGGCATTTTGTTTTAATACTCAGTTGCTTTCCTATAAACCGACTACAGAAAAGCGTCAGCATAGATGAGTTTTCACCATCTTTATTGCTTCTGTCATTTCTTGTTGCTCAAGGCTTCATTACTGGAGAGTGTGCGTTCCTTTCACAAGGAGAGTCGTACTTTTTAGTTTACTGCAATTGTAATTGTGTTTGTCATAAGTGCAAACCAATTTACCGGCAATCAATACAGATTTTCTGTGCTTTGGTTCTTCGTTGTCACGTTGACTCTTGAAAGAGAGCTAGAGGCTGACAACAGACACACTCACTCATTTCTTACTCAAAGGGACAATACAACAAACGGCACTTTTAGTAATACAAATACATCTACATTTATTACATAAGGTAATTTAGGGAACTAACGGTTTCAAGAACATTTCACCACTGACCCCCAAGATTTAATCAACTGCTTAACAGAGACCTAAAGGCAGATTCCTGACCAGAAAGCAAACCCAGACTGCTCCTGGACGAGTGCTGAATCCTAACCCCTACACCACAACGCTTTGCCTATTTGCCCAAATGTGTGCTCAGTGGCAAGTGGACTTGTCTAACAGTCAGAGGTGATTTCTGCAGCATCTTACCTTCATGTGAAAAGCCGATATCTGTGGCAGGCTTTCAACCCATGACACTGACAATAACACCAAGTTACAGCCAGTTACAGCAAGTCCGTTCTCCCTCTCACAGATCAATCTTTTTACTTCACTGAACAGAGCAGGGCAGTACAGGACTATTCGCGTTTATCTCTGTGGGCATGTATAATTTAGATGGTGCTATTGATGCAGTATTGACACAGTGTTTTTTTCTGACAGCCCTGGTCAGGAGGATAACCCATCACTTTACTGTAGGAGAAAAAAAACCGGTCAACAAAACGTCTTTGTTCAAGCTGCACTTTGGCTGCCTTGAACGCGAAGCTACCGTCAGCTTCTTGACAGCTGCAGTGCAAGGTTGTAAACCCAACGGCAGCTCCCACAGCTTTCAAGAGCATTTGAGTTGTTTTTTGTACAGGTGGCTATTTGGTCTTCTACAAAACAATTATGACTGTCTTTACTATGCAAGTTATTACAGTAGGACACATTGTTGATCTCTAGTGATGAATAGATGAAGGAACAATGCACTGATCCAACATCAGTTTAATATACAGGTGGTTCTGTCCAATAAGCCAAACCAATTAACAGAAATACCTTTGTCTGTATTTCCTTAATCACTTTCCAACTGCATACATCTAGTACAACTGTACTGTACTGATGCCAAGAATGCATTTTGATTACGCGCAGGGTGGGAGGTTTGATTTTCTTTCCTTGACTTGGTATTTGTCAGCTGAACACGGCTGATTGCAGCTCAAATTAGTGTCAGACTGAAAGGAGCTCATATCGATGTTCTGTTTTGATGGCATGTTACTGCAGAATCCTGTGGAATATGAAGCCCGGTTGATTTTCTATTGTGCCAGTGTTAATTTGATCTTAATCAATGAGTGAATTACAGTGATTGAGATAACATCAAACATTGATGATGAATCAATATTGCTTCAGGGTGAAAATGGATGCTAAATTGAAGTGTTTGTGCATTTACACCAGTGCTGCGGTCTTGATGATTACATGTTGTTCTGCTGTTTTTTTGCCTAGGAAATAGACAAGCCACTTATTCCGCCGTTTGGGCTAAAATGTGACGCTAATAAAAGGCAGCTTTGTGCTATGCTGCATCACTTAATGTAGAGCTTAATTAGACACGCACGTGAAACCTCACTGTACACCAACCAAGTCAAGGTGCAGAGTTGCACCTAATATGCAGTAATGAGACATCCAACCAACCTGTTGCGCGCTCTAAAGGTCACAGGCTGTGTGACTTTACAAACGCAGCCTCACCGTCATTGGGTCGCCGATGTGCACTGGACAGAACATTCAGAATAAAAACGTTCTCACTGAATCAACGCTAATGAACGTTGTACAGCAGCTTGGGCAGATAAGTGCTACTCGCCACACAACTTTTATAGCCAATGTGTCAAACAAGAAATTGTGCCTTTCGTGGGATATTGTCCATTTAAAGCTTTCATTCATTCAACTGTCATCAGATTCTGTTTATTTTCTATATGGTTCATACAGGGGTTTGCATGTTTTTAATCTCTCTCCATCTAGCCCATCTCTACTTTATACATTTCTTCATTCAGTGTATCATCAGCTCCCTGTTTTACTTCGCTATCTGCCGTCTTTGGCTCTGCTCCCGTCTTTCCTGTCTGCTGGAGCAGGGACGGCTGTAGCGAGTACTAGCGTTGTCTCTTCGCTTCCATCTCTTCTCCAGCTGATTTAGTCTACATTTACATATTCTCATTACACTGAGCTTTCTTGTCATGCGTTTTCACCTTTAGGTACCGTCAGACAAGCGGCTATAAAAACATTCTAGTGTTGCTGTGTTGCCGGGCTGAAGCTTTTTTCTGCTAATCTCTATACTCCCACAGCATAAAATAACCAGCAAGGACACGGTTATTCTGATGCGTGCATGTGTTTTTAGCCAACAGCCATGTTGCATGCACCCTCCCTTTAATTGCCCTGCACGTTTCCTTACATCTACTGTCCCATTTGGCTTCTGTAGTGAAATCAAAAGCCCTGTAATAAGATGGAGATGCTCCAACTCCAGTCATCCCTCTGGCTTTGACGAGCAGAGAGACGGGCAGGCATGCACCCAGGAAATCACATAGACACATGCACGCACGCACACACACACTGTCTTGATGTGCAAAAACAGTAACATGAGTAGGATGAAAAACGCACGAGTTTCACTCCTCAATGAAGCATCATTCTGCAATGCACAAGTAGGATTTCATTTTCAAGTACATTTTTCATTTGTGTGTCACTGTAATGATCTTTTAGCTGCAACAAATAAGTAACGGCCACAATCTGTCCTTTAATATTGTCATCCATCTAACCTCCCTAGTTTCAGTTAATTTAACTGCAGAATAAAAATCTACTTCAGACTGAGAACTTGCCTGGCACAGGCAATTCATCAGACACAATTCATTAACTTACTTCTAACCATCTATCAACTGTGTAACACAAAGATACAAATAAATGTTAAAAGGATGTATTACACAGTGTATGTTGAACGTGACCTGTATATTTACAGTAACACCTGTATCGTGAGAACAATGCTGCAGGTAGTGTTATGCCACAAATGCTTAAGACCAAAAGTGGCAGCACAACAGCTCAACTCTTTAAATCTTGACAGTTTTAGTACAGAGTACTTATAGTTTTCTGTGTCATTTCGGGCCATCACCCTTAACAAAAGGTTACGCTGTGACCCGTATGTCATAAGAAGAATTATTTCCTACCTGGAAAAGCACTTGCAGATGCAAATCCAGACCTGACTAATTCTCTGTCAAAATTCAACAAAGTTTCAGAGACGAGACTTGTGGAGCCGTGACCTCTAATGGGACTGTGAGGGAAGATGCTGTGACAGTTAGCTTGCCAGCGTGAAAGTCAAAACACTGAACTCCATCTGTCACAAGTGATGGACAAGCTGTCGTTGTCGGAAAAAAAAAGTAGATAAAAAATAAAACACCTAAAATAAAAATAAAACGCATACATGAAAACAAAGATCTAACATCAGGAGCTGGGTTAAAGGAAGAGAACACGTCCACAGCAGTGTCCCTCGTCTGCTCCCAGACTTGCTCCTGATGTTCCCTGGTGAGCAAAAATGAATGACACCGTTTCACAGATGCAAACTTGTCAGACAATGTGATGCTCAAGGACAGATTGTGGATGGAAGGCTGGAGACACCAACCGGCATAATAACTATCTAGAGATGAAACTTAATAATAACAGCCCTGTCACTGATTGACAGAATCGAAACCTTCCCCGTCTCCCTGGGTGAGACAACCAGCTTTTCATATATGCTAATACGTCCAAACTCGCATTTCCCTTTAGACAAACACCACATTCCCACTGACGACTACCTAGAAAAGCACTCAATACCCTCCTCACTGTTAACAACTGTGACCTGAATATGTCACTACCTATTCACAGATTGCTACAATACTGGCCACTGAATGATGAGCTGCATTGTGAAGCACAGACTCGCCTCTTACTGTGGATTTAAGTGAATATACATTTTAGCAAAGCAAGTTTTTTTTTATTAATGGAAATCCAGACACTGCATGAGTAGGTGAAAAAAGTCTTTTGGCCTGTTTAAGGTCCAGCTGACCAGACTGAAGGTTGCCTGATGTGTATTTGAACATCACATGATTGCTGATCTGTTAGCCCCCTGTGTTTGGTCTTTTATCAAATGCATGCAAGAACAGGTTCCAGATCACCATGAGCCTGAACGGAGATGGGCTGTTTCATAAGATGGTTGCCAGCATTCAAGCGCTTAAAATCAATTAAAAACAGAAAAGAAGAAAAATATAGGACCTGAGAAAGACGCCTGATCTTATACCGGAAAAGCAACGAGCAAACAAATGCATAAAGTCCATCTAAAGCACGACTTCAAAAGTGATAAATTGAAAAATATGGTGAAGTGACAGAGTGTGAATATTGATGAGATATAATGTAGATTCAAGTCAGGCCAGCTAGTGCTCTGTGTGTGTTCAAGTGTGATAGGGATGTCTATTGGAAGACTATATTTAGCCCCCCACCCCCCAAGCTGTGACAAGGTTTGATTCCTCTGTGCTTGGTTTTAAATGGACTTTTCTAAAAGAATTATGTGCTGTCACTACGATTCTCTATGGACACTGAAGACCGTATAAAACAGTTAATCTCCACACAGTCATACACACACAAACAAGCGCAGGCGCACACACAACAAACACACATGTTCACTCTCCACATCTTCTTCTTTTCTTACTATTCTTTAACCAGAAGTGATGATAACATTAAAATTAGATCAGCAACTGGAAAATAAACAAATGCTTGATATTTGATAATAGCTATTCAGCAGAGGGTGATTTGTTGTGGAAACAACTTTTATCAGTGTGTTAGGGTAGTAATATATGCTCATAATCATATACACTTTAGACATGCCTCTTCTATTGTGCAACACATCCAGCTTCTGGAGTCCTACAGCAATTTTCTCAACCGCCACTGCACTGCTGCGATAAACGTTAAATCAATCTCTTCTGTTTTGTGTTGTTTGTTATGACACTTCTCTCAGCTCATACCGAGCTTTCCTGGACCTCTGACACCTCACAAATAGAATTTTACTTAGAAAGAGTGAGAGAGGGAGAAAAGACACAAAGATACAAAGCGAGAAAAAGAGGCTATACGCGCAGAAATGTAGTGGAAACTCGAGAACAGGGTGAGGAGAGAGATATGACAGAGGAGGCAGGGAAATAAGGCAGAAGGAAAAGAGAACAATGAGGATGAAGGATGAAAAAAACTGACAACAAAGAAAACAAATAGCTGATGTTGTGCTTACATTTATCAACCGCTGGCATTCTCCCACAGTGATTAACTTTGTTCTTTAATGCTTTGTAGTTCTTCTTGTCAAAGTATTTCCCTTTTCACATGTAGAGAAAAAAGAATAAAGGTAATTTTGATGTTGCTTTCCATTGCTGTTCACCCCGAGCAGATGACCTTGGCTTTTGAAAATTATGCAGCTGAAAATCTTTGGAAAGTACACAAGAGAGACTAACATAGGGAGTGAATAGAAAAAAGATGCTGGGAAACAATAGCTGAACTGGGTTTCGAGACATGTTGAATATGCAGTCAGTGTTCGGCTGACAAATAATAATTGGCAGAGACTGTTCCATATGCATTCACATACATATGAAATCTACAAAACCTCTTCACCTTCACATGAAGATGGTAGATCACATTTAAAAAGTATCTTCCTATCAATATGAATGACTTTGTTTCTAAAACCAGATGTGTTCAAATCAAAACACCTGACTCTCCAAGGAACAAGATCCTGAAACAGAATGAGAAGGGAATAACAGCAGGGGTTGGACTGCAAGAGAAACGAAAGAATAAAGGTAAAAAACAACCAAGTACCGTTTCATAAGGGAACCAAGACAGGCCATGTTTGCATAAAAGAGGAAAGTTGTTTTGGTCTATAAATGCTAAAACCACAACTTCATTTGACTGGCTGACATTAGTTTGAGGAGATTTTAGGAGATCTGACAGCTGCACAAAATAAGTAAGACAAATGTATTTACTATAATACACATGTAGAGTCATTTCTCATCCTGCTATCACATCAAGTCTCATAAACCTTGTATCTCTTCACTATGAAATATTTATTCTTCAAGCCCACTCGCTCTCGGCAGTTTAAACAGCTTCACAGAAGCAACACAACTCACCGACCTCAAACTTCACTTCAACCACCACCTAATCAAAGTAGCATTCGTTGCCATTGTCCATCAGTCTAGATCACCATTAGCGCAAAGTTGCCACCACTTCCTCATACGTCATCACCAACGTCTACTGTTTATACTGCTACCATTAAAGACGATTTCCCTTCAAGGAACAACTGAAGAGTTTGCAGACAGTTACAGCATATGACACACAAACCACCTCTGACTTCCCCTGCTTGTTACTGCTGTGGAGGACTGGGGTCGGCACATTGTTGTGTTTCCAAAGACCCAGCGTACTCATGATGGACCATGTCCACCACAGGAGCTTTTAATGTTGTGACTGATCAGCGTTTGCCCTGAACTAAAACTATGAACAAACTAGAAAAAGAAAAACCACACACACACGTACAACAGCCCGGGAAGCAAGAGGGAGGCCGACACACAACCACACATACAGTACAATCATTTAATATGTAGGTTGAACCAGCAGCAGCAGGGGTAAAGGGCAAACATAACCACAGGGTATCCGCTTGTGATGCCAGTTTACATCAGCAGCGATTTCTAGAAGGTGGTAGTGCTAATGGGTATATCTTAACACCGACAACCCAGACGCTGTGAGGAAGTAACTGATTAAGCTGCTAAGACTGAACTGACATCGCTGCTGCAGAATCATAATGCCTTGTACGGGGAAGCGTGTTCTCTGCAGCACTGTGGATAACAAAGAAGTTCATAATGAACTCAAATATTGGAAGTAACCAGATATCTACACCAGAACCGCAGGGTTTTGGGTAATGACCTAATTTATTGCCTTCTGGTTCTTCAAGCACCAGTCAGTAAACAAATGCAGGAGAAAGAGGGCAAACCTTCTCCAGAGGCTCCTATACTATACTGTAAATGGGTTCAATAAGCACAGGGTGGTCAGCAAACCCAGCAATAAACAAATGGACATGAGTGTGTTTTCTTACTGTCTGTCATACAATACAATACCATACATACAGCTGTGAAGTCAATAAAATCAGTACATACTGCATCTGTCGAACCAGTGTCTGCTTCTCCACCAGGCTCTTATCACCCACACATTGAAGCAAAGAATCTCTAACCCTTTAGTTTGTTATTGACCTAAACTAGGAGCCTAAACCCACAGAATACACCAACAGCATTTTGAAAACAATGTAAGTCCAGAGTGTTGGACGCCATATTAAATGTCAAGCTGCTAATCCTGCAGGGCGTGTACCTGTGTGATAGCAACACGGGACTAGATCTGTGTAATAAAATACTTTCCGTACAGAAATGTTTCAAGCACTTCTGTTGCTTCTTCACTAATGTAGAAACCAAACTAACATGACATTCTAAAACTGGATAAACATATCATAACATCATATATTACAAGGAAAGCCCTGTCTCCCAAAGCTCTTTTATTAATACACATTATTGTGTGAGGGTAAACTAAACATGAAGAATAGATGTGCATTCGCATGTGGGAATGCGTGTGTACATTAAACGAAGAGGCAGAGCTGTGGCCCACATCCAGGGTGCAGCCTTGGTGTCAGGGATTACCTGGCTTTGCACTTGCTTTCCCTGCCTTCTAAACGCTTGATGGTGCAGTGCGCAGTCGTGTCCCATGCTATTTTCATGGCTCTATCAACCGATGCGTGCACACACAGATTAAGCTCTAAACCTAACCAACCTGTTTTATAGAAGATGCGCAGGCCAATTAGATTTCCAAGTGGAAAGCGTTCTGTAGTGGATACGCTGCAGACAATTATTTCTATTACACGTTAGAACGCCAACATGCAAAAACAGACTTTACAGAAGAAAAACTGGGCGTTTCCTTTGAGTCGTATTGAGCAATGCAAAACAGTCCTTTAGTTCATTTTAGAGGCAGAATTAAACAAAAAGCATCTACAGCATCGCAACCTTAGTACTCTCATAATCAAGCTGTGGGACTCTATGATTGTCATTGACGGACAGTCTCCGTTGTTTAAATAGTTAAACATGAATATACAATTTCTTGAATACAAAAAGCTGAAGTTCCTTCTGAACCACGACACAAAGTGCTCTGCATCACTGTGAGTCATTCTTTTTTTTGCTCTTTGTACGGACTCACTACAAAAACCTGTTTCATCATGAAGTCTGGTGGGGAAAGAAAGAAGAAGAAACAGACAGAGCTAGACACATGAGAAAGCGATGGGAAGAAGAAACTAGCAGACAGGTGCTTACATTCCCAGTCATGTTCTTCAGTGACCTCAGATTGACCCTATCAAAGCCACTATCAGACACGCGGACATAACGAGCCAGACAGGAGAAGAAATCTGAAAACAGACTTCCCCCTCTCCTCTTTCAACGTCAGTTTCCCCATTTGTCCTTTTTTTCCCCAAATTTTTATTAAAAAAAGAGGACAAAGATGTTTTTGTACTTTCACTAATGGGAAATGCTGCTTCTACTTCAGATTAATCTCTCTCATCTAGAACAAAGGGAGGGTAAAACACACAGCCCTCTGCTTGACTTTCTGTTAGCTCGTATTTTCAGTGTCAGAGAGGAATACTGAGCAAGAGCAGAGCCAAGCAAATGGGGATAGAAAGGAGGGATTTCGCCACTAGGATTAGGATAGTCTATTCAAGGAAGCAGATGTTTGCATTCTAAAAATGTCACTTTGGCAGTAAGAATTTACTATAAACGAGGGCTTACTATGAGAACAAAGCCAACTTCAGCAGCCGGTAATACGACTGACGCAAAAACAGGTTTGCAGCAGTGACGGGGTTACTGTATGATGTTGAGTGGTCTTAAAGCTGCTGTTTGTTTGACCTTTCATTAGGAATTCTCTTAAGATTAACTTGCAATTTAAGGTGCATATCTTCTGTTATTATACTTGTGATTTGGTTACAAGTTATAAAATGTGTCAAACTTGTGAGAATAATAGAGTCATCAAGCAATCTAATGGATTCCTCTAGTGAAATGTTAGACACTTTGATAATGGGTAACTGATTGTCTTGGTCGTGGCTGAATGTTAGAGTCTAATTTGTCTCAGGGTCAGTGTCAGCAGCATTGTCACTCTCAGTCAGTCTGAGACAGAGACAAAAGGACCCCAGATATGCACCAGTATGCAAATAAGCTGTGACATATCTCTGTCACTGTCATGACAGTCGTGTCTGGTCATAAGATAACATGTGAGTAAATGTGCCAACACGACACCAGAGCCCAGTGATTTCCCTTTGAGGTAGAAAGCTCCCTGTAAATAATTACAGTTCTGTTGATTGGATTCCAAAACCCCAAAAAACTAAAAGCAGAAAACTCGATATGCTACCAGAGACTGACTCATGTGCCGCTTGTCATCGAGGATAAAATAGACTCCATGGCATTTACACCACCAGCAGCACCTAATCAGCTAATTGGCTATTCAGGTGTGGCAACATTACAACACACCAGCAGGCACCACTGCTGTCAAAAAGGCGAAGGGATGACGATTCTGCCGTGACACAGTGACAGTGTTGTCTAGTGGACATTTACAGTGACGCCTGCTTGTGTAGGGCAGCGTGGTCGGGCGGGTCCCACTGTTAGTGCACAGGAAAGGCCAAGTTCCAGTGGCCTACGCACCTCCTGTACCGTCCAAATAAATATCAGCTGGGACTGGCTGCAGTTCCACCATGACTGGCTTAAGAGAAAGCAGGTGAATGGAGCCGCTAATTAAACTAATTAAAGCCAATTAGTTTTGGTTAATAATACATTAAAGAAACATTTTAGATTCATCCATTATATTCATTTTGACGCTTCATAAATATGGTGTATTAATAACAGCAAGTACATCATTGATTTTCTAGTATTTTTTGATTTGAGATACATTAAAAGTTCTCGCTTTAGATTTTTCTCATTTTCATGATGTTGAATATTTGCACATATCTAACAAAGATGAGAGGAGCATTATATTATGATGCAAATATCCAAATAGTCCATTGCAGCCAGAGTTGTAAGAACTTTCTGAAATCATAAAGAATAAATGAACATTAAGCAGAAAGTCCACATAATCTTGGCACCTCCAAATTACAACCACAGCCCAAACTTAGCGTAGAAGGTGTCTAATATTTGATTTCACGGCTTTCTCCCGTGCTTTCTGCTTGTCCTGGAGAAAGAAAAGGAGTCCATTAGGCTGAAGTCTTTGGAAAAGATTGCAATGTCCTGAGCTGTCTTCGCCTTTTCAAACTTCTGTTGATTTCCATTTCTTTTTTGCTATCTGATTATACCTTCTGTGCAACATAGTGTAAAAATGATAATGACGTGACAGTTAACATCACATAATGCGATAAGGATAATTATGAAGAAACCTAGAAATGTGAAGACGTATGTTCTGCCGCAGATTGTTCACTTGTGAAGTGTGACAATATTTAGATCTAAATATTTAAACCACACTTATATCACATCTTTTTAATTGACAAATAAAAGCGGGCCGTATATTCAGCAGCAGTGCACGGCAAGGTGCAGAGCAGGGCCTTGCAAAAGTTGGCTTGGCAAAAGACGGAGCGCTTATCGTTGCTGCGCTGAGGATTTCTACCCAAGGCAGTTGGCAACGGCAGCAGTTCTCAACTGATATGAGATAGTGGTGCTGAAAGAGCATGTACTCCACTCTTCCTGCCTCACTGCCAAATGCATTTCCATTAGCATACAGCCACTGCCCATTGCGTAACAACCTGAAAAGGCATGGACACATTGAATCGTGCATCTTATGGCCAGAGCACAAACGCGGTGCTGTTGGTAGTCAGAATGGTGTGTATACAAATCTTTTTCACTATCCTCCCTACAGAACAAGATGTGAGCTGTTACTATTTATGCATAAGAGAAAAGCACTTTACAAAGCATCAACTTCTCTTTTCACTGCATTGGTTCATTTGGTTCTCTCTGTATTATACAAGGTGCTGTATGGTGGCATTTTCAAGTACGTGTCTGCCTTCAGAAAATCTGCACATATCTGATTGCTGCAGTAATAAGTACATCTCACTTGACCCCAGAGCTGGGACGCATAGAATGGGTACAGCATTAGATCCTTGCATTTTCAAACTGTCTTTTCACACATTCATTAGCAGTCGCCCCGTGGTGGTTACAACCTTGTGCTACATGGCCTGTGTTAGAAACTTTAGACTACCTGATGACCAAGACCTGCGAGCATTACATTTTCTAATTTGGGTGTTTAATCGTTCATTATAAATCAAGGCAACATACTACAAGCTCTTATAGCGTACTTGAGATGAATTAGGCTTAAGTTGAACTAAATACACAACACGTCATCGACAAAATCTACTCGAGGGTACTATCAAAACGTAAGTGGCGCCAAGTCACTGAAATTAATTGCACAGTGGAGTCACTCAATGCATACAACATAACCTGGGGATGGAAGAGGTCATTACTTCAGTTGACTGTTAATTCACATGAAAATGACAATGTGTCAACTTCAAACCGCTCTATCAACATCTCCCTGACAACTTGGATGAACTGAGAATGAGAGCAAATCAAACAAACCTGATGGGATTAGCCAGGCTTTTAAACATTATTTCAAATGAGCAGACTACATAATTAGCTGCTGTTTAGCCACTTCCCACTGGAATGCATATTATTGACTCACTTTTCACATTCTGTCTAACCTCGTTTCCACTGCTTCTCTCCAGCATGGCTACATTTCAGTGGTAATTTTTCCCCCAAGGAAACTGAGGCCCATTAGGCAGTTTTATGCGTACTGCACATCTTAACAGACATAATCTCCATGTGCAGTCACACACATGCACACACAGCAAGGCCACACCCAGGGAGCTTTAATAATACATTTACAGTATGTTAACGCACAAACTAGTACTGCACATAGAGTACGCAGGAGAAGTAGTCCTACATAGAGCGTGACATGAATGTGGCTGGACTGCACTGTGTTGGGCTTAGGTTGGTGCCCAGTGTGCATGTGCACAGCCCACCAGCTCCAGCCTGTGCTATACATTTAACACTAGTTCATGTGAATACTAGGCATCTGCATTGCTGGACACACGAGGTAACACTCTCTACTACCAATTCCAGTTAAAATCCTACCAACATTTAAAGACTCATAAGCTGCACATTCATTTTGTTGCTACAAGTGTAAGATTAAAATTTCCCATAATGCCACAGTAAGCCTTGTTTCATTGCTACGGTCTACACTGTATTATCTTGATGTAAAACTAAACCTGAAAATACTTTGGCAGAAAAGCAGTAATCCACCTGAAGTGCTTTCACATGCACCTACACAAAGCTTGTACACAACCACTGCTACAGTGTGAGCATGTGTAAAAAGCAGCCAGCATGTGCTCCCGCATCGATTCCACAGTTCTATTGTTATCTAAAGTCGATTCCATTTTAGTGCTGTGTGTTGCCTTCGGACTCTTGCTGACTTGTGGCTGCAATTCACATTAATCCACCCTCGCCCTCCTACCAAACCATTCCTGAAATACAGCCTCGTCCTGGTCTTGGCTTTGACAAGTACTTCAAACATGTGCGACTGTGTGTGCACGTTTGTGCGAGAACACATGCACTGTTTTGTTAAATAACGACACACAATTCAGGAATGATTCGTAAAATACAAATCAGACTGACCTTTCTTTACAAGGGCGTGCGCGAACACACAAAATGCCCTTGATTCTCTGCTGCGCACACACGCACATACACACACACACACACAGGTCACCGGAAATCAGTGGAATTAACAGGAGCAAAAACAACAATATCCTGACGATTAGAGCTGGGACCAGTAGACTAAAGAGGATTTGCAGCTTAACTTTTTAAGATTTAGCTACAAGTCTTATGCTTAGAACCACAGTGTAATTGAATAAGACATTTGCATGAGGATTACTAGAACGCAGTTTTAATTCTTTTTATTTAATACTGCAAAGAGATATTTTGAGTCAAGTGAATAATGGTTGCAAATAAAAAGAGGACGTACAGTAAGCCCGTACTTTTATGCAATGTGAACAGAAGACTGTAAGCTAAACAAACAGCAACTGCAGCTGTAATGTAAATGTTTTAAGGGTCTTGTCTCTTCTAAACCTCGCCTGAAGTTCACAGCTTTACCTGAAGCTACTGTACAGGCACAAAGACATGGCTACTATCCACTCAGCCTTAGCTGGAGGGAGGCTGAGACAGGAGGAAAATAAAAGGGGTATTATAAATAAATGCATCGCCATAAGTTAAATATAGATTTGAGAAAAATGTGAGGGCAGAGAGCAACTTCTTCACCTCCTGTTAAAACAGAAACAGTGTGTTGTCACCAGTCAAATAACATGAATAATGAATGTAGTACTTTTAAATAGCGCCTCAGAAAGACTTCCTTTTCCGTCTTTATGGAGTAGTTCTTTATTGTCTGCCGATCCCATCCTCTGCATCTGGATGCTACATTAAACAGAGAGACCGAATCAAGTCGCAGACTGGTGACAAATGCACTCATCAGTTCACATAAACATTTCAGCTGAAAGATACACACTCTACTCTGAGAGGGAGGGATAATTCACACATGCAGTTTAGAGCAAAGGATAAGTCCTATCTAATGTAAACTAGCAAGACGTGATTGAAATGTTGACAGAGCGTTATGACAATGACCTGACAGCACAGGAGCACACTGCAAAATGACCATTTAAACAGAAACCACTGACACCACAGACAGACACCAGGAGCTTTATAACTACACACATACATGGAATATGCTCTTTTGTTTTGGCTTCCCGCTGCTGATTGCTATAAAAAGATGCATCAGCACACAAAAAGCAAGCAGTCGATCTACGACTAAATAACGCAGATGGGAATTACCCATCATGGGTGATGTGGATTAATATAATATTTAATTATTAACTATTTTTATCCTACTAAACTATCGGCAAAAATCACTCACTTCTCACTCACTCACTTCCAAATAAACTCTAAACCTTCATACATGCCTTTATTTTTTGACAAAACCTGTATCACTATCAAAAAGTTGCTTCCCCACAGCTTTGCCATCTGTTCTGTCCAGGACAGCAAACAGCATGAAACTATGACTAAACTAAGGACTGACTCAGTGCTGAACAATACACAGTAAAAGCAGAGAGATCCACGTCAGGCAACAACTCTGACTGTACGTACAGTATGTTACAGACTTCTGCTGCTCTTACAGTACAAACAGGCTCAGTTCCTAAATGTTCCAGATGAAACGTGAACAATCTAGACTTGGTACAAAGATAAATTCAGGTTGTCAGATTGTAGAAGCTTGAGGAGGTGTGCAAAAAGGAATTTTGTTTGATTATAGGTCAGCAGACAGGTAAAAGTGCATGTGTGTGAGGGCGAGCTGCAGTCACTAGAAAGAAGTCAAAACAGTGGGATAAAGAACAGCTAGTAAAAAAGCAGAGGTGGTGAAGACAGAGCGCCTAACGGGCTGTCCACAGCCAGACAGGTTCTAATGATGCTGTCTCAATAGCACATTCTACTGTGCCTGGAGTACTGGCTGTGCTCCACTGTGCTCTGAAGTGAGACACGTCTTTAGGGGGTCCCGACTTTAAAACTGCAGAAACAGCCTCACGTGATACATTGTGTGAAACATTTGTCACGTCATAAAAATGCAACTTACTGTATGTTCCGTATAAAGGATGACATCGAGAGACTGAAGGTCAAAGCTGCATCACACATAACGTACTGTGCTAAATCAAAACATTTACAGTAACAGGACAAACGAACAGTACCTCACATTCAGCTTCTTTAATCAGCAACCTGTCACTTCCACAGCTTCGACTGGACTCAGCACAAAAAACGCAGCCACAATCAATATGCCAGCCTCCATGCTACCGGTCCCTATGGCATTCATTGCTGTAAATAACAATGGTGTTTTTATTCAACCGGCTTCAGTATTCACATTTGTAAGCCATTATAAAGCTGTAAATTATGTCACAGTAGAGGCACTTGAAGATGTATTAGCTCCACACACATTTATTAGCTCCTGAATGTGGAAGTGGGAACATTTACAGTATATATGGTGGTTGCATGCTGATGTCAAATGTTGACTGGTTCCCTACGTTTCTAAAGCATAGAGCACTAGCATATACGAGGGTTCTGCAGTAACACACTCTGACCCATGTCACATTGTTGTACAGTTCCTCTTGTAGTTGTAGTTGCAGTGTTTTCACTGACACAGTGAAGCTGTGCAGCTTCAGGAGCCGTTTCAGTAGCGAACAAGTGAAGCAATTGGACTCTGGCCTAATGAAAGCACAGATCAGCTCCAGCTCTTTAAAAACAATTTGCATACGTTTCATGTGCACATTTCGAAAGCTTGACAGTTTGCATTTATTGTAGCCTGAATAATGTTTGTACGAAACCTGTAGGTAGGTTTTCACTACAGAGCAGAGGAGGGCAACAAACACAACTCGGAATGTGCTTCAGATATCCGGTTACACTGCGGCTGCAGTGGGTCAGTTAATGAGGGTTACAGCTGCGGAGGCAGGCTGTGGTTTGAAGTAAGACCACTGCAGCCATGACCAGCGAACAGTGGGTTTAGTTGAATCCGATGTGTGGTACAACACATAAAACATTAAGAGGACAGAAAGGGGCGTTGCATTATTTATGCATCATCGTCTATCTATTAAGACCCCGTGTTTTCTATTATCTGCTGGTTAACAAGTTCATTCAGTTTATTAAGGTTAACACAGTAACCACAGTAAACTAAACTGTGAGCATGCAAAACAGTGGTAGCCTTAAATTATTAATGTGAGCGAGAACAAAAGTGCTCGGTTCCTCAGTATCCGCGCACTGAGGAGTGAATTTTCAAAAACAAAAATGCAAACCATATGCAAATGTCAGCTCTTACTGGCTTCTAAACCTCAGCTTGTTGATTTTCTTTTTTCAGACCCTAAAGGATGAGGAGCTACAACCCAGATGGGCGCACGCAGGCAGCTTTGTGACACCTGAAACAACAGAAACAGCACATGACGATTCCATGACAGTGATTAGCAAAAGCGGTAGCAAACTGTTTAACACCTTTCAGTTCCAATTCCTCTTTGTGTAATCACTGGCAGCATATTGAACATCAAAGGGGACAGGAGACAGTAGAGGAAGGAGTGGAAGGGCAATGTGAGCTAGAGGACAGGGAAGAACAGATTACAGACAGGTACACAAAGAAAAGAAATATCACGTTTGCACAGTGCACAGCAAAAGATTGAATCAGAAGCAAAAGGAAGAGTATTAATGAAAAAAATGGAAAGAAACGTTGAAGAGGAGGTGGAAGTGAGTAACACAAAGACGGAGAAGATAATGAAATCAGCAGTGTATAATAACCCCATGGAATATATGTAAGACTGACGGCAGGCAAAGACCAGCTCTGCGGAAATTCATTTGCTTTGGTGAAGGGAGGAATGAAACAACTGCAGTCAACAGGTACAAGCGTGTGCAAACACCCGCACAAGACGGATTCAAAACACAAAACACTGTAACAGGCGGCCACACAACCCAACACAAGTACAACTTACCCGAGTCTCCAGCGGAATGACTGCACAGGCATTGTGTTGGCGACAACACAAACTAAGCTAAGTGAGTGTGACAGTGCGTTACATCTGTACGTACACAAGTATTGTGTCTGGCATCTCCAGTAACTTCGTCTCCACTTTCAGGGGGAATCTCATAATAGAATTGTGCATGTCAATTACATGTTAAAATGTCCGCAAGGCTGAGTGTTACACGTGGCCACTGCTACTGTTGAATTACAATCATAGTGTGCTGTGCCAC
Source organism: Macropodus opercularis (assembly GCA_030770545.1). NCBI lineage: Eukaryota > Metazoa > Chordata > Actinopteri > Anabantiformes > Osphronemidae > Macropodus > Macropodus opercularis. Next base: position 5,156,318 of record CM061097.1, on the reverse strand, counting down.
AATATTCCTTGTTAGCCCTTGTTCAGTAAACGCACAACTTATTCTGAATATGTATAAACAGTGTTTATTACATTAACAAGTAAGACAAAAAATATATAAATGACAAACATCTTCACGTTCTGCTCTTCAGTGAATCAGTTAATGACAGAAGACAAAACAATAAAAGTGAATGTTCCAGGGATTTGACAATGTCGTACATGTGCAAGTATTGTGAGAATCACTCATTTGTGCGTGTCTGTCTGTGTCACACTTATGTTTGTGCGTGTGTGCACTTGGTAGAACAAACTTGTTAATGCTTTCTGTGTTTTCTAATGCTGTGAAAAGCTGAGAAGAAAGCAACTGCCAGCAAATTGCACTGGCAGTCACACTGACACACATGAAGCAGGGAAACACAAAGCTGGCATGTGTCGGTACACACACAATGTGGTCTGAAGACGTGCTCACAAATGAGCACTCAGAGATTGATGCAAGTTCAGGCAATATGCCTGAAATGCTCAGTGTACAGAGCGATATAGTAGAGTGTACATTCAGGGCAACCTCTGCTGTCCCAGTGAGACGCAGCACAGATTGCTGGAAGACTAAAACTGCATTTGTGTCAGCACAGAGACCATCAAATAAAGAAAAAGGAGAGCGGGACGAAAGGGCAGCTGTAATTATTACTCTACTGGAAGAATGTAGGGAGGGTAAAATGGACAAACAGCAGAGAAGGACACTCGTGTATACTGTATGTATACTCGTGTGGGGTAAACGCTAGAGAAATGTACAACCATGCACACACAAAGAGAGACGCCAGTCTGTTACTGTTCCTTTAAGTTCATTTCATCATTAGTTTTTCTGACTATTTGTATTTTTCTATAGTAACCAGTTTTGGATAAGTTGATGTCTGTCATTTTCATTCTTGTGCTCACCAATGCAGTTTAGGCCAAGCTCCTCGAAAAGAAAGACATCTGTGGCTCTAGTGAACAAAGGTGCTTGTCCTCAGCTGACATTAGGCACGTGTGACTCTGCGTGTGGACTGGATCAGCACAAAACAATCATCCAGGAACAAGAGCCCGCGTTGTACTGTACAAGTCCTTCCCAGACCATCTGGCCTGTTTACCTGCATCGCTGGCTGCTGTGGTGAGATGAAGCAGCTTCCTAAGCGCTGGGCTGTTTCTCCTCACCAACATCTGCAGTCAACCTCAGACAAGCAATCATGCTTCTTCTTACAGCTACCCGTCAGTCCAGCTCAACCTCAGAAACACGCAGACACACACACACACCCTCAGTCTCTGTGGTTGGGTTAAGGGTTCTGCCTCAGTGATCAGGTACAAACGTCTCTTTCCTTCACAAGAGGATGCACAAAAGACTCAAACATCACAGAAACGTACACAAAGCACACACTCGTTTTACAGGTCTACGAGTCAAATTCCCACACACACACACACACACACACACAATGCCAGAAATATGACACACTAAATCAGCATGAGCAGCACATCTGTCAACACTCAAAGACACATAACCAAGACGCATTCACTGCTTTGCCACCATAAACCAATGCACAGTTGCAGATTAAAACATGGGTTCATGCACACACAAACAAGAAGCAGCTGTGAAATGCAGGACAAACAGGAACAGCCATAGGTTTTCTCCCGCGCTTCCACACCGCAAGAATAATGGAACCCTCCCATTCCCTCTTCGTCTAAAATGAGAGAAATCCTTCTTTCCCTGGATACTGTTAAGGGACAGAGCCCCCGCCAAACAGGCACGCACTGCATAGATCCAGTAATGTCTCTGGCCGTCCTTAAGTGCCCTCGTCACCTTAACTGAACTGGGCATCTGCAGCATAGCAGAACTTTGCTGTGCCTCTCTCTCGATCCCTTTCATCTAATTGACACGGGATTCCTGCAGCTTACTTTGGTCACAACAGGACAACCAGGCCTCAATAGCAAGAAGAGGGACGTTCAAAAAGACGAAAGGAAATGGAAAAGCATAACACTATTACATTCCAATATGCAGAGCCTTTATCTTGGCAGACGAGCTGAACCAGTGGTCAGTTTACATGGTTCAGCTGTAATTCAAGCTTCTACACAAGTAGGGTCTACAGTAAATGAACATGCTAAACAACAGCAGAACTCAGTGGACCCCTGCAGCTGGTCTCGCATCACACCCACTGACCTAATTTTGGATCAACGCGCTGGTTTTTGACAGTCAAATCAAAAGTTATAGAAGATGTATTATCTCACATTCACGCCACTACTTTTCTGTCAGGCATGAATGAAGTTAAATGAATGCAATTTTATATCAAATAAAAGTATAATAATAAGGCAGAAGCAAAAGTCTGTTGGTCCAGATCTTCCCTGGGCTCAAGGTGTTCTCTCAACATCACTGCTCTGTAAAGCAAGGAAGTCATTTAGAAATGCTATGCAGACGGTTTTAAAATTCAGTCGACAGTCTAATTCTGGGCCATATTAACATATTATTCATATGAAATGCTGCCAAATTAATCAGCAATCACCGATTTACATATGAATTGTTCCAAACTGCATCTGTTCACACCGTGTCCTGTTCAAATTTCATGATGTACTGCGAGACCCATTAAACCCATTGAGACATCTATGACTTCAGGTATAGGCCTATAAGCAGAACAGACTCTCAGAAGGTGCAATGCAAGGAAATAATAAGCAGATTATTTACCAATGTCTCTTCATCCAGGTGTTCTTTCATTCAAATTTGATGTGATCCAGCCAGGAGCAAAGATCATGACCAATCAGCTTCTCCAGTATATTATGCAGCGGTGCTTAAAATCCTTCTTCTGTATCCATCATGAATCCAGATAGATATTAAAATTGTGTTAACAACTCTGAATTATATTAATCTGTAGGCTCCAATGAAGCATTAAGGTTTAGTACAGCCAAGACAAAAGTAATACTCAGTGTGTGTGCAGCTGAGCAAAAGTGAGAAAAGTGACCCAATGTACAGTAAATTATTTGGACCAGAGTCACTCAGTGGCTTTTTCCCCTCATCTGTGATGCATGGTGAGCCTGTGAGGCTTCAGAGATGAAAACCAGTCCATCTCTACTAAGGATTTAATCTGGCTGCATAAATTACACTAACTTTGTGAGCATATCACGCACACACAACCATGTATACTTTCACATACACACACACACACACGTAAAGTCCATACGGACCGCCCTCATAAAGCGGAGGGCCATTGCAATGCTGCACACGATGCAGAGAGGGCCAACAGGCAAGTCCCCCCCCCCCTTCTCTGTGCATGCTGATCATTACAGAGCGAAAAAAGGAAGAGAGGCCGAAAGAGAGAGAGACTGGCGAGGCAGCAGTGCCAGCTTCCCAGCAGCTCAATCACATTTAATGCATCGACAGAACAAGATAAAAAACGTCTGTGGGTCACAGCTTTAATATCACCTAAAGAACGGCAGCCCTGTTACAGGATGGCAGAGGTTTGCAGCAGACGCACTTAAAATGGCAGACGAACACACCAAGTCTAATTTCTCTACCCTTTTACTTTCCATTTTCCATCTTCTGTCCCTTTGATATACATCACTCTCTGCCCATCCATCTCTCGCTCGCTTTCCCTTATGCCATCTTTAGCAGCAACAAAGAGATTAAAGAGGGATTACTTCTGACATGTCAATGTGACGCGCCTGCTGGGTATAGCACTGTTTTTTTCCCCCTTTCTCATGCAGTCCTAAATCAATATGATCCACACACAGATAGGTCAGCTTCATGTGTGTATGTGTGTTTGTGTTTGAGGATGGAGTAGGAAAAGAGTATCAAGGGATATAAATCATCTCCAATTGCAAAGAAAGGAAAAGAAGGCTTGTGATGCAAAAAGAATACTATTAGCATGTCTTTGGCTTCCCTCAAATGATTTGGTGAGCAAATGAGTGGAAGCGAATCATAATATTGTTTCCTGCGTTTCAGCTGCCCTTTCGTAAAAAACACACAGAATGAGAGTAAATGGTTAACAGCTAGAGACAGACCCACGAGGAGACCTACTGTACTGAGACCCCTGTCTTAGTGAGCTTTAAAAAAAAAAGTCTTATAACTGACGGGTTCTAGTCACATCACTAATATTAGTATCCAAAGAACCTTGGAGCCAGTGAGCAGGTGAAAAAATTCTGTGTCTTGCTGTGAGACACTTGTAGAACATGTGGCTGCTGCTGGGATCAAACCATCCAGTCACACGCTGACGTGTTTAACCAGTGGATTATAGCAGCAGCCCCATAGGGCAGCAGACGATCTACAACCCAGAATATAGGATGTGCTCCTATACTCCTACAGCCTCCCCACTGTTCTGTTCTAGCAAAAGGCTTTTAAAAAAACTGCTTAAAATAAAAATGAATGAGCGTGAAGTAGCAGGTATAATATGTCTTATTTTACATGCGCTGTAACATGAAGCTTCACTATTAACTTATAATAGTATATAATGAAGAGGAACTTCTTTTTATTTTTTTTAAGTACCAGCTCGTGATTTTTGGGAACTAGTTAACATCTGCTTGAGGTTCCTAGAATGACCAACAATGTTGATTTCCATTATTTATCAAGCTCAGTCTGTGGCTTCCTCCTCCTGGTCAGGCTCATTGGAGACTCATACTGTAGGAGTGAGTGGCTGAGTGATTGGCAACCTGTCTGAATGCCCTGAATGCCAACTGGGATGGGCTCCAACAATAATAACCAATTCAGAAGGTGAGCGAGTCAGTGAGTAGAGTCAGTGAGTATAAATATGTCTAGAAGTTGAACCTGCGAGTCTCTTTAATGAGCATGGATGTGTTTTGATGTCAGTTTGCAAAAAACCAAATTAAATAATTTCCAGTGTCAAGAATCTCCAAGCATGCAAATATCATGATGTGCATATGTTAATTACCAACTGCGTTTTGCATGGGGCTTAAAAGGCATGTTATGTTTATCTTTCTGGATACTGGCATCTGTCGATGAACTGTTACTCGCCTACCTGACACTACTTCCTTAAAAACCGTAGTTTAATGAGCTGGAAGTTAATTCCTGCAACAACAAACTCCTCGGATTCCTCTTGTCATATTGTCAATAACAAGTTGCACAAGTGTTTAGTGGCAATATTCTGATCACTGAGAGCTCAAATACAAGTTAGAAAGCACTGGGAATATTTCCAGGAAACTAGAAAACACAGCACCTGCAAAATCAAGTGTTGCTATGGTTTTATTGCATCTGAATCCTATCTGTATTTGGCAGAGTTGGCATATGAGACAATTCTCATTTGGTGTCAACTTGCCCCTTTTCCTAAATCTCCTTCATTTGCCTGCGGTGTAGTTGGAAGTGTGATATGAGGCGTTGTCTCAGTGTACGGCCTAGTGAAGACCTCCAACTGATCCGGTTCCTGGCAAAATGTGTTCAGGTAGCTGCAAACAGCCCCGTGTTGTGTTCAGTAAACCAGCCGGCCAGGTTCTAAATGGATTAAACAGGCCAGTGGTCCCTCTCTGGCAGCACAATGGAGCGGGCGGCATCGGTGGTTTATACAGTTTTACGTGCGTTTGTATGCGTGTTTGTTAAATGTGTATTGGAGCTTGGCCGTGAGGTCAAAACACTTCACCACACACACACACACACAGGTGCTTATCTTTCCAGCGGTGTGTGTTTGAGATCTCGCGTCACACCAACACGATGCGCGCTCTCGCTCCCTCTCTCTCTCTGGCACGTCGCCAATTCGAGGCCACCGAGTTGTGCAACGATTATGTGTACCCACCACCACCTCGCGTTCTCATCTCATCCTGCAAGACACGCTCTCCAGCGTCATCTCTCCCAACCTACAGCCGGAGCTTGAGGCGCTGCTTCATCGCCCGATGAATCCACTCCCTGATGTCGACACCACACTTCACACGACAGTGCCACACTTTGCCGGTGGTGGTCGAACAGAACAGTAAGACAAAAAACACGTTGCTTCCGCTGGCACTGCAGCAGCTCACAATATAGCGTAGAAATGTCACAGTGGCTCAATTCAATGTATAAGAAGGAAATCTGCAGCCACCCGAAACAATCCCGCTGCCCAGCAGGGCGACATCACACCATCCCGAACCACCTGTTTTTCGCGCATCCTGTGCGCACAGAGCCATTAATGCATGGAATATACGGAAACTACACACTCCACTGCATGGCTGCCTTCACTTGTCACCCTCGGCTTTCACTGGGCAACAGACGACAGTTAATTAGGAGAAATGTTATTGAAGTAACACGGTATTTAAGTTCAGATATATGCATCGTTCTTTTACCATGGACGCGCTATAAGGAAGTTGACGTGCCAAAATATTTTAGGAATCGTATCTACTCAGTGAAGGTGATTTTACTCACAGAAAAGGCCAGTGAACATCACAGGGCGTCAAGGAAACAGCAAGCAATGCTGTGATTTAAGTAGCGCAGCGCAAACCAAGGATGAAACCCCCAACGCACAGAGACCCTTATTGTGGCCGCGAATTAGAGGAGAAAAGCGCAGTAACTCACCGATGTGGATGATTGAATCCGAGAGCGCAGACTTCCACTCCTGGCTCCACAAAACGGCAAAGAGCAACATCGCCGAGATAACTTTCATGTTGTTCGGAGATATTTCCCCCGCAAACCAGAGAAAACCGCGACCTTCTGTGTGAGAGTGAACAGAGTTAAATTCCCGAGAACCGAAGCGTCTTTTTAGTCCATCTGTAGGGCGGCCAAGGAAATTCCTCCTAATCTGTGCCTTGATATGTGCCTCTCTTTACGTTACGCTGTGATGCTTGTAGGTGGGTAATAATCGGAGATTCCCAGATAATCACAGGCTGGAACCCTGTTGAAATTCCTCTCAACATTAAATCATTTTCTCGACGAGCAGAGAGACGCTGAGCCGCAGAGAAAACAAACCGCATCCAAACGCCGACGCGTTAGAGCGAATTTAGGCGCTGGGTGCTGTGGTCCCTCTCTTACAGGAATAAATCTGGAAGCTTTCTGTGACGCCAACACGAACCTGGTTGTTTTGATAAGCAGGTCCTGTTTTAGTGACCAGAGATTCGTAGCCTTTCAAACCTGGCGACGCAGTGGCAGTTCCCCTGCACCAATCACCGAACCATCACCAGCAGCAGTGGAGCAAGCCAACCACCAAAACTTCCATTTTCACAGGCGCGTTGCCTTTTTTGCCACTTAGCCCTTCTTCCAATATCGACAACGTCACCAAACACAGACCAGCCCGGTGACTTTTACAGCGTAAAGAAAGCCTTGTCACATGGCACCGCCACACGGAGGGACCGTATTCCGAAATTGTCTCTAGTTCCCTGTGAAGATGCGAGCAGCCAGGATGGAGACGGCTCTTATACATATATTAAAAGACAGCCCCAAATCCACGGTTGTCTTCTGCGCCAGGCAGGGGAACCACAGGCGAGGCTACACGGAGGCAAACCACAACCCAGAATAGGAACAACGGCACTCCACGGTCCGCACTCTGCGCTCCGAATGCGGGTATTCGCGTCAGCCACAGCTCGCACCGTGGCTGGTGAAGAGGAGGTATGTCGCGTCCATGTGGGAGAAAGGGGGAGAGAGAGAGAGAGTGAGAGAGGTGGGAAGGCGACCCGAGAGAAGGAGAGAGAGAGGCAGCAACTATGAAAAGCAGCAGTTGCCAGCCGCTGCGCGCATTTACTGTCTGGAGTTACCCTGGAGAAAGAGACATGAGATGTGAGTGAGAGGACGGGAGGGGGGTGCAGAAGTGTCTGACAGAGAGACAGGCAGATGAAGACGCGGTAATCTGCCGACCTTAGCGCTTTCAGGGGCACACAGCCTCTCCTGAATGCCCATCTACCCCGCTGCTGTGAAATGTGGAGAGAATCCGGCAACTTTCACCAACAGTCACTTGATATATCAGTATTTCTCCGTTTATACAAAAGCACTGGTCTGGTTTCTGTCATACAACTTTCTCCATGTGGCTGCCTGCAGTCACACCACCCTCTAACCATTACCCCAGTAGTTATTCCTTCATCCTACTCCATCTAATCTATCCACACCTTCCGTTATCTATTCACTCATTCCTCTGTCCCTGAAGGCCTGGAGACCACAGGGGTCCTCTTAATCTGCCTCAGACGTTGGATTAGGGATTAGGAAGGCTGGGAGCCTCCGGTTACCATTGGATTGACTGTTTTGTACGCATTCAAGGAATGGAGATTAAACTGACAGTGATACTGATGCTGTGAAAGCGGCTCTCACTTCTCATTCTCGACGATGATTTATTATTAAATGATTATATCGTGTTGAAGAGGGGGAAAAATCGTGTTCAGCTGCTGAACTGTAGCTAAACAAAGATAAGCAAAACAAACAATTTAAGTAAAACACATTTTGAAGGCTAAAGAAATGATCAGATATGCACAGGCAGCGCTTGCATCAAAAATGTGCATACTCTGTTTTGGGCAGAGTGATGTTAATATTGGTTTGAGTGTTTAATATCCAAGTCTCTCTGGTGTTTTGTTTTTATTTATTTTTGTAATTTTGCCTTAACTGTGAATCCCACCACCTTTATTTGGCTCTGGACACTACAGCAGCTCAACCACTCATCTTTGTAAAAGGCTCCGAGGCTACATGCTGACTGAGCGAACAGCCCAGTCAAGTTCCACCACGTCTCAATTAGACTGATGTCTGAACTGTGATTTGGCAGCTGCAGAACATTGTTGCTGTTGATTTTCAACAGTTTGTCTTTAGTAGTACACTTGGAGTCTTGCACAAAACTCATTTCAAGGTGCTGTTCTCTTGCAGACCGCATGAGACTTTCCTTCCTGCATTGATTTTATTCATTGCCTTTATAAGTCCCCCAACTCTGCTGCAGAAGCAGGATGTTGCCACAACCATGCTTCACCGTTGGAATGGCAACAAAACTGCAAATTAATACCAAAACACAGCAGACAGCAAAAAAAAATAAAATATTCTCATCCAACCACTGAACAGTTTAAAATAAATTTACACTCCCCCATAAAATTATAAGATTAAATATATTTCTAAAGGCAGTGCATTCACAAAATTAACATTTCTGCAAAACACAGACCTTGTTAAAAAAAAACAAGCAAGCAAACTCATAATAAGCAGCAATGAAAAGGATTAGACCTTAGTTTTATCAGTTTAGTGACAGTAAAATCTAATTAGCCCATTTGTAAAGCCTCCACTAAAGTAAAGTCCTGACATTTAAATGTCCAACATGTTGCTAAATATCTCCCTGAAGCAAGCACCTGAAAAAGTGTAACCTTGAGCAGCACTGACATGATTATGTCCCTGCACAACATACTTCATTCTAGAAATCACTCATTTGAAAGAGGAAAATCGTTCAACAGATGGACAGATCACTTCCTTTCCTGTTCTGTCTTGGCTAAAGATGGATCCTTCACAGTAATCCTGCTGTTATGCTGGCCTTAAAATGTATATAAGGTCAGTCAGGCACAGCCTTCATGTTCAGCCGTGATGCGGGGCTACACAGGGCACAGCAGCAAAGCAACAGCACCTCATCAGCCACACTGCCCTTATAAACTCTGCCAAAGACGCATTTAGGAAAAGCACACCGTCAGTGGTCACATTCCACTTACACAAGCACAATTTGGACACTATCCCTACAGTATGTTGGAAACCTGCAGTGGTTATGTACAAAAGTATAACCAAGTTTCCATCCCTTCCAAAAGGGAAAAAAAAGAAAATTAAAGCTAATGACCAAGAGAAAAATCATAACGACAAGACAAGAATAAAACCACAGCCATTGCTTTTTATAATAACTTGTTGCATACTATGTTCTGCTCATGAGAGACCTCACCATGATCTCGTACCTTTACACATCTAAGAATTGGATTTTGTTGAAACAAAACTTCATGTTAATCCTTAGAAACTCTCACAATCCACATCATTGGGTAATACAATTTTTATATTGTTAATGCCTCACGGCAATGTTTTACTTTTGCAGAGCTTTTTCGCTGTCTAGTATACTCCACTCTCTGGGGACCCGCTGTCCCCACCAGAAGTTAGATTTCTCATCTCGCTCTGCTAATAGATGTAAACCAAATCAAAATGGAATGTCTCATTTGTGCAAGACAGCAGAATAAAAACGAACTTTCAGTATCAGTAGTAACAAACCATAGTCCTTGAGAACCAATACACTCACTGTCTTTCTTACACATCATCTCTGGCAACCTTTACTGGTTTGCTTACATTATTGGTACGTTGCTACCTTTTACACATAGCTGGCTGAAATGTACATTTAGTGGTACAACAATTAATACTGGTAAAGAAAGTTTCAGGACTAATCACAGTTGAAAATAAGCATATTTCCATGTACTCAGACTTGTTTAATGATCAGTTACAGTAGGTAAATACTAATTTCACTGATCAGAAATTGCACATCTAGAGCCTCCACTTTTATTTTAAGGTTCCCTTTCCAGGTCAGTACAAACTGCCAATGAAATGTTTGACTGAACTTGATTCTGAAGCCTATCCGTCCATATACTGTAGCTAGAAACACTGCAACATGTTGAAGCACTGACTGAGATATCTGAGCAGAGTAGCAAGTCAGCAGAGTTATTATGAGATGTTAGAAACGGCACGATTACATCTTTGATTGATGAACCACTTGATTAAACACCTGTTTATCCTGAATCCAATTTGTGAAATGCCACGTAACATAATCTGAATTCCCAAAATAAAGATTAACTGTGTCTGTAAACTCATCTCATCTTGTTCATAAGTAGCTGATGTCCTCCTTTTGTTTGAGTCACTCTGGATGCATTTAGGGCTGTGTGAGAACTGTAGGAGTTTATCTACACACTATAAAACTCTACATAAAAGCCTTTTAATAAGGGCAAGACATGCACATGTAGCAGACGCATATGAACACATCAAACAGAGAAGGGTGGCTTTTTAGTATGCATGCCCACTGCTGTCACTAGGTCTCAAGGACGTTGCCTGTCTTGGGGGTTAAAACTAGATGGAGGTATGCATCTGTATATTCACATGGACTTGTGTGAATTAATGCCACATATCTTGCACATTATAAAAAGCAAGCATGCCTCACTTTCCATTTTGCCACCAAAGCCATTAAGTGACAGGGCAGTAAAAGCCAACATTAGTGTGTCGGAAGCAAAACCTACTATCATGAGCGTGCGTCCTCTGTGTGTCCGTCTCTGCATACATGCATGTGTGTTCGCTTGTACGGTGCTTCTAAACAAAAGACCAGACAGCAATTATTAAGCTTGAGTACCACCAGACACTTTCAAATGGCCACAAACAACCCACGCAGATGATTTATTCTCATACAGAAAGCCCACAGAACAAAGATCAACACAAGCTAATATTTATATGCTCATAAACAAAACCAAAGAAGCATATTTTTTCCTGTATTTTAACCCCAAGTTAATACCAAAGCTGACGAGTCAAACCTTGTGATTTAAACAAAAAAAGAACACACTAGTTTGTTTTGCTTAACAAACAATGGTCTTTTTTCCTTTTTGCGGTGATCCAACGAATAAAAAAAACATTTGTAAACCCATTATGCAACACAAAAGATAATTTGAGTATTTTGATTGAAGCTCATTTAGTGCCAACGATGAAGGAATGTGTGTTGGGTCATCATCTAATCCCAAGGACATCCTAGCAACATGACACACATCTCCCACCGAGAGCCTTATTCCAAACCACAGTCTAACTGGTATTAAGATCATACATTCATGTATGCACACTCAAAAACACACTATCATCTTCCCTTCCTCCCTCTCTCTCACACACACTCCCTGTCTATCCAAAGTGAGGTGAAAAAGATGAAAAATAGACACAGTGTCTGAACTTATTCTTAAACATCTAATTTTTAGTCTGGATGGTGTCTTACGAAGCCAGATAGGACATGTGATGCAGGCTTTACTTATATGGGGTTTTGCATCTGCATTACGTTGTGTTTGTAGTATTTGTAGGTGAGGAAGAACAATATAGTAGGTTCAACTGTAGATTTCATATTCCACTACGTTTTGGTAGTGACAAAGCTATTTTGGAAATGGAATAAGTAAGAAAAAACAAATCAATTGAGAGTAGCCTTGAGTAGTAATAAGAAACAGTGGGAATTCCCTTATTCCTTCCCTTCTTTAGGTAGAAATACTTGTTCCAGCTGTTCCCAGATGTAACAGCAACAGTTGTATTTTGGGGAGCTGTCCACCTATACTGGTGCTGAAACAAACTAGCATAAGAACCGTCCGGGACAGTGGTGCTGAAAGGAAACGCAAGCAGATCAAGGTCAATCTTCTGGAAGCTAATTTCAATGTGTGAGTGTTAAAATTGTGTGTGATCAGTGTCCATGTGTATGTTTGTCAACCACTGAGCAGGTCCTACTTCCACACTGCTTGTTTCCTCCCCCTTCTTTATACTGAGTGCCCACGTCTTTCACTTCACAGTGAAGGGTTCATGAGGAGGGTCTGGTCTGGACATTTTTCTCGGTCATACAGTTAAATGCTTCCCACAACTTAACCTTAGAAAAACAACAAATAAATATGCTCTAATGTGTTTTCACATACAATGAAACGTTATTTTACAAACGGTGCCAACACAACATTTTAGCTATGAGGTTAGCAAAAGTGAGCTCATGAAATTAGTTACACTGTGTTGGCTTTCAGCTTTGGATATAGGCCTGACAAACTCTGACCGGCTGTACGCAATCATCTCTGCCATAAGCCTATTATTAGGCTCCAGCAGTTAACAGCATGGGACATATCCAATACGGTGTTAAAACTGAAAAGTGTTCATGTGCAACGCTGAAAAGTGGAAGTTATTATCAGCCTCGGACAGACCCAGCATGGAAAGATTGCAATTTGGATGCTGTAGTCAGCATGTTTGAAGTCAGAGGTGCTACACTTCATCCATTTAGAGCGACTTACAACCCCATAAGTGCATTTTACAAATGATGCACTGTGGGAATCAACACATACACAGAAGAGCAGCCGCTTGCTGCTGTGGGGTTACTACAACATGAAGGGCATGTGCATGTTCTCTATCAACAAATGTCCATCAGGTGCTATTAGAAATCCATTTAGCACATGAATAAAGAACTTTGGCTACGCGCACACACAGCTTTAGTGTGTTGCATGAACTGATCAGCCTCTATTACTCTGCTGTGGAGTGGTTATAAATGACTGCTGGGATTTTTCTCCCAAAAGCTTAATTTATGGAAATGTTAAAATCACATTCAGTAATCCTGAAAAGAATCTGTGGAGCTAAATTATGGTAATATAGGTCATTAATATGATATTTGGTGGATACATGTATGCCAAGTTTCAGGGGTGTGAACCCTTATTAGTTACCAACGCTTTTCTGTGTTACTATGCATCTCTTCTCATCCTGCATTTAGTCACTAACTTAGATATAAACTGAGAAATAAAACAGCATCACATTTGATTCAATTATTATTTAAAATTCTTGATTGTGATTTAGCTATTTCTAACTGCCACAGCAAAAAAATACAAAAACCTCTTGTTTAGTTTAACAATTATCATTGATAAAACTCTCTGAATCTTACCAGCCGTGGAGAAAAGAGAGGAGCTCTGAAATTAGTTCTAGTGACGTTGCAACCTGTCGGATGAACATGCAGGGTGAAGGACAGAGGAAATATGAGTCACATGGAAAACAAGTGGATAATTTGCAGGTATCAGCATGACCGAGCTGGATTTGTGTGTCTGTGACTGAAGGAAGGGAGAAAACAAGCAGTGAGTGAGAGAGAACTATGCAAAATGATCTCTGCTGGGAAAGAACGTGGTCACAATATGTGTAGACATAGCACTGTTGAGTTTTTCCAACACTGAAGAACAGTCCGTAACCAGTAAAAACCAAAGCCAATCACAGCCCAGTGAACCTTTGCAAACATTATCCAGAATGCAAACGCTAACCATGAACCATCACTCTTGTCTAGTGTCAGTTCTCAAGTCAAGTTTTTTGGGATATTTTTAACATGGGTACATTTGAATATTTAGACAAACAGAATTTTCTTTTGAGTTCAGTTCATATCTATTTGTTTGGCTTGTTCCTTCATTCTGTACGGTTCATACAGAGATGACCTACAGCAGGGACGGCCAAGCTCGGCTTGTGTCTCTAGCTGTAGCCACTGCTGACTGCCTGGATGTGGTGTGTTTAGCAAGTCAAAAGCTGTAAGTGCCGGGATGGCTGAAAAACAGGGTGGCTCCCAACGACAGTGAGCCCTGACCCACACCCCGTCCGGTCCCTACACAACACCACTGTCTCAGCATGGAGCCATGCACAACGAGTTCAATTAAGTGATTTTTAAAAAAAACTGCTCATTTTGCTAAAAGATATTTGCATAATACAGATATTGTGAATGACCTAACCTCTACCACTGCGGTGCCTCTCTTCTTATTATCAGCCATAACCCACTGAAGCAATGCATGTCAGTTCCTAAAGCTGATTGTTGTGCTACACAGATAACGCACTACGTCCTCAAACAAGAGCTCCACAATGAAACTGACTGGTCTTTGCTGACATGCAGTCGGATATTATACTGGTACTCCTACTCAGAAGTAAAGCAAACCGTCACCTACTGCTTTCTCACGCTATGCCAGTGTTCAGTCTGCTGTGTTACAATATCTGATCTAAAGTCTTTTATCACATTAAACCAACTCAATTCACAGACGAAACCCATAGTGATGAAATGCATTTAGTTGATATCTCATCTCTAGCTCAATTGAAATAGCTTTAACTGTAAACTGGGTTATGAAATATACTGAAAAATACTTTATTATAGATGCAAAACAATACTGCAACAACCTTGTTTCACCCTCGTCTCTCATCATGGCACATTATTGGAGGTATTTGTTATGCTAACCTCCTGCAGGCAGCATTTTTCCACTGCCCAACCTATTGAATATGGAAAGCGCCGTAGCATCCTGGCACTGACTACTAAAGTTGTTTTCACATTCAGGACACTCTGGAAGCCAAAGGATCAGCAGGTACTGAATGAGGCAGTGTGATATTCAAATGTCACAACAGATGCAGACATGTTTTCATGTAGCAAGTATTAGACGTCGCGCTTCAGCAAATTAATCTGTGTCATATATAAAAGTGTAATATGAATATTTACCCGTTAGCTACAACATTAAAAGCACCTGCCAAAAACCACCTGGGGTACGTCTGTGTTGTGATTAAATGTGATAAGGTGTCTTTGATGGAATGCGCCTGAACTTCGGTGAACTTAGACAGCATACTGATGAGTAGCCATCGATTAATTTCGGATAGCCCGCTATTTCACCTTCCGTCTGTGCACTTACTCTTCACTTCTCAAATGCCACAGCTTTCTCGGTCTAATAAAAATCACAACTGGAAACTGTCCTCTGTGATGCTGATGAAGACGAGATTATCCAGTTTTAGAAGCCAGTAGTGGACTTTTTCAGCCGTCTCCCAAAACAATTGTAAAATGCGCTGTTCAGATTTTCTTCCTTGTATGTGTAATGCTGTCACAGCAGGGAGCGAGTGATGCTGGAATCTGAAGTACAGCCGCCAAAAAAAGCAGAGCTGACACTAAATACAGCACATTATCTGCACTAATCTAGGAATAGCAAGCCATTACATTACTAAACTAAACTAAAAGCTTGATTTTGTCATGAGGAATACTGACAGAAGGCCTTGCTGTCCCCTGGTGCTTCTGTATTTAGAAAGCGCATGACAAGCATTTTTAAAAGATGTTCTTTAAACACCACCATCATTGTCCAATAAAATCTAAAACAACCTCGGGGAGTTTGTCGTCCCATTGTCCACGTCAAGAGGCTTCCAAGAACCTATAGAACCTATTACTAGATTTCCTCTCTCTGCAACATTTAATGTGTTACTGGAAGGGATTTCACGAAGAACCCAGCTGGAGATCAGCACTCAAGCCGAATCCTGAAAACATTTCCAAGCTTGCCTAGGGGCACCACCTTGGCTAGGCACTGACATTTGTCATCAAAAGCCTGTCAGCAAGGATACAATGAAATGTACACTACTGGTATATTACTGCATGCAAACAGACGGCTGAAATGAACAGGTCTTAGCATTAACTGAGGGTAGTTTTACTAGACTCCTCGCGATATTAGGCGAGATTCAAGATGATAAAAATGTTGCTCTTCCGTAATGACTTTTTATTTGCCCATTGGCCAGAGGCAAGACACCAGTATCCGAGCGCAAACGTGCCTAAAAGTTCAAATGAATTTAGAGCTGCCTTAAATTTACTAAGCAGAGTTTATAGGACAAACATAGCAGTGAGCAGAAGTCAAAGGACAGTAAAAATACAGGTGGCAATTCACAAATGAATTTGCATTTAGAGTACAATACTGAATTAAATTCTGATATGAAGAGACATATCCAAATTAGTTGTTTATACACAGTAATGAGAGGAGAGTTTACCTTAGAATTACGATGCCGTGCTGAAGACCGGGTCAGGAATTACTAAAGCAAAGATAGCGTGTTGGGGTTGACGGATACAGGTTGGCAGAGAACAGGACACACACATTGGCGCACACTGTACAGCTTCTGCTTCACACTGTTGCGCTCTGTTAATAGCAGGCTACCCCAGCTTCAACCCAGCTGCGGCCCACTTTCACTTTCATGTTGCTCAGCTACGCAGCCCTGCGCTGCTCCCTCAAGTCTCCATCTCTCCCCACTCCAAATCCCTCATCTTTCACCCCTCTTTGCCCATATTGCTGCCCCCTCTCCAAATCCCCCTCTTTCGTCCTCTCCTCCTCCACTGACCAGGGGGCCATTACTTGATCTCATGGTGGGTATGAGATAAGTTTGTTACAAAAATTTTATATTTAGCATTATGAATATTGTTTGTGTTGCACAGGACTCAAAGCGATGTGATAGTGACCAATACAAATGAAATTTCATAGCCAATTCTCAGTTTTTATTAGAGATGTCAAGGCAATCTGAGATGATATTAAAACGATAAGGCAACATGTTTTGTTTAATTAACATATCCACAATTCAAAACTTAAATGCCACTCTATTTAAATGGGACATTTTGCGATGGTGTGAGGTGAATGCGCTGACCTAATATCATAATAAAAGGCTCCATGTTGCAACCTCTTATACTGAGGCACAAAACCGAAGAGGAAAAGCGTAAAGAGAAGCTTACTGACTCATTGTGCTCTAACAGCTGCCAAGGAAAGGGGGTAGGAGGGGAGGAATACATGATCAAAGACACTGTATTCACCTGCATTCAGTGCACAATTTGTTCAAATTTAACTACATGGGGCAGTGGGACGGTGCTGGAATAATATATTAGCGTTTTTATGTTTCAGCAGAAAAGACAAAGGTCATAAACCCTCTCATAAATGACCACCATTAAAACCAACAACATGGAAACAGTGACTGTTTTACGCTTATTGTATGCAGTAGCTATAAATTCAAGCATGAATTAGCAAAACAGGTTAACAAGTAACTTATAATGTTAAACCCAGCGTTCATTTTCATCTAATTATCTGTTAACGCTTATGCAAAAGCAGCAATGACTTCTCAGCTGAGTAAATGTCATTTAAGTAAGAGTAATTCCTGTTCTGTTCCCGTAATGCCACAGCTCCATGTCCAGTAATTATCTATCTAAAACCAAAGAGCTCAGAAATCCATCAACGCACCAGTTAAAACCTGATCTTATTGACTCTTGTGTGATCGTAATCTCACACGTGCTGTAACAATGCCTTATTTCTTCACCAGGGTCCTCCTCAACAGTCCGCTTCCAGATCCATTACGTTCACACATTCAACAGTTGCACTTATTTACTTATCACTTACTGTAGCTACTGAGTCCGGCAGTTTACCACAAATATGCATCAGTGTTGTAGAAGTCTGGCAAAAGCTGTGTGGTGTTTACAGTAACATGCAGTACACTCAGCCAACAGCAGAGGACTCTGTTCCTGCCATGTGTGGTTTTATGATTGGTACATTTAACAGTTGATGCATGAATATGCAGAGGAGCATCACCTCGGTAAAATCTGGAGGAGACACTTTACAGCTTTTAACCTTTAAATTAGTCGTTTTTGTCTTCATTGTGCAACTTGAAAAACTATCATAAAGGAAACTACACTTGAAATCTGGATGTAAAATTACCTGATGAAAACACTTTATCCATTACATGAGAGGTGAATAAAGGCCTTGTCATAATATCTCATCATCTGACCTTATTTTAAGCAGTTGTAGATACATCTGACAAAACAGAGTGTCTAATGGTGTGTCTGGAAGAGAGCAGGAAGTATTAAGAGTCTCAAAGTGAATGCAAAGCCTACCTGACGGTATTGTGCCCTTTCTTTGTTTGGGCTTTGAACAGTAGATACGTGTAAAGGGCAGAAATGCCCAAATTTCAGTTTCACAGACTTACAGGTATCAAATTATAACAAGAAGAGTAAAGACAAATGTAATATCTATATTACACAAGCGCATTAATGTCAAAGGTGAATTAGCTCAGTTAGCTTTAATGTTATCTTCAGCATTAAATCCTCACTCTGATACTCTTTATGATAAACCTATTTTAGCACATCCACATACTTTATGATCTTAAGTCTAAATCTACTTACAGTAAGTACAGTAAATTACCCTCACTTACAGAAAAGGTAATTCAATTCATAAAAACCTGAAACCTTCTGATCTAACCTTTCATGTAATCTAGAAAAGAAAAGAAAAAAAACTCTACCTTAGCAAATCAACTTGGTGTCTCATCCATCTTTCCTTTTGTTTGGGTCACACTGACCTAAAAATGAATCAGTACAATATGTGACATTAATGCAAAAGCATAAGATGTTGGTTTAAAGCGAGGCTCTTACATTAACTTCTAATTTTCGTCACAAAGTGGAGGAAGGAAAGAGGAGACCTGTACGCCGCCACTGATGTCATGGTCACACTGAAGGTGGATGTGTCTTGTGCAAACCAGTGCTTTAAGTAAAAAGTTCCTTCGTGAGACCATACGTAGCTACACAGAGAGCGTTTTAGACAAGGTTGTGTGAGTATAGCTGCACAGTGAGACAATGAGGACACAACCTGAGCACAAAGGATCGCATGTACTGCAGAGTTTGATGTTTTCAGACGACGACTCAACACTTAAGTCCAAGATGCATATTTTGACAGCAATTTAGCTGATCGAGCAAATGTTATTTTACACCTTTAGGAGGCTCAGCGTCTAGTCAGACCTGGCATCCACTGGAAGTGTGCAACACTGTTGAACCGCTGAATTCACTGGCCAATTGTTATGTTAATATTTTATGATATATACAGTATTTGCAATATTTAAAATTAAATTGAAACCACCGGCCAGAAAACTCCACTTACTGTATATATGTATCTCGCCTGCTTGTCCTCTTCTGCTGACTCCATCCTGATCACGATAATTCTCTCCCTCTTTGTGTAAACTTCAAGTGAATATAAAACGCAGGACACTTACGAAGTGTTGACGTATGCTAATTAGCCACGTGGAGTTACCTTAGCTACCTTGGTACGTTAGCTAGCTAGCGAGCTAGCATTAGCCGCTAAGATAGCGAGCTACGGTGTCATCTTAACTGGGCTGAGGGTTTTTTAAGGTTGGATGAGACCTTTAGGGGTCTGTCGGAACCAGCAGCACATGTCCTTCTCCTTCAGGTGAATGTCAGGTGTTGGTCGCTGCCTGGTCAACGCGTGACAGTGTCGCCACCTGCTGGAGCGGAGTGTGGAGCAGCGTCTACCAACAACCCTGTCGCAGCTGCCTCAACCAGTGAGTAATGTTAATGTAGACAATCATAAACGTGCTAAAAACACTTGAAAACACATGAAAGGGTCTGGTTTGATGTGTGACCTTTGACCTTTCATTTCCTAAGTGCTCTCCCAGCCTTGCTGAGAGGAGATGAGTACAATAAAACATGCTCATGATATTTCAAGTTTTTCATGAAGGTTAAAGGTCAGGGTAGTCTAGAAAACAAAGGTCTATCAAAATATAAATCTGTACAAAACACATAGGTAAAATAAAAGTATCTTATTTTAACACGCAGGCCAAGCGTTTTTTTGTTTTTTTTTATTATAGTTCCTCATTATGTATTGTATACCTGTAATGTTTGCTCTACTGTAGCTGCTTCTGCTTTCTCTGTTGCCTTGGTTGCCACAAACAAGGGGAATTAATAAATAACTACAACAGATCAGATTCATGTCCGGTATTGTCTTACATTCATCAGAAGAAGCTGATTCCTGCCACATCCTTGCAGATGTCGTGTTCGTTCCTGCTGCACCCTGCAAATACTAAAACCAGTGGAGAAGGCCTGTGAAGGAAATGGTGACATGTTAAAGCTAGTGTTTTCACCTTGCCTCACCTTCATGCCAATTCTGTACTTATGATTTATTGCTCGAACTGCATTTTATTACTTGTGCCTTTTTCATGCCGTGACTCCCCCCCTATAACAATGTTTTGAAAACCTGCTTACGTCATGTTCCATTTTAGGTTTGGGGTGACCCTGTACCGGATCCGCCTCAGAAAGATACAAGTTCACACCTTGGATAAATGGCTGCTTGTGTTTTTGGCATCATTACCTTTGTCACATTATAACAATACGCAATTTTCATGACAGAAAAGCCCTTTGAACCACGCAGTGTGTTATGTTAGCCTGGAAGGAAGCTATCAAAACACCTTGGACATTACGAGTTCTATTACTGTCCAGACTATACTGGGACGTAATAGACTACAGATATAGGTGAATTATTTATGTTGTGTTACACCTTCAGTTTGAAAAGGACGAAACAACTTCAGCAAAACATTTACACTTATATACCCACTGGGTCAAAGTGTTTGAAATGTCTTTTCACTTTGTGTTTTGTTTGTTTTCATCACAGCGACGGTCAGATGTTTTCTGTCAGGTCTAGGATCTGATGGAGGTGGTTTAATGTGGTTTACGTTTTAATGTCCTGAGTGCAGCTATGCGGTCGAACAATCGTAAACGTTCACACTGTGGAGCAATATCTGTTCAGTCAGTCCTGAACAGCATCTCATTTTTCCTCCTCTGGCTTCCACAATTTGAAATCCACCAAGCAATAACGCCGCCACCACAAAATAATTTTACTTGAGGATCAGAGATATTCAGGCAACAGCGAGACAAAAGGTTTCACCGTCATCCTCCCTGAATGGTCCTTGTCCTGTACTGTACCCGCAGCTCAGACTGCTATGAGCGATTCTTTTATGAGCTCTGATGTGTGATTTAGGTGTTCTTATCTCATTTGAGCAGCATGTTTAGTAAGCTATTAGTTCAAGGGCATACCCGTTCAGGACAGCTACTTACTTTGAAAGTGCTGACACAACTGACACGGTCCCTCAGAGGAGTTCACTTCGCACCAACATGCATAGAGGCAAACACACTCAATCATTGTCACAAATGCAATTGTCTGACAAAGCCTTGGGATGGAACCTACTTCCTATTTAACGCGTTTCTATGCAGAGGCTGTTTCCTTATTGGCCTGGTGTGATTAATGAGGCTTCGCTACTTCACCGTTGCTCAGGTGACTGAAGTGAGCATTTCCGTAGGGGTGTTGCTGTTTCCAGCACTGATACTCAACAGCATTAAACCTTAGATTGAAACTGAGAGACGAACGTGTGTAAGAACACCAAGTACTTTTCAGTCGTCAGCCCCGGTCTTCCTTCTGCAGCTGTGCATTGGAATTGTAGAGTAACCTCTGCATACTTTTCAGGTTTCGAGGACCTTGAGACACCGAAGCTTTTAACGTAGTTCCGTGGAAAGATCCGTGGCCCTTTCTCCTGATACACAGCGGCTTCTCTCCTCACCACTTGTGTCTTTTTGCCTCAGGGCACAGTGGTGGCACTTCAGAAAGGAAATGCAAGCCAACCAAAACAATCAAGCCTCACCAGCTAGTGGCAAGAGGGAAGAAATTGCCTACCAGTAATTTGCTTACAGTTTCCAAATTGCGCGCTAAATTTGCCCACGGTTCCATTTCTCGTCCTCTTTTCTTTGCCCACGTCATCAACACCTTTCTCCCTTCCCTAGGCTCCTAGTAATCTTGCAGGAAAGACAGGCTATTAAATCCCTGGATATGTGAGGCAGAGAGGGTATCAAGCGCTCATGTAAATTATCCCAATATTTGCATTATTTTTATTGAAAAAGGTGCCCACTTACTCTACAAACCAATTTCAATTTCATCTAGCAGATAATTGTCAGTTCAACCAGCGAGTAAATTCTATCAATAGTCTCATAAATTCTCCCTCTCACATACCTGCTCATATTCTCTCGACTTCATTTGTTTGCCTGAATGAGTTGTTTCACGGAGGAGGAGGGGTGGTTTGTTTTCTAAATGTACTATTGCTGCCCCTGCTATTATTATTTCTCCTCACTTACAGATGGGATGAGTTTTGCTTTGCTCTTCTGAGCCGATGGCTGTTAATCTGTTCATCGAGCCAGTTTGGTCGTTACACAGCTACACGCCTGCAGGTTTGTGTTTATTCTTCAAGTCTCATCTAATGTAAGGCTGTGGAAAGAGTGACAATAACCTCCATTAGTGAAGAGTACTTGTACTTCCTCCAACAGTCAGTGACAGCACACAGTCTACGTACGCAGGGTCAGAGTTGTGTAGGTGCTACAGCCATGGCCTAATAGCCTGTCTAGCCAGCTGGCCCTGAAACCTGGAGAGAAACAGGAAAGAGAGACGAGCACAGCAGTGGGTGAGCTGACAGAGATAAAATAAAGTCAACAGCGTGGTCTCCTGGGAGCTGTCAGAGGAACACAGCAGGATGTGGAGAACTTATGAGGACTCGGTGACACCTGCTGACTGGATGCCAACCACTGATACGGCCAGTGTCTACTGGTGATTTGTTAGAGGTGACATGTCTGAAGATAAGACACTGAGGTGACAACACTCCACAAATGTGGTACAAGATCAATTTAGAAGGATTATTTAGGCCAGAAACTAAACGTGACTCATTACAATGCTCCTTCCACACAGGTTTGGCAGCTCGATTTCAGAACTTCACAGTATGAAGTGTAAACAGGCTGGTTTCAAGCTGTAACGCCACAGTACATGAAATAAATGAAACTAAAAGTATGTCTCAATACAGTAACTTACATTCATCCTATTCTACAGGCTGCCAACAATCCCTGTAAAGCCTCTAAACTACACGTTCAGATCAATACTACAAGAATGTTGATACTTCATAAAGTCATTTCATGTTATATAAGATATGTAAGAAGTTATATAAAGTTATATAAGAATTTTAATATATTGAGAATGAAGCAGCTTTTCAACTTGCCAGCAGGTTGTTTTTTAACTTAACGTCAACTGGAGGGAAAAGATTCAAGACATGTAAGTGAAAGAACAATTTTTAAAGAAAAGCTGCAAGGTGCAAATGTATGTTAGCAGCAGGGCTTGACAAACACAGCAAACAAGCAGTCACACACACACAGGAGGATGCTCAAACATCAATTCTCTCTGCCACACAGACGCATCAGATTAGTTGAGCCGCAGGCTCTAAAGCCACAAACAGCAGGAACTTAATTGAAGCAGGCAGGAACCAAAAGATGTCCTGAGTGTGTCAAATGCCTTCACTCGACACTGCGAGTGTGACACACACTTCTGAACCGATGGGTTGTCATTATCAAACGCATGAGTCACTTTTCTCTCGACTCTCTCCTTCCCTTTTCTTTTATCACCAGTGAGACACATGACTGGTCGCAGCTGCAACGTATTGAGAGACCCATAAAACTGGGTAAAAGAAATATACCGCAACATGTGCTCTAGACGATGATGGGCTGTGATGGGGGAGAAAAGAAAAGGTGAAGCAGCACAGTGTGTGTGTCCGTGTGTTTCTGAAGTAATGCAGTGCTTTAATGTGTACCCTGAAAAGTTTAGCCACATTTAAAGCCGCAAGAAAGCACTGAACCACCCTGGACTCTTTGTATTTTCTGGAGATGGTGATAAGTAGCATTTACTGCTCTACATTGGCCTAACAAGGCTCGTTCTTATTGTTTAGGTGGAGAGGATCAACAGTAGAAATGTGTTTTACACCTTTGTGCTAATGTAGGTCTGATTAATGTAAGAACCGTCACTGACGTCGGTCACATAAAAGGGTCAGATCAAGAGATGGTTGAGCTGGTTAAAATGTTTTATTCAAACTCTAATCCAATCGCAGATTCTCCTGGAAACTGCTGCTTGTAACTAACTAGAGCCTCTGGCTGTGAGTGAGGTTCTTTGATTAGCAAGTGTTAATGTAAACTCAAGCATGGCACACAAGCAACCACAGCAAAAGCTCAACTGCAGCTTCGCACAGACCAGTGAATGCATCTGCCATATTTAGGTAACAATTGCCTTCATAAGTTCACTGTTGTGCTAATTACAAGCAAAAAGTTGCTGCTGTCTTGTAATTTGTGTTTCTGCTGTGTTGGCTACAAAGAATCAGAAAGTGGGTGTGACAGTAAAACTAAACGAACCGTGTCATGATTCTAAAGTAAACACATGACGTGACATCACAGCAGCCTCCGGTAATAAATGCTGCAGCACTTACAATCATTGCGCCTGGAGATTGAGCGATTGTGCTGTGAATTTATCACTGTGCCCAGCAGCTACTCTGTTGGTCGACAGCAGGTGCAACATTTACTTAATGAGCAGGTAAAGGCTGGAAGAATTAACAAGGTTTAGACTTTAAAAAACACAAGGCGCCACAATCACAGGAAGCCCTGATTGCAGAGGGTAATGGCCGCAGGTCGCGGCGAGGAGGAGTGGAGTGGTCCGGCCCATTTTACTTTTATGGAGAGAAGGGTCCCGCTGACCTCTCCGTAAACCAACCGTCTGCTCATTCGCAGGCACTCACTCTGTCGTGCAAGCGCAGTCTAAAAACCGCACTGAAACCTCTTTACGAGTCACTCAATTAAACTTTATGTTAGCTGTTAGCAGTTTAACATTCACTCTTCACGCGGGTAGATGAGGCTGCCTGACAGCAGGGAATTAGCTCTGGATGCAGACAGTACGTAGACGTCCGCACTGAAATGAAGATGGTACATGATGTTGTCCAATACGCCCTGTCACAGGATTGCAGGACAGCAATGTTCAAGCTGTTTCTACAGGTGGGTGTCGTCTGCAAATCACTGACTACAATAAAGAAGTGAGATCGTACAACAGTCAAAGCGTCTTGTGTTAATATTGTACGTCAGTTAAATACGCTGCATGTATTTGTAACACTCCCCCTGAATGTGAAAACTCTCTTTCAAAACAACCAGATCAAGTGTTTCATTGGTTTCCCGGTTATATTATATGAAGCTTCTTGGATGAGACGTCAAACATTCTGACCCAACCAGGACTCAAGCTCCTGAGAGGCTCACAGAACGAAGGAGAAACTTCACCAAAGTCAAGCTGGTAATTTGGACGTCAAAAGATAATTCTCGAAGCCGATTTATATTATAATCAGCAAATAATACATACACGCTTTCATTTGTTTTGCTAAATAAAAACTACTGATCCACATAAACTCATCTCATTTTCAAGTGAACAAGGTTTATGAATCCTGGCCGTTTTTGGCTGGTTTATATAGAAGTAAAGGCAGTGAAGTGAATGCAACAGAGACAGCAGCACAGACTTTCACTTATCATTTGGCAGCAAGTGAGCCTTCACTAGAAGTGGTGGCAATTTTAGGTCCTTAGAAAAGTGGCAGGTACATGTCTATGCCAGAGCTACCTAAAATTACACCGCTGATTGCAGCCACTTCCAGTGGGGTAGATGGGAGAAGCAAATGGAGGGTGATGGGGTGGAGTGAGGAATGTGTGGCACCGGGCACCTTTTCCACGCCGCTCAGCAGGGATTTTCATTACCGGGCTTTTTGCTCCACACAACTAACATGAGAAAATAGTGAACGTTGCGGTCAATGCACTAGTCTCACCGTCCTAGGATACGTCTCGCGTGATGCGGCTCCTCGACAGATCAAACGGGGTTAACGTACTAGTCTAGTGTGGAGCTACTGACGAGAGGAGCTGGAGGGAATTTGGGATCATTCTGTGAGAGCTCAAGGTCCCACTGTCTACGCCTGATGCATTGAAGTATCGTCGTCATGAGACATTTTAATCACTGCGTTCATAAACTGTAACCGCTCTGTGTGTGGTGTGTGTCTGTTTCATTGACACCCATTCACCTGCTTGATTCCTGATCTTGTTGTTGCCAAATCTGTCGGTTGTCAGTGTTTTCCACACTAGGAGTAATATTCAAAATACACAACAATAAATGACCCAGATTCATACTCACAATCACTAATTACGTTGTATTATATAACGTAATATGCATTTTACTCTTCACTCAGCAAGACCATGTTTCACAGACGGTGAATGAAGGAGCCAAAGAAAGATCATATTGTGTCTAAGGGAAGCAGCTTATATGGACGTCTCTTGGAAACACAGTCGAAGGCATAATATACTAAATGAGATAAGATTAGAAGAAAAACACACTGAACAAGAAGCCAGACTCCGATAGTAGGTGTATGTACCACACATACACACACACATACACACACCCCGTTTCACTGATGACATTACAGTCGAATCTCCTAATATCCTTTGAAGCTTTGAACCTTGACTTTGCTTTAATAAGACGACTAAAGCATTTCTATGCGAACTGCTTGTGCCAAGCTGTCACAGCTGTCTGAGCCATTGGCCGCATTGACAACACGGCACCGCATCAATTCAAACTAAAATCACCAACAATGTATCTGTACTGTAATTATTGGTAACCACTGCACAGATGATGAATTTATGGAGTTAGGTCGTTAGCAGTGTGAGGAGGTCTGACAATTTTGAATATTCAAAAAGATGACATCACTCTACCTCATCTAAATTTAAAACCTGTGGCATCAGCTCATTGCTTTCGAAACATTAACCTCTTTCTGTGAAAGCGGCTCCAGCCGTGGCCGTCATACAGTAAATGTGAAGAATAAAGGATGATCTTAGATTTGCACAGCAAGTCTTAATAAGCCGAAATCAAAGGACACGAGGCTGAGTGGCCCCACAGTCCGTGTGCACATACAAGCTCCCTTGTGTTTCACACACACTTCAAAGCATAACTGCAACAGCCTGCGGTGCCACTCGCCTTAAGTCTGCTGATACTGATGTCCATGCGTATGCCAGCGACTACGTTTTCGTGCGTGCAATAGGTTTTAGCAGGTGTGGGGGACTTTTCATCTCTCACTGATCCTCTAAAGCCCAAGGCAGGTTTCTTTTTTCTACACTTGGAAAGAAAAAAATAAGGTAGTCCATCAGCTTTAAGAATTATATGGATTTCCCTGAGCTTCCAGAAGAAATGGTCATATTTCATAGCCCACAAGAGCCGACTGGGCCTGATCATTCCCTCAAAACACTGTACTTAGCTCAGTGTAAGACATTAAACATTTGATTTGGATATGTGGAGTTTTACAAGACTCCCATCTAACAGCAAAAAGCATCGCTTTAGTCCAGCTTCAGGATTCTCTCTGAGCCAAAGCATTTTCCTCCTGTGACTTTGCAGCCACGCTGTGTGAACTTTGCAGTTCATTAATCCATAATGGATTAAAGGGGCGGTAACGCTGATGTCGTTCGGGCCTTTCAGCTGATGTTTGCGTCTGGGTGGCTGCGCGTGTCCAACCATTACAAACAGCTCCATCCATATAGAACTGAACACAGACATCCATACATTTTGATGGACTGATTTAGATTTCCTTCATTCTGCGATTGATCTTGTTGCAACACGTTGCATAGGCGGCGCTGGACAGACTTGTCCTTCATGTCATCTGCTCTGTGGCCTCAGGCTTGATCGGAGTGTGTGTTGTGCCACCATCCATCCACACACACGCACGCACACGCGCATTCTACACAAATAGAGATACTGAACCAGCAGCAGCCATATGGCAGGTTACTGGCCTGCATAATTGGCTTAAACAAGCAAACGTGTGTAGCATCCGCGTGTGTCTGTGAGCGAGCGTGTACGTAGGCGGCCTCGCTTCCTTCTCCCACTCGCAACAACCCTGTTGATAATCATGCAGCAAATGAGCCTGTTGTCACTGCTGTGGTCCCTTGACAGAACTGCTGCAGCCACAGAGCGACGGAACCCGCGCAAAGCAAGGCATCGTGCACATCTACAGCACAAGCACTAAAACAATAAAAACAAGGAGCGGGTCTACATTCGGACCATCTAGTCCTTACTCCGAATCATTACTGCCACTTTAAGGCTCCACATTTTCCTTGAAGTTGGTGAAGGAAACAATATCCGTTTGCTCTTTGCTTCTTCATGTCCCACCTCGGTCTCTCTAAGCGCGTCTGTAAGGCCAAGGTAAGTCAATCAGCAGCGCAGGACAACGAGGAAGGTCTGGCTCTGTTCTGTTCTTGGCACAGAGCTGGACCCCCCTCATGTCGAGGGTGATCAACTAGGGCCAATTCCTGGGATCTGGCGCGTTCAGCCAGTTAGAGGCTGTGACCCAGGGCAGCGGCTCTGAAGGACCAGGGCTGCGTTCGCCTGCGCTACATGTCGTGGCTAAACTAAATCCTACTCCACAGCGTGCGGGTTGCACCGATCGCTGCCAAGTGCTCCACAGGAGATCATTTCTTCTAGAGGCCATTTGACTTGACAGCTCATCGGCCTTCTGTCAGGAGGAGGAGGCCGACCAGGGCTGAACAATGACGTTTTCGTTTTTTGTTGCTAAGCGTCAATAGATAATGTCTGTAAAAGCAGGCAGATGACTAATAGTCCTGGTGCTTTACCACTTTCCCCATCATCACAGTCATGCATCAGTTTTGCTCATTTCCATTACTAATGCCGTTCCATCATCACCTACAGTCTATTATAACCCCAGTTTTAATAATTATTACATTTGCTTTTCTTGCTGACATATGTTTGTGCTCTGTCCTGTCTCTCTCTGCTGAGACTATTCCTACATTGTTCGATATATTAAACAGAAAATAAAAAGGTTTGCTTCGACTTCATGGTGACTCATTGCTCATCGAAATCCTCCACATATCACTGCAGAATGAATCTTAAACAACGATTCCGAGCAGCGTTAAGTATTATTTCCTCAAAAAGGTTGTGACAGGGGGGTTGATGCAACCAGGAATTAAATCACTTCATTAACTGATCAAGAGCCACTTTTAATTAAGGCTATTCCAGAAGTTAAATAGGCCTGAGGGCAGGAGTGGAGAGAAAGTGTCTTAAATAAATATGACTCTTCTGAAAAAACCGAACAGAGAACATCTACGCTGAAACTGTCTTACAATTTGAGCATTTCTAAAATTCAGACTTCAGCAGGAAAAGGAACAAAGACCAGCGACGTTGACCTGATTGGCACCAGAGCAATTCCCTCAAATCAGCAGCCCCACTTCCTCCTCCATCGTTGGTTATTTACAGAGAGTTCCTGCAAATGGAAATTGAACAATAACTGCTGCAAAACCAAAATCTGTTGCACTTAACATTGGTGGGTTCATGGAACAACTGGAGGAGCAAGAAAGAGGGTGGGGTGGCGGAAGGATGAGAGCGCAAGAGGGGGGAAAAAGAAAACAGAGCGGAAGCCAAATGGAGCTGTTCAGCGTGCCCATTTCCTCTTACAAGCCAAAACTTGGCCATTATGTTTAATATTTGGAGTCTGAGTGGAGGAGGAAAAGAGCAGCGATGCCGAGTGGGCCGACCAGAAGAGTCATCGGTGGCTAACAGTATCGTCAACATAATACCCCACCATCTGCTTCCTGTAACAGCCCAGGCTAAATTTGACTTGTGTTGTGCACATGGTAGTCCGGTAGCAAGGTGCAGAGATACACTGAGTGGGCAACACGAGCACTGTGGAGTATGTTCACAGAAAACTATGCCAACTGTTACGCCAACTGCCTGGTTGCAGCACAAAAAAGCTGTTCTAAAAATGTCAGGTGGAATCTGCTGTGTGTTCCTGTGCATCCGAGCAAACAGAGTCGGTGTCGACCCATATTAGGAAAACCTCCAGCAGCTCCGAGTTACTATGGAGGGGGTGATGAAACTGGTACACAAGCAGAAGCGAGCGCAGGGGGTGCTGCTTGGTGAGCAAGACACACTCCTGCTGCCCTTGAGCAAGGCATAAAGCTTGCAGCAGTATCATGTTATGGATTGCAGTTTGCCTACAAACGTTGGAGCTGAACAACAAAACCCTGTGTGAGGTGATTTGTATGTTTCCATTATGTATAAACTGTCTCACGTGGCCGAGCACCAAGACGCCAGAGACGTAAGTCAGCTCCTAGTAGCTTTAGCTCCATTCCGACAAACGGAACCTTCCGATACAGGAAGTGACCGACATCAAAAAGCAAGTGACACGAATAAAAACATAGAATCAAAAATATATTTATATACGTTTTCAAAATTCCCCATTTTGACCTTGACCGATGTTGAAAATTCCACGACTGAGGGCTTGAGGCTCAGCGAGTTACAGTAACCTCGTCGCGTCTGTAATGACACATAAAGTTCAAAAGGTCACTTGGACAAAACAAACCAAGCTTTAAAAAGGGAAAACGACTCCATGGGTCCCGCTTCGATCCAACACAGGCATCAGGCGTTGGCCACCTCCTCTGCCTCCTCTGCATCAGTGTCACCACATGCTAACATGTCCGCTCCATATTCTCTCACTGACTGGAGGCGCCCACAGTCCAGCAAGTCCCATCTCAGGGGAAAATGCATGTGAACATACAGTAGCAATTTTGTGTGTGTGTGGTCTCAGGTAAGGTGCTAGCAGCTGTGAACCGAAGAGATGGACTGCATGCTGCGTTGAGTGCAAATTTGTCAAAGTGACACAAAATGAGCAATTTAATAGCCTTTAGGCCATGAAATACAATAATTGGGTTTAATTTGAAGAGTCTGGGAGGAGAACCAGGGCAGGAGACACAGGGTCAATACCAGACGAGAAGCCAAGAGACGGAAGGTGGTTTATTCCAGCAGAAGCCCTCGGCCTCGGTGTGTTTCTGCACCTTTCTTCAGTTCCCAACAACCAGCTGCTTGTCGTCGTGTTTCCATCCTCTCAGCCCAGCCGGTCGAGGCACACGGCCTAGAGCCAGGTTCTGCTGGAGTTCCCTCTAGAGCTGCTCCGGTAGGATTTGTTGGGTTTTCTATTTAGCTACGTTCTGTAAGGTCTTCACCCTTTCTTTGTAAAGTGCCTTTGTTGCGATTTAGCGCTACACAAATAAACTGAGCTGAATCGGTTTAATTCAAAGCCCAGCTCAGCTCAGAACGCATTCAGTCAATTCAAGGCAAATAACTGAGAGCAGTTTGAGGCGCACAGACACACGTATACAAACAGCAGCCACCTCCTTCAGCGCTTCGCTGCAGGCTCAGCGACAGAAGGGAAGCCTGCCTGTCACAGCCCACTAAGCCAGCAGCTTCCAGAACGACTATTGATCTTTCTAGAAATTATAAGTTGCAGCGATAAAAACAGAGACGAGACTCAATTTGCCAACATCACGTTACTACTAAGCTTCTGCTTTTTAGGAGGAGCCAAATGAACAAAAGTGGAAACTTCCTCTTTTGTGTTTGCTGAGGCCTCACAGAAAGCATCAAATTGTGACTGTGGCATTGTTTTACTTCGTTCACATAGACTCCAGACTCTACGCGTATTTCACGGCTGGACTGGGGCAGAGCCGCTCAGAACCACCGCGCTGGGTGAGAAGCACCTGAATCGCCACAGAGGTTTTGAGTTTGTCTGGGTCTCGGAGGTTTGTCCTTTCAGTCCTTTCTATATGTAGCTGCTTTCATCCTTCCTTAAACACAGCCAGGCTCCTCATCTCCTGCAGCCCACGCAGCACGATGCTGCCGCTTGTTGTGTCAGCAGGTGTTTGTCAGACACTCTGCTTGGCGTTCTGCCCAAACAGCTACATTTTGTGTCATCCGACCCAAAATTGTTTTTTTCCTTTTGCGCTTAAGAGACATTTCAATGTGATTTGGCAAACTGGCGTATGTGTTTTACTCAAAGTGGCTTCTGTCTAGCCACCCTGCCATAAACGCCTGATTGATGAAGTGCCGCTAAGGTGCTCGTCCTTCAAGCCCGGTGACTCACTTTGGCCACACAAGTACTGCTGGTTCCGCTACAACACGCCCAGAGCTTCAGACAGCGTTTAGCCCTGCTCAACCACAACCACTATCGAAATCATTTAAAGCAACGTGTCAGCGGCCACTTCTTATGGGCCTGTACAAGACAAACTCTGACGTCCCAGTCAACCTGAACACAACCTTTAATTACAACACACACAAAGCAAAGAGGAATATGATGCCTATTATTCCTTAATCGACTCACTCACTCAGTTAAGAGCAGGATGAGAAATGAGCCTCAAACATGTGCAAAGGCCACAGCTCACACCAGGGAGAAGCAGGACGGATGCTTCCCAGCGGACGTCTTGACCTATAGGCTGCGGCCACCGCTGTAGTTAATAATAATAATCGTGGTAATAAATGAACGGCACAATGGGAGTTTTCACTTCAAGGTCCCAGCTGTTGTGTTCGCCTCACCTGGCGTCGCCGTCACCTCCCGCTTTCCTCAGCCTGTAGCTTCTTTCTCTTTCCCACCCAGACGCACGATTCCCTTTGCTTTGCTTTGGTTTGTTACGCGTTTGATTCCATAGTGATCAATTATTCATAATTCGTTATCGGTAAGAAGCGACCTTGGGAGATTTAAAGCGCTCCACCCTTAAAAAACGCTGCAGGTGCTTCACATGCGATGGGCCAGTTTATGAGCAGCACCTGAGCAGCCACGTGTCACCTGATA
The DNA here is from genome assembly GCA_030770545.1 of Macropodus opercularis. Lineage (NCBI taxonomy): Eukaryota > Metazoa > Chordata > Actinopteri > Anabantiformes > Osphronemidae > Macropodus > Macropodus opercularis. The sequence continues at coordinate 5,123,612 of CM061097.1, read as the reverse complement.
CCGCAGCTCTGTGGTGTGATCCCGTTTCCTGCCTCACACGTCTGTGGCTCCTACTCCTGCAGGATGACCAGCAGCTACTGAAACCACAGCGGCGCAGCTCTACTCTGAATAAAACATGATCTCAACCGGGACACAACACGACGCAGATGCAGGTGAACGCTTCCCTGTGTGATAACATGCTGCAGGTGTTTAATGAGGACAATCATTCTGCACAGGAAGTGTTTTTTGTATTGTTGCATATTTTATATTAACTGACTTTTTTCTTTCCTCTAGTGTACAAATGTCAGAATGTAGTTATGAAGACATATATATACAACACCTCAACTCCCAGATACATATTTTATTCAGAGTGTAACTTGCAAAAGGACCAGTAGCTAAATGTAACCATGCTTTTTTCATACATGTTCTTTCGCTGCTAAGGATCCATCATCTGCAGCATAAATACAGGCTCCGTTACGTACGTGATCTATCTGGACTTCAAAGCTCTATTAATCAGCGGCGCTGATGTGTCGGCCTTCTGTCATATGAATTACATCAAGTTAGCATCAAAACAACCATCTTTCAAACCCATGTTAGCCAGTCATAACATCACCAGCTCTAATTGAGCGAGTCCAGGAAGAAGAAGCACATCCAGGTCTCCCCTAAGGGGTAAACAGTCAGCCTACAGCCCACACACATACTTATTCTAATGCAATAGATTTTCTAAAGACTTCCATATTCGTGGTCGCTGCCAAATGAAAGCGCACTTGATAGGTTGGAGGTAAAATATCTTTGCATGCACCTGCTGTCAAGTAGAACCTTTTAAAGTCTACTCAGATGTTGCAGCTGTAAACAGACTTTGAGTGATGGCCCCTAACCCTCTTTATTTAGAGCTTCATTCTTTATTCTACTTCCATTCTCCCATTTAATTCATTCCTTTCTCTTCCCAGTCTGACAGGTGGCGTCTAGGCCTCACAGAGTCACAGCGTTTCGCAATACCTGAAGAGAAGCTTCACGTGAATGATTAAAATCAGAAATCACTTCACAGTCCGCATAGTTTTCATCCATTTTATTTGTATTAAATATTACCAATAAGGAGGCAGTGGACAAGATCCCTCATGAACAACAAAAACATCATGGCACAGAAAATGAAGACAATACTTTCAGCCAACGTTGTTTGACCAAAACAAGTTTCAGGACTGTTTCATTAAAAATGACGTCACAAAATGGTAGATGAGTCCTGATGGATTTATGGGCCAACAACTCTGGGGCTCACAGTATCAGTGCTGGGTATATTTAGACTCTTCAGCTGTGTGTGAGCCAAACCATAGGAATGTTTTAACCTTGTCACATTGGGTTGGTGATACCACCACCTGAAATCCTTTGGTAACAGCTCAGACCTCCAACTGCTTTTATTGTTTAATATTTAGTGTAGCAACAAGTAAAATGTAAGTCTTCTTATAAATCATTTTGTGCATGAACACACACTCTTCATGTTGATTAACAGTTAACAAGGACAGTTTTTATAACTTATGTACATTTTTTCTTACAATTAAATGTAATGATTACAGCAAATCATAAACAAAAACATCACGAACATCAAAAAGCTGGGACGGTTTATTTGCGATTCATGAAATAAGACTATCAGCATTAGCATAATCATCACCCTGACTTCCATGAATATGATTTTATTTGCTAGTGCCCAGATGCTTTTAACAAAATGGAAAAACAAATAAATAAGGCAGAAAAAATAAATAACCTCCCAAGGAATCTTATGTACAGTAGTGTCTGAAATCCACATGATGATGCTGAAGAGAGGGAAGAATTGAGGTTTGTCAGTTTTGCCCACTCCATGATTTCTGCTTGTCTTCCTGTTGCTTTGTTTAAAACTGGACATGTAGAACACTGCTCTAAAAGACCCTGATCTCGCATGTGGCCTTTTCCTCTCACAGTATCTCACACAACCAAGAGTCTGCGTCTTGAACACAGCTGACGCGAGCACAACTGTTTCAAACATGGTGGAAAAAAAATTGAGTGGGCAGTGCAAACAAGGCCAAAGATCCCCACATGACATTTCATGGTGTCGGCCGCATTACGATGCAGTGACGAGGGATGTAAATAGCGATTCTTAAGAGGTCGTCCAGCGACACAGAGCCTTGTTACCCTGCACCTGTAAACAAAGCAAGCAAGTAATGTTTAGTTCACACTGCAGCTGCGCTTCTCGGTCCAGGTCCTCGGGAGCCACATTATGGCTGTTCCTCTACCCTACCAGGTAGTTACGGTAATTGCCTTCACCAGTTGTAAAATGACTCCCTGATTAGAAAGCTGGAATGAAAATGGGCATCACGGCGGCTCCCTGTGCCCAGGATGGAGAGGCGCTGTAACGAAGTCTGTGATAAAACCACCGTATGACAACACAGGCCCTGGGTAAGCAGGCTAAGCTGGCAGATGAGATGACAGAAGGAGAGACCTCGGACATAATGGAGGGAGAGGAAGATAATGGATTGAAAAAGAGGAACAAAAGCATCTACTTAGTTTGCATGCAGTACAAATGGATGCAGGAGTAAAGGCTGAAAGAAATTTATAGGAAGAGACTGAAGAGGAATAAGTGGATGAAGTTGAAAGGAGAAAATAGGGTGGTGAAAAAAACAAGGACATAAGAGAAGGGAGAGCGGACCAGAGGGTCAGCGCTGCCTTCCTTCAAGCTTTCCTTCACCTCTAGCAGGTCCTCGCCTCATGTGCGTGTTTCGACACGCAGACACACACCATTTATGTGACTTCCCCTGCAGTTAGTCGCCGTTTACAGACAGACGGGGTCAATAACTTCTCTCCGATATGCTGGGAGCTGTGAACTTCTGGCCTTTGCAGAAATTCTACTGGGAAAGAAAGAGCAGCTCAACAGTCTGGTCAGTTCAGCAGAGCAAATACATTCGGCGGCAGACTGAACGGGAGCTTATGATCACGCATCAGACATCTTGTTACGCGGGCACATCCCATGTAAATCTCACTGAGAAGCGTCCTACTGCCCAAAACAGAGGAGCTGCAGCTACTAAAGCCAATGTCGTCTCATGAGGTCAGCTCTGACAAGATAACCAACACGAGACAAAGGAAGGAAGGCCAACATATAACGAGTGGGTATTCATGAAAAGCTTGGTGCTGGTAGTCACTATGTCATTTGATGTTTTTATTCAATATTTGTCCTACGTAACAGATTCCCTCAAAGTGGAGGAAAACATGTCAGCTAACTGTAATTATATCTTCAGAATTGTGTAGCGACACTGTGATTTAGCAAAGCAGCAGCACGTTTCCCAGTCTTAAAAAAAGATCTGAAGAGATTCATTTAAAACCTGACACATATATTAAAAGATTCCAGTTGTGCCAAGTCTAAGATTTCAGTTCGATCTGTAGTATTTTGATCTTGTTAGAGATGCAAAGTGTTAATACCAGTAAAGTTACCAGTAAAAGCAATATTGTGATACAAATGTCAAATTTCACACTAGTAGAACAATCGTCTGATTTTATAAGAAAACTCTTCACTTCAGCTTCTGTGCTGTAATAACATTGCAGATCAACATTATATATAATATGAGTGATATGGAGGCATAGGATTTTTACAAAACCACATCTTGAAAGTTAAGATGGGAGCACATCTAATGTGAGAGTTGGGTTTTCATATTTAAAACATTCTATAAAGAGGCTCAAGGATCAGAGGTTAGAACGTGTTTGGTTCCCGTCCCGAAACACTGGCGTGAGAGGGTTGATACTGAAACATGATAAAAAGACTTTTAAGGTCCCTAAGCCCACTGGTTGCAGTACAAAATGCTCACCTGTATTACCCTTAACTGTTCAAAAGCATGCAGTAAAAGCTCCGTGATACGGACTCAGCTAAACGCTACAGGACGTATTCTGTCAATAGACATCAAGGAATGAAGGTTTGACCTGATGCAGGATTTGGCAACGTGAGAATATATTCTTACAGCATAAAACACGATCAGTCCCACAGTTCCTTAAGCAGCACATGGTTCGAACTGATAAAACACAGAAGATAAATGAATAAAAATACATTTGATAAACAAAAGCGCACAAACATAGAGCTAATCTCTTTGTCCTACTTTAATGCTATGATCTATGTGCAGATTGTGGAGCAAAGATATCACAGATGATGTCTCTGTTTGGGTGTGTGTTTAGCGGCGTGACACTGGATCTGTGTGTGTGCGTGCGGGTACGAGGTGGTGAATCTCTGTGCACTTTGTGTGTCTGTGGGCGTAAGCATATCTAAACTGTCAGCATGACACAACGTGGGAGTTCTGATAGACGGGTGAGTGCCTTTTTCAAACTCAGTCTGATGTGCGTCTGTGTGTACTTGCATTTGAGTGTGTTTAAGCAGGCAAATGCAGAATGTCAGGAAAAGACTGGTCTGCATTCTGGGGAGGGAGCAGTGTGACTGCTGGCGTTTCGGGGGAATTGAGACAGTGAAACAGCAGCAGCACTTTTTCCATAAAGTCTCATTTTAAGTTAATTATACGGCTGCTCACGCTAGAGACGGTCTGAACGTTTGTGTACCCTCAACTGTCTCTCTGCGTCAGAGCTTGCAGTTCAGCAGTGTGTAGGGAGTGTTGGAGGAAGACGTTTTTACGACTGTAGCTATGCAGAGACAAAGGGCCTCGCGGTGGTTGTCCTAAACGACCTGTAAACGTGGAGGACGAGGAGGAGGCGGAGGACGAGGAGGCTGCTGAAGCAGCAGGAGATGGAGGGGAGGCTCGCTCGGACAGCGAGATGCTTGGAGAGAGGCTTCCTTTGCTTGTGAGACTGATGAGGCTCGAGGAGGCACTGGCCCCGACCGCACGGGGGATATGGCTAGGGGGGTGGTGCTCTCCTCCTCCTCTCTTTACCGCACCTGTCAGGCTCACTCCACCTCCCACTGCTGGAGTTAAGGACTCAGAAGAGCAGGACACACCCTCCGTCTGCCTGGAGGACTGACATGGGATCGCAGTGTGATCGGCAGCTGCTGACCCAGAGCCCGTGCTGCACTGATTCGGATTCGGGCCTGGGTGTGAAACTTGAAGCTGGACTGGGGCAGTAGGTGATGGTTGGGCCGGACTTGGAGCTGGGTTACGGGCTGTGGACGGTGCCAGGCCCCCCTGGCTGTGGCGCTCTTCTCTGGCAGCGTGCCGCTCCGAAGCGGGAAGTCTGCCATACAGAGTTGGATAGTAGTGATGGAGGTGCTGGTTAGAGAGGTCCCCTCCGAGCGCTGCCCCCGCACCCCGCACCACCCTTCGATCCCTTGGAGCCAGGCTGCTGCTGCTTAGACCTGGCCACCGGCCTGGATGATTGATCTGAGAGAAAGAGAAAGGCAGAGAGAAACAGGATGAAGGATCTAGCAGGGATGCTAGCATTTTCTCCACTTTCTGTCAGTGAGGTGTGATATGTACTCGCCAGTTTTAAAGAGTAACTCACGGACTATGTCTCAGAGGAACAAGCAGCGTGAGAGAGACAGGCGGCGTGAGGGAGGGAGAACGGTTGTGTGTTCAGTATAGATTGTTAATTGGGTGACATTTGGAGAACGATCTCTCTGGGCTCCTGCAGCTTGTTCTAATTGTTTCTAAACCAACCAGAACCTCGCTCACTAAAGAACAGACACACACACGAAAAGACACACACACACACACATTATGAGACAAATAGGACAAGGTAACATGTGCACGGATGGAGATATGCTCTCAAGGTATGCACAAATCCCCTCTCCACTCTCCATCTTACACACACACACACACTGGGGATGATGGCATATAAAACTAGATGGCAGAAATGAGAGCCACCTGTTCTTTTGCACTTCGCTGCTCCCCCTTATGCAACACATCTCATCACTGCCCCCCCCCTGCCTCTCTGTCTCACACACACATACACACACACACCAGGACCAAGTGTGCAGTGTTGACTAAAGTAACACAATCCCATGTGAACCTCATGGGATGGTAAGCAGAGTTGACATTTGCAGACACAATGTGTGTGTTTTCATGTGTCTGGTGTCCGTTTTGTTTGCCTGTGTGCAAGTGTAATGAACCCACATAGTGCGTGTGTGTGTGTGTGTGTGTGGTAATAAGCGTGTTTGTGCCTACATAAATTTAACTATTCATACGTTCCTGTGCTTTGATGTGAATCAATGGGATCATGGTTCCATGCAAATTGAAATTAAATGTCATGTAATTACTGAATGGAGGTTGTCGACAGAAATTTGGCGTGAGAGGCTGACGCGTGATTAGCTAAGTGAGCTAAGTGCACAGCTAACCCAGTGAAAGAGTCTGAGTGAGGCCCCGCTGTCAACCTGAGAAAGTCAAAGAAAGGAAGAAGGAGGCAAAGTGGGGAAATCATAAACAAAGAGAAGGTGAGACAATGCGTATAACAAACGATGCAGACAGTGACGCCTCGATAGTTAATTGGTGTCAAAGGCACAGATACAACCTAACGTGGCTGCAGATCCCTCCGAAGGTTTGCCGTCTGTAACTCTATGACGTACCTTCACTTCCTACACTGCCTGATTGTGAAGACCAGGGTATGGGCGTTAATTAAAGTGTACACTGGGTCACCCCATAGATTATTTAAACCCTCTTTGTACATGGTGCACAGTGTAATGAGTAATTGGACAGACAAATTACATTTCATAAAACAGTCCTTTTCATGCGGTAAAGAGAACATAGCACTAATTACACGTACTGGCTGGAAAATTGTGTTGGTGCATCGGCTTGTGAAAGTTGAACACCAGCAGCCTTTTAATATCTTACTCTAAGATGCTATTTCTGGCTGTTTTTGCATTTCAAAGTATGAAAGGATTCTATAAGGATTTAGCTGCGACTGTGCTGGGCTCTAATTTAGTCTGAGGCAGTGTGGAGTAAACAGGAGACGTAAACACAATCCCTAGTACAGTAAAAAGAAGTCAACAGGGTCAAACCATCTGTTGGTGATCACAAAAAAAACCTTTTCACCTAATCTTATGTTAGAGGCATATTTAAGAGATAATTTACTTACTTAGATGTTTTTTTTTCATGTATTACAGTGCACAGCGATGAATACAAGAAACATTTGTTCATTAAATCTTAATCCGTCCACGTGTGTGATTCTTGTAATCTCGCCACTGAATTATGCAGAAACGGGGAACTAGCTTCCGACATTCTCAATTGATATGGCTCATAAAAAACTCATTTGCAGACAATCTTCTCTTTAAAAGCTCAGTCTCTGAGTCTTTTTATGTCCAGCTGTGGAAAAAAAGGAGCGTTCTGCCAAAACATCAAACAGTGTTGTCTATACAGCTTACTTAAAGAGCTATGGGAGTGTGTCTCTACGTTCTAATGGGCTCTAATGGGTGGATAAACACTGCAAGACTTCTTTCAGATTCCTTTATCTAATTAAGAGGATTAGAAATTTCCATTCCAGCCAAGGAAGTGCTGTGAAAAAAAACATGAAGGAATTGCCACGGTGTTGAATAACCACTACGGTCCTGTAGGTTTATGTGGGACAGCTTAATTAGGGCTAAATTGGTAATTTTACAAAAGAAAATCTGTAGGTTTCCGCACCCTCAGATATTTGAGAAGACAACAGAAGGTAAGACGAGAACAGCAAGATACAAATTGGCAGCCAACTTTGAAAGAAATAATTACCAGGCACAGTACAAAGAGCCGCTTGCACAGACATATGCTGTGTATCCAAATTACTTATTTCTGATCCAGGTTCTGAAGATTTGTTTTAAATTAATCAATTACAATAAATCGAACGCAATTAAAAATGTATGTGTGAGCGTATATGCAGAGCAGGGAACCGGAAAAAGGTCAAGTGCAACAAAAATGAGGAGTAAACAAATAGAGAGAAGGAGGCGAACAGACAGACAGGAGTAATGAACGAGGAGGCGATTAAAAGCAGAGATCGAGAAAAATGAGAAGAACAGAAGAACAGACACCCAGGACTGATTTACAAACTCAGGTGTCCTTTTCTCAAGTACATGCTCTGCGGCAAGCGGAGCAGGCGGTGAGCGGTGCCAACGCTGGAGCCTCTCTCGCGCACGTAAAAGCACATACACGCGTCGACGAGGTAAATCACAGTGATTTAAGGGGCCCTCCTGCAGCCTTAGCTTTTATAGGACACTGAAGAACACAGCAATGTTGTAATGGACAGGTTTGCATAAAATAGCTCCTTAAAACACTAAAACATCCATATATAATGTTTGTTATCGCTCGTCTTAGTCACTTTTACAATCGGAGAAGAGAGGACGTGGGAGATTTACTCCAATGACTGGTGCTCCCGTCAGAGCAACTGCAGCTAAGTAACTGTAGCAAGCACAACAGCAGCTAAAGGCCAGTGGATATAACAGCACAGCATATCCCAGCATATCCCAGCATATCCCAGCATATCCCAGCATATCCCAGCATATCCCAGCATATCCCAGCATCCCTACACACGCGACAAGGCTGAAACGCATCGGACCACAAATGTGTCAAACTCTTCACAGCGAGATTAAAGAGGTAAAACTTTGTAAATGTGAATTCTTTATATTCGGTGACACCCACATACTCTATGAACAAAGTAATCCTCTGGTTCTTTGAAAGTGTGAAACACCAGGGTGCTCAGTGCGGATACAATAACAGTGCAGCACACCCACACAGATGGTACTCTAAATCCTATTTAGATAATAACCAAATAAAATTTTCCAGCTGAGATGCATGAGCCCAAACCATCCTGCCTCATCCTCTCTACCTTTATCTGAACACACAGTCTTTTTCATATTTAGCTGCCCATTTATCCCCAACATGATACAATGTAGACCTGTCAAGTTGCAGCGAAGCAGGGCTGTAATTGTGAATTTGGTCTTACGTCTAGCTAATCATCAAGGCTCGTATCGGAAGCAGAACTACGGCTTTGCATTATTTGGCTTAATCCTGCTTGTTGCTCAGAACCAAGGTTGTAACAATAACTTTTATGCCGATGTTTGAAAAACCTTGAATTGAATACTCTCAGACGAGATGCACCAGTCTCCCATATCAACAAAGGGCGCTGATTATCTAGCAGTCAAACAAAGGGTACAAGCTGTTGTCTCAAGGCTGTAGCGCACCTTGAGCTGAACGTTTGGTCAATACACAGTTCCCACAGGAAACGAGTCTTTTGTTGAGCCTGTAGCAGCATCCTTGCTTTACTCTCCCCTTCTACATCTACACTTAGTTGGAGTCTTCCATCCTTGTCTCTTTTCCCTAAGCAGCTCCCCCAGTTTCAGCTCACAGCACCTCACCATCTCACCCAGTTTTATGTGAAGTTTACGTTTCGATATTCAAATCGCATCCCAATGAAAGAAATGCAGTAGTAGTGAATGTGTTTTATATCTGGAGAGTACCACGAAAGGACAAAAGGATCTACAGGGGTCACAATTAATCCTGTGATTGACTTTGTAGGGACACAAAAATGAAGTTGGGACATTTGTGCGTAGAGCAGGGTTTGGTGAGTGCGTTTACTTCATCCATTTCATTTTCCTCACTCAGTGCTGTGTTGGTATTTGAAGTTTGCTGGTGTTAATAATGAGCAAGCTCATGTCTGACAGCCTGCTCAGGACCCCAGGCAAGATATGGGAAATGCCTCCTGGACTCTCACCTTCTTTCCTCCCCCCTTTTACCTTCCTACTTCTCTCATCTCTCACCTTGTCCACCACTCTGTCCTCTCTTATGCTTAATCTTCTGGCTGTCTTTGTTACGTAACTTGGTGCTTAGGGATGCCAGCAGCAGGCAGGGCTGAAGCTGACAGCTGGAGGATTGATGGTACACTACTGCAGCCTGGAGACCACAGGAACGCGGAGGAAAGGCGGGAGAGAAAGTTTTCCCTGTTTGTTTTCTTCTATTGGTGTACTCCATTGGTGACTGGGGTGGGGTTGGGGCCGAGATAATAACAACGATAAAGAATAATCGAGCACCACAGTCGATCCTAAATTGCTCTAGCTGTCAATCCAGCCCACGCTGCAGCAAACCACCAACCAGCTGGCAGGATGTGGCTTCCTGGATCTTCCTGCTGGGAGGCACACGCTGAGACACAGGACAATAATGTGATGCGCTGCATAGGTAACCGTCTCTGTGTGATATCAATCTTCAGTGTTGTCACTGCACTGAAGCAATATCTACATTAGTTTGATGTGTTGACTAACAGAAGGCAAACAACAACCTGCTGCAAAAGTGTGAAACACGGATGGAAATGAACCCATGAACAAATACACACACGTCTTTCTTTAAAGCCAACTGCATTCTTAAATTATGGAGAGAGCCTTAAATCTCAAATTTGCTCTTTATTAGCGTTTGTTATTTCTCTGAATGTAGCTGCTCTTCAGAGTTTGTTTATCTGATTGACACACCTGATTGCATGCTGCCTGCCACAAGCAAGATGCCCCTCACTGACAAAACCACAGTGAGGTCTGCCTCACAGCTGCGCAGCTCACCTTGGTGTTGAGGCATCGCATGTGATCACCGACTAACAACGGAGCTGATGAATTTGCGTCTTATCAGCGCTTCTTAGTCACTACTTATGGTTTTCGAGAAGCGTGTAGCCCGAGGACTTCAAATTCTTCTCAGAGAGAATAAACAGGCTGGCGAGTGTTGGAGCCAGTGCCATGCTGTGGCCACCAAGCCTAATGAGGTTTCTTGAGCAGCTCTGACGGGCATGGGTGCTGAGCGTCTGGCATTGTTCATTAACCGACATCCCCAACAGGTCTGGGTGCATGTGACCGTGTGATCGTGGCCAAACCCATCGTCCTACAAGCATGAGTGGAGGGAAGTAAAGCGAGAATGAATTAAGATGTAAAACAGGAAACAAAGCGAATGAAAGCAGGGAGAGGAGATCAGCAGAAAACATAAATACGTTAACAAGAAAAAATACGGTGCCACAGAACGGAAGGGAAAGGGTGACACATAGTTAATAGTGAGGTAAAACAACAAAGATAAAGACGAGGTCAGGAGAGGACAGCAAACATCGCCCTGCGGATGAAAGAACAGGCGACAGGGGTTTGCGTTGGCACAAAAGATGAAAGTAAGAGTTAATCACAGAGCTACAGCAGAGACTGGGGTGAGAAGTAAAGCAGGTGTGAGCGACAGGCACATCTACATAGCGGAGAACGTCACCGTGATGGAAACGCGGGGAAGCAGGAACGGTAACTACCAGGAGCAGGCAAGTGTCAAGTCCGTCAAGCGCACTGGCCGCATGTGCCAATGAAATCCCACTTACCCCCCGAAAAACACTAGTAAATATTGACATTATCGAATCAAACTGACACGACCGGCTGATAAGGAACAGCATAGGGAGGAGGGGGACGACACTCACCGTGCGCCCACGCTGCCAATCTCACACGCGCCTCTACCAAAAGCACAACTTCTGGTTATAATGGAGTGCGGTTAATTACGTACTTGCCATGTGCTGCTGCTTATTTTGGCTCAGTCGGACTAGCTGCCTGACTTCTTGCCTAATTTAAGTCTAAAAACCTAATTAGGCAAATCACAGTTAGTTAGGCTACAAGAATCGATGCAGTCACGTAACTACTGAGCATTTAAAACCAGCTGGCATCCGATCTTCGCCTGCACAGTTGAATCACTCCACAGTCCACATCACTCCACACTCCACATATGACTATTACGTTTTGGGTCTTCGGGCCTGGATTCCTGTGGTAGAGCTGCCATGCGCATTTCGTCCAATGCGCTCGCCAGTCCAAACATATGCAGCTCAGGTGAACAGGAAGCTGTAGGTGTGAATGTGCTTCTCTGTCAACATGTGTAAGGCCTGTGGCAGACTGGCCCTCAGTCCAGATGTGACCTTCCTCTAACCCAACGGGTGCTGGGAGACGATCCACCGACCCACAGCTCAGAGCGTGCGTAGTGCTTCAGCTAATGAACAGATGGAGGCTGTACTTGCCACGAACAAAAGCTCTGTGCCCACCGTACCAACTATCTGCGCTCGTGAACTTCAACTGTAGCTGGATTGATTGCTGCACCTGGCTGCTCCCCAGGTGTCAGCACGGTCCCCACTGCTGCTGTCTAATCATGGCAGAAGCTGTGATCTACGCTCAGCATTGCTCTCCGTCTATTATGCTGCTGTAAGCTGTCACTGCTGTTAACCGCGCGTGGACAACTTTTCCTCAGAAAGCACTGCTCCGTCATTCATGATCTCCTACTAAACCAGCCCTGTGCTGCGGCGTATTGGCCACACTGAGAGTTGGGCTCGTGTCAGTGTGTATTTCCTTGTCTAGCTGAGACCTGGCAGCAGATCTGGGACTACGCCACCTTAATCAGGCTATCACCGTTGGCTTCTCCTTCCACCAGCCTCAGTATCCACCCGCAGCAGAGGAAACCTGCGTTGCCCCAGTCTATGCCCAAGGCTCCTATTCATGTCCATTAATCACGGACACACCCAAACATTTTACTGCGCTTCTTTGTAATGGTTCTTAACTTTTACACTCAGGCTTTACAGTGTGTCTCACTCTGTGGCGATATACGTGTCTTGGTTAGGCTACCTGTCAAACAATACCTAAAAGACTTGAAGTCTTATTTTATTTACGCTTGCTGTCACCATCCAACAGAGCACATCCACAAACGTCCAACTCAGCCCAAACTTTGCTGCATGACATTTCACTTATGTCAATTTTCCTGTACACAGCACCAATCCTCCAATCATTACACTTGACAACAGTTCAAAAGTCTATACTGTAAATATTTACTGTATATAAAAGGATATAGATGTGTACTCTGGAGTGAGTTATAACAAAAGTGTTTTAACGGGACTTTCAGTTAAGGAATTTTTATATCAAAGGAAAAAAATATGGTTTTAGATTTGTTATTAAAAGGCTTGTTGTACTGTTCATTCTTATGAAACAGCACATCAAAAAATAAATAAATAAATCACACAGGCACTTTCACAATTCCAACATCTAACAGGCTCAACAGGATGCTGGTATCTGAGGATGAAGGAAAACAGATTGAACACTGCTGCACGAGAGATACGGTCGCCTGATTAATCGGCTGTGAGTTGGCCATGTGTGATTTTTCCAACTGCCTGCTCCTCGTGAGTGTGAGTGTGTGTAACACTATCCTTGCTAATTTTCATGTGCTCAACAACACGATGCTGTGCCGACACCAAGTGTGGCCAAACAAATGTGTAAATCTAAAAGACAGCATATAACTAGGGGCCTGATGGCTCGAGGTTTATATGACAGATTGACGGAGTGAGAGTAAGGAAGACAATGAAGACTGTCGTTATGACACCGCACATAGACTGTCAGAGCGATAAAACATATGGAAAGCTCAACATTCCAGCAGCTGTGGTGCTTGTGTGCGAGTGTAAACAGCTTCACACAGATGTGCACACATACAGGCTGGGTGTGTACTGCACACGGTACGTCTGTGCATGAGAGAGCGGAGACGCCCCGATGGAGCATGAAGCTGATGAAAAGCCACAACTCTTTTCCTCAGCCTCCTCCACACGTGTGAAACCGACAACCAACCGATGCAACACACTCGTGCAATTACAGGCTCATAGCGCAGCGAGTACACACAACACAGAGAACACTGCACCCAGCTTTATTACCAACACGCAGTCCCACACACAAAACTAGGCTCCTGTCAGTCGGCGAGGTTGATAAGCTGCTTTCCCGATTTCTCGTCTTGCTCTGTGCGATGACCCAGGAGAGGTGAAACAATACGGAAAATCTGAAACGCTGACGCCAGAGAAGAGGCATGTACAGTATGCGGAGAGAAGGCGAGAGCAGTAGGTTCTTCCATCACATGTCTGGGAGGCCTGGTGATAATGCTGCAGCTGCCACCTGTGTCATCACACTGAAAACAACCGACTGCCCCGCTGCACCCACACTCCACTCAACAAGACAGACAGAGGAGAGAGCTCTCCCCTGATGCATTTAAGCAAGATATTTAACACCAGCTGCTCTGGTGCTGGTCATATTGCTAAAAATGGGGAAATGTGAGCTGTAGGTAGTCATATTTCCTTTTTGGTTTTCATTTCTGGACTAATAACATATCTTTATTTATGCTTTAATAAACGTAATCACCCAGTGTCACTCGCTAGCCCACTATGCTGCAAAGCTAAGCGATGGAGATGGAGTCTCATCTCTAGCAGGAGCCTAACACGAGCTATTAAATAACGCTCTCAGCTGATCCTTGACGTCTCGTCGCTGGCTGACAGTAACTGTCCTTGCAGTTCCTGTAGAAAATGTTTGTTTCTTGTTGAGCTGGCCCTTTTCTCCATTATGCATCTGTCAGCGTGCCGTGACAGGGAACACGCTGCTTTTAAAGAAAACGAGATTAGCTGACTTGATTGACTGCGGCTGTTGCCAGATCCCAACAGAGCAACAATTAATTCTTCCTAATTCAACCCATTTCACATTTGTACCCTCAGTGCTCCACCAGCTGCATCTGTGCCGGTGGTGATGAATTCACCAAATTCCCACTTGTCACAGCTAAGTTATCTTGTCCCGATCTCGGATTGTGGACTTTTTAGACAGAATTGACTTCCAGACAAAACAAACAAGCTCCCAACTGGTCAGTCAGCCTCGGACGCTCAGAGGCAAAAAACACGTCAGAGACAGTTGCAGTAGGACTGATGAAAACTGTTCACAGAGGTCTGTCAAAATCAACAGGGCTGTTGTTTTGGGACATGTAGCTCTTTAAATTAAATCTTTTACATCTAATTGTTTAGTGTTATGATGAAACTTTATTATCCGTTGATGACAGCAGCAGCAGATGTCATTAAATGTTTTGCAAATAAAACTGCACAGATAAAGAAAAGGGAACAAATGCTAATTAATGAGCAAAACCATTAGAAAAGCATTTTGTGAGTCTTAATGAATAAAACTGGCTTTAGTTATGTGCATTTAGTCTCTACTGACAATCATAAAATGGAGCTGTATGCTACAATATTCAGCTTTGGAGCAGCACTTAGTCTTCTTACGTTACCTCTTCTAATGTGAAGATTTGCTTTCATGGCTTTTGAACCGGCTTGACGTCCATTAGTGGATGTTTGTCAGACATTTTACATTACTGTATCAATGTGTTATATTCTGTTGTCTTGTGTGGGCAGGACTAAATAATCCAATATTAATCACTGCATTAACATTATTTGAGCCCATCACTCTGTCTGAAAAGACAATGCAGCCACAAGGAAACAAGTTAAAGCAGCAAACAAGGCAAATGTGCAACTCAGGAAATGAGAGTTCATAAGGTTCCTAGAAGTGGAAGCAGAACTAGAATCTAAACACTGAATTTGTCCAACACGCTGATCGTTGCTGCAGAATGGCACATTGAGTCAGGCTATCTAGAGCAGCCCAACACAGACTCACAACCAAGAGCTGATGGCCTGAAGAAAGAGATAATGCAACACTCAAAAACTATTAAATGCAGCCATCTTTTAGAGGAACGAGTCATGGCACAATTGTATGTATAAACACAAACTCTACCAGGATAAGCCGAGCAGAATTGTCGTTACACAGCTCCTGGAAAATATCCAGAAAGACGTAATTTTGCCAAATGAGGCACAATTTCCAAATGAGGTTGGACGCGGAAAATGAGTTTGCAAAAGTTATTTTGTTCTAATTACGTTTTAATGAACTATTTTTGTTCTGAATAATTGAATCTTTTCTCCTATAAAAGCCACAGAGATCATTAGCCTACATTCAACATGGGTTTTGCCATTGTTTCCGCTCTGTCCCATTTTTAGCCTGGTTATCGGAAGATACATTAAAGGGCTGTATTTAAATCACTGCCCATTGCTTAGCAGTGAGGGTGGCCACAGAGCAACCAACCTCTATGGGAAGATTATCTCTAGAAGGCCACAGTGCAGCAGTCACAAATACCAATCTGAGCACAACAAGAGCCCAACTTTTCAATAGCTGGAAATCACAAACTGTGCTCTATTCATCCAAAAGTGAAAACAGCGGGAAACATTTTACTGCATATTCGCAATGTCAAAATAAGTCAAGGGACCATAACTGGTCCAGGAATGTAACACAAACATACAAAGATGTATTTAATTGTTGTATGCGATACTTTAGCTGCCACTTAAATTAAAGTAAGTCTAGTGATCACATTGGGCGGCTTCCAGACAACCTGTACAAACACAGGAAGCAGACAAGACGTGCGTCCTTCACGGACCCCAACAGGAGCAAATGTATCACCTACTGCTACTGATGCTCACGTTGAAAGTGCTGCGTAGGACGGTTTGTTGGATTACACATGTGTGTTATCAGTGAGCACAGGTGCAGTGTCTGTCTACTTACCTTTTAAACAGCAACACAACAGAACAGGACAGACACAGCAGGATAACAAAGACAGGACAATAAAGGAGACGACACAGAACAGTTCTATGTGCATATACAGATTAAAAAAAGATTCATTTTATGATTAATTATCCTCACTGTTTTCGCAGGAAGTGCTGAGAAAGAGAACTTTAGGAACAGAAGGGCTTAACAAAGACACAGATTAACAACTGTACAGATACACAATCAAGGGAAGCAACAAAGATTTATGAAACTCCACAAAAGCAGCAGCGTTTTTAAATGAATAAATTCCCCTGAAGTTAGGAGGACAGGACCCGAATAGCAGAAGAATCGCAGCCAACGTTTCAAGTGAGGCCAGCCATTCTCCGTGTGCGGGGTTATTTAAAACACTCTTTTACTTGGCACAGTCAGAGTTTTGTTATCTTTTATGAAAACAAATTAGAGCCACGTTTGTTTTTTGATGAGACTGCCCTGGAGTTAAAAAAATGCTTTAAACATTTGGAATGTGAAGGCGCAAATAGCCCCTAGCACAGAAAGGCAATTTCCCATTCTGACAACCCCACTCAAATAGAAACACGCACAAACAAACACAACACGCACGCACACACCTCTAATAGATTATGTAAGGGCCCTTCTGCTTGATTATGGAGAGTAGAACTAAATTAACTATGTAATGGAAGTTCTTCCATCACTCATGATGAAATGCAGACATGCACACAGACAAAATGTGTCAGCATGGTCACACGAAAGGAGCCTGTAATGATCTATATCATAGCAACAATTCAAAAGGCTTATTAATAGATGAAAATTAGATGAGACGCCAAGTGTCTCTCCAACTCCAGTAAGCTGACAAACGAAGTAATTTGTGTAAAACCGCAACATGCTGCTTTTACACTTGTGTTTGTTTCCTCTGTACTGAGCCAAGCTTCCAGTCTTTGTGCTAAACTAAATGGCTGCTGGCGGTAGGTTCATATCTGGCATACAGACATGAAAGGAGAATCGATCTTCACGTCCAACTTGGAGCCAGTACTCTAAGTGCACTTCCCAATATATCAAACAGTCAGAATAATTAAATAACAATGAAATTCATACCAACACAAACATGAGAATGGACCAAACTGATGCAGTGGTTTTGGATTTTTGAACATCCTACAGTTCCATCTGTGCGCACACACAAACACAGACACACTGAAAAGCTCTACTTGCATCGAAGGGTTAGGTTCTCCACGAAAGCTACTTCCTTAATTTAACAAGAAACAAACAACAACCAAAGTGTGTGTGTGTGTGTGTGTGTGTATTACTGCCTTGCTCAGAGGGTGGGAAACTATTTCAAAATTCATGTTGTCACTGTATATTCAACAGTAATATGTGACGGTGAATTATTGCGTCTTCGGATTGTGTGTGCGTCTTACTACTTTGCCTTCAGGCCATCCGGATTCTGCAGATTTCCAAAGAATAGCTCATCAATATTCATGTGAGTTTATGCTTTCATTAATGTTGCAGCAAATTGTCTCAGATCAAGCTCACAGCTTGTATCTGCGTACGTCCTCGCGGATCTCGCAGACAGAGGGAGAAAGCGAGCGAGGGGAAGAGAAGGAGAGTTATCAGAGGGAGTGTGAGATGGAGAGAACAAAGAGAGGGCCATAACTGCTACATATGGTGCTGTGTTTCCAGCAGATGAAAAGGGCTCTTTGAAAGAAAGAAGGGACAAGATGGTGCAGATGGGGGGAGAGGGAGAAGAAGAAAGGAGCAGGTCATAAAAAGAAACAGGGAGCGATAAAAGACAGGAGAGAGAAGGGTTAGGTGCTGAAGGTATCCGTCCTACTTGGGTTTGAGTAATGAACCCGAGGTGTCCTGAATCTGTCCTGAATCACGAAGGCCCAGTTAGACCACCCAGTGCTCAGACTGTGTGTCTGCGTGTCCTCTGGCATGTCAGCAGGCATTTCAAACAACTTGATGTGTGCCGGAGTGTGTGTGTGTGTGTGTGTTATACTGGAAGCCTGCTCGATTTAATATGCTCTCTACTGTATATACTGAAGTTGTGTGTATGTGATCTCAATGCCCTGCGTGTGTTTAATGAACTGCTGTCCCCCCTAGTCATCTGGCTTCATACCAACACGTGTTAGTGGGCAACACACACACACACACACCACAGATTCATGTATCATTTGACTTCACATTGTTTTGTGACCTACAAGGGTAAATTCGTGCCTGGGGTGCCACACACACACAAACGAACACACACACCATTCAAAACCAAAATAGCAGGATCATCTAATGCCCAGGGACACACACATGCACACACACATACATGCACACGTAAGGAGTAAAAGGTCTTCTTGCATAATCGTGAAAATACAGCCACAGCTGCCAGCTTCTAAGTCAAACCTCACATCAGCATTTACGTGTCCACGCTCCATATCATTTAAATCAACAATTCCCTCTGGCTTGACTTCTTTCTTTGCATGCGTGTTAATGTTTCCTAATCTCTGTCCTCTTGGTACTTCATACATGATTAACCATGTTCAAAGGGAGCAACTATGAGTTAATGAGTGTCGTGTAATTGGCTTCATATGCAGCTTTGAGAAAGAAAGAACTGCTGCATCTTATGTTTGGGCCAGATAGAAAACTGGGATCAGTAGAAGAAACTAATGGCAATTTGCTTTCAAAGGCAGCATAATAACCCACATTAGTCATGATTTCCATATATTTTGACTTTGTTTGTTTGGGTAAAGGGTAACTCTGCGTAGGATGACGAGGAAGCAGTTCTTCCTGTTCTTCATTATTCAAAGTCAAAGGATGTCATTGCATGTTGCCGGTGTGCATAAAGTGAGTAAAATCATCTTGATTATCTGCTGGATGAGCAGCAAATACTTTTGTTTAAAACACATTTAGCGGGTTTAAGCGACTCGTCCTCTTTCATGCTGCATTTTTGAGGTCCTGTATCTCAGCACCTCCGTTCTCGTCACCTGCCTCCATCTACAGCAAACGTCCTACTGCATGCCAACATGTGCTGTACTGCAACTTCCAGGAGCCTTCCTCTCATTCTCACAGATGACGCTGAAAGTAATTGTGTTGTTGACAGCTTCTAATACGGTTACTCTGCATGTGTGCAGCTGTACAGTGACGAGGTGACTGTACGTTGCATAAGTTGCTATTTTCTCCTTTTTTCCAGGCAACATGCATTTTGAAGTTGCTGTAAAGCTTCGCTGTGATGGTTGCTAGATTTATTTAGCTGCTTGCCATACCAGGCTGTAGGGAAATATTTTTGTTTCCCACTTCTATTTTTTTTTTTATTATTAAATGTAACTCTTGGGGATGCCTGCGTGGTAGAGCGGAATAAAGAAGATAGCAGTATGAATAGATTTTTGTTTTCTTACAGCTCCTTAGGGCGATATAAAATATGTTATTAGTCTTAATGGACCTAGCTATATTTTATACAACAGAAACTAGAATAATAGAAGGAAACTCAAGTAGAGACATGTCAGACTAATGCATGAATTATATATGTATGAAAAGTATCAGAGACAGCAGCATTGTGTGGAGAGACAATGACAAACTATATCATGCCACTGAAGATTATAAATAAAATACAGCCAAAAATTCATTTTTGAAACAGAACAGGGATTGTGGTTTTAAATAGCAGAGCAGAGTAAAGCTCTGATAGAGGTCTTCTCTTCAAAGGCAAATGGCCTTTCATCTGAAGAACTCACACAGATGCAGAGCCTATAATAAGTATTCATCCCCTTTGGACCTTTTCCTGTTTCTGTTTACAAAACCGAATCACAGAAGATAATTAAGCTTTAGATTGATTTAAACAATCCGCACTGAAAACAAAGCTGTACAAATGTATATAAATTAGACAATTATAACAAAGACTGACAGTCATTCCTTTCCTATAGTATGAAAACCCATCCTGATGCTGTAGCGGCAGCAGCAGATAAACAGTAGAGTCAGGAAAGTGTCAATCAACTGCACCCTGTACACACCCACGCAACGCGATGGAGCAATAGCTGATACAAGTCCCGGTCGGACATTTAATGTACATTTTCATACATAATACAGCTGCACAGGGTTCACACTACAATGATAAAACCTTAATCTACTTCAGATACGTCTGACAGCTGAATAGCTCAGCATTAAGACAGTGCAGTGCAGCCAAATAGCAGCTCACTGTGGGTAATAGGTTCTCTTCTACACTTTTTTCTAAACTATTAATTACAAGCCATACATGCTTCAACTAAAGGGACTCAAGCTTTCTTTCTATTGGTGAACATAGACTGATGCGTTCTGTCTGTGCCCCACTTCATCAGCTGTCCTGAATTACGTATGTAGCTCTTGTTTTATTTCTACCAAATACACCACCTTTGTAGATGAACTGGCTTTGTGAATAAAGTTTAATACCGTGAACTGCATCACAAAACGTCAGATCACAAGACACAAGATCTAATGAGCCTATTTTCCACAATAAAAGTTATTATTTTTGTAACAGTGAATTACAACAGGGTGGTGTAGTGGTTAGTCAGGGTCACCCAGGTGCGTTTCTGCGTTTTCTGTTCCACAGTCCAAAGACAAGCAATTAGGTTGACTGGAGATGATAAGTTGCCCGTAGGCGTGAGTGTGACTTTTTCTACAATATGACCCTGTGACCCTTTCTATAAATGTGGCCCTGAAAACCCCGCCAGGGCCTTACACACCAGGCGGAGCCCCAAGACGTAACAGAGGCGTCTATGATGCTAGCGAGCAGGACATACATTGAACGCCACCACCAAGTGAGGGGAATAGTTCATGGGTACATCTGTGCCAGGTACCGTATGTGCTGAAAGTCCCAAGGATAGAAAAGGATACACCTCCAACGACCAGGCTGGGTCCCGTGGTATAGACTGACGAGCGGTAGAGAAAGAGCTCACTGTAGAACAGAACAACCGGGCAAACCCCAGAGAAGGCCGTAGGGACAGAGGCAGCACCAGATGATACCAAGAAATCAGGAGCACAAGAGGCCACAGAAATACCAGAGAAAAAACCCCTACGTCCGACCATTTGACCAAACCGACGCATGGCCACCAGCTGGTTTAGCAGGAGACAGTTGAGGCCGATGGGGGCACGATAAAGCAAGAGACCTTACACAGACTCCGATTTGATTCCAGTCCAAGTCAACTTGCTGTAGATGATTTTGTTGGTTTTAGTTCATGTTTGTTATTATGACATATTCTATGAAGTTTAATAAACAATCAAAAAAGATAGTCGTGATAAATGAGGTATGTGTGCGGGAAAATCAGAATCCAAGAATTTCCCAGAACAGATCTCTGTCCAGACAACCACCACAGTTCTATGAAGAGTTAAGGTCTGCACTGTCTGAATGCAGATACAAAAGCGAACAAGGATCATTTAAAAAAACATAAAGCTAGCATTCAGATTGTGACTTGGACTGTGATCGGTGCCGTCAGTGGGCGTGAATCCTCTTTGAATCGCAGAAGGTGAGTAATCACAAAAGCATCAAAACACAAACTCCCACCTGAGCAGGCCTTTAGGAAAGAAAGCTTCTGCAGATTCTAATTGTTCTGTCTCGCTGCTTGCACACAGCTACTGTACTGTACATCAAAGCGGTTGCTCCGACAAAAGAACTCCTAGATGTCTGAGGTTAGTCAGGGTCAAACTGAGCCGAACATTCACAAGAGACGGAGTGTTAGAAAGCTGGAGTAGGTTTCCTGACGCTTGGCCAGTAACTGAACAACCACAGAGACGTAAAGATGAATTCACCTATCAAAGCTACACACCTACATTTGTATACGCAGAACACAGAGAGGCCAACGTGGGATCCCACCACAGCCTCCACTACATAAGTGACTTACACGCATCAGACGGAATTACACCACCAACATATAGTTAATCCATCCACCCACCTACAGCCTCCCCTGCAAACTGAGACGGTAACAGATCCCACAGGATGCTGGCTTTTCACAGTGACATCTGGTCGTTACTGCATGTTCAGGATCAGTTTCCAACGTTTTAACAGTTTCGTGTACTTATTCATGACATCATTTACAAAAAAGACTATAGTTCATATAAACCTGATATCCTCCGTTTGTGCTTTCAGCTGTTCTGAAGCCATTTTAATTCATGTCAGATGCATTTTTAATGCTCTGTCCATGACTAGCTTTTACATTTTAATACATACATATGCCTGTAAGTATACTCTCACACAGAAAACTCAGCCTTATATTAATGATGCATATAATACTGAATAAAAAATGAAAAATCCTACCATTTGTTTCACAAATATATCTATTCCCCATTCCTGCTAGTCTGTGTTTTGTCTTTTACTCACGTGTCGCTCTCGTTTATGTCTGTTTGCTTATAAGACATTTCATTCTATATGAAGTGAGCATGTGGGCGACTGGTTAAGTGCATGGTTGAGTGTGTTGGTCGGTCACTTTTGCTGATGGACTATTAGAGTTTGTGTGGGTGCACATGTGCCTTGTGGTTGGATACACACCACAACGCGCCTCCCCAAAATGTCAATTACACAATACAATAGAATAAACAAAACAGAATAGCACCAACTTATTAGGACTGGTAAAGAAAACTATTCTACAGACTAAAATTGGAATTCAGTTCACTAGTATACAGCATAATGGGGTTTTTAATTCAAGAATTGAGAATATTTGGTATTATTTATTCTCCACGATGGTCGATTGAATTAACTTATGCACTTTACAGAATGAACACTTCTTCAGTAACATCCATAATTAAACACTTTTAGTAGGAAAACCCACGTCAGCTTGACAGAATACATGAGTTTAATTAAGTCAGTGAAGGCTGAAAAAATGAAATAATGAAGTGAGGTAGCGTAGGCAGCAGCAGAGGGCAGTGGCATTGGAAGCGTGAACTATTAGGCTGGTGTATCAATATGTGCCAAAGATGGAAAGTGATAAGAGCCAAAACACGAACCAGCACAACAGGATGTTGAAGGCAGGCAGATCAAAGCAGTGTGACAGCTCTCCTCACGACCGAGCCGTCGCTCTGTCCTGCTCCCACACTAATCCATCCATCATTCTCCTTCGCCTTACCCTAATTAACACCCTTTGCTTTGCTGCCTCATTTTCACTCTCTCCCATCCACCCATCCATCCATCCATCACCCTCGCTGGCCTATCCAGGTCATTACCCTCTGTGATGATAGTTTTGTTGCTCTAATTAGCCTAATTAAAGTTGTCAGTTATAACCTGGTCGTCTGCAGGGACCTTGTGATCCTACTGTGACTCTACCTGACCTTGGCTATTGAATCTGCGCATGTGTGCAGTACAACTATTTCCATGACTGGCCCAATGTAACACATGCAAAAGGTCCCATACTCCACTTCATTTCCAGCAGAAGGCCTCCGTGTTCTGACACTGTTCCTTTTCTTCTGCTCTGCCCTGATTCTTTCTGTCCTTGCTAAACCTGTCGACTGGTCTTAATTCCTCTACATTTGCACATATAGTAAATGACACTCATTTTACTTAGCTACTATTCCAGTCAGTTTTATGGATTCTAACCTGACCTGTTTTCACTGACCACAGTAAATGACCACAGTAAATGTTCAGTTGCATTTCATATTACAAGAACAATCAGCAATTGTAGCACTGCATTCCCCCAGCGCCATGAGAAACAAGAACTCTACTTCTACATACAATAAATGAATCCTTATTATCATTGTTCAAGGTCAAAATAGTAGAAGTAGCAAAGTAGTAAAAGTCCAAACCATTGCTTGCAAATAGAAAACCCAGACAGCACGATGTGTCAGGGTATCATGATTTGTTAGCATTTTCATGACCACAAAATGTGTCTTGCACGTTTGGCTGGCATTTTAAAGAGACAGGAGAGGAGTTCATGCAAATGAGACAACACAGGGTGAGGTGCAATACTGCGTCTTTTGACTTTATGTTGAGAAAACGCTACTGCACCTGGTCTGCTGTGCAACAGACATGTGCAGCTACCATATGAATTAAAAATCATCTGGACACAACATGTAACTGCATTAATATTCCATGCGTGAGGATTCAGTTCTCTCCTGGTTTAGACTATATGTAGGACTCTTCCTTGGAGCCTTGCAGTCATGTGATAGCGATAGGAGACCTACTGTACATGCATCATAATGCAGCCTCTAAAATACGAACTGATTAAGATTTGTGGCTTGGACTGAACCAAGCTTCACAAACACAAGGTACCTGCAAACTGACCAAGCACCTAAAGTTCTGAGAACATACAACTGTTTCTGCCTATTAATGTTGCGAATGAATGACACACGAATCAAGTCACAGTTCACTTTGTCCACTCACCTTGTCTTCTGTCTGACCTCACGTCCACAATTGAGTTGTCATAGTTTCTTTGCCCAAAGAAATTATTTCATTACTATAATTACTTTATTAGTATAGATTTATTACTTTATTAGTATAATTACTTTTACTTGATTTTTCTTATTTGACTTAATTATAGGGGAAATAAATGCACATGTGGTATGATGTTAGTCACTGTGTAGTAAACTAAAACCGTTCTACATCTTATTCATTAAACTCACTAAACCGACATTAAACATCTCCACAAATGTAAATTTGGCTTATAAGGAAGCTTTGCTTGCTGATTTGTGGTCCCATATTTAAAGACAACAATTCAACACAGCTATTTAAAAAGCATGAGACAAGTAATGTGACTGGTAGAAAGGATCATATTTCACCTCACCCCTGATTTACAACAGATTCTGCTGACAAGAGCAGGACACTGCATCCACGCTGAACAACAGCAGCAGTTCACCTACAGTAGATGTACCCTTCTTGTCTTTGGCCAACTTTTCTGCCTGCGTATTAATCCTTGAACTTTCTGCACAGACGATTGTTTTAATTTCTACTGTATGTGTGCATGTAATTATGATAACTGCACTAATCTCGCTCACTGTTGTGTTTATGAAGCAGTTTTAGCATGTTGAATGCCATATGTCTTTTATTCTCTTTTATTTCTCACATCCTACTGTATGCAACCACCAGCCTGTCCCTGTTTCTGGCCCTTCTTTATTCTTGCTCTCTACATATGCTCCTGTTTAGACCCCTCCATCCCTTTCTCCCAGGCATCTTTCTGCTTTAATGAAACAGATGTCCCTTCATTAATAAAGACCTGACTAGCCTATGACAGTACTGAAGGAGTGCACACACAAAAGAGGGGGAGAAAGAAGGACTACAGGAAGACATATTTGACATGTGCTATGTGTGAGTTCTGTTGCCAAGCAGAACATATACAGTAACTCACTAATGTTTTCTCCCCGTAAGCAAACACATCAGCAGCAAAACAGTAACAAATTACTGCATGTGCTAAATGTTCAGGTCTATTCAGTTCTCCTACATAAAAGTATTCTCAAAATGATGTAAGTAAAGTTATACAAAAGCCTAACTGGGGAATTAAAATGAGAATATTGAGCTACTTAGTGACACAAATGTCAAATGCCCTGAAAATAGTTTAACAGCTACACAAGAATGTCCAGGACTGGTATAAATAAGCAAATAGAGCACAGACCTAAGGCTGGAGCGCAGCATGAATCCCTCATGCCCAGGAAATTGTGCTGTAACTAAAGGAAGTGCTTGGTTAGTTTCAAGGGGAGTTTAAGTAGCTTCCTGTTGTGCTCTAAGGATAATCTCATGTCTTTTCCCTTGAGACTCCTACATGCTGAGACATACCAGCTGCTGTGCCTCTCTCACACACCAAAACGCTGTCTCAAATAAAGAGACACATAGACGGGCAAACGCACAACCGATTAATAACACCTGAATACGAGCACGCACAGGTACTGTACCCACATTTCAAAAGCCAAAGTTATCTGTTTAAACATGCGCTGTCTGCTAGAGGTCAATCAATACATCGTTTTCACATTTCTAAAGAGCTTCACAGTCCACAGACAAACATTTCCAAATTATGTTGTGAATTATTTAAAGATCTAATATCAACCTGTGAACTTTGCAGAAAGAGAGGAGGTGGGGAGTCGCTTAGCTTAATAATGTGTTCCCCCAGCTTTTTATCCCTACATGACCCAGGTTCATTTGCAAGCAGAGCACCCAACACCATGCTTCTTATAGTAAAGAGTGACACACTCACTGCTATTGTCTGGAGGCTGACTACAAGTGTCTGTGTGTCACATTTGCCTACAGTTGTTTTCAATATTCAACATTTGGTCGGCTACACATCTTATCTATTCATTAGCAAAGCAAAACATGTCATGTCATCAGCTGAGTACAAATCAATTACTTCTTCGTTAACTTCCCTTTTGTGAAACACACTTGAGACTGAGACTGAGAGGCATGGCCTCCCTCTCAGGGGTTTCCATCACAGGCAGATTCAAGCAGCTCTGAACCAATTACATTAAGAATCCTCCATGCTCTGTCTTCATTAGATCATTTTCCCGCCATTGTTCTGCATCTTAACTGGGTGGTTTAAAATAAAACCGAACCTACTCTGATCTTCTAATATCGGTTACTGTAATGTACCGAGAGGACACTGTCACAGTATCTGACCAAGCTCTTCGTCTTGTTTGAACTGAGGCTGCCAGCAACAGAGCTGTAACAGTTGCTTTTGTCCACAAGTCACACTTTGACCTTTATGTCGTGCCTCTGTTGACAGCGTGATTTAGGATATAGGAACACAGGAACACAGGAACACAGGAACACAGGAACACAGGAACATCTATTTAAACATGAACAACGCGTATATACACAACATACAACATTACATAATTCTCCTGACTCGTTATTGTCTTTGGGTGAATCTGATAAACACATCAGTGCTGCATCATGTGCGAACAGCAGTTCAACAACAGATTTAGATTTAGACGTAGTGATAAATTTGACTTGCAATGAGATATGACACCCAACTCTGCCAGCAGGGCGATGTAATCACAGCTATGCTCTGCACCAGCCATCACTCAAAATGGTCAACCTGTGGCTCCACTCAATATGAATTACTTTCAGACAGGTAGTTAGGGCATGCAAATCATTGCTAAGTCAAATGGACTCATTTCTATAAATCAGAACACAAGCACAAACAACTGACAAAGAATAAGAAATGAGAAATGAAAAGATGAATTGTCATTGTTTTGTGCTTATTTTGCAACAACTTCACGTATGAAGACCATTAAAATATCATTCGCTGATTCACTGTATCTTGAGGGACAGGAAGTAACGATGGAGTCAAAGTATATATGTAAACTGTTTTGACTGACAGGCTCTGGAGTCTCAGAGTATTAATCAGTATGTGAAATGAAACCAGATTTACCCCACTTCAATCAAAGTCAGTGAATACTGAAAATAGTGCCTCAATAGTCCAAAGTGGCTGTCATGCTATAAGCCATCACTTTTAAGATGTCCTCTTTTTCTGTATTCTAACACGTGTTGTTAGATGATGCAGATGGAATTTGATTTCCATCTATGAGAGCAGAGGAGACTTGGCAGGCGTGTGAGAGCCACTTGAGAGCACTGAGACCTACATACAAGTGGATTGCTTTGGAACGCACCCACGAGGTCACATTTACCATAACGAAGGTAAATCAAATGTTCAGCTGTCTTGATTGGAGAGAGAAACAAGCTAAGCAACGTACGGTTAGATAAATGATGGATAAATGGCATATGGCACATACAAACCTGGGCCAGTTGTGGGCTTATCTCTGCGTACAGGGCAAACAGACCATTACACAGGGGTATAGTCTGACAGAAAATAAAAATCCATTATGAAAAAATAACAAAAAGCTAAAAAAAATCAAAAAGAACTTATAGATTTATATCTTTTTTTTCCTTTTATGGTGCCCTCATAACAGATTTAATAACATACAGAGATGAAAATATAGCTGGGATGCTATAAAACCAGAAAGCAATCATCAGACCCAGGTTCGTAGTGCGACCCATGCCGGGGACCCGTACCTTTCTTTCCTCCGTCAAACCATGCTGCTTACTGCTTCCAGACAAATGCAGGTAGACACGTATGGATGGAAAACACATAAGAGAAGAAAAAAGAGATGGCATGGTAAAATGAGTGAGATGGAACACGAGCATTCAGCACACACTGATGAATACAAGCACATGGATAAACACAACATAAAGGGAGGGGCGAGGAAACGGCTACACGTGATAAACACAACATACACAAAACCGAACCACACTGTGCTACACTGGAAAGTCCGACGCTTTACTTAAAATAACGTAGACCAAGAGAGAACAGGAAGGAGAGTAATGCAACTGTAAAATGACTCATTAGGTGTGTGCCAAATAGCCTCTAAAGGGTCAAATAAGTGGTAGCATAAAGGTCATTACACAAATATTTGTGCGCATGGTGTGACAACAAACAAGGCTAATTAGGTGTAGTTCACGCTTATTATCACAGTTCACTCAGGTTCACAAATACAAAGGTGCACTCTGCATACAGTTTAAGTTAGGGCTGTCATACATGCTGTTAAATATGCATCGCACAGGACATTAAAAATGTACAAGTAATGGTGTCAGTACAATCAGAAAAGGGAAGTAAGGATGGAGAGCTAAGAGAGAGAGAAAAGCCATGAGAGGCAGCAGCTTGGAGGCCGCCAAGACAGTTGGAGGTCTGGAAAAGGGACAGAGGAGAATGGAGGCAGATGAGAGGAGGATCAAAGACCAGGCCGACAACATAAGTAGTGGAGATGCCAGTTCAGCGTAGGATTTCTGAAAATGGAGCCAGACTCTGTGTATAGGTGATGGGATATACTCATTATTTAAAATCTCAAGGCACAGGAAGAAAAACTGAAAACTGTATATAAGGAGAAATACCCAACCATCATACAGACAGACAGACAGAGAGGCTCATATTTAACAAAGAGTTCCCGAAGGCTATAAAGGCTTTATGATAAATCCTATGACATTTGAAAGAAAGTCGAACTTAAAGCACGTGTAAAAAACTGCGATAACCCTCATTGATTTAGAAAATCAAAAGACGTAATACACGCTCATGCACAAAGAAACATTAATCTGGTCGCAAGTGTTAAATGCTTTATAGGATGTCTCACTGCATAGGACAAACAGCCCGTAAACATACGCGAATGGCACTTTTCTCATGAAACTTGGGAGGCGTGGATCCACTTTATATGTAAATACACTCCTGAAAGTGCTGGTGCACAAAAATGTGATTTGGCTTTGCCATATACTGATGATCTACTTTCTTCCAACAGAGCAGCAGAATATCCAATGAGGATTAGAGCCATTATTAATTCCTCATTCAAGGTGAACGTAGGGGAAGTTTCACAGAAGGCAGCATAGTAAATGAGAAAATATGGCAAGCAATTATCTAACGACACAGTCTGAGTGTGTCATACACAGCTGAGGAATCTTATGCAGGGGATAAATATGACTTCCTGTAGTAAATACCATAACAAAAATAAAATGAGTTAGGATGTGAAGGATGGAGAACAAAAGACGTCTCCTGACGCCCAAGTTAAAATGTTAATCTGGTCTCGACCTTTTAAAACGTATCCAAAACGGAGAGGCAGCAGGCGCACGCGCACGTACACAAGCCTGCCGCAGTCTCTGGGCTCCTAATTATGTTAACCCGCTACTCAAATAAATGAATATGTGACCACAGATAGAAGTGTTTGGTAGTGAAAGGCGTGGAGCTGGGAGAGCAGGACAGAGAGAAAACGAGGGTGAGAAAAGAGGACAGAGGGGAAGGAGAAACAGGTGGCGAGGGCAGAAAAAAGAGAAAGAGGGCGAAGATACAGAGAGTTGGATAAGGAGCAGAGTGGGAGCCAAGAGGCAGAGAGGACCTCTCTTCATTCATTACCGATAAGAGCAGCTATAGGTCAGGAGCATGACACATACAGTACTTGTGCAGAAACGCACACATGCTGTGGCACATACACACAGTGAATACTATATTGGACTCTGTCCTCCTTCACAGCTTTGTCATTGAAGTGTGTGTTGCTTTCATCTGCCTTTCGCCTTTCTTCCTTCTTTTCTGTCATGTTTTCCTCAATTTTCACCCACGTCATCTTTACCCCTCTCCTGTCTTGGTGAATTTATATCCCACCTTGTCTCTTTTTTTCAGCTCGAGTCCTTTCTTTTCGGTCTCATCTTCTTCTCTAGTTTTCCCTTTTGATGTCTTCATTTGTTCCTTAGGTTAGTTCCTAAAGTTATAACGTCTTCATATGGCACAGATGCAAATCTTACAGAGCTTGTGGCTTTAAGCTTTATGAACCTTGGCACTCAAACTACTACTAAACGCAGGATATGGGGCCACAGTCGTTCAGCTCAGACTTACTTGCTTAGTCTTTGTGTAGGAGGAAGCAACAGCACCACACACTTCTCTCCTTCATAACTATTGCATTTCCCTTTGTCCCCAGCTTGACTGCTTCTCCTTGTTTTCATCCCCTTCCTCGCCCTTCCTGTCCTCCCATGCTGTCCTGTTCCTTTAGCTTCTCTGTCAGTCTCTTCATCTGGCCTCAGATCTTCTCCTCATCTTACGACTTGCCCTGGCATCCTCCCTCCCCGTCTCCTCTTCCCTTCCTGTCCTTCGTACTCGGGCGTACCGAGTGTCATTGTTCAGATAATTATTTATTAACGTGTTTATGTCACCACCGTCCCCTTCTGTCTGTTGGTGCCATCTGTGCCCAGTTAGGTGCCCGCCTCCCTGTGCTGTTCTGTCCTGCCCGCGAGGGAAAGAGCCGTACATGGGGGCACAGATCAGACTCCCACACAAACATATACATGGCTTCTCTTTCTCTGTTCTCCTCTCTTGGAGACACAAACACACCTTCTGCTGACAGACCCCCCCCCCTCCGCGCTGCCCCTGGGGCTAGGTGGGGTTAGCTGGGATGAGAGGCACGCAGCAGTAGCCACCACAGTCCCTTCTGTCCTGTCCTGTTCTGTTTGCTCTGTTCTCTCCTGTCAGCACTACATATAGAGGTAAACGTTTCACCTCCACAAAGTTACTTAGAGGACACAGGAAGAAGGCTCAGTTATGAAAACTAATTACAGGCTGCTGGGGCTTGGATGGCTGCAAAGGGATTGTTGTAGTAAAATCACTGCATTGATGTACTGTAAACTTTTCTTGTTGTTAAAAATAGACCTAATAGATTAATGCCAACCGATTCATGGAGCTTATGATTAAGGCAGAGTTGTTAAAAAAGCCCTTTGTAGCTTGTCAAGGCCTAGACTTACTAGAAGAAATCCCTTCTCCTACACAAATCTAGATCTGCTCTGAAAGTAGTAACTCATTCAAGGTTATACTAAAAACAGATTTTATTAAATTCATTTGGCACAGAGATATACTGTGCTACTACAACCTGAACCCAACCCTCAAGGATTAACACATTTGAGCAAATGCCATATTCACCATGTTGTAATGTGACAGAGGATGAGAATGGGGGACGACAAAGCGAGAGGAAACGGAACACAGGCAGAGATAAAGGAGGAAACACGGAGAGGGAGGGGGACACAAAGATAGCGGAAGGCAGGGAAAGCCTGTGGGACTGCGGGTGGATTGTGATCATGCATCCTGGATATCAATAAGTAAACAGAACAAATATTCTCCATCTTTTCTCCTCCTTCTCTGCTCTCCTCACAAGCCATTCCAAGTCCCCTGCCATCCATTCCCTCAGCTTGATATCTATCTGTTGGCTTCTTCACTTCTTGGCAGTCCACGTCTCTCATCTCCTCTGCTCCCCACGGCAGCTTTCTTTCATCCCCTCTTTCTTGCTCCATTTCTTCAGCTCTTCTCAGATCCTTTCTTTCACTTAGTTCTATCTAACTAATCCTCCCTTTCACAGTTGTTGAGTCCATATATGTGAATGTTTGAGCAGAGACTTTTTGGCTGAGTATAAGTCAAGTAGGGAGGCTTGCAGCGAAGATGGTCCTGGTGGCCTCCATCAAGGAGCAGAGAGTGTGGGTACTTCCTCTGGGAGAGCGCCTCATTAGTGTGAATGGTACACAAGAGAGTATGTAGACACTGTGTGCATATGTGTCTGTTTGAGTGCCTCGTCTATAATTAGGAGTCACAGCGAGTAGCGCTGTGGATCAGAGTTAGATAACTGCTCTGGCAGCTAGCCAGTCTCATGCATTTATGCACACACACACATGCACACACACACACATAAACAGATAGCTCCCACCTCTGTGGTTCTTGTACGGTAGTGCAGGGCAGTTGTGGAGAAGATATGGCTTCTGCCACCTGCAGATGGCAAGGGCCACTTGGATGTATCCAGTTTTCCCTAAAAAAACCCTGACATCTACAGATGCACACCCACACACCTGTGCTTTCTCATCCGCCTGTCTGAGGCAGGCAACAGGGGAACCACAATGGATACCCAAAAAAAGAAGATCAAAGACGTGACACAGCCACATATGCATGCGCACACTCGAATGATTCAAAACAGGGAGTCATCCTTGCCCTCACTCAACCCCAGAAGGGACAGCTCACACACATGCAGAACGACAGACACACATAATGCTCCTCGGGCGTGCAACCTCCACCTGGGTAAAGGAATCTTTCATCTCGCCGTGACTGCCACTGGGCAGGCTTGCATACCCACGCACACAGAAAAACGGACTCACACTCTCTATCTTCTATCTCATCCACTCTCCCCACCTGCTACCCCTGCTACCCCGCTTTCACTCTGTCAATATCAAAGGACCACCCCCACGAACACACAGGCACAAAAAGAGGCAACGTAAAGAATCTGCTTGTCAACCAGCAAATGTGGATATAAGTCCAAGCCTCTTTTTCACAAACATTATTTGTGAGTATTCACGGTTCAAATTAGTTCATAAGGGTCTGAAAAGCTCTGGTCCACCTGGCGCCTCTTCTGCCTTAGTGGGGCAGCACACACTTCAACCTAATGTGACCATTTACAAGTTTGGAAAAGCTTTAAGACTCACTAAGGATGTAGTGCCTGTGACATCGCCTGTCTAGACTTAACGCTGGCCACCAATGAACAATTAAAAGGAGAGAGAGAATGGAATATTTATGAAAAATAGAACAAAGTGGCTTTTTGAAATGCTGTTGCGAGCTGCACCCGTGGTTTGTTTTACATTGATTTTCATTAAATCCAGCATGTCTGTATCTTTGCTGTATGAGGGTTCACTCGCTTCA
The DNA here is from genome assembly GCA_030770545.1 of Macropodus opercularis. Lineage (NCBI taxonomy): Eukaryota > Metazoa > Chordata > Actinopteri > Anabantiformes > Osphronemidae > Macropodus > Macropodus opercularis. Next base: position 5,090,216 of record CM061097.1, on the reverse strand, counting down.
ACGCTCAGCCGTCATGTCCTCCACGGTTTCACCTCAACTGCACAGCGTTCCTGCCACTATGAGGAGCTTAACGAGCAGAAGTAAAATCACACGAGGCTGAGAGGCTTTAGCAACAAATCTTGACGTCCGTGCAAATACAACTGAACTGACATTCACTCACACACAGGCACAGCAGTGCGTAGGTGCCCTTGTACAAATGGAGCAAACAAATGAAGCTTTAACGGCTCTAACTGTGTCTTAACCTTCCAACACAGGGATTATTTTTCTCTCTATCTCACACACACACGCTGGACATAACAGGACAAACCACAGATACACTTGCCTTGTAATTTGTAGTTAACACTGGTTGTGCTTGTGTTAGGGATGTGTATTACGTCATACCGTAGGTCACACTAATAAAGGTAGGGTAATGTTCAGGCAGGGTTAAGGTTTACACATGAGCAGAGAGGAGAGCTACGGGACTGCATTCACACACGGGTGCTCTGAATCCTAAAGCATGCTCTACGTCAGTGCCCAGTCCAGGACAGGTAGGCAGGGAGCTAGCAGGGCGTGAACATACCAAGGTGGAGCTGGACAGTAGCTTTCCTCCCTGCAGCCTTCACTTTGGGAAATTCTCTCATTAACATAGTATTTTCTGTGCAATGTTTGGATTATGTTTAAAATCAAATGGACAGTTTGCAGCTCGATGCCACAAGCTTCACTTTCACTTGATTGGAAAACGACAACACGCTTATACCGAAGGTTCTGTTTATTTCTTACCATTGGCTAAAACCTTTGGTGCAACGTGTGAGCGGGGAAATAAATGTAGGATAATACTGGAGACATTTTGGTCATTTTGGTTTGCGATACATTTCACTTGACTGGCCTCTGAGCTCCACAAGCAGGCAGACCAAACGTTAAATATCTAAAATCATGACATTTGCACTGACTTTTAACAGGAACGATCTGCACCAGTGAATTATGATAAAAGCACAATCAACCGCACCATCATTTATGTCTGAGTGGAATTTGTTCCCCTCTGACCTGAAGCACAGAAAATATTACATTGGCTTTTGCATCAGTGTTCAACAGAGAGCTGTAGTTACCCTGTTACACTGAACTTAAACAACAAAAAAGAGATGGATCCTTCAGGGCCAGCATCCCTTTGGGTAGGATGGGTTCAGATACAAGGTAGAATGGGCAGCATTCTTGTCTACGTTACACGACAAGGCAGAGCAGGTGGCATTCCTCACACAGAAGGTCTGCATACCAGGACTTGATTTCTACTTAAAATGGATCTCATCGTAATCCATCCACTATTATTTCACTTCACACATTCAGCAGTGGACATTTTCTCAGTCAGACATGCCCTTAAGTGAGACATTACAGTATTTTTGGTCTATTGTGTTCAAGTAGTCATTAATATTGAACAGTGAAACCCAATTATTTTAAACTAAAGCTCTCAACGCTTCAACTGGTTCTGACTGTTGATAACAAATGGAATGAACACTGCAGTACACGATTTCGAAGTGAAACCAGGAGCACCCGCAGGTTAATCAAGTCTCAGTAATGAGGCCCTCTGTTGTCCCACCTAGTACGACACAATAAGGTAGAGCACTTCAAGACACAGTGACGTCCAGTGAGGTGATATCAGAACAGAGACACTCACTCAGTTGTCTCCTTGACGACAAAGTGGCGCTCCCATGCGCCTTGATGCCCTGGAAACAAAAGACATGTTGACACAAAAAGCAACCAATAAAAAAGAGCGGGGGGACGGAGACAAAGGGATTGTTGTTAGATTTGAAAAGAACAAGCCCCACTTCACTTAAGTATATTTCAGAGCAATCATAAAGCAACCGTAGACCCTGACCTCCCTGCTAATGTCACTGACACCACCAGAACCTATCAAAGGCCTGGTCAGGTGGCATCATGTGGTCGGTAACGTTTTATATCACGGATATAAAAACTACACAGGAAATTATATGAACCCAGAATAAAGACTGCCATGAGGTTTGGCTGGTATATAGGAGCTACAGCATAACTGGCACTGTACTATATAATCACACAAAATAGGAGGGCATCAAAGAGAGCAAGCCCTACAGCAGGGGGTTAGCGGCCCACAATGCCTTCACAGCTTGGATCTGCTGCGGCAAAATGTGCACTCATCACCCAATACTGGAGATCTGTGGAAGATGCTTTGCGTTAGTGACACTGGATTTGATGAACAGATGAGAAAAACAGAGCTAGTGGGTGACAAGGTTTATAAATACTGGCATTTGTTCTTCATGTTCCCACACAGGGTTGTTCTTCATGTTCCCACACAACCATTTCCCTGCCAGAAGCTACAAATGCTATACCAGTTCCTCAACAATATGCTTAACAGCCATGGAGCAAGGACTTAGGCTTTGTGCAGCTGTGCAACCACACTCATGTTCCCTAAATAATAGCATTTGAAAGTTACTACACAGTTACGACCCATGTTACTGATATTCAAATTACATCTGTAGGCTCCTGTTAATTATTTCTTAACGTATCCGGCCCGTTAATGGTGACTCGTCATTTCATTTGCGACTACAGTGTAGTACAGTGTACAAATACAAAAGCTTCCACCTTCTCCTGTAGCTTTTATGTCGTACCAAACTAAACATACACTCAATAACTATAAATGATGTTTGGGAGCACTTAATTACTTTATTATTGTTGTGCGGTGAAGTATTTTAAACTCCAGCTTTGCCATTCACTTCTTATACTACACACACGCAAAAAGATTGTTTGCCTACAATAGCATTCATATAGTGTGCACTGGTGAAATGTAGAAAATTATTGCGTATTTACATCATATACGATTATCGTGACTACATTTCAGGTGTCATTATGTCTCGGTTCACTCTGTTTTCCAAGTCTAGACCATGAACAAGGAAGGCACAACCTTTCAATGGCGTAAAGGCCATCTAGTCACAAAAATTAAGGAGTGCATTTAGGTAACAGGCTGGTATGGCCCCCAGTGGAGCTTACGAATGGTAGAAGAAGAGAAAACTGAACTTAATTATTACCTTGAGGGAGCAAAATGTACAAATATATTGAATCATATTGATATGCAAGCAAAAATGCTAATTGATGTTTCTTATTATTTACATAACAAAGGTATAAGACACTGGCAGTGATTAAGACTTTTGGTGAAACTTTGCAAAGCCGTGAAAGGATGTGCCAGATGAAATCTTGAAGGCTGTTTTGGTATTTTTGTGTTATGCACTGGGAAGCATTACGCCAAAGCCAAGGTCTGCCATGGGGCAGGCAGCAAGAGTCAGAGAGAGGCAGACTTAAAGGGTGGAAAAATACCAGATGGCTCCAGAATGAACCCTCTCTTCCTAAACTTTCTCCCAACAAATGAGAATAAATATAAAATTGTTTTAGGTGGTGCTCCATAATTTATACTCACAACAAGAGGTTCCTGTTTCATCAAAATGGACTCTTATAACCTTTGTTTGACAAATACAATAAGTTACAAGCGTGATGTAATCAAACCAGAACAAAAGAATAAAATAAATGTCTTGCCTTTCTAGTACTGATCTAATGTCATAATCATATTAAATCATCTTTTTAAAAGCATTCCACAATGCATCTAACAATCCACATCGACTCCACAATGACTCCACATTGCCCTCAGGTGTTTTTCGTGCTCATGCTTTTTTCCTGTGCTGCAAATGCAATGAAGTGTAAAGTTCAAATCACACGATCTCCAGCTGTCTGTGAATGTGAAGAAGGATTCACCGTTTGGGGGGGAATATAATTAATGATTCAATGCAAAAGCAGGTTGTCTCTCTGTATAGTTTTTATTTATCACCCAGAAACCTACTGCTTGAGAACGTTTCTGACATTCTTTGCTCTAGCAAACACTGTGTCTGCCTTCTGTCTTATGATGACAGCACAGCTGCTTCTGGAGACAAAGATGCTGTAAAGGAGGTTGACGTTACCACAAATTGAATGAAAGGACACTTCACAAAATTTATTTCCTTTAGTCTGTACCATTAAGGTCTTTGGACGGAAAGAGCAATTAGCTAAAGTATGGACCTGAACCCACCAAATGATTTATAAGTTCACTCACATGATGGAGTGAATGACGGATGACGTTAAGTGTCATTTTAGTCGTTGTACAGTTAAATCAATAAGTTCTTATGAGACTCTGCAATAGTTTTGTGAGAATAAATTATACTTATTTGTTAAAATGAAAATGGAACCAAACAAAAAAAAAAGTTGTTGCTAGTTTTTGTTTTTACAAAGGGGGGGGGGGGGATGAAGTCCAAAAGCAAGAAGCATTAAGATGAAGATAGAGGACAGAGGGAAAAGGTTGCAAAGGGCAAAGACAGAGAAAGGAGAAGATATATGAAGAGGGAAACAGATCAGAGCAAAGAAAATAAATGAATATGTGCAGAGAAAAAGGAAAATCAAGGGCAGTTTTATGGAAGGGCACAAAAGAGAAAAAAGAAGGACTAAAGAAAATCATAAAATTTAGAGTAGAAAGGGAAGAAAGTTGGAAGGACAAGAAGACTGACGGATATAAAAAAGCAAATGTATAAAAACTCTAAGTAGGACAGAAAATGTCTCTCTCATACTTATCCCCAGTCTCCTCCTCTTTCGATCCCTCCTTCTTTCTTATTTCTATCCCTAGCAGCACCATTACTCAGTAAGGACTACAACTGTACAAAATGATCTAGTTTACAGGAATAGGCATTAGGAGACCTACATAGTCATAATCAGCAGTGGACCCTCCACCCTCATGCTGAAACTGGCACAGACATGGACGGTACTGATGACGCAGGCCCATTTGATCTGTCATCATACATATTGATTCAGGGTTTCCCGGTCCCAGGAAAATACATAAAGATCAACCGGTAGTATTCATTAGGACTGTTTCTGCGGACATGATCCAAACCACCCACATCCACAGCACTAATAGTTGAACATAAGAAAAGGGTCGCTAGGTTAAAGCTTTGCTTTTCCCTCGACCCTCTGGATCAATAACACCAGACAAAACAGCCCCAGAACAAAAGCAAGAAAACAGAATCAATGGCTGTGCTGCTTTGGTTTGTACAAGTGTTGGGACTTTCATTTTCACAGGCTGGAAGGTGACGGGAGTTGGTGAGTGACTCCAGCTGAGTAGAGAAGCCTTCATACTGTAAGTACTTAACTGTCAAGAAGCATTCGTGGAAATATAGCAGGACTAAAATCTGTCTTTATCCACTTCTAAAGCCTGACACAACTTTATTGACCAATAAATTGTCAGTGATTATGCTGGACATATTACAGGAAGTTGGGCTAGTGAAGATTAGTAAATAGTTGCAGTGTAACATGATCTATTTCTCTTAATGTTGAACTGTAAATCTAAGATCATCTGCCTGCCAAGTCAGAGATTCACTGGGAGGATGGACGGGACAACAAATACCAAGACCTCTATGAAGATCCAGCTTTTTACCTCTCGATTCAAACCCAACCAAGCAGTTTCAGTGTCTAAAGCCAAGTAGCACCTCCAGCAGCCTTTCTGTGTAAATGTAGCACACACCACATTTATGGGCCATGATTGTGAAGGTTTGCTGCATAGTGAACTGACTACGAGGTGCAGCAGAGCCTCACTGACCCACATCTGTGGCCATTATAACAACTGATAACAGCTTTTAATGAGGTAATAACATTCATAGCCAGTGTTGGCTGTCAGATGTTTAACTGCTTTACCATATCACATGAATCTCTAAATAGGTCTGCCAATGAGAAATTAAAGTATATCCCATAATTGCTGGACTTTATGTATCCCTCAAATCACAGTCATCTGGGCTTTGACCTTGCCTGTCATTTTTACATGAAACTGTGTAAAGGATTATTTTCCTCCAAATAACAATGTTACCTTCTAGAATTTTATGCCTTTTTGAATGTTTCTCCATTCAAACGTTAAGAGCCCTCAAACAGACGATAAACAATCTTATTGTTTTCAGACGGAACTAAGAAAAGAGTGAATGAAAGAGAGCGATGGGAATAAAGCAAGTGGAAGGAAAAGAGAAAGAAACGGGAGCCAAGAGAGTACAGTTGCACAAATGTAAGGAGAATAGAAAGCGATAGAGGCGGAGAGAAAGACAGTGAGAACGGGAAAGGGAGTGAGCTAACCATGAAGCTTTTGATTCCCCCCATAAAGCGCTCCTTTTAAGAATGCCCATGAAATTAGCTTGCTGAAAGAAAGCAATCTCAATCCATTCAATTCTTTCTACAAACTTTCAAACAGCCACCAAACCTTCAGCTCTTAAGAGTCTCTGTGGGACATAAAATAGCTTTGTGCCTTCTTTCCTCTAACCTTTTCTCTTCTTGCTCCTCTGTTTTACTCTTTATGCGTTTCTCTCTTACCTTCTCTGCCATCTCCACACTGACAGACTGACAGAAAGGCGAGAAATCTTTAAGACGAAATAGAGAAATGGGGGTCAGTGCATATGTGTCCATTTGTGTTTGGCTTTCTCACTTTTCCTTCTCAGCACCGTGTGAGGTCTCAGACTAGGTAGTGTCTTCTGTTCCTGAGAGATTCAAGGAAACAATCAACCTTACAATTTTACTACAGCTGTGAAATCTAACATGATGAACATTTAAATGAATTGAAACCGTCAGTAAAAAGTGCAGCATGTGCTCCACAAATCCAAATAAGTTTTCCTTTCCTTGACCTTCCCATACATCAAAGTATGGGAACAGTAACTTTGAAGTAAGTCGGCCTAAAGCTCCACTGGTACGGGAGCGAGTATGAGGGCAGGACTGGGTGTCAGGCAGTGGGGAAACCAGGGCAAGAGAATCCCTGATGGATTCCTGGAGCCCTGAAAACCTGAGCAGAAGGAGGAGAGGGAGAACGAGAGGAGGTGCTAACAAACTCTGTGCAAAAGCAGGTGGTGGAGGAGGAGGAGGAGGAGGAGGAGAACAACAAAGGTAGGATAGACAGGACGTTCCGAGAGATGGAGTTAGGAGAGGAGCGGATGAACGGGGCGGCCGACCTCGCCGAGTGGCGGAGCAGTACAAATAGCTGCCCCACTTGCAGACACACTTTTTTGTTGCTAGCCGACTGTCCTCAATGCACAAGGTTAGCTAACCTATATAGGCTTGCTGAACGCCGCAGCATCTCCCAGACACAAAAACACGTGAACACGCACACCGTCAGGCTCGTCCTCTCTGCCTCACACACACAAGCACACGCATGCGGAGGGAGGCTGAAACCAGGCCGCACATGCTGTAAGCTACTGCTGAGTTAAGTCACCTGTGCTGCTAGCCTAGCTTGCTAGCGGGCAGCCAGCTGCTCCTCTAATTAAGAGCCCATCTACTCAAGAGGCCTGAGCATATGGAGGACTCTATAGCTAGGTACTGGTCTTATAATAGATAGCTAAGCCATATGGTTGGGTACAGGCCAAATTGCCAAAAGTTGTGCGCTCTTTATTAGGAAGATGAGGTTGGTGTGGTCCTGTGAAGACAGTGGGCAGGAAACGAGCTCGAGTGATGACGCGCTCTCTTCAATGAACTAACTCTGTGTACCCGACGTCCTCATGTCACTGTTTTCCACCTGCAGAGTAAATGTGGCGCATTAGTGGAACTAATTGAATTGGAATGATTATCCACCAATTAATCAAACTCTTCACCTCAGAGAAGTGATATAATTGAATGAATCTTCAAATGTGAAATCTCTCCTCAGAAACACTCCATCGTAGGACCAGAGACAGAGCTTCTTCACCATTACCCTCCCAGTGAGGCAAATCAAGGCAATTGTCTAAAATTAGTTTTAATTAAATTAATTGAAACTAATCAGAATATCACAAACGTAACTGAGGTCAGAGAATCGAACAACTCAAACGTGTAACCTCTTAATACGTTGTTGTTTTCTACGTAGGAACAGAACTCAGTAGTCCACACGCATATGGTGCACAAACGCGCTCTGCACACTGAAGCCCGCACCTTCGCTTGCTTTAGCCTGCAACACGACCACACCTGCCGTGTTGCGAGTACGTTTCTGGCTACATGCAGAGAAATACATTAATCGGTGATGGCAAACAGTGTGCAGCCAAACGTGTGTGTTTTTATTGTTGTTGTACAGTTATAAGCTTCAGAGTTCTAACTTTACACCAAGAGTCCCAGAAGTCCCGTTTTTGGTTACTTGGCGGAATGTCACCAGCCAATAAGCATAAAGCTGCAATTGTCATATCAAGATTCTGTACATTTGTTTACTGTCTACACACTATTGGGATTATTTGGACAAGACTTCACTTCACTTTACTGCATATATTAACAAGCAAATGTTGTATTATTTCCGTAGTATAAAGATTTAGGTCAGTTTCAGGATCTTTCAACCCCATGGTTGAAGCACAGAACACACCCGATCCACTGTGAATAATCAGTCCAATTCAACAGATTTTGGTACTTGATCAGGTTTTAAGGGCAGTGACACTGTCAAGTTCACTGAGCTCCATGAAACACACAGTAAAAGATGGTAAATTGTTCCTGTAGATCAGAAAAAGCGACCAGCACCATCTTTCATCTTCTCGTTTCCAAGGGGATCCGGCAAATGTAGAACCTGAAGCTTTTAGTTTTAACACCGCGGTTGCAATGAACATGAAGCAGTGCAGCAGAATTATAACTGCTCATTTAACTGCTCATTTTACAGTTACAGTGAATTACTCCTAATAGGATTCTGTGCTCCGCTGCAAAACCCTCAGTACAGTATTATGATCTCGAAAACTAATTTCTGAAATGAAAAAAGGTGCCAGTGTGCTCAACCATTACTATAAGAGCCAAAGCCATATTGTATCTCTTGTCGATACAAATGCCCAAAATAAACTGTGGCCATTATTGAAGATACTGCGTAAAGTCTTGAATTATAAAACCAGCTAATTCAATCTCCCTACATGTCTTTCTAGCGCTCCGTCACTCACAGCAGTAACGATGTACATTTGTATTTTACAAAATCAGCGCAGACTGAGACATATTGCTGGTATAAAATAAGAGACAGTATCATATCAAAATCCCCATATTATTAAAAATGAAATTCTTTGTCTGTGCATCAAAGTAAAAAAACATAAAACAAGACAATCTCTGTAGTCTCGAACTTCACAGTAGCTGAAGAGGCATCTGGTGTTTTCAGCACATGCTGTAAGAATGAACAGAAGCAATCTTTCATTTCTATTATGTGCAAATAATGCATTCACTTTGCACTTGACATTGTATGAGTAAAGTCAAACTCATGTGTGAGGGTGTGTTCAAGTCAGTGTGTGTCGGTGTGGGTATTGTGCGCCCACTCGTTCACACAATGACACAGCTTTCCCAGTTTAACAGTGTTTCTTGCCAACTTTGTACACAGCAGGATTAAAGGTATAAAGGAAACTCTGGAGCAGGAGAGGGGATGAAAACGTGTTTTAAGAGTGGAGACAAAGAAACCCCAAAACTTTCCTCCCATTTCCATTGTAGGCAGCCATTTTTAGACAGTCATCCATTAAGTCTGCTGCGTTCCCATACTGTCAGCCCTTAGTGAAGCCAAACAGGGCATGTCAGCTGAGGGTGTAAGGCACGCAGGCAGGTAGGAAGCAGCGCAGAGCTCTTTGAGCACTGTGGGAATTGGTGGAACAGGGGGAGGAGAAGGGAGTGGACGATAATGTCACTGTGGTACAACATCTTTAGAAGGAGTAAAATGGATCAGAATTTTAGCTCAACGTGAAAAGAAGTGGTTCAAGAGATGGAAACGGGAGGAAGAAGAGACGAGATGACTGCCCTGGCTCAGCATAAAATCCATTATCATGCAAATGATAAGGTAAAAAAGCTGGAGGATGGAGAAAGCTGAGGCTAGAAGTAAAGATTTTTGTTGAGACTGATTTAGTGCACTCTTATAGAGCAGGGGGTAAATATACATAAATTGGATATTCACTGCTTCTGATGTAGTGCACAATGCATTGCTTGTGTGTTTGTGTCTGACAGAGCGAGAGAAAACAGTGTGTGTGGTTTGTGTGTGTGTGTCTCACCTCTGGCCCCATGTGTTCTGTCTGTGTTGTGCGGTCAGTCATTTGGCAGTCTTTCATCTTCAGGGCAGCTTTGGCACTCTCCTGCATACAAAACGAAAGCACGGCCATCAGCTGGGCCCAAAATCTGACAGAAAAGCAACATCAAATACAAATAAACGGGAAAAAGTAAGCACTCCCCCAGCAGAGTGTGCCTTGCCTCCACTCACTTACGGTTGGTGTCATTAGCAGCTCCAAATACCCTCAACAAACCCAATGTGCTTCTCCCCTTCAGCCGCCTCTCCTGGAAATCTAAGAGGTCATAAAACTGGGCTGAATTGCAGGAGAACTTTTTTTGCAGCCAAATATTGGAGCAGAGGCCCTTCTCAAAGTGCGCCAGTGGAGGGAAAAAATCATAAAACGTGACAGCCAGTGCCGGTCAGCCCACTAGAAAGGTCCTTCTAGAAGATAATTAATAGGTTTCCTCTGGCAGATTTACAGACGGAGGTGTAGACAGGAAAGCTCTGGCCCTTTTCTTCAAAGTACAGTGCTTTTACCTTGACCACGAACCTGTAGTGTCCTGTGTTACCTCCATGTGATTATTCTGAAAAGGTAGTTGCAAGTCCTCTGAATGCGAAGGACCCTGCACCATTTCCACCAGGGGCATTTTATGGCTGTGTCACTAATCATTCTGACACACTCGCCCTACACTGCTCATGGGATCGAGGAAGAGGAAGAGTTGTAAGTTGCAGAGGCTGCGAAATCTTGAGGAATTAATTAACCTTGATGAAAATTAATTCACCAAATTAAGACAATGTGGATGGATAGTTTTATGGTAAGGAGAATGAAAAAAAGGCCATTTATGCTGCAGCTCTAAACCCAAATATAGCGTAGACTGTCCTGTTCAAATCCATCTCGAGTGAGCTGACAGAACGTTTCATTAGTCATATACACGACTGCACAAAAAGCAAGGGAGGCCTCTGCAGCTAAATGTTGCAGTTGGAGCACAGTCCTTCAACAAAATGTGCCAGCTGAGAGAAGAGAAGACTCATAAAAAGTGACAGCTAGTGATGGCCAGCCAGCTAGCAGGTCCTTCTAGGAGATAATTAATAGGTTCTCACTGCCAGATTTACAGACGAAGGCAGAGCGAGGAAAAGCTCTGGCTATGAGCTGCCCTTTCCTTCAAAATGCTGCACTTTAACTTAGATGCAGCAGGTTAGATTTCCCTTCTAGGTATTTGCACGCAAAATGAGTCTGACACATTCAACTTTATACACCTTTAACACCACCCTTAACAAATGCACAACTGCACAAATTTAAAGCAATGACACATGACCTTTGTTACAAGGGCTGATGAGGGAGATAATAAAGTTACGCTGTGGCTGCAGCCTCGGTAGAGAATCTATTATCCACACAGATAGTTGTTACAGAACAAACAGCGCTGGTATACTGTATATGTAGAAATCAGCTCCAGCTGGAGGCAGCAGCCAGAACATCTCTGTCAGAGAGAAGAGCCAAACAGATGAATACACACAAACACGCACACAGAATCAATCCTGACATCTGTGCATGTTTGCGAATGCACAAGCATCCCTTAAATTCTGATTGATGGATCCATGTGTAATGTTCAGGGAAAAACAATACTAATTTGACAGCTTCACTGTGAAGCCCTACATTTTAGGAAAGTGCACGACTGATCAAACTAAAAGTCAGGTTATATCCTGCCGTTATTAGTACCAACAAAGGAACCGATCAAAACCACTAATGATTTGATTCCACTGACAAACACCTCCTGTATAAGCAGCAAGTTTCTGATCTGCGCCATGGAACGCGTGCAGTAGAACACATCAGTCACATACACACCTCCCATGGCTGAAAACCTATTGAGAGGCAGTAGATTTCCATTAAAACCAACACACTGATAAAGACTGTATGTTAATGAGCTCACATAGTTCACATTGCTTAAACACAGAGATTAACAAAGACCACGAGGACAAGAAGACAGTGAGCGAGCGCATATACCAAAGTTCCTGACACACCAGATGAAATCAAAAAGCCTCCAGACAGATCAGTCAACCTGAGCCACTGAAGGGCTTTCACCTTAATAAAACACTCCTCCTTTCCATCATTTCTAATTGCTTCTCTTAGAATTGATAATTTTTAATGCGCGTTACTAATGAATACCATTTCTTCCTGAAAAGAAACGGCAATTAAGTGTCCAATTCATTATAGATTATTATAAGCAGCTGTATGTATCTATAAAGGCTGGAGCTAAGAAATCACTTACTGCAATTAAAAAGGTGTATTAGCTTGTGTGTGTACAGTATGTTTCATTGCCTGCAGGAATGAATTTCAGAGACAGATTACTGTTTCATGAGCAGTTAAGCATTGGCAGTAGAGTTAATGAAGAACCTTACTGGAGTGTTCATTGTACTGTATGAGAGCAAGGCTCCAGGTCTGAATAGTGGTTTACTTCAAACACACCTATGCTCTGGAAAGAAATGCATGTAGCTGTGTGGGCCATTTAAGTCTGCAGTCTGAATACAAATATGCTTCGTTCCTATATTAACTGCACATTAGGTGCAGACAGTGTTGAACGCAGAAGGATAGGTGCTGCTGACAGGAAGACACAAACAGAGAGGGCAGAGCATAAAAAATGAAAAATGAGATTTGAGTGCCAGAAAGTGATCAAACAAACAGATGCCAAATGAGACTCAAGTCAGTGGGTTGGACTGGCATGTCTCTCAGTACTGCCACAACACTGGCACATTCTCCTGCGAAGGCCTGGCAGAATGTCGGAATTACATTTCTTTGAAAGAACAGGTGACAAATTACAGACGTGAAGATGAAAGACGTTGCCGTACGAAGGAGTTTTGTAGGTGATCCAACAATCGAGCTTCCAAAGCAGTGGCAGGAAATACTAACAACGCAATGTATTTTGCATTTAAGGATGAATATTGTATGGCTAAAGCTTGATTGTTGTAAACATTCAAGTAGGGAAATCATTTCATGATTCCCATCCTCATCCACAGATGCTAATTATACTTGTCTTTTGGCTGGACCGTGGTCCCAATAATAATCACATTAAGCTGGCGGGAGACAGCTGCTAGCATTCAAGATGGCAAAGATGGCTTTCTTGGTTCCACGCCATGCGATACGGATGGCGTGACCTCAAGCAAACTATGGAACCATTCTCACATTTATTTCCTCTTTTTGAGGTCAGTCGTTACTGGCATCCACCGTCTCCCGTGTGTCGCCTCACGAAGCAGAAGATCAGAAGAGGATAGAAAACCAACAAAGCTACTTTAACAAAAGTTTAAACTTCCTCGATTCTTTTAAATGTTTAACTTTTCCAAAAGAGAAGGCGTTTTAATGCTTAATAGGCAATGGAAATATCTGTGCTTCAAAGGAAATTAGTCTTTAATTTATATCTATAAAACAAATAATTTAAAAACATTCGAGCTGGTTTAATTATTAATTTAAAAGTTTAGAAAAACAGAGATCAAGAGAAAGAACTGTGACAGAGATAAAATTAGATCAACATGCTTTCCCTTTCCAATTTTTGGAGAGTTTCTCCTCCTATTAGTTCCTTAACAGCATTATCACTGAATGCTCTTCATTAGAAGAGTCGACCGTAGGCAGGAAGGCAGCACTGCTCCTCTAACAGCATTTCCTTATAACGATCATGTGAGTTTAGGAAGTGGAAACTTACCAGTTCGCCCTGGAGTTGGAGTATTAGTTCGTCTTTCTCCCTCAGCTGCTGGAGTAAGGCCTCCTCTCTGCCAGGATCCTAACAACAAGCAACAACAAGCACCGTGTTACCTATTACACAGCAGATAGCAAGTGACCGAAGATCAGGAGGACAGACAGGGGAAATCTCAGATCATTTTCATAAATGCATACATTTAAGTGCTGCTTTTTTTTATTGTATTTTAATATCTGCCATGTGCTGTAGGCTGCTAGGCTGATTTCTTCTCACTCTGTGATAAAGTGGGTGATTCCTACGGCAGCCCCAAGAGCATTCAGTATTTTAATATGACCTTGTGCTGCCTGGTGCATCACTGTGGAGAACAAGGAGAGGAGCGAAACTAAATTAATTAAAAGACGGACAAGAAACCAAATAAAAATAATATGGACAATCTAACCTTATTTAAAAAGTAAGTAAGTAGATTATACTGGTTTGAAATCCACAAGTCAAATTATTTCATATGAAGTGAGAAGCAGCAATATGAAAGTGAGTGAGCCAGGGGCTTTTTACAGTCCAGCCATCCTCAGGCTGTGGCTGGACAGTGGAAAATCCAACTGGACCCCAGGTTACACACAACACAACTTAATTTAGAAACAGACAGGCACCTTGAATATGGACAGAGAGGGTGAAACAGTAAGAAGGAGAGAGAAGGAGCAACAATATGAGGAAAATAAAATGACAGACAGAAGGTCATTACCTTGTCAAGGGCATTAAAGCGGGGGAGTAAAAGAGGGGCGAGATAACAGGAGGAAAATGAGAAGGAAATGTGAGGAGAGGGGGACTGATAGTGAGAAGAGGAGGACAGGAAGGGCCTGAGGCTGAGCATGATGGTCTGAAAAACCGTGGGGAGCCGTCTAACTAAAGGACAGACAGAGAGTCAGAGGGAGACCACAGGGAACCGTACAGCTACCACACCGTCCTTTTAATGACCTCTCTGATGCTCACACGGCCAGACAGGTTCTTTTCTAAACTAAAATTCACCAATGTTAAAATGCACGTGGTATCGTGATTGCTATTGTACGAAACATAGCTTCAAATGGGCTCCTGTATTACAAATTGTTAGTTTAGCTGCATGGTAAAGACACTTGTTGAGTGTGGACAGTGGCTGGTTTCCTTGACAGTCAAGTGCACTAGAATCTGGGCCTTTGACGGAACGGAAAAGCAAACAATCACCTTCAACCGATGACACATGAGGAGAACCTGTTAACACCAAGCAAACAGTCGCTTGGCAGCTTTGAGCTGATGTTCAGCTCTGTACAAAATAACGGTCAACGACGACAAAGCTAAACTTCGGCTAAGTGCTTCCACGGTGATAAAAACTACATTAGGACACTTTTCCCACTAGGAAACAGAAAAACAATTAACAAAAACAAAACCCAGTGGTTTTTAATCAGAGTGGACCGGACTGTTTACCTGGCTTTATGGGAGAGATGCTGGTATTTATAGATAATAGGGATATTTTTTACCTACTGCCAGAACACACACGCACACACAGACGCAGCGAGAGCACCAAAAATTACTAACATGAGATCTGAATGGGCCAGAGAAATCACTAACATGCTGTGACAATTACTACATTAGTCAGCCTCTAAAATTAATCTCACCCGAGTAGGACTGAAGGCTGTTCTAAATGAGCTGTCTGGCTACAACCACACAGCATGTTTTTCACCAAGTTTGTGTGTGAGTGTGTGCACTAGCATTTCTATTATGGCGTATCGTTGTGCTTCAAATACTCAGGAATAGGGTTACAACTAAATGTGCGTATAATACACGGCATTACCCTAACTTTGGTGTCCCTTAGCCAATAAACATCTGGATCCTTAGTACATATTTTCCTAAAAAATAGATTTAAAAAGGAGGGAAAAAAATCGAAAACTAAATCAAGAAACTTCTCCTTGCTTAAGGAAGCAGCATAACGTGCATTAAGTCCCCCATCAGGTGGCGGTCCAAGCAATTTTTCAAGGCTGAATTGAATGCAAAAGGCTTCTGAGGAAAGGTGGGTCATGTGAATTTATTTCTAATGTGATTGGAATGGCCTCAGTGGGGATAAATCTGATCAAAATCATTGGAGTGCATCCACTTTATGTGATTTTGTATAGCGGCTGAGGCCACTCCATGCTCGCAATCAGCAGCCTGTTAAAGAGGATATGGAGATGAATTACATTCTCCTTGTTAGAAGAAATTATCCAATTTGTTAACTTTCTGAGAAACACACATTTAAGGAAATGTGAGGGTTGTTTATCTATCCCAGAGCCCCTTCTTCTTCACTTTGTTTAATAAATTGCCCATTTCTTGAAATGAATGTGCAAAACAAGCACATCATTAAATCCATTCTATTTGTTATCTTCAGTAACAAACCCACTGTATCTGTAAGTTTGCTCTCACAACACATGTGCTGTGACTTGAGGTCGCTGAAGAACAACGCCAGGTTATGCTTACTTTGACTCCTGGTACGAATCTACCACCATGTTTCCACTGTGTGCAATGAAATGGAAGCTGCAGTCTGAATACAAACAGATTCGCGTGGCTGTGTAGACACCGTGTCTTTTCCTGTCTTCATTTATTCAACATAAGGCTGCCACTGTGAATAGAATTATGGCTTAATAACATGCTTATTTTTGTTCAGCGACTAAAGAGGGCAAGTCAGCTCACACAAGGTGATGACAAACGTGTCACTTGCTCATGCAGATGCAGTGTGATGCCTTCTAGACAAAGTATGACACCTTGAATAAAAAACACCGACCTCTGTCAGCTGTCATCTTCAATCACCTCAGTTTCAGTAAAATCCAGGCGGCCGGTCACTGTCCACTCTCAGGTCAGTTATGAATGGACAGGCTTTGAAATAACACTTCTAGGCATTGGACACAAACTGCATGTGGCCAGCTGTGATGCTGTGATCCCCCTAATATAATTTATCTGGGACAGGTCCTGTCCTAAGTACAGTGTGTTGAAGCTCAGCAAAGTCACACATACACACACACTGAGGTCACCATTAGATGTAACGTCCCCCGACCTGCTGATCGATCCCATCACTTTAGAAAAGAATGCATTTAATAGCTCTATTCTAATGCAGAATGCAGAGACAGGAGCCCTTACACACAACAGTGATAACATAGATACATTCAGACTACATGTAGGTTACGCAAGGACAGGCTCTAACCGCGGCTTAGATCAACATGTCTTTCTACCCAGCCCCACACTAAGGAGTTCAGTGCAACAAACACTGTAAAATACTGTGATTTAGACTAGAACTAGTCTAATGAGGGATTTGACCTTTATGTTTTATCTCAAGAACTCATATCACCAAACAAAGTCTAAACAGATTTAAGAGTAAAATATAGAATTTGATGACCTCGCCTTCTCTCTCCTACATGAACACCATTCATTTGGAAGAATGCGTCTGTCAGCAGTGTCCATCTTCAATGACAGCGACAGGCTGACACTGAATGCTAAATATACACTATGTTTATCATGCATGTCTGTGATGCAGACGAGTGTGTCACCGTAAAATAGTATCTTTGCTTGTTTAGCTTCACACATGCATCTGTGTAACCCTCTGATGTGAGACCCTTAGTGCATTAAAAGTCTATAATTATGAATTTGCCATGATTATAATTATACATTATTAATTTCTAATTATGCTGCATCTGACACAATGATAAATCTTTCACTATAAAAAGACGTTCCACATGTCTGCTGAAACAAAGGTGAATGTACACAAACTTCCCGTCTTACACACCCTGGCTCCCTGAATACACCTCTGGCAACAACTGCAGCGTTAAAATATAAAATAAAACAGTAGAAGCCTGTAACGGGGACAGAATCTGGTAGAAATCATGTCATATGCATTCGGTCTAAATTAAAGTAGGACGCACTGTGACACGGCAGCCTCTCAGGTGGCTACCGTAGATTATTTTTACACCCACAGAGTCGTTTTCTGGAGTGCCAGGACAAATGCTCTTCTCTCCCCTCCCTCAGTCCCTGGTTTTCTTCTTCCCCGCCCTTCCGTCTTTATCCTCCACTCTTCTTTTCACACTCTTCCTCGGCATATTACTTCTGCGGTATTCGTTTCCTCCTCGTTTAAACTATTGGTTTTACACTTCCCCTTTACGCCTCATTCCCCCTCTGCTCAATCAGTCTTAGATTCAAGCAGAACAACGTCCTATTCTCAGCGGTGCATGTGTTTCCTCATGTTCACTTTCTCCTCATGCAATATGCCCTCTCCACCTTTATACCGTTCCTTTTCTGTGCCTCCAACTCCATCTAAAGGTTAGCCTTTGCCTCCCACCTTGTTCCCTATTCTCCTCTTTCAATAAATGTAACCTATATATACACGATACATACGCCAACACACACAACCCGTGTTTCTCTACCTGTTTCCATCCTCCACAGAGTCTCACTTCCTCTAACTTTTGTTGCTGTCTGTCTGATCTTTACATCACTGCCATGCTCTTGCCACGCCCTCCTTCTCTCTCACATGATCCTCTGATTATGTGAAAAGATGCAGAGAACAATTAGGACGCATGCCCCATTGATGAGTCAAAGGTTTAACCATGGACATCAGATCCATCCGTATCATTGCACAGTTCAGTTTGTCAGGGGCAAGTGTTAATACTTTTCTCTGACTTGGCAACTTTTTGGCCCTTCACCCTCCGATCCCAACCTTCCCAGCTGTCTATCTGTGCTTTACTCTGTGAAAGCGTTTGAGCCACTGCTGTTGTCTTCATGCTGTGTCCCAGCCAACATTTATAATTTTTCCTTATCACCCAGCTGCTACTAATACTGCATGTAGGTCAATAAAGAGGGCACACACTCACCCAAACACACACACACACACACACTCTCTCTCTCTCCTCCTGTGTCACACACACATACAAATCAATAAACACAATCAAAGACGACTGCAAGGAGACATGTGAAATCGCTCACTGGTATACAGATATACATTACATACTGCATTACACAACGATGCTCAGCATTTCTCAGTACTGTGTCAGATACTGAGGTCATAGTATGTGGTTATGCTTTGCTGGACTATATTTTGAGTGGACTTCAATCACTTCTATGAAGAAAGAGGACGGGAAATATTTGAAGCCACTTATAAAACAATGCGGGTCAATAAAACCTCAGAAATGAAAAAGCACCCAGGAGTTGTGGAGTCTCAGCCCCAGTGCTTCTCTCCCCTTTAACAATATAACAACAACTCAGCTGTAACCCAAGTGAGTCTCAGAGAAAAGTTTGACAAAAGCCCTCCTTTGGTGAACCCAAATTTCCCCGGCAGGCGCACAAGGAACCACACAACTGAGCACTGAAACACACTCTGCCTGCAGAGATTAATAAATTTCATCTAGACTGCACGGCTCTGATGGACCAGGCTGACAGCGGAGATCTGTGCCCCGTCAAGGCAAGCAAAACACTGTTGCTTTTTATCCCGGTTTTTACTACTCTCCTCTTTACACTGGTCCCTTCTCCTCTCCCTCGCTGCCCTGCCACTCAGCTCTTTCTTCCTATTTGATCTTTATGATTCATTACCAGCTGCTGTAAAAAACGGCTGTTAATTGTTCTGTAAAACTGAAGGAGACAGTTTTATACATTTGATCACAGACAGACTGCTGTGTGTTTAATTGAAATAGCAGAGTGGTTGAGCGTTGTGTAAATAGAGAGAGTGGTTTGATTTGTAGCTACCTAAAAGCACAACAACAGAGCTCCACAAACATAATTTTATATACTGTACAGTCTCCACATAAAATGATACAATAAAATGGATTATGCTGTAAATGTGAAACTGGGCAGATACTGTGCCTTTTTATTCATCTTATATTATATTAACCTAAACTGAGAGACAGCTGAAATGCCAGAAATACATGTCATTATCTCAGAGCCAGACTGTTGCTTATTCAAGCAATTCATTAGCATGATGACCTTTAAACTTTAAACTGGCCTGGGAGAGATTTGGTCAAACTCTGAAACTAGTCAGGGGTAAGCAATCTGTGGCTCAAATCAGCCTTAAGACACACAATGGCTGCCAAAAAGCCAAACATGAATTCAGCATTGTTCACATGCACAAATGGCCTTCGCATTACCTTAAATGGAAGAGACTTTTCACTGCAAGGGCTAATGGGTAGTGAATGAAGGCTGCCAGCTGGACTGGTCTCTGTGCTCTGCAAACGACAAAAGACAAGTAGAACAAATGTTATCAAGATATACATTTTAAGGGCAACTGGCCTTGTGCATTTCAGCTTTTAATTCTTGCAACTTCACTAGAAAAAGCATTACACATATACGCTGCTCAGTACATCTGGCTACCGTCTGAATGAGGCATACAGTACATGACAAGCTTTACCAAGGCAGGTGTTTTGTGGGTGTCTACACTTACTGTGTAATATTTTTAGCAAAATATCACATTTAGTCTCCTAACATGAACTTGTAGCAACTTTTAGACAACTTGGCTCGGTCCATGTTTTTCCCAGTTTCATACATAATCTCTGTGTTTTCCAGCAACAGCTGTGCGCGGACACATTTGGCTTTGCTCCTCGACACAGGTGTCTAGTGGGCAGACAGCAGGGGCAGCTAGTGAGAGCTCCAAAGCGCACAATCACACAGCAAGCCGCACGCGTTGCGTCCTTTCATGTAACGTTCGCGCAAGCAACCACTGCCAGACACACGCAAATGCTAAAAAGAGCAGACACTGATCTAAATGTCACCTGTGTGGGCTCATGACGGGACAGATGGGAAGGTGTGAGCGGATAAAGTCTTCAGCCAGGACTGCTGATTTTGATGTAATGCTGCATAGTAGGAAAATGACAACACACAGGGGACCCAGCACATACAGTAACAAGCTACATGACAGGGACGCGATAAGGAAGAGAGGAAGGCAAAGGGAAGGATGAACTCCCGTAACTATTTCACGCACATTTTCTGATAAGGTGTATTCCTTGCCATCTGCTGCCCTCTTGCAGGTTTCTGTGCCAACCAGCCCTGCTGTTGTTTCGCAGAGATGACCACAAATGCCTTAAAAAGGTGACGTGCATATTTTTGGCCTACTTTCAAGTTTTGAAGGTAGCTCTGAAAAACATTGGAGCCCAAGCATAAACTTGGTTTATAGGTTTGGCTGACCTTTTAAAGAAGCATACCTCCCCATCAGAATTATAGGTGTGCCATGGCGTCAGGCCCTCAATGTGTCATCGGTGATCAATGCCTTTCTGTATGTAGAGAGACAGGCGCACGCTCGCTGACACCAACACACACACACACACACACACACAGTGTCTTCCCACCAACACATGCACATTCGTTTTAAGGTCACCTCTGTCCCACAGGCCTTAACACACAAAAGTCCCTACAATTAGCTGTGGTTGGGTAAAAAGCTTTTCAGATGTGAGAATGGATAAAGCTGCCTGAGAGCTCTGTTTTTAATGACCTGCACTACCCAGAGCTAAACGACTAGAGATGATGAATGGCGTAAGAAAGCAGGTTTTGTAGTATGAGACACCCCTTTAATCACATTCACACATCAGTTAAATCAAGAAATGAAAACACTCAATGAATCATCTATGCATTCATACCCACTCGCTCTCCCTGACATTTGGCTTTTACTGGAAGACAGCTCAATTAGCAACACACTGTCATGTAATTTAGGGAGTTCTTGAGAAAACACTGGACCAGGGCTCTGAGTGTTTTGAGCTTTTTACTCCTGAGTTTCAGATGTTTTACTAACAAACTGAAAACGTAGAGGAGCAGGATCTGTTTCTGCAGTACACAGACGCACAGGGCAGCTGTAAGAGGTCCGCCAGACGTGATGGGTAGCATCTGTAGAGGACGTTTGGATTAATCTCACTGTCTGAAATCTAATGAACAACAGATTTTTCAAATTCATTTTATCATATTCACAGCTTCCCTTATAATAACACTATGCTGCTGAAAAGATTTGGTAGCAGCAAGACTAAGCTGCTGCCACAAGTCAAGCAGCAGCCTCAGGGGAAATAGTCACTGGGACGGATAGACGGGGCTGCAGAGGCACAAGCTAACAGGGTCTGGCAGTGCATGTGTGGATACTGCACAAATATGCCCACAAAGACTGTGAGTAGATGCTGTAACGAGTGGAACCGTCACAGTTTCGCTAGAGTCCGAGGATGACACTGACAAATGGGGATCATTGTGTTAAGCAACATTTATGCACACGTGGACAGTGGCATTTTAGAAATGTTCCTTTGTGCAACCAACAGGATAAAAAGAAATCAAGGGTAGATGGAGTCTCCATAGTTGGCAGAAAAATGCCAATTTGACAAATAGGATGCACGGCTAACTGGAGATCATGAGCTAAAATGCGTTATCAGGCCTCATGTATGTCTGAGTTGCAATAAACGTTCTTTGACTTTTATGGGAGATTCCTTTCTTCTCATTTCCACTCTTACAGCAACCGAGCACCTCACAAATTGTTATGTTTTCATTTTTATTAGAACTACTGAGGAAACCTACAGTGAACACGCAGGTCTGTATGTGTTTGCCTCTTTAAATCATCCAATTCCTTTCAGGGATCCGTCGAGTGCTGAACGCAGATTCAAACATGAGGTATAGTAATTCAAGAGTCATCTCTTTCAGCAGGTTTCAATAAAGCTGCTGTTTCCTGACTACATTTGCTGTGTGTGGCAGAGTGGTAACAAAATGGTGGTCTCACTTTAAGTAAGTTTTTACGATACAATTTAATACTTTCTGAGATTATTCGAGCGATCCACAACAAAAACCTAGATTAGAGAAAAGATGTGAGGTGGCGCTAGGTGAGGGTAAACAAAAGAAAGTATCAGGCTCAGTATCAGAGGGTCAAACGTGAAGCATAGAGACATGACGATACACCCTCCCCTAGCTGCAGAATCTGCTGATGGACATAACACAATTTGCAAGTTAATGACACAACAGAGCAAGCAAAGAGGGCAAAGTAGCTCCTCTTTCATATTCATGATCTGCTGCTGTGTACCCTCTCTCTCTAAGGCACTCCCTTTAGTCTCTCCATCGCCACTCTAGTTCATGTCTCTCCGCTAATTATTATTTTATCATTTTCTCTCTTACAGTAGTCCTGGGAGAGAAACCGCAGAGAGGAACAGTAAAGAGAGACAGGGAGACTGTAATTCAGATAGGTCCTCACAGCTGGCTTTGATCTTAGTTTAGACATACTAATGGTGGGGTATTAGGGAAGGTCCGCTCGCCCTTTTATATGTCTTTTGTGTATTTGGATTTGTGAGTGTGGGTTGGTATAATATTGCTGCATTTGGTGAGGGTCAGTCACTCGTGTAGATTACAAGAAAACAGCAGGCAGACATTACTAATGGATGTTCTTTCAACTCAACTTCCAGAGCTTATGGTATTACTAACACACCTCTTTGGTATGTAAATGTTTGCTACACTTTCAAGACATAGGGTATTAGTCACAAAGGGTATTAGTGAAAATAGGAGCACTTCATTTCACACCAAAACATACCGTATATATTAATTCCCACCAAACACAACTGTCCAAATAACGAGTTCTATTGAAGCAGTATTTACTGTTGTTGAACTTGTGCTTTTGTTTGGGTTCTTTCCAATTTCTAAAAGAGTTAATTATCATTCAGGCCTGGAATCGACTGTGCTCCAATTGGAATTTACATTTAGCGGCTGATTGCGTATTCTATGATTATAACTCTGGCCCAACTTAGGCTTGCTGCAAATCACAAATGCCACATTAAGAAAGCTGAATCCATTTACAACCGCTGTACTGTCTTATTCCACAGGAAATTCTCAATTAGTGATAATAATTTGTTCAAAGTTTAAAACTATTATCTCCTATTTACATTCTGTTCAGTGGGAAAAGCCTGCCTGACAGCACAGGGTGGTCATTAATACGGTTCACTAGTTTTACACTCAAACCTCGTGTGGCTATTGCAATGTGTCCGTGTCTTTTACAGCTAACCGCGTGTATTCCAGTTTGAATGTAATGTTAGTGTTTCACTGACACGCTTGCTGAGATGGCCTGTTAGCCCGAGGTAAAACTGTTTAAAGAGCAGAGCATTCATTTCAAAATAAGGAACTGGTGTGTGTAGTGTGTGTGTGTGTGAGCATATGGCGACTAGAAGCCTCCCTCCTCCAAATCTTAATAAAACGCATTTAACAAAAGTAGAAATCTTTCAAGGCAGGCATGCTGAGATGACTTCATGGTGGTGAAATAGAGAATGAATGCATTTGTGGTGCACTGTCCTATTCAGGTTTGTGATAAAACCGCTTGATATTATTTGATAACCTCTGACTGGTTTAAATAATGATGATGATGCATTCATAACTGATGAGAAAAGGCCTGTCAGCATGGAGCCAAAGACATGGCAACACAGTGCAGCGATTGTTCTTTTGCTTTGTGGCAACAAAAGAGTAGAATCTGTGAATTAATCTCCCTTTTTGTGCTATAACTTCATGTTGAGATGTGTCTACATGCTTCTGTCTAAGTGTGTATAGGTGTGAAACCCACCTCTTGCAGTGTTCGTCTCAGTCTTAAAAGAAGGGTTTTGACAGCAGTACAGTCCTGCTGCATCAGTCTGAGCGGAAGGGCCTCTAACCCTGGAGGTAAAGGCTCATCCTCCCTTCCCAAACCCAGCCCCGAGCTGCAGTCGGCTGGCAGCAGGCTGGTCGGACGGCTGGGCTCCCTGGAGCAGAGGCAGAGTGAAGGACAGAGAGAGAAAAGAAGTTATTTAACGTTGGTATGTGTCACGGTGAAAACTTCATTTATCATTGACCTGTCTTCATAGCTCCCCACTGGCAACCAGTGGAATCTCGTCTGTGCTTCTCTGCTTTTGATTGTAACTGATGCAGATGACACATTACAGTGTAATGTCAAAGATGCCAGCTGCTTCTGAATGTGCCAGTGGATGAGAGCGCCCTGGGACGTCGTACACTGTAGATACGTCTGTATCAGACTGACAACAGTGCAGATACATTCATCTGATTTTCACAGTTTTCACATATTTAAAGCCACTAAGTGGAGATTTAAAATGTTTTGTGTTTGGCTGCCACCAGTGGCACCAGACACCAGCAATTGAAAGGCATAGTAAGACGGCAGGAGCAATGACACAGAAAGAGAAAGACGGAGAGGAAGAACAGCTATTGTGTGACTGCTGGTGTGTGTGTGTAGCACTTCTCAGTTGCAGTGCTGCATATCAATCTCTTTTTTTTAATTAACAAAGCTTTCTGCGTTAATCGCAGCAGACCTACTGGCCATTTGACAGATCAGCGGAGATTAAATCTCTCCAAAACAGACAAGTTCATAAGTCACTGTTTAAGACCTGATTATAAACAAGCCTCTGCACTGACGCAACTCTCTATCTCTCTACACAGTCGTGACACTTTTGTGGCAGTTTGGGTTTGGATTTAGACACACACGACGCAAACAACACAAAGAGACCAAGCAAAGAGCTGTTTTAATTAACTGTCCCATCTGAGAAACAGTCCATTAAACAGTAAACAGGCCTCTGGAGCAGTACGTCTTTGGTCTCCGGTGCATGGCCGTTGTTCTGCGAGTCACCTTCCCCACCATGACTATACCAGAGGACAGATATGAGGAGAAAGTTTCAACGGGAGCCAGGGTTGCTCGGTGTCACAGCATACCTCATATTTCTTTGCCTACAGCCAACAGTAAAACTCAATCTAAGCATCACAGCTGACCTTAACTATAAAACTATACCTTCATGGGCATTTCATTGCTCGGAGCTCACTTTACTGTCAATTTAGCAGTTTAACTTTCACCAGAAGTATGTTTTTAACAGCTCATGACGTGAAATGACTTCATTGTCCATTAAACTCGAAGAAGCCCCAACAAAAATTAAGCTCTTCTTGTGTTTATTAGTTTCAAATGGTCAGTTCAGCTTCAGCTGCTCTGTCAGGTGTATAACCTGAGCAAAATGCAAAACAGGTCAGAAATAAATGCCACAGTCTACTTTGTAATGGTTTTGTGTCATTTTGAAAGACTAGACGGTCAATGTTATGTTTTTATGATTTGCACTTATTTGATGATTATGAGGGTTACTTGCACTAGGTTAATAGTTCCCCAAGTGTATGTTTAGAAAGCGTGCGATATAAACAACTACACAACTGTGAAACAAATGATTCAAGTGTTATGATGGAGAATACGGTGAAATATGTGAAGCTATACGTTCTGTCCATGTTGATATGAAGCTTCCAAAGACAAGAAATGTGGTGTTGACTGACAATCACTACTATCTGCTTTCCAGCCAGTCGAAATGTGTACGATGACCCGTGCTTGGCCCGAATAGATTTTCTAAATGTCAAAACTTGGGGCACAACACCAGTCTATTGAATCTTCATCTTCATCCTCAAGGCCAATGTGCTTAAAAAGAGTAAACCCGTGTCCAATAAGAAGAATATACACAGAACGGTTAAAGTGATAAAATCCAACTTTAGTCACATTGATTCCGATTCTTCCAGCAGGTTATATACAGCAGCTCAGTTTAAGGTTTATATTCACAGTAGCACTGTAGATTTCAGTCCAGGAAAACACAGCAGAGTGACTGTTGATGATCCGTGACTATGCCACACATGTAACAAAAACCGTTAATGCTTAATAAAATCATGAATATGGTTTAGTTCAACTAGTAAAAAAGATACATACATACATTGAACCGACTAGATTAATTACTTGTCTTTAAATACACTGAACTTTTCTCTTCAGGGCTGTGATATTTTGACAGTAGTGCATAAAGAGGGACTGTGTATCTCACCTCCTTGATGACATTTTCAAAAGGTGAGCTGAGAAATACCAGCCAGCTGTCTGAAAACCACAAAGACAACCAGCGAGTTCACAGTCTGCATATCAAGACAAGCAGGAGAGGGAGCAATGGCAGCAGAGAGAGGCAGATGTAGATGCAGAAACAAGAAGGTCTTTATTACCAAGAGACCATGTTCACTTTGACCGATAGCCATTGAGAAGGTAGGCGGGAGGAAATTAGATGCCTTTGTCCCATTGTCCTAGGAAAATCACCACGTAAACATCGACTGGGAGCATTAAGTCAGACAGCACATTCACCAGGAAAAATGTTCTCAGAGCAAAACAAGACCATATTACTAAAATATCAATCAACATAAGCCACTCCAAAGACTTGTCAGTGAAAAGGTCAGGCTGAATTGCTCTCTCATTTACCCTCATACTTTGTTCTTCCTTTGGCTATTACCCAGTCACCTTCTTCCTCTGTCTAATGCTCACTGACTTTCGTATTCATCCGTCTTGAATTGCTCTCACAACATTCTCTCATTTTACTTTTCTTTGTTCGCTTGCCCTTCCCTCATCTCCCCCGACCTGATCATTCATTCAAGTTTGTCTTCCACCTCTACAGCTCATCATTCTGATAAACACTACACTAATCTGATGCAGTATCAAAGTCCAAACTCTCCCTCTGCGGATTCTGCTGAGCCCCTTAGACAAAGATCTAAAGCTTGCCGTCTTTTCAGGACTGGTGAGTCACAGGCAAATCCTGAGAGAGTCCAATTTTCCATAACCTTTCTTTACAAATCCAAACCAATCCCAACCTATTATTAGACATCCTGCAAATGGATCCGTGTGTGTTAATAAAAAACAAACACCACAGTCACTCATTTGATCAGAAATCTTTCAGACAGACGTACTCATACAGCACCGCCCTCTCTCACGTGTTGACACAAGACACAATACGACTGTAACCAACTGATTAGCTGCATTTACCTCTAGGTGGGGCCAGTGTTGTATGTGCAAGTACACAAAGTTTCTTTCCATGTAAGCAGGTTATTAGCCCACACACTGGCTTTGTATGCACATGAACCAGTTAGCGACAGGCCTGTCCAGAAAGGCCTCCTCTCTACTCGGGTTCATCCATCTTTTCCAGCGTTATGAGCAAGGAGCCCATAAAACTCACACACTGAAGAGGTGTATATGTATGAGTGCACAGAATAGGCACTGTGATAGGAGTCAATTGGAAAATTATTAAGTGAACAAAGGCCAATTTAAATTTCTAAGAGTGTTGTATTTCACCAGCTGGTGGCTGAAGCATGTACTGCATGTGAATGTGGCGCTAATTCATGGGTTCAATGGGGGGAGTGTGAAAAATGCCACCTTCTTTGCACTGCGCTCCTGTTCTGCTGTTGCTGCTTCTCTTATTGGACTATATTTTCGACTCTCGAGTCTTTTTTCTCCCCCATGTTAATTCCTCTTATCTTTTACGCATTCACTTCATTCTGCCTTTTGACTTTCCCCCACGTCCACTCTGCATCCTTCTGACACACTACTCTTTTCTCCACCGTAGCGTTAGAAGTGATCAATTTCAACCCGAAACAGCCAATTATCTGCTTTTTTTTATGACTTTCATTATTATACCACTCACACAGTGTTTTATTACTGGGCTGGCTCCCAGTGCTGACACATACCTACACACACACACACACAGCACAAGCCATAAACAATAAGCACGGAAACAACTAAAAACCACACAACGCTATATGCACAGCTATATGTCTGGTTTTACATGTTCAGTTAAGGTGTGAAGTGACAAATAATGACTAGTAAAATAAATGATGGGAGATTGAAGTGCATTATGTTTAGCAGCTGTGAAGAAGACTGGGCTGCACCTGTGTCAGTCAGCACTATAAAGACTGCGTTGTCTCAGAAATAATAATAGTAAAGGACACTCGAACACTGAGACGTGGTGAGACAAGCAGTCGTGCCAACTTTTCCCTCTTTTTGCAATGACACCGACCAGGAAGATATTTATAGGGACGATCCAGCGTAAGTGTGTCTATGGCTGTGAACATGTGCGTAAGGTGTGTCGTGTGTTATTACCACGTTTAAGTACAGTAGCAGTATGGGAGAGTGATAAGGCTCATTTGTCACTCCTCCTTTTAACCTGACAGACACAGTGTACTCATCTGCGTTCAGCACCTGAGGCTACGGCTGTTGAATGCAGCCATTAAACTCATCTCTGACATAAAGTGCAACTGTGACTAAAGAGTGAGCACAAGCCGAGCTCCAGGCAGTGAATCTAATGGTAAATTCAAGTCTACAGATACCAGAAAGGAGAGACCATTAAAGTATTATCGTAGGGGCAGTTCTGATTAACCTAATCGCCCTTTCTGCTTTCATTTGCACACTTGTATCAAAAGGAATCTGTGTCGTCCGCTTTATACCTGCCACTATTTTTACTCTCCACTGAGCTACAGTAACTGACTATTATACGATTTCAGAGAATATCCTCTCGTCCACTATGCAGCTGTGCGTATCACGATGTGTGTTCTCTTGTTGGGGAGTAACCTTGGTGAGCTATCAGAACACATTAGTACTAAGTAGTATCAAAACCGCTGCTACTTTATAACACCAGTGTTTGATCTACTTATTTTAGGATTATACTGTCAGTTCAACAGTGCTGAACTGGTGAGATTATAAATGTAGGTTATGTGTCATCTTATAGACCGAAGAAAAAAATGCGGGACAGATATGAAGACTTAAACTAGACATCCCAACTCTTATAAAGGTTTCAACTAAGCACAGCATGCAGCAACATTGGCAGCAGTAACATTAATTAAAATGTGACCAACTCTGCACTCAGGTCAGATGGTTTGCAAAGGTTACATCTTCTTCTTCGTCTTTTTAGAGCTGATAAACAGAAAAACCTCATTTCCTGTCCAGAATCACCTGCTGAAGCTCTGGTTCTAATTAAATGACAAGGAAATGTAAAAAGGTTCTGTGATAAGCTTCTGTAACCTACAATATTACACAGCATGTGTTTCTCCTTAACATTTCTTTAAAAGCTGCAGGATTCAAATATGATAGTATATAACATAAAGTATATAAATATTTCATTCAAAATGACCCTGTCAGTTCAATCTAAAACAGTCTATTAGTGTATATGAAAGACTTGAATCAGGGCAAATGGAACATTCCTTTCATTGGGTATTTAACAAGCAATGAACACATGACTTGTAAATATGAAACATATTTGTAGGAAGCGGAGTAGACTGAGATTTTTATCTGCATGCAATAACAATGCAACAAAAAAAAAAAAAAACAACCCAACAACAAATCTTCCCAACACCTCTATGCAGCAACTATGGCTCAGAGCTCAGATTTGGGTTTTGGTCTCTGAACAGGTTCAGCAATAACAATACAAACAAACCTGGCAACATCACTGGCAGGTGATGACATGGCTTCAGGATGTTGCATTAGCATTGCCCCTGAACCACAAATGATTGTTCTGTAGCTGTGCCCTCTGCTCCCAGTCTTGTGCCAAACTAAGATAAACATCTCTCCACTCAGGCCTGAGGTTGACATCTCTCTGCATTAAAGCACAGCATGTAAATCTCCAAACGGACGTCTGTTATCGTTCATTTGCACGTTTATAATGTACCGATCCAAAAACTAATTGCAGTTACAAGCATCTGTGACAAATAGGTTGCTGGTCATTGTTATAAAAGTTTGTTCTTCTCCAGTGTTTGCTATGGTGATGCCCCTGTGTGAGGTAAACACAACTAGCAAGCCCAAACGTGAACATGGGAGATTGTGTCAGCAACAAATTCTCCTGGGAAAGTTGGAAGTATGCTTTTCTCTTGTCAATAGTGAAATAAAACACAACAAAGTTTAGATTTTGCTGTATACTGTAGTTCTTCAGAACCATACTCTAATCTCAGCGTGCTGTATCCAAAATATGCTCAAGATCAACACGCAGTATGTTGTAGTCCACAACAAAAGGAGAAAAGATAAAGAGATGGGAGGCACACAATGCACGAAGAGCCAAAAACAAAAGAGCAGCCCTGTCTTTGTTATTCAAATATCTCCCATATGCTGCAAAATGGCTTTGCAGCTCAGGGAAACACTCACGTCGTATGTTTTACAATCTGTTAACAGCGATACAGCAAACACCACTTCCTTTCATTTCTAGAAAAGATCACTTGACAAAACAGCAACCGAAAGCAAAAAAAAAAAGATGTATTTGTTGCTAATCAAAGTTTTTTTCTATTACATATCAGAGCCACAAGCTTCCACTCAGAGCAAGAGGGGAAAAACCGAAGCCAAGACTAATTAGTCTCCCAGTGTTCAACACTTAATAAACCCAACAGAGCGATGTAAATTTGAAGCAATGCACAAACAAAATATGCATGACAACAGACACACACACTACAAGATCCGTAACATGTCTGGCATATTAGTCTGCTTTTACAAACGTCTGAGCCCGTAGCCACTGCTTTTCATTTGGCACTTCTCACAGTCCGGGCCCACTCACAGACTGAGGAAAAGCTACAGACCAGAACATAATGACTCAATTAATGGAACAGACGTTATAGAACAGTTATAAATACTGTATATAAACCTGAACAGAGAGGGGAATTCACCCCGTGTTGCTGTATGGCGGGAGTCTGAAATGAATGTTATTCATCCCCAGCTCCACTCCAAAGCTCAGCTGGATCCTTGCTTGTCTATTTTTATGAATGTGAATGTGTGAGTGAATGTTTTTAAGTATGTCACCTACTCAAGTTGGGGACTTGTGTTATTTTAAGTCAACTCGGCTGATACCTTTTATGAATTGTATTAATATTAAACAAACATCTTTTGTGTGCATGAGAGTGACTTATAATATATAAGCCTGGCTTACATGTCCCGGGTAGAGACTACGCCTCCAGCTGAGAATGCAACACTGTGTACTGTTATCTGACCGAATTTGGGAGGAGGATGTCTCTGAACAACACCTTCTCTACATTTCTTTGCTGCTCAGTCTCGCCCTAATACCCAACTGACTCACGTATGACAACCGCTGTCTTTCTGACGCTCAGCTCTCTGTTGCTGCATAGGCTGTGTTCGGTCGATAAGAGCCAGCTAATTTAGCCCCCTTGCTCCGCTTTTCTTCAAATTCAGATGGACACAAAATCAGTAAACACAGTAAAAGACATGACAACTACAAACAGAAAATGAAGGACCACTGAACAAAGACCACTGAAGAGAAGTACACAAAGCTTGACACGCGGTCAAATGTTGCAGTTTGGTTTGGTAGTATCTTCAATATGACTCAGAACTCTTCTTTAATTAAATTGTCATCTGGGATATGAGCGTTCTCATATTTTATTATGCTAACACAAGCGCATGTGAAGCTTCTAGCTGCACATTATCATCAAACCAGAAGTGGCAACGTGGGAATTTAGATTTCACAAGTGTCCGCTGCATAGTGACAGAAGACTGTGAGTGTTTGGATGTTCTCTCCTCAGACTACCTGTCTTCTGCATAGTAATCAACAGCAAAGAGAAGAGAAAAGAAAAGAAGAAGGGGGAACACTCAACAGGCAGACTGGTGTTCCCATAGCAACAAGCAAGCCACATCCCAGATGACAAAATTTTATTTCCTCTGTGTCCTTCACTATAGGAAAGACGGGGGAGGTGTGAATGTCTTTCCAGAAAACACATTATAGATATTGAGACATATCACAAAAACAAACATTCAATATTCACAGTTCTAATATCACCCTCTGGCCTCTCTTCCACCGTCAAAACACAACAACGTACCACGCTTGGTATTGTAAGGCAGTGAAGCTAAGCGATGTGGAAGAAGTGGCTCGAGTCCGCAAGTGTGGAGCGCTTCACAATCAGGTTTACATTGTGTCAATACAACCTGTGAGACGGATCAACTTTTAACTACTGATCAGATGAACGCATTCTACTACGTATAGTAGTGATTTCATCTATTTGATCAACAGTTAACGTTTGCTTGCAGTCTGGTGGCAGCGCTAAACCTCATGCCTAAATTTAGTTATGTGCCATTTCCAAGTACATGCAGGACAAAGAAATCAGTTTTCCATCTCTCTCGCTCACATGCCCCCACAGTGTTTTTTTGTCACCCGCTCAACGCATATGCAGTCACAAAGTTTGAAACAAATGTGTAGTGTATCACTGTTTACCGCTATAGTTTTGTCATTGTGGAATTAATGCTTGCAAAGTCATAAACAGAGAATTAAAT
This sequence comes from Macropodus opercularis, assembly GCA_030770545.1. Taxonomy (NCBI): domain Eukaryota; kingdom Metazoa; phylum Chordata; class Actinopteri; order Anabantiformes; family Osphronemidae; genus Macropodus; species Macropodus opercularis. The sequence goes on along the minus strand of CM061097.1, from coordinate 5,057,494 downwards.
GCTGGCTATCAAAATCACCCGACTGTCATACAACACAGAGGCGGTCGCTGAGCATTTGTGTGTGTGTGTGTATGCACACAACAGATGTTCTGTGCAGCCTGTCAGGCAGCCAGCAGCATCCTGCAGCTGATACTCTCTCTGGACACACTGACTGACTGACAGGTGAGAGAGATTCTGAATGTGTGTGTGTGTGTGTGTTTGTGTTTTCTTGTGTGTGAACAGAAGGGGGCATGCTTTGCCTCCAGCAAATCAATGTCCCCTTGAGGGAATGTGGAACCTGAGACAAAGATGGAGAGAGACTGACAAAGATGGTGAGGGAGATGGAGCAAGCCCTGGGCAAACACATTTACTCTCTTCTCCATTTCCAATCCGAGCTCCTTCACTCACAGAGTTTACACACATTTCAAGCAAAAGCTGTGTAAATTTCAGAAGCAAACAGTGATGATGTTGAAATTATCCCAGAAGCTACAAATTCATTAAGAAACTTAGACCTGGCTTCATTAGTAAAGATTTTCCAGAATTTAAATTGATCACACAAACATAAAACTGTTTTAATCAACATGTCATGTCCACGCCACAGTCCAGCTTTGCTCAGCTAATATACTGTAGCACCTCTGCCTGGACTGAAAGAACGAGAGCTAGCTGCTCGTATCGCAGCGTTTCTAATGTGAACTGTAACGCTGCAGTCCAGTTCAACCTAATCAAGCAGAAACAAATGGTTTAAGACAAACGACATTTCAGCCTTGACAGTGTATCAAGAGAGACAAAATGCAAATGTTTGAGCCTGCATGTGTTATGTTATGAATGCTGCTCTAGACTTTTCAATGGGGAAGTGCGACTTCGGTGGAAATTAAATAACCACTAACTAAAATGTCCGATAAAACCTTGGTTGAATGAAAAGCCTGATTCCCGACTTGCATGATTCACTGACAGTGTCTAGACACAGAGAATGTGTCTCCATTCAGCCAAGCATTCACTGACTCTGAGAAGCGCGATAAAAAGCCTTCTCAGAAAGAATTAGCCACGTTTAAGTCCAGTGTCTGAATGATGTTGTATAAATCATTCAACCTCACACAAGTTACCCTGCACACAAAGGAGATCACAGCAGCTGTGTCAGGGGAAAACTTAGACAGACAGATACATGTACTATGAGGGGGAGCAGAAATAAAACAAATGTAATTCATGGAGTTAGGAGAAAAACACTGAAAGGTAATGCAGTGATCATCTGCAAGCTTGTCAGTTACACCACCAGATGATATCGCAGGTGATACAGCCTCTTTATTACCCACTGGTTCCATGAAAGCAAGCGAGCGCTGTCCATCGAGCCCGTGTGTGTGTTGTATGTTTCTTTGCACACGTGTTGTTGTGGGTGCAAGTGCCCAACAAGAGCTGATTGAAAAACACAAGAGCCCAAATCAGTTCAGATATGGAATCGTCCTTGGCAGTGGTATGAACCAAAACTCTGAGTGAACCAGGAGCTTGCATGTTTATTCAAACAGAATCTGAATATTTATTTATCCGCCCATCCGCCGATCTTTAGTGCTAGAGTCTCGCTTCATCTCCAAGGGAGGGAAAGACATAAAACGTTATGCATTTACTGGGAACATTCAACATCAGCAATTCCTAGAATAGACAATAACCTTCTCTTGTTGTCTCCAACATGGCAATGAAGAGTGCGGTGTAAAAAAAGCTTTACTCTAGCCATAACATAATTACGGCAAGCTCTACAGAGGATAAATGCTCCTACTGCCAAGTTGGTAATGGCATCAAAAAAGATCCTTGAGTCGTCCATATGACCCGATGATGTAAGACATGACTATAACTTCAAACCATGGCTCATACGCAGAGTTACATGTTTACTTACTGAAAGCATAATTTCACTATCAGTATAATCATTCAAAATATGCATATTTACCTCTGAAGGTTGTCTTTCCCTGGGACACGATCAGCTGCTGGCTCCATGGGAGACGGGAGCAGGTTGAGACAGGAGGTCAAGGACTGGTTGGAATCTTCTCTAGACACTGTGCACACACCAAAACACACATATTGTAAGTTTAACCTCCCTAAATATCTGATTCTGCAACTCCTTCCAAAGAGAATTACAGCTATAAAAACTAAACGTTGCTCTCACTCTTGTTTTTGATTGGTTGGGGTAGGTGCAAGCAATGATCATGCTATCAGCTGTTACAAATGATGTCCCCCTGTCTCTCATTCTGTCCCTGTCTGATTCCACAGGACATGAGTCACAGTTGGAGCAGGAACCCGGAGCCCTGCAGCTGAGTGCTGTTGGTCATAAATTGCTGTGAAACTGCTTGGTTTTTAATAAAGGCTTCAACAAGCCACCTGAGAGAGGTAAAAATGAGAAGTGCCAGTGAGTGTGCTGAGCGTGTGGGGACGTAGGGGAGCTGTGAGTCCAGTATCGGTACCCGTGTGAGAGTTAGCCAGCTTTGTGTATGATGCCCGAATGCGTGTGCGCGTGTGCACGTGCGTCTTTAAATTGGTTGCTTTAATTTGAGTGTATGGAAAAACCATGGTCTTCCATCGCCAGCATAAAGTCTTAGTCCCTTGACTTTATGAGAACAATTCATCAAACCTTTAATTTCATGCTACAGTCTGCAAACCATTAGGTCTAATGACTAAGCACGCACTTGTGTGTTAGTATGTGTATTAATGATGGTGCCTGCTTTAGCTCTGGCTCAGCCAGTGCCTTTAGAGATGCTCTAAATCTCCCTGTGTGTGTGTGTGTGCTCACGTTTGTGTGGGTGTGTAAGTGCTCGATTCAAACCCATCCTCCTACCCAAAACTCTCCAATCCCCATAAGCACAGGAAATTCACTTTATTAGGGCTGAAACTCCTGTTGTAGACTTTGCTTGGCAGTGCTGCTGAGCATTTCACTTTATTCAGCTGCAGCTGTAATATTCTGTGAGTCCATCTGGGACTTAAACGTAGCCTAGAGAAAGAGAGAGTCTAACCCCACATTTACATATAATTTGACTTAGAGATCTGTTAGATAAGCGTCAGCACTAGAGACATGCTCCCTGTATGTAACATGGATACAGGGAGTATGTGTGTGAAATTGAAAGGGACTACTTATCACGCTACTGTTTACCCACTTCAGTCACTTCATTCATTTGTCATACTCAGCCAACACCAACTCTTCAATTTAATTTAATGTACATATTGTGTCTTTGCAGTTTGATGTGTGTTAATATCTAAAATCACCAGAAACAAAATCACTGCATTAAAAGAGCTTTTCATTGTATCTGCTTACCAAAAATAAGAAATTACTGATTAAGAACTGAGCTTTTCCAGTCAATCATTTCCCAGTGTCTACTCACAACACTGAAGCACTGAACCTCTCTTTGCACATTATTGCGTTAGTCCCACGCGACATATCTGCATGTGGTGTGGTTAAAGCTGCTCGCCACACATATTGGCTGAACAGTAACCTTTTCTTTAAGTGTTATATTAAAGGAAGCTGGGATTACTGAGTTTGGCAAGACATCCTGCACTGTGGTACAACACAAGCTGTAATTCTCCTCTGACAGTCACTTTTCAAACATGAGGCATGTCAGGAGGAGTGTGACTGAAATGCCAAAACAACAAAGAAGATAAATCGCTGTAAAAGAGGCAGCTACATCAAAGACGTGGCACACGTTGAAAGAACCAGGGAGACGACTGGTTTCATGTTTAAAGGTGATGGAATAGAGGTGGCTTAATGAGAAAGAGAGAGACACGGGGGTGAAGAGAAACAGGGCAGGGGAAAGGAAACAAAGAAGAGAGGGATGAAAATAAAATTATGAGCAGACATTCACATAAAGAACGGGATATGTGACTGAAGCTCTTTTCTCTGATTTGAGTGGCAGTACTGACCATAACAAAATAGGAGTAAATGTAAAGTGTTTTCATTGTTAAAGGTACAATATACAATTTAAGCTACCACAAGCATGAGACTTGAAACCGATCCATGTACTCAGCTCTGCCCAGCCTCCTTTGATAAGAACCATATCTTCCAGAAAGTCCATAGTATACATGTACCAAGCACGTTGGTGTATCATCTGCTGTCCCTATAACTTAAAAGATAGCTACATAGCGTCTGTGAGGTGATGCGAAAGCCATGTGCTGAACGCGTTACCATGACGATGTCGCTGGTCGTCAGAGAGGTCCAAGTCTAACATCAGATCATCTTCATCCAGCTCAGATGATCCCAAGTTATTCAGAACATCCTGAAAGGAGCACAAATGCACATTTAGTTGTGTTAATAATAAATATTACATTATACAGTAACACTATGCTCTTAACTTGGCAGAGAATCAGTTTTTGTAGTTTTAGGTAGAAGCTCATTTGCCCAACAGGTTCTGCAAACCATGAGAGAGAAAAACTACTAATTAAAAATGAGGTTAGAATAAGTCAGTTTTAAATTATTTTCTTCAACATTATCCAGGTGGCTCATCGTATTCAGACCAACTGGCCAACCAGAAAAACACTACATTTTATTAACATTAGCAACAATAACATTGTTATTTTAATTAGAGTAAGGAACTTTTTCCCCGATTCTGCCTGCACTTAATGAGATATTTAGTCCCTCATCACTGAGTCCAAGCTCATGAAAACATACTGATGCTCTTGTTATGTGGGGATCATTACAGTTCAGTTTGAGAAAGCAATGAATGTACCAAATGAGGCTGTAGTTTTGTGTAGCATCTGTCAGAATTTCCCATGCTTCACGAGCTAAAAATAGCTGCTGAACAAACCAGGAAAACTCAGATCTGTAAATCTACAGTATTTCCTCTCTATGACAAAAAGAGGCAGCCCATTACTTCGTCAAGTGATTTTCAAAATTGTATAATCCAGATTTCTCATGTGCCCTGCAGAGAACATAGCGTTCTTTGTCAATGCGACACAACCGCACTGATTTCCTTACTGTAAAAAAAGAAGAGAAATTATCAGCTATGAAGCAGTTTGAGTATTCTTTGCTGCTATAAATCAAATCTACTAATAATTCCACTCAGGTAGCATCTGCTGGAGAATATTCTTTACCATATAGAGGAACAAGGACAGTGTCATGTATATTATACATTAAAGTGTAAAACCTATTCTCAGATTGTTTGATTCATTTTTCTATCTTGAAGCTCAAATTCATGATTTGTTAAATTGCCTGAACTCTATTTTATCTGACAAAGGTATAAACATTTTAGCATTTTTACAGAGTGTCCGCAGACATATTCACAACTTCCCAGGAAAAGACATTGCGTTGATGGCAGCAGTCATTCTAAGGTTTCCAAATACTCCTTGCCACCATGGCTCACATACATGCAACACAGCCACGCTGGATTTTACACCTTTAACTAGGAACTGTCCAGCATGTCCGTCTCATCTCCTGGAGTACCCGACACCCATTTTAACCAGAAACAAGCTAAACGTGGATTCGTTGACACCAGAACATCTTTCCACCGTCTTTCAGTCCATCTGACGTAAGCTCTGCCTCACAATCTTTGAGGTTGCATTTGCAGAGAACTGTTGTAAGTGACAACACTTTCATACTGTCTATTGACCATATTCATAACGGGACAGTGATGGTTTCTCAAGCAGACGTCTTAGGATTCCATGGCTGTGCACATTTGATGGAGGTTTCTGCCTTGGCCTTCTAAGATTTCCTCAGGTTTCCTGAATCTCACCTTAATATAAAGAATTCTAAAAAGAATTTAACAAACTAACACAGAGTATTGTTGTGCTGAGTATTTTAACAGTTTCTAGCATTCTAGCATTATAAACAAATGATAATACGAGTTTGTCATCAAGTGATGAGCCATGAAACACCTTCGCAAGTAAAAACTGCGCCTTTGTGGGATAATTTTAGTTTTTAGTGCATTTAAGCAAAAGTTCCATCTTTTCTGGAAATAAGCAAACTAAATACATTGTGTCCTTGTATCTTTAGGAGATGTTTTGATAAAAGTAATAACATTGAAAGCAGGGTATTTGGTTACGAATTAGAAAAAAATGGTACCTAATAATAAGCAAAAGCAAAACGCATGCCACCTACAGTACAGTCAATATGTAACAAACCCAGAGGTATTTGACCCGTGTCCCCTGAGCAAATCACTTCAGCAAAAGGAAATTCATTGTTCTTGTGTGTACTTGCATACAGAGCATATTTATATTTATGAAACCTCTTTAAATACATGTTTATATAAACAACAGTGTTTTATTGTGTACTGTCCTGAGTCCTAAGTAATGAACAACATCCTCAATGACATTATAATGTAATAATAGTTCTTTACATATTAGCAAACATTTCAATACTTTCGAATTGTCCCATAATCCCTTAATGCTAAACCCACAAGCCGGTATGAAGCCCTGCCATGTTAGTGTGAACTTCCCTCCGTTTCAGTCACAGAGAAAAAGGAAATGCTGCCATCAAATGGCCATGTATGGAAAATCAGCCATGCAGCAAACATTCATCCATGCACAGGATTCATTCTGGTAAATTATACTGTACATAAATATAAAATACATGTGATAAAGTGTTACCTGAATAAAGGAACAACCACACATTAACAATGTCCCATTAGAACTATTAACAAGAGCTTTCCTGCAAACATACGTTCATCGTCTGCAGATGTAGTAAAGTTAAACTAAGATAAAATGTTGATTTTCCATTTTTATTTGGCAAAGGTCAGATAATATTTCCAAATCCTGAATTTCACCTCTGCGATTAATACAGTTTATCATATTTAATATTGACAGCATACCCTGTAACTGGACCTATGACAAATACTGGGGTAAATAAGCCAATGATCTAGCACAAAGCTTTGCAGGCTTTTGTGTACAAAAAGTGAAACATCAAAAGCCAAAAACGTCCATACATCAGACTCAAGTCGTATCTGCAGATGCAGAGATTCTAAATTCCAAAAACCAATTGTGCTCAGTTTTCATTACTGTTGTTTTGACGTAAAGAACTTCACAGCTGTACAAGTATCGATCTCCTCCCGACTGAGGCGAGAGGCTCAATGCTTAGTGACACATCTGAGTGTGTGAGCGGGAAAGAAAAAGTCAGAGAAGAATTTGTAAACAGGCAAATCAATATACTCCAAGGCCATACATACAATGTGAGAAGCCGTGTGTAGGTGCATTACTTTACTGACATTACTGGACTATCCCCGTTTCCACTGGATGCTCACTGCGGTAAACATCAGAAAAAGACCACAGTGCATCTCAGGATAATGCAACTGAACACAAGACCTCATTTCAGGCATTAAAGCTAATGGCTAAAAGCTATTGGAAAATAAATGGAGGTGCCTACCACGTGACACGTCCGCACATAGACTTCATTTGAAGCTAAATTGCCCATTTTAATGTGCCCCTCTAACCACAGAAATGTGTTAATATGATTTTACAACCCAGAGATGTCACCTTTTTTACCTCGCTTATGTGATTTGAGCGAGTATAATCCTTGAGTTAATAGAGATAATATCAGATTTGGATCTCATTAAAAGATGGCTCCATCTCTTAACTGCCAAGCAGAATGACATACTACGCAGGCAAAGGAGGATGCAAGAGCTTCCTTATGTCCATTAAAGCCACTGGTTTCTGTTCACACTGGGAGAAACCACATATAGAGTCTATGGAAATGACTTTCCTTTGTGCTTTAGGGTGGTAAATGCATTAAGATAAGGGCTGAGGGACTTGCCATTGCAGTCAGGTACTATGGCTTCTAGCGATGGAAAATATACAGAGAAACAAATGACTTTTATTCTGTCTGAGCAGACACTTCACAGCCAGTTGTGTTTACAGTGTGCCTGGGGGAACCAAGGATTGAATGTCCAGTCAAGGCGGAAATCTGTTTATTGAATGAAAAGAAACTGATTTTTTTTTTTTACACACAATCTCTCACTTACATCACATAACATTTGTTACTTTTAACAACTATCTGCTCCTCCCACTACAGAATGATTGCTCATCCCACCGCAAAGCAAGCATCCTTCAAACATTAAACTACATCCCAGTTTATACTGACTTTCTGAGAGATGAAACTCCTACAGTATGTAGAGCGATACTTGTAACAGCTACAACTTTATTAGACTGCGCTGTAACTGACAAAACTAAGGCAAAAAATTTGACTACAGTCATATGTTAACCTCTCTCTATATATTATCATCATCACCAGTACCTGTAATGAGAAGGGTCCACTGCACGGCCACAGAAAACGGTAGGTCCAGTAACAAGCCCCCTACTGACTATAGACTTGGGTCTGTGTTTTATTCCAGTGTGTGTAGAATTACACATTATCACGATACATTAATCAGGTATTTATCTTTTACACCTAAGCTAAGTGCTAACATATATATATGTTGTACTGCATAAGCACTATTACTGTTTCTATTGTATATAATGTAAAATACTACTGTACATTACTGTGCTGCAAATGTATTCTGAGATAGATAAATAAATATTCTTTAAATGTCTCTAAATTCATACTTTAACCACACTAGTATTAAAACGCTGTTTATTTGAGAGCTTTTTGCTTTCATGTGGCCATTTGTGGCAATAATTACAAATCACTGTGTTGAGGTCCTGAGATAAACCGTTTTTTCCATCCCTTCACCACAGTGTGAGCACTAGGCAATCTAGCCTCAGAGAAAATGATGTGGTTTGAAATTTCATTTGATTTTATGTGCGTGTGATAATCGTTACTGCTGTTATCTTTGGGCAAAGTGAACATTGGACGCCCGTATTTGCAAACCTCCCTCCTGTTGTTCATTTTAAAATCCATCGAGTTGTAGTTATGACACAAGTCCTGTCTGGGAGAGGAAGTGAATCCTTATCTGCTGTGTGATTAATGCAAGTGTCACTTACGATAGCTAGCCTTTACAAGACACCAATCAGACTAGAAGATATGAGAACAAGAGGCACGCACTGCCTGCAAGCTGCCAAGCAACTGTTGATATGCGTAAGTAACAGTCAGTGGACTGCAGCTGGACTATTATGCCACACATGCCATTAAAACTACTAGGAAAAGTGCAAACTCAAAGTTCCTGAGCTTGTCCCAGTCACAAGAGGAAATTTCATGAGAACATCATTCTTTCAAGTCATTTATTGGTGTCAGCTCACGCTAAAATGTAATCGATGTTACCGTAGGTTCCCACAGTAATAGACCACCTCAGAACTTATGAGAAAACAATATTGAAAATAGTGGTAAAACAACTATCCCACTGCTTCCCAAAAAAATAAAAAATGGATTGAGTTCACCAACAATACAAGCCAAACTCAGGCTTGCGTCACTTCACAGAGGTACTGTACCTACAGCTCATCTCTGTGACGTCAGCACATTAGTTATGTGCAACTACAAGCCAAATGTTTATTCATATTATGGTAATTATTTTACTAATTTTTACTTAGGCCCCTGAAGGGCCCTTGATAGCCTCAGAGTAGGAAGGGAAGAGACAGTTCTTTGTTTGGTGAAGCATATATCAAATAGCATTTGCAGTCTGTAAAGTACACAGCAACATGCAGCATAATCCCTCAGCAGAGGCCTGTAGTCTCTGGTAAAATAAATGGGATTAACTTAAACTAGCTTTCCTCCCACTGAGCTTCCTTGTGTGTACTGTACACACGCAATAGCAAATATAAACAAAAAAGGATATTGCAACCGGATGCACCAACGACTTGTTAGACAGTCTATGCTAACACTACATATGGGATTTAACGCCTAAATCCAACAGACGACTGGAGAAGATTCTCAAAATACTTGATCCATCCACACTTGCACCAAACTTCATTTCAAGGCTTTGTCCTAAATAGTCTACAACAGATTATAGTCTACACAAATCTTTATTACTTTTAAATCTACAAATTTCTCTTGTTTCGTTCTTTTCATTCTTTTTGTTCTTTGTAAATAATTAGTGCTGCGTATGCAGGCATAGTCACAGCACAGTAATATGAAAATGAACCCTTTTAGCAAACACATGAGAATATTTTTTTCTTTTGAGCATTTTATTTTAAGTAAGTAATTAAAAAGGCAGGGTACTATTGTGAATACTGTGAATCATCGCTGAAAAGCACACTGAAGCAGACTGTGTCTGGGGCATACAAGCCGCTTTGATACTTTCACAGCCAAAGGCGTGTGGGCCATGAGCACATTTGTGTATTGGGTGAGGTTAGGACGGAGAACAGGACAGGAATGTGTGGGAAGGAACCCACCAATCCTGGAACTGACTACTGTACCAACAGGTATCGATTGTGAATTAGTTTTTGTGACATCACTGATAGCCTATCATAAAATAACACATTATAAAAAATTGCTTCGAAAGCACACAAGAATATTTATGGCACCTACCAGACTTCCCAGTTTGGATGAGGAGGAGTTGTTTCTGCGTTTCAGCAGACCACATCCCTCCATGCCTGGGGCATCTCTACTGTTTCCATGGATACGCGGTCCACCAGCCCCCTCTGACGAAGAGCGCAGACGCCTTTCCATCCGCATCACCTCGTGATAGGGGCTGACGCTGCTACACAGAGAGGCTGGAGGAAAGAAATAAACAAGCAGAGTCAAAAAAGACCAAGAGACAGAAGGACACATGAACATATTTTCATTACATTTAAAAAAAAGTCTGGTATGAACTCCTAATCATTCAGAATCTTTAAGAACCTTTTTTTAAACCATTAAGCCATATTCTTTTAATCGATTGCTTGTTGGGGAGTGTCACAATTATTAGGCTTGGTTGAGTGTCTAAGAATAAATCAAAACATATTAACACAACATATTAAAAAAAACATAGCTTTGCTTATGTGCATGTCTTCTTACTTCTGCGCTTGTGAACTCACTCAAGAAATTATGGATATTTAAACATGGATATTTGCAATTCTGGTTTTGACTCCATGCGCAATACCATGTCTCCCTGTCTAAGCATTTATTTGAGGCCTAAGCCAGCGCATCCAAAGGAAGTTGGATCCATAGCACACAGGGGTCCTCCTAGCACAGACCTATTTGCAAAAATGAACAGTAAAACAGTAACATGGGGAATGTTACTGTTTTACTGTCCTTTCATCACTGTGGGCTGTACAGTCGCTAGCTCCTCTACCTGAAAGCATAAGTGTAAACCAATATTCCGCTACTTTCCAGCAAGCATGGATTGCATGTCTCAGTGCATATGTGTATCTGTGTGCTCACAATGTTATAATAACCCATTAATACCACGCTAAGCATGTGACAGCAGATGGTGCCACTATTGCGCCAACTTTAGAGCTCACAGCTCTTCTAATATGCTGTAACATGTCAACTATACCTCCGATACTCCCTACAGCAGTGTTTGCACAGAAAAAAATTGTCCTAATTATTCTGTAGAATTTTTTGATTGAATTTTAATGACAGTTACAAGAAAAAGTATGATTTCTGCATAAATTGGTCATAAAGTGTTCTGATCTAAGTCACAGCAATAGAAAAACACAGTCTGCTTAAACTAACACTGCACAAACATTATATGTTTTCATGTTTTTATTAAACATAACATAGAAATATTCACAGTGCAGGGTGGAAAAAGTATGTGAACCCCTCAGCTAATGACTTCTCCAAGAGCTTATTGGAGCCAGGAGTCAGCCAACGTGGAGTCCAATCAATGTGATGAGATTGGATGTGTTGGTTAAAGCTGTCCTGCCCTATAAAAACACTCCAGTTTTGAGCTTACTGTTCTCAGGAAGCATTGTCTGATGTGAACCATGCCTCGCACAAAAGAGCTTTTAAAAGACCTACGATCAAGAATTGCTGACTTGCATCAAGCTGGAAAGGTTCACAAAAGAATCTGTAAAAGCCTTGATGTTCATGTGTCCACAGTAAGACAGACTATCTACAAATGGAGAGAGCTGCTAATCTCCCTGGGCCCAGTCGTCCTGTAAAGATGACTGCAAGAGCACAGCGCAGAATGAGGTGAAGAAGAATCCTAGAGTGTCTAAGAGACTTACAGAAATCTCTGGTACATGCTAACATTTTTGTTGACAAATCTACAATAAGTAAAACATGCCCACTGTGAAACACGGTGGAGGGGGCGTCATGGCATCACCCAAAGCATAGAAGTAAATCAACAACAGAATGGCTTCAACAGAAGAAAAGACGCCTTCTGGAGTCAAAGTCCTGACCTCAGCCCGACTGAGATGCTGTGATATGACCTCAAGAGACGATTTATGCAGAAATCCATGTAATCCCAAAGGGTTCGCATACTTTTTGTTGCAACTTTATTCGCTAGAGACTACCATAAATAAAGCGACATTTCAATATTGGCAATACGCTGAAATCAGACGCGGCAAATAAGCTCTGATTCCTAATTACACCGTTATTTAGCTCTTCTGTTTTCTCTCTATTCCTGAAAGTGTAATAAATATAAAAAATCTGACATGATTTAAACAAGTGTAATGAGCTGCACATTTTGAAAGAAAACTTTTTTTAAAATCATACAGTAGAAGCTAAATAAAATCTGCAATATGTAAGCGGCAGCTAAAGGAGGTAAGGAGAACAGTACAAATCATCATAAGGTTCTGGAAAACATTTCAGTGTGACACATACTATTTCAATCCTGTCAGCCCATAAATGGCAGTGATTTATTAGATGGACGATATTTTCTCAGATTAACAGAGTTACTGCTAGAAGACATGTCAGCTACAACAGTTTCAAATGAATTATGCAGCTGTAAAGTTTCCTGTCCATGTTTAAAATGTTAACTTTTATCAAAACATTGAATTACCAAAGAATCTGTAAACTTTCCAAACTACTCGTGTAATAGGTTGTTGCCACTGAGTGAAAACACGCTGAGTAACAGTGAGCAGAATGATCACACAGGTACAGTCAACACTTCAGTCACTTGCCAGTTTCTCTAGGGCAGTTTCTGAGAGGCTTCGTTAACAAACCCCTGAAGATTTTTAGTCAACAGTCACTTAAACCCTATAAATACATGTTTACTACTTTTGGGAGGTATTAAAAGTAGAATACAGGAGAATAGTGACGAAAATGGTCAAATCATGTTTACAAATCCCTCTAATATTGTTCTGTGGTAGTTTAACACGTCAGTACCCTTGTAGCCCGTGAGATAACATACCTGTCCTCATCACGTAAGAATGTCAAGCAACTGTGACAACCAGCCTAGGTTGTGTCAGCGTGTCTCGGTTGTTACGCAGGACTAACCTCATTCTCTGACTTCCTGACATTGGTGAGTGTTAGCAGCTTTGCATGTAAATCTGCGGTTTACCTGCATGTGGTTTCCTCAAGTAAGATGACCTGGGTTCGTGGCGGCCACAGAAGCTTCCTCTTTCCTGGAACGAGCGCGTGGTTCTTGGTCTCCTTTCTGATTGCTCTGGGTTGGAGTGGCAACCCTCGCTGCGTACCACACCTGCCTCGCTCTCACTCGTGGTCTCCGTGTTGTAACCTGATTTCCTCTCCTCCACCAGCTCCTTCCTTCCCTCTGCTGACACCACTACCCTGGCTTCCTTTCTTTCCTCCTCCCTCTCCTTCCTCTCCTCCACTGATTGTTCCTGCAGAGGTAGGCATGGTACAGCTGTCTCTGGCTCTGAGAGGGAAATGGCAGTCTCACAGTCTGTGTTGTTGGCTGTGCTGGTGTCAGGGAGCAAAGGTTTTTCAGCGATGGACTCGACTGGAGTGAGGAAAACCTAGGAAGAGGGCATTTAATTAAGCATGCGTAACAACAGATTATTTTATGCACCGGCAGCGCATTTCAAACACCAAGCTAACGGTTTGAGCGTTCTAATGGCTGATATTTGTGTCCTCAGGCAGCAAAGGTTGCATGTTTAGACAGCACAGTCGTACAGTATTTACTCAGTGTCACAGTTATGAGCTTTGTTTTTGTTTTCCCTTGTTCCCCGAAATAAACCAAAAGAAGAAATCTACAAGCTCTCAGGTGTACATTGTTCATGCATTCGTTTTTGTAATAGAGGGGCATTTAATGCCTTGTGACACATTTTTATGCACCATTTCACAGACGCAACTCATAAATATTTCTCCTTTATGGTTTCTGTTCACCCAAGGACACCTCTGCCTTTATTATCTAAACCTGAAGCACTAAGCAAATCTTTTCGAATAAATTCCTGTTTGCATGTTGTCTGTACTGAAATGTCCATTATGCTAACCACGGCTGCTGTTAAGCGTCACTGAAGCAAACAGCAGCTGTCACTGGGAAAGAAGCAGGGTGCACCCTAGACAGGTCGCCAGTCCCTCACAGGGTCACACGCATAAGCACTGACAACTGTTCACCAAGGAGAATGTTTTGTTTGCTAAGCAGTACACCATTGTGCCACGCATTACGACAGAACAAATGAAAGCGTTCGATTTAGGAAGGGGCATGATACCTGGCAGGTAGAGGCAGCCGAGCTGCAGTGCTCTGGAGCAGGAGGGTCATCAGGAGGAGCTGTGTCAGGAGGCACAGAGGCAGGTCCAGGAGTTGAACCAGACCCAGGGCTGGGGGTTGGCAGAGCATCCACCTCAGACACAGAATCCTCTGTGATGGGGATGAACTCTGATGGAGTGATGGCTGTGGTTCGGTCCTCTGATATCATTGGAGACTGGAGGGAGCTCTCACAACCCGCACCGAGTAGCTCACCTGGCCACGACCCTGGGGTGAGGCCTCCTGCTCCAGGAGTGATTGTGGTGGAGCTTGGAGGTTCGAGATTGACTTCTGGAGGTCTGTGGTGATCAGAGGTCCGCGAGAAACGGTGATGAGCTGAAAATGATTTTGGCAGCAGTTTCTTCTGGCGTGACGACCGTTTGTTTTTACTGCTGCCACCACTGTAATCATCGAGGAACCCAGAGTCGTCGCCCTCATTGGCCCCTGAGCCGCTGATGCAGTTTATGAACACATTTCGATTGGCTGTAGAAGAGGATCCTTTATCAAAATCCTCAGTCTGAGAGCGGGGGATTTTCTTTTGCTTGTGGCTGCCAAACCCAAACGAGTGCCGCGACTTGGGCCGTCCACCACCATCGCTAAACCCTGTAGACGCTGAAGATGTTATTGTCTGCTGGTTGTTTCCATTTGCGTCGGTCCCCTGTGACAGCGGAGGCGTGAGGTTTAGGTTGATTGGCTGGACGCGTGGCTCACTGTTTCGTTTAGCTGTGAAACTGAGAGACGGAGTGCGGAAAAGGCTTCTGCGTTTTCCGGTACTGCCAGAACTGGAGTTGGTACTGGAAGGCGAAGAGGTGTGGACGCCATTTCCCACTCCGCCTGAGGACGGAGAGGAGGGAAGAGACTCCTGCCTCTTATTGCTGCTGCGGCGGAAGATGGGCAAGCGGGACACAAGGGTGGAACGGCGTGTAGCGGACTCCCCCATTTAGAAGCTGGGGCAGTTGGCCAGTCTGTGGAGCCAAGCAAACAACACTTACTGGTTATGAAAATGATTCAACGTTTAACTTAAATAACACCTTGTCGAGAGCGGTTTCATTAATTGGTGTCACTTTGCTACTTTTATGTATTTTTCTGTTTGTTGCATAAACAGTTTTCAAGCCTGCAATTTCAGTTCTTTGCGCTTTTAATATAACATGCTCTCGAGCATGTTACATTAAAAAGACAACAGACAACACCTTGAAGTGAGAAATCTCACTTTCTTAAGGGATCCTGTTTCCAACACTGACCGAGTCAAAACAACCTGCACACGGTGGCGTCATACGTGAGTAAGACTTCTCTCTTCAGGCATCAGCAAAGCATGTGCAAACATAAACAGCCTTGTTTACCTTGCTGCTACCAGACCATCTCCCTGTGAAATCAGTGTGATGGAAACATTTCAAAACACAACTGCTTCACATTTTATACGGGAAAACATCTAGCTCATTTGTAGGTACAGAGCGGTTACGAACATCGCAAGTAATCTTATCACACAAATGTGAACGCTCACTAAATGTGTCAGTCAACGTCTGAGAAAAGTTACAAGCCTCAATTTTCTGCTCTGTGACTTAGCTGTGGTAAGAATCTACTCTCTCAAAAATGTAACATGTCAGCGTACGAGGTTGTACCTGACGCACAGAAATCTTCACCAAACAGCCTCTTAGTACGGAATCCACGTGCAGGGTTGGGATCTTCTGGTAAATACTCACATTTCCCTCTTTTTTACCTGCAATTATTGAGCCTCACAGCGACTACATGTCCCTCTGTGAGCGCGACTGAAGTGTTTTGTTTTTGGTCTCTGTGTAATAAGCTTACATTAACACTCTTTGCTGAAGTGGCTTATGAGTGTGTCACCTCCTTCAAGGTAAATTTAATCAACTTCTAAATACACAGCGACGCAGTTCCTCTTACATTTCAGGTAACCTCTGACAAATTTTTTTAAATGTTCAAAAAACTATTATCAAAGACAGAAGAGGCCAATAATATTTATAATCATACAATAAACAATAAAATGATGTACGGACTAAGCTACGTGATGTTTTACGCTGAGTCTGTCCTGGATTACATAAAACTATCAGTGTGAGTCGACACGTGCTACAGGTTAGATGTCAAACACATCAGAAACGTTTAGTTTTCACATCACCACACAACCATTTGACCGGGTCACGGCTGTCTGAGCTGGTTCAGTAAGACGAGCTAAACATCCCACAACTAATTAGATAGAGGTTAAAATAGCTTGGCCATGTTATTTATCCCACCCTGCAGTCTGATAAGAAAACCTGTTCATGTGAGGCCTGGTGCGTGGTAAATGTACACATCTACTGCTCAGCCTTTTAAACATGTTAAATGCATTACTCTTGTTCTATCACTCAAACACCGCTTATGAAACGTCACAATAGAAAAGAGAAGTAGTCTGTCTCTGATCTAGGTGCTTCCTCTTCGATCGGGCACTGCAGCAGAAGTGAGACTACCTGTGTTAAAGATGCAAAACCTCTCCTGTCAGTTCCTCTTCCCTTTTCTCAGCACTGCACTAGGGACAGAGCTACAGTTTTGAATAACAAAAAGCAAAAACAGCCCAGCACACGACAGATTTGCTGTGACTCCACTTGAATGTGAACTGCATGAATATTAGCGCGTTTTAAACCACAGATCACATTCTCACTCACTCACTTTTCTACTGCTTAGTCCTTGAAAGGGTCTCGGGCACCTGGGTCACTCCCAGCTATCGGACCACAGGAGCTTCTCGCTGTGCTGCAAGTGGTGTAGCGTTGACCACTACACCCACTTGCTGCTCAGATCACATTTTCAACAAGCAAGCATCATGGGATGATGGGTAAACTACACAACAGGTTAAGGCTTCTGCTTTAATGTAAAGCACGTTGAGCCATTTCACACTGTTACTATGCTGTTGGTTTAGTTTTAATCAGTTTGTTTCAGTGACCTGCAGAACTTGCCTTAGCTAAACAACAGAGACACAGTGTTCAGAACATGAATCCATATTCTCATATCATACACAACAACAAATATACTGGCTTTGCACTTTCTGAACTCAGTATCTGATGGGAGACCTCCCGCCAAGCCCATAATGATCACACCATATGCCAAACAACACCAGTTTAGCATAAAGTGGTCTATTCCTGCACAGCTTTGTAGTTGGCATTGTCTTATCATCGTTTTCTACAGCCTGATAAACCAGAGCTGATATATGGTTCCACACTGCAGTGCTGTTACTTGATTATGTGTCAGTTTTAAACAGTAAAAGGTGTGTACTGGGTGTGAATTACTGGGTGTTTCCTATAAAACTGGTTCTTGGTGGAATCTTTTTCACAACGATAACCACATATTATAAGGAAACCTTAATCTTGTAAACCACATATTATATGGAAGAGGGATTGCACATTGGGAAACTCTGTACCTCACTACTTAGACTGAAAGCTGAAAACAACAGGCTTCCTACATATCATAGTATTCTAAGGTTGCCTTTAACAACTACAACACTGGGCCTCGAACTCATTACGATTAAGTATTTGTTTCAGCCTGGGGGGATACGCTTTGGAAGGTGTGTCGTTCCAAAGAAACAATTAGCAGGCTCCCAAAACAAGATTTTGTTGGATGATTGACATTTCAATAATGTTGCCATACAGTTTGTACTATACAGTATCAACAGATTCAAAGGACACATGCACACAAACCTTCAGGAAAACAAAGGTACTGTGATACACAGATACAAGGATTCACTGAAAAGACACACAGGCTTTTAACTCCACACAGTCATATAGTGTGTTTTCACTTCACAAACAGCCATTATGCCTCAGAAACACATGACAAACATTTTCAAACGACCTGAAGGCTTTGATGAAAACCTCCTCTAGCTAGCTCACACATTTTTATGGTTAAAAGCAGCTAATGTAGTACCAAGTTAGATGTCCAAAGATGGGTGAATGCAATAATAACTAATTAACAAATGTTTTGTGACTAACTGACTAACTTGTCACACATGAAGCATTTCTTTGCATCACTCACTGTCAGTTTAAAGACCATATTTGATGGTAAACAGTGCTGTGGTTGTCTGAAGGAGGCGCTTATCACTACATGTACGGAGGCAGCACTGAGGCTCTGGTGTTTATGGTGTGTCCACGCTCTCAGCCGTCGCTCCTGTTGACGCTGGTATTATCAGTCTGAACATTTATCTGATGATGTGGGCAAACGGGCTGACAAAACGTGAACGGCCCCCAGAAGCACAGATGGTGAATGTATGGTCTGTCCAGACATTATTAGATTGGACAGACTAGTTTGCATCCAGGCACATTACATGCTATTCGTTTTAATGGGACAGGTTTCTGCTCCTTCCATGAACAGTGCTGTTATTACTGATTGATCCACGTTTAGCTACGTGTTTAGCGGCATCGGCATCACAACAGTGGGGCCTTAGCTCCTTTAGCATGTTCGCTGCTGTCTCCTACTCCATCTCCTCCTCATGTTGGACCGCGTTAGGTGGGAGATGCTGGCGGCCAGCAGCAGCAGACCAGCGGGCGCCTCCACAGCGCCGCAAGTCCCGCAGCCCGTCCGCGCTAGCCGGCTGTCAGCGCACTGTCGCAGGCGCTTACGCCGACATCACAGCCGTGAAACGCGGCGTATCGTTTTCGCGGAGACGCAAAGGTCACCGGTGCGCAGGTGAAGCCCAGCCCCCGGCTAGCACACCGGCTAGCCGCACACACGAACGCTCGCCGTTAACGCACGTTACCTTCGGAGGTAGCAGCGTCTCTACCGAGGCCGCTCGGCGGAGAAACAGCCGATGATCCCTCCGCTTCGGGTCGCCGTAACCGACAGGAGGCCACCGGTGGCAGCACAATGACACTGAAACCGCACTGAGGCAGCACCTTGCGTGGCACTGACGCCAGTACTACACCTCACTGACGCGGAGGCTCCTCTCCGCCGTCGTCTCTTCCGCGTTGGACGACAGGCCGCGAGCGTGACGTCGTCTTCCTGCTCCTCCTCGCGCGCAGCTTAACGCTGCAGCAGCAGGTGGATGCAGGGATGCGGATCTCGGTCTGACTCCAGATGCCATCACTGACCTGAGCCAGTGAAAATACAGTAAATAAAATAAATGGACGATATGTTACTCTCGTTTTACCCTTGTAATAAAATGTGTTTAAATGCTCATGTATTACTAATCATGTATGACTCTTTACAGACATCTAGTCATGTTTATATTCATTTAATGGCCTATTTATTTCCCTTCCCGTGTTTTGTTTTTTGAAACGCGTGAAGGATTTGTTTAGGTTTCTGTGTGTCAGACTGACTCCATGTCTGTAATATCAGGGATCCTAATTCAAGAATAGATGAAACATGATGTTACACGTGACGTAGTGAGTGTGATATCTGCCAAAGGACATTTAGTGTTAACAAGCTGCCCTGATGTTTTCAAATATGTTGAAGTAGCTCTACAGCTGCAAATATTAATAACGCAAAATAGACGTAACACACTAGTTTTATTTAATGAAATCCCCACAGAGCAAGTTAAAAGATGAAGCATCAACAGAAATCAGAGCCAAGAACATCTTTACATACTATACAAACAGAAAACCAACACCTCCACACCACATCCAAAAACAGAAGGGACATATTCACTGTCACATTTGTGTTATTAAGGAAAAAAAAACGTTTCCAAAGCCACCGATTACTACCAGAAACCAAACTATTAACTATCAACAGTGCAAATTCTTGCCGACTACACGTTCCTTTCTACAGCATTGTCCATAATATTGCACACACACACACATTTATGATTATACACACCTGCAAACAGCTGCTCACATGCTACAGGTCTTAAAGTGCCAGCTTGGTATTAGATTGACAGCCAGCATGAAAATATTTGGTTCTATATATATGTTACTGAAAGCAGAGAAGATTTTAAGCATTTTATCAGATGTCTTTAGCTACACACAACATTCAGCAGTTTGTTCTGTAAGTTACATGGATACATTCTGTAATGGAAACAAAAGCGAGCAGCTGCTCTCCATTACATTCTGTAATGTGTAAAACACGTGTGCTCTGCCGATTCACAAATTAAATTCATGTTTGAAAGATATTCAACACTGAGCTTTAAAATGCAGGTATCGGGTCAGGTTGGTGAGGAATGATTCATGTACATTGTCACAAAATCTAACAGTTTAAAGATGGGAAAGGTTTGTGCTAAAGGTAGGTACAGTTCAATAATCTGTGGATTAGGTAGAAATGACTCAAAACCCAACATCACAAAAAGCAGGAAGAAAAGGTTGAAGAACACTCCCTCGACACAGGCAGCTGAACAGCTCCCTACAATTATCTGTTCACGGTCTACAAGCAAACAACTAATACCACTTATGACAGACTTTATTTCAGTGAAAATAATCAATATGTACATAAAAGTCAAACCAAACATTATGCGACATCAGGTCATTATTTGACATTAAAAGAGAAGGCAGACGTATTAAACCGACTGTGGCTGTTATGAACAAAGCTGCAACGCAAAAACAACTTGTTTAAGAGAGGACAGGTACAGTAGTTAAGGTTTTCCAGGTCAGATGATAGAGGTAGGAAGCACTGAGCCCCAGCCAGGCCCAGAAACCTGAGAAAACGCATTACCCCAACCCGCCAGAAACCAAAACACACACACAACTACAAACAAGCCTTTGTGCAGGCACATACATAGTGTAGGTCTATAAAAACGAAGTGTGGTTGCTCAGTGAACAGTCTCCCATGTGCTCGAAGATGGATTCAATCAAAGCCAATCAGCTACTTAGCGGACTGATAGCCAAACGCATCAGCGACACAATGCTACACGTGCGTAAACGGCGGTTTCCACAGTGCGGGTACCAAACAGCGTTGTGTGATAGCACTTCGGATGAACCTGAACGGCTGCCGTTGTTTCAGAAGGCTGCGAGGCCACAAAGTGGTGTGTTGCACATAACGAAGCACCAGAAACCAACAAGCTTTGGCTATTAGTGATTTTGCATCTGTGATGTTGACAACAAGCAGTGTCGCGTAGCTGTTGGTTGTACGTTTTATTATAATGGCGAGAATCACATTCAGCTCTGTGCAACAGACGCAAGCGTACAAACAGCGAGAGGCTTTAAAAACCCACGTAGCTAAAGGATTTATCTGCAGGTCAGTGAAGGTGAAAGAAACAGTCTGTGATTAATCAACGTGTTCACCGTATGTCCAATATCTCAAGTGAAGGAGCAAACTAGGTAGTGATCAAAATGTGTTTGTTTTTTTTAATTAGGTGCAAGGCGTCATTCATTATATTGTGCAAAAGTAGCTGAACAAAACTGTGGCAAATAGGAAAAGTAGTGTTTTCTGTAATAAAGTCAAAAGTAAACAATGAGTCCATTAACCGTTATAACAGTGTTTTTAACCAAACTATAACCTACATTAAAACCCTCACACAGTATTTAAGATAATTATTTCTGTAATGCTTGAGCATGTCAACATTTGCTTGTTAGAGCTAACTAAGTGACTCATTTTTTAATAAAAGAAAAAAAAAAAAAAAAAAAAGGCACGAAGGCGCTATCTTTAAAGTAGCTACAAGGCTCCCTCAGGTCCACTAAGAGTACATCTAAACCACTGCTGCTACATTTAGACAAAATTACAGAAAAAAGCCCAGTGAAAAAAAAAAAAACACCAATAATTAGAATTATTACACTGAAAAATAAATAACTTGGAGAAAAAGTCTGAGCATCCGCTTAGAGACGTTTCCTGTTAAAACAAAGATTTAAAGTGGCTGCAGACCAACGTCACTGCCTCCACATTAACAGTTAAAACCAAATAAAGTTAACAGAGACTTTGGTATGTAAACCAAACCTTTCACATGTAAACCAACCTCAACGTCTCGCGTTGTGCGACACTGATTAATGTGTGGGTCATACATTATACATGCGCTTCCGAGAACACGCCAAGATGTAAATATTTAGGCCATAATGCATAAACGCACTCCATCCCTCCTCAGAAGGTCAGTCTCTTAGCAGTGATGAAGTCCTCCAGCTGAACCTTGCCGCTACCCATGAGGCCGAAGGCAGGATACATCGTTCCCGAGCAGTCCACCTGCCTCTCGTAAAGGCACCTCATGGTGTCGGCATCGTAAAAATACACCCGGCACGCGTCATAATCGAGGCATACGCCCAGACGCTGGGGCATGGGAAGCACGCGATTCCCAGGGTCACCGGCAGATCCGCTGGCTGTGGAAACCGAGGAGGAGGAAGACTTGGGGATGAAAAGCTTGCCCATGCCCATGGTGAGGAGGGTGAAGGGCTGGGAGACCTCGTAGCACGCGTCCTCGCTGCCACTGTCATGCCCACTGTCGTGGTCATACCTAGTGAAACGGAATGTAAATAGGAATGTGATAATCTGACATAATTCATTTCTAAGCATGTAAATACTGACATAATTCATTTCTAAGCATGTAAATACTGCATTAAGGTTTACAATCAGTTGTACACAATTAAACTGTATATTCTCTTTAGAGGAACCATGAACGGAACCCAATGATTGAACCGTGGCTTGATCGAACGACTGGCTGACAGCAGCCTGGTGTAGTGCGCTTTATGTGATTAGCATGGAAATGAAATATATTTACATTTGCACTTTACATGCTTTTACATGAGCTGATCCAGTGAGAATGGCAGGCTTTGTCTGAGAGAAAGCTCTTTATGGGTTTACGCTGGTCCTCTTGCATCACAGGATTAGGTACAACTCAAAACCTTGCAGTACACAGACCGTTGTCTGTTGCATGTCATGTTTCAAAACCATAAAAGTCAAAAAGGTACAACTTGATTTCACCTCATCTGTGCCTATCGTACTACGAAGCGTTGAACCTACCTTGGGCTGCTGGTACCTCTGGGATTGTGGAACCATTCGAGTAGCTTTGAGTCAGAAGCCACACCAACTTTAACCATGTAGGAGTATGGCTCCACCTTAAAGGCCCAATAGAATCTGCAAAACAGTATTTCCATACTTTGAGTGGAAAATGACGTCACATTTTGTCCTTCAGGATCCATTTTCTGATGTGGACAACAGAGATGAATAAAGACTCCATATAGAGATTGATAAAATCCATCACTTCTGTGCGGAAGCTGACAAAGAAACAATCTAATAATCCTGGGTTAAAAAAAACAAAAAAAAAAACTGAAGGTCCACCTCTTCCAAATGTTGAAAATTGTATATTCCGACACCATGAAATATTGAGCCATCCAATGAACAGATGCCACCGCATTTCCGCATCGAAATCTGATCCACATTTTTACAAAACCGAACACTACGAGCTGCTAGACAACGATATAGATTGAGATTTTGACGTACCTTCCCTGAGAAATGCCCGTGTCCCCGATAATGTAGTCCAGTCCAATGTAGCTGCCTGTCTGCACGCGGTCCGCTGCAAGGAGGAAGGCCATGCCAGCAACACTCTCCACTGTGTCCCGCCGCTTGTTCAGAAGGAGTCGCTCTGTACTGAAGCCACACTTGTCACTAAATAGGAAACCAAAGGCTGTACATGGGGACAAGCATGAGACAAATGGGTGAGAATGCAGAGGGAAAAAAAAGAAAAAAAAAAAGAAAAAGCTAACTGTAGGCCTGACACCTGCAGACAGTGTCATTTGTGGAGGCTGGCACATGGGGGCGCTAGAACACAGTAAACGGAGACCTACTTGATATTGTACCATGAAGAACCGTAACAATCATATTTCTTGATTCTATAAATATTTTACAGGTCACAATTACCAAAATGCTGAATACATAAAGGATGACATGATTTGCCTGTTCTTTCAACCATCCCATGAAAGCAGAGTCAAGCAGGACATGGTAATGGTAGCACATAAGATGACAACGCAGCCGTCTGATAGGATGAGGTAAGGACACATTAATGACATCGTGTCAAGCCAGACTGGAGGCCAGAAATGACAAACACCATGTTAGAAAGTTGGGCTAAACTGCCATCCACTCAGTCACACAACCAAAATGGGGAAGAAGTGATTTTGACGTAGGCGTCTGTCAGAGCAAGAAAATGGATTCTAATACATTTTGTGACAACCCAAACAGACTAATCACACGTGTCAACGGAGCAGTGACCCCACAGAGGTTTGGTCTCCACAGACCAAAAAGGAAGACGAGCCTTCAATGCTTCCCACAGTTAAAAGGTGCTAAAAGGTGCTTGATCATGAAGAAAAGATGACAAAGATGCTTCGGGTTTACATCTTTCAAAACGTCAACATAGTCATATGTCTATATTGGACCAGAGCTTTTGGAGCACATAAAATATTCTAGCTCTCAGATACAAAGATATTAAGTATCCTTGTTGGGAGACCACGGTTATTTTATATGAAAAAGAATGCAACTTGCATAAAGAGGGTAAGACTTGCCGTGGAATAACAAGCCATGTTAAAGGCTGTCAGCCTGAAGGTTCACACTGTTGATTAAAAATTATCTTTGCGCTTAAAATGACAACAGCACATCAGCGAGCAGGCTTCTTTTCCAAGCAGACATGCTCTACATCGCTCTCCACCCCCACACACTCAGACAAAAGCTACGTTGGCTTCAGACATCAAAAAGGAAACAGCATCACCACGGCAACACACTGCAAACACTCCTGTGCTTCATCCCGCATGTTACAAAAGAACTCAAATGTGGAAAAAAAAAACGAAGTATGTGTCATCTGATAATCTCCCTAAAACCGAGACCAGACGGGCTCTGAGAAGTGAAGGGGACAGAAGCTCAGCTGCCGCCTTGGCCAAAAGAGGCCCAGTGACAGGCTGGTTCTACAGGAGCTCAACATTTGGTAAACTAATTAATACACTTGGCACCAACAACAATCACACAGCTTTTATTGACTGAGCTGAAATAATTATTGTAATTATTGAGTTGGAGACCGTTTGCACCCCTTTCCAAAAACACTTCAAATTGCCTCAACACTAACCTTAATTTTTTTCTGCATTTGTGTCCAACTAAAGAACAACCTAAGAACAAACTCCCCGCCATGAGGTCTCACAAGGAATTAAAACCTGAAACGTCGCGGCACTCCGCCTTACCGGGTGCAGGTGGTGTGTGGAAGGTGACCTCGGGGCTGTAGGGGCTGAACATGGAGTTCCTGCAGCTCCGGACTCTGAAGGAGTACAGGCTGTCGGGATCCAGATCAAACACCACAGTGCTGGGGCCATACACCTTGTCTGTAGCCCTCCAGACACCGCTGTCCTCATCATCCTCCTGGGACGGGGACTGGCCCGGGCCTCCAAGTCTGGAGGGAAGCAGAGGGGTTTTTACTTTTACTCATAGCTTGTATGCGGAGCTCCGTGCCGTTCTTTTGTACACCTGCTCCCACCTGCGGTACTCAAGCACGTAGTGATCTGTAGGTAGGTGATCGTCTGACAGTCTCCAGCAGATGGAAGCCTCGTTGTAGACTCTGCTATTGGACAGGTCAATCAGCGGAGGATCTGGGACTGAAGAGGAAAACGGAATTGTAAATAATTAAAGGAGAAAAGCTGGGAAGACTTAGCAAATCTGATCCAAATACACCTTGTGATGATATGACAACCTCTGCCGCAAATACACAGACCTTTGGCTGAAACCAAAGTTTATTTAGCTCTAACACTGAGCATTGTAACATTTAGCTCAATTATGCAAAGATTAGATTAGTCAGGATCAGGACTATCCACTTGGGACGGTCTAGAACAATGGCGCCTGTTAAGAGGTTTTCATACAGACTCTCAGCACTTTGGAAAGGAAATGCACTTTGGAAAGCACGTCCACCATCAACACCATCACCCTTTCTTCTATTCCACTCTCTCATCACGCAGCTTTACTCTGCAGGTGGTTTTAAGGATCCCCTAGAATGCATCAACCTGTCTGACCACACTGTCAATCTCCCTTCTCAGCTGCACACGCGTCGTAATTATCCTCCTACGTTCTCATTCACGGTTCTCAGCCTAAAGCTAATTTTTCCTCCAGAAATAGAATCTGTTCTCTCGGTCCATGTAGGTCACCGTCTTGCTCTCCAAGATCACGGCACGCTTCCACTCCCTTCCATCGCTCTCCCTGTGAGAATACGCCCGCTATTTTCCGCTCTCCTAGTTCTCAATTCTTCTTACTTTGTCCCTCTTGACGGCTCCTCACCCTACTACTCTCTAAAGCTCTTGTTCTCTGCGAGCGGCTTTGCTGAGGGTCAACGCTGCTGAGATTTGTGATCCTCCAAAGTCAGCTGGCAATCCTCAGTCTCCAAAGTCCCTTTCCTAGTCACAGCTCTCCCTCGGGAGCTTGTGTCCTAGACTGAGCCACACTGTTCACATGAACCCTGTAAAAACAGAATTACACCAACACTCAGGCAAGCAAGAAAAATACTGTGACGTTGCTTTGAACGCTTTCAAAACACCTGGACAAATAACGGAACCCAAAACCATGCACTGCTGAAGAGTTTACTGGCCTCTATTCAAAGACGCTGCAGTGGTTCAATGATTCAATTAAATGACTGTAGTACAGCTATAACATGTCTGAGGAGCTCAGACTAACTTAACTCCCACAGGCCACTTAGATTAAAGACACGCATCATGATGACAACCAAAAGCTGCTGCATGCAACACTTTCCTTAAACAGAGGAGGCAGGAATCTCTTCCGTCGCATTTTAAACAAATCTAATTTTCTCCACTAGAATCCATCTCTCTATACTGGAGATTTGGTGATGGCCTATGGGTTAGAGAAGCCACGTCATTAAACACACTGCAAATATACAAATCTTACCTATTATATGTAGCTGTTGTAATAACTGAATTTCCCCAACATGGGATGAATAAAGGTTTATCTTATTACTGGAAGGGGGACATGGGAAGCAGAGTGTGCCCCCCCCCCCAGGAAGGCTGCTGTGGTTCCTTTGAAGAAGACCCTTAACACCGACCCAGTTGCTCACTGACCTCGGGTCAGATGGTTGTGATCATGGTGTACATTAAAAGCTCTGGTACATACAGAGAAAATACTGGTTCACTCAAGGAACCAAGATGAAGCCTCTCACATTAATCCCATGTCGCTGATTTTATACAAACTGGGATGAAACCACAGCCGCAATCTAATGTCTCCCAGCTTAGTCTGTCAATAAAAGCATCTAACAGGACAAAGACTCTACCGAGACACTGCAGCTTTTATTCTCTTAACTGCATTTTCATATTGCTGAAGTCAGCTGCCATTAAGAGCTTGAGCATATCCTTCGCATTCACACCGACCAGTTTGTCATTTTTGAAGGACGCTGCTCTCAGGACAGCCCTAAACACCCATCAGCTGTCATCGACTAACCAAGTCTGAAGGACTTGTCGCAACTTACTGTCACTATCTGCAACACTGACACTCGATACTGCTCTCGCTCCAGTCGCTGACACACACAAGGCCCTCAGGTGCCACACGGAGGCAACTGAAGCGAGCCTCACCCAGACGGCCAACCCTCACATCTTTATATCTGACCCAGTTGTTAGGCAGTACATTGAGAACAATAAAGAATGTAGCCATTAAACACAAGTGTCCATCAAAGCCTCATGTCTGTAAAAGAAAGAGGATTTAAAGCAGCATTAAATAATGATCATCGCCGCCACAGCAGCCTTTGGTCCATGGGAAACATCTACCTGAGCAGACGCTTACAGTAAAACCTTTGAAAACCAGCAGACCAGAAGAAAACTTCACAGGGCAGTATAATCTACTTGGGGTGGGGCCAGGATTAAATGTGTTTATATAATTTAGCTTCACACAGATGACCTCTGACATTTTACTACAGCACAGTTCACAGCGCTGAGCATGTGGTGGACTGGAGAAGACAAACCACCTACTGCAGCCAGTTTGTCATGGTTTACAGGATGAACAACCATGGTCTGTGTTTTCAGGGATGAATAGAAGAATTAATGTCAGCCTGTCTCCCTGCTATGGAACCGCGTCTTCTTCCAGTCGAATACTGGGATTAAAAAGCAAACTAGCTCAATTGAAATTGAACCTACCTCCACCAAAGCACATCTCTTTGATCAGAGTTTCTTCTCTAGATGTGTCCAGCACAAACTCATCGAAGCAGGGGTCAGCAGCAGGGTGGAAGGTGCGCAGGGACTCTGTGGCCTTCTGGATCCTGAAAACATACCAAGCAGAGTCAGCCAGTTAACGTCTGCATCCTACAACTTCATTTAAATGGATTTGAATATTTATTATACTGTATTTATTGGAGTAGTGGGATCTTTAAAGCAGCTGTCTCTATATTTTTGCTGTGTTTTATACTCAAACTTAACCCAAATCCCTGCGCACACACAGAACACTGAGCAGGAGCCAGTATCATGCTGTTAAGAGTGAAAAGGCTCCCTGATTAGTCAAAGCTGCTAATGGAGATCAATTAGTGGGCTTAGAGAGCCGGTACTGCAGTCCACCATGCAGCCTGGACGCTGGGGCACGAGGAGTCTTCCCTTATTTCATGGGCTTGTCCTTGAGCTCGGTAACCTCTCTACACGTGACACACAGACGGATGCTCGCAAAACTAAGCAGCAGACCAAACTCCGCTGATGACGGCCACTGGGAATCAGGGAGGCGTCGCAGCGGAAATCAGCCTGTACGAGCACGTTTCCTTTCATAGGCCTAATTATTAATGTGTGTGTTTACCATCAGGATTTAAGTGTAAACAACCATCAGCTTCCCCTTACTGGGAACTGGAGCGTGTTGAAATGCTCAACCATGAAATATATATATGTAATATGCGTGTCATGCTGTTTACGGCTTGTTTACACTCGTTACATGGATAAAAACCATTATTATACCAATGTAGATGAGCTGTACCTGACATGCAGCTGCTTGGCAGTCTGTACAAAGCAGGACTGGTCCGTCTCTTTCAGAACCTCTTGAGCGTAGCCCACTAGGCCACTGTTCTCCAGCATGCCTTGGTATTCCTCCACCTACAGTACAACATAAATGGGTTTTGGATTATCTCAGATATACTGTAGGAAAGTATGTGAAGGATAATCAACACAAATTTAATTCAGCCCCTATTTTATACCTGGCCCTTGAGCTGGTCCAGGCGCCGGTTCCGAGACTGTTCGATGGACCTCAGCATCTCAGACTTTCTCTCCTGCAGGGTCTCAAACAAGCGCTCGAAGTGCTCGTTGGCTCGTCGCTCTGCCAGCTGGCCATTTTCCTACAGGACAAGCAAATGCAGTTATTCATGGGCACACAGTAACTGATGAATCATTGCATGGAATAGACCGTTTGTCATTTCTATACCAATGGAAAAGACAAAGATTTATGGACCAATACAGGAAACGGCGACAGTCAGACGATATTCAATACATCCATTAAGACAAACACTTCCTTTGTTGGATACTTTTTAGAGAAACACAAAGAGAGAGCGGCCTGAACATGAGGTCAGTCTCCATGTCACAGACAACAGCCTTGTAATGCTTTGCTGTAAACGGCGTTCAGTGTGAAAAAGGAACACGCCTGGAAGCTGAAACTTAAACATGCAAATCCAGTGTTTCCCTGTTTGTGTGGTTTGCATACTGTTTGTTTTGTGACCTTCCTTATTCACACACAGGCGATATGCAATTGTTCCTCAACCCAACAGACTGGTTTCAAAAAAGCTATACCAATATTTATTTTATAGAATAAAGTTGAACTAACTCAGCTGAAGTGTATTTATTCAGTGTGGCAACGATTTTAATAGATATGAGGACCCACCTTAAAAATTTAAATAAGACAGAAATATTTATAAGATGGTACGGAACTGGCTTAAAGAAACCCTAGGTCCAGTCATGTTGTCAACAGGAAGTGCAGTTTCATCAAGAATAAAACACAAAAAGAGGAAAGATGGTAGCAGCATGAGTCAGCTCTCACCTCAGTCTGACTGATGAGCTGTTCCAGCTCAGTAATCTGAGTCCTGACCTGGTCCTCTTTGCTGATGAGGTAATGGATACTCTTGGCCAGCTTCTCCTGCAGAGAGAACAGCACATCAGCATTTAGAGTGGGCTTCAAGACGTCTCAAACTCTGGAGCACTGGGGCTCTCCCGTTGGAGAGAGGCTGATTGTGAGTTTCTGCACATCTGACACATCAGATAAATTTGAAGATCCAATGTCCACAAATTCATGGGGAACAAATGGTCCCATTAAATATTAAATATTAAGCAGCAGTGTTTTGTCAGTGCGGACGGGCAGATTGAGTTTCACTCAGATTCTGCCTGGACTTGCTGAATCACCCATAAGACAACTAAGATGGAGTCTTCATAGCAACAAGATTAAATTGCTTTCCATCCACTTGGCTTAGAAGCCGTTGTGTTAGAGGATTTGTGCTCTTTTGTGTCGCCCAGTGTTGTTACAGCAACCACAAACTCCATGAACACCGTCTCCTGACACTTTTGTATGTGCACAGACCAAACCAAACACGGACTGAAATTAATTCTACTGAGTAGCAAAAATCTGAGGACCGCACAGGAAGCCAATTAGTTTTAACCCAGTTAGGCAGCCTGGGTTACAGTTTCCAAGCAAAGAGCTCGATATCAGTGGCCGGGGACGAGCCAGCACAGGTTCAGGGCAGGCATTAATATTACAGCGAGAGACGAGAGATTCATGGACCAGTCAGGAACAAAACATGCTCTTAAAGTTCTTTTGTACCATAGTTTAGCGACGATCCAGCACTAATACCTTAGGAGGATATCACTCTAGGTTATTAAAACACGCGTTGTAAAAAACATTAAACATTGGCACTTGGCTGAACATCTACAAATTAATCCCTATTCTAATTAAAACATGACAATGTATTTGAAGGTTTAGCAATGGATGCTACAAAGTCTGGTGTATTTAAGTTTAAAACCTAACAGGCAAAAGTCAGCGTGAACTGTTTCAGGGCCATGATCGTTGTCAACGCTCCTCTGCATCAGCGTTGCATTCAAGCTCCGTTTTAACCCCGTTATCATAAACCCAATTAGTCGTCAGATAACAACACGGGGGCCGGTGTAGTTTACGGTACCTTGAGGATCTTGTAGGCACTGCTCATGGAAGTGACTTTGTGGTTGGCATGGGACCCTCCCAGCTTGCAGAGGTGACACACGGGTCGTCTGCAGACCTCACAGTACATGTTCACCTTCTCCATTTCATGCTCCGGACACATGAGCACCTGCGATGGGACAGGTTACAGTAAATAACTGGTGCACAGAACTGCAGCAGAGTGGTCAACATTAGCTAAAGAGGAACAAGGCAGTCAGCTCTCTGAGCCATTTCCTGAGGAGACTGAAAATAGAAGTTCAATCAGCACTTTTTACTGCCAAGATCCCCGTCAGAAGGAGCGAAAGACACTAGATGCACGAACACAATGGAATGAGCAACGCACGATAGGGCCGGTTATTAAAAACAAAAAACTGACAATTCAACAGGATTTACATGCAAACACATTCCCATCAAGTCACCTGTTAAGACGGAGAAAAGCTGAAACGACATGTTTATCTGACCTGTGACAGCTTTTTACAAGATATTGTCCTTAGGGCAAGTAAATGAAGAAATGGGAAATGGCAGTTAGAAACAGAAAGCGAGGAGCCGCAGGGATACTTGCCTTGGGCCTGAAGTTAGTTGTGGGGCCCACATATTCGTGCTGAGCTTTGGGCGTCCCCCAGGGGTGGTGCAGCTTGAAGCACTCATTGCAGTAGCTGGCCTTGCAGTCCATGCAGCTCTTTGTGGCCTCCTGCTGCGGAGGCTTACAGATGTTGCACATGATCGCGATAGCTGCCCGGGCAGCCTGGCGGTAGCGCTCGACGATGCTTTCCAGAGTGAAGTTGCGAAACAACATGCTGATGCCGCGCTCGCCGAGGTCTATGTCGTGCTGGCAGCCGGGGCACGGGATGGTGGTGACCCGGGGGGTCACAGAGCCTCTGCGCCAGCCCGGGGAAGAGATGGAGCCTAGGGGCGAGGAGAGGAGGTCGAGTGAGGACGGAGCACCTGCAGTTCACAGCCTCGGGTCACCCAGGTTACAATCTTGCCTGAGGCTCTCGACATGTGAACAGCAGTGTTCTTTGAATCACACTGAAGGAACCGTTTGGTAGAGAATCAAATAGGAGCCGCCATAAGCGTGAATGCCCACTTGTGTTCAGATTCTGGGCAGAGTTTCAAAAAATAAAATAAATGCAGCATTACATCACTGGCATCGACTGGCCAAGTATGACTTTTAACACAAAAATTCTTTGACGGCCCGTGTGGACTCATAGGGCCTTCACACACACAGGGCCTCAGTCTGTCTCTCTTCCCGGTTTCCTCTCACAGTGACGACCACCCAGTAGAGATGTGGATGAACGGAGCAAAACACAAGCAATGCACGAGAAGCCGTCACACAGGAGAACAAGCCCAGGAAGAGAGACAACGCAAGAATCCTGGGACGACTGGAGTAATGACACAGGACAGTCATGGGAAAGACAGCATCCTTGGAGCTTATAGGGGAGGCACAGGTATTATGAAGCATCCACTTCCCACTGCAAGTCAAAGTTTACAGGTCTAATAAAGTGCTTACAATGACCTGGACAGATGGAAGAACTACCGTCCTAAAACAGCCCAGAACAGAAAAACATGACCATGATACTAAAAGCAAGCAATGCTCCAGAATTAGTGTCAAATGGAACTTAACCAAAATAAATAAATACAAAATTTTGCAACTAATAAATATGACGTCCAGTTCAATGCACACTTATATTCACATGACAAAGCTCTCATTAAAGCAGAGCTGCTTCAGAGAGTTTATCAGAATGCTGGGCTTGTTATTGATGGCACAGCATCATAACAAGGCAGAAACACACCAACATGAGGTGGAAACACAAGGTCGCATCACAGACGCAAGCAGGGGTCCGTACAACACGGTCACCACACTTAAAGCCAGCAAAACCGAAGTCAACAAAAAACACATATCTAAAACGGTGCATCACGTTTTTGGGGGACAGGGGAAGCGAGGAGTGCTGGATTTATCTCAGTTTGCAAGCCAGAGTGTCCGCTGCGTTTCCGGGGACCTGCAAATTAAATCAAACACTCCTCAGGTCAGCAAAACAGGGAACAAACCATTTTCAGAACAGCACGTTGCAAAGAGAAGGTGCAGCTGAGGGAGAAGCAGTGACAGAGCAGAAAACACACACAGTACGCCACGTGTAGCCATGTGAGCGAGTGATGCGAGGGAGGACTGACAGTGCAGGGACAGTTCCTCCACGGAGGTAAGCTCTGATCCGACTGAACCGCTGAGCTGGGTTTGCCACAGGTTATTCAGCCGTTCTGCTTGAACTATTACAACAAGGGGGATTTAACACTGTGGTGCACGGATCTAAAGAAAAGGCCAGACTAAAGGAGAAACGTTCTGGTTCGGCCACGCGAGAGAGCAGAATCAACGTCATGTTGGGAAACTGGTCAGGAAAGCAGGTCTGAGCCACGTCAGCGGGCTGGAATAATTAGTGGTGGACTGAGACGGGTCTGTTCTCAGGTCCCGTTTCTTAGACCCTGCTAAACCCTGAACGTACAGACGTCAGAATCACATAGTAGGTTTGTGTTTGGCTCAGTAACAGACATGCAGTTTTAAAGCTCAGTGTGAAGCTTAACTGGCCACCGTGTTTTACGTAATTAATGTAAAGCGAAGCTACAGACATCAGGGGGTCAGGCACTCGCATTCCTGTCCCAGTTCAACTCCTGGGAAACACCCTCCTTTTAAAAGTCACAGTCCATTCCCCAACTTCTTTTGTCCTGGCTTCGATCGGTTTTACGCCTCTGCTTAAACAATTTACATTAGTTTTAATTTGTTTGCACACAAAAACATTTATACAGTTGAGAATAACCTGAAGTAGTTCTTGGACATGGATTTAAACCAGAGACCAGTTTATGCATGAGGCTTACAGGTTATAATTTCTAGTACCACTAATGTTTAGTTATTAAATGCATTACGTGAGGTAAATCTCATGCCAAATGTGTTTGATCCTCAGTGTTGTGAGCTTGTTTGGTCGTGGTGGCAGGGCCAGTGCAGACGCAGAAGAGAAAAGGTAGAACCAAACTAGGGTTTCACAGAGGTTCTAGTAACTGTACTCACTACTATAGCTACTCAAAACACGGAGCCCGCGTCTACCTCGATTTCCAAACGACCATCGAACCGAGGCTGCAAGCAATGAACAGAGAGGTGAGGTGAGACCAACAAGAAAAATGCCAGTTAACAATGTGTAAACATCGTGAAACTGAAGAAACAAAGCAAAACCATAAAGTTTAGAGTGAAACAAAACATGGTGCACGAACAGTATGTAAAATCACTGAACAATCAACTCTTGACTGGTGCACTTCACACATTTTAGCACCAAAGTGATGCCTAGATGGTGAATTAAACGATAAGCGAAGAACAACCAGAAACCTGTTACATTCAAAGTCAGGTTCACCATTTCTCAAGGTGTGAGGTTCGTGTGATACCAAAAAAATTTAATTAAAATTAATTAAATGCACGAGTCAAGAGTTGAATAAATGCCTCATGCAGTGTGTGGACCAGTGTGACAGCAGGATGAAGTTCAGCAGCATCACTGGTGAGGTTTTTGCCCGAGCACAGCGAGGTTCGTCCAAGCTGATAAATTTAGCCTTAAAGCTTTTCTCCCTTCACCTAATCCCTCACAGGCAGGTTGGAGGCAGAACCACTCTGTGGGGCTGTTCAGAGGTAATTTACTCTGAACAGCAGGGTCTAAACATCAACCCTGAGAATGTGAGTTTTGTAACACGCTGATTAAATGCACTCAACGCTGCACCAAATAATCCCAAGACAATTCCCCTAGTAATGACCTGTTAGTGGAGTTCGATTGGACAAATCAATTAAAACTGATTTTTTAGTACATCTAACCGACGTGGGTCGGTTAGATGTACTAAATGTGAGCTATGTGAGAAGACAGGAATGATCCGGACAGACGTCAACCAGCACAGACTGGGTTTCTGCAGGGTGCGAAGCCTGTTTACACAACAGCCGCATTTGATCATTTCCTGCGTCAACAGCTGACGTTCTGCCGGCGGAGAATGAGCTCATTCGGGTTGAAGAGGGGAGACTGAACGAGAGACGAGGCTCCGAAAAGCTGTTCACGTCCCTTCACCCTGACGAGTCGTTCAGCTCTGAGGTCGTTTCTCCGTTTTCTACCTAATGTTTTTAGCGCTCAACTCAGAACCTGCTTGCAATATGAATTTGGTACTCGGCTCACCAACATGCATAAGAATTGACCAACAAAATTCATTCAGCGTCTTCAAGCATAAATGTTTGTTATAAAAGTATGGCAGGAAGGACCCGGTGTTTTGCACACATCTAATTGAACTGATTAGTTTGTGTTTTATGTTAAGCTATCTTGATCTAGTCATGTGATTTCATCATGCGTCATGACGCAAGCGATTTAAATATCCAATGAATACTCTGTATATACACTTGTGTCCTTATGTGTCATTTTCCCACGACATACTGAACGTCTGATTGCACTTTAAACTCCGAGTCGGACACAGATCTGGACTCGTCGTGAAGCCTGGAGTACTAATGAGACGGCGTCTTTGCGGACCCGGAGCCGTTTAAGGGCTGGACGCCGACCTGCAACAGTGATCCAACTAAAGGAGAAATGTTCAGCGTGCTTTCAGAGTTTAAACTGCCCTAAAGGAGCTTATGGATGGGGTTTTGTTCACTCGTGCACACACACACGCTTGCTCCTGTGCATCGAGTGAAAACGATAGCTCGCCTTCTTTTTGTTCCCAAAACATTTTCGAATTAATGTATGAGCCCCTGCATGACTGAAGGGAATGTCTGACGCCCTGGGCCACAAAAGACAGACAATAAAAACAATTAGGGCTTGAGAGAGCTTGTCAACGTTTCCTTTCAGACAAAGTACAGCTTGGTGAAGTTCCTCCACTGTCTCCCTAATGAAGCCGAGACAAGCATTCGTGATTAAAAGAAGTGCTGACTGACGGCGTTACGGCTCACTGCTATAATAATCAGCTCATCTCTTATGTTTGTTGTAGTTTATCTGGGACAAGAGAGGGAGGAGGCCGTCGTCTGGAGCCACATATCACACAATGATGCTTGGCCCATTTTGTTTTGTCTTGTCTCACTTGTTTCCATGAGCCTATTCACTGCCAACCTTAGATTTGCATTGGCTCAGCTTTTGCTTATTGGTTCACGAAATCCTCTTCACAGCGGCACAGCTGCCCCTTTTACAGGCCCTGCACTTTCCATTGGCAGCCCCATATTTCATTATTTGGGAAATGGCTAAGCCTTGTGGTGCAATCTGAAACACATCCACTGAAACCTGTTGAATGCAGACACTGACCTGACGGGACCACTATAAAGTGGCGCTAAACGAAGCTGGAGAAAGGCCAACACACCAGGAACCTGGCATTACGGTCGCTAAACTAAATTAGCTTTCCACAGAAGCTGTTGTGTGTGAGCCAATTTGCATTTGATGGTTGCGTTTCCTAAGCAGAACGGCTCATTTTCAGCTTCCATCATGCCTCATACTCCCACTGACCGACCGGCACCGCAGCAGCACAGTTCACGTCTCAATGTGCTGCTGTTAAACGTTCTCTGTGACAGATCCAATTTCCTGCAGTAATAGCTTCCTGTAACACATTTTACTCCATCTGCGGAGAAACGAAACATGATTGTCGCTCCTTACCCCGAGACCCACCTGATCTCACAAGCCTGTCCAGCCTCTCCATGGATGGGGAGGGCACCCTGGACCTGGGGCTGCCGGGCAGCGAGCACTCGGAGCCAGCGTCGAAGGAGTCGTCATGGTTCAGCATCAGCAGCTCTCGGACGCACTTATGGCAGATGCTGTGCTGGCAGGGCAGGATGAGCGGGTGGGTGAAGAGCTCCTTGCAGATGGGGCAGATCAGCTCCCTCTCGATGTTTTTGATCGGAACCTGGAGATGGTGACAGGAAACTACTTTACTGACGCCTGCACTTTTACAAATGGTGTGCGAGACGTGAACCGAGTATGTCAGAGTATCTGGAGACGAGTGTGCAGCCAT
The DNA here is from genome assembly GCA_030770545.1 of Macropodus opercularis. NCBI lineage: Eukaryota > Metazoa > Chordata > Actinopteri > Anabantiformes > Osphronemidae > Macropodus > Macropodus opercularis. Next base: position 5,020,109 of record CM061097.1, on the reverse strand, counting down.
CTTCAGAATAACAATCCGTTATTTTACATTCAGCTCTCCAGGTGAAGCTGCATTTACGGCTCTGTGCCAGGAAGCTGCATCCTTCTTTACCCTGCAACAGCCACAACAACCACCAGCAGTAGAGCCTTTACCCTTTCTGACAACGTTACATTATATAAGCGCGGATTAAGCCCGACTAAATATAGTCAAACAGTAAAACGTGCGATTCCAGCAGCTCACGTTTGAAAGACGATTAGACGCCAGAGCCGCGTCCTGCTGCGCTGGATCAGCGCGTTTGCTTCACGCAATCAAACAATAAATAAACTCGATAAAGTTTGTCCACGCTGAGCAAACTCCATTCAAAACGCCTCCGCACGTGTTGAAGGACAGAGGAAGGGAAACAACGCAGCTGTCTCAAAGCCAAACGTTGCGCGAATGAATGGCCCGACACTCAGCTGTTCGCAGACCGAGGTTGGCCGTTCGCTGCAGCACAAAGGCCGGTCTTCCACGGAGAAGCTAAGCTGCTGGACAACGCGGCGTCTCACTCATCAGGTCGCAACTCCGTAAACGCATCGCGTCCACTCACCACGTTCGTGCTGCTGCGCCGCATCTCTACAGACATGACGAGGCACGAAACAGCGCATCGGGGGTGCGACGAGAACCACCAGCGGCCTTACGCGGCGTTTTCTTTGGCTCGGGCTAAAAACTTCTCGGAGTCGAGCAGGAGACGCCAACAGCGACGGCTGAGTGAATTTAAACAGTGACGCTGCGCTGTGGCGAACCGGCAGCCAATTCAACGCTGCAGGGGCGGGGGAGGGGGGAGGGGGCCCCGTCTCCATGGTGACCAGTGCTGCCTTCGAGTTCCCCGAGTAAACTTATTTAAGAAGCTCGTCCTTTCTTTCAATCAGGCATCGGTGGAAGCTGCCGCTGCTTTGCATACAGTTAACCTGCACTTGTTTCAATCACAGTGATCCATGTCAGATAAACTAGACACGTCTCTAAGTCTCCCCCCCCCCCCCCCCCCGACAACACGACGACATCAGCGTTCGCCACCTAAGGTCACTTTACGGCAGATGTAGGAGCAACTGATGCACCAGGTTTTCCCGGCTGAGCTGGAGAAAGGTCACCAGTTGTTACAAGTCATACTCAGGAGGAAAATACATGTTTAGCAAAGTTAACATTCTCTCATTTTACTCGATGAGTATTTTTATATGACATTTTTGTGCCAATCCAACCAGTAGATTTGACTGGATGAGTGAATATTTTGGCCTGTTGATGAATCACAAGTCTTTAAAATCCACTGCCAGCACGTTTTGCATGACTCTTTGCTTGAGAAATATTTTCCAGTGACTGTACACAGTTATGCTTGTAAGCCTTATGCCGAATTAATTAATATGCCTTCACACAAAAAATAAAGTGAGTTCATGCACCGGCTGACAATAACAAATTTATATTATTTCAAGGACAGACAATTTCTGTAACAAAGCCTGCAGCAGTTTACCCAGTAGTTTAGGTATTTCACTGGAAACCACAAATGCCAACCTGCTGTTGGCATTAAAAATAAAGTCACAGGGCCGCTAAGGTCAGAAGGGATCATCCTCTGGTGACCATGAATATCTGTGTCAATTTACACTGCAGTGAGTTACACAAAATACAAAATACTGATTTGAATGTAGATTCAGCCGCAGGTTTTAAATGGTGTGTTGAGATGTTCAGTCTACATGGGAGTTAAAACACGGGGATGGGCTTTATTTCCTCCAAAAACATCCAAATGATGACGAAACGTTTTGGTGAGTACACACTTGTCAATAAATGTAGAACTAAATTGTACAACAATTTACATCTGTGTGGTTTATTTGCTTTTTTTATTTTGATTTCAAACACAGCTTATTCTCTCAGGTCAATATGACACCACAGAATTAAACATACACCTTTATGTCCATCATGCAGAACAGGCCTAATTAAAATTCCAAATATCACTGAACTCAGTAGTTGCAGCCAGTGAGTCAGTCGTGTGTGCAGTCCAGTCTTTTTCCGTCACACACATGAAACACAGCTCATGCATGCATGGGTGAATGTCAACAACTGTGCGAGCTGGGAGAGATCCAATTCACCACATTCTGTCAGACTGCGACGGATGAAAAGCGCCGAGAGACCCCCTCATTACACATGCACACCTCAGTAACTCGGTGCATCTCACCACACAGCTGCAGCCAAGTTCCCCACGTACAGTAACCCGCTGACAGGAGGCACAGTGGACATGTTCAAAATGCAACATAAGAGCCAGCTAGACGTCACTGGACACCACTGGACTGGGGCTGAATGTCAGTATGTACCACGCTGCGTAATGCAATGGGCTAAAAGAAACAATTTAGGGCTGTAGGTAAAAATAAGTAACATCACAGAAACAATGAGGACAATGGAGAAAAGCCACAGCTGCCTGCTTACTGTTGCTTGTGTGGGTCTATGCTCTATTCACAGGCCTAAAGGAATGTCTGCGAGAGATCCTGATTCTATTACAGTAATACTGAGATGACTGAATTAAAATGAATAGCTTGTCAGTTGCATGTTCAGTAGAATAGATCAGGGATAGGCTCGCCATCCTCCCTCTCCATCCTCTGACAGCCCCAGGCCGGCGCTGCTCACGCTGCCGGACCACGTTGAGTGACAGAGCGCTTCTGTCACAAGGACCACAAATCACCCGGCTGCGACTCACCTCGCCTCGCTCGATGCGCTCCACGATGCTGGCGAACTCCGTCATGTCCTCCGAGTCCGACATGGCTACAGATGGCGGTGACGGGCGCAGGGGATTTGAAATATCTCGATGTATAGAATCACACAAATCGCAGCGGCGGCTTAAAGAAACGGGATGAAAGGCTCGGCGGCGTCACTGGGGAGGAGAGGTAACATCCTCCTCCTCTGAGCGCATCCTCGGCTCCATCCTCCTTCTGTCCAGGCGTATGTGCTGGAGTCTCCAGTACATGCGCGGCGGCACGAAGCCTGTTTAATTTCGTTTCGTCGTCTTGGAAGGAAAACCCCGCCCTCGCCTCTCCAGCAGCCTACGGTACCATCTCCCTCCTTCCCCACATCGTCCCTCAGCGGGGATGTCTCGACTCACAAGGCTCTTTGTTTCCCTGGTCTGTCACCTGTCAATCAACAGAATCCTTTATTTTGCGATCACTGTGGATTATCGCCATATTCTAAACATGAACCTTAAAGGGGCGGAGGTGGGCTTTTAAATATGTCAACGCGCGTTGCTTGATCATTTCTGCTCGTTGAGCTCAAACTGCAGCTTTTTAAAACCCGGTGCTGGTCGGTTTCCTGCCGGGTGGTTCTGGGAGGAGTCCGTCTGGCCCGTTCCACGCGGGGCCGGAATGAGAGGTGACAGTGTGGCCGGATTAAGTTGGAGTTTTTAATTTTTCTGGCTAAAGCCACTTGTTCCGCGTCACCAGATGGTCTCACGGCTTCATGCAGACACGTTCCATCCCATTGAGCATGTGGAGGGGACGAACTGGCAGAGCAAACAGGGCATGACTAAATAATCTGAGTGTTCCCAAAATCTGACGATCACTGTTCACCGAGGTCATTAAACCGGTCATCAGAAACAGAATAGAATAGAAGATTATTTCTGCTCCTCGTTTGACTACCACTCGTGCAAATTAAATAATAGTAAAATAAAATCTATATGTAAATGCTGTAAAGTAACCTTCAGATGATGTTTTTTGCGACGGCCGATGTTAACCCTAACCCACATCAGCATTTTATACTGTAAATCAAGGAATGTTCCTCTACATAAGTATCAGCGTGAGAAGAAAGGACTTCAAGGATTACCAGCAGTTCAGTGGGATGAATGCATGTCAACAATCCATCATGTGTCACGGACTATACTTGAGATGTTATTAAAGTGTGGACCAGGTTCCAGACTCCAGTAAGTCAATATTTTACTGAATCCGTGTTCATGACTTTAAAAGATGAAGCACGAATGAGGAGGATTCTGTCTCATCCTTAAAATCTGTGTGTTGTGTATTCATGTGTGTGTTAAAGTGATTTACAGAACCAATTAGCCCTTTAGAAAGGCATTATGTCCAGTCTGTGTATTTTACAGCTCAGGAGATGATTAGAACAGTTTAGTTAAATGACCAAATTAAACTATATGCAGCCTTTTATCGCTATGATGGGGCAAAGATGAAGCCAGTGCTCATGTGTTTTATCACTGTGGGCGACGCCCAACAGCCCAATAAAAAAGCCACTTAACTCAGTCTCAGTGCTCTAACTTTGACCCAATAATCAATACAACACACTGATCTCAGTATTGATTAAAGGTAAATAAATACATAGAGATACGCTGTATTGCCACACAAATGCTGGTCTGCATGGATCAATAAAAAAGTGGATTCGACTTCATGGCAGTAACAAATCTATTTAAGAAACATAAATACAAATGAGAATGCAACAATAGAAATGTTATTAAATTCACCAAACTAGATTTAAAGTCAAGGCCTGGGGCCTTACAGGTGTGGGAACACGTCGGCTCAACCACACCCAAGCTCCGGCTGCAGCCGGGGGAACGTCTGGAGGCGGCTTCTTGGGTTGGGCTGCGTTCACAGGGGAATAAGATGGGTCTCAAAACATGTTTTTCATGGTTGTGCTTTGTAAACACTGCTACATCAAGTGGTGTTTAAATTTGTATACCCTGCACACCCAGATTGAAACCGGAGGAGCCAATAGGTCTCGTATTTCTTTGGCGGTGCCAACAGTTAAGTGTGACTGCGATGTGCAGCTCCCAGGTGGGACTGTGTGTATGCATGTGTGCTGCATCCAGTGAAACTACCCTTCTCCCCGAGGATTTTAATTAGGTCTTAGTCAGTGACCTAGTAAAGGACAGGAAATATAACCAGACAGTGTCTAACGCACAACCCACACATGTAACAGAAAAACCGAAGGCACATGAAGCAAATTAGGAAAACTGCCGACCAGTTGTCATCGTTTGAAGTTAAAAATAGAGCTGCATCAACTTTGAGTCATGCAGCCGCTCAGAGCCTGTGGGACAGGGAATAAGGACTCCATCTTCATTAAGGCAGAAACTCTACTGACGTGGCAAGCACTGATCGTGTAACATCCAAACCAAATGTCATTTTGTCTGAATTGAACCTCAAACACTGTGCACAGGAGACAAGGACACTGTGAGCTAACACAGAACCATGTGAGTCAAAGTGCCACATCTGACCCGGAACGTGGACCGAGAGCAGGCTTTTATTTACACTGAACTTATTTCTGACTAGCTGGGGTTATTATGTCTGCTTTAAAAAAAACTTAACTTTACACCCGATGCAAGGGATTCATAAAGTATAAAGCTTAATATGATTACACTGCACATTTGGATGAACATGAAACCCATGTTGCTTACAGGTACAGATGCAGAGAGCAGAACATAAAAGTTAGTACATTTTATTATTTACCATGAATACCATAAGCACTGCCAAGCTACAATCAACATTACTGTCTCACACTCACAGCTGAAGTGCTGCGACACATCACATATAACCATTTGCATATCTGGTTCTGTCTCAGGGATGTGGCTGTAAACAATTTCTCCACCTTGAGCACTTGCACAATAGATGTCACATATTTACAGACATTTACATATTTATCTACACTCAATATTTCTACAAAGCATAGAAAAAATAGATTCCATTACATTTACAGTTACATTATGTATGATTACATATGTATATCAGTCGGTGAGAGAGCAAGCGTTCGGGATCGAGCACGTGACATTTTGGCTGGATCTTAAAAAGACTTCCACAACAGACCAGCTGTCTCACAGCTTTCACTGCAGCTGCTGCTAAAACGCAAAGCCTCCATCCCGCCTGCTCGTGCTGCGAGAGCATCGACCGCAGTGTGACGTGGCACAAACGAGCAGCAACTGCTGAAATGCAGCCTATATGTGTAGAAAGTTGCAGATCCAGCATACGAGCTTTCAGCCTTCTTTAATTCCAGTAAGCATTTATGGATCCTGCCACAGTGAATTCTTCCCTCCTTGTGGAAATGCATTATCGATCAGACATGATTCTAGGAAAGCTGCTCCTACCAGTCAGTTTTGCTCTGATCGGATAAGTGGGATGAGAATAGACAGCGTGCAGAGTAACCTTCCCTACGTCCTGTTGGCTTCAGCATTCAGCCAAGCCAGATTTAAACATGCAGTACATGTAGTGGAATCTGAAGTCAGGACGTCCAGAGAGCAGCGACCCAGAACAATATAAATCAGGCACATTTCAGAGTCAGGTCTGAATGAGTGGGTTGATCGTGTGAAACAAAGTCAACCACTCTTCTACGGCTGCTAAAATCAGTTGGAAAGTCATATAGACAACCTTCACCTATCTACAGTTATGTTTTATCATGTTATTATTCTTATTATTACATCTTATTGATCATAGATGGCATCTCTCTCTCGCCAACACATTAAAAATCCTTCTGAGATGCCAAAGCAAAGTCTGTGTGTGATACCAGGGAACAGCTGAAGAAGGATGCAAAGGTAACAGCAGAAGACACACGAGAGAAGTCAAGTGATCAGTTCTCCAGGTTCCTCAGATGCTTCACAACTTGAAATAAAACGGTTTTACACAGGCGAGAGTGAGGACTCAGCAATGGACTAGAAGGCAGGTGTGCATCACAACAAAAACACACAACGCTAGAGGTGCAGTCAGGATCCAGAAGAGATCTCAAAAGCCGCCAGTTCACTTTTAATAATAGATGTGTCGGATTATTTATTTATTCGCCTCTCCTCCACTCCTCTCTGCTTTCCTCTGTCTGCCTGGTCTGGTTTCTGCGTTTGTGGGACGAGAAATACTATTTTTATCTAGCTAAACACAGTGGACTTTGCTGTGTTATTTATTGTCCCGGTCTCTTGTAAATTCAGGTGCTGCCGTTTAATTAAAGGGTGTGGCAGGAAGGAATGTGTGAAGCTGCTTGCAGGGAGTCAGATTCGGGATTTCACATTACATTTTAAAAAACGTACGCTGTCTAACCGTCAATAGAAATAAGAATGAAAGAGACCATGTGCAGGAGTACAAAAGCTCGGTGGAAGCCGACACAGTCAAAGGGAAGTGACCGTAACAATAGTTTCTGTAGTCACTCTGCTCATGTGCATTGTTCTTTTGTTTTTACTCACGTCCCATCTGTTCTGAAAATAACAGCTCAATAGTCTTGCCAGTTATGATACCACAGTCTCACCGTGGTCTTATTGATTTCAGGCCGCCTGGTGTTTTAAAGGGAGCACAGAAGCAGACAAGATTATAGTTCAGCAGTCGAGTGTTGTTGGGATGTGCTGCTAAAAGTAAGAGCTGCTAGCTTGGAGAGAAATAAGGATTTTCCCCTTTATAATATTCCAGCAAGATAAGACCTGTAGATGAACTGGCTTTATAATCTCTTTCAGCAGACATTGATTTTCTTCCAGCAGTCAGAGACTTGGCCCTTAAGGTAGTTGTTTGCTCTTTACTGCCTTCGCTGTGAATTTCACCCCAGCTCTTATTATCATATAAATCACAGACAAATGCCTACAGTGGTGAAATTATAGGATGCTGAAGAGCTGCTGAGAAGCTCAGGAGAGCAAACATGCCAGGCTGGTATCACCGACGGGACTAGAGAGCTTTTCAAGTGGTCCAGGAGCGATGTAAAGACTGAGGCGATAAGAGGGGAGGGAGAGAGCACAGTGCTAACCGTCTCAAACACAGTGTCTCCAAAAACCTGCTGTCCAACAACGGATGAATGTCAATCGAACGTCTACATCTAATAAATGTGTCCAAACAGTTTCCACATTTCTAAAATCGGAACAGCCACTCAAAAACCCTGAAGCGCTGCAGGATCATTAAAATGGTGAAACCTCAGTGTGATGTGTGTGCAGCAAGTCAGTAGTGTTCTTCCTTCGCTAGCAGGATTTACAGCAGATTGTTTTGTTGACGCTGACAACGAGTCTACGAAGCATAAAACCTCTAAACCTTCTAAAGGATTGGCAAAAATTAGGCATCTGGATTTTTCTCTTCCAGTGTCTCAAATTCCACTTTCTGGCACATTGATTTATTCCCACAAACCATAATACATATTTTAATACTGTCTATTAATAGTTATGTAAAGGCAGCAAAACGTGTGGCATGTATTGCTTAGCAAAACTATAGCTGGACTTAAATGGAGCTCCCCAGAGTCACAGGAGCGTAACTGGAATCTTTAAAAAGTCCTGAACGAGGAGGCCACACAGGTGAGTGAGCCAAGTCTAGTATCCTTTGAGTGACCGCTCCTGATTACTAAACCTGGTCAGAGGCGTCCTGCTGTCAGTGCTGTCTGCTGCAGCTGCCAGTGTTGTCCCTCCACATCTGCTGCAGTTGCTGAAGGTGCTGAAAGGCTCTTTGGGTGATGTTGAGAGCTGGGTGGACCTTCCTCAGACTGGGCTCTCCAATCAGAGACAGTCCACACAACCCTAAGTAGGCATGGAGGGGGTCTGACAGATAGGGGGGGGGGGGTAGAGTGGAAGGAAATGGGAAGAATGGGAGAAACTAGGTCAGAGATGGTAGCACGAATCGAAGCACCTGTGTGTGACAGGTGTGCAGCCTGCAGAAACACAGCATGCGGTGACTTAGAGAGTGATGGTGGCAGCTTTACCCTCCATTTCCGAATCGTTTCAGTAATAACCGTACGTCTGTACTTGTTGTACTGCTCCTTTAAGTACTTATGAATAATGCACGTAGGTTTGCCCCATGACCTCTGTCCTCCGCTGGGAACACAGTAAAAGCTGCATAGGCCAGTAAATGGAGCAGTAATTAAATTATAATGTCGATGATTTGACACAGACACTGGCATCCATTAGCTGCATCAATCAGAATTCATAAAGACTCAAAGTCAAGGCTGGGACCTAACCTACAATGTGTTACAAGCACTAAATGCTAAATCAACTGAACATATGTAGCTTGTGGATCAAGTAAAGTCATCAATCATATTTTACTATATTTGTATGGACTACTGATCGTTTGACATAAAATCTGATGATGACCTAAATTCCTCCAACAGCAGCTGTAGGTAGATCCAGACTGGGTCAAATGTTCAAAGTAAACCTGATGATACTTGGTTCAGATCTTGACAAACACAAAGTATCGTCTTTTGTTCCACGTTATTGTTGTTTCCCATCTTCCCACATCAGTGATTATGTGAGTGCACTGTTCACCTACACAAAGTCCAATGCTAGCTGTACTCATGCTGCTTTATTAAATACAGCCACGGTTTTGTTCAGTAATATTTAAAAGGCTTTGTGAATACAGTGTCTGTTTTGCCCCAGTGCTGCTTTCAGCCCATCTCCGCGGCCTTGTTCCTGTAATGTGAGGAGCTCCATCTCCTGTGACCTCGGGCTCCCTATGAACAATCGCTTCATCAATTACACATTACAAGGGCGAGCAAGAAGGCAGAAACGCACGCACACACACACACACACCATTGAAATTAAGGTTACAAAGGTTTTCCACTGATCTGTCAAGTAAAGCAACCACGACTCCACCCTGACCTACACCTGTGAGAGCAGGACAGAAACTGTTCAGCCCAAAGAGGGTAGAAGAAAACTGAAACTGAAGAGCTTCACCTTCTTGTTTTTATCTTTAATGATCTCTGAAGTTACATATTCTACAGTGGCAAGAAAAATAGTTTAGACCATAGGTAGAACAGTGTGATCTCCTTTGCTACAGAGCACCGTCACACACATCAACACATGAAATGCAAACAGTGAAAACTATTTGGAATTGTTCTCACCACTGCATTTGTGTGTGTGTGTGTGTGTGTTTCCACCATATAAACAATCCTGTCACTCTATCCTACTTCACTCTTGAAGTCTCTTGCTTTAAAAATCTCCGACAACCACGGCAGAACCTGGGTAATTGGTTTTCCAGTGGCATCCTTTAATTTGAAGCTACGGTGACCGTGAGCGTCTACTGCAAGGTGTTCCTGAAACAGTCGCGTCTGCATGTCAAACCATTTACCTGGATGGCTGTCAGGCCACTTGGCAAATCCGCCCACCAAGCGATCCTGCGTGGACAGGATGAAACTCCTGTTCTTGTCAAAGTTGGTGTACTGGAACACATCTAGCAGCTGAGGAAGAAGAGTGTGCGAGAAACGGAGAGCAATAAGTCAGGTGTTTCCCAGTCTGGAACCTAAAACATACCTGCTAATGACAAGCGTCAGATGGGTTTGCCTAGTGTTCAGTACAAAACACTTAACACGTAACATTTCACTAAGACAATCAAACGTTCTCCATTTGGTGGAGACAAGAAATATCAAACCTCTGTGTTTGCCATATTGCGTGTTTCCTCTATACTAATATTTTGTTGGCACGTGCACATTTGCCCCTCTGGCACAGTTTCGACCCAGAAATTCACAGCTTCCCTGCATCGTTGTTGCTTATACGTGTGTGTGTGTGTCTTACTCATAGCTGTTAGTTCAGTTTGTTGCCCTATCATGTGTAGGCATGGATGTACCCCTGGCATGGTTATGACCCACATGCAGGTTTGCTCACCAGTTTTTGGTGAGTTGTGAATAAGGAATTAACTAAGTGGATTAAATAGTAGTGTACAAATTACAAAATGAATGAAATGTGTGTGTGAGTCTGTATGTGGTGCACCAGTCTGTATGTACCTCGAGCGTCGCTCCCACCCAGAAGGAGTAGCATGTGTCTACGGGTTTGTTGGGGCGTCCATGGAAGCCAGTCTGCTGCCTCATAACACACCAACGCCGGATCCTGTCCAGCTCCCGCTTACTCAGCGCCTCCTCCAGTCGACCCATTAGGCACAGAGAAGCTATAGCACAGTACGTCCAGCCACCTGCGCACACAGACACACACAAGGTCCAAAGCCATTAGACAAACTTCTAAAAACAGGGTGTGTGGGTGCTATATATATGGGAATATGTGGCCGCATGCTGCTGCTCTCATTTTGTAGCTCTCTTCTGGAACTAGCTTGCTGGGTGAATATATAAACGTGTGCTGGTGAGGAGAACTGCTGCAGAGTTGATTTAGAGCAAAATGACAAATCCATTTAAATCTATTTTAATCGTAAATTTACAGATTGCATGCAGACAACGTTTAAAGCCGTCAAACAGTGTGTTCTCAGACTGATGAAGGGCTGTTATCAGTGCAGCAGCTATGCCTCAGCTTTTACAACCTGAATGTCAGCTGCTTGTACCCTATTATCACCATGCTTTGAACATTAGCACCATCCATGCTTATCAGTGTGGGTCAGAGGTGTAAATCTTTTGCTTTGTTGTATTTGCCTCACTATGTGCTGGAGGCACAGGAAGATAAGAGGGAATACCTATAAATCAAACACTAACAGCAATTTAATGTATATACTATTCAAAAAGAACTTAAAATACACTTTTTATGATAGGAAGAAAAATGCTTTAAGGAGAACACAACGAGATCAAACGCCCACCACACAACGCATATCTGAGTGGGACGTTACGTTTCTGTAATGCCACATTTCACACACTGAATTGTGCAGTGGTTCAAACACAATTATCTACAAAAGCGTGTAGGGTGGGAGGTCTCGGTGCTGAGCAAACATGCTACGAGCCTGGATGGGTAATGAGCAGCTGCTGTACATCCTTACTGACGTGTAATCAGAGAGAATTGGCTATCCTGCAGATGAGAGCCGAGTCTCAACGCAGCCTGTAATCACAGGGAGATCCACTTGGATCCGTGCCTTCAAGCAGTTGCATTATATAGATTTAACTTGTGCACTCTGCTTTTCACAAAAACACTGGCAATACTACATCCACAGTCACCTTTTTGACACAAGGACGTTCCAAGCAGCACTTTGAAATGTGTGAATGAGTAGGAACAGGCCTTTGAGGCAGAATAATGAGGGTTTTGAGTTGGGTAGGGATTAATAAGGACAATGCATCCACAGAAATGGATTTAATAGCTAATCCTTTAAACCATTTTTCCATCAGCCATTTTCATGCTCTCTAATGTGGTACCGCCTACACACATACACAAATTCTTTGATCTGATCAGAATTCATAAAAACAAAACAAAAAAACAAATCTCTTATTGTGTCTTATACTTAAATAATATTTGTGGGTTTATATTCCATTCCTGCTGCTAAAATTTTGCAGAACACACCTCTAATGCAAATGATGATTCCAAACATACAGTAGTGGTTTTCATAACGAAGTATAAAGCAGCAGACAGTGTTCATACTCACCATGTGACTCTCGCCCAGCTCCCTGGCCAAACCCATTGTCGTATGACTGGAGAAAACAAAGAAAAGGTTCAATTACAAGCAATGTCACGTGGTTATAAGAAATATTAAGTTAAACCCAATGTCAGTAGTTTAACATTACACAGAGGATGTGGAAATTTTAACTTGTAGGGTGTACTCACTTTTGTTGCCAAGGGTTTAGACATTAATGTCTGTGTTTTGAGTTTTTATGAGGTCACAGCAAATTTACACTGTTGTACAAACTGTACACTTACTATTTTACAATGTAGCAAAGCGACATTTCTTCAGTGTTGTCACATGAAAAGATATATTAAATATTTACAAGAAATGTGAGGGGTGTACTCACTTCTGTGATATACTGTATATAATAAAAATGAAACTGCTTCCATGACTTCATGAGCATCAGGACAATGACACACACTAATTATTCTGTGACGCATTTTACCAAACCCTGAGACTTAAGTACCAGTTGAGTTCAACATCAATCATCAATGTTACAAAAATATCGCTGCCACATCACAAACTTTTTTTGGTTGTTTTTGTCTAGTGATTGAGAGGCAAAAACTCTGCTACAGCTTTAAGACCATGATGCATTGTTCACCCCCTCCATCCATTATGGATGAGGCATTTGTAGGCAGAGTGCCACCTCCTGAAGGTGGGTGGCCGATTCTATTCAATCAAGTGGAGAGACACTGCTTTGAATGGTAAAAACAAACTGTCGTATTCTTGAGGGTGGTGCTGTTGGGCTGGAATTTACTGAACGCCACAGTGAATTCATAGATTTAAAGAACACCACAAACTTCACAGTCTCCCCACAGTTTAATGTCCAAATGCAGCCTTTAAAATCTCCTCACCAAACTTCCTCTGATGTACTCAATGGCCTTCTGGATGTCCATGCCTGACCAGTCATCCAGCATGTAACAGATACTGGCTGCACTGTAGATGAAGCGTATATCATTTTCACTTCCTTCTGGCACTGCATAGAAACTGGAAGCAACAAGGCACAAACAAAACAGAGGCAGACATGAGAATTAGACCAACAACTGGCAGTGAGCTAACTGTGTATATGATACAGTGTCAGCTAAAGTAAGAAACAAAATAGCACATTATGTCTGCTAGACACTAGTGTGTGTGTGTGTGTGTGTGTGTGAAACTTTTGAGCTAATGTCATCTAACATTAAGACTCTTTGCATTAGCGTGGCCTCAGGTGTGTGTGAATCAGTGTAAAAATGACAGAGTAAATCAGAACACAAGTGTAAACGTCTGTACTGACCTGCCATCCTCCAGCTGCAGTGCTCTGAGACCAGCCAGACAGGCCTGCTTGTTAACCCGACTGAGATCATCTCCCAGTATGAGCAGTGAGCACAGCCCAGTGTAGGTCATGGTTACGTGGCTACTGTCATATGGATGAAGCACCCCAGGCCCCTGAACAGTATGTACAGTATGGTAGATTTCCTTATTAATGTTGCAGATGTTATTAAATTGACCAGCAGCTAAAATCATACGTCTGAGTCATTTAATGTGAGAAGGGAGTTTTAAATGGGAATTAATAATACAATTCTAGGTAATATTACTGCTGTGGGCATGATAACAATAATAACAAACACTGTAAAAGAGCTGCCTCTTTATAAGCACAACATACTACTGCAACTACTGAAATAGCTTAAAATCTAAATACTTTGACATACGATTAATGCAGGCAGAAAAACAGAAACAACTTCCAATCACAGCAGCAAAATGTTAATCAGCTTTAATCTCGACACCGATGCAAAAGAAGGTACCTTTTTACATTTCACACAGCAAATTTCTGTGTGTTCAAGCTTAAAAAAAGAGCGTGGGATAAGGAGGGCCAGTACCTTTGTGCTGTAAGGAATTCCAATGTGAGACGAACCTCGAAACCCACAACGACTTAGATTTGATTCTGAAAAACAGTAACAGGACAAAAGCAGGTGTGTAAGTGAAACTGGAAGACATGCACAACTGGCTTTTGCTGTCTTACAAACAAGCACTCCGTTGTTACTGCCCACTGTAAGGTGCTGTAACTAAACTGTGAGGACTTAGAGTTTTGGCTGTGGATGAAGTGCACTGCTGCCATCTAGCAGCCATGACAAGAACATTACACCTGTCAGCATTTTTTATTAAAAATAAAACCATCCGTTAAATTGTGATTGTGAATGGTTTGTATTTGTTTTCCAACAGATATGAACTGTGATTCCTCTTTTAATGGCAAGCAACCAGCCAGACACTCATGGCAGCAATCAAGAACGGCTATTCCAACATGATTTCTGTTGATGTTTTTAATAATTAAATAACTGGGCTCACAAACAGATGACTTAGAGTGCCTTCTTAGAGGATAAAAACAACTTATTAAATATTTAGAGTCCAACTTTCCCAGATGAACAGAAATGCAATTGGAACAGGTTAGCAGAACAAGGTGCCTAGAGACAGAAATCAGTCCAAAAACTATTAAAACATCTGTGAAGCTGTCAAATTTCTTAGGTGCAAACGTTCAGAGGTTTACAGGTTCGGACATACTTGAGCACTCCTGTAGACGTCACTCCTCTCTCACACCCTGATGATAGACTCTCAACAAATGCACTATCAAATGACATTAACTGGAATGTGTAAGATCTTTGTTTGGATTGACTCTAATATAACAATTCCCACATCACTACACATTCAACCTAAGATCCCTGAGGAAATAATGAATGAACTGAATGTAATACGTCCTGCAGCTTTACAGCTCTAGGTTACGCCGTCCTGAATTACAGTCCAAATGTATTCTTGCCTATTGCCTCTTGACTCTGTTTTTCTCCTAAAACCCTAGCATTAATGGAATTGTTGTTATCCATAGCATCAGATGTTTTTTTTAATCCACAATCCTGAAGACAGGATATCATGTCATTTACATCATATATGTCCCCTAAAGCTTTGATTACTGCAAACCTCTGTCAAATTAAAAGAGGGAATATCACAGGCCATGAAAAGGGAAAAGGTGATACTTACGATCCTCTGCGGGAAGAACCTGTAGTGAATAGATCCATTCAATGATGATGTTCTTATCAATGACATCAAGGGCATCCAGCACATCCAGACCAGACAGGGCGAAAAATATAATAGTTAACCTGCAGAGAGGGCAAACGGCAAACGTGTTCAATTTCTAGTAGTCAAGACGAAACCTACGAAGGCGGCTGCAGCAATTTTAGAGGCGTTTGGTAAGTTTACATAACATGAACAGCACAAACCTGTTAGCAAAGCTTACGTTGTTATGAAATAAGCAAATAGCTAAGAGAACATAACCTACACGTATTTTGGGCCGCACGTCTCTCTGGACATCTTACAGTTACACCAGTTATCTATTACACTCAAGTCTTTCACAACTTCCCCATAACTGACGTTAGCCAACACGCTATGCTAAGTAGCACTAGCTTCATTCAAATCGGCTGGTGAACCGAGGTTAGCATCGATGCTAGTCGCGTTCGTCTACAAAACATAAAGCCCAGCGCTCTACTGCTCATTACAGCAACCTCACCTAGTTGTTTCCAGCGAGGCGTATCTCTCAGGTAACACCTGTAGAGTTCTCTGGAAGAATCGTACATGCCGATCTCTTAAAAAGTCTATTTGATCAAATTCTTCAAACTGGTTCTCCTCTTCCGCCATCTTTGATTCCGCACCTATGGGGAATCTTTTCCGGTGTTCCGGATGGTTTAGTCTTTCAAATTAAAAGCGTACAATAACATTTATTTAACAAAGGAACTTTTATTTTCCTTTAGGTTTTTTTTTAAATATAAATACTTTTATTAAAACAAAAGTATTACCGAGAAAATGTACTTCAAAAATCACAAGCACAAAGATGATTTTATTTTAATGAGAATACAATGCTTTGTCTTACTTGTAAGGAAAACTTCTTATCTGTAGTTTCATATTTCCGTTTATTGTAATAAATATAATTCTACTGTAAAACACTGAAAATGATTATATGAAATTTACACAAAGCTGTGCAACATATTTAATTAATTAATTTATTTTAATGCATACATTTTACAAAACCTCAAACATGAGCATATTTCAGGTTGATTGTCCAGCTTGGTGGTCGAGTTGAATCCATTTTCATTTGTGTAGAAGAAGTCAGAGTAGCTCAACCTGCTTTTACTCTTGCTCATCATAGGCCTTGTCTCCAAGTGGGAACAGCTCTGTAACAAAAAATAAGACTTCAGTGATTCTGATTCCTGGCGTACTGAGTAAAGGAAGACACAATCAGACCTGTGAAACGTGTAAAGCACAGGTCCTCCTCCTGAAGGTCCAATGTGTTTCATTCGCTCCTTCCATCCTTTAGTGGGACGTGTAAGCCTGGAGGGGTCTCTGCTGATATGGCCATCCATCTGAATGTTAATTAAAAACAAACCTTTTTTGGTAATAATTTCTAAAGAACTTGTGATTTGCTACTTGCTCACAACCCCTCACCTTATCTTTTAACTTTGCAACAATTCTTCTTTGTCTTTCCTCTTCCTCTTTTTCTTTGAATAATTTCTCTTGAAGTTTTGCTTCCACCTTCTGAAGATCCTGAAGAAAAGCAGAGACAAACCGTGTCTGTATGATGATGATGATGTCATGATTTCTCCACGTAACCTGCTATTGCCAAAATTCTGTACATCAATAACTGTGATTCAACAACAGATGTGCCACAAAACAACCCAACCTCTGCTTCACATCAAAACTCTAGTGAGAAATTGCATCTTTTGAGATCGGTCTGTACCCTTTCATTAAAGCGTCTGATGCCTTTTGCTGCCTCCCTTCTTCTCTCCTCCAATTCCCTCTGTTCTTCCTCCCTCATTTTCCTCTCCTGTTCCTCCTCTTCCTCTCTCTTCAGTCTTAGCTGCTCCTCAATGGTCAGCTTCACTTCGAGCTGGCGACGACGCTCTTCCTGAAAAACGCATCATTTTGATTTTAACAACAGTTGAAGGTACCAATTCTACAGCTTTTTACATTTTTTTTACATGCTCACATAGATGCAATGAATGTCAAGCTAACTAAAACCAGCAAACCACAATTATATAGAAACCAGTATAAGACAAGCACAATCTTTGTTCACAAACCACAATTCAAGTCTTTTCACACACATATTTGCAATAGCACCTTTGCCTGTCTCCTCCTTTGTATCTCTTCAGACAGTCTCTGCTCCTCTTCCTGTTCTTCCTTCCTTCTCTTCTCTTCCCTCCACTCCTCTAGTCTTCGTGCCGCCTCCCTCCTCTCCTCCTCAACTCTAAAACAGAGAGGAAAAATACACTGAAATAGGCGTGACACATGTTACATTAGCAAAATGACCGATGAAATATTTGTTCCTGTGCTGATTTCCTCAAAGTCTGCTTCACCGTCAGATCATTGAGCTTTATGTTACTATGTTTACTCTACATCTGACTCACCTTTGTTGCTGGGCCTGGCTCTTGGCCTCCTTCTCCCTCCTTTTTGCCTCCTCTGTCTCCTCCTGCTGCTGCATTCGGTTTTGCTGTTCCTGATGCTTTCTGCTTTTCCACCGTTGAATAGCCTAGTACGTTGTACGGAATGTGGGTAGTTTTAGTAGAAAGCCGTAACACATACTGTATTTAAATAAGCAGTGTGCGCTTATTACTGCTTGCTGCTGTCGTTACCATGTATGATGCATCTTAATGAGGTATGCTATTAAGCCTGTACAGGTTGTCACAGTTCTCTACCTCTCTCTTCCTGCCCTGGAGGCAGATCAGCTCCTGATGCCAGTCCTCATGTTGTTCTATCTCCTCTAATGTTTTACAAGGAAGGTACAGTTTGGCCTCTTTTCTATAGGCTGGTTGTCCACTGTGCTTTGTCCAGACCTGTAATTAAAACAGTAAGTCTGCAACTTTAAAACATAAAGCTATTAATTTGGGCTTTATCAGGGATGCGTGAAGCAAAATATTGAATGCTGTAGTTTCTGGAGGAGTAATTGAATGAGCGACGGTCTACAAGTGGAACATGGTAGGACTGAAGCAAGTTACAATGAGGCCTTACTTTAAGGAAGGCTTGGTGGTCATATTGGTCCCAGCCACCATACAGGCCTCCTGTCTTCTGCAAGAAAACCTCCAGTGCTCGGACTTCTGCAGGGACATCTCTGTCCAAGGATCTAGTCTGAAAAACATACAATATATAAAATGTTGTATTAACTTTCAAGTATAAAAGACAGATTCTAGACAATTTCTTGCTACTTTAAATGCAATGTTGTTTAATATGGTCTAATATGTAGACAGACCTTCGTAGCTGTAGGCAGTTTGGACTCCGAGTTCACAGCAAGACTCCAGTTTCCAATCTTCTTTTCATAAGCAGTTATCTCCTGTCTGCATGTCCTCTCCTCCTTCAAAAGTCCCTCAGAGCTTAAAGGAGCAGACAAACACAAAAGAAATGTGCATAAAATTATTTCTGATATGAGGCTCACCCAATCTCAAAGTTGTGTTTACTAAGGTACTGTGTTACATTGGTTATACGGTGTCATGGCATTTTTTAATCCTAATGAATATTTTTTATTTTTCTAATTTTGTATGAATATATTTAAGGCATTACCATGATCGCTGCTCATCTTTTAGGGCATTGATTGATGTTTCCACTTCTGACATTATTTCCTTGAGTCTTTCAATCACTGAAGACCCAAGAAAATACAGAAACATATTAAAAGCCATCCTTTCATCATTTTACAGAGCCATGCACTGACTTGCAAATGTATGTATGAATGAACACCAAGCACTGAACACTGAGCACTGTTTCGTGTAAATGACTACAAATTAAAAAATACAATACAGAGCCAAATGATCATTTTAATACTGGTCTGCCTTGATCTTCCGTAATGTTACTTACACTCAGGAGTTGGCTTTACATCAGTGAGCTGTCTCTGAAACCTTCTCACACCATTATGAATCTTCACCAGTTGTGTATTAAGATTAATCTCTAGAAGGTTGGAAAAATGCATTTGATTATTACTTTTTTGCCAGTTTTTACTTTAATTACAAGGATCTATGAGCACAACGTATAGACATGTCTGTAGTTTAAAAGCTATTAAAACATATACATTTAAGGGATTTGTAATGTGTAATTTTCAATAACTTTCCTCTGGATTGGAAATTCTCTTCCCTTAAGACTTACTGTCTGCACTTCTTCTTTCCTCCAGCACCTTCTCATACTCTTCCAGTTCTCCGGACACATCGGACCAGCCGTTCTTTCTGCACTGAACGTTCAACGTCCTCTCTTTCTCCAACTTTTCAATCCTGTGAAGGTGGAGGTTAAATCTTTTAAATCATCTTATTCAAATTTTGATTATAGTCTCCTCGTATTTCCTCGTTACTGTCAAGAATAACAAACCAGCACATTAGTTAAACTTTGAATACTAAATGTGAAAGTATGTGTTTATTTTGTTCTAAACTGTTTAAAGTGGGTGAATTCTGAATAGATTATAATGATCTGGCTCCACTTACTGCCTCCTATTTCTGTCGGCTTCCCTGATGAACTGTTGCGCTTTGTCTCCTTCTGTCTGCTCAAAGGCCTTTGTAAAAAAAAAAAAAAAAGAACAACACAAAGACAGATGCGAAATGCAAACAGTAAAGTCAACTATGAACCGCGACGCCCTGTCCGATAATAGAACAGTGTCCTTCTCGCCTTACGGCAATGGGTTACCAGGCAAGATACGTGCGTCCATTTTCGGACAACATCTTAAGCAAACGACCCGTCTAATACAAGTATACACATACTAAACTAATTAGTGACCGGCGTACAACGGATTACAACCCGTCAGATGCTGGCGTTTGCAGTAAAATACTTTAAAGCAGCAGGTGGGCTCCCCAGCACGGCTAGCAGCTAGCGTTAGCGTTAGCGCATCTCCTGCTGGGCTTTAATAAACCGATAACAGATCCATACACATGTGTCAGATAAGAGTCAGCGTAGTAAAGAGCTCTGTAATAGCTACCGAGCAGCGTTTATCAGCAGGTCCCGTGGTTGCTAAGGCCGCCATCTTTCACTGGGTCTGAAACAAACAAACAAAAAAACCCACTTTAACTTTATTTATCAGCTCTCCTGTCGCTGCTACCTGCTGTCGCCAGGGGGCGCTCGTCCACCTGAAAGGCCTGACTACGCTGAAACTGTTCCCCAGAGACCCTGCGCGCGACTCCAGTGTGACGTCATTCAACAGTTAGGCTGAAACGAGTAGTGCGGACATTTGATAAACGGTAACAGTTCAACAAAAGAGCAGAGAGGTGGGAACTTCTTAAATTAGTAACACCTGATTCTTTAGAACTTCAAGAAAAACACACCAATAGAGCCTGTTTACCTGGTTACACCTGTATCATCCTTAGCCCACATGATGCGCCTCAGCTATCAGCTGACACATCTGGCGGCTGTGACTCTGATGCTTGTCCTTCTTCCTGGTGATGGTAAAAGTAAAACTGGCACCTTGCCATGGCTCCGTCTCCTACGGATGATGGACGGATGAAATGGGCCAACGATTCCAGGCATTTGACAGTTTACACAGAGGGACGCTGTTTGAAACAATAACTGTAAGATAAGCTTAACTATTGTTAAGTTCATGACTACAATATTAACATTACATTTTCTGCTGAGTAAATGTTTTAAAACCCACAGCAGTCATCTTCTGTGTTGTTATATGTACATTTAGTTCAGGCTTGGTGAGTAACTCAATAGTAAGATATGAACATTTAATACTCTTTCTGTAGCCCGGGTGCTGAGGTACAGTAACATGTGAACATGTGTTACAACAAGATGTTCTGAGTTACTGGTCATGCTGTCTAATGAGGCCTTGGTTATTTCCGTAACAGTCTTATTATGATGGCCAACAGCCATAATTATTATGAGAGCTGGCCAAGTGACAGTCAGAGAGAGAAGGGCGAGAGAAAGAGAGAGTGAGAGGTAGCATAAATAGAATGCTGAATTCATTATTGAGTGCAGATATTGGGGATGGTCTCTCTCAGGGGTGCAGAGGCAGAGTTGTCATCATAGCATAAATAGCAGTCGCTCCCTTTCATGAAGAGTGTGGCCAATGACTTTATTCTCAGACAGGAGACTCGCTTCAGCTGATGGATGAGACAATGAGATGAACCATTAAAGGAAACCAGCACAGGCTTGTTGGTACAAATACAGTCAGGTCAAATATGGAATGAAATATTTAGAGGAAGATTCTTGTGCGGAGGACACGTTTTGACTTCTTGGTTGTTCTCGTGAAAGGAACCGAAAAAGAAACAAATCATCAGAGTCGTGCATTCAGACTAAAACCACATGAGTTGTTCTACACGGCCGTTCAACCAGTGAGAAAGACAAGACAGGGATTAAAAACCAACCCTGTGAACCATAACCTGCTTCCTCGGGGCCCAAAAAAGTTTAAAAAAAGAAAGCTCTGACCTTTGACCTTCCTTCGTAGGCGTTAATAGGCTGTTGGATTCGGTAAACTGAGATTAGTTTTTACATTTATCGACTCGTAGCTTTTCTCCTGCCAGCGCTTTGAATGGGATGAGCTTGTTCATGACATCTGACATGCACACCTGCATGTGTAAACCTCCTGTTCTTTGTCCAGCAGGAGTTATCCGTGTGAATGGATGCACATTAACAGCATTGCACAAATGTGGGTGCGTCGCATACAGTATGTGCATGAACACACACGCACACACAGACACACACCCGACGTGTTCTGTAATTGCATACAGTGCAAAAAGGCTCCATGATTCGGTTACATTCTGCACTAGTTGAGCATGTTTGATCCAGACTCAGACATGCACGTGATTGTGTGTTAGTGTGTGTGTGTGCGCGTGTCCAGGGCACTGGGAAAGTGATCAGTCTAATTGCTTTTCCTGCTGTGTTCCAGACTTTCTCAACATTTCTCTGAACGAGCCTCCTGTCACTCCTACTTTAAACCCATTTATTGTAAGGGCCTAATGTGCCAAGTCCAGCACGTGACTGTACTGTATGTACGACCCTTTCTGTAAAGACTCACTGCCGGTTGAAAGTTGATTTCCAATGACTGGTCTGACATGGAAATGCACATTGCCATAGAGTTGTCCCATGGAGGCATAGCGATACTCAGAGCTGGAGTCCTGATTACCTCAGTGATCCTCTGACCTTTCATCTAACACCAGCGGCAGGTCAACCTTTCCACATCTTCAGCACTTCAGCATTGCAGCTCAGACACTTTAAGAAGTTGCTGTATGACTGGACGCTTATATTGTAATTGCAGTTATTTCTGAGTTATGAACATGCCTGTTTTAACACGTTGGTTTTGTTGCATTTGCATGTTAATAAGCTTTAAGTCTTAAAGGGCTTAAAGTGTTAAATCTAAACTTGGGGCTACAGAGGGCGAACACCAGCCACTCCTCCAGTCATGAGATCTTTAATGGGCTGTTTTTATCGTGGCGAGTGTACATGCCTATAAATCTGCCACCACGCTGCAGCTGATCAGCTCCCTTCTGCCTCTCGTTTTACTTATTTATTTATTTATTTATTATCCGCCGTCGTGATGCTCTTGTCCACTGTGGCATAGTGTAAGTCCTTACCTCACCCCCTCACTCCACATGCTGATGCAAACAGCTGCGCGCTTGTGACCTGCTCAGAGAGGTTTCTGTTCATACGCCTGTGCGTTGAACAGAGTATTTGCCTTTTAGTAATGTCTTCACATTAATAACACACATTAATACCACGTGACATGAATAAATACCTGAAGTGCTCACAGAAATGGACTTGAAACACTTTCTGTTTAGCTGTGCAAAATCCTTTTTTACACTTTGTTCATAAAAGTATGCATGGATACACATTTAATGAAATTCCTGTTAAATAATAAAGTTGGGTAAGTCTCAATGTAGCCATCATCTCATTTAACAAATCAAAGACAAAAATAAAGTCCTTGAAAGTGGGTCACCCCTCCTGTCAGGGACATGTGTCTGCTCTAGCTCTGAATAAAAGGATACTTTCCTCACAGCATCATCTGCTGTCATGGGATACGCACACTCTGGTTGCCACGTGAACGACAACCGACGGTGCCCCAGAGTCCATCGGGGAAAAACGAGGTTCTGTAAGTCTGGTGACTTTGCTTTAAAATAAACTTGTAAGTGGTTGCTGTGGACAACGTCTTTCAACAAGTTCGTTTTCTTTTCTTTTCTTCTTTTCCTCCGTTGACAGTCACAGGGGTTGAGCTGGGCCCTAATCACCCTGAACAACTTCACATGGTCATGTGAAAGCGTTGGTTATCCCAAAAGATTCCTGTACAGTAAATCAAATTACAGTAAAATACCACGGCAAATAAGGAGCAGCAGCTGAGACACGGTTCCTGCGGTGGAGGAAAGTGACAGAAGGTTCACGTGGGGAGCTGTGGGTTGTTAGAGGAGGTTTGTCCCTGCACTTCAGTCACTGGCCACAGCAGCTTAGCTTTGAGCTCTCCTGTTCCTCTTCCTCCCTCCAGCTCCCTCTCTCTCTCCCAGTGAGTGTGAAGGGCTTAATGAGCACACTCGTCACTCTAAAGTCTCTCTGTCTGCGTTTCTATTAGGTGAGACAATGCTGGTCCTCTGTGTTGCTGCTGGAGGAACCTCTGTGAGGCTTACTGAGGTTCAACAGAAAACTCCATGAGCTTTGACGGGCAAACTGGGATTTCTATTTTAACGCTGGCACGTGGGCAGATCGGCTCATGTTTATTCCCTTTACCACACCCAGGGCTTGCTTCCTCTCGCTCTGTGGAACCAAACATGCCATCAACGCAGTAATTTAGCACGCTGGAGCTGATTATTATGTTTGGATGAAGACAACATCTGAGAGAGTCGCTGTGTGAGGCGTCACGTAAAACACCATGAGGTCTGAGGCCACATGTGATTAGAAGATGGACACAGAGGAAAACCTGCAGCTCAAAGTTCACGCTTCACAACATTAAGACGGTGATTTCTGCTCAGTTTAAATGTTCTTGTTTTTAGTTTTAGTTTCTCCTAAGATGTGTGGTTTGGTTCACACACCGTCCTGTGTCCTTCATGTCTAAGTGCTGCTGGGCAATCCACTGAATCCCAAAACCCAGGCAAATGCAACACAACGCTGAACGTTATAATCTTCATGAATGGAATGATTAGAGACCTCGGGAAGCAGCTTATTGTGTCACACAGTAGCTCTAGCATCATTCATTTCCTATGACTTCTCAGACAAATCGAAAGAGAGAATCACAATTTCACCTAATACGCAGAGAAAGAGCACTTTGAGCAGACTTACACACCTACACAATTACTGTTACATTACCAGATTCATTAAGAGTGTCCTGCTGACGTAGCTGCGCACTCCTGCCAGCAGCCGCTGCCGCAGCCTTTAGCTGTGATCAGGTCTAATAACCTCACTCCCCCACAGCCACAGAGAGCCTCCATACAGCTTTTTCACCCTGAACACGCTTTAACGTGACAAACTGTTGGCGGCTGGCGTTTGCCAGAAGGGGGAAGACCTGTGGGAAAAAGTAAGAAACCAAGACATAAAGGATTGAAGCGGGGTATCAGCTGTATCAGTGTGGTCATGAGTAACGGACACCAACAGGCTGGAGCATCTAGTTTATCCTGTGGACACTGGATCCGTCCCCATCTGCAGCTCAACGACCAGAACAAACACCATCATCGCTCTTTGTGTAATTATCAGCTGCTGATAAGTGAGAGACAGACTGTGTGTGTATGTGTTTTATATGATTTTTATGCATAAATTACAGTCTGACTTTCTGTGGGAGTCAGGTTAAAATTCCATCACATTATTATCAAACAGCCAAAACACACGACGTGAATCAAGGCACAGTGGGACAGAGCAGAACACGGCATTATTTAAAGAATCTAGAGATTCAACGCCGCAGCTCTGACCACGACGCTCTTTCATCTGCAATACTCTGTGCCCACGTTTGATTCAGCACTGCAGAGCTGCCCCGAAATCCCGGGGAAGGTACAGTACGCGGTGATTAGATAGAAAAGAAGGTATCGTGTGGAAATCATGGATCCTCAAAGGAGTGTAGGCGGACCTGATGAGTCAGTGTTGCTTTGTGGCAGATGGTTTGGCATTGGCAGCAAATGTGGGCACAGCCAAACGCTGAAAGCGATGAACTGAAGAGAAAGTGTGTTTGTACAAGGTGCATTTTAAGCAAAACATTTTACTTCGGTCCAGTTAGACGGGACTGCATCTCACCGCTAGTCTTAATTACAAGCGAAATCACGACAGGATAAACGTCTCCGGATAAAGTCATCATGACAAATCGCAGCGTGCAGATATTACTCCATGTTAGCTGAGTCATGCTGACCACCTTATATCTAGGTGCAGTTAGTGAAGTACAACTGCAGGTTTATAACACAAGTGCTGTATTATTGTATCACTGCGTGCAGCTGACATTAAAAATAAAGCCACATATCAATCATTATGACAAAACCACAATCCGCGCGTGGATGAACCACGGCTGAGCTGAGGACCGTGCAGGATGGTCAGGTTCATGGATGAACCCTGGCTTTCACAGCTATAATAAGGCAATTAAGCGTGTAACTGTTGCACTAATGTGGTATCCTCACTGGAAGGAGAGCCTGAAATAGACCTGAATGGGGGAGTCTTGGTGGTAGAGATGCGCATCATGTAACAGCAACGTCCTTGGACGGATTCCACACAGATATCTTTAATGCCTCATAATACATCTATGCTGTCAGCTAATCCCAAATGTCAATAAAGTATCAGGTGTGTGTGTGTGTGTGTGTGGGGCGGGGAGTATTTTTCCATGAGCATGTGTATTCTTTCTTCACATTATTCACGTGTGTGACTGAACGTGAATTTGTGTATCTGTTGTTATATTCACTGCCATGCCAGCTAAGTCTCCCTCTATTTATATGTGTGTTGTTTGGACAGCTGACTCAAAGTGGAAAGTCTTGGTGCCAAACTCTTGTTGCTCGGAGGCCACCGGTAACACAAACCCATCCTGACTGGACAGACAGAGCGAGCGTGAGGCAGAGACTGGGATGCCCAGTACAAACCGGTGTCAGATTGAAACCACAGTGATCCCCATATTAATATCCCACACGTCTATTACTGCTGCAGGGGCGCTTACGTAATCGCTAATGTTCCGCCACTGCAGGCTCTCAGTCATCACCTTCTTATTTTACATGGAGTCGTTGGTACTCTCAACCAGAGGAATGCGCTGTCGGAGCATCAAAGAAAACAAGAAAAGAAAATGTGTCCCCCGCGGTGAACGGGTGCAGAGAGAAACCCCACCTCCGTTTAAATTCTGCGAAGTAATGTACCCCACAGATGCAGCGTCACGTTATGAGCCCGGGCTGTATTCACGCAGCGCTTTAACAGCACCGCTTCGGCACTAATTAGCAGCAAGTCTCAGCGTGTGGGTTTGGGCTGTCTTTCAAGTCAAACTGAGGTGGAAATGTGGTTTGTTGGGAGTACAGTGAAACAGATGTTAACATCTGGCAGTCAGCGTTCAGTACAGTACATTCTGAAGCTAGAATACTTGAGCTTCACACAAGAATTTGAAATATTTCTTTACCGTATATTAGTAAAAGGCCACAGTGAAAGATTGATCGCACTGAAAATGAACAAGTTGATCTGGTAAATATATCCACAAAGAGAAGCTAAAATAATCACAAACCTTGGAGCAGAAAGCATCATCCCCTGCTGCCGTGGCGACCAAGGACGCAGCGTGAGAGAGAAGCAGAAAAGATAGAAAGTGAGGGGGCGGCAGACTGAGAGCTGGTGACAATACCAGAGGTAGATAAACGTGGAGACTGGAAAGAGAGAGAGTAATAAAAACATTGACAAAGACAACAGGCCAAATTATTTTTCTTATTCATATTTCCTCTACTGTGCTGCTGCTCTATTACTACCCTATTCTTGGTGAAACCCAACCGAGCTGCACAGCACATGGATCCGGAGCCAGGCACGTGGACAGGAGAGGTGTCTGGTGACTGCGGCGAGTTCACCTGCAGGTAGTCAGAGATGGAGGAGCACACTCGATGTAGGACAGCTTTCCAACAGGGCATTATTCAGCCCTAAATATAGACGGGGCAGAAGTAGGCTGAGCTGACAGCACTGCCAACAGCCTATGAAAACAAGCCATAGTGTGAAGCCTTGTGTACAGTCAGTGTCATCTGTTCCATCTCTTCATGTGGCTTATGCACAAAAACCAATATCTTTCACAAAGTAAGACACCAAAGGTTCCTCTTCGCAGTAATATAATAATATTACAATAATATACCACAAATCAAGAGTTATTTTCTCCTGGAGCTGCTGCAGAGTCTGGATCTTCTTCATGGGCAACCCTCTGACTCACTACACCCCCTCCCTGCTGAGCTGACAAGTGATTTCTCTCCATTTTTCACCTTTCACAATTACAGTTTTTCAGCAGAGACGCTTTCCTCGGGCCGTAGAGAGCTCATTTATTCCTTTCCCTCTTTGCCACCCTCTTAATCGCTCCCTCATTATTTCAACATCCACTTCAACACAGAGCTGACAGCCCGGTTCAAGGGGCCTGTGCCACCTGAACGCTCACGTTTCCCACTGCGCTGCGACAAGGCTCGACTTGTTCCCGGCAACAAGGAGACGCAGACACACCTACGCTGTACACTTCACAATCATCGACAAGTGAGAGTTCCTAACATTCCTGCCGGGGCAGATTTCACTGGGCTCAGCGTGACAGATAACAGGTTGGAAAGATAGCAGATTTATAGACAAGTGAGTCAAGTCAGGTGGATTGTGCAGTGGATATAGTGCCCGGTAATAAAAACACCCGTCTTCTTCGGCCCAGTAGCGTGAGCTTTTAAAAGCAGCTTATCCTGGGTGTGGTTATGACGAAGCAAACCAGTGCAGTTACAGAGTGGAACTGCCAGTAAATCACATCTACATAAATGTTTTACACTTTAGCTTTTGAGTCCTTCTCCTTCCTGTTCCACAGAGAGCAGCTCAACTGTTGGGGCAGGTCCAAAGCAAATCATAGTCAAAGGCGTTTAGTTTACATCATGGACACTTAATTCTGTGTGCGCAGAACACACACGCACATACAGTGACTCATGAAGAATTGCTCGTCTTTGTCAAAGAGCACTCAGCGAAGGTGGGGCGGTCACTGATGCCGTTTGTTAGGAGGAAACAGGTGGCGAGAAAAACACAAAGTCATCTTTGGCTTTGAATTGTCACAATCCAGACATATTTCTGTGATGACATTAGACAAGGTGACGACTGCAATGGCTCGTTTAGTCTTTGCATGAATAGCAACAAGCTGCTAGATGCGTGCTTTGCCGGCAGCTTTTCAGTTTTAAACTAACAAAGATCACCCTGAGATCTTGGCCACGATTAGGCCTTTTTCTGTCCCACTGTCCCTTAGAGCGACCAACGTGCCTGCTTAGTGTAGCAACAAACCTCAGTCACTGAATGGAAGGTTTTCCTTTTACTGTTAGAGTTACAGGGTTCACACAAGTCAATGGGTTTAAGCCTGCTTCAGCATATCTGCGCACAATGCGATTACAATTCATCAAAAAGTTATTTAACAGGCTGAACCGGCGCAGGAAGCTGAACGACGACGTCACTGCTGGGGCTGTGCTACGAGCGGTGAATGTACCAGTCCCAGTCTAAGTACTTGTTTACTTCCCTGACCTGGGCTGCTCTGACCTACTGAAAAGGTAAATCTTTGAAACTAGGTCAGAGCCGTTTCATTTGTACAAGGACTGGACACCAATGTGTAGCAAAAGTAAATCCTACAGGAGTAAATAGTCTGTTCTTTTTGGACCATTTTAAGCTGTGTATTAATCAGAATTGTGTAATACATCATGAGATTTGTGTGCGTCGCACCAAAGCTGGGATCTGTTTTTCCTTCCTTGTAACATGGCCAAAAGCAAACACATTTAATTTCTGACTGAAAATATTTATCCACTCAGTCAGTCTTTCATCAGTGTTAAACAGTCCAGTCCCAGTTTTGTGCTTTGCGAGTCACTGTTTCCTTATTGCTTTAAGCACCAAGTATTGAACAAACAAGTGACAAATCAACGTGTTTATTTGGGACAGTTCTTGGAAGCACAACATGAGCAAACCCTGCTGCAATGTCCGAGGCTGCGCGGGACACATTCCAGTCCAGAGGGGTCCACCGTGCACCCGCGCCCAGCTCGCGGATCTGGAACAGGCTCGCTGCTCAGAGACTGTGCAGTAAATAGCAGCAGGAGCATAGCATGGACTCAAATCAGTAAAAACCCCAATGACACAAACAGACTGAATAAGGAAATGAAAGGCACTTGGACAAGGAGACAAGTGCAACATGGGTTTATTGTCAAACTGGTTATTAAGACATGAACTTGATTAATGCCATATCAAATCTTAAACTCCACTGTAGTAAAGTGCAGATTCAAATCAAGTTGCCCTGGGAGTCCTCATACATTTTCTATGTCTGGTTATGAACTGTCAGGTTAAACAGACTGCAATGTGAAATCCTATGAATTATGAAAAGCCCTTTTTTCAACCCACTCATCTAAAGCTAATGTGCAAAAACAACATTATCCACAAAGCTTTACTACGCTGTACGTCGAGGCGTCCTCCTACTCATTTGTGTCTTCAATTCTTGTACATTTGGATGACAGTTTTACAAAATGTGCAGAACTATACTTAATGTAGTTTGTATTCCCATGAGTGACGCGTGTCTGCAGTGACCGATTGGTTGATATGCTGTTGATGCTGCACATGCACAAGTTAATAACCTACCCAGACTTTAGTTCACAATGATGAAAGAACTTTAAAATGGCAATTTAACATTTAACCACGTGTGAACATTAGGAGGTCACTTCTGAGTACAAGCCTAAACACTACAGAGGTTGTAGACAGTTTGGCCACTGTAGGTTCTAGTGGCAGTCATGTGCATTATGGAATCACCATGAGTGCCACTTCATTCTTTCTCAATGATTTGTGTAAGCTCCAAAAACACTCACACGAAACACCATGTGGCTTCCACTCTCACAACAGTCAGTACAATGCTTTTGCACCCACCTCCTCCTTTACGTGAAGTGGGGGGTTACTGAAGGAAACGGCAGCAATGAGGTAAACACAAAAAGTCATGAGATATTGCACAGACAAGTGCGGCACAGAATACAACAGTCTCTCCAACAGCCTAGCCTGTGCATAGGAAGAATAAAGCACTTATGGTGTTCTCTCTCTCGTACACAATCACACACACGCGGCTTCTTGTAAAGCTTTGTTATACACTAAGGTGGACAAATGAGTCTAGAAATCACACCACTTGGCAGATTGCAGGACAATAAAGGTAAGAGTACAAAAAAAACCCTAATGACTGCGTAAGGGTCCATGACTTTTGGCAAAAGTGATGGTACACACACACACAAAAAAAAAAATTAACCTGAAGTCCCAGCATATATGTAGAAATGCCTCAATCCTTGCTTTGAGAAGAGAGAAGCAGGCAAAGTTGAGACTGGGTCAAAGCCAGCATGGAGAAAAATCTCTCAAGTTTCATTCAATAAATAGCAATGTGGATGCAAAAAATCCATTCTCTTAAAGCAAAAATATGTAAACTCACTTCCTCTACAGATACAATTGTGTTGCAGGTCTCTCCTAATCTCCACGGCTCAGGCTGTGGCTTCATGAAGGCGTAAACAGGAAGAAAACACTGATTCCTCCATTAACCCCAATCATTTCAGTCCATCCAGGTGGAATTAGTACATTTGTGCACACAAGTCTTCATACACAAAGTTTATACTCTCCAAATAGTCGAATTTGGAAACCTTTGCCACAAAGTTGTGTCTTTCAGCTCGTCAAACACATTGCGGGTCGGGTGTTGAACCATAACGCTCCACAGTCTGTCCAATCCACCTAAAGTATTCACCCCCCCCCCATTCTCTTTTCATCTATCCATTCCCGTCTACTCCTTCCTGGTCATTATCTGTGGAGCAAAACAAAGGCCTCCAGTTTCTCCGGGATGTTTCCTTGGTAGCTGAGACTGTGCTTGACAATAGCTCTTGCGGCTAGGCACTGCAGAGTCGTGTGGTTGATGGGTTGGATGACATTCCTGGCCAGCTCCTTCTCGTCCAGGAGGTCACAGGCCGTTTGCTGGAAGGCATTGGTGCTATCAAAGTGAGTCCCGCAGGAAATCAGCAGGTTCATGATGTCAGGGTGGCCATTTGATGCAGCTATGTGGAGAGGACTGAAAGAAACAGATAATAGATAAAAGTACATAAAATGAACAAAGACTGGTCTGACATTTATATATAAGATCCGAGCATAATTCAAACATACCTGTTGTCATCTTCATCACGACTGTTGACATCTGCCCCACACTCAAGAAGGATAGAAGCAACTGTCAGGGAGGGGAATTTACAGACGGGATAGCGGCCCACACAGGTGGTGTTACGGTCGACGGCTAAGTGTAGTGGGCTGTAGCCGTTCTTACCACACGGCTGAAGCTTCAGGAACCTTAAGATGTGGGGGAAAAAAAATAATGTCAACGTTTCAGTCAGGAAATGATGAAATAACGTAATGATGTTACATCATGGTAACAAAGTGTGAGAGGTATTGGAATTCACATAGACCCACAGCATATTCTGACTGAAGGGCTATATGCTCTGCTGCCAACTAGTACGAGCTGACATTACAAAAGGAAATGCTTTATAGCCAATTTTGGAAATAGTTTCAATATTTTATATATTGTCCTCAAGCATGTGTACATATTTTTTAACACTGCCAAATTGTTGTCTCATGCACAGTACAGACACACACCTATAGATGGTTTCCTTCTTGAAGTGGTCTTGCTCTCCAGTACACGGCACCTTCTCCAAGAGACAGATGAGGTGCAGAATTATGGACAAGGCCTTGCTGAGCTGAGCGGGGTCGGGAGGCATCGGCCCACTTTGTTTAATTGCTCGCTCAATCTCCAACACACTCTTTGAGAGAATCCCCATCAAGTCCTCAAACGACACAGAAGTTCCCAGGAGCCCCTTAGCCCTGTCCTGCAGCATGAAGGAGAAAAGCTCAGCGAACGACAGCAAGCTGGAGGCGGTCATAGGGCTGAGGGGGTCCAGGTTGCTCTGCTGCATGTCCAGTGCGTACTTCCACAGATTGATGCAGCGCTCAAAGTTCCCAGAGTCAGCATAGACTGCACCTCGATAGCGAATGTAGTAAGATGTGTCTGGATGTTGAGGCCCAAGGATTCTTTCACGAATGAGCAAAGCTTGCATGCGCATCTCATCTGGGTCAGATATCAACCCGTCCAGCTCTTCTCCGTTTGTTACCTAGAAAGAAAATGTACAAGTTAAGACATTGTGAGAGTGTATTTTGTCAATTTCATCTTTTTCCTTAGAGCCCAACAATCATGATAATACATTTAAAAAAAATCTTCCTTTAACAATATTTGACTATGTCAACTATAATAAAACTGATTTATGGCAAGTCAAGGTTGTGCAAGGAAAAAATAAATAAAAAATACTCACCTCTCTGGCATAGTCATAAGCCATGATCAGCTGCTTGGGCTCCGGTTTAAGGATGACGTTGTTACTGTCCATGTACCTGAGGTCCATGGCTCTCTTCCAGTATTTTAAAGCACCAAGCAGATCTCTCTTCTTGTCCACAAATGTGGCTCCTAAGAGCTCCAGAGCATCAATGCGTTCCATGTGGCTCGTCTGCAGAATAAAACAAAACGTTGTTTTTTTACACAAGCACACAGCGTTGCGTACATCTATGCAAACAAATTCTCGTTAGTAAGTGACAGAACATCTTACCTGCTGGTGTGTCGTCAGGTAGTCTACAATGTTAGTGTGGCCTGTGACGCTGGCAGAAAGCAGGGGTGTCATGCCATAACCGTCCTGCTCCATGGAGGCTCCATACTGAAGCAACATCCGCATGATTTCCAGGCTGCCTGACTCTGCGCAGTCATGCAGCGCCGTGTTACCTGAGAACAGAAAGAAAGTGACTTAAAATAGGGTACGGATTTGACTGCTATTGAACGTGCAGCGACCAGAGAGGCTCTGCAGTACATTTCTATGCCTCTCCAAGAAAAATAAGGTTTGAGTTAACATGATGATGTGGGGAACATGTGACTAATGAGAAGAACATTGTTTAGTAGTCTTCTGGCGAGAAAGCACAGAATTTGACATGCTTATCTAAGAGCTACTGAAGTGTCTGTTTAGATCTGTGACTGTCATATTCAAAAGGCAGATGAGATTATATCAGGGTTCCTGTGGATGCTGTTGCTGAAACATTTGTCAAGAGCTCATTGCTCTCAGTGATTCCCTGTAAATGTGACATGCTCACAGCACGTGGCCGTCAGTGTCAGTTCTTATTTAAACTTCCCACTGGGATAGGTCAGCTGCAAACCAGACCTCATAGTGTGAAAATGTTTTAGTTATTAATACATTAAAAAAAAAATCTTGACACATGACTATGAATATTTTAAACACTTGCCTTACTTCACTTTGACTTTGCAGACAATGTAGTATCCTAAATACCTTTCAAAGCAAAACAGATTGCACTATTTGATTTGGCAATCAAATACATGAGCCTGTTCTGAATATTCTGAGTAGGCAAACAGTGTATGATATTTAAGACAAACAGTATTACTGCATCTGAAATCAAGGTTTTTAAAAGAGACTAAACTGAATAATAGACTCATCGGCTGTTTGAACTAGATTTTGTCCTGTAAACAAGTAATGAAGATCAATTCACAAAAAAAGTTAAGATGTAAACACATGCCGTGAAGTACGTAAAACTTCTATATCATCTCTTCGGTGTGATGCTCATTTTTTAGGCTGGTTTGTGGTCATTTGTCCCTATAATGACTAATGTGTATACACATGACCCTGTGAATAAACTGATCCAAGAGAACTCTGACCAAAGACAACCTTAGCAGCTGCTTTTAAAACTGGTCAAGACAAACTGGGATGAAATAGCAAAAATGAATTGATGCTATGTATTAACGGTGGTTAAAGGCTAATAGATACAATAAAAACATTGTTTGTGCTAAAGTCAGTCACTGCATTGAGAAATTGTCTGACA
This sequence comes from Macropodus opercularis, assembly GCA_030770545.1. Taxonomy (NCBI): domain Eukaryota; kingdom Metazoa; phylum Chordata; class Actinopteri; order Anabantiformes; family Osphronemidae; genus Macropodus; species Macropodus opercularis. The sequence goes on along the minus strand of CM061097.1, from coordinate 4,985,856 downwards.
TAAGTTTTTAAAATTTATAAATCATACAATCTGCTGCCAAGTTACTCCAGAAACGTCTAAAGCCAGAGATTAGCCTAAATACTCATTACAGGCCACGAAAGAGAAATTAGGCTACCATAAGCCTGGCAAAGAAGGAACATCACTGAGTAGTGTGTTTGTCTGACGCACAGTTCAGTCACAGGAAAGTTCAATCATTCAGCTCTAACGGTCCCCGTCTTCATCTATCAATTGGACGTCCATAGTTAAATATGTTACAGCTGCTCCTTTTTGTTGGTTCAGCCGTTGTGAAAAACATAGCGATCTGATAAAGAAGCTAGATAAAGCGCTCTCAACCTAAATTACCATGATGCTGTAGATTGTGCTTGTAGTCAAATGCACTGCTGTGTACACAATAAAGCACTTGCTTGTTGCCCTCCTATAGGTGAAGAGACCCAGGAGTTAACATTTTAGTGTTCCGTTTATTTTTAAACAACGTAATCCAGCAGTTTAACATTAACCTTTTAGTGCAGAATCACACCAAGAACAGATAAGCAAAAAAGCTAAAATAATAATACAGATGATCTGTCAAGAGTCTATCCGCAGTGTTTTGGTCCAAATGTTGACAACTGGATGTATATTTAACTATTATATGGACTTTTGTGTAGGCACACTGATATGTCTACAAACTGAAACACATGTCTCCTGATTAACACAAACTAGGTAACTAAACTAGGTATATTCAGCTCATGACCAATCAGAGTGTATAAATGGACACGTGCATTATAATCTGGGAACCGTTTACAATGACTCCACACAGCTGATGATGAATCAACGCTGAAATCCACTGTAACAAACAAAATCATCATTCGTCCTTTGTACAAAGCCACAATGACAAGTACTTGACACAGGATGCCACACCCAAAATATAGGTTATAAATATAAAGAGATGGATGGGTGTTTTTATAAATACCATCTAAAGAGAAAATGTGACCTTTCAGACACACCCACAGACACACGTAATGAGCTCGGCAGGTTTCCACTGTGAAACCAATCATTCAATGTTATTCTTATGACTCATTACAGAGGAAATATTGAAACGTTTCAATCAATTACGTTATCTTGCATTTCCCTAATCATATACCTCCATAATACACTGTTGGTCTTAACGGAGGACCAGAGATCAAACGAATACGACCTCACAGCTGTTACACTCTCTCACTCACCTTTTACACTTTTCCTGTTGACATCTGCCCCCTTCTCCAGCAAGTACTGCGCGATCTCCTTGTGTCCTTTGTAGCAGGAAATCATGAGACACGTGTGGCCGTGTCTGTTGGCCACCTCCAGGTCAGCTTTGTGCTCCACCAAGTATTTCACAATGTCCAGGTGACCGTCGAAGCAGGCAGCTCTGAGGGGGGTAGAGTTGGTCAGAGTCGTGCTGTTGACCGAAGCTCCGTGGCCTAGCAGGGACTGGACCACTTTTAGGTGACCCGCCGCCGAGGCTGCCCAGAGAGGGGGTGCCCCCTCGATTGTCTCCCCGTCAAAGTTCACCGAGCCACCGACCTCAACGGGAGCGCTACAGCACTCCAGCAGATACTCTACTAGGTCCAGGTGGCCGTAGCGGGAGGCCATGAGAAGCGGGGTGGCCCCGTTTGTCTTCTCGCCCATCAACTTGGTCACCTCGTGTCCATCTTTGTTCTCCAGCAGCTTCTGGAGCAGCCGGAGTTTACCGTCCCGGGCTGCGTTGAACACTGCCGTCTTTAAATCCATGTCCGAGGGCCAACAAACCGCAGCGGTGCCCGTGAAACAGTCGGCTAACGACCGGGGGTGTAGCGCAGCCGAGGACAGGAGGAGCTCGGGACCCTTTGTTTACAACAAGCTCCGACTTTCTGGCTAACGCTAACGTTTTGACTGAAGTTGACGGCTAGTCGCGCTCGTCTAAACGTCGGCTTTCAGAAGCAGTATTGACAGCTCGCTAAGTGAATGTTTAACTATAACTCAACCGCTTTATGCGACTCTTGTTCCAGTGATACATTTGTCGCCGACTTAGCAACGTGGCTAACCAACTTCCTTGATTTTAGCTAACAGACTACCTGCGCGTTTGTTAGCTCGACTAGTTATTTAACGCCTCTTTACCGAGCCGATACTCATCCACTGACATGTCCTCGCCTGCAAGAAGCTCTCCTCCGTTAGATGCAATTCCTGTGCGTGTCATTGTTTTTCAACATACGGCCGAGACGTTATTTATTTTCGCTTTCCGAGGCCAAAATGTAAAAATCCACCCCCACTCGTCACCCGGGTGGCTGGTGCTAGCTTAGCCTGGCAAAACGACGTCCGGCCATGGAAAAAAACAAGGGAAATCCCCGGTTTCCAAGACGTATCTCTTTCACATACACGCCAGGAAACGTACCACGCTCGTTACCCCCTAAAACACCGACGAATAACCGTCCGTGTAACCACTCAGGCAGCTGGCACAATGAAGCAGCGGGGAAGGGAAGGCTAGCCACCCACGGCTCGACCGGATGATCACGACTCCGCTTCTGTCAAATCGCAAACACATCGCAGTCTTTTCTCTTGACCAGAGCAAATGATTGACAGGCGAGCGACCAATCACAGAATAGACAGACTAATAGTTACCAATGAAACAGCACACAGCTGTAAGAGACCATACTGAGCCGTGTGGGTCTCCTCTGTATGAAAAATAACTACTATGGGACGATAAATCAACAATAAGAGGCATCTTAAATTAAATCGCCTTCTGCATCTGCCTGAATAAGGCATGTTTTCAAAGAAAGAATTTACGTTACTACACCACCCCCTACAGGATAAAAGCAGCACTGCAAGATGTTGTAACCAGAAAACCCATCATAGAATAACTGTTGATGAATTAATAGCACTCGGATATTTTAATCCAAACAATTTTAAAAGCTCTCAGCATGTCGCAGATTAGCATTCTAAAGCACCGTCCAGTGTTTAAACCTAAGAGGCAAATACCAACATGAATCAGTAGGCAAGAAAACACATAAAAAAAAACACATAATGAAAGTATAAAAAGGAAGCAAAACTAACCCAGTGAAAATGAATCTCCACACTTCTATATATAGTTTTTTAATCCGTAAATACAGGGTCTCTGGAATCAGTTCTTATCAAGTAACACAGTTTAACAAGTTCAAACGGCATTAAATGAGTCTTGAGTCGGGCTTGATCTAGAATAACCAATTTGCGTCAGAATTCTCACATTACAATGACGTCTTCTAGTTTATCTGACTCTCACTTTTGTGCTGTGGAGACAACACATGTCAACTGCAAATGCTTGCCTATTCTTATATTTTAGCCATGTCAGTGTTTGAGAACTACATCCTGAAAATTGATACTACCAGGTTAAAGGGTGCCTATATGGTAGTTGAGCTTCCTGCGACAAATACAACTGAAATATTTTTCTTCCGAAAATTATGAAACTACTCTTCTGTAATGAGTGACTACAAATCCAACTACAACTCAGTTAGTAGAACTACCTTACATTCAAGAAATATTTTACAAAACATGAACACTTCTGTGTTGCATAAAACTCAGGAGGACAACATCAGCCCACAAGATAAATAAGATGTTACACTTCACACAATAAAGGCTAGAACTAGCTACAATACTGCAAGAGAACCAAAGACACAATTTTGTGAGATATTGCTGTATTTCAAACTGTTGGTACTGTCACTGACAGGTAAAACGTGTCATAATAGTTTTAGTTGTGTGTCCTGTTTTTTCAACACACAGTCACAAAAATATGAGGATGCTTGTAGCTGTAATTATAACAATTTTAGCAAATACTTCACCCTGGTATAGTCAGATCGAAGCATTATTTTATAGCATTAGAATAGCAATTAGAATACAAAGGACATCGTCTGCATCTCCAAATTTAAAACTTCAACCCAAAGCGAACTTTGGTCAAGCTGCTATTACACTAGTTTACTCTGTAGAGCAAACAATTTCATGACTTATCTAAAATGACTAATAAAAGCAATAAAAGTAATAAAAGCAAACACAATGTGTAGTTCTCACTTAATGCAGTGAGGTTTAATAGTAACAAAGAAAAATGCAACAGATTTTCATCTCTAACCAAACGTAATCCTTCCAAGGATTTTCTTTCCCTGCCACTTTGGATGGAAGTTGGATGAATATTTGTATATTTAGTTACAGCTTCCACTAAAATGGATATTTCACTGCACAGGCTGGTCGGAAAAACTAAACAGACCAAGGAGACATAATTAGGATACATATTGGATGAGTAGGCTGAAAGGACACAAATAAAATAACAGTTTTAAGTTATTTCAAATTTCCAGTAGTTATAAGGCCAGTCAATTTCTATACATTTATCAATTAATATCTTCCATTACAAAAAACGTGACCCGAGGAGCTCTAAAGTGAAGGAATGACCATCAATGTTACAAAAGTCAGAAGACACAAAAGTGATGGTCCATTGCAGCCCCGTTAAAAGCCAACTGCAGTCAGGTTTTGTGTAATGAAGAACCATGTTGAACTTTCATGGGATTAGGTCTGTGCAGCACTCACTGATGCTTTTAGCCACAGCAGAACTGAAAGGTGAATCTGTTGTGGGTGTTTGAATATAGAGAAAAAGACTGGCCATATTTTGATTTCACTACTTTACATGAACAGTTGCTAGAACTGCTTCCAAATACATATAGTTACAATCAAAACAACAAAAACTTTCTTCATGTCTTTTTATCCGTCAAACAAATTATAAACACATAAAACTCTTCTGCTCAGCACTCATTTGCATAAAGTTTAGAAGAAAGGCAGCGCTGAATGGGACATGTCAGATTGTACGACCTGGCAGTTTAATGCGATCCAATTTCAAGTCAGCGCTACTGTTCGAAGCCACTTTATGTACACAAGCCCATGTATAAAGTAATAATTCAGATCAGAGCTCAGAGACTGTTATGATCCAACACGCGTTGTAGTAGTTTTCTTGTCAGAAAAAAAGCTTCTGAGCAGGACCACCTGGCTGATGCTAACCACCAGAAGGATTATAGCTTCTCCAATAGACCAGAATGCAACACGGGTGTTGAGGTCCTCTGCCCGACTGCGTCCCTGTGCCTCACGGAGGCGGAAGTGTGTCTGGTAGTCAATGACCATTTTCAGGGCCTCATGGATGGACACACAGGCTGATTCCATCTGGAAATTATAAAATATGGAATCTTATATAATAAAAAATCTCACCAACTAACAAAAGGATTTTGTATTTGTTGGAAATCTGGTTAGTGTTATATGCATGCATTTGTAAACAACACATTTTTAGGTTTTGCTTTTTATGGTACATTTTGTTGGTCAAACAAGACGAGTCAACTGACGGAAATCAACAACACAAAGTGCGTAATAAGTGAATGTGTCTGAGTACTTCCTGAAACTGATGCAAGATACGCCCTAATAGGTTGAATGATGAATTAAGAACACAGTACTTCTCTCTCTAACAAACACACACACTTTCATACTCACCTGAGTAAGAGCAGTGACTCGATTTTCATTAGGGAAGAGTGGAGGGTCATCGCCAACTTGGAAGTCAAAGTAAACCGTCTTGTGCGTGAAGGTGGAAAACTCATTGCTAAAGCAGAACTTGTAGGTGCCATTCTTAGCTGCTGTAAATGTAAAGCTGTCATACTGCTTCTTCATCTCCTTGTAGAGTGTAGTCCCATCCGGATCTTCCAAACGACAGTCCACATCATAATGACCACCGGTGACCACCTGGAAAACCATAGGAACAATAACAATTTAGTAACATAATTACTAAATAATCTATTTGAATTGTACATAGTTGTTATTCATTATAACAGATAACAAAGAGACAAAAAGACGGTATAGGCGAAACTATGCAAATATTTTTGACATACCCATACCACGTTAATAGGAATCTGACAGATACACTGTAAAGTCTACGCTCTGGGTGTAACTCTGATAACGGATATTGATTTGAAAGGACAACGTGGACTCTATTCAATTTTGAAATAAATGACTTGTTTTTGTTAGAAATACTATTAACGTTAACCAAAGAAGAAAGGCGTACGCACCTGAAACTCAAGCGTACACTTGGTGCCGAGGATGATGTCTTCGTAGAAACACTGCTTGGCGTTGTCTGGCAGCTCAAAAGTTAGCTCTGAGCTCAGCACCCACCCACAGAGCAGCTGGGCCCACAGCACCTGCAGTATCAGCCGAAATGATCCGTACATCTTGAAGACCCAAAGTCAAGAACTTCAAACTAAAGCCTGAGAGGACCTGTCAAAATAAATATTAACAAGCGTCAATCCTGTTTAGATCAACAACCAGAGTGGTAAAAAGACAAAAATGGTGACAAAGCAAACCCGGACGTTGATGACCCGTTAGCCTAAAGCTAACTAACCAGCTGGCTAGCTTACATGTGTTACAAACACAAAGTCACTTCAGGTTTGTTACGTATTACAATATAATTCGAGTGTTTTTGACGCATTCGTTATCATAGAAATCCTAATAAATGTAACATTGACGTCTCTTAATTCATTAGTTTAGCCCAGTCAGCATTAGCTACTCACCTCAAACTGTTCACCCGGATGCGACTAATTCTAAGTTGCGCATAACAAGCGGACACGGCATTGGCTGCCAGTGGTGCAAGCCCGCCTCCTCCTGTCTCCCATTGGTCACAAAAGAAGAGACGGTGCCAACGCATGATCACGTGGGCCACGTCCTCACGCCTGGTAAACGTATCCTCTTTTTGCAGTATTCGCTCCAACGTGGCTGACAGTGAACAATACCTGAAACATCTGTTGTTATTTCTCGTCTTTACGTTGTTGGAACAATGTACCTGGTAAACCAACTACAACCAATAAATAAGAACTGCTCACTGTATTATTTTAAAAGCATCTTTACATTCTGATTAATTCCTAATATTAGTATAGGCTCCTAAATACTGATGCGTCCTTTCGTAGTAATATAAAGTCGACTAGAATCCAATGCCATTTATGTTGTAACACATTCGTACGTTAAACGTCAGTGCGTCTGTCAGGCGCTGCATGAACACACGCTTGACCCCAAACCAAAGTCTCGCGTGAGTCAGCGATACGAAACTACAGTTTGGGGAGGGCTGCGTGGAAAGACTAGAAGCTACAAAGACAAAACAAAGGCCACACGTTTCAGCCAACAGGCGCGGGTCGCTTTCTGCCTTTTTTTGTAAACCAAAAGATACTTAATTTATACGCATTGTTTCCATTTCAACTGCATTATAAGCGCTGTGCACAATGCCTAGCAGCACGTCTTTGTTGGAGACGGACGAGGGAGAGTCCGAGGTGCCACCGCCGCTAGTGCACGCGTTCGCCGGTATGGGCCTGGATGAGCATCACGGCACACAGAGCCAGACGCCCGAACAGGGAGACGAGAGCCTCTCCTTTCACCACCACCACCAACTCCCCTCGGTTTCCCATTTCAGTGTAATCGGTACGGTGCTAGACTTGAAACCCCTGCCTCTACATCGACCACCCTCGGGAGATGAAGTAACGTTAAAGATAAGTGCAGCGCCCGAGGACAAAGAGCCAGAAGTTACAGCCCTTAGTGACTCTTCGGGCTGCACCAGTAGCTCGTTATTAGTGCAGGCCCACCGCCTCCAACACCTCCCACCGGGGCCCGGTAGCTCCTTGATGCCATCCGGCATCGAACCGTCACACGCCGAGACGGTCCTGTTGTACAACGGAGAAGAGCGGGATGACCGTGGCGGCAGCGCCCTGCCTCCAGTTAGCAGCATGGCCATGCTGCCGTCCGTGTTCTCCGAGACCGAGCCATCCATGCTGAGTCGGAGAAAGAGCGTCAACACGACCGAGTGTGTCGCGGTACCGAGCTCGGAGCACGTCGCGGAGATTGTGGGGCGACAGGGTGAGTTGATGGCTTTGGAACGTTTCGGGCTCAACTGGATTCGTAGCTAAACGCTCAGTTGCTAAAGGGAGTTTGGAGTAAACTTACCGGGGAATGGTTCCGGCATCGGCAAAGAAAATTAGACAGATATAAACCAAGGCAGTGAACGCTGAACAATGCCAGACTATAAAACTCGGGGTTGGTCGGGACATGTAGCTACACTCCGCTTAACTTGGACCTGCTGGTAACTGCTATTGTTGACACCCGGGCTAGCAGCGAGTAAGTTAACTTTAGGTTGTGTTTTACACGATTAGCGGCGCCTAACAACGTCTTTTTTTTTTGTTATACGACTCTTGAGGTGACGTGAATTCCTGAAACATCAGCGATGAAACCAAACTCAGATGTTTTACTCCTTTACCGTCATTCGCTTAGCGCTGGTTTGCCCCCTACCAGCTACGTAGCTAACTGGCTTAGCGCCTCACGCTAAGTGGGTCAACAGCACCGTCGCCCAACATCTTTAACAAAAGTTCGCATCTTACGTCGTTCTGTCAGCCAGTAGGCCGCTTGGTATGTTCTCGGCCCGGCAGCTCCACTTTATTTGGGGCGTTTTGTGTGTGCTTTGCTGACAGGGAGCCGGTTCTCCGTCGTGCCTCGAAGCTCGGACTGAGCTTTGTGTGAAGAAGAGCAGTGTGTTGGTCTCCATTGCTTTGCCACATCAGCTGGAGTTCATAGTTAGCTCCGTGACAAAACCAAGGCTTTCGAGTTCAGCCACATTCGATCGTCTTCTCTTAGGTTTACGTCGCTGTTTGTCTGTTTTTAAACAAACTCTATGTCGCTGTCGATTATAGGTTTGGTCGAGTTTAGTTGAGTCGTGTGTGGAGAGGCGTTGGGGGAGGGTGCACACACTGCATTGTTGACAACAACAGGAAATAGCTCTGGTAATGATGTTGGACTCTCAACCACAGCTAAGAGGAATATTTAATTTATAAGCTGTGCAGCTTTTAAATTGCTTTAGTGACCGGATGTGTAAAATGTGTGTGGCTATGTGTTGTGTACAAGATAACGATGAGCAATTTTTGCCTTTTTTTCATTATCGTTATTTCCATGTAGTTTATTATATATTCCTAATGAGGATCTATTGTCATTTGTCTGCTAGACTTTGCAGATGTTGTGAAGTTGTTTATTGTCTTCTCATCTTTCACTTTTTGCCTCTCTGTCTAATTTTTTCCTCCTACAGGCTGTAAGATTAAGGCACTTCGAGCCAAGACCAACACTTATATTAAGACACCAGTGAGGGGGGAGCAGCCTGTTTTTGTTGTGACGGGCCGCAAAGAAGACGTGGCCATGGCCAAGAGGGAGATTCTTTCTGCAGCTGAGCACTTCTCCCTTATCAGAGCCTCTCGCAACAAGACCGGTCCTCTGTCTGCTATTACTGGTCCAGGGACTCCTGCTCTACCTGGACAGACGACTATTCAGGTCAGCAAGACAATGACAGAGTCATAGTGTAATACAATGTTAAAAATGCAAAGCAGACATTATACTGCAGCAAATCACATTAATGTTTTGTGTGTGTTACTATTCCAGCAGGTTTGCTTTGATTTGTTATTACTTCAGGAGCACGTAGTTACCCTGTGTCATTGTAACCTTACAGGTCCGGGTACCCTATCGTGTTGTTGGGCTGGTTGTGGGTCCCAAAGGTGGGTCTTCTGATTTATTCAGATAATTTTTTTTAATGTTTTTCTTTGGTTACTGCCTTTGTTGTTTGAAAGAACGAATAAGGGTGTGTGTGTGTGTGAGCGCACATTAATTGCTCTCCAGAAGTTTTGGAATGACCAGATCATTTCATTCAGTATAAGACAGATAGAAACTATAAGACCTTTCAATGACAGCACTTACCCTAGATAGATTAAATGACAGAGCAGACAAATCAGTTCCACCAAAACTGAAATTAAGAAATCTTGGATTTTGTAACAACCGAACAAGGCTCGCTTCCTCATCGCACTGATCATGGTGCTGTTGAAAATAGGCTCAATATGCGTTTTAGATTTAGAGAACAGTGTTAGCTGTGAAAGCGTGTGCTGTATTTTACAGCAGTGTTTTTCTCTAAGCATTCAAAGGAAGTTGTGAATTGTCTAATGGATTCCCATTAGCGTATCTTTAGTTGCCCCAAGCTTCTGAAGGGCTTTATTACGCTCAGCTCTATTCCAGAAGGTTACAGTTTGCTCTCAGTTTTTAACCATGTTCCCTGTTCACGCTGCCACCTCACTGTCAGATGGGGTAGATTTGCAAATTGAAGTGCAGTCTTTCACAACCAAGTGTCATCAGGCTAGAGAATGTTAAGTAACCTGCCAAAATGACAATGACGGCAGACTGAGTGGCACAGAATTAGAGGCAGTGTGGAATTTAATTATTCAGTGTTGATAGTCACTGAAATATCCTTGTTACATATGTTGTGTATTGTTTTTATATATTCTGTTTTAGACAGATATTATTTGCCTGTTGTGGTTTGTGGCATTGTCTTGAAGCTTTAAGCCACCAGGACAGCTTGGTGTTCAGTGGTATTATTTCTCCTACTTTTTCACACTTAACATTAGATATGAGTTTAACTGGTCAAGCATATTGCTTGTTAAACCGCCTTGATATTGATGTTGACATGTGACTATAGCGTTGTGCTTCTGGTCTGGTCTTGGTCTTTCAGGGGCAACCATTAAACGCATTCAGCAACAGACCCACACGTACATTGTGACACCAAGTCGTGACAAAGAGCCCGTGTTTGAGGTCACCGGGATGCCGGAGAATGTGGACCGTGCTAGGGAGGAGATAGAGGCGCATATTGCCATGCGCACTGGAACCAGCAGCAGCATTGAGGCTCCAGGTGTAGACAACAATGACTTTCAGTTCAACGGAACAGATGTCAGCTTTGAGAATTCTGGAACACCACTCGGGTTGGAGGATGCTGCTTGGCTTCATACTGGTGCACCACCACAGGGAGGTGGTGTCTTGCTGCCATTGAGCGTCAGCGGTACTCAGCGAATCAATAGCAATATTAACAGTGGTGTCAAGATGTCTTCCACCTACCGCAACGACAGCTCCAGTTCCCTGGGCAGTGGCTCCAGCTCAACTGATTCTTTCTACGGTAGTGGGAATAATAACCGAATGGCAGATTTCAGTCCAACCTGTCCGTTTAATGCCAATGCTAACAACAACAACAACAACAACAACAACAGTAATGCTGGCAACACAGCCTTTTGGTTTGGTGAAAGCCTTCTTCCTGGGGGCACTGACGAGCTGGTTAGCCTGGGAGGTGCAGGTCCCTCCTCAGGATTTGACCCTTTGACCATTTCCACTGCTCAAGCATCGCATCCTCCAGCACATCCACACATCTGGAGTCCCTTTGTGGACCACCAACCCTTCCAGGCCTACGATGCTCTTCAGTCTCAGGTAGGTGAAATTAAATGGGACTTTGGGTGTTGGACTTTCACAGATAAAGCGTCCAACATTTAGCAATTTAGTTTGATAGTATGCAACATTTAACACAAGAATTGATCATATCAACTGAACAGATGTTTACACAAATTGTTTCTCATGTATAGGTTCTTTCTTATTTAACGTTTAAGATCAAGTGACTGAAACACAGGCATTAAGTCTGTCCAGTGACACGAACATGCATCTGTGATCTGTTTTGATGATTAACACATACAAAAACAAGACTGTTGTTATGAGGCTGAAAGAATCATTTTAAAGCTGGTATTTATTGTGGTGATGACCATCTTGAATGTTGTCATCAATGCCTGCAGACCAGTCAGCCCGGGACACCTCGGCTCTCTCCAACCTTCCCTGGCACAGAAGCCTTGGAGCATCCACAGGCCCAGCGTGTTCTTCAGGGGACATTTGGCTCTACTGGAAGACTCGAGGCCCACAGGTTACCCTCTTACAGCTCTGCCTTCTCCTCTCCTGGAGAAAGCACCGCCTCCTCCTCCTCCCCTCCTGAATCATCCCTCTCGTTTCGACTGGGGCTCGGATCAGCTGGCAGAGGACAGGAGATATGCGTACACTGTATGGAAAACCAGGTGATTGCTGCTTTGGTTCCCTGTGGCCATAAGCTCTTCTGTCTTGATTGTGCCACCCAGATATGCCAGGGTCCAGAAGCTGTGTGCCCTGTGTGCCTGTCCCCAGCCACCCAGGCCATTCAGGTCCGCAACATATGATTCTCCCCCCCGCAGTTTACCTTGACAACGGATATGAGATCAGTCTCCCTAACACTTATGAGTCAAGAAGCATGTGGAGAAATTACACAACTCCAGTGTTAAGGAACATGAAGAATAGGGGAATAAGGAATATGCGTGTTTAGGGCGTGGGTTAGGGTGTTCAGCCCGTTCTCATGCCTGTTGAAGTTTATTACTTTGATTTATTGATCAAATGGAGGGTTGGAAGTCCTCTATGTAGCAGTGGGTGGGATGGATTTTCTTTGCTCATTATTTTTAATTTCTAGTTATCAGTTTCTGCCCATCTAAACCTTTTTATATTGTTTTAATTCTATTATACATAATGATGACATTTGAGTCAGATGTTGGTCTACAGCTCAAAACGTATTTTTTTTTTTTTACTTCTGCTGCAACTGTTCTTATGAGCAGAAATGGCAGAGCCCTTTGCCTCTCGATCATTGGGCACAAAGTAGGAAAAGAGAAGGTGTGTATATTTACATATGTTGCCTGACTAAACAAATGAATAGTATTGCTTTAGTCACCACAGAATCCGAACACCGCCACATTATCCCGGCAGATGCCACTCTATACTACATAATCTGTAATTATTACAGGCCAGTGCGCTACTAGAATAAAGAGGACTTATTGTTTACATGCTCCAGATTATAAATTAGAGTTTTTGAATCTCACAGATACTAACAGCGTCTTGTTGTGCGTCCAAACACACCCACAAAGGGTTTTTACAGTAAGTGGGTTCAGACTGAAAAGGCGTCACACTCCATTAGACTAGTCGCAGCAGTTGGGTAACTCCTTTTTGTGGAGTACCAGGTTGTTGCACTATCGCCACGTTGCTTTCCATTTCTATTTTTAGAAAACTGTTTACGGTAAACTTGTGCCTGATTCTCTTTTTAAGTAAACAAAAAACAAACACCTGGTACCATGGACGCACAGTGTTGCTTTGTCTTAAAACAAACTTGTGGCCTTTTTTGGAAAGCCTGTAATTACCTGATAACAGAATCTATGAATCCAGATCTTGGCTCAAAAGAGCATAAGATTGACTGAAGTCTTAATGTCGCAGCAGGAGTTCAGTTTCCTAAACACGTTCTTGGATCAAACATTTAGTCATGGGGATGCTTCCCTTTGCTTCCTTTTTGTTGAACCACAGGCATGTTGCCACCTATTGTTTTATTTGTTTAACTCCAGTCACTCCCTTTTAGTTTTTCCATTTTTTTTCCTTAATCTTTTTTTGTTTATAGATTTTGCTGGGATCCTGGTTTGGGAAACCATGTGTTGGTTTTCAGCCAGAAAGGCGTGTACCGCTTGTACATTTTGGTAACATTCCTCCACCCGTGTATTACCGGTGACCTTTGTAGAAGGTGTACAACTATAATAAATCGCAGTATTGCTCATGAATGGTTAAACCTGGGAGCCACAAGAGCCAATATACTATGAAACTGTACTATGAAGACAGCTGTAACCTGGAACAATTTCCGTACTGTACCGACAGGCTGCTGACTTGTCAGCCATCTCAATAGTATTTGTTCCTTTCTCTTGGATGACTCTCTGTCATACGCTGCTTCGCCATGTGACCGTGCTCTCACAGCCATATATGTGAGTAGTCCGCTAAATAATTCTCTTGAATTGAATGACACCCATCACTTCACTTGGCTTTAATTTAAACCCATGTCTTGTCTGCCAGGCCTATGCAAAACTCGTCTCAGTGTATGAACCACTAGGAAGCACTCGATAAATGAACTCCTAGTTTTAATTACAAGCTCAAACAATCTTGTGGTTTCACTTGTAGACAGACATCTCTTTGGGTGTTTTACTACTTTTTAATTGGGGTTAACTGTCATCACCTGCTTTAATGCACCAAGTTGTTTTGATGGAAGACACTGCTTTTTGTTTCCTCGGCTGATTTAATGTTTACATCAATACACTATTCTGTAGTTGGGACATGACTCACTTCGAGTTACTTTTTTAAACCCCTCCTTTATTGTGCACATCTGTTTCTCTTCCTGAAAATGAAACAAAAGGTACAAATTGGCTCTAATTTTAGTTTTAAATGTTTTTAGACTTTTTGTGCGATATATTTTATAGGGAAGCTGCTGGAATGATTTGTTCATGGGCTGTGCTGACACTACATAAGGTCAATACTCTTTCTTTGGTGTGTGGACATGGGACCACAGTCCCTTTAGCATTCCAGCTGTATTTGGGAGTTTCTCCATATTTCTTAGCGAGTTCTTAAATGTCATCTCTTACATGAAGGATGGAGCTTTCTCAATGAAATGGAACCAAATGAATCCCAAAAGTGCAAAAAAAGTCATCTGCTCGTGCCCCTTGGGTTTTCTATTCTACGCCGTCCTTTTTATTTCTCATCTTTATGTTCTTTCTCCCTCTGAGGGAAAGCAATACACTGTCGGCCCTCAGTTGATTGCCGTAAATCTATTGACATTTTGTGTATGTATTATATATTATTACTGTTAATGACTGATAAATATACAGAACATTTTATTTTGTTACATTTCACACACGTATATATACACACACAAATATATCTATATAAAATGTTTACAATAAGATTTTATTTTATTTTATACTTTTGAGTGATTAAGCGAATGAAGTGCTGGAAGCCCAGAAATATTGCAGGAGAGTGTCAGTGCTATCTGCTTGTACTCTAGCTATTAGTTTACAGTATTGATGACGATAATAGTATTGATAGCTGCCATTTTAACCTAGTGGAGAATGGCATTTGTATCACAAGCATGTCTTCATAATGTACCGCCAATGTAAAACATCTCACTGCAACTGTATAAAGGCCAAGGATTCAAGATGCCTGTCATGTCTGTATGCCACCAAATTAAGAACGGTATACTGTAAATGTATCTTAGATGATCTATATATAAATACATATATTGTTAAGCTGTACCAACAGTTCAAAGTATTTGCTAATTTTACTTTTACACTTTTGTTATGTATATGTAGAGGGAGTCTTATGGCATATAAATTCTTCAAATTGTTGTCAGGAGTTTAAAGTAGACTATATTTTATAATGGCCTTTAAGTTATTGTGGCCAAAGCACTGATATTATATATTTGCTGTAAAGAGAATTTAAGAGTTTTATTTTTCTGATATTAAAGTTACTTAATAAAGACGGTTTCATTTAAAGCCATGTCCGACTTGTGATTCACTGAGCAAAATAAATGCTGAACGTTTTCTCTCATACTTATCGACTATGTTCTGCAAGAAGTTGGAAGGTAAAACATGACACTTTCTTGTTCCACACACTAATGATAACCTACGAACCATATTCAAATCTACATCTACTGCACACAGACCTGTAATTTGCTTGTAAACAGTGCCTGATCAACAGCACTAGATAGAAGCCATCATCATCCGGACCTGAAATAGAGGTAAACATCAGCATCATACTTTTTCCACACCTGTGCTTAATATCAGTTTGACCTCAAAGGTGATACAATTACACAAGTCAATGACGCCTGCGAGCGTTTACAGTCCCTAATGCCGAATATATTGCCTCTGTAAGAAAATGAAATGGTCCCCATTTAAAGAAAGTTTAATTTTAATTATAGACTCTTGCATAAGAAATACAGGTAATGTTTCTATCTGCAGTCTCACTGTCGACAACATCAGCTCCTCTGAGCTGTGTCTTTGGGCTACTACAGTAACGGTAACTGGTAGTAATGTGGGAAAAAAACACATTTCAAATGAAACACAATGTAACAGACTGTTTCTGCAGAGTTCAGCCTCATGATATGCTGGACCAATCAGATACATAATTATGTGACTATAGTCCAAACTAGGTAGTTTTGTTTATGTTGGACATCATTTTTAAATATCCTTTCAATGATTAGACTGAGTTGATGAAAGGCAGGACAAGGAGAGAACAGAACAACCTATTCACTGGTTCTTCTTCAACTCAGCAGCTCAAATTTCAAATAAACCTTAAACAAATCCAAAACGTCCTTTCAATTTGAGCCGTAAACACAATCATAACCTATTTAAGGACATGAACACAGAAAAAAAATCCATGTCACTTAGCAATGTTAAAATGATCAGAAAATTATACACAATATGGCAGTTTGATGAAACCAACAGATGTATCAACGTGTATTTCGAATATGTGAAACAAATAGAAAAACAGCACGACAAAATATAGCCAATGTAGAATGAGGCATAGAAGAGGAAGGGACAAAAATCAAATCATTTTATGAGATACACAACATAAAATATTATGCTAGCAATTACTTTTTTTCTGTCAACAAGAAACTGCGCACATCTAAAGCAGTTATGATATTCAGACAAAATTACCTTTTGGAGACAAACTGCTATGTTTAGGAGGTTTAGCATCTAAAAATAAGTTTATGACAATAATGGTTCAACATTAGTTTAGACTAATGTGATTTCGCTTTTAATGCTATCATAAACCAGTAACACACCACAGAACAATATACAGCAAATGCTGGTTTTATATTAGACTATATAAGATAGTCCAGGCTTCCTATGTGATGCAGAGAAAGAGAAATGCTCCACTGAAAAAGAGGAAAGGAAGAAAGGCAATCAGCTACGAAAGGGCATGCAAATGTTTACATGCATTTCAAAAACAATGCTACTTACATGGATTAAAAGAAAGAAATCAAGAAATTTAAAAAAAATGAACGACAAGAAAGAACCCCCACAGATGTGTGCGACAGGCAAAACTGGATTTTAAAAAGACGCCTTAGTGTTCCATGTGTTTCAAAACAAAAGCAATCCAACATAAAATATAAACCAACACATTCAATCCCTTATTGTCTAAAAAACTGTTAACATGAGAATAAAGTGCTAAAATATAATAATTAATAATACAAAAAAACAGATCTACATTGCTGGGAAACTTTTAAACTCTCATATTTATAAACAACCTGGATCAAGTAGGAGATGAGGGCTACAAGTCTTAAGTACAATGGTTCTAGTTTGGAGCGCATGCTAATACAAATAAACACATGAATGTCATTAAAAGAAAACCTACAAATGAACTTAACGTGGGGACAGTCAAGCTGCCTGCGTGTCTTACGGTCATGACGACACTATGTTACTGGTTTGCTAAAACATTCATAACCTCAGGTTTTTCCACATACAGGATCAATTGTCTGTTTTCTTTCTCAGTTTCTCAATTCAATCTTATTTAAGTAAAAGCATCCCAGCACAAATGCAGGAGGTTTACACCACATGTAAGAAAGGTATGACTTGTTTTAAAACCTGCGCTAGTCTTGCTTTGATATATGGAGATGGTCTGCAGACAGTGGGACACACTACAGTTCATTTCTTTAAGATGTTTTGATCGCGGTTGTTTTCAAGGGAAGGGGAAATGATTTGTAACTGGACACCCACCACAAACAGATGTGCAACTTTTAAAGTTATACTGTAAGTACCTCATCTATCTGACAGGTCCACAGACCTGCTTCAGCTCAGAGGCTGAGAGTCAACGTCAAGCACAGCGTACGTCATTATGTTTTACTGGAGGAAGGCCGTGGATGTCTACAGTGACCTGATCCAGCCGAGTGGTTCCAACCCGGTCCTGTAGCTGAGAGGCAGGGATCAGCACAATGCATTGATCCTCGTGCCTCTGAGTTGTGCTGCTGTTCTGTTCAGTCTGACAGCTGCCTGGACTTGCTTGTCATCCAAATCTGTTACAGCCTAAATAAAAATTGATAGAACCAGCTCATAACACTGTACAGCACTCAGATGTCCAGTGAGTAGCTGGGGCTTCGGCCGACAAACACAGAGTAGTTGATTTAAATTCTAGCTTCATGGTCTGCAGATAATCTATTTTCTCATTATGTTCTGGTATACTTGATTACTTTTCTACTTCGTCGGTTCACCATTCCAGTGATCACAACTCAAAGCCATCTATCAAAAATATGAATAAACACATGTTTAATATTTGGCTCTGGTTCATTTTAACATAGTGGCTTTGAAAGTCAATGTAAGAGCCAAAGTGCACAAAGGTGCCCTAAACACCTCAAAAATGTATTTTTGATGGAACTGCTTCAGTGCCACAGCTGTTTCACTATTGTCTCCACCTCAGACAGTTCAACACAGAGGAAGACTTTGTGTCGCAATGTGATGCTGCAGTTATACACATCTCAGTCCAGCGGTTGTGGGTCTGCTATAGGCATAGTGTGCAGAACCTCGTCCAGCAACTGTAACGCTCTATGCAGGTGGATCTCGATCCAGCAGGGGGTCTCCTTGATGCTCTGACGGGGGTAGTCGGGCCCCCACCCCTTAACAAAACTCATCCTGAGAATACACAACCGTCGCAGGTCATCTACCCCAATCCCAGCTGCTGCTGACAGACCTGAGAGGAGGGGAGGAGAGGCAGCCGCAGTCAGGTAACGGTGAGCAGAAATACATTCAACTAAATTAGAATATCAGCCCCCATCACCCAGCTGGAACTGCTGCTACACTGCCTCTACTGCCCACTGTGTGTAAATGTGCATCTGTATTGACAGTTCTTGTATCTTACTGATGGCTGGAGCGATTCCTCCTACTGATCCAGGTCCGGGGATATTTCCAGCCACAGCTGCTGCTTGGGCTGCTGCTGCTGCTTGGGCAGTAGCAGCTTGCTGCTGCATCTGTCTGTGGCACTGACGAAGGTCAAACACCTGCATTCCCCAACAGTACATTTCATAAGTATCAAATGAAGTACAAAACTTGAGCTATACTTTCTTCTCATAGTCCATGTCACGTGCAAAAGTTAATAACTCATCAGCATAGCAGATGACGGCAAGTCAATAAAGCTCATTTTGACAAAGATGGGACAACTACAGTTTGCTTGGAAGGGTTGCCAGGATAAGGTCTATTCTGTCTAAACACAACAGGAAAGCACAGCTGAGGTTTGCAAAACTGCATCTGAACGAACCACCTCTAGGAAAATCTTATGTGGACAGTGGAGACCAAACTGAAGTAGTTTGGTCTTAATGTCATGTTTGGCTAAAACCAAACAGCATTTTAGCAGGAGGAGGCTTCATTTTAGCTAAAATTTTATGTTGTGGTTCTATTTGCCTGCTCCAATCAGATGATTTTCTAGTGGTTTACATTCAGACACAGACAGACGTGGAATTTAAAGGGCCATGTTCTCACCTTGATGTAAGCACTGGGGTAGATTTTATGAACAGCGTCTCCAGGGGCACGGCCTGCCTCCCTGTCCAGGTAGTAACTCTGGACAAACACAGCGTGATCACTGAGGCATCGCACCCACACATCTCCTTCACCTTTACATTCCAGCTGGACCCCTTTACCAATGTGAAGCCTCGGGGACAGAAAAGAGAACAGAGAGGGATAAAAGGCACCGCTACATTTTACTCTATAATTGTTTCACAGCCTCCGAGTCTCTACTGACGACATGTGTCATGTACCTCGCTCTCTCAATAGCCTCAGTGCGATGTACGTTACTGAGCTGGCCCAGACAGAACCTGTCTCCTCCCGAGGGGTCGACATAGCCATCCACAGTCACGATGGGGCAGGAAGAGGGCACCTTGAATGTCTCACCGACTTGAACATCCATCTCAAAATAGGCAATGGAACACCAGTAGTCGGGAGCTGGAACAGAGCAAAGATCCAAACAGAATGATTTTAGGTAGTAAATGACACCTTGTCTCCGTCATATTCAACTTTTTCGTGTTTGATTTTAAGTTATATATATATATAAAAAAATAAACATTTAGTTATAAAAGCATAATGACTTGTGACCTCACCTGGATGATTGGATATAGGAGGCTGAAAGGCGAGTTCATTGTGCACTGGCCCTGAGAGAAAGAAGACTGATGTCAGAGATCGCTCACTTCGTAAGAGTGAGAATTAACTTGCAACTCTGAAAGCAGGGTGTACTTACAGTAATGAGTCGGATGTGGCATAGGAGGGTGGTGCTGTAGGTGGCCATTGGTGTGGTGGGATATACTGGGAGTAAAGCTGTTGTTCCTTGACCAGGTGGAGCTGGCACCTTGAGAGCAAAAGTCAGAAACCCACAGACAGACTGAAGAGTACTGTAACTGAACTGTAATGTAGCCTAACCAAACATCAGGACAAGAACATGCTTTAAATGCAAATTATTTAAAAAGCATTCAACAGCATTCTCAGACATACTGTACAAACATTAACAAACGTAAGGACAAACAGACACATAACAGTATTTCACCAATGTATCTTACTGCCTGATCCAGCAGCTATGACAGGAAAGGATGACGACGAAGCAGAGGTGGAGGCTTCGGCAGGAGGAAGCAGGCTGGGGGTCGCAAATGATTCAGTTGGGACTGGGCGGCTGCTGGATGGGGGGTGCTGGATGGTCTGGATGGAGTGTCCTCCCTCGATGGAGGGTAGACTCTGTTGTCCATCAAAATCATATTCATCCTTAACCATAAGTGCTGAGTTGGGTCCAGAACTGGTCAAGGTCAGGCCTGATAAGTCTGTGGACAAATACACACGTTGTAAGAATCCCAAATGCTCATTGGGCTGCATGTTGGGCTCTTAGATTTTACTGTAACTAAAACACTATTGTTTATTCACCTATGCCAGGAGACACCACTCTCTCGTAGTGGTAGGGGTTGACACACACACTGTCACACTTGAGGTCAAAGGCAAACTGGCAGTATTTGACATGCTTCAGTTCATTCTTATGCAGGTCAGGCCACCGCCACAGTCGGGCATAGATCACATGAGGGAAACCTTTGCGTCCTGCCACCTGGCAACAACGAAGGTTAGGCAAAAAACTGTTTGGTTATTGTTACAGCTACCTGCCAAAAAACAACAACTAAGGTTTCACAATAAAATCTGTAGCTAATTTACTACTTAATGATTCTCACGTGCAAAGATTTAATGCATTACATAACATGTGTGATAGTGAGGACTGTCCTACCTGCAGCCGTCCATCGAGTGTCCTCTGAATTGTCACACACTTGCTGGGATGGGCTCCGTTGGTGGTGATAGCTGTGATGAGGGAGTCGAGCTCGTCTTTTTTCTCCTTCAGCTTTTTCACTAGGCTCTCGATGGCCCGTTTGGCAAACGTCTCACTCTCACCACCTTGTCTGTGGCACATCAAACTGTGCACAATGCTCAGGCAGGCGTCGTTGCTGGTAGGTGTGTTGGTGATGGACATCTTGACTTTAGTGTCTGAATGCACTTTCTAAGAATACGTATGTTGGCACGTTTTCACATGATCAGAAAACGGGAAAACAGAAGGTCTTCGCAGAGTGAGCGAGAATCAAAAGAAAAGATCTGAAAGGAGACAGTGCAGTGAAAGTACCCTTTAATATTTTCCTCATCCATAAACAGATAACAAAATCCAGCCCAAAAAGTACAGGCAGCAACATGCGTTTAAAATAGTCTATATCCCCTAATTATTTGAAATGTAAGGTGTAGCTGAGTTTACACTGCGCAACTTTGACCTGTGCTGAAGGAAACCGATAAACACACAATGTCCCATTTTGAGTCCAACTAGCTGTTAACTAGCAGTTTGTAAAATGATAACAGAAGCTAAACAAACGCGTGCTGACATGATGGAGCAGGCGTTTTTAGCTGTGCAGCCTGGACGAGAAGAACAAGTGTTTGGCCGAAGTTTCGGGCTCGCCTGCCTCCTGTTAGCCAGTTTAGCGGCGCCGCTCTGGCTGCAGCCGCTTCTGGAAGCTAACTGCAAGCGCACAAAAATCAACCGGAAGTACGTACACGTCCTCTTCAAAATAGAGTGGGAAGCCTTAAACACGGAGAGCCCGTCATTTTGAGAGTGAGACATTATGAACAGGTCGGTCACAAATAGAACAGGACGCGCCCTTCTTATTTTTCATTAACTCTTTTTATCCCTTTCTCTTTCTTTCTTTCTCTCTATTCTCATCTCCAGGTATCGTCAGACTCAGAGCTGTGTGTCTCCAGTGTTCAGTTGCTGGTCCAACCATCCTGCCTGTGTCTGTTGTTGTTGTGGTTGTGTTCTTTTCTCTCTTCTCTATCTCTTCACCCCAACCAGTCAAGGCAGATGGCCGCCCGCACTGAGCCTGGCTCTGCTGGAGGTTTCTGACTCTGTAAAGGGAGTTTTTCCTCCACGGTTGCTATTAAAATGTACTATTCATGGGGGGGATTAGGGGATTTGTTGGGTTGAGTTGTGTTAGGTCTTAAACCTTACTTGTAAAGTGCCTTGACAGAACTGATGTTGTAAACTGACGCTATTTAAGTAAAACTGAATAGAATTTCATTGTACATTAAAGTATCTGCTAGAAGCCACTTGTTCACTACAGATTGGCATCAAATGAACATGATCTCTACAACTTAGTAAAGTTTGCAAAAGTGGACTTAAATACAGAAGCAACATTTCACATACAGGCGCATTTATTTAATGCATTGTTGGTCATACTTTAACACATTCGCTACTAATACTTATTGTTCCCACAATTATTTTACATAACCAGCGCTAGTTTTATTTTGAAGAGCCTAACCGGATATCCACGTTTCTATATGAATCTCCACCTATTTCTTCATTTGCTAGTTCGCTGGCTGCTACTGAAAACACCAAGCTGGCTAACATAGCATGCTACAAGATTAGCAGGCGTGTTTATAGTCAGTGGTCCAGGACGAACTTTGGTTTACACATATCTACGTAATTGTGTGTGTTGCAAATGAAAACTGGCTGCTTAGTAATGCCGCGTTGTTTAAAGTGCCCAAATAAGCAATGCTAGGTACAGTCCTAGCACTTGATGCTACCTGGAATTAGCTGGTGTGGCAGTTAGCAGGAGCCCTGCCTCTGTCCCAAGTTTACGGTGCTGACAGAGCCAGCGGTGGGGCAGTGCGGATCCCGTGGCTCTCCTGGATTATCCTCGTAAATACCTCCAGCTGCTCCGGGAAAACTACAACAACAACCTTAAGCACAGGCTGCAGACTCGCATCCTAAAAGAGCAACGCGCTTAAAGACAGCGCTGGCAGAGCTGGAGTCCAAGCTCAGATTTCGCGTCAAGTCTCGACCCACTTCACTCACTTCTATGACCGCCAGTGGCGTAATGCGCATGCGTCAAGTAATTAATGCTGCCTAAATGGCGCTTGTGCTGTTATAGCGTCTCAATCACGCGTCAGGCCGCAGTGACTGCGGATCCGTGAGCCGTGTTTTTACCTGCTGCCTTTCAGGTTTGCTGTGAAGTCCCTTTTTCCGATTATGCACATTTTGTTATTGAATTATACGTCTAGAAACAATCATGAACAACCACCGTTGTAATGTTAAAGTGGTTTTAGGCATAACTACATTGTATGTGAATGTTTTTTTTACCGTACTAATACGCATTTGTAAAGTCACTAACAATGTGAAATAAAGATAACGCAGCAACTAATGCATCTGAATGGAAAGAACTGCACAAGCATCTGTACCCTAAAATCTGCTTCTGTCACTGTTAGTCTACTGCTTCTACGGTTATACAAACACAAACGTGCAGTTTTACCCACAACCATCAGAGGCTGTTTTCACTTGTCCACTATATTTCTGGATTTCTGACACTGTTGGCTTTCAATCAGCCTCTTCGCTGCCTGGTTTATTCTTTGGTGTCTGACAGAAACTAACTGCATTTACCCAACACTGTACTACAGTAGCGTTTAGCTCTGAAGCACACCTACTTCACTTGAGGAGTGAATTTGATGCCAGCTTTCCTTTTGCTACAATTCAGGTTAGTTTATTTATTTTGCCATATTTTTTTACTTCCATTCTGCACCAAACCTGGAGTTATGTGGTGTAGTGTTTGCCCTGCTCGAAGGGTCCAACACTTGATATGCAAAAATATTTCAAAGCTAACAAATATCATACTGCCTAGCGGCGCGTAGTAACTAGTATCGTGTCTGTCAGCAGAGGTACACAGTTACTATATTGCTCATACTGCCTATATTCTGAATATGAAAATGCTAGATAACCATGCTGCTACACAGTGAAGTGTAGCAGTTGTTAATGGAGAACATTATAAAATTGGAAAAAAAAAGTCAATGCAATCATTTGGTTGAAGCAATGCAAAATTTACCATCTATGTTAATGAGAGTACAAAAGCACACAGCACACGCACACTGACGTTTAAATGCTTCACTAGTTAGCAATTTGTCCCAATTACAGATGCGAACATTACCCACTGACAAGCTGCGCGATGATGATTAATTATAAGCTTTGGTAGCTAATGTGCTCAGCATGCTCCCATAATTTGACTTTAATTGTCTCTCATCTCTCTTTCTCTTTTGTTCCCTCTCTTACCTCTGCCCCTGCCACATGTCATTTTTCTTAAATAACAAAAGCGTGAGGAAGTGGAGAAGACAGTAATTTTTCTGTGGAATGTTTTTCTCTTAATTTGTCACAGATTCAATTACTTTACACATTACCCATTGGTTTCAGGTTAGTTCGCTCTCTCATTTCCATTTTTATTCAGCATCTGACAGACACAGTACAGGGAATGCAGCTAGTTGAACAGAATCATCTTTTGTTTGTTTATCACATTATTGCTGTGTGGGACAAATATACATTTCCTCTAAATATAAGGCCTGTTCACAAACTATTAAAGTGTTTTTTCTAATTTGGTGGCTGTAGAGGGTTAATGTCCTGACCAGCAGGGGGCAGTAACTGTCAGCCTACGAACCCAATGAGCAGGGTTAGCGCCGCAGTGTGTGATGGTAACATGTCTGTCTTCATCAGGTGCGTCCTGCGTTACTGGAACTGGGTTCTCCCCGGAAGGCGTAACAGGCTCTGAGTGTGGACGTGTTTAACTAAAAATTAGATCAAGTGTTCAAATAAAAGCACCTCTTTGCTTCAGGGAAGCTGAACTCGAAGATCATTTGACATCACAGGCAAAACATTAAATGCCGAACAGAATCTGTGTAGTAATAGACTTACACTGTCCTCAAGCCAGTCAAGTAAAATCTAATTCACAGTGCTCACTAGATAAAATGAAGAATTCATGGTTATGGGAGTCATTTTAACCACTCATAAAACCAAACAATAAAAAAATGACCTCAAAACTAGTAAGACTGCTGGACGTCCATTAAATTCAGATATCCAGATAAATATTCCACATATTATACAGAAATAGCCCAATATTCTGATAAGAGCCCTACAAATTGAATTTCACCCCTTCTCGCTTCCAGCTTTGCTTAATGAATGAGAGTCAGAGGAGCAGCTGGGACAGTTTTTATATTACAAACAAAATCTGAACATCAAAGTTGCTGCTAAAATTTATTTAGCGTGAACTGATTGCGAAGCCATTCACTGTGCACACATGGCACATGTAGCGGAAGCCGCGTTGCAGATGTTTGTCTGGCAGTAACCGTCTTCATTACCACAGGCCATCTGAACATCATGAAAAAACAAGGAGCTGCACTTTGGATGCGAAGTGAATCTCAGGGTGCGTATACATCAGCTTGTTGCCAGGTAATTCAGAGACTCTCCACACAGTTTATTGTGCCAGGACCGTTTTATGATAATGGAGCAGCTGGCAGCTAATTGATAAGGACTTACACGTGGGACGAGCGTTGCCGTATGCACACATGGACACGCGGTGGGTTGAAACTGCTTTTCTTCAGGGTCTCCGCAGTGATAATACTGAGGGTGATCGGACCGCTGCGTGGTGTGTCACCTTGACAAGCGTCCCTCGGAGGCAGGACACATGACTGCTCTGTGTGCGTGGGTGTTACACTGCGCGTCCGTCAACAGAGTCACAAACGATTACACAAGTAGACGAGCTGGACGGGAGATGGGATGTGACTGTCTCGCTGTCACATTTTGATGAGCAATAAAAGCTTTGAAGAGACAGCAGATTATCAAGCTAACATGCTGGGTCGCTCACCTGTGACCTCCTCCGTGCTCTGTTCCTGTACTTTTGTTTATGTCCACCTAATGTAGAAGGACATTAATGCAGACTGACCCAAAGCACCAGACAGTCATGGTCCTCAGAGGATGACTCTTCATTACGTACTTGCCTAGACCTTGGGATCTGACCTGGGGCATATTCAGCCTTACTGCAGATCATTTAGACTTCTGAAACTGTGAAGGCAACCAACACTATTAACCTCAACATGAACCAACACAGAACCGTATCACTTGGTTTAACCAGCCTCCTTCTTTCCATAGACTGGGAGACATCACCCACTGCAGTGTTCACACTTGCCTGTAGCTGTAGACCCGTTGACCCTTATCTTGTTCAACAGTATGTTTAATCAGGGAAGTCTTTCACTATGAAATCGGTGTTTTATCTGTTCAGTGGGAGTCGACCTCGGGTAACGGATCCACTCGTCTACCTGTGGTGAAACTTTCCTCACACCTCTTTCTCTCCCCGCCTCACCTTCCTCTGAAGCCTCGGCACATCACCTGAGTCGGGGATGTAATCTTTCCACTTCAGTGGGGTCCAGGAAATTGTCTACCCTGAGGCTAGTAAATGCAGATGGAGGGATGGATAGAAACAGGGAGAGACAGATGAAGGAGTAGAACCAGTGGAAGGAGAGATGGATTTAGGATAGGAGCGCTGGACTGAGAGAGTGCAAGTATTTTGGAAGATAGATGGATTTGGTGCTGAGCACAAGAGAGCCAGGGAGGGAACGAGGGATAGATGGAAAAGGAGAAATGGGTGAGCTGTCTGTTTGAAGATAAATCAGAGAGGCAGTGTAGTGAGTAGGTCTATATCCATAAACACAGATGTGTATGCGCCCTCATGCTTGAAGTTGCACACATGCAGACACACACAAACACAAATACACTCACTCACACTGTGCCCCACGGCGAGGTGGTAAAAGGCCACGGCTGATTGGGTGCTGCAGGCTGATTTCGCCCCGAGTGGCAGAGCTGTGCATGTTGGGATGTTTGGATACAAGTGCAGTCATCCATGAAAGCATGAGGTAGGTCACTCCTCCTCTCTGCCATCGGTCCTTTTAATCATCACCTCCTTGCTCCCTCCTCGCTTCTCATGTTCCCCTTTGTCTTCTTTTAAAATCCCGGTTGTGTGTCTTCCACACAGTGACCCTGCACATCCAAGTACTTTCACTAATACACCTCCAAATCCTCCCCTCTCAGCGTTCCTATCAATCCATCCCTCATACAGATAGTGTCTCTAGATATTTAATAGTAGCTCTCTGTTGCCTGGATTGATCGATTGATATCCATCTGACCTCCATGTCTCACTGTACTTTCTCTCCGTCTTCCACTGCCTGACACACACACACACACACACACTGATTTTTAGAGTGCAAACAGAATATTTAATAGCAAAACCACTGGTGCGATGCTTAACCTGAACACAGTCTTACCCTAACCAGCTACCTGCCAACTCCAGCCTTGAGATTCTCCCCACTTTGTATTTTCCATTATGTATTATTGCACTCAGGAAATCACACACAGGTTTGGAGGAAACCACATCTATAACCACATTCATTAACTTGATGCAGAACAACTTTCCTCATCAATCACTGGTTAACCGCCTAGAATACAAAACAGTCTGGACAGACGGCGAAAGGCCGAACCCAGAACTCAGTTCAGTCTGCACATACAGGTGATGAATTTTCAGGCTTTAGAGACGAGGATGATAACAGAACATTCACAATGTGTGGTGAAAAGAATTTTTTAAAACCCACAGGATTATTTCTGTAACAGAGTTTAATGCCTGAACAAACACACATGCATTGGCTCGTACATCTGTGTTAGTCGGGTTATCCAGCTTCCAACGCCTGCTATTTTATCTTTGTGAGTGTACTGTATGTATGAATTTGTGTGTGTGTGTGTGTGAGAGCTCATTTCCCCCTGTGGAACAAGACAAGCATCATTACAGTGTTGTTCAGAGTCAACATGGAATAAATACAAACAGATAGTTGTGTTCTCACGGCTGTGCTCCATTGCACACACTGCTTTGATATGAGGACGAAACAGTGTGTGTGTGTGTGTGTGTGTTTGCATGGTTGTGCACCGTATGCGCTGTCTGTGTACACGTGAATCCTGTAAGGCTGCGATGGGAAACAGACAGAGTCATACGGGGATTGCAGCTTTGTATTGCTCCTCTGTGAGATTTCCCCTGGGAAAAGACTATCAGCACCAGAGAACCACCGGTGAGAAACAGAAAGACAACATGAGAAGGAGGAGAGAACAGAAGGGAGAGATACTGTATCTCAGGAGAGAAAAAGAAAGAGGAAATTCTACAAGGAGGAGCAAGCTGGGTAGACGTACAGTAGAGGAAGGAAAAAACGGATGAGGCGGAAAAAGCTTTATAAAGAACCGAGAACGAGAAAAGAAGAAAATAGGTGAGAAAGGAACAAGTATTGAATGTAGCTCAGTTTGCATTGACAGATTATTCTGCCTGCACTAATTTGAATCAGCGCACAGGGCAAACAGCATCATATACAACATCAGCAGTTCAAGGTTTGGACTCGCAGAAGAACCGGCAGGAAAGAATAGTTTGTCTATTTTTGACCAGCTGTTCTCACAGAGACACATGGTAACCACGTGCAAAGTAGGTTAAAGAGTTTACAACACAAACAGATGCAAACGACCGTCCTCAAATACACGTGTTTTGTTTAGGACATATGAAACTGTTGCATAGCTTTATTGTGGGCGCAGCGCCTGCAGCACAACACGGCACCATCATTAACACGATCAGCGACAGCAACATGTCTCCAGTGTCTGTACAGCATTTGTTGAAGGCTGTGTGTTTTATTTATGGGCTTCCTAATGAATCCCATTCAGACTCTGCTACTTGAGAGCCACATGTGTGATGATGTGTGAATACAACACTTCAAAATCTTAGTCTATGTTACACAAACCAAATCAATCCAAAATAGAAATTAAAATTCCCATATTTTGTGTGTAAGCGTTTGGTTAAAACATATCATTCTTTGCTCAAGGCTACTTCACTGGGCTTGCTCAGCTTTCCTGTGAATGTGTGTGACCATTAAACCATCACATGTGTAAGTGAATGTGTGACCACACACACTGTGAGCCCCTCTGTGACTCAGAAAGCTCGCAGAGATCAAACACTGGGGCCTTCATATGGTTTGAATTTGGGTCACTCTTCATGTTTCATCATAAAACTTCAATAAAGCAAGACTCATATAATACAACACACACACACACCCGGCGGCCACGTCAGGGTGTTTGGTTTATGTGAGCAGTATTTGTTATGATGTGTATCACACAACCACAGTGTTTTTTTAATGTATGTGTGTGTGTCTGGTTTGTATATGTAGTTTGGATCAGTTGCCTCAAATGTGGCTCCGTGTGTGTGTGTGTGTGTGGTTGTGGTTCGGAACATTTTTTCCTAAACCACTGACCCATAAGCTATGAGAGGTTATGGGCTAATGGGCCCACCCGCAATCAAGAAATATATACACAGAGACACACACCTGCATGAACCCATCTGATGCTGCTTCACAAAGAGTCTGCATTTAGTTACCTTTACACAAATAAAAGCACGAAACAAATTCCCTGACTAGTGTCTTTGCAGCTTTGTTTTAGTGTTTAATAAGATAACTTTGTGTTAACTAGGGTCAAACACATGGATGATGTTACATGCAGCTGTTTTTCCACCGTATTATTTTGTGATGTAAAATATCTCCGTGATCCTGTAGTAAGAATAAAAGCACCATATCCAAACAGATGTGACAAAAGCGCATCTGCCCAAGCACATGAAGGATTAAAAGATTTACGTGTGAGATGCTGATTTAGCTGTGGCTGTCACCGCAGCGTCTTCCTATTTAAATACAAATCTGAGCAACGTAAACACAATTAAATATGACAGCGCTGAAGAACGTCATTATTATGTTTATTTTAGTATCACGTGAGCAAAGTCAGTCATGGCAACAAGCTGCTGGGTGCAAACATTGAATTGTGACAGATTTCACTGCATAAAAGTTTTGCCAACTGCGATTTTAAAATGTTGATTTTCAATACACCACAGAAATATGTCCAACGTTATAATTTGAGGCTCACAATTTGTCTGAGGTAGGATGGTTATTTCTGTCATGCTCGGCCATACGGTCGCCGCTGCAATAACTTTCTTTTGGAACGCTTTTGGTTGTGGAAAAGCAATTTCACTGATGTGGGGTTTAAAGTCAGCACCACTGGTGTCACATGCATCATTGCTAGCCACTCGACCATGCAACCCCTCTAAAGTGCTTTCAGCTATCGGAGTGTGGGCTGAGAATTGTGGGTTTTACCCCTGAAATTTTCATCAGCGGTTTTACAAAACAAGGCTCGCTTTTTATTTTTCTTCTATGCAGTGCACACATTCAGGTTGAAGTACAAAAACTGTGTTTTAAGGGCAACAAAAATCATTAGCACGTTGTCACGCTACCTCACAGACTGCCTGGGACTTTGGTCTGTCTGTGTTTCATTAGGCCATAATTCCCCTGGGAGTGTTTAAGCACGCACACACGCACGCACACACACACACACACACACACACACACACACACACACACACACACACACACACACACACACACACACACCACTTAAGGCATCAGCAGTGGTGGTTGCTGTTCTCTCAGCCACTGTACTGCTTTGTTCTCAGTACAGAAAATCTTTGTAAATACCACAAGTGCAACAGTTTCACACACACACACACACACACACACACACGCACACACACGCTCACTCACTCTACACTACATCTATTACTACTGCTTCAGAATGTGACTGGCAGTAGGGCACAAACAATAAGGCTGCAAGTGTGTGAGGAGCTTTACTAACTAATGGCTCTAACTCAGCAGTAACTCTACTGACTAACTAGCCGCTGCCAGCTGCGACCAGCCTGTGGTCAACATGCAGACATTCAGATTTTCATTACAATTTCATATTAACTAAGTATAACTATTAACGAAGAATTTTACTACCTGTGGATCAAGAATATTTTAGCTACAGCTTGAGCAGTGCAAGAAATGCAAATCAGCATTTAAATAATCATACAAATATAAGGATGCCACGAACTGAGTCAGTGGTGCAGAGGATGCCGAGCACCAACGCTAACACATTATACAAAGGTTTTTAGTTTCCTAGGTGTTGTAATACACTGCATCCAACCCTGTCTACAAATGTTTGTTGATGCCTGCAACTATAGCTTTTCTGTGTCAATGGCCTTGGAAAACTTAGTGTGGTAGTACTGTTGTCCACACATACAGCACATACACAAACACACTGGGTTTTTACAATGGAATGCTAATAACAAACACTCACAGGCTTTAAAATATCTCAAGATTTCAAACAAATGCTTTTCACAACTGCGGTTTTCCCTCATACTGCTCCTTTGTTGCTTTTTATAATGACATGCAGTATAAACATCAGCTCTTTTGGATATTTATTAAAGCAAGTGTGCAGAACAGAGTTTTATTAGATTTAAATTGAATTAGTCGTATAATTAAACCATGCTTATTGGCAGCTGATGATAGATATTTAACGTACAAATAATGAAGGTCCTCCTCTTTTTTTTTAGACTCTTGATATTTACTTTGCATTCGAGACGGATTTGAACATTTATGCCACATATTTCATTGGAGCCTGTTAATATTTAATATAATAGTTTGTCATGTTAGTATACACAATCATACAAAAAAGACACTTTCGACTCACAAT
The DNA here is from genome assembly GCA_030770545.1 of Macropodus opercularis. NCBI lineage: Eukaryota > Metazoa > Chordata > Actinopteri > Anabantiformes > Osphronemidae > Macropodus > Macropodus opercularis. The sequence continues at coordinate 4,954,179 of CM061097.1, read as the reverse complement.
AAATGCTGCTGGCATTGAAATGTTATAGATATAAACCAATGTGCTCCGCAAAACTATTATCAATATCTGACGACACCAAATGTGATAAAAATCTATGCAACATGGAAATGTGATGTCTTGCTAATACAAGTTAAGGAATAGCAGCGTATCCTGATTAGGTTACTGCACACACACCTAATTTAATGCTCCATCCTGTACATGCTGATTCACTGGGCAAATAAAAACACTGACCTGTTGGTGGCGCTAGAGGAAAAGCTGGGGATCACCCGTTTTATTAGGATTGGTCCATTTGCTTGAAATTTCAAGGTGTTGAGCTGTTGAGGTATTTTATCCCAGATCAAAGCGGTGGCCGCTTTGACACAGCCTTTCCCAGAACTCTGCTGCAAGTCTGACTAAACTTTAAAGTAACCACAACCTCCACTCTGAGTAAGTAAAATGAAGTTGGCATGAAGATGTGAAACCAAAGTCAAAAAGAAATGCTTCTGCTTTTGTGAGTAATTGTTTCAGTACAAACCTCCGACGAAAAGTTGTCCAAAAAAACATAACCTTCAGCGTCGAGCTTCAGGGCTAATGGCAGTGGACGTTTTTGTTCATGAAGCTGAGTGACCACCTTCATGTGATGGATTAGCTCACCAGAGCACTTCCAGGATGTGTATGGGACGTGTAAACTTGTGTAAACCCTTTTTCCTTTACATGCGCTCCCTGTGGCTGTTACTGTAAATACAAACCTGCTGTCACTTAACTACTCCGGTCAAAAAAGGCCTGAAAACTGGGACTGCGGCTTTCCATTCAAAACCACACCGCTGCTGAAGTCTCTCCATCTTTTTTCCTTCTCCTCTTATCTTTCCTCCCCCCGTCCATCTCGTCCGACATGCTGCTAATTCAGAAAAGGTTTGCCTTCTGCTTTTTAGTCGATTCAGCTCGATGGCTCAATATTCCGTTCGAGCAACGCGATGGCCAGGAAAGGAGTGTGGGCTCCTGTGAGCTTCTCCAAGCGGCGTAATTGGCCCACATGCGCTGACCTTGTTAAAGCTACCTCGGTTTTGTAATGGTTTTCACTGGTGTGTCTGATGCCAAAAAGGCATTAGCGCTAGTCTGTATTTACACCTGAGATCCCTGCAGATACAGGGCTAGCCATTATAGACTGTCCTAATGCTAATCTGTTCTAACAGATTTACCATTGATCAGCGAGGCTGTAAAGCGGTTAGCAAGGTTCGTGAAAGGTCAGACAAAAGAGCCGCTGTGACCAGGAGATTAGCTGAGGCCAAACGTGACATCATCCAATGCGCCGGCTTTTTGGGAACGCAAAAACTGTTGGGTATGAGTGAAAATATTTCATAAAAGGGTAAACATATGCTGCTGCTGGACCCTTTCTTTCATAATGAACTGACTGATGTTCATCTTACCAACTGAATATGGACCCCTGTGACTTTGCCGTTAGACAGGTTTGTAGAGGTCTGTCGCCTTATGTTAACATACCAGGTTCAAGTTGACACAGTGTTTTCCATGAAGCTGATTCTTAACTGTAATGTAAACTGACAGCAGAGTGAAACTTGATTACAGCAGGTAGATTTCGCCACCAGAAATAAAAAATTTAATCCGCATTTTACAAGAGCACAGGTGCAAAACAAAGGCTACGGCTTCCTGCAGACACATGCTGGTCTACTTGTTACTGTCTGCTGCACAGCTGGGCAATGGACACGTTGTGTGAACGCACATGCAGAAACGATGCACTTATTCTCAAGGTTTCACTCCGAGCTTTTCTGAACAGCCTTGACTTAAAGCCTAAGCCTGAAAAGCCTAAGTATCGTCAAGTAGCTGACAGCCTCTCTTCTTGCAGGTTTAGATTAGTCTTAGCGTCCAGCAGGTTGGGGTTAGAGAACGGTGTTCAAGGGGCCCAGCAGATTTATGCCCGGTGAAAGGTCAAAACAATGTTAAAAAAGAACAGTGGGCTTCCATATATTCTCAGCTCTGCAAAACCAATTGCACTTCCAGGTGATATATTAATTAAGATGAACTGTAAGCTTTCCCCGCGCTTGAAGGCATGTAGTAGTATGGGCTCTGCATTAGGTTCATTTATATTTAATAATAACAATAAAATTCTACTTATCTGTTATCTGCATAGCGTTCCTCCCAAATTATCTTCTGCTGCTGCCATATTTCATCACGTGGAAACAAAAATCCATATCTTGACCTAAACCCTCTTTGTTCTTTCGGGCCACCTGATTAGCCTTTGATGTAGAGGTCCTTAAAGTACACACGCTCAAAACCACTGCTGCATAGTTGGCTAAATATGCAGGAGGTTGATTAGAGGCTCATGTTGTGTGTATGTGTGTGAGAAGAGCGTGAGCACAATGAAGCTCTTCTCATTTTGGTTCCGTTGAATTACTGCTAACTTACAGGATCACAAGAATCTCAGTGTCTAAGCCTGTGTTTTGGATTAGCCAGCTAAAGTGAGTCCACACACCCACAATCCCAAACATACACACATCCATTTGCATTTCTTTACACACTGGTAGCATTGTCAAACAAACTGTGTGCAAATTATTGACATCAGTCCATCTAATACATATATATATGTACGTGTGTCTGTGTGTACTGGTAGAAAACTGCACACACCTTTAGCACATCTAATAATATACCACACACACCCAAACACACACTTCTATTTGCATTCCCATGACCATAACAAGCCTTTAATTGTCACTCATGGTGGGTATTTCCCTCAGGCCTGTTTGCATGGCTGTTAAGCAAACTGGGTGTTGGTGTATCTAGAGAGGCATCTTTGTTCCCTTTTTACACAAAGGACCAGCCATGAATAGCTCACATCCACACATAATTGACTGATGGCTCTCGGTATGAAAACACACACCTGATGACAGTGAATACAGGCCTAACACCCTCTCCCTGACACACGTCTACAAGTATGCAGCCTTGCATAAGCAAAACACACAAATGAAGAGGACAGACGCACAACAACAACAACAAAGGGAATACATTTAAACACACAACACCGTCTCAAACCCTGTGGGGTCAGAAGTGGATCAACTTTATCTTTAATTCTACACATGAAAGTCTTCATGTTTTCATGGCTGAGCTGCAATTGTGCTTTATGTTTTCTCCCTGTTAAAACGAGGAGGAAAACTGGACGATAGTGCATCAAAAAGAATAGACAGATCAAACACGGTGATCAAAAGACAGATCAAAATATCCCAGTGGTATAAAGTTTGACTCTGCTTTAGACTTTGAACATCCATAGCTGCTGTAAAATCTTGAGACGCTATGCGGAATAACATCAAGTGTACGAGCCGCAAAGCAGCCAGAGATGGTTCCCAGACAAAAGGGGAGACTTGGTATTTGATCTCACATGTTCTACAGATCTTACGCAACGCAGGGCACTAAGTGGACCTTATCTCATGAATGTAAACATGTTAATTATGGGCCGCTCACAGGAGAAGCATTGCTTTCATATCTGCTGCAGAGCTGCCTACATGGTCAAATATCAGGAGCCAGGTGGGCATTACTGAAAATCACCTGATTTCAATAAATACATTGATCAGTTACTTAAAAATCATATAAATCTATTTATCACTCCACAGATACAGCATCTGTTTGTCTGTCCATTTTACATTCAGAATTCATTTTGCAAATTTGGCAAATCAATGCAAAATGTCTAGAACAGTACATGATGTCTTCATTAGAATCAATTTTTCAGCATTTAAAGTGATTTGTTATGTTTTATCCATCTATACCGTGATCTATACCGTGAGCCATGTGCTCCCCATACAACTCTTTGAACTCGTGCCTGTGACTTGATTAGCCAGCCTTTTGCTCGACCATCTGCTGTAGATCATGGCTCTGACTGCCACAACACATGTTGGGACACACAGTGCAACCGCCAGAATCTCCTAAAAAAACATCCACACGACTCTCGGAGTTCTGCTCTCTTTATTCTCCCCTCTCAATATCCACTCCTGGTTCAGCTTGTTGTCTTTGTGATCAGAAACACAGACGGACGTCCTGGTGGCGCTAAGCCAGTGTACACAACACACAACACACACACACATACATTGTGGGTTTGCACTGTTGTTGCATGGAACCCCCGTCGTTCCTGTTTGACTTCACTAAAACGGCAAAGGCGTAGAACGGAAAAAGAGACAGAAGTAAAGACCTGGTCTCTTTACAGTTTGGGGTGATATGTAATTTAACAAAGTAGGACAGAACCAGACCGACTGTAACCCATCTGGATCTGATCTCCTCTGCACTGCTGCAGCCACAGACTACCTTTGAAACGACTACGCTCACACTTGTACTTGACAAAACAGGAAGTTTGGGGATATATGAGCTTATGTCTGTGTGTGCGTGGCTTTACATATGTCTGAAGTTTTTATGTGTAAAAAGGACATTTTGGCTTCGTAACTGTGTTACTTCCACAACATCTCGTTAAAGTGAATCCAACGATCCCACATTTACTCCAACTCTCACACATGCACACACTCACACATGGTTTCCATTTAGGTTTTAATTTCCCTCCTTCTCCCCTTTTCCTTTTGTCTGTTTAAACAGCCGGCAAGCTGCCTGTAAAAGCCCTGATCTGTTTACGTGATAGGCTGCCTGGTGCTAGGCTGTTTAATGCACAGTCATAAATTATACACGAACTCGACAAACTGGGAATGAACATTGTCTTGCGGGTTTAACAAATGCCAAAAAGCTGTTTCACATACCTTGGACCTGGGACATCCTTGCACTATGAAATAAAAAGATTCTTGGCCATTTATTTTCATAGAAAAGACAAAAATTCAGTACGGTGAAGTAAACCAGCTAAGAATACTGTCATTGTAGATTATGTTAATCAGACAGTCACTGTGTTTGACTTTTACAAATATTTATAGTAGTCTTCAGGGATCACATGAGGAAAAGGTGGATAATTAAGGGATAAATCAGAAACAAGTGCAACCAGAAAGAACAGCTAATAAAGTGAGAAAAGGTGAAGCACAATAGATGCATAATAGTGTCGACGAAAAGAGAGCGTGGTAGTACACATCCTGACCTCTGTGAAGATGAAACTGTAATAAATGATGTCATTAGAATATCTCCCTGACACTCGCCGCGAGTAGTTTTTATCTGCTTTAAATACTATTTGCATTTCACATTTACATAGATGTTTCCTCTTTTCTAACTTTGAGTTACCTGTTGTAAATGTATACGCTGCATTAATATGGACGTTAAAGTGGTAACTCTGAGAAGGGACATTCAGCCGTTCCTCACATATGTTATCTCCATCATCTGTCGTGCGTCGGCCATCGCAGCATTGCTCTCTGAAGGCTAGAAACTAGAGATTGTGGGATGATGTCATGCAGCCCAACGCTGAGCACGGGAGCCACTGTGGACATATGACAACAGTGATTAATGGAAATGCAAGAGCAGGTTAAGTGGAATAGGTTTGTACCTGTAGGCAGCACCGCTGATGTTCACACACAGGATGTATGAAATGCTCAGGACGGACTGGGAAAGGCTGTCTGTTATGCATATGAACCCAGTGAGCGTTAGCGCCAAACACATGTGGGACAATATTTGAATGGTGCCATCTGATAAGCCCTGAGTGGTGAAGTAACGTTAGCTTTATCTTTACTGGTAGAGTCATAATCAAATAATTTATGAAGATAACAAAGCAATGACTGACCTTTAAAAGATCATCTGTAGCCAAGTAACATGAGACATACAACGACCTGCTTGGAATAATAGTTTGTGCCTGTCGTGTTTTTTTTATTTTACTGAAACACTTTGGTGTCACTGTTGCTGAGCTTCAGCCAAACACGAGTCACCTGGGAGGCCCAGACTTACGGCCCAGGATGAAAGGGCCTATGGGCTAAATCAGTCAACGCATCATCTCCTCAACAAAGCTGATGATTTCCTCCCTTTACAATGGGGCTCACAGCGCGTAAATAGAAAAGCACCTGCTGGGCATCGTGTTCAAAAAAGCAACAGATGTAGGCATTTTACTAAAAAGACCTTTCCTTATCTGTTTAGGTACTAGGCCAGATTTGCTCTCACAACAACATTAGTCCAAACTGGACACAAGAAGACGAGACTTGGCACAAAGGGAAACCAACCGGTGCCCCCGGTTGCCTCAAACCAAAGAGAAGGTGGCAGACAGCCGGTCTTGATGGTATTCAAATAATGTCCTTGGTTGTCCATTAAAAACAGAGGAGTCAAAACAAAACAAAGGGGCTTGGTGGGACAGCTCGGCCAAAACCCTCATGCAAATCATCTGCTGTTGACACACACACCACCTCATGACCATGAATACACTCTTTAACACCCTCTCCCGACACAAACGCACACACGACCACGCACGCATTGAGATTAACTAAACTAACCAAATGCGCATATACACACATTCAAATAGCCCACAGCCCATCAAAACACACATATTTGCATATGCAACGCACACAAAGGGATACACGCACGGATCACACCAACGCTCTTCTTGTGGTAAGTGTGATGAGTGGGATCACTCCATTTGTCATCCCACACAAAGCTGCTTGTTCAGTCATTATCTGGGAGAGCTTCTTCTCTCCTCTACAGGCAAGATGACCGGTCACAGCTAAAATAGCCACTTCTCCCTTATGTCACTCTCTCCCACCCCCACCCCTTCCCTACTATAAACAAAGCTTAACCATTTGTTTTATCCAGTAAAATCAGAAAGAAATGGGGCATTTGCAAACCAAATGAGGCTTATATGGCAGCTTCTTGTACCCCATCCAAAGCAGAAGCTAATTGTGTACTTCTCCACTCTAAACAAATGATGGGAGAGAGACAGACCTGTGAAGTGAATGAGGGGATGGGCTATTTGTTAAGGAAATCAGGAGGCCACTGAGCTTGTATGCAATTCCCTCTTTGCCTGGTCACTGTCTCTGTCAGATGACTAAAGCAGAATACAAATGATCACTGAGAACAAGAAGTACAGATTATTAACAGGTGTCCAAACAAAATGGAAACACACTTACTCCTGGAACCCATTTCTTAAGTGGCCCTACATTTTCCAGCTATATAAGTCATTAATGAATACCTTGAAGTCTTAATCCTCTAATCTTTAATCTTAATCGTCTTGTGAGTAGGCCATAGAGTGAGTTAACTAAATGTGCTGCCAACATGACCTTAAGACACTTTCACAGTGCTTTGTGCTACATAACTCACTGGACTGAAGAACGTCTCTATATGTTGGTATATTTGTATAAAAATTATTCATTCATTCATTCATTTTTTATTGCTTCTTCCCCGCAGGGGTCGCGGGTGTGCTGGAGCCCATCCCAGCTACCTATGGACGAGAGGCAGGGTTCACCCTGGACAGGTCATCAGTCCGTCGCAGGGCTAGAAAAATTATGATTAATATTATTATTATCTTACCAGGAAACAGTCATTGAGGGGAAAGTTTAGTTGCATTAGTGCAAGAGATCAAACACCTTTCCATTTCTGCTTCATGGCTGATGATGTGTTTTGTGTTATCATGTTTCTATCACTAAAGTCAGTGTTGAAACACTTTAGTGAGCCAGAGACCATGCATTCACGTTCAATAACAAAACACACATATTTGCATACACACCACACACAGAGGGCCACATACACCGTTCACACCGACGTCAATCAGTAAAGTCACATCATACAGTCGCTTCTCGGCGAGTCCATAAATTCAAAATCGTTTGTTACGTAAATCATTGACGCATTTAGGCAGCATTTACAGGAAACCTGGATCATTTGCTTCTCTCATTAAAACTACTTCAACAGGGTTTCACTCCGGTGCAAGGAAATGTTACACTGTGCTGCATTCATGGGCAGGTAGTCATCTTTTAAGGGATTATAATGAGTAATGATGTGTAATTGTCAGCCCACAGCTAAAACACTGTGCCTGGATGCGTCAGTCTCCTGTATGCTTACGTACTATCACAGTGTCTTTGCTATGATGTGAAACTTTGACATGAGTGGAAAACTGATGACTAAACAGCTCACGCGACGGTGACGGGCTGAAACAACGCTGTCCAGATGCAACACTGGCCAGAAGGTGGTTCCCTGTGTGGGTGCGGAGGAGACAGTCTTGCTCTTTTTTCTTGTGTAGCTCTGTCAAAATTTGGTTTGAAGAAGTGATTAAGTATTTGACCAAAATCATTCACAACAATTACCTGTTTTTTATAGGAACTTAGGGAGAGGCAGCATAACATCCATCCATTGTTTTGGGTTCTGCTTTTGTTCCATTTCCATACTTTGGGGAGAAGTTTGTTGAGTACGCTTTGTAAGTGGAGAAGTTTACAACACATTCAGGTAGGACACACAATCACAAGGATGCCTACTAGATGAGTCTTGAACACACAACAACACTAAGCCTGGAAGAGAAAGAAGAAATGAACACATTCATGATCACACGCTGACATGCAAGCGATGACTGAACTAAACAATCCACAGCAGGACTTTGAATGCAACAAATAAGCATCATCATCAGCTTGCATTACAAGACAAGCTGATTGGCTCGTGCTTAGAGAGAAAGGGATGTTAGAGGTCGAGACAAGCGTTTGCAAACAAAGAATTCGACAAAATGCATCTCTCTCTGTCTCACACACACGGGCAGAGGTCAGGGGGCAGGGTTGAGCTCTCTAAACCAATCACAGGTCAGCTTGTTGCTGAGGAGCTTTCCCTCTTCAAGTGAACAGTCCAACAGTGGCCATTATCCTAATTCAAACTATGATTTAAGTAGTAAGCTAATGACAAAATTATCTGCTTTTATCTGATCCCAAATAATGTTATGCACAATTGTTAGTTAAGAGGAATTTGGTCTAGATTTTAGAGGAAGTCTCGGCTTCCCCTGGTGACCCACTACAGCTAACTTTGACTTCATTACAGTGAATACATCCTGTGACATATTAAAAACCATCCTTATCAGTAACGGTATCACCTCTGGGATCCGTGTTTGTCACCTTTACTCTTCTGGATGAAACGATTGGATAATAACAACCCTTTCTGGAAACTGTATTATTACAACCGGATTTCCCCTGGTAAGTCTCCCTTTGCAAGATGATAGTATTCAACAGGAGATCAGTATAAATCCTTGAAGTGAATAAGTACCAGGACCTCACACTATTCAATCTACGCTGGGCTTGTCTGTTTCAGTGGAAACGGCAGCAGAACTGAAGAGTGTTGTAGTAGATTGCAGAGTGAGTCCTAATAAATAAACGTACACACACTCACTCCCTGCTAAACACAGTATTTATGTTTCTGTGTGTATCTCCATGCGCGTCTCTACTCGTGTGTGCGCGCGCACGTCATCAGCCTTGGTCTTGTTAAGCCCACGTTACTTTGATTGACGGGTGAGACTTGCCTTCACTCACCGCGTTGCCCGCCCTCCTCGCCTCCAGAAAGGCACATCCTTGCGACGCGCTGATTCGCCACAATCCGCGTAGCTCAAACAAGTCAATAGACTCGAGGCGCTTCGCAGGACGGCTATTGGTCAACTGGATAAGCTACAGCCCTGTCCCCACGTGGAGTGGCGGCCCCGATTGGTCGGAGGCCGCTTTGTGGGCCGGCCTACAACGTCGGTTAGCTGGGGAGCGTGAAACCGCGTGAGAAAGTTACCATTGAGGTGTAGCAGCGCTGGGTGGCGGAGCGGGGCCGCTTCTGTGGGACTTGTTGTTATAAAAACTAACGACACATTTCCGCTTTTTCTCCAGAAACCTTTTTGGGGATGCAGTCTCGCTTTCAGACTCGACGGGGAAGTAAACATTACAGTGTTTGTTGACTGTTCAACTGCCAGCTAACGACCGCGGCGAGTCAAGTGGGAACTCTTCACTGCAATTAACTCGCGTGGATGCGTGTGTGACTCTCCGGCTGAGGCCGACGGGCTGCGGTCGTCTGTTGAATGTCTGGCTCGAGTTGTTTCTTGTTTGTTTGCTCGTCTCTGTACTCGGAATACACGCACAACTGCCGCCGGAGCGACTGAGCTGCCCGCCGCCGTTTCGCTTCTCACCTGGCTCATACCTTCGTCATCCTCTCCCGTCGGCTGCTTCCAGTTAACGAGCCGCCTCCCGTGTTTGGTTGCCGGTTGATTTACGGCCGCGCTGCCGGTCGGAGAGAGACGGCGACGAGCGAGGATCCACGTTAAACGGTCGCCGAACCCGCGCGGAGCGGTCAGTTGCCTTTGAAGTAAACGAGGCTCGGTCCGGAGGATAACGGCGGATGGATTCGTCTCCGTGATCTGAAGCGACCCACGTCCGTATTCTGCCCAGTTCAGAGTTTAAGGAAGGAAACGGCTGTGTCCTCCCGGAGATAACCATGTTTCCCCAGGGGCGACACCCGGTAAGGCTTCCCTTCCTGCTTGCTCACAGTAGCCGGGTGTTCACGACCCGGGAGGCGGCATCATGTCTCTGTTTGACCCGAGACGCTGTAGTTTTACCAACCTGCAGGCGAAAGGAGTTTATATACCGACAGCCCTTTGGGGAAGGACACGTTTAAAGCAGACTCTACCTCTGCCCAGAGCAGCAGAATAGGATTCACACTATTGTTTGCTCAGTAACAGATAATAATCAAAAGTTGTTGACATTACATGTAAGCCTGGAGATGATCACATGCATGTTTTAAACCGCATAATGAGCCTCTGTGATGTTAATAATTCTGTGTGTGTGTCAGACGCCCCACCAGGCTCCAGGCCAGCCCTTCAAGTTCACCATCCCAGAGTCACTGGACCGCATCAAGGAGGAGTTCCAGTTTCTTCAGGCACAGTACCACAGGTGGAGAAATCTAAACTCGCACACTCGCATGGAAAGCTCCTCTGTCTTTACGAGAAGCCTGACAGCCAATTTTCTCATTGTCATCATCCTTCCAACGCCAAACCTCACTCTAACCACAGTCACCCCCCCTTACTATAATGAACAAAACCCCAACTCTGGCCTCAAACTAACCCATAAACCTGGATTAGGTTCATACACACACATACACACGTACGCACTTGCAGCACACCCAGGAATCAGTGTTAGCACTTACACTGCGGTAGGTCCAAGTCTTGGTGATGGGTGAGAGCCAGAGGGTGGTGTGTGGGCTCAGGGATTCATAAATCACTCCTTATTTTCCTGTGTTGGTGCTTGTGTGTTGGAAAGAGACAGCGTATGCAGTTGTGTTTTTCTTTGCTGTGTGTATGCGCCTTTACTTGTTTGCATTGACATAGAGAGTTTGCCACAACAGGTGAAAGATTCTGACCTATAAGCAAGCATCTCTGAGTAGGGTTAAACCAAGCGTCCTACAGCCAGGCACAGGTTATTACAACGTCTACATGCTGCTTTCTTGAAAGACTGCTTTGTGGCCTTGGTGTTTGGATATGTCTTTGAAAGCAAGGATCAAGTGGGATCAGAAGGCGCTATGACCTGTCTGCCAAGTTGTATGCTTCATCATTGTTGACCATCTGCTTTAGGAAACTAGCTCAACATCCTTAGTGTTTGTTTCTTTGAGTTGATGTTTTAAGCAAAAGGCAGGCAGTGATCGATTCTGTTTGCGTCTAAAATACCTGGTAATTTTTACTAATCAGCATTGGTTGTTTGTAATGATTTGTGTATAAATTCTCAATCTTTGGGAGGTCTGGGTTTATACTAACAAACCTGTGTAAGATTTAATGAAATCCAGTGTAACTAATTTGATAAGTTTCTTTGGGAGTAAATTGTGTATTTCTGTTTCTCTTTCAGTTTGAAGCTGGAATGTGAAAAGCTGGCCAGCGAAAAGACAGAGATGCAGAGACACTATGTCATGGTGAGAACCTTTCCGTCACATTGTCCTGTGTCGAAATCTGCACCTACTCTGCTAATTTGCCGTTGAGAAAGCTTCTCTATCCTTATCATGTCCATGGACCTCAAAGCTGACTTTGCATATTCAGACCAGCGGGGTAGTGTTTTGAAATTGTACATGGGCGAAGAGGAGAAGCATAAAGTGGAAAAACGCTACAGTAATGTGGGTAACATGGGTCAGTGATGATTAGAAAGGATAATGCTAAATTTTCTGTCTCATTAAAACAAGGTCACTTAGGTGTGAAGTAAAACGTGCTGGAACCTCAGTCCTGCATGAATTTCCAAAATAGTAAAATTATAACAACAAGAAAGACACAATCAATGGCTATAGTTAATAGTTTTTCATCTTGTTATGAATATAAAGTGAAGTCAACAGCAGCATACTATTTGACTAAAGATTTAAGTTGACAGACAAAACCAGACAGACAATTGACAAATTGCCCTTACCTCTGCTGAGACACTCTCATTCACTGCATATTTTGACACACATTTGATCTGAATAAACCCTGCTTATCGCCATGGTTGCACACATTTTCAGTGTTACATTCACACAATTTTTTGTTTCGATTTTTTTCTGATTCTGTGTTCAGAGTTACTTTTCCTAATTTGTACATCTGTTGTTTCTTTCCTCAGTATTATGAGATGTCCTATGGCCTCAATATTGAAATGCACAAACAGGTATGGATGTTTGTCTGTATACACCATGTCAATTTTAGTGCCATTCTGTTTGTCTGTGTCTCTTTTTTTTTCTCTGGCGCTCACTCTTGGAAATATTTTGATGTATTTTGTGTGTGCCTGTGGATGTTTCCTTGTGTGCGCACACATGTATCTGTGTGTTCATTTATTTGTGTGTGTGAGCCTGCGCTTCGCTGCATGCATGTGTGTGTGGATGTAAATTTATTCGTGATCGATGGGGCTCTGTCTCCATTTCCCCAGTTAGGGCTGGCCGGCTGAGCCCAGAGGCAGGATGAATGGCTCTGTAGATTGATTGGTGCTGTCTAGGGGAGCGGCCCGCTTTATTACATTAGAGGGGCAGGGCTGGGGAGGGCGGAGGAATCGATCACGGTGAGGCCGGCAGAGGAGAGGTGGTTGAGCTCCTGCTTTTAGAAGCACAGAGGCAAAACATAGCAGCTCACACTTTAAAAAGGCAGATACACCATAGAGTAACAAGGACACTTGAGTTTATCCATAAATTATCTATGCAAACATGCCAGGACATTGGAGCACATGCGTAGTACACACTAAACATAGGAAGAAAACCCAGTCAAAGTTTAGATACATCAAAGCAAATGCTCTAATATAGTTTAAATATGTAGTCATGCAGTGTGTTTACATGCACTCACCAGGTTACTGTTGGTTTTCATGAGAATGTAGATTACTTCTGTAATCTGGTTAGGGGATTAGATAACTCTTTCCCCGGGTAGGTGTTATTCTGCCATGTAAACATGTAACCGGGTTACTAAACCATTTTTACAAGTGTGCATGTGCTTTACAAAGGCTGTGATTGCCTCCAGACTCTCTCCAGGAGCGTCACAGAGACCGATGAGGGTTCTAACAGCAGTAAAAAGCAGATAAACCGAAACGAACGTGTCTTGTAGTTGTCTGATGTCACTTTTCAGCATGTTTCTTTATTTATTTTTATTAGTATTCCCCCCTGCCCTGGTGGCATGATACAGTAAACCTCATCAATAGACCCACTCTTTTGGTGTGTGGAGTGCTCCAAAGACTTGAAAGACATTATCTCACTCAGACATAGTGTCTAGGTGTCCAAAGCAGGTCTGTGTAGGTAATCCAGCGAGGTTCCCTTTCATGTATGCAGTTCACCTGTTTAATGTCCTGAAACGTTCAGGATTCCAGTGCAATTGTGAAAAGGGCTTGAGTAACCTGGTCACTTGAGTGCATGTAAACGCACCCAAGGTTTTGCAGGGAAACGTCACACAACCTCATGCACAGAAACACACATTTTCCCATGGGAGTGGTGCAGAGCTCAGAGCATTTACCAGTAATTACCACAGCTATCGACCAGTCACACCAAAGGAAATTGGAGGTGGATTGGCCTGGCTGCTTCAGTGGGAATGCTTCTCTTATACACCTTCCCCTTGCTTTTTTAAAATCTTGTCCCCTTTCTGTTCTTGAGATATTCTCCCCTATTTCAGCCTTACTCTCTGCTTATGGAATTCCTTCCTTGTGCTGTGCACCCCAGACTGGTTTCTTTTTTGTTGGCTTCTCTTTAGTTTTATGTTAATGCAAACTACAGTTCTTTTATTCTGAAGGAGCCACGTCTCTTTCTATTGTCCAAGCTCATACACAGCCACTAAAGCTCCGGGGGAGGTCATTAGCTTGGGGCTACAGTTGTCAAAGTCATATAAACTAACAACCTACATCCTGCTGGGGAGGTACGAGTTTGTGCATGTATGTAGAATGGCAATAATACTCAATGTGCGATTGGCACATTCTCTGTTACTATATTGCGCATACACGGGCATCCTCCAATCTTTTTGTGTCTTTAGGAAAGGAGAGTTTGGGTACTTACTTGCCCGTTGAGATTGTTTAGATGACCTGGCAGTAGTTGGTCTATTCTCAGATGGCCTAATTAGTGAGCTTGTACAAAATGTTAATTATAGGTTTACAACTGATCCTGAGAATGCATGTGCAGGTAGAGTCTGCCCAAAATAGCTCTTTATTAAAAGCTTTCTAGGTGTGTCCTAAGCGGGACATTATCAGATTAGGTTACAGTGTGTGAAAGTCAACCACACATGAACTGACCAAGGTGCAGGTTTATACAAGGTTGAATGTATGTTGTTAAAGTCTCTCTCTCTCTCTCTAATGTTCTCACATAAATCATGCACTGGCAATTCTGGTGGAACTGAAAGAAACCTCAGAACTGCTTGGATTCTTAGTTGCTCTTTTCTATATATTGACGTTTTCTATCATTTTCTATTTGATTCTGGATAATTGGTCAATTATTTCTAGTGTTGACTGTGTTGAAGCTAAATGTGTTCCATATTTAGTTACTGCGGTTTGTTGCTACTGTCTTGCTGGCTTTATTTGTATTTTGTCTAGTTTCTCAATTTATTTACTTTCTTCATTGCAATTTTAACTTGCAGAGATTTTTTTGTTTGCCATGAGCTAAGTAGTATTATAGGTGAAGCAGTTACTTTAAATAGGCCGGTACTTCATTTAGCTCGTCCAAGTACATAATTGGCTAAACTGTGAGTAGGTCAGTTGTCTTTCGAGCTGTTAGGTTTGGGTGTGTGACACAGTGGTTCTATGAGAGCAATCATACTACAGCCATAGGCGATAGCTCTACAGTGTTGGGTTATCAGACTTTATTGATGGTCTGCACAGCTGACTGATGGGTCAACATTACAAACATTACAGAATTTAAGGATACAAATTTCATTAAAAAGGCTACAAATCCCACTCCAGCAAGCACTAGGTGACAGAGAGGAAAATGAACTTACACAGTGTAAACAGGCTTACGTTGACTGATTGACTGGCAAAGTGCTGAGTGAGATGACTAAAAACAACATCCAACAGACAAAACAATGGGCAGGTTGGTAGGACCAATTACTACACGCTAGACAGTTGACAGTTGCTGGACAACTTAAACAAGTTTATTTACAACAAACGCTTTCACTGTGAAAATTAAATTTGTCATAGCAAGTTGTGTTTACACCAGATAAAGCAGTTGTTGGGCTACTTAAACCCTCACCAATTGTTTTTGTCCTAACTGAAGTAATTTTTGGCCTTTACAAAATGCTTCTGTAAAATCAGGTGTCATTAAGTGTGAAGACGTCATTAAAATCAACAAAGTTTTTATAGAACAAAAAATCATATCAAGTATGTCTGTGCATCTATTTATGTAGGGTGTGTGTGTGTGCCTGATGAGACCATTACTACATTTCGTGGCTCCTCCAATTCCCTCTTCATCCTGGCCTTCTTTGTATCAATTTGATTGGATAATATGTAATATGAGTTCCTTTATCTGATTTGATGCCACTGTGGGGGTATCTGGTTTCAGCCAATTGTAGCCACCTCCGGGGGTTTGGGGGCCAGGCGGATGTGTTGGCATGGATACTGGGGGAGAGCAAATGAAGTTAGTAGCTGATGAGATTATGTTGAAGTGCTGATGGGAAGAGGGACAAGAGCACAGAGGATAGAGGGAAAGAAAGAAATACAATTGCCAAGAGAGAAAGTTGAGCTCACACTGATAATTACAAAGGGAAATCTCATTGTACTGTGTGTGTTTGTCTCTCGTCAGTGTTGCTGAAAATGACGCACATTCGATTTGTGTGTAGAGAGATATGGATCAGCATCTTCATGTCATCATAAACTGCTAGGGGGGTTGTTGTGTTTGTTGGCTTGCTGTGGAGACTGTTTTCCCGTGTTTAAGTGTGTGCACACTGCTATTACATTATCAGCTTTGGTGAACAGATGTTTTGGAAATATGTTAATAACAATTAAGTCTCTTTCTGTCTCTGTGCGACTTCTATCAGACCGAGATTGCCAAGAGACTAAACACCATCTGTGCACAAGTCATTCCCTTTCTCTCACAAGAGGTAAGTATGTTTGTGTTTGAGTTAAGTACTGCGATTTTATGCCATTAATACACTTGAATTGTCTCTGTTCTCTTTAGTGATAAGTCAACCTTGAGCTAACAGTTCATTAACATAATATGTCTGTGTTGTGCAGCATCAGCAGCAGGTAGTGCAAGCTGTGGAGCGGGCCAAACAGGTGACCATGGCAGAGCTTAATGCTGTCATCGGGGTACGTGGACTGCCAGGTCTTCCACCTACAGTGTGTATTCCTATATTTCTCTTTATTAATATTGATTGTCTTGTGTGCTTATTACAAGAAGACATATATGTGTCATTGCTATGTTAGATGGTTTGTAATTTGAACCTTTTGCATGCATGTTGCCTTCTGCAAATGAACATTTTGTTTGAGTGTCGTGCTGTATAACAACGAGCCCAGCAATGATATTACTTGGAATTTCAATATATCTATAGTGGAAATGTAGACTTTGTCATTCCTAATTGTTAACCACATTAAGCTCAAGACCAATGGCTCAAGAATTCACGGACAGTATTTTTGCATTTGTAGGACTGTCAGACGTGAAAAGAAGTTGTAGGAAATTAATTCTGTTTTCTGTTTATTTTATTTTTTTCACAATAGAAACTCATTTAGCGAGAGCAGTATGATGGGAATTGGTTATTGAAACGTTAATGAACAGGCCATGTACAGCTTGTTTGACTTGAACTGACACAGTGAGAATAAACAAGCTACAGAAAGCAAATATGAGTTTTTAAAAAAAGAAAGAAACTGAGTTGAGGTGGTGGCTGTGACTGTGGTTGGGGTTGCTGGTTGAGAATACTGAGGTTTATAGGGCCTTGACTGGCAGGAATAGAGGTGGGGGGTGAAGTCATCCAAAAAGAGAGCAGACAGGGCTTAGATGCTAGTTTGGTTTAATGCAGGTTAGGCTTGTTAGTTGGCGTGGAGTGATGGGGGGGGTCTCTTTTACTTATGAGGGAGAGGTGGATTTGGCAGTTGCTGTTTGAGTCTTAATTGCAGGACTTCAGTGTTTGTAAAAGAGGGTGAGGGGGGGTAACAACGTTGGCCTTACACTCCCCTTCTCTTTCCTCCCATCTCCCACGCCAGCCTGTCATTCACCCCGTTTGTGAGTTAAATGAGTGTAATGAAGCATGTTGCCCCTACTGCTACACACAGACACACACCCTATCTCACACACATGACAAACCAAGCTTCCTTTGCCTCCACCAATACTTCCCCTCCATTTACTCCCATCAGGGGTCCTGCTTGTGTAACCGTGTGTGTCTGTTTGTAGCAGAGCATGTATTTCTGTTATCCTCAGAAAACAACAGACAAGGGTAGAGTAGTTGACTGAGGGTATGTGCGCTTGCCTTGTTTATCTAGTCTCTGTGTACGCATGTTAGCGTGATCAAGTGTGACGTGCTGATGTGTTTTTGTATGATTGTATGTCAGGCCAACTCAGGAAGTTGTGTGTGCATGCCTACTAACACACAGGCAGGCATGGGGGTTGAGGCTAAAAGACTATTTTGTGTTTGGCTTTCATTCATGGGGGCAGGACGAAGGATGGGTAGAGAGGAAAAAAGAAGGCTGGGGCTCAGAAGAGAGGGAGTGGGTTAGTCAATTAGGTGGGATAAAAGTGGGTTTGACCTTCAGCGCTCCTTCCACCCCAGCTGGGTTGCCTCCTGTGCCCTCCCATCTCCTTTTCTCTCCCTCTTTCCCTCCCCACAGCAAATCAGTGAGCTTGGGTTCCCGCGGCTACTGTCTGAGGAGGCAATAATGATGTTTTGGAACACAAAGGCATTTCACGCTCAGACGAGCGCCTGATTTGGTGTGAAAGAGAGAGCAGGACTGCCAGCCAAACTCTCTCTGCCTCTCTCTGACCCTTTTCTCTCCTCCCTTTTCCCCTCAGCCGCCTTATTCCCTCACAAGACCTGACAGTGCAGGCAGCAGCTGGGCCCCCCCCTCACACTTCTCTGTCATTCCTCCTTTAACCCCCCTCCCCCTTCTCCCATCACATCCTTGGGCTGTGGGCTGTGATCCCAGCTGTCAGTATTGTTCAGTGTTTGACCCCAGAGGGAGGAGGGTTTGTGTGTGTGTCACTGTGTTTGAGGCAGTGTGTAGGGGAAATGATGTGTTCACCGCCTTGTTGTAGACTGGAGCAGCTTGTTGAGTTGTTGTAAACCCAGATACTGAAGAAACTGATCCATCTGTTGAATGCTATTGCTTTTTACCTATTGATTACTTGGTTTCATTTAGTTTGGTGTTGGGGTATCTATTTAGGCAATGTTTGACGTCTTGTTGCATCACCTGTGTAAAAGAAATGAATGTACCTACCTGTACATCATAAATGTAACAGACTTGTATAGTTATCTTTAGACTAATAACGTGCCTGTGTTACTGCATTGCTCCGTGTTTCATGTCTTCTTTCTGAGCTAACCATCTGTTTGTCTTTCTTAAAGCAGCAGCACCTATCCCATAATCATGGTGGAGCCCCTGTGCCTCTCACCCCTCACCCTGCTGGACTTCACCCCTCTCAGCTTGGTGGTTCAGCTGGTCTCCTGGCTCTGTCAGGAGCACTTGGTGCTGTTCCTCCTCATCTTGCAGGAAAAGATAATGGGGATAAAAAAAATCACCTATCTGGACAAGACTCGCACCCTGCGGGGCCAGAGCACCTGAGAGGTGAGTTGCAGGACTGAAATAAAACTTTATTGTTCCAACCAAAAAGCAATTATTGAAGTTTTCCAGTAATCAATAATCAAACCTTTGTCATTTAGGAGTATTAATATTTTTTAACTAATAAAACATAGTGGAAGACTACAGCATAATATCTGTTTCACTTTCTTTTTCTGTTTTGCTGAACATACTACCCTGTGACCTCAACCACACGTATGCATTTCCAATAGAGAGAGAGCCTGGCACAGTAAGTACTTCTTCTTCCTGTAGCAGTGTTTACTGTTCTGGCAAATGTCTCTTTATTTATTTTTGCAGAAAGTTAATGTGGTTTGTGGTAATTTGACTTTGTTCTTAGCTGTAATTTACAGGTTGGTTAGTGTTATAGCTCCAGTCAAACTTGAAGTGTGGGCCAAATTCATTTTATTCAACGCTGTATGATTTTATGTGAATTTAATTTACAAATGGCGTTACACATCCATGGAAAAAAAGAAGGCCCCTATTACAGAGTAGTTTTTTTTTTTTCAATTTAGTACTATTGCTCTTTTAAATTTCAATTCTTTGCTTCTGCACTGACCCAGTTTCCCATCAGGGAAGGTTCATCTCACTATGTCATTATGCATAAAAGCACCTTTTTACCCCTGTTGCCACTGAAATAGCTTTGGCTGTTAAATGTATATTTTTGACTGCCTGTTGTGTCCGTATGTGTGTGTGTCTTGTGGAGAGCTTTGGCTGGACTGTTTAGTTCTGCTCTAGATCTGCGCTGAACTGTTAGCTTTTCTTTTCTCCTCCAAATGAGCTTTTTAGCATGGTCACACATTTGAATTCACACGCACGCACACATGCATGCACACACTCCTCCAGCCTAGCCTGCATTGTTGTGCCTATTTAACACCTCAGTGAGCAGATTACCCCCTTCTCCCCTCCTCCCCCTCCCCCTGATCCCGCGCTTAAAGACTCTCATTGTGTTTAATATCACCACTGCTAGGAGGGGAGGGCTTGGGATGGATGGGGTAGGGGGGTGAGGGAGCAACAGTCATATGACACTGAGCTTGTGTGTGTGTGGGGGAGAGAGAGGCAGCTAGACCATGCTAAAAGTGAACAGGAGAGAGACGGGGGGGAAATTGCTTATGTTCTGCGGGTCAGTGCTCCTGTGCTCAGCTCAGTAAAACCTTTCAATAAAGGCAGAGGGAGAAAGAGGGGAGGGCATGAAGGAAGAGGGCCTTTGGCAGAATACAGATTTTCATCCCCCACCCCCCCACGGCCCTTTCCCTCCCTCATCTCTTCTCACCCTCTTTCTTCTTCTCCACGCTCTCACACCCTTCCTCCATCCTCTCTGTCCTCCAATCATTCCCTCCCTTTCCTGTTTTTTTCCCCCTCCCCCTCATCCTGTCTTAGCTATTCCTCCTTCATTTACCCTTTTCCCCTTCTAAAGCTCAAACACTCGCTCCCTAGCTAGATTTGAGCACGCGCATGTGTTTGTGTTTGTTGGATGCACATTTCATTGACAGTCTGAGACTATAATGGACTGAACATGAAGCTTTAATCCATTAACAATGGGATCCGTTGGTCAGGAGGCCAGAGGGGGGAAACTCTGTGTGTGCGTGTGTGTGTGTAGTCTTGGGACACAAGGCTGTTATGCAAGTAACACACACAGTCTGTTACACACTTGATCATACACACCGACTTTCACAGTCAATTAAACATTGTGCCATTGTGCGCACGCACACACACACACACACACAAACTGCAGCTAGTGCAGCTTGTCAGAGCCAGGAGAGGGAGCAGTGGTAGATTTTGAGAGCCACTTAATGTAATCATCAGCTTCAGAGGTTTGTGTTTGTGTGTGACTGTGACTGGCTTTGGTCAAGTGAGAAAAGAGGTTGATGTTCAAGTGTTAGTGCTGCTTAATTCATGCCTCTCTGTACTATTAACCTGTTTGCAAGTAAGAGTCTGTTTGTCTAACCTGCTCTACACAGCTGAATAGCTCTTGTAATTAGTGGTTAATGGATCACATGGTTCCGTGAGCTCATGCAGAATGCACACACAACAAAACGAGAACCGAACAGTAAATAAGAAGACTCTTTACAAATGCTTTTCTGTGTTCTCTAAACTCGACTTTCTATGAGTTCTCTGCTCACCTGTGTCATTGTTTTCTTTGCTTTCATCTGCAGAGTAACTCTTTGCTGCCGGAAAGTCTTCGAAACTCAGACAAGCGACGCAATGGACCAGAGTTTTCGAATGACACAAAGAAACGCAAAGTGGATGACAAGGACTCCAGCCACTATGTAAGACATGATTCTGTGTTTTAAAAAAAGTTGCTCTGCCTGGACAGATGTACAGATTATTTTATGATATGCTAATTGATGTTGTCTTGTCTTCATTTGTAGGATAGTGATGGGGAGAAAAGCGATGATAATTTAGTAGTGGATGTCTCAAATGAGGTCAGCAGGTTTTCGTTGTATCATGTGTTTGTAGATCATGGATCTTAAATGTTCTATCTACGTATTTGCCAACATCACATTTGTGCAGTAGTTTTTGTTCTTAGCTAGTTTGCTGAATCCATGTCCCTTCACCAGGACCCAGCCTCTCCACGTGGCACGCCGCTCCCCTCCCCTAGAGAAAATGGTTTAGATAAAGCACGTCATGCCAAAAAAGACCCTTCCAGTCCTGCATCTACTGCATCATCAGCAAGCTCCTCCTCTCTCAAGTCCAAAGAGATGGCAATGGTAGGTTGGTGACGGTGATCTGTCGGACTGATGATTAAAGTACCATGTTGATTTCTAAATTGGCTCCTTGTGTAATAGAGAGAAAAGGCTGGTACACCTGGACTAAAGTCAAGCACACCTACACCTAGAGGTGACTCCACCCCTGGTCCGAGCTCCACACCTGGAATCCGACCCAGTCTATCGAAACCCCCATCCATGGAGATACCCCATCCACCCAGTATGTTTAGTTTAAACATTAATTAGAAAATGATATTTGTCATCAGATAGTATGGTCTATTTTATAAAATGCCTCCAGTAATATTCAGATTTAATATTCAATGAAAGCTTGGATAATTGACACAACAAAGTCGTTTTGTGCTATGCTTTCATGAGATTTTGGAGGTCCAGAGTCTGTGATTGTTGACCAACAGATTTGCTTCATACTAAAACTTTTCATATTAACTTTGTTAATGCTTAACTCATCTTTGTGTCACAGAGTAAAAATATACACTCTTTTGAAGTTGAACACTCTTAGCTTACCGTCCTCAAAGCATCCTGATCTTTTCATCTGTCTCCTTATCAGCTGCAGGTTTGCGTACACCGCTGGCTGTACCAGGCCCATACCCAGGTGCGTTTGGCATGTTGCCCCACGCTGCAGGGATGAATGGGGAGCTGGCAGGTGCAGCTGGGGCTTCAGCTTATGCTGCTGGACTGCACAACATGTCACCTCAAATGAGTGCTGCTGCTGTAGCTGCTGTGGCCGCATATGGCCGTTCACCCATGGTGAGTAGAAAAGTTTACATTCTGTGAAGCTGCATAGTTAATATAGTTCATGTGCTTGTACAGAACAATTTTATGCCTTTCACTTCAGCTGCTTCAGGCAGATTTACAGCTGTCTTGTTTGGTTTTTTTTTCTCTAAAATTCAATATTCAGCTTATTCTTGCTTCTTTTTCCTTGTTTGTATTTTTTGGTAGCATTTGCATCTAAACCAGTACGACAGTTGCATCTTTCAGAAATGCATCAGAAAACCACTAGTCACCCCCTGATTAAACACAGGTGACATCATCCAGGTTAACAGCTAATGTCTTAAGTAAAAGCGTGTGTTTTCTTTTTATTCCCAAGTAAATAAGAAACCATGCACCATTTTAGTGCATGGTAAAGTTTTTTCAAAGTGAAGAGCATCTTCTTTAAGAGTCTTGACAAAGTGTAATTATGAGTTATTGATCATTTTTGACATGTTATATTGCATCCACTGTAATTTGAGTGAATGCTTTGTCATAGGCATTGTATTGCAAATGGAAGAAAATGTCAATAGTTGCACATCTGTATTTCTCTTGTTTATGTGAAAGTATTTATACAGTGCCTAGCATGGTGAGCGTTCAATCACCTCAGCTGTCTTGACGGTATTTGCGTAGGGTTCATTAAACTGTTTAAATAGGTTTAGTAGACGTGCTGTGTAGTGTCTGGGTAGCTCAGGTTTTGTACTTCTCAACTGCAAGTGTGTGTTGGAATGGGGATGCACAAGTACTGACAGTTCTGGCTCTGTGTGTTTGCTGACTCTTATAATTGCCATTCAGATTTAGAGTGTGTGTGTGCTCAAGAGTGCCTGTTTGCTTTGTGCTCAAGTGTTTGTGTTCTTTTCCACAGGTTAGTGTTGACCTGTGTGCATTTTGCCAGTGCCCATGGGTGTGTGTGTTTGCTTTGGACTCATAAAATGTCTCTGTTCTTTTTTTTTCAAGGTTGGTTTTGATCCTCATCCTCATATGCGAGTTCCTGGAATGCCTCCCAGTCTGACAGGAATACCAGGTGGCAAACCGTAAGTGTATTTGCAGCCACTTGGCATGTTTGCGGACTAAATGTTCAAAGTGCCCCCAACAACTGATATGTCTAGGGGAAAACATTTTGTACTGGTTCCATGCCTGTGCTAATATTTTTTAGCTCATTTCTGTATTATCCTCTCTCCTCTTCTAACATGTGTTTATGTTTACTTTCTCTCTTTGTATAATTAGTGCGTACTCTTTTCATGTGGCGGCCGATGGACAGATGCAGCCAGTGCCGTTTCCCCCAGATGCACTAGTGGGCCCAGGGATCCCTCGACATGCCCGTCAGATCAACACACTGAATCACGGAGAAGTGGTGTGCGCTGTGACCATCAGTAACCCCACCCGACATGTTTACACTGGAGGGAAGGGTTGCGTCAAGGTCTGGGACATTAGTCACCCAGGAAACAAAAGTCCTGTGTCACAGCTTGACTGTCTGGTGAGTGACATGGTGGCTTTGTTGTAGCAAATATACACTGCAAAGTACTGTTAGACAGACTCTTCTGACTTCTACTCATTAGTGTCAGTATATCTGTGAGTATAGTGTTTATTTTCAAGTTATTTTATGTTTGATTTACAACTTGAGTTTTAAGTCTTGAAATCACTACGTAAACATGCAGAACTGTACTGTAAATACAGAGTCTTCCCTTTCAAATGCTTCTTTTAAACTGCAAAACTATACTTTCTTCATTGTTTGTGTTCAAAAGATTGCTTACAAATATATATCTTTCTGTATTTCTTCAGAATCGAGACAACTACATTCGCTCCTGTCGTCTGCTCCCTGATGGACGGACACTGATAGTGGGAGGTGAGGCGAGCACTTTGTCCATCTGGGATTTGGCTACCCCTACTCCCAGGATTAAGGCAGAGTTAACATCATCAGCACCAGCATGCTACGCTCTGGCCATCAGCCCGGACTCCAAAGTGTGCTTCTCTTGCTGCAGCGATGGAAACATTGCAGTCTGGGATTTACACAACCAGACACTTGTTAGGTAAGAGAGCCTCTTTGTATGCATCTTTTGGTTTAAGATAGAAATGTTATTTTCACACCATTAGAGCAAATGTTTGGCTGAGGTGAATTGTTAGGCATCTGCAATTATTATCGCATAACTGAGTTGAAGCACCCAAAACCACAATATTTATAATAACAATTTCAGCTGTGATTTGATTTTTAAAATTGTGTGCATCCTGCAGGCAGTTCCAGGGTCACACCGATGGGGCCAGCTGTATCGACATCTCCAACGACGGCACCAAGCTGTGGACCGGAGGCCTCGATAACACTGTTCGCTCCTGGGATCTGAGGGAAGGACGGCAGCTGCAGCAGCATGACTTTACATCACAGGTAGGTGGTTAAAAGCAACTTGTTAACCGTGGAAACACTGTATGGCAAAACCTTCTAAATTAAACTGTGTTAAATCCACAGTTTAGCCTGTTAACTTTATTTGCTGGTCACATGGCCAGTGCTGTAAAAACTATTGTTTTCTTTCTTCTGTCCAGATTTTCTCTCTCGGCTACTGTCCGACAGGGGAGTGGCTCGCTGTGGGAATGGAGAGCAGCAATGTTGAGGTTCTTCATGTTACTAAACCTGATAAGTACCAGCTTCATCTACATGAGAGCTGTGTACTGTCCTTGCAATTTGCTTACTGTGGTAAGTAACCAGTTGTCTTTTTCTCTTCTCTTACTTCAGTCATTCGTTTAATTTCTTTTGGACATTTTTAGCCTTGTTGAACAGGAGAGTGTAGCAGCACAGATCCTCACCCTGTCACCTATTCTTACATTTTACCTTTAATTAGTTTTGTCTAATCAGTTTTAGTTAATACACAAGTATGATTGTTTAATACAGCTCACATGTTTTCTAACCTTTTGTTTTACAATGAGGTTGCTTACTGTGTTTGCTTCTCTACCTAGGTAAATGGTTTGTGAGCACAGGAAAGGATAACTTACTGAATGCGTGGAGGACACCGTATGGAGCCAGCATTTTCCAGGTTGGAGCCACATATCGCTGCATTCTACATTTACTGTATTATTTATTATACAAGACAATATTGCAACCTAAGAGGTATCTTTCATAACATAAGTTCACGGATACTCTAAAATCAATAAAATATCATATTACTGTGCTTTCTCTAACCTCTTGAAGGCTCAGCATGCTGCTTGAAAATGCAGTAATATTTTACCTATATTCTGGAAAAACATCCTCACCTCACCAGAAAATCTTCCCAGTTTTTAAATTACAAGTGTTAATTACATGCATAAGAGCAAAGAATGTGACTAACCTTGCTGTTTTGTGGGTCTTTTTTTTTTCTCCTTAGTCTAAAGAATCGTCCTCTGTGCTAAGCTGTGACATATCTGTGGACGACAAATACATTGTCACTGGTTCAGGTGACAAAAAGGCCACTGTTTATGAGGTCATCTACTAAAAATGTGAAACGAAAACATCCCATCCTTGATATGCTCATAGCATTTTTTTTCATGGAGCCAACAACTCTCTTCTGTGAGTGACCTTGATGGTCAATTTTACTGTTACATCTGCCAAGGAAACCGAAAGGAGGTTTTACATGCACATCTCTATGTGCCTGTGGACATGACTCCATATCAGCTGGGGATTAACTGGAGCGGCTAGTTGCTAATGGAAGTGGGAGGAACTGAATGCTCTTGTCTGCTCCTTCTTGCTGTTGACTGCACTGGGATCCGTTCAAGACCGAACAATGGCTGAACCAAAGGGTTGTTTTCATTGTTTTATTTGGGATCAGCTCTTGTGGACATCACTGTACTGAGCATCAGATGATAAAACCCACAAATCGGTGTCATGACCAAGGGCTGAGCCCCTAGTATGAACACTTACATGTAAACAGTTTTTTTTTCCACAGTGAATGCTGAACGTGTGGGTTTGCGTTTTATTCTAGACAAGCGATGTCCCGGCTCCGACCTTAGAACCTCAGCTTCCTGTTCTGATACGTCTGCACTGTCTGTACCTTTCGTCTTAACAGTAAGCCCTACCCTCAGTAACTGCACTGTAGTGTTAGCGGTGTACCAATGTGCTGGGTACACATGGATACAGTACATTTTAAACACACTGCAGACCATGTTAACTTCTCTGTCATCAGGCTATTAAGTACTTCATCCAATTCATATCTATTTTTGGCGCCACTTAAAAGAATTTAATGATGTATGTTATGTGGAAAAACAAAAACAAGCTTACCAAAGCAAACACGATCTCACCAAGGAAGAGCTCAGTCACAGAAGGTTGTTTCTGCTTCCGTTGATCATGTATATGTGTGTTTATCTTCTTTTTCCCACAACTGTATTCCACACATTCTGAAACTTCTAACAGACTGACAGAAATGTGATTGCGCTGCATTCCATGGCTAGTGGTGTCTTAAATTTATACTTTGCTTTGTTAATTTTTTAACCCTTACACCTTCTATTATGGGGGCAGTGGCTATTGCGTCAGATTTTAGACTTTTGTACATAGTCTATAATCTGGATTGCTGATAATTTTAATTCAGTTCATTTGGTTGTAGTGTTATTTACATTAACTTCGTTGAAGTCATTAAAATAAATAAACAAAAAGCTTTGGTTGTTGACTGTACTTGCCCCTCACTAAAGTAAAGTAAAATGATATTTGACATTTTGTGTTTCCTTGTTGTGTCCGCCCCTTAAAGCAAGAGGGACATATATAACATCACTAACATATTGTAATGGAAGATTCCAGTGCTGCTTGTAATTCAGCTTTTGGTCAGTTTCACATGCCTAAACACATTAATTGTATAATTGTAATTAGTTTGTTTTTGTAATCTTCATCTTTCCAGTTCAACATTTGTAAAAATGTGTATGTATAGGAGTAAATTGTGTTTTGTTTTTGTATGTCTTACATGGAAAAAAAACTTCAGGTGGAATGCAAAATGGTCCTGAGGCTCGCCAGTCTAAAACGACTGGAGTCTTTTTTTTCTTCTTCTTTTTTTAAGGTTTGGAACAAAATCACATTATATTATCCCTTATCTATCAGATAATTGTGATGGTAGACCTGAGTTGTGAGACTCGGTTTGATCAACAGAAGAGGTTTAGACTAAAATAAAATAAAGCAGGCACAGGGGAGGCCAATAACAAAGACCGTGTGAGGGGGTCATTTGAAAAATCTCTGCAGCTGTTGAGTTCATTGCTCCTGTAGCAAATTTTTAGGTGCGAAGAAAATCTGGAATCAGAGTTTGACCTAAAGCCTGGTTTAACTGTGTCCTTTGCTGTTTTACTGTTGCCTGGTTCCACTGAGCTGCTTATCGGCCGTAGGTTAACTTTGGCTTTTCACATCTGCCCACAAGCGTTATGTGAAATAGTGCTGCAGGTCCCTCTGACTGATGCATACGTTTGGATACAAAACATTATCAACAAGCTGTTGATAATATTTCTAATAAAATACCTCAAACTCACGATGAGCTCAATGTGTTCTGGAGTTATTCTGAGCTGCAGGTGCCAGGGAGCAGCGGTACCACGAGGATACAGAGTGGAGACGCCTGGAGCTGGCAGTAGAACCTGGTTGGAGACCAGAATGACGGACTGTCACCCTCGGCAGGTAGTAACTGATAAGGGCTGGAGGAGTCAGCCAAGGTAGACGTTGTGTGAGCAGTCTGTGATGTGTGTCTGCAGCCAGGCTCCCCTTCGCAGCAACCCTTCACTCACTAGTAACTTTCTGTATTTGCTGTTCTGTTGTGTGCCGTGAGTGTGTTTTATCTGCTAATGCAGGTACGTCGTGTTCGGTCCGATGAGCACGTTTTATGTAACAATGCGTGCGCGTGAACTTTGGAGTGAGGGGTTACTCACCGAACCACAGTTCTGTGGCTTTTTCAGACAGTGTGGTATTGATATGGGGGTATAGATAGTAGCGGGACAGCAGCTGTTCAAATCAACTGTGTGCTAAATAACCAAGTCCAATCCCCTGCTTAATACTAACACCCACAACAAACAGACGAGCTCTCTCTCTTCCCTCATGTAAACTGTAAATCTGATTAATTACTGTGAATATCCAATTCTCTGTCGATCCCTGGCTCTTGTGCACTAACGCGCACGCACACACACAGGAACACGGTGTTGTACAGTATGAGGTGATTATGTGGCAATTACAGCAGCCACAGTGACAAAATTAAAGCTGATCCTTAGAGAAAATGGAGGAAATGTCACTCAAGTTTGGAGTCTATCCGCAGATTTCTGAGCTGTGAATCACCGCGTTCTCTTTTTATCATCAGTGCCGCTGCCTCTCTCTGATACACAAATGGATTATTCCCCCTAAATCTCCCAAATCCCTAATCCTATTTATCTCAACACCACACAAAAAAAGGTGCTCATTCTCCTCCACTGCTCAGCTTGTGTGTACAGTACGGATGCGAGAGTACTTGTACCGAGGACCAGTTCACAACATGTGACACTGACAAAATCTCCCCTTTTAGAAAATTCGTTTCACTTTGTTTTTTAAGGATTTAGAAACCGCTTCCTTGGTGTGTGGTGAAGTGTATATACATTGTGTAGTCTTAGTGGCAGCATTTCATCTCTTTTTATTCTGTATTCATAAAAATTTATATTTTCAAACATTGCCTGAGTTTGGGACACATATAAATCCAAAAGCATCAGTGCCACAAAATTTTAACAAATGCACCTGACACAGGTATTATACAGAAAGTACTTTTTATTTAAATTTGATGCTCTTTTAGCTTCATTAGAGATTTGTTGCACCTAAAATAAATGAACAAAAGGTGCGAAACTTGACGCCTGATAAAGCTGCTGGATAAAGCTCCACCACGTCGAGCAGCTAGTTAACGTTGTGTGGGTCAACGGCCTACTGTCACTTTATCACAGCTTGTTTGGCTGCGAGCAGCTGCCTGCAGAAAGCAACGCTAATCCCACAGAGCAGCGGGAGTGAAGGAGAACAGTAAAGATCTGAGCTGCAAAGTCCAAACTCAAGCAAACTGCTGCAGCTGATTTTCAGGCTCAGCTATTCTAATATCTCCTCGTGGATTGTGGCCAAACACAGACGGAAGCCTTAAAACCACAAGGCACCTAAATTTAATTTACATGAACACAGGCAAGTCTCTCTATTTTTGAATGTTCTCCGTTTTTCTCTTGTATTCCTCCTTGTCACGCTTATGGTTCCCTCCTCCCTCTTTCAACGCTTTTCTCTGCCATGATGTTCTTTGCTTTTCGTATTTATGTTTTGTCTTTTTGTGTCAGAGGGCCCCACACTCCCTCCTTCCTTAGTCCCTCTCTTTGTTTTTCATAAATCCCTTTTTATCTCTTAACTCCTCTCGTCTACTACTTTATTTCCCCCCTTCTTTCCCTTTCCCCCAGCCAGTGTGTGTTTTTGTACCTCTGTGTGTGTGTGTGCGCTAATGAGCTTAGCGCTGTCTCCCTCCCATGCTGAGGTGAGCTGCAGCCCAGGTATCAACCACAAACACCTGCCTGGTTGAGCACTACCACACACACATACACACACAAAGTAATTTCCTCTTCCTCACATCCAGACCCGCGTACGAGAAGAAAATCATTTCCTCCCTCCTTCTCTTTCGCAGTCATACACATTTAAATGCAGAATAAATCTTTACTTTTCTCCCTTACACACAAACAATCTGCAAGCACACAAACATTGAACACCATATTCTTTTCTCTCTTTGGTACACATACACACAGCTGTCTCCTGCACAAGGCCGATAGCGCAACTCTGTCCTGTCAACATTCAGGATAATCAGCTGCTGGGGATGTTGGGTAAGCTGTAATAATCCCTCACATGGAATATGGAAACCATCAGAGAGTTATTCAATAGGACAGAGATAAAGGTGTGTGTGTGTGTGTGTTTGTATATGTTTTTTTCTTTCTGTTCAATGACTCTGACTGACAGTCTGCTCCAGGTAAAGATGCATATTAAAAATGGAAAAGCCTCCCTCTGTCTTGCTTATACACACACACAGCTTCCAGAGGAGCTGCAGCTGCTGAAGTGTTCCCTGTCAGTAAGTCTTAATTAAGCACTACACCCTGAACAAGCCTCATTTAGCCAGAGGGACGCCAGAGAATACTGCACAACAGATCCTCCAGCTCGCGTCTTCATCAGCACAGCGTCACAGGTCACATGAGGAAAAGACTGAGGATCTGTTTTCATGTCGCTAATGGATCTGTTAAAGGTTCCAAGAGAAACCATCACTTATGCCTTTTATACCTTCATTATACTTTATTAGGTTATGTACACTCTTATATGTTCCTCTCTTCCTCTCTTATATGATATATACTATTCTGTGTTGATGCAGCAACATAAATTCCTTCAATATCTGCATAACTGAGTGTAAACTGAGCTTCACTGGGACAGTTTCACGGAATTGATCAGAAAATTGATTGGCAGTGTTCAGTCACTGAGAGCCAGCGCTCGGTTATCCCACAGGCCCCAAACTCATCATCTATTGATCCGCCGGTCGATAGCTATGAACTAGAGTCTGCTGATCAGAGGAAATGATTGTCTTTGCCGTGAATCTTTACTGGTGTCAGCTGCTCACACACTCATTGCATGGCCACATAGAAGGAAAGACCTACCAGCGGATACTGATCCTAAACGGTCCGGTTCCTCCCCAGAGTCCGGATTTTCAAGAGTTTTAAGCAGTTAAATATGTGCGTGGCTACGTGGCTAATCTGCCAGTTAATCGCACTAACACTTTTTATGGGATTGCTCAGTGCAGCAGGGATTACTGCACCACAGATCACAACCCGATTTCCATAATCCTCCTCTTTTGATAAAACTGTTTGTCCCTCATCCTGTCCTTTTGTTAGAGTGTGAAACATCACGTTCTTATTTCTCTGGGTCTAGGCTGTAGTTCCTCTGAATATGTTGTTATACAGTCTCACAAACAAACGCAGCCGGCTGATAATGAGCCGCTCTCGTTTCCAGTCAGACCAGCGCATATTAAATAATACTGTCTGTTTGCCTTTTGGTATTTCCACTACTTTTCAGTTGATACAGAAAGTATCTACACCCAATTACGCCCTAATTACACGCTTTAATGTCACACTCAAGTGCAAATGAAGGCGTATTGAACAGTTTTAAGCCCAAAGGTTTATGAACAAATGAGTGACTGAATCTACTCTTGTCTGTTTCCTGAATTATTAATTCCATTGGTGACCTGAGCTTGATATAACACATTAAAACAAATAACATTAAAAAAAAAAATCAAATAGTAGTTACATATAAAAAATACTTATACTTATACTGTTTCTGGATGCCTTTAAGCCCTGAAATGTCATTTATGAGCCGCAAGATAACTTCCCCTGCACAAAAACAGCATCTGAGGTTGATTTGTTGTTTTTGTTGGTTTTCACAAGGTATATTTCCCCTCACACCCGTGAAGAACCTGTTGTGAGACACCGATGGTGGTGTGGCATCTTACCCGAGCAAACTGATCAGCTGATGTGTGACCGCTGCCCTGCTCCTGTCCTCATGGAGTCTCGTTCTACCTTAGGGGCTTTCACTTGACAAAACAACTGGGGCATCTGGAGAACGTGCTGCAGGTCCAGGCATCATACTAAGACAGAAGTTTGAATAATTATTTGAGGAAATCACCTCATTGAACCACTGAACATATTTTCTACACCCTCTCACAGACTGGGTGAACGGGAAGAGTCTGGGAGTTTCTCTTATCTTTGTTTAAGATGAGAACTGGGAATTACATTAACCCAGAGAATGTAGCTGCCTGGAAATCAACGGCCCACAGTTCATGAGCGGATCCTGGAGTTAATCATCACCTCTGAGCTTTTTCCTGCTTTTTGGGAGTGAACTGAGGTTTTCTGCTGCTCCTCACTATCAGGTGGACCCAGCTCTCAACTCCTCCTGTGGAGGTTTGGGACCAAGGTGGTGACGCTAGGTTTGTAATATCTGTATGTTTTGAGCTTCACTAAAAGCTTATTGAAGCCGTTTTCTTTTCAAATGATATGTTCCACACTTCATTACTGCTGCAGATCACACTGCTGATGATAATGGTGAATGAATATCACCACAACAGTTGCAATAACTCTGTGTAGCACTGACTTTGTCCGGAATGGCGGCTTTTTCTGTGTATGTTCTGTATGTGTACATGTGTGTCTGTGCAACATATTTGCTAGTGTGATTTCTTTTTTTTATCTCTTGCTGTCTCTCTCCACTAGCCTCCATTTTCTGCTCTGAGGGGCCGGAGAATCCCCTCATGTGGAGAAAAGCTATGATAAAGTAAGCAGAAGAGAGTGGGGGTGGGAGGAAGGGGTGAGAGAAGGGTGAGAAAGAAGAAGAAAACAGGAAGGAGGGGAGGTTTGGGGGAGGGGTAGAGGAGATAAGGACATCGAAGACAGAGGAAGACTGAGAATGAGTTTGGGAGTTGAATATGATCAGGAGAGGAGACAGAAGAAAGGCTAATGCCTAACGAAAAAACAGGAGGAAGAGGAGGGAGAGGAAGGTGCTCAGTGGTGATGGTCCTGGAAAATGGGGGTTTAACTGTATTACACTCTGGCAGCTCCATCTCCATCACTTTGTGGTAAAGGGTGTAAGCTTGTGTTTACTTGAAGTAAACACTGTGTGTGTGTGTGTGAGCGTGCGTGCGTGTGTTTGTGTGTGTGCTAGTATCACACCCACGGGGCCTTTACTCTGTCAGAGCTCAGCGATAATCAGCCTCTATCTCTCTCCTGATCCATCTCCACCTCTATCTCTCCCCTGCCACTATCACTCACCTCGCTCACCTACCCCCCTGGATCTCGTCTCCATTTTTCACTCTCCTCACACCCACTCCTCCCACCTCGCTCACACCCTCACAAAAAAACCACGAGATAGTGTAGATGAATGTGTGTGTGAATTGATTCAGCCCCTGCCCTTTCTAAGCATTCTACAAGCTCCATTGGCCTCTCACTCTCCGCTGAGCAGCATCTGTTTCACACTCCACTAGCGCTGTCTGCCATATCGCTCCATCTCCTTCTCTCTCCATCGTATGTCTCTCTCTCATCGGCCATCCACTCTCTTTTGTATTTAGCGCTTCCTCTGCTCTCACTGATCCTCACACTCGTTTGCATATCAGTCCTCAGCCTCACTCTGTTCCTCTGTCTTCAACTTATGCTCTGTATTGACTGATGCTCAGCTGGACCGAATGAACGACCTTAAGAGTTTACAGTGTGTCAATAATAGGGGCTTAAAGACCGACAGCTTCCCGCTGAGGGCCTGGATTTAATACGTGTAATTGGTCAGTGAATTACACCTGACTAATCTGGTCTATTACCTGATGCGAACGATTGTGGTTCCAATTAAACGTTAATGAAGTCAGCATGTCAGGTGAGCTGATCTAGGCTTGTCGACGTCCCCCGTATAAAGCCTGATGAGTACGAGATAGGACCCAGCAGAAATCTGTAATAAATCTAAATACGTTTTCTTGTGAGATGTGAGCCGTTGAGAAGCGGCGAACTCTCTTGACGTCGTTGACCTTTAAGTGATCCACGGAGTCCAAACCCAGATTGCTTGTATTGTACAGCAGCAGCGTGCGGCCCCGTCTTCTTTGTTCTCTGCAGAAGGAGAAAGTCAGCGACAGCAGGTTTTTCCAGCGGCGTATCCATGTGCACAACCAAATCCAGCCGCTGTGTACAGGCTGAAGTGATCACACACCTTTCCCCACACTTTAATGTGTGACTGGAGGATCCCCCCAGGAGGCCAAGGTGACAACAAACTGGCCTCTTCTTCACCACATCATGGAATCAACATATTCATATTTCCATTCACTGTCCACTGTGTTGTAGGAGTTATTAGCGTACAGTTATTTTTTCGGTGAAGGAATTTAAACACGATTAACGCAGTGAAGTGGTAGCGGCAGCGCTTCTTCTTTTCAGCTGACAGAAAGGCTTCTGTTTTGTTATCAAGGTGCTGTCAGGTAGCACTGACTCTGGATAAAGGCAGTTAGTGTGCATCTCTAATTTCCCTAGGAGAGACCACAAGACAGGCTGTGACTCACAGCTCAGAGAGGAGATAATTACTGCTTCCTCCTCACCCCTCTTCCCCAATCTTCTCTCCCTCCTCCATCCCCCCATTCCTCCCTCCACTTTTTTGCTGCTTTTCCTCTCCAGCTGAGTGATTACCCCTCATTAAAAATCAGAATAAAACATTGTTAGCGCAGATCGTTAGGGCGCTCTCTCCCGCCTCTTTCTCACAGACTACTCCATCGTTAGCACTCAGCACCGGCACTAAACGAGCGGCCTTTGAGGAATGTTATTCTAATTCCAATTAGCTCTCCAGGCTTGGAGGGGAGCCAATTCCCCGAGAAAAACACTAAAGCTACGGGCACGCGCGCGCCAATGAGAAGCAAATAAGGGCATACACACAGGCTTGAAACAAAGCACACGCACAAGCTTGCATAAATATACTGAAGTGATGTGCACACTCATTTTCAAGAGACCAAACACACACACACACACACACACACACACACACACACACACACTTAAGTGACACACTGAATACTCTGAGAACAGCAGCAGCTAATGGCTTTGGCAGCGCTCTCAGAGGGACCTGAAGAGCAATTAGGCTCCAAACTACACATTGTAAATCCCCTCTGATTACTGTGTGTGTGCATGTGTGTGTTAAGCGCTGTTTATCTGCTACCAATTACCTCGCCCTGCCACAAGAGACGCACACTGGATAAATGAAATCTACAAACACGCACACACACACACACACACACACACACACCTACACTCAATCAGGTACATGTGCACAGTCACACAGCAGGCAGGCAGGACACACACGCGCGCACACAGTCTAGCTGTCTTATCAGTTTGTGTTGCTGTGACTGGAGAGTTTAGTCACATGACCTGCAAGACAGGAGCAGCCAGGCGCCAAAACTAATTTCCACCTTCAAAGACTCCCTTATCTCCTCAGATGCTGTGTGTGAGTAGGTGTGTGTCTGCATAAGATATGTGCTTCTGCCTGCATGTGTGTGTATCACAGTGTGTGTGACTGTGTGTGCGGTTGATGATCTGATGTCCTCTGACAGAAAGACTCCCAGCGAATCACATATCACTGCCTCATCTGCAACAACCAGGCACACAGACACTACAGACACTAAAAGAAGGTGAAGTGAAGGGAAGGGGGACAAAAAGACGGACAGATCGCGAGAGGGGACACACGCCCGTTCACCGCAGCGCTGGGGAGGCGAAGACGCCGATGGGGCACGTGAAAGATGTGAAGCGTGCAAAGAGATGGAGGGAGAGATGCTTGTGATGAGGGAGGGAGACACCAAGACGAGCCGCTTCTGCTTCCCTGTCATATTGCTTCTCAAGCAACAGATTAAAAACCTCTGGGTCTGGCGAAGCCAAAGTTCTGCAGACGTAAACACAATGAGCTCGCGTTACGCCAGGCCGTCCGAGGTAGCAGGGCTGCAAAGTATCAAAGGGGAGCATGAGCAGAAACAAGCAGGTGACAAGCAGCACACCTGAAGGTACGAGGCTTTCAGGCGACAGCAGCCGCATCCACAGCAGCAGCAGCAGCAGCAGCAGCAGCAGCAGCAGCAGCAGCAGCAGCAGCAGCAGCAGCAGCAGCAGCAGTGTGTTGTATATTTCATGGTGCTCTTTTGAAGTTGTCCCTACATTTTCCACCAGCTCTTCAAAGGTCAGACTGCAAGTGCATTTCATCATCCCACCACCCCCGTACACCGTGTCGTTCTCCATCTCCTCTACGCTCATGTTGTATTCTCTCTGTTCAACCCGTCTTCCAGCTCGCTTCTCCGTCGCCAGCGAGTTCTCGCAAATGGAGCAAAAAAAACTGAATGAACCCAAACCACATTTAATGTTTGGTGACTGGTCTGTGATTCTCTGGGGGAGACACAGTGGGAACCGATCCTGGGAGAGCGTGACACTTCATGACACATATGTGATCAGCTTCAAGTCGAAACAGAGATCAGAGGTCAGTCTAATGTCTGACACACTGTATGTGTGCATCAACTACTGTGTCCCCTGTACACAAGATGTGAATGCTCATGTTTAATTAAACTCTTATGTCTGCTGGATTCATTATTTCCAGTCTAATTGCCTACTAGAAGCCATTTACGTGGAAATATCTGTATAATGTAAAATTATTGCAAATGAGCTAATTAATTATCAGGTGAGTCACGGTGGCATCTCTCTATCATTAGCTGTAATTGCCCTGCTAATGATACACACAAAGTCAGACAGGAGGTGATTGTGTGTCTGTATACTGTATGTGTGTGTGTGTGTGTGTGAGGTTCTGCTTGTGTGACCTATTTGTGTGTGTCCTTGTGTGTATGCCGGCATTGCTGTGTGCAATTTGTTGTCCACATCATATCCATTAGCATCCTCCTGACCTGGAGCTGTTCCAGCCAATCAGAATTTAGTGTGCTGTCAGCAGGCGTCGTCAGCTCGCTGTGAGATTTATCAAAGTGACGGAGCGGACCGCACAGCACGACAGCGGCATTTATCTCTCTCTTGCGCCGCACACATATGCACACGCTGCCGCACGCGCACGCACGTCCGAGCGCCACATGAGCATCGCATCAGCATCATTTTATTTACTGCAGAAGCGAAGGACGAGGAGAAAGAAGAAGAATGAACGAGGCTCAAAGTGCTTTACAATAAGAACATAAACGGTTGACCGAAGTAACTAATAGCAACACACACGTAAACATGATGGATTCAAAAATCATGACAATTTGACAAAACAAGATTAATCAATTTGGTAACGCAGGCGAACCTGTTGTAAATCATATTTAAAATATTTAAATATATAAAACCATACAAGACTCACAGTTGAGGTGATACTACATGATTAAACCTTGTCTGTCTTATTGCATGTGTTCATTGTTCTGCTGGACTTCAGCAAAATTGCACCAATGTGAATATAATTGAATGCAAAATAAGGTAAGTAGACGTTCTGAGCATATGAGCTCATTCAGTTATTTGAGTAAAGCTGCTGCTGCTACAAAGCTTCAGTAGCTGCAACATCCACAGCAGCTCCAGGCTCTGTGCTCTCCCACCTCATCCTCCACCTACTGTATCCAACAACAGGGCACATTTGCCCAGTAGCAAATTAGCCGACTGCGTGAGCGCAACTTTCAACTTTTAACAACTTTCTCCGCTTTGGCTCTGTAGGATGTTTAAATTGGGATAAAACTTGGCTCTGCACTAACGTTGTGAAATCTGAGAGCAGCTGTTGTGCCAAACACTGCTGTGCATTCTGTCTATAATTACCTAGTGAAAGCACTACACAAACACCAGGACCAATATGAATACACAGGCTTTTTATTAAAAGAGACGTGAATTATAATCAAATCTACACTTATTATCAGGAAGTTATCACCATGACTTTATTCCAGTCAGCTTTAAATCTACCCTTTTTTCCAGAGTGTCTAACAAATGCTAAATATTCAAAACAGCACTCTGACAGAACACTTAGCAAGTTCATAATATGAACGCATGAGATTGGACTTTAATAAAACATTACAATTCTCCGTCCACTCTGGTTTGTTAACGGCTTGGGTGAAAATGTTCTGACATTGTAAGATTTCCCCTTCAGGACAGTCCTCACGCTGACACACTCAAGCACACGATACACACTGTGCCACCCACCACCTCTGACCTTTCACTGTGCCGTGACCCCATCATAATGATGTACATCATGCTCATCATCTCCATGGCAACATGAACTAGTTGCAAACAGCAGCACCACAGGGAAAATGTGTCCATGTGCGTGTGTGTGGATCACTCAGTTGGAGGGGGGTGACTGGACACACACACACACACACACACACACACACACACACACACACACAGTGCTCTCCATCTGTCTAT
Source organism: Macropodus opercularis (assembly GCA_030770545.1). Taxonomy (NCBI): domain Eukaryota; kingdom Metazoa; phylum Chordata; class Actinopteri; order Anabantiformes; family Osphronemidae; genus Macropodus; species Macropodus opercularis. Next base: position 4,915,775 of record CM061097.1, on the reverse strand, counting down.
GTAAATCAATCTTGACCTTTGTTGAACTCTGGCTGCGTAGTTTGACAGTTAATCACTTGATAAGTGTGTGTGTGAGTGTGTTTGTTTGTCTGTGTGTGTCTTTGTGCTTGTCTATCTGGTGCATGAGGTAATGATGAAATAATGTAGTCTGACCCCAGTAGCTATATATGTGTGCACGATTTTTGAATTCAACATTTACTGAGCATTAATGCAGTAAACTTGAGTTACAGCCCATAGAGTTAGCGCTGAAGCGGTTGAATCAGCAAGGCTGTCCATTAGTCGTGAAATATGGTTCAGTTGTTGGTTTTGCACCAACCAAAGAGAGTAGAAAGCCATGTGACGTGGTCAGCTCTTCCACAGCCATTCAAATTTAGCTGTAAAAACATTTTTCATCCAAATAGACAGTAGAGGAAAAAGTAAACACTTGCCACAGTTTTCCAGTGTCTCTATAATGTAGCATATTTTTCTGGCACTGAGCTTTGTCATTGTTCACAAGCTATTACATTTACATTTTGTTACATATAATATCTTGAACATTACAGAAGGAGAGGACTCACTCATTGATTTTGGTACATGTAAGCGATCGCTAAAATAAATTCTTATTACACGTACATGCGTGTATTTTTTATTCTTAATATGAGTCATAGACTAGATGGCAGCTGCGCTGAAGCAAATCTAGGTTACTTGTATGAACAGCGTGTCTTTATTGACTTCTCTCGTGTGAGACCAGTGTGGTCAATATATGGATATGTTTCTAGACCAGATTTCTACGTTATTGCGTGGGCTGGCGGGGTCATCATGTCAGCGGCGGCTCGCTTTCTGTGCACACGTACAGATGTACACGGTCTGTGAGAGGACTTAGCAGACAAATGTAAATGTGAGCAATCTGTTTTCCACACTTTGACTTTGATAAACCACAGGGAATCTGAGGTTTAGCAGTTAAAAATTCATTTCTAAATTCCAGTGGGGATACTGCCTCAGACAGGAATACTGATGTGTGGTCTCTGAAGGGGAGTCAGTTTGAAGAGTGCTTCTCTGTGGACATCGACTGCAGCTGGAGCCTATTGACAAGACTTCAACTAAACACTGTTTAGACACTTTGAAGAACACAGCTCAGCGCCCGCCGCCATCGGCCCATCAAATACTCTCATATTGACTTTGAATATTACCACCAAAGTCATTTAAAAATACTGTATAGTTGGAATACACTGGATGCTCTGACACACAAATGTTCTCAGATTAACCTAATCAAGCTAATCTGTCAGATTAGCACACATTATAAAACGGCCACTAATCCTCGCCCGTCCTTCTACAGAGCTAAGATAATATGCAGCAGCTCCTCCGTAAATCATGATGGGCTTGGTGAGAGAGTTTGGGTTGAAGGACAAAAATGTTTCTAATTATTGGTTACTATCTAATAAATGTATTTAATTGGAACATCATATGTTTTCCTTTTCCAATAATTAAAATAAAATAGAGCCTTTTTCCTCCGGTAAGGCTCCAACTTATGATGTTAACAGTAAATATTAATTGACGTGTTCAACTCAAAATTCACCGTCCGTGTACAAACACTGTAATGATGAGAGGCCTGTACTGGAGGAGCAGAATGTGCCAGCAGGTCATTTTGATGTGCAGGCAGTAGACGGTATCATAGGAGGCTGCTGCCCTCTTGCCTGCGGAAGCGATATAGCACAACATGTTGCACAGCTGCACAAAGTCAGCGAAACTACTGCTGATTTACAGTAAGGCTGTTTATGTGAGACCCAAATGATTAAAGAGATGAAAACCAGTCCATGCAGTGCATCAAATATCTTAGTTTAACTGTAAACTGGATCGTCTGTCTAAGTTTAAAATAATACGTATTTGAACGTTCAGTGGGAACTTAAAGCCCCTCCCCGTCACACACAAACACAGCGTGAGCCAGGCTGCCAGACGTCGCATGAAGCTTCGCGTCTTCGATGACATTGTCAGAACCAGACATGACAAACAATATGACAGACTGTGTGTGTGTGTGTGCAGTTAGGCGGCTGATTGAGTGGACGTGTGTGTTGTTGAATGTGGAGGTGAATTTGGACAGACAGTCTGCTATCCCAGATGTCATCAGACTGACCAGTGGGCCCATTACCTGACCTTTGACCTTTCCAGATGGTGACGTCTCACTCCCTCTGTCATTAACCCTTCAAGGAACACTCTGCGTATGTTATGACTAATGAGGTTTGGGTTAACCAGCGGTTTCAATTAACTTAATCTAATCTCTGTTGTTCCAGTGTCTACCAACCCGAGGACTACGACATAACACGCTCTAGACTCTTCTGCACTTTATTAACAATTTAAGCATAAAGTTGTGCTGAGGTTTATGATTTTACTTGAACGCATATGAAGCGGACAGATTTCTACTTTAAAGCAAATTAGTGAATGAACTTCATGAATCAGGCAGCAACTAAACCATTTTACAGTAAATTTAGCATAAAACAGTTATCAACAGTTTCTTAATATGGTGCACAGTTCACTTGTTTAATATTTTAGTACAAAAACAAAACTATTAAGTGTTAAATATGTTCAGGAAACATAATAAGCAAATCACTTGTTCTGTGTTTATCATGCCTTGCATCTCTTGTTTTAGTACTGTCAAAATGTTTTATTTGCACTTGGATTAGTCTTTTATGCTAAAACATCTCAAATTTAATTATATAATAACTTAAATCTGGCACATTCACCACAAGAAAAGTTTTGATAAAGAGAAAACTTTATCAAAACTGCAACGCTCTTATTGTTTATGCTGATTTTTGTGCTTTGTGGCGTTGCCCCTGATCTGAACCTGCAGATGCAAAAAACCAGAAAGGACCTGCTGTCTCTGCTCTACAGTAATATATTCATTACTGTCATTAACCTTTCTGCTACACAGTCGCCTTATCTAATTATCCTCCTGTTACTACTGAACACACACACACACACACACACACACACACCATCCTCAGCTGCTGCTCCCTCTTCTTCAGTCCCCACCTCCACTACCACACATGTTGTTTGACAAATGAATGATCTCGCCTCATCAAGCACATGACAACGTAAACAGATGGGAGGTGGAGACAGGGACCCGTGCCAGCTCTAAACACACAAACACACACACAGTCCCTGACATATGCTGCCGTTATTCAAACAGCTACGCTCAGAGACACTTCCAGACGCTCGGGGAGTATAGTTAACAGGACGCTCCTTCCAAGCAGCAATCACAGAGAAATGATCTGATTTATTGATCTTTCTTATGATGGGGGGCGTAGATGGCTCAACAGTTATAATATCGCCAGTACTTTAGAGTAAATTTACTGTACTACACTACACAAGACAGAATCCGTGAGTCTCAGCAGACCCAACAAGTCTGTCGCCACAGAGAAAACATGACAAGTGTTCAGACATTAATATTTTTGAATTGCTGAAACAGTAAATCTTGACAGGATTTAAATACTTATCTTTACTGTGTCGTCTGTGCCAGTTCCACACATCACAGTCATAATCAAAGTCACAACGTTGTTACTCACCGGTGATGTGAGTAACACTTATTGTTAGACCTTTTTCATGAAGCATGTTCTGGAAAATATTTGTCTTTATTATATATTTATGTATTTATTTAATAGGATTCACAGTTTGCACATTAGTAAAGAGGCTTGAAAGCTAAAAAATGGTTCTTTACAGTTACTCTAGTTAACTCATGGCTCTTTTCTTTTTTAATATCTTGTTCGTGTCACCAGCCTGAAAACACATGAAAAGTTCAACGTGCTTCAAGCGAAATAAAGTGAAATATCTAAATACGATGCCTGTTTCCTTCTACCACTGCATTATCTGAATCAGTCAGATCTGAAGTATTTCATTCAACTTTCGTCCTTCAGAAGCCTGATAATAGAGATACAGCAGCGTCATATCACATCATGTGCAACATCACACGTTACAGTCAGACACATTGACAGGTGTGTATAGTAAGTTCAAGATAAAAATAACATTTGAAATTAAATTTGCTGAATCAATGAAAATATAGAAGGAAAAGATTTTCAATTTACAATGATTTGTGCATCTCTATAAACAAAAGGTCCTACAACACAAACTCATTTAAAGTAAAGTAAAAGGACAGGAAATGTAACACTGTAGGTAACATGTCAAAGACAGAGGCACTGAGGTTTAACACAAGTCAACAAAGGTCAGCAGTTAATAAAAAGTCTCATATTCTTGACGTCAAACTCTTGGCACTTGACGTGATTAGGTAAGTGCCGGTAAAAATCCAAATTTTTCACCAGGCGAAATGACTCTCCGCCCTCCAACACGTTTGCCAGCGTGACGTGTTGAGTTCAAACACAGCCTAACCTGTTCGGTCTACTTCACTGTAAAAGCGAACATCATCGCTACGGGAAAGTAAGGCTCCAAGCTGTGTTTGAACCCGATGCGTTGTGACATTTGCATCTGCATTAGCTGAGTTGGTAGCAGGTGAGATGATGAGTCTGATGAATTGGATCAGGTGCAGCATGAGAGGTTGGGTTTATTCCTGGGAGCATCCAGGCCGGGCAGCGACTGAGAGCGACTTTTCTCATTGAACACAGCAAACTTTGTTACTTGCCTGCGAGGCAAAGATTAAATAGTGAACAGAGGGCAATCAATCAGCACATGTTCTGTATTTAACATTTTCCAGCTGCTCTCAACGTTACTTTCCTTTTGCATTTTGATCCTTTCAGTTCTACATTTCCACACCAGAGGGCAGCAAATGTCATGATTAAGAATTTAGTTCCATAACATATGCACCCGGCAAGAGTCAGAACTAAGCAAAACTATTCACGACGCCTGTGATGTACAACGGAGAAACTTAAGTGTTTTCAGTTTCCAACTTAGAATTTGACAAAAGACAGCGTTGGTGAATTAGACTCACACAGACTAAAAACGTGTGCGGCGTCTTTTATTTTGGGAACACTTGAATGAGACTACAGCGGCGTCTCACCTGGCCAGGTGCAGCACAGCCTCCAGGATGTTGGAGCCATCTTTGGCACTGGTTTCGCAGAACAGAGTGCTGTATGTCTGTTGGGCGAAGACAGGAAGTCATTCATCCTCAATCACTGTCTAATGTGTTGATTAAGGCGTGATTAATAAGCAGCCGTCCATTCGTTACCATGGCCAGCTTTTCTCCATAGCTGGTAGGAACACAGTTCACTCCTTCTTCTCTGAGATCACACTTATTACCCACAAGCATGATGGGAACGTTTTCCTGGGACACATCCTGCTTCAACATAAGAAGAAAAGGTACAAACACAATAATTGTTATTACAGAATATATATGGTATGAATAAAAAAGCAAAGAAGACCCGAGGGAAAACACATAAATAGAAATTCACAGAAACAGTAGAGCACAGTACAGAGCAGTTTACATGCTTTACATCCAACACTTACACTTCAGCTGCATGTAAAAAAGAGGAACAAACAGATCACTTGGGTTTTTACACAACAGCCCAAAATGCAGGAAAAGAAAAATGAATTATTATTGTGTGTCAGTCAGTAAATGTGCAGGTTGGGCATTACCTCAATCATGTCCACCCACTCTCTAACGTTAAGGAAGCTCCTTTCACAGGCGACGTCGTACAAGAGCAACACACCATCCGCCCGGCGGAAATAGGACTTCGCAATGCTGCGAAATCTGCCAGGAGAGAACACGATGTATGACATAGACAAGCAATTTACAATGATGACAAACAAACAACCCCGTAAACACACACCTCTCCTGTCCTGCAGTGTCCCATAGCTGGAGTAAGACTGGCTCTCCATCCACTATTAGTGTCTTCATCTGGAAATCTACTCCTGAACACACATGGAAACAAAACCAACATGTCAGACTCTTCACAAAGTACATTTCATGACAGTATGAAAGTGTTTATTTATTTAAAAGAAATGATTCGCGTTTATCGTTAATCAGCTGTTTCTTATTTTAAGATTTCTCGTAAATACTTTATGCCTCTCAAAGGTCAAAGTTCAGGAGGAGAGAGGGATGAGCTTGTAATGCTTTAGCCTTAGCTTGGCTGTGCAACCCACCCAGAGTAGCGCTGGAGTTTAACTTAAACTCGTTTTTGCAGAGGCGAAGCAGGAAGCTGGATTTCCCCACAGCAGCATCTCCAGCCAGCACGACCCTGTAGGCCTTCTCTGACGTCATGTAGCCCAGGTCCACGCCGTCCTTGTCCTCCTTCTGAGTGAAGATGAGGACACTGATGCTCACGTGGCACTAATATGATCACTGTATAGCAGTTACAGATATATAATACACTCTGTCCTTACAAACTTTGCAGTAACTTCTTGACCTTTTTGTATTTTTATTCAGCAAACGTATGTGTGACGTGGGACACGCTCCTCTCTCTGTCGTTTAAACTCACCCTGTCCGTCACCTCCATCTCTGTCTTACCTGAACAGTGATGGCGCTGAGGGCTTTTCTTGTTGTTGGGGCTGAGGGTGTGCTGACAGTAACGGGCTCAGACGGCTTCCAGTCCAGCACCGAGCTGCTGTCGGAGCCAAATGCTGATTCCCCGTCCTGGGTTTCTGCTGGCTGTGACGCAGACACACAGTAAAAGAACTCTAACTTCAACTCATTCACAGAATTTGAACTGTATCTGTTGGAGCACTACACACTGGACATGAACAAAAGCATTTCTACTTCGTTTTACCTCAATATCAGAGTTTACGCTGTTATTGTTGTCATCTTCCTGGTCCCTCCCCTTTTTCTCCTCCTCTTCATCTTCTTGACCTCTGGCCTCCTGCTCCGAGTCGTAGCCCTCGTATGAGCGTCTGAGTGTTGACAGGCCACTGTCCACATAGACCTCAGGCAGGCTGTCCTCCTCGCACTCACTGCTGTCTCTACGCCTCAGGCCTGGGTCACACATGGCCAACGCTAAGGTGTCACAGCTGGGCCGACGGTTGTACGCAGAGAAATCGTCCATACGCTGGGCGAACCTGAGGGAACCGTGAAATACAAGAACCTACATCATCCATCACAGCAGGTTAGTGTTAAGATACCTGCCTCATCATGTCTCTCATCCTCAACAAAATAGAAAAAAATAGACGTGGACAATTCAGGTGAATTCATCATTTCAGGACAAGATGCTCCACGTGACAAGATGCTCCATGTGTTCAGGCTTACTGTGACTCCTGTCCACGCGTCAGCTTTTACAGCATCTTAGCCAAATATCTCACAGAACATTCAACATTGACTTTACTCCTGGGTAAATTCTTCGTCATGTATTCCATGTGTTGTCATTCCAAGCAAAACTGTGAACTGAAACTTGAAGCTTGGTTTAATGTGTGTCACACTATGGACTTAGGCATAAAAATGTCCTAAACCCGACAAACCTGGTCTGAAGCAAATGAGATGCCAACCAGGCAATTATCCTAAATCCACGCTTTAACCTCACGCCTCAACTGATACCAACACTGAAAACACGCTGTCAAATCAACCGTGACAGGTTCAACCTTCTGGATTGTGTGTAGCTCCTACCTGTCCATCAAAGCGTACGGTGATGTGTAGCATATGCTTTTACTTCTGCTTCTGTCCTTGATCTCCCCTGGTGACCCACCAGACTGTAACACAAAACCACCAAGAACCAAAAAGACGCACTGAGTTAACTTCTGTCTTAAAATCTAGAAACTGAACTTGTTTTGAACTTTAACCCTTTCATGCATAGCGGTCACTACAGTTGACAGCTATTTAAAAACAGTTTTCTTGTATTCACATGGGTTCTGACTGAGACGTTGCATATAATCCACTTCTGTGGACGCTAGTGCGTTAGTCTGTTACACTGCCACCCATTGGTCAGCCACTGTAAGTGTAAAAATAATTCTTGAAACCAAGATGGCCGACAGAAAGCCAGAAAGGCCGACCACCTCAGGAATATCTTGCCAATCCTTTTATAGGAGGAGACCCTTGGAGGTAAAAAAAATATGATAACATCAAGTACACCCTAAAGAAACATAGTGTTGTTAAATTTTCAAAGTATTGATTTTATCTTGGGAGGAAATTTGGATTATTTATCTGTCCACTAATTTGGACATCATGTATTGTTGGTTATATTTCAACAACAATTCATTTTATTATCAGAACTTTGTTTGTATTGTAAATAATATAGTTGCAATACCTTTTTGGCTGTAAATCAATCTATGTATGCTATTACAATGTAATTAGCAGTTTTTAAGTAAGTAAGTAAGTTCTATTATGTGAATAATAGGTAATGTGTATATATATTGTATAAGTGCAGAGCGTGATAGAAAGGCCTACAGGATAGTGGGGAAAATTCCATCCGGATCAGGTAAGGATGATTCTAGTAGCAGTGATGAAGAATGGCTGCTAGAAAAAGAAGGATTAGCCAGTAGTGAAACTGAGGATGCTGAGGAAGTTGAGGATGCGGATGCTGAGGGAGTTGAGGATGCGGATGCTGAGGGAGTTGAGTGTGAGGATGCATGCGGTGTCTTGTGGCTTTGTGCCCTGGGTGCTTTGGCAATTTTCATACAAGATAGACTTAGTGAAATGATGCACAACTCACTAAAGCAGACCATGCAGCTAAATTCCATCTAAAATTGTGAAAACTGTTGACAATATTTTTGATAGAATATGTTCAAAAAGGAAGAGTTTAGTGATTTTGCGATGCATTGAGCAATGTTATAAAACGTTAACAAAATTATAAACGGTAGTAACAACCTTTCAAAAATATTTTTTTAGCTTTGAGATATAATTTCATTCTGTGTTTCTGTGAAATAGTTTCCTCCTTAAATTCATGCAGTCCACGTGAGTGGACAGGTGAAGAACTCATTGAAAGTTACAAGTTAAAAAAAAAAAAGTTCAGTTTTTGTTTTTTTATGCCCAAAGGGTAATAAAAGCACAGAGAAAAAAAATCTTGACTGTGGCTTTCATAATTCATGCATGAAAGGGTTAATTATCCTTCAAACTGTGCATCTTTACCCTTGTGACCTTTTCCAGAGCAGATCTCAGACCATCGTTGGTATCATGGAGCTTCCTGTTGGCTGATCTGTTCACACACAAAAACCAACATTGTTCTTTTTGTTTTATTTTTGAATATACTATGTATGTTTTCTGTGAGATGATGCCGTTATGACTTACTGCAGAACTTCAATCTGACTCTCCAGGACGTCTCGCTCGTCAGAGAAATGTTTCATAAGCTCCTCGTCTCTGCAACAAAATACAGTGATATAAAGAACATTTACTGTATACGGCGTGAATAAAGGGTTTATGATAAATGAAGATCTGTAAATAACTGTGTTATAAGTTAGGTAAAGTGGTGTCACTCAGTGTATTAGCTTAGCGTCTCTCCTACGTGAGGAGCGATGGTTAATATAGACTATATAATACTATAATAATATATAATATAGAAAATATACAACTTAAACACACAGAATGATGTGTCTCTACTGAGGCGAAACAAGAGGGTTTGCAACATGCACGTGAATGCTGTGAATGATGCTCGAACTGTAGCCTTTCATGAAAATAAAAAGTCTCGAAGCTAAAGTATCTCTAACTGCTTGCGTGGAAAGCACCAACACTATGCTTCATGTTTGCTTTTATTTTGATGAGGCATATTTCAACATTAAACTATCGCCTAAACCAACAGTGAATTATCTGCCATATTTTCATTCCCCCAGTTAAAGACTTAAGAGCCTTATTTCACAGCAGTGTCTTCACTTCATCAGCAAAAGTCATCGGATGTATTTTATGAATAAAGACACACAATGACACAACAATGTCAACATGACCAGACAGTCCAAACACGCAGGGTGCTATCCTGCTGGTGGCTCTGTTGCTTGTGTTGCTAAGCGACGCTTCTGAAGAAGTTATTGTGTGTGAAGTTTCTCCAGGATATCCTGTTTCAGCTGTGACAAAACGAAAACACCCACTGGGCATGAGATGTGCGACAGGACTCTCTCTCTCTCTGGCCCTCTGAGGAAAAGACTGATAGGAAAGACGACAGCTTTCTACAGCTGATGTACAACAAGGTCCAAACAGTTGTTGTGAAGTTCAGATTAATCTAGAAAGATTTATAACGTCAGCAGCTTGAAAACAGTTACGGCTGCAACAGAGATCGACTGGATTCACATGTGAGCAGTATGTGAACATTGACTGAGGTGATCGTACCGCTCAGAGTTGATGCTTTGATCCGTCAGCTCCGTCTTCAGAGAGTCCATATCACTCTGCAGACACGCCACCGTGGTCTGAGACTTCAGCAGCTCTTGTTTTAATCTCTGGTTCTCCTGCAGAGAGGAACCACTAAGTGATGACGCAATGTGAAAGAAACTAAATGTTTTGAAACTGCAACACGTAGATTCTCACCAGCATCAGCTCACTGATTTTCTTCTTCAAAGTCGAGCTCTCGTCTTTCACAGTGATGTTCTTGTACTTTTCTTCTATCTAATGGACAAATGAAAGGTTGAGACTGTGAACCTTGTAGCACAGCATCAACAGAATAAAACGCACACAGAGAAGTACAACGAACCGTCTGCATTCTCTGGATCCTGCACTGCAGCTCACACACTTCGGTTTCATAATTCCTCCGTAATTCACCCACTGTTGCCTCAGTTCGCTTCTTCTCCTACATAAACACAAACACACAGAACGTTTGATTATTAGTAGTATTACAATATCAGCTGTAACACAGAGGACGTCAGTGTTTCCTCTCACGGCAAGTTTCAAGTTTTAGGCTGATGGGAAAACATATCGGCTACTGTTACACACAGATATCTGGTTTCCAAAAATAAACTCTTTCAGGTGTCACAACGTAACCATACAGGTGACTGGTTTTCCTGGACAAAACAAACAGCGACTGTTAGCTGAGTTTTATATAAGTGTACACACACACACACACAGGTAGCTGCAGCGATAAAGCTACAAATAGGTTTGAAAAAACATTTAAAAAACGTCGGTGTGAAAAACTACATCAAACAAATAAATGTGAATGATTCAAGCTTATTTTTTTAACTAGAAATCCCTTCATGTGCTCGTCATTTTATCGAAGGCCAGAAATTGTTATCAATTTACTGTTCACACCATTCCTGGAAACTATTTCTAGCTTTCAAAATGCACAAATGTTATCAGCTGGAAATGATTAAGAGCCGCTGGCACGATAACTAACTTTTATTAAAATCATAAAATTTCTATTGTTAGTATAGTGTGATATAATTCAGTAGATAAGCGATCTGTTATCTCTAGTAGAAACGTTTCTCATCTGGATTACACCACAAATTTAAATATTAATTATGTGTCACAAAATGAAAACTACAGCAAAGATTAGCAAAGACATTCAAGGTGTTAGCAAAGGCAAACGTTCCTTAATACATGACAACTATTAAACGCACACCCACAGCTATGGCTGCTGTTTTATGAGTGGATCCAGCTGCTCGTCAGGCGTGTCAGTAATCTGACATTCAGCCGTGTGCGTCTGTTTGACATTAGGGAAGCGCTGAACAAACGCACCCTGCTATTGCTTTGCCTAGACAAACTCCAGGGAAAGAAACAGGTTGGATGTGTGGTTGTGCTTTGGAACATATGCTTCTGTGTCAACTAAACTGGGCCAGTCTTACCTAAACTAAGCCTCACACTAAACTCTAAAGTCGACATACTACGCGTAGATTGAACGTATACGGTTGAACTTTAGTTGGTGGCATCAGCTTCATCCCACCTGCTCCCGTGTTTTTCGTTCTGCAGCGTGAATACGTTGGTCCATCTCCTCCTCCATCTCACTGAGCTGTATTGATGCTTGGTCCTGAGCTCTGTGATACATTAGCACATTCATTTTACTACACTCAAAATATCTGCAAAGGTCACGTTACACTTCACCCTGTTTATACAGACTCCACTTGGACATACTGTGTTTAGTATTGTATAAGTGAATGAATAATAATAAATACTATTGAAACATGGACTGTAGAAAATAGTAAACTAATCAGCTGAACGAAGTTGAAACCCAGAGATCACGTGCGACTCTCACCGTTTGATGGCAAGGGCCAGGTTCTCCATCTCTGAGTTCTGCTGTTTGATCTCTTTGGTGAAGTTGAGGATGACTTTCTCAAACTGAGGAATGAGTCTGGGCTCCATCAGGCTGATGTTGTGGTACAACGTGGCTGCTTGTTCGTGCCTGGAACACAGTGAGATTTTCTTTAGTTTTCCTTTTGTTTTACAGCTGTGTCTTCTTCCTACAGGTTTGGTGTTAGCTGGTAAACGACAGGTGAGGTTTTCAGATCTTGCCTGTTCATATTAGACCTGCACCTTAATCAATCACCTGATTCCCCACGTCAGTTGTTGTTTTACTGTGATGAAAGTGGGTCACATAGTGTGTTTGCTGTCTGACCAGGCCGACTGGCTGTAATCCTGAGCGTATAGAAACTGCTGCCTGCCTGCCTCACGCTGACACAGCTCACTGCAGCGTCAAACACAAACTCATTACATCACACGCAATCAAGTCGTATCGTAATGGAAAACGTTGTGCACACAACATACAACTGCATTTATTTAAAAACACATTCAGAGGTTTCTCATAATCTGTTTGGCAGATTTATTTAAACTGAAAAAAGTCTGTTTAACCATCGATCAAAGACTAAAGGAATTTAAATCCTTAGACATGATGATGATGATGCAGAAACTTGAAGAATACAGTTTTTCATTTAATACCCTGAAGACCAGACACATGTCTGAAGTGAGTTCTGTCCTGGCCTGTTAAATAAGTTATCTCTCAGCCGACTGGGGCAACAGTAACTCTATGTGGCACCAGAAAGCATCGCTGTGACAATCAGTGTCCTGATGAGACAGGTCCCATGTCAAGCCTGGGGACACGCACACTAATAACAGAAGTGTGTTTCTGCAGAGATAGGACACACACACACACACACACACACGGACTGGGACTGGATACTACTAAGTGTGTTCCTCGGTTATGTACCAAAAAACAGAACCAGGACTCCAAACAGTTTGTTCCATCAACGCAAACTATCTCACACTTCACCAAAAACATTCATGAGACGACATGGGAGACAAACTCCACTTACTGTACCTCCCAAGTCTAAAAAGGACAAGTGGTGATATGCTAAGGTATGATAAACAAGAAGAGTTGGATTTTTAAGTCAGAGGTGATTCACTGCTTTTCATTTTTGAGATTCACAAGGTGCAAACACTGGTAATGCTGAAGAACAAGAGGAGGCAATTCCAGAATAAGGCCAGAATAAGAATCCTTTGACTGGCCAGAAGTACAGGGGTGGAAAGGAGGATGGAGAAGGAAAGGCACAGGTCATGGTGGAGGCAGTGTTATGGTGTGGGCATGCCTGCCACTGACACGAGCCACGTCCGCTCAGATTTAGCCAGAAGCTTCAAAACTGAAATACTTTTAATCTTTCAACCACAAATTGAAAAATTGTGGTAAATGTTCATCACAGATAAGACAGGACAGGAGGAAAATCCCGACCTAAGCCTAAAACCAGAACCTAAGGACGGAACAGTGTATAATGGGGCGTTTGGGGTTAATATTATTCTTCCTTTTCGCCTGTTTTAACAGGTAAATACTTCGTGACGCATTATCATCTTTACCAACACTGCGCTCACTGTTGAGCTTATTCACTCGATGCTATCACCAGAGAATTTCCATGCGCATCCAGCCCCGGGTAAAGCCTTCCTGCCGGACCTGTGCGCTCTCACCTGGGGATGAACTTGGCCTGCTCGCCCAGTCTCCTCTCGAAGTGCTCCCAGGCCACGGACACCCGAGCGTCCGGCTCCACGTCCTCTCCATGGAAGCCGCTGAGGAACTCCGTCAGGGTGACGGTTCCGTCCCTGTCGACGTCCAGCTGGTTAAAGATTCGGTCCGCCTCGGCCGCGGACACCTGCAGCTCCCCGCACATGGTGAGAAACTCGTCTCTCTCTATTCGCCCGGACTGGTCCACGTCGTAGGCGTGAAACAGGGAGCACAGGCGGCCCTGCTCCTCTGCGCTCATTCCCCTGACGGAGGGACGCGTCTGGCTGGAAAAGAGCAGGTTCAGCGTATGAATGTCGCAAAGCAGCTTCTCTCTCCCAGGTCCCGGACTCAGCTTATCCAGAGATTCCAGCACTTAATAAAATGTTAACAACATAATCGAGGTGATCCATTTGAATGATTCAAAGTGTTTTGTCTTCCCTGTTTGCGCAGCCAACAGTGTCTGACTCAGGTAATCAAGCATCACTACCTGTGTGTGCTGGGCTTCTGCGTTCACTCCTCTCTCTCTCTCTCTCTCTCTCTCTCTCTGGGCTTCGGGCCAAATGAAAGTGCCTTTATTGAGGGAAAGACTACCAGCTTGTAATGGACTGAATAAACTTAAGAGAACACACCATAAATGTTGCTGCGTTTTGTTTTAATAATCACGAGTAACCAAACCTTTCTCAATTAACACAGCACTGCTAAATAACATTCATATAATTAGATGGAGGGAGGAAGGAAATGATGACAGTAAAGGCTACAATAATTTGCTGGTAGTTTCTGGGAATTAACCATGTTCAAACCTTTACGGACCTTAACTGCAGCTGATAACCTGAAGGCAGTTCTCACACGGCTCAGAGTCGCTTTTCGTGCACTGTTGGATGTGTGTTAAAGATTTGTCATCTCACCTGGATGTGAGCTGCCCTGTGATTATTGAAAATTCCTCCACAGCTTCGTCTGCTCCGGTGTCACCCTCTTGCTCCTGGTGTCGTTCTTTGAATATTCCATCAGCTTTTTGGGACGAAAGCTGGATCTCGTGGGAAACTGGAGATAATTCCTCCGTTTGACTGTGCCCCAATTTTTTCCCATCACAGGCCTGAACAAGTGAACTCCGACGCCTTTGGTTCAGACTCTTTGCTGATGCCATAGTATTACTTTAAATAACTGTAATTGTTATAGAATTAGTAGAAATTATGAATCATAAAGTAACTACTTGAGACAAGAGAGTCGCAGTCACACATAAACAATAGAGAGCAAGTTATGAATAAACCATCAGAGCATGCACGTATCTCTCTGTGAAGCAAAGTCATGTAAAACCACAGCTGCAGGAATAATCTCAATCCTTCCACTAGCTCCCTTTTATATCCACTCTTATCCTTGATCTCATTTCCTTTTTAATTTGCATACACTGTTGACCAAAATAATTTGTTTGGGTTATAAAAGATGCTGCTGCAAATCGTGTTAAACTGGCTCTAAAGTGGAACAATTTCCTGAGCGTGACAAAAAGAGGGAAATTATGATGTGACCAGGACTGAAAGAAGCAGAAAGCAGATAAAATAACTGATGAATTCAGGATGAAATCATATGCAAATAAATAATGTAATACTTTTTTATTTGCATACAATACATGCAACGTGTAGTATCTTTAAGAGTTGCCACACAGTACTCAAAGAGGCTGAGATGGAGCTGTAGGCTGGGGCGACGTGTCGGTGTGACCATTAAGGCACATCTTGCTTTTTATAGATCATACTACAACAGAAAAACACGATCTACTGTGGAAGATTTTTATGGTTCTCACAAAAGCACAAGGATGACTAATAAGTCACAAGTTAATGAGCCAGATCAAATCAGAACAACTCAAACAACCCTTTCAGAGAGTCCAACACAGCAAAACATGACGTCCTGAAATGGCAAAGAGGCAATGGAGCCGCAGTCAAAGCAGCAGTGCAACATTAACAATAGTCCAGTTGTGTGCAGATGTTTGCATGTCAGTCAGGACAGAGGGGAAACTTTAACTGCACCGTTGGCATCTCTGATCTCTCTCTCAGTGGGGAGTTGGGCACAGCCGTAGAGATGGAGCACTCGCAGCCTACAGGGACAGAAACGCGACAACGGCACACGGCTGGTAATGTGCTGGTTTGCGAATGTCCTGGATTTCACTGTTCTGAAATGAGACTTGTTTGTGTGCGTGTTTACCTCCTGCAGCGTCTGCAGAGCTCCAGTATATCCTCTAGGCTGATGTGGCAGAAGCTGAGCTTGACAGTTTGTAGGTGCTGGCTGCAGCAGCTTGCCAGTAGAGTGATGCTGTCAGACACGCAAACAGGTCATTTCCTTAAGTGCTCAAGCTTCACTGGTGGGGATGTTAGAATAGGTAAAAGCCGTTTAAAGGAGAGGCGGCGCTTTGCCAAATAATGACCCTATACTACCCCTGACACGTCACAGAAAAGCGGATGGCGGTTTGAGGGCTGTGGGTCATACCCTCTGCTTCCTGTGCCAGTGGAGCTGAGGTCGAGCTGCTGGAGTCTTTTACATCCCAGAGCCAGTGACCGAACACCTACATCTGTTATCGCCTTACAGCCACTCACTTCTATGGATCTGACACACAATTACAAAAGAATATTAGAAATATCTAGAGAGTATGTATAACAAAGATTTTTGCACCTTTTCCTTAAAATTCCAGTTGTGTGTCTGTACCTGATGCATGGTGTGTATTTGCTGATGTTGTGCAGCGTCAAATCAGTGACTCCAGGACAGCAGCTGAGCGTCAGACTCTGAAGTGCAACACAGTTCTGAAGCAAAGTGTCCAGCATGGCATCAGTAACCTGTCACAGTAAAAAGCAGGTGTCCAGTAAAACATTTCACTTTATCCTCATCAAAAAACAGTTTAATGATGCAGAGGAGTTAAACCCCAAACCTACAGCCTTTAGACCAGTGACATTGAGGGAAATGAGACTTTTAAGATGTGACGTCATCAGTGTGAGACTGAGTCTGTTAACTTTTGGCAGCTGTCCGATATTTAGATGTCTGAGGCCAGGACACATCTAAAACCCAGAATGTGAAAGGAGCAGAAAACTCTGCTGTGTTAGTACGTTGTGCAGTGAACTGTAGTGCTTATTAGTGGATGAAGTACCTCATACACTGCCTGTAGACAGGTCGCAGTGAGGAACTGACATCCAAACACCTCAAGCCTGCACAGACTAATGTGAAGACACACAACAAACAGCTGAACTGGCACATTGCCTTCATTTAAATTAAATTAAACAAATCATTCAAGCTCCAAAGACATTATACTAATACAGGCTGAGGTTAGTTGTGTAGTCAGACAACTGGAAAAACCTTTGTTTATGCTTCATGACAAGTTTCTTTAGTGGGTCGTCAGTGACGTGACAGCCGTTCAAGAGAACAGACGTTAGCGTCAACCTGCAGGAAAGATGAGAAACTGATTGACCCCGACTTTCACTTCCTCCCAGTAAAGTCCGTTCTCTGCTCTACATGAGTTAGAAGCAACCTGCGTATTTGATGCCGTGTCGTGTGTGTGAAGCTGACCCTGCGCGGCCGTCACTCAGAGCTGTCACCCCTCTGTCCGTTGCTCCACTCCAGCTCACGTCCACGCCTGTCACCTGATCACACAGCTGACCAACCAGGGTTAGTATGTGGTCACCGTGGAGACCAGGACCCATACAACCTGTTACGCTGACTTCCTGTTATAAACAAATCATCTGTCAAAAGACTAGAAATAAGTTAAAGGTTCAACGTCATGCATGTTCATGTTAAATGTATTTAAAGTACAAAAGCTGTGTCATAAACACCACAGCTGATAACATGAATGTGTTTAATGTTTTGCTTTGTGAGGATTAATAGTATCAGTAAAAATTGTTACACCTCTGTTTTATGGCAGTAAAACTATATTTACAGTCATTTCACGTTTTATTGACACCAGCAGCAGAAACAAAGATTCAGGACGAGGGGTCAATAAATGAATCGAGTCAGGACCAAACACTCAGTCTCTAAATCTTGTTGACTGGATTGGTTCTGTTTCACTGCCTTTACCTCCACTGTTTGTCTGCACAGAGTGAAAAACATCTCCAGGCCTGAGGCGGTGACTGAACGGCTGCTGCAGCTGTACAGGCTCAGACTGCGAGGACGGCGTCTGCCCACACACAGCAGCCACCGCTCTGTCAGCGTGGAGTTCTCAATCCTCAGTCTCCTCCCTACAGGACGACAACGAGCACTGAATGCATAGTACACTGGGTTCAGGCGAGAGAGAGCGTGTCACGGCACAGGTCTGTGTTATCTCAGAGTATGTTTGTCCAGGGAGTGTGGCGTTACACAACTGCAACGGAGGAACGTTGCTTGCATCATGGGAACGCACCATGTGCTCCTACGTGGAAAAGTTCAGGATGTCCAGCTTCCTTATGTCATAAACAGTTAGAGCCACCTGTACATGAAGCCAGTGGGAAGTAGGAAGCGTTCACACTGCTGTGGGCTGACTTACACAGTGTGTGATCTGTGGCCAGTGTGTGTAGGCGGCTGCAGACCGGAACCACCTTGCACAGATCACTGAGAGACAGCAGAGACAGGATGGACAGCCACACCTCATCAGGTAGAAACAGCCAGTCACGTACAGGGACACCTGCTGGCTGACGGGTGTAATAACAGCAACACAGGAAACATGTTAACGCCTGCACGCATGAAAATCATTTCATAGAAACACATGAATAGAGATATTCATGGAAAAATCATGAATTATGAAACTCTGGCTTTTGTAAGACATTACTAAATATAGTGATAATCTCATTTGCCACCTTAAAATAAACAGCTGACATGTATTTCACAGGGTGTCGCCACAATGACACCCTGTGAACAACAATGTGAGACACAACAACAGTGCACAAAAACTAGCTCTACTGAATGTCCCTCATATCTTATGACTTGCTGCTGGTTGGGTATCTCACAGAGTGTGAAATGAATTTCTCTGAAGGAACAGACACGTATCTGTTAGTTGACTCCTCAAGAACAAACCCGTTCAAATTCGAGTCATATGAATTGCTGGTGACTTTGCTTTTCTGTTTTGACTGAGGTTGAATCTTTACTAAGATGGAATATCTGCCTTTAGTGAATGTGTTTGTAATATTTCTGTCGGACTTACCTGAGGAAGACGTGTGTGCGTCCTGGCTGGTTGCAGGCGTGTGTGTGTACCTCTGCACGGTGCTGTGTGCTTTACTCTGGCCTCCAGTGTGTGTCCTTTTGTGTGTGTTTTTGTGTTCACGCTCCCTGTGTATTTGTTTGCTCCTGCTGACTGAGGCCTGCAGGCAGAAGAACGCAGACAAAAACTCAACAAAAACCTACAAAATGCGCTGATAGGATTGTTTATGCGGTTACCTCATCTGTTGCCGAGGCAACATTCCTCCGTTTCCTCCTTCAGTCCTGTTCGAGTTTTCGCAGAGCCTCCGCTGACGTGGATCTTTAGTTCTCGTCATGTGAGCTTTGACACTCACCTGTTGACCTTCATTTCCTGGATAACACAACATCATCATCATTGTTGCCTTCTAATTGTTTTATAAAGAAATAGTGTGAATAGAATTAACCACAGCTTTGCACGAACGCACTTCATCTGGTTAGAGGGATGCTGTTGTTGAGCAGAAGATTTTACTTTAATTTCACCTTCAGCTGACTTAGTCTATGAAACAAGCTATGTAAATAAAGACGTTGGCCTCATCTCAATGACTTCCAATTATAATTCCTCCATAGAGCCAGAAGGTGGCAGCACTGGGACCTAACAGCAACTTCAATAATATATCTGCAATATCTGCTTTCACATATATTCAGTACCTGGATTATCAGTAAGTGCAGCTCTCCGTCTCTCCATCTGTGAGTCAACATCATCAGCTTCTGCACTGTTCACCTTAAAAGCTTCATCGTTGCCATCAAGGCCCAGATGTGCAGCGCTGGTATTGTCCCGACATAAAGATCTGCTTTCCGCCCTCACAGCTGCAGGTGTTTCATTCACATTCAAGTCATCACGAGATTTAAACGCCTCGTTTCTCGCAGCTGGTGTCTCTCTTGCGTTTTTGTTCTTGTTTCTTTGGAAGGTGTCTGACGTCGTCTTCTCCGTGTTTTCTGCTGACAACCTTCTGCTTTGTAGCTCATGAAGGTGTTTTTTCATTCCAGGGTTGGTGCTGGAAGAGTTGCTTTCAAGGCAAGATGCAGGTTGGGCTTGTGCTGCAGTGTTTTCTGATGATTTCTTATCTTTCTCTATACTTTTGTTCCGTCTGAGGTGATGCAGTTGATCCACACAAAGCTGGTACTGCTCATAAACAGTCAGATGTGCTGGTATTTTTAAATGAGAGGTAGACGTGGGCTTTGCTGTGTTTGCCTTCGCTGGAACACTGCAGTTCAAATCATAATTTGTATGGACAACAAAAGCAGAGTTGAACGTTTTGCATGTCTTCCCATCGCTTCTTTCCATCTTCCCGCCCTCTGTGTTCTCCTTCTCTTCATTTTGAGGTGCACCTGGGCTGTTCTTACTGGCATCGCTCCAGCATGATTTAGCTGCTTTCATTAGTTCACATGCTTGATCTGAGCTGCTTTCTGCTGCCACACTTTTTAAATCTTCAGTTTCAGTCCTGATCAGATCATTGTTTTCGTGGTGAACATCTGACCCACTGCTGAGGAAACTGCGAGCCCAGTCCAACGCAACCCTCAGCCTCTGCTGCTCACTGATGAGTGAGTCACTAAGAGGAAGGAGGTTCAGCACCTGGTGGATGCTTTGTCTACAATTCCCAGAATCCTCCAGGAGTTCAGACGCTTGACTAACCACTGAGGTACGATGTGTCACCTCAGTTGTAGCTGATGCTTGAGAAGCCCTCTGTGACGCCATTGAGCAGCATTTACCTGCTGCGAATGCTCCAAGATGTGAGAGATTAGAAACGATGAACCATGATGGTCTGATCAGTCACACACACACTGACTCAGGTCAAACTGCCTCCTCATCTGAACAGAAGTAAAGATGATGCTCAATTAATTCACAACTCAAACACGATCACCACACTATGTATTCAAACGTGTACTTCTTCTTTTTCTGTACCTTAAAAACAGCAGCTTCACATCAAGGAAATCACTAATATTTCTTACCTTCCTTCAGGTGTCTTGAGCAGAGTCTGGAGATGTGGTATGTACATAAACATATATACTGTATATGTTTACTACCTGACCATATCATAACACTTCGGCAAAGGTGTGAACGCTGCCTGTATCCCAGACGTATTGAGTTGCTCAAACAAACATCACCATAGAGATGCCAACACATAGTGCAGTAAGTCCATCACGCCACACGAGAGAGACAAATGCTTTACTTAGTTTTATGAGAGATTGTCTTAAATATAAACGGTTTATATTTCAATAACTACTCACACGGACATTTTAATATTATTTGTGTTGTTTATTATTATACTGGGACGTAAAGACTGAGTTTAAAGTATATGTGAAAGCTAACGAAGCCTTTGTCTGCTAGTACAAATTCAATCACAGCTATGTTTGTGTTGATGGTGGCTTTTGCACAGACAAACAAAAGAAGTGATAGAAAGTCAAACATGTTTTAATATATTCATTAGGGGGGTTTATTGTGGCAGTATTAACATATAAAACAATCCTCAGTTTCTTTAATAACATACAAACATTCAAAATATTCACTTCACAAAGTTCATAAGGCTTGGTTGTCCCAGAAGAGAGGGGTCATTACTTTTTCTTTTTCTTTTAAATCTCCCAGAGTTTCTTATTAAAAGAGACTGAGTGACAAAAAAAGACTAATCAATAAAACAACTAAATAATAAGTCTAAATAACAATAAAAACAACAAAGTGACTGTGCAAGGGAAATTGCAACTGTACATGCCCACAAAACAATGAAATTAAATCTTACACAACAGTTAATTTTCCTCATACCATGTGATGTCCAGTAGATTTGCATATAGTAGACCTGAGTTCAAATATTCATCTATAATCTTAAATAAATTCAATAAAAGCAATATTTGGATATTTGTTTGGATTTTCAGTCGTCTGTAAAGCAGTTTTATTTTTACTGATGATTAAAAGTAGTTAATTCAATTTAAGGTTCGTAAATACTTGACTCATGTCAGGAACGTCTGGGTTTGTATTAAGTACCTCAGAGGTCACATCACCTGGTGTGTGAGCATCACAGTTTCATGTGCAGGCAACACAATATTATCATCTGAATACTGAGAGTTCAGGAGCTCAGATCAAGAGCTAAACCTCAAAGGGCTCGAATCCCTTTAAACTCATGAAGATGGCTACAAACCGATATAATGCTACAGCGTTGAGGGGCCAGAGATCTGTGTCGCCACAGAACCAGAAGGCCTTGTTTGGAGTGAGTCGACACGCTGATCGATGTGTCTGAAGAGAAATGATAAATACAGTAACATGCTTGTTCAGCAAGAGGTGTTTAGCATTTGGCTAATACACAAGTAACAAAAAGTTAAGTTCATCAGTCAAATGTTTGCAAGCAGCCATGAAGAGGTCTTAATTCGTTTTTAACAGCAGCCACATCTCAAAGAAGTCTCATCAAATCACAGATTGAGGAGACGCGAAGCACGAAGCATGATGTTTGGATCTTAATGTAACAGTAAATATGCCTAATCACAACAAAAGACTCAAAATCTCTGCTTCTTAATAAGAGCACAGAGAGCATGCGTTCATGGTCAAGACAGCCAAGCCTATATCTACTGTAGGTCGCGCTACACAGACAAGACACACAGAGGAAAGAAATCTATATCCAGATTGTTTCTTTTTCTTTTTTTTTTTGGTGCCACAACTAGAAACACAGTATTTACAGATGACAGCATGCAGTTTTGCATTTAGTGGTCAGCAACAGGAGCTGATGAAAGATTACTTAGATTAGGTTACTTAGACAGAAGCACAGAAAGAAAGTATCAAAGCCAGGGTCTGACGATCGTCCCTGTAATGTCTGTCAACGCTCACGCGTGACGACAGGATGCTGTTGCGTAGTTCTTAGTGCGATGGTTATTGTTTAGCAGTGCATACAGATCAGCTTCATCCGCCACAGTGAAGCTACGTTTATCTCAGCGTCTGTGATGTCAAATGCAAACATCGGCACCATAGTGGTTTGGCCCTTCGCTTGGTGTCACCATCAGATCTCAGTGCATGTACTGGAGTAGGAAAATAAATGCTTTGTCCCAACTAAGCGTCTTTCTACTGTTAGTGTACATTTTCCGTATGCATAAAGCTCGTTAATGCATAAAGCCAAGTATTCGTATTATGAGGCATGTGATGGAGCGGAACTGTGACTCCTGAAGATAAACTTTGGCTCCTAAATGCTTTGTGAGAGCGCCGATGGAGACAGTGTTACTCCTAGTGTGATGTGCCGTACCAGCTGTCAGCGCAGTATGAAGGTCCTAACTGCAAAGGCAGCAAAGATTATTTATATAATAGAATGACGGGGATGTTCACATGCTGGAGTGAAATGATTCTACACGACAACACAGACAACCTGCAGCCACGTTTATGTCTGGCTTCAGACTCGGTTTAAATGCACACAGGGTTTGAATATTCGTAACAAGACAAGTATGAATGTTATGAGTAAACTATGGTTTACAGTGTGATTAGATGGATTTTTTTTTTTTACGTTTTTCTGATTATTTTTAGACACACATTTGTTCATTTGACCATAAACGGCTGATGCCCTTTCCTGAGTAGAGGATCCAGATCAAACAGTTTCAACCACACCCTTCTCATTCGCCATCTGTCACTGCTCATTCAGGACACAGCTGCTGTCTGAACAGCCACACTGTGATGGAAGCCAGTTACAAAATGTGAGTTTGATTTAGTCTTTAGTCCAATGATACAGTAGGTTCACGTACAATAGCTTAGGTCTCAGTTCTTTTACCAACACGCCTCAACATATGCCAACCTGTAAGTGTAGGGTCACCATCTGCACTGTGTTCCTTGTTTTTCTCAGTCAAATCTCCGTTTTCAACTTGACACTGTTCCTCTTAGATTCCATGGCTTGTTTCATCACATATTGAAGGTGTTCTTGGCGTATACACAGATGCTCCATCCTGGTTCTCCTACTACAACTCTGACCTTCCTCTGAGCTCAAAGCCTTTTCTTTCCTCAGCATTTCTTTAGAACATGTGTTAAAACGTGTACTAGAATGAAACATGGAGTAGTAGCTTTAATAAACTAGCTAACATTTACTTCAGAAGACAAAACACACACGTTTTATCAACACAAACAGACTAAGGGTTCGTTCATTCTTCCCTCCTCTAATTTCAATATGACATCACATAATCTGAAACAGTTGTAATCTGTGGTCTGTGTAAAAGTTTTGTGCTATAGCCTTTGTAGGAAAAACCCAGTGCGCTACCAAACCAACAAATGTTGACGGTAGCCTTAAAAAATAGCTTAGATTTCTCACGACCCAACGCCCCGGTGAACTTCGATAAATTAGGTTTTTTTGTTATCTTTTGTAAACTCTTAGTTTCAAAATAAGCTCAAAGTATCCTCTGACTGAAAAATTCCTGAAAGATCTGGATCACATAAAAATGTACAAAAATTTAAAAACAACTTATGTAACATTGGTATTAATTATCAATATTCCTCTCTTGTGTTTAAATATATATATATATATTTATAATGTACCTCAGACTGTGGCTATTGTCGCTTTCAGTGACAAATCAATCATGTCTCTCCCTCTCTCTGTTCCCACCCACTCCGTCATGACTGACAGGCTCTGTGACCAATCAGGCAAGAGGGTCACAATTCCTCAGAAAGGCTTTTGAGATAAGGGAATCTCTGTATGAACGTGTCAGCATCAGGAGTGAACAGACCATGACAGACCATGAAAACCTTTCTCACTGAATACTTCTGTTCCTCTTTCTTTGCTGTTTGTCACTGAGAAATGTTTCTGTATCTTAACAAGCCATTAGATCTTATGATTTAAATCTCCAAGACAATGAACTCGGATGTCAAGTAGGTGAAACAAATGTACTAGTTTCCTTGTAAGGGAAGCGTGTGTGTATCAAGAGATGCTCTAATTCTGGGAACCATAAAAACATCTCTTTCTAATAAATCAGCCTACAACTACTTGAACAACTCATGAATCAGTTTGACAGAAATAATTTAATCCCACTGGCAACCTGGTTATTTTGTCTCAGGATAGAACCGTGAAGACTGCAGATAAGATCGAATGACATGTTAAGACAGACATCTGGGGATATGTGCTGTGACCCCACACCTTTGACCTCACGCCTCCTCTTTCTGTCTTCAGTCTGACCACAGGTTCTCCATGGCCATGCTGATCTTACACAGGATCCAGCGGCGGAGCGGGCAGTAATACTCGTAGTGAAACTGCTCAAACTCCGGTGTCTGGCGGATCTCATGGAGAAACGACACATCGATGTCGGACTCCAGCAGTAGCAGCAGGGTGGGCACAGTGACAAGCAGGACGCCCATGACCACAGCAACGAAGCGGGCTACACTCAGCAGACAAGCGTTGACTCTCTGGTTGGACGACAGCAGGCGCAGGCTCCCGCTCAGGGCCCCTCTCATTCGACTTCTTGCGGCCAGTCGAGTGCGTTCGTAGGCCCGGTCTCGCTCCCTCTCAGCCTCCAGCTGGGCCTGGATGTCGGGGTCTGCGTGGAGCTCCCTCAGCAGCCGGGCAGGGCTCTGCACAGGAGAGGAGAAGAGCAAGTCGACGCCTCCCTGACCGTCATCCACAGGCGTGGGCAGCATGCTGGCACAGGGGCTGGAAACAGAAGAAAGTCAATGAATGAACCCCAGAAGCCCTAGAAGCAGGAGCTGCTACAGTATGGTGGCATACGTGACGGCCATAACTCCTTGCTCAGCTACAGTACATTAGCATTTAGAGTCATACTCTTATGACAGATATAAAGTTCCTCTTCTAGGCACTGTCCCTAAGGTCCTGACGAAAATATTTATGTTACCTGTAGACAAGCTCAGAGATGGTGAGTGCCCCGCTGACTTCGTCGTCTTCCTCCGCTTCATCTTCAGCTTTGGGCGTCTGAGGTCGGAGGTTTGAGGTTTCCATGGAAACACGAGGAGGCTGCTGGTCATTGCTCAGAGCGGAGTTTCCTCTTTCGGTGCTTTGTTGCTCTGTGTCTGCAGGTGCAGATGAAGGTTTGAGAGGAGACAATTGGACTAAGTCCTTCACAGCAACAACACCTGGTGAGTGAAGCAAACAAGACCAGAAAAAAAGGACTTAAATCACGCCACAAAACACAAGTGTTTCTTCAGAGCAACAGGGCGAGTCAGTGGAAACCCCTTCAAGGTGCAGTAAACCTAACATGCCACTAGATGAAGCTCCTTTACTTTTTAAGAATAAAGCACCCACAGACATCACCCCTAATAATGACATGTACATATAATATGATGCCGTTTTATATGATCTCCTTTAGATATGTTTTAAATTATGCAACAGCGTTAATTTACTGACTAAAGTTAATACACAGAAAAATGTAATTACAATGCGTACAAGACTTCAGTTTTAATGCTGCCGATGTGAGTGGCAGGCAGAGAAGTGTGTGTGGGGTGTGTGTGTGTGTTAAATGTTAAAAATAAGCCCAGCTGTCCTCCTGCTATGGATTAAGTATGGGCTGTGGGGTAAATGTTTAGTGACGTATGACTTGTCAACACTTCTCTAATCCAGTCTCTATCATATGATCACCCACACACTGACCCTGACAAAGCTTTTGCTCCATTTATGGAGACTCAGTTACAGAAATTCAAAGTTGACCTATAGTATTAGGCTCTTGTTACCAGTTCCCAAGTCAGCTAAAGGAAATAAGAGAAGCATAAAAAGAGAAGGATGAGAAAACCTGTGGAGCGAGTGGAGACGGCTGCCATGGAAACCGAGTCGTCAAAACAACAAGTTATTGCAAAAGGAGATAATTAACATGATAAACATGCAGCATGAAAAGACGACAGGGAGAAGGAAAAGAACAGAGGTGAGGCTGTTGTGCCTTTCGTAAAATGTTAAACAATTACAGTGAAGGAGAAGCACAGATAATACGTCACAGTTACTTTTTTCCTTAGCCTGTTAGCTGACTAACGACCCAGAACACACCCAGACTCTGCTGTTGCTGTTATTTCACCATCCACTTTCTGATCCATTAACTTGGATCCTCAGATATCAGCCTCTCCTGATGAGGATGAGTTGATTCACACCACAAGGCGTCAGATTCCTGCCTGGTCACCACGCGCACACACACACACACACACACACACACACACACACGGCAGGGTTGTGCTGTCATGTATGTGTTGACAGACCTCTTTATCTTTTTCATGTGTCTGAATGTCATCATCGGCACCCAGACACCTCTAAAGCACATTTGTGCCCTGCTA
Source organism: Macropodus opercularis (assembly GCA_030770545.1). Classification (NCBI taxonomy): domain Eukaryota; kingdom Metazoa; phylum Chordata; class Actinopteri; order Anabantiformes; family Osphronemidae; genus Macropodus; species Macropodus opercularis. The sequence goes on along the minus strand of CM061097.1, from coordinate 4,888,640 downwards.
CACAGAGTTGTCATTTAGTCAGAACCTACTCTTGACACTGACTAAATATTTAAGTCATTGTCATCTTGCCTCTCAATCATCTGGATGCACACACACAGTCTGCTAACCATATATGTTTTACTGTCTTACTCTGTGGCAGCGCGTTTGCCTGACGTCCAGTGTTGCTTGCGGTGATGCTTTTTCCCTGTCCCACCAGCCGAACATAAACATCCCGTGCCGTGTGATTGGCTATACGTAGGTGCAGGCTTCGCTGCGTTGTGATCTTCACCTGGCACCTCAGCGCTTCTCCCACTACCACTGATGAAGCCTGCTCCTCTGTAGCCTCTCGTGGGTGGAACATTTGAAGAGGTCCAGCCTGTCCCTCCTCCATCCCCTCGTCCTCCATCCTCTCAGGGTTCATGTCCAGTACGAGTGTTCCCGCTGTGCCCTGACACGCATATGTGTCCACATTTTGCTCCTCTGTAACTCCCGGTTCCAAAGTCTTCTGCACGAGGCTGCCCTTAACGTCACTGGTGTTTCTGTGCTCAAGAAGCTCCATCGTTTAGTCTGATCCCAAACCTCGAAGCAACTGTCTACAGCATAAACCCCACACCATTACCAGGCTGCTAGCCACACACACACACACACTGAGAGAGACGGTGAGAGATGTACCAGACACATTCTTCCTCTCTGATCCACAGACTTTGTGGACCCTCTTGTGAATGTCACTGTTGTTAGCAGGAGCGAAGGGGGTTTAGAGGAGGATAAGGCCCGAAGCTGCAGTTTCTATATATAACCAGGTGGTCCTGGCTGTGGAGGGCCAGCTAATCTAGCTCTGATTATAGAGGGGCAGGCCTGACCTCGGATGCGATGGGATCACTTTCTTTTCCTGCAGCTCTTTCTTTATCCCCGTCCTTCCATACGATCCTCACACATATTTATTTGTGGTAAATGATTGAGTGTGTGTGAGCTGTGACACATACATTAGGTTTTTACCCCCAAAAAACATCCAAGAGCTGTGTGTGTTTCCGTGAGTGTGTGTGTTGGTTTTGGTAGATAAGAACGGGACATGCTGTACAAACTGAAGGTCAGAGCTGACCTCAGATCAGCTTCCTGTTTCCCCTCTAAAGACTGAGATTAGTGCTCTGAATATGGATGGTGATCCTAGACCATCTCAAGGACACTTTATCCCAATATCCTGGCGACAGAGGAGGAACCAATTCCACGCAAACACAGCAATGATGTGTTGCCACATACCATCATTTCTCACCTACACACACCTGGCTCATGGCTGTGTGCAGAGAAGGATTTGCCCTTAGTAGACGTGTTCCTTAAGGCCGTGACACTCTACACTGAACTGCATCTGTACAGTAACAATACAATCTTCAACAATAAGAAGCATTTTTTATATGATCCTGGATCCAACAACACAGAGTAGAAGTGGGGGCGGTAGGAAACGAGGCGTTCGACTGAATCTTGGGACATCATTCAAGCTGCATCCTGTCAGTGATGCATGAGACCCTTGATTGGCTGACTGCCTCCTGACCGTCCCAAGCAAACCGACCAACAGAGCCTGAGACGGATGTTGCTGCAGCTCTTTGACCCTCGGCCAAAGCAAAATCGATTTTGTTCTAAATGGGATGAAGGAGATCAGAGAGAGGCAGAAGAGATGGGGAAAGCGAAAGGACGACTCTAAATTCTGCCAGAAGAGGTGTGAGAGAGAAGAAGTTCATCAGCAGGGTGAGAAGAGTGATGGCACAACAGAGCGAATGTATTATACATGAGAGAAACCGTAGCGGGGGAGATGAGTGCACATGACAGCGTAGATAACTTTATTTATTTATTTATTTTTATTAACATTTTGGTTGATGAAGGCCAGGTTTTTTATTTGCGCCTTGAAACAAACACACACCCTTTTATCTCCTCACACCACACTCTCTCTCTCACATGCTCATCTTCTCCCAGTCCATCTCTTCTGTAATATGACCTTCCGTTACCAAACCCCTGTTCTTTCTATCAGCCCTACAGTCACTTTCCCCCTTTGTCTCCATGCATTTCTCTTCCGATAAAGATCTGTGTAACCTTATCCCCGTCGCTCTTTCCCATCCGCTTTCTTCTCCCTAACAAATAGATTTACTTTAATCAGATGAAAAGGCTGCAGTAGAAATGTTGAGAATAACACATGGGTGAACATGTAAAAAATGGCGTGAGGGACACTGTGAAACTCTCAGTCTTGAGCGGACCTTTAATACACCCGTACTACATGAATCTGCTTTGTAATTACAGTGACCTGAGGAAAAAGCCTTCAAATATCAGCTTATATCTGCTGCTTCGTGGGGTTTTCTCTCTCAGCAGAGATGCTCTGCCAGGGGAAAATAACAAAGCCTTCTCCTATTCTGGCGCCTCATGGGAAGAAAACTGATCCAAGTTCAGCTCTGAGCTACATGTCAGCAGGTCAGCTGATAGATGACTTAACTGAAGCATCCTGTAATCGTCCTCAACACTATGGTTACGTACTGTAGCCCTGATTCTGCTGATAGTACTTAATAATAATAATAAACATTAACCATGTGCAATATACTTTGTTTACAAAATAAATGAAGTATTGTATATTTTACGATAATAAATAAATTCCTACCAAGGTCTAAAGAATACGGATTTATTCACAAAACAATGAATCCTAATTAGAATTCAAATAATTATGTAGTTTGTTTCAAACTTTTTTAGATGTTTCATAGAGTTTTTGTTGGTGACAACACAAGCTGGATCCATAGTATGATTTCACACGATGCATCTTTCTCAGTAAAACCCACAAAGTCAAACACACGGACGTACAGACGCACACAGGCATGTCTCTCCTCAGGGAGGATCAGGGCAGAAGTATTTTTAACATACGGCGATTGGTGTCTCGAGGGAAACAAGAGTGATGGAGAGATGGGAGCATCAGCTGCTCAATTAACACTCTGAGCACAGTGCATGTGCTTCGTACCACACAGGGGACCGTGAAAGGGAACGTATGACTTTCCAGAGGTCTGTGACAGAAGGGGATGGGTGTGTGTCTGCAGAGTAAGCGATACCCTACCACTGTCGACGGCCGCCTCCTCGTATTCGTTGGGAGAGGGCATTGCAGGTACCAGAGGCTCCATGTTCATGATGAGGTTTTTATGGCTCAGGGAGTTGTAACTTCGACTCTGACCAAACTGGGCTCTAAGAACACAGAAAGGAAAAACACTGGCTGCTTCATACGTACATAGGTCAGACATATTATTATCACCAGCTGCCTGGCGTAGTGTTGGTCCCCTTTTAACTGCAGCCGCTGAGCCTATGACCCTGTCGTTGCGCATATTTTTCCTGCTTCTACCTTTCCTATGTTAATTTGCTGTTTAATACAGTGTCCTCCACGCGTTAACAGATACAACCATGAAGAGTTAGCGTCATTCAGTTCACCAGCGGCTAGAATGTTAAGTGTACTGTTACAAATGTCATTCCAATATTCTGAGATTTGTAAAAGTATAATCACATGTTTTCTCCAACTTCTAGTGATCAGGTGCAGTTACTATGGACGAGCAGGCAGGTCTGTGCTTACCTGTGCACCTCCGGCGGCTCTCTCTGAATCTTAGAGCTGGCTTCAATCACCTCCTTGGCGACTCTTCCACTAACAGGAACAAACACACATTCATTGCATAAAAGACCAAGGTGTCCTACACAGGACACGAAAAAACAGCAAGTCTCTAGATTTGATTAGCGACATTTGAAAAACTACCGCATTTCGCTAGAGAAACTGGCAAAGAGACGATTGTGCTGCTTATAGTCGGGAAAGAAAAACGTGTGGCTGTTATTTCACTTTTCAGTTGTTGCTCATCATCAGAACTGTTGGTGATTCTGCTGAACACGCAGGTTCCTTTCCAACGGAATCAGTAGCTTTATTAGTCTTAGTGTTGGCAAAGTAGAATTGGACTCCAACCACTTGGTTTGAAGCCAGCAGGCTGCGCCATCCCACCCATTAGTCTATTGTGGCTGGGATTGATGGTTAGGTCATAAATTAGAGGGTGAAAGGAACATCAGGCGTGGCAGACAAGCTCTTAATGGCCAAGGAGATGATCGCATCAGCACCGTGTGCTGGTAAAGACTTAACGGGTGGCTAACGGGGCGATCCGCTTTACAATATTGCCTTGTGAATCAAATCAGACCAATTTGCAAACTTCACCATATGTCGTTACTCATCTCTGAGCCCTTAAGCCCGACTGCTTCAGCTAGTTGATGAAAAAGAGCCGACTGAAGAGGAAGCCTGCTAAAGAGCTTTGAATCAAGGATAACATGGCATCAGTAACAGATTTAGAAAGAGGATTTCCTGCGATATTAGGTTCAGTAAATTACAGGAAGCAACCTTATGGGATGTACTGTATATGTGGATGTTAATGAAACTGTCGCACAGCATTTGTGTTTTCAGACCCTAAGAAAGTTTGGCTTGACTCAGCATAACTTTCGTTTGTTTCGCCTTTTTTGTTTACCTCTATTTGCCAACTTTCTGTATATATGTTTATTGCATGAGTTTTGAAGTGGAAATTCTGTCATTGTTTTGTGTATAAAAGCGCACCCAGCATTCTGAAAAAAGAACTTAAATATAGCTAAAATACTCACCTGTATCTGAACCTGCTGCCTTTGAAGAAGATGTTACTGCTAGAAACTGTCTTTATCTGACTCGACTTTGCACATCTGTCAGTGAGAAACAAAAAGAAACGCATGCAGAGAATGTCACTCTAACAAATCCTCACAAACAGTGACTGGTGCTGGAGAGCTGACCTTTAACCCTTAATGCTTCACCAGCGATGACTGAGTGGTTGTGTGCAGGAAGAGGAAATGTACAATTTAAAAAGCGTAGGACAACGACTGGGCATGTCGGGTTCTGCATCACCGTCTATTATCCGGTCCTCTATTACATGAAACCAGACGCACATCTCTACTGGTGTGTGTGTGAGGCGCAGAGAGAGAGCGAGAGGCTTCGTGTTCTCAAAGCTGCGCTTGGCTGCCAACTCAATTCACTCTGATTCAATTAAGGGACTCCAGGACTTGTCTGACATCAGAGATGGCATCCGCTCCCCCTCTGTCCGTCCTCTTAGAGCAACATGAGCTGCTTGCATTTAGATGATATGCAGGGTCATGCAGGCCTGGGACTATTATCACAGAGTCTGTATACATTTACAACACAGAGGAAAAACCCAAAGACAAATCATGAAAAAAGTAGAAAATAAACAATGCAAATATAAACAAACGCTATGAAAATGTGAGTAGTGGTAGATCACATCTGAACAGGAGTGAACTCACTCCACAGCCCTTCACACCCTCGTTTCCGGCTAACGTTCTAACATGATTCTAACACTCTGTGACGGTTCATTGTTTGAAGGATCAAATTGTTTTAACGGGAACAACACTTACAGCCATAATTAGCTACGTAACAAGATGTGTCGGGTTGTGGTGTCATGTCCCAGCCAGGCAGATGCTGTTTAACAAGCACAAAAACCAGCACTTTTGATATTTCGACCGAACCGTGACTGAGCTAAACTGTTATTTTATAAACTTTGCCTGCAACCTTCCCCATGACCTTAGACAAATGTAGAGTTTAGCTTCTGTTTTCACACTTTCGCCTTCATCCCAAGCTTGTTTCCATTCCTGACATGCCAGCAGTGTCAATAGTCTCTGCAGACCAGAGGCCTCGAAGCGATCAGCTGCTCCCCAGTGAAGGACGGCACCATTTGTTGCAGTGCCTCACACAGGAAGCAAAACAGGATAAAAAGAGGTGAGAATGTGCTGGAAGGTAACGTTGGGCGAGGCGCAAAGCACATTTTTATTCAGGGGAAAAAGCTAAACAAAGAAAAACAAGATGCAAAACAACTATAAAGAAATATATTTAGTTTAGATCCTTTGGTGAAGGAGACGGAGGAGACGTCCTGTAAACTGTCATCTAGCACCAACCATGACTCAACCACCCGGTGATCCTCTGTGCTATCTGGATATGAGAGTGTGTGGTTGTGTATATGCATGTTAGACCCACTTGTAAAAGGCCTGGTTCTCCACCCCGCACTTCCATAAGTGCTTACACGCAGCAGGGGTTGAGGTGTGAAATGTCAACACCAGTTTCTTCTGCACAGAAAGGGACAAAGACAGACAGAGAGAGAGAGAGAGAGAAAGAGAGAGAGCAAAAGACACATGAATAAGTACCAGAGAGCACAATGAGAGGGAGCTGTACAAAGTGCTGACCCACAGACCAAAAGCTATAAGCTTAGCAGGATGTGAGACAGATATAGTGATTGGGCCACAGCTTTCAGCAGTAAAATGGCCCGTAGCTTGCAGAACACAGGTCTTTATGAGCCCGGAGAGGAGGAGATTTATTCCCGTAAATGTCCAGTTTTCAGTTCTGTGTCTGGTATGGGAGATACTGTAGATCGATGCTGCTCAACAAGCACGAAGGAGCGAGAAACGCTAAGATCAATAACATGAAAGTGAGCGGCCGTGAACGGTAACGAGCGCGGCTATAAATATTAAAAAGACTTGAATTGCAAACCGCACCGTTTACAGCTGTGCAGCGTTACTTTTGTTAATGCTAGTCAGCTGTTTTGCTCACCTCCCTCAGCGTCTCGCATCGTTTACATTTAACGCGGGCTTGTGATTTACACACATGTGATGCAGGGGTCGTGTGTGTGTGGAGGCAGTATCACTTAAAACGTGCTTTTGGCCACAAGTAAAAACTATGGGATGCTGATTTCACTAACACAAAACTCTGAAATCTATAAATGTACACAAATTATGTACATATACTGTATAGTAATATAGGAATACTGATGATATTTAGAGAAAGCAGTTATTTAACAATAGAAGCATCTTCACTTAACTCGAGTTAGTTCAAACAACTGCGTAATATATGAAATGATAATGTACACTACATATAATGCAAAATAATATTAAAAATACATATAATCGAATGAAAAACGTGGTACAGAAGATCCATGTGGATGCTGGGAGCTAAACCTTCTCTAAACTGTGTAAATCTGTGCCTGTGGTTTCAGTAGTTAAGTAGTAGCTAAGAAAGGAAAGAACACAATGTAAGTAACGGAATCACTACACAAGCAGCAAATAGTCAGACAAATACTTTCATTACCTGTGGTTCACTGTGTCCTACACTGCATCGGCCAATAACATACAGTACTGTGATAAGCCATGAACAGTTAGGTGGCCTCTAATATATGATTCATCCATTAGAATGAACCACTTCTATTTCTAAACCAGCAAAACAAGGATACAGGAAAAGTTTCCATCAGCTCAAAGTGGGACAGTAAAGTTAAAGTGTTCAGGGCTAAATAACCAAAAGTGAAACCATGCAGTGACCTGTTTTACACGAGAGCATGATGCAAGTTAAATCCTAAAATACGAAAAAAACAAAACATTCTGTGTGCATTTACAGGAGCATACACACACTCTCTCGCCCACATGTATGTGACTAGTGAACAACTCTTTCAAACACGTTGTATGGACAGATTTATAGATTATACATCTATCTAGAGTAATATAATCTATAGTTTACTGAGACGTGGATGTAAATTTATATATAGGGAAAAGTTGCAAAGGAGAGGAAAGAGCAAAACACATTACTGACAAAGACAAATGAGCAAATACAACAATTAGACAAATTATGTGAATTAACAATGCATTAGATTGTATGAAGTAAGATGATGCAAACACCTGTGAACAAACAAATAAATGACAAACAAGGTTCTGATAATAAACAAGTGATGGACGGACTGAAGGGAGAGGCATCAAGTTGAGGATTTAGGCCCAACAGCACTTTGTGCTACTGGTATGACTTGTGCTGTATTTACTCACCAGTGATGACTATGTTTACACACAGAGAGAAAACAGAAACACAAAGAGAAAAATGCATCTTCAGCCACTCATAAGTTGACAGACAGACAGACAGACGCGTTAAGCAGACAACAGAGCTGGGTTAAAGCTTCTGCAACGATAGCAGTTATGGGTTGTTCGGTAGATTGGTAGATCAAAGCGCAACAGTGCACCTGGCCTTTGGGAAAGTCATATATGCAATTTCAAAATAAAGGTATTGTGCATCCATGAGGCATAATGAGTCACAGTTGCTGCTCAGAATCTACCACAGCTTCAGGCTGGATGGCAAACATCAAGCACACAGATGAAACGTGTCCCAAATGCGAGACACCCGTTCTAACCGAACGCTTGTTTAGCTTAAAGCACGTCTGACGTACATCTGTTGATGTTTGACAAGTGCCAACACGGGTCGTGAAGGAGTCTCATATTTGGGCCACAACAGACACATAATGTGAGAGAGGAGGTTAGTTGTAACACACCCACCATCCTGTTACAGTGAATCCTGCCTGTTAAGGAGATCTGAAACAGTAACACACATATACAGTGTGTGTGTGTGTGATGGCGGACAGCATCACATATACAAACGTCACATATACAGTTTAATAGGACATTTATCAGACGTAAACATGAGGAAAGGTTGGAAGGAAGGAGAAGAAATGATGTCAGCTATACACTGTGTTATAAAGACCAGCCACTAACAAAAACTGAACTAGAACAAACAAGGACGACTACGAATCTACTTCAAGGCCATTTTCTGGTTCTGAACGCCACAGATGTAAGAGGTTGGGATCGTAAAGGTCAGCATGATGACGGCGGCCTGTGCAAGACTACACCGTCCATCATCGCGACGGAGGCTACTACACAGCATATTGTGTTTTTCCTGTTACCCCTAAGAGGTGAAACTGCAGAGAGAAGCTGATCTCACCTCCTTCTGGATCCCGATGACGTAAAAGGTTTTCCCCTCGAACTTCAGTTTGCTGACATCCACCCTGAAAACAACAACAGTCAGGACTAAAAGGACAGTTGGCGGTTAGGATGAAATGGGTATGACACAAAATGTACTAATCAGACAACAATGCAAATATCCTGAAGGGGAAGCCTCACTCAAGAACGGTTAATGCACATGAGAGCTCTGTTCTGGGGCTGATCAATGAGTCTGGATCATACTGTCGAATTAGACAGTAAGGGTTTGACTGAATGGAGGCTACTCTCACCACAGAGTCTACACATTTAAACTCAACATATTGGGCCATGCTGGTACCATTTGAGGAGGTGGATCCTCTTGTTTCCCTGGAAAACCACAAAACCTGTGGCTGTGAACCCGAGAAAAGCCGTGGAGCCTGTGAAATCCTGGAAACACACACACACGGAGTGAGGCACAGCACGTGGCATGAAAGGTAACGGGCCTCAAACGCATCACACACATAGACACAGGCAGACCCAAGAAGACAAGGCTGGAGCCACAGAAGACAGTAAAATGCTCCTGTTACTAAACTAAAAGCACCCAAACTGACGAGCGTGGATCAAATAAAGGAGGTTCTCTCCAGCAGGCAGGATGTAAATATGCAGTTAATCTGCTTAGCACGCTTTGATACGCCCGCCGATGAGCGGCTGACCCGAATTCACACTCTGACTGGATGGAGGGAGAACAGACACTATGAGAATCTGATTCTGTTCGACGTGTTTCTCATTCATCCGTTTTGCACACGTGTCTACCGTCAGTAGAGTTTAGCCACCAGTTAATACTCACAGAGGACGTGGAACTGAAATTTGATTGTTTTAAGACACGATTGTCAAAAATGACAGTGACAACAGTGGAAGCTCTTCCAGGCAAACTACAGACATGCAGAGTCACCACCAACGTTACCTTGCAAGGATGAGGGTCAACTCCATACGTTTCAAGGCTGTGAGCCCTTTGAAGCATGTTCAGCTCTGCTAATGCAGAACACTGGCCCCTGACGGAGGAGAGGAGAGAAGGTACAGAAGTTACAGAAGGTACAGCAGCTCACATCTTTTGTCTTCGCCTGCAGCGATCTCTCAGCCTCAAACGTTGGCTCTGAACGTGGGAACGCCATACTCCCAGCATGCCTCACCAGGGTCCTGCTGCTCTGTTCATCTACTGTACATTCAACGTTTGAAAGATGGTTTTCTCTGTCATTACGGTACACGGGCCAAGTTCTTGAGTGTCGGTGCTTGCTCATCGGACTAAGTGCTGCTAAGTGCAGTAACTGGGTAATATGAGACAACAGACATATAAATCAATGTTCAATCTGCCCACACATCACCCGTTCATGTGCACACACGCATTTGTAAATCACCTGAAGTCCATCCCTACAGCTCAGGACGAATCTACGTGCTGTTAATCCTGTCAGTTGGCCCCGTCGGGGCGGATAGAGGGCACTTGGCATCATGTGCCTCTGTGCCATGGGATATGAAGGATTTATCTTTGATGGCCTATAATCGCAGTAAGTGTGACAGTCACAAATCTCCAAACATCATTCGCAGGCAGCAGTGATGGGGACAAACACAAGCAACCTAATAGATGTGAATGTTGCTGTATTTTATATGATCTAAGCTGGACATCAGAGTTTCCACTTTCATTATCGTACCTGTGGACACATCAACAGGATTCCACATCTACAGAACTGCACAAGTTTTAGGCAGGTGTGAAAAAATGCTGTAAACAAAGAACACTTTCAGAAATATAAACAATGATTGGTTATTTATGTCAATTTATAAAATGCAAATAAATATCTAAATCTAATTCTGGTGCTACTACGTCAGTACTGTAAGTACTGGAAGTGATGGCTTGGCCCCCGCAGAGCCGTGATCTCAGCATCATGGAGTGTGATCACACGAAGAAGATCAGTGGTTAGTTCTCCAAGATGTTTGGACCAAGCTACCAGCCGAGGTCCTTCAACAACGGTGCAAGTGAACCTAGAAGAACTGCTGCTGTTTTGGAGGCAAATCGTGGTCACACCAAATATTGACTTAAATTAGATTTCGCTGTTGTTCATTCACTGCATTTTGTTCTTTTATGAAAACAATTGTTTAATACTTCAATTTTTGAAATCTGCCTAAAACCTTTACACAGTATTGTGTCCAATTGATCAGTTCAGGGTTGAGCAGCTTTATCCTCATTCATTATGTAAGGTCGACTCAATATTGAGATTATGAGGATCCTTTAATCACAAAATGGATGCAGATTGATTTCTGCTATTGTTTGCTTGCATCTGAATCTAAGCTGACATTATTTCTTCAGTGTTGAGGCACAGTTCTTTGAACATGATCCAATTTTGTCTCTAGCCAGAACAACTGAAGCTCCTTTGTTGTCTGCACAGTAGAAAACTGTCACAGTAGCTTGTTTTGAAAACACACATCACAGGCGTGAGCGTCCATAGCTGCCACCAACATCACACAATAAATCGCTACGAAAGATGCTGCTTTAGACAACAAACTGCTCCACACACACACTGACACCACACAGACGTCCAGACAGCTCTCTTTTACCTGAGCTCATTTTTGTGAATCTCCATAATCTTCCTCTCCAGTTTGAGAGATTGCTTTGGAAACAGCTTGAAGTCTCTGATGTAGTCTGATGGGTGCTCCTCTGGGTCATAATCCCCGAGCTCAGCTGTAAGGAGATGATATCAGTGTGAAGCCTTAAGGACACTTTCTTGGGAGCAGTACCTCTCCAACACGCGACACCCTGCGACGCATCGTTACTTCTCTCCTCATCTCTACGTCATAGAGGTTCTTTTCATTTCTTCTCCCTTGGCTGTTGACGTATACAAAGCTTATTTAATAAACACTTGCTGACATTAATTCCACTTACACAAGGTTATCATTTTTCAGTTTTTATGCTGAAGCTCTCATAAAGGTCATAACTCTACTATATGTTTATTACTGAGGTCACAATGCATCGCAATAAAACTCCAGCCCCGTCTGTGACCTCAGTAATAAACATATAGTAATGTTCAGTACATTAAAACAGAGAAATTATAACCATGTAAAAATAGCCGCAAAGCTTCTGTGTTGGGCTGATGGATGTATGGATATATGTCCTTATTGAATCCAGTACAAAGCTCTAAGTGACACTGATAGCTCTGTTTAATCCATTTTTAATTAGCAAACTAATAATACAGGATACATCAAAAAGTTGCCTGGAGTTTAATTAAACTGTAATCCTCAGCTCTGTAATCAACACCCTGACAAAGTGGGATAAGGACCTGCCCTCGTTAACCAGAGCAGGCAGCGATGCACAGCAGACGCGCTAAGGGTGGAGATAACTCAGCCCGTCTCTCTGCGGGACATGAAGCAATCACAGAGTGTCAGCACAGTTCAGGGGTTTGTTTTTCAGCCAAAGGAGCTTATTTACATACAGAGGATTCCTTTCTTCAATGCACTGGAGGTAAATATCAGTTCCTACTCAAATTCCCAGGGGTCAGTATGGACTTAGTCAGATGTTTTCAAGCTGGCTAATAACAAACACAGTCTAGTTTAGTGATGATGTAAGTATTTGAAGACAATCAAGTTTAAAGAAAGTTTTACATACATGCGACTGGGGGCCTTTCTGTGTGGACTTTGCATGTTCTGCCCGTGTCTCCAGCTTCCTCCCACAGTCCAAAGACATGCAGTTAGGCTGATTGGAATCTCTAAATCGCCCGTAAGTGTGTGCGTGATTGGTTGTGCGTCTATATGTGTGGCCCTGTGACAGGTCCTGAACCCTGCCTCTCGCCCACAGGTATCTAGGTCAGGCTCCAGCACACCCGCGAAGAAGCGGTAGAAGATGAATGAATGAATAAACTGGCCCCTTGAACTGCTTTTAATTTGCTGGAGCTCAGATGTGCCAGCAGATTTACTTGGATTTACTTCATCATTTTGCATGTTAATGTATACGTGTTACCAGTCCGGTTATCTGCCAGTCCACCAGTAAACCTCTTACATAAATACAACTACTATTACCTGTAGTCCAACCTGTTCATTCAACAACTACCCGTCATAAGTGTAATGTCCTCAGGCCTCACCTTGGACAATGCAGGCGCCCAGATATGCAGCTTCAGCAAATGGACAGAGGAGACGGCCATGGTAGATGTCCCTCTTTAACTGGAGGTACAGAAGATATCTAAACACACAAACATTAAACATTAAACCTTCCGCTGGGATATATGTCAGTGGTTGTACATAATGCAAAGAATAAAGGCTTTAATATTATCAGTAGTATGTGTTAGGTGTAACATACATATAAATCAGAATCAGAATCACCTTGTCTTCAATCGAAATACTACTAAATTACTTAAGTTCTTAAAAACCAATACAGCCATTGCCATGGTAACCATTATAATGTGACTATGTTGCTATAGCAGTAACTGTATTGCCATGGAAGCACCATCATCATATAGCACAGACTGGTAATGTAGTTACTATGGAAACAGCTTCAATGGAGGCTAGTGTGCACATCATGTTACCAAGGAGACGATGAGTCACAACAGCACTGAAACTATAGGGTTTTGTGTTGCCATGGATACAGATGAGCTTCCAGAGGAGGCAACTGACTCATTAAACGTGTTTTTGAACTCAAGTGAAAGAAGGAGCAGAGGGAAAGCATAAAAGATTGAATGGAGCGAAGATCCTCCTGCTAATAGTTTTATTTATAGAGCCAGGCTGTAGCTGCGCAGAGGTTCTTCAAATTGGCCTAAACACACAGCACATCTGCATGACCTTTCAGTTGTTGCATGTATCTTTTTTCTTTGCTGTTTCATATGCAGAGCATCCACTTCCCGTTGTCTAGTATTTGTTTTCTCTTCTCAGTCTTAAAAAAACGTTTGCGACTTTCTAAGGACACCGTATTTTTCTGAAACAGTGAAGAAAAGCTGAAGTTGTCATCTCGTGGCAGCTTGGCTTTAACTTTTCTGTCCCGTCTACTTGTGTGCTCTTGAAAAGAACTCCAGTCAGGAAACGGGGCTGAGAACATCATAAAAATGAAATCCTTTCAACTTACTGGAATGTGATGTGAAAAAGTAATAAATAAAAAAACAAAAAAGTGATGCTGGGATGAGCTGAGAAAGAGAGAGGACATAAAATGAACATTTGACTGTGATATTGTGCTGAAAACGTTACCTTTAAAAGTTAAAAATCGTGTGAAGATGTGCAAATCTAATTTGAGAGATGTGGAGAGACACCTGAGAGAGGAGAGGAAGCTGTGATGAAGAGGGACCAACAGAAGGGAAGGAGGAGACACCTTAGGGAGGAGAATGTGGAAAAGGCTTGGATAGATCTAAAAGACTTAAAGAGAGAGAGGAAGCAAGAGAAAAGGGGGCTGACAGAGAGACGCAGAGATGATGAGACATGACAACCCAGATGAGACAGAGAGTCCCTGCTTAGTGAGCATCTCTAATTATCACTACGTAACTACAACGTGGGACATGTGTTCCACCGCTCATACACCATGTACTGTACTGGCTGGTTCGCCTGTACCTGGTGAGTTCTTCCTTGATCTTCATTGGTTCGTGGGGATAAAACTTGACCCGGAAACACATTGTGTACGGCTGCTGAGCTGCTGAGAAGAGCAGAGAGACACGAACACGAGAGGAGTTAGAAAAGAGCACGTTACTGAATGGCCAATCAGGAAGACAGGAAATAAAGGGAAGTTCAGAGAGTTGAGTTGTTGACTAGTATTAGGGGTCAGGAGAGGAAAAAGGAGAATGAAGACATGGGGCGAGAGAGTGAGGATTATGTAAACCATGATAGAAAAGCTGGGGACAAAAAAGAAAGAACAGTATGTCTGGAATACTTATTAGTCATTTGATAATTACAGTAATTACTCATCATACACACTCCTTTGGTCCTAAAGGGTTTCAATTGTGTGTCTGTGAGTGTGAGTGTGTGTGTGTGTGCGTGTGTTTTTGCACACATGTGATCCAGGAGAGGAGTTCACAATACTTAAATATGTACAGTAACACACATACAGACACTAACAACAAAAACACAAAGCTAATACACAGTGAGCACATGCACACACAATAATAGGCTACAGGGCTCGGATGTAACGACAGCAGTAGTTTAAACTGTCTCCTGGGGTCTCACAAATTGAACATCAACAAGCAGCCATGCACAGAGACACATACATGCCAACATGTTAACACAAATACACACTGTGCCATAAGTACAGAGTTGGAAAGATCCTCTACCAAGAAAAACACAAGAAGCACTTGTGAAGAAGGACTTAAGCTGCTTATTTGCTCAGGCTTAAAAGAGCAAGATGCTGTTTTGAAAGCATCTGAAGTGAATTAGCTCAATAGTTGTAACACACAGAGACAACTATGACGTCAATGTGCGTAAGTTCAGAATCACCAAGAGAAAATAAAACACAAGCCACACGTCCTAATTTGAAAGAAACGCTGCCACGGGGAGAAGTGATGTGTCAGTGATACTCAGATTTATTCCACACACTTCCCCATCTGCCTCTTATCTACTTTCTTTCCTTCTCCGTCAGCGCCTCTCATTTCAAACTGTCTTTCCAATCTCATCTCGTCGTCCCTAATCTGACATCTTTTTTTAGCCACAATTGCTGTTTCATCTTCCGTCTCCTTTTCTCCTGGTCATTCTCTTTTCCCACTTTCTCTCCTTCTGCTTTTCCCTGACTCCTCCAGCCTCCACCCTCCTGCCCTCTGGCACATGTTCTGATGAAGCAAAATCACAGCTAATGACCACTTTATTAATTTATAGGGGGCAAGGCAGTCATTAGAAGGGTGGGCGAGCTCAGACGGCGTCATTAGGAGAAGGAAGGGCACAGGAGAAGGGTGGGACGTACATTGTAATGAAACTAATACATTTTCCTCTTTTGCAGCAGAAGCCTGGTGACATTTTTACAGCTACAAACTAAAAACATTTATTAAGTAAGAATAAGAATGGGAATGGCCTTCATTTATACGCTCAGGGATGTTCTGGTGGACAGGCGTTTGCAGTTAAAGCACCAAAGAACCAGTGTCTTGTAGGTAGAGGGAAGTGGGAGTCAAACCACCAGTCCTGTGTATCATGGACAACTGCCCAACATATGAGCCATTGTCTGCTTTTCAAGGTTGCTTCTTCGGTTCGTCTTCCCCAAACCCACTCATAAGAGGTGACTCACGCAGCAAATTTAGTTTTATAATTTTCATCAAGAAAAAAGCAGGAATTCTCCTTTCCAAGAAACTAGAAGCTTAACTGCTTCTTAAAGTGAGTTCAAGGCAAGTTCTATTCCAAGAATCATTCCCATGCAGGCAGGTATAACAGACACAGCAGGTCCAAACCACCGTTTTCACATCCTTGATGTATAAAACATGCGAATGGACCACCTGCACACCCACTGAAGGCAAGTCTGATGCCCGTTGTACTAGTTTGTGTTCGTTCATATCCTCTTTGGGACACTTGACCCTCTGGCTGTTGTGTTTCTGAGAATCCCTTCTGTTGTCGCTTTGGTTGTCTTTACGGTGTCTGTTTGTCTCCCTGAGGTCCATCTGAGAAATAAATGCTGTCTGACATTCGCTGGCCTCTGTCACTGCTTCTAGCTGATAGCAATATGATTAGTGGGTTGATAAAAAGGGAAAGCGCAGCTGGAACCACGGCCATGTGGTGATGTGGCGATATCCTTGTTTTAATTCTTTTTAGACAGTTGTGCAGTACGTGTGCTAGAACTCTGGTGGAGTCTCTGTGTAATTGTTCTTGACCTCCTCACACTGAAACAAACCTTAGGATGCAAACTGCATCCAAGACGGAATCAACACACACTCGCATTAACGCAAAGCAAAGCGGCAGCAGAAGGTAGACTTACACTTCATCTGCCTCACCACAGGCTTGTTGGGCTCCAGCCAGTGCTGTGAAAGACAGAGACAAACGACGTATAAACACAAATGTTACACTAAAATAACGACACGTGTGCTGAGATTGGTTGAAAAGAAAGTCAAGCATCATCCAATGTTTAAAAAACCCTTCACTCGTACTGCTGGTTTTCATGGTTCATCACTCATTTAAACAGGACCTGGTACCCAGGTGTCTGACCAGTTGAATGAAAGCATTTCCTGTCACAGCTGCTGACAACCTGCGTCTGGTCATTGTGATAATTACCCTCTGTTTCTCTGGATCCACATATCGAATGCCAAAGTAGTCCTTCTCCAGGAGGTTGTAGTGGTTGCACACATGATCCAGCAGGAACTGGCCTTTGGTGTCTCTCTGTATGAAAACAACACAACAAGCCAATCAATCAGTCCAGGAAGTTATTTTGTCTCGTCAGGCGTCTGCATTCAACTACAGAATTTCTCCAACCACGCTGATAAAATCCCAGCTGCTCTGGAAAGATCTGCTGCATCACTGCACCACAACCACAGTGCACAACGCTCTCTTGCACAATATTTCAGCGATGCACAGGCGGTTTAGGGTGAAAGTGATGATATATCACATCCAGACTCCAACTAACATGCGAGTAAATCCAGTCCATCGGTAGTTAGAGACGTAGATCAATAATCACTCAGCGTTTATTAGTCTGCTCTCCACATTCAGCCACATAGGCAGCAGATCTACACTGTACTAATAAAAGCTATCTGATCTTAAACACCTTTCAAAATCTGGCCACGTACGGTGTGTGACATGTGTAAACGTGTGTGTCGCTGCTGCACCTGGTGCGTAACCTGCTGTGTAGGTGGATTCTGTGCTTGGTTAAGCACTACTGATTGATTCAGGAAAAAAATGGCCCCGTCGCCCTTGTTGTGATTTATGCGCCACGTTCAAGCATAACACACGTGGTACTGCTCAAGATGCTTCATGTGCTCTGCTGACAGTGTCACGTTCAGGTGGGGTTGAAATTGAGCAAGATCGTTACTTTTACATTCTGCCTGCTTTTCTTTTTCCTTCGTATTCAGCGTATTCCCTCTTTTTCCTTCTTAAAGTTACCTGATCCTCAGAGAAAACATGTTTAACGTGACCACAGATCATTTTCAAATGATCCTGTGCGTCAGTTTCTCATCCTTATTTCACATGAACACATGTTTGTGCATATGTTATATCTGGTAAACCCTGCAATCTGTGACAGAGGACATCTTTTGCTACATCTCTTGGTGAGTCATGCTCCATTTCTCCGGGAACAATCTGTCGCGTGCACTAATTGTAGGTTTATGTTGATGTTTGCAGCAACGAAGGATCAAGACATTGCTGTAAATATGAAAACGTATAAATAGTTGAAACAGGAACTATAGCGACAGCTTGTCCAGGACCACAATCACAGCTGTATGTTACTCTGCAACAACATAAAGGACAGTGCTGAGGAGCTGCAGTAAACAATGAACACAAATTAAAAATGAAACAAGCACACAGGACACAACACACAGAGGGGATTCATGCTGTGTGTAGGCTACCAACACAAACACTGACACACTGCACTGCATATAACTGTATCAATATTGAATTAGCTGTTTTCACTGAAGCCTCGGACTAACGCTCAGTCGACGGTCAGCACAAACACACATGAATGTTCTAGAGCTCGAATGGAGACGCGGTCGTATGAGCTGAGCTGATTTTCTTCAGCAGAGTCACTGGGTGGTTTTCACTACGACTCTGAATCAGTGTGGTGGCACAATAAAAAGGTTCATATGTTGTAGCCATTGCAATTAGGTAACTGGATATTTTGGTCTCTATAAATAAAAGATTTTATCAGTCAGTGGATTTAAGGTTTTCAAGTAGCTTGTCCAACCCTGTATTGACAAATGATCAGCCTGGCGGTTGCCCCGGTGACCTTTGTTACATCAGCCCGTCCCCACTGGCTGGTTCAGCTTTACTGTTATATCACTGCAACACAAGCTGTAAGCTGTAAATCAAGTGTGTGTCCCTGTGGGTGTACGTGTGTCTGTGTCACGCTAACCTGCCTGTGGTGTGTGTGAGTTGGGTTAAACATCAGACGTAACATCCAAGCTCCCTGTCTCCATAAGCGTGTGTGTCTACAGCTCTTTAGGATTTTCGTTTGATCCGTGACAGTGTTACCTAAGCTGCTCGATCTGAAGAGCAAACAAGCAGAGACGCAGAAAGACGAGAGACTCAGACGAAACTGAATTCAGACAGCCAGGCTGCTTCCAGCCGTCCCCAGCAACATCGTCAAACAACACTTCTCCTCCGTCTGGTTCTCGGGGCACAAGCTCGTGGTGAGAAGAGAGGCCGACTGGCGCCAAGAAAGGAGCGCGAGAACAGTCCAGACAGAGAGGGAACCGGGGCTAAACACGCCGAGAGGCTGAATGAGGGAGCGGGCTAAAAAAAGAGCGAATCAGAGAAAGGCCGGAAGATTGACTAAGACGAGTGAGGCAGAGAGGAAGAGACAGACTGAGGATGAGACATATAAAGAGTCTATGTCATGTCCAACAAGGGCTGAATACATATTTTATGCTTCCAAAGGCCGGGCATTAAAAATTAACCCAGTCGTCCTGTCTCTACAAGATCTCACCTAATGACGGCAAAGTGCTTTTCTCTCTGCCTCGCTTGAGCACACAGACATATACACACACTTTAAATAGAGCTTCAGTGCAGAGCGAATTCAGTTTAGCAGTAGCAAAGTGCACTTTGACGTGTGCATGCGCTCTACCGTTGGCTTTTTTCTCAATGAAGCGGCCTCCTCAGAGTTAGTCGAGGCCAGACTCACTGCAGGCCATGCAAGCAGCTAGGAGGAAAAACAGAAAGCCGTCAAATACTGAGTTTAAAAACAGCCGCGCAATCAATTATTCACTCCAAAATCTATTGTAAATTCTCGAAACATCTGCTCGATTCAGATAAATCGGAGTAGACAGGCTCTGAGAACGTGACGTGGAGAGGTTATCGTCTGAGTTCAACACTTGTGGTAGAAAATTGTATATTAAAACAAGTTTGATCTGAATTAATTAATTCTGATCATGACCAACACTATAGGCCAAGCGCTAGGACCCTGGTGCCCCGGCCCAGTTAAACACGGCGCGTTACTTAATTAATGAGCATGTCAACTTATCACCGGTTCTTATCAACTCCATTGCGATTCGTTTAAGACATTAGGCAAATCTAATTGACTGAAACGCAATGAGGAGGAGAAGCATGAAATTCCAGCAATCCCCTGTGAAGAACCCAACTCTCACTACATCTGCCCACAGCGGCGGAGAGAGGCAAACATGATATGACCAGTTTAGTTACACGCAAACCAGTTTAAAAGACCAGTCGCTGCTTTAACTCCTGTCACTGTACTTCAGGGACATGAAGACTTAAGATGCTGGCTGAACAAGCTGCCCGTGTGTTTGCCAACTGCGATGTCCTCCTATTTTTAACAGGTCCAATGTTTCTAAAGACGGCTTGTTTTTAATCAAGCCCCTGAGCCAGTAAATGGATCGATCCAGATGCTCGACCAGGACACAACAGAGACAAATCAATGTGGGGTGTGAGAGGAGCAACGCAGACAATCAAAGACGCGGCGAAGCCCTGAATTACAACGCTTTCTATTCCATATTTAAGTATCCTTATAAGGTTCGCATGGCGCCTTTCACATCATTCCCCATCAGAATTTAAAACATGACTGATGTGTGTACAGTGTGTAATACGACTCATCAAAGGCTCAGATGATTTTAGGAGGCTATTTTTAAATATGTGAATGATTAGACTTCTTGAAAAACAAGAGGCACGAGTAACATATTAAAAGAGACTCAGCTACAGAAACAGCATGTGAATACAAACTACAGTTATTCTCTGAGGCCGTGCTGAGAACACATCCGCAATCTATTAAGCCCGCTTAAGAAACCGCTTGAAAGACTTGTTTGATTTGATCGTGATCCTTCCACTAATAGCTTCCATCATCCCAGAATTAAGTAAATGGAAATGTCTCTGCTGTCTTGTTTGAAACCTGAAAAACAATAGAAGTGGTGAAAACAGACAAGTACATCACACAGCGTGTCAGGATAAAATCCAGCGAAGTGTTGTTCTCAAGAGCTGCATCACAGAGCGCCTGAGTTCAGCCTCTTCAACCACTGACCCACAGCAGTGATGATGGCGATCTAGTAGAGCTGCTGGGTACGGATGAAGAAAAAACGGACAAGAAGATGGGCAATGATCCCAGATTCACTGTAAGACTTCTGGACATGTTCATCCGTGTAGAAGTGATGATCCATAATCAATTATCTTTATTGGACTAGCAACTATAAAATTAACTCCCATTGTCTTCCACTGCACTGTACTGTGAGCACACGTTAGCTTGAATAAGAATAGTGATTGCAGAATAGTGTTTTTCTACCTGTGGCTGCTGACACTAGCATTTAGTTACAACAAGCAGGCCTCTCAGAAAAGTTCCTATGCTTTAGTTTTTGTTATAGTTGGTTCACATAAGTTTCATTATTCTTGTTTTTGTCTGATGTTCTGAGGCTTTTTGATAATTATCTTAAAATTATTATTGTTAGTAAATGTTTATACTGTATCGACCAAGATAGTATAAAATTTAAAAAACTTTTTGTAAGTACACAATCACAATCATTCCATAGAAAATATTGAAATATCAAACTGATGAGCTTCTTCGTCCCTGTGGGAAGCTCTCGCTGTAACCACGACCTTGTCCCCTGGTGGAAGGAGACAAACCAATTACCTCATCATCACCTGCAGTGGTGGCATGAAACATGGCTTCCACATCCACACACACACTGGGTTCCTGGTCGGCACATGGAGGGAGCCCATAAATGACAGATATATGGAGCGTAACCACTTTCTATTATAATGAACGATCCCTCTTGCTCAGTGTCCAGCTGGACATTAACACAGAGACAGCAGGCAGGAGAAAGGCTGATGATGACGGCATGGCTGCTGTTGTGAGTGTGTGCTCAGAAGCAGCTGTCTTATCTTTGCACCACAGGATGTTGTAAATTCTATGGCAAACAAACAAACAGTCCACAACAGAGAAATGAGACTGTGAGGAAATGGCTGAGTGGACGTGGATAGTTTGTTTGCTTATTTGCGCGCTTTGGCACAGTCTCTCTTTCATACAGCATGATGCAATAAGCACGTGTGTGTTCGAACGAAGGCACAGTCATAGTTATACGAACACTGTGCTGCAGCTGTAGTTTGTAATCCAGATGTGGTTGAACTGATGCTGGACGTCTACGATGAACGCGGCTGCGTGGTTTCATCAGAATTTACTAAATAAAAAATATGCAGCTGACTGCTGTCGTGTGTTTATTGCTTTGTAAGTGTAATGGAAGTCGGAGGCGTGTAGTGAACCGTCTGTGAGTCAGTAGTGTTTTATATTCATGATGTAAAGAGTCCTAAAGAAAGAACGATCCAGCAACTCAGACCTACTTGACTCCTTCACCCTCTCACTTATGTTGTCTGCTGTTCTTCATTGTCTCAAGCCTTTACTTTTCATTTTGGATCCACACTTGCTTCTTCTTAACACTTTCATCCTTCTCTGTTTTAAAGCTCCACTTTCTTTCCGCTTGTCTTTTCAAAATCTGCCTGCTGTGTCAATCTTATTTCAAATCTGCTTAATCTGCTTTGCCGCAGTCGCTTCACCTCATCTGCTCCTACTCCTTCCCACTCTATTGATGTTTTTCATCTTCACAGCTCACACAATGTGACCAACCATGTCGTCCTACAGTTATTATCAACCATCTCTTCTTCGTTCCACCAATCTGTGTATTTGGACTTTTCTCTCTCGTCTAATTTGCCGTCTCATCTCTCTCTGCTTCCTTAGTTGCAAGTCAGTCAAGTCTGTAAAAGGAAAACGTTTCTCTTTAGTCATCTTCAGACGAGCATCAGAGACGTCGCAGGATCAGAATAGTGAACTTACGCTATTTATAATTTGCTCCAGAGAATGTCTACCAGACGAAGCAGTAGCCTCAGCATCGCTCACACACAAATAAACACAACCACCCACAAAAACGCTGGAGAATAAAAGACCTGCATCACCTCAGCTGCACACATACACACCTCACATGCAGTGAAAAACAATACCAGCCTCCACATCATCTGCATCAGTGATATATTGACAAGATCATCTGCACCAGGGTTACGCTTAGTGGATTAATGTCTGTAATTGCCGAACTGGCTCAGTGGCCACTTTTAAATCATTTGGCAAGTCATGATTACCCCACTGCCCAAACACACACAGACACACAGTTAGTGTAGGGCATTGCAGACAGTTGACTGATGTTGGCCTCACGAAGAACAGTGATCTCCTTTAATTATATATGATGTGTCACAGAGACAGAGGAGGAGGGAAGAGACGCACAGAGAGGAGGGTGGGAGAAACGAAGATACAAACGAGAGATGTAAAAATAGAAAGCGAGAAAAGGTGGTCAGGCAGAGTAAATATGCAAATACGGTGCTGAAAATAGAGCAGAGAGTAAGCGATTTGAAAGAGTGAGCAGGAGAGGACAGCTAGGAAGAGATGAAGGACAGATGGATGGATGAGAGGAAAGGAGGATGAGGATGAAAGAAAAGAGGAGCTGAAGGCAGCGAAGGTCGCCGTGTATTGATCTTGACATGTCTCTCCTGCAGCAGGTCTGACTTAACATTCCCACTGAACATGAGAGCAGCTGGCAGGACATGTTCACCCCCCGGGCTACAGACACACACACACAACTTAAAACCAGCGTCTCTCTGCTGTACATTAGGTTGTCATCATGTCTTGTGACCCCAGAGTTGGATTCTTTTCATAAACAACTACGTGTCTACATGTATAGAGCCAACACCTTGCTGTGTGTCCTCTTTATGTTTAATTTACACTTTACTTCACTCTTGCATTTGTTTCATTCAAATCCAAGCCTCATTCTTTGTTTTAGGATGTGTGTGTAAGTCATTGAAAGCAGTTGTGTTGTTTAAAAGAGCCGCACAAATAAACTTACCTTGTTATGTTTTTTTCTTGACCCTAGTCACACAATTACACAAGTCATGACTCTTTCTATTTTGCAGGCACAGGTTCCGTGTTCTTTTCCTTAGGACCAGTCACACTTATCACGTCTTCATTTAATTAGAGAATCAATGCAATGTGTCTTGAGGGAACCTGATTATTGCAACTACTTTTAAGTCAGGAACTTCAGACTCACAGCAAACTACTGGCTTGTGTATGATCTGAACACACGTTCTCGCCTTGTTTTCATGATGGCTTTCTTTCATCTTATTCTGACCTACATATTCAGAAAAATTGACAAAAGTGTAACGATAAAATTACACAGAGTTGCAAGTCTCCATACAGTGAAAAGGGGAGAATGCTGTTGTAAGGTAGCAGAAGTGTAGCATGAGGAGCACAGGATGTCATGAAATATGTAGGAGGGAGCAGCTCAGCGCCAGAACACAAAGCCATTAAAGAAAGCCCTGGAAAGTTCAGTCAGCTAGAAATATAAACGGACACTTACACATCTACACGCACAGCTTTGCATTCACTCTCTGCAACTCCGCCACTCACACGCCTCGCGGTGAAAAAGCCGTGTTTGCAATTATACGTGTAACGCAAGGAATCCCAGGCTTTTTCTCTCCGTGCACTTAATGGTGTTTTGTAAATCATTGATTGCGTACATGTAGAATAGCAGGAAGACATTTAGTTAGACAGGCAGCAAGACTTTTCAATCCTTAACAGCCAGGCGCACTTCACAACCTCTTTAAAGGCCGCTCAGCATGAGGGGAGGTGCTGCATTCAATGTGCTTTGGATGACTTACAGCAGAACTGAACAATCACCTGTGTTGTTTGCTTGCTGTTTACTATTGCACATATTTTGCAGCGTGTGTTGTCTCAGTCTCAGGCTGTCGTCACAGGACTTCACTTTCCTCTGGCAGCAGCTGCAGCTCAGGGCTGAGGGGCCCAGAGACACACAGGAGAAAGTTATATCTTCCTTTGTTCCGGCAGCCAAAAGTGTTTTCCTGGTCCAACAATCAAATTTAATCCCCTTCAGTTAAGGTGTGAGCATCTGCATCATTTCCTTGGTGGCGTAAGTTGAGCCCTGTATTACGCATTTTGACTTTGAGCGGATGATGAATGTTTTCTCCTGCCGGGCCATGTATATGTTTACAGATCTGTCACTGACAACCTGAAACTTCCTTCCTGATAAAATCTGGTGGACATACAATGATCCCATCAGTGCCTCCAGTTTCTTTCAGCACATTTACCCACGTTTTGTCTTCTTTTAGGGGCTGTGTCATTTAGAAATAAAATAAAATAAGACAACTCAGCCTCAAATCATTCTAATTCCAATAACTGTTGCATGTGAAGATGATAAATTCAAGCAGAGCTTTAGATTTCTATTAAAGTTTTAGAATAGAAACTTCACTTTAAACCTCCAAATGTAACATTTTCTAGTAAACCATAAATAGTTTAGTCTCTATCCTGTAGCTTTGTGCAGATTTTAGCTGTTTATTAATGTCCAGTGTAAATTATAAACTCTATATTTTTCTCATCCCTGAATATGGGCACACACAGGAGGAGTTATAGTTATTGACAAACATATAAATGCTTTTATAACCACATTAAAGTGTCTTATGAAGCATTTGTAATAGTCTTTCTTTATGGGGATTTGTTGGGATGAGTAGTTTAGAGTACATCTCTAACATAGAGTACATCTGTACCTTGCACTAAAAATATGGCCTTTCCATCTATTTCTAAATATAAAAATATCTTTAGTTTGTGATAAAACAGCAGTGACTTTCTATGCTGGATAAACAATATACCCACCAACACATGCAGGTAAGGGACGTCAACAATGATGCTAAAGCTGATCTGGTATTTCAAGTTGGGAGCGATCGCTCTTAGGCCTATAATACATTTCCTAATGCAAAGCAAGAACACATCTGAATGTTTTTTTAGTTTTTTTCTTTAGTTTTTAACTGTTCACACAAGCAGGAATCATCATCCTTACCGCTGTCCTTTCTGTCCTCATCATCCCTGTGAAAAGTGCCACCACGCCCATACAGCTCATCTCCTCTGCCATGAATCCAACTCCATTCTAACTTTTCACTATGTGGGTCACATCCTGCTCAAACACACGCATCAGTATCATGTCTGTGTCTGTTCTCTGTTCTCTGCAATATGGAGAAAAGCAACAAATCACAGCAGCCTGGAAACTAGAAGAGCAATACGTGAAATGGTCTTTGTTGTACAGAAACCTCGACACGGTTAGAAACAAATCATCAGCAGCGGGAGTTTATACAGCACACAAATGCTGATCATTAACGGAATCTAGCTGCTGCGTCCACGTAATTTTTGCGATGATTGCGGAGCGTGAGAGTGAAGAAGCTGTCGTCTACCTGGATGCTGCAGGAGATCTCGGAGTCGTCCAGTAACCTGATCGTGCAGAGAATCTCCTGATCCAAGGAGCGAATGCTGGGGCTGCGGAACCGGAGCATTTTCATCCTTTCTGTCGGTTCTGTTTCAGCTCCTCATGTCAGCGGATCCACGGACCAGACGCAGACGTACACACGAGGATGACTCACGCCTACACAGGCGTACATATGTGCCTTTCAGTCGGGTCCTTGTCACCCACCCACCCCCCGTGACGCCCTTGGAAACGAATGGGTGGATGGAGAGATGGATGGACGTGTAAGAGAATGGATGGACGCAGCAGAGCTGGAGAGAGACGAGCTTGCATCCGTCTCTGTGCCGACTGCTCACTGATCTACAGGAGGAAGGATGCTCCCCCCTCCCCTCTGTTTTACCCCCACCTTCCCAAAACCCAGCAGGAACTATGGAATTATAATCTCACGTGTGTGGTGTCAAATTGTCCACTGGTATATAGACATGCGTTGACCGCTGAACTTTATTATTATTACTATTATTACTCTATGCTACTTAATGAGACTTTAATTTGCAACAGCTACGGGTGGATGACTTTTCTGTTTATTTGCACTGCAATGCATTTAACTCACACACATGAATATTGGCTTTAACATAATAAAATGTTCATTAACACCCTTGTTATTTAAAACGGGTGCAGGTCGAAACTCACAAACTGTGTGATGAAAGCATTTTCATGTCATTAACGAGCCATTTCTCTGCAGCGCCGCCTCAGCCTGTTCCAGACGGATCGCTGCTCCTTTAAACGTGCGTCGTGCGTCACGACGCAACTCGGCAAAACGCCCTGCGGCCATTGTTCCAGCCGTAGAGGAAGGAAATTGCACGTCGAGGATTTAAAAGCCTCTTTTAAGCGTCACCGCCAGTGAAACGTGAGTCTTGTTTGTTTCGTCATTCTCCCCGTAAGCAGCGTAAAGGATGGAGTCGTGGGTTCGTCTGCAGCTGGGCAGCGCTCGCCGATCAGTGAGTGGATGGAAACAACGCAGCTACGGAAGCCCCTGAGCTCAGTGACACATTAAAAGTACTTGGAAGACCTCACCTTATTATTACATTCACTAAATTGTTAGTAAATATTTTTGAAGTAAGTAAGGATAGTGCATTTCAAAGTACGCAGAAATGTGTGTCTTCAGTGTCAATAAACTTGTAACTTAAGTTTCTTCTGTGGCTCGTTACATCACAAGAACACTGACACAATAATATAATGATATTATTCCATGCGTATAATTTGTTGTTGGTTATTCTTGCAGTTATACAGATTTTCTTTTTCCATTTCAGGATTTGAAGTGTCTGAAAATCCGCCACCACGATGATCTGCATCATAATAGGAGTCTCAGGCTGTGGAAAGTCTGTATGCGGTCAACAAACCTCTATTTATTAGTTTTTAACAAATGTCAGACAATAGAGACAAACGATTATCAGAGTTTTCTTAAATTCCTAAACGGCAGCATCAGATTACTAGTTTTGTTCATTCAAATCGTGTGAGCAGCAGAGGAGTCACATCAACGCGGTTTGTTTTCTCTTGTCTCTTCTCTCATATAGAAGCACGTTAGGGGCGTTTCTTACAGAAAAGGTAAGTGGACCTTCCCCCTTCGTTTGTCCACACAGTAGGGCAGCCGTCATACTCACCTGTCTGTGTGTCCGTTCTTCAGCTGGGTTGGCCTCTGCATGATGGGGATAGCTACCACCCACAGGAAAACATTGAGAAAATGTCTCGGGGTGAAGCGCTCACAGATCAGGTGAGGGCTGTTTTATTTCTTCTTTGTCGTGAGTAAATCATTCTCACAGAAAACTTCACTAGAGCAGGCAGTGAAAGCATCAGGCAGAGAAACGGAGGCTTTCCCAACAGCCCACACGCTTCACTTTCAGTCCAGTCATTTATTTTTGTTGTTTGTTCAATATTTATCGTTTCCCAGTTTGTGTCGACTTTCAAAATATAGGGAGATTTCCAAACAATTGCCTGGCTGTCTGCCAAAGCTTAGTATACGAGCTTAGAGGCAGAACATTTGGCAGCGGTTAGCTGGCAGCGGTGTTTGGTAGCTGATGATAACCTCCCACTCTGAAATCTGCTTTGAACACCGGGGAGGGTTACCCGAGGACCTGCTCTCTCCTGTGCTGTAGCATATTTAAAAATAAAAACCTGAAGCAGAAATGTAAATTCAGGATTACTGTCATCTGAGTATGGGAGCTGGCAGATGGAGGCTGGCATAACCAGACAGGACCTGCGTGTCCTCAGAAACCTGGATGTGAGGGAATGCGATTCCTCTTATTCTACTGCGCTGCAGTATAAAAGGGGACACCAGGTCTGTTGCAGCCAAACTGTGTGTAATCAAAATCAGTTTGTGCTGCCTGATCTCCGCTTGATTCCCCGACTGCTTTTGGACACTTTGAGCTGGAGCCAAACTGAAAAGACGGGGAATACGCACATTTTGAAGCACATGCTACTACAGTGAAATTAGTTCTTTAAACCACCACAAATCTTAAAGAGTACAGTTGAAAAACTACAATATTCAGGATAACATACCAGCCAAGATGATCTAAATTAAACCCCTTGGTTATTGTTATTTGTCTCTCTAGGACAGATTGCCGTGGCTTCTCAAACTACACGGAGTCATTCAGAGGTAACGCTATAACATTCTCACTTGGGCACAGAGTCAGTGATACAGTGACTATTACGCACAGACTTGAAAAACAACATATTTTTAATAGGGGAAAAAAGAAAAGCTGGCAGTTTTAGAAAGTACGAGAGAGCAGAAGTGCAGAGAGACGAGGTGAGGATACGCAGGCATGAAATTGTTGAGAAAGATCAAAAATATCCGAGTTGGGTTTGCAAATTGAGATGAAAACCAGAGAGCGAGTGTTGGGAGTTTGGGGGAGAGGGAAGGCAGATTAGGTGACAGAGTGGAGGAGAGGTGGGAGTGAAGTGAAGAGCGTCTCGTCTCTCTTAAATCATCAAAGACTTCCAAACTCAGTCACGCTTACTCTTCCCTGTATGCGCGTCCTTGTGTTTCTACTTTCCCTTCGCCTCCTCCTTTAGTCAGCATCAGTGTTAGTTGGTTTCCCTGCTGTATTTTTTATTATTACCCTTGCTGTGTCCATCTCAGAGCCAGGGCTTCAGGCTCGGATGCTCTCGTGGTGTGCTCCGCCCTGAAGCGCCTGTACAGACAGATCCTGCTCCACGGCCCTAAAGCCCTCAAGGCCTCATCCAGCCCAGACCCAGAGATCCTGCCTGCCCCTCCTGATGTCTTATGTCTTTTCCTACATGGTAACTACGACCTCATTCACCAGAGGATGGTGGCGCGCAGGGGGCACTACATGAAGGCAGACCTGCTGCGATCCCAGTTTGATGTTTTAGAGCCTCCGTTGGACGACGAGAACGTGTTGGCGCTAGACGTGAGGAGGAGCATCGCTGATATGGCCGCGGAGGTTGAGAAGCACATTTTCAGCCTTGCGTTGTCGCCAGCGCAGACGTAGCGGCAGCAGCAGGCTGAAATCAAGGCTGGCGAGAATCGCACATTAAAACACCACCGTGCCTAATGGAGCACTTCTGAACTTTGACCGTTGTTGAGATCAGTCCGTATCTGGGCCGTGCCTTAGTGAGAGCGGAAGGTGAATCACTGTAGTGGGGTTTTTGGCTTGGTCTGATCAGTAGCTCTGACAATGAAGCCTGTGGTGTTTGTGATCCTGGGTTTTATTTGTGTCATTACAATAAATGCTCCTGTTTGGCTATTAAAAAATGATTTAGATCCGGAAATACATTAATCTTTAAAATGCAACAGAGATCAATACTACAAATTACAAAGGGAGAAATGGGTATGAACGAAGAAGGTGATCATGGTACGAATAATATGATGGTTCTCTCGTTGTCATGAAAGACAAAAGCTGGAATATCTCATATTCAGAAACTAGCACAAGTTTTTCTCAGTATGACAGATTTAGATTTCACTGCTGTGAGACTGATGTCCTCACTATGTGTCTTAAACATATAAAAGATCACAGCAGCTCAGAACTTCATCGTCATTCTTTTCCTCATATGTAATCAACGTCAGAGGACACACACCCACAGATTGTAGAAGTTGACACACCTCTGTCAAACATGATCTCTCACACACACACACACGCGCCTCCAGTGAGCTCTTTGGGGCTGTTTATGTGATGTGACTCAAAGCTCAAGCAGAATATTTTAGGCGCTTCTAATCCAGAAGAAGCCCCCTTGGCTACTCGCATATCTCACACACCCAGAGAAACCGACTCACACACACACACACACGCATCTGGATGTTAAACCCCCTCAGTGTGACAGCAGCAGACTAACATGCAACATAGTCACACGTTTGTGACGTTGGCGTATGCGTCTGTCGTACGTTTCAGTTAATCCACAGGTCTTTGAGAGTGAAGCCCCAAACGCTGGAAGAGAGAACAGCACAAATCATTTATTACAATCAGAGCTGAAAGTCATCTTTAAACATGAATGTGAATATGTGGTGTTAGTTTAAACAACTCGCTTTGATACTCAAAACTACCACATAAAGATTTCTATGATATTTTATACCAAGGGTAAACTGTGACTGACCCCTAGTGTTTGAAGTAAAGATGTGCAAGATATTAGCATAGTGTGATTTTAACTTTTAATGTGTTTTGAGTAATTTTTAAAGAACGTGATAGTATATAATTCACGTGTTTTAAATAACACTTCTACTATTCTTTTATTGGTTGTATTCTAATTTCTTAATTTTAACAAATAAAGAAGACATCAGATTTTGTGTATGTTTGTTTATTGTAACGGTAACAGAAACAACTTCAGGGTTTGAACTGTTACATGAACAAAACATCTCACATAGCGCATAGCAATAAATTTAACTCTGTGAAATGAAAAAGCCTTTAGGATTTTCTGGTATTTTGCACTAAGGGGAGTCCAAACAGCAGATTGTGCTCCTGGCCAAGATGTTGAAGGTTTTGTTCTGACTCTGTCCAAGTGGCAAGATGATAAAGGTCTGAGCTTCACGGTTTGACTGCACAGAGATTAATAATACATGAGCTGGCTCTGAATATTTATGCTATTGCTAAGTCTACAGCGTGTGATTTAAGGATTTAAGTGCTTGTACGGACCTGTACCAATGCATGTCACTGAGTGAAAAGCGCTTGTTTCTACATTGATGTAACCATAAATAAATGTGTACATTCCTAGTTCTCACTTCATAGAACAAGTCATTTTTACATACTGTTTTCACCACAACCACTTATTTAGCAGCCAGCTCTAAGTATTGGTAAATATTGTACATTTGCACATCCTCTTTGCACGTTTCATCCTTTTGCACCACCTACTGTATCTTTTGTAATCCTTTGTAGCTGTTTTTCCCCAGTGTAGGATCAATAAAGGATTATCCTATCTCATCTTAAGTATCCTCCGACCTTCACTAAAGGTGCATCATGGTGGTTAAATTGCATGGGAAGTTAAGTAGTAAATATGTCTTTAACGTTAGTTTTCACAAAGCACCTATTGATTGATCATGTAATGTTGGAGCGTAGACGCCTATGTCAGTACATGTGTGAGTTAGAGACTGAGCAGACGTTGTATAGCAGTAGTGAGGTCTCCTCCTGAGCTGATGAGGGCCCGAAGGTTTGCCTCTCTGTCTCCAAAACCCATAGAGCTCATCTGCTCCAGCTCCTCACGCAACCCAGCCTCCTCGCTGTGGAGCTGAGAGGACATAAAGTTATTAAAAGCTTTATAAATTAATTACAGTAGCAACACAGTAGATCAATGTTCTACAGGTCGGTTGTTTGACGTGTGTGGAGCTGACAACTACATTATACATTAATACTTAAGTACCCCATTATTGGTGGTAGCCAGTGCCTTTAGCATCTGATGTATAAACGTCTGTTGCTGCTCTGTCACCGTAGCAACACGAGGATCATTTCCTGATTGGCTGTTTGGGACAGAGTCGGATGCAAGCTGAGGGGTAGTGGTGACACTGGTCCCCATGTTTGTGTGTTCAGTCCTGCAACAATGAAACACTTTATTTAAACGCTCTAAACGTCAGGTTATTAAATAGGTTGTACATTTACACACATGGGTATGAAGGCAGGGGCCTCTGCAGCCAGTGTCTGTAGGCCCTGTTGGATCTGTAGCACTGCCTCCATTGCTTTGGGATTCAACAAAGCTGACAAGAGCTCTGGATTCTGCATCTACATGTAGTTCACAAATAATAATGAATGTAGTAAAGATAAGATTAGAACAGACTGATGGAGTGAAGTCAGCGTCTCTAAAAACAAATCGGTCATCGTGTTTTCAAGTACAACAAAATTCTACTTGCAAGGAAAAAGTGCTATGTCAAAATCAGAAGACAGACATCTCCAACAACAGACATTTTCCTAATATCCGTGTTTCAACTTCAAGAAAGCAGAGGCACAGAATGAAGAGACCTGTTGCAGGAACAGGGGGAGGTGCTGCCTCATCTGCTGCTGCAGCTGAGGATTCCCTGAAAACAATGGGTGGCTCAGCAGCATCTGAGAGTCAGAACATAAGAGCAATAGGAGTTAGTGCAGAGGATTTGGGTGCAGAGATTAGGTGGATACGTAAACTGTCGCCTGGTTCCACTTCCTCACATAGTAGCAAACATGATTTTAGAGAAATCTACACTAATAATAATAGTTGCCAAGTAATTATAAAAAATCTCTGCATGGCTAAACACCTATCAACTGCACACGTCACCTGTGCGGCCAGGTCAGGATTCTGGCTGAGGCAGTTCAGAAGGCTGCTGACGTAGGGCCCAGACAGCAGAGTCTCCATCAGACCCGGACTGGCCACGACCTCCTCCAGCAAGGACTGCATGCCTGACACAAGAACGACAAGGGCACAGATGCTACACAAGAAAAAACTATTAGACGTCAGAACGCGGTGATTAATAATAACGTGCAATAAATTTGTTGATTGTGAGTGTGTGCCTGCAGTAACAGTGCGCTGAGGACTGGCTTCAGCTCTGGGGACAGTCAGTTCACCAGGAGGATCTGTGCGGTGACAGGCTCCCTCAGGTTTCCCAGATGCTGTAGTTCCCGGTGGGGGGGCTCCGTACAGCTAGGAGAGCAGAATTAAGCTCACATGAGTGGGTTGCCCTTAGGAAAAGCCCTTTAAAACCACACATCTGTTAGTCTGTGAGTATGTTCCTGGACCTTTTCCTCAGTTTTCTCAAGGCCATCACAATCATGAATGGGGGGTTTGGGGTTGTCGTCCTCTGGCTGTGAATTGTCTACTGCTCTGTTTTTACCATGAAGCACTTCCTCTATCATGTCAGGGTTCCTGGTGAGCTCCAGCACCTGGAAACAGATAGAAGAGCAGGACTAAAGTAAATATCTGTGCAAGATAAACCACAGAGGAAGCAATTTTGCTCAAGTAGCAGTGAATTCAATTAAGGGCTTTCCTGGAAAACGTTTAAAACAGTGGGGTGGTATAGTGATGGTTTCTCAAAGACACCCACCTGTGTGATGACCTCGCTGTTGTTTAGCATATCTCCCACCTCTGGGTTTGTCTCTAGAAGCTGCTGAATCTGGGGATTTGACAGAATTAACTGTCTGGTGAGTTGAGGGCTGGAGGAGAGAGTGCTTTGCACTAAGGGGCTGCCAAGCACACTGCACATCATCTCTGGGTCCGCCAGCAGCTGCCTCTCCATCTGGCGCTGGAGCACAGGGAAGAGGCCGGACCCGCTGTATGTCAGAGACTCCAGACCTAATAACACATCAAAACAACAGGACATGCTGGAGAGCTGTGTAGGAGGAAGCCGCTCACTGCATCAGTACACACAGGCTGAGAGGACAGAAAACATGAAGAAGAATGAAACGTCGATAGCTCCTCACTCAGACAAAGGGGGGAGGTGGGAGATGCTGCAACGCCGTCATGGCCGAAAACAGCTGTGAGAGCTGACTGAGCCGTCTCTGAAGCAGAATCGCTGACGGGCGGAGCAGACGAAGGCCTGGGAAAGATGGAGGGGAACTTAAACGAGACTTGTAGTGTAGGGAACAACGGTGGATGGAAACTGGAGAATACATGGAGCTGATGTTTTCATCTGAATTACTTCTGCTTATTTCACTGAGAGTGTGTGCACATGTCTCAACACTTTTCAAGGCTATTTAAAGCTAATGTCACGGCAAAATAAACAGTCGTTTGATTCAACACATACAAAGGAAAGGAGTAGAACCAGATGGAAATATTCAAGACGGATATGAAAGCTAGCAGCAGTGGCAGACGTCACCTGGCAGCGTGGTCATAAATTACACTTCTGGGGCACAGGGTGATGACCTCAGTGTAAAAACACGTCGTCTCTGTGACTGAGCATATCACACATGGCAGTAAGGCTCAATGCGTCTGACCATGAGATGGTTGCGGTACCTTCGGGTCACGTAGAGGCCGACTGATCTGTCCTGTCCCTTAAGGTGACTCAGAACCTCGGACTCTCGGAGAACCCGTCCCGAGTGGATCAGCACCAGCTGCTCTGCTGAGGCTCCCAA
The DNA here is from genome assembly GCA_030770545.1 of Macropodus opercularis. Classification (NCBI taxonomy): domain Eukaryota; kingdom Metazoa; phylum Chordata; class Actinopteri; order Anabantiformes; family Osphronemidae; genus Macropodus; species Macropodus opercularis. Next base: position 4,853,968 of record CM061097.1, on the reverse strand, counting down.
ACGCTCTGACAGACCCCGTTTCAACTACACACATACACGAAAGAAGCACACAAAACCAATCTGCCACGGAAATTAGGACATAATTGACCTACCGATCCTAATTTAGGCTTTTACTGAAATCAGTAACCGTCACATCCAGCGCTAAGCATTTTACGCACGAAGCTGAGATTTAGAGGAGTTAAGACGCAGCGGGTGGCGTTGGTCTCCCGACCTGCCTCACGGTGCAGTCTCCTCCGACGTCAAAGTGCTGTTTGCCCGTTGGACTCTTCACAGCAACATGGATCGAGTCAGACCCACCACAGCGCCCCGGTGGTCCAGGTCCATCTTTCACGGCGCCTGACATCTCGGTGCCGAGGATGAGCGGAGCTGGAGAGGAGCGCTGCGTCCCGGGGCGGAGCTGTGCGTCTCTCCCGATGACTCGGCAGAAAGTTGTGTGAATGTGTGTCAGCTCAGACAAGACTGCGCAGCGATGTGGACCTTCAAGCCCTGTACAGTTTTTAACGCGTAACGACCCAGCGCTCAGTTCTGTTCTATTGGGTTTTAGCCCATGTGTGTAGTCCACTTCAAGACAGAGCGCTGTAATATTAACCAGCAGTTATGAATCCATTTATGTGGGGTCACATTTGAAAGCATCCACCCAAATCAAGTCTCACCTTCACTCTCAAGTCTCGAACTGTGGGAGTGGAGGCAACAAGTAAACTGATCAACCAGGGGTTTCCTGGTACAAGACCATAAGGTCTGAAGGTCAAGTTGTTTTACTTTCATCCTAAAACAAATTTTTACCACCATATTAGACTGTGACCAGTCTACTTCAATTCGGACCCCTTACAAAGAGTTGCCTCACATTCCAAACAAAATGGAAGACTGCATTCACTGAAAAGACCGTTTATTTACTTAACAGTGAGACAAAGAGGAAACGAACCACAGAAAGATCAGGCACGCATCTTTTGACAGTATTAGAGATGCAGTGGTGCTGCAGAGGGCAAGCCAGCAGGTTTTAAAACACTTCTGTAATACATGTTTTGTTGCATAACATCCTGGTGTGTGTGTGTTTAATTAGGAGGACATGCATTTTTATGCTAAAACATAGACTGAGCTTAAAAAAAAAAAAAGGAGAAACCTGATAACTAGTGTTTTTCTTCAACTCTCAATAATATTTTCTGTTTTACAACCTTCATAGATCCATCTCTGTGCCTTTCTTCCCTTTCTTGTTTGCCTGTAAAACAAAAAAGCCCAGAAAAGCTATGATTATAAAAAAAAAGAAGAAAAAGATGAAAGATCTTCAGAACAAAGCAAATAAATCTTCGAATGTTCAGAACTGAAACTAAACCCATGTGTGACTGTGGGGGCTGTGGTGTCTATGCTCCACAGAGACAGGAAGAAAATAAATAAATAATTGTAATTAAATCCTGAGGGGCTAAATGTTTGGACCCTTACCTGATGTTTCGGTTGTTCTGCCTGCAGACCTTTGACTTTAGATCTTTCTTGTTCAAGGGCAGCGTGTAGTAACGTTACCTTAGCAAACAATTGAAAATAAATACAATATTTCAGTCAGTCAAGCCTCTCACACTCACATAATCTTGCCTTAACATACCTGCGAAGACAGTTCTTCCTTGATATGTAATAGCTCTTCTACTTGTAGAAGGATTTCTGCTTTGTCTTTCACTAAAGAAGACAAAACACAGGTCACGTTACCTCCTCGTCAGAAGTGAAAACAGACGGTGAGAGGAAAAAAGAACAAAAGCTGCTTGTAACTGGCAGTGATCGACTCACTCTCTCCTTGCTGGAGCATCTTTAGCAGCTGGGAATTTCTCGTTTTTACCTCTTTGTATTTTACCTGGAATGGAGACAGAAAAACCTGTCGCTGCTATGGTTTATGGAAGCAATGGAAGTGTGATAACAAGCAGCATGTTTTCAGAAATTGTAGGTCTTTTGTGGGATGTGACCAGACCGGCTGACTGTTCCCAACATGACATGTCATGTAACTGAGATGCTCTACTTGTAATCAATCCAGACCAAAATATATTTTTAGGCTTCAAAGCTATTTTTCGCTGTGTTTAAATACGTAACCACGGTGATCAATCCTTGGTCTCATGCTTTCAAAATGCAGATGCCTACACCATATTTTGGTCCCAAACGCCTCATGTAAAGAAAGACAAGCAGTTCACTCTGGATTTTCTGTGTAGACACAGCTTTATATTCTGCTGCTGCAGGGAACAGTGGCTCCCTGTAGTTGACGAAAGAGCAGCTGTTCTACAAAGTGAAAAAAACAAATAAACATTTACCGATGTAGCAGATTAAGTAAGTACTGACCTCCCACTGCGTGATAGTCTTCTTTAACTTATCAATTTGCTCATCTTTTTTCTCCAGCTCGTACTTCAGCTGCTCAGCTCGCGGGTCCTAAAAGAAAATATAGAAAAGGTGTAAAATTTAAAAGGGGTTTTTTTTTTTTTAAAAAAAGGCATCATATTTAAACCCATCACTACAGCTTCACAAGAAAAAGAAATACATCTCCTGCATGACACTGTATTTACTCACTGGAAAATGTGCGCACACACACATATATATATTTGTTATATTGTTCATCTGCATTTGCAACTGTCCACTTACAGGATCATCTGAGGAATTGTTGCCCTCCTGTCCCTGGCTGTTCGTAAACTGTTCACGTCTTTTCTCTCGTTGGACAATCCGAGTGACGTCATCTTCCAGCCTATTGAAAAAACGTTCTTCCTGCCCGATTCCTAGTGCTGGGTTAACCGCTCTGGTGTCCTGAATGTGGATTAATAGTGGTGTTACATCATAAATTGTATTCAACCCAGAACAAACTCTGGTAATTGCAGTTTTTACAGTGTAGTTATAGTGAATCTAGTCTTACTCACCTCTTTTTCTTGTTTCTTACTCAGATGTTCTACAAAGAAACATAAACAAATAAATGAATACATACCGGCACATACATATAGTGCTTACATACTTAAAGAGAATACTTACTTATTAAAGATAGTTAGTAATAAACAACTTTGTATTAATGCAAAGATAAAAAATTTAAGTTTTTGTCAGGCCCAAGTTAAGTACAGTTAAAATTACATCAGTACACAATGTATTTCTTAAAAAATTAACACGATTATCTCACCTACGCTGCCATCGGACTGAAAGTCCTGCAGTGAAACTGTCTTTTTGTCTTTTGTCTGCTGATTCTTCTTTTTGTCCTTCTTTCCTCCGCCTTCTTTTCCTGCTCGTGACTTTGGTGAGGATGTGTTTGTGTTCTGCAAAACGAAATCACATAACCTGACTTAAGTTCCTAATGTTCTTAAGTAGCTTTATTTAGCTTCCTTTCCAGCCAAGATATTACAATACTAGTATTCACCTTTTGAAAAGAAATGTACATAAGCATGTTACCTGTTTCTGTTGTTCATACTCCAGTTTACTTAGAATTAAGGCCTTTTCCAAGTCTGCCTCATATAGTTCAGAGGTTATCTAAGGAGAAAAGTGGAAAACTGATGACGAATTGTAATACAATATGCCAATTATAATGAAACAAAAAATGATGTACAAATTACATTAAACTCCAAAATCAAACCAAAACCCTGAATAGTTTTATGTATCTAGTCTTGAGTACAGCATTACAACATGTTGAGAGCCAACAACAGCCTTAAGCCTTAAACTATGAAATCAGGAAAAATTGTCTTTGGCATTCAAGTTATGTGGATTTTGAGAGAGCAATGGTGGTGAAAGCATTTACATCATAAATGTATAATACACATTAAAAGGTACAGTCAGTACAAGCTATCCTGTCCTGCTGATCCCTGACCAGCTCTACCAATCTAATGAGCTCCCACATTTGTTATGGTTGTGGCTGTATTGTCTTACCTGCTCATCCCGCTGCTTCCACTGCTGCCAACCCTCTGATGGTAGATTGCTGTCCCCTGGTACAGGGGTGACAAGCTCGCTGGCTATGTCTGATAGTGACATACAAGGAGGTGGGGCACAGGACCTCTGAGGAATCTTCTTGAAGGCCAGATTACGTAACTGGTAGAAAGAAAAAGTGTAAAAAGTATCTAAACACTGACTCAATAAAACATCATACATGTTAATAATAGCAATACCTCCAAGTTTTGTTTACATTAGTCTTCTTGTCTGAGATTGATCGTTACTGTGTCCACTTTCAATGACACATGGAAAGTTTAATGCCTTTAGGAACCATTGGTTTAGTTTTTGTCAGTAGGTTCCTTATTGACTTTGTGTAGAATAGCGGTTTTTGAAAAAGTTCAATGTTTATTATTCTCGCAGTGATTTTTATCCAGATAAAACATACATCAGTTGGAGACCTTTGCGTGTATAGATTTCTGTTGATCAGGTAATGAATGTAGCAGCTATCAGCATCATTGCATGAAACTTAAAGCACACACATCCAATACTATGTGAACAAAGCCTGGCTGTGTTTAGTCTGAACCAGCTCACCTACCTGCACTGAACAGCTGAGAACAAAAACAAAACAGTCAGCGTTATCTGTCCCTTGCTGGAGCACATGACACCATCCTCCACAGTTTCAGTTCACATGAAGCGAAACAACAGCTGAACACATTTACATGTATCATCACACCAAGGCTATTTATGCAGCCCTTTGACCCTGATACAACCGAATGGGGGGATATAATAACGTGCCTCGTTGGCCTCGCTCTGCTGTTGTTCCTTCCTTTTCTTCTTCTTGTCTTTCTTCTTGTCGTTGGCCTGCGCCGCCTTCCCCCCGGCTGCTCCTGCCTTGCCCTGTCGGGGCTTCCCGGAGGCGTCCCGTCCACCTTTGACTTTGGTCTTCCCCGATTCGGAGGTGTCGGAGTCCGAATCCGAGTCTATCTTGAGAAGGGCGAACCTGGAGGCGGTGGTGGGGACTGTGATCATTGCAGACGATGCCATTGCGAAAATGCAACTTACTGATGTGGAAACAAGACAAAAGGACAACAAACACAGCATGAAATGAGTTAGCTTCTACTAGCGAGCTCCTTCACACAAACGCCTCGTTGTCTCCTACCGTTACCCCAAGCGACAGATTCTGCAGTCAGTGCTTAAACCAGGAAGACAATCAACTCTGGTCTGAACTGAGCGGCACTGATTCTAGCAGTCGTGTGACAGACGCAGTTAGCATTAACACGAAGCTTAGTTAGCAGCAAGTGAGCCTAGCGGACTGTAGCGTCCCAGCGCTTAGCCGCTTTGTTAGCTTCTAGGTAAGTGCAAAAGCAGCCGAGTACAGTCCAAACCATCATAAAGTCGCGTTCCTTCACCCGTTTATTACTCAGCCTGGCCTGAGCTGAAGAGACAGCGCGAACAAGAAAAGTTGCTAAAAAGACTTTCACCTGTTCGTCAGTAGACTGTCGTTGGTTTCCTACCAGTGGTGGTGAAGGTACGGTAGCCCAACGGTGCCAAAAAGGCGAAATCTGACACGCTGCCAAAGGACACGACCCAGTTGTTGTATGTTACCACCACAGACATGGTGCAATGCTCTAACACAGGACATGCATAACTCAGTGAGGCCTGGATGTTTCACCTGTTGCTACTAGCTCTGGATTAACGAAATGAACGTGAGAGGATGAAATGAGCCCATGTCATTAAAAAAAACAGTGACACACATTACTAAGTTTTTACTTTTAATTAAAATACAAAATCACCCACAGGAACAAAATTACACAGCAATAAAAATACAGTAAAATTAACAGTTCACAGTGCACACATATAAAAAATATCAAAAAATCAATGCATAAAAACACTAAGCTTTATATTACTGTGACACACATATACAGTCATCTGCTCGCATTTGAAGTGCTCAACATTACTGAAATTTAAAGGTTTAAGATATTCTTCACAAATCCCAATATAATTACATCTATGAAAAACTATCTAAGTACATACAAAGCTCTGAAATAGACGAGGTTTGACTGAATGGATGCAGCTTGTGATAACTGTGAGTGTATATTATTTTTAAGGCATCATTTAAGAGGTACTCATTATTGCATTCCAACTATTATACCGGGTTCTTAGGGTTAGGATTACTGAATAATGTTGTGGAAGAGCTGGAACAACCATCGCAAAGTTTCATAAAAGCACCATGAATTGTCCGTTTTCCTTGGCTTGACTATTCTATGGTATGTCTCACAAAGGACAATGGTGAAAGAAAAAACAAACTGCTGTTTTTAAATTCTAGTATATTACTGCCTTTTTATTCAGGGAATTCAATTTCCTAAATTAAGCACTAACTAACAAGCATTGTATGCGAAGATTTTGATTTAAGGTCGCACAATTTATTTTACAATAAGAAACAGATGTACAAATGACACAACATCATCTGTCAGTGTTTCTGGGTACTTCTATGGAGTCCTCTAGCTCTGTCTCAGTGCTGGTGCTGACAGCAGACTGTCGCCCCCGTGTGGTAGAACAAGAGACCTGCAGGTCAGGTGGAGAAATCTGTCTCAGCTCTCGGCGACACAAACGGACTGGTGTCATCTCCAGACTTTGCCCATAGTGACCAGCCTCTCTCTCACTACTCTGGGACTTTATGTGTGAGTGTTTGTTCTCAGGTATTTTTGTCTTTTTGGGGACTTGGAGCTCAGAAGATGAGGAGGGACAGGGCGATTGGTGTGTGTCTTTCGTATTAGAGCGGTTGTTTTGATCTGTTTGTTCGGCGTGTATCTTTGTGTATGTTGGTGTAATATGTGTCCTTGTCTGCACCTCTTCAGTGTAGGTGTGGGAGTTGTTTGCACTTCCACGTAACTGCATATCGTGTGACTGTCTGGTGTCCTGTGTGTGTGAGAGGTGTAAATCAGGCTGCAGGCTGCCACTTAGAAGCTCTTTAAGTTTCTTTTTTAGCTGCCGGCTGGAGCTTTTGTAGAAAAACAGCTCTTTCTCCAAATGCTGCACTTTGTCTTGGATAGCCTGCTGTACCTCTCCTGTACCACCTTCTAAAGACACACACACGCACAAGAAAAAGAAAGGTAATCTGCAACAATCAGGAAGCAATGTCTGTACATGTATTAAGGAGAGTCATTCTGTTTAAATTAAAAATTATTTCCTCACCTTGAAGTTTCTGCAGCAGCAGCTGTATGTTGTTCTGGTGATCTCTGTGCTGCTGGGTGAGCCTGCGGTCGGCATCCATAGCCAGGCGCTGCATGCTGGCTTCCATCTCTTTCAACACCACCTCTAGCTCCGCAACATGAAGCCCCAGCTCGTCACAATGCAGACGCAAACGACGCTCTGCCTCACGAAGACAAACAACCTGGAGAGGGTGACAAAGGCAGGACATGTTACTACACAGGAAGGAAGAAGTTCAGAACAATGCCACAATGATCCAAGCACATCTGTAAAGAAAAGCAAGGGGAGTAATTCGATGTACGTGGAAGGAAGAAGGGAAAAAACTAATGTACAGCTGAAAAACGAAGGGAATGAGGACACATAATGGAGACACCATTAAAGCACTGAGAAAGCAAAGCGAGATCATGTGTGGGCATTTTATCTCACCTTGTTGAAATATTTGACGAGCAGCTGTGAAGTCTCGGGAGGTGAGAGCTTCTTTAGCTTACTGATGATATCACAGAGCTGAGCGGGTTCAGTGCTTTGACGTGATGAGGAGTCTGTGATTAACAACTTGTTCTGTTTTTCCTGAATGCAGTGGTTTTTAAACTCCAGAGCTGCATCCAGAGCTTCAATAGCTTCATCCAGCTGTAGAAGGGAATGTTCCTCCTGCAGAAAAATCACACACACCAGCAATTAATAAAATGTAACAGAAAACTAAGAGAACTCGTAACAGGTAAGAATTTGATAGGAAACCAAGACAATAAACATGTTTTTTGACCTCCACATTCAGAACTTGATTTTCTTTCAGCAGTGCATCCAGAGAGTCTCTCTTCTTTCTAAGCAGGTCTCTTTCCTTCTCCAGTTCTTCTATGGTGATGGTCCACCTCGAAGTGTTACTGCTCCACAGCTGCTCCTCTACAGACGCCAACCGCATTGAGACACGCAGCAGATCCTGACTCAGAGCCTGAAAACCATTAACACAAAAAACACTCTTTATTTGTAATACACAGCTAACACCAAACCACACAGAGCGAGTCAGTGCACTAACCTGACTAGAGCGTAGCTTTTTGATCTCCAGCTTGTTTTTCAGCTGTAGACAGGCTTCTCTACGTACGAGCACCTCCTCTCTCCTCCTCAGCTCCTCCTCTAGCTCCTGCAGCTCTACTCTCTTCTGAAGCACCCGTTCCTCCTCCGTCTCCAGCCAGCTACTGTCACACAGCTACCGCAGGAGGAGACGGGGTGAAGTAGAGATGAAGTAGGAAGATGACAGATTGTAAAAAGATAATCATGCACATAATAATACAAAGTAAAACCAAACTTTTTAAGAACGGATATTACTGGATTTAGTAGTTTACCTTTTTCGTTGATTCTTCCTGGTGACATCTTTTATACACAGCAACGTCTCCTGCCCTTTGCTCCTATATGTGTGCACAAGGATGTCTGTTACACAGTATTTCTGTGATGAGTAGAGGATTTGTGTAATCAATGTAAATTTCACTAAGGTTTAATTTGGACCTTGATCATGGTTAGTAATGGTTAAGTTAACCAGATTTGTATTTATTTGTCAGTTCAACCAAAGGTAGATATCATAATGAAACAAAATGTGTGTTTTGAAAAAAGTCATTCTCAACTTTTCTTAAAAGGTTTGAAAGGCTTGAATCAAGAAAGCCAACATAGACAAGTTGCATTAGTTGAATATGGTCGTCTCATGTAATTTTCCAGTCCAAAATGTTTGTTATCGGTTCATTTTCAAAGTGACACAACTCACCGCATTCTGACCGAGTTCTGTGTTGTGGCTGGTCTCCGTCTGCTGCGTGAGGCTGCTCTGAAGCTGTGCTCTCTGCCGCCTCATGTGCTGCAGGCTGCCGTACGCTTCTGCTCGGACCTGCTGGCTCTGTACTGAAAGCCTTTCCAACACGTCCACTTCTCTGCGCTCATAGCTGGCGTGTCTTTCCACTGCTTGGATCTCCTTCTCTGTCACATGAACACGCATTTAGATGGAAATACTGCTCAAAAATGCATCTGCATATATAATAAAAAAGCCTTTGAATGCTTTGAGTAGTAATGAACTCATCATGCTCTCCATACTCCTTATATATAAGCCATTCCAACATTGTTCTGGACCACAGATTTACACATGTACATATGTAATCAAAGAAACAGACCGGTTTGGTCAAGCTGCTTGATAAGCGCCTCTTTAATGTGCATGCTGGCTGACAGATCTTGGATCCTTTTTTGAGTAACACTGGCTCTTAGTTTTGCCTTCCTCATATGGGTTTCCTTGGTTCCTAAGAAGATACAGCAGCTGACAACATGCAAACAAAACAACGTTCCCAAAAATGTGATGTAATGCAAAAAAGGCAATTCACGGAGGTGTACCCATTACTAAGGGATTTCCACTAGACGTTCGGCCCAGTGGAATGTCTTTCTCTTCTACAGCCCTTTTTTTCTGGCGGCCAGTCCAGGTTCGATTTAGAGAACGTCTGTTGTCACATTAAGGCACTTGATTAGGTTGATAATTGTATTTTTGTATAAACATATTTCCTAATTGAAAGATTACTCATATGTGCGAAACTGTAGCTAACCGTTTTTTTTCTGTCTCACCTAAATCCTGTTGTGCTTGCGTATTCGTCATCCTTCTTCATTTCATCCCCACCGTTGGTCTCTGCCTGTTGTTTTATGAATGGGCAGTACACCTCATCCTTCTCCTCAATCTCAGCCAGCAGGAGATGACTACGCATTTTAAAAGCTGCCATCACCCTCTCTAGTGAATAGGTGGGGGGGCTGGAGTAAATCTACAAACACACAAATACGAGTGAAACGCGACAGGTAAAAGACGATCACACACAGAAAAAAGTGCAGCTTCCAACCTTCCTGGGAGGCCTGGGTCCACAGCTGTGCCTGATCAGAGGGACACTGTGAGGCCTCTTGCCTGAGCTCCCAGAAGCCCTTGCTTCTATGCTTGCCCCTGAGCTTGCACGTTGTAAGGTCATGAGCTCACTGCGAAGCCGATCAATCAGAATCTGCTGGTCAACCAGCTGTTCAGCCTGAAAAAAGAAAATGCACATGATTGTGAACAAGACAACAAGCCTAAAACCAGCAGAGCAGTCATCACAGTTTGAAGTTTTATTTCCTGGTTGTTAGTTAACCTTTTTCTACAGAGCTACATTCAAACCTGTTCTCACCTGTATTTGAGTTCGCTTCTTTTCTTCCTCTAAGGCCTGTAGGTGTGTTTTGTTCTCTTGAAGAAGCATCTCTACTTGTTTTTGTACCTGTGTCAGTTCTGCATTCTTCTGCTGCAGCAGCTGTTCCTCTATGGTGAGGGCTTCCTAAAGGCAACAGAGCAAGAAAGAGACTGTATCCAGTTTTGTTTTTCCTTTGCTGAAGCAGTTTCGTAAATTTTACCTGGCATTTGTTGAGTTCTCCTTTGAGATTTAATATGATAACATGGTCATGTTGGTCTCTGTCCCTCTCTGAACAGTCTTTGCCATTGATTTGATGTGTCAATCTCTCCTGCCAATCCTGCAGTCGGTTCCTGAAAGACTGGTTTAGAGAAGACTCAGATATATCTGCAAGCAGAGCTGCTGCTTCCTGAGCCAGGAGGTGGTACTGTGATATGTCCTCTTGCGCCATCTTCTTACTTGACTCAGTTACTTTTATGTTACTGGACTGTTGGAAGCTGTCCCCTTCTCCAGCTTTTTCTCTTTCCATCTCCATCTCTTTCTCCTTCTCTTTCAGCAGCACTCTAAGTGTGTGGACTTCATACTGCAGCTCCCCTAGCCGAGCTTTGCCAGGGTCCCAAGTTGTAGGGCATAATTTAACCTCTGTGTGAGAAGACGCTGCTCTGGGATGGTTGTGAATGCAACGAGCCTTGGATGCGAACAGCAGAACATTCAGCGTTTCGGCCACACTGTGGTCAGAGGGGCTTACACAAGCCACCATCAGCGTATGGGCTGTTCCCCCCAGTGAATCACGGAGCAGACGTGTGATTTTGGCATCACGATACGGTATATGCGCGCTAGTACAGCTGTTGCCACGGCGATTTCGAGCAGGATCAGAGAGGGCACGGATAACATTTCCCAGTGCAAGCAGGCCTGTGTTGATGTGAACACACTCTTTGAGTCGTGTACCTGGGTTGCCAGTTTTTCCAGCGCGCTCTGATCCGGCCAGGTCAACCAGACACAGTTTGGAAGAGTGGAAAGACTTTAAAGAAGAGTCGTCATGGCAACATTGCGTGAGCTGAAGGGTAAGGATGGCGTGAGAGCGACTGGAGTGCTCGTTCATCCCTGTGGTGCCGGTGTGGCGGAGGGCGTTGCCCGTTTGCAGAACACAGAGTAGCTCCTCTGCTGAGGTGACGACCATCTCTCTGGCTCCCACCACCACTGAAGACGCAGACGAAACACAATCAGACAACGGTGGGAAGATTACTTCACGCAGTCCACAATCTGAATGAAGAACCTTCATCACAGCCTAATAAATGGATTTTAAATAGATCCATTTTACAGGTTACACTGGGAAGGTGGCTGATTTCCTGCTTTACTGGTTGTTTCCCATACGTCTGACTACGCGTTACTCGGATGCTAATGCCTATGTGGCCTCCTGAGCTTGGACTGTTTCTCACCTGTGTTTCCCCGCTCATCCTCTCTGATGTGAAGCTCTTTGTGGACAGTGTGCAGCTCCAGCAGATCCCTCAGCTCCTCCTTGTACAGCTCCATATATGAGACCCGCACTTCGGCCTCCACGGCCTCACTGTTCATTCTCTTCCCCTCCAACAATGAGAACACGTCCTGGGACACACGCTCAATAATTCCTCCATCTTCTGACAGAGGGCGAAGACGCAAAGACCAGAGAGTGAAACAGCACAAGAGAAACACTTTGGGTCGGGGATGAAACTCTGCTCTGCTCAACTTACCCAGGTTCCCTCCTCCGAGAGTGAACGTCTTCCCTGACCCAGTTTGTCCATAGCAGAAGACGGTGGCGTTGTAGCCGTCGATCACAGACTCCACCAGGGGCCGGACGCAGGACGCGTACACGTCGTCCTGACTGGCTGTCGGTCCAAACGCGTGGTCGAAGGAGAAGACTCGGTCCGAGCCGAGCACCACCTCTGCGGAGCCAGGCACCACCCGCACACACACCTGGTGGTTGTGGAGGACTTCTCTGGGAAGCAGGGGACGGATCCGAACCGCCACCCGGACACACACCTCGCTCATGGCGGTAGTTGGTGGCAGACAGAGTTCTTTTGGTCTGGACCACATATCAGAACCGGACCAGCCGTCCTTTAATGAAACCGATCCTTCCGGCGATGACCTTGTGTGTTTAATACCATCGTCGTCATATGTCGTGTTGTTGTTATTGTTGTTATTGTTGTTGCTCTTAACTTGGTGCCGTTCCTCGTTTGTTGTCGCTTCTCAGTTGCCCGGGAAACCAACGCTAGGGTCAACGACAGCACGAGACGCGAACAAGACTCTTCATGGCGTCCGCTCCGAGTGGTCCGTAAACACAACCGCGCCACCTTCAGACCGTTATGAAGAATACAGCTGATTACAAATGACTAAGAACAGTTGGTGGTTGTGACAATAACGTAACCAACCCAACGTTGGAGAGAATATGCATTTGACATAAACCTACAGAACAAAGTGGAGATAATTCAACGTGAAGTCCATGTTTGTGGTGTGATGTGTCACTTGTTTAAGCCCAAAATGATCTTGGTGGTGGTTAATGGATAATGTTTTCTACAGAGAATGAAAGGACTGCTGTTCATTTCTTTGTCAAACTGACTGTATTCGTGTAAAACAGAGCACCTGAATGCACTGCGTTCACATTTCAGTAGTTACTACATTTATTTATGTGATTTAGTGTAAATTGCTGCTGGTGTGCAGTGGGTGATATGAAACACGACTCAAATGAATGCAACACAACATGCAAAACAAGTTACAGTGAAAATAGTTTATTTCCCCGTTTTGATGCGAGTTCAGCTATACCTCACCACAGCAAACATTTGAACTGACAGTGCTGCTGCCCACACAGACAAGCAGGCTGCTTTACAGCCTCACACCTGAGGAGAGAGACGCCTGTTCATACATATATCTAGTGCAGGGGAACGCTTGGCTTCATCTCAGGGCACAGGTGCCAAGGCAGCTACTGTATGCGATGCTGCCAGCTACAGTCAGTAGTAAATACAGCGTGTGTGGTGTATGGGAATGTGGGCCATCTCTTTGTGGTGCTGTTTGGCGTAGGGCCACAGGTAGAAGTCGATGATTACGGAGTTGATGTTGCAGGTTTGGCCTCCTCGCTCCTGCACTAACTTGTGAAGGCGTTCTCTGATCAGCTCCACACACCATATTGAGCAACCTCGGATCTCAACCTCCCTCCTGTCCCCTGAACACAGCAGCTCGCCTGAGACAAACACAGAACACACAGTAATTATCAACTACTATTTTTAAATGCGGCGTTATGACTCGCACACAACGTTATCTCACCCTTCCTCAGCATCTGCATCAGCGCATCAGAGTATCGCAATGCCCCAAGGTATACAAGAGCCTGTGGGACCCTGTAGTCTGCAAACATAGTGAGCCAGTCCATGTTAATCATATTTCCCTCTCCTCTGGCTTCCATGACGCCCCAGAAATCTGCCACCAGGATCTGGGCGCGCTTGTAGAATGAGATTCTCCTCCCCTGGAACAAACAGGACGGCAGCATTACGCTCTGCTCATATGGCCTATGTCCTGCATTTTCTAAAACCTTTACTTGTTCTTAAACCACAGCTTCTTATCAATACACAAAGATAATACAATGGCGGCAACAAACATGCACAGATCAATACTGTTTTCTTCGCTGACAAAGCTCCTGCTGCACTGTGTTTGGCCAGGAGATGGAACTCTCACATCATTATTTATCTGGAGTTCCTCAAACATATACATTTATTTCAGATCATGTAAATTTCCAATGTGATTTCAAGTTGTTATTATTTTAGTATGTATTAGTAGGTAAGTACATTTTCGTAAGCTTTTAAAGTGTACACAACTGTAATTTATTGGACAAGTGATAAATTTAGGAGGAAAATGAGAAAGACTCTCCAGAATCAAAGTGCTAAAAACCAAAAGATACAATTAGTTGTTAAATTAACACCCCACCTGTAATTTTAGTATTTGAAATGTAGTAAATTATTCCTCCACATATCCTGTCTGTCACACACCTCAAACAGTAAAACTTAGACACCTCAAAAACTAGATACAATTTTGAAAAATCTTAACTTCTCAATAATGCAAACGAAATGTCAGCATACACATAACATTTCTACAGAAAAACCATTTTCCTGCACATTTTGAAACTCTTCCATAGGCTCTTTAGGCCTCTTTAACTCTGACCTCATACGTAGCTTCATCCCTGTAGGATGAGATCTTCTCCACGATGAGCTCCACCATCTTCTGGGCGTCGTTCCCGGCTTGGCTGATAAAACTGCGGAAGCTTCCACCATGTTCCAGCAGCACGCGGCCGCCCTCAGTCAGCACCTTGTTAGAAACACTCGGTATGTGATGTGATTTAACCATGATAATGAGTTGAGAGCTGCATACCTTAAGTTTCCACCTACAGGAAATAACAGTTGGAGTAATAATGTAACACTAACAGACAAGGTTATAGGATAGTTATATAAAAGATCCGTTTCTCTAGCTAATGTCAAAATATGTGCAGGAAGATCCAATAATGTAATAAATTAATGGAAAATCTTAATTTACATTGACATTTTATACAAAAGAAACAAAAACACTGATGACGTAATTATGATACATCGACACAAACAGTTAACAGTGCAGTTGTTTTCAATTAAATTTAATTTCCCTGTTCAGCCTATCAATTAGAGAGATATTACATTTAGTTTCCATATAGTTGTCACTCAGCAGCTTTTGCTTTGTGCTACATAACTGCTAAAAATAAGTCTGAATCAGTTGATGCAAAAGCGAAAATTACAGATATTACACTTCTGCATACTTTTAAACACATAGTGGAAAAATAAGGTGCAGCTATTCTCACTTTTTGTATGAAAGATGGTTCAAATTGCAGTTTTAAATTTGGCTTAGTAAATCAAGTTGTACATTCAATTTACACACCAGCCCTACTGTATGGCTTCCACATAGTGAAGTAATGGTGTTTGAACCTTGTGACGCTCCTGCAGCATTGGCATCGGCGTATCATTGTCTGATCGAAGCACATGGCCCAGCTCTTCCACGCTCATCTGAGAGAAGTACTTGGGATCAGTGACAGGTAGACCTGAGGAGTGAGGAGAAGAGAAGCAGCTGGAGTCATTTAAGAGAGACAAAGAGGATGAAGATGTCACAGCTGACATTCTGCGGTGGACATATATTTATGTGGTTACACCACAAAAAGACATACGGTAATTGTTCTGAGACTCATGGTGCAAAGCTACCACCTGGCTTTATCTGAGAGAATATCTTGTAACTGTAAAGACCACTTCGACCACACAGGGAGAATGCATTTCCATATGAGACATAATGGATTCATATCCGGCATCATTAACGCTAATTGTGAATGCTGCACAGGCGCATGCAGAGCTACATGAGACTTTCCAGCAGTATGGGTTCAAGTAAAGGGCACATACAGTATATAATAACTGGCAAAAGAAGGGACAACGCAACACAAGCTGTGGCATCAAAGAGGGCTTGAATATACACAATAAAAGGGATGACAGCATGGTTTAGTTTTTTTTTTATCACCAACACAGTTTAAACACCCAGTTGAAATGTCACATTCTTCTTGTGGTTATTAATGATTTTCTTTTACCTTCATCCATAGCCCTGGTGATGGCAGCACACAGGGTCATGTAGCCAGTGTACGTGGTCCCTTTATAGGTCACCTCACACTGCTGGGTTTCTTTCTCGGGCCAAAAGGAGAAGTTCATAGTGTCTACTACAAACACCCAGTTTAAGGCCTGCAGTGTTGAGAGTCATCAATATTTTTAAAAACAAGAAATTAGTTGAAGTAATAAAGACAAGTTAATACAGTTAATACGTCTAGAAGCTGGTTAAAAACACAAGGAAGTAGCGTTAATTGCACACTACTGAATTGGTTTCTTGACCTTTAAAGCCTACGTTATGTTTTGTTTGCTCAAATCTCGCAGTATGACACCAAGAAACATTTTATCAGCTGGCAGACGGAGTGAGTCATCGTTTAAGCTCTATTTTTACAAGATATATAAGAGATAACTATTATATATATTGTAAAATGTGAGGTAATATAAAATTTTTGTTGTTTCATATTCACAGCTCAAATACCAAAGTGTTCAATACAACTGTAGAACTTAGAGCGCCGACAAACTCCCCTGGTCAGAGGTGGGTGCTGGAGCCAATGGATTTGCCTTTTTCCAGCCACTGGCAGTCAAATCGTCACTATGTCGGAGAGTGAAGAGCATCTCTGCCACCTTCTGTACTCCTTCATCCTCCACAAACACGTCCTGACTGCGCTCTGCTATAAACTGTCCAGACTCACGGGGAAACAGAGGTGATTCCATCAGGGAAGCTGCGTGGAGCAAAGACATAACTGATTTCTTTTGGCAGTTACAAATATATTAAAATAAACCTGGAGTAGACTAGTTTCAGTCAAATACATGGAGACTTCTATGAGCATGTACAGATGGGTGGATGAGCGTCAGTGCCCTTTTCCTACTGAAACATCAATATCACCTCAGGGGAAGTGCCATTTTAAAGATGATCTCCTTACTTTATTAGATAATTCACAATGGAAGGGCATCATCAAAGTGGAAGGGATGTAATGAGACAAAAACTTTTTTTTTTAAACAAGCACCCTGCAAGAAGTAACTCAGCGGCCACTTTATTAGGTACACCTGCACAATCGAGTTCAACCCAGTGCAGCAACCTCATGATCAAATCTACTTTCACAAGGCTTTTATTTGTTTAACTGTCTCAGTACATTTAGCCTAGTGCAGTTACAGGAATAGACTCCTTAAACATGCTGCTTTCTACTTCTCTACTGTGTCTTATTTGTCACATGTAGTTACTCTGCAGTTGGCCAACCTTAATGAGGATTAATACTATACATTATTAAACAGTAAGTTAAAAATATTTGGTCAACATAATACAGTGCTTACAGATTACTGCATTAGTCATAATTATTTAGTTAAATACAAATACTGAAGGAGCAACTGTGACACATGCTGCTACAATATACCACATACTGAAATTAAACAGAATAGCATACATTCAGCAGGCTCATTTAGTTATGAATCCAGCACGTTTGTTCAAACACAGATTACACCGGGGTTTTCAGATTTTCAGTCTTGTCTTGTCAAAGGCATTGGTGCTGGCTCTCAGTGTTTTTAGGGCTGGACTGCACTCCCATCTTGTGTAAGTACTCAAAGCAAACCGCACAGACATAAAAGCCCTTCCTACAGCAGCTATCTCTGACCAACCCCATTATTAAAACCAAAAGACCTAAATTAGATCCTTTCCCGTCCAGCTCTAAAAGCTGCGTGTCTGTCATCAATCTCAAGTGTCTGTAGGCTATTAAATGGGACACACAACCTGAATGAAACGCATTTTAACTGCTCCTGTGAGGAGTCACGTGATTTACTGTCCAACGTGAGAGAGAAAAACATGGTTTATTTTCTACAGATGTTTGTGTGAATAATACTCTTATCTCACGCCATTAAGCTTCATTGATAAGCGGACGAGCAAAGTGCGTTTAAGAACTGCGAGCACTAGTGAAAGGTCCAACTGTTACTAACGCGAATCATATCGCACCGTAACAAAAGAAAAAACAAAAAACAAGTTTCTCGAAGGAAACTTCCTTATCTGTTTATTCATACACGCAAACTAATGCATGACATACATATACTGTATATAGTTTAAATCAAGTATATAGTACGTACCCTGCATGCTCGTTACTAATCGCGCTTCCACTACCTGGTTTCTAGATGCAGACCAATCAGTGCGTCCGCTGTAGAATCGTCACAGGCAGCTTGACCAATCAGGAAAAGCCAAGGCAGACCACGCGAAATTAACACCAATAATAAAAACGCGGACATGACTCATAAATTAAGTCTTAAAAGTGTGTTTAACAAAGTGTGCCCGCATGTTGAATGATAGCTGTGCGCTGACATGATTTGTTAGTGGATTTTCTTTAAAGGTAAGATTCAGAGCCATCACGTCGAATTTTCTCAATTTGCCATTTCTTTCAACTCTAACTATCTACATGAACGTGTTGACTTGGCTTTGTGTGGCAGTGATGGCCTTAGGAGCAGCTGCCAAGATGATAATTTCAAAATAAATGGTTTGTTGCAGCCTTACAGTTCCAGTTTCACAATAAAATAAAACCAAATTTTCTATGGTAATTAAAAACAGAACATTTGAACAGGAAAAAATGCTAAATTAGATTTTGAAAACCTCAATTTATTCTAATCAATCAACTTATCTTTGATGACAATGTACAAAAAAGCAGCACGAAAGACAACCATAAATCACTTTGCACAAAACCGATATAGTTGTTCATATTTGCAATGTTCAGTCATTCAAATTCAAACCGATAGGTAAAAAGTGGCATCATCTTTATTAATTTTACAATATGACAATGTGAAGTCTACAGCATGGAGGGCAAACAAGTGTAGAACACAGGAAACTGCAGGGACAAAATAGATAAGTTCAATATCATTTGTCAAATCTCTAGTAAATGTCAAAGTCATAGCTACATGTTTGAGGACTCAAATGATTCAGATCTTATTTCATCACAGCTACCACAGATTTTCTAACAAATAAGTCATATTCTCCTTTATCTGGCTTGTACAAGAGTCCCAACTTCAACATCGCAAAAACTATGCCAAAGGGTAAAAATTTCCCACATCTAAAACAAAATAGTTCAATATGAAAAAAATGTAGCTTACATTCTGCAGCTCGCACAGAGTAGTAATGTCATACAACTGCATGTGAAGCCCCACACATGCCGACATGTCTGTGTACACATACACGCACATGTACACAAAGGACAGTTTTAAACCATCATAAAAAACAAAACCCTTCAAAACAAAAACAAAAAAAAAAGGGTGTTTATTTTTGTCAGGAGAATTAAGAATATTTTGACAGATATGTTAGGGAAAAAAGCAAAGTGTATCAGGTAAACTAATGGTTTACACTCTTAGAAATCTACATTTTATTTTATGCACAGGAATGTTGGACATTTATTTCATTAAAAAATACAAAAATAAAATTAAAAAAAGAAAGACACCCACAATCCAGAATAAGAGTCTGAAGGGGATGTGTTGGACAAGGGCAGAAAGGCTGAGGGAAAGGGGCATTCTGAACCTGCGTCAATCAGAGTCTCCTGGGTCTACAGACAATGACCAGAGTACTGCTTCACACTGAAATAAAAAGAGTGGAAAAATAAATAAAAAAGACACGGAAAGAAAAATGCAATTTCCAACTTATCGACAGTGTAAATACACAGCTACACAACTGTGGGAGCACAAAAGAACATGGACAGAGAGCAAATAAGACAGAGGAGAGGAAGAGGCGATAACCACTGAAGACAGCAAGGAAGAGGAGAGAAAAGGGGTGTGGTTAGTCCCTGTGTCCAAGCAGGTGCAACACACTGAAGAGGAAGGAAAGGAAGGAAGAAAGAGGGAGTGAGGGGTTAGTTACCATGGCAACACTACACTACTCATGAGACAGCGGCAGCAGGTCTGCAGCTGTATTAGCATTCGGGCTAAGCTCGGACAGCATCAACAAGGAAGTAGTGTGTATTATACGTGCCTACTGGTTGCCAAGGGAGACAGAAGAGAAGGAGCCCATGCTATTTGGCAGACTGTGATTTGTTGTCGGTTGATCTAACTAAAAACAACAAAATCACTAGTCTTCCACACAGCAGCAGCCAGGGGAAGAATCAATCCACTCCCTGCTTGACAGTGAAACGGCTTAGATGGAAACTAGACTTTTTGTAACTCCCATCTACTAATAATACCAAATGGACAAATGTGACAGGCATAGAAACATGTCAATCACACTGGCAGTTTTAAGTGTTACACAATAGGTACAATTATCCTGTTTGCCTACTCCTTCACAGCCATTTCATGTTAAGAGGAAGGTTTGTTGCAGGGTGCATGGGAAAGAAAGGAAGGGGTTAGTGAAGAAGAGACAGCAGGCAGCAGAAATGCATAACATAACCCACTAAAACATTAACTAGCATTAAGATGCAAGTATGGGAAATCATTTAAGTATTCACTACAATCTTATAAAACGTTCTCTTCCTGTAGGTTGCAGTGCTTTGAAATACAGCATCTTTTAATTATTGTATTAACGTCAACTTTCACGTTTATCAAACGGCATCTTTAAAGACTGATTGCATCAACAAACTAACTCCTATAATTAGCTCACAACAAATTCACTAAGGGGTGTACCTCTAAAAATTCAAGCAAGACTTAAAATGGTTCAACTGGGTTACTGAAAAAGGTTTTTCTAAATCTTAAGACCAAAATTAGTAAAACAATTAGGCTGTATCCACTTGCCTGTTCTGTAGAAGGTATTGAGCATTCTGGATCTGATCCTGGGTCCCGGTTATAGTGATGATTCTGTCCTCAGAACCCTCCAGAGGCTCATCGATCTTGATGGAGGCACCAGACTCATGACGGATCTGTTTGATCCGCTGGCCTCCCTTACCAATGATTGAACCAGCCAGCTGTCGGTGGCGTACAGAGAGTGAATGAGAGGTTGGTGGACAAAAAAAAAAAAAACAACAAATATTTGAAGTGCATGTGCATATCCTAAGAATATGCAAGAGGAAATCAAATCGTTTCAAAATCTGTGTAAGACTGACAAGACTTTAACACAATGTTTTATCATTTTTCATGCATTTTACTGAAGGACTACCATGACCACATGGTCAATGTTAAAAAAGGTGGGGAACAAAATAAGTGACTGATTCAAGATGTTGTACCAGCAAAGTAATTCCCAAATGCCATTTATATAAAACTAGAGTACAGATGACATCGTCAGGTCATACACTTACATCTTTAGGAATCGTTACTTGTGTGGTGATGACAGGGCCGCCCAAGTCATTATATGAGCCACGTCCACCTGACGGCAAGAGGGAGGAAACCAGTGGTTACGAGCAGAACCAGATGGTCAAGTATGTAGAGCACAGAAAAATCAGTGCTTAGCTTCCAACATTATAACAAATTGCTCAACATGTCTTCCAAATAGTATTGATCCATTAAACAACACTGAGTTCACTTACCTGACTGGTAGCTATCCCAGGAAGAGCTGTTATCTGATATGGAATAAAACAAAAGAACCGTTTTTAAGATATTAGTTCATATGTAAAAGAACTATCACAATAGTTACTAAAAAAGTTATACAGCTATACATTTTAAAAAGATCTGAATAAATAAATACATTTTAGGTGAAAGATGTGAAAATATTATCTCCACATTAGGTGAGCAGGCTGTGTTACAGCCTGAATATGGCTAAAATGACATTGCAGCTAAACATTAGGATTGTTGACCAATTGGTTTGAAACAAGTTTGCCAATGTGCACATTTAGGGTATTCTTTTCAAAAAATTACATTTAGACAAAATGACTGACAGCAGTATGCTGATAACAAATCTAAGGTCTCTACTTAAAAGCACACTGAAACACATCCACAGCCTTGAAACTGAAAAATGCCATAAATGCCACAAAATACATTAGTACTTACCATATCCTCCTCCGCTCTATAAAAAAACAAATAAAAGAGATCGGTTACATATGTTCCTTTCATCTTTTTACACATCCCAGATGAATGGAGAGGGGGTTCTAAGTACAAATGTATGGATGATGCAGCAGCCTGGTCCATGGAGTAGATTCAACTAAAAGCCACCCAGTTCTCATCCATAAACCAGACTCCTCCTCCTCCATCCCTCCCTGTTTCCCATCTCTCCTTGCATCTCCATCAGCCCCTATTTTCACCTGCTATTCAGCTGCTGCTGTCACCAAGGCAACAAGCAATTCAAAAAGCTGTTGCTGAGCAACGGCAGGCAGTATCCTGCCAGCTCTCGGAGAGAGAGGGGGAGAGAGACCTTCTAGTCTGTCAACAAAGCGTTATTATTGCCTAGCAACCAACCATAGCCACCCCCACCCCCAACATCCTCCCTCTCTTGGAGGAAAAACAGACTGGCCGTGAAAAGTACACAGTAAGAGGGCAATTATAGCTGATTATTATGGGGTGTCTCTAGCTGTGGTGATTACGGTCATTTGGTAGGATGCTTAAAACCTTGCCAAAACTAGCTTGGATGTATGGCCAGGACTCAGATGAATGTGCACACACGTGGCACATGTGACCAGTTATGTTTATTACCCCCACCCCACACACACAAAAAATAAATAAACAAAACACAATTAGCACAACAATAGAGTGCATAGTCAAAGGATATGGTCTAGAGCTAGAACCAACCACTAGGCAGCTGAAGGACATGGTTTCCCAATAAGATGCTAGTATCAGTGTTGAATGCGTTTAGTAAAGGGTCACTAACCATGTTATCGCTGTAGCGATCCGGTCTGCCTCTTCTGTCACTGGTGACGAAAGAGTGCCATTGAGGGAAGGAGGTGGGTGGAGGGGCAAAAAGAAAGAGAGAGAGAGATGTGGGTGGGGGTGGGAAGAAATAGAAAATGTTTAGAAAAAAAAAATCTTGACAACATTCCAAAGAAATATCTGGTCTAGGTCAAACTGCACGCACACGCTGAGCAAGATTACAGTATAAACACATTTCCTCTCAGCCATCTTCCCACACAGTAACAGGAACAGCTCTGACAGTGTTATGGTGAGAGGAGTGACAGGTGGTGGTGGTGATGATCAGAGCCAAGGGCTGCTGCCCCCCATCCCCCAAATAACTGAGCTCAAATCTAAGAATTGATAGTAGAAGTGGGGATTCAATTTTGATAGTAGAAGTGGGGATTCAATTTTGCTGTTCCCAAAAGAACCTACAGGAACATGATAATGTGTTACCAAACTACAGCCTCAGCATAATACGCATTGCATTTGCTTGACACAGTCATAAGCCACGAAATCAACATATTAGAAGTATGTGCAAAAATGATCAGTCATATTGTAGCCAATTCTATAACTATTATCCAGATGTAATTAAGGCTTGGCCATTATTCTGTTACGTTATAGTATTATTTTATGCTTTTATTGGTGTTCAAGAAACAAAACCATCAACACATAGTTTTAAAAAGCTGCTAAATTTATAGCCAGTGTTCCCTGTAACAGAAACCTGGATATGCACCCTGCAGCTCCTGCTCAGCTCGACAAAAACACCACCACAAATACATTCTCTCATCCCCAGCAGGGTTGAGAAAATAGCGGGAATAAAGGGAAGATAGGATGGGTTATTAATACAGGGAAGAACGGGTTATACATCATTAATGCAGTTACCCATAAACGAGTATGAACAGGTCAATGCAGATTGGGTTACAAGGACCTGTGCAGCTTAGGACACTACAGGGAAAGAAACTAGAATATAGGATGACTGTAGGGCTGCAGTTAGTATTAAGGTTTGAGGATATTAGAAAAGTTTTATATTTTGCATCAACTCACAAAACAAAGCATAAAGTATTAAGTTAAGGGAAATGTGAGTTGCAGGGACACATTTACAAAACATTTTTTGCAAGTGCAAATAATATTAAAAAAAAAAAAAAAAGAGAGAGAGAGAATGACATGATGTCAAAGTACCCCTGCTACACTAAATTATGAGAATTAGTCAGAAATTTTGGGACAGAAACTTACTTTGACCTTTCGTCTGAGCCACGGTACGAGTCATAGTAACGGTCATCTCTGTGGGCAAGATGGAGATGGGAAAAGACACAAACACACCCACACATACACTGATGAGCACAAAATTAATGGAATGATTAACATGAATATAAATGCTTTCAAAAGAGAGTATGAAACTGGACACTGATGTCGCATTTTGTCCTATTACAGAATGTAAAGCAAATCAGAAATTTTTAATTGCACCTGAAAGAGCATTAAGATCATTTGTATATGTGCACAGTGTTCTGAAAAAAAAAAAAAAAGCTTGTGCTTTAGATAACTCCAGAAACAGAACAGAAGCCATTACATTCAAAATATCAAACACTTCCAACTCAGAAAGTTAAAAGAAGTAAAAGGATCTCAACTTGAAACTGATGAGTGCAATCATGTAAAAACTTGTTCAGGTAAGCATGTCGATAGCAATGTAAATAATTAAACACAAACTCAATAACTTCAATAACTAATCTAGCAATAGGATTTCTGCATAAGTAAAAAGAAAGTACAGGAATAGGCCACAATTTCTGTCCATGTCTTACCCTCCTCTGTGTGGGTGGCCCATGGGCATGTTGCGTACACGGGCACTTCCCCTGCCAACCCTACTTGGATGAGGTGGTGGAGGCCCTCGGCGGGGGCTCATCTCGTCGTAATCTCTACGAGAGGGGGGCATGGGTCCCCGTACGCCTCTGCTAGAGGGCATTCGATCAAACGAGCGTTCTCCACCGCTAGATCTGCTCCCACGTATGGGGAAGCCACCCATTAGTCTGCGGCTGCTCCCCCTCTCTTCGAACATCATTGTAAAACCACCATATTCATATGTTTCATCATAGAAGTTGGGGTCGTATGGCTGTGCACGGCCCTTTATGGGAGCCTAGAAGAGGACGACAAAGAATATACAATGACAATACAGCATTTTAGCCAAACCTCAGAACACCTTTAAACACACAATGTAGAGCTAGGCTACAAATAGCCAGTCTAACCCACATCACTGTTCATAAGCAAACTTCTACATCCAGTAGTTTTCATTAAGGAAAATGAAAGCAGAGCTGAGTGACCCATAGCACCACGTAAGCTACCTTTGTTTCACACGCAGCAGTACCTGAATAAATTCTACATTGCTCTTGTAAATACGAACCACTTGCAAGCTTATGACGTTCTTGTTTGTAAAATTATACTAATCCACAATATTAATGTTCTTTAACGTTATGTGGCCTTTGGAAACAGAAGGATAAAAAAAGATCTCTATGATTTACCTAAAATTAGGGACTGTACAATGACATGTATCATTATTTTAAAAGAATCTACTAAAGGATACAATAACATGTTAATACCAAAAAAAAAAAAAAACAGACAATAAACGCAAATCCAAATCAACTACAGCATAATACGCAGCAGTCTGAAAAAGGACGAATGACAACTGCAAACGATTCTTACTTCAGAGATCAGCTCCAGCATCGTCTTGATACATTCCACCACCCTCTCGGTTTTACCACCAACCAGCACCACCCGGTCTGTCGACTGAGGACAACACTCCTGGAACAGCTTGATGCTGGTCTTTGTGTTCTGGAAACACAGGCACACATAAGCAAGAACACAAAAAAGGGAAAGTTACAACAGTAGCTGATTATACTGTAGTAAAAATAAACTCACACATGAAATCACAATTATGTAATTTCCTGTGTATTTCCATGTTTTGAAGTTGTTGTGTTCCAGGAAACAGAGCCAAGAATATAGAATAGTGAAAAGGACAATTCAACACCAAATAAACAAGAAACTACTATAAGAAAAGGAAGCCACGTGACTAACCACAAGCTGTGTTTAATCTTTTTTTTTTTTTTTTTTTTAAATGGCAGTGCAAAGGGTGTCTTAAGAAAAAAAATGCAATAAATTGTTCATATTTCTACGCTTTAATGGTTGTGTGCAAATCACACACTCTGATCTCATGTATCAACATACCTCCCGGAGCTCCTTGATCTTGGCTCCCTTCACCCCAATGATTGAACCAGCCAGGCTCTGGTGGATCAGCAGGCGCAGCTCACAGTCAAAATCCATGCCATTGTATTGCTGGTACTGGGGTGGGTGGTAAAACACATTGGAAAGGTTCAGGTTCAGTCCAG
This sequence comes from Macropodus opercularis, assembly GCA_030770545.1. Lineage (NCBI taxonomy): Eukaryota > Metazoa > Chordata > Actinopteri > Anabantiformes > Osphronemidae > Macropodus > Macropodus opercularis. Next base: position 4,827,985 of record CM061097.1, on the reverse strand, counting down.
TTTAACCTATTAAACCACTTACTGGCTAGTCTAAACCAATCTAAACGGCAAACCTACTACCACAAAAAACCGAAGCAAGCACAGTAACTTCATTTGATGTTATGTACAAAGGATAATAAATGTTAACATTCTCACTTCTAAATAACTGGTTTAGTTTGTAGTGTCTGACTTGAAAGAAAGAGTAAGAAAACAATTATTAAATGTTCGCACCTCTTCCAGGGTTGGGATAATCTTGAGCAAGATTTCTCCAACTGTCTCAATGTCGGCACTGATGCTTAGGATGCTGCATATTTCACCCACCAATTACAGGGCAAAGGACAGCCACACACAAAAAGGTGGGGTTGAGGGTGCCAGCAGAACACCCAGGAGGGAAGGAACAACATTTAGATGAGAGAATTCATAACAACAACATGCCACAGAAAAATAACCCCAAGCTCTTAATAAACTCTATTGAGACTAAATTCATGTCTATCATCCAGTGAACAACTCTACACGTTAGGCTACTAATAGTTCAAAACTTTAACTGGCAAAAAGCTGGTACCCAGTGCAATGAAAAGAAAACTGCTTTGTCCAGAGAAAGAAAGAAAGGAAATAGACAAATAAAAAGGGGACCCAAAGAAAGGTGACTGCAATTGGTGACCACTGAAGGGGCAAGACGGGGAGGGTGAAGTCTGAGGATCTGGAAGAAAGAAGCACCAATAGTGCTAGAAAGAATTCTAAAGTCCTAAAGCATAGTTTGGTGGATGCACACCACAAAGACATTGACTGCGAATAAGTTGTCCAACACAGCTTTATCATTTTCAGTCCTATCTTTTGCAACGTGTGCCTTGACTTTGAGGATTAATTTGGCCAGCAAATTGTTAATAAAATTTTGTTGTCTGCACCCACCTAGTGACTTAAAATAAACAATGCATTTACCACTCAAAGAACTTAAGCACAGTTTGTACATGGAAGCAAAATGGTAGACAGCTGAGTAACGGATTAGATTATACCATGGAAAATGAAAATTTCAACAAGTGGAGCTGATGCTTTTTTGAGAGATGGGAGAAGCGATATACATAATGAGTGGGATACACACACAGACAAGTGGCACGAAGAGCTACAACCTCTACTTTCAATAGCTTCAATATTCAATAATGAAGTTCCGCTGAAGCAGAAGATAAGAAAGGAAAATGCACAGAAAAAACACCTGAAGCTTGGCTTTCCTCTGGCATTTCAGATTAGCAGTATCTAAATAGGTTTGGTTGGATAATCTGAGTATTTAAATACAATAAGGACGCCACAAGGAAAGAATGGGATGGTGCAAGAAGCAGGTGAGCTTATTAAAAAATAAAAATAAACCACCAGTATATCCACTCTGAGGGGGGAGGGAAGTGAAAATGCTCAAGATAAAGAAGATAATCACCAATGGGAAAAAAACAAAACCACAAACATATTGCACAGATTACAGCAAAGACTTAAAAAGACAGTTGCAGACTGTTGGAAAAACCCTGACAACACCAGCCTAAGTTTCAATGTTGGTAAGACTTTAAAACTGGCATTAAAAACATTAAAAAGGATGTTGAAATGGCTTCTACAGGTTCATTAGGCAGATTTGGACATAAATGCATTTATGCATTTTGACAAATATATTTACTGTGACAACAGGTACGTTAAATACAGTGACTTGACAGAGGCAGGACTATTTAATATTTATTTCTTCTCGTTTGTTTGACCTGTAGTCTGGCAGTGAGAGGGAGGAGCTTAGGGACATACCGCTCAGGCCCACTGCTGTCTGGGACTGACACACTGGCATTGTACTGGGCGTGGCATGGACAGGGGCCAGGGCCATTCGAACACAGATGTCAATCAAGTAAGGCGCCCATTTAGGGACAGGGCACGATAATGGGCAGGGCCAACCAGGGTGTCAGGTGGGCGGGCGCAGGAGGGGCCATCCAGAACATGGGCAACAGAGGAGGAAGTGGGCAAAAAAGTCAACAGTAAAATAATAAACAAGGGAGAGGGAAGAGGGAAGAGGAATACATTTTTAATATACAGGCTCTACACCGTTCAAATGTGACTTTAATGTGATTCTCTCAGAGATTGGATTGTCAAAGAGAGAAAAGGAGAAAAGGTGACACTGGAAAACGGGTAATGGCATATTAAGAACATGAAAAGTTCAGTGTTTGGGAACAGACCAAGACAGTGAAAAAGAGTGGAAGAACAAATTTGGAGGGCTAGAGAAAGAGGCAATGGCACTATGAATTAAGAACTGGCTTGGGTGCCTTAACACTAACACAACTAGCTGCCGCTGCCGGTGAACTCTTCAACACCACACTGTGCCCATACTTTTAAATTAACAAGGGCATTACGTTAATCACAATGGCATTTTTACAATAAATTACCATCATGGAGAATCAAATGGACATTAAATTAGACTTTAGTACCTAGGGTCACTTTATCAGAGGTAAGCACATGATGTTCATGTGAGGAGAAGACTGATAAAAACAACCCTAAAGGGTTTGTTAGAAGATCTCATGAATAGAAGGGTGATATCAAAACATGCATAAATAACCTTCTCTCTAAAAATAAGAAACTAATTGCCAAATATCAAAATAAACGTTTAATCAGTTATCCAGGAAAATGGTCTATTGAGGAAGCTGGGTAATTAAGAGATTGAAAACCAGTGAAGGGGAAAAAAAAATCAAGAATACGAAACAAAAATTCTGCTTGAATATAATAGATATACTCACATCTGTACGGAGGGCTTTGATGTTTTTTCCACCCTTCCCAATTACAGCTCCTGCATTCTAAGAACAGAAAATACAAGGCAAAACAAAAGGTGAATCGGAAAATCTAGTAATGTGTGGTACTGGAGTTAACAGATGTAACACCAGAAAGTATTTATAATAAAGCACAAAAACTGTACGAATCCCACAAAAGCGCTGAAATTAATTATAAAAAAAAAAAAAAAAACGACGTGAGAATGGCGACAATAAAAAACAAAACAATAAAGCCTAGAATACTAGAAAAGATGGACGGAGTACACTAAAAAGAATGAAGACGTGTGCAAACAAAAATAAATGATAATTAAATAAGGGCTCAACGTAAAGGGAGGTTGATTTACTTTGCTCTGCAGGAGGATGCGAAGCTCAACCATCTCATCTGAGTTTCTGGAGCGCTTGAATGATTTCTGCTCATCTGCATCCTCAGCAGGGCGCTTACCTGGCATAGGAAGATAAAAACACAGTGACAGACCTGCATACATAGCATACTAAGATAAAATATAATTACAATAACGCAGCATCCAGTGCTGCAGAGAATTCTACGAGTTATATCTGGAATGCCAATTTCAGTTTCCAGCAGAGAGATTTTCGATAAAAATGTAAATTCATACATTGTACAGATTAAAAAGACTGGTGGCAGATTTGCCTTCACTGACACTGAATAATCAGCTACGACAATAAGCCAATTAATTTTTTCACAAAATAACACAGACATTTTAGCAGCTCTGTTTTATACCATTAGTCTCTGTGTTGCTGAATGAAGTCTCTTCTTGCTGTTCAGTGTCGGTGTCCATGGTCTCCAGGCAGTGGGAGATGTGCGGCAGGCACCCCGGTTCAGGGAACAGTCAGCACAAAGAGAGAAGCAAAAAGCTGGCTCCTGGGAGCTGTAGGACTCTGTCGACATTGCGAAAGTGAAAAAGATCACATTAAACATTTCAGGCTGTGTGCTGGAGATCCGGTTATTCAAGTGCCCGGGTTGGAAAAACTGGCAGAGCAGCGGCACTCACCGATATTTATTACGAAAGAAGGGCGTGTTGATAGGCGGAACTAAATAGGCAAGAACCAAACAGCTGCTGCAACCTGTCGGAGAGAGATGGACTCGATTTAATGCTACTACTAAAAAATCGGCTCGCTTAAATCTCAGTTTCTGATCACCATTGCGCGTACGTGCTACAGTCGCATTGTCGATCTTTGACAATAAACATCAACTGTGTCCACTAGCAAATCAAATTTTGAGATAACAAATCCCGAACTAAGTGCAATGTAATATTTTCGTTTTTACCAGAACAAAAAAACGTTTTAAATGGAAATTAATTACGTATTTATTGAACCACGGGGGGAAGCGAAAGTTAGCGAGAGCCTATCGACCACGGGGTACAGCTAGTTGTGTGTTTAATTGTGGTGAGCGCTATAGCTACAGCGCTAACCAGTTAGCCTAGAAGTGTTAGCTTCTGCGTGTGGGTGGGTTTCAGTTAGTTATTTTCATCGCACTGGACTCCCTATAAGCTCAAACAGTTGTAAACGATGCGAGGTATCGCGATGCACTAGTATAACGCGGGTCTTGATAAAATATCACGAATGTATCAATAGAAAAGACGCGACCAAGCTAACAGCTAAGTAATTTCGCCATGTTGCCATGATTCCGGTCGAGATGAGCCACGGTAGCTGGGCCAGTCATTAGATCTCGTTCATCAGACGCAACAAAGCGATGCTTTGACTGCTAAACACGGTATACGTGATTGATTTGCCTGTAAGTCTCATTAAACGCAACGTGCACAACAAAAAAGAATAATATCGCCAAACACGAACCTTCAGCGCAACACCTTGTTCACCCCCTTCCTTCTCCACCGAACCTGGAAATGGACGCGTAGCGCTGAAGTGCTCTGATTGGCCGAATAGAAAACTATTCATATGTTCGCGAGTCATAATTGGCTGAATAAGATGCCAGTCAGAGAAGTAAAGGCGGTTTCGTGGCGAAAGGGAATATCGTTCTTCCGGATGCACATAGACCCTAAATTTCCAAAGTTTTACTGCTTTAGCGTAAGATCTACTCAATCTTAGTTCGTGTTCTTATAAAAACTTGAAGTGCTGAATGTTTCTTGTTACGTTTAATAACTGATCTTGTACATATACACTAGTCAGCTTTCGCGCCTTGACTAGCTCCGTGGAGGATACTGCCTCCATGCTTGCCAGGTAACGTTAAAAACACAATACTCTATGACAGTTATTGCGAACACGTTCTGTTTTTATTTGTCTCGCACATGTTGTCTCTGCATGCATTTCTAATCTTTCTTTCTCTCTCTCTCTCTTTCTGTCAACCGTGACGCTTTGCAGAGATTCATCCGTACCACACAAAAAGCACAAATAACACATTTTAGTTATAGGTAACAGCTCTTCAGCCTGAAAAATAATATTGATACTTATTGAGAGTAGAGTTATTAAGGATAAATGAATGTGTGAATTCAGTAGAAACTAAATTAGTGTAGATGCCTACAGGGAGTTCAATTACTTTCCTGTATACAGTAGCTGCATTCTTCAAGTTCTAACAGGAGAAACTAGCAGAAAAGGCTTGAGTGAAATACAGAGCTAAAGAACATGGGCCCTGAGGGCCGGACAGCGGTATGTACCACCCAAGCCTGGCTGCAGTCTACCTGGCACATCCGGGTGCCATTTGCTTGGTTGGAAGCCTGTGTGGACTGGCTGCAGGAGGAGGCTGGAGGCGCAGGTCGTCTGTCACAGCAGCAAACCAACCAGCAGGTACACACGACGTGGTGACTGTCCAACTCTGGAACCAAATGCAAATAATAGCTACACAGATCCGCAGTGCCAAAAACAACACAGCTTACTGGATACCGGAGCAGATGAATAACAAGTGGCCAATATCATGCACATCTCTGCTACTGTCAGCGAGAAGATTGTACTACAGTAGATGATGATCAGCAAAAGTGGGCGATTGAGGAGTGAAAGGACACCTCCTGGTCTGACAAATCCTAGTTTCCTCTGCAACATGCAGGGCAGCATTTTTGTGTAAACAGCATGAATTCATTCTGCCTGGTGTCAGCTGTACCAGCTGGTGGTGGCGTCATGTGGGGTATGTTTTTCTGCTCTGACGCATCGTTTGTACGCCACAGTGTACCTAAATATTGTTGCCGAACAGCTGTGTTTCTCCATGGTTTTTTCAAATAGACATTTCAGGTTATGTTTTGGAAAGCACATATCAGAAGTTAATGACATAAATTAATGTAATCCATAAGAACACATAGTGACACAGGTGTTGCAAAATACAACAAATTTGTTTAGAGATGTGTTGCACGTGGTTCATTTTGTTTAGTTCATATCCGACAAAATTTTCCTTTAAGTAGAAATGGGTCTGGGCTCTTATGAGTTAAGCATGGTCCCTTCAGAGCACGTTTTGAATAATACAGACAAATGTGTGCATATCGTGAGTAAGAGACCAACATCTCTGGGGAATTCGTAACACTACTGAGTAACTGTATGAAAATCGGTGACGTTTCTGTTTGTTGAATCAGTCCTTTGAGTAATTCACAGTTTTCTAATTCTGAAATTTTACTGCATGACAATTTGATTTATATGATGGAAATAAATCTGACTAGTTGTTTGTCATACAACAGATTTGAAGAGTCTAATAAAATGGGTCATGCAGTAAGAAATAAACTTTCCATGTATTTCAGAATTGCTAACAGCCTGAAATACAATGTGCTTCATTGCATGACATGAAATTGCAGGCACTGGATCAGTGGCTGTTGACAGACCTGAGGGACCTGGACTACCCCGTTCTCCCAGAAGGGCTTGATGAGGCACAAAAGACTGAACTTAGTGGCATTTTCAGTGTTCAGGTACAGGCAGTTTGAGCATGTATTTCACCTCATTTATCAGTTATACCAATATAAATATTGGTATAACTACAACATCCTTTGCTAAATTGAACTGGATAGAGCTGCCTTGTAAAGGACTAATTTTGCCTTTAAAACAACAGCACAAGAAACATTTAACAGCATTGAGATTTGTTTTTCGTCTTTGCTTTAGGTTGACTCTTTACTGGACATCAGCCAGCCTGCATATGGTCAGCTGCAGAAGTGGAGGGGCACAGACTGTCCCAATGATGAGGTGTCTGCTGTCACACAGGCCACCCAGAGGGCCTGGGAAGCAAGACCAACCCGAATGCTACTTCTGCAGGTCAGAGACATTGAGATAATAGAATGGGTAAAAAAAAAAAAAATTAACTGATGCAGCAAAAACTGTCCATCACTGGGATGTCCAGTGGTGTAAAAGCGTTTTTGATTCAGGCACTGAAGTGAATGTACGCATTAATGTGTATCTACACACCTGCCTTCGTCAAGTTGTCTTTATGAACCCAATATGACGTACCGTATATTTGTAGTGAGAACCCAGAACATACACGTGAGGACGTATTCAGGCTCGAGGTCGTAGTTATAGGAGGGAAACTTCAGTTATGTAGACTAAATGCCAAATGGTTTAAACCTTGTGAAAGTGATGCGTTAACCTTCAAAAAACAAGGACAAAAATAATATGGCATTTGACATGAACTGGTCTTGTGGCGCTTTATAAATAAAGTTTGATTGATTGATTGATTGTCTTGACTGCAGCGTGTTTGACAGTATGGAATACAGTGTTTGGTTGTTTACAGTTTTACTCAATCAATTGCTCTCTGTAATGAATGGCCCAACTTTTTTTATTGTGTGGTTATTTTTGGAGAAATTAACAAAGACCTCTGCTTTTCTTTCTAACTGAATCAGAGTGGAAGAGCACCGAGCATTACTAAGGGCATATGAAAGAGTAAATTGCTGGAACATAAGGCATAGACTGTAATTTTCTCTTTAAGTAGTACAGTTGTCACTGCTCTATGGTTTCTCAAGAATAGTGCCGGTGTTGCTTAGAAACGTTGCGTTGGTTTCTTTTTCATTTTTTCAGTGTTTTTCCGGCCTCCCTGCAGTTCTAGGAGTCATGGGATGTAGAAACCCATTGCAGTTCAAATGCACCTGTAATCACTGTCAAATAAAAATTAAGCTGTCGTTCCTAGTAAAACATGTTGTCTCTTGTACAGGTGACAGATGGAGTCCAACACCTAAAGGCTATGGAGTATCGGCCTATCCCTGCACTCAGCACTGCGCTCAGGTTAAGGATGGACTAACACCTAGACCTTCCGGACGTTTATTTAAAAAGCCGAACTTTTTATCCATGTATGCATTTAGCCGCTAGTTTACATGATGTTGTTGTTGTTGTCTTAGACCTGGGGCAAAGATACAGTTGCAAGGCCCGATGGTTTGCAGACTTGGGGTGCTCTTGTTAGGGCCATGTAACATCAAGATCCTGGGTGGTGAAGTGGAAGACCTGATGGACAGAAACCACCAGGTGAACCACAGCTTTCTGTTGTTTGTCGAGAACGTTCAGGACTAAAAAAAAAAAGTGTATATATACATATAAAGTTTATTATATAATTTTAAACTGATTACTGATAAATATAGCACTATGATTTTAGCTAGCTAAATCATGGGATATTTCTACACCACTCTGACAGGGCAGAGTGCTGTGTCGAACTCTGGGACTTCCAGAGGGCGAGCAACAGCAGCATGAGGGAGAGGAGAACCTTCCGGCATTGCAGCAAGGTACGTATACTTATTAGAGCTTTGCATTTTGTAATTGCTACACAAATGTAAATGATGTTGCGTGGGCATGGTAGTATGTAGTCCAGTAGCACTTGGTGAAGATCTGGAAATTATGGAGTCTGAACAGAATTTGAAGAACATCATAAAGACCAGTCTGAAAACGACAGTAGTCATTTTGATTGGACCAGTCTTTGACAGCTACCTGCAACCTGGCAAGAGAAGGAGAGACTCCTTAAATTCCTCCTGTTCAACTGCTTCCCTATTAGTAACGTGGTTCTCTGAGGCTGCAATGCACCGAGCAACCTTATTATATTGGGTAGCTGCAGTAGATAAAGAATCTGCTGGCTGAATCATTGTAGCGAACAGAGGTGAAGTAGAGCAGCAAATTTTATATGTGACAATATTGATACACAATCGCCTATTGTGTTCTCTTTATAGGCAATGAGGATGTGGAGGACCTTGGTCTAGAAGATGCAGAGTTGTTGGCAAGTCTGGAGGCCCAGGACGTGGAGAGGGTTCAGGCTGGGCCAGTTCAGGACAGTGGCTACAGGACACTCAGTGAAACCTCTGTTCTGTCCTCGAGAAGCTTTTCTGTCAGGAGCGTTGTATCAGCAGCTTCATCTAGGTGGGTGGTTAACAATGACATTTTCATGCTGCGTCTCGCTGTTGGATGTGACATTGGACATTTCAGTAAATGGTTTGTCTTCAGAAGTAATCTGAGTTTTTGTTTATTTGTTTTTTGCTGTGTTAATACTGCTCTCTACTAAATTTCTCTCTGACACAGTCTAAATAATTTGATACGGATAAATGCTGTCTAGTTATTGTAAATTACCCAACATTGGGCTGAAATGAGACTTTATGACTTACTGTACACACGGCATATTTACTATTACCCCCAGAACACTGAGCCTATTTATAAACAATATTTGATTTAACTTTGGCTGGTGTCTTTCAGAAGTGAATCCTCCCTCCGCTCTAACACAAGTGGTTTCACCCAGAATAGCAGAGATGGTTCAGTCCAAAGTCATTACCGTGGAAATAAACAAGACCAGACCCAACAACAAATTCAAGATCAGAACATGGCAGATGAAGATTTTCCTGACGAAGACTTTGATGATCTTCCTCTGGATGAGTTGGACGATGTCATTTACCAGGAAAACACAAATGTAATCCCTCTGTCTGACATCAGTCACAAAAACACACCAGAGAACACCACTGCCATGCATGAGAGAGACTATGAAGGCAGGACTAGAGGGGCTACAGTGCAGTCAGCCACATCCACACCCTTCTATTCCCCAGCAGCTTCAAAGTCCACAAATGAAGTTGAATTTGTAACTAATAATGAGGGTAATGTTATGGATGAGGATATGGACTGTTATATTGAAGAGTTAGACATGTGTGCAGTGCAGAGCATGAAGCCTGATGAGCAAAAGCTCCTGGCTCAACAAGGACCAAGTACAGACACAGAGACCAGTACCCTAAACACCTCAGTCTCTCGTTGTAGACTTAACAGCCAGCCAAATACAACGCATAGGTTATCTATCATGCCTGTTGTTGAGAGTTCACACAATGCTGTGCAGGGGCAAAGTTTTTCCTCACCCAGAGAAGCTGACAGCAATGCCCCTGCTGTCACTCTGACTTCTCCACCTTTTACATACTTATGCCTGCTAGAGGAGCTGATGTCCAAACCACACCCTCACACCACAGAGATTCATGTCAAAGCATTCATTGTGACTCTCTTGGGCAAACTGAGCAGCAACAACGGCGTTTGGCGTGTCTGCGCTACGATTTCTGATGGAACAGGCTACTTGGATGTGGAGTTATCCGATGAGGTTTTGACCGGCCTGCTAGGCTTCTCTGTAGCTGAGAAGGGGCTCATGAAGCGTGATCCAGCCCGGAGAGGTGAGCTGGATGCTGGAATGAGGCGATGTCAGGAAGAGCTGGTAGATATGTGCTGTATTATGACCATTGTGGTTGAATCGGAGGGTAAGAAAGCTATTGTGACCAAGGCAGATCCTGTCAACGAGAGAGTGCTCCAGAGGCTGGAGCAGAGGGTGAGAGACAGGAGGAAATAAACAGGTGAAGCTGAGCAGAAGTGGGCAATAATGAGAAAATGACAGGGACTGAAGAAGCATATTACCCTTAAGCAGAGATGAAAAATTGTCAACAAAACTGGGACAAATATAACATTGAACATTAGCATTTCATACAAACCTTCCCTCATATTTTTTAAACTGATGATCAACCTGCTCTTCTGCTCCAGCAGAATGTCTGAACAAGATCAGCAAGTAGAGTTGCAATGCAACTCATCTGCTATAAGTGATGGAGCATCTTTTATTATCATTCAGTGTTTTGTTTTCAGCATCATTTCTGAGCTAAGAGACTGAGAGGCGTAAAGGAGCCACAGTCGCTTCTGTTTAAAAGCCTTGTATCTACATTTGTATTTGGTCAACACATGCAATATTTGCCATTTAATGTAGGTAACAATGAAGTAGTTCAGAGTTTTCCGGTATAGTTTTTGTGCTATTTTATTAATAAAATGTAAAGTTAAAACTTGCCTCTAATTTTACCTTTTTTTTTCTTCCTGCCAATCGTGTTCCCTCAGAATTAGATGAACAACCAGACAACAAAGCAGAATGCTCCACTGGGGTGGTGTGTTTCATTAGGTGTGTAATAGTTTATTAAAAGCACCTTTAGGATATGCACAGTTTAAATACATAATACTAATTAGCCTTGTCGTAATATCTGGACTTGTAGCTCTCTACAGGCATCAGATAGTTCTCTTTAACATGAAACATCTCAACCATTTAAATTAATTTGTCTCATCTGCTTTCATACTGTATAATTAGGTTGCAGTGTCTCATACTTCAGTGTCTTCAGTGTGCTAATGAACATAATGAATAACAGGTAATTACAGATACCACAGGGTATGTATGTTAGTAGGCATGTACTGTATGCTTACCGTTGTGCCTGTGCTGGAGAGCATATGCATTTATGTTATTGTCTCCTACTACAGTGTGCTCTTCCATTCAGGTAGCTGGTCTCAGTTCATTAAGTGCTAATCAGGTTGAACATCTAAATCAGGTCCCCACTAGGCATGTTGATAGCCTATTATGTGCTAATGAGGTTGGAAACGATGGTGGGGTGGGGGAGACGAGGAGGCAAAGCTGCCCATAGGGAGATTCAAGTGAAATAAATATTGGGTGATTGAGAATAAAGCGATGGGGTGTGCATCTAAGTGGGTATGATGTGATGCTGGACTTCACTATACATAGTGCACAAATATAGTATTTCAGCTATAATTATGTTGCCATGGACTGTAACATAAGTCAAGTACCCAGCGTTGCATTCACCTCTGAAAATGTGAAAAACATGGTTATTAAGTTTGTGTTTACCTTGTTTCCTGGTATTTTATTTGATACTCACATGTACTAAATGGATGAAATGAAGGAAAAAGAGGAAACAGTGCAGAGGAGGAAATCAGAAAAAATAAGCGTATAAATAAATAAGAGACACCAGCGTCTTTTGGGTGAATACGGTGTGAAGGTACCGTCAGGCTTAAAGTCAATGTTACTGTGTGAGGGTTTGTTGATATTTGATGTCGAGCTATTAAAAGCAATACCAAGATGTTAATTAAATAAACTCTACATTCAATCTAACCACATGTCATTTTCTGATGAAGGCTGTTCTCCGCCTTGGCTGTGGACTTATTGACACGTCAGATTGTTTATGCTGATGTTGCCAGGTCTGGCATTCTTTGAACGGCTATGCTGCGCAGATTTGCGAGGAAATTACAATTTTTCCATCTTTAAAAGTTTGTCATGCAGTGACACATGACGAATGACATATTTCATAAGCAGCATGAGAAAGTGCTTGACTGCCCTAATAGCTTTCCATTTGCAATACTATTTCCTCAATTATGCTAGTCTTCCACTTCTGTCTCAGTTCGGAGCGGTAGCAGGAGATAAAACAAGCTTTTTCATTCCCCCGTGAGTTTGGATGTATCTTTCCAAATTGCAGATAGCAGGCGAGCGGAGGAGACTAAGATGGGAGGGACAGAGCGCACACAGGGAAGAGAGCGCACTGTGCTAATTTCTCTAATTCTAATATACAGCTCTTTGGTCATTTCAAATATCAGTGTAAAAAGTACACGAGCAAACCTAATACCCCTCCTGCTGCAGCAGCTGTAATTTTCTTTGCCCTATTACATTTAGTAATGAAAAACCCACTTAGACAACTCAACCTCTCTTTTAGTCCTCCATCAAAATGAGCAAATGGTTTCTTTTCATGGCAAAAACATACTTCTCTTTGTGTGTGTGTGTCTGTGTACATGCCTGCTTATGGTGGAGGATGTGAATCATTAAAGGAATAGAAAATTAAGAGGAAATTGGACTTAGGAAACAATGAAGTACCATCCTCCTCTGGGCTCATCTGGGCGGATCGAGGGCATGAGTGTTGTGCTTTGAAAAGGAATGAAGAAAGGGCCTATTTTGTGTTCATAACAAAGTTTTCAGGGGCTGACAAAAGTTGTTGCTGTTGTTAGGCCTGTATGTTAAAGGGAAAGCGTATCAGGATATAAAGATATACAAACTAGCATGACTCAAGTAAATATATTGTATTTAGTTAATTTCCCCCCAGTCCTGATTTGATGAGTTGTCTATTTTCCAGCCAAAAATAGTTTGAAGTGCTCCAACCAAAGCACAGGCGCAGCAGCATTAATTGTCTTTAATACGAAACAGTAACACAACTAATTCACTTTAGCAACAGGTCAGTTTCCAAGTGTTCTTTGACAACATATTTTTAAACATGTAGAAAACATTTCTAACAGTCAGCTAATGGCAAGTAAGAAAAAATGTTTTTTTAAGACAGAATCCTACAATTAGGGAGAAACAATTATTCTGGTCTTTGACCTCCTACTGATGATTCAGGTGAATGATGGTTAACCAGACATAATGGGAAAGTCTATTAAAGCTGGTGAGGCAACTCTGACAGAGTGCAGACAAGCGATTGACAGGCCCACAATACGGCTGGCTTCTTTCTACACTCTACTCTCATACTACCAAGTCATTACTACCATTTGAATACAAGCAGAATGTACTTGAGAAGCAGAACTTAAAAGAAAAGAAAGCAAAGGTACCAGATAAAGAGACGAATGAATGATTTTGCTGTGACAAGGAAGAGAATAGTTCGCTCCCCCCTCTTGTCCTTTTTTTCCCCGTGGAGACAAGGCAGCCTGACAAGCTGGCCATTAGGAGGGTAATTTGACAAGCTGTGCAGAGTGCTTTCACTGCACCCTTACACCTCTTGAACATCATGAAGTCTTGTTCTGCACCCTTAAAAGTTAATATTAAGAGAATACACAGGCTGGAAAAGACTACAGAGGACGGCAAATGACGGGCCGTGCGTCAAGCGTTGTGCTCTGCTCAGGTCAACAGGGGTCTTTGAACTCAGTGGCGCTCAGAAGAGTGATTCAGACCATCCGTTTTCTGCCAGCGTCTCCTGATTTCCGGGGTTTGTACATTGCCACTGAATTCCTGTTTATGTTTTATTCATAGAGGAGATTATTGCAGGTCTTATGGTGGTCTGGTCACAGTTGAAGGTTAGGGTACCACAGTTGTGCGGTTAATTTATGTGTATGTTCATCTACTTGTGTGCTTGTTTATTGACATTCATTTATGAGGCTGGGTATAAAAATGAAAGGTCACCATCAGGAAACTATTGGGACAAGAAGGAATTAAGGGGAAATGAGATGCACCAGAGGAGATTAGGAGGTGTATGCGTTGAAGGGGGTTGGAGAGAGCACACTTCATCTAGTAGGAGCTCTATACAGAACAAAACGCCTGAAAGGATGTTTCTGGAGGTATTTTGTGCACATTTACACAGACAGAGAAGTAAAAGCTGTAATAGTGAGCGACTTCAGCGTATATCCAACACAGACAACGCAAATTACCGTGTTGTTGCCGTGGTGATTGGCATATGGGAATAAACCTCCAGTGTTGAGTGTCCTCCCGAAGGCTGTAGACACACAACATATTGTTACGAGCACCATCCAGCGTTTTCTCCTAAGGTAGCTTCTTGATTGTGGAATGTCTCAGGGTTTTCTGCTTCGCCTTCTCCCTTCTGTTGAATAATTATTTTTGATCTGCTGAAACTGCAATTTCTCTTAACAAATTGTATTGTATTGTTATTGTGCCAAGTAATGTAACATAGATGTGCATACTCCCTGTCTCCAAAAAATACGTCCACACAATAACTATATCCAAACAATTTTTAAATGATGAATGAATATTGACATTGGAGTGTTCTGGTAAAAACTGATTCATTCCGGGTGTGTGAGCAAACACTTTAATTATCTAATGTCCACATAAACTGCAGGTTATTTGTTCACTTGACTTTATCTCGTCTTATCTCGTTTTACTACTAATAGTTTGCATACAGTATCTCTAAGATGGTTGCACCGATGCAACAACACTACACTGCCCTAAGGTTGAAGGCTGAAGAGGGACTAACCCTGTTCTGGGCTTAGGGTTAGCGTTAGGGCTCCTATTCAGCTACATAAAGGTGCTCCCTCTGCTACACTGGTGTTGTTCTTAGTTTTTATTTCTCATGGTTAAACAGAGGTTTCTTGGTAAATCTAAAGTACAGCGACTACAGCTAGATACACAAGAGAGGGGGAAATTAACGATTGCACTTAGGGAAGAGCAGGGTTATGTTGCCTGCAGAGAAAAAAAATTAAACAAATAATCAAAATTGGCCATTCATTTATGCACACTCACACACAGGAGAAACAGGTCTTGGATGTCTATGGGGACATTATTAAGTCTTATTAATGGAACTGATCAGAAATGGTCCAGCCGGCTGCTAACGGTTGCCCAGCCATTAGAATGCATTATCACACTCTTGCAAATGTCTTGCCCTGTAAGCATGTTTGTTATTCTATTGAGGCCAATTCTGTCTAATTGTATTTTATTGAGCTTCCATAATGTTAACAATTTTAAGTCTAGCATGTAGTGGATAATTTAGTCAATTTTAACATAGTGGAGTAGTGGTTAGATATTTTCCTCTTCTGTTACTTTTTCCTTGAAATCAGCTGCTAACATAGAGGATGTAAGTAAATATTGGTTCTGAGTTTTGTTTTTTGCTTTTTTCAGTAAGTGTTCGATCTTGGCTTGCACAAGTACTGACAGAAATTAAACCTCAGACATCAGCACTGTCTGCTGTGGAAGATTAATATTTTTTGATGTACAAACATTTAATTAATTACAAACAGACCTTGTATTTCTTGTGTTTACTTGGAGGCATGTTCTGAAAGTAATGTTAAGACGCTGTGCTGTCAAGCTGCTGATTTCACTCACTCTTTACTGAAGGAAACTGGGCTGCCTCTCACTCTGAAATCCAATTTAATAAGCTGCCGTACAACAGCGGATGGTAAAAAAGGAGTGTAGATAAGAATGGGGAGCAACGGCTAGCAAGGACAAACAGAAAGAGGAGAGGGTTTGGACAAAGCTGAGAAGAGGCTGGGTTGAGAGTGTTTCCTGACAGGAGAGTGGTTGAAGAGGGAACTGGGCCTTTTCCTGGTGGTACAAACACCAGGCCCAGGAACCTGTGTGTAAAAACCCAAATCTTAGAGAGACGGAGAGAAAAGGAGGAGTTAAATCTTATAATTAGTCAGGTTCAGCAAGTAATTTTGATGATGCTGTTTCTGCTGCAGTACATACAGTATATGTCCACAATGTCAGGTATCTGAAAAGGGTAAACGTATTAAAACAATTCCCGAAGAAACACTCAAAATAGTCTGCAGATATTAATATAGCAAATGTGCATATATCATCACAGCAGACTGTACGAGTTGTTAGATGACAGGATGCAAGTAAAATAAGCGCACAAGCAAACATGTATGTTGTTGTGGCAAATTGGTAATTATCGAGGTAGTAGTACACCATCGTAAAAGGCATAGGTTTTTACAACAACCTACATCTACCCACGCAGGTGATTTTGATTTTAATCTACAATTTGTATTCCAACCAGGTTTTTGCACATTAATATCAATAGTTCAGATTGACACAAACGTTAAAATATATCTATATGCACAATATAGTTTCATTTTGCAGCTTAGACTCAATATAGTCTATGTGACTTATATTGTTTGTGTTTCAAAGCTGTTTTAATAGGAACATTTCTTCCCTTCTTGAAACGTGGTTCCCGTTGCCCTGCTGCCTATCCTTTTACTGTGTTAAATATGATGTAGTGTTTTCTAACCAGCTTTATTTTTTCTCTCTAACTAATCCGGCTGTCTCACAGTCGTTCCTTTTTATTTCTAACAGAAGAACAAGCCAGTGATCTAGAATATGTTTATGATCAAAAATTATTCTGAAGAAACACATTTCAGTGTGTGTTCGCTGCTACAGAGGACGAGGATCATTTGATGCAGTTTGTGTATATACAGAAAAGCAGTGTTCATCATTGTGTGAGATTTTTTAGCAGACAGTGTCTCCTCTGTCTCCTGTAATTTCTTATCTTGCTCTATTTCATACTTATTATTATATTGTGTAGAATTGTACGTATTTTTAGCCTATTGTCCTTGATTCAGATTTATTCAAAAACTTCTTTTCTAGCCTATTCCATTACGACAAAGACACTGTTGTTTTCTTTAGCTTTCTTGTTCACTGAGCCTCATTATAGATCCAGCCATTATTAAATATGCATGTCATTACCTGGCCATTCAGGGACCTTTCAGAGCAGGTCTTGTGTAGGTGCCCAGGTGGAGCCAATGAAACCTGTGCAGGCCATTGAAACAGACCTGATGCACAGTTCACCTTACAGCTAAGATGCACCTCATTGCAATAAGACCCTAATGCACCCTCAAGGGCCCTCCACCTGCTCTCTGCTGCCTTGGTCTCCATGGAGATTTTTCTAATTCGGCAAACGATAGGGTTAAAAAAGTACACATTCACTCGAGCATGAGCAACAGCAAAACATGTAAACACTTGTTAGTGCCTGGAACAACGGAGGGACTGGATGTAGTGCTTTGATATGCTTTTAAAAACTCATATTTTTTCCCTCCTCCACTCAAAAAAATGTTAGACATCTTTTAGTAGCTGTTTTTAGAGGGACTCTAAATGGGATCCAAATTGATGGAAGGATGGACAGAAGAGCTGCTGGAGGGATGGTGCGAATGTAGATCCTGAATAGAATTAAAGAATTAAACAGCTCTTGATATTCTTGGGGCCCCCAGGGCCATTAGAAAGCAACATGCTCTCTAAATTAGAGTAATGAGGGGTTTGGTAACCAGCAAGATACACGAGAAATGGACAGAAAGAAGGAATAAAGCACAGAATGAAGGGGGGAAACTAAAATCACCACATTTCAATCTCTATTGTATAATTGGCTCTATAGGTTGAGGAACAGTTCTCTGAAGAGTTTGTGTGCAGAATACGCTTGAAACACTCAGGTTTTCAAAGACACTGGGGGGTAAACAGAGCAGGGAGCGGTGGGAGTCGGGTGTCAGTGATAAGACAAAGAAGGAAGCAAGAGATTGAAAGAAGGAGAGAGAGAAATGTGAATCACACTCAGTTGCTCTGATCTCAGCATGCATCCATTTCTGTCCCAGCCAGACCCCCTGCCTGGCCTCCGGGGAATGCATGTGTGTGTGTGACTGACAGACTGTGTGTGCATTGGTCAGGGAGCGTATGCGCATCGGTGTGTTTTGTGCTCGCTTGTGAGTGCCTGTGTATCTGTGTGAGTTCCTCAGCAGGGGTGAAAGCACATGGGATGAAGGGCACATTCGGCTAAACACACATTTAGTCATAAAACAGTGGCTCGGTGCGGGTTTTTCTCAGAATCTGCCACGAACGTACGTTACTGGAGGGAAGAGACAGACTGAATCATTTCCCAGAACAAACGGCAAAGAAGAAGCACTGAATGCAGTGATCTAAACAGTTAGACGGGCGCCGTTTTCACTTCTGTCTGACCTGTTGTCTTTAAAGTCGGAGACGTGATTGTGTGCTACCCTAATCCAAAGATCAGCCGTCAAATACGAAACACTCAAATCCAACAAGGTAATGAGCAAAAAAAAACCAACAGGATAATGGTCTAAACTGACATGCAATGTTCAAGCTAGTCACCGCTCTCATGGCTGGAATGTACGTACGAAGCTACACTCTGTTCACATTCCACCTACTTCCAAAGCTCACTAGGAAACACACATCCTGTAATTTGTACAAAAACTAGTAAAGAAAAGTATAAAGAGGATAATTTTCTGCTCTTTGTGGGGATAATTGTCGAGGCAACCGTTTACTTTATTAGGTTTACTTTATTAGATCTTATTGGATCCAATACAGCAACTCTGCCATGAATTCTACTCTTACAAGTTCACAGTTTTACTCTCCAGAGAGTCAACCTCTTGCTGTGACCTCGGTAATAAACAACACATATACAGTCGAACCTACATTTGGCAGAGTTGTGGCATTGGACCAGCTGAAGTACATGTATCGGCACGTCTCCTGACACATTTTATACTATAGGATATGTGTGTGTGTTTCCACATGTGCCAGAATGATCCTCTTACTGTGTGAACAGCCTGGTGGTAACAGACCATATAGAACAGAGCAGTACATCCCCGTACAGAAGCAGACATCACCTGGTTTTCACTCAAAATGCTTTCATGACTGTTGTTCTAAACACAATTCAACAATTATTAAGCAGCATGCAAAATAAGGTCTGACTAACATGATCATTAGCTTTGTGTGTCATCTTCTTATGAGAAACATGTCTCTCCACTATTCACCACAATTAATCCACCGCGGTGTGTATTTGTGTGCACACGTTTGTCGGGGATTCTCCTGTTTAATTTCTCATTGTGTACCAAGACACATCCATGTAATTATGTGTCAATGAGAAATTAAAGCATCAATTAAGGTTTGTTAAGAGAGAGAGAGCATATAATGGAAAACAGTGATTGGGCACATCCATCCATCCATCTCTGTCTATCTGTCTGTCTGTACCTCTGTCAGTCTCATTCCATCTTTTTTTTGTCCTCCCTTTCTTCCCCTCTCGCTCAGTCTTCATCACTCAGTGTCTCACGTTTCCTCTTCACCTTCTCTGCTTGTGTTAGAGTGTTAGAGGGCCACTCCAGCACCAGATGTAGTCTCCTAACAACCAGCATCTTCTTCTCTGTTTTGCTGCATTTGTTTTTCTTGTCTTTACTCCATCTGTTCACCTGCCGCTCTTCACTCGTTTTGTATGCCCTCAGTGCTGCTGCAGTAAAAGCACCATTGTTTCCAGTGCATATACAGAGGAATATTATTATGGGGATAAACTGTGAGGGCAGTGTGACCCCCCCGACGCTAGGAATGTTTATGATTTTATTATTAGATGTGAAAATACCAACTATCTAACGTAATATTCATAACGACACAACAATTCACGTGTTACGGCCCTAGGCCTTGTCTGTTTGGTTGCCTGCTTTGTTTGTGTTTCAGCGTGTTCTGGGTTGGCCGGTGGCTACAGGAGTTGGGGAGATGTGATATGTAAAAGTGACTGTGGCAGAGCCTGATTGGTGGCTGGGAGTGTGGCTCCCACCCCTGGCTTCTATTGGGCCCTTCGTTTCACACTGCCCCTGGAGAGCAGTCCTCTATACTTTTGGGTTGTAATAAGACAAGGTTATGCTTTGGTAATGTTACCCTGTTGCTGGTCTACAGAAGGGAGCCAGGATAGGGATTAGACACACCTACGTCCACTCATTCATCCAGACACCCACGATACACGCCATCCACCTTTGCACTGACGCTACAGCTATTGTTTTGTGTAGTTACACTAGGGTCTAGAGGTGCTACACTCGTCTTCATGTTTGGTGAGACAGGGTAGTTTAGTTAGTCCAGGTTTTATGTTCATGGAGGTTTTCTTTGTTTAGATTAGGTAGACGGTGAACTGGGTGGGCAGCTAGTCTCCTTTGGTTTGGGTCTGTTGTTGTTTTTTGTAGCACCCTCGTCCTGTGTTCCTTGGTACCAGTTTTGTTATTTTGCCAAGGTATGTGAAAATAAACCTTCGGAGTCATACCTGAAAACGTGTCCAGTTTGTGCTGTTTTAATTTTGTCTTATGTTGCTTCTCAGCCCGTGGACGTGAGCCAGGGAGGTAACATAATTGGGGGCTCGTCTGGGATCCACAACTCGTTCACCCTGGTTGTAGTCTGTGTGTGTGTACTGGGGTTATTTGTCGTTTTTGTAAGTACAACATTGGAGATCATGTTTTCATTAAAGGAGTTCATAGGCAAACCAACGGTTGACCGGGTCGCTGCCTGTAAAAAGTGTGACTTGTTGCAAATTGCTAACCATTTTGGTATTCCTGTCTCTAAGCAGATTGTGAAGAAAGAGTTGATAAGCTGGTGGAGTTGGGGGTTTTGATATTGCCAGTAGCTGAAGGTGTCCCTGAGGGTGATGCCCAGTGGGTTGGTAACTTAAAGCGAGACGTGGATGCGAGTGAAGGAGAGGGACATGAGCCAGGGACGTAACATCATGACAAAACCAAAGAATGTAATTGCAATCTATTGAATTTATTTTAATGTTATAGAACGTCATTTTATTTAATGCCTTTTAGTGACAGTTTGCAATACAAACACACATTCAGTGAAACTGTTTGCCTTTTTATATACTAGTTATTATACTATATATTATTTTATCTAATCACATGCTGTTATCTTAATGCAGTTACCATTTGTTGTTATTTCAAGCTCTTATTATGCACAAGCCAGTTGAAAATTAATTAAATCCTAAGTTTTATTGTTTGGATCACAATTATGAAGATTTTATGGACAGAACAATACATATAATGTTATCAAAGTTTAACATATTTCATAATATCCTTATTTGTGTTACATGCTTTGAAGCTAAGAGACATCTTTGTTTTTTACCCTTTCTATGTTCTAAAGGCTACACTTTTATTAGAGGTAGTAACAAACATGAAAATGAACTCACTGGGATTTTTTAGGGGCAGCACATGGTAACATGGAGCCTTAAAATGCCCTTATGTGTCAGCATCTGATGGCTGAATCTAATGTTCCCTCTCTGTGGGTGTGTGAAATTCGCACATGTGAACACACCTCCTGCCCGCGGAGAGGGGAACCATCTGACCTTTTGCTTGTGCTAGATTTAATGAAGAGACTGTCATTTGGTGTCTCTGTGACTAGATGCTTGTCTCACACTTGCAGATGATGAAAGTGTACACCCTTGATACGTTCCTTTTTGCTTGGGTGTACAGCCCGACTATATTTCTGTCAGTACTAACGAGACGGTTACTTACACATGCTACTTTCACTGAGATAGTTTTATGCCAGATCTCTGGCCCAAGGTTTCTGTGGCTATTTGTTGGTCTGATGCTTCCAATATTCATATTTGTGTGGGATGCCAAATGGAAAACACAAGGCACTACTGACATCCAGTGGCCAGATATCACACTGTATATGCTGCTAAACGTAATAAACCTAATAATTATGTTGATACGATACATAGCTTCATGTGATGTTGTACTGTGGTCAATGTTTAAAACATGTTTTAAGCAGATTGGAAACAAGTAAATACAGACAACAGCATCATCCATACAGTGCAATACTATCAAATCAATTTATTTGCATACTTATTTGTACACATGCCTTCCTGTAATACTATATACAGGTACGTACCTATTTCAGTTTGGTACAGAAGGTTTTTATTCAGTAATAAATCATGCACCATTAAAAAGGGAAATTCTATCAGGGAAATGTTAACCTGTCTTTCCAGGAAAAGAAATCATTTTCACTTTTGCTCATAGCTGAAGCTAAAATGAGTTATTAATTTGAGCTGGTTCAGGAAGATCTACCACCTTGTCAGAGCATTCAACTAAAAAAATTCTATCATGTTGAGAATTAACATAGATGTTACAGTTACAGTATTGACTTTCGGTACTTAAATTAGAACGTTGCTCTTTTTCAATGTTTTATTTGCACTTATACATGTTAATAAATGACAAACAGTGTCCATTCATATTTTTCATCTTTGATTTATTCACAGGGAGGTGCAGTTGTCTAATGTCCGATGTCAACTTCTTACTTTAGAACAGTTACGCGCTATATTATCTGAATGCACACGTATTAGAAAAAGGAGATTCTGTGTATCTTAAAATGTGACACTATGTATTTTCTACACTGTAGAAAATTGTATGTGTGAAGAACACGTTTGAAACATATTCTACTGAAGAGCAACATTTAAACCAATAATAAGCAACAAAATGTGCAAGATTTCCCAGTAAAGTGAGAAATCGAAGCACACAAACAAAACATCAAGGACGCGTTTGAGTTTCATCTGGAGCACTTCTACGTGGGTGAGATACATTATGTGCGTCTGCTTTGTTCCGTTATTGTTTGTTGCATGTGAGGGGATAAAATACTGAACCTAAAGCTTTCATGAACTTACATTTTCGTGTTTGCACACAGTGCTCCAAGACGAGTCCTGGGCAAGATGTGGTGTAGTGTAGATTGCAGTGGTTTCAGTGGACTCTGATGTTGAAACAGATGAACTGTGACATAGAAACAACGAAGTGAACAAGTGGGTAAGTATTTGAGTATAAAGATTTAAATGTTGGAGAGCTGGCGGTTGTGTGGGGGGGCTCTAGGGCCTTCCCCTCAAAGCTGAAGCTTGTGGACGATCCAGCATCCCACCAAGTCACTGGATGACTCTGTCCATATGGACCAACAGTGTCAGGAAAGAGCGGAGACTGACATCAGTGTTGAGAGATACTTTCACCCAGTCGTCAAATGTAATTCGTGTGAAGGGACGGTAAAAGTAGTAGTATGTAAGTAAAGTAAAGAATGTGATGTGAAATGTGACATATCTATTTATTCTTTTGTTATCATTTATGTTGCGGTTGCCAATAATGTGCCCTTGAGCAACAGCAGTAACTCTGTGCACATTGTTGCTCACAGCAGCTTTGCCAGAAACCGCTTGTTTGCTTTCTCTTCTGCTGATTTGTCGAACAATTCATTACCACACTCTGAGGACATAGTTGATGCCAGGAGACACAGAATCCCTTCAAACTGTCTCACGCCTCACAGGACGTACCTTAGCTGCGCAAATTGTAAAAACAATTATAACCAAAGTAGAATGATGCATTTCCTGAAGGCCAGTGGTGGCCACAAGAAGGTGCTGTCTGCCTAATTGTTCGCTCCCTGTAACTAGAGTGGAGTGGAACAACGCTAATAAGAGGGTCAAATGAGGTATGTATTGTCTAGGAACACACCTTTTTTCAATTGTTTCTTCATGGAGACTCCCGTGTCCTAGAAGTAGGTGTCTTTCAAATGTAGATTCTCTAAATGTTAGTAATACCTGATACACACACACGCTCTGTCCCCAGCAGCCACTAGAGAGCAGCAGTGCATCATCTTTTCTCTGGGATGTGGGTGATTGAACAGCTACATGTGAGTCCACGCAGACACATGTGATTTGTTTTTACTAATTGTTTGGAATGACTCATTTTTGTTGTTCCCTAGTAATGTTTGTCATGACAGTTGAATTTTTACATGTTGTAATTAATATTATTATTGTCATGGACTGTCACAATATTATACTATATTTCCTACTTATCTCTGATATGTCAAGAAGAAAACTAAATGGTTCTAAAAATAATTTACTACAGTAAAGTTAAACCCCACTGCTTTCATTAACTTCAAATGAAATAATTCGCACAGGTATCATGCACGGGGGGTTAAAGAAAACAACCTCACTAAAGATTTGTGTGCAGATGACAGATGGTACGGGAGGATGATCACAGGTTTAAGATGTCAAAGACCTTCAACACAGGTTCCAGTTCAGAGGGAACAGTGAGTGATTGTAGTTCTCTGTTTGCGAGACAACGTTTTAATTTGTACGCCCACAATGTTCTGTGCACTCCCTGTCTTCGGAGGCAGGCATCCACGAGATTGGTTCAGACACAGACAGCGCTCCATAATTACGCTCGTCTATTCAGCAGCACTGCTTTTGCGTCAGCACACACGTCATATTGAAGCTGCACTTTGGGACGGAGGAGAGGAGGAATCTGTCCAGCTGTGGTGTGTCTGGTCCGCTTGCAGACAGACATATTTTCCTCTGTCACCCTCTCTCATATATGAGGTGAAAGATTGAGGACATGTAGCTCAGGCTGAAGCTCAATAGCTGAACAGTGTAAAACGGATCAAGGTTTGTGTTCAAATCCAGCAGCAGGAGGCTGACCTATAGATCTATAGCAGCAGCGTGACCAGCACGCAGCCCTATAGCCTCCGCTTTAAGATGACAGCATATTGATCGGGTCTAGTTTGGCTGTGAGCCCCATATGATTATGAAATATGGCCTAACGATTTAATAAGGTGATGCTTGGACTAGTACATGCCAGCTAAAGACTTGATGACTGGTAATTTTTCATCTCTCCCATTTACTAAT
This sequence comes from Macropodus opercularis, assembly GCA_030770545.1. Classification (NCBI taxonomy): domain Eukaryota; kingdom Metazoa; phylum Chordata; class Actinopteri; order Anabantiformes; family Osphronemidae; genus Macropodus; species Macropodus opercularis. The sequence goes on along the minus strand of CM061097.1, from coordinate 4,803,129 downwards.
TTTCTCATGCACAGTTACATCAATTTCTCCTGTTTAGGTAGGAAACACCCTCAGCTCATCCCGTGATAATTAAACCCACCATAACATGTTTAAATCTGTTTCTTTGCTTCCCTTTTAGAGCAACTGTGGCACCTGAGTGATAAATTCAGCTGAGTTTATCATTGATTAACTGTACCGCCTGGCATAACTAACAGATGATAATGGTGATTATAATGACAACAACGGTGATGATGAGGATGATTATGCCAATTACAGTCTCTAAATTGATAGCTCCTTATATGCCGTTAACGCACAAGTGAAGCCAGCCACCAGATACATTAAATAACCTCTTGCGTGCTCCACCTTTCCTCTAGCTGTCTTACTCGTCTGTCACTCAGTCATACTGAGGGCAAGGCCCGAGAGGAGTTTAACTCCTGGCAGCCCAAAAATTTAAATAGACTAACCAGAGAACAGAAGCAAATCCAACAGATGCCTTTCTGAGGTGCCCTTGGGTGAGCAAGACCTCTGCTCTGCACCTGACCTTCTCCTAGACCTCCGGCAGGCAGAGCAAGGAGCATCTCCCTAAGGGGACCAGCGAGGTGTCACGTTTTACATGCTGCTCTTCCTCCTCTGTCCTCGTTCCTCTCTCCTCTCTGGACGCGCATCTCTTGCCGCCCTGTCCTGTATTGAATGTCCTCCCACCAAACCAGCACCAATGCAACCATCCCCACGCTGAGAACAGTCCGTCAGCGTAGAGATAGAAGCGGAGAGAGAGAGAGAGAGAGAGAGAGAGAGAGAGAAGCGGACAGAGAGAGGTAGAAGCGGAGAGGGAGAGAGAGAAAGATCCTTCTTGGCACACACCCGCCAGTGTGGCAGTGTGATTTTGACTGACTGACTGACGGGGGATTGTGGAGGAAACACGCAGGGACGGGACGACACACTCCCCGGTTGTCTTTTTGACACGTTTCCTCTGACGTCTTGTCTGTCAGCGTCGCCGCGGCTGATGGTTTTCTAGTCGTGAAGCCTGTCTCCATCTCAGCATCGGATTTTGCTCTCATTCACTCTCTCTCTTTCTCTCCTCGACTGGCCGAACCGGGGCCGATTCCAGCCAACCTGGGCCGGGCCGTGGGGCTGTTCAGCGAGCCTTATTGCTGAAGTTGGCACCCGAGATGAGCGCCTTGAGACCCGGGAGCAGGGCTCTCTCTTCGCCGGGGAGAGGATACTGGTCGTGGCGGTACTGCTGCTGCCTGTGGTGGTGGTGGGTTGTGGTGATCGGGGTGGCAGTGGGCTCAGGAGATCTGTGGCTTTCCGCGGAGGCATGTCCATCGCCTTGTTCCTGCAGCAGCACCAGGATCTCCTGCGTGGATCCAGAGCGGGGCATCAGTGCCTTCCCTGTCCTACAGAGCGAGACGGAGATGGAGAACATCACCGACATGTGAGTGGTCCTCAGCCCCTGCATCTGCACGTTCACCCCTTTTATTTAGCAAAGTTGCGCTTCCAGAACCAAGGTGTTGAATAATGTCACCGTTCCCCATTTAATCGGAGCTCAGTCCTATTCGAATTCCACCTATTTATCGCAGTTATTCCCAATTTCATGCGCAGATTTAAAACGAAAGGACAAATGCACCAGCTCACGTCTACATCTATGGTACGTTCATTTGCTCTGCATGGGTTTGACTCATCGTGTGTAACCTACATTGCGTAACAGACCGATTATCGCCAGGCTTTGAACGAGCCCATCAAAGAATCCAGCAGCCCATTAAATAAACGAGACACTTGGTTGTAACAGACAAAAGCTCAGTCTGTGTGCGGGCGCGTGCGACGGTGTGCGCGCGCCTAGGTGTCCGTGTGTGCATTGAGACGCACTCACAAGACAACGCTGTCCAAATATTAGCACAGACGCCTCCCAAGACGAGTTTAAACGACGCGGAGAGGAAAACATTCGCTTTCCACGTTATTCTCATTGTGCGTTTGAAACGTGCTGTACCCTCCTTTCACACGCCGTCATCTGGCCTGGAAATAAATCGAATCGCGCAAAGCGTTTTGAGAGATTTGAGAGCAATTAAAAATGAGATTAAAATATTTAATTGCTGTAATATCTTTCTTGGCAAAGACAAACGACCTCGTTGATAATGACTTTCGTCAGAGATAAACAATCTCAGAGAAGCCTTGGAAGCTGTTTAAATGAGCCAGCAATCCGCTAGAAAGCAGCCACTGAGTGCTTGGCTAATGTAAACAGACAAATTACTGATGATGGTGCAACCTCCAATTCCAAACGACCTTGCCAAAAACTGGGGAGGGACCAGTTATTGTGCTGCGATTCAGTGTTTCTTGCATTGGACATAAGTGTGAATTTCTGAAAACTTTTCTGTTCAATCCACCTCTGGCTTCGTTGGGTTAAAAAGCAGAGTCAAACAAGACCTGTCTCCGTGCGCTAAGAGAACATCCTTGAGTAGGTCTGTGTGGGGAAGTGGGTGGACTAAATGACTAAAACACTCACTATTGATCACCTATAATCATTCAGACTGGAACATCTAAGGGAGAACTCTGTCTTTGTCATAACACTGACGCATTGTGTGCACAGGTAGGTCTAGTAACCTTAACTGCTCCCTCCTCACCAAGAAACACATGTGAACCGTGAATCAGTCACAAACCTGGCGGGAACTAGAGGTGAACTGTCCGTGCTCCCAGCTCTGCAGTGGCACAAGCGTTTAGCTGTCTTCACTTAAAGATGGAGGCTGGGATTTCTTTTAGCATTGCTGATTGAAAGTAATAGGTAAAAATATTTATTGCAAATGATAATTCTGGTGTTTTGTTATTTAGGCAGTATGACAAGGACTGGACTTGACGTGCGTTTTTGATAACAGTGTGTGTTATGGTGCAGGGTGTGGACCCCACGATTTCAAGCCTCGCTCATTTTCTGTTGTTTCGTTTTTACTGCTACCTTTACATACGCGGGGTATTTTTACTGAGATGACTCCTTTGCATCGCAGAACACAGTCACACACATTCACAGTCTGGCCTGTGGACGCGGGGCAGCTCCAGTGATGCAGTAAGGATTAAAGGCCCCGCTCAAGGGCACCTCTGAATTTCTCAAGTCCCAACCAAATTCAAACCCATCAGGCCAGGAATTCAACCGGTAACCTTCAAGTCACAACCTCGCCTTTCAGAGCCCTCAGTCACAAAACCTGTTCATTCAGTTATAGTTGTCCTCTTAGGAAGGCTGCTCTCTGTCATGGCCCATTGTCACCTATAACACACAGGTGAAGTGCAGCGGCCCTCCCCTGTACCGTGCAGCACCCCAGCAGCTGTCCTGTGCGTTTTCATCAGAACTCGAATTTTGTGGACTTAGCGCCTTCCTTTGTCTTGTTAAACTGTCTGCGTTGACGCCGCCCACTCGCGCTAAATGAGCCGTCTGACACACACTTGCATCTCTTGACAGATACATAGCCAACCAGAGCAGTTTCTCCTCCAACGACAAAGACCTGTACTACTACAAGAACCTCAGGAACCTGTGAGTCTGCCTCATATGACCAACCACGAAAAAGCTCATCTCATACATACATGTATACATGATATAATGTGTTTGTTCTATTAACCTCTTTGTGTCGTGAACAGTACATTAAAGCCAGTTAAACTCGTTGCTTTAAGACAAGACAAAGAAACAGTCATTTCAACACACTATACGTACTTGTGTTGTTACAGCCCAATATGACACTTATTGATTTACTTTGCTGATAATTGTTTCTCTCCCTTCGCTGAAGGCTGCACGCTGCCCATGTTGGCGCTTTAAAAGCCTGCTGTGTGTAGTATTCATGTTTGGCTGCTCCTCTCTCTCGTTTTATTTCCTAATCTAAATGGGAACTGCTCACCAAGCAGGACTTTCTTGCAATGTAGTAATCAGTTCAATAGACACTTTGCCTTTAATTTCCCAGCCAGTCTCCCATTTGGTCGACAGTTTAGTGCAAAGCATGTTTCAAGCTGTAAGAGTATGTGCTTTTAATTGTGGTTGCACCCAGTGGGAACAAAACTCCGAATGTGGGCAGGATGTGTGTTGTGCTTGGGCCACGTTCAGGTCTATATCCCACGTGTCTAAGAAATACATTACACACAATCACAGCCTTAATATTTATATAAAACAAATGTCCTGCTACAGATACAATACTTGTGTTTTTTAATTATATAATCATCACTGTATTTAACAAACTTCCCATGAAGATATCGTCTTACAGCCTGAGCTCAGATGAGGAAGGACTCTCTAAGCACTCTAACAGCGCTGAGTGATGCACAGCATATAACATTATCAATTATGACTTTGTGTTTAGTGCGTAGAAAGTTTTTGTGACATCCAGAGGCATTAACCTCAGATCAGCGAAGGTTGTAGTGGCATTGTTGATGAATGCACATAAATGATGCTGCTGTGTTTGCTTGTCAGAACGGTGACCAACAGCAGGCTAACATACGTATCCAAGCTGGCCTTTCAGAACAACATCAAGTTACAGTATCTGTAAGTAAAACCCTTCCATCATAGCATTGTTGCCTTCTGTCCATGTGATGGCTACTCCATCGTTACTGATCAGCTCTAGTGAATCATTAGTTCGACTTAATTGAGGTCAACTCTGTTAAAGATGTTATATTTTAAAAATGTGTTTAATAATCGTGTTACTTGTGGTTTAAATTGGCTGCTTTCATGATGCCTCGCATGTGACGCAGCGTCTAATAATGTGGAGAATGATTTTAGCGGGCATACGTGGCTGAGAGATTGATTGAGAATGAAGTCCAGGTCGGGTTCACACGGAGCAGGATTTCGAATTGATTGTCAAATTTTGGGACCTTGTAAACGTAATTAAAGTTTGATAGTTATTCTGCTTGTATTATTACACCACTTAAGGTTAATTGTCAACCCTTAGAGTGGAAAACTTTTAATGAGAAAATATTCCAGGCTTATTGGTGCAAACAGAAATCTGCTGTAAGCTGCTGTAATATCTGCATATTATTTTGCTGTGGTATTACAAACACCATCTAATTCCCTTATGTTCAATTTAATTTCCAGGAATCTAAAAGATAACAACCTGTCATCACTGTCCTGGAGGTTATTCAGACACCTCAACATCTCTTATCTGTGAGTTCAGTAGAGCCCTCACTATCAGTCTGCCCATCTTCACGTCTGCCTGTCTCTGTCCTGTCTCTCTCTCTCTGCTACACCTCTCAGTTATCTTCCCACTCTGCAGATTAATATAAACCTACACCATGTGTGACGTTAGTTAAAGGTGACGATGTGATGTTCTGGCGACTGCAGTTGGCTTCCTGCCGTCTCAGTTTGCCAGAATATTATTATAGTTTTGAATAAAGGAAATAAATGTTTACACACCGGGGTGATCACGGAGTTCGTGGCTTTTTGATATTTACTCTGCAGATATGAAAATGGAAACAATGTTTTCATTTAACATTTGACTTAAAAGCAAATAAGCACATGTCACAGAATGTCAAACAGTCTGTAATAAACACTGACTCTCTGTTATGGCGGTTGTCCTGTATTTACAAATCAGCTACTGTTACTTACTCTTTCTGCGTCAAGTCTTGACTTTGTGTTTATGTGTGTAGGATTCTGTCAGGTAACCCCCTGCACTGTTCCTGTGACAACATGTGGATCAAGCTGTGGTTAGGGGAGGAAGCAGACAACCAGGAGCTGCACTGCATTGAGGATGGAGGAGGACGCAAGGCGCTCTCCAGACTGACACTACCGAACTGTGGTGAGAACCCCCCCCACACACAAAAAGTAAAATGCTGGAAAAGACATTTATAAGATGTAGAACGGTGCAAATTGTTGAAGCAGCTGGAGGAAAAGCAAGCCTAATGGTTTCCTATACAAATATTTTCCTACTCAGGTCCTATGTGTTCGACATGTGTCTGACATGTGTTTCTATGCACATTCACTGTGCGTTTGTGTGTGTATGGAGGATACACTGCCTGCATTTTGTGGGCTCTTAGGAAAGTTGTGGGTGATGATTGACTGGACAAAATGAAATTTGCTGTGAACACCCATGGGAATAAACGCACGAAGAGCAAAATTCATGCACTGACTACAACGGCAGAAGCAATCAATAATATAAAGAGGCCGCACTGCTAGCTGTGAGCTACCAGTGGCTGCACTGCAGTATTTCACTTCTGCTGGGATCTGTTTAATTTATTTCGTTTAATTTCTACTGTGCAATGCAAAAGAAATTGTCTTACACACGAGCAAGCGAACAAATGACCAAATAAACACATGCACATACTGTACTTTCCAAGTCCTGCTTTTATAGAAGCGTGTCACAGAAAGGTCATCAACTTGAGACAAGCTGATGCTATCTGTTTCCTGTACAGATTTTTCTCATATGATGCATAGATTAGCTGCAAGATACTGAAGAGGACATATTGGACATACTGAGCTTTATGTGTGTGTGTGTGTGTGTGTGTGTGTGTGTCATCCTATAGACTCTTATGACCAGATATTTGCTGGTGTAGAAAGGCCATTGCATAGGACGTAGTAGCAGAAACACATCGTATTGTTTTCAGTGAACCGTAAAGACGTGGTGAAAATGCATTCCCTGCATGTGTCACGGTACAATGGAGTGTTATAAAGACCATCTGCACTATGTCGTACAGCACACGACCTGCTGCCACGCAGCAGATTTCATTTCCCTTTTCTCTGAATCATCACATATCTAAAACCATTCTTTCTGAATCTGCACAAAGCTGCACTAATATATTTAAGTGAAGCTTTCACAGCTTTTGAGCAGTGGAAAAAAACAAGACAAACACTGAAGCTTTAAACAGGTTCTAGCCCAACCACAACGATGCACACAGTTACTTAGTTAACAAGTGTTATGTGGAGCTGACCACTCAAGGATATTCTACAGACCACAAACCATTTATGTGTTGCTTATGGGAGTGTTCATCAAGCTTAAATGTATAAATGCCAACAGTTAATAGCTTTATTACTCTATTCTTTACATCCACTTTATGAATATTTCATGCATCTCTCTATTTTGGACAGTCTTCTGTTCATGAAGTAGGTCAGATTACATTTTGGTGTGTTTGTCAAAGTCTGAGCCTGACCTGCTCTAGTTCTCACAGAACGAACGTCTAAAAATGACCTATTCTCTTATTTTAAATCAGAATTCTGTCAGAAACGATTCAGCAGAGTGAAACTCTGCAGGGTGAGTACGCCCCATTCAGATCTGGTCTGTTACTCTGAAGTGAAAACATAAAGTAAACTTAATTTCATTTATGACCACACAATAAAAATAGTCAGAAAAACATTTATTTTCTTCCAAACATAAATTCTAAAATGTTTTTGCCATCTTGGCCATTAGAAAGAAACCAAATTAGCTGGTCAAAAATGGATCAGGGCAGTCGGGACACACAGGACACAAATAATAAGTTAGCTTGCAGGAAGCTCACAATGTCATTGATAACTATTGATCTGTCCCCTCTGCCTCCTTTCCATTAGCAAATGCTATTTTGGGCTTTAGCAGAGCACAGCCCCTAGAGGGGTGGGCAGGGGACCCCCTGACATATGAGGAGGAGAACATGGTGGGGCAGGGGTGCCAAATAATGCCCCAGGGCGATGATGAAACACCAGAAGACCCCTCCGTCTGACCAAACTGCTGGCATTTTCCTGTCTGTGCCAAATTTCCTTTCTATCGTTTGCTTCTTTCTCTTCTTTCCTCTCTGTTCATCATTTTCCATCTGTCTGTCTGTTTCTTCTGTGACTGGTTGTCCTTCTCTATGCCAGAACATTACTGAGTGACATATGAGGCACAAAGGAGAGGAAATGCCCAATGATGCCCCCGGGCCGACACTGATCTCTGAGGCCACCCGCACGTCAGTTTCTGTTTCTCTCTGCTGTCCACTGGAGCTCCAGGAAGAGGCTGGCAAACGCCCGCTGACTGGCACAGCTGCTCAGATGTTACTGAAAAGAGTGAAGAGGGTCACTAACATGTAACCCGGTTGTTAATAGAGTGATCTAAAGAACTCATGAAGCTACCTGGAAAGTTTTCTAAGATTTCTAAGATTTAAAATGCTGTAAAAACACACAAGTTGCTAATTGAAAGCAACTGATCTGATGAGATGAGCTTTGTATACACTTGTATTACGAGACCTCTCCCAGCCGCGCCACAGCACCGTTCACTCTGTCCTTCAGTCCGCTTTGCCTCTGTCACTGCTGCTCTCCATCGTTTGCGTCTCCAGTTTATGTTTTGTTGTTTTTATCAGTCAGTTAAATATTTACAGACGGTTTCCATCTTCATTTCTGTCCATTTGTTTTGTGCTCTTACATTAGCAGCATTACCAACCTAAAGTTAAACCTAGTGTAACCTATAACAAGGAAAACTCTAATAACAGTGTCACTGTGCTGACTGGCAGAGGCAGGTTAGGCTCCCTTGCAAATCTGTTTTATGCAGTTGTTAAGAATGTTCTTTATGTTACGTTAAGTAATGGATTCCTTTTAAGTGCTAGAGAGAGAATTTGTCATCAGCATGAATCAAGAGGGTTTTAAAGTGACCACAGTCTTAAAACAGAAGAGAATAGCTGCTCAGATTTTTCAGCAAATATTTTGTTATGGATATTTTGAAATAAAAAGAAAACATGTTTAACACTGTGGGTAATATTTAGATAGTAGATTTGAGCTTCTCTGTCTGACAGAATAATGCATAGCTGGACCAACTTAGCGTCACATTTAGTGACAACGCAGGCAGCAGCGTGTAGTTTCTGTGCAAAGGTGAAAAATGAGGTTGTGGTGAAGGCGGTGGCTGACCTCCTGCTCTAATTTGTAGCTTCCTATCCCTGATTATACCTTAATCCAGGCATCCTCATCCTCATTTCTCTAAATTATTTGAGCTCAAATCATTCTTATAATAAAGTGTTGACACTCTTCACTGAGCAAGAACAACAGAATAATGCGATGGCAAACCCGGGGATGAAATGTGTGTTGTCTGACTCTTCAGCACAATTTTCTTCTCGCGCTCTGTATTCTCACAAAGACTACCCCCCCCCCCCCCCTTCTCTCTCGCTCTCTCTGTCGTCTGCTTGTGCATCTCGTCAGAAATCACCACATCTCTGCTTGGGAAAGGCTGGAGCATTATGCGAACGCTTCTCCAAACACCAATAGCGACGTGCTTATTGTGGCCCGTAACAAGGCCCGACAACAATGACAACTCCAACAATGCTGCTGAAACATGTTGTGGCGTATTGTGCGGGTTTTCAATTCAGAGAGTAGTGGGTGTTTTCCTTTTACACTCGGCTGCGAGCAGCTACTGTGTTCAGCAAGGGCAGATCCCTGATGCTGCACTCTCATTCACAGTCACAGTCACCTGCCCCGAACCCTGTCCACTCTTCAAGTAAAGAAACAATCACGAGTCAGATTATCAACCTTTCCAGCTTCTTGGCTTTCATCTGCGTTATGACATTGTTGTCACTGAGGTGGACCAGCAGACGTCCATACAGTTACAATACAAAGAGAATCACAGACCTGCTAGTGAGTCGAAATCATTTTATCAGACTATTATGTCTAAGGCCCTGTTTACACCTGCTTACACATGGGCACAATTTAGCAAAGACAAAAATTGGTGACAAATTCAAGGATAAACAGGATAGTGATGTGTGACCGGGGGCTTGAGGAACCGATGGTGTTCATTTCTAATTTACTGCTTACAATTGGTGAGCACATGACAAGTCTGTATTCTATAAAACAAATGTTTTCATTTACCTCTTTTTTTATTTCTTTTATTGCTTCATTCTGTCTGTCTCTGTGTGTGTACTATAAAACGCACAAAAGAACAACAACACACGTCTGACCAAAGCAGACATAGCTGCTCGCATTTATTCTCTTTCTCAGCTGCAGTGTGGCCGAAATTGCATGACTCAACATAAAAATGATTTTCTACAGTATAGCGACTCGATCTGAATAAAAGCAACCGTCTTTCCACATGATTTAGTCAGATTCCTTGGCTTCATGGGGTGCAGCTGTGTACATGACCCGTGTGTCTGACCTGCAGGTGGCTGCGGTGCCAGCAGGACGCTGATGTACTGAGGGTCTGTTAGGATATGTGGTTCTGATGGCAGCTGCTCTGCCACCACTGAAATGACTAGTTTTCAGTACGTCTCATGGTGATAGAGTAGGTTGCCGTGGTGATAAGTAGGTTACCCTGGTGATAAGCATTGTGTCGATGGACAGAAGAGGTTGGAAAAAGGGGTGTGTGTGGGGGGTGATAAGAAATCTATCTAAAGTAGCTGTCGACACCAGATTCTCCTCCTCTTTTCCGTTTGTTCTTGCACCTTCTCATTTTTTCTCTCTCTACTCTTCTCTTCTCTAAGGGCCAACGATATTATTAGGCAGGAGACAAGTGTGGCAATCCTGAATGAGTCTAATTGGTCACACTTGGGTCACCTCCTGGTCAGCACCATAAACACACAAACACACGGGTTGGTTTTTCCTCTGTACACACTCTTATTATACCTTAAAACCTAACTTTAGCCATCAGCACAAGGCTTTTACTCCCCACACTGTACTTCCACCTTTGACCCTGAAAACCAGTCTTAAATAGTCATCTGTAGTAAGATGTGACCAGAATGTCGTCGCAGAGTGAGGGTTCAGAGCTAAACTCTGTCCACACAAAGACGTGTATACACACACACACACACACACACACACACACACACACACACACACACACACTCACACCAGTGTCTTTGCATTGACAGAGGCTTCAGACTGTGTCCAATCAATTTAGTACTTGGGTTGCTGGAGACATGCACTAGTAATCAGTGTAACCATCACCGTGTTTGAACTCTGTCTCTTTGTCTGACTGTTTGATTGGGGTGAGTGTGCTTAAATGAAAATGAAATGAGAGAGAGAGCCAGATTAAATTTTGAGGTCTTCCTTTGTGTGTCTTTCTTTTCACTCTGTGGTAGTGGGTGCGCGTTTGGCCGCTCTGCCGCTCTTATAGTCGAGCGTTTTACGTGCCGTGTATTTCAACTGAAGACACGAGAATTGGCAGTGAATCCTAAGCTTACTTCCTCTCCTCCTCTCTCCGTAATTATACCCTCTCCCCTTCATCCTCCTCATCCTCTTCCCCTCCTCTCTGCACCCTGGTTGTATGTAGAGGTTCCCATGGTGACGCTGAGCCCATCCAGAGTGAGTGAGAAGGAAGGGAAGAATGTACAGCTTACGTGTACGACCTCGGGCGTGCCCTCACCTGAGCTGATTTGGGACATGGCATTGGTCAGCAACTATGAGGTGAGGTCACTCATGCACAAACATGCACACAACGGGTTCACGGGTCTCATAAACATAACTGTAATTTGCATAACAACACTATAGCGTAATGTAAGTTTTTTAATGCACACTGCGCAGATAAAACGCCTCTTTCATGGTCTGGTGTGGATGCAGAGCAGCCTTCAGCTCTGTGGATGTATCTGTCATGTGTTTAGCTCTGAGCACAGGGTCAGGTGCTGTACTTAGCGTGGCAGCATGGAGCGCACAGACGGTCTAATATAGCTGTGAATCGATTGTCAAAAATAATTGGTCATGCTTAGGAAAGACAGCCACTTTGGACCGCAGGCTTATCTGGTGAGGAGAACCTAGGCCGAACAAAATTGCAGCCTGACACACAATTCTCTGTGACCTTCTTCAGCTAAATATATCAGGTGGAAGGAAAAGAGACGCTGTCTGTCAGGCCGCAGTTAAAGTGAAAGAAGGTTGAGCAGTTGTGTAAAAACTTCAGCTGAGTGAAAACAAGGACAAAATGGAATTAACAAAGGTTCATGCACAGTGTCGGTCCCTTAATGGATCAGAAAAACGGATGAATTAGAGCTTAAGATGTTTTAGTTTGTCGCTGTTTTGGCACTTGGGACAATTTAGTCATATATATCCATCCATCCATTATCTGGAGCCAGTCCTTGCTGTCACCGGGCCAACGCAGGTTGCCAGTACCTGTTTAATCACAACATGCATTCAACACCATCTCATTCCTTTTACACTACAGTCTTCTGACGATCAGAAGTTCAGTGGTTATGTTTTAAGCATACGTATATGACACGTGTGTCTATTTCCACTCTCAGATTGTAACATCGGGCCAGACTTCAGTGCTTCGACTGTCCAACCTGTCGTCGCTGGATCACAACAGCAAAATTAAATGCATTGCTGAGAACATTGTGGGAGGGAAGGAGTCCTCTTTGCTGCTGGATATACTCTGTGAGTTCACCTTTGAACTGCTCTTTTTTGTTTTACATCACTACCTGTGTATTTGCTTGACCTCTAAACCCTTTTTCTGTCCTTAGTTGCTCCTAAAATCATAAAACTGAGCGATGCAATTTCAGACCACCACTGGTGCATCCCATTTAGCGTGTCAGGTAAGACAGACCCGTACGCTGCGACTCCCTTCAGTTACTAAAGTAAAAGTTACTAATTTAGTTGTACTTTCTCTAAATCTTGAACTGTGTCTATGTACCAGTCACAGTAATAAGTATGTGTTAATAACCGTTCTAGGAAACCCAAGGCCCCAGCTAGAATGGTTTCTGGATGATAAGCCAGTGATAGAGGGTCCCTACATCTCGACAATGATCCATGACATCACAGAGAGAGAGTACCATGGATGTCTGCAGCTGGACAGCCCCACACACATCAACAACGGGCGGTACATGCTGGTAGCCTCTAACAAGTACGGGTCCGACCGAAAGGAGGTGATGGCTCACTTCATGCTTGGACCTGGTGAGGACAATCGTAACATATTAAAGATTACAGTAAGAGAATCAATGCCCAGAAATAAAGGCTACTCCCTAAGTCTGTTACAGTCACTGAATCTAAAAGACAAAGCCCACTGAGCAAATTATGCACATGGCAAACATGACAACATCTTGCTCTGAGCATAAAAGAGAGAATGTTTTAAAACGTGTGAAGATTGTGTTTATTAAATATTTGGTAAATCTCTTTGGTTTTGTCAGGAACAGATAAGGAGCCTTCGTATTATGGTAGGTCAAAAAGTTGCACGTACAATTATTCCTCTGTTGTAATCTAATCTAGTCAATCTAACTTTCTTACTGTATAGTCCATCGTTTTTATTTTAATGTTGTATTATTTAATATTTTGAGTGTTTTGTTGTTTGAATGTTTTAGAACAGGCATGATTCATAACATTATTTGTGCATGCTAATAAATGTACGGATTCAGATATTGTCCTGTTCATGTGAATATGTTTTGAAGCTAATTTGTATCTGTTGCCTGTTTCTCCATTGTCTGCTGCCTCCTGCAGAACTACCCACAGGTACTACCATGTCTTTTCTTCCTCACATCAAACAAGTCAGTTAACTACGCTAAGCACCGTCGCTGGTGTCACATTTACCGTCCAGAATTCAATAACAGCTTATAAAGCACTGGTCGACACGTAGCCACTACCGACCTGGCGTGAGCCCAGCGCTGCAGTAAATGTGTCACCCTGTTCACCCTAATCATAACCAGCTGCCTGCTGCCTCTAACCCTTTTATGGAGCACATTTTTTCACAGGGACCAGGGACCACCTTCATCTTTTAAACCTTTTTTGGTTTTTCTTTCTCAGACTTCATATGTATGTCTCCTTGCCACAATGTGTCATTTTTGGTCATCGTCATTTCAAGTATCTTACGTGAAGCACTGTATATAAAACGTCTATATACATGAATCCATCACTATCATTATTATTGTTATGATGTAACCTTAGCTCTAAAAAGGAAGCCAGTTCATGTTCTTTAGACGTCCAGTATCAATAACAACCTTGAACTAAATTCCCCCTCTGAAAAAGCTGTTCAGGGCTATGAAGGCAGATGCACCATAAATACACTGTCTGCACACTCAAGACTTTTCCTCCATTGATCCCTATCTCTGCCTGAATCAACAGAAGGCCCTCCTGTGGACCCACCTGAGGACAGAGTCGCTGTAAGTCACGTCTCGCCGTTTCATGCCAGCCCTCTTTCTTCGCTAGTCGTCTCTGTGAACTGCTGACACTTGCTGCTCGCTTTTCTTTCGTGTATTTGTTCAACCTGTCTAGAGACACCTGAGCTGCGGTTATTTCTTGTTTGTACAAGTAATGAACTTAACACAGTAGACATATAAGTCTGGGTTCTGTACTTTTTGATGTGGTGTGTAGGGTATTTGTAACCCTGCCTTCTCGTTCTGCAGGTGTATGTAGTGGTGGGCATCGCTGCTGTGGCCTTTACTGGTTTCCTTCTAATGCTGGTTATTCTCAAGTTTGGCGGAAACTACAAGTTTGGCATTAAAGGTAAGAAGGTCTTTTATCTCTGATGCTGGCATCTACCCTGTGAGGGAAAACGATCAGTCCAAAATAATGGACAACATGATAACATTTCTAAATCAAACACTATAACATGAATGGCTTCATGGATACATAAAAAAGCCACAGATACAGTCCGTTTACTTCTAAACACCAAAGGAGCAAATACCAACAGTCGGATAGTTCCAGTTTTACTTACATGGACTAAATTAACACGTCTCTTTGTGGCACGTTCGTCATTCACACCTTCATGTATCCATGAGTCCATCGTGTTCAGGTGGAAACATCTGCCGTTTGACGAGTTACTGGCTTTTAGTGCTGCTGCTTAATAACACGCATGTCGACTAACTGGACTCTTGTGTGATGGTGATGGTAAATCATGGTAAAACTCCAGTGGTAGCCATTGTTATAGCCTCCTGTCACACACACACACACACACATTAACAGTACCCATCTTTTGCTGCATTTCTGTTACTGACGAGTGTGATCTGGGATCATTTCTTTGTGTTTGTGAACTAACGATAACGCTTCCATCACTCCCCCTTTTTTTAAACGTGCAGTGGAGGATTCGTTGAAACACGGATGCTTGTGTTTTTGTTGCTGTAGAGAGAGTAGTAAATACAGTACACAATCTGCGCTGCGCTGTGGGGAACTTGTGTCTGCCTTTAGTTAAGTTCAGTTAAGGTGAAAAGCCGTAATGTATTTATGACAAGCAAACCCAGATTTCCACTGTGGGGAAGACATTTTGTACTCTTTAAAAGACAGTTGTTTTGAGGAATAAATAACCTTTCGGCGCATTCGGTGCAGTGAAGCTCCACATTTGCCATTCAAATTACCTAGACAAAAAGTGAATGCAAATGTAGAGACAAATATGCGTTGCCAAGTGCGCGTGTGCATTTATGCATATGACGCTGGGTTGCGTTCTTGAAGTGCAGTGTTTTGGCAGTGATTGATTTTATCCCCCCCCCCCAGAGAGCAGGGGTGGATGACAGATGGAGCAGCAAGCGTATCCACGGTGTGTGTTTGTATTTATGGTTGTGTGTGCGGTTTCCTCTTTCTCCAGGAGAGGTGAGGACTGAGGCTGTGGAGGATACAACCTCTCTAATGCCTCTTCGCGTACCCTGCACTTGTGCGTACCCGTACAGTACGATACGTGTGTTTTTGGACCGCTTTGTACGTTAAGCGTTTTTGCATGTGTATGTACTTCCCCCCGTGTGTAGGGCGTGAGGTCGCGTCGCAGTTTTGCCCTTCTTATTGCTCCCCTTGAGTCTTCATCCTACTCTCCTTCCACTGCCGACTTCCTCTCTCCGTGTGTCCCCTCTTCATGCTCCACATACATCCAGATGTACAGTATGTGTCCTGCGGCGCTCTGATGCTGGACCGAGTGCATGTGGAGACAAAGATGGAAAGATAGCAGAGGCAGCATGAACAGCACAAGTAGACTGACAGCTGTAGAGCTGGAGGACATCCAGAGCAGTTGTGACCAAATGCAAATGACCTGAATTGGACCGATGACCAGAGTTCATCTGGACATAATTATGGCTGCAGCGCTGATCTAAAACACACAACACTTGTTCTACGTTCAGTGTCCTCTAAATTACAAACACATGCACGCAGACCCACACCCACATGAACGGAGTCAGGACCGATGAGGATGAAGTAGTGATCAGGACGTGTGAAGACAGCATGGAAGCCTTGTCCCATATTGAGCAGGTGCGGCTCGCCTCAGCGGCTCTGAATCACTGTTCGTGTCTGACGGGGGGGAAAAGCTGGGACTGGTTTACATTATTTATACTGACTGCGTTAATCTGCTCCTCTCTCATTAATAACACATGGGCAACATTTGGTCCAGGTTACCCCCTCGCAGTGTCTGCAATGCTCCTTGACGCTGTACACAGCAATGGAGGCAGTTACTGAACACTAATAAATCTAAACGTCGGCCCTGTGCACCGGACTCTCTGTAGTCACTGTCACATAATTAATCCAGACATGTGTCACGGCTCACGAGTTGCTTTCATCTGTTGCTTCTTTCACCTAATTATCATGTGTGGATTTATTGTCCGGACAGCGAACCTCAACACCCTCGTTATCTCCACTCCTATAAATATATCTATCCTTATAAATCCATGAGACACAAAGCAATATTAGCAGTTTGTTTTGCTATTAATCATCACCTGAAGGAAATATTTGGCTCCTAAAGTCCTCAGCGCTTCACCGTGTTTACCAGCTATTTACTCGTTTTATCGTGTTTGACAGAAAACAGCTGCTGCAGCTGCGAGAGGTGAGGGTGAAGCAGAGTTGCAGGCCAGTTAAAATTGATTATAGCAGCTTTACATTCCACACCAGCATCATGTTAAATCTCATTGGAAGTAGAAACTGACTTCTTCCACCTACAGTCATTTATACGGCGGAGCGGGAGAGAAGTCAATATGCTGCACGGTGCATAATTTTCAACATCGTTGAAAACTCACACAATAACAGCCTTTTACATTTGCACTGTACAGCGTGTCCCGGTTTGTCTGGACAGTCTTAGGATCTCGCTGTGAAAGCTCATAAGAAGGAACAGGTGTGCTTCTCCGTCAATGAAGTACAGCTGGCTGCTCCATCATTAGAAACAGTGTCTCCTATGTTCTCCAGAACAAAGAATCAGGACAAAATGTGGAACATATAAAAAAAAATCACATGAAAAAGTTCTTTTCAATAAATGCTTGGAGAAGTTTCACGTTTCAGCAAAAAGCGTTGTCTCAAAGGGATGAGCTCTTTAGGTGCCACAACACGAGCAGTTCACAGGAATACGCCTCAGAGTAGCGACTCCAGTCCAAGCAAACGTCCCCATCCAGTAGTTCTGAACCAGGTCCAGTCAGACACCAGCAGTTCAGAAACCTCTGGAGTCTCCTCTGTAGGTAACAGCAGTCATGACATTCAGGTTTAAATAGTCTAACAGCACAGTAAGACCACAGGTGGATAATACGTTGCCGCAAGGTTCTCTGATATGTAGGGTCTTGTTGATAAGTGAGGGAGAGCAAATCAGGTTTGGTGATGCTGCTAATTGTTCACAGTCCTCGCTCACAGTACCTGAAATACCAAACTAATTTCAGCTAAGCAGACCTGGAGTTGCATCCTGGATGGGTCCGTGGTATTTAAACTTTTATTCTGTGTACAGTAGCGATGGGGTCATTCACAAACGAGAATGTCTGCAAATGGTATAAACTGGAAACCTGAAAAAAAATTAAGGGTTTAAGGGACCTTGTGGTACAGAGATAAATGAACAGGCCTTTTGGAAGCTCAACGTCTTCCACAGAATCCCACAAAACCACCTGGCAGCAGAGGGGCCGGAGACGTAAGAAAGCTCAACCACTGAACTGACTCCAGCAGCATCTACATGTGTTCCTGCCCTCAAAGCACCTGTAGGGAGGGAAGTGTAGAGCACCGATGCATGAATGAGAGGGAAATGTCAGCACGGAAACTGTGAAGTGAAGGCAGTGAGACAGATGGCGAGGAAGAGACGCTAAAACGGATATTTTGACAAGAGGAGAGAAAGCCAACGGGGGCAGGAATGTAGCAGAACGTACAGACGAAATAGAAACCGCCACAGCCGGAGTGAGAGGACGGGAAAAAAGACACAAAGGTCCTCTCTTGTCCACTTATCAATGATTCATCATTAGCACAGGCTTCAGTTTTCTCCTTGTTTGGTTGAGTTGCACGCCTCCATCTCTCTCCTCCTCTCTCCCGTTCACACGCGCACACAGCTCCTCACGGCTGACCGATCAATATGACACCCTCAAGGTCAGCAGAGCTCCGTTCTCGGCCAGAGGCACCACTGAGCATGCTCAGAGTCCACATCAGCACCACCTCCTCTTCGCTCTCTCGCTTTAGAAAAGCGCTTTATTTCCTATCCGGCTCTTTAGCTTTATAATGAACACTGCTGAAAAAATATCATCTGGTATTGCAGCTGAATTTTAATAATGTTTAAGCCCTGACTGAAAAGTCAGGTGATCACTACGTCTGTGGAATGCATAAACACACAATGCACCTTGGGCATTAGCACTTATCCTAAATGATTAACACCATTATTCGCAGGTTTGATAGATGTCTGTGAGGTTGTTCCAGTTTGTCTCTCTAGGCCTTAACCACAGCAGATAATAACATTCCTCATGCATCTTTAACCAATTATAAATAGCAAGGATGCGTTTAAAGGTCAGATCGTTGGTACGTTAGAATGAAGCACGCCGGGGTAAAATGTCTTTGTTTATATGCACATAACCTTAGCAACAGTAGCAGCTTGTTGGCAGGTCAGCGGGCTATGTGAGGTAAACGGCCTAAAGATCGACTGAAGCCCCGGATGCAGGATGACACCACACAGAAGCAATAACAAACATGTAAAAATCATTCATTTGCAGAGACCCTTCCTAACAAATGAGCAAACGTTAAACTGAATGTCTTCAGCGGCTTCTTATTTAGAGGAAGTGACACAGACATGGGAATGCGATTGAATTTGATAACGGGAACGATACACGTGTGGTTTACACTAAGTGGCTGTGACATCTTCTGACTGCTTGTTTGTTTGTTGCACTGATTTTTAACAGTACAGTATGTACAGTACCGTGATCTCAGCAAGGATCTGCTTCAGCACAATGTTCTCAGATTGTGTCATTTCGTATTGTACGCTCCACAGAGGGGTGACAAGCGCGCTAATCGCACCTGTCTGGACAAACTCCTCGAGTTGTCTCTGTGTGCTCACATGGCAGCTGCTTCGGAAATGTCTCACGCTGCAGATACTCATTTGTGAATAAACTGAGTGGAGGGGACCAGTTATTATTTTATATAACAAGCAATGAATTATTATTGTCTTATTATCTGTATTAGTACAGTATGTGAAGCTCCCGTGTGAGAGAATAAGTGTTTGTGTCAGATAGTGACCATGAGTGGGTGCTGCTTTCTCTTCTCATCTCTGTCAAGGAGTCCATTGTGTAGCCATACATCATTTCCTGTCTCGTGAGCTGTGAAAAATTAGACAGCTGAAACTGGAGGTGCCGTGTGGGAACAGTACGTGGTGGACATGTTCTTGTCATTTCTGCACGGCCCAGATGAAATAATTCCAGAGTAGCTGAGGATTCAGGCTTTCAGATTTATAAATCTGATTATTCTCCACTTCAGAAGGAAACTACTTCAAGTGACATCATTTTATTTTCCCATTTTGAGCTCCCATTCATATTAGAGCACATAATGGGACTTTAAATGGTCATACTAGGAAACCTCAGGTCATAAAACTTACTAAGCACATGCTCTATTTCCAAGTTTATCTACATCAGGGACATTAAAGGTTTTCTGATGGCAGATCTCGTTAATGTTTCTTTATTTTGCTGTTGGCTTGTCAGCATGGATCAAGCCATGAAGAATGGTTTGAGGTTTTGTAATCACTACGGAGACATTATCATAAAATGCTGCAAAATGAAGGCTTACATTTTTATTTTATTTTAAGGAATGACTTCAGTGACTGTTTGGAGTAAAGGATTTCATCTGCGATAACATGTTTTAGAGCATTTATAATTACATTTTCTCAGAAACACAGACAGGCTCAGCAAATGTTTGCACAAAGGTCTGTGGTTTTATTAAACCAAACATTCCACCGAACAAAAGAAAACACAACTAGTTTTGCATATTAGCAGGCGGTGCCTCAAAGTGTAAACTGCTCTGTGTGTCTGACCACACAAGACCTTGAGCTAGTATTTATTTAGTCAAGCAATGGAGTTTCAGTGGCTGTGAAGACATAATAGATCTGCAGACTCAGTGTAGTCCTATCATGGACAAACAATGATGTGCTATAATTCACTCTAATGCCATTTCAAACGGCCTTATAGAAACAAAACAGAAATTTAGAGAAGTAACATTTCAAAACAAAATAGTAATTTATTAAACTGGCTACAGTCAAAGAACGTCTCTGTTGCTCAACAATGCAACACTGCATGCATACATCAAGGCTGACACCTCGCAATGAATGCGCTGCAACGTCACATTGATTTATAATTTACACAGCATTATTACTTATTATCAATAAACTGACATGTTAACGAGTGTTGCAGCATAATAAGGAAATGGTTTTGCTACTCCACCACTGTATATGTGTCTGATAAATATTAAGACACAAAGAGCAATGGAAATATATGCAGTACAGAAAGTACAATACCTGAGTCATACTGATGTTTCTGCCCTGGCTGCTGTCAGTGTGATTTACTCTGCATCCGTTGCCAGGAAAATTTAAATTTCACTACTGTACGTGCAATGCGCGTGTTTATTAAAATATAAATGTTGGTACAGGTGTGAGACAGTTATCAAGCCTCTGGAACTCAAAAGGCAAAGTCTTAAAGTCACAGGTCACTGAGTCAAGGTCACGTTGTCTGGTTTGAGTTTGTCTGTCGTCAGGTTTGAGACCCATGCATGTGAGTCAACATCGTTGATATTTGTGAATAGAGACACGTGCTCATCGTGTTCAGCGTATGTTTCCTGCTGGCCTCTCTGTAAATGTCACTGCTGCCAGAGCTTGTGTACATGTTGCATCAAGGTGGCTTTTTCCAGCCCGTACAGTAAATGTCTGCACCAGACGTGCTGTGTTAATGAAGCTTTAGGTATCGATCAACACCGAGTCCTGCTGCACTTGGCCAGACACTGAAGCAGCTCGGAGACAAGCACACACGTACACAACAGTCCCCACTTGTCTTGAATATGTATGAGGGTTGGTAAAGACGCGTGACAGAAAAATTGACTGTGTCTGGCTGCGTTTGTTGTTTTGTCGAGCATTTGTGCATCACTGCAACATTTTTTACACAGCAGGGACAAAAAGGAAAGGAAAGGGAGAGAGTGAGCGATTGGGGACGGCACTATAAGATGTTCAGTAGAGCTTTATTGATAGGTCAGTTGATTGTTTGCCTGTTCAGACTGAACCAGGATGCCTCCATCTTCTAGGCCCTTCTTCCCATTATTGCTTAATGCTAAGGTCAGCAGCTCTACAGTGTGTGTGTGCGTGTGCTCTGACGGGAGGTGGAGAGTAGGGGCATGAGTAACGTGGGAAAATTCGGTGTGTGAAGGATGGAGATGTGAGAGACACTGAGCAACGTAAAAGGTGAACTGACTGTGTCAATCAACCTGTCAATCAAAGTTGTTTTTTTGATTATTATGTTGTTATGTTTATATCTACGTTTTTTTTTTACGTAGTACTGATGTACTGTAGTAGTTTGTAGTAGCAACTCTCACTTTGCTGAGCTCTCAGCATGTTCAGCTGCGCAGTACTCACAACCAGAGCAGAGGAACAGTAGCACTGTACCAATCTGACATACGGTACCCAGAAAGTCTGAGAACACCACAGTCATTTATGAGTAGCGGAGTATGTATCAAAGCCAAGGATGTTATGCATACAGTGCTGGAGAGTCTTCTAATCTGTGTTTGTCTATTACATTTTAGATGTGAAATGCAATGTAAATGCATATATCTTTGGTTCAAAGTTGAAACGCATGGTGTCCAACTGAGTGGACATATTTGTAATTTCATGAAAAATCGTTTATTTAAAAAAAAGTTAGCTTGCATAGCATAGAGAAATAGAAACACTAAGGAAAAAAACATCTTGATTGAAGTTTTCATGCATGAAAGGGTTAAATCTAATGCTGAATATTGATAATTCATGTTTATTGACTGTTTAACGTCATATTTAGAGCAACATAAATGTATAGATTCACTATGAGCTACAGTGAGAGTAGGATGCAGCCTTTGGGGTGATTGGAAAAGGAGGGAAATGCATTAGAGCTCATGTGTGTATTCGAATGGGAGATGAAAAATAGTGGGCACAAGACTGTGAGCGAGAAAACCAAACAAATGAATGTGCCAGGCGGTGAAAGAAAATGTCAAAAGTAAAAGCAGAAGCCTGGAGTTTTTCAGTGTTTGTGTGTCTGAGAGACGGAGCGAGCTAGAAGGCAGGCTGTCAGTCAGAGCCCTGAGTGTTTTCCCTCATGCAGCAGCACATGTCCATACCCGTATGATGTCTCACAGCCAAACCATCCTAATACAACAGCACATGCTGCAAGTTCGGCCCCTCGGAGGGAAGCCAGTTGGGTTTAGTCCAGCTCGTGGTGCTGTGGCAAACCCTGTGTTTTATATGAGCTGACAAACAACTGACCAAACCAAAGGCAGACTCCAGCTGAGAGGCACCAATAAAAAAGATGAAAAAAAGCAGCAAGAAGACCAAAATAAAACTACAAAAGAAATTAGGAAGGTATGGACCCACTACTGATGTATTATTAACTGGATGAACAAATCGTTTAAGTGCTGTTAAGAATGATTGAAATTGTTTGTTTCTCTGACACTGAATGTGTCATCAAAGTTCTTATTAGTTAGTAGTAAAAAGAAGAAATCCAGCATCACCATTACAGGGATGAAGGATGGAGACTAGACGGTGGTCCTGAGCTTGTTGCTCAGCCTGAGGACAGCTTATACCGCAGCCGTGACAAGCAGCGTGTAGCTGCTGTGATGCGTCTGCGTACACGAGAGGCGAGGGACACGGAACTGACTCTATGCCGTTTGCCAGAGACGTGGAATTTTCGTGTGCTGTTGTCAGAAGGTCTGCCGTGTGACACGGCCAACTTCCGTTGCCCGTCGCATGCTGTTGCCGTGGCAACCTGCGTCATTGCCAACCCGCGCTGCTCCAAAACTAAATCATTATCTCAAGCCGAGTCTGGGAGAGGAGTGATTCACTACCTTTAGACACACAAATGCACACGTGGAGCGCGAAGCGACGCCTGGGACTGACGGAGCCAACAGTCGAGCCTGAGATGGGAGCAGACAAAGGGCGTCAAGTCATAAAGCTGGAGTTCATTAGAGCAGCGTGCTGCCTCAAGCTGACGGACCTTTTAACCCATTTAATGTCTTTATGAGTCATAGTATTGAAACATTTTCACCCCTCCTACAAGGACAACAGCTGGCAGCCAGAAATGACACTTATATGGATTTTTGTGGTGGAAAGTGTAACTTTACGTCAGGGTAGTGCTGTGCTTTTAGATACTAAGAGTAGAAAAGCCTGACTTATACACATATAAAGTGCCAACATGTGCTGCCTTTCAAATCTTTACAGCACCTGGTGTAAACCCGGTAACAGGTGCTGGTCTATAAATAGAGCTATGAAGGCACCAGTGTTCCTGTACATCTGGTTTCATTTAATATGACGGTTCCAGAAGTGCACGTGTTTATAGGAGATGCAGTGTTTGAGGAGACATTAACCTGTTACTCCAGCAGTGACATGTAGGCTTGAGTGAGGGCTTAGTCCTGGACTTGCACCACCTCCAGAAACCCAGCCAGCTCAGAAATGGTCTGTGTAGACTAATTGCTCTGTGATGTCTGCACTACTGCTGTGTTGAGTGACCAGAAAACTGGATTTTACTATTCACAAGCACATACAGTAACCGCCTTGTGTAAGTGGGAGGTTTGGAAGCCCTCACTAAATGCATAAACCATGGAAACATGGAAACCCTGAGTGATACCCATAAATCCTCTGCTGCGTCCTGGGACTGTTAATCCACTCAACCACCTCTGCACGTCAACGTATTCAACGCTGAACCATTGTATCGTGGTAGAAATCACAGCCTTAAGGCCGCTGGTGAATTGAATTCTCTCTGTGTGATACCAGTGTAGCGAGGGAACTTAAAACATCCTCCCCAAGGGTAACTCACAGGAGATACTGTCTTTACAGTCACTGCTCGGCGGGTTTAACGTGTGGGAAGAGTTTCACGTTTCTTTTAGTCAGCTGCCATTCTGCTAGTTTCCACCACACAGCAATGACAACCCCCGTTTAAGAGAGAAAGCAGGTTGTTGTTCTTGGCTCACCTCGCCCTGTCTTTTATCATCAAGTGTCAGCAGCCTGGAATGGTTTTCTCCTTTACTTTCCCATCTTGGCAGACACGTCAGCCATTACTTTTCTAGTCTGGCTTTATTTCTGCTTCGCAACTTCTTTAATTACGCAGTTGTTTAATACCTGTATCCACAGCGGAGGTATTATTTTATGTCAAGACGTGTATGATCAAACACTCGATGCATCTCTCAGACTCGCAAGCGTTCATTAGTTTCACTAAGCAAACAGATGAATAGAGGAAGAGTATCACTGCTCTGCCGTCCTCCCTAACCCCTGGCCCTAATTATTTTTGAGTTACTCTAATTATTTCTGTCCAGTTAAAGGACCTTCCCCACAGGCTGTTACATCCATATTTGCTCTTGCAACATTGATTGCGATGTGCACATTGCCGTAACCGCCCTCTTAAGCACGCTGGCAAACACCAAGTCCACAGGATCAGAGGCAGCACTTTTATTGGGCTTGCTGCACGTTTGTAGCTTGAAATCAGCTGAAATGTCCTGGAGACCCCGAGGATTTTAAGTTGTCCTCGGGGTCAAATTAAATCGAAACAACCATGAAATTAAATTGAAACCACTGCTGTGACACACCTGCAACGGGGGCTTTTATTCTCCATCTAACTCATCTCTATCTCTCTCCAGTCATCCGTTTGATGTTTTACAAGCCATGACTCACTTCTCTCTGCAACAGATGCCTCACACACAAACTGTGGCCGGAGTTTGTTTTTTCTTTTAATTCTTTTCGGTGACATTTGTCATTTTCCTGCGACATTTGGAATGCATTTCAACCTTATTGGCACATCCAGCAAAGAGGTTTTATTTCCTGTGGCTGGCTCAGCCTCCTATCATGAACTGACAGGATGGTAATGCACACATACAGTAATCCTCCAACACAGATAAGGCTTTTATGTTCGGCTGGCACAGACTCCCCCCGGCGACACACCAGGTGCTGGTATCAGCTTTACAAAGTAACACGCATCCGATTGTCTTTTATGAATTATGCATGTATGTATTTGCACACAGGAAGTTGAAACAGTTGTTAAACAGCATTGTGCTAACTAGAACGGGGCAGAATTATAAGTATGTATGAGTGTGTCTATTGATTGGAGTGCAGTGGGAAGCTCAAGGGCTATAAAGCGAACTTTAAATGTGTGCAAGATCGATGAGGTTATTGTTCGTGTTTTGGTAAAAGGTCACTTTACCTCTTTTGTGAGTAAATTGTTTTTTAAACAAATAAGCACTTTACCGGAGCTGCTGGACGGTGCGTCTGCATTAGGCGTTAAAGGGAGGGTGACCTTTCAGTGTAAGGTAAAAAAGTATACTTGACATTATCGCACACAGGGAGGGTGAACTGTGTTCATTAGGTTGAGCAGTTAGAACACATTAGCGTAGCCGTTTTAACTTCTTTCTTACTTTTCCCAAACACGGTGACCACAGATCACGTCGAGCTGCTCTGCTACTGTTCTAGTACTAACCCAGATAAGTCTTCACCTGCACTGCATATAACAAATACTAAGCAAATCCTCTATGATACTGACAACCAGCTAGGCCACTGTTCTGTCCTTTTGTGTTGTTATTATTATTATTATTATTATTATTATTATTATTATTATTATTATTATTATTATTATTATTATTATTATTATTATTATTATTATTATTATTATTATTATTATTATTATTTGCTGGTCTTTTTTGTTATTGTTTGTTTCTGTGTTTTCCTTCAGGCTGTGTGTTGTTTCACAACATCCCAGTGGAGGTGGTCTCACACTAACAGGCGGACACAGAACAGACTAAAGGAAGGAGGGAAACATGGCTTGTTTGCACGTGTGTGTAGGAAATGAAAGACGGGCTTTGATAAAGTAGATGGACATTTACATGGGATTCAGGCATTAACCAATCGGAGTCACCTTGACAGAAACATCCTTTAACACAAGTCCATACACCTCCAACCCAAATACACACAGTAGCTGGACCCTTGATTTTGAGCATCGCCAATGCTGATGAGCGACACTGAGTTTTAGATCTTTCTTTAAATTCAGATTGTCTCCCTGTGTATAATAACAGCAAATCCAACCACGCAGACATTCAACCACTGCACTGGCTCTCGCTGGTCCTGTTAAACTGAAAGAACAAAGCAGGACAGTAAGAAGAAGTTTGGAGGCTCATTAAAATGAGTAACCAACACTACTTTGTAGACTGGGGAAGAAAAAGTGTCTCTGAAGAAAAAAAAGGGCTTTTTGTTTGAATCTGGCAGCAGCATCCTTCTTAGGTAGTCGACGCCGCTTCAAGCCACAGTTAGAGGGAGTAATAAAAGTGATCAGAGATACGGAAATGCATTTGAGCGAAAATGGCTTTGCTTCCAATTATCTAGCTCTTGCGTGCATCAAATGCTAAAAAGGAAAACTATGTTTCTGAAAGTCTTCATTACAGACTGTTAACACCAGGAGTGGCAGAGCACACTACCCGGCGATTTGGGAAGCACTGTGCTCACAAACTGCTCTATTACCATCAAATTACTTTTGCAGGTATTCATCACACCTGTCAAAACATCCAGCACAGCTGCCACGGAGCAGATTTTCCTGTGTGGCTCTAAAAATCACGGGATTTCTTTGGTATATTTGATATTTTTACTGTCCGGCTCTTTCTCTCTCTGAAAGTCTTTGGGGAACTTGCACCTCGTCCGTGTGCTGCACAGACACTCACTGACACATACTTTAAGTTTTTCTGTTAAATCAATCGGATGCTTCTTTCCCCTCATTTAACATCTTTGCAGTCACGCATCCACATCTGTTTAATAGAATACACACATGCACAACGTCACAAAGGATATTTATGACAGGCACAAAAATGTTTAATAGCTGTGTCTGCAGTGGATTTGTAATGATATAGACATTCACTGTTCACTTCAGTATGTGTGCATCAGGGCGTACATGCACATGGAGACAGGTGCTCACGAGTGATGTCTCACCAACACACACGCGCACACTGGGAGGCTGATGTTCAGGTCAGAGCAGATGTACGGGGAGGATTGGACTCGGCTGTGACAGGGCTGCTGGTGTGCCAGACAGTCTTTGACGTTAATCAGGGTTTCGAGCATAACGTTGTTTCTCCCAAACCCCACACAGTCAAACTGCTCGCAAAAAGAACATCTGATGTTTTTAAATTACATTATGCTAAGAATGTGCACTTCAGCGCAGACTCTGCATCCATTAATAGGACAAAAGGACTAAGCACTTTCACTGATGTTTAGAAAGTACATGTTGTGGGATATTAGCTATTTAAACTGCAAGTGGTGTTTACTACTCGTGCACTTTACATGTGCGACAGTGTTGGTCTTTACAACTGGAGTCATTTTGAAAGTGTACTACTAATATTAAATATAGTGAACAATAAAGCAGAATAACAGTATGCTCCCAGAAAAGGAGAATATTAATTAGTCCCTAATTAGTACTGTAGGTGTCACCCTACATTATAATCTCGCTGTCAAAGCGTGACTGAGAGGTTGCTTGTGTTTATTCTTATATTCAACCATCAGCAGCATGATTCTAACATTTCTACAGTGAAGATGGGCTGACGTGCACAGTCTTACATCTACATGAGAAAGCAACAGAATGCAGTCATTTCTATCACACCCTGTCTTATCCCCTACTGGACAACATCCAAGATGACCTGACCAGGATTTGAGCTTTCTAGAGCTTACACGCAGACACAAAGAGGAACGTCCTCTCACACCGTCCACAGCGCAAAAACTGGGTTTTATGGGCTGTTGACGTCCTTTGACACATAGTTTTGTTTCATTTCATTTCGATCGTCTTGAACTTAAAATGAGTATTTTCGGTTAACACTCACTCGCTCAGAAAACAATAGACTTTTATTGATCCCAGAAGCCTTCAGGGAAATTACAGGTTAATTTGTAGCGTTCATGTGACACCAGCCAGTGGGATGACAACGTAATAAATGACCTTCTCTTAAACTGCACCTTCAGTGTCCACCTTAGTCAATGCACTTACTGGAAAAAGATCTAGAAAGGAGTTGCCGTAGAATCCGCTGGATTCTGTTGGCATCAGGTGCAACCCTGCCATTAATTCTGCTTTTACAAGGCTATAAATTCTTTAATTTTTATAGTTTTTAACCTGAAGCTGTCCGAAAGGTGATATCTCTACTATTGCTCTAATATTACTGACGTATTACTGTTTATTACTGAGGAGTGTTTAATGTTTAAATCAAGGGGACATGGATGATACTTATTTAGTGAGAGAGCGTTACAGGTGCAGCCGGTCAGCAAAGCTCGGCTGTTTCCCCGTCGCCAGCCCTTGAGCTAAGCTAAACTCACTGGCTGCTGTTCACAGTCTCCTAATAAATAAATGAACAAAAACATGTGAGAGGCTGTTTTGCTGTCACGCCTAATCTAGATTTGCTCCAGGAAGATGACACCTATGTGGTTCGTACTGTAAAAGCTACCAGGTTCAGTATTTTGTTAACAAACAGAATATTTCAGTCTGCTTGTAAGTTAACTCTCGCCGTTTCTGTGACGGTGATGTGGGACGTAGGTTTGATCATTTTGATGTTTTGCACACAATTGTACATATTTGATATCTGACCATTGTAAACTGGATAGTTTAGATTTTGTAAGGTAATGTTTTAAATATTTCTAGCTGAAATACTAACACTGGGAACTATGACAGTAGTGTGTGTGTGTTGTGTTCAAATTTGACATATTTCCTTTTTACAATAAGTGATGCAGCTTTATTGTTTTATAGCCTTTTTACTGTTTTAACCTACCGTATTTCATTTTTCATATCCCCTAACTGCTGCATATTTCCCAAATGTCTAACCATGCAATTTAAAGACACACTATATATATCAGTAAGTGCACAGCGGTGGCCTTTATACTGCTACAATACAAAAAGTCATGTCATATTGTGCATCAAGGCAAAGTTGCAGCAAAAAGGTTACGATGAAAATTAAAGCTGCGTTCAAGAAGCAATTTTTGTAAATTTGCTTAAAAGGCTCATTTAAAATAAAGTTTCCTGCGTCAGAAGAAAGGCCTTTTACCTTTCAATAAAATACATCATTTATCAGTGGCCCTGTGTTATGTGTGTTTTTTAATCTGAGGCTGCCACAGCTTTTAGGTGTGAATCTGTGTGTCAGCACATTTCGTGTTAAGAGATCCTTTATTTATCAGAACAAAAGGTTTGGTTAGACTCAATGAATTCAACTGAATACATCTGTGCCAATTCTGCCCTTGAAGTCAAGCCAATTCCTAATTTTTCTGTTTTTTTCAGTAAATCACATTTGCTTTCGCTCACTCTGCCCATCTGCTAATTTTGGATTATAATGGTAGAAGTCACCAAGCTTTTGTGTCTCTTAATGCGTGACCGCGTGTTTTGAATTCAGTGATTGTAAAAATTTAATAGTTCATTTACACTATTTACACATTAATACCATTTGAAATAAAGGTGTGGATGTAATTTTTTATGACCATTAAAAGATTTTCATGACGAAAAAAACATTATCAGATTTACAGATTCACAAATATGTCACTATTGTAGTACTTAATGCTTCAAGTAGAGGAGCTGAGTAAATTTACTGCCGAATAAATACTATAACTTTATTGTGCATTGTTATATCTAGTAACAATAACTAAACATAATAATACAGTGTAGTATATTTATTAATGCTGCTGTATTGATATACAAGTTGCATTTTGTGCTGTAATGATCAAAGTTGAGCAAAATGTAACTGTTGTGTGTGGACACTCTACCTGACAAGTGCTGTAAAGGTGAAGCGAGTAACAGTAACGGGTACAGTATTATTGCAGAATAAAAGGTTATTTTCTGACGACTTGATATTACAGGAAATATACTGTGACAACACTGACTTTTCATTTCTCGCTGCCGGTTTCTTATTCACATCTCTGACCACCTCAGAGTAGGAGGAATTGGTCTTCCAGTGTGTCATATGAGAAGGTGACTGTGGGTTGAATATTATAAATAGAAAAGATCAGGCTGAGGAGGCTACATGGAAGAAGGAGAGAGGAAAGGAGGAGGATGTGGGAAAAAAAACCCAGAGCATGACAAAAGAAAGCGAGGCGGCAGACACATGCACGCATGGAGATGAGAAAGGAGATGCACGACGTGAGACAGATGCACAGAGACGGAGAAGAGGAAACGTCTATTTTTACCAGTGCTTGGCACAGAGAAAGGGGGAATGTGATAGCCCTCTGCATTAGGCCGGAGACGAGGAGGATGCTGGGCTTGTACAGACTGATTCATGCACATTTACCTATGGTATCTGCAGAGTCAAGGAAATTCTATCGGTCTGCTGCATCTTTCTGTCTTCTCATCTTTGATACGGAGAACCTCCTCCCTCGCCACTTTCCTTCTATTCATTGTTCCTCTTCAAATGCAGGCGTATTTGTTTTCACTTTTCTACTTTTTTACTTTCTGTACACTTCTGGTGAAATTTGTTACTTAATTAAGGAAAGTGACTTTTCTGAGAATGAATGTATTGCGTAGACAGTGTTCATTATCTGAATGACTTGGCCTCGTGGGGCTTGTGACGGTGCTGAGAGGCAGGCTAGAAAACCCATGCAGCACAGGGAAAACCACTGAGGTATCAAACCCAGTTCCTTTAGCTGTGAAGCTTTGAAAACAGAACCACCCAATACACCACCATGCCACCGAATACCGATCTCACAAATGCGAAAATAAAGCACAGACCAACACACTGTGCGTTTTACTTAATAGTTCCTAAAAGACTAAAACTCTAAAGAAACCTTGCTGCAGAACGAGAACGAGCCCATCGACTGTCTCTACATTTTAATGTTTTCTGACACGGTTCCCTTTGACCTAAACTCTTCTGGCTTTGATAGACAGTGATTAAGTCTCCATTCCTCAAAGAAAGTTGATTAGGGAAATGGGTTTCAGGGTAAAGAATAACCTTATTTGACGTTTTCTTTCTTAGCATTTATCTGTCAGCCTGACACGGAGTACATTCATCTTACTGTAACTTCCTCCTCTCTGCTCTGCTAATTCTCCTTTTGCTTTCTCCGCTCTATCTCTCTGTGCCTCTTCCTCATGGATCGATAGATTATTTCCTGTGTTCAGTGGGGTGACAGCACAGTTTAGAGACCATAGGGTTCATGTTACCAGTCATCTGTGAGTGTGAGCGTGTGTGTGTTGTGAAGGGCTTAAGGGGTCGTCAAGGCCTCTGGGATCAGCAGTGGCAGCAGTTTTGCAGAGCGACTCCTCCACTGGCCGCTTCCATAAAACATGTTCGTTGCATGTGTTAGGTTTTACTTTACCCATACCCATCTATACTTTAACCAGTCCTGCCTACTGACAGCGATGTAACCTCAAATCATCCGTTTTTGCCGTTCTCTCCGTTTCTCTCCGGACAGAACACAATCAAGCTTTTTAATAGACTGACTGACAGGCTCTCATGTCTATAAATCCCGCAACAGCCTCTCAGCATCCACTGCCTTGAGCAACATGCAGCGGTAAATGGCTTCAGTTTGTCTGAGCTGTACCCAGAAACGCTAAGACAGATCAATATAGTCACTCACAGTCATCATTTGAACTGAGCCTCAGTGTAGGCTCCCTCCATAAAACCGCTGTCATCCACTTCCAGATGCCAAACTCTGCTTAGGTTAATTTGCAGCCACCGGCTTCTGATACCTGTGAATTTCTACTTGAGTTTGCTACGTGTTGCACTCGTAGGTTCTTGTAGCGAAAAAGAGCATCAGCTGCTTCTCTTCTGTAAGTTAGGAAAACGCCGTAGCAGCAAAGATGAGAGTCTAAATATTTCAGCACCTGCTTTTACGCCACACATCGTTTAAGCTCCCATTATCCCCTAAACATTTACCAGGAAGCTATTCTTCCACTCTCTTGACAAGGATGTGCAACTAGCAAGTGACGACCAAACGCATCTGCTCACTTTCACCGAGCGCAATTTACCAGCACTCAACACAAAGCAGCCCGTGTGGCTCTGAGGTCGTTAACTGAAGCAGCGTTGGTCATCCGCCCCTGACAGAAACAGCTGTTTACCCAGACACAGGGCCGCTTGTGGCAGTGCACAAATCTAATCAAAGCTTAGAGGGATGACATCACAATTAGCTGCAGTCCTGAATGGCTCAATTTTGTGTTGCTATTTTCATCAGCGACGTGCCACTTTGGGTTTTCCCCGCGTGGAAGCGCTCAAATCTGTTCAATTGTGAACTACTACTTACACCGCTTACAGTTTTACAGCTCTGACCTGAACCTTAAAAACCAAGCCAGTGTCATTTATTGATTGTTAACCCCTGGTGTGTCCTCTTCAGACTGCGAGCAGCTCCAGCCTCCACCAGTTTAAACATCGGTTTCATGTCTATCAACAATACTGGGTCACGACCTGACCCCACTTATACCTTCACCTCTGCCGTCGATCCCTCTCTGTTGGTTCCTCCACAATCTTTTCATCCCCCTTTTACCAAGTCACTCCCAGTGGACCCCTTCGCCACCTCCGTTCTCTCCATGTCTCTCTCTCACACTTATGACGATCTGACCCTGGGACCTCTCTGTGTTAATGATCTTCAGCCCCTCCCAACACAAACACACACATACTGACAGACAGTAACCTGCTCTCCTGTGTGTCACGCTTTTTCCATTTTTGTTCAGGTCAGATGGACAAACACTGAAAGTAATTAAACACTTGGAGCAGGCTTAAACTTACTATTCTTCAAACAGTAGCAGAACAAAATGGCTGCTTACAGCATTTCTATTCAGAAAAATTCATTTATTTAGGAAAACAACAAGATCTAAGAGTAGCAACAGCTTTCTACTAACAGTCTTCGCAGTTAGATCCAGGCCTTAATCAAATAATCAAATTGCATTTGTCCCTGAAGTTTTAGGCTACAAAACTCCTTACGATTAAACAAACTCATGTCAAATTGCAATTTTTAAGGTGGGAAAAAAACTTGAGTGTTTTATTACTTTGTTTTGTTCGTCATTAAAAAAGCTTTTAGCGCGAAGGTTTTACATTTCGCCTCCATCCGTTGCATCGTTGCCTTCATTTTTCTTTTCAGCTGTTTAAAAAAATCTTTATTGTTAATTATTTTTCATGAAAACAGTTTTTTCTGCTAATTCTCTTTCTTATTATTAAATATTATATTGTGTAATACATTTTATCATTTTCTGTCATTGGGAACAAAAACAATAAACAAAAATGTTATATCAACATACAATAAAACTGAAAGAGAAAATCTATCACACAGCTTTTTTTTTGTCAAAGCGTGACAATGTGACATTTTTGGGCTGCATGTGGTTTGCTGAAAGTAAATATTTTGTAGGACTATTTCTAAATTCATGCCAACACTTGGTATGGTTTTTATCTTTCACTTCCCTTTAATCAGCCTTTAGGCTCCTTTTACTCAAAGTAACACATTAACATTCAAGTGCAGTCGTGAACACAAAAAGATGCTGCCAGAGGACTTCACATCACATCACAGCTAACAAACACACTTACACCACAGTTTGCACTTCTCTGCACACAAAAATACAAAATATTGTTCTGTTGTTGTCAGTCTTCTTCCCTCTCCACACATTTTTAATTGTCACCAGCATGCACACACACACACACACACACACAGTCTCTCTGGTTCTCTCTTAATCAAGCTCTGTCAGCAGCGCTAGAGACTGATGTGAGGCCAGGGACAGAGGAAGTGAGTGATGTCAGCCGGAGGTCTAATTCTGCAGAACCGACCACATGAGAGGGAATATGCTGTGTTTTGTGCTCATGGGAAATTAATCACAACTCATAATTCAGTGTTTACTGGCTTATGCTCATTTCTTAGAGGTCCAAAGAAGGACAGGTTTAGGTTGGGGTGTGAGTGAAATTCTGTGCATCCCTGTCTCTGATAGACTCCGTGCTCTGACTTGTCTGTGTTTTTATTTGTCTCGAACTGACAAATGTTGAAGAGCTGATGAAAGACAGAGCCTAGATGGGAGAACCCAATTCTGCGCGTTTGGAGAGTTTTAAACACACACAAACAGACACACACACGAGGGCTCATGCACACACATGCACAGGCGTTCCCAATTTTTGCATCAGACAATACTGCACAAAGGCAGATACATAGCGTAAAAAATATGAATATTATATATATAATATAAGAAATTGAAGTGACCATAGTGTGTCATTTAAATTCATTTAGGTCTATTGTTGTCTATTTGTTTTCTTGTTGTAATATTTGGCGTCATCTAAAGGCTACATGAGCAGAAACCCAGGATAGTTAGTTCGCCTTCACTCATTACAGTATTTACTGTAGAGCGTGAAACTTTGCTCGTTATATCTGGATGCAACTGTGTTTATTTTATTTAATCCTTTCAATATGCATATTGTCTGCACATGTGCATATAACTGACTGTGCCTGACCTTTAAGTTTATTTATGTGAAGTGGTTGAGGTTACCATTAGGTGTTACTCTATAGCTCTTTTATTTCTGTGTGCGCTCTCAGGTGCCATTTGATGTCACGATGCGTCTGTGTGAGAAAACAAACTGATATTGTCTTGCAACTCAACCTACAGATACGGAAAATTAGCTGCACTGTCAGGAAGGTTTATTGAAGCTGGCAAACTTGTGAACATGGAATCAACTGCATGGGCTGTTTTCACTGCCTTAATTGGAGACTTCTCGTGCCAAAACAAACCTTTCTGTGTAAAGGCCTGGGCTCAAGTCATGTCAAGGGCTCCCTTCATTTATGTTTTCTTTTCATATTGTGACTGCATTTTTGCTGTCAGCGTCTCTGGAATAGAAGTGAGTGTTGCGTAACTTGAACTTAAACAGGGACAAAAACAAAACAAGATTTTATATTTATTATATGTGTGTTTGTGTTAATTAACCTCCAGGTTTGTACAAGTCTTTGTAAATGTCTTCATGTCATTTAAATCCTGCAGAGACTGGTCTGACATAAACTGTGTCACTGTGCCACAAAGGTTATTCTTCAGTCTTGGCCATATCTGTCTTGCTCCTCCTCTCAGAAGTGGCCAGTAATAACACCTCAACCTCTTCACTTCATGGCCTCCAATCTCTGCTAACAACACCTTAATAACTTAATTAATTATCCTGTGTTCTCGTACTACAACCTTGGCAGCCACGTGTAATGAAATGTTGTTTCACAATCATCGCTGTACTGCAACGACGAACAAATTGAACTCAGCACCGCTTATCCCCATGTTTCGGCTCTCTTAGGACCATCTTCGGTGATCAGTAATGATGATGACTCTGCCTCTCCTCTTCACCACGTCTCCAATGGCAGCAACACTCCGTCCTCCTCAGAGATGGGTCCAGATGCAGTTATCATCGGCATGACCAAAATCCCGGTGATAGAAAATCCTCAGTACTTCAGGAGCACAAACAGCCTTCTGAAAACAGACACATGTAAGTAAAATATATAGCTGTCCAAATTAGTAAATAAACTGTTTAACTGTCCTATAACATTAATCAATCTAGTATGAGCTGTGCTGCCAGGTATTCAAGTTAACGGTGCATGTGTGATACACAGGTGTTACCATGGCAACTTCTTCCCTTGCTGTCATGGCAATGGCCGTGGCACTGCTGATAATAAGCTGTCAGTTCTGAGGGAGAAGTAGAAAATAGAAAAGCCATTTATTCGTAAGCATGTGTCTCTCTTTGTGAGCCCCAGCATATGGTAGGCACTGATCCATTCATAAATTTGAGACGTCCGTGTGTGAGTCATACACGTATTACCAGAGCCGCAGGGAGCAAAACGTACAAGTGTCCGTCAGCCATCACTCTTGGCAGCAGCACAACAAGTAGATACGTCAAATTCAAACAACAGACGGGCAAAGGAGAAAGTGATCAAAAGAAATGGGAACAGGGAAACAAACAGAAACGGATGAAATAACAAATATGTGGAGAACAGACGGAGGCAGTGACAAAGCAACAGTCAGACAGAGAGACAGCGAGTACACATGGATATCGACCCGGTCCATCAAAATGACATTATGATTATTGGCAAGTAATAAAAGCTTCTCCAGGCACTGGCCTTGTGTTGCAGTAAATGATGGATCTGCATGTGTGTGTATGGGTGCGCACCATTAGGCTGAGCAGGTACAGTATAATAATAAAGGGGCATTGGGGGTGGACCCCTGCAGCATTGAACTGAAAGACAGAGCGGGATTTACGACCTGAAGAGAAGAATAAAAGCACAGAGGATCAATGAAAGTCAATAGCTGTGCTGTGCTGTGTGTGTGCATCCTCCTGCACGTGTGTTTTAGTATATTACAGCCTTTACAACCTTTACTCCGTTTGCATCCTTGACTCGCAGACAGGCTGCATAAATACTATCGGACCGATTATTTGGCACGGTGCCTTTTCAGACCCATACAATGGCCTTCGATGGAGATAGTTTGGCAAAGTGTCACTAGGTTGTAAGCCACGAACTGAATTCTTTTTAAAGAGGGGTCTCAAGCAGCAGGCAGCCTGTAATTTTGAATGCAGAAATCAGTAGCGGTGCACATTTCTACTTAAAAGATGGCACAGACCCCTTCCTGGCAGCAATAAAGTAACAATTACTCTGCAGAGATGATGGAGCTGAATGTAATTAGGGGAAGCTACAACAGTACAGCTTACCTCTGAAGTGAATGCCTCATTAACGAGAATAACATCATACAGTAGGAATTAGCAGTGCTGAGAGGCGAGCCATGGGCATTATGGATTTACAGTAAAACACGTGGATTTGCGACAGGGTTTATCCAAACCCACATTAAAAACACAGAGGTACAGTAGTTTGCACGTCAAGCAGAACCATGGCCAGGATTCTACCAATACACTTCCCCAAATGCCCTCAAATTTGGAGATTTTACATAGTAAACCGTGAGTTAATTGCTCTTTGTTGCTGCAGACTTAAAGATATTTCTCCTCTTTTTACGTTGCATCTTCCTCTTGGCTTTGCACAGTGTCTCTCAATGTTTCCACCATTTCATCCCATCGGATCTGTTGAGGTTTGTATTTAGTTTTGTCTAGGGAACAAGGATTAACTTTGTTCTGGAAAATGTTATTCATGAGTCAACACGTGCGTGCTGTTTCTGGACACGCACATTTTAACACACACACACGTGCACAAACACACACGCTCAACTTATAAACATTTAGGCCACAATTATCTACACCTCCTGATAGGTGGGCGCATTTGTGTGTGGTGGCTGAGGAGGAAGAGGTTTGAAGTCTCTGTTGTTCTTCTTGTCAGTGCATCTGTCAAACATGGTTGTGTCTTTGACTCAGTTCTGAGCTCAGTTCAAAGTAGCAAACACAAGCTTTCCAAGCTGTTCATGGA
This sequence comes from Macropodus opercularis, assembly GCA_030770545.1. Lineage (NCBI taxonomy): Eukaryota > Metazoa > Chordata > Actinopteri > Anabantiformes > Osphronemidae > Macropodus > Macropodus opercularis. The sequence goes on along the minus strand of CM061097.1, from coordinate 4,765,615 downwards.
AAGACTCCAGGAGCAGATGAGGGAAGGACAAGGGGAAGAAGAGGCACCTGGCAAACTGGGAATAATTATGTCCCGAGACATTAATGCCTTGGTTTTTATGAGCCGTTGATTAAGGATGATACGTGTGAGACGTCTCTCTAAGGGGAGACATGGAGAAATCAGTTGGCGTGAGAAAGGGACAGATGGAAAAAAGCAGAGAGGCGTGGTACATGGGAAACATTATTCCTCTTGATGTTAATATTGTAAGTGCTGTTGTAAACAAGTGACAGAAAGAAATGAGGGGGCAACCGAATGGGGGGAGAACATGTGCATGGTTGTTAAAGCTTAGAGGATGTTGATTAAAAAGTGATGGGTTACGCAGCTGAGGGGATGCAATAGGCAGAAATAAAAGATCGAAGACAGGGACGCTGAGATTAAGATAATGAGGCTGGATGGAGGGATGCTAAATGAGGCAAAATGAGCGAATATGGGTAATTAAGGAAAACACCAAAGAATAATACAAAGTTTAGTAAATGGGGAATATTTCTTTAGATCTTAATCAGTTTAACTGATAGAGGAGATAAATCTGCACATAGTGTGTAATAAGTGAAAGAATGATGGGAAATTAGCAAAGGGAAACAGATGGAAAGCAGACTCCACGAGGAAACTTTAAAAGTTAATGATTTCAATGCACAATAATTGTGTAAAATTCATAAATGTGTGAATGCAAAATGAATGGGAATAACAAATGGTAGATGGAAAAAGAAAGACTCTTTAAAAACAGCAGGATGTGCTGTGAAAGCACCAAAGCTTTCTGCCACAGGAAAAAAAGCAAGATGGGAAGCAATGGTCTGCACACGTCAATTTATTTCCTGTTTGAGGGTGTTAATTAAGGAGAAGTGGTGTGAGGTATTTTTTATGGGTGAACGCTTATTAAACAACCAGAGTAGGAAATGGCGCAGGGAGGTAATTAGCTGGTTAAATGGTGGGTAGTTTGGTCTTGTGGGGATGTGGGTTTATTGTGTGCTGCTGCTGCTGCTGCTGCTCAGGGAATCGCAGGAGATCTGTGAACGGCTACTGTTGTGTTTGAACTGAGGATACACCGTAGTGTCACAGGGGACACAATACATGCAGCAAGCTGCGGTGAAGAGCACTCAACCGGGACAACCAGTCCTAGTTGTCTGTTTGTGCGTCATGTTGACGATTGAAGGAAGTTTAGAAGTGCAACCCTGCTTGTTTATATTCCCGTTTTATAGAATCCAGTCTCCGAACAGCCAAGTCAGGATTTCTCCTCTTGGTAATGTCATGAGTCTCCATCTGGCCGTGGCCACACACTGGCCCACACGCTACAACAAGCAGACACTGTACCCTCCTTATAATGATGCACCACAACCCTACACGTGTCCTGTCTACAGGCACCATCCGAGGCGTGAGCTCTGGCTCAGAGGCTGTGAGCGCACATCTTCAAGTTTCTAGATGGTCTTTCAGCATGAAAACTGATAAACGTATTCCGAGGCCCTCAAGGACCTGTTTTATAACATCGAGACAGGTATAATACGACACCTTACTAAAATTGTGATTGACCCTTGTTATTGACTACACCCAAAACACTACTAAACTGCACTGGTTCTTCTTGAAGAGTAAAACTATCGGCAGAGAATGTTCAATAAATGGGAAAATGATAAATTGCCGGAGCCTTTGTGTTGAAGCACTTCCCTACCTCACTAGTACTCAACACGCTTTGAATCTGCCACATTAGCCGTCACTGTGACCGCTCCGCAGGTGACAAAAGAACCAAGGAAAACATTCAAAGAACAGCAGGTAGAGTGTCTCTCACGCGTGCTCGATAAAGACCCGTTACCATGACAACGCAATCTGACAGAAACCTTGAGAACGCAAAGAGTTGTTGTACTGTATGGACTAATGAACTCACATGTTAAACTGCTGGGAGTGGATTGACCACTGAACAGCTCAGTGTCCAGACCTGAAGTAGCTGCTGCAGCAGGTCCAGGACACCTGTCTCCAGGGAAAGATGTGTGTTTAAAGGAAATCGTGATGTGTTCACTTTATTAGGTCACTGACCGTATTGCGTGGTCCTTGTGTTGCGTTAGTAAAAATGTGTTGTTCTTATCATGTCTGTATACCACAGCACGACCTGCAGCCTCCAAAATACCCCTTTAAAACAGAGTTTAAGAAAACGCACCTCCATGACTGATGTGGTGCACTACTCCACTTAGACTGTGTGAGTGTCTAATAAACTGCCCACTGAGTTTAATTTCTGGTCAGTGTGTTCAACGCTGGGATTTAGATGCTTTTGAATATGTGACGTAGACCAGTGGTGTCTCTCTCTCTGCTGTCTGCTCCATATTGGGTTATGGTGGACCCCAGTAGCCTACAGTGTAGATCGATGCAGCTTCTCAGAGTCTCGCTGGGCTTTAATGTGATATTCTGAGTGGACAGCTTTTCTTCAAATGCACCTCTTAATCACATCACAGATAAATCTCAGCTATCCTCTGTGTGTGTGTGTGTGTGTTGGGGGGCGTGTGTGTGTCCAAGAAGGACCCAAGCGTATGCTTTGCGGGATGATATGTGTTTCCTTGCACATCAGGCCCACAGCAGTGTACAACGCAGAGCTTAGCTAGGTTACAGAAAGGACAGTCAGTCTGTAGAATAAAACCCTGCATCTTCACCGTGGTGACATGCCAAACTTTCTATAAATCAGCTGGCACCGAGTCCTGAGTTATTTAGCAACAGAGAGTAGGTTTGTTGAAAATGATCCAAGTGTGGGTGAGCAGAAGGCAAGAAGGGATTATGTATCTGAGCGGAGCGGCACAGCAAAATGTGGAACAAATGAGTGTACAACTGTGAATTAACTTCTCCTCTGTTGAATCAGTGCGATGTATAAATAATGACAGAAAGTAGCAAAACACATCCTATTAAATAATGATCTTCCATCCGCCACCTTCATTTAACTAAGTAAAGTTGGCAGAGTGAGACGTGTTGACCTAAGAGGCGGCAGAGAAACAGTTACTACAGTAACTAACCTGCAGTTTTTCTTCATGCTGAACAAACCTGCCTGTGATATGGGATGCAATAAACCAGGACAGTCAAAGTGTTTATTTGTGGCTTTATTCGTATTCGCTCAACAGTCGTCCAGCACATTAAGAGGCACAACATCGTGCTGAAGAGAGAGCTGGGAGAGGGAGCCTTCGGAAAGGTCTTCCTGGCTGAGTGCTACAACCTGTCCCCTGATCAGGAGAAGATACTCGTGGCTGTCAAGGTAAAATGCAAGTTTTACTTTTACATTTTAAATGCAGTCAAGTGTAACGTTTGACATGTTTTATACCTGGAATTCTCGGGAGACATTCCCAGGACACAATTCTTCATTGCGCCACTTCCTCGGCCATTGTTAGAAAGTGATTCCTATCCAGAGGTTCCCCGTAAGCAAAAGGTGGGATTACACTCAAACCGCTGACTTCCGCAGTCGAACGAAATGGTTAGTCAGAGTGCATCCTCCATCACATTCATCCATCCATCAACCACACTGAGTTTCTCTGCAGGTCTGCAGCGAAACAGGATCTTGTTGGTGGAGAACTTCTCATTAACAATACATGAACTGTTAGAGACCCCTCTCCCTGCTCCGCGCTGCACTTCCTCTGTCTTACTCTCCCACCTGCAGCCTTCTTTCTGTCTCCTCTGCCTTCACCCTAAAACTTTGCTCTTCTGAAATCCTCCACCTTCTGTTCCCTTCCCACTCTTGCTGTTTCTTCTCAGCTTAGCTCTAAACCGCTTGCTGGGGCTGCCGATGTTTGCTGCCAGCTTAGTTTCAGCTCAGCATGAGCTGTCTGTAAAATATGCACCTGAAAATCCCCAGAAGTGCCTTTTGGTTGTTGAGCAAGATGCTGCATGATAGCGAATGTCGCGTCTAGCAAAAAATCTATTCCAAGTTTAGGAGCGCTTGTCTATAGACACGACAGAGATTCATCATTCAATCATTAGAGTCGCTCATTGATTTGACTCACAATTCATTCGATTTGTTTCCAATTAGCTAATGTACAGCCTGCTTACAGTACAGTACCGAACCGTCCTTCTGCTCTTTTCTCCCTCATCTTATCGTCAGCTGGCATGACTCACCATTTTACTCCAGCTGTCTTCGCCTCCTCCTTGTTGCTGCATCAACACAGAGAGAGAGTGTGATGCTGGCTGGTGGAAAATGATTTGCAAATAAATAGTTCACAGAAATTATATTAAAAAAAAAAACCATAAATGCATAACACTGTCAAAGAAACAAAAACTCCTGACGACCTGAATCACCTATACTCTCAAAGAGACACTGGCGTTTCTTTGATTACGGAGTCATATGTTAATAATTCAGTCAGCCATTCATTTGCCTTTGTTACATCTCTGCTCAGCATGAAGAGACTTACAGTATGCACAGGAAGGAAGGTTTTGTATTTATCAAATACCCATCGCTTGTACTTAAGTTGCAATCTGTCATTTGTGCTACATTACAAAAACATGCTGCCCTCTGGACACCACATTACAATAACCTGCAGTCTCTAATAGAGCTTAATGGTGCTGGTTGTAGAGTTGGCTATCAATCAACCGGTCAGTGAGCAAAAGCAGGATTTACTGTACTGTGCATTATACAGTGAGCTGCCATTACTTACTGGCTCACTTTAACATATGCCCTCACGCTTGCCGACATAAGGACACGTACACATCTGAATGTGGTTCATCAACCTTTGCACGTGTAAATGTGACGGCATCCCCCAGCAGGATGTTGCTGATTGCTTTTTGTTTGTCCAGGGAAATGTGCACAAGCCGAATGACTTTTAGCCTCCGACATCAGTAGCGTGACACATTTCTGTTGCAATGGTAATTTCATAGATTAAAAATTAAAGGCTTCAAATTGCGTATGAACCATTAATAAATATACATTTACGACTATGCTATATCTACCAATTACTCATATAGACGATGTCTGCTTTCATGAGCATCGTCTCAGACGTTCTTTGGAGCTGGGTGGTTCTTGCACAGTTACCCATCCAAACTGAAACTGAAGCGTCTTTGAAAGCGAAGTCATCAGTCCTAGCATGTGACAATCATCAGCCCAGTCAACTAACCCCAGACTTCCCACACACGTCCGATATCACATTTCAACCTGAGATTGTAGCGTAGGCTTTCATATCGTACTGTAATAATCCACCTTATCACCATCACCGAGCTGTATCGCATTACACTCCATAATGTACATGCTCAAACCTGTTTCATAATACACAGCTGCTTCAAAAAGGACGAATGGGGTCACAGGCCAGTAGGTCTCACTTTCTGGCATCTCAGCACTCTTGATGAAAGGTCACAGGCCATTTCCTCCTTACTGAGATTTCTCTGTGACATCTCAGTGGCCTTAAGGCCGACGTGTGTAATAGGAGCGTTTGTCTGCGTTGTTCATACGCAGACCAACACACACACACACATGCGAGTGGGAAAGCAAATGTATATCCTGTGTCATATACTGTAGGAAGGCCATCAATTATTCACGAGCAAGAGAAATTTTCTATATTTTGTTCTTGAGATGTGAAATGAATACAGACCCCGTATCACCTTCATTTCCTGCAGCTCTGTCGTTCTTATACACTACTTTTCTTCATCTGTCACAGATGCTTGTATTACACAACCTCCCTGACACATTTCCTGATTCACGGAGGAGAGACAAAGATTAGTTTCAAATGGAAGCAGGGAATAAAATGAATGTGAACAGTGGTGCTCATTGTAATGGTTTAATATCAAATGCCTCCATTTGTTTTCTGCTGCCATTGTGTCGTTCCTTGCCCAGTGTCACAGCAGCTATTTCGCATTGCGTGTGCCAAGTTGCTGTAACATGCAGTTACAAGGCAGGACAGTTCTTTTTCATAGTGGACGTCAGCCAAAGCATCGGAGCAGACTGTGTGCCCCGTGAAAGTGACTAATTGGCGTACGTGTACATAATGTGTCAGATTATTAAAATGTCACTTCTGTGCACAGACACTTAAAGAGGCCAGTGAAAATGCCAGGAAGGATTTCCACCGTGAGGCCGAGCTGCTGACGAACCTTCAACACGAGCACATTGTCACCTTCTACGGCGTGTGTGTGGAGAGCGACCCCCTCATCATGGTGTTTGAGTACATGAAGCACGGAGACCTCAACAAGTTCCTCAGGCAAGGCCCTTTCCTTTGTCCCGTGACAAGGCTTTAAGACTGACAGCTAGGAACCATAACAGGAAACAACCTGACTCCAGGTCACAACTTTCCACCTGTCTCCGCACAGGGCTCACGGTCCAGATGCAGTTCTGATGGCCGAGGGCCAAACCACCAGACCCGTGGAGCTGACCCAGTCTCAGATGCTGCACATTGCCCAGCAAATAGCATCTGGCATGGTCTACCTGGCATCGCAACACTTTGTGCACCGTGACCTTGCCACCAGGTTTGTCGCTCACTCTCTGTTTATTTCAGCGTGTACTTATTCGTTAACTCTGTCGTAACTTTTTGTTGACACCAACACAATTGGAGCTGTAATAACGTAAAGCTTATGGTTGTTTTCCACCAGAAACTGCCTGGTGGGTGAGAACCTGCTGGTAAAGATCGGAGACTTTGGCATGTCCAGAGATGTCTACAGCACTGACTACTACAGGGTAGGTGTATGTGTCACTATCTTTTCTAGCCCTTCTTTGAGCCTCCCTCCTCCCTGATGCATGGGCTCCTCTCCGCTCCTCTCCTGCATGGGCATGAGTGAAAAACTCGTAAGATGGTTGCCGTGGTTCTGCGGATCAACCAGACTGAGGGTGGTGCAGATGTGTATGAATCACTGGGGAACAGACGGGGGGATAAGTAGAGAAGCATGCTTTGTTCAGGGAGTTTAACTCACACTGTGTGTAAAATAAAGGTTATTCATTTGAATGAGCAGCAGAAGCCTTTGCGTTTGTTGGCTGATAAAAACCAGCTGAGTTTTTTTAATATGATGTATTTACTGTTTTCTTAAATGCAGTTCATCTACAGCTAGTAAAGCAGCTGCACGACAAGCATGGACACAGTTAGATACGTCCCAATGATAACAATTCTAACAATGAAAATAATTAGCTAGGATTATAGAAACAAAATTGACGAGTCATCATAATTACATCAAAGGGTTTATAAGAAGTATATTATACTTTTCCTGAAGAGTGTTTCTCTTTAGAAAGAATCTGCCGCTTTGTTTACTAAATTTGACAGTGAAATATGCGTCTTGAATTCACTACAGTCCTGAACAAACAGTAACAGCACTGTTTGCAATGTGCAGTTTCGTTCTGTGTCTATTTTTCAGAACTAGAGTCACAAATTTGTCTTAGTCATGTTCTTCCTGGCTGGGAGGGGTCAGCAGTCTAGAGACTTATTGTCTAGACGACGTGGTTGTGTGGCCACAGACACGAGCAGGTGAAAAGGTAACACCCCCAGAGTAACAGTTAGAGGAGCCATCAGAGCTGGTTAACGTCACTGCCACGGCATGAAAGCCAGCACTCACCAAACACTTCAGTCTTTGGTAAAGATCTGATCACACGGATGGCAGACAGACAAACTATATTTACTGTGTATGTGTGCGGGTGTGTTTCAGAAATCTAAGAAATTGCACTTATTTATTGATATTGATGATCTATTTAATAATAAGAAGAATAATTACAAAATTACATATTGGCTTAGGAAAAAAGGAAACATTTGAAAATCATCATAACTACAATTAGTCTGATAAAATGCATTTTAATGTTTTTGTTGACGTAAAAATGTGTGATAATTTGGCATCAAATGAAACAAAAGGTTAGCGGTGGCTTTCTTTTGTATCACCGATGACGACACACAGGAACCTCCCTCCTACACCTTCTCCTCAACCTCCTTCCTTTCACCCCCTCCTCAGTAAAACTGAGCGCTGAGGCTGTAGTCATGGCAACGGGCAAAGGCAGTGGCAGCGAGCCTCTGAGTTGTATCCAACGTTTCTCGGGAAGAAAAGTAATCAGAGAACTTGTGTTTAGTATGCTGAGGCAGTACAAGAGAAAGAGAGGAGGGAGAATGACAGAGGTAGAATGGAGGGAGGCTGGCAGAGAGATGAAAAGAGAGAGATGGGGGGAGAAGAGTGGAAAACCAGAGAGAGTGAAAATCAAGACCAAAGTACAAATGAATGTACAAAAGAAGAAGTGGCAGTAATAGAGCCATAAAGGAAAGAGGAGGAAGAAGCAAGGCAGTCTGTGGAGAAGATATTGTGTGAAGGAGCTGCAGTTAAACAGGAAACCAGGAAGGGCTAACAGAGACGTAGACAGAAGCCAACTCAGCTGCAGAACAGAGGAGAAACACAGGTGCGGTGGGAGGTAGAACACAAAGCCCCGTGATCCACCCGTGTCTCAGCATCCAGGAGCGACAGAGAAAGAGCGATGGGGAGGTGTAGCGCGTCGACATCCAGTCATGCTCTTGCGTCAGACAGGAGCAAAGATGAGTCATAGAGGAATTGGAGCCCCACCGGTGCGTATGTGTGTGGAGGAAAATAGAAGCAGGGGCGTAGGACTGAAGAGGCTGTGGTGACGTCATTGAATCCCCTGTTACACAATGAACCTGGCTATTCAGACAGACAGGAGGCCTTCAATCAAACCTCTTTCTGAGAGGTGGGCTCGTGGGTGGGGCTTGCTCTTGCATTAACGATGCTGAACTTATATTAATTCCTTATCTCCCCAAACTGATTTCATGCCCAAATGTGTAGGATGAAAGGAAAGGTTTTAAGCTGCTGGCACAGACATACAAGAAAAACACCACACTCTCTGCAGAGTCATTTTGCTGGTGTGATTTTATGTGTTATTCTTTTTACAACCCATCTCTGGGTCCAGATCAACACAGAAGCAGGGGAAATAACACACAAATGATACTTTCAAACCATAAAATATGAAATGATTTTATGTCTTTGTAGGTGGAAATTCAACACCCAAATCAAACGCACACAAGGTGTGTGGCACAGTACAATACAATGGGAAATGTAGTGTGCGTTTATAGTGCGGTACTGTGTAAGCATCTTGTGATGCACTTATGTCATAGACGTACACACACACACACACACACATACCAGTATTCTTGGAAAGAGTTATTGTTTCCATAGTAACACATAGGGCAATTAAGGTAGGGCCCCTGTGTAACAAAGAGTAGGGGAGTTACGTTAGCCCCTCCTCCGCCACATCCCATAATGCTTTTTTTCTGAAGGGTTTGCTTTCCATGGATACCGCAGCCTCCAGGAAGTCACTTCAGAGAGCCCACAGCCCTCCTCTGCTTTATTTTTGAGGCTTTCCTGGAACAGTGGGCCAGCAAAATGTTGCATATTTATAAGACAGAGAGAGGGAGACAGACAGGAGGGCTAGAGATGGTGAGGGAAGGTGAGAACGTGCCAGCGAGATTGAAGGAGAGATAAGGGAGAAGAAAAGGAGACAGAGGCTGGTGATGAAGCCTCTGACAGCCGAGAGAAAACAAAGAAAGAACCGATGACAGGGAGGCTCTTTTAAAGTGTTTACTCTTCAGAGTGCTCCTCCAGAAAAGTGACTTTCTTGATATTTGATGCCTGGTCCCCCCCATGACAAAAAGATTTAATCTGAGGCGATCCCTTCCTGCTCCTTCCTCCGTCTTCTCTCTCAGCTCAGCCTCGTTACAGCTTTACTGGAGAAACCGCCCCACACACACACACACACGTGCACACACACTTAACAAACATAAGATAAAAAAACAGCCCTGCAGTTCCAGAGACCAGTATTAATATTTCAGGCCATCAGGGGAAATGATCAGCCATGATGAATAAAACAAAAAGACTAATGGATATGAGCAGACACATCAGTGAATAAACACTGTCAGAAGACGGCAGAATAGAATAGAATAGAATAGAATAGAATAGAATAGAATAGAATAGAATAGAATAGAATAGAATAGAATAGCTCTACTGTGTTATTACGTTCATAATGCTAAACTATGTTAGCTACACACACAATGTGAAATGTTTTTACTCTGTATTTGATCAACTTCTTAACCTAACCTCTAAGGGAATTTGAGATTATATTGCTTTATTTTAGGGAACGTGTACAGTCGTTCCTTATCCTACTATCCGACTTTACTTCCCGACGCCAGTGACGCACTTTATAATTTCGCAGGAGAAATGCAAATGACAGGCAGAGGCAGACAAAGAGGTAGATGTGGTGTCTGAGGGAGAAAAACTAGGTCCTGGTTGTGAAGAGTAAGATCTGAAGAGATAGAGGCAGAGATGTTTCCCCAGGCATCCCAGCGAACCTGATGACTATCTACAGTATGTGACCGTGCACATTTTATTACTCCATTAAATAACCCACTGACTAACATCGAAACAGGCCGCGTGTGGGTACCGAGCCATAAATAACAGGCATAAACCACAGAAAATGGATTGTGCTATCTATGAGGAGCAATGAAGCGCAGATCGGTCGGTAGATTCCCGTCCAGGAAAGAAGTAAAGAGAGAGAGGAGGCACAGGATGAACGACATCAATACACACGCTTAGGTTAAACTTCACCGAACAGTAGGTCATACGGTACAGGTTCACGCTGTCCGGCCAAACCTTGTTCGAATCAACACAGCCTCCGTTTGAATGGTAGCAGCAACATACAGAATGTGTCCACTAGTTCCTACTGGATGGACGTGTGGCTTTAAACAATCGAACAGGGTCTGAATGTTCAGTCAGAGCACAGTGAAGTGACCAGACGGTTCCTGGGCCCAGTTTTCTCAGAATCACTGAAACTCATTGTTTGGGCGCAAGTTGTCTAATTCAGGCATTTTCTAATATATTCAACTCAGTACATTCAAACCTTATGATGTGGCTCAAATATTTTACAACATTCATTCATTCATTTCAGTGTGAGCTCAGTGTTTTCTAGCCTCTTTGTTTGGGGTTGATGCAATCTACTGTGCCATCCCGTCAAGCCTTGTTCTCCTAAATGCCTCAGGCAGCACTTTGGAGAAGCCAAATGTTTGCAGAGCTACTTTTAAAATAAATTGAAATTCCTGAGTGAACCTTGTGAGAAATGTGAAAAGCTGCATGACCACGCATTTAAAACGCACCGTGCTGCAGAGTAGAGCAGGACGAGGCTGAAGGTCATTACAGGTCTCAGAATATTCATTTGTGTCTGCTTTTCACTGGACACGCACTGACTTCATCTTGTCTCTCTCTTTCTCTCTCACCTGTGTTTGTGCCTGTGTAACTGTGGTTCTGTTTAAAGGTCGGAGGTCACACAATGCTGCCAATCCGCTGGATGCCCCCTGAGAGCATCATGTACAGGAAGTTCACCACGGAGAGTGATGTTTGGAGCCTGGGAGTTGTTCTGTGGGAGATCTTCACCTATGGCAAACAGCCTTGGTACCAGCTCTCCAATAATGAGGTACATCGAAATGCAGCAGCTCATACAACATCATGTAAACAGACAGTAAAACGTAAGCCTAAAAATGTGCTCAGTCGTGGGTGAGTGTCTCATAAATGTCCTATAAATGTCTGATTAGGACCTGAGCCTGATTCCCCAGGTGCTTCTTTACAAACAGCACACAGTGAGTCAGTAACAAGGGATTTCCACTAGGAACAAAAACATGTAATACCAGGGGAGATCCAAATGTTATCTAACACAGAGGAAATGGGCAACAATTTGTCACAACACTGTATGCAAAGAATATTTCCCTTAAGTGTCGCAGCCATTAAATCATGAACACATTTAGAGAAGTAAAGGAATAAAATACTAACTCACACGAAAAGCAAATGCTGGGTGTTGTTTTTGTCTTTTCGTAAAAAACACACCACGGTGTTTCATTCTTCAACACTTTACCCCCACAGGAGCCATATTATGACCCCGGCTCTGGTTTCAGCCTTCTAACCATGTCTTGCTTCAGCTGCAGCCAGAATTAACCTTTGCCCTTGTCCTCGTGTCTTCTTTTCATGTTCAGGTTTATTAAATCTCTGTCGATTTGCTGTCCGCTCCCCTTCTTACCCAGATCTCATGCACAGATGTCTTTACACACAGGATGTGTACTTTTGTTCCAAAATGAGACATTAATCATGTATTATGTAACTGATTACTATCACAGAATCAGGCAGAGCTGTTTGATATGCATAATGATAACATGCTTACAGATTGTATCACTAATAATTTAAAGATGCTGAATAATAATTTTTGCCGGTGATGCGGATGTGAGAACAAGCAGGTATTCATTTCACACATAAGCAGGGTGTATTTAATATTAGAGGAAATGTATGACACGTGTTGGCTATGAACAGCTTTTTTGTAAGGAGTCCACCGTCGTCAAGCCAACGTTTTAGAGCAATAACTACAGATGCATTCGATTAATGTCGGTCTCTCTGTTGCTCTGTCCTTTTCCTCTTCAGGTAATAGAGTGTATAACCCAGGGCAGGGTGCTGCAGCGCCCCAGGACCTGTCCTAAAGAAGTGTACGACCTGATGCTGGGCTGCTGGCAGCGAGAGCCGCACATGAGACTCAACATCAAAGAAATCCACGGTCTACTCCTCAATCTGGCCAAGGCCTCACCTGTATACCTGGATATACTGGGCTGAACACAGGAGGAGCATGGCTTAGTGGTGTGTGTGCGTTTAGTTGGGGATGGTTGTATCCAAGTGTGTGTGTGAATGTGAGGCTGTGTGTGTGTGTGTACGGTATGTGAGATAGGGTTGACATGGCAACCTCCTAAAATGTGCAAGGCTCCTGCAAGTGTGTATGTGCAAGGTGCTGCTGTACAGGATGTGAAGTTGTTATGGAACTCTTAAAGGCAATCACAAAAAAGTCCCTCAGTTCATCCCCATTCATTTCTCTCCTCTCTGCCAATTTCCTCTCTATTGTGCATCGCGACTCCTTCCCTCCTTCCTTCCCGAGGAGACATTTACGAAGAGTAATTTGGCTTCTGGAGAAAAACAGCTTCTCACTTCTTCTCAAATGCTTTAAACTGACTGGGGCTGAATTGACGAAACCTGATTAACAGAACTCTAAATTAGTGACTCATCCCTTGCTGCTTGTTGGACAACGGGACACTTACATTTCGAGGTGGTGCAGCTTTGCGGATGGCTTTTCCAGAAGCTTCGGTCCTTCTCGTGTAAATATGAGACTGAACGATGGTGAACGTTTCTGAGGAAGTGGCTGAGGTGACGTTGAGCCACGAACAAAATGTGTTTTCCCCTCTCATCTCGTCTGTCTTTCTGTCTCTTTGTCTGTCTGTTTCTAAGAAAGATACACAAATATTAATGTCAGTATTCATCCAAAATGTCTTCTGAGTGATGATTAACGATGACTGACGCTGAACAAGTTCAATCAGCTCGTCTGATGAAGGAGTTGACATAGCGAAAGGATTTCCGGTTGGGCAATTACAGTAATGAAACAAGCCTAACGACAGAATGCTAATTGAGGCAAGTTGAGGTGAGGACTAGAAATGAAATCTACTTTGCTTTGGGCTACAATATTCTCAAATGCAAAAGGATTTTTTGGATACGCACTCATATCTGCACGCTGCACTGTGCCGTCCCATCATGCAGCTCAGGGTGACACGACGACTTTGGGTTTTTTTATTTCCCGCCCCCTCACAGTAACAGATGTTTCACTTGTGATGTCAAGTGTTCATGTCAGAGGTCAATTGATTCATTTGTCTGCAGCTGTCCGACAATCCGAGAGGGCTCGGCGTTGGGGGGTGTGGGGGCAGAAGCTGCTAAAAGAGGCAGGGTTTTGAGCGGTCACATATGTGCGGAGCTGTAGAAGGTGTGGTTCATCTGGTCAACCCATATTAAATCATCAAGGCTTTCAACACTCAGACATCCTTGAAAACCACATCTGTGCTAGAGGGGATGCACACAAAGCAGACACACACAGGCCGTATTCTTCATTCCGTCATCCCTTCATCTTCACACACACACACAAAGACACTCAAAAACGGGCCGAGAAGGAAATTGAATTGTGCATGTTTTATTATTTGAGCGGTGCAGTGCTTTAGCCAGGCCCTGTACTCTGTAATGGTGTAATGTATATTTCATTACAGCCTAATGGGCTCCATTAGCACAGTCTCCTCACAGACATTCAAGACTTATTGTTTTATGGCTGAGAAGGAAGGATGGAGAGATGGACAGGAGTGCAGAAGTGAAGGAGGAGAGAAAAACAGGAGGAGGAGCAGAGTGGAGGAGAAATAGGAACCGACGTGAGAGCGCATCTTGGAAAGAAATGGAGAAGAAGGGACGGAGGGCAGAACCGAAGCGATGGGGTAGAAAGGAGGAGGCGACCGTAGTGAAACCGTAAGGATGGGTCGTGTGGAGTAATATGAAGGAGAAAGACAAGACACACACTGAGCAGAGAGAAAGAAAGAAACAGTGAGCAGGGGGTGACGGGAGGTGGAAATGTCTCAGAGCATCAACCATCACTACTGTGGCCTGCAGCTGTTCTGTGAGCCGCAACTTCAACTTCATGCCTCCGTCACATTCCTGTGGCTGCCCTCAACCACACACACACACACACACACACACACACACACACGCTCTCTCGCTACATTTTACTGGCAGTTCACAAACAGCTTACACTGAAATTAACTCAATGATTCACCACACATCCCCATTATTGGGAACCACTTCAGTCGCTTACAGGACAGCTCACAAAGTCCGGTCAGAGGCTTACAGACACACTGTATATACAGCAGCTCGCATGCATGCAACGAAACACATTTAATGTTTTGCATTTTGCCGGAGCATATTTTACTCTTTAAAGTATTAAGACGTCAAAATCACTGCAGTTTCACTTACAGCCATGTAAAACATCAGTCTGGAATTATAAGATGTTTATTGACAACAGCACTCGATGGTATTGATGTTTGTGAACTTGAAATGTTGATTTTATTGATTTGTTATTATTTATAACCTGAGAACAACTTTTGTACATTTCTTTCTATATCTAAAGTTGCCTTTTGCGACAACAAACTGAATTTGAACACTGGTTTAGCTGAGTATGATTTTGCAAATGTATACTATGATCTTTAAGTGCGTGTATTTTTATGTCAGGCTCCCTCTGAACAGCGACCCAGCCTGTCGTCGTGTTGTGTACTCTGCAGCAGGGATGGATGACCCGTCTGTCAGACTGGAGATATTATCGACTATTGTCATCTGTCCACGACGAGCATTAATTCAAGAGATAATGTCAGCAGCACTGACAGCGGAGGCTAACGAGGTCCTTAGAATCCACCTCTGCTGTATTGTCATGTGGAGCTTGCACTAACTGACAACATTCAACGCAATTCAAACATATTTCCACATGATAAAGTGCAATAACAGAGGGCAGGGTGTGTGAGAGCCTGCACGTTAGCTGGGAAAAACTGTGAGAAACAAACGCCTGCTAAGTCAAGAGGGAAGAGGCAACATCTCAGCTGGCTGCACTGGGCTTGTGCAAACCTGCCGCGTTTCCTTGTTAGGAAAACAACAAACACGCGTAACGAACCATGTCAAGTTACTGTAGGCAGCGGTGACGCTCTGACAGGTTTAAGAAGCGGCTGCGAGAGCTTTGTTATGTCAGCACAGTGCAGCAGCGGCTCCGCGAAACACAACTCTGACGATGCCTCCGATCAAACACACTGGTCAAACAAGCAAGACAACGGCAGGACACTTTAAAACACGAGGGACTGACAATCACAGACTTCTCTCTTTCTCTCATTCAAGTGACCTACTGTAAAATAGACTATTCAAACAACTTTCCTCTTCTATGCTGCCTATGCTGTATGTGATAGTCTTAACCTTTGGTCTCTAGAAGTGTTACTTTCTTTGAGCTCCTTTTTTAATGTACAGTCAAATGAAATAACAGCGAGAGGAATGAACAAAAATAAACACGTGTACAAATGTTAATACGCTTCGGAAAGAAATAAGTGTTGCTAATTGCTGTGTCCAAGACTGTGTCTGTATCTAGAGTGTGCTATGTGCTTCTCCTGGGGCTCACGAATACGATACGCAGCAGCCTCTGAGATGCTGAGTGACGTTGTTTTCTTAGCCGCTCTCCGGGCAGTGTGTGCATGCGTGTGTGTGTCTGTGTGTGTGAGTGTGTGTGTAGGGAGAAGGCTGACTGATGAGAGACATCCCAGGTCAGGCTCCGACTTTAGCCAGATACTAGTTCAAAAGCAACGAGATTCCACAATTTGACTGGTTGTCACTGATCAGCAATTTGTGATAAATTACTGAGGTGAGCGTTGTGGCAGCTAAGACGTATGGAACTGCTCATTTGCTTTATTTATATGACTCAGAATTCAGCCTTCTTCGCTACACAACTTACCGAAGCCTGTTTTTTTCGTATATCAGCAATATTAACTGATATTCTCATTTGCCTCACTTTAACTCCAACATTGTGCTGAATTTGGGCTGCACCTTGTGACTCACTGGACTGAAGCATATTCCTCACGCAGTACAGATACACATCGCTACTTCGGGAGGGTTATGATCCATATCGCATTTAATTCTCTCTCTCCTACACCCCTAAGCTAATAGAGCTGAAATACCATGAAAGGTCATACTTAAGATTACCTTTGTGCTTGAATGCCTGTGGAGGCCCAACGTCCTGAAGAATGTAACACCACTAAAACTGCTTGTCTGCAAAAAAGAAAACAAAACCAAACTGTTCTTCTGCTAAGTGCAGTGTCTCTTATATTTTTTTGGATTCTCTACTGTGATGACAGAGTAGTAAACCTGGGGATGTCACATGGATTTTTATAAAAGGGACGAAGAACCAAACGACGTGAGGTTTCTGGATGAGAGACATGTAAACTTTACTTCTATGCCTAAAACTGATCTACAGAATGTAAGAAACATCTGTATCGCCAAGCACACAAGGTAATGAGAACCTGGAGAGACGCTTGTCTTTGCATCTGCCGCTGGTGGACACACACCAGAGGGAACTTGTACAGTCAGATTTTTGCGTGGTATAAATGATTATAGTTGGTAATGATAGTAATGATGATGATGATGATATTATTTCTTTTCTGAAATGGACCAGTCTGTCGTGATATAATGTAATTAATAAAAAGTGTTATGTCACATTAAAGATCCAGAAAGTTAATCTACTGAATAGCAGTGCGTGTGTGTGCCTGTGTGTGCGTGTGTGTGTGACTGGACTGAATCTGCTGATAGAGCTGAAGTGTTTAACTGATGCTGCAGCTTGTCTGTTTTATTAATCCCACTACAAAATCCAGCGTCTTTTAAGAGAAAAAAGGACTCGGTTTGCAGATTAGGAACAGGCCGAGGGCTCTGGCAGGGAATTGTTCAAGCAAATTGGACAGAAGAGCATGTCTAAGTCCCTGACGCAATTAAGCAACAGCTGAATTAATGTGTTCTTACACAGAGCTCTGTCCACAATTTATCTTTTAATAAAAATGACACTGTAAAGGAAATACAAAGTGCACAAGGCAGCACAAAATTCACCCAGGTCCAAATGGGTGTATGTGTGCATGTGTGTAAGAGGAGGATGGGAAGGAAGGGAAAACACCGAGTCTCAGCACACTGTACTGTGTGTGTGTGTGTGTGTGTGTGTGTGTGTGTGTGTGTGTGTGCATGGGCACAGTGGTGCTCTCCTTGGTGTACAGTGGGGAATTCCTGGACTCAGCACTTCATCCTCATAAATAACACTTTTAATCAACACACACACACTAGGTTGTAAAGATGAGGTGGGTTGTAAAAGCTGATCTGCTCTCGGTGAGAGAAGCCCAGAGGAACCGCTACCTCTGTGAGACCGGGTGGCATCTTCATGGTGCAGCTGCAGAAACTGTACAACGCTCAACCAAGATGTCGTTGGTTTTAAACATCTATATCACAGCATCTTCCCTTCATTCTGCCTTAAAGCTGCACCACCCGTCATGTCAATTAATACATGATTAACCTCATTGAGTCTGGTCTAAAGAACAAACTGTAGGCGAGACCAGAGGATGAAGGAAAAATATGCAAGTAATTCGCCTTTTAATTACTTTAAAACTGATTATGTTCATTTAATACTAATCTGCTTTGGATTTCGTACGCTTGCTGTTTTGGCAGCTTGCAAAGAGTCATTGGCTCTGAGCCCGAGTGTTCGATAAACAAGACAAAACATCAACACTGTCAACCCTGTCTCTAAATAAGTGAAGCTTCTGAGGTTGCAGGCAAAAGAAAAGCATTAATGACAAACAATATGGGGAAACATGGACAATATGGCTGCTCCATCGTGACTGGAGCTCAACAAACAAATGGACAAAATGTGAGTGTGGAGTGGCTCCGGGAACGAATTACAAACAGGAAACAGGTGTGTGTGACGGCGAGTGACCGTTGAGATGTGAGTGTGAATGAACTGACAGGTAACCGCGAGCCAAAAGACCAGAGGAGGCCAAGGCTGCACAGCGACGAAATCAATCTAAACGAACTTTCGAGCATGAGTATAAACATATAAAAACTACATACACAGCTTCAACACAATGGCGCTGTCACAAACAGGCCTGACAGCTGGTGCAGGTCCATCGGTTCAAAACGGCCTCAAGCTAAAATCTATTCCACGGACGAACAACTGATGTAATGTGATGGGACACAGTCTGTGAAAAACCTTGGATGAGAAACATTTAGAAAAGGAATATTCTAGTTTCATCACCGCCATCAACATCCTTAAGCCAAGGAAATGATGGTTGCCAAGCCAAAGCCTGCCGTCCAGGGCATCAAAGCCCCTGCACTGCTGTTGGCAGCTGTAGCCTGACTCTGCCTTAATACTATACTATTAGCTGCAGCCTCATCCTAGAAAACCTAAAAGCAGCAGGGAAGAGCAACTCTGGCTTAGAGGAAATCTGTGATTAGCACAGAAACAAAGGCTTCGATTGAAAACAGGCACCAAAACCACGGTTCAGCCAGAAACGAGACAAAAGTGGAGCAATTAGGTATTTTTAAACGACGACAGACGGTGGTTAAGCCCTCACTGATGCACCTGTGAGGTGACGTCATCGCCACCAAAGGAACAAATGTCTACACAAATGTGTGCATTAGTGACTTATGGCAACACCAGATGTAATGATTTTCTTTCTTGTCTTTGATCAGCAGCAGTGGCTGGTGAACATTACAGTGACAGAACAAATACAGAAACACTGTAAATACAAAACAACGTTTTTCCAGATCCCTCGAATGACCTTCAGTGAGAAAGTCAGTCAAAGTACAGTAGGAGGCTTTTCTCCCAGAGGACCACATCAAAATGGGAAACACAGAAAAACAGGACAACCTCGTGAACGGGAGCCATTCCTCATCGTCAGTCTCCTCCTGCAACAGTTTCCTGTTCCAGCAACATGGAACAGCCAGTGGCTTTATCAAGATTTATGAGCCAAATCATCACTGGAAATATAAGACACTTGTTGGGGCACAAGGGGAGATGGGAGAGGAAGGTGAGCAGGCAGTGAGAGAGGAGGATATGGTGCTGGCCAGAGAAGACGGGGGGAAAAGAGGAAAGAAGAAAGACGAGACCGAGTTCGAGACCAACTCCAGAGCCAGAGATCAGCAGAAAAAGACAAACACGAGGGCATTTTGGTAAGAACAGATGTCTTCGTGACTCTGCTTTGTGCGTTTTTTTCCATCTAAATGTGCTGACATCCCATTTGAAAGCTGTTATCAAGCGCAACGCAAAATACAAGCTGAAGTGCAGCAGAGATAAAAAGGATGAATGGACCGGAGACAAAAAAAGGCTGAATCTCAAAGTTCATCGGCCACAGCTGTTATAGCACATGACCTCTTCTAATGATGCACTCAGTTACTGCACTTCAGAGGAGAAGCACATTAACACGTGACAGACAGAAAGCTCAGACAAAGCGACCCATGCTTGGAGTCAGCCTTTTAAGTCTTGTTTTGTTTTACGAGTGTCATTGAAAAGGGCTATGATGTAAAAAATAATTACTGGGTGGGGTATAAAACACTGAACAGAAGATGAATTATGACCTCTTTAGACATGGTAGCATGGTAGTGACCACAGTGAACAAATATTCAAGAGTGTTTTTTCGAATGGTTTTTGTTTGACCGTTTGTTAATAGGACAAGTTTAGTTTGTAAATCATTGATAGTTAGAAGTTATTGGTTAATGTTTGAGTCTTGAGTTGAGTTGAACACTGCACCAATTGGTTTTAGAAGAACCACCTGCAAACAGACATAGTTTATAAAATACCTATCAAATTTCTAGCTGCTGTAACCTGGGCCAGACGTTCTTTGGAGGCCAGACGTTGTTTGGAGGCCAGACTCAACGGCATCTTCCTTCCACTTCTTCTTCACCTTCCTCTTTCCTACAGTATGTCACGCAGCCGGACTGGCTTCCAGGCTCAGGAGCCGTCGGGTTACAGAATTCTGAGGTTAGATGTCTGCTATGAGCCAGTACATGTTGTTAGAGTCTGTGACCCATCATGCTTGCTCATATTTATTGGAGCTGGAAATCCCACAGAAGTGATTAATTTTAATGTGCTATGAAGATTATGCACCTTATACATTACATGATACATTAAGCCTGGCGTGGAAACCAAACCTCCTTTGCTGAGGTAGTGCCTGTTTTCTGATCTGTTCGTTTCCACGTCATTACTTGTTCTAACCCATCGATTCAGTGAGGATCTGCTGAATAATTAATTTGTGGAAAAAACACAACTTTGATCAAAATTCAAACTGTGAAGTGTGTGATAAATGCCAGCGCTCATTACGTAGCAGCCTGTACCACCTTTAATGAGCTGCACGCCCAACCACCAAACAATGCGACATACTATAAAAAGACTGCTGAGCCGTGGGCTTCTGCAAATTGAATCAACTGTGTCTGCAACTGCCCGTTTTCTTATGATTGACTAATGAATTGGTGCAAGTGACCCAAACTAAACTAAATCTGCATCATCTGGCCTTTCTGAGATTTTAATGATAACTACTGGTGTGTTTCCTATTGTTATCAGACATTTTCAGAAGTGAAAAAAAAAACACAAGAAGAGAAGAAAAACAGGGAAATATATGTGTGTGTGTGTGTGTGCGCGTGTGTAATAAAAAATCAATCAACTAAATGTGGAACAAAATGCTGGGGAGCAACAATAAACCAGGACAATGGAACATCGGGAACCGACAGAGAACAACAGGCAGTTCACTAGCGAGCGAGCAGCAGGACGAGCCAGGAGACGGGGGATGGACTTTTGATGGACTCTCATCTGGAGTGTTTATGACGAGGCAGCGCCAGCAACGTAATGAGTTGACTGATCAATCATCCCTACTTGCTCGGCTGGATCAATACCACTGTTTTGACATCCTACATTAAGCTCTAACTAATTGCCAGATTGCTAAATGCTTTTAAGAAGGAAGAAAAAAAACATATCCAGAGCAATCAATAGTGCAATCACACCAGTGACTCTCCTGTACTGCCAAGGGAGGAGAGATGTGCTGATGTGTTTGTTTGTTCCTTTGTTTGTTTGTTTGTTTGTTTGTTTGTGTGTGTGTCTGTATGAGCGCAGTGAGTGTTAAGGGCCAAACATGTACCTGCTTCATGAACAGTAGGACTTGTGTGTTCTTTGTGTGAGTAGTGTTGTCAGAGCTGGGAATTGTGGTCAGGGGAGGAGAGCAGCGCAGAGAGCTGGTGTTTAGGGTTTTAACATCAGTGGCCTCAGTGGGACAGTTAGTTGACTTGGCTCACAGCTTCGTGGCTAAACCACCAAGACTCTGACATAGCACTAAAGAGTCATATGAGCATGAAAAGTGCCATTCAGTGAATACTGTGGGTGTGTGGGTTGTTTACAATACAGATATAATAATAATATAATACATGTGTATTATTCTGCTCATTTCTGCTTCTCCAACACTGATATTCTGCAAAATCCTCACCAAGCGATGAAAAGCATGTGTAGTGAGTAAATGGACATTGTTTTTTGTTTGTCTACATTTCTCTTGAGACTGTATTGTTATGCTGCATGTGTGTGTTTGTGCGTGTGAGGTTCAACATGTTAGATGTTCTGGGGTCAGGTCTAACTGGGTCAGCGCAGCACCGCTTGGCAACGTTGGATCTCTTCTCTTCTCTTCATCCACAAAACAGTGGGGAACAGAAACTCTTTTTCATAAATTTTTCAGACAAGTGGTTCTTCTCGGGCCGAAGAGCCTCTCTAGTACAGTCGCCTCATACATTTTTAACAAGGAGAAACACGTTGGACAAAATGCCACAGATTTAAAGTGCAGGTATAGAGGTAGCTGACCCGGTGTCTTCCAGCTTTTACAATTCACATAATCTTTTTCAAGCCACTTGATTCAGAAGTCAGCAGTGAAGCAAGACAAGGAATTACTGTAATGGAGGCCTGAGCGACAAGAAGGACACACGCAAAAATAAATAAATGAATATCTGTAATGCTGCAGCTCCGAACTCCTGTGTAAAGTGTTGTTTTACTCTCCATGACGTCTTTGTTGTCTTTTCACTCCTCCTCTGCTCCATCGTCGTCCCTGACTGTTCATCGTCTCATCTGTTTCCATATCTCTGCTATTAAAACAACTAAATTATTAAACCTACAGTGATAATCAATCAATAACACTCTTTCTTAGAGGGACAGGCTGCTCAATAATTGACTAATCCTGAGGGGACCTCGGCCCCCAGTGAGTGAGTTTGTTTGTGTGTGTGCGCACGTGATGGAGAGGCCGCTCAGTTTGCATCTGCGTGCACCTGCATGCGCTGTTGTTCCCAAGTCTTATTGAAGTAGACTGGCTCTAATGAGGGTCATGAAGGACTAATTAAACCCTTAACTTTCAATTCGACAAATGCAGGAAAAGAACGCTGTCAATGCGTGTAATTAGAATGACTAAGCCACAGGTGCAAAGGGGTAAACAAACATCCTGCATCCTACCTCCCTCTGCCCGGATCCTATGTCTGGAGATAATCGGATGCTTCGTACATATGTGAAACTCACTGCTGTTCAGTCATCATCACTGCAGGTTGTTTCTGAACACATGCGCTGCTCCAATCCTTCATTTCACCATTTTGGCCAGTTGACTACTGGATGCGTGGACGTGCATATAGACACACGGTGAGTTTGTGCATGCGATCGCCAAATGGATTCAAGTGTGTGATTACGGCGTGTTTCTGCTGCCGCAAAGTGCTTCATTAAACCTAATCAGCTTTAAAAAATACAGTTTCATTTCCAAGAAAGGACTGAATTTATTGATAATCAATAATCAGCCTTTCAAAGTAACCACATAGCAGATTTTGTTCTGATTCTTTGTTTTCTACAGTAATTGACTGAATTAAATCACACACGCTTGGCAAATCTTGGCCCATTTGCCAGGATACTAAACTTTACCTTTATGAATATTTGTATGATAGATAGACTGACAAGCAGCAACCTGTCCAGTGTCACACAAAGCTCCAGCACATCACCGTAGCCATTAATGTAAATAAAGCACACGTCTTTGTTTCGTGTTCGGCGAGGCTTACTGTATTGCACACACTGATATATTTTGGCTCCTGTGAGCTTTTGCTTTTAACATTCCAATGAGCTTTGAAGCTCTCTATCAGGAATTCAGCCGTCGTAGCCACCTCGACAACTAACGGCCTGCCTCAGTCCCTAAATTACCTCCTAAATCTTGGAGGAGGGTCACACGGCTTCTAACTATTACCTTGACACGCGGCTCGACGCTCACTCAGGAACCTCCAGGGTCACAGAAGAGGTCAGACATTTTTTTTTTCTTTGGGGGATTAGAGATGTTTTGATTGACAGGTAAGGGGGTTGATGTAACATTAGCACAAATGATGTCACGTAAGCCCTTAGGTGAAAAACACTAGTATCAACACAGTCATGTGAAAAAGTATGTGTGTTGGGTTTGAGAAGCAGTTTTGATTGATGGGTCAGGTCAGTGATGCTCAGTGTTAAACAAGCCTGTCTGTCACCTGTCAGATCTGAAATGTCAGCAGTTTTCCTTTTGTGTGTGTAAGATTCCTTTGTCATCCAGCTTTTCTTGAGCACAATGCAAATATGATAAATACACAGGTATTATAATTAAATATGAGTAAAGGTAAGTGATCGCTGAGGTTAAAATATCCTTTGTACTATATTTTTTGCTCCCTCTTGAGACCAGCCATAATAAAATGTGAGCTCTTCGTGTGGGAGGCGGTTAACCTGTGCTCATATCCATAGCAGACGTACTTTAACTTACATACTGTATTAATTACACTCGTGAGACGGTGTGTGTGCCAGTCTGCCTGCGCTCGTCTCTCCCCCATCATCTCCACTCACTCTCTGTACTCTGCAGTGTGTTTAGAGGGCAGTGAGTCTCTGTGTTAGGCTGAAGGTTGTGGCTGTTGACCTTGCTGGCGTCCGTCCATCGACGCCCCCAAGTCTCCTTGGTCTGGGGTCTGGCTGGACGCTGACAAAGGACTATCAGTGCTGCTGTCTCTTTTCCTTCCCTCTCTTTGACAGAGGGCTGACACTGGAGCTGTCCTTTCCGTTCTCAGCATATTTTTCTTCCCACTGTTTCCCTCAGTTCCCTTTAAGCCCCATCTATTTCTTCTTCTTTGTGTAAATATTTAGGTAAAGTTTAGGTTAAATAAATGTATATGATTGTCTATGTTTTACTTTTCACATTAACTGAATGACTAAAATACGTTTGCAAACTGATCTCTAATTTAAAATATAATGCTTGTTTTTCCACATATCTCAAACTACTCAGAAGTAAATGTCAAAAAGTTTTATTAAAACTGTCTTTGTTTGCTTCTGAGTCGGTTCATAATTGATGTGCTTCAGTGAAGTCTCGACATACTTTCACACTTTGAAGAAAGACAACATTAGTTCTGTAACACAGCAGGGTTGTTTTATACATGCATAAATTAGGGAGTCATATTTCTAGCATCTCTTGACTTCTGTGTATGAAGCAATATTCAATGAACATCCTCTTTCCTACTATGTCAGCCAGTGAACCTGTGTTGGGCAGCCAGAGGGGAAGTGGAGGAGCAGATGAAGTCCAACACAACAGGATCTTATGGCAAAAATGAGCCAAAGTAAACAGCTGGAATCATTAAATTGGTTTCTGCAATGATCAAACAAGCAAAAACAAAGCTGTTCGACTGCCACACAGGCGCATCTGAGCTACTATCTCCACGTTCAACTACCGTGGAAACAATCCTGTTTGTTATTCAATGCCTTTTAATTGGTTTCAAGCCTGCCTCATCTGCATATGCACGCCAAGAGGGCTTCTCATTGGAGGAGAGTCGGGAATAGAAATGAGTTGAAAAGCACCAACAGAGAGGGAGCGAGTTTTGTATAAAGAAAGGGTAAAAGAAGGAATGAATGAACAAACAAGTGAATAACAGACAGGATGTGAGTAAGTGCTTCTAGAAAAATCAGTCTCTCCGGTTGCCACGGCAACGAGAGGTGCAAGTTGGCTCAGCTCCCTTCGTTGCCAATTATGTGTGTGTGTGTGTGTGTGTGTGTGTGCGTGCGTGCGTGCGTGTACTATTGAGGGCCATTGATATGCAAAAGAGCAAGCAGGTCCATGTGAGCTGCTGTGAAGAATGTTTGCAGGGCATTTGATTTTAACATGGCGTGTTTGCATCTGTTATCTGTGTCACGCTGTCTTGTCGCAGTTTATCAACAGCCACAATTTCTCTCCTACACACACACATGCGCGCGCGCAGTGAACAAAATGTGCCTTGTTCACAATGTTGTGTTTGTATTCTGTTTGAAAAAAGCTGCACACTAGGGGTTTGGATTTACAAGTAGAGGATCACGGGTGGCGCCCCCTGGTGGAAGATAAGTCCCTGTCACGTTTCCTTGAAGCACTGCGTTAAGGTTTTGACCTAATCACTGGAAATTTCTGTGATCACTGCAGTGTTTGGCCAAAAACTTAAAGCGAGTCTTTGAATGAGCATCATTCTTTAACATGATCGTGTAATGTATATGCACAGTAAACTACATGGGAGCTTATCGTAAACAATGCGAAGGTTGGCAAACCGGAGCCAAGGGTGGCAGTGAGTCGACACACAAACAGACGCTGGATGATAGAACAGAGTTTCATCTACACTCATCTCTTCATGAGTGTAGATGTCACTGAAGAGTGAAGGTGAAAACCTGATCATGTTGCATCCTCTAGCAGTGGGACTGTGACGGATCTGGAACGTGTGCGAGGCATGGGTCCCACTCCGTACTGGAGAGGCGTACCCTTCCCTCTGGCCAACAACTGACTGGGGATAAGCAGGACAACCCCAAGCATTCTCCCCTGTTGTGTGAGACAGAAAGGAGCTGCTGGAGCACTCTTTGTGTGGGCCTGGCCAGCTCGGCCACCAGATCTGAACCCCAGCAAGCTGGTGTGGGAGAAGCTTAGAGTTGTGGGAACACTGCCCAGGAGGCACAGCAGACCTGTGGGAAATGCCTGGAAGGAAACCACACCTGCATATCAGCAGAAACCACTCACTAGAAGGATACAGCTGTCGACCGATTTGTTTTTACATCATTCATTCCAACATTTAATCCTACTGTTACTGGAGTAGTTTACTATTTTCTCTTATCGTTGTGGACCAGTTTTCTGTTTTAGCATCTGCTTTGGAAACAGCTGAGCTGGAACAAGACAATGAAGGTCATTGAAACGTCACAGGTGATTATACTGGGTCAACTGAAGTCAGGTGGTGCAAGGCAGCATTACTCCCTCTGTCCGTCCTACATCTCCATCACGTACAGTACTGCGTCGCGGTTTTCAAATAGTATATATTAGTGTGTGTCAAACCTCTCGTGATCAGCTGTGAGCCAAAGCACATACTGTGGAAATGGATTATGATGTAGGCTAAAGTAGTGCGTTGCTGTCAGGTGAGCACTGTGTGTTCATTCAGTGTTATTGAGTGGCACCATTCCAACCATTCCGCTATCTACAAAAGCACTTCCCACCATCATAATCTGTAACGCTGCTTATACCCGACTGAGGACTTCTGATATTGCATTAACACACGCTCTCGTTATTCCATTCTTACTGTAGCGTTGAGACATGCAGCCTCCACACACAAATTTGTCAAGCTGTTCTTTGTGGACTTGTACCTTTTCAGAGGAGCCATTCTGCTCCTCAGTGGGACCACCAGTGAGTCAGATAAGCAGCCAAGTTGGACTCCTGCACTAATTGGCTACGCTGTTAGAGGCCCACAGAGCCACACTTAGGCTACAGGAATAAGCTCGTCAGTGTGAGGATGGAGGCTGGGCACGGTGCCCGTCTGAATGCATGAGACAGAGACAGACAGAGGGAGACAGATTTCTAATTAGGGGTCTCTGATGAACATGAGAAAGCTGAAGTAGCAGTTCAGAACCCTCCACCCTGCAACGTGCACACGTAGACGTACTTCCCATCCCCAGACCAGAGCAGTTAATTGGTTGGTTGGTGTTTGTATTATATGTGGGGGGCTTCAGTCTGATGCACTTCATCTGACCTGAGCGACAGCAGGGACAGGAAGTCAGAGCATGGAACTGAGAGGGGAAAGGGCTTTTCTCCCTCTTCAGATTAACATTCTGCTCCACCTCTCCAAATTCTTCTCTTCCCCCTCCCGGCTTTGTCTCTCTCTCTCCGTCCACCTCCTCTGCACCCTTCTGTCCGTTTATATCCATGATATGTGCAGAATCATACTATACTGCTTTCAAATACATTTCAGCTGGCCTCGTTACCCCTTCTCACCTTGTTCATCCGCTCAGAGGCAAGAGATTGTGTTGCTCCCAGCGCACAGGCAGCAAAGGTTCATTGCCAAACAAATGCTTATGCAATTGTGCCACTGACATGAGGTGATGGAGTACCTAGTTGTGCTCTATTACACCAGAAATAAATCAGCTTAGACCCAACCAACCCCAGACAGTGTTGTGTAGATTTGACCTGGTGCTGTTGATGATAGCAGGGATGTTAAAGTGTTTTACAGGTTAATTATCACATCACATGGTTCTAACTGGAATTGTTGGGAGATAAATCCTTTTGTAGCCTTCAGTACTGAATTAAAAGCTGCTTTACTTGAACAGGTTAATTGAAGATGAAGCATCACATCCTGTTTTGAGGCCTCGTTCAGTATTTCTGGATTTCTTGCAACAGAAATAATACACACCAGTTCACCCCATCATGGTTTTATTTCAATCATCTTCATTTTTAGCTTCAATTTTCGGCATGACAATCAACACAAAATGAGAAAAATAAGAGCAGCCCAGCTTTGTCAAACGACATACAGTAAAACCACACAATTCTGGTAAGATTTAGGAGTGGTAACAACATTATGTGACATACATCACACATCCTTTACTGTACACACACTATTCACACTGGGTTTGTGAGAAGAGACGACAAAAAATGGAATGAAAAGAGTTAAGAGGGAAGAAGAGAGAGAAAATGATGGGGACAGTAAGAGGGGATAATCAAATTGAAAGGAGAAACACTATAAGAGCATTAGCCAAGCTGAATAATGGAATAACTTAAACTTCTGTGTGCACAAAAGGACACACACAGACACACATTTACACACTGCCTCATATACATACAGGTTACATCCCAGAATTATTAATAAATAATATAATAAAAACAGAAAATAGCCATGCCTTAGCTGTATAAATACTACAAAAACATACATCATCTCGATGAACAGAATAAGACAAACTACTCAACTTGAAGCACCATCTGTTTTATGCATGAGTCTCTCCCAAGCAAATCCACAAAATGCGCACCGACTGGAGGACGGGATGAAAAGAACACGAAACAGTACGTTGTAATGTTTAAAACATCACAGCTTAGGGCTGGGCTCTCAGAACTTAAAATCTAATGAGGTGACTCAAGCTGAGGTTTGCAAATTGAAATGAAGTGATATTTCACTCGTATTCACTTTGTGTGTGTATAGTGTGTATTCAAAGTGCAAAGAGGCTGCTGTCTGCAGCTCATAGGTCCTGTTCTTTACCGCTTTGCCTAATATTACTAATACTGTCTGTTATAAAAACACCAACGATTCATCACTGCTTTCAGAAACCTTGAGACTAAAACCAAGCCTGTCAGATTGTGATGCAAATGTATGGTTCTTGTATTACACAAGGTTCGTCTTGAAGATGTGAACATTCTACACTGACTGATACAATATAAATAATTTCACATTTAGATATAATGGCAAACAGCTCTAGTGACTGGACCTTGTGCAGTGTGTCATGGGGGGAGAGAGGGCACAAACCAAGTCTAGTTACGTCTGAGAAGGCTCGTCTACATGAAACACGTGGGGTGAACATCCAACTGCAGCTGAAGCGAGAAACACAACTGTTTGTTTGTCCCCGTATCACAATCAAACATCCACTTGCCTTGTCAGAGGAAAGCGAAGGAGGCAAAAAAGCCAAGACAAGCAGTAATAGAGTAAAGTACAAGGTAAAACTGAAGAAAACTACAGAAAAGAAGTAAAGGAAATAAGAAGGCAGGTTGGATGTCTAGGCCGTCTGTGTCTGGTCTGTGTGGCAGATGCAGATTCCCTAATTACACCATGAGGAGTGTGTGTGTGAGAAGTTTATCAAACACAGGTGGCTCAAAAACCACTGGCTCCATCACAACACAGGATGGGCTGTAAAACAAGCAAGTGAGCAAGGGTTCAAGTAAAAATCAGCTGTGTCTTCCGTTGCTGCTCTGGTTAGTTATGTGTGAATCTCAGAGGCTATATGGTGTCTGAGGTCAGTGACAGAGTGGTTAGAGTGATAATGAAAAGTGCAAACATTCATTAAAATTCTGTCTGCTCCTTACTGACAAAAGTGAAAGGCAAGTGAAGATTCCCTGTCAGAAGCAACAGTCGCCTCCTGTGGGTCAATACATCTGGGAAAGCATCATAAACTGTGTATATAACAGGCTCAGGTGTACAACTACGCTATTCACCAGCCAAAGTGTGGAGCTGAATGTGTTTTCTGTAGATCAGCTAAGATCCAAGCATTAGCGACTCAGTATTTCAAAGAGGAAGTGAACTCCTTAGGGTCAGACCCTGTGATTTGTCTCAGAGTCGGACAGCTGATCGAGATGCTCGTGGACTTCACTGCTGTGCTCGATTTCAGGCTCTGCGTCGTCATCGTTGCTCTCTGCACTGTAGTCTATCGCCTCCAGAAAAGACGGCTCGTCCTCCTCCATCACATAGGTGGTGGAGCAGCTGCTGCACAACAAAATAACAGCACAAATCGTATTACACGCGTTGTCACTGTCATATATTACATGAGAAAAGCTGATGTAAAACTCGTCATCTACATGTAGTCAACTTGTCAGGACTTCACAAAGCAGGATGATGCCCACTGCATGTATTTTAAATGATATTGTCTACTGTGCTCCTCTCACATCAAGTCAGGGTCACTGTATAAACCTCAGATTTTCACCAAATGCATTCGATACTTTTTGAACGTGTACTTTTCAGAAGTTATTATGTTTAACTGAATAAAAAAATCATACACTAACATTTCACAGACACCAAATCAATTATAATATATATAAAATATATTTTAAAATTAACAACAAGCTAACAAACGGTGCCTGCGAGCTCTGACTGGTGACTGTTTTTTTTCCTGTGGGTCTTAATGGTTAAATGGTTGCTGGTTCTTTGAGGTTTTAGTGGCTTTAGTGGGTTTTTAATGGTGTTAATGGTCTGAAATGTGATCCCGGTGTGACAGTCGATCAGGGGGCTCAGACAATGATCTCCCACCAAGCTCACTAGTGTGTGTCTGTGTGTGTGCGTGCGTGCACATTAGATTGAGAGTAAGACAGAAATTGTGGATCTGTGTATGTACAGTAAATGTGTATGTGTGCAAAAATGTGTGTAATGATGTAGAAGGACAGTATGTTGTCCAAACTGGTAATCAGCCATTAGAAGCCATTATAGAAATGCCAAACCCAATCCCTTCTTTCTTTGAGTTACATTTTCTGTGTCCAACAACTGCACTCATCTCCACATTACACTACAGATCCATATTTGTACATCAAAACCAGAACTACTGTACCTTCATTCACATACACATAAACCAACATCTCAACCAAATCACTGTGTCTACTGTTCACACACAAAATCAAAACAACGCAACGAAGGCTGTACATCAGCCTATGCAACCTTTTATGGACTCCAAGTTACCCAGTTAACTGCAGACGCCTCCCAATGGCCAAGGTATGACTGTTGCCATGACCTATTAAATGTTAAGTGGTACCATACCAATAAACCCAAGATGAGAGCAACCTATCCCAAAGGAGCCACGCTACTACACATACACACACACCCACCAGAACACTGTTCGAGTCCCTTAATGACAAGACACATAAATGATAAATGAATATATCAATATGAGAGTAGAGTATGTTAGTAAGAGAGACCGGGAGAGAAAGAAGCATCAGCATTAAGTGGTTTTGGGTTTAAAGCCATTCTTCCAAACCAGCTGCTTTAACAAATCTTACGGCAGAGAACGCTGGCGTTTTAAAATGTAACGAAATTAAGATAACCTTGGCGATCAGAGCCTGGGTTAGGCCAACTTTAATAATTTATTTGTGGGGTTCAACTAAAGTTCAATCTAATCTGCGTGGACCTCATATTTCAGGGGAATTTGAATAGAGGTGATCACATGCTGTATAAAGCTGTGTGGGATAGCGTACTACAGTTAGCACAGTGGGCCAATAACGGAGCAGTGTTTCCAGTCTAAAAAACAAATCTAAATAAAAATAGGTCATCTTCAAATGCTTTGTCTTTTGCTTGTCCTTTTTGGCGAGCGGAGGGGCAGGCAAGGATAGAAACCAGGTGGACTGTTTTCCAGGTAGAATTTCTGGTAACAGTACTTATTTCTAAACATTTCTCATATACTGAATCTTGGGAAGTTTGCATGAGGATAACAACACTGTGGTTACAACACAGAAAAAAGTAATGAACAAGCTGATTGATGTAGTTTTAGGCTGACTTCATGTTTCAGTGAGATAAAGATGGTGGAGTCCTCATGATTAGTTAGTGAGCTTCGTTTCTAATGTTCATGTCTAAGGTCTAAACTCATCTGTGTGCACCTACATGAACTGTGTGCATGGGACCTTACAACATATCCTACATTACTAACCTGACCACTTTAGACTGTGTCCCAATAAGGTCGCTCTCCAAGTCCAGAAGATGTTGGTGGTTGCGGAGCCCAGTCAGCCTCTTCAGCCTCAGCATGGCCACGCAGAACTGAGCTCCCATCTCCTCCAGCTCTCTGGTGCCAATCTGAAGTCCCTGGAGACAAATTAGAAAGAAATGTAAATAATACTGGTCACCAACAAAAACATATTACAACATATAAACATACATATTATTTAAGCTATTTGCGAGCTCGGAAACAAATCCAGCTCAGCTAATTTGGCGCCATAGTCAATCTTTAAACACTCTCAATCAATCTCAATGCTGGAAAGCACAAAAAAAAGACTAAAATATTTCATTTGCAGGAAACTTACGCATACACAACTGCAACTGTAACAAAGTCTGCACAGTACTGCCCAGTAAAAGAAGTAATACAGTGATACAGTGATAATACACACGCACAAAGGCCACAACTCAAAGAGAAAACAAAAACCTTTTATGTTGCTGCAGAGCATTTGGAACATCCAAACTTGGCCTGACCACAGAGAGGTGCAGTCACAGTTCAGCAGACACTAGTTCCTGCACATCTGGACAGATACTTTCACTAAAACCAGAGGGGGTGCAAATCAGAGCATCCCAGTACTGGCTCTGGATAACTTAGATGTTGATATTGGCGAAATTCATTGGAAAGGAAGTCAGCTGAGACGGAAGTACCCGTAGAGAGACACGGGTAAAAGGGTCAAAAAGAAAAATGGAAAAGACACTAGACGCAAACAGAATGAAGAGAAAGAGCCACCTGCTGGGCAGCGGCTGTAAGTTCTTCAAAAGCAAAGCACCACACATTGCTACACCACATTAATTTACACCAGGCAGCCATACAGAAAAAAAAAGTAGGATAACCTTGTATTTTCCCTGGTCACACCCACAGAGCGTGCTCTCCATGGTATAGCTGCGCTGGACTCCTATCTCTCTCCACACAACAACACGAGCAGTTGACTCCTTGGAGCGCTCCACAACAAAACTGCAGCTCGCCATGCTGAAGGCTGGCGCGATCTGAGAAAGTATCTTAGGAAGTGCCTGAAAAACACGGGAAGATGTTTGAGATGTTTTTGTTAGGTGTGTTTGCGTAAGTGAATCAGGAGGTGGGTGCATTTTAACAGCATGAACAAGTAACTGTCTACAGAGCCACTGTTTGGGAAAGCAGCAGTATTGACTACTTCAGTTCTAAATGTTTGCTGTGGGCTGTCTGCAAAGAAGCTCTGTACTGATCTATCATCTTTTTTTGGCATTCTGCTCAAAGTAAAACAAACTTCAGACTTCACCTGAAAAACTGGACTGGTGAATGGAAAATAAAACTAATTTTGAATAGAAGGTAACTCAACACATTACAGTATACTGTAATATTTCCACATAGGCAGAAAGCGATCACTGTTCATTTTAAGCACAAATGTTACAAGATGTAAGATGGTGCTACAATTCATTCTTAAGTGAGGGAAAACAAAACTACTTTTCAATCCACAGAAGCTTTACACAACATCATGATGTAATATACTGTTCAGTGTATTACTATAAAATATATAAGTATACTTTAATAAAGAATGATTGATGAGAGACGACCATAAACTGATTTTAGGAGACTGGAAAAGAAGGTTTAGACAGTGGTGTGTTGTAAGGGCAGAGTTTGCAGCTGTGTGTTTTCACCCTGTATCCGAGGTCCTCCTGTAGATCGCTGGAGGTAGCACTTATATTAGACTGCCAGACGGTCTCCTTCATGCTGCAGCCGTACATAAACACATTTTTCTTTCTAGAATGCCCATGGTAGTCGCAGAACACCTGTGCATTCACATATACACGCAACAACAAGCACACGCGCAAACAGAAAGACATGCACCCATCATGAGCATATATATATATATAACATATTATATTTAAGTGCACTTATTTGGAAACTGTACCAGTGGAGCCCTTTGAATGTGTGAAAGGTACTGCAGCAGGCCCTTAGTGTGGTAGATGGTGGGGTGGAGCTCAGGATGGGGGTTCTGCCACTGACGATTCAAATCCTCTCCACTCAGAGAACAACGATGACTACAGCAGGAACAAAGACACAGAAGATCAGACCAACATCCTGACTATTACAGCAGGCTCAGCGGATGTCTATCTGAAATCAGCATGTGCATGTGTTTGCATATTTAGACTCTTTTTTTACTCACTTTCCATTTACAACGCCATCCGGGTTGAGCATAGGAACAATCTTAAAGATGTAGGCCTCTCTTAGGCTGCCTGCCAGTGAGCTTGTGCCCATCAGGAACTCTAACGTGCCTTTCATTACCCAGCTGGCATTGGTCTCTCCAGGGTGCACTCTGGCCGACAGGAAGACCAGTGGACGATTTCCTGAAGAGAGAGGAAAACAGAGAACACAACAAAAACAAAGACGGAATGAGAATCACAGACACATATATGTATATACCTGAGAAAAGTGAGAAAAAATATTAAAGTAGCACTAGTACACTTCGGAACCCCAGAACTGTTCAATGTAGACATATTTGTCCTCATATTAGTAAGTAAGTTAGTAAGAAAAGGACGCAGAGAGTAGACCTTTCACATTTTCACCAAACCTGCAGCAGACACTCTAAAATAAGTCATGGTGAGCAACTCATCCATTAATCACCAGCAAACACTACAAACAGACAGTGTAGTAGTATTTACTTACTAAATTGACAGATGTGATCGTTGGAATTGGACTCTGGCATGGCAGTGATAGTGAGAAGAGGGCAGGTGTTTCCCCCCAGGGTTTCACACAGGACATCCTGTCTCAGGTAGATCTGAGGGGTCCTCAGCGCCTCCAGCTTGGACAGGTGCATCTGAGTAATGACAAAATGAGGAGAGGGGTGTCAAACATTTGTAGTCAGAGATCTATATGCTTCTAAATGTTAATGCTTTCATGTGGTTTTGTAACCTGTACCTTAAGAGTGGAGTAAGTATAAGGGTAATGATAAGCAAAGTAGCACACATCATCCTTATGGCTAAAGCTTGTGCTGAAGGTCAGCGTGTAATATGACTTTCCCTTCTGACCACCAGCTGCAATAGAACTCCTGGCAAAATGATTCCTACAGAGGAGGAGAAGGAGGAGAAGAGGTCCATGAGCAAATGTTGTAAAACAAACAACTGCAACACAGAGTACATGTCCACTGTATCGGGTACAACGGCACTACTATAATTTCCCCTGGTTTGTAACGTTGTAGCTTTTAGTGACACTGAGGTCATTTTTAAAAGTGGTCACTCTTCTTCTTTTAAAGGATGCTTTTCAAAGGTACAGTAGTACATTAACACTTACCAAAATCAGCCTTTTTAGTGTAGAATGATGATGTAGAGAGAGATTGAGTACAAGCTATTTAATACATGACATCTATCTAGAACAGGCAGATTGCAATAAATGCATAATATGTTGCATAAGTAATGATCTCAACAGTGACATGTATTAAAAAGGTTGTGTTGAGCTTCACTATTGTAATGTGAGTATACCAACTTGTAGTAACAGATGTCTGTTCCTGTGCGAAGCCAGCAGGGCCTTCCACTGATTGCCTCCTGCACAGAGTACATCAGCACCTGCATGCCTATACACACACACACACACACACACACACACACACACACACACACACAAATGTAGTCACTGGGAAAAATACACACATCTTCTGCAGCTCAGCTGAAGAATGACTGAATCCTACCATAGTTGAACTGGCTGTTTGATTTCTCACAGTTGATGATATTGAAGCGGTAGCTGGTTCCAACGCGCATACCGCTCACCTCAAAGTAGAACCACTGGTGGTAATGATTACTGTTGATGTCTGAATTCAGCACAAGGTCATACTCATGTCTGAAGAAAAAACACAGAATAATCTGTAAATATAAGATTATCTTACTTCCGTAACACAGGGAAACTGCAGAGTGGACATAAGTAACAGCTACTTTAAATATTGTATGTGTAAATGTACACTTAAAAACCCTTACTTCCTAACTTGAACTGCCTTTCTGAGATTACCAGACTCAAACTGAGAGTTGAACTTCAGTGATTCACCATCATCCTCGATCACAGGACAACTGAAACATAAAACATAAATGCATCAATGAATAACGTAGTTAATAATTTGTTATCTATCTTCTGTATTTAAAGTACACCTAATTGAATGAATGTCAAAGCCTATTTGGTTGACAAGGCTTCTGTCACTGCTATTGGACATTAACACCAATGTTGTAGCACCACAGACTAAAGTAATAATCTTAGTTGCAAGTACCCCAAGTGTTTAAGTTAGCAAGTGGACTCACCTAGGAAGGTCCAGGTCATAAACTACTTTATCCAAGATATCATTAGGGTGAATCAACCTCTCAATGTCCTGGAATATCTTAGATCTGCAGTGTTGGACCGAAAAACATATTAAGACAATGGACTAGCAACATGTAATGTAATATAGTGATATATGTAATGAAATGGCAACAAAAACAACCCAAAATATTTTTTATATTTTCAAAACAACATGAAAGCCATCAAAAGTATGTGTATACATACTTAAAAACAAACCGCTCACCTTTGTACACCATAAACTCTCTCCAGAAGGGGTTCTCGTAATGTTGGGGCCACATGTCCAAAGTAATCTGGGTAAGCAACTTCAGCGTACTGGGGTACAGAGCATGTTCCCTTCACCATCTCCACGTAAAGGTCAGGATCGTGCAGTGGAAGTATGCGGGCTGTGTCTGGTACCTCCAGAACTGCTCCCTCCCCCACCTCGTCCTCAGCACCTTCTGATCCACAGTCTGAACCCCAATTACTGCCTCCTCCTCCCACACGCCGTGCCGCAATCTCTCCCAAGAGCAAAGGAGACTGTATGTGTCTTGTGGCATGAACAGAAGATTCTTCTTGTTTAACTCCTCCTTCTGCATTCAGAGCCCCCTCATTGTCTAGAGAGATGCACTCCAACACATGTGCTAGTTCCTGTTCTATCCTCTGCCCCTGAGACGAAGGTCGGGCGAGGAAGGTCCGATGTCCATCGACAGAGGGGAATTGGTCTTCCTCTTTTTTATCTTGGTCCTTAGTGAGGCGGATTGCGTCCAGTTCAAGAGGTGTTAGAGGACCAGGACTAGGATCAGTACATGTCGGAGACAGCTGAGCGTGCTGTCCTTTGGTAGGCTTGCAGTCTCCCTGAGAACTTGATATAGGGGTGTGCCTTGGTGACAGAGCTCGAGCTGTGGGTACTATGACTGGCCGAGAGGGTCGAGTTGAGGGTAATGATGATGATAATGAAGATGCTGTAGAGGCACTCTTTGAGCATTCAAAGTTAAACCGCTGAAAGTGAAGAAATATTCTGTCAAGAGATCCATAAACTTTACTCAGCTTCTGTGGCTCTGGCTTTAAATGTGACTTTTGGTTCATTTTGTGCTGTTAAACTACTATATTGTGCAGAAAGAACTGACCTGAAAGTCTTCAGATAGCTCCAGAAAGAACCTCTCATAGAACTTTAACTCTTCAAACAGACGACCTGGGCTCTTCTTGGGATGTAGCTTGTTTAGGTCTGTCTCTATGTCATCATTCTCATTGACGGGATACAAAGGTTTATGTAAATATTAAAATGTCTGCAATGTATCCTGATGCATATGGGCTATTGCTCCAGTGTGCTTTTTCTTATGATTATAAAATCTAGAAAAACAAATAACACAACCTAAAGAAATAGGAATAAGCTTTGCATTTATTTTCATAGAAGATAGAAAATCCGCGACCCAGTATTTTTCTTCAGTGGAAATTTTGAGGAAACAAACAAAAATGTCTATCTCTCAGTAGAAGGTAGTGTCTTTAAGCTGACTAGGGTGATATACTGTACAGTACATGACTACGTTAATCTTAAACTGCTGTAAAAATGTAGATATAAGCTGTTTACATTGCAAATCACTTAAACCTTGTGCTGTTTCTATACCACCACAAATATCAATGAAAGAATGTGGCCTACCATTACAGTGTGAGATACGGTGTGTGTGTGTGTGTGTGTGAGCATTACCAGAGATCGATACTTCTCATCTTCCTCATTCTCTGTATCGTTCTCTGTATCTGCCTCTGTCTCGTCATTATCATCGCTTTCATCCACCACATCATCCACTGGGCACAACACACACATACACAGAAGTTACACAGGTGTCTGTTGTTTAAAATGACAAAACTAACGGTTGGACAGCAACAGAGAAAATGTTCAGCGTGAGCAGCCATGATCATAAGAGGAGTGAGTCATCTGGATGACAGAAGAAATCATGAGTGTATCTCTTCAAACGAGGTACTCTCACTGCCAAGTTAATATAAAAGCAATTACAGCAGCTTATGATTTGACTCTGAACTCCAATGAGTTACTGACATTAATCAGAATATGCATAAGTCAAAACAACTCTGAGCTAATTTTATGGAAAAAACAGAAAGTGGAGAAATGAACTACATCATACTCAACTATACTGTAAGTCAAGTTATATTAGATGGAGGAAAAGGCAAGAGGTTTAAAATTTAATATGACAGCTCATGGACACAATCTGAAAAGCAAATTAGCTGAGTGCTGTACAGTGTAAATACTGTACACAAGTCTACCCGTGAGCCAGCAAGCAGTATGCAGTGTGCACTCAGCATCTTTATTACATCTTAATTACCTCGCATGTCAAGGGTTAGTTTAGTGACGTTAGAGTGTGACGTGACACAAAGGACAAGTGTAGACAGTGAGTCTACGTAATCAGAGGATGGAGTCATGTCTTACATACGTCTTACCCATCTTTAAGGGATTGCTGCTGAGCTGATGACTTGTTTTTCCTGTAAAGCACATTGTGTGCAGCAGTGTCAAGACTTTTGCTACCGTCTGTTTGGACCAGGGATATAGAATGATTTGAGTGTGTGTGTGTGTGTGGTATGTAGGATAAAATCTAGAACCACTAAACACATATTTACATGTGTACTGCAAATCACAAATGAAGGGCACGCGCATATACTACGATAAGCTGGGGCAGACTTGGTGAAGTGTGTGTCTGTGAGTGCATGTACGTGTTCTCACCCCATGGAGGCTGGCTGTACAGCTGTGCCACAGGCCCTGAAACAGGGACGTGTGGAAGCTGATACTGGAAAGCTGATTTGATGGTGGGCAGAGGCAGACGATTCTTAGGAAAACATTTCCTCATGATGAGACTTGAAGTGTTAATCAGAGGGTCCAGGGTTCGCACTGGAAGACACTCCTAGGTACAGCATGTGAGCAGAAAATAGAGAGCTCAGACGCGGTGTAGGGAGCACTTTGTTGTTGTGTGTTGCACACTTTGACTTTACGCTGTTCGTATGACCTACTCTCACTCACAGTTGATGTGTTGTAGAGGATCCTCATGCCATCAGCCTCTATAAAGGCTTTTCTGCCAAGTTTGATGTTGGTGATGTTTCTGAGGCAGATCAGAAGTCCTTTGCGAATCAGCATATGACGATGCCGTGTATCATTGCGATGCCAATCCAGGTAGAGTGCAAGTAAGACAGGTACATGTTCACTATCCACAGCACGGCGAGCGTTCGTTTCTGCACAGACAAAGAAGTAGCAGTAGAGACCATCGTACAACGTTTACAAACAGGATGAAGAGACAAAGACATCAAATGTATGCTAAAATATTTGGCTTTGGAGTGAAGGAGATACAAGGGTGAAGATGACGGAAGTGAAAAAGTAAAGAGGAAGACAGCTGGTGAAGTTGCTCACTTGATTTAAGCAGAGCTCCAAGTGCGTCCAGAGCTACCCTGTTAATTCACAAACAATGGAGATACACAGTCTGTCAAACAAACATCTATGACATATGTTACAAAAACTGCCTGAAATAGTTAAAGAAGCCATAGTGTGCACACGTCAATGGACCATAAAATATTATTTTATATTATATATTCCAGAAACAGATACTCACTTGTGCAGGCTGGTGTTTTTCTTGCTGTACGGTCCGATAATCTTGAACATGAGCTCGACCACGCCATTCTTCCCCAATGAAATAGCATTCACAGCTTCAAGTGAACACATGCATATTATGGCGCATATGGCACTTTGTACATTTGCTGCTCGCTTGACCGTCGCATTTTGAGAAGTGTACAGTTAACTTACAATTAGCTGAGTAAACCCTGAGAACCTGCAGGCAGGGCAGAAGCAGTTTGGTGTTCTGTATGCTCTGTTTGATTAGATTCACTGTGACATTTAGAGATCCGCTCAAACGAGACTTCACACCAAATTTCCTGTCTGAACACACAAATGCACTTATGTTATTATGCAGAAGATTCATCAACAATTTTTTGTATGATGTTTGCTGCATCATGTCAAGTTTCTGACCACTAGTTACGCTGCATGAAAAAGTGTCTCATCTTCCACTAATGTGCTATAATGCACCACAAAATGTAGTAATGTGGAAAAGGGCACTGATGCAAAAATGTACTCAGTAAGTTAGACCTCAACATAAAACGTGTTTTGAGACAATATAATATGATGTGTGTGTGTGTATGTGTAGGGGACACTGAGCAAACCTTTCGGGCCAACCTTGGCCAGCAGGGAGTGAAGCTGCAGCATGAGTTCTTCGCAGGGAGGCAGCTCTTTGCTGGCAGTCATCAGAAGCTGGAATAATATTCCTGTTCCTCCTTTAGACACAAACACTCCCACCCTGCGACCTCTGCCTAAGTAAGAAACCAACCAATAAAACTGCATTAACTGTGATCCAATATGACACCAACTGGGATTAGAATGACTTGGCCAGTAGATTGATTTCAGGGGAAAGAGCAAGAACTCAGCTCACCCACAGTCAGCAGTTCACTGAGAATGTACAGAATGTTTAGGGTTGTCTGAACATCCCGGAAGTTCTGTGAAAGTCAAAAACAAAGAAATTATTCACTCAAATAATCCCTTAATTTGTGTGAAGCAAGTACTAAATAATAATGACAGTTCTACATCAAGCACCACAAGCTTAATTAGGAGTTTCACTGAGGTATGTCACGTTTTATTAACAAACTCTGACCTCCAGCGAAGCCAGGATGACTTCCATGCCACTGGAGCCTTTGGACATCACCTCTTTTCCACTTTTCTCTGTGACACACAACAAAGCAAACATTGAAAAGAATTACAAAGACAAACAGCAGTAAAGAGTGTCACCATAGGTGTAGCACTTGGCCCTACACAGCAGATAGGCCACGAAACAATTCACGTCAAATTATCAGACACGATTATCTAGCAACATTAAAGTGCTACAGCTCCGACTTGGTCTCTCTATCTCCACCTTTAGTCTAATGCTTGTATGTCTCTTTATATCCGATAAGTCCCGTCAGTGGTCCCGTCCTTAAAAAATGCAAACTCTCACATCACAACTGGGTGTATGACACAAACACCATCTTTTCTTATGTTTTAAAAAGGACAAACATCTACAAATAGCTATATAATACACAAATATAATATTATTACCGAGTGGGATAAATGGAGCGAAATCCACATGAGAAATATTTCTCTGAGTTAAAAAAAAAGGTGATCCAGGGATATCCTTTTAGTAATGACAATGGTTTGATTCTCAGTAGTGGGTAATGTATAGCGAAGGTCATCGAAAAAACTGTCAGATTGAGATAATGGCCTATTCCAAAGCCTCATCAAACTTAAAGAAACAAATGACAAAATTCCTTCACATTTATCGGCCGAGGACTTAATAAAACATGCAAGTAGTGGTGTGAGTTTCTGTGTCATGACTGAAAATTTATCTGAAGTCTGTACGTGAGTCTATCCACCAGTGCAAGTGCATTTTAGGAAAAAGGAGATATTTTTCTGTTAAGAGCACAACAATGAATCCACAATAGTTTATGTATAATGTACATTATTGTAGTTGGATGTTAAAACACATCAATTACAAATCAAAGACAACAATTAATGTGATTTCTACCTACCTGGAGGTTCCCGAGAGACAACCGACTGACGGTGTCTGCTGGAGCTGCAGTACTCCATTTTACACCAAAGCACAAAATGATTTTAGATGTACTACCTCTAGAGTTATAAAGGTTCCTTGTGTCTGGCCGCGAGAAGGGCAAATGGTAATGGCAATGTCTATATTACTGTACCACTACTGTGTTCATCTGAACAATTCTCTTACACTGCTGAAAACTTACACTAGTAAAGGGACAGGACATTCTAAACCTAGACCTCAGCCCCTCCCCTTGCATGCTACAAGAATACTAAAAATGACACCATCAACTACTTCTGCACATAACAACTGTATAGTTCGACTAACATTCTCTCCTCTTTGTTTGCTACACCCTTTCTTCTCATTTTTCTCCACATTAGAAAGAGGTACTCTGCTGTATCCTGGCAGAGGGTGACTAATAAGAAAGAATGAAACTACTGCCTATAAAATGTACTTCACTCGCCACTAAAACAGTGTGAAGTGACTGTTTTACTTTCATCATCCACATCATAGGTATACTGTACATAAATTGCATTTATGGCCCCATCACTCGCCACTGTTGATTTTCTTATTATCCTATTGACTATGAACATGATACAAAAGAACAGCAAAGCCTGTCATGGGGTGTACAGTTACTGTGAACTGGGTCATGGAGCCCCCACGACCCCCTAACCCCAGTGCACTCATGCACCAGCCTGCAGGCAGGTTGACAGCCAAGCAGTGGATGTAAGGAGCAGCTGATATATCATGGTCACAGACAGCTGCCTTTCACATGTGCTCACCAGCCATGATGAGTTACTGAGAGTAACTGAGAAGGGAGGAAGCAAGTAATTATAGGAAAAGGGACAATGAAATTCAAGAGTGAGCAGCAGGCCTAAAGTATGGCAGCGGTCTAAAATTCTATTTAACGACTCAATAAAAGTCGTTACAGAAAGACTTGAGTCATGAGATTACACCAACTAAAGATTTTACTACACACTACTCTATAAAAAAATATATGTACTGTATGGGTGACATCCACATGTTTTTTCTTTGGTCAGAATGAAAAACTAAATTGAAAAAAATAAACAAACATAGATCACTGAATAACTTTGCATTTAGCA
Organism: Macropodus opercularis; assembly: GCA_030770545.1. Taxonomy (NCBI): domain Eukaryota; kingdom Metazoa; phylum Chordata; class Actinopteri; order Anabantiformes; family Osphronemidae; genus Macropodus; species Macropodus opercularis. The sequence continues at coordinate 4,722,491 of CM061097.1, read as the reverse complement.
AAATTATTCATCATAGCTTCCAAGAGTCCAACAGTATGATACCAATTGTATGACTGGTCCATGATACATACCATACATTGAAATGCATGTAACTCAACAACTCCTCACATTTGAAGTTGGTGAGAATGTTTCACATTTTCTCACAAATCTGTCTCAATTTCTGCTGCTGGACTAAACAAGTGTTTAATTAATCAACTCAAGCTGACTGAGGTTTTTCATGAAGCTATTTTTAAACTGATGAAAAAAAGGTAACTTTTCAGAGGTTAGCGAGTGTTCTGCATACAGAAAGGCAAAAAATGATGCAGAGGAACCTGAATAGGGTCAGACACGCTGAATTTAGTGATGTTACATGAGACAGCAACAGCAGGGGTTAGGAGAACAGGTAATTCTGGTGAATTCTGGCAACTAGTGATGTGGAAATAGAACTATGTGAACTCAACCTTTGCGTGAGGATAGAAGCAGTAGAAGTGTAATAATGGGTGAAGTTCTTTTTCGCCATCATGCAGCCTACTGCACCTATGTAGTAGATTAGCCAATATCAACCTGACACCATTGTTGCTCTGACCAGGTTTTGTTTAAAAGTGTATTGTTGGGTGTTAGGTCACACTTTTGTATGCTGCGTGTGTGTGTGCGCGCGTGTGTTACCTTGTGTCTGAATGAGATGAAGTATCTTTGCAGTGACCTGCCGCGCCGTTTCTGAGTCCCTCACCATGGCCTCTCCATTCATCCTCTCCAGTTGGGCCAGAAGCATTAGGACCCTAGAGTTACTGGGAACGCTGGAAACAAATATGTATGCACACGTTTTTGATATTAAGGAAGACCTAAAATACAACTCCTGCAACCTTTGTAAATTTAGGTTCAGGTGGGCATGCAAAAAACCCCACATATGTGGAAAAGCTTTGTCTACCCACAGTGACTCCAAGATGTCTTAGCCAAAATATTGCTTTTTGGAACTGAGTGCTAAATCAAAATGTTTAAATACAGCCTTTGTCCCGTTTATTTTAATACGCTGGCTGTTGATTTCACAATCAACAGTGAAGTGAAGAAATAGTCAAAGCAGTCTCACAGTGCTTCACTATTTCTGGAAAATTGACCCTTTTATAATCTGAGTTCAGTGGAGCTCAGCTGGAAACACGAGGTGAGAGGTCAGTTGTTGGTACAGCAACAGCAAATATAGGAGAGAGAGTCAAAACTCTGATTGTAGCCAGTGGAGCAAAGTTTCTCATATGTCCTTATAAAGACAGAGAGAGAGAGAGACGAAAAAATATATAATGAAAAAAGCAAAGCAAGGACAGTTAAAATGAAACATGCTGAGAGAGACGTTTCCGAAACAAACACAATACAGACCACCAGAAAATGAAGAAGGTATACATTTCCTACTTACACTAAATACATGAATGCTTATTACAAGTATATTGCATTGGATTAATGGTTTTGTTATTTTTTGTTGTGAAAAATACTAGCTGGGTCATTTACCGTCTACATACCTTGCTCTGCAGCAATAACACCCCCCTCTCATATACATACTCAACTTTGTTCCTAGAAACATACTATACATCAAATTATTTAAAAAAACAAAACAAAACAGCAGAATCACCTCAGCAAGGGTAAAGATAAGCTTATAAGACAAGACAAGATAAGGAATACGTGAACAGACAAGGAAGATCACTACCACAAAAATTAAAACCTGCAAACATGTTTGTGAATGCAAGAAACTGCATGTAGTAGACTTGGACTAGTAAGATAACTCACCCTTTCTCTGTGGCCATTTTAGGTTTGTTCATTTTTGCAAAATCAGCATTTCATGTCATCTGCAAAAGAGAAAAACATTTTTTGAATAAAGAAGGAGCAAAATTGTGTCCCCTTTAAATACTGGTTATAATAATCCTTATGCACCAATGAATTGCCTTTGTTGTGATCTCGGCTGTAACCAGAGCCACAGGCTCCGTCCTTATGTAATAAGCACATAACAACGTGTAGTGGCCTCTCCAAACTACCCGTCTATCAGAGAGTGCAGGCTTACCATGACTGTACCAGGACACAATTCCTCAATTACAATCAGACACACTGCAACTCTTGACTGATTTCACACAAAACAAGAGCGACTTCACAGCATGCTCCACATCTCAGGTGTCACAAAACAAAGGAGACTGCGTGTAATTTGAACACAAGGTATGAAAAAAAGCATTACTGGCATACAGCTATATTATATTACATAACGGTGGTTCAAAACTTAATACAAAAATCTATCTAGCTACATAATTCAGCAATAAACTAATTACAGTAATGGTTTAATGTATTGCATTTTCACAGTTCCCAAAGACATTGAGATTAGGTCAGAAAGTGACTGCACAAGCTTTATGGGTTGAGATGGGACATAAAAAAAACACAATATCACCACTGCCAGATAGAATAAAACACAGCTGTTCTTTTATGACATTTTATAACAAAGGTACAATGTTCTTTAAAAGAACCTGATTATAATAACACAACAGTAAAATGCCTCACAACAAAACAACTAGATCAAACTGCAAATGTCCATCACCCGTAGTTACTAGAAAGCTTCAACCAGATGGCTTCACCACCTTTGGTCGCGCTTTAGTGAATATGAGCTGAGGAGGAGCAGAGAATTAAGAGGTCAGGCCATAAAAGGACAAATGGGGTTTTCAGGCTTTCTTCACGGAAGCTATTAAAATGACATGTTGCAGAAGCTAGATTAACGTGTAACATAACAGATGGTAAGATGGTAGCTGGTTGCCAGTCGCCCTTAAACTGTTGTGGCTGCTGCGTGTGTCCAAAATGTATGTAGGGATAACAAGGCACTGTGTTAAGTCCACCCCAAGTATCATCACTAGGCTGTTGTTAGCAAAATAATTAGCTAGGCGGTACTGTTTTACAATATGCTAACATGCTAGATAACCTAACCTAGCTGAGGTTGTTGGCCGTTGCACCTGCTGGACTAGTCACTCATTAACGCCCGACTGTCTGCGCCGAAGGGCTAGCTAACGGTGGGATATGCTAACAAAAACGCTACATAAAGATCACACAGGCGATGTCTGAAGCTAACATGGAGTGTTGTACAGACCTGAATGGAAAGAAAGTGCTGTCCCATTCAGGGTGGACCAGTTCCAAGATAAGGGGGGCTGCTACTGTGCGTCTGAGCGCTGGCTGAAACGCCCTGATGATGTTGTGACGAGACCAGCTCCAACTGTCAGGGGGCTGTCACTAAACAACGCGAGAGTACGTGTCACGGCGTGATTATATGTGCTTAGAAAACCCACGAATTAGCCAAGTACATCATAACGGCCACCGAAAAATGACTGGAACGCTGTTTTACGACTACGCTGGTCCGAGTTAAAGCTATGCGTTGTTGACACGTAAAGACTACATTTCCCAGCTTGCCAGTGGAGTATGACGTTGATCGTATGCGTCAGTCTTCTTGTAGCTACATGGTTAATACAGAATATTGAGGTACGTACTAATTGATTACATTTGTGAAGATGCGGCTTTTAGTGCTGTCGCTTCGTGTTTTGTTATGTTGTTGTTATTAAATGTTATATTAAAATTATTTAGCCTGTCCTCATGAAAATATCATATTGCCACCATTAGCTTGTTAGCACACGGTATTACAAGCTAATGGTAGCTACCGTATCGGCTAATATTTGTTATGTGTCCCATGTCTTTGATTCTCATGCTTTCTGTGAAGTTACCTGAGCTGCACGATGTATGTCGTGTTCACTTTATTAACACGTTAACGGTGTTGACGACCGTCAGGGCCACTCTGGAGCAGATGCGTTCACGTCTTTTGAATGAATTTGTATTTGTTTTAATTGCATATGATTAAGTAACATCGATTTCTACGTGTTCGTGTTTCACGCATAGTTAATGCCTGAATTTGCTGCGCATATACCACTTGTACTGTCTATCGGCGTTATGCTACAACTTTGTGATGTAAATGTTTTCACTTCATACTGGAACACCCATGGCTGTCCATACGTCCCGAAGTAAACCCTACACTTACTGTATTTAAAGCTCAATAACGCAGTAAGTGGATTTTTTAAGTAAAACTGTAGAATGTGAGAAACATAGTGAATGTGCATTTTAGTCCTACAATACTTATCTTTTCTTCTGATTATAGTCAGTGCCCCCTGATCTCATCACATGATGTGTTTCACAATCAGACCAAGTTAGTTTTAATAGCTTATGAGTTATATTTGTCTTTAGTAGTCACCATGGTTATGAAGTCAGCCGTTGAGGATGATGATGCTGGCTGGGGGCTGGGTATACCGGAAAAAGTGAAGAACAGTGCCAACTGGGTCGACATTACACATGAGTTTAAGAGCGCCTGCAAAGGTAAAGGCACCGCTAGTGGGTCATATAGTTGGTGTTTATTTATAAAAAATACTGATGTGTTTCTCTTCACTTTTTAATATTTATTCGCAGAATTGAACCTTGGGGAGTTGCTTCATGACAAACTGTAAGTATTAACAAATGTTTGTTGCATACACTAAAAATTACACGAAAGCCATTGATCTATGTGCTTACTTTCTAAAATATTAATATTATTAATATAATTGATTAGCACCAATTTCGTTGAGAGTTCCCATGTCACAAAATGTGACTATTATTTCAGAGACTATAAATGAATTGCAGTAAAGCACAAAGCATTTGAACTTAGTTTAAACACAGTAGAAGACACTAGTTAGCATTAGCTACTGTGTTAATTCAGAAATGTCAGCCCTGGTATTGCTCTGAGATTTTTTTAGTTCGTAAAAAGAGTCTAAACTGTTATGGCAGGTTTGGTCTGTTTGAAGCTATGTCAGCCATAGAAATGATGGATCCCAAGATGGATGCAGGAATGATTGGAAACCAGGTCAACAGGAAAGTGCTGAACTTTGAACAAGCTATCAAGGTGGGGTGCAACACAAATAATAAATAGAAATAATTGTGTGTGTTTTCTTCTGGTTTCGCATCAATACCAAAAGCAACTATGACCTATTTTCATTATAGGAAGGTGCCATCAAGGTGAAAGATCTTAGTCTTCCTGAACTCATTGGAATCATCGACACATGTTTCTGCTGTTTGGTGAGTTTGACTTTCTCATACAAGGAAGCTCCATGTCAGACTGTAAACATCAAGCTGTGTGTTTTGTGTTGTATACAGTTCTAAAAGTTCAGTTTTAAATGAACAAAAACGAGAAAATGTATAAACATATGTTTACATGTATACACATAAATGTTGGCAAAAGAGAGGACATTATCTAGGAATTGCTATTTAAGACAATTCATTTTGGATAAGCATCTCTGTGTTAAGCCAAGTTTTCACATGCATGTGCTGGTATATCTATATGTGTCTATTTTTACCTATTTATATATAGATCACGTGGCTAGAAGGCCACTCTCTCGCACAGACTGTGTTCACTTGTCTGTATGTTCACAACCCTGACCTGATTGAGGAGCCAGCCCTCAAAGCCTTTGCTCTGGGCATCCTGAAAGTGTGTGACATTGCCCGTGAGAAGGTCAACAAAGCAGCTGTGTTTGAGGAGGTAACTAGGTTTCTATAATCTGTCAGTGCCACTGTAAGTTTTTGTAACCCTCTCTGCTACATTTTGGGCCAAATTTAAATTTAGTTTTCAGTCTTTTTTTCAGTAATGTTTTTTTTTAAGTTTGGGGTTTTAACTATATTTTAGTATTGTTTTCATGATTTGAAAGTATTGCCTCATAGATTCCACAGATGCAACACCAAGACAGTAATTACTCAATGTCTATTCATCAAAAAATTCTTCATATTTTTCTATAGGAAGATTTCCAGGCCATGACTTATGGCTTCAAGATGGCCAATAATGTCACAGACCTGCGGGTGACAGGTAAAAGCATTTAGTGTGATACTTCATTTTTCAGCATACTTAATGTTTCACAGGAACACAAATAATCCACTAATTCAGCTCTTGATCGTTCATTCTCTTAGGCATGCTAAAAGATGTGGAGGATGAGTTACAGAGGAAGGTTAAGAGCACGCGCAGTCGACAGGGTGAGCAGCGAGACCCAGAGGTTGAGCTGGAAGTAAGTCAGATCAGTTCTCTTTGTTTCTTGTTTCAGATGTGATATGTGATCTACATATTGGTGCAGCTCTAAACCATCTGAAAGTATACGGTTGCATATTCACCATGAAAGACATGTAAATACAAGTTGCAAATCATATTGTGCCACCAGTTTTAGTTGTGTCTCCACACTTAAAGCACAAACAAGGCCATAAACCTCCCGCCCTGTCTCGGTCTGTTATAATTTGTTTCCAGTCTGAGGCTCTGGGACAGAGATAACCTTTACAGTTCACCATAGGATTTCCAGATGTTAGTTGGAATAATAAATGACCCTAAATGGAATTGTATTTCAGAAATTCAGCTCTTTGTAATTGTGTCTCTTGTGCAGACCGGTTAAGACAATGTATGCATAGTTAGTCTTGTATTTTTAAGCAGGTTAAATGTTAAAGGTAATTTTTTTTTTTCTTTTTCTTTCCAGCATCAGCAGTGCTTGGCACTTTTTAATAGAGTCAAGTTCACACGCCTTCTACTGACTGCACTGATTGCCTTTACCAAAAAAGAGGTAATAAAGATACAAAATGCAGATAATGGTAATGACTGACATTGATTATTATAATTTTTTTTTTTTTTTTGTTCCTGTCTAATGCTGCCCAGGTACGAGGATAATAGTAGTGTTTGTTTGTGTTTTTATCAGACCAGCTCAGTGGGTGAGGCCCAGAAGCTTGTTGCTCAGGCAGCTGACCTCTTATCAGCCATTCACTCCAGTATTCAGCATGGCATCCAGTCACAGAATGACACCACTAAAGGAGGTACAGCAACTCAAAAATACATTTTACCCATCGCATCAGCTACATTGTTTGACTTGGCATGAGATTATAGATTCAACATATTCACACACAAACTCTTTTCGTAAATGGTCAGAATAAGTAGTGACACATTTTTCATCAGACCACCCCATCATGATGGGTTTTGAGCCCCTGGTCAACCAGAGACTGCTGCCACCTACCTTTCCTCGATATGCCAAGATCATTAAAAGAGAGGACATGGTGGCATACTTCAGCAAGCTCATAGAACGCATCAAGACTGTCTGTGACGTTATCAACACCACCAACTTGCATGGCATACTGGTAAACACAGAAGGCACACACAACTTTGAGAATTTCAAAGAAAAAGATGCACTTATATTGTCTTGAATATTGTGTTTGTTGTTTTGCCAGGATTTCTTTTGTGAGTTCAGTGAGCAGTCGCCCTGTGTGCTCTCCAGATCCCTACTTCAAGTGAGTTGTGTTCATTCTGACAGGTATCTGAGGATTGACCTTTCATTCACCTTAGTGTAAGATGTAGAGTATGTTTCTGTTGTTGTTTCAGATCTTGCCAGGACACAGTTAACACTGCAAAACATCGTTTGTCACTGAAGTGATTGTTTCTTGTAATTTCAGACAACTTTCCTAATAGATAATAAGAAGGTGTTTGGCACCCATCTGATGCAGGACATGATTAAAGATGCACTCAGATACTTTGTCAGTCCACCTGTCCTCTCATATAAGTAAGTCTGTTATTGGATAATAACATTTGAATCATTTGATATTAATGACGTTAGTGACTTATCTAATCAGCCTGCGTTGTTTGTTTGAATTGATTTGTTGTGTCTTGACCTTGTTGTGTTTCTGTGTCTGCATCTGTCTGTGTGCAGGTGTTGTTTGTTCAACAACCACCAGGCCAAGGACTACATTGACTCCTTTGTTACACACTGCTCCAGGGTAGGTTAACCCTTGCTGTGTCTGTACATTTGCTGTTATCGAACACCTAAAAATATGTTGATTAATTTCAACAAAGCTTAAGTTAAGTAGAAGGTGAAGTTTGAATCTAAAGAGATTTAATGGGGAACCGTATTGTGAGATGTTAAAATGACATAAGAGAGGTTTGACTGTTTTGCTGCAGTGGTATTTTTTTTAAATATTTGTTCACAACACTACAATATGTGTAACACTCTGCATCTTGTATGTTGTCTTTCTAGCCATTCTGCAGTTTAATTCAGATCCACGGACACAACCGAGCTCGGCAGAGAGACAAACTGGGCCACATCCTTGAAGAGTTTGCCACACTGCAAGATGAGGTGCACTGCACAACACAACTGTTTTTGCATTTTCAGACTAGTGGCATTTTCTAATAGACTTCATCTGCGTCTTTGGTGCGTGTGTGTCTGTTTTTTTGTCAGGCAGAGAAGGTGGATGCAGCACTGCATAGCCTGCTGATGAAACTTGAGCCTCAGCGACAGCATTTAGCCTGTCTTGGCACATGGATTCTCTACCATAACCTGAGGATTATGATCCAATACCTGCTGAGTGGCTTTGAACTGGAGCTTTACAGCATGCATGAATATTATTACATCTACTGGTAAAGGCAGACGTTTTGTGTTGCTGGTTACAATAATGCACACAAATATAGATCTGTCCACAGCATGCGCAGGTGCATTTTAACATGCGTTTGTTGACTGTAGGTACCTGTCAGAGTTCCTTTATGCGTGGCTGATGTCCACGCTGAGCAGAGCCGACTCCTCTCAGATGGCAGAGGAGCGGATTCTGGAGGAGCAGCTGAAAGGACGCAGCAGTAAAAAGACCAAGAAGAAGAAGAAAGGCACGTCTTGTCTGTGTAGAACACTACCCTATGTCTGCTAACGAAAGCTGCCTTTCTATGTGGAAGTTGTAATCTTTTTGTAGATGTAAGAGCAGATGCTGATATTCTGTTTCTGATTACTCGGCAGTGCGTCCTCTCAGCAAGGAGATTACCATGAGTCAGGCATACCAGAACATGTGCGCTGGCATGTACAAGGTAGAACAGACATCAGTAAATACAGAAGCTCAGTGACCCCTCTTCATCTAATGCCTTTCTCTTCCTTTCTTTCTTCAGACTATGGTAGCTTTAGATATGGATGGTAAAGTGCGTAAGCCTCAGTTCGAGCTGGACAGCGAGCAGGTTCGCTATGAGCACCGCTTTGCTCCCTTCAACAGCGTGGTCACTCCCCCACCAGTACACTACATCCAGTTCAAGGTACTGTTAGTTGTTGTCTAAGTGGATGCATTTCAACTTGTTGACTCTGCATTTTTCCTCTTCTATTCCCCATGTTTCATTTGCCTTTGTTTTTGTATTCTTACGACATTTCTTGTCTTGACCACTCTAGGAGATGTCTGATCTAAAGAAATATAACCCTCCACCATGCTCTGCTGACCTCTATTTGGCAGCCAGCAAACATTTTCAACAGGCCAAGCTGATTCTTGAAAATGTGCCCAGCCCAGACCCTGAGGTAATACAAATATTATCTAATGATTGCATGGTTTTACAGGTGACACTTTGGTGCTTGTGTGCAGCACGTGAACTGAAATATTACTCTGGAGTAGTTAAAAAGAAATATCATGGGTTCACCATATTTTCCTGCCGCACTGCAAAACTCTTGACAAAATAGGTTGCTTGTACTGGTTTTTCCTTTGCCATTGCTGGTGGCCATCGTTAACCAGTTATTTATGATTGACACCAGGTGAACCGTATCCTAAAGGTAGCCAAACCCAACATAGTAGTTATGAAGCTCCTGGCTGGAGGACACAAGAAAGAGACGAAGGTAACACCAACACACATTGCTCAGATTATCACGAACACTAATAATTACATTTTCAAAATGGCTTATATGTGAAAAGTATATCTCCAGGTATGGTGACTGTTGTTTCTTTATCTCTAGGTGCTTCCAGAGTTCGATTTCTCAGCTCACAAGTACTTCCCTGTGGTAAAGATAATCTAATATTGTTCTGCGCCGCAGGATTACAGTTTGTGCATCATCTGCACAGGCTATACTCTCACCTGAGCAAGTGCAATGGGCCTAATCCAGTCTTTGTTCAAACCTGAAGATGCAACACACACGTCATCACATCTGCCTTTGTCTTTCCATCTCAGCCATTACACAAGAAACCAGAGTAGAAACACAAGTGGACCTAAAATAAGTGAAGTAACAATATCCACATCTACGTCGGTAAAAGTCTGCGCTTGTGCAAGTTAAACACAAATCAGGGTGCTTTTGTGCTAAGAACTGGTACATGAAACTTTTTTATAAGCCGCCTCCCAGGCAGTCTCACAAACGCTTAAACTTAATGATGTAATGATGAGTGCATATCATTAAATCTTATAAAAACCCCTCTGGCTTTGAACTGTGTAGTATTTTGTTTGTACTGCATTGGTTTCGTGCTCAGACTGGATGCCATCAGTCTGCAGAACAACCTGTGACATAGTGAGCAATAATAATAATAGTCACATGAAGTCATGGTGCCATCTTTAGCTGACTGTGCTCACGACTGTTCTGCATCTTTAAACATGAAAGTTCAACCCAAACAAAAGAACAATGAGAGATCACGTCCTTTTTATTCATGGCAAAATGGTTTCTCCATAGAACCAAACGTTAACTAGCATGAACTTAAACCAATATAAAAGATGATTTAAGAGGGAAAACATTTGTAGTTTCTCTTTTAATGTTTCCGCATGGTGTCCTCAATCCACTGCCTGTAGAAACAGATATCTGCCATTAAAACAGTCTTGGCACACGTGTCAACAGGGTTGCTTATTACAACCCCATATAATAGATCGTTGTACTCCACAGCTGTGCCTCCATCACCCTGAGGAGAGAGACGGGAGCTGTGGTCACTTTCTATGTGTCACAGCAAAGAAAATGGAAATAAGTTTGACATCATGTGTATGTGTATATATAGAGAGAGAATCGTCTTCTTACGTGGCATGTCTCCACTCCAGACCTAAAGCCACACATTAGATTAGCTTCATCGTGGCCGTATTTAGCGTCAGGTTTATCATTCTCCCCACACGTACTGATGTCTGTGCGAGCACATTTCAAGTCCTTTGGTGCTGTTGAGAATTTAAAAAGTGTCAGATACGTGGCATTTATTCATTTTAATCGAGCTGTATCTAGCTCAAAAGTTTCTCACCTGTCCCACCAGCCTTTTTGGCTCCAAAGCCTCCAATCCGTACCTCTTTGCCCATCTCTACTTTGGTACACCCAACAGGAGGAAGTCTGACTGTGGGAACTTTAGGGGACATATTCTGATTCAGTTTTATAAGCATGATGTCATGTGGCTTCTGGTCCTCGCCTTGGTAGGTAAACTGTTGCGTAGTTTCAATGATTTGCTCCTTTACTCCAGATTTTCCCGATAAAAACGACCACGATTTTGAAAAAAACCCTTCGTCACTGTTTAAGGCAAGCTGCAACTTTACCTTCCTGCAAAAAGAAAGAATCTTTATCATTTAATTAGATTTTTGTTATTTTCTTTTAAGTATGTACTATGGGTAGTGGTCAAGTTAGTTGCCAAAGTCAAACATTTTTTGTCATGTAACCTGCATCATGGGAATTTGAATGTTTCTTACTGTCCTGCACAGTGGGCAGCAGTAAGGACCCAGGCTGTGTTGAGTAAAGCGCCTCCGCAACTCATCCCCCCCTGCACAGTGGTTATCTGGACGTGGTACTGCCTCTCCTTCTGACAGCTCTGACTTCCCACAATTCTCTTCTCAATGGCCCCTGATGCTGTACCTGTAACACAGGTAACAGCTTAAAGAATCTAATACATACTTAAGTAACAGTAACTTCCAAACCTCCAACTATTTTGTAGTTTCATAGACAAAGACACCAAGACAACATAAAAGGGAAAAATGCAATTATTGATTATAGCATAAAGTTATTTTTCTCCATTTCTGCAACACCCCAATAACGAGGAAACTCACCAGCCAGAACCAAAACGATGGCAAAGCAAAGCTTCATCATGGTCGTCTACAGGTGGATCACTTCAGTGGCTTTTTGGCTGGTGCTTCACCTTTTTATAGTGCCAGGTGGTGCAGGGTCTCTTTCATTGGCTGCGCTGCCACATTGATGTGTTAGAAAGCTGTAGGTGCAGGGCTGCTTCACATCATGTATCTTTTACGGTTATCAAAGCTGAGACGGAGACCAGGCTGTATTTAAAACGCTCAGCATGGCTAAACTGACTTTAGCTGTGCTTCATCCCAGCCCTATTCCTAGGATGTCTTCTCATCGTCTCTATTGAGCTGAGCTGCTGTGCTACTCTAAAAGGTGAATAAATTATGTTCAAAGCCCTTTTGTGGTAAGTTTACTATGATATTTAGGGTTTTTGTTCTGCTGCATTGCCCTGGGCTTTAGCCTGTGGAAGCTGTGTAACCATTGTGACAGTTTTCTGTAGAATACTTCTAGCTTCATAAGAAATTCATTCCCATTCTATGATGGGAAAATTATTTTGGCCCAAGGCAGCAAAGGTGACCCAGATCATGATGCTGCTTTGGCCAGACCTCACCATTTGAATGTTCCATGTTGGAGGTTATCTCTTTTGTGTCCTGCATGATGTTATGCTGGTGATTTTTATCTCTGTAGACCAATAGTGTGGAGCCTTTTTTAATCACAGATGGCTTATTTCCTATCCTTCAGATATTTGCAGCAATTTGTAAGTTGGTCATGAATCACAAAAAAATTCTTCTGTCAAACTTTGGTATTGTATGAACTCATTTTGAATTGTTATGATCTATCAACTTCATAAAACCAAATACCTATAGCTTCTCATTTGACTGCACATTGTTTTCTCATTTGCATATCTGCTGAAATACACCTGGGAAGATAAAACTGTGGTGCACATTGTTCCCAACTGCTTTTTGTTTCATCCAGACAAGATCACTTGTATTTAATATTTTTACCTGTCACAGTTGGTCTAGGTCACTATGTCTACATGCATTTGTGTTTTATACTGTTTATTTAGGAGGGTATGCCACTGGTATGACCATTCATGCCATTTTCTACTGTTCAAACATAACACACACACACATCTTCATTGTGCTAATAAAAAAAAGTTTTTATTCTGTACGATCATTTAAACCTTTCCATACAGGATTTCAGAATGACATTAAATAAAGAATTAAAACAAACGAAATCAGCAAAATTCAATACAATTCATTTTTTTAAAAATCATACAAATTCATTTTATTTCCAGGTACATGGATGTCTGGTTCAGAAACGTTTTTTGAAGAAACACAGCAGCTGTACAAGCTTTGCAGAATCAGACGATTGAAAGCAACTGAGAAAGTAAGATCACAGAACAACATACATACAAATGTACAATATTTTTCAAGGAGACAAAAAGGCAGAAACTGGACCAGTCCTGTTGGCGCAGGACGCATTTGGTCACACTCTTTGCTGATGCAGTTGATGTTCTAGCAGAACATAAAACATAAACTAGTCCATGTCCTCTAACCGTCTTTGACATATTAACGCTGTTGACCACTTGACTGTTACGGTTTCCTGAAAGGAGATGGTTAGTCAAGACACAATGAGAAGGCACAGACTTGAGAAAAAAATGCAATCCCATTTTAAAATAAGTTCAATCTGATGCTTAGGGTAAAAATATATAGATTTGAAATGTTCTTAAGACCTAAATAATACATTGATTTTACAAAGTTTCATTTACTTTTTATTTTTCTGTATTTCATCATTGTGGTTGCATTTAGCTAAAAATCCAAATTTGCAACATCAGACAGGTCCAGCCAAGAACATTAGAAATTACCTGGACATCATCAGTCAAATTCAAGTTCTCTCCTGCACACGTCAGTGTAGCAGCCAAGCAACAGCTCAACTACGCAGTACAATACACCTAATGTATTAAAACACCCAACTGCCTGGAATCGCACAGGCCTAGATAAGACAAATAACGGCACTCGAGGAAGATAACCTTGCATTACATTATTCTGAGTTCTAGGAATCAACCGTTGATAAAGTCATCACATCATGGAAATTATGGCAGTTACAATGACGTACATGTAATTATGGTTCTGACATCCAAATTATCTTCGAAATTAATATTATTTTTATTATTATTATTTCTGTCATCTAGCATTAGTTCTTTTTGTTCTAATCCACACCCTTTTAGTTTATTAGATGTAAGCAGACCCACTGAATAGTTAACATTTACTGGAGACACAGGCCTTAAAGCATAATAGCTTGTAAGGAAACATCCTACATCATGTTACAGCATTTCTCAGAAATCTCTCTACATTCTCAACAGAGCACAAGTGATAGCAGACACTGTCCGCAATGTATTTTCAACAGACATGAGTCCTGCCAGCGCTGTGGCAGACACACCTGACCGTAGGGAAAAAGGGGTGTGCACAGAAATAGTAAGGCACACATCAAAATGAAAGTATATCAATGATCATTCATCACTGCATCAGAATGTGGAAATATAGCCAAGAATAAATGCCTCCGTCTTTCTATGATGCCAAAGCAATTTACCAGCAGATGCTTCAGAAGATACTGATCATAAAATGTCCAAAATACAAAAACCTAAAAAATTTACATTAATGAAAATGCCTCTTTGTTACGTGGCAAGTTTGTCTACTCAGCGTTTCTGGCTGCGTGGATCAAAAACGCTGCCGTCTTCATTTCTTCCACCAACATGCCACAGCAGAAGCTGCTTTTACTGACACCGCTTTAAAACAGTGTGGCTATTGACTAAACTATGCATCTGTTCTATGGCAGCCCATGCAGGAATAACTTACGGCAGTGTTTACTATGCTGTTGAGAGAAGAGACCTGTGTTGCAGAGCCTGGAGGTGGAGGGGGTCTGTAACTACTATGTAGCTTTACTTGGTATTAGAACGTGTTACCCTCTTAAGGGTCTGCACAGTCAAAGTAAATATACAGTAATTAAAACGCAGATAAATACAAACTCAAAGTCAGGAGGTTTCCAGGTATGCTGATGTAGATTATATCAAGTCCAACCGTTTATACAGTATTCAGTGCTGTCTTAAGCTGCGTTTCCAAAAAGCAGTGGTTATTAACTAACCACTGCTTTCACATATATGAAGCTAATGAAACTAGAACCATGTACACTTCATGAGCGTAGCTGCATTAATCTGTACTGTATAGCTGTGCATGGGTGTAAAACAGGCCATTTCCTGGTGTGGTCTGCTGGATCCAGCCCTGCAAGAAATATCACCTGTATTAACAAACAAAAACAGAGATTATGAGGTGTCGGCCATTTCAGTGTGCTGCCATGAAATAAATGAAAGTCAATCTCAGAGACCAGCTGAGATCGTTGATTGGGGGCCAGTTGAAGTTACATATAGTGTGATTTTGGTGCGTACCTTAGTTTTGAGCAAGTTCAGCTTGTTTGTCTGCTTCAAACTCCCCTTCATTCTCATTGTCCCCGTTATAGTCAGCCAGCTCATCCTCCATGTCCCTGTCTGTCAAACCATGAGTAAACTGGTTATTATCACAAAAAAGTCAACTCAGCATATAACTTACGCAGACTTTACTTCTAGCCTTTGAATGCACTTACACAATATAAAGGCTAAAGTGGAGACTCAGTCACCCACACTAGCTCTCTATGCATACAAAATCCTATTTAATTCTCTTATTTTATGCTTACCTATATTTTCTGCCAGTTTATTCTGCTGCTCCTTCTCCAAATCCACTCCACCCGCCACTTGTTCATCTGCCTCATACTCTAACGTGTCCTCCTGTTTCTGACCAGTAGGAGTCTCATCTTCTTTCCTCTGGCCAATCAGCATGCCTTCCATCCCAGGGTCTGCTTCAGAAAAAAACTGCTGTTTTCAACAACTTTATTTATTGCTGCTACTCACTGGTAGAGTGGACAATATATGAGTAAGACAAATGTACGAATACACAAGTACTGCATTTGATGCGTTTCACCCTTTACCTTCTGTCTGGGTGCCCTGTTCATGGGCATCTATCACCTCCACAGTTTTCTCCTCAGTAAGATTGTTCTTTAATGATTTACTGCTTTCTGCCTCATTGTGATGTGGTTTAAGAGCTCCCTCTAGTGGTGGAAAAACTGCAGCAGCAGAGGTAACAGCCTGGGGGGACTCTACGCTAGAGAGATCCTTGGGTGGAGACCGGTCCACTGGCTCATCCAGACCTACGGAAAAAGGCACAAAGCAGGGGCAGTATGTATTGTGTACATCTGTTATTGCAACTGTAGACACAAACAATGAACAATATGCTGTACAGCATACATGAATATGTGTGTCCATGCAGGCGTGCAGTTCAGAAGTTAGTTAAGTAAACAGAGAAATCAGGATGTATATGTTTGTTGTTACCTTTGCTTAAAATGATCTCATTGGTCAGTACTTCTGGCTCTTTGTTTCCTTTTGGCTGAGAGAGGCTTGAGGTGTGGCTCACAGCAGTTGCAACAGCCCCAGCAACTGCCTGTTCTTTCTCTTCTAAATTTCCTCCCATTGCTTTCTCTTGCTAAGGAGAAAAAAAACATCATCTTGAACCACATCCCTCACAAAAGGAACAAAGTCAGTGGGTATTAGGAATAATGCCGATGTAGACGCAGTGTGCATCGCAAGCACACATGTGGAGAGGCCCCTTTACCTGTGGGGGGACATGTTGAGAAGAAATGTGCTTCTGAACTTCAAGTTTAACAGCAGCCACTCTCTCGTCACACAACTTCTTCTGGGACAGTATCTGGGAGTTACAGTTGGTCCTACACGTGCATAGAAACAAACAACAGAAGAAGAGACGTGAGGCAATTATCCTACTGAACTCTCCTCAAACAGAGCTGTATGAACATAATGGTGCATACAATTTCTTCTTACATGTCATAGGTGAGCCTGTTGTTAAGGTTGTTGTTGCTGCTTTGGCAACTCTGCATCTTATTCTGAAGCTTCTTTAGGTCATCATTTAACACATTCAACTGACCTGTGGTACAGAAAGACATACAGCGTCACACACTACCTGAATTACATGATTGGTATGACTGAAAAAATGAAAAACACAAGAGAACTAGGTACCTTTGAGTTCCTGTATGGTTTTAGTGCTAGCGGAAACATTCTGCTGCAGTGTGCTCTAGAAAACATTAAGTTTGAATTTAAGACTGAGCAAATCCAGTGTCTAGAGTCCACAGATAGGTTAACATGCAATAGCATTTCCCAGAGGTGGTTGTGTGCACCTTTTGTTGGCTGCAGGAGTACTGGGCTCCTTCCAGCTGCCTCTTCAGGAGACTTTCCATGTTGCTGATCTGCTCTTTCTGTTTCTGAATCTCTTCCTGGTACTCATTCTTCTTTGTCTCTACTGCACCTCGCTCTGCCACGCCACGTCGCACCTGGTTCTCCAGTTCATACAGCTTAGTCTATGCAATTAAATGAATACAGATACTTGAATAACACAACATAATTTAAATTACAATGCACTAAAAAGATCAACATTACAGACACAGGCTTCCAAAAAAGTGTTTGTTTGGGCCTTTAGGTTATTACTGCTAATTAGTCAAGTTAGTTTTGACTGTGGCTTGGATTAAATAAACACATTAAATAAAAGTATTACAAATAAGCTACTATCCGTGGCATTATATTGTAATTCATTTAGTGCTCACTTGAGTCTTTTATTGCCTTTAGGACTCAGGGCATATATCGGCCCTTGTTCATTATGGTCAGGAAACAACAGCAACGTTTATACAAACAAGTTCATGAACCTACCTGTAGGTCCAGGTTGCGGGAGCTAGATACCCAGTAGTTAAAGCCCAGCACAAGGACACAAGCGATTAAGGCGCCAATCATTAGAGGGGGTGATCTTCCTCCACGACGCCCATTCCCCAGCCCACCCATCACTGCACTGTACACACTGGAGACACACAGACCACGTGTTCCCTTAAATTCTACAATTACATGTTGTAAACAAGTCTTTTGTTTCTGCTAGACTCGAATTTTGTCAACAACTCAACACAGCAAAGGTCAGTAAATGCCTGCTCCGGTGTTTTGATTCTGCATGTTGACCAAAGAAATAGAGTTAAATATAGTTATATTGTTCAAAGGATGCTGAGAAGGGACTGATTGAAATGACATAGCAAGAAAGTAAAGAAAGCACAAACCCTTTCACGTCAGGTTCTTGTGCGCAACCTGCCCAAATCTGGCTGTTAAGTCAAATCAAGCACAGTTATCCTCCGTAACGGGATGACCCGAGGAACCCGGCGTCTGATATCACAACAGAGCTGCGGTCACGCTATAGTTGTTTTAAATAAACCTTCCTTTCTAGCAGCAACAATAAAACGCTCCCTGATGTAATCGATAAGCTACATTCACTTCAGGGCTGGGTTTGGCTTTGGTTCCGCTACCGCTGGTGTGAACAAACATCGCATACTTGTTCTAAATAAGGCGCAAATGATGCACTCGTGGATAAGAGTATCAAACCACTAACAGACATGGTGAACAAAACCTAATTTGTGAAATCAGTGTTGCTACTCAACTCACGGTAACTACCTAGCATAAACACTAACCTCCTTAGCTACTTAGGCTAGCTTAGCTTGTCCTCAGTTCCCGTTAGGCTAGCGGCGCTAGCTCTGTGTGGCTAATGCAACAGACACATCGCCCACTTACCCGGTAGTGCCGGTAGTCACTAGAATTAAATATTGGCCCGCAGTGGAGGGATTCTTAGCGATATGTTTGGCAACAAGTAGTTCGTTCTACGACGAGTAGTTAGCATGTGTCCATTACTGCCGCACAAACAGCGCAGTCTGAGCCTGGTTGGGACGGTCGGGAGCTCCCTTCATGTACTGTGGGAAAAATGGCTTTCAGGTAAAAGACCGTTCCATCAGTAAGCGCTTTAAGCCTCTACGTAAAAGTGGAAAATAACAGGACTCTCTGCTACTTCACAAGCAGCATTTACCGAGAAGAGAATCGGCATTAATGTTAATAACTAAAATATATTGATTAATTGTGATTAAGCAACCAATGGCCATATACTATATACTGTATATACTAAATGCTGTATTAACCAAGTGCAAGTTAAGGCAACACGGGGATCGTCGTTTTTACTTCACATTAAAATACAACATTAATAAAAAAAAAAAAACATTACATTTTTCAAAGCTTTTTGGTATCACATGTACGGAACCACACAAAATTTTCAGCGTATCAAGGGAAATAGTTAAAGCCAGAGTTTAGTCAGACCCTTTGAATTAAAGCTGCATGTCTGATTTCGCTCACATCTTGCTTTTTAAATTCAGTGGTGCACAGAGGTCAAAAAGCCTCAACTGTCTCAGCATTACATTACTTCCAAACCGTGACTATAAATACTAGAAGGTACACTTTAACAATCCAGCCAAATAAAACCAAAACATGGCCCATGACATATAACACAACCTAAAATTATCCGATAAGAAACCAAATACAACTACTTTGCAATATTGTTCAGAGATATTGCATATTTTGTTTAGTTAATCTCCCACAAACTTTTCTAATTTCTAGTACTAATGGCTTAAGAGGTAAAATGAGAGTTAATCATGGTGGACATACAGTATAACTGCACATTCTTACAGAAAAAAATATTTGCTACAATTACAGTCAGCATATAACCCATAAATAAATAATATAATAAGAATAAGAATATCTTCCTTTTTCTTACATGTAAACTGTTTTAAAGTCAACTGTGTTGAAGCAAATATTAACAATGACGTTTCTTTCATGTGTTACCTGACAACACATGCATTTTCCCCCTGAGAAGTCATGATTTGCATTCAGACTTCCTTAAAGTTAACATTGTTTTTAGTCATGTATTATTCTAGCTTTACTGTACGTGCCAGCCTTTTATTTTGCTTCCATGTCCTCAGTCTTTCACACACTGTCAAAGATGCCCCTCCGAGTAGGCGACAGAGACATGTAACAGCCTCCTGTGGATCTAAATAAAGACAGAAAGGGTATATTTATGATTTTACTCTGTTGCTTCAGTCTACCAGTAATCATGTTCAGTGTATTAATGGTACCTTCTGTTTGGAGAACCTTCGTCACTGGAGTTATCTTGTAGTAAAACTGCCTGTTGCTCCTCCAGCTCTCTATCTCCTCTGGCGAATTTAATACCTGAGAATCCCAGAGAGAAATAGATGATAGTAGTAGCTTTAGAACAGAGGAGTTGTGAAGGAACAAAAATACTACAGGCAGTGTGTTATTAATAGCATAGATTTAAATGGAAACAATGACTCTGGTTAAATAAGTTCCTCTGGGAACAGAGGCCAACGGGGGGCACATATTTTAAAGTGATACAACCACTTTACTGTAAGTCAGAAATATTTAGTTTTTTGTCTGCAGGGCCACAGTTGGATATGTTATTCTATAGTATAGCTGACTGGTATATTTAGTCCTTACCACTTTTCTTGATCTCTGTTGCTGGGCTGTTCTGGTTATCCTTTATATGTGTGTATCCTGCCCTGGTCCACCCAGTGGTCCCTTGGACTCCAAACCGCTCTCTCCAGGCCTGAAACCCCCAAAAAAAAGCCACATAAATAGTCGGCACACTTCATAAAAAAGACTTTATCAATGTTTCTGGACTTAGAAAAGTGATTCTCAAACCCAGCCCTCAAGCCCCACTGCCCTGCTAGTTCTCCAGCAAAGCTTGACATACAGCTGATTAGCTGAATCGGGTGTGAGAGTTGAAAATGTTTAAGAACCCCTGGATTAGAAAACTAACCATAACATAATTTAACAGAGTAAAGGTTTCTAACCCATCTTCGTTTTCCTTCATCTTCAGCTTTCTGTCTTTTCCTTCTTTCTACAAAGAAAGAAATTTCCGATGATGCAAAACAAATAATGAATTACTGAAAAATCTGAATCAAAACTCAGAAGTGCAAATACCTCTTCTGATAAGTTCTCCGCCTTCATCTACCAGGTCAGAGGTTAAGTCGTCATCGCTAATGTACTGATGGAAGCCCAGGAGGTTCAAACAACGGGAGCCCAGGCTACCACAAAAACACATCACAGATATAATGTGTTAAGAATCCACTTGCTCTTTGAAGCTGGTATTCGTATTGAAATAGGAGTGTTATTAACGTACTTATAAAATGTGGCAAGGCAAAGCAACAAAACCAGCATGGGATAGTAGATGTAGAAGCCATCAGATATGAAGGACAGCAGACGCATAGAGCCCATGATCTACCAGACGGAAAGAAACATCACATATATATCACATTTGTGATAACATACTGCATCTAATCCATGTTCGTTACGTAAGTGCCTCAGTGAAAACCCACAGAGGTGTAGGATGTCTGTATTCTGTCCTGATGGGAGATGGCGGAGTCCATGTGAATCAGACCCAGGAAGTTGAGACATAGTGGTGGAGTCAGACGACAAAACAGCCTGAGAAAAGACGCAGTGTTATTCCACAGAAGACTCACTATATGCAACACGGAACTAGAATTCAAATTGGCGTTTTACTGTGTAAACAAACTAAATCCCCAATGCTGACATGCAAATTAGCTTTCTGCTAGGTACCGCAATGACACAATCTACTGTATGTGACATGACGTACATGCTGCTGAACTGCAGGCTGTAGGCATCAGTCTGATGATGAGGCACCAGGTGATAGTAGTTGAAAACGCGAATCCTGAAGACTGTGGAGTGGACGCACACGCACATGAAGAGGATGCTGACAAAGCACACTGTCTGCAGAAGAAGAGGGAAGACATCTCAGTACATCTAAAAATGGGATACGATGTTCAGAATGCTGAGGTTTTTATTCTCAGCTAAGCTAAAGTG
Source organism: Macropodus opercularis (assembly GCA_030770545.1). NCBI lineage: Eukaryota > Metazoa > Chordata > Actinopteri > Anabantiformes > Osphronemidae > Macropodus > Macropodus opercularis. The sequence continues at coordinate 4,700,858 of CM061097.1, read as the reverse complement.
ATTTAGAAAAGTAAAAATCAAGAATGTTTTTAAACTGAAGGTCGTTGTGTCCATTTACCTCAATGTAAATGTAGTTGTAATGCTTTTCAGCCACCTGAACAAAGACAGCAAAGAGAGAGAGGACGGGGCTTGTGCTGAAGAAGGTGCACTCGGACCAGACTACTGCTGCAGACAGAAGACCCAGCAGCACTGCCAGCAGCTTGTGGACGCTCTGCCTGAACACACACTCCCAGTACCACTCTGAGTCCAACAAACAAGCACAAACACACACGAACACAAGCTGACGGAAAGTTCAAACTGGCATTGGACTCATGCATCACAAACTGTAGGTCTGCATTCATTAGGCAGTGACATTTACTTGGGATTCAAGGAAACATTAGGCCTTTATGAAATGTGAAATAGTTTCAGCTGACTCCAGTGTTTGTGACTTTTAGTACTGACTGGACTCACCCACTGTGGGAGTGTAGATGAACTTGTGGATCCAGCCACGGTGCTGCGATGAGGGGAAGCTGTGGATGAAACGTCGGACTGAGCTGTTCTGGCTTTTAGCTACATCTTCAAGGTGAAAGGCCTGATCCAGCAAGATGGACCACTGGACCTGAGCCTGACCGTGCCTCTGCACTGCAGAGATCACCTGGAACACAAGCAAATACGTATTAGTTTGTTGTTGTTAAATAACTCAATGTTTAAAGTGGAACAGTTACTTTTTTATGGAGGTTCTCAAGTCTTCTTTTGGTGGGCAGGGCGTTCTGTTCACCACACACACTTTGCTCATTTCTTGACATCCTTTTTTGGTACTCAGTGGGACACTGAAATGACACAAAGCTCAAATGAAGGCTGTTCTCAGAACCTGACTGTAATAACTGTACAGACAACAATTAGGAAAGGAGTAAACTGCCAGATGGGTTTCTCACCTTCATCAGTATAGTGTCCACACACTTCCTGAGAGAGTGGTTGTATCTGACAGATTCATTACATGTGGCCACTTCCTGATAATAGGAAGCAGATTTGTTTGTGTTTGTGTGTAATAGTAAAGGTCAAGAAAAACTATGTAAGAGATATGTTGACTGGTTGAACATGTAAACTGTGTTGATCTCTCGGTTTGATTTGCTGCTTCTTTAAACATTAAACCCCACCTCCATAACGTCTGCCAGGTTCTCCTCTGCTGCTGCCTTCTCAGCTGCCATTTTTGCCACCTTGAAATACATCTTGGCCAACATGTAACTATGGGAAGATGACAGCCAATAGGTGCGAGGGATCTCTACCAGGCCATAGCCCAGCAGCAGCACCAGGAGGAAAAGGCCCCAGGTGTTAGCAGCCGTAATACCAATGGTCTGGAGCTCGGTCCTGCAGTTTTCACAGGACACTTTCATCAGTACACTGGCATAATACCAATATATATATGAGTAAAGGACTTGACTCACCATGTGAGCTTCCACTGTGGGTGAGTAGCCACATAGATGAGCAGGGAGATGAAGATAAGGAGGTAGGTGCCATAATAGATTGCGTTTTCAAAGAGAGCAGTTTTAATCTTAGCAACTCTGGAGAAAGCTCCTGACCGTGCGTAGGACTGCATGAAGGGCAACAGCAGCCTGTACGCTCACACGTAAAAGACAGAAGGAGTCGAAACAGCAAAATGAAATTATTCTGATGCCAAAAGGTGAAACGTGTGCAGCCAGAGTTTGAATAAGCGCCTCACCAAGTGAGGAACTGGGAGGACCAGTACACAACTCTCCAAAACACTGGCAGGACACCATCTGGTATATAACTCCAGGGCTCCTCACACACCTTTAGTACACTGTAACACAGTCACACACACAGAAAAAGGTGTGTAATCAGTTATGAAGTAGCTTTCACTTGCAACATGCAATATGGTGGAATACTAAGTCACCAAACCAAAGCCATAGTGATACATTAAAATTGTCTTGTTTACCTTTCCTCTGAATGGTTAATGTGCTGTGCTGGAGTTACAGGATCAGGAGGGTGTGAATTGTCAAGGACACACTGCTTGTAAATGGTCTGAGAAGGGAGCAAAGTTTGCTTTTTGTCACATCATAATGGCCTAATGACACACTTGAAACAACTGCAGTGGTTTCATACCGTGCTGACGTCAAATGGCAGGATGAAGACGATGAGGAAGCAGAGGTACCAGGACATCAACGTCCCCAACAGCACCATCCGCTGCTGCCTCCGCAAATCTCCATAGCGTTGCAGGAGGTAAAGGGCCAAGAAGAAGACAACCACAACCACGACTGCCAGTACAGCACCACTCATGCTGATGACGGACCGGGCAGACGTCAGGAGCTCATTACTACAGACTGGAGAGGCACAGAGACAAACACTAGTATGATGAGAACGACAACGAGAGACTGTCTCACTGGCTGAACTGCAAACAGATCAGATTTCAACCCTTATCTACCGGATGACAGGGAGAAACGGTTTGACCTGAACGCTCAGGGCAAACACATACTGTTCATGATAGAGTGATGACGTCAGCATGTGGAGGAGCGAACAGTGGGTAATGAAGAGAGATGGAGAGGAATAAATGAGGGAAACGAGAGTTTAGAAAAGGCGGGTATAGGAAGACACGTTTGGGAGCATCTTTAGCGAGCAGACTCCTGATTTGAGATATTGACATGTTTATAGTAATATGATACAATAATATAATAAAGCTACTTTCTACTACCCGTATTATATTATGTTGAGTGCACAAACTCGCTCAAAGATAAGCTCGAATGAGAAACACTTATGTGTGTGAGTGTTAACAAACGAAACACTGGGCGACAGAACTAACATTCAGATAAAAAAAAATATTTTGAACTAAATACTTAACTAACTAACTAACCAACTAACTAGCATAACTAATTAACTAACATAACTTTTGTAGTTCATTAAACTCAGCCTAACATCAATAGACAAACAAATAAATGTGCTGTAACCTGGAAGCTGTACAAAACAAAGCAGTGTGTACGTTGTTCGCGAACAACTTTAAGTTTCACGATGGTCCAGACACTGGTCACGTTTCACACCGCGTTCGCGTGTCTGTTGGTGTTTATCATTTTTTAGTGGACCCGACTCTTACCTTGTGCGATTATTCTGTAACTGTGTGATTTGACAGTCACGCTGCGTCCCTGAAGGCGAGACCGACAAACGTACACAACCTTTGGATCTGCGTTACGTTACGAAACAAGCGTAGCGTGTCTCTGGCGCAGCGCGGCATTCTGGGTATTGTAGGCAAGGCAGTAATTACCTTTCAGCGCGTGAAAGAAAAACAGCCCAGCTCATAAAATTCCACAAATACTTTATAATTCTAATGTTATAATGTTCCTCCATTCAGTACCTTTAAGTTCTAGTGCACCACCTTAATCTTAATGTATTAAATAAATACATCTAGTTTGTAACAACCGATAAAATGTATGTAAGAATAAGGCACGATATAAATATATATTATATATGATATTTATACAAATAACTTTATGGCTAAAGCCTGCCCAGCTATGAGACATGTGGAGTCAGAGTAAAAAATACATGAAGGAGAAAACATCTGAATTAAAATCCCATTGTTTGCTGGAATGATCACAATGAAGATGAATATGCATGGAGACAGAGAAGTCCTAAACAATCTTAATCCAACATCCAACATTTAACCATAATGATTCATTGCTGTGGTAAAAATATTGTTCCAGTTTATTTTCCTTCATGCGTGATATAACACAGTCACGGTTATGATGCTTTACAAGGTCTGCGTATTAAATTGCTTTATATTTTAATTGCTGGTCTTTTAGTCGTGTCTACAGTTCCAGGGCTCCTTTTACGCAGGACACAGTGGAAGCATGTTTCAGGGAATCCTAGATCAGCATGGCTCAGCAGAGTCTCCTACAGTCTGGGTTATGAACTACAACAAAAAACCACATGATTATAACTGTCTACGTTTGCTATGTAAAGAAATATGCATTTCATATAATACCGCAAAAGCAGAACTGTGGAGGTGAGATGTAAACCAATGCTGGTGCACTGATGCCATCATATCACCTTTCCTGTCACACCATTGTAGGTTTTAAAGAGGAAGCAACTTCACAACACAGATTGGAAACTTGGAGAGTTGCCTGTAGTTGAGCAGTGTCTGAGAACTCTGATCGCTAACACGCCCTCCAGCCCTCTCAGTGTTGAAGGAACGTCCACACATATGGCTCATCAGAGAAAAGTGGGCCCAGCACACTGAAGCACACCGATGGATGCTCCAGCAAAAAATCCAACTGGGTCAGCAGATCCAGACTCAGGAGCTCCACTAGATTCAGACAAATAGACCAGTTGTCAGCTGCTGTGGACATGCTCAGTGCATCTATCCATACTGATCCAAATATGTCCAGAGAGCCCGTCCAGTCGTCAGAAATATTATCCATCTGCTCCATCTAGTTTATGTTTAGCGAACAATTCAACCAAGCACATCAAAATCCTGAATTTTTCCTATTTCATAAAATGTGTGGAGGAGGAGTTGATACTGTCTCTGTTGGTCTATTTAGAAGCTCTGATTCCTCCGTCATATCACGTCTCCGTCACTTCGTCTCCTTGTTTCTGCTGCTGGTCTAGTTGCCCTGATCCAAATGTTACGGTGCAGATGAAACCTGGCAGTGCTGTCAGGCGCTTAGTGAAGCCATCTGTCAGCCTACATTCTCACCTTAACCCCTCCTCTGTCACTCCTTAGGCTTGGATTACGGGAATAAGATGTATGACCATTGAGCTCAAAGGGCTTTACAGATGAATGGCAAGAATACATTTATACAAGACTTATGAACATATGGAAACATAAAAAATAAAAATGTATAAATACAAACACACATAATTTGTTTGTGAAAGTTAAAATATAATTTCTCTAAATGTTTTAATCTGTTGTTTGAATTAAGATGTAAGAATGCAGGCAGAGAAAGCAAATGTAGACATACAGTGAGTGTCTATATGTCATTAGGAAACACATAAAGATTGGGTCCTTTGTGGGGAAATAAATGGCTTAAACATCACCAGTAGTGCAGAACAGAGTTCATTATGTCATAGTAATGAGTTGGGTTTTCAGATACAGTCCTGGAGATTAAAACGTTACTATATGTTAGTCCATGCTGCATGAAAAGGCTTGTGCTGTTTCTACCACTAGATGGAGGTGATGAATTTATTGTCACAACTTTAGAATGTGATGAAACAAAAAATAGAAATGAATTCATAGATACCTATAAAGTGATATTGACTCTGAATACATGAAAACAGCATCTTTTTGCGGACGTAGTCATGGTTCTGTGAGGTCATGAGTCATCCTTCAGAGCACAGCTAAACATGTCAGAATTGAATCCCACAGAGTTCAGGCTAACTGTCTCGCTTTCATGCTATTATTCACCCGTTTTTTATTCTGCTGTCAGCCTCTTTAATCTCCCATTAATAGAGAGACTGATTTCTTTAGTCATTTGTTTATGATACAAGAAAAGGGTGTCGCATTGTAATCTCTGAGAACCTCACACACATCACATAAAAGCACGGTCAGGTTTCTGGTCACTCCCTTTGGCACCACCAGGTGCAGATTACCTGGGAAACACAAACCTTGTAGCACACAACAATTAAGTGTCCTGGAAATTTGCTGTGGCTTATATATTCATATGTCCAATATAACTGTTTCTCTGTACTGAAATTGAAATATAATCGTATTGTGTTGTCAAAATGACCGATATGTTAGTCACTTAGCGTCAGAGCTGATGTCAAACTAGAAGTGAGTTCATGGAAGACGTTGTGATGGAAAACAAGGAGGCATTGAAGGCAGGAGGGGAAGATGCACACTCAACTGTGAGACAATCTTTATTTTTAATGCTATGATCATGAAAAAGATTGCGTGGAGTCATGTGCCTTCATGAAGCTGAGGTCATAAGGTCGTAGGCTGAGGGATTCATCAATAACAACAACAAGCAACAATTTATTCTGATCAAAAATAATGTCATCTACAAAAGTAAAGCATGCTGTGTTATTTATAACTTTCCACCTTTAAAATGCTCACAAACAGTTGAAACTGTCATGAAGATGATAACTATACACGTATACAAGTCTGCCTCTGCCACTGGGAAAACTCCTTTTAATAACGTTCTGTCTCCTCCGAGTTCAGACCGAGTGTCCGTGGACCTAGACGCCACTTTCCTCCTCCGCATCCGGACAGCGAGCCACTGGGACCACATCCAGCGCAGCTTCTTTCAGGCCAGTGAGAAACGGCGTGTGAACGGCCTCATCTCCCATCGTGTCTGCTGAACAACGGCTACGAGTGCGCTGAGACCCCTGGGTTTGTAACATTTGATCCATGGGAAACCCTCACACACAATGATGCTGGCAAACAATGTTGCCCCAGTTCTGTGTGTCCCCAGAGCGCCACTGTAGACTGCAGATCTTATAACCTGCCCTGGATACATCAGCCCTCTGGGAGGGGACCACTCCCATCTGAATTGACTGGCTTGGTAGAGTTACACTGAGTGCACGGCCTATGATTTTTGTGCATAAAATGTCTATTATGTCTATAGGTGACTGATCACACAATATATTACAGCAACAGCCCGATGGACAGATGTCGGTCCCTGCAGGACATGTGATACCAGTAAAAGCACAGGCCTCCTGTGGTGGGAAGGAAAATGCATGGAAAACATAAAAACAATTAGTTCCATCCTGTAATCTATTCACCAAATCTGAGACCAGCCTTCTAATTGGTGTTTGAGATTTAAGATGCTGCGGACTCTTCCACTGAAGGGTTGGTCTGTGAGGGCAGACAGACTGATTAGAGGAAAGAGAACCTGGGGGGGAAAAGAACATAAAATCTGTGATGAACTTTAATGTCTGAGCGGCATTGAATAAATACTGTAGGAGGGGGCTGCTCAGGAGTAAATTTATTCTTTCTCCATATTATTACACATATTATTACCCATAAAACCCTGAAATAAATCACTGAGATTTTCCTTCTAGTAGCACTTGAAGACATAATAATTAAGTAGTGCGTTGCACACTAACTCTATCCATGTGGCACATTTTTCACCCTTCAGCTGTGGAAATGTGTCTGATTCATGTGTCGCCGTTGTTTTTCTTTCGTTGGGTTTTGAGGTTTTATTGCCTTCTTAAAGGCTTCAGCTGACCCCATCACAGAGCCGCTGCTTTGCCTGCTTAAAACAAGGAGCCTGTTGTCTGTTGTTGCTTGTTGAGATAGCTGTGGCAGAGGCCATGTGGGTCGCTGCAGTGAGGGTGAGGAACAGGATCCTGACTTAAAGGCTTCCAGATGCACGGTGGTGTGATGAGTGTTGGTGCGTACAAACAATGTTCAACGATTATTTCATTCTATTGGTTTCTAGAATTGGTCTAATTCTACGGGAAATGTAAGAAATGTGATAAATGGAGTCAAGCATAAGTATTGAAAAGGGAAAAGAATGTATCGCTTGACTGAACAATTTGTGCAGTTTTTTATTTAATTAAGATACTAATACTTCAGAACTGTTTCTGTCCACAACATAAATATCAAGAAATGTTATGACAACAACTACGTAGAAGCTGCAGCCCTGACACTATGCCGCTGACAGTAAAGTCTGTGCACTGATAATCTAGTGACTGAAGTGATGAGAGGAGCTGCTTGGATGCTGAGGCCCAGCGGATGACAGAGGCTGCCATACACATTCGAGCGCTGAGCAATTTGGATGTTAACAGCCTCTTTCATCTCAGCATCTCAGAGGAACAATGACGTACCCAAGAACAAACCTTTATTCCTTGACGAGGTTAGTTCACAGTGTGTTTGTATTAACAGGATCATAACCTCATAGTTACACACCTTTACACAAAAAGCAGAGGCTGAACAATTGCACTGCAGTCATGTGAAGCACTGTGGGCTGACAACACCTCATCATCTGGACTCCCTTAGTATGAGTCAGAAAGGGTTCCTTCAGCGCGGCCTCTCTCATTTACACGCATTCATCTGCATTCACACGCACACACACACACACACACACACACACTCACACAAACCAAGCCGTGAATTCCTGCATTTTGCTGCCAAGCCGAGCGGCAGAGCACCAGCTTGTGTTTATTTTATCCTCTGTGCAGCACTTTCACAACTGTACAACTGAACATCTCACATTTGTTCTGTTTTAACGTTGCTGACCCACAGCCCTAGTTTGTCCGAATCTAAAATGTGTGTCACTGTTTGCACAGATTCATTGCCAAACGTTTCAGAGCACGAATTGCACCACAGGCACCAAGGAAATGTTTACTTGTTCAGTCTAGCTTTGTAACATAACTTGGTCCAATTGGACTTTGCCTATGTAAACGTACACTCACACAGCAAAAGAGGTTAAACTGAGATTGACTGACTGTGTCTGTTAAAGAAATGCCCAGATAATGGAATGGAGAATCCACTTCCATATTTTTCGAGCGCAGGAATTTCTCTGTTTACTCATGATCCACAGGAATCTGTAATCAGACTGAACTTTTCAAGCGTGAAAGCCCTTGTGAAAAGACGACTGAGAGGAACAAGAAGGTCCTTTCTCTTCTTCTTCATTATTCCCCAAGCTCCCCTCTGTTAAAAAGCTCCCCCTCATCTACCTTCCTAAACCTTTTTTAGTATCCGCTCCTCCCTGTGTCACCACACACTTGTTTTTCCTCTACTATAGCGCCGCCTCCGTGCTCTCACTGGTTCTGTCATACCCTCTTCTCTGCCGATGCTCCCTCCTTTTCCTTTCCCCTCCCCTCACACCTCTTTTTCCCTCCTTCCTCCTCAGTGCTGGGTGCTCACACCGACCAGCTCACAGCCAAACAGCTCCTCAGTGTCTCTCACTCTCGCTGCGCTTTAAACCAAAATCTTTCCCTCCAAAGGAAGTTATTTCTCAAGTCTTAAGGTACAGAAACAACTTCTTAACATTTTATTTTTACATATCTTCAAATGTATTTTTACCATTTGATCAGCAGCTGTTTCTGTGTACACGTGTTAGTTAGTCTAGTGCGTGCATGGGACGTCTGCATGCCTTCACAGCTGTGGCTGCAGCACATGTGTTCTTCAGTCATTTGTGAGGGCCTGTTTTTCTGAGAGTTTGATTTAGTGAGTAATGAGTAATAATACGCAGCAGTTTCACCCCTTTATTAAGTAACGAAGCAGTTCAATCTGTCAGAACCTGCATTTCATTCTGTACGTTCCTCTCTCCCAAACAGGCTCAAACCAATGAAGAGAAAGTCCAACAGGTCATAAGGGACTGAGCAGCACCTGTCACAGTTTGGTGGAGTTCTAGTTCAACCAGGTTTATCACAGAGCTGAATATTCCAGTGGCAGCTATGACTCAGAGCAATGGGGAGAACCCACAGAGGAACTGGAGTGGTCTTCACCAGATTCGAGCCGGGATCCAATCCAGATCGTTGCGGGCCAAGAAGAGAGTCGAGAACATCACAAAGAATGACGTCAGGGGGTTCTTTGCTAGAAATGCCTTCGTGATCTTCACCGTGGCGGCTGTCATTATTGGTAAGTTTGGATTATAATATATCTATTATGCTCTTTGTAAAATTTAAATCAATAAAAACATCTCTTAGCACTTGTTTGTCAGTTGTAGTTGATTTGTTTTGCCAGCGTCTGTGTCTTCTCCTCATCCTCTATTCAAACTAATAAGGGAGGAGGCAGCAGATGCGGCTTCTCCATCATTCTGCTGTGACCAATTCAGGTCAGAAGAAGAAAAACAATAGAAACAAACTGGCCGGACGAAAGAACCGAGGGGGCTCAGGCGAACTTAAGACACTGGCCCTTTTCTGACCCCACGGCCGACCTTTGCCCAGTTGCCTTTAACCTCTGGGTCGTGCTGAGTAGGAAGTGGCGCAGGCCCACCCACCACCTGCACATCTGCAGCCCTGCTAGAATTACACCAACAAACCCCTTTGATTGATTGATAAATTCAAGATGTTGTTCGCTTCCTGTTGCAGTCTGGGGCCTTTTGGTGGAAGTGGGTGAACTGGTAGCAGAGCAAAACCAGAAAAAGTCAAAAGAACCATTACACAGTTGGTGCTGTTCTGTGTAACGTGAACTGCACCTCCTCCCCTCTCCTGTCAAAATGTATGTTGTTACTCAGTACACACAGCGTGGCATACGGTAAAATATGTTTTCAAAGCTGATATGATGTTACTATAGGTAAGCATGCTGCAGTAATCTGACTCTAGCCAGCTATGTATATCAGTCATAGGTCTCACTTAAGGTTCAGTCATGCTGACATGAAGACGTGAATGGTTTTAATAAAGGTTTGCTTTCGTTTCTTCTGCCGCTTGGCGCTGTAGGCATCGCCCTGGGATTCGCTCTGCGGCCGTATAACATGTCTTATCGTGAGGTGAAGTTCTTCTCTTTTCCTGGCGAGCTGCTGATGAGAATGCTCCAGATGCTGGTGCTGCCGCTGCTGGTTTCCAGTCTCATCACTGGTATGAACGCTCTGCTGCATGTGACGTTTGATATCAGAAAAAGGAAATGCAAAACCAGGGGTCTGATTAGTTTGCATTCATTTAAAAATTTTTTCATCAACGTCGGGGCTTGTCACTAACGTTTTTATGGGAATTTAATGCAATCCCTTTACAGTAAGAGTAGTGCCAGCCGTCAACATTCGATTACTCATAAACGTTCAGTGTGAATCATTAAGATGAACCCACTGTTGTGTTCATATAACTTACCGTACTTCAAATGTGTAAACTCAGCTTCTTTGCTTCCTGTTTGATGTTGGTCTTTCTAGGTTTATGTGAAACCTCAACACTGGAATATTATAGAAACCTTTTTAAGAATAATGTTATTACCTGCGCATGTGCAGCATATTTGTATCCCTGTGTTTCCATCCACAGTAATCCATAGCTTTGGTAGCCACTGTAAAATCCCCCACCAGACAAACGTTCATCCACCCTCCAGCATCCTCCCTTGGCGAAGGTGAAGCGAGCGAATGAGTTTTCACGAGTGGAACTCTCTGCTTATATTAGACCATAAGCTGCGTGTTGTGTAGGTACCGTGTTTTGTCTGAAACAGGCCTTTTTGTTGCTCTGCCTACCAGAACCAGCTGTTTGTTCAGCCTGCGCTGTTTGTTGGTTTTGGGACCGGCGGTGGACGGAGTTAGTGTGACCTCATGAGTGAGAGAGAGAGAGAGAGAGAGAAAGAAAGAAGAGAGATGTTGAGCTAAAGTTGTTGGTCTCAATCACATGCCCCAACCGTGCTGCACCCGATGCAACAGAACTAAAGTAAAGTGAACAAGAAATTCTGAGTTTCTGGACTTGATTGCTCGTTAATTTCACTACATATGGCACAAATGTACACTCTGTACAATTTGTACAAATGTGCTGACATGTACGCCAATTCCAGAGTAATACAAACATTGTTAGAGCTTCCCGTTCTAATCAAACACTGACCAGCAGCACTGGCCAATAAATGTAAGAAGCCCAAATGTGCGATCTCTGATCAGTGATTGACAGACTGGCCAGAGGCTGGACAGGCAGGGGACGAATCTCCTGAGAGGGCTACAGAGCCGCGTTGTTGATAATAACTGGCTTTGTGCTGCAGTGGGGCGTAGCATCAGCTTCCTCTGACATCATGTCACATGATCGCAGTGATAAAGCCACAAAATGTCTCCTACAGTATAGTGTTAAAGGAAGGTTACTGCTGCCACTTTCAGAAAGAGACGTGAAAACGTCATCTTCATTTAATTATTTCTTTTTGTAGCAGCGCTCATTTAAATGGCTTAAACTGCTGTAGAACAAAGCAAACGTGACCTCGAGGCCTGTTTTGTATGTTCAGCAACCAGCTTTTGTCTAATAGCTTTACATTAATGCATGACTCCGAGAACATACTTTAGAGGATAAGAGCATCAGAGCTAATCTCCTATGACTTGTTTCCACCAAACATATGGCCTGACTGGTCTGTGTGTAGAATGGGTCGTCACGTTGAGGTTGTTCAAGAGTCAGGGTGCATTTTAAATAATAATAGCAGAGTCCAGTGGGGTATTGAATAAAGGAAAGAAGGTGTTAAGACACACAGGGACAGCAAGAATCAAAGATTATTAGAAATCTAATCAAATGACCATTGGCGATGGGTGGGCATGCAAGCAAGTAAGAGGTAACAATAGGTAAAAAGTACAACACGCACACACACGTGTCAATGAAAGTGTGTAAGTAGCACATAGTAAAACCAAGCGTAACATCCCAGAGCTCCAGATGCGTGCACCAATATTTCAATTCAGAAATGTTTATTTGTGTATGATATAATATATCACAATGCAGCAGCTCAACAGAGCAAGCTGGAAGCAGTCAAACTCCAGGCTAACGCCAGATTCATGCTCTCTATTCAGCTTAGAAAGGCTAAAACTGGACAAACCTTTTGTGTTGCTACTGTGTCCTGTGCTTCAACTTTGCCCCCCAGAGAAGACCCACTTTTGTGTTTCATTAACATTCCCCATATAAGAAAGAAAGTCATTCAACCTGTTCTCCTTCAGTCTTGGGTCTTTTGAAAGGATGGAATTGGTGAGGCTGCGTCTGTTGTTGCCTGGACAACAAGCTGGGAAACATTCCATGTGTGAAGGGATAACTGAGTCAACAGGTTTTCCCAGGGCTGTCGGGCAGGAGAAGAGTGGGGGCACAGTAGACGGGAGGAAAGGGTTGTAATGGAAAAAGTTGGAGATTTAGATGGAAGAGAACGATAAGCAGCAGATGTAGAACCGGGGGAACCCTGAAGCAAGGGGTAGCTGAGAGTGGAGGTGAAGGATTTGGAGAAGGGAGGGAAAGATGAGTATCACAAAGAAGCGGATGAATTCCTGGGTCTTGGGGATGTAGGGAAAGGAGGGGAGAGGGCCAAAGCAGGGGCATGTTGGACATACTCTACATAGAGTGAAAGCGCTTATGAAAGAAACACATAGATCTTCTGTCACACAAAGCCCCCAGCAGCTCTGAATAAAGATAATAGCCCTAATAGGACCTGACACGCCAACGTGCAGCTTTTCTGTTTCCAAATCCAGTTCTCTGAGTAGTTGCATTTCTTTTACCACTCTGATCCCTCCAAAGTCTGTTTAATGCTTTTAATGCTATTAGAGCAGACGAGGATCATTTAGGCCCCACAAACTTCATGGCTCACACATATTTACGTAGTTTGTCCCTGGCAGAGGTTTGCAATTCTCAACGTGGATTCATCTGTGGCTTTTAGGAAGCTCACCAAATATTTTAGGTTAAGTATCACAGGATAGGATGTGAGCTTTCTTTCAGGAATGCAAACGTTACTAGATGTAGGAGAGAGCACAGTTCCTATTTGTAACCTGATCATCAAGCATTTTTCCTGGATCGAACTCCAATCTGTCTAAAAATTATACCCTATGCATTTCATCTGCGCTGCAGCCTTAGTGGAATGTGTGTTTTCATCTCCAAATACGTGCACATACAAGTACACTTTTATTATACATTTTGCTTCCTTAACAAATATTATCAACTGACAATGGACTGTCTGATCTGAATCTGTCCCCTGTATTCACGACAAACTTATTTTTTACTAGATGGGCCCTGGATGCTGTACAGTATGCTCAGTTTTTCCTCCAGTAAATGTCAGGGTCAGATTGTGTTACTTGCGGCTCTTTGTTGTCAAAGACCAGTGTATTCCACCTATAATTACAGGCCTTTTCCCAGGCAGTGTGTGTGTGACTCACCTGTGCAAAAGCTTAAGACCTTTGCGACCTTTTTCATTTCCATACATAGATAAATACATTTACTCAAGTACGCATATGAACTGCAAATTCATTCTGCGATATCATCTCCTTTGCAGGTATGGCAGCTCTGGACAGCAGAGCTTCTGGTAAAATGGGGATGAGAGCGGTGATGTATTACACCATAACTACCGTCATTGCGGTGTTCATCGGTATTGTCATGGTGCTCATCATCCACCCAGGAAAAGGATCAAAGGATGAGTTCACTAAGCAGCAGCAGGTAGAACACGTCAGCCCTGCTGATGCCTTCCTGGACCTCATCAGGTATTTTTGGCTACAAGGTTTTTATGCTGTTGCTGTGTTTTATTATTAACTTATTTGTTGCCACAGCTGGTCTGTGAAACACTGTCACTTTGTGAATTGTAAATGTATTAATGCTAACACAAATAGAACTAATTTGTGGCGTCTTCCAGAAACATGTTTCCTCCAAACCTTGTGGAAGCTTGTACCAAACAGGTAATTCTCTATGTCTGTGTTAAAAAAACAAACTGGCCTCTGATCTGAGTGACTTTTTAACCACTGCTTTTTTAACACTAGTTCAAGACGCAGTATGCCAAAAGGATAGTTCATGTGAAGATGACAGTGAACAACACAATATTCACACTCAATGGCAGCCAGGAAATCACCCGGGAGGAGATGATCCCAGTTCCTGGGGCGGTCAACGGGGTCAACGCTCTCGGCCTGGTGGTGTTCTCCATGTGCTTTGGTCTGATCATCGGAAGCATGAGGGAGCAAGGACAGCCCCTCAAGGACTTCTTTGATTGTCTCAATGAAGCCATAATGCGGCTGGTCGCAATAATCATGTGGTAAGTACAAGGAGAGGTCGTGATGAATGAATTGCTGGATCTTACTTAGATTTACAGTGAAAACCATCGTCGCCCCTCAGGTATGCACCTATCGGTATTTTGTTCCTGATTGCTGGTAAGATCGTGGAGATGGACGACATTACGACCATGGGTGGCCAGCTGGGAATGTACACAGTGACTGTGATCTGCGGCCTGCTGATCCACGCCATCGTCGTCCTGCCTACACTCTACTTTGTCGTCACCAGGAAAAACCCCTTTGTTTTCATCGCGGGGCTGCTGCAGGCGCTGATAACGGCCCTGGGAACATCCTCCAGGTATGTGATTAGCTTAGGGGTTCATGAGTGGATAACTACGCCCACCTGAAGATCTCAGATCACTCTTATACTTTACAGTAATCGGAATAGCACAGTGAGAGATTATAAAGAGCTTATTAAAATGGACTAACTAGACAGAGGTAAACAAAAACACTGAATCCTTTCATACTGTGCTATTCTGCAGCCAGCGTCTCTGATTGGTGCACACGAGGAGCCTGAGCATGATTTTGTGCTTTGTCCAACTGAATCTTGTTCTCACAGCAACCCAACAACTGGCACTGACAATGTCTCCTTCTGTCCTGCCTCTCTCTGACCCCTCTCAGCTCTGCTACTCTGCCCATCACTTTTAAATGCCTGGAAGAAAACAATAAGGTGGATAAGCGCGTGACCCGTTTCGTTCTGCCTGTTGGCGCCACCATAAACATGGATGGCACAGCTCTCTATGAAGCCCTGGCAGCCATCTTTATTGCTCAGGTCAACGATTATGACCTTAACTTTGGACAGATTCTCACCATCAGGTATTCACCTTTTGTCAGTCTACTGTAAATTATTCAGCATGTTTTTGTGCAGTTTAACCTCAAAGGAATCGTGATTTAGTCGTTCACTTCTGCTGCTCCGACAGTTTAAAGAGAGCATTTTGCTTACATGTGTTTCTCATTATTGCAAGAAACGCTACTTAACTGCATCCAAGCCTCAAAACCACAGGCTCCAAAGAAAATATTTGAAATGGAATTGTTTAATGCCATAAACAATGGATGTCTTGTTGTTAGTTGATTTTGTGACAACATTTTCATTTTGTCTATTTCCACGTGTTACACTTTCGTTCCATCAGTATCACAGCCACAGCAGCCAGTATAGGTGCAGCTGGAATCCCCCAAGCCGGCCTGGTTACAATGGTGATCGTGCTAACATCTGTGGGCCTGCCCACTGATGACATCACTCTCATCATTGCTGTCGATTGGTTCCTGTAAGTATTAGACATATATTATTACTCTTCTTAGATTATGTTTGTCTTCCAGTGTCCTGTGTTCACCTGTTCTGGGTCTTTCTTAGGGACCGACTGCGCACCACCACCAATGTCCTCGGTGACTCGATTGGTGCAGGTATAGTTGAACACCTGTCTCGCCATGAGCTGCGGAACAAGGACCCCGAAGCGGGCAACTCGGTGGTAGAGGAGGCAGACAAGAAGCCGTACCAGCTCATCTGTCAGGAGAATGAGTACGAGAACGAGAGACCTGCAGACAGCGAGACCAAGATGTAGGGATGCGCCAGGTTACAAACACCTCTAGGAAAACTATTGCACTGTGTTGAACCATCTTCTCAACAGACCTTTTTATAATTTGCAAATGTTCATCTCATGTGACTGGAGGATTAAATTTATAAAAGGCAGGGTGAAACATTATATTCTATCTAAGATACAAATTACAGGCCTGCGGTTGTTCACCTTTGCATTAATTGTTTCTTCTGAGGATTTGCGCTATGATGACTCCTATGAGTACTAAACGTATTCGCTGTAGGATGGAGCTGTTTACTGTTCACTATGAAGTACTTTAGGGCCTGGTGGTCCATGGCCTGCATGTCATATTCAACTACTCTCAGAACTCTGGTGACTGTAGAAGCCAGTACTGCTGTGGGTTTCATTCTGGAGAAGGCTGGAGCCCATATTTGCACAAACCTTTTCTGGCTTTATCATTTTGATTAGCTTTTGTTTTGACTGAGTGGTGTTGCATGTGAACAATGTGGATGAAATTGTGGTAAAGATCTTTCTAAAGATGGAAGTATTGGATATCAGGCCTATACAGCACGCTCGGGTAACCAGGCTGTCAGTTCACCTTCTGACAGATGAACATGTCATTTATACATAGACGTACATTCACAACAATCATCCAGGCTGACAAACCAAAGTCACCCAGCCATGTTTTTTCTTTAAGTTTAATTATTGGAGAACTGTAACTGGCATCAGGCCAGAAATTTAAGTAATTATATGACCACCAAAAATACTACCAAAACTAAAACTACCAAAAAATATTATCTGACAATTATTCCCACTTATTTCCAAACAAATCATTAACCCACACAAAGTAGTATGGTATAATACATTGTAGGTTGGATTCGTCAAATTTAGTTTATATTACTATACACCTTCTTACATTTGCTATAACATAGTAATATGTCTGTATATTAGATTTCACGTCGCTCCCCATATTTTCTTTTAGCTAATGTGAATTTGTAAGTGATGTTTTGTATTTTAGCTAATAATTGATCATTCTAACAAATGTGACATTCACATAGATGTTGCTTTGTATAGAGAATTCCTCTGGATATACTGTATTTGTATGGAGAAATGTAGATAAATCTGTACATTAATTGTAGATTGAATTGTTAAACGATTAGAAGACTGTTTATGTAATGTACTGCAACAAAGCTCTGGTAAGTGACCAATCTAACAATCCCTTGTTCTTTTTTCAAAGCAAAACTGGCTGATTGTAAGGGTCAAACGCTTTTCTTTACATTTGAGGAAATGGACTAGATCCCTTGTTTACAGGTGCTGGTGATATGGTTGATGATGATATGTCTTTCACAAATAAACACGTGAGCGCAGACATAAAAGCACGAACACACACACACACACACACACACAAGATGGAAATACATTTGTAGTTTTAATTTACATTGATTTTTTAAATAAAGATGAGAAGGCTGAATACCTGTATGCATTTTGTCCTCTTTTTCCAAGTATACGTTATTGTTGTTTAAATCCTTGTTTACTTACTTCTTACAATAAAATAACCGTCAGTGTTTGAAAGTAATTTAAGCATCTGCCTGGGTGCTGCTCACATTTATTGGTGTCTTGCTCAAGACAACATGCTCTTACTGAATCTTTCTTTAAAACATTGCCTTTCACATAAACTTTCATATTTAACAAATGCTGATGGTGACACCTTGAGGTTGAAGAGTGATTTGTGAAATGCACATCTCTGTGAAATTTAAACAACAGATGAATTTGAATTGAAGATTGAGATTGAATTAAATTGAATTTGTGCAGTAATGTGAGCCAGAACATTTAGTTTGTTCAAGGCATAATAATAACATGTGTCCTAAATGTAAAAGGTACAAGAAAAGCCTTTACTTACACAGGTATGTCAATACTGCATGAACGTAAAACAGACATTTACTGATGACCTTTCACTTGGTACGTACAATAGTACAGTAATATTAGACTTAATCCACAACTTTAATCTCACTTGCTCATGCTGTTTATTAACCGTACATACTTGAAGGACTGCAATGTCCGTTTTTTAAGTTCTGATGTATCGTCCAAACTTTCCAAATTGATTCTATCGTTCCACCTAGGATAATGGGAATAAAAATGTCGTCGTAGATCGGAGAGTAAAGGAGGTAAACATGTGCGACGGCGCCCTCTACCGGCGCAAACGCGAAACGCCGCCTGGTATTTTGTTTGGCGCCGATGGAGGGAGTCACTCCCGAGATCTTTGGTCAGTCAGACGGCAGAACTTCCGGTCGGCATTTTGTTCTACGAGAGGAGAGCCTCTTGATGATCGCAACAATCGTCATATTTCTCATTTATTGTCGAAATTGGCTGCACTCTTTGTTTATGTCGGCACAGACCGACTGAAACTCCGAAGAACGAATGTTTCCCCATGAATGTACGTTGAAACATTCACCCTTGAGTGACGGAAGACGAACGAATCAGTCCGACCCGGATTATTGTTGATAGCTAGCTAGCAAGCTAGCTCAGCAGCTAGCTGGCAAGCCAGTCGAGTTCCTTCTGGAGGAGCTGCGAGAGAGAAGAAAGGGGGAGCTAGAGATACGGACACAGCCAAGCTAAAACATTCCCCTCCCTTTGAACGCAACATCCGAAGGTAAATATAACCACCTATCTATCTTTATCACGCAAATTTCGTGAATTGCGATTATTAACAATAACATTAATGAATGCTCTTCTGCAAGGCCACCTACGGCGTCGTTTATCGTTGACCGGGAGGTAACGGAAGCTAGCGACCTAGCCAGCCAAGCTAGCTAGGTGTGTTTTTGCTCTGCCGAGGCGCACGGCCTCAACTGGATGTCATTTGTCGAGCCCTAGGATTGGGCCGTTGCCACGGAATTGCAATCGCTGCCGTTTCCTTTACATCTGGCCGCACTAACCCATCGCCTTTATTCCGAGCTTCTGACGAATCGGCCAACGTTCATCGGCGCGACCCCGACTAGCGCTTCCTTGTATTATTTGAACTGCCTCGCCTTTATTTGAACGCAGAGAAGCGTTAGGTGCTAACTAACTAACAACAATTAGAGCTAGTTAGCATAACTGGCTAACTAGTAAAACACGACTATTGTTGTTAGCAAATGTACGTAAGCTAGCGTTACTGATCGTCAATGGTAACAGTAGCTGCGTGGTTAACTCGGAGGGTCCAGGCAGTCAACTTCCAGGCAGTGCAAACGTTGATGGTTTTGTTCACAAGTAGCGGGCTGCAGCTGGCAATTCATCTAACTGGGATAAACACGTACATGGATGTCAACGCCAGCCCTGCGTATGGTAATTGTTTTGGCCGATGGAGTCCTAACCTTGTGTTCTGTTCTGCTGGAGCCTTTGGCCGGACCTGCGCTGGTTTTGGATGCTATCCTGTTTTGAAATGTTTTGACTTGACTACGTGCTGGGCACAAGCTGCACGCCTCGGCTGTAGTGGATCTATCATTGAGTTCGGCATACTCTTCAACCTCAGGAGTTGTGGGTACTTTTGTGACAGCACGACAAGTGCCGTTTGTTTGTTTGCTTTCTGCAACTTGGCCAGTTTGCAGAATCCGTACGGTGGCTATTGGATGATGCAGACCCCCACTACTGCCGCCACCATCACAGTGCATCTGTTCCTTTGTGCTGCCTCCTGCCTGTCAGTCTCACAGCTGTCAGCCAAGCCCCTGCTTACAGAGCGAGACCACATAGACCGAGCTTTGTAACGACACATCTATGTTATGTTTACAGTACCCAGCTATTGAAGGCAGTAGAATGCTTGCAAAGCTATTCTGCGCAGAATCCCTTCCATCTATTTGGTATTTGACCTCAGTGATAAGCTTGCACGCAGGTCTCCTCCCGGTTAGCGTCATGATTATGCAGAACTTGCTGAAAAGTTTTTGCTTATAAATCGTTAAAAGGGTTTGTAGATAATAGCTGCAGTGCTGCATACTGTTGCATTCTGTGAGGGTTGTGTAGCAGTATTAAGTGCATGTGTTGTACTGAAGTTTGCGGCCTTGTCATGTGCAGCTATTGGGCTGTTTTTGGTTAGTTGACCCAACAGGTTTAAATACTGTTTAATGCAATATGTTACAGAATCTAATAGTGAGTAATGTTCTCTTTCAACAGATTGAAGGATTAGGACTTTTTATCTGAAATGTCAGTGAGTCCACCCGAGACTGCACAGAATTCTTCAGAAAGGTATTCTGTTATAATGCTATGAGCTTATGTTTTGAGTGAATTGCCACTAATAACATTACATATACTAATGTTACAGGTGTTTGCATAAAGTAATCTAGATAAGAGAACCCCACACTTATCTCTTTTTGTCGTTTTTGTTTATCCACAAATTGTGAGGTGTGTTTATACATTCTAAAAATTGCATCACCATTTTCTTTGATCTCATGTACAGTCTACAGTCAGACTTTAGAGGTTAAGGGCATCTGACAAGGAAGACAATTTAAGACAAATTATGTGCAATGCATCACCCTGATGTGTACTAATGTATTATAATAACCAGTCTTTTGCTCAGAGCTCTGTGCTTTGAAATTATTGAAGGGTAGGGGATTTCTATGCCAGTAACACAGATTTACACAAGTTGACTATTTTAATTGCATTGTATTTGTAATATTATACATATAAAATATGCACATTTCAGTCAGAGAATAGTTGGTGAAATGTACAGTACTAGCACTGCGTATTATAGATTACTAAGGCAGAATTGAAGGCAAATAGGATCACATTATCATTGGGACCTCTATACTACAGAATATATCTCTATTATCTAGAGGATGATATGTCTGTTTTTTTCCTTATTTTTTCTGTTTTAAGGTGTTAAACAGTTGTGTTGATGTTTTACAGTTATGGACAGCTTAACAGTATATTCTGTATGCAAGCAAATATTTGCATACTGCATATCACAGTTAGAGAAAATCCAAGTGATATGACATGATCATTTATTAAGCAACAATTGGTTTAGCTCCATTAAACTGACTTACTGCACAATGCCAAAGATTCAGAGCACCTAAGGATTTTGTTCAGTTCTTTGTGCTTAGATAATTTCTGATTTGTTGCTGCTTTTCCTGTGTAACCAGTATAATAACAAAGCAAGATTAATCAACAAGAGGGTCTAATAGTTTGTGACCTTGTTTTCTAACTGTAAGCTCTGTATTCAGTCTTCCGTGCATTTGTACCTGTTAAATATTTCTTAAGACCGCACATGTGTTAGTGGCACAATGTTTCTAAACCGGTGTGACTAATACTTTCAGGGAGTGCTGAGGGTTTCTCCCTTGTGGATAAGTGATACACATAAATAATAACACTTTGAATACAGGAGGGAAAGAGTGGGATGTGAAGAATACAGTGGATTATCTTGATTGAGGTCGATTAAGATAAGGTTATTTGTGGCTTCCAGATGTTCCAGCACTTGCCGCCTCTTAAAATATGAGACATAGCGGCATAGCAAAAGTCTTGTCTTTACTCCACATCCCAGGTCCTTGAATGATATTGATTATTTAATTATTTTGCTCTTTTTTCTGCTTTGTACTCCTTCATTAATGCATGTGCTACCACTGTCTTTTGCCTTTGTCTTTATATGTTTAAGGCTATAATGTGTGTGGTCCCCACTCTGTTCTAGGTGTCAGGAGATGTGAGGACGGTGTCGTCCATCGACCCCCTGATCTACCTGTGTATCAACACACTCCCCCACCCTCACCTTCAGCATGAATGGGGATATGCCTCATGTTCCCATCACCACTCTTGCTGGGATCGCTAGCCTCACAGACTGTAAGTGAGACAGTCTTTTTTCTACATTATCACGGTTTCTGTTCTATCTCCTCTGCTAGTGTAATTTTCCAGGCTAAAATATTCTGTGTGAACAGCTGTACATTTGCTCTTGTGATTGTATATCCTACCTGTTGCTGTGTCTACAGCCTTTTCTCCTGTTTTGTGCAACAAATCATCCATTGCTTATGCTTGTTGTCTTCTCCTCCCCTCACATATCTTTATTTACTTCCCCATTTCTTTTTTTTTTTTTCTTGCCTCAGTGTTGAACCAGCTACCCCTTCCTTCCCCTCTTCCGGCCACCACTACTAAGAGTCTGCTATACAATGGGAGGATTGCGGAGGAAGTTACCTGCCTATTGGGCTGTCGGGATGAGAATCTGGCCTCCCAGTTAGCCCATAGCCTCAACCAGGTCTCCACGGAGCACATGTGAGTAAACAAGTTAATATATATATGGCAAAAGTGCCATCTTTCATTATAATAACTATACTGTGTCTATTTTTATTGTCTGACTGTTTTTACTGTGCCACATATTTATCTTGCCCCAACTAATTAAATTCTGTATGTTGTAGAGAGCTGAAGGACAACCTGGGAAGTGATGAGCCAGAGGGAGATGCACCACTGTTGCTGCAAACCATGCTGGCCAGGAACCCTGGCATCTTCAGGGAGAAAAGTATGAACATACTTGTTGCATATTATTACTTAAAGGTGTATAGTTCAAGAGATGAACTTCATAATAATTTTAAAAATATTAACGCTGCTTTCTTTTCTAAATAGATGTTATGCAGCAACAAATGGTACCACCATTCAAAATGACTCAAAATTCCATGCATAGCCCTGCCCAGTCTGGAAATTTCCAGCCAGCAGCAATTTCGCCCAATCCATCAAGGTAGGATCTCTCCCATGTCATTCATTCTAAAATGTGAATGTTTATTACATCTTTGGATTGTTTTAGGTAATGTTTTACATTTGCATCACATAGTTTCATTCATGTAATATATATACATATATAGTTATATATCTTCTCTCTTCCTCCTCAATTCTCCATTTTCTTCAGCCGGTTTGTGGCACCTCAGACTGGGTCCAGTAGCCGGTATATGGGCCAACAAAACAGTCCAGTTCCTAGCCCATACACTCCTCAGAGTCCTGCAACTGGATATATACAGCAGTATCCCCACCAACAACCGCCCAGCTATAACCAGCACCAACAGATACAACAAGGTAAGAGAGTATGTGCGCTGCATGTTTGTGTGGATGCATGAGTCGACAGACTTCTTAAGATACATGTCACACTCCCCTGGTTAATCAACATGATGTCCCCTTATGGTGAACATAAAGCAATTTTTTGTGTGTCAGAGAATTGCAACCTTACAAGACAGAGAGATTTGTATGTGTCATGGTTTCAAGGGCAAATGTCCTAGTAGGTTTTCTTGTTCTTGAGGGAGGAGCCAGCCTTAAAATGATTCATAAACTCCAGTTGAAGAAGATTAGGCTGTGTGAAATTTTTGTTTTTGCACCACAGGGTTTGATGCAGTGTGTGTTGGATGGCAAGTGCGACAATCTAAGATTTCTTAATCCCTAGTATAATGGAGTTTTACTTGTCTATGACACTAGAGATTATTGATATTTGCCCTGAGATAGTGAAGGCCTTCGATCTCATGGGGCTGTTTTGAGTAACACCACAGTGCCTGTGGACTGGCTGTTACACTGGACTAATGTTTTACACTTGCTAGGAGGAAATAGTCATTCAAAAAATCTGTTTGTCTGTCGTAAATCTGCACATCCAACCAACCCGTATTCTTGTGTTCAGTCTGGTGTCTGACTACTGGTCACTAATTTACCTTTACCTTAACTTCTAATGACACATTATTGCTTTAATAGATAAAATAGATTGCCTTTATCTATTAGATGTCTTTAATTTTTGTCCCATGTGATGTTCAGTGACTTTTTTGACGGTTTTAATAAGGAAACAAAATAACTAGGTGAACAGCTCAATTATAGCAAATTTCATTATTGCAATAATTAACACACCATGTTAATTGTAGAGTTTCACTTAAAAATCATAACCTAAGGTTTTTGACAAGGTTTTGTGTGACCTTCACAGAAATAAGTTGTTGTGGTGTTTTGTCTAGTCGTTCAGGTGAGACAAGATAAACAACAGAGGCTACGCATTAGGTCCCTAGATTTTGGAGTAGGCAAAGGTAAATAATTAGGATCGGTTATTGGGGAATACAGATTTCAGTTTCCAAGTTTAACCTGAACAATAAAAAAGTAGCACAAGTGACAAACAGGCGGCATGTTATGTAGAGTTGAACTGAATAAATCTGTGACAGTATGCTAATAAGCTTTGCTAGAAAGTCAGACAATTAAAGTACAAAGCTCTGAAGGAAATCTCTCTACATTTTATAGTGGAAAAACAAGAGCAGAATTCATGACACTACACAACTATGACACTACAAACTATGACACTAACTATTAAAAGTAATTGGCTGAAATGTTGATACTTTGCATTTAGAGTGCCTGCTCAGGCGTCATACTCTGCAGGTGACTTGTAAAATATCTGACCAGCAGCAGGAGGAACTAGTTTGTTTTGTAGCTGCCTTGTTTCCTGACAATGATTGCAACCTGTAGGTGGCATGTAATTGTACTCTATGGATAGTGGTTGAACTGTTGATTTGATTGTGGTCTACTTTGTAATTTGCTAGTTCTGATGTAAATCTTGGCCTGCAAATGCTTATTTCGATTGTTTTTATCAGAAATATTCTGCCATCTCAACATTACTAATGCCTGATGATTTATTCTTTTGTCTGTCAGTGTCTGTGGCCAGCCCTATGGTTCCAGTTGGCATACGAAATATACATGAAGGCAAAGTATCGGGGCAATTGGCCAATGCTGCCAACCACCATTCAGAGAGACACGGGACAGAGGACTACCTGAACATTGTTCACCGACTGAGCAATGAGGTAAAACAGAAACAGAATGAATACATTTAAAGTTTACTTCATGCTTTACCTATTGAGTTACAACCAAGCAAGAATTAGAGTCAACTAATAAGTATTAGAATGAGAAAAATATTAGAAGAGTCCTGTTTTTCATTGGACCACACAATAAGAATTAGTGGAACAATTATTCATTATTCAGATGCAAAATTTAACTTGAATATTAAGAGAAGTAAACAAATACTGGCTCCTTTTTAAATGGACATTTGAACATGTTGGCTTCATTTCTGAGCAAGTTCAATAACAGCAACAGTCTTGCTAGATTGTATTTCTTAAACAGTTGATAACAGGTTTTTATTATGTACTAATATTAAAATCACCTTAGATTTTAGAAGTGAAGGTAATTTCAAAGCGTTTTAACAAGCGCCCTGGTTCGCTTCATTAGCGTCGTGGGCCTGTCAAGGGAACAGTGCAAATGTAACTTGTCTTGTTGAGGCACAGAGTAAAATAAAAAATGCTATTCATTTTTAATTCTGTGGAGAGGATTTTTTTTTAAACTTACACAAGTGGAAGGTCACACATTTTTGCCCAGAGAAAGTCAAAGGTGTCACACCAGCACATGCTGAATAAAAAGGGTAGCTGCAGTGCTTGGAACAATATATTTTTAAATTGTATAAAAGGATCGGTCTCAAACCCACTGTATACCACATAACTAATGAAGTGACAATCACGTGTTTTTTGTGAAACCTCACCCCTTATAGCTTACATCTGTCTTTTCTGTGTGTTGTTCAGGAGGGCGACTCTGCCATGAGGAATCCCTCTTTTTCTCTGAGGTCTCCACAGTCTGGATGCTCCCCAGCAGGGAGCGAAGGAACACCCAAACGTAAGGCCACTGCAAGAGGAAAACACTGTTACACATATTCATAAATCTTAATGTAGTCATGGTCCCTTAAAAGTCGAAGTGATCAGGCCATGACTGTCATCCAATAAAATTGTGCATGTTATTAACGCAAAAAGGCTGCTACAATCATAACTGTTATCAGCACTGTTTCCACATATGTGCACTTGGTTTTAACATGTATTTGAAAGTTGACTTTCTTTTGTGTTTGGATGTTCCTTTCCATACAGCGGGTTCACGTCCTCCACTGATTCTGCAGTCACCGCCTCCTTACGCTCCTTCACCAAGGGATGGGGGGCCTGACCAGAAACAGCAGCTCCAGCAAAGAAAGAAAGGTCCATTGGTGAAAGAGGAGAAAGACATGTATGATATTGTTAGCTCTCCAAACAAGGACTCTACAAAACTCACACTCAAGCTGTCCAGGGTCAAGTCAAATGAGTCTGATCCTCCAGGTGAGTGAAGATTTAACGATTGTAAATCATCTGGGTGTTAGCTTGATCTGTTTTTACGTGATTTCCTAAGCCTCCAGTTTTGAATTGCTAAGTGATAAAATAAACAAAGGTGAATTGAAAAGCATCTTTTTGATCAGAAGGTTTTTTTAAAATCTTTTTTTTTGGTATTATCACAGGTGAGGCTATGTCAGCTATGGATCAGAACTCAGACAATATGGAGGCAGAGT
Source organism: Macropodus opercularis (assembly GCA_030770545.1). NCBI lineage: Eukaryota > Metazoa > Chordata > Actinopteri > Anabantiformes > Osphronemidae > Macropodus > Macropodus opercularis. The sequence continues at coordinate 4,674,447 of CM061097.1, read as the reverse complement.
TGGGCTTTCAGCAGGTGCCTGTTCTACAACAAAATCTGGCAGCACGGCTGCAACAGGTGACCCAGCAAGCATGTGGTGTCAGTGGTCTTCAACCTCCCAGTTCGCCTTATGATGACGCAGAGCTGGACGCCCTTGCAGAAATTGAAAGGATAGAACGAGAAACAGCTAGCGAGAAGTGCTCCAAAGAAGTGCAAGATAAAGGTGTGTATGTTCTAAATGTCCAAAAACTGAACAGTATTTTTGAACCATAGAAGTTTAAAGTCAGAGTGTGCTTTTTTTTTTAACTTTAAAAAAAAATCTTTTTACAGACAAGCCACTGAAAAAGAGAAAACAGGACTCTTTTCCTCTGGAGCCAGGTGCAGGGGGACCCGGTGGCCCTACAGGTGCCCCAGGCAGTGGATCAACAGGAGGGGGCAATGCTGGCAAACTGACACCACAAGAGGCCACTGCAGCAGGGAATGGTGCCAGCCGCCCTCCCCTTATGGTGAGCATCGACCTTCAGCAGGCAGGCCGAGCAGACGGCCAGCTCGACCCTTGTCTGGCTGCCCCTATTCCAGCCCTTGAGGCCCAACACTGGCCTGAGGAGCCAGCTAGTGGGCCGGCTGCAGTGGAGGGTTCTGACACAGCTTTGAGGTTGAAACCTGATGGCCGACCGGAAGTCATCAAGAACAGGGTTGATAAACATGACAGCAGAAGAGACGGTCGGGAGTCATCCAAGCACCGGCATGATGAAAAGTCCTCTGACCGACGGGGAGAGATGCCAAAATCATCAAATCGAGGGGAACATGGACGAGACAGGGATAGAGAATCTGACAGAGACCGGAGGCATCGGAGTGAAACTGGCAGTAGAGACAGGCGCTCCCCAGACTCTCGCTGTCGAAGTGACCGAGATAGGTCTGGTTTCCGGGCTTCTTCCACCGGAGAGCTTGGTCGGAGCAGCAGTAGGCAAGATGGTTCCAAATTGACCTCATCTGCTTCTGGTGCTAAACTTCCAGATTCTTTCCCTGCTCAGCTGCTTGGAGGCCATAGTGGCGCATTGAAGAACTTCCAGATCCCTAAGGTGATCTGGGCCGACCCAAATGAAATACCCACTTACCAATCATTCAACTGTCATTGCCTGCAATCTCACAAAACCAAATCTCACTCACACTCGTTTTTGTTATCCCATTCACAAGCCTTTTGTTTATTCCTGGGATTGGCCGTTAATTTCTGTTAACATATTAACCCATATTTAACCATCTGTTAAAATATATTGTTTTTACATTTTTTTACATTGTCTGGAATTCCCTTAAAGAAATGCTCCACTACTCTTTCTCTGACGTTGCGGTTAGACAAATCTGTACTAATCATATTGCCCCAGTATTGCACTCCACTAGTGTTTTTCAAAATGTGAATAGAATGAGTAGAATGAAATGTTGCCAGATTAATAATCTCTGTTACTTTATCTTTTGTTTGGAGAGCGCCATTCTGTTCCTCTCAGTAGGATCAATACAAATTAGGATTAAACTGATAGGTACTGGTAATTTATAGGACACCAGACTGTAAAAGACACTGGCTAAGGATTTATGTCTTCCATGTTATGGAACTGATTGGATCGAACAATTTCTGAGAAAGTTTTATCATCGTCATCATCAGTGTGTAGTAACAGCACTGTGACGGTGTATAAAGATGGTGTCTGACATTACATTCTTCAAGTTAAAGATATGTATATAGAAAACCTGTGGAGTATTACTTTAAGTCTTAATTTGGAGAAAGATACACTAACATCACAGTCACTAATCTCATGTTGGTCAGTTTGAGCCATTGGTTATGTTTGCTCTGCTTACTTTTGTAAGCAGAGCTCACATTTTTCTGTGCAGAATTTTTTATAGTTGATAGCTTTGAAATGAAGTCTTTCCTAATTAAATTTTTTTCTTGTGTCTTTTTTTTAAATAGATCAAACGTGACAAGGATGGCAGTGGGTCAACTGAAAGTCAAATGTGGGGCCAGCCCAAGGTTAAACTGGAGAGACTGGGTTTGGTGCAGGATTTTGAGAAGAGGCCCAAACCTGTAGTGGTTCTTACAAAACTTTCTGTTGATCAGATCCAGAGGATCATTCGGCACAGCAAGTCCGGAAAGAACAGGCTCTCCGGAAAGTCTAGCAAAAGTAAGAACACGTTTAGCTTGCCTGTGTGTAGTCTGTATTTACTATGTAGTTCTAATCATTTATTTGTTTAATCATTCACAACCTGAAACTGTAACGTTTAAGGTGGTATGGACCCAGCGGTCCTGAAGGAACTGCCCCCAGAACTACTGGCAGAGATTGAGTCAACCATGCCACTGTGTGAAAGAGTAAAAGTGAACAAGAGGAAACGAAGTACTGTAAACGAGAAGCCTAAATATGCTGAGGTCAGCTCGGATGAAGAATATGATGCGAATGGAGAGTGTGAGTCCAATCCTTCAATTCGTTTCTTGCTCTTTAGATTGGTAAAAGCTAAAGACGTCATTGATATTGCCACATTTAAATGTTCTTTGAGTATTAGATACTAGAATTATTCTTTATACTGTAGTTGATTTTAGAGCTTGATATCTTTGTCTAACGTCTACAGCTGCAAGGAAGCGACAACGCCGAGACAAGGACAGACCCTGGGATTTTGAGGAACGGGAGCGTCGCGGTTCAGGGGAACATCGGAAAAGCGGACATAGGGACAGTCGACGAGGCTCAGGCAGTCGCTACAGAGACTCCTCCGAGGAAGAGTCACCACCACCTAGCATGACTGAAGGTCTGTATTCAAGTCATTGTAACCATTATTAGCATTGTCTATTGTCTTCACTGTTAAATCTAATGCAGTGTTAGACTAGGAGTCTGTATGTTCATATGCAGACAAAATCTACGTTTTCTAAAAAAACGCAAACTATGTGGTGCAAAATACATTCACATTTTACCCGTCAGAGCCAGTTTTAGAATACTTTCTCAATGTACTGAACCAAAACATGTTTGGTATCAAACACACAGTCAAAGAATCTAACGGTATATGATAAATATTCTTTGACTCAGTTGCCAGAAAACTGAAGATGAAGGAGAAGCAGAAGAAACGGAAAGCATATGAACCCAAGCTCACCCAGGAAGAGTTGATGGACTCATCCACATTCAAGAGGTTTTTAGCAAGTATTGACAACATCCTGGATAATCTGGAGGATGTGGATTTCACTGCCATGGGTAAGTATCAGCGCTGACTAGCTTTAAATCAACTTCTGTTGCTCAAATCATCGCTTTTAATATAATATATTTCACTGCGACTTTTGTGTTCTTCAGCGGCAGATGATGATGAGATACCTCAGGAATTGCTGCTTGGTAAACACCAGTTGAGTGAGCTGGGCAGCGAGTCTGCCAAGATTAAGGCCATGGGCATCTCCAGCAGGGTACTATAGTTACATAAATATTAAGAGTTTGTTTTTTGACTTTTCCGTTTTCGTAATCCTGCTTTGAAACTTGTTTTAAACATTGTTATCCTCTCCATCCAGATTCCATCAGATAAGCTAGTGAAGCTGTTGAACATACTGGAAAAGAATATACAGGATGGGTCCAAGCTGTCCACCATGATGAACCACGTAAGCTCATTTGCATTAAAATTATAAACTGCGGAAAAGTCACAATATCCCCCAAATTTAAATATCTAATTATCTTTGATAGAAGGTGAACAAATTTCTGTCAGTTGACACAAAATAGTTTTTGCAAAACGGAAGCTGCTGGTCTGTTTTTATAAAATACGTTCATATTTATTTAATTTTTAACCTCAGGATCATGATGCTGAAGATGAGGAGAAACTCTGGCGAGATCTGATTATGGAGAGAGTCACAAAGTCAGCAGATGCCTGTCTGACAGCTCTTAACATCATGACCTCAACACACATGCCAAAGGCTGTGTACATAGAAGACGTGATAGAACGGGTGCTACAATACACAAAGTTCCATCTTCAGAACACATTGTATCCACAGTACGACCCTGTCTACAGGGTGGACCCACATGGAGGTGAGGGTATAGAAAACATAATGAAATCTGTACATTTTTAAGCATTATCAAGCTTACCAGGTTTACTCTTGTCCATCTAGGTGGCATGTTGAGCTCCAAGGCAAAACGTGCAAAATGTTCCACACACAAGCAACGTGTGATTGTCATGTTGTACAATAAAGTGTGTGATATTGTCAGCAACATCTCTGAACTCTTAGAGATTCAACTACTTACAGACACCACCATCCTACAGGTAAAAACTAATTGACCTAAAAAGTTGTGAATTAGAATCAACCACATTCCAGAGTAAATGATGTTTTTTTTCTCTTTTCCAGGTTTCTTCTATGGGAATCACTCCATTCTTTGTAGAGAATGTCAGTGAGCTGCAGCTATGTGCCATTAAACTAGTTACAGCAGTAAGCCGTTATTTTCTTACTACTAAAATGTACAAGAAAAGTATTTATCTTAAGACTTTGCTTCACATTATCTAGAAGAATACATGAGCGTGATTTGCATATTGTCACAACTGTCAAAATATTAAACGTGCCTTCTTCCAACAGGTGTTCTCGCGTTACGAAAAGCATCGGCAGCTGATCTTGGAGGAAATCTTTACTTCTTTAGCCAGACTGCCCACCAGCAAACGCTCCCTCAGGAACTTCAGGTGATTTGTTTTATGTAAATTCAGATTGATTTATATGTAATGCATCCATGTAAGTTTCCTGTATAACACTAACAATGAATTATCACAAATTGTTCTTGTGCTTTCAGGCTGAACAGTTCAGACCAAGATGGAGAGCCGATGTACATCCAAATGGTGACAGCCCTGGTGCTTCAGCTGATCCAGTGCGTGGTTCTACTCCCCAATGACAGGGACATTTATGACGAGTATGACAGCAAGGTAGAAGAGCAAGTTGACACATCTGCCACATAATGTCAATACGCACTTTCTACACAAACTCACTGAGACATCATTTTCTAACTCTTCCCTCTTTCTTAGGTGGATCAAGATGTCTTAATAACCAATTCATATGAGACAGCAATGAGAACAGCACAAAACTTCCTCTCAGTCTTCCTCAAAAAGTAATTACCGTTTCACTGTATGCTGCCTAGAAAACTATACTATGCTGAGTACAAAGCTGCAATAATCTAAGGCTTTACCCTTTCACCTTAAGTATTTGTTAACAGTTGTATAGTGCAAGCTAATGCTTGATTTAAGCCTTTGCGTTCAGTGACCACAGAGCCTACTCTGGCATGCGCCTCCTGGTATTAGCAGCCATACTGGCGTGTGTGTGTGTCCTTCTATGGTTACACCACCAAACCTTAGTTGTTGGTGTTTCTACGCTGCTGTTTTTAGCTCTACACAACTGTTGAAGTTGGAGCCTATAGATACTGAACAGCAGTTACTTGGCTACATTGGATAAAGTGTCCATCTTACTGATAGCTTTGTCCGTCTATACAGACCTAAACTAATACTCTACAATGCCCAAGTACTTCATAGGGCTTGGGCATTGTAAGTCATTCTGCTTATTGTGGCTGCTAATAAATTGAAATCGTTCATATATTAATTTTATGTTTATATATTTAAAAGCCCTTGGTTATAATTCTGACCATTAATCTCATCATGGTTTGCCTTTGTTATGGTGCTTACCCCCTTTTTTCACTTTTCTTTTTTTTAGGTGCGGCAGCAAGCAAGGAGAAGAAGATTACAGGCCATTGTTTGAGAACTTTGTCCAGGACCTGCTTTCGACAGTAAACAAACCTGAGTGGCCTGCTGCAGAGCTGCTTCTCAGTCTGCTGGGTAGACTACTGGTTAGTCTGCCCTCTTTATTTAAACTCTAATAAAATGCACGTCTCCAAGAACAGTTATGTTATAGCAAAGGACAGCTTTAAGGTGCTTTAGCAATCATTTTTCCTCAGTACTTGCTCAGACGTACATCATAAAAGTACTTGATTACTTTTTGATAACATTTGGGCAACCACTTGGTTTTTTTGTCTGTGTTCTCTCTGTCACTGCATCCATCAGGTACACCAGTTTAGTAATAAGCAGACAGAGATGGCTCTGAGAGTAGCATCTCTGGACTACCTTGGCACAGTGGCTGCCCGTCTGAGGAAGGATGCAGTTACCAGCAGGATGGACCAGAGATCTATAGATCGTATCCTACAAGAGGTAGAAGAAAGAAAATTGGGTCCATTGTATTTAAAGAGACACAATAAGCTTCCAGACTATTCTGATAAACCTTTGTTCCTGTATTTATAGTCCCAAGGTACTGATGAGACACAGCAGCTGCAGAAGGCCTTGCTGGACTACTTAGAAGAGAATGCTGAGACAGATCCCTCACTGGTGGTAGGTTTTCTTTGTGTGTCAGGATTGTCACATCGGCTTGTAGTTTAACAAATGGATCACCCACTAAAAATGTTACCAGTAGGTTATGCTTTATAATAGTCTCCTACAGTTGACTAAATTTTCTGCATTCTCCAGTTTCTCCAGACTAAATTAACTTATAATATCACTCACTCTTAGAAAGATGTCTCAAGTCTTGTGTAAATAAAAAGCACATTATTTAAATCACCTACTACTTGTACTAAAGCCATCTTCGCCCTTTAGTTTGCTCGTAAGTTCTACATTGCCCAGTGGTTCCGAGATGCCACCACAGAGGCTGAAAAGTCCATGCGGAACCAGAATCCAAAGGATGACGATTCATCGGACGGACCACAACATGCCAAGGAGATGGAGACAACCAGTGAAATTATGCAGCGTGCTGAGAAGCGCAAGAAGTTCCTGCGCACCATCATTAAGACAACACCTGCTCATTTCGCTACTCTGAAGTAAGGATGTGTGAGCGACTTAGCAGTCTGCTCTAGGACTGAAACTGTTCCCTGACAAACTAGAACACCTTGATTACTCAAAACCATCCATGCCTATTGTTTGACCACATTAAACCATATATTTCTATACAGTCCACTGTTTAGTACAGACTGCGTCCAAAGCAGGTGCATTTATTTTAACACTGAACTAGCTAGAATGATCTGGAGGAAGCATTCAGACCACTGAGTGAACCTCACAGAGGGGAGTTATTTTTATAGCATTTCTTGTGAAGGAAGGGGATTTTCTTAAATGAGTTTCTTTACCTCTGTTTTCTTTATTTTTGGTCTGTCAGCTCACAGATGGATAAATTTGTATTCTCTCTGCCTCTCTATTCCAGAATGAACTCTGACACTGTGGACTATCAGGACTCCTGTCTGATTGTGCGTTATTTGGCCTCCATGAGGCCGTTTGCCCAGAGCTTTGATATTTATTTAACACAGGTAAGATTTCCCTTACTGTATCCCAGCTATATAAAATCTATCAATTAGCTTATTATGACTCAGGACACTCACTGGTCTTCTTCATCTTTGTTGTGTTACCTGAAATAGAAACAAATTACCAATTTAGTATATCTTTTTTTTTTTTTTTTTTTTTTTTAACAGATCTTGCGAGTCCTTGGGGAAAGTGCTATCGCCGTGAGGACTAAAGCCATGAAATGTCTGTCTGAGGTTGTGGCTGTGGACCCCAGCATTCTGGCAAGGGTATGTCAGCGTCTCTGCAGCATGATTGTTGTATGCAGCATGTATGTTGTTACATCCATGCTCTGTTAAAATGCACTTGTGTATTCTCTCCAGTGTTACGGCACCTACTTGCGTTGACGTTTTTTTAATTTTTTTTATGCATTTGTGTTGTTACTCTCTTCATTTCTGCAGTCTGACATGCAGCGTGGCGTCCATGGCCGTCTGATGGATAACTCCACCAGTGTGAGAGAGGCAGCTGTGGAGCTGCTGGGCAAATTTGTCCTCAGTAGACCCCAACTCACTGAACAATACTATGACATGCTCATCGAAAGGATACTGGTGAGTTGCACAATCACAGTCTTTCTTATCCTTTGTTTGTTCATACAATCTCAAAACATACTTTATAGTCTGTTAGTAGTATGGTCTGGTGCAGTCTATCCCCTCATTTCTTCTGAAAGGTCTGAACTTCATATTGGGTATTGAGTTGGCCGTTGGTATCTTTTTTACTTAAGCTACCAATATGAAATCTTAAGTGGGTTGTATGCAAGTGACGGAGACCATCGTTAGTTTGAATAAATGAAACGTAGAGAGAAATAAATAAAGAAACCTACAGAGAAATAAATAAATGTAGTTGTGGCCAAATCGACAGCTGGGTATAAGATGAAAACACTGGTGTTATGTCACTTGAAGATAGTCCAGTTAAAATGGCTGTTACACTGTTATCGCTTACATGTTGATTATTTAATTCTACATCTATTATGGCAGTGTATAAAGCAAAGTCATAAAAACTCCTACTTCTAAACAAACTCTGTTCCTTCTAAGGATGAATGAACTTTTTCTCGTCTCTCATAGAGTTAACCAGACCATTGTTATAACTGTTAATAAAAGATATCAATATTGAAATGCACACAAAAGCCTTCTTTTTCGTTGTGCTGAGCATCTGCGATGTGAACACAGTGAAATTGTTGTGCCTGTTGTCATGGAAATGTTCAACAGGGTTCATGAGGAGTTCACTCTTCATTACAGTCTTGTGCTGCCACCTATTGGCAGAACACTTTTGCATGCTGTGCAGATGACTGTTTTGTAAATTCAGACCAAATGCTTGATTTTAGTGTCTTGTTTACAGTGCTTTCATAAACGGCTTTAATTTTAATTGCTTTTGGTTGACAGGATACTGGCATCAGTGTAAGAAAACGGGTCATCAAGATCCTTAGAGACATTTGTCTGGAACAGCCAACTTTCAGTAAGATCACTGAGATGTGTGTGAAGATGATACGGAGAGTCAATGATGAAGAAGGCATCAAGGTATGGATTGAGCTGTGGTGAACAGACAGAAACTACGTCTTTTTCCTAAAGTATACATCCAGACTATGAACAAGAAACTTCATAAAAAACTTTTATTCTCTGTAGAAACTGGTGAATGAGACATTCCAGAAGTTATGGTTTACTCCAACTCCAGCCCATGACAAGGAGACCATGACCAGAAAAATCCTGAACATCACTGATGTGGTACATTACCACACTTATTTGTTGTATTCAGGGAAAAAACACAAACATTATTCAGCCTCTGTCACTAGTCCTCACTATGTATTGTAGTAATCTTGACTGATTTCTTCAACAGGTTGCAGCATGTCGAGACACCGGTTACGACTGGTTTGAGCAACTTCTTCAGAATGTATGTATTTTGGGATATTACTTGTTGTAATGAAGTCTTTATTTTTTTTATAATGAGCGTTGTTTCTCGTTATGTAGCTTCTCAAGTCTGAAGAGGATGCATCATACAAGCCAGCCAAAAAGGCCTGTGTTCAGCTAGTTGACAATCTGGTTGAACACATCCTCAAATATGAGGAGTCTCTTGCAGGTATGAAAGGTTATCGTCTGCAACTGGTTAAACTTAATGCCTTAATACCTTAATGCTCCACCAGATTGTCTTCAAACAGTTGGTTATTGTAAGATTCTTGAAAAATATCTCTTTATTCTTAACCACAGCATTGTTGCAATAATAACAAACTATATAGTCCGTCTCTAATCTGAAAATATCCACAGTAAAATTGTTCAACTTTTTTTTTCTCTGCAGAGAACAAAGTAAATTCAACACGGTTAGTGGCATGTATCACCACCTTGTATTTGTTCAGTAAAATCAGGGCCCAGCTCATGGTCAAACATGCCATGACCATGCAACCTTACCTGACGACAAAGTGCAACGTAAGTCGTGTTTAGTTCAGTGTTTTTTTTCTTCTTTTCTATAGATTTGTTTTTAATTGATCATTTATTGATTGTTTTGCATGAAGTGTCAGAGCGTTGCCCATAATTATAGTTGTGCTGTTCTCCCTGCAGACTGCCAATGACTTCATGGTCATCTGTAACGTGGCAAAGATCTTAGAGCTTGTGGTACCTCTGATGGAGCATCCTAGCGAAACCTTCCTTGCCACCATTGAAGAAGACCTCATGAAGCTCATCATCAAATACGGCATGACGGTGTGTGGCAGTTACTTTAAAAAACGTATCAACTGTGGCACCTGGTTTAGTTTGTCAAATGTAAAGTGTAATGATTGTCATTATACGAATGACTTGATGCTCTGAATTCCTTTGTGTAGGTGGTCCAGCATTGTGTGAGCTGTCTTGGAGCTGTTGTCAACAAAGTCACGCACAACTACAAGTTTGTTTGGGCTTGCTTCAACAGATTTTATGGTAAGATAAATACTATGATTGTTTTAATGGCCGATCTGACAAACATAGGTTTGCAGGTTCTTGCGGCGCTTCCTCTGCTACACTACACGCCCAGAAAATCTAACTTGCATTTCATCTTTCCAAACAAATGTATAGATTTAACCTATTTCTGCATCTTTTTATTACAACTTCCAATAATTTTCTTTCATTCTAGGTGCACTCAACAAACTCAAGATTCAGCATCAGGAAGATCCGAACAGCACAACTTTGGTAGCAAACAAGCCATTTCTGCTGCGCTCGCTCTTCACTGTGGGGGCCTTAGCCCGACACTTTGATTTTGACCTTGAAGAGTTCAAGGGCACCAACAGGGTGAGATAGTAGTTGATGTTTAATTTATTTGCCATCTTTATATGTTTAGCAAATGATAAATGTATGTTATAACTATGTATTTGGCTGTTGCATACAGGTTGTAATCAAGGAGAAAGTTCTCGAACTGCTGCTATACTTCACAAAACACGAAGACGAGGAGGTCAAAACAAAGGCCATCATTGGTTTAGGCAAGCACTCTATTTTGAAATATAATGTTTAATGTTAACAACTGTCTACAACAAGTGCCAGTGTCAGCGTTAAGCAGTTTGACATGTGTAACAGTAAGACCAGCTGTAAGCTTGAAGCTCGTGGAGACAGGAGGAGATGATGTAGATGGACACAATGCTGTTAACTTATATTGACGTGTCTTTGTGCTTTATTTTCTTTTTTTAGGCTTTCTGGTGATCATGCATCCCAGCCAGATGTTTGTGCCTGAGGTTAAGACTTTGTATAACGGCATCCTGGCTGACAGCTCCTCCTCCATTAATCTCAAGATTCAGATCCTTAAGAACCTTCAGACGTACCTTCAGGAGGAAGACACGCGAATGCAGGAAGCAGACAGAGAATGTAAGCGACGTTGTTTGATGTAAAGGCTGATGAAGCTAAAGTAATAGAAATAATAAATTGCGAAAAATATTTTGGGTTTTTGCAGGGAATAAGCTGTCCAAACAGGAGGATCTGAAGGAGATGGGGGACATCTCTTCAGGAATGAGCAGCTCAATTATGCAGCTTTATCTGAAACAGGTGTTGGAGGCGTTCTTTCACACCCAGTCCAGTGTACGGCACTATGCTCTCAACGTCATAGCGCTCACACTCAACCAGGGTCTCATCCATCCTGTACAGGTAGGAATTAAAAGACACTGTCAATCTTCATATCTGTATCATGTTATTGATATCAAACAATGTTTTATTGTTCGTGTTGTGTAAATAATAGCTATTATCGCATTTACTGTGTTATAGTAAAACATGTGAATGTAATCCTATTGTCCTGTCTCTGTAGTGTGTACCCTACCTCATTGCAATGGGAACAGACCCTGAGCCCAGCATGAGGAATAAAGCTGATCAGCAACTGGTGGAGATTGACAAAAAGTACACAGGATTCATCCATGTAAGGGTTTAGTCACTTATGTTTAGTATTACCAAGTTTATACCTTGTCTTGTTACCCAGTAACTTATGTTAGTTAGGCCATTTAACTTCCAGCTTAGAATTTCATATATGCAACAAAATGCTTAGCACCCGTGAAGGAATGTGCAAGTTTACTTATGTTTAAAATTCAAAAAATAATTTTAAAATATATGAAAACTTAAGTTTTCCTTTTTATCATCCGCAATGTAGATCGAACTTTAATGTTGCTGGAGAAATAAGACTTTAGCAATAGATGTGTGAAAGCCTTTGACGCATTGTTTATATCGTTCTTTCACAGATGAAGGCAGTTGCTGGAATGAAGATGTCATACAGTTTGCAGCAGGCCATCGTTTTATCTCGTAGGACCATTGTTAGAGGTTTCAGGCAGGATGAGACGCACTCAGCTTTGTGCTCCCACCTCTTCACTATGATCCGGGGCAACCGGCAACACCGGAGGGCCTTCCTCATCTCACTGCTGAACCTCTTTGATGACAGTGCTGTGAGTAAACCTGCTGTCACCTGAACACCTGTAGTTTATGGGACATGTCAGCACTTTTTAGTTTTGATTTACAATCATGACACAACACTATTGAAATGTGTTCAACCATATTGTTTATATTTGTTAAAAATGCAACAATTAGTAATTTTTAATCCTGTATAAATAATAATGATTATTGTAATGTTCTTGTGTCTGCAGAAGACGGATGTGAACATGCTGCTGTTTATAGCAGACAACCTTGCATGTTTCCCGTACCAGAGCCAGGAGGAGCCTCTGTTTATCATGCACCACATAGACATCACGCTGTCTGTTTCTGGAAGTAACTTGTTGCAAACATTCAAAGAGGTAGGTTAGCATTCAGTTATGCATTCCCTCTTTAAAAAAAAGCTTCTGAAAAGCATAAGCATTAAAGTTATAAATATTGCATTTGATATATATTTTTCCTTTATGAATAGCTTCTGCTCAAGGAGCCGAGGCGTAAGGAAAAGAAGGTGAAGAAAGAGTGGAAGAACATTTCAGATGGGGAGGATGAAGAGGAAAAAATGAACTGTGATTCTCCCAAGAGCAACAATGATGGAAAATGCAGTGATAACGATGATGATGACGATGTGGTACAGCGGCCCAAAAAGGCCAAAAAACCTGTTGCTGACTCAGAGTCAGAGTCTGATCTGGATGACTTGGATGTAGACGATGCAGAGAAAGTAATGAGGCTTCTCCCAGACAATCCCACAGGTCTCTTGGACTTTGCTAGTGCAGTTCAGGGCATTTTGTTGCTGCTGGTCCTCAAACAGCATCTGAAGAACCAGTATGGATTTTCTGACAGGTATTATTTTCACAGCCTTTGTTCCTATTGAGCCTTCATCAATTCTTGTGTGTTGCTCATCTCGTTCGTAGGCACTGTGACTTTAACGTTTCTTTATTTCCCAACAGTAAAATTCAGAAGTACTCTCCAACAGAGTCAGCCAAGGTGTACGATAAAGCAGTGAACAGAAAGAGCAATGTTCATTTCAACCCTCGCCAAACAGTTGACTTCATCTCCAACAACATGGCTCGGGCCACACTGACTGATGATGTCAAGAGGCGAATAATTAAACAGTACCTAGATGTAAGTAGTAATATTAGCACTGTACATCTGCGTCATAGTTTACATACAATATTACTTCTACAAAGCTTTGATTCTAAGCTTTACAGTTACTGGTTGCAATAAATGCTCCTGTTAGGGTTATATTTTTGGCTGATTATGACAACAGCCTTGTATTAGTACACTGAAGAGCAGGGAAGCTTGGTACAAATAAGGTGGGAAAAGTGCTCCGTTAATCTGTTGCCTTTTCATTCCACAGTTCAAGGTTCTGATGGAACATCTGGACCCAGACGAGGAAGATGAAGAAGGAGAAGCGTCTGCCAGTGCTAACATCAGAAACAAAGCCATAAATGCCCTACTGGGAGGACCTGGCCCATTGTCAGGACCTAGTCCACGCAATCAGGCAGGACCAGAGACGGATGATGACGATAGTGATGGTGACGACAGGACCCCAGGGGTGAGAAAGATAAACACACTTCATTCATTTTATACAGTTTTATCATTTGTAACTGATATTGTGCAACCTTTTGTCTTCTGCGTTCCCTGCAGTCCTCTCGAAAGTCAAGGCGAGCGGGCGACTCTTCGGACCCCGGCCGTATGAGCGAGACAGTGGATGCTATGGATGTGATTGCCCTTTGCTGCCCAAAGTACAAGGACCGGCCGCAAATAGCTCGAGTCATCAACAAGACCTCCAATGGATACAGCATTCACTGGATGGCCGGCTCGTACTCTGGGCCGTGGGCAGAGGCCAAGAAACGCGATGGTCGAAAACTGGTGCCTTGGGTGGACACTATTAAGGAGTCGGACATCATTTACAAGAAGATTGCCTTGACCAGCAACCACAAACTGAGCAACAAAGTAGTACAGACTTTACGCTCTCTGTATGCAGCGCGAGAAGGAGGGGCTAGCTAATGGCCCCTGTGTGGTGTTTTTTTTTGTTTTTTTAATTTTTTCACCCCCCTCTCCATTTCTACTATCAAAGTTATCTTTTTTTCCTGCTCCTGCTCCTCCTCCTCAACCTGCCACCTCCAACAACACAGCCAAACTTCACTGGATTCCTACCCTCCTCCTCTCCTTCCTCAATTTTGTAAGAAAACACAAGAGGGCAAGAATATTTGACACTACATACTTTTACATGAGTTATTCTTGCAAAAATGACACAGAACATATGACTTATTATATTAGAGGGACTGCTCATGTTTTGTTTGTGTACAAGTTCAGAGGATAGAATCCAGAAGGCATTAAAGGAATAATTCACTCAGATTATCCCTTAAAAAGGCTATCAGTAAAGAGACCTGGAGGGAAATGTTTTGTCAACATTGTTGTGGGAGCTCCTTCGCTGTTGTGCAGCAGATTCTAGTCGCTCATTTCTACTCCCACTGTATCATAGTTTAACACGACAAAAAACTAAAATGTTTATATCTCTGAAGACAAAAAAGCTGTAAAAAAAGAATAAAACCTTAAGTGAATGTTGGAAATTAGTCTTTTTGATGTTCTTATTAAAGTGTTTTGGAGTTTATTATACTACTAGCACCCTGATGGTTTTTCCTTTTAGCTTTTAGATATTTGAGAAAAAAAACGAAAAAAGATAAAAACAAGAATTTTTATTTTTGTTCACTTTTATTTGTCCATGCTGTACAATGGCAGAGTCCTCTGAATATAATTTATTCTATTTCGAACTACGCATGCAGTATATGTGGCCTATTGCAGGAGGATATTTTGTAAATGTAGATTTTGTTGTATTAGGTCACCCTAGTAATAAGAGGAAAGGGAGTTCATACCCTTTTGGTGGAACAAATACTGCAATAAATTTTCTACTTCTCTTTGTCACTTGTCTGCTCAAACTGTTAATCTGATCGTTTCAAAAAGTATTTTTGCAACGCAGATGGGCTTGAAACGAATTGGAGTTTATCACATGATGGAAGATCCTGCGTGATGCCAGACAACCCTGTAATTAGTATTTCTGTAAGCTGAAGTCAGACAAAACCAGTAGTATGGCACTAAGCTGTATGAAGATTCTCATTCATCTAATGCAAAGGAGTTGCTTTAGTACCTGCGAATGGTGCCTTTCATTGGAAATTTGTATACCGTACCAGTTTATTTAGTTTATAAAACTATAAATGATCGCTTATGGGAGCTTTTACACATTCAAGATTATTCCTGTCGTAGTTCTTAGTGTTTGTCCTGTGAAATACATTTACACCGATCATTTGAAATGTTCTGGGCCAAGTTATTACCACTACCTTTGCAGATTCTGCTTTGCTACAAACCTTGTACAAACTCTCCGGTTTTTATTTACCGTTGCGCGTTTCTTTGGACGTCCTCAATCAGTTGAGCGCGTTCCGGCAGTCTTGGACCTACTGGCACTCCCTACTGTCGTGACGTCACCGCCCATCGGTCCTTTGAATTGTTTTGGCGGGGCTCGTTCGTTGGTTTGTTTCTATTCGTTCGTTAGCGTTTGTGACTGCTGTGCTATTATTTCTGAGCACAGTAGTTTTCCACCTACCTACAGAACATGGAGCGGTACGTCTTACATTCATTTTAAAGTTTTTGGTATGAAAACACGGATGAACAATAGGCAGTGTAATGCTTCTGCTAACATTGAGACTTGACGTTAGTTACAGTTAAGCTAACGCTAGCTACCGCTGTTACGTCCTGTAATAATGTAACCTTAAGATTGAGCTAAAATGCGTTGTTTACGCGTTTGTCTAAACGAGCATCGTTGACAGTAACTGAAACAGACTGTTGGTTTTGTCGCGCTAGTGTGGAGATGAAATGCTTCGAGGGCGCTCGTACAGCAGAAGGACAGTCTTAGTGAACGGCATCTTTGTTTTTGCAATTACTTGTGTGCAGCGGGAGGATGAGTCGAGCGACAGGCAGCAGACCATCGGAGCTGCCAATGCGAGTGCAGGACAGCAACAGGATGAGCATGGTGTATACAACACCCCAGAGGTCGGTGTGACACGACCTAACGGGTCTTAAAGCTTCAAACGTGGATGTTTGGAGGCACAAAGTTTACTTCCACTCTTTATAATCCAGTATTAACCACCTCCACATAACCGCACTCAGATCCTTGACTAAAGTTGAACGTGTGGGAATCAACTACTGACCAACTAAGCTGATGGGCGCACTGATTTCTTTTTAAATCAGCAATGTAATTTAAGCTACACTTACTGTCCACATTTAAAATTGTGCCTTTTACTAGCTTCAGCACTACAGTGCAATCCATTATAACCATTACTGAATGAGTGATTCCTGTATTTTTGGTATTGAGGTCATGGTGGGCGGTGCAGTTGTACTTAATAATCTATTGTGTCTTCTAACACCAATGTGTACAGTTTAGACTTGTTTAAGGTGCAAAATGTTATTAGTGAGCATGTGACAACATTGAAGATTTGCTCATTGTTTTGTTTGTTTGCAGCAAACAGCCTTCATTTGGAAAGCTTAACATACCCAAACCTCAGTCTGTGACCTCTGAAAGGCGGACCAGCTTCTTTCATGCCAGGTACATGAGTAATATTTAAGAAACAAACTTGCACAGGTTGTTTAAATAGACGTGGACAGTGAGTATATTTGTATGTAAGTATAGCCTAGAAAGCTCAATGTGCTAATTGAGTGGCACATTAATATTTTACTACAGGACGAGTGGAGCCAGCATGCCACGCAACAGCACCATGTCAGGCTTCGGAGGAACAGAAAAGATCAAAGATGCCAGACCTCTGCACAATAAGTCCTATGTTCAGCAGTGTATCAGACAGCTACATGAGGTAAAAAACTTTATGCACCTTATGTGGATTCATACAATGTTTCTGTTATTTAAAAATGTAATCTATTTTCTGTTATTAGTTCTTGACTGAGCAGGGTTTCCCGGGTACATTGTCAGTCAAGACCCTCCAGTCTCCCTCAACCAAGGAGTTTGTAAAGATGTTTGAGTTTATCTATCGCCAGCTAGACCCAACCTTTGAAATGCCAAACTCAAAAATCGAGGAGGAGGTTCCAGCTATGCTGAAAGCCCTCAGGTGAAATGACATGTTTATGTATTAGAAACTACTATTTTGTTTAATTATGTTTTTCAAGTAAACCTTGCTTATTAAGTATTCACACAACCCTGTTTTAGTTCTTAAGAAACAATGCTACAATGTATTTGCCTTTATTCCCTGCCCTGTTTGGGGCTGAAGGTATCCATTTGTGCTGTCCAAGTGTTCAATGTATTCTGTTGGAGCTCCCCATACCTGGCCTCAGGCTCTGGGTGCCCTCATGTGGCTAATTGATAATGTCAAGGTGAGAGACAAATGCAGTTTTTTAAATGATAATTACAATGGATTGTTGTAAAACCACAATTATTTGCATTGCATGCAGAACAAAAGTTGTTGTTTTGTCTGTATATCAGATCCACTGGATTTTAAGTAAACAGGAGCCGCCATTCAGTGACTTCTCTGACGACAGCGACAATATTGAGGAAGGGCCAGAGTATAACAAGGTGCCATGACTTCTTTTCAATAGATGTTTTTGATGTTCTCTCTCTGTTTTATTGACTTCACAATCCTTCACTTGTGCAGCTATTCCTGGACTACATTGCTGAAACATACTCCAAGTTCATGCAGGGTGGTGACACATTTGAAGATGAGGATGAGACATTCCTCACAAAATTGAGTAAGCACACTGTCATTTCTCTCTATCAGTGTAGTTGACTTTTTGAGTAAAAATTCAATTCAGTTGTTGTTATGGATACTGAAATATGTGTGTCTATCTTTACAGAGAAGCTTTACAACGTTGACGAAGCCCTGTTGGCCTCAATGGAGGAGAAGCATAGAATACTCAGTGATGAGGTTGAACGCCTGGAGAAGGAGAACCAGTCGGTCAGAAATCTTTTATACTGACATGTCTCCATGCACGCAGATCAGATTACGACTTTCATATTTTTGGTATCATAACTAATTGGGAATTTGTACAACATACATTTTAAGCAGAAATTGAGAAAATCTGATAAAGCATCATCAATAAGAGCATAGGAACTAAATTAATAGATATTTTTAAATGACTAAGAATGTTCTATCAGGTAAATGAAACACCTGTAATGTGAACGGCTAAAAGACTGACAGGCGCTGTGTTTCTTTTCTACCGTCCTTTTCCTCAATAGGATCGTCTTATGGCTAAGAGAATGGAAAAGGTGAAGCTGCAGGCGGACCACAAGAAACTCCAGAGCTATATAAGCAGTTTGGAGTCCCATAAAGCCATTCAGGAGAAAAAAGCCTCAGAGCTGAATGATAAACTGGAGACCACAGGTAAAAAAAAGCTGTGAATTTCAGATTAAAAATATTTAGTCTCCTACTTTCAGTTAAGCGTACTGTCAGCAAACACCTAAACAGCCATGTCACAAATGGGTACAGCATGTCATCAAGCTGAGGACTTTACATGTTTTATATACACCACGTTTCTTTTTTCTTTTCTTTTTTTACAGTGAGTCATCTAGAGACATTAAAACACGAGCGGGATCAACTGCAAATCCTCTTGCAGAATCAGAAGTTTGCTCCAGCTGATGTAGAGAGGATTAACAGAGAGAAGAGGGAACTCCAGCAGACTATCTCAACTCTTAGCAAGTCTCTTGAAGATACTGAACAGCACAAGTGGAATGAAGAGATCACTCTGGCCAAAGTGAAGGAAAAGGTACTGTATCAACATGCAGTAAGCAAAGAGGGTTTGGCTTATGCATATCAATCAGAGACACAAAAGTTGAGGATAACAATTTTATGTAACTATCATAGAGTAACACTTTATTTGACTTGTGTGGTTTTACTTACATCCTTGTGTGTCTTTTCTGTCATGTTTTGCCTTCTATTCCAGGCTGAGGTGAAGCTAGCAGGGTATCACAAACTGGCCCGTAAACTGAAGCTGATACCGCTGTCTGCAGAGAATGCCTGTGGTCATGATTTTGAGATCAGACCTTATGAATGTGGACCTGGCAGCATGGTTCAGCATAATACTCAGATACAGGTACTATTATCTAATGAGCCAAATGAGAAGAATATCTGTGTTTTGGATGATAAGCGCTTGTAGATCTTTGTGAGTGATAATTTGAATTTTGTATTGCAGATGCTCCTGAGAAAGCTGATTAGTGATGTTGAGGAAGAGAGCAGTCGATTAGCCAACGTGAAACTCAGTCTGGAGGAGTCTTGTGAACAGGTGTTATTATTTGTGTCACAAATGATGCACTGACACTCAGTTGATTGAACTATGGCATTTATATTGGTTGTGTCCATTTGTGTGTGTGTTTTCAGCTAAATTCCAACATTTTGGACAAGTCTAATGATCTGAAACTGCTGACAGAGCAGATACGTAAGCTAGACGAGTGGCTGGACTCGGATATGCAGGTATAGTTCATTTATTACTGTGATCATATCGATTTGGTTTGTTGAATAGTGCCTGCATTGGCATTGCTGTACACTTTTGTTAAACCAGGGAATGATTTTGGGCTTCAGTAACTTATTGGAAACATGTTTCTATGTGAATCTATAAATATTTAAAAAGAAATGTCTGACCATGTAAAACTGAACACAAAATAGTTTCTGTTCAGACACCATGTGTAAGCTATTTGATGCCTTCTACAAAGGCTCAAAAACAACAACTTTTAGCTAGGACAGAGTTTAAGGGCTGCATTTTGACCAACTACTGTAACTTTCATCTCTGTTTGGGTGTGTGTATATAGGAGTTGGCCCGAGATGAACATAAATGGGTGGAAGAGATTGAGTCAATGGAAAACCATCGTAAACTTCTGGAGAAGAAGGTTAATCATGGTTATGAGGAGGCTGTGCAACAACTGAAGGCAGCACAACAACAGTAAGTGCTATATATTTGTTAAGCATTTCTATTGACGTATTCAAACTGCTGGTTGCCTTTTATCACTAAGAAACACAATGTTGACAAATGGTAAAATCAAAATGGACCTAACTGTAAAAATGGTTGGAACTTTATGTATATGCACATTTTTTACCTCTCCATAAAGTAGAGGGGTTTCTGGAGTATCTCCTTACGAAACTTGGATTGTTTTCTCTTCTTTCTGCAACAGGTACCACCTGGTGTTGCAGGAGACCAACGAGGAAAGGAGAACAGTAGCCAACAACCTGGCATCTGTTTTTACTACAGCTACTAATCACTTGACAATAACAGAGGTAAATTTCCCACAACAATGCTGTGACTATGCCTTTTATGAGCTTTACTGCAGGGAAAAATACAATGTTCTGTATGTCAAAGTGTTTAAGCAAGTTACAGCATGTACAAATCTTTCAGTTAAAAGGACAATAGTGGGATATTTACTGACATTATTCTGATATTGATGTATAAATCTTCACTATTAATGTCTTTATCTTGCATTATATATGCACTATATTTATGTCTTTCACCATTTGTACCACAGAAGTGCTTGGAGGACCTGCAGAGCAGAGTGGAGCGCATCTGCTGTAAGGCTGTTGAAGAGGATGCAGCTGTTGTACAGAAGATGCGGGAAACTCTGAGGAGCTTTAAGTCCAAGGCAAGCAGTTCATAAAGTGCAGTTGTGCAGGGGGAGATAACTTGAGGAGCCTTGGAAGTCTGGGGGAAAAAAAAGATTTTCATGTTTTTAGCCACAAAAAGTGCCACAAACACATTGTAAATATAAATAGCTGCAAGGTTGATGGAGGTTGTTAGCTCTTCATGGATGTTTGGTTAGTTATCTGCTATTCATAGACAAAATCTTCACACGTTCCTTTATATGTTTTGTGTTGTTCTGTTTAGACACTTTTTGTTTTTATTCATAAACATCTGTATATAAAATAAACAACATTCAAAACTATTATTTTCACGTGTGTGTTGTGTAAAAGAATGAAAGGGATCCGCTCATCACACATTAAACCGAATGACAGCATAACTGTGCTGAAGCCACTAGATGGCAGCACACACCGCTGCCTGTGGGAAGCAATAAGGCCTCATGTTGGCTGACGTCCGTGTTACAGGTGTTTTACGTACGCTCTTCACGGCGCTTTGCTTCACGTTATGGATGCACGTGCATTGGTGCGTTTACTGAATCACCCAGAGGAAAGGTAGCTGCAATCTTCCGTCTTGTTTCACTGGCTTTATAAAGAAACATATATGTCACCCACCTGTTTATATGACGTGTTCAGCAATTGATGAATCACGCAACAACCGCTGAGCTATTTTTTTTTTAGCTCGGAGGGGAAAGTTGTAATTTAAGCTAAGCTAAGCTAGCTATTAACTTCCGAGGTCATAAGTTCTAACGTGTCAATTTCATTTGCTTTCTCAGCAGTGTAGGTGATAGTTGCCGGTATAGCTGTAAGAAACGGAGGCTGTATAAGACAAATAAACGTGTGTGTCTCAGACGTTAATGTCTTTCTCATGTAGCTCATCGAGGCGCCATGACAGAGGAGACGCCTCTGCTCTAGTGTTAGCGTCCAGTGTAACACGTCTGTGTGTTGACGCTCATTAATTGCCAGACAAAGCACAAAGTCACCGATGTGTTCTGTGGTTGTTTTCAGGGATTGCTCATTAAGGTCCTGCTTAAGTTCGGCCTTTTTTAATTGGACTTTTTTTCTGCAACCGTTTGTTATTAAGCTACTATAAACAGCTCTGTTTTTATTTCCAGCTACATGTACTCATCAAAATATAATGTGCCATGTGTTTTCTGCATGTAGATTTTTTTCTTCAGACTTTCTTCCAGCTGGGCAGGTCTCTGCTGGTTGTTTGATTAGAGACTGTATCATTATGGGGCTAAGACCCGTCAGAATAACAGCTTTTACAACCTCTGTTGTCTTGTCAGACATTGAAAACATCTGACCAGAGCTGCTTTAAATCACTTTCCACCCATTTTCCCCTGAGAACTCTGCTTCAAATATCTGGCTATTGTTGCAAAATCAAACCATTGGTTGGTACAACCCAGCATGTTTCACTATTTAGACATTTAGAAAATCAAGTTGGCTGGAGTTGGCTTTTTTTTAAAGAGTTATCAGACGTGTTCCTTTTACATAGCTTACATCATACCTGTATGTATGTTTATGATATATTTGTGACTTACAAAGTCAACATGCTCTGGATTAATGAGTTTAACTTGAATTAAATGTTAGCTAACAGAAAAACCACAGGCATAGTTTCCATTTGAATAAATCTCATTTATCGTGTTTTTATGCAGCGTATTAGAGTGTTAGAGTTCTACATCAGCCAAAACCTATAAAACTGACTGCCTCATTAGTAAATGATGCGTTTATTTTAGGAGTTAATGTTTTCTGCACTTCTGGCAGGCACATTTACTGCAAATAATTTGGCTACGAAGACGATGGCAGTGAGGACACAAACAGGAAGCTGATCACAGTTCTCTCTCCAGTCCTGGTCAACGTTTCTAATTATACCGGTTTTCAATGAAACCGCGTGTGTGGCCTTCAATGGTAGTATTTCATGCATTTAATCCAGAGATTCTGGAAATTGCAATCTTGGTTTTCATAAAAGTATTTTTATTAAGCTTTAAATGTTTATGCATCCTGTAACATTGTGCCCAGTTCAGTCTTTGTAAAACTGCCATATGAAATGTTATGGTTCAGAAAGTTTTCTTCCACTAAAACATATTACACGGTCAACTTCAATAGTGTTTTTTAAAATAAATTAATATATACATTTTACCTTTAAGTGTCATCGTCCTAAGAGTTGCTCTGTGCATTTTGATTCTTTATGTAACGCCTGTAACACTTCTGGGGACACTGAGAAAAGCCCATGTGTTTGCTGATTTTAGTATCTAATGATAAAATAAGTCTAGAGCTCTTTTCTTTTTTCTCTTTTGTAGCAATCTACAAAAAATAAACTTTTTAAACTTTCTTTACCAGCAAACCTCTATGTCTTGTAAGTATATTTCTGAGATTTGGAGTGATAACCACTCTAAAACTTGACACCATATATTAATATGGTAAAGTGCAAGCGGTTTCTTGAGAAGAAGCGTTTGAAACCATCAGTGCTGCGAGTGTGAGAGAAATGTTTTGGCAGATGTGATGAGGAGAGATGAGATGACTGTGAGGGGCTCTGTGGAGAGATGGAATGAAAAATGTGATGGATAACTTCCACCGCTAACAGAGGCAACACTGGACTCTGCGTGAGTGTGCGTTGGGTGGGGTAGTGGAGAACAGAGGAGGGGGATGTGCAGGAAGTGAAAAGAGAAGAAAGAGACCAGTGCCATGTGTTAACAGCTACAGAGGCTTAATTCAACTAAACAAGGCAGACCTCGGTGTGTTTATCAGGTTCCATATGGACAGGTGGCATCTATAAAAGCCTTTTACTGGACCTAAGACTGTGTCTGTGTCTTTGCATGTGTGAGACAATGAATGTCACGACTTGTGTATCTTTGGACCCCCGGAGTGTACACGGTGGACTAAATGCGTGTATGTGTGAGTTGAATTGCAGGAATGTGCGTGCTCGTTGCAGCATAGATTTTTGTGTTTGTTTTTCTGTTCCCATAGTTCTAATGTGGTTATTTCTTCCAGCATGTGTGTGTTTTCCTGTGTTGCCTGTGGCCCTTGGCCTGGGCGGACCTACTTCAACATGGATCATTGCATTCAAAGACATGCACCATGAAATCTTAATACACTGTATGTTCCTGCTCTTTTACAGAGGAAGTCAATATGACCTGACCCATGGGGAAAAAGCATAACTCTTTGAGGGATTGTGTGTGTCCAACTTTCACTGGGCCTCTGATAGAAGGGAGATGCAAGGAAGGGGGTGTGTTGCGGTGTGGATGTGTGGCGTCCACATGAGGTGCCAAAACACAACATGTTAGGATCTGAAGGAGGAGTGAGTCGTTTTGTTGCTGTGTATCACAAAGCTTTCAGCAGATAATCCATCATATGAGAGACAGACAGACACAGCAGAGCAGTGAGGTGTTTGTGTGGAGTCTTATTCGGGGTTAATCTCAGCCATCCACCGCTAGAACGATCTGTTCTACAGATGTGGTAAATAGGGGCAGAGAGGAAATGCAAAGACAAAAAGCAAGCTTATAACTCCTCACACTCTGGTATTTTCTTTCTCCCAGCTCCCTGTCAAAACACCATTGTGTAGCTGAAATCTGTCTTCCTTAGACCTCCATTTTGACTAGCTCTGGCATTTTGATTTTTGTTCCAGCAGCTAATTGTCTCCAGATTTAGAAGACAAATTCACTTCTGCTATAGCTGTGTGGCAAACACGCACAGAAATGACGCAACTGTAATATGATTCACATTTGAAAAGCTTTAATGTCTGTCTTGTAGAAGGAAACATAATTGACATGTCTGCTGCATCACAGTTAACAACAATAACACAGTTACACAAATAACATTTTGTAGCTGTCATATAAATGGTTTAGTATCTGAAACATTTGCTTTTATGAAGTGGTATTTGATTAACATGCCTCATGGGTTATCAGGATTCGTAGTTTAATGATTTATTCAGTGTGAACATATAATTTCTGCTTTATCTGTAACAGTTGAATTGGAGTGTTAGCTCATTTGTCTCTATCTTTAGTTCTGAGTAAAAATTAGTTAGCTCAGTCTTTTCATCTTGGCAGGGTGTGTAGTTTGAAACCCAGATGATCAGATTTTACATAATATCTCTAAGCTAGTTTGATAGAGGACGACCTCAGTGGGTCCATATCTACTTGGTTTCTGGACTTTCTCACCAACACATCACAAATAGCTTCTGTGAAGCTGTCAGCACATTTCATTTTCCTCCCCAGGGATGTTGTTGAGATTCAGACTGTTTGCAAAACATTCATTTCAGATCTTATTATATGGAGTCGCCGCTGACACATGACGATCTGTTTATTCACAGTCGCAGGGTCTATAGAAATTTTGTGAAAACCGTTGTATCACCGTCCTGTGTTGTTGTGGAGAGATTTTTGTCATTAGGTTTATCTTCACTTTGTATTATCAGAATTTAGGGGGTTTAAATGCTATTTTGACTTGTGGGACAAATGTAAAATTGAGACATCTATGCATTTCTTTTTTTATGTCTCTTGTGATTCCCTCCACTGGCAGCGTGTTCAGCGTATATCCTGCCTTTTGTCCAGTAACAGCTAGGATTGGATGCATTTATAGATGGAAGGTGTTTCCTACAACTTTATCAAAGTGCGTTACAGGATCGGTCCACATTTACTGTACAGGTGTCACATGTCACATAAGCAACTGCTATTGGAAATTCACAAGAAACAATGCTTTGACACACATGTACAGAGTGAACAACCCTTCAAGTCCCCTGTGGACTCAGATATGGTAATACTAATAGTAAACCCTCTACTCTTGTCATCAAAAGTATTTCTCCACAGGCTCACACTGCTGTTCCTGAAGCATACCCCAGGCCGTGCCGCCTCCTCGTTACGGTTCCTTTGATGGCTGTGTGCTGTGTTAACATAGTGGCAGCTTCCTGTGTGACTTCACTGCCTGTTGACAGTGCTGACTGTGTATTCAGCCCCAGTGTGAAGTGCTGTAATTAGTGTATCTTTTGTTGAATAATAGATTCAGTGAGTGACTGGTTTACACACAGCAGGTTTTTCCATTTTAGCAAAATCGCTTTTCAGCTAAACATAACAGTTAGTCAAATGTTATTCTTTGGTGTCAGGAACATTTATCCACAGAATCCACCTTAAAAGCAAGACCGATAGCGTGTCCCACTGCGATGCCACTGTTGGAGCTTTGCAGAAAAAGCTGGAAACCTACTTTGATTTTACAGGTGGTTTTTCAAGGATTATGGTTTATTATGCAGTTTGTTTGACTCTATTTTTTTTTTCAACTTCAGGTTTATCATTCTTCAAAGGAAATTTTGTGAAAGGGGCTATAGTGGATTTGTGTCAGCTCTTTATTCTATAGCAGTGTAAAGCTTTACAGTGAGACTGTTTGGTTGCTGGGTTGTTCCTGCCTATTCAAACTGATGCTCTCTCTCAAATGAGTAATGCCATAGAAAGTGACTAAACCTCCCAGTATGCTCTAGTTCTGTAGAGTTGATTGAGCTGCAGTTTTTCCAAGAGGCACCTCTGACTCTACCCTCTTCAAATGCATATTGTGAAAGTTGTATCACTCTTGTTTAAAACTGTTATTAACAAAGCAATTTAGTGCATAGCCCACAATGTCAGGCTGGTTTGTTTACAGTATACCTGCACACCTTGGAAATTAAGTGCTATTAGGGTTAAATGTCTTTTGGAGATTGCGGGAAAATTGGATGAAACAATGCAGCAGGAATTAAAGTCATTATGTCTATATTTGGCCTGTAGCCAAAACGGCCTGTGGTAGAGATTTTGTTTTCCATCCGTGTTGAGTGGAGTATTTTTTTCTTGCCTGTTCTGTTGTCATGTGCGTCAAAGGTTAGAGAATAGCAGAAACATTACAAAGGTCAGTGTTTTATTTCCTGTTCTGCTAATCTCACTTAACGTGTCTTCTTCCCAGTGGTGTGCACCTCTTTCCACCATATGGGATAACTTAAATGAATCAAAGGGCAAGTAAACATGCCTTGTTATTTTCCACCTTTGCGCATTTTTGTTGGATCGCAGTGGAAAGGAGCCTTCAGACCTACAACAGTTAGACATCACTCATAGCAGGACTGTGTGTCAGTGTGGGTCATACCTGCATGTGGACTTTTGTCTATATGATGTGTGTGAGTGAGTTACAGGGTAACTGAGAGTGAGATATCAAATTCCCATCGGTTCTGTCTCTGCTCACTCATGCCTGGATGGGGATTAGTCAGACACTCATGAAGGTCAAACGAAGGTCAATGTAGAATAAGGAAGGTCATAGAGGGGTTATGAAGGAGCCGTGAGTCAGAGGTTTCAACAGTGCTCCTCACTTTTGCTCTGTGAGTCATTTTCTGGTTTACTGGGATCCATTTCAGGGTCCATTCACCTCGGGGGGGAAACAGATGTCTGTTGGGGGCTTGGAAATAGTATTTCTGAGATCTTGCACACTAATGTGTGGATTTGATCAGCTCTTAATAAGCACGATATTTGGTGGTAATGCATTTACAAGATTGCAGTCCATTTACGCTCCAGCCGACAGTAAAGTCATGGCGACTTGCACTCGAAGAGGCTGTCAGCTTCTTTTTCAGTTCTACGTCTCTGGACAGGATTCTGAACAAAATGTGTATTTACAATATTGTGAGTCTGGATTTCTCTCATGCATATTGTTCACGGTCTTATGAAAGTATCTGTCTACAATATTTGACTTGCTTTTTTCCTTGTTTACGGTTTAGTATGAACATATACATTTAGTATATATAAATATAGCTGCATGTATACACATCCACAAGTTCTGTCTTCATGCTTTGATTTTGGCTAAAAGAACACTTTTGCAGCACTGAAGCTAGATGAGATTAGATTCAACCTTACTAAGACAATGAAATGCAGTTTAGGTCAAACCAGTAGTTCAATAAGCAGAGAGTGCAGGAGAAAGTATGGATAATATCAGCTATCGTGCGTGGTTGCTCGGTTAAGATGCCCATATTGTTTTAGCGTCCTGTCGAGAAACCAGATTTATGCATACACACGTTTCAGGGGTATGTTAGTTATTGGCACAGTGCAGTCTTTCCATTTTGGCTACGATTTGGAGCATGGATGCAGTTTATTTTACAAGATAAGAACAGAATGTATGGGTCTGTGTTAGTCTGTCCTAAACCGACCCTGTATGAAGAGCAGAATTATAATTTGTTGTGGCTAACATTCCCACAGTGTCCTGCATTTTCTCTAAATACAAAAAAATGCAACAAGGACACACGTTTTGGAAAGGAGTTCATGAAACTTCGATTTAGTTGCCGATAAATCTTAATAGCACATGAATCTAATGCAGGAAATAAAACCTGAACAAGGTCACGGTTACTATTTTGTGGAAACAATAAAAATCCAGTGACTTACAAGTAAATCTCACCTCATCAAAGACAACGTAAAGCGGAATTTATATGCCCAATAAATTCTAAATGAATGGAGACCAGACGTGAAATTGCAGAAAAACATTACAACAATACTCGTTTTAAATGATGGAACTGCTAAATGCGTAGTTTCACCATTCGTCGCCTCATTCTAACAACATTTTAGCGACCACTGGACGTTTGCTATGTCTGATGCTTGGTAGCATTTATGTTAGATGAATGAGATTAACATCCAATAACCTGAATGTCACCGTGGTCATTCAGCGGTTGATAATTGGGACATTCATAGTGAAACTAGTACTTCACACAGAGATTCAGTTGTTTTCTTCTCAGCCAACACCTTTTCTGTTTATCATGTATCTGTCGTTTTTTTTTTTTTTTTTTTTTTTTATTGTTTCAACCTGAAAACCTTCGATGTTCCCCAACTACAGTTACAGAGAGTCTGCTGCTACAAATCCCTTCCACACCACTGAAGTGTTTATGGCTGAACCCTACACCAGGGACAGACACAGACCCACACAAGACCATTAATTCAGATGCACAAGCACAGGAGGATGCAGATCACAAGCCAAATCCTGCATTTGTTCACAGGAGGCAAAAGAGAACAGGAAAAACAGACAGAAGTCCGCAGACATTAACAAACAAAGCTAAGGGACATCAAAATGTAGGGGCACGGTGAAGATGTGGGAGGTGAGAGACCAGTGAGAGATACGGCAGAAACGGATAAAAGGGGGGGGGGTGTACTTTTCTCATGGGAGGAGGATGAATGGTGAGCTGGGGTCTGGTTTACCTCCTGGGGTTTTAGACGCACACACACACGCACACACACCCACACACACGCTATGTTTACAGAAGACATTTGAACAGTTCCACTTTGTGCCTTGGTGTAGCGGCGGTGCTTCAGAGCCATATGTGTAAACGATGAGAGGAATCTACACTGATGTATTGACAACGTATGCAATATACATTTTGTAACATTTATAACCTTTATAACCCCAGAGGGAACAGCTGCAGCATGTTGACATCTAACCTCCAAATGCATGTTTTTCATATTGAGTGACACAGGTTCCTTATGGATGGAGCCGATAACACGATTAAAGGTCTGGTATTTTAATTATTTAGCAGATATATATAATGGCTGCTACAGCTGTTTAAAGTTTGTGTTTCATGTTGTTTAGGCCAATGGTTGATTTGTGTACATCATTTGTGTCTGCTTCCTATCGTCTTTGTGTTGCTGGAAAACTGAGATGAAATGTTCACGCTGGACTTGAAAATAGCAGTTGACAGTGTTTATATTACAAGGTTATGTGTTAATTTTACTGTTGAGTTCAGTTGGTAAAGCTGCTGGTCCAGTGTAGAGCAAGATTGTGTGATTTTTCCTCATAGTGAGATAAAATATCTCATTTCTATATATATCCACAATTAGATGAAAAAAACAAAGTAGCACAAAGACGCCGTCTCGAACGTCTAACTAACGTCTCATCTGCCACATCGCTTAATTACGGACTTGACTGTATGAAGACACAATGACGTACCACAGGTGTGAGGCAGAACGCTGTAATACTCATTCTCAGGTTTCAGCTGAATATTTAACATCTGAGCCAAGACCCACACACCAACACGCAGGTGATAGTGTTACGTTCACACCCCGAACCGTGATGCTGACTCTCCCTCCGGCCAGTCTGGAAACATCCTATTCTCAGTTGACCACAGTGATGAGACTTGTCTATTTGTGTACACAGCGATAGCGATTAGTGGGGCGTATGTGGCTTATTTGGCAACAGGCCAGTTGATGATTATCAGTGCGCTGTGGTTACGGCTCCATGTTAATCCCCTGCCTCTGCTTTGTGTTGGAGCCAATCTGATGACAGCACAGCAGCGTTTCTTAAACTACAGCGTTCGGCTCGATGGGTCTGTTTCTTTTATAGAATCTAGTGTCATCTTAAGTCTTGTTCTGTCTGTTTTCATGGCAACAATCTTAGCAGCAAAACCCAGCTGTATCCTGCGTGTTTGTATTTTCATTTATGGCCTGCAGCCTTTGAAAGAAATGTCACTGTTGAGTTTTCAGGTCAGGTTCATAAGGAATGGAGTGGTAATGCTTTTTACATAAACAATTCTATGAGAACTGCCATTATTATTATTAGCATGAGAATCTTTTGCAGTCGATTTGTGCTGTAGGACGAAACACTAGCTTTTGCTGTATGTTTTGGGTCAATATCAATCTGAGGCATGAAGCAAACTCATATCTGCTTTGCAGCATTTGGCCAGAGTCCATCCTGAAGCTTTGAGCAGTCAGGTCCCACGAAACGCCAGTGTCACGACTACTGTTTGACAGGTGCGGTAGGCTTTGGATCACCAGCTGTTTATTTCCTTCTCCATACCTTCATGACGTTAACATCAGCACAAGGAACCTTATTCCAGACGTGTAACGTGTGCAGGGTGTCAACAACAAGTATTTAGCACCTGTTTGGAAAACCGCCCTCTTAACCGCAGACACTTGTGTTGTATTACACTCCTGTGGAACTTAATCCTTCATTAGTATCTCATTTAACACCAGAAACAAAAGGGGAGAAGACTAAGCTGACTAATGACACTATCCTCTGTCAGGTAATGCTAATAGTAGTATTAGCCTTTTGATTAGATTTGAACTTGCTAATTTGTGTTAAAAGCCATGCGGTGGCTGTCATGTTTTGAAAATGTTAATAGAAGGACGCGTGACTCAAAAGACAGGTTCATCTGTATTTGTGGCTTGGGAACTAAAATAGTCCGTAGAGGGTGTTTGTAGCATTGTTTACTGCAAGTAAACCAGAACACTTTTAATTCTCCTTGTTATTGTGAATAACCAGGTTAGTACCAGAACTGTTGTAGAATAGGTTAAAATAAACGTCATGAACGTTGTCGTTTTTGTTTTGTAACCCAGAAATTAATTAAACATCCTTGGAATTCAAAGAATCTCAAATCAAACTGTAATAATCAGCAGTTCTGGCCACGACTGATGTTTGAGCTTGTTTGTGAGATGTCTCAGAAAATCACAGACTTGCGTTTATAGAGATACAGACAGATGAACAGGACCCGTGTTTGCCCTGTAACAGTTGAAATGGCCTGTCGTGACTCACACTTTAGGAGAAAGGCTGTGAAATGTTAGTTAAGCAGCGTTTTCTGTAGTCTTTTCTGGGTATTTGCCGCCTTTCTTCTGGTCTCGGTTTCCCATTCATTGTCTTCGTTTACTATTTGTTGCTGTGTATTTTGCTGCTTTCTTTATGCTGTCAGACCTGTTTTTCACCCCGCGCGTCTCAGCTTCCTTTTATTCATACACTGTAGGAGCTGCACTCTATGCTCCTTTCTCTCGTGTTTAATGTATGTTCCTGTCCATATCCTGTTCCACACCCTATTCATCCTTATGTTTCATGTTTTATCTCAATAGACCACTGACGTTCTGTTGCTCAATTGTTCTCCCTCTTTTACACACAATGTCAAAAATATTATAATTAATTTCTACTACTACTCACTTTGTTCAGTTTCTAGATTTAGTCGTCCCACTAAGTCATCTGTGTAGTTTTTAACCAGCAATAGCTGTGCGCCGAGTGAGCTCCTTTCCTTTCGTGTGTGTCACATTTGCACAGGCACAAAAGTGTTTGTTAGAAGGTGCTTTAACATAATATGTGTGAAAGATCCTTTTTTAAACTGCCAAACCTTTGAGTTAAACCTTTGACACAAAATGTAGCAATAAATAAAAATTTATTCATCTTATAAAAACATAATAAATATCAATAAGTTAATACATTCAATATTTTATAAATACGTTTTGTGTATATTTGCCCATGAATCATATGCACTATGCCATAAACTACACACACAAAACTGTCTCGATTCATACTGAACATTTTTGATTTAAGGTCTGAACTGTAAAGGAGATTATGGATATTAGAGCTGAGAGTGAAGAAGTGGTTCGATAGATAGAATTATTGCTTGGGGGGCAAAAAAAAATCCACTGATGCCACCTGCTTTCCTTCTTTACTCCTTTACTGTTGTAAGTCACACACAATCACAGGTCACACCTGAAACGTTCTGCACAAAGGGAAAAATCTGAAGAAGAAAACCTTAACATCATACTTGCAAGTGGGAGCGAATATAAAGATACACAAATCAAAATCCCTACACGCAACCACACTTCCTGGCCGAGTGCTTTCTCACGGTGTGGTAAACGAGGCCGTCATCCAAAAACGACAGGTCGTCGTCAAACGCTATTGGCCGACAGCAGGCCTGCTGGGGTGTGTCTCTGGCTGGAAGTCTTCTGGCGTGAGCGAGGTTGTGAAGGATCTTATCGTAGTTGGTCTCAGACCTCCTGCAGGGTCCTGAGCAGTACCTGAATATCATTTCCTCACCGGATCTGTAGCCCAGACCGAGGTCAGACACGTTGAGGTGGATTTGTCTGAGCACACAGCCCTGTCCTCGTCCGTTGCCTCTGGACGTCCTGCCCGTCTCCCCAACTCTAGCTCCTGCTCTATCTCTCGTAGCACTCGGCTGGTTCCCTCCCTTCTTCCTCTCCCTTTTGTGTCGAGTCCTGCTGCTCAGGTTTTCTCCGGAGGGGGAGGAAGTGTTGGAGGAAGAGGTAGATAAGGACGCCGTGGGTGAGGAGGAGCGGCGCATTCTGCTGATGGTCACTTTTATGAAGTCCACCACATTTTCAAACTCACTTGGGAATGTCTTCCCCATGGTGTCTGAAACACATGAGAAATGTCAGCCGTACCAGGATGTATCTTATTAGACAACACATTATTTCAATTTCAGAGGCATTTGGTTTGGACATGATTCATGTTAAAGATGGATCCCATTCTTAAGTTTGAGTGGAGTACAGGGAAGCTATACCAGCCATCGTTGGGTCACGCATAGTATTTGCATTTGTTAGTTGATTTCAGTTGCTTTTATATGTTTTTGGTGACATTAAAATGAAGACTTTTCCATGTAGTTGTATTGATAAAGAAATATTTTATTGAGTAACTGATCATTGGGTGAATCGGTCATTAGAATAATAATAAAGTGCCAACATACATTATTTAAACGTGTAAACATGATTTAACCTCTTTGAGACTCAGCAACCCAGGGAGAAAGGATGTTTTTGAAACTCTAGACCTTCCGTAGGCCACTAAACACCGGCTCTTACATTTTTCTCGTCCGGCCAGCGTTTCTTCCCAGTCTGCTGTCTCCGCCTCGACGCGGCCGATGCCCTGGGAAGTGACGGACAGGCGGATCTGAACGGGCGGGAGCTCCGGGGTCCTCTCCGCGGCGCGCACTCTTCTTTTATTGGAGGTGGCTTCCTGACGGCTTCGGAGCAGCGGGCCGGCGCACACGGCGCTCAGCACTATCAAACAGGTGGCCAAGCTATCCCATAACTTCATTGTCCACATCAGTCCGACAGCAGGACATGGCGCGGCGCAAAATGAACGGGTGTCATCTCAAAGACGCGCTAAACTGCATGGTGACGGTGTTCGCAGCCGGGGAGGAAAACGCGCAGCGCACTCATTAGCTCGGATTCCTGCACCAGAGTAAACTTCACGCTGTGAGTTCCATGCCAGCTGGCAAACGACACGCAGCTGACGTCCAAAGCGCACGAACCCAACGCTCCAAACGCTCTGAGCTCGTTTACGCCGACGGAACCAGCAACACTTGGAAGATGTACAATGCGTCCCAGTATCCGTTCGTCAGGTAGAGACTCCTGCTCATCCTCACTCACCATCAGTCTGTGCGAAGAGACGGGGAGTGGCGGTGACGCGCTCCTTCCAGTCTCCACCCATGCAGACCTCACAGAGGGATCGAGTCCGCAGCCATGGTCGAATTGTGAGAGCAGAGGAGTTGTTATGAAAGAGGCGCAGTCTGCGCTCTCAGATGGCCGAGAGCGAGAGAGAAGTTTCACACGTTCCTCTGTAACAACACTCCAGATTCCCCGTCCTGCTCCCCGAGTTGGGCTGATACTGGATGGGAAATGTGTTTCTAATCAGCCAGTCAAAACACGCTGCGGAGACGGTTCTGCGTCCAAGCACAGCGCGCTTGAAAAAACACCAGCGAGCGCCCTGAGCTGGTATCAAGGCTGGGTTTCTAACTTCTGTCAGCAATTTACATCCACTGTTAGATGAGATTGTGATTAAATAAGGACTAAGTCAATTAGATTTGGACACAAATACAGCGGTTAGTCATACTGTCCATGTCATAAACCATCTGCAATACCGTAAAGACGGTGGAACTGCTTCTTGCATCATGTGAACATTAAGGTTTTTGTGTGCATAGAAAATACAGACCTTTGAACCAGGAAGCAGATTAAAGCCTGCCTCGTTTTAGCGTCTGTTAAACCGTCTAATAGACAAAGCGCGTCTTCATCGATTCACTGTCCGTTGTTTTCCCGGTTCTCAGCGGACAGCAGACCACGTCAGGGATGTTCGGCGACTGACACCGGGCCGAACTGATCTGAGGAGCGTACGTGCCTGCGTGTCAGGTGTTTCCCTTCCAAGAGTAGTTAAAAGTTGTTTATTTCGTTGGAGTCGGCACGAAAGTGAAACTAAGTGCGCGCACAGCTGCAACGTCTCAGGCCTTTCGCGGCGAGCAGAACAAATGGTGCATGTGTGATAATGTTTACCACATGATGCGTGTGATTGATGGGTGCAGATGGAGGACGCAGGCGCAGAGACGTCTGAAAGTCATAATGGATCATAACTGTTACACGCACACGTTGGCCACATTTGTAATCACTTGACTCCACTGAAGCACCAAACATGTAACAGTTGTCCTCTGACATTGTGTTTTCAGAAGTTACTCTGCTAATAACTCAGGAGAGGCTTCCCTGACTCGCTCACTTAACTTTATGTAAGTACCTCATCCTCGTGATATTACACTCCTGCCAAATATATTAAGCAGATGTCAATTTTTCTTCTTGCAAGACTTGTGCTGATCTGTAATTGGACCTGTCAGCCATTTTTGGGGGCCCAGCTTGACTGGAGTGCAGACCTAATTGCGCGGGTCGTTTCACCTGGCGCTATCGGCCAACACGGAACCGAAGGGCCAGAGTGGCCCTGCGGGAGGGAGATGGATGTCTGCCTGGAGACCTGGCTGCCTATGTCCATACCAGGAAAAATGAATATCTTGGCTCTACTCCTCGCAGGTAGAGTGGACGATCCGTGATAGCGTTGTCCTGTCCTCCAGGGCTTTAATGTCACACTTAAAAACTTTTTCCTTCAAGCCAGAGGCAGTTTGAGAAACATCCATGTCAGTCATCGCTTTGGTCCAGAATGAAATAGCTGAACGTTTTATGGATAGCTATGAAATGTGGCAGTCACATCCTTGGTGCCCAGAGGATGAGTCCTAATTGCTTTGGGGAATTTTTAGCACTACGATAAGGTTGTTAAGTCTCTAACGTTTAACGTTTGCTATGGGAAGCTCATCACTTTTAATTACTCGAAGCCGTTGTTTAGTAAAGGCCTTATCATGTTTGGTGGACGGAAGCAAGTTCAACTGTCTCTTGCTGATGGTTGTACATGGTTGGTGGGTCCTTGACTGTATGATGGAAATCGCCTGCTTGGCAAACCTCTAATGCACGACACATGTGGACTCGAGCTGAGCTGGCTCTTTATCTGCTAGGTGGACGTTTGGCCCTGAATGTCCGTTGCCTTGCTCCAGTTGGACGCAGTCATTGTGAATGCAGGTTGGACGCTTTAAGCCAGATGTGCTGCTTCTCCACACACGGTACAGTGAGCACGTGGGCCACTAGTGGACACTGTTCACCGCTGTCAGTTCCACTTCTTCAGCACACCTGACGGCGTATATGTTGTTTAATTGTCCTGTCTAACTGACTCATGGCCTTAATAGCAGCTGCCTCTCCTGCTAATTTGTACATGCAGCGTGGGAATGACAGCAAATGTCTTTGCCATGTTGACGTAACCACAACGGAAGCTTCATGGTGTGACATGGGCTGTGGAGCTTATATATGCAAATAAAGACTAAAATCAATTAATCTTGATATATTTGCTGAACTTCTTGGTGCAGTGAGAAGGAACCAATTAGTTCCTCTAACATCCAATAAAACATGTCACACCCCTCTGAATACAATGTTCTACTCTTTAATTTAAACAATTTTCTAAACCACTAGTCTGGTTTATTTGCTTGTTTCAAATTAAACCAAAGTATCAAATCGTTTATTTACTTGGACAAGGCTAATATGAAAACGATGTTTTGTTTCCCTCTTAGCTTGCTTCTCTTAAGGGTAATGAAGTTTTTATTTTTATTGGGTGACTTTAAGAAATGAACTTGAATTGAACTGTTGATTTTATCGCTGTGTATTGTGTGATACCGTCATTACTACTTCGCCTGTGTTTGTCCAGAAGATGGCGCTAGTGAGTTCCTCGCAGGCAATTCACGTCTATCATCTCGGTCCTACCAGGATCCTTGTCCAGTTCTTTTGATGTGTTCTGTGTTTTTAAAGGTTAGTATCATCCTGCTACAATCAAACGTTGTGCCAACCATATGGCTGTGAAATGCAAAAGCAGCGTGTATGAGTCTCATCATAACCCCATAGGTTTGAAACCCAGACATCAGATTGTTCTACAGTGTAAACGAAGCAAATAAGTAATCAGTGCTCGAAGTTCTGGTCAAATCAGGATAAGGGAGTATAATTGAATTCCCCATAAGGTGAGAATAGACAGTGCAGAAAACACTGAACCATTCTTTGCAAACTCAGTGTCCATCAGAACACAGACATAGCTATTTTTATTTCTAAAAGGATGAGCACAGATCAGCCAGAGTTTCTCCAAAGCAGTGATTACATTTCATCCGTAGCGTCTAACTGTGCTCTCTACAGAGATGTACTGCTCTGGTTGTTCCAGTAATACTCTGATCATTATAGCGCTGTTAGCTTCTGGCTGCAATGAAGAACGCTTTTACTGAAACAAAAAGTAAATAGTGCAGCAAACTCTTAAGCGAAATGGGTTCCTCTAGAGAAACGTCAGTAAGATGGACAGCGGCTGTGTGTTCCTCAGACGAGGTCTAACACGTTGGCTTGATTTTCCACTGCTTTTACGTACTGATTGTCATATGTTTGAACACTGTCCCTTTGGAATGATCCTAATATTCAGTGGCCATATGAATAAATGAAACCTGTCATGCTGTAACCTGACTCATGCAGACCGTAGTGTCCTGGGAGGACTGCGTGACAGCTAAAGCGTCACATTTTGGCCCCAGTTACCTTTGGAAAAGATGCTGCTGCAACGGCTTCTGCTGAAAGTGGTCTGTGCCACTGTAGAATCATTATGAGTGGTCCATGGCCACTAGTCCACCAACCATAGTGGAGCTATCATGTAGTTAACCAACCAGCAGAAGCTGAACTCACTGTTCAGATTTTCTGATCTTGGAGAGTAGAAAACGTGACTGTTTTGCTTATTTTACACACACATAGAATGTGGAGCGTCTGTGGCTTGAGCAGCTCCCTGCTTCTGCGTCAAGACACGCTCTCCATCTGTGTCCAGTGTGCGGATTAGACGCTTATTATCCTCTTAGCTCTAAATGGCCCCACGTTCGCGAACGTCGCCGTCCATCTAAGTCTAAGGGTGACAGGAAAGCTTCAAGATTCATGCGTAAAATGTTCGTGCCCACCGTCCATTTGTGGTAGAAGTTACGCATTACGCGCGCATTGTCGGGACAACCCTCTCCATCGCATGTCGGCGCGCGTTCGGGACACAGTGGCAGTCTGCCCCTCCGTTCATGTGTCCAACCCACTGATCTTTGCAGACTGTAATCTTATCAGTGTCAAACCGTAGCTGCGGTTTTCCGGGTAGATCCTACCTGCCTTTGGATGGTGTTTGCGCCAAAATCTGGATGAAAACGATTTTTTCTTTAGAGAAAGCGTTTGTCAGGAAAGGAATCAGTCCCGTGTGCAGTTACACACGGATCGGTGTGTTAAAATGAACAACTGACCGACTGAACTGTTCGACCAGCAAAGACATGGAGCCTGCAAGTAAGGAACGGACTCTGTTGTACTTACTTCTCTTTGTAGTGTCCGCAGCCAGCGTCGGCTTTTGTGCAAGAAGATCAAGTGCTCGAAGATCTGGTAAGTCTAAGTTAAAACTCAAGATCATACATGCAAGTCATTAATAATAATAATACCTGTAGCTATTTAAACGTTGAGTGACTGTAGCTGTGTGCTCATCTTTCCATTCGTCAGCCTCTGTTTAAAACTTTTTCAAATCAAGTAATATTTCAGCAATAATTCCCAGCATATCTTGTACAATTCCTAAGGTCGAGCTTTATTCCACGTAATAAATGCTGGAAACATAAACCTCGCTTGCTGAATGCGTCAGTGCAGTCTGTGCAGCTCTTTAATGAGCTGAACTGTCTCAGTATGTGCTATTTAACCGCAGGGATTCTGGTACTGCTCACAGGGAAAGGACATGGTTATGACCTGGTGACATTGTTATGATTGTGATAAAACGCCACCTGGATGACATGGCATATATGTCATTCATTCAGATTTGGTCACGTCTTCAGAATGTGCTTCGCTGCCAAAGATCCGTGCGTCGGTGTCATCATTCACAGCTTCTGCTCCGTCTCTCTCGGTTATCCTCTCACCCTGAAACCTTCTCTCCACTCCAGCTACTTTACCCTTTCTCCTCTTTCTCTCTTTCCATCGCCTCCCTTTCCTCTTGCTGTCACTCTTTCTTACTGTTGTGTTTCTCCCTCCCTTGCTGTTTTGGACCCAGAGGCCACAGTAGACCGACCGTTACATCTGTCTGTCACCACAGAGAAGCAGAGGACGGCTGTATTTCTGTCTTCATGACTGCCCGTGACATTTGTACTCGTTGTTTTTTTTGTTCTGAGGTCTCTGGGTCTCACTCTGAAGGAGGGAGAATGTCAGCAGGGCTTGGTGTCCACATAAATCACATCAGCCTTTAAAGCTGATGGTATTAGTAAAGGGCTGAAATTAAATGATGTCTTTCCCCAAGGTGATTTCGCTTTTCCAGGATTTGGACACTTTATCCCTGGTTAGAGCAGAATCTTTACATATTTCTACATTTAGATATATATCATACATGAAACTTGGCTGAAATACAACACAAATGTAACGAAGATGGAGAACGTAGACGGCATTTTGAAGTTTCCGTCTTCAGAGTAAATGTTTACATATCGTTTTCCAAGCTGAAGTGGAGTCTTGCTGCTCATTCACCGTGGATGACTCAGACCTGGATACAGCAGCACTTCTACATGACCAACTCTGAACGTGCAGCAGTAGAAGCAGAGAGCAAGAACGCAAGGCTCGTTCTGTTCTCATTGTCGATCAGCTATTACATATTGAAATACTTAAAACTGATCTTCGCTGCAGTTCTGTGGAAGTAAATTACGCACTGTCAGCATTTCATCGCTGTAGTTTCTCATTTGATGAGTGGAAGCCTCGTTCTCAGCGGCAGCTGATGTTACCACTTGTACAACTTACCAGTTGTTGATTTATTGATTAGCCTCAAATGATTATGTGTGCTGAGGTCTGACAGTACATAAATAGAGACATCGTATATG
Organism: Macropodus opercularis; assembly: GCA_030770545.1. Lineage (NCBI taxonomy): Eukaryota > Metazoa > Chordata > Actinopteri > Anabantiformes > Osphronemidae > Macropodus > Macropodus opercularis. The sequence goes on along the minus strand of CM061097.1, from coordinate 4,634,705 downwards.
ACTGCACCTGGAAAACCTGCAGTAATACCAAGAACACTGAAGAAAATCTCTCTATGCTATTATTTTGTGAGTTCGGCTCACAGCTACATTTCCTGGGCCACACCCCTGGGGAGATTTGGATGATCAGGGAATTCAGCTGACATATTGAATTACCCGCTTGGATGGAGGAGCAGTGAGAAGGGTACGAAAGAGGAGGGGAGATGACAACAGGAGAGGCGTCAGGAGGACAGGACAGGAGTGAGGTCGGCACAGGAATTGGAAGAAGCGAATCAAAAGAAATAAAGCGCAGAGGAGAAGGAAAGTGGAGAAGAGCGGTGTTGAAGCTACATGAGATTTCAATTTACTGAGCTCTGGTTGGCTATATTTAGTTGTGTTTGATCTCTCTCTTCTGAAGTTTGTCAGTTTATACCAGCACAGTCTCGTGTATCATCCCACCCAAGGACAGTTGTAGCTGATGTTTGGCCTCTGAACTGAATTAACTAAACTGAAATGCACAAGGCTCAGCTACGGTGTAATGTTATCAAGTATTTTAATGAGCTTTTTGACTCTCGAATGCGTCACTCGTCCACTTTGTGTAAATATTATGACATAAAGCGTATGACTGTGATGCTCTGAGGGCTCTTGTCTGATCATGTTTATCCATTAAAGCCTGCGAACGCACAGGTACCAGGTCATCAGGAGCATCCACGATCTACGGCTATCGCTCGTTTCTGTTGCATAAGAGCCTCCTGAAGTATTTTCAGGCCGTGGTTGAAGTCTGAAAGTGAAATCGCAATCTCTTGAAGTGGCACAGAAGCACCAAGGATTTAATATCTCAGACTATAATAATAATGGCATGTGAAGAGTCAGTTGATATTATGAGCCAGCGCGTCAGTCCACGGGTTATGTCATCCCAAGTAGTCTCTTTTTCCCACACTTCAGATAGACTCTGGTGAAATGCAGTGTAGGTTCTGGTCAGACTCTCAATTAGCTGTTTGGAAATATGTCAGAACTCGCATTTATGTATTAAAGGTTTTTTTTATGGTTATTGAAAGGAGAAAAACTCTGGTCTCTGCAGGTGCTTAAACTTAACGCTTCGCAACATGAGAGCAAGTGCTAATTGGAACAGGTTTAAGTTGATTTAAGTTAAGATGTCAGACGAGCCCATAACGTTGTCTCGAGAGTGAAGCCTTTCGTTTATTTGTACTTTGTCTGGTTTGAACCAGATCGTCTGAGTCCTCCGTTAGACATCCAGCTGGAGACGATCAACTGCACCTCCTTCAGTGTACGATGGAAGATGCCCCGACGACACGTTAGCACCATCACAGGCTACAAGGTAGGTAGCTGGAAACCCGACGCAGCAGGATGAACACAAAGAACCCATCACTTGGGTTGTGAATATGTGTTTGTCTTTAGGCAGGATGCGTCACGGATGATGATGGTTGTTGGTCGTAGGGCTTTCAAGGAGCCACGGTTCAGTCGGATAACTAAGAGAAACAGTGTGTTGTTTCCCTGCAACACTGTTTCCAAAATACATAGAAAGCTTTTAACCCTAGACACATAAAAACAACTTCCCAAATATGTCACAAATCCTGTTCCTTTATTTCCTAAACAGATGTCCATTTGACTCTGGCAGCTCGTTCTGTTGGCCTGCGTTGGGCCCACACATTCTGCTTTTAAAGTGTCTGTCAAACTGATGGTCTGGTGAGGTGGCCTTGAGGGCCAGATTGATATTTGGACTTTTCTGGCTTGTTGATGGAGCCCTTCACGCCTTAAGTGTCCTCAGCAGTACAGTAATATTTCTCTGAAAGATGCAGTCACAAATTTTTATTTAGTGTCTAGTTAACAGATTTGTGGAGACCGTACTACATTTATTTGCTTTTCTCGACCACAAATACAGAGGTGCAGGCAACAGAAAGCATTTAAATCTATGTATCATACTGGATTGAATGTGGAATTAAAAAATGCCTTTTCCTTTCAGACACAACTTTCAAGCATCCATACACTGATCTCTCGCATGTCTAGCTTTATCTTTCCTAAATGATACCTTAGGGAACCCAGTACATTTTCTTTCTTCCTCCAAAGACTGTGTGCTCTGCTCTTGACCATATGTCTGCTCTAAGAGGATTATTCGGCTACCTAGCTTCTCTACAACTCGCAGATAAACACAGTTATTTGGCCGACGGCTTTAAAGAACATGCATATAAAACAACGACTGCTCCTCTTTCCCTCTCTTTCTGTTTAGGTCTTCTATACGGAGATGAGGAATGGCCGTCCAGTAGGTACAGCATCTTTAATGGAGGTGCCGCTAAGCTTGGACATGCTGACCACTGTGAGTACACAGAGGATTTATTGTCAATAACAGATTTTCTCTCAAAGTGTGAAACACGTTTAGAAGGTTCCATAAATGTGTAGGTTTCTAGCCTTGGCCAGTCACAAGTGGAAAACCAATCACATCACAGTTCACATACACACATCTCCACGTTGTGTGTTCTCATTTTGTTATTAGCATTTCTCCAAAACATATCAGAATATCAAGTGTGGTGAAAAAATTAAAAACTAAAGCTAAAAAACATGAGGCTATTTTTTGTACATTTGTCGATGACAAGTAATTGCTGGCAGTGATCATCAGAATCTGTGATGTTTGATAAAAACCTCTCTCACTTTTTCAAAGGGGCAATTTGATGGACAAGCAAACTTTGTAAGTATTCCTTTCTGGTGAATTAGACCCTGTCACCACTTCCTCAGTAGACATGTACAGTTGGATGTGACATTCTCTGCAGTCATTCTGAAATAAACTCACTATTAGTTATTCACGAATTCTCTCCCCTCTTCGTTTTTGTTCTTACTGCCGTCTATCTCCGACTCTCCGTAACCATCCCTTCTGTCGTTCTCCCGCGTGTTCTTCCATTTCTGCTGTATCTCCGCCCTCCATTCTGCCATATGCCATTTCCAAGGATGTGGACATTGGTAATCTAAAGGTGAACACTAAGTACAGAGTCAGCGTTGGAGCGTACGGTTGGGCAGGGGAGGGTAGACCCAGCATGCCCAGAGACATCAGCACTGCTTCACAGGGTCAGTGTATGCGAGTGGTGGGAATCCATTTTACAGCCGATGTCATTCCTACATTTTGTTTAATTCTTAATATTTTTTGTATATGTTTCTGTTACATATTTTCTGAATCAAATGTCTTTTTCTGCCATTAGAAATGTGCATGCCCCCATCACCCCCCACTCAGCCTGTTGTCATGGCTGTGTCTGACACAGAGTTGGCGTTGTCATGGCAGCAAGGCGAGAGCGAGGGAAGCTCACCTGTGCTTCACTTCCTGGTAGCTTACATCAGGTCAGTCCCAATACGAACAAGCAGTTCATTCCTTCATTATCCCTCAATGCGAGACTCTCCCTTCAGTTGACACTTGTCAAGAGAAGCCTGAAACGGCCAAGTTATGAAGAAGACCAGCGACCACCTTCAAAATCAATATGTAACTCAGATGCATTTAATAATTTAACTTGGGATACCTTCTTTATATAGACATATAACTTTATCTGGGTTTTTTGTCCACATAGGACTAATTTACTATAAATATCGGACTTATTTCCTTTCACCCCAGCTGAAGGCGACAAAAGCATCTAAAAGCCCTTTACCTTCCCATTGCTCGCCCCCCAGTATTATCAGATAACCACAAATTATGTCAGCCGGCCCCATCTGCTGTTGCCATGGAAACATTAGTCTTAGTTTTAAGTGACCCAGGAGTAGGGTGACTAACTTTCAGATCGAATGATTCCATCTTTAAATTGTCTGTTTCGGTAATTGTAGGTGTCGAACACTTGGCCGAGCCTCGTTCCAGCAGCGGCTCTGTTATGGCTGTGTCAGTTATTGAAACAAAGGTGTCTCCAAATAATAATTCATATTTAGCTAAATGCATTTTTGCGAGTTAATAAGAAGTCCAGTCGCTGTGTGGTAATGATGTGGGCAGCCGTAGCGGAGAGAACCAAAGTATTTGTCTGCATCTGAAGGGTCCAAAATACCGCGAGCACCTCTAAAGCTGATTAATTACTTCTGTTCTGTTGTTTGTTTATTCTGTAGTGAAGCATAAAAACAACAAGTTGTGGTTTTATATACTGGGAATCCTGCAGATCTCTGCTGAGGGCAGTGAACTAAGCAGAGACTTTGCAGTAATTGATATAAATCACAGCATAATAATGATCTGCATCTCACTGCAAACAGAACACTGTCCTACACAATTCACTGATGCCTGCTTAGTGCAGCCATTTGTATTTTAACATGATGGTTGGTTGAGAGATGGGAAAGAATGAGTTTTATTCACAGAGTCCAGCCTCGCACACACACAGACACACACACAGCATAAAGGACCTCTCATGTCTAGACGAGATCTCTGGATGTAATGTCAAGGAAGTTGAGGTCAGATATAATCTGCTCAGAGTCGTCTGATGATTCGCCAGGCAAAAAGCCAGATGGAACCTCAAAACGCCCCCATGTATTTTAGTACATTTAAAGAAAATAGTTAAAGATATGGAAGGAAACAAACCTTTTTTTCCCTCCATGGACTGGAGCTGGCAAAACCTGAGGCAGACAAGCTGCCACTGTGAGAGGGTCGACGTGAAGCAGGGTCCGCGTTGCACGGTGGGGCATTTTCCACAGAGGACCATCTCAGACACAAATGCCATCAAACGGAGTCTTGTTGAAGAGACGCATTGAGCTGTGGTGAAGAGGCCTTTATTCAGCGCTCGTAGCTTCAGGCGCTGAGAATCAGCGCGAAAGCATGACAGCTCGCGATGACGGCTGAAGACGAAGTTCAGGGGTTCGGCATTTGTTAAAATCCCTTTGTTTGTTTTACTTTTTAAAAAAGCACATTTAAAGCAAAGCCCTGCTTTAGTGGTTAAAGGACCTCAGAAATAGTAACATATTAAAAAACATCTCAGTTACTTGATCTTGTCTGTTTGAAAAAATGTTCATTGCTTTTGTGACTTTTAATTATTGTAATCTTTGCAGACATTTTCAGAACAACAGCAGAAGGACACAATGAACTGAGTTAAAAATAAGAATTGCGGTTGTGGGTGTTGAGGAAAGCTCCAAAAAGACTAACTTAAACATTTCAGACCAGAGGAACCTTCTAACGCAGGAATGCATGTGCTCTTGTTCCCAGGCCAGAAATGGACACGGAGTGGACGTATATTCGGGAACCCATTGAGACGAACTCCATGGTTCTGAAGGGGTTAATCCCAGAAACGGCGTACCAGTTTGTTGTCCGGGCGGTCAGCGTGCACGGAGTCAGCCCACCCAGCCACATCAACAACCCAGTACGCACCCTCGGTAAGGCCAGCGAACAGAACCCCCACACGCGGTTAACACACTCTGCCTCTTTTTTGCGTCACCAAAGTTGCGCTAACATTAAACATTTACATGTTGAACCACATGTACAAACACCGTCATTACTCTGGAGACAGATTCTTCTCCCAGCATTGTGACGCAATGATAAAATTGACATCTCACCTTTCTAACAAATATGAAATGAGTTTTTTCATGTGTTTTTATAGAGCGAACTTCCACGAACAAACTCAATACAGTTAATGGCACCTTTGACTAACGGCGAACCGTACGGCAGTTTGCCTCTTTCAGCATTTACTTGAATGTAGGGCAGCACATGGCAGCGCGTCAGCTGTTTTTTGGATGATGGAAATACTGAGCAACAGGCTCATTTACTTTATTATTTGTCATGTAGTCTGCTGCGGCTGCGCTTGGGGGATGGGGACTGATTGATATTAAAAGCCAGACACAGATACACATGCACACAATAGCTGTGTAACTGGATTAAGGGAACAGCATTCGAGTCGTTTACCTACAGGTTTGTGGACAGGCTTGAGTTGTGTGTGTGCGAGTGTAGATGCTCACATGAGGTTGTGTGAGTATTAAAATTCGCCATCACATTATCCAGGTGTTTTTGTTGCAAAGTGCTCACACACACACAGACCCGCTGTACAGAGACAGACCGTGACAGAGATTATTAGAAAGACGTTAATGAAAGTTACATGAATCAAGATGAGATGAGCCAGTTAGACACACGGAGAGACAGCCAGACAGACCCAGAGATGAAGAGAAGCATGGTTTCACAGCAGGGGGCAAAAGCCGGTTATGTCCGAGTCTCATCAGACAGGATTAAGGACGGGATGCCAGACCCCTTCTTTGCCCATCCGCACCCCTCGTGCACGCACACGCACACACACACACAGACACACAATGGGCATGGCGTTGTGACAGTTCTGGTGTGTGTGCATGTTTATGGTGGTTGGAAACAGGGAGCCATGGATCGAGGGACACTGTTACACAACAGCAGATTAGTTTGCTGGGGGCTTTATTGGGCATCCTTCTTCCTGTGTGCTGGCCTTCAGGATTTAATGTTGTTAAGCTGTGCTAATTAGTGATCACGTTACATCTTACATTTAATCAGTCGTAATTGTTATGTTTTCACAAGATATTTAATGCAGTGCTACTGTTTTCTCTGTCTGGGTTTGTCTTTGTGCATTTTGAGCTTCCTTTGGCACTGTTGTGTATCGAGGGGACACCTTTCAGTATGTGGTGCGGCAGCCCTGGTACAGGGTAACAGGTAGGCCCACTGGGCCATCAGCAGCTGTCAGTCATCATCACCATAACCGATGAAACATGGTCATTCATTTATGTACCACACACACCATGGTCATTTTCACTATCACCTACAAATTATGATTGATTAAGTCACTGAGTAATAACATTTAATAGACTAATGGAGTAATTAGTGTTAGACAAATTTATTATCAGTAACAATTACAGTGTTATTATTAACTGAGGTCAAACCTATCCAGGCTTTTACCGTTCAGTAGTTTTTTCCTTCATTGTATTGTAAACCTGAATAAGTCTCATCAATAATCAAACCGTTTAGTAAAGTTTCTGCTGACGTTTAATTATTAATCTTTGCTCTTAGGTGCATCAGATGTTGGCAGTGGTGATAACGGACGTTTCAGCACCGGTTCCAAGACCAAGGATGACGATGGCTTTGATATTGATGACTCTGATTATGATGTCTATATTGAAGAGGTTGATTTACTGTATATTATGTGGATGTTAATGAAGTAAAAAATTCATAAACCAAGTAAAACAGCAGATGAGGTCATATATGTTCTGCTAAACACTGAGGTGAATAGAAGTAATACAAAATGTTAAAATAGGACATTTCTACATATCTGTTTTTCTTGTCTGCCTAGTTGAAGCCCTTCCCAAGTGTCAGTCAAGACAACAGGAAGTCCCAGCTCCGTTCCCGCTCCGGTTCGCCACCTGGTCGGAACGTCGTGTATCGTATGAACACCGTTGCTCCTTCAGATGTTATGACGCCGCCGGCTTCCAGCACCACAGCTTCCGTTTTCCCAGACTTCACAGACCTGGTTTTCATAACGACTTCAGAGCCCAGCACCACCCTGGACACCACCACTACTGTCCCTCTTACCACCAGCAGGTAAGGTCTGCCTTGAAAACGTCCATTACATCTGTCTTAAGTGGTTTATCACCAGCCTGAGGAGGTAAAGGAAATGCTGAAAATTAACAGGTGTCTTTGGAGGAAGAAAAAGGGAACGAGGCAGATTTATTTTCTTAAAAAGTCATGAGTCTTATCGCTGCTGCCGTGGCTCCTTGATTGCTCGATTGCTGTCTCTTGCGGTGTTCTGCTTTCTCGTAAAAGCCTCCCACCATTTGCTTCTCTCCTGCCCTTCCACTTAATCATTTGATAAAGATGGGGACTAGAGCAGTGAACTATTACATCAATTTAAGCTGTTAGTCTCTTTGTGGACTGCAGCATATTTAGTTGATTTTACTTTTTGCAATTTTTTTGTTTCCTGAAGCAGAGTGGGAAAAAAATCTAAACTGACACATACGTAAAGGCCCAATTCCTCTTACGACTTATCCTTCCTCCTCCTCTGACCCACCTTAGTGTCCCCTTGCCCACCACCACTACCACTCCAGCCATGTCCCCTTGGAAAGGCGAAGAACCTCGTGTGTATGACCTGACCTGCGACGACACCGTGTGCCCCCCCGACAGCTTCTGTCTGAGTGATTATGACGGTGGAGGTTCTCGCTGTCACTGTAACCTCGGACGCACAGGGGACACTTGTTCTGAAGGTGAAACGAACGGTTGTTTTTCTGCCTTGTTTTATTTTTGCGTCTGCTTTGTTCAAAATCTAGATGCACTTTGTACAGACACCAGCCCCTAAATGAGGACGCATGTATTACGCTTTATTCCTCTTCAGTGGTGTCAGTGAACTTTCCAAGGTTCTATGGCTACTCTCACATGACCTTTGAACCCTTGAAGAATTCTTACCAGACCTTTCAGATCACGTTGGAGTTCAAGGTAAGACAGCACGTCGGGTTGTTTATTTCTACTGTTGGTTTTTTTCATCCTGGTTGAGGTGAAAACCACTTTTTCTGTCGTGCAGGCAGACTCCGAGGAGGGTTTGTTGCTCTACTGTGGAGAGAATGAACACGGCCGTGGAGATTTCACTTCTTTGGCCCTGGTGCGAGGCAAGCTGCACTACAGGTGAGGAAGCCAGGGATTCAAAGTCTGAATCCAGCGAGCATGTCAGTGGACAGATCTCCACTGACCACGTGGTTCTACCCACCGCATGTGTTTGCCAACAGCTGAATGGAGTCTAGTAGTAAACAAAGAGGAGAGTAGGAGTTAAGATGATATGATTTAAGGTTTTGTCACATGTGTTTTATGTTTGACTCTACAGGTTTAATTGTGGCACAGGAGCAGCTCAGATCATCAGTGAGAGTCGCGTTGTTCTGGGCCAGTGGCACACAGTGACCTTGTTCAGAGACGGCATGAGTGGCTGGCTCCGGGTGGACAACGACACACCAATATCCGGACGATCACCGGTAACACATACGAGCGGGCGATGAATGAAGTTATGATCACTGGTCATCTTTTTACTAAGAATACTTCCCTGGACGCTGACTGGTCCTAGAACTGAAGAATGTACCAACAGTGTGCGGATGAAGCGCATTTAGTCTCTTCGTTCTTGGTCTTTCAGGGTCAGTACACTAAAATCACTTTCCGCTCCCCGCTTTATATCGGTGGGTCCCCGAGTGCTTACTGGCTGGTCAGGGCGACAGGCACGAATCGTGGCTTTGTAGGTTGCATTCAGAGCCTGACCATCAACAACAAGGCCACAGACATCAGACCCTGGCCTCTGGGCAGAGCGCTGATCGGAGCTGACATAGGTGAGTCAGCAGAGAGCATCTGTTGGTGTAATGTTTTCAATTCATTTCATTTAATGCTCTGGTATTCGCCTACTTTGCAAAATTGCAATCAAAGGATTTATAATAATTCTATTATTTAACACAAACTCATTTATAATGTGATGCCTGCAGCGCACTGTGTGTGTGCAGGCAGAGCCATGTTTCCTTGGTGGCAGACTTCTTTTTAAAATGCCCATACAGCTCTATGTCATGCTCTAGCACTGACGCAGCCCCATGTGATCACAGATGGAGGCTTTTACATCTGTGGCTGATGACAGTCTGGATGGTCTGTTTTGTCTTCGGAGGGCACAGCCCAAAATGAGCTTGAAATATAAAATGAAAAGAAACTTTTTCTGTCTTTCGGGTCCATCTGACTCGAGGTCAGGCCCAAAGTTTCATGGCTGATTTATTGACACAATTTTTTTCAGCGCGCTCTCAGAACTCGCTGACATGAAATATTCTAATTGTATTAGATGTGATTCTAATGTTTTGGCCCTCTCATTTATTTTAAATAGATAATAAGCACAATACTTTTCTGACGTCTAGCTTTCAAACCTGCTTTTTGCCTGCTTCCACTGTAATTTTTTTTATCATTTCCACGTTAAGCGACGATTCCAGAGTGTTTATGAAAATCACTGAAGCAGCTAAAACTGTTGTGTCTTCTTGCCACTATGCACAAGGTGAGTGCAGTGAGAGTGTGTGTGACCTGGTCAGCTGTGCTAATGGAGGTGCGTGCTTCGCAAATCGCGCTGACGGCTACATCTGCTTGTGCCCACTCGGCTTCAGGGGAGCACTCTGTGAAGACCGTGAGTCAAGTCTGTTTCCCTTTCCTCACACACCTACACAAAGACCAGAGAGCTGTCTTGTTTACAAGAGGAGTTTTGAAGGTAGAAAGTAAAATCTCCTCGTGGTTCATTCTTACTTAGACTGTCACACAGGCCTTTTAAGGTAATTACTGAACAGTTGACTACAATATGAAGAAAATTGGTTAGAATGAGGATTATTATTTCTTATATGGCTGCAAAAAAATTGATTGTATGTCATAGAAGCTCTGGCATAATATAACCTTCCACTTTCTTTCCTTTTTCACTCTGTCCTTTCATCAACTTCTTCAACTTCTTCACTCTTAATCATCTTAATGCTTCTTCCTCCCTCATGGCTCCAATCCTTCTGCTTCCACTCCTCAGGCTTTTCGCTCTCTTCACCGCTCTTCAATGAGACCGTGTTCTCGTTCGCTGTGGTCCCTTGGCCTCTGTCCTCTCAGAGTTATCTGTCCTTCATGGAGTTCGAGCTGACGTTTCGGCCGTCGTTGGCCGACGGGACACTGTTGTACAGTGATGACGCAGACAGTGGAGACTTCTTGGCTATAAATCTGGTGGACAGATACGTCGAATTCAGATTTGACTGTGGCTCTGGTGGAGCTGTTTTAAGGTACTACATGAATTCATGTTTAGTCTGTTAGATGGATAGATAGATAGGACATTATTAATCCCACAGTGGAGAAATTTCTGTGTTTACAGCAACAGACAGTAGATACACTTCCCATGTACACGATCCACAGGATCAAACAACAAGCCTAACAAAAGACAAATCTGTATTTGTTGGTGATTTGCAATATTGCACTGGCTCTAAGAAAAATGAAAAATATTGCACCAATAGAGGAACACCAGATGCAGTGTACACTGTGTCCTACACGTATACATCACGTCTGATGGCTGTGGGGACGGTAGCGCTCTTTCCTACGCCGGGGGTGTAACAGTCTGCTGCTGAAAGTGCTGCTCAGAGCCTCTACAGCCCGGTGAAGGGGGTGGGAGGGATTATCCATGATGGAGGACAGTTTTACCAGCATCCTTCTGCGCCACTTTTGATTTCTTATCACTTTTATTAATCAAACTTGATGCATCTTGATAAAAGAAACCATCCTTCCTATAGGAGTGAAGAGCAAATTACTCTGGACTCATGGCATGAGCTGAGAGTGTCTCGCACGGCAAAGAGTGGGATCCTACAAGTGGACAGTCAGAGGCCAGTGGAAGGAATTGCTGAGGTATCCGACTTCTGCATGTGCTGCCTGGAACAAGCGTAATGTGTTATTTCTGACCACGAGAGGGCGCAAGCTCAGCAAAATTACAGCAATTGAACCTTTCCCTGACATATTTTAGGATCTTTGTAAATTGTTTGTCTTAATTTCCCAACCAGAGCAACATGGTCACCTTTTCAACATTCTTATTTAATTATTTAGGTTTGTGACATCTTAAGCAAAGCACTGCCAAACTGATCATAACTCATGTACATGAGCTAACTTTATTAAGTAATTCCTGACATAATCGTCTACGTCTTCAGGGTGCGTTCACTCAGATCAACTGCAGTTCCCCTCTCTATATTGGTGGAGTACCAGAATATGATAAAACCAAGAGGACTGCGGGTGTAATAAGGCCCTTCACTGGAGTTATTCAGAAGGTATGTGTAAATGTTTCCAAACAGCTGCCGACATCTGTATTTAAAATACAAACACAATTCACCGTCGTAAAATGACAAGTACAGATGTGCTTGCTCAATAAACCGTATGTCTTCTCCTTCCCAGCTGATTCTCAATGACCGCACCATCCCCATAACCACCGGCTCAGCTGGTGGAGTTAACGTGGCTAATTCAGCCCACCCGTGTGTGGAGAGCCCCTGTGCCAACGGAGGGACCTGCAGGCCAAAATTGGATGGATATGAGTGTGACTGCCCCCTAGGGTACGACGGCAGGCACTGCCAGAAAGGTTTGTTGCTATGAAATCTTGTACTACTAGCATATCTCACAGGCGGATGGAGCCCAGTTTGACAGAAAACAGACAGTGCACACATATCTTCTGTCATGTCTGTCAAAAGTTACATACACATAGGTTTTCCAGTCATGTATTACTTTTCTGTTATGTAGAACATTATACTGCACATCCTAATCTCTTAAGTCTCTACTTTTTCTGTTTTTGATGCTTTCACTGAGCAGAGTGTGGAAATTACTGTTTGAACAGTAAGTCTCATTAGTGACCTGCACACATTCAAATCTGTTCTGCAAAAGCGTTCTGCCACAGTTTAGTTTTTTTGTTAGCTGCAACCTGTAGATACGTGATCACGCTGCCACCTTGTGATGATGTGAAGCAAATGCATGTTTTCTCTGCCCAGCGGTGACAGAGGCCATCGAGATCCCGCAGTTCATCGGTCGAAGTTACCTCACATACGACAGCCGAGACATCCTGAAAAGGTCGGTAGCGAAGTAAGTGTCAATTGCACATGAACCTTTCAGTGCATTTAATTAAAATGATCAAAACCTTTCAGAGTTTCTGGCTCCAGGACCAACCTGTTTATGCGTTTTAAGAGCACAGCCAAGGACGGCTTACTGCTGTGGAGAGGAGACAGTCCCATGAGACCCAACAGTGACTTCCTGTCTATAGGGCTTCGAGATAGTGCACTAATTTTCAGGTATTTGTCTGCATATGACATTAATGGTTTATTAAAGCAATCCTCTGGCTGTGTGACAAGGCAATGTTATACAAAACAGATATTCTACTCACAGTCTGCCTAGATATGTTCGGTGCATAATAAATGTTCCCCCTACATGTCCCCTGAGCAAAAGGAACAGAAAGGGACGAAATGTCAGAGCAACAGGAGACTGAGGATAATGGAGTAGGACTCTGATCCCCCCAAAGTGCGGGACAGCTAAGCAACTTGTACAGACAGAGCTAAAAAAAGACCTGAAGTCCCACGTAGAACCGTGACCTGGAAACGGACCAGGATTTATCTGGACAGCAGCTACAACAGTGAACCCGCCGCACCCGGCGCAGCCAGTTAACCCTGTGCTTCTCTGTATCGTTCAAGTTATAACCTGGGCAGTGGTGCAGTTAACGTGGTTGTCAACGGGACGTTTAGTGACGGAAAGTGGCACCGAGTCAAAGCTGTGAGGTAAGATCGAAAAGTGACCCACAGGCCGTAAAGTAACAGTATAATCACATTGCAGTTACAGTTGGTTTTACGATGGTTACTAATCTGTGCAGGGACGGTCAGTCAGGGAAGCTGACAGTCGATGACTATGGAGCAAAGACAGGCAGGTCACCGGGCAAAATGAGACAACTCAACATCAATGGACCCCTGTATGTTGGTAGGTGGAGCCCATAAAACACGATTCTCCTTCATTGTAGCTCAAACGATGGTTAAGACTGTGCTCTCCCTATGCTTCCCCCTGGAGGTGGCATGAAGGAGATCGCGCTACACACAAACAGACAGTACGTCGGAGGCTTGGTGGGCTGCGTGTCCCACTTTACTCTCTCTACCGACTATCACTTGGGGCTGGTGGAGGATGCTGCTGACGGCAAGAACATCAACACCTGCTCTAACTAGAAAATGGCTTCAGCAGCCGAAGGTCCCGCTTCAGCCCCCTTTGAACCTGGAGCGAACCCCTCGACCAACTGATTTGAGTTCTCGAAACTGACTCGCCAGCACAAAAATGACAGAAACCTAAAACATTATAATTTGGTCTACCAGGTCAGACTGGCTTTGACACTGGCAACAGCCAAAATGACCACAGGATGTTGCAAAGCACAAGTACTGAAAGGAAAGAAAAAGTTAAGCATTATGGGTAATGACGGTCTTTGAAAACCCTACGGAGGACATTTTTATCCATGGGGTGAGTTTGATCATATCGATTTATTTTCTACTGAAAATCCTTATTTGATTGCTGGAAGAACCAAATGATCCAAGAGATCAAGTGTGATCTCGACATTTTCATGAACCTGACCTAGAGCAGCTAGCAGAGAGAAACGTCTTTGTAGAGGATTTTGATTTGGATCATAGAATGTTTCTATTGTTTTTGCTTTTGTGATATTTGTATTGTCGTTCGTGCTGTCACGTCAGTCTGTAGACTGCATTTTCTAAGTCGTGAAGTCAGATTTTTAAAGGTTGCTAGTTTTAAAATGGGGAATATACCAGCTTCAAAAATAGTTTTATTTTTACATCTTTCTAATTTATAGGGTCCTTTATTTGGGAGCCTCAGATGTTAGTCACACACAGGTCTGACGTTAACTAAGTAAAGCAGCCAAAATCTTCATTATTGTCATTAGACACACCAGAGAAAACACAAGGCTATTTATTTATCTCTTTCCTAAACATCGCTGTATTTGATGTATTACTGATGGTTTTGCTTTTACCACCTTGACCTCGATGTCACATTACATTTAGAGGCTCATACCCAGGTATGAATTTGTATTAGATCAATTAATCGATTCAGTTGATAACAAACTGACTTGGCCCCGGTGACAGCTGCCACATGTCTAAATGTGAATGGACCGTGTGATTAAATGTTTTAACCGTCCACTGTAAAAAGTTTAGCACGTACTGTATGGTTTGTATTTGAACAAGCAAGTAGCCATAGGGACTAGAAAAATGCTGACGTAGAGAATGTGTCTGAATATTCGTTTAGATCTCTCAGTAGGTTTACGCTTGTTGCCAGCTTTTTTAAGTTAATTAAGCCAAATAATGCAAATTTGTGCAAAGCACTGACCTGGATGCAGCTGAAATTGGACAAGCAATTACACAGGAATCACCCTAGAGAAACACACAACTCAAGCCTTAATGTTTCCAAATAATTCCCTGAAAATGAAATGGAGTTCTCTCCACTGCTGGGGTGTTCCCACGGTCTGCAGAAGGACTGGGAGGGCGAGTTTGAAGGTGCCCAGGCTTTCAGTCATCTGCCGTTGTAGGACGATGAAACTCATTGAGAGGTCATTCTAAGCCAGTCTGGCAAAAATCAATGCAAGACCTGCACCTTCACTGTATTTGGAATTGTTACGCTGTGACAGCTGCTCGTCAGCAACTAGAATAAATATCTGACTATTAAACCATTTGCTAATCAAACCGTGTGAACTGCTCCTGACATTTTCATTTTTGAATATATAAATGGCAGATTGTTGCAGCTATGTGTTTTTATTGGACCTCAACACTCATTAACTGCATGACACGTATACGGAGAAGTCTGCCACAAAATAAAAAATAAAGTCTGTAGTGACGTATTATTTTATTTATTAAAAGAAAGCGACAAGAAGACACTTCATGGACAAATGAACACAATCAAAGCTCTGTGTTGGTAACAGGCCACTGCACCACCATCATGTCACTAATAGATGAAACCGTACGTAGACTTATTCATGTCTGTCTTGTGATCATGGATCAGTTCAGAGTGGGCATAAAATAGGAAATTGCCCTGTTTAAATTCAGCGCACAGCTCCATTATACTAACGTAGCAGAGTGATCTGCTAATCGCTAACAGATAACCTGTTGCCCCTTCACGCAGCTTAATCAATATTGCCACATTCTGGCATGTTTTAGCTGGAGACGACACATTTATTGATGAGCAGCAGTGGAACTTTATATTGAGCTTTTTCCTTCGATTGCTGTGCTGCTGCTGTTTCGTGCTGTCACACGCACGCATACACAACATGTCCTCGTTTCTCTGAGACCAGTGTTGCCAGCGAGATACTC
The DNA here is from genome assembly GCA_030770545.1 of Macropodus opercularis. Taxonomy (NCBI): domain Eukaryota; kingdom Metazoa; phylum Chordata; class Actinopteri; order Anabantiformes; family Osphronemidae; genus Macropodus; species Macropodus opercularis. The sequence continues at coordinate 4,618,928 of CM061097.1, read as the reverse complement.
GAGACTGAAATAGTCATGGCTGACAGTTGACTCGTTGTGCTGTGTGTGCTATCGTACCTGTGGAAGAAGCGAAGGTTTTCTCAAGACATCTGGACCAACACTGTGTTAAATTGAGCAGCTGGAAAATAACAGCACAGGTCACTTGACCTTTTTGTGTGTGTGTGTGTGTGTGTGTGTGTGTGTGTGCTCCTTCTGTTTCTTCTCTGATCTTTTCATTTAAACAAATATGACCCAGTGGGAGTCATCTCAGTAAATCACGCGTTTGATATTAAATCTCAAGTGCTGGAATATGATTGTTTTTTTCCGAGGTATTAAAATGTAATTGTCCACTTTTCTATATTTATCATTTGTTTAGTTTCATATTCAACTAATATTGTCTATAGCAACAAGACACAATCAACTCAAGTTATGGACAAATGAGGCACTAGTCCTTGAAGTACAAAGATTAAATCTTATAAACGATAGAGAAAGAGATTATTTCTCTTTGCAAATCTCTCCAGTCTGGAATCAGAGAAGCGTTTAAGACGCAAAACATTTGGTTGAATGTGAAAGAACAATTCGCAGCAGCAGAGGCACAGAAGCTTCTCCACAGAAAGCTTCTGCTTTATGTTGCCATTGGTGGAGCTAATACACACACACAGTGAACGCAGAGCAGTTTTAAGGAGCCAAATCTAAAACGTCTAAAAAGTATAAGCAGAACTTCAGAACCTCCCACAACTGTACTGTTAACTTCATGACTTGGTCACATAGGACATGAAAATATTTGTTGACACAAATTGAGCCACAGTTACAGATGTTTGCATGCGGTTAGTCAGCCTTAGTGAATTTTATGCATCCCTTCATGATTAACAACTGTGTGGGGTTTGAAGAACCGGTAGAGTCTGAGTGGCTCCCAGTCCTGGTGATGTGTTCAGGTGTTCTTGGACAAAAGCATGTCAACGTCTTTATGGAACAAAGCATCCACACTAACAAAAAGGAGACGAACTAGGTGAACCGCACAGTTGGACTTGTGTTAAAGGCGGTGAGCAGGAATCATGTGACTGTCATGGAGCCTGTTTCTTAACTATCGCAGGCCACGCTGCATTTGAAGCGTGAGCTCGCCCCATGTCCATGAGCCTTCGTTTCGCAATAAAATACTTACGTATTCTCCTTAAGTCACGAGAACGTTCTCGTGGACGCACACCTCATCCTTGCAGAGGACTTGTTATTGCTGGGGTGACTCAGCAGCGGTTCATATCTCGGCGCAGGGAGGGACCATCACACTGCTTTTCACATTCCTGTTTGTGGTGCGAAAGCTTTTCGTTCGGCCCGATGGAGACGCGGTCGCCTGCTTTCATTCTGCTTCTGGCGCTCTGCGTTGTGCGTGGCTTCCCCAGCGGAGCTCCCACCAGTGCCTGTGAGAGGATGTTGCCTGGCCACCCCGGGGTGCAGCCCCAGCCCTCAGCAGCACCCTACACCGTCCTCACCAACACCAAGACCTTCCAGCCAGGCAGGCCCATAACAGGTAGGATGATGCAAAGATGTTAACACTAAGCTACTTTACAGATTGTGCCCAATTGCTCTGGTGGTATTTAGGGACCAATGCATGACTTAACTAAACTGGATTAATTATTTAAGTTTAATTATCCTAAGTGGAAAACGTTGCTTCCAGTGTGAAACGAGCCCATATTGTCGCCGTTTGTCTGTACAGTGACTATCGTTGGACCACAGTACAGAGGCGTTCTCCTGGAAGCTCGGACAGGCAGCGGCACTAATGCTTTGGGGACTTGGCAACTCCCTCCTCCGAACACGAGATTTCTTACGGTGACTCTCGAGTATTTTTCACTTGAGCTGCTAAGACGCTGGGAAGTGGCAGGAAGCGCTGTGACAAGCACAGACAGCCAGAAACCTGCAGCTGTGAAATAAGATGCTATTGCTCCAGCAGGTGTTACGGTGAATCTGACTGTGTTGCTTTATGTTCATAGTGCGCAGGTAACCCACAAGGTGCTGTCACTCATTCCAACACCAACCTAAAGGGCAACACCACGGCCTTCAGCTGGATCCCGCCAGACTCCTCAAGTCCTGTCTACTTCATGTAAATCTGCTAAACTGTTTTCTGTTCCGACTAAAGCTTTGTCAAGAAATGATAAAAAGCACATGATGAAAGCACTAACGCTGGGTTATGTTCAGGGCCACCGTAGCCCAGCAGTACTCAGTCTACTGGGTTAATGTGAGGTCCTCTACTCTGACCAGAGGTACGAACAGCAGCACCATTCATTAAAAATAAGTATTAAGTGTTCGCTTTGTGGTAACTTCTCATTACTGTCTCAATCTCAGGAATCCCAGGAGGTCTCGCTCTGACTTCAAGCGCTGGAGCGATGGAAGAAAAGCCTCTGCTTCTCTTCCTGACATGTTTTCTGCTGTTACAGGTGCAGGAATGAACACGACATCACTCCCATGTTTAAATTCGATGATTTGCTTGCTCATTATCTTTACATTTACTTAATGAACTGTTATTAAACTTGCCCTGTCCCTGATCTTTAATCACCAGACTTCCATCTATTTTAATCATATGTATCTTTGACCATCAAGTTAATCCATCACTCATAATAAAAAAACCCACATAAAATTAAAACGTGTTCCTTTAATTTCAGAGTATAAAGACACGGTAAAGCAATAACGATGAGATGGTAATGAGATGGAGCCTGGTGGTTTGCTGTAGCTCAAACTCTGACATCGTTTCCAAAGCAGCCTCTTCGCAGCATTAACTGCTGTTTTAGCAGCTGATGGTTCTCTGTAGAGCTTCTCTTCGCCGTGATGTATTGATTTTCAACTGACTCATGTGTCTGTGGATGCAGTGCTGGTCACAGGGTCTGCATCACTCAATAGTAATTAGTGTCTTTCCACCGTTGGCCCCGGTCACACAGTATTTTTAAAGAGAGGACTCAAGCCCAGGACTTAAGCACTGGCTCAATCAGCTGGTTCAATAGTAATTCACTCACTGACATGTGAGATGATGACCTCCATTGTTCAGGGGCTTTGATTTTCACGTCACTGATGTGTTTTCCATCAACGCAAGGTCACTCATGTGGATGATGTGAAGCGAGACAAAGCAGAAAGTGCACAATTAGAATCAAATTTGAATGTTGTTTGGATTTAAATTTGTGCTTTGCTTGAATTTGAACTCTTCCTGACTGCATCTGACAGGGTTATCGTCTTGTACAGTGCGCATGAGGAGGAGGACGGGACTTTTTCCTCTAATCCCTCTCTAACTCGAGCTTGTTGCACGTGTGGTATTAACATGACGAGTGGCCTTTTAGTCACAGCCACTGCATCAAATACGACCTCGTAGGTTTATCTCAAAGGTTACGTAACCCATTCAAACAGAAACGTGTCGTGTATGCGTGTTATTTTAACTGAAGTTAAAGCTTTTGACTTTTTGTTTTATTTAAATTATTTACTTTACTTTTTTGTACTTAGTCTTCAGCAGATTCTGTCTCATTATTATTCTAAGTTGTATACAAATAAAACCTTGCTCTTAATGCAGATATTTCCCTACTCGGACATGTAAACTTAAACACAACAACTATGATTAGGTCATTGGTGCTGACAGACCCCTGCAACTGCAGAGATAAGTTCTTGTTTGAATTAGATCACACACTGATCCGCATGCATGCGCTGTGTGCACATTAAGGCTATCCTTTGCTGTAGGGGCTTAGTGCATCTCTGCATTCTTCTCCTCCCTCTTTCCCCTTTATCTCCTTTCATCAACACGTTCCGCACCATAAAAAGCAATGGCCAGCAGATGTGGCGTGCATCTGACCCGTGCCCTGCAGGCAGTCAGAAGTATGTCATTAAAACAGGGATTTATTTTCCCCCATTTGCTCCCTGAAATGAATTCTGATTTAAATTTGCTTCATGAGACTTAACAGTCTGTATTTTATAGAGCTCCCTTTATAAAAAATGGAAAAGGAACAGCATAAAAAGAAGAGCGGCAGAGGGACGCTTTTCTAGGGCAGACACAGCAGATTCACATTATGGTCAACAATATGGATCATTAAGAAATGGAAACCTGAGTCACACAACCTTCTCTGTATCAAAAAAAGTCTTGCTGTTGATAATATTCACCATATTTCTGGAGTTTATGTCACACACACATTTCCTGCTGACAGGAAGACATGATAAGTTCTGGTTTCTCTGCCAGTCATAAATTGCAGATGTTACACATTCTGGGCTCGATGCTGACGCAGTGATGACTTGCACTTGCTAATATGCATGACTTCGATGTTAATGGCCGTCGTGTTCACACAGGCAGGAATCAATTGACTCCTGTCTGGTCTAATGCATGTTGGAGCTAACACGGCTGTTGACACCGGTGGTGCTGGTGAGCATCATGCCTGTTATGTAAGAACCTGGTGGTTGGAGGGTTAGAACTCAGGGCTGGGCCATATTATATGAAGGGTGGGTAGGGGGTGAGGGAGAGCGAGAGGCGGGGGAGGCACCGTGTTAGGGGACAGTAGGAGAGAGACGGGAAGACAAGGGGCAGGGCTGAGAGAGCAACACAGCAACAGTGAGGGAGAAACACATGGAAAGAGAGGAGAGGTCACGAGTCGCTAGTTGGCAAGATAATCAGAGACAGGCCACTGATTCAGAGCCTGGTGCACAGCTGGTGTGACGGCTAACCAGGCTGCAGGCTAACTTTGAGTGAATGGACAGTGACAGTGTGGGATTTAATAGACTGGACACTGTCATGAGGTCTAGAACCAAAGCATCAGGCAGGACACAGCTGGACACTTTAGATGGAAGTTTTTCAGCCGGGAACAGCACAGTGCATCTGGACATGATGCGTGAACGGCTCTGGACGTCAACTTGCGTCTGACAACCGGAAGAACTGTGGTGTTTTATTACAGATGTTCTCCGGACACTTGCGCATTGCTCTCATTCAAAGTGGACATCACCTGGACATTTTCATCCAGAGCACAGCAAAGTGAAAACAACCGTTGTCTTGCATACCCTGCTCCAGTGATAGCATGGACGGACAAGCCGAGCCAAACAACGCGGATTACAAACTGGTCCAGCCAGTGCATTCTTGGTTGGCAGCCCTGATCAGGTGTCTGAACCATGCTGTCCACTGAGAGCATGGAGCCAGAGAAAGCACACACCCAGAGCAACTTCTTCATCGAGGTGGATGTGCCGGACCACGCTCACTACGTCGTCGCTTTGTTCGTCTTTGTCATCGGGGTGCTGGGCATCACTGGCAACGCGCTGGTCATGTTCGCCTTCTACAGGTACGCCAGCCTGAAGGCTCCGCTTGTGTTTGCAGGCTGCCAGCTACGCGTGTTTTATTCTCAGGGGACATTAAAGATGTTTAACATAATAACAAACCTGGCTGAGCTAGATCACTTTAATGATCAAAGCTGTAGCCGTAATACCTAAAACGTACTTATCTTTTATTAATTTATTTGTATATTTAGGAGAGGAATATTTCTCTGAATAATCTAATACAGTACAGAAACCAAAACATTTTTTTGTTGTTGAAAATAATTAATTTCCCACATGTGTCTCAAACTGACTGACAAGATATTTTGCTTTTCACTCTCATATATGTACCATGTAGAAATTATCCAGTAGTACAGTACAAAGACGGTAAAATGAACATGTGAATTGTATGATGAACTTTTTCTGAGTTTTGTGTGTGTCCTTCCTTTCTTTCTCGGCGCTGCTGATGTTACGGGTTTTAGAGAAACTGGGTCAGAGAGAGGATGGATTTGCGCATGTGCTCTGGGGATCGCCGGGACCTTTTGTTCTTCATCTGTCAGTCACTGCAGATTTGCTTCTGCCTTGTGTGTTGCGCTGACAGTTTGTCTTTACCAGATCACAAATGCATATGACATCATGGCTTCCCAGAAAACCCATTCACACTCAACCACACAGACACAGGGAGGGAAGGAGAGAGAGGAGGCTGCTGTAGTGGTCCGTCAAGAGCGATGTCACGCGATGAGATGATTTTCTAGGAATCTTTATTTGAGAATTGCTCTGGTAATATGCACACGCATGAACAGATATTTAGTCCAACAAACACCTGATGCACCAGCTGTGACATAACAACAACCAAGTAATGGCCGAATAGAGACACACGCATATTCATACATGTAGAAACCAGATTGGTTTGTGTTCAGTCAGGCTTGAGGAGCCCACCTTTAGCTCAGTAGGCATTAAAACAAAGATTAATCAATAAAAAGCTGTGCAGGCACATAGAAGGTCGATATGATGTTTAATCAAGCTGATAGGAAAGCAGGTTCACACAGAGTTGGCCGCTTCAACACAGAGCTCATATCTGATTGCTGCTGACAGTGAAACAGTGAAGTGCACGAGTGTTCTCAATTCAACGAAAACTCAATAGGAAACTTCTTCGAACAAATTTGACATTTATTGAATTAGAAACACTGTGTTACAGTATAACCTGTCTTTGGAGTTTGCCAACCTGTGACCTTCATTTATTACTACATACAAAGAGCCCTTCTCAGCCTTTGGAGCCTTTTTTCAAAACGCGTAAGCATTTCTGAGCAAGACAGATGAAAACAAGTACATACAAAGGTTTTCATCAAATGCAAACCAAACAAAATATCTAAAGTGGAGATAGTTCTGCAAGTAGCAGCCGCCTAGGAGCCACGGATGCTCTTCCTTTTCCAGCTGGGTCCGGTGGGGACCGGCTGTTACTGGGTTACAGCTGGGAAGGGCCTTGAAGGGCAACAGCCCAGGAGCAGGAGCGGTGTCTGGTCCTTTGTGTACGGAAAGGAAACGACCTGCAGCAGGCTACTGGCCAAGAAGGGCTCTGAGGGGGCAACCTGTCCTCACCCATGCAGCTCCACACATGCAGAGCACACCGGAAGTAGCAGGTCTGCCACTGGTGTCCCGTTCTCTGCAGGGATGAGAGCAGCTTCACACTGAGCACATGTGACGTGGTGAACATTACGTCGGTTCGGTGGTGGTCTGTGCATGCGATCACTGACCTCCAGGTGGTCTGGAAATTATTAGGATCACATTTCCCTTGGAGCGTTTTCAGGCAAAGTATTAAAAAAGCCAAACCCGAAACCTTCCTCTGTTTCCTGTTGCTTGTGCGTAGTAACAAGAAGCTGCGTAACCTGCCTAACTACTTCATCATGAACTTGGCGGTCAGTGACTTCCTCATGGCCTTCACACAGTCCCCCATCTTCTTCATCAACTGCCTCTACAAGGAGTGGGTGTTTGGAGAGATGGGTAATCCATACTCACTTTCACTGACATTCTTTTACTCCTTTAATCTTGCTCTGATAGCTGACGTCTGTTTACTTCCTGCAGGTTGCAAGCTGTACGCGTTCTGTGGTGCCCTGTTTGGCATTGCCTCCATGATAAACCTACTGGCCATCTCTATTGACCGCTATCTGGTGATCACAAAGCCCCTGCAGTCTGTGCAAGGCAGCTCCAAGCGGAGGACCATCGTGGCCATCCTCATGGTGTGGCTCTACTCTCTGGCCTGGAGTCTAGCTCCTCTACTGGGCTGGAGTGAGTTGTACCACCACCAGCAGAACGATCGAGGTTTGACAGGATTTTACTTCCTGCTATTAAAACCACCTTTTTCTCCTCCTAGGCTCTTACATTCCTGAAGGCTTGATGACATCGTGTACGTGGGATTATATCACATACTCGCTGGCCAACAGGAGCTACACGATGATGCTGTGCTGTTTTGTGTTCTTCATCCCTCTGGGAGTCATCTTTTACTGCTATCTTTTCATGTTTCTAGCAGTACGCAGAACTAGCAGGTACAGACCACGTACAGAATATGAAAATATAAAATACATAATGGCTATGATTTACTGCTTTCATTTCTGCCAGTTATACCCATGCACCTCTGTAGCATGTGAGCTTTGGACTCTTTCTTCATTGCACCAGGGAGGTAGAACGTCTGGGGACTCAGGTGAGGAAATCCACCCTGATCCAGCAGAAGTCTGTCAGGAGTGAGTGGAAGTTGGCGAAGATTGCGTTTGTTGTCATTGTGGTTTATGTCCTCTCTTGGTCACCTTACGCCTGCGTCACAATGATTTCCTGGGCAGGGTAAGACTTGTTTTATCTAAACTTAATGTGATACAGTAAGTGTTAATTACCAGGAACATTACTATGACTATCATGGACTTAATAAAAGCCAAATAGTATAAACGTGTTTTTAGGTGTAACTGGTTCGTGTGCACTGATGAACTGATGTAATTGCAGCAGAATGTCCTTTATAAACCTATTTACAGCTCATACTGGTAGAGATGTTTTTAAATTGATTTCATAATTATCACAATATTTCTTAGTGCAGCAACCTGAACATCTGCTAGTTTATGTTTATCTCGAACAGAATCATATCAATCTGCCTGTTTCTTGACAAATATACAATATAATATATAATGTTTGCTTTTTTTTAAACTTATAAATAATGTACGTTTTCCTGCCTGTCTAGCTTCACTATTACTTTAGATACAAATTGTTTACTGGCAGCTTATATGAAAATCTCTGCTAATGTGTGTTCGTGTGTCATTATATAAGACTGTGTCGACTAAAGGCCAGGTACCTTTGTATGAATGGGATACAGCACTGAGTTACTCATATGTCATCTGCTTGTTCAAACTACTGCAACATTCACTAAAGCACATGTCTCTCTGGGACATACAGTAAGATGGGATGTAGTTATGTAACTCTGACATCCCGTCTCTGCTCATTCACAGGGGAAAAGCAAGCTCGCACACACACACACACACAATCAGATAGACTTGGCCAATCCTCTGCGGCAGCTGGCACATTTTAGCTAATCCCTGACCCAATATGCCCCTTCATTATGTTACAAAAATAAGGAGATAAAGGGAACTCTGCGGGCAGCGCGCCTGTTGTGTTGTCAACAACAAACAATTACATACAAAAAAAATGAACAAGATTATTTCAGACTACAGTGAAGTGGAGTTTTTATCCTGTTTTTCTCCAGGCACGCCAACATCTTGTCGCCGTACTCCAAAGCCGTGCCTGCAATCATAGCAAAAGCCTCCACGATCTACAATCCGTTCATCTACGCCATAACACACGACAAGTACAGGTAAAGGCGAACGAGTGGGACTTCGCTTTTTACCCTTCACGTTCTGTCTTCTTGTCTTGAATCTTGAACTTGTAGTTTATTATACAAAAAAACACTTCAAATGTCCAAGTTCTAAATTCGGAATAAACACTGACAAGCCTTTTCTTCTTTCTGGTCTCTTCAGAATGACCCTGGCGGATAAGTTTCCCTGCCTGTCGTTTCTGTCTCCCACTCCTCGAAGGGAATGCATCTCCTCCTCCATCAGCGAGTCCTCTTACAGGGACTCCATCATCAGTAGACAGTCCACAGCATCAAGGACTCACTTTATCACAGCTTCATCCACCGACATGGTCATTTTTTCTAATATTGTATATTTTATAGGATGTGTAATATTTGCTATTATCTGGGAAGACATTTTAAAATCTCTAGATAATATACATAAAGACGCACACTTGCTCTTGGGGGGTGAGCAGAGCTACAGCACATCCACCGACCTTTACTTGCACATTGACCTTTACAGAGGTCTACACCAAGAGGACTTGTTCATGTCTTCATCTAAATCAGATAGAGGACTAATACAGCCGATTATTCGATATGATTATCCAATAGGTTAAGCTTGAATTTGATTTGTCTGGCTCGACTTGCAGGTATTGAGCGACGTAGAAATGGAGCCTTTGGGCAGGAATTCAGGTGGTTCTCTGAGAAGCGTGTCGTCGTACTCGTCTTGCAAAGGGAGGTCCTATAAAAAACAAACAGAGAGACAGACCACCAAGAGCCGTGCAGCAGAAAAGGTTCGAAAAAAGAGTTTACGTGGGTTGTAGGTGATTTACTGCAGGACAACCTGTGTCTTTACTCATGCATGCTTGTGTTTGTAAATCCTCTGCATGCCTTCATCAAAATGTGTTTATTTATTCATTCCTTGGTTTATTTTTGCATTGTCAGCACCCATCTGCCATGATCGAGTCATCGAGCACCTGTGAGCATGAACTGGTTTCCAGCTCTCTCACCATCGCCACTCTCCCTCTGCTAGTTCTTACCAGGAGGCGGAGCCAGAGTCTGACCAATGAGATTACAGACGTGAAGAGGAAGAAGAAAGCCAGCGTCAGTCTCAAAAGCGGATCTTTCGACTGCTTGACTTTTGGTAAAACCCCATCGACTGTCCCCGGGGCACCTCAGGGTGTCCCGCGCATAATCGTCATCAGTCCAACTTCTGAGAGCAGCCTCATCAGGCCTGACAGCGACTGCATAGAGGAGAGTGTTGAAGCAATGGAGAACCATTTTCTGGTCAGTCTAAACTTCTCATCAGAGGTCTTTGAAGCAGTGGAGCTTCTCTCTTGACCAGCTCAACAATAGTTTCCCTAGACTGGCCACTCTCTGCTCTCGTTTTCAGGCACGGACAAGATCTGACTGGACCGATTATGAATCCACTGACGTAAATAATTTGTTAATTCCAGGTTCAACAACATATTTTCATAAACGTCAATGGTCAGGTTCTTACTTTGCATTAAACTAACATCTATGGAAAGTGTGCTGTAGGGTTTATGTTTTATTTAGTTTTCAAGGTACTTAATGTGTAATGGGTAATATTTGTAGATAATGGGGCAAAATTTTCATAAAACGAGATGACAACTCAAGAAAAAAAAGCAAGTATCTCAAGCTGTTAGGATGTCTGTAAAGTATGTAAAGGAAATCATGTATAGCGAGTATTTGTTTTGTGGTAGTAGTTCATTGGACAGTGAGACAGGGCTGTAGTAAAAAGTGAGGCTACTGATGCCACCGTTTCTGTCCATAAGAATTCTGTTGTTTGTGAAAGTATCCGTGTTGATGCCATTGAACTGTGGGTGAGAGTTTGCTTTTAAAGGCCAGTGAAGGTTGAGGGAGCATCAGTAAGATAAATTTACATGCACATACTGTACAGTATCATCTAAAATGTTTCCATGGTAATTTATTACAGTTTCTTAAATGAATGAGAATTTCGAATCTACTAATCCTACTTTCTAGGTTTCAAGTGAAATAGATGTTATTCCTATTTGTATTATTGTAATCCAGTGTGTGTGTGATGGTGAGATGTGTGTATAATCTATAAACATGCTGGGCTGGACGTGAATTCATGTGCTTATTAAACACCGGATCACATCAACCTACGAAGGCCACACGTGACCGTCCCAACCACCAGGTAAAGAGCAAAGAGCACACAGATGGATGACTAGTTTAATGTTTTGTGTGTTGGTGTATGTGTCTTTCATTTCAGGCTGAATGTTTTTGATGTGTTCTTCCCACGGTGACGTTTGATGCTTCGGTGGCGATGCCGCTGGTGGCGCACTCAGCAGGGACAGTGTTTAAAAAGAACAACAAAGTCACACAGTCAAATAGTGACTTTTCAATAGGGAGTATTAGGTTTCTAAGCTTCTTCTTTTAATTTTACAGTGATTTACAGCAGTTTTAGGTTGTAGACGTCGATGACAACTAGAAAGAGATGGTTAAGTAAAAAAGTTAAATCGTTGGCAATGACAGTAGCTGACTTAGCTAAAAATGCTGATACAAGGAGACATGGACAAGCAATTAAAGCAACAGAACATAGAAAAACAAGCCGTTAATAGTTTCTGATGTGGAGTAAAGACATGGAAGCCACTGACATAACGGAGAGGAGCTAGATCACCCTCTGAGAGCGGAAAGAGGAGGATGGCCTCACCTAGACAGCAGTAAGAAGCATTATGACCCATGGTTTCCCAACAGAAACACAGAGGTGGATGAAGATTCAATCCAAGTATCAAATGACTCAACCCAATCAGTACAGTGGCGCTGATTGGGTCATTTGATACGTGTAATGACAGCAGCCAGCCAGTAGATGGGTGTAGGGAGTTATGTTCCTCGAGGATAAGGCTGAATCCATTTACAAAGAGCACATGCTCATAATAACTCACATTAAATGTAATAGGGCTATTTGTAGTAGCTCACACACACTGAGGTCGTTTCCTTATGAATCGCTGTTCCAGCATCAGGTGCAACTTTATGGTTGACAGACATGCACCTGTGTGGGACAGAGATTACGTCACCATGCAGGGACGCACAGACCACCTGAAACTGCGAAAAGCATCTGTTAACAAGCATAACTGGCGTGTGACGTAAGCCACACCAGGCACGAGGGCGTTTTTCTCTTTTTCATGTGTGTGAGCATGCGAACGCACGCGCAGAATGAAGCACGCGCACCGGCTGGAGGTTCGCGTGAAGTGAATGTTCCCAGTGGCGCGTCCTCTGAATATGAAGCGCGTTTCTCCAACTGTTTCGCGTGTTTCACTTCATTTTAATTGAGCCCAAAGTCGTCAGATAAAGGGGGGGAGTCACCCTGTGACACCGGAAGATCCAGACCGCGACCAGGCGCAGGGACGCGGCTGAGGAGCGCAGCTGAAGTGGACGCAGGTTTGTTTCCTCACTGTCCTCAGTTCGCTGCGTCACCTCTTTCCTCAGTTCAGACACTTACTGCACAATGATTTCTGTCAGAGTTAAGATGGTCAAGAAAACGAATAAAACTAATAATGAAAGCTCCTTTGAGGCAGTTGGATGGATGAAGATGTTTAGGAATCCATCTTGATTTTAATTGCACTAATGTGACATATGTAAGACAGGTAAAGGTAATGCAAGATTTCAGGATTATTAGGTGACAAATAAGCAGGAGATGTGTGCATATACGTGGGGGAGGGTACAAATGCAGCAGATGCTTTGAAGTCCCCCGAGACCCTGCTGATTCTAAAGCCTCGCCTTTGGCCACCAGTTGATGAGCTGGGCTGTCAGGTGGATTTACACACACGCTGATTCTACAGTCAGAGGTCGAGGTTCACCCGTGACTCTGATCAGCTCCTCATCCTTCACTTTCTCCGCCTCTTCCCGTTGTTCTGATCCGATCGGCTTCACCGCCTGCGTTTATTGCCTACCTTTGTGAGTGCACACAATTTGACAATGGTCAAATCAGAAGAAAGGGCACATTAAACGTCATAAATATTTTACCATTATCATGTTGTTTTAGCAGCGTTCCTAGTAAACATGCACAAGTAGATCAGTCAGATCACAAACCTGCTTATTTCAAACTTGGCAACTTATACAGAAGGAAAAATACTTTTCCAAAGCTTTTTGAAATCGATCTTTGTTTTCCAAGATGTTCCTGGAGCTGTCTCAGCACTTAATTAAGAATTTGAGTGAAAACATACTCGAGATTTGTTTTTAAATGATTACCTCACATTTTTACCAGCTGTCGTGCTTCTGGTGAAATGTTTCCCTTAGATTATGTCTATTTAAGTTAATATTTATCCGATAACGTGATGTGAATTGATTGTATATATAAAGGATTGCTTTCAAATAGGGGATGGAGGGAACAGTTAAGAGCAGCTAATTTCTCAAGTCTTAAAGGTTGGATTGCCTCTGAAATCTGGGCACTGTTTGTCCCTGAGGCAACATGACACTCAGCCTTTAACTGCTCCCTTTGATTGGCCCAAACTTGACCCAAGCATTAAGCAAATGTGCGTATATTTGTGGCCAGAGTGAGAGCTTGTGTGTTCTCCCGTGTGGTCTTTGTGCGGCTGAAGGTAGATTTCCCCCAGTTTATCTTTCATAGTACGGACAGACGTTCGGGATGAGCCCTCTGTCTCCCTGTGTGTTTGTCTGTCTCCATCTGTCTGCTTGGCCGGTGAGCGAGGAAGAATATTTTCCACTGTGAAAGCGAGCAGTTATAAACAGTGACTGAGCTCAGGCAGGAGATAATAAGCTCATCACTGGATTCCAGTCAAGCTCTCGGTTTTTCTGCACTTTGGGGCTAAAATGTCATTGTGCAGCGTTGTGGGGCATACGGTGCGGTGCACGTTCTCCCAGAGGTGACCATGTGGAAATGTAGATATTTACAAATGCGACATGTGCGTGCATCAAAGGAAAGCAAAAGCAAAGCATACCATACATGCCCAGTTCCTCTGCAGCGGAAACGTAATTATCCACATATTCAGGCTATATGCAACCTATTATTTAAATTTGTGGCCTGCCTCTGCTCTTTGTCTGCTTCTCATTAGTATGCGTTGGGCTGCTAAGTTTCTATCTTTCTATCCGGAAAAAATGGCCAATTTTGGTTTTCTGACCCAAACTTCCCATCAGAACACACTGTACTGGCAGAAACCCTGGGACGTGCACGAACCATAACCCGACTGTACAGTATTTACAGAGATACAGTATGTTGGGGGATTAGCTGGGCTTATATCAGTCTGGAGGGTCAGACTGATTACTGTACATGACTGCCTCACAAATTCTCCCCAACATAAACAACTTGTCTGTCTGTCCACCTGCAGACACACCCTCATATTTTCAGTCATAAATTGGACAGATAGAATTTTTAAATGAATTCTGTTCAGACCACAGCTGCCACCTTCAGCTTTGGCCTGATGCAATTAATATACAGAAGAGAGATTATACATGTGTGGTTTCCCTGCAGGTTGTGTGTGTGTGTCTGTGGGCAGCTGGCAGAATAAGGGGTGGCTGTCCCCCCTTTTATTCACGTGGATGATGCATTAAAAGTCACTTAGGGTCCGATTATCATACCGCGAAGGGGCGGGGCTTGTCTCAGCACGTGCACATGTGAGTGTTTGAGGACATGTGTGTTAGGCTGGGGGGCTACTAAGCTGGGATCATTAAGCATGTGGAGAGGTGAGCATATGGGGACTGGAATAGACCATTCGACGGAACAAAGCACGGCAGGGTGTCTGGGGGGCTGCGCCACAGCACTCTCTCTATTCCTAGTGTTTGATATCATTGTCCCATGGCCCACAAATCTCCTCTGTTGTCTTTGTTTGGGTTCTGTTGGAATACAAGCATTTAATGAAATGGCTTGTAAGGTCACTTACAAACTTGTTTCTTTTATTTCACTGTGTAATAACAGACAGGAATAATTCTCCAATGATGATGTGACACTGATGAAACTCATAAGGTTGGTCAGAAATGCCTAGTGACCGTGAATCCAGACAGACACGTCCTCCACAACTTATGGGCACTTTGTGTTTTTCTTATTCGCTGTTTCCCTCCATACCTGACTTCCCGTTTTTCCCTGCTGTGACCTCGGATGCCCTCGACCTTGGCCGTACAGTGTTGAATATGAAATGTTATTTAGGAAGGAAGGAAAAGGGAGGTATGGGAACTGGCTGTTAACAATAATTACAGGCTGATCAGGCTAATTCATTTATTTAATGGTCTGGTCAAAACGGACTGGAGCAGATGCTGGTTTGAAGGAAAAACGCATCTGAGAGAGGCTCAGTCCTGTGGCTTTCACCGTACAATCAAAGAGGACTAAACAGGGTTTTACTCATTATTTGTTATCTCTCCCATAAATTCCTTTTACGACATGAGCAACCATCTGTGCCATAACTTTGAATGAACACTGTGTTTCCTGTTAATTACATTTGCCAAACCAGTCAGGATGTCCTCCGCTCGCCTGTGGAAACCAGGTTAATGACTCTTCTGTCTCTGATCCTCCCAGGATGTGCTCGGCCATTGTTGAACTGTACACGCGGTTTGTGTTAGAAACGCTGTGGGACGGTTCATTAGCAGGCAGATGAAGAGCGTTGTGCGTTTACATGCGGCTCAGCGAGATTTTAAGCCTCTCGTTGAGTGACTTTCATTCTGTTCATTTGTATACAGCTTATTTTATTTTTTAAAAGCCAAACGTTTTGATGCTGATTGCACCACCTCACGTCTCTGCTTTCTGCTCCTGTCTGTCCATTTCTATCCATCCTGCAGATGTTCCAGTCGTCATCTTCTCCTCTAAGTGGAACAGTAAACATGTGTAAGGCCTGTAAACTCACCAGGCTGCTTTAACCCTGCCTGTAGTGAATACTGTGCAGTGCTATGGTTCTGGAAGCTGCACTCAGGGGCAAGAAAAGAAATGGGATGAGTGTTTAATGGAGCCACTTCCACAGTCAGTCAGTCTAAATCCAAAGCCAGTATTGGACTCTCTGGGCTGGAAACGAGATGTGCAGAGCGATAAGAACTGCCAGCTGCCTGGACATAAATAATGAAGAAATGTATAAATAAACACGGTGGAACTGATGGTGCTGCGCTGACGGAGCTGCAGTAGATTTCTTATGTAAACCAGAGAGATGGTTGTAAGGATACGTTGCTCGTCTGACTGGTTGTTTCTTTTATCCTTGATCACAGTCAGTGTTCACGCAACTCAGCTCAGCTTGTATCCAGGCAAAGGTTCAGGAACAAAAACACAGAGAGCAGCTTTTAAAAGGACGCTAAATGGAGACGGAGTGAGTTTAAGGAGGATGTTCAGAATGACGGTGCGACATCACCATCGTCATTACATTGACGTTCTGGGGCCATGGCGTTGTAGTAGTGAAGCTAGATATTATCTGTGTGCTTGGGTCAGGATCTGGTTGTGGCTGGCTCCCCCTTAAGCGAAGCTGCCTGCAGCTCTGACTACATGTTCCCAAAATATCTGGCTGAAAGATAAACCATCCCCTCGCCCCTCGATGCCCCTCGTCTCCTCTCCCTCCCCTTGTCATTTTCACTGTGTAGCTTGCTCCCAAACTCTTTCGTTCTCCCCCCTTATTTTTTTCTTGGTGTTGTCTCCTCCCATCCCCTAATCTCACTCTTCATATCATCTCGTTTCTCCTCTGTGTCCCCCCTCAGTCCAGCCGTGCTTAATTCCCCTCCTCTTTCTCCTCCCACTCTCCTCCCACTCTAACCTCTCGCCTCCCGCTTCGACTCTCCCCTCCTCCACCTTTCCCCTCCCTTCTGTCATTAGCTGGTATATAAGAGCATTGCATCCCTCTGTACATCTCTCACACACACTCGTGTGTTTGCTGGGACAGGGACAGTCCAGGGGAAACTAGGGATTACATTTTCTACCTGACTCTACGGACTATTTTCCTTTCTGGAATTTCCATTGAAGAGGTACAACCTTTGCTTTTGCATAATAGTAGCACTTAATGTTTGGAAACACATTACCTGCTGTGTAAATGCTCTGTGCTGAGGCTTTCCTCGGGCTATTGTAGGTGCGTTTATGCTGCTGCTGCATTCTCTGTGAAACAGGATAAAAGTAATATTTCACTTTGCACTTGCATGTGTTTATGTTTTTCCATAATAAATGTGTGAAGCCAGACGAATAATAATTTGAAAAACTATTTTAGTCAACCATGCTAATTTGTGTTGATCATCTTCAGTGTTTGATTCCATCTTGTCGTGTCTCATCTGCTTTTGTTGCCACGGTCCTGTTTTGAACATGTGTCACAACATTTCTCTTACTTCCCTTTTCATAACCATGCCGTTAATAAATCTATTGTACGCTTCTCTTTTGTTTTTGTTTTTTTTCTCCCCGCAGATCTGGGAACAGCAACGTAGCGGGAGCCATCTGGTCGAATTGTACAGTCACTAAAGCTTTGCGATCACTCTCATCACTTACAGTGTGTTTTCCTGCAGTCAGTGTCGTCAGTCGCCAGCAACATCTGCACCGAGCGCATAAAACATCCATCAAGGAGCAGCACCATGAGCAGCCACTACAGCGTCACTCTTGTAGGCCCTGCCCCCTGGGGCTTCAGGCTGCAGGGAGGAAAGGACTTCAACATGCCCCTCACTATCTCCAGGGTAAGACCCGTTGCTGCTGCGTGGACACTGTAAATCATCCTTATCTGCAGTGTTGCAAAAGCAGGTGTTTTATTTCTGCTCATACCATCATTCGTCACATGGCAGCTGTAGAATGTAATTCCACAAATGCCACATGGCTGATAAGTGAAAGGATGAAAACTGTTTTCCACGCTTGCTTCCTTCTCGTCTTCCCGTCTTTCCACTGCCTCCTCGCTCTGCTCTGTCCCGTCTGTCCCACACTTGCGATGCCTCCACTGAATCATATGCCATCTGTCACGTACTGACCGCGCAGGAAACCTTTTTCTCACCTTCTTTGAATTCCACATCACTTCTGTAGCAAAAGCGGAGCAGTCAACCGTCTGGTCCGGAAATCCTGGCTTCAGTCCCTCTGCTTGCACAAGTAACTTGATGGTCCCCTGGTTTCTGTGTCTGTCAGTGTCTGCTCCTCACGTTACCCGGTCTGTCATTAATTCACATCTTAAAGATCTGCCTCTGGGTTTGCTCTAGCTTCTGTTCCATGTTGCTGGAGCAGTGTCAGTTTAATATTATTTATGCACACAAACGCGTACAGAGGAAGATCGATGCATTGACTCAACATACACACGTACACACTCACACACAAAGCACTACAACTGGCAGTGTGCAGAGTTATGGCAACATGAGGCCGATGATGAATGGCTTGCCAGGTCCTGTGCCAATCCCCCTTGGGGCCCCTTTGGGTTGCCATGTTTGTGTTATTACTTTGGATGTGATACTTTTCCCACTAACTGAAGCCATGTGAATTCTTACCACAGTTGACGGTGTGTGTGTCTGTAGTGTGTACATGGATGCAAAAGCTATGGAGGAACCTACACAAATACCTTCTTTTTAAATTTTTGAACCTGAGCTGAGCAAAGAAGCTAAGACGGAGACACACAAACTAACATAAAAGCATAACAGCAAACAATTCCTACCTGATGCTAAATGTAGCAGATAACTGAAGTCTGATATGTTGCATTAAATAAAGACTTGAGATAACGTTTGCTGGCGTTGGTTGGTCAGTGAAGCATTTCCTTTTCCCAGAGAAGGACACAATCTGCTGCCTATAATTATCTCTGCAGCCTACTCTGACCTTTAATGTATCACAATAACTGCGATATGGTTTGAGGTCTCAAGACGCTGGGCAGTAATATGAGTCAAGTACGGGAGCCTGGGTGTTGATGTAGTAAATGGATGTTAGGTTTGCTTCTTCGCCCAGTGAGTGGCGATATTACTGACGGCCCTGCTTTAATGAAACCAGGGGCAGTCAAAACGCGAAACCCACTGGTCCAACAGTCATTTTGGCGCTGACAGGTATAGGCAGAGTACATTCACAGGAGGAGGCTTTATAAGCAGGTGGAGTCGCACCAGTTCCTCTCATGCCGGGTGAGAGCAGCAAGACCGAAGCCTCGGAGAGACTCAAGGTTCGTCTACGAGCATATACGCAACAATACAGCTATTAATATAAATCACCACAGAGATTTGTCGTAGGCGAGGGATGATGGCTGGTCTGTCCTGGCACCAACTACATTCTCATCAGACCTTCATTCTGACTGGTTTTCTCTCTGTATTGTTCAACCGCTCAGTGTAATGTAATTCATGACTCACTGTTTTTCAGTCTACTTACACGCTTCAAACCAAACCCTAATCTTAACCAGCTCATTACATCCTGGTCTGTGGTGATGACGGGCACGGACACATCCAAACATTCTGCGCTGGCACACAGAGCAAACCCACAGGCTGCTCTCTGCCAGTCTAACCATAGAGTCGGGTCTAAGGGACC
The DNA here is from genome assembly GCA_030770545.1 of Macropodus opercularis. Classification (NCBI taxonomy): domain Eukaryota; kingdom Metazoa; phylum Chordata; class Actinopteri; order Anabantiformes; family Osphronemidae; genus Macropodus; species Macropodus opercularis. The sequence continues at coordinate 4,599,441 of CM061097.1, read as the reverse complement.
ACAGAGTACAGCTCCGCCAACTTATCCTACCAGCTGCTGTTGCTAAGGCCTGAACACGTGTGTCCTGCACATTGTGTATTTCACTTATGGTGCTTCCTGTCACTTCCTGGTCAGGTTTGTGTCTTGCTCAAGCCAACTGGTTGGTCCTTCATGGAATTTAAGTCTTATTTGTCTTTGTTCACGATAAACACTAGATTATTGTACATTTACGCCTTGACATTAGGTGAAACGACCATCTAATAGATGTGCTGTTGAAGGGATTTGGGAGAAAATAGTGTGGTGAGGCAGTCTGGTTATAATTAATCCTCATTAAAACCATTTATTGTACAATCCATTTATTTATTTTACTGATCGAAGTGCTTTCAAGAACAAGGTCCCTCATGTCGAGAGGCTATTCTCAGCTGCATTTACAGCACAGTAAATCAATATTTCAACATTTGGGGGCAGTCCATTTACAGGACCCACTGTTTAAATGATTTAAGTGAAGCCAGCTCTGGGAAGGAGAGGCTTTGGGCTTCTAACAATACTGGTCAGCTTCTTCATTCTCTGCTTTTCTGAGTTTTAGCTGAAAGTGTTCCTTGTACAGGTGTAACTGACAAAGTGGTCACCAGTGCAGTCTTTTCCTGGAACCGTTTAAGTGATGCCAGCTTCCTGCTTAACCAGAGACACTTTTCAGCAAGTGATGATAACAACCGTCTCTATTTTAAAGCCTCTTCTATACATAGTCTCTCGCCTCCTCACGCTGCCTCTCCTTGTTCTTCTTCTTCTACATTGAGCACGGCTTTAACTTCATGCCTCCACCCTGAACACTAGACTACAGCCTGTTGACAGCTCCCCCACAGAACTTAATAATACTTAAATCTATGTTAAACAAACAGCTCCCATGTTTCCGTCTATCTGAGTGAAACACTCCCAGAGCCAGAATCAACAACTTATCATTTCCTCTCCCACCATTCAGTCTGTCAGTGCCTGTGTGCGCTTGTTGGGCCAGACGTGTTGTGTTTGGACTCAGAGGCGGTTCATCCCACACTCCTAATAGCTAGACTTGAGATATTTCAGGCTTTGCCTTTTAGTCATGAGCTTTTTAAATGAGCGTTATGGATTTTTTTGTGCTGTGCATAATTTAAATAGGGAATTCATGGAGAGTGAAGACAGGGACTATTTTTGTTTTCCAGCTATCAGGTCCCATTGGTAACCTCACAGAGACCATTCTGTCGTCACCGGTAATGGACTGACTAATCCATCATAGCAGCCCTGTCAACATCACGCTCGCCAATGCAGGAAATTAAGTGAAAATTACACCTTAACTACATCAAACAAGACAGGGTCTCATTTATTACAACAGAGTAACAATTCGCTTCAGCTCATGCCGTGAATCACACTCGTTGTAGGCTCATCTACGAATATGAACAGTAGGTTGAGCTGATTTATGTTTTCATGATGATTTCATCTCGTAACATCCTTCTTTCTAGAGTCTGTGGACAAAGCATGATTCAACTCACAGTTTCTTCAGAATATGTGGAGTCATGGTTCCCCAGTAGCACTTTCAGGTTGCTCGTTTTAGAGGTTGGCCATAACTTGCCACTTGGAACATATTACAAGCAAGTTGAATATGTAATCATTTCAAACCACCATTTTGGATCAATTACGCCCACTTTAAGCAAGTGCCACTGCATGACGCAGACGCCACGGACCGTGCGTTCGCATGGAGTAAGAACAATCCCGGCTTGTGTTCGTATGGCAGCGGTCCCGTGTGTGTTCCCCGGCTCTGCCAACGTCGAGTCCCTCAGCACCACGACAATCACATCTTTGAGTCTGCGTTTGAATACAGGCTTGTTCATTGCTGGTTTTAGCAAAATGCAATTCACTTTTACTGCTCAAAATAATGACTTGGATTTGTTGATGCTGGTCCCCGGTAGAGTTGTTACAGATAATCCTCCCTTCAAACTTACAGTATGTCAGTAGCCATGTAAAATACACAGGACTGCAAAACTCTCTTCAGGAGGTTTAGTTATTCCTGCTGCTTCGCTGGACACTACTCTGCCTCCTCACCCTATCACCAAGTGTAACAAGAGTTTCTTCATCTGCTGGTTGGTTCGTGTTTGCAGCGTTCTGTTATTCTGTTTATTCATCTAAGAAAAACTATACCTTTGAAAAGAGAAATCCTTTGCTTTCTGCTTATGGGAGGCGATAACATCGAGAGAAGGCGGTTGAATCTTAACAATGTTTATGTGCAGTGGCTGGCTTCTTGTAAGCCAGGATGTCTTGGCAGGGATTCTCAATGTCATATTTAATCTTCAAGTTTTTCGTTTTTGACTTTGGCCTCTGTAGTTGTAGTGAACCAAGGCTTCTATTCTAGGAACAGGTCGTCTCAATCTTATGTTTCCATTTCTTATTATTTCCAGCATTACAATAAACGTCAGGCAGCTGATATTAGACGCAGGTGTTTACGGCTTTAGGCAGCGAGGCGCTTGATTGAAGCTATCTGTGCTAGTTTAGGGGTGTATATGAAAATGTGCTGACACAGCTACACACACTGTTACTGCAGTGTTCAATCACTGAAAGACAAACACTGGGTTAAGGCCCTTTAAACAGCTAATACATAAAATCATGTTGATTGTAAGTGAAGTCTTTTCCATTACGTTAGCTATGTTATTATTTATTTTTGGATAATGTCTAGCACGTGTTATTTAATATAAGTTCAGCTTATTGTTTTTCTGTTGATTCTCTTCGTGACTCAAATGGTGAAAGCAGACCCAGCCATCTGAAAATGTAGTGGATCTTGTCAGATGAAGAGTAGACCCGGTCCTGATATACTGTAACTAACAGAACAGCACGTCATGCTTAAAACCTACCCTATGTATCAAATCATACGTTATGAACACAGTTTCTCCTGCTTCTGTCTCCAGCACTTTTTCTCTTCATACTTTTGGCTTTGTACCATCCATAAATTTGTCCCAGTTGTAATTTTATGCGCACCTTTAATTTTCCATGCTCTGGGTATGAACAAGGACCTCAGGAATAAACAGTAATGTTTTTGGCAAATAATTACGTAAGAATAAAACAATATTACAAATACCTTCTTTAGGTATTTTTCCTAATCTACAAACAATCAGGAAAAAGTAAATACACTTTCTCCTAACTATTAAATTACACGTAAATATGGATACGCATGGAAATGTGCTAACACACACTACACACATGTGCACATACTGTACAGTTGGTGACACGGACGTGGCTCCTGCGGATGTTTTCAATCTGGGTTCATGTCTGTAGTGTGACGTGAAGCAGCTCCTGTCAGCTCGGTCTCTCTCTGTGCTGAAAGCAGCCGTTCGTCATCGTATGCTCAGACCAGACAATGCTGCAGCATCTACCGTCATTATTAAGTGTTGAAAACAGAATTCTTTTATTTGTCGAAGCGCTTAAATCTGCGTGTATATGCTGGGAGCGTAGTGGCAGCGTGAGTGCTTCAACACACGACATGTGTTTTTCTCATTCTTTTGGATGATGGTTCACCCTCTGACTTGCAAAAACACAGAGGCAGGGGTATTTTACAAGGCTGCTGTCTTTTGGTGTTATAGCTGAAGTGATTTGTTTTCACAAGACGAGTGTTTTGACCTAAATGCAAACTGTGGAGGCAGAAAATCAAGTGAGTAAAAGATGTATTTACAGTGTGCCAAACCAGGTTAAAGGTGCTGGTAAAGGTTTTGGGTGCAGAGACCAGTTCCTGGTTGACATGGTTAGCGGGTGAAGACCACATGACAGGCCGCCAGCGAACTGCAGGCCTCTTTCAGAGATGATGTCAGATGACAGACCATGAATCTTACGGCCATGGCTCATGTCCTGCAGTCTGCTAAGCTGAAGAGATGAAGAGTTACTGGGTAGTCCACACCGAAGGCCTGTCTGACTGCATCACTGTACTGTTGTGCATGGATGATAATCTGGGATCTTTACAATGTCAAAAGGGATTTTCAACTTCAAAGTTCCATCCTGTGCTGTGTATGATGAAGTATTCTTTCTGGCCCCGTGTGCTGCAGGTGTGCCAGTTACGAGTTCCTAGGAAAATATGGCAGGCCGGTGCTTTGTGCCGTGTGCAAGGGCTCAGGAGAACAGAGCCTTAAATCTCTGAGGGCCTTTGTATGTACACATATATTCCCTGGCAAGGCTCTGTGTGGCAGCCGCTGTTCTTACTGGTGTAAACTCAGACGGTGGGATCAACACGACTGTCAGGACTGAGGTGAAGGAAAGATTCATCTCACCAAAGGTGTTGTTCTCATCTGTTTTAGTTTTCTTACCATTAGAAGGTGTTAACTGGCGCAGCTGGAGATGAGCTTAGCGTCTTTAAATGCTGTCTACTCTTATGTACCACGTGTGCTTGGGTCGTTGTTTATTCCAGTCCCAACTGAATATGTAAAAGCATAAAAGAAAACAGCCATAAATCAAATACCCTGGGAAGCCTGAGGTTCTTGGCTCTTTGCATAGAAACATTATCTAGGTTTCTACTTTTGATTTACTTTTTTGTTGGATTAGATGCGTTTTTGTTCAATATGAAAATAAAACTACTTTAGGCTGTGAAAAACACATAGTCTCCCAGCCTGGTAAATTCCTTAGTTCCTTCCTTGACTGTATGGTAGCAGCATAAATGGGTTAAATACTGACATCTTTCATGGACGCGGTTGCTTTGATGCAGTGTTTTGTGAGTGGTGTTTCTTCGTGTATGTGGGGAGAGAGACGTGCAGCACTGGTGTGAGTGTGGGGCAAGCACTGAGCACTAATTGGGGAAAACATATAAGTCAACATTTTGTGGTTGGCGTTTGGGCCAGAACACTGAGGAGTGGTTAGCACAAACACACCACTAGGTCAAAATGTGCTGAATCAAGAGCCCACTGATTCGGAGAACCCGGTTGGGTTTTGGCTTTTTCTCCAATTTCCCCCTCTTTTCTTTCTGTCCACACAATGTTCATCAGCGTCAGGTCTGTCCTTTATTACTCCTGTCTCGCTGCCCTGTGCGGTTGTGAGCGGTGGTGAGTGATGTTGCGTGTGTTGGGCTAATATGACTATAAAAGGTTGGGGCCACAGAGCCTTCACACTAACCCTGGGTGCAGAGACTTTTATTAGCCATGCCCGTGTCTGTCTGTCTGTCGTTGTGTGTCTGTGTGTGTGTGTGTGTGTGTGAGAGAGAGAGAAAGAGACAAAGATAGATGCAAAGGAAACAGGCAGCAGGGGGGATTTAACACAGCAAAGACGCCTCTCATTAAATGTTCTTTTTCCACCAAATGGCTGACCTTGAAGAGATATAGCGGAGCTTAGAGCAAGAGCCATTCACTCACCAAAACGTGGTTGTGTGAGATCAGTGGTCTGTGTAGTCCATTCCCCAGCGTCAAAAGAAATAAATGACTAGTATGACCAAGAATGGGCTGAGCTACAGCTGCTGCTTGGGTTTCTTCGCAAAGCGATGATTTAGAGGCCATTTTAATAAAACTATATACAAAACTAACATTTTGAATACTAGTGATATCGGTAACGTTGTTCCCAGAGACAGTGATTCATCGTCAAGGAAAACCGTGTAACATCCTCCACACTTTTCCATATGATGAATCCACATAAGAGGTCAGAAACCTATACACCAGAGATGGTGTAGTTTCCTCTTAATATACTGTGTATCCCGACATACGAGCCGTTACTGAGCAGCGTCGTACATTAAGCATCTGTGCCTGTTGAAGCCTTGTCAAACAGCGGGGTTGGCATTAAACGCCCGTCCTTCGGTCCTACATGGAGTCCTGTCTCCAGCTTGACTCTGTTTCAAATTAACCAGCTTCCTCCTGTGTGGAAGTCCCGCAATTAAACTTTGTTTAGATGAAGATATTCAAACCATCCCTCAAATCTTGTGCAAGACATTGAAAATGAGGTACATGAGAAATGGAGCAGATTATATAATGGATGCATAATGAAAAATGTCTGGCTTATGTTTACGCCAGGCCTGTAAAACTGGTGTCCACACTGTGTAGTGTCCCATTAGCTATTTGTTATGTTTTTAACAGCATTTTACACAGACTATAATGGTGTAATTGCTTTTTACTAGGACTATAGATTCCCATGTGCGAGCCTTGTAGTTTGTATGTGTGTACACATACATATTGTAATATTTGGTCTAGAAGTGGGTCTTTCATGAGGTCAGATGCATAAATCCTCATAATTACAGCGTGAATGCTCCCTTCCCACATTACCTTGACCCGCCCTCCTGACTGGGACGTTTATCACTCATTTGTATTTTCTGTGTGTTCCTGCAGCTGACCGATGGGGGGAAGGCAGCTAAAGGCGGCATCGCCGTCGGAGACATGGTTCTGTCCATTGATGGCATCGCCACAGATGGCATGAACCACCTGGAGGCCCAGAACAAGATCAAGAGCTGCACTGGCAACCTCAGCCTGACCCTGCAGAAGTAAGCCACACTCCCACACTGTGTCTGTGTGTGTAGTGCTACAACCAAAACCAGGCCACGTCACTTTACTGTGATTTAACGTGTGAACTTAAGCCGGTTGCAATTTACTGTATCTCCATGGCAACGCACATCCAATACACATCCAAACCAAGCTTCGGTCCCAGACATCCTGCATCCAGGCAGATGTTGTTGCAGGAGTTAGCCTTTGCCTTAATACACATCAGCAACATTAGTTCTGCCCGATTTCCCCTTTCCCTAAAGAGAAGAGGAGCAACAGCGAGCGCATCACGCACATGGTCACCCCCTCTTCCCCCAGGTCTGCTCCTCACTAGCCTGTCGTACAGTGGAGCTGATTTATCATAAGCCGTTGTGCGGGTGTGCGTCTGTGTTTGTGTGCCTGGCTTCATGTTGGTTCTCATGTGGTTTGAATTGCTGAGTTCTTTGGCAGCATTTGGAGGCATGTGTGTTTTTATTTAAACTCTGTCAGACATTTAGGGCTCCTACACTTGTCTTGTTGGTTTGAACATCTGATTTATGGTGTGAGGTACATGCAGAGGTGAACTTTAATGAATTGACTTGGTAAATGAGAATAGACCCAAGTTTGGTTGCGTCTCTTCATCTGAGTCTGAATTTCACATTCTGTCCTCCCATGATGACTTCTCATCTTTCTTCCACCCGTCCCCTCATTTCAGGGTAACGGAGCATGTCCTTTAATTTGTGTCCGAATGATGACAGACCCAGTATGTTTGCTTGTGGTCCAGTGGCAGAGAACACTTACAGTAATATCACAAGGCTTCTAGTAAGTCAAGGACGCTGTGTGGTTTCTCTGTGTATCCTACTGTGAATGAGAGACGTCCGTGGTCAGACTCATTTTTATGATCGCACAATAACACTTGGATGGTAGATTTATCAAGGGGGGCGTTTATATCTGCTGAACAGGATGTGAAATAAACTTAAATAGCTTTTACAGCAGACAGCAGTGCAGTGATCCATTATGATGCATTAAAATGATTCAGCAGAAACAAAATGTGTTTAGTAACACAGTACATTTGTTTAGGACGAATGTTTGCCCATAATTTCAATAGTGGAACAACACCGCACTGGGCATCTGCTTATGTAGTTTGTCGCCCTAAAGCTGCCTCGAGGCACGTGCTTAAGACGACTAATAGCTTCAACATGTATGTGCTTCACGAAGCACAGAGAAGGAGGCTGATATGCGGGCGGCCGTGAGAGGCTCCTCACAGCCAGGCGCTGGTTCGCTGAGCTAAGCTTAGCAAAGCAGACGTAAATGGTCCGTCCCATGATGTACCTGTAAAGCCGGCACCTTATAGAAACAATCCACTGATCTACATGTTAATTCATTCCGTTCGTTTGATCACTTAAAGCATCGTTAAAGCACCAAATTAGTTGCAGTAATGGTGTAATGGCCCGGATCTAATGGGTCAGCCTCTCTGCCTGAGCAGTTATAGAATCCTACTGTTTTTGTGACAGGAACCAGAATGGCTCGTTTCATTAAGTGGTGGTATTATAATACTAAGGCTGTGCGTTACTATGACGACAGCTGGCTCCATGTTCTGCTCTACTGTGATGCTTTTGGGCGGAGCTGATTGAGCCTTCTCCAGATGCCTGTAGGAAACGTAATGAGACGGTCGTGGATTCTGTCTGTTTGTTGCTTGGCATTCGCTGGCACCGTTAGCAGACTGTAGTGAGAGTGTCACGCCCGGGTCAACATCTGGACTTTAATGGGTTTACATGCGTAATGGAAAGAGCCAATAATCCTTTGTTTCTGTTCGTTTTATAGGCGTCACTTGCTTCACGTTTTGTTCTTACTCTCTGGCTGCACATTTAGATTGAGCTTGTTCCTGGCTCACAGAGAAAAAGGAATGATAATAGTGGAACGACACAAGGAACGTTAACAGCACATGTGGAGCCTCCTCTTCCAAATAAATGGATGGTGTCAGTGTCTCTGCAAGCACAATAAAACATCCATATTGGTCCCTTTTACAATATTAGGAAACCATTTTAGAAATGTCCAGATTGTCCTGGCTTTTATATCCCGTTGCTGGTGAAAGAGCTGCAACAGAAGCAGGATTTATCAACTGTTAAGCAAATAAATGAATGGGTTCAAATACCAGGGTCCTCAGCCTCATCACAGTCACTTACTGTGTTGGAAAACTATTTATAGTAAAGATCACTGCTTTGCACACAGTTTCTCAGTAAACAGGGACTTTTATTTTGTGTAGATTTCTTTTTGTCTTAGAATAAACAAGACAGCAGAACTGGATTAGGAGTAAAATGTAATTTATTACTGGTGAAATGTTTGTTGTTTTACCTAAAAGCTCTCAGCCTGAGTTTTCCCTCCGTCTAGGAATGCACTCTGCATTGTTGTGTTAATAATAGCTCCCAACACACAAACATTTGGAGCCTTCGTGGCTTTCTGTCAGTGTCCGTGTGTTTCCAGTTCTCCGGCTCAAAAGCAGAAAAAGCTGCTGAAAGCAACAGGAAAGGAAGAAAAGCTGCCAGTAAGTAGGCGAAGCCTTGAAAGAGACACGCAAGTGATGGATGTTCTGACGCCGATCAACTTGGTCAGCTCAAGCTGCTTCATGGCACCAGGCGAGAACGTGAAAACATCACTGCTCCGTGTTTATATTGTGTGGTTTTCATAACATTTTATTGCTGTTGGTTCTGCCCAGCTGTAGGAAACAAGCATCACATTCCTACCTACAGAGTCTGGCTGAATTTTATTTGATAAGACTAATAAAATCAAGCCATATCTTGTGAGCTACACAGACTGTTTTACTATGAGGGAGACGTCCGACACATGTTGAGCACATGTGTTCGTAGTGTACACGAACTCATAGATGCCAGAAAAGCTGCTTCCACTGAGCATGAATTCAGTCTCAGCACATCTCACACAAAAAATATAACAGAGTAAAACTGAAAATCATCCAGAATCCGAAGTCATGACTGTAAAGGGCTGTTTCAGTCAGTTAACCATCAGCAGCACAAGATAAACAGGAGTGGTTGGAGAATTTAGGTTATATGGTTACATGAAAGGAAAGTAGTAATAATATTAATAATAATAATAATAATGGGTCTGATGAGTTAGTTAGAGGAGAAGAATAGAAAGTGAAGTGTGCCTGAAAGTGAACACTAAGACTTCAGCTCTTCCTCTTGGACGGAGACTTCATCCTAGAGCAGCGATGGTGTTACGGCCACAGAGCTGCGGTGCTTAATTCAGGCCACTTAGTCAGGTAATTATTCTCTGCAGAGGTTCGCTACAACGGTAAAATATTCATTTGAACCAGTTATTCCACTCCTCAACAAAACCATCTTTGTCTTCACTCTACTTCAACTCCCAGTGTCTGATGAATACTTTATTCCCCACAGCCGTAAGTGTCCAAAGACTGTTTAATGGACCTGTACGCTAAGGTCTTTCAAAGTTTAACAGGACAGACCAAGACACAGCTGACCTGTTGTGTACTCACTCACGTAATATAACGCAAAGTTCAAATAAACAAGCTATCACACAGAGAAGAAAGGTTTGGAAGCAGCTTTTGTGTTTGACTGAGTTAATTGGTCCCACATCTCGTTTTATCGCTGTGGAGATCTCACGCTGCTGAAAGGACCCCGAACGCAATAATTACAGTGTTTGAAAAGCCTTTTCTTCATGACCGAGTGTCTCAATGGTGGCGTTGTCGCATACATTTATCGCAGTGGGATCATATGCATTCATGTAGAAAGCCACAAAGACAGGCCGTAATAAGTCACGGATAAACAGTCAGACCGTGGATCTTTTCTGCGTGTGAGGTAACAGCAGCAGTGGTTTTGTTTTGCTGCGGTATCCTTCACGTCGGTCACTATATCAGAAAGGACGTTTGGTCACCTCAGTGTCTCTCACATGTGCCTTCACAGGCGGAGAAAGATAGTGGAGCTGCTGAATGTTGCAGGACATACTCCACAGATCTCACACTTGCAGCTGCTTGAGCTATTTTGAGTGTGGAAGTTGGCTCCGGGCCATTAGCAAAGACGTCGAGGGACGTTCATGAAGGGATGGAGCATATGTTTTCATTTTTGTTTACATTGCATTGTCTGAATACAAGCAGACAACCCTCGATTGTTTGACAAATCCAGGCACACGCATGTGCACTTTTCATGTCAGTTTACCTCACCTTTGTGCTGCAGGGTAGTTTAGTAGCTACTGACTTCTATATAAATGTAGATATGCACATCCATTGGTTATTAAACTAGTTATGAAGATAAGGGAGATCATTTGATAGCTTTTTTACAAAAATGCCACTACCCAAAAACATCTGAAGTGTGTCAGAGCGAGGATGTGCAGCCCAGCGATCCTCCTTCTCTGAAGGCAGTAAACTGTCCAAGTGCTGTATTTTAATTGATTTAGGAAAAGACTCACTAACGAAGTGCGTGTGTTGGCATGGAACAAAAGAAAAGATCCAAAGCAGCTGGCGCGTCCGCAGCTGCTGGAGGGCACTTCGGCAGAAAGCGGTGTCCTCTTTAAGGTCACAGTCTAAACGGTAACATTCACTGGCCGAGCTCTGGGGCTGGGAATTCACGGCACCTGGCTGACGCGTTGTTTGACCACATCAGAAACACCTGCGCTTTTGTGCGACAACAGGCCGGTTGTGGGTCAGGCTGAATGTTGCAGGGCTCATGGTGGAAGGATTTACACACACACACACACTATCTGATTTGAGAAGAACCGTGTTAAAACCGAACTATTAATACACCTAAGGGAAGAAAATTACAATATGCGTATAAATCAACACAACAACTACAGTATAAAAACCCTCCAACACATACTTGTGCTGTAGTTGTAGAAATTCAAGGGTCTGTGCAAATCCTCCGGACTAATAGACACTTTATGCTCAGCTGCCATTGTCACTTACTCTGCTCTGATATTTGCCAAAGATATTCCAAAGCCAAGGGCGCTAAACCGGGCTCACCTGTCTCTGTCTTTCACGGGTCTAGTATTTGCCAAAGATCATGTAAAACCCATGGCTGTCATCTCTGGCCCTGCTTGCAGTATTTGCCAGTAATGTCCTAATACCAAGAGAATGCTTGTGCAGCGAGACGCACCTGTCTGTGCCTGTCCTGCGCTAGTCTGTTGTTTTTTTTGCCAAAGAAAATACAAATCCTGAGAACATTAGAGGTCTGTGAGGTTAGCACGCAGATATTCAGAGGCCTGGAACAATGTGTTAAGCTCATCTGGCTCCACTTTTTTAATTCTTTGCAGCTATTTGCCAAATATATTGTATTGTACCGCGAGCCAAGAACACTCATCTTTAGTCCAGCTGGTTTTGTTGAATGATACCCAGAGTGGGCAGCTGGAACAGCGTGAAGAATCATCTGGACTGACAAGAAAAGAAGGGGAAAAATAAGAAGCTACATTTCATAAGTTCTGAGTAATTACTGAGAGTGAGTTCCAGGCAGTGAAGTGCAGTCGGATCATGAAATGTGCACTCAGCTGTTTTCTTCCCAATAAAATTAAGTCTAATAATAGTTAGAGGGCTTGCTTCTTACAGTAATTCTGTTGTCATCAGTTCAGTTGCGCTGGGATATGTTTAAATCCTGAAATCCAGATGATTGCATATGAAATGAAACTAAACGAATCTTACAAATTCAGGTGTCAGGATCATTTTACTGCTGTCTGGCCACTGTCACATACTGTAGTTTATAAGGTCAGTTCATCTGACTCAGTGTCTCTCTGAGAACGTCTGCAGGGCAGCGTCTGTCAAACAGGGCTGTGCAAACAGGATTAAAAAAAGCACGAGTGAATGTCTCTAAATGATCCTGACGATCAGTGATATCCACAACCTGTCAACGGACTAAGGGCCAGATGTGAAAACGGAAAACGCTTCCTTGCGCAGCTGGGACGCGTCCGGTGTTTCCCGGCTCCTTGGACTGCATGGTTCTGATCAAAGTCGTGGTAACGTCTTTCGTGCAGTTGAGTGCTTTCTGTACGGCGAGTGTGTGGTTGCACCAACGGCCTGAAGACGCTTCACACAGTCAGTAGTTTATTCACTTACACTGAAAATGTTTTTAATGATCAGCTCAGTTTTCGAAGCGAGCAAAGACGTACAACGGGTCCATTACTGAGTCGTTAACGATGAGAATCAAGTAACTAGACACACACAAGGTATTTGTGCTTTGCTGTTTGACGTGTGTGTCTGTGTCTTTCTTTGTTTTTCCATGTGAGCTCCTCTGTTTATAACTGACTGGTCAGGCTGCTATTAAACCAAACTGTAAAAGTTTCAAATAGATTTCAAAGGACAGGACAGGACAGGACTCCAGTCCTCCCTCCGTGTTTTACTGCCTGAGCCTCCACGGACAGAGCAGGGAGTCTCCACCATTAAACACGAAACATCTGTCTTCACCCTGTCTGAGATACATTTGTATGAATTTATTGCTAATTTACTTTGATACTTTGTGCGTTTTTTAAGCATCACAGGAACAACCACAAGAATTACATCCCCTTAGTTAAATGTGTGTTTATGTTTCATGACTCTTTACAGCGTACAGTAACTCTTCTTTGACATCCCATCTTTTCCATACATTTCACATGGACATTTTTCCTCTCTGGTCCTTTTCTTCTTCCTTTATTTACTGTTTAATGGACTTCATATCCTCCATGTGTCTGCTTCTCGTCATGTTGTGATTTTATTGGTACCAGTTTTACTTTACTGTTACTATGTTACTACAGAAACAGTTAACATACTGTGACACGCTTTAGATCAGCGTGGATGGGGTTTAAAGGCCACCATGGATTCATACTATTGCTCTGAAACTAACTCACGTACCTGTTCTGAAACTCTGTGTTTTCCTCCTGTGTGGTCGTTTAGTTTCTCACTGCCCTGCAAAGTTACTTTTGATTTTAAGTGAGTAATATTTGTAGCACAAGTTCATGGTGGAGGGCTTCGCACCACTGCCTCACAGCGAGACGGACGCTGGATTGAGTCCAGGCCAGTCAGCAGTGGCTGCTCAGTGTTGAGTTTCCATGTTCTCCTGATGTTTGCTTGACTTTCTTCACATAAGCCAAAGTCTTGCTCTTAGGTTAGGAGTGTAAATGAACTGGCTCCAGGCTCCCACAGTCCTTAAAGGATAAGTGATTTAGATAATGAATGTGAAACAGCTTTGCTCTGGTCAGTGTTGAGACATCTTTTGGGACTTTTAGAGTTTTAGGCTGAGAATGACATCACATGATCTTTGTGGAAATTTGGTGGGAGCTAACGGATAAGGAAAAAGGAGAGACTCACACACACACACACACACACAGCAAACACAGACTTCGTCTGTAATCTGTGTGACCTCCTGCCTTCTTGCTTAATGCCAGATAAAGACAAGCAGACAGTTTCCAGATCTATTTATAGTCCATTTGTAGATAAACGCTCATGCTTGTCTTGAAATAGCAAAAGCGTAACGGTCGGCAAAGAAATGTTTCATCAACTGGTGAAACCAAGGCTCAAACGCACACACACACACACACATGTTGGACCACACATGGCAATAATTCTGCCAGTCGCTCTGGTCTTGGTGACCTGGTGTTTTCTCGTGGTCACGCTGGTCTGTCTGCTTTAGTGTTAAGGTAAAACCGAAAAGCACACTGTTCCCCCGTTTCCCTAATAAGGTGCAGAAAAAGAAATAAATACAGAAGTGCTCAGAGTGCGTCTGTCCTCCAGGAATGACGAGTGCATACATTTCAGAAGACTTTGTTTTAACAGTCATTATCACTTTTGTTTAAAAACGGTGACCTCATTCCAGGAAGGGGAAAAGGGGCAAACTGACTGAAAGGCAGGAAGAAGAGTAGGAGAGCGAGATAATTATCCAGCCTGAGAAAAGGACTTTAAAGGTACAGTGATGAAATAAAGAGAAAGCGACGAGTGAAGTAAGGAAAAGGAAACTAACAGCAGTTTAAGGGTCGAGATTGTTTTACTTAAACGTGAAGAAAATAAAATTAGAGCCAGCCTTCGGTTGTGCCTGCACATAGATTAAAGTGCTGTAGCTCAGTAAATGGACGTGTCTTCCTCTCTGACGGGGTTCATACTTAAATCTGATTCCTGTGGTAAGTCTACTTTAATCTTAGTGAGGTTGCATCCATGTGTGAAGCCATGTGCACACGTGGATGCACAGACATTAAGGGACATTACAGCTGAAGTTGTTTTGGCTCATTTGCCAGAGCTGCGCTATTGTCTGCTATCTAGCAAAACTGAAGATGAAAGAAAGGGTAAGAAAAAGGAGGAATGAACCAAATCAGAACGCCTGATGGGCCGGGTCAGATTAAATACTTGTGTTTCTGGCCGGAATCCTTCACAAGCATCCAATAAAAGTCTCACTGAGACAGATTTGGTGCAGATCCTGGCTAAGATCATTGCTGACAACAGCCAGACTAGATTTGAAGCAACCAGTAAAGAAAAGTGAGACGTTTCTAGCTGTGCCTGTGTGACTTCAGCTGTGTATTAAGTGGTCCTTATTGTGCTGCCCCAGTAATTCTTCTTATAATAACCAGACATGGCTGAAGCACACAACACATCAGTATGTGTGCCAACAGGCCTTTCTCTGTTCACCGCCTTTAATGATCCTGTCATTTAAATGGCAGCACACTTCATTAAACACCAGATTTATGCTGAAACTGAAGCTGTTTTACCAACACAGACAGAACAGATACCTATGCAAGGAGCCATTGATACGTATGGGTCCAGTCTGAGTGCGTTAGTGTGTGCATCACTTCTAGGGTGGGTGTTTTATGGCTAGGTAAACAAAAACACTCGTACACGCATGAAGGCCTCGTGTCACACGGTGCTAACACATTGAGGAGAGACGCAATCTGTTTACCTGTTTGTGCTCCTGGGTTTATGCTTGTGTAGGACATTGTGTAGCTTCTGTGGGTGTTACTAAGAAATTCCAGCCAGCGCCACCTCCATCTAACCCCCCGCCCGTTTCCTGACCAGCCCTACAGCCATGCAGTGGAGGCAGACACGCGCACAGGCAACGATTTCGTATTGATTCAGTTTGCCTGGTTGCTCGCTGCCGGAGCTGATGGCATGTCAGGGTGCAGCCCTGGAAACATTAGTCAATGATCTCACTCTAGCAAGAATAGACTGGAGAGATTAAACACAAATGCAGGATGAGTGCACAGAACAGCGGCAATCACACGGGTGATTTGGGATCAGATGAAGCCATGCCACCACCTTCTTCAAGACAGATCCAGTTAATATGTAGATGTAGGGAAAAGAAGCGAGGACATATGAGAAGAAAACCAAGAATGTGAGGGACGTTTACCTCTTGTTTGTGTTTTAGCACATTTGAACCGAGCTGGTGTCCAGATGTTTGAACGCCAAGGCAGCGGAGCAAACAGCATAACAAGAACACGATTCTTTGTATTTTGTGGTAAGATGTTGAAGCAAATACCAAACCAACCATCAACACAAAGAACAGGCAGGACGTGACATGAACACAGCATAGAACTTCCATGAAGGTGACGCGTCCGGCTCTGTGAGGGTCGTCATTGCGTCCACGTACTGTCTGACCCACACACATCTGAAGATTCATTCAGTTGTGACACGTACGTTGCTCTGGTTTTCATTCACTTTTCACCTGCGGTGTTGTTTCCTCCTTGTTTACAGTATGACTCCAGCACATTTCCATGTCGGTGCTTCCAGTTATAGCCGCAGTGTAACCGAGACTGCAGCACAGCGGGATGGCGATGGCGTAGCTGAAATACTTCCTCAATATCCCAGTGTTCTCCGTCCTAATCTATGTGCCTTATACGTTCCATGCTGTGGGTTGCACTGGTTAGGTCATTGCTGCTCTCAGATCAGATTGGACGTCTATAACCACAGTGGGGTTGGTGCTGATTGGGTGGCTGTTATACTAATTATAGTGGTGTGTCCATGGAAATGCACACGCTGTATTTACAGTAGGTAACAAAGGATGAGGTTGTCTCGCTCCACCACGTTCTTGAAGGAGAGAAGGGGAGAAATGAGGCCTCTGCATCTGGCTCCACACCTCTTTATGAGGAATGTCAAACCGTGACCAATAAAGGAACGGTTGACTGGCGCATGGCACCTGTCGATCAGTCTCTCTTTGTATGGAACGGTTCTCTGCCTGTGCTTGGGTTTGGTGGGAAGTGCATCAAACGCCTTCTCTACAAATTCTATCCACACATTTGAGGGAAGTTGCTGTGTAGAATAGGCAGTTGAAGGAAAACGGAGGTGGAGAGGAAGCTCTTATGTGCTACTACCACCAGGATGTTGATTGAAGTTTACAGACAACAGGCAACTTGCATTTCCACATCTTCAGTTACTGCACAGTTCAGTTGACCTTTAATGTACCATACTTGCGTTTTTGCCCTTTATATGACTCTGGGTGGATGTGATGCACTGACCAACCGATTGTAACCATGTCACTTTTTGCAGTGGACAAATTTCAGTCGATCAGCATCAGCTAATTACTTGTGTGTTGCGTCAGTGAAATGATATTAGGATGAAGTGTTAAGCCAGTTTGGTCACAGGCGTATTTCTCACATGACCTTTTGTGGAGCTCGTGGCTCAGAGTGGCATCAAGAGCATCAAACACCAGGAGTATCACATTGACGCAGGTCTTTACAGACTAAAAACAGCTGCCTCCAAAGCACACGTACTCTGACAGAGGTAGAGCCGCAGTGAAGCTGTCTCAGTTGACTATAGAACCTCCTCATCATGACCATCACTTCTCATCTGAACAACAAACACACAAATCCATAATGAACACATGGTAAAATACTACATAAGAAGATGAATACATACTGGATTTGTTGTTTAGTGACCCCTCTTCCCTTTTCCCAGGGCGTCCAGTCTTCCCAAACCACCTCCTGTGGCACCAAAGGTACTGTCACACAGCATGCTGGTGGACTAACAGACTAAAAACATCATACGCGTTTAATCACGGCACACCAGGTGACAAATACATTCCAGGAGGCCGTGTACTGTAGAGGTTGCCTTTTAGAGCTATACTTTATATTGTGATAACAATAATTCACCTGGGGTACCGTAGTTATGGTTCCCTCTGAAATGATGCACCGTGTGCTGCATGAAAACCACCTTTGTTTTCATTCGTTTGAGTCATTTTTGGGTTGTTGTTGTTTTGCCACATTGATATTGATATTGACACAAATGATACCATCTGTGTAGATAATATCCTGGAGGCATGCATGCTGTGATTTATTTTTGTGTGTCTGCACGCTCTTCTCATTCCGGTAGGACGACAGAGCTGACATCTTAAAACCAGTGGCTCTCACCCATCCTCCTCCACCGTCCCATTCCTACCCCCACTCCTCCGGCTCCTCCACCTCTCCCTACTATAGAGCCCCTAGAGCTAATGGGGGCTGCGGATACAGTGATAACCCTTCTTCACAGTCAACACTTGCCGCTTTCATCCCATCTCCATCTTCTGCCTTCACCCCTGCCTCCTCCTCCATCAGCCCTTCCGCTCCTCCTCCTCCTCCCCCTCCACCTCCACCTCCTGTCTCTTATCCTTCCTCTTCCTCCTCCTCGCCCCCGGGCCTCATTCCGCCTCAGCCTTCCGTGTATAACACACCAATCAACCTGTACTCCACTGAGAACGCTTGTGAGGTGGCCATGGGGCAGAGGCGTGGCCTGTTGGAGAGTCAGGGTGGAGCCTTGCCTCTGCAGTTTAATGGGTGAGTGGCAGCGTGTCCAGTCCAGTCCAGTCATCATTCTTCTCCTTCTGTGTCAGTATCTGTTCATATATCGTGTTTATTTGAAGTTGCCTGTTCCTGTCGTTCCAAACATAAATCCCATCATCATCGTCCTGTTTCCCCTGTTTCTGTCACCTCCTCTCTCAGGAAGGAGGAACAGTGAGTGTAACCATGCTGTGGTGCTATGTCTAAGCTGTGTATATATAGCCTGTGATGGTAACTCAAGCTGTGTGACTCTCGCTACTCTTCGTCCGTGATTCAGTAGATTTACACATAGATGGCTTCTCCTCACACACTAACACCCCAACAGTTCATCCAATCTGTTTTCTTCACCCAGTTGATTTTAACGCTTCTTTAAACCAGGGGCTGCACATGGATAATTTTGATTTATTCAACTCAACATACCAAAAGGAATAAATCTCCTCATTTTCTGGCTCGTATTTATTCTGTACGTATTTTCTGCTCCTTCATACATATAGTATTTTCTGCTTTGCTCCTTTTTCTTGGAATCATACTGAGGAGGATTTCGGTTTCTTTCGGTTTCTCGTTCTGTCAGTCTCAGCAGACACTAGTGATCTGCACAATCTAATCTTACACCATGCAACCGTGCAGATAAACAAGTTGCGCTTTAAGCTGGGTACATAGTCTTCTTTAAATGTCACAGATGACATTTAACTACAGATTTAATAACACATAATGAAGCTTGCTTTTGATATGATGGTGGTTTCTACTCTCATATAATGCAGGCTTCTCTTTCGACTGCCTTTTTAGTTTCCTTTCACCCTCTTGCATATATAATATTTCATTCCAGTATTATTGGTGTATTTCTTCGACCTTGTTGCCTTGTTGACACCTGTTGTCCGTCTTGCACCTGGTTTGCTTGTTTGCATGCTGACCATTAGCTGTGTGCTTCATTTCAGAGGGGACCTTTGATTGGCATCTCTTAGTGCTTTTACTGTGAAATGCCAATATTTTTATTTATATTATCTGTCCTTCTCCCTTCCTTTCATTCTTTGTTCTTCTACCTTGCAGACTGCAGCAGCTCCTCCCATCACAAAGTTAGTCACTGACGCGCCTTAAATTATGTTTGTGACATCTGCATGCGCATATACGTGTATTAGAGTTATTCCAGAAATAGCTTATGTATTAAACACTTTGGCACCATGTATGTTGATGAGATGATGTTATCTGTAGTGATACTAACAACGCACAAATCCTACTGCTAACAAAAGTTCATTGTTCAGTCTGAACCTAGGTTTAAATTACTGCATGAATTCACCTCGTTGAAAAATGACTCTAAATCTTGGAAAGTGACACCATGAGACTTCATTCATGAATGTTGACTTCTATTACTTATTACTTATATTATTATATTATCAGAAACACATGCACCAACTACATTGTCAGACACTTACAGTATAAGTCCAGTAAGCGTGCGACCAGGCTCACAGAGCGCTGTCAACACTCCCACACCCACAGAGCTGCTGCTGTGACAAGAATGTGTTGAAGGACCGTCATAAATCAGTGTGTGCTACAGTAGGTGAGTGTGTTGGTGGGTGGATGTATTTATGGCTGATTTATTGACAGCAGTGCTTGAAACGTCTTCAGGGCTTGTGTGTGTGTGTTCTTGAACCGTATGTGTGTTTGTTGTTAAAGCTGATTTATTGACAGCCAATTAGCAACATGTCTGTCAGCAGGTTGTTGCCAAGCAAAACTGAGGGTTCACACACACAGAGTGATAAATATGCTGCACACATCAAAACAAAAGCCTGCGTCCTCCAGTGTGATAAAACTCTAAATGATGATGAAGCTGACGAGTGATTCAGCAGCACCACGGTGTGGTGGTAAAGTGAACTGACTCACCTAGAGTGTTTACTGTTGTGCATGCATGGCTTCAGTTTTTCGACTTTTTTACCTACTGCACTTTTATTTAATTCCTCGTGAACTCATTCCTCATCCTCTGTCGTTTCTTCCTGTTCCTATCGCTTAGTGGACCTCAAACTATTTGGAAGTAAGTCTCTTCACATACTTCCTCCATACGTCTCTTTGACTGGTACAGTGTAAATGTTGCTGTTTTGCTTCCCTGTACATTTATTTTGTAAATGTCTGCTCTCTTTTGTCCTGTCTTTCCTCTGTGATTGGTTTTCAAGAAAACCCCAGCCACCACCAAGGTATCAGAGCAGCTTAGACCTGGACTCTAAACACATTTAATAACGAGTTCTCCGGCTTTTACCTCCATGTTCTTGTCAAATAAGCACAGAGTGTAGTTTTTATTTGTTAACCATCTAACATTTCTGTCACATGTTCTATATGTTCATTCAAAACACTTGTTGTTGATTTGATGATTTTGAACATATAGAAGTGAATTAGTTCATAATTTTACCGTTAAAGCTCAGTGTGACATCAGTGTAGCATCCCCGTTACTCTGCTTATGAGAGTGAGTGTAAAATTAAAAGGATATTTTCTAATGCCATTCATCCTCATTCACCTTGTTCGTCTAGATCTCCCAGGAAACACGTTGTGGACACAGACATCCATTTTTACCATGTGCCCACTCATGCTGATGCCAGCAGGAAGCGCATAATGGAGGACACGGAGGACTGGCGCCCACGCACGGGCACTACCCAGTCCAGATCTTTCAAGATTCTGGCTCAGATCACTGGAACTGAACACGGTACATCACTGACTGAAGCAAACACTGATTGCCTCTGTTATTACTGGTTGTTAGTGCAGCTGAAGTAAGACAAAAATATAGGTAGTAGCTATTTCATGATGCCTACTTAACATATTAGTTATTACAAAATCAAATAATTAATAAATCATTAGATAATGACCACGGTTTTTATAGAGGGCGCCTTTTAATGTCTCTGTTGTTTCCTTTATAGCTCCTGAAGAGGAAGCTGAGAAAGCCAAGAAGACAAAGTAAGTGCATGTCCATAGAAATGCTGCCATATTGAAGATATGCAGTTTTAATAACCCTCGTCCTCCGATGAGCCTCTTTGCTTCTTGTTGGTCATATGAATTATTGTGCTGCATGAAGTAATGACACGCATTCCAGAAAACCTCATCATTTCAGTTCTGTTATCTCAGTCGTGTGCGTCTCTGCAGCAGCAGCCAGTGTGAGCCTGGCGCTCGTATCGATGCTGTCTGGGCTCTTCCTGTCTAGACAGAAGGGGATGGACCACATTTGGTTCATTCAGTTGAGAGCCAGACCTCTGTGCAGCAGTTTGTCACAAGGCGTTTTTTTCATTCAGCAGTCAGCGCGTCATCCTGTCAACTGTGTCTCCATCTGTGCTTACTAATCAAAGTGAGGCTTAGGCAGAGGGTCTTGTGCTTCTCGCTGTTGCTCTGGTGCTTGGTTGTGTAAGTGGCAGCATTGTGTCTTTGCATGTTGTCTAAGCAGTGATTGTGTTGCTGACAGTAATGACTGGGCTTTGGTCTGTGTGGTGTGATCCACTGGCTGTTCATTCCCCTTGGTGGTTTGTGATCATTGCTGTCAACATGTGTTCACGCTGTCTGCGGGCGATTCGTACGCAGCGCTTTGACATCAAAGGCTGATTCCTCCACATTTCTGCATCCCCATTAGATGCGTTTCTATGTGTCCGTGTGTCAGTAAGTGTTGACCGTGGCATGGCTCGCACTGTCTCTACTCAGGCAGCAGGACAATGTCCCCTTTTGCTAAATCCTTCTTTTCTCTCTCTCCTGTTGTGCTTGTTTCTCCACTTACTCTCGTGCGCTGGACGGCAGAGTGAACAAGCCCACCACTCGATTGGTCGTTGGCCCTAAGTACCACGAGCTGAGAGACTGGCACCATGGAGTGTCCGCTCGCACCCTTAATGTCCAGTAGACTGCCTGTGTGTGTGTGTGTGTGTGTGTGTGTGTGTGTGTGTGTGTGTGTCAGTATGACTGCTGTAGATGATTGCTACTGAACTGGTCTGTTGACTAATGGGAATAAAGAAAGTAATGGATAGAATACTGTTGTGATGGGGACAGTGTGTGTGTGTGTGTGTGTGTGTGTGTGTGTGTGTGTGTGTGTGTGTGTGTGTGTGTGTGTGTGTGGCTCAGTATGACAACTGTAGATGGTTGCTAACTGGTCTGTTGACTAATGGGTATAGAGAAAGTAAAAGATAGTGTTGTGATGGGGACTGTGTGTGTGTGTGTGTGTGTGTGTGTGCGCGCGTGGTTGTCGTTCACTGTGCCTGCACTGTGCTGGCCTCATTCAATCTTAAATCTAAAGTACTGCTTATGTGTTGGGCACTGATTCCAGAAGTAGAGATGCCTAATACACACGTTTCTTTGTGTGTATTCACACATACTGGACATACTACTACGTGATTAGCCTGCATTACTACATTACATTACATTTGGAGTCCTGGTTGTGCATGACATCATTTTCTAGTGTCACATGCATGCAGATGACTTGATTAATCCAGGGTTTTTCATTGGAATCCCCAAATCCTGAGGGACTTAATCAAGGAGCGTATTTAATCAAAATTACAGCTCTCAGGTCACATTTCACAATTTGATTGCGAACGTATGGAAACAGTAGCCTGGATGCCGACCACAGAGCTTTTCTGCGTACGCATGCTCGTATGGGCTGCTGCATTCAGAATGTTTCAATATGTTCCTTTATATTCATTGGGTTGTTGAATTACAGAATGGTTTAAAAAGATGCTTAAAACCTATACAAAAGCAGCTTTAAGGGCTTGTTTACATCTATTGCATCCACTTGCATAGATCTGTTTTATAATCACAGTATCATGTCATGCATGTCTGTACAGTATATATACGGTAAACAAGGAGGCTGACTTCTGTGGTACTGTCGCAGGAATCAGGTGTGAAGTGTGCACAGATTTAGGAGCGTCATGCAAAGTGAGTGTAGAAATGCTTTCAGGCCTTTGCCATGTAAAATATTCTCCAGTGCCTTTACATGTACGACAACTCGTTTACTTCCCACAGCAGATGCTAAAGGGAATCACAGCCTCTTCTTGTAGATTTTCGCATTGAACACAGCTGGTTGCCTACTTGTTGAAGTATCTCCTTTCTGTTTTGGGTTTGATGAAGTTTTATTCTGTATGGTAGCTAATAAACTGATGAAGTTCCTCTTGTTTCCATTTCTCGTCTTTTTGGTGGCTTCTTCTCTTTCAGTCGTGGGGATCTCAGGTATAAATCTTCAGCTGACGTGACACTTTTTTTGCTTTGCTTTTGCTTTGAACTTTCCTTTAACACTCACATCTAAACTATACACAAAGAAAATATATAAAGAACTTTACTTTGTTCTGAACAACTGACCTAAGTTTTTTGACGGGTTAAATTATGTCACAGATTTAATGAGCTTTTTTACACTTGATAGAACAAACACGTCCTTGATGTGACTGTACTGAAACAAATCATCAGATTATATTTGTTAGCATCAGTGCTGGGACCTTTAACAGACCGAGGCCCAACCCTAAACCAAGTGACACCACCTCAACGCATGTCTTCTGATCCTGGATGTGTCATCCTCTCAAGGTTTGCAGGTGCTCAGTGTTGAGTGATACACAGGGTCACACAGTAATCCAATAAAATGCAAAGTGTAGTGTTCCACCGGTACAAGTTGTTTGGCGTGTTTGTCTTGGTCTGGTACTTCCTCTGTTACACCACTAGAGAGCAGCACTGATCCAGAAAAGACTGTTTCCGGTACTGGTTTGACTGGACATGATGGTGACACCTACGATACCGCTGCTGAGTCATCGTTTGGCCTTTCACCTCAACGCAGGTGCCGCACAGCATTTATTTGTTGTAACTACTTAAACCGTTTTGACAATAGGCGCTTTCCCGTCGCTATCCCTCTAGTTGCCCAGTCAATCTCATATGTTGGCTCATCATCACATACTGGTACTGATGACTTTCACTTAATCACCGAGCTGCATTTACACAAGAACAAGACGTAGACGGAGCCGAGGTGGGAAAAGCAATGGTCTGGACTGCCCGAAAAGAATCATTTCACACTATCAGCAAACTCACGATTATTATCCTTTACTTTTCTAAATGCAATTTTGCCCAGATGTGGGTCCAGGAAGGAGCAACGCACTAAAACAATTTGTAGAAACAGTGATCAACTAACTGACAGAATAAGATACTAGTAAAGACTGGAAATGATAGGAGGCCTATTTTATCTACCGTGTAAACAAGGCCAGAACAATCATGGCGGTGGAAAAGCCGTGTTTGTTTGAGCCGTGCCAGCACCGAAGGACACGGTCCATATGTGTCTGTGGAGACGAGGCGCACCAGCTATAATATTTTGTGGTCACTGTCAAACAGTCTGGCAGCGTCTCAGCCGTTGGCCAGTGGACACAACTGTGCACATTTAAACCATGAAGTATGTAACGCGTGCATGACCGAGAGACAGAGTTTGAGTGGGTGTCTGTAGGGACGGACGTCTTTGTCACTGCCGTGTGTGAACGCACACACACGATATAGTGTGTGCGGACTGATCCTGAGCCAGAGAATATCACAGTACTAAATTATAGACCATCTGTTGTGTGGTGGAGAGGGCTGCTGGACAGCATTCAGCTATGTTAATGGACCATTTGTTCAATGTTCAGACCAAACCAACACATTTATGAGATGCACAAAACAAGATCTCAAGTTGTGATACAGTACACAAGAGGTTACTTTACATATGTAAACACTTGGGTGTGTGGAATGTCCCCTTTTTGCTCATTATCACTGAAAACGATCAAACAAGAAGGCTCATTATTAGGCAGCGCTCTTCTGAAAATAGACAAACACAAAGAACAACGGAGACTGTGCCGCCTGTGACGCAGTGCGACTTCAGAGCTGTGTGCAAGTCAAGGTGGCTCTGGAATAAAAACCAGGGGGAGGAAGAAGAAGTAAGATGAATGTCCCTCCTTCCTCCACTTCCTCTTTAATCATGGCTTCAGCTAACGAGGCTCACGCGCTGCTCGGTCCGTCCAGATGGTCGGCTCACCGCTGCATCAAAACAGTGGAGCTGTCCATTAATCAGCCAATCGCAGCCTTGCAGGATAGAATTAAGGCTCCACGTAATTGGCCTGATTGGTGGGGAATATTAACGAGCTGTGCTGTAATTGGCTGTAATGAATGAAAGTCTGGGGAGCGTCTTATTTCCTGCTCTGTCACCTGTTGTTAGCCAATAAGCAAGAATGAGTGGCGCTAGCTCGTTCGCCAAGATAACTTGAATGAATGACTTTTAATCTCTAAGCTTAATAGGCGCGATGAGGAGGAGGCCGCTCCTGTGCTTTGCAGGATCTCTCTCCGCCAGCTGATGCAAACAGTGAATTTATGACGTCTGGCTAAGTTACCCACCGTTTGACCTTTATTGTTTCTTAGCGCGCAAACCCAGGACCCCCTGAGCCGTTCAAGGGACACTCTGAGCTAGTGACAACCTGATTATTGTCAGGCTGCCGTCTACACTCATTCAGCCACATGTCTGGCTGAGTATACAGTGTAATAAGTTAATGTGTGTCACTCTGTCTCCTCCTGTGAGACACTTGTGTACGAAATGATAACCTAATAATGAGAGTGAAGGGACATGTGATGCAGCCTGACAGTCTGTTTCTCTGTAGAGGGTTTTTACATTGGGACTGTGCCAGCTATAGGCTGATTAGTTGGAATCGATGCTGACACTGGCGGCTGCGTGCATTCAACACTGTGTGTCTAGTGTTTAGCCGTGTGGATATTAATCACGGTTTTGATACATTCATACATATCATGTTATATTTAGTATTTAACGATATCAGCGGGGTGTGTGCCATGTTTGACAGCCATCAAACCAACCATCTCTGGGACCTCTGTGGCAGCAGATCCTGTAAATTCAACCTATGCGCCTCTTCCTTATGAACTCAGTTCAGTTTCACGGCTAACGTGTCATTCAGAAGGTTTACATAAAGTATTCTGAAGGAGTCATGTGTGCTCTACTGGGAGCACGTCTTGTTATAGATGCCCCATGTGTTCGGATGAAGTGTGTGTGCTCGAGGAATGTCGCAGCAGAGGTGGGAGGGGCCGCTGACAGACAGGGCACCTACTGAACTGAAGCCAGCGCACGCACAAGTGTAACATTCTTCTTCTGTCTTCCTGTCTGTCTGTCTGGCTATTTACATCTGATAGCCTCCATCACTCTCTCTCTGTCGTTCTTACTCACCCACACCAAACACACACAGGCTCAAACTTACGGTGTAGCTACGACTGCGGTTGCCACAACACTCCTCTGATGTGATGTAACCGTTGGCATCAGCCGTAATATACATTCGGGGCCCACCCAAGCTCTGGCGCTGGTGCTGATGAACACACACGTGAACGCACTGATATCTTACTCTTAGGTACTGTTCTGGGTTCCATCAAAGCTGAGACGATGAAGGTTTGTATTGTATACATTTTGCCTGTACAAAATATGTGTCTTGAAAATGAGTCGCATGGCAAAATGTGTCATGATGAGCCCCAGCACTGAAATGGTTAAATGAATTGCCTCTCCATCGTTAGTAGTGGTCCTCTGGCGTCTGGCTGGGCACCGGGCTACAGTACTCGCTCTCTACAGAGTCATTTGAGCTAATATTTTGGCAGCAGTGTTGGATGGGGGCGCTGTATTAGTACCTGTGTCCTATCCATCATATAACCGCTGACCTGGACTCTGTCCTGCTGTAAATGGGGCACATGGGAGTATTTTTGTGCCTATGTACTCACAACTCGGAAGGGCACCAAAAACTTGAGTTGTGTTCTGCTGTGGCTGTAGCTGCATTCTGTGGTAACCTATTTTTCTCTGCTCTGTCAGCAGGTAGGTGGTCTGGAGTCTGTCTAAGTGTATTTTGACAGAAACATGAAAAATGCAACTGTGCATGTTTTTTCCCCATCACTCTGCATGTCTTTTTCCCCCAGTGGCTAAGAATCCAGTGGGCTTTTAAAGATATTTCCCTGCAAAAGAAACACACATTCTGCTGTTGTATGACCCATGATCACTTAGTCTTATGTGCTGCGCTGATAGAATTTATTTAAGAAGTAGGTGATTTACTTTCCATCATGTCTCTCTGCACAGCGAGGAGACTGAGGAGCCTGAGCTCAACAGCCACGAGTCTGCAGTTATCAAGACCATGATCAAAGGCCCTGCAGCAGCCCAAGGTAAACACGGTTCGGAATGTGGTCGCGATACAAGCGCTCACAGTGAGCGACCTGCCATTTATACGCTCCGTATAAAATATGATTTATGGGCCTGGGACCTGACCACAATTGGCCTGTCTTACAATAACTGACTGAAATAATATTCAGCTTTTGCAAACGCGGATTAAAGAACACGGTATGTAGTGTAATACCTGGATTTCAGCAACACATCCAACAACCGTATACTTGTGAGGCTCTGCGCGAGTGTTTTTACTGCAGGCAGTTTGTGGTATTTTTCTACCAAATGAACTAATGGAGTATAATCGAGCTACGGCGCTTAAGCTGTTTTCTTAGCACAAGACACAGAGAATGCACACAAATTCAAAAAGTAGCCTTCCTTAAATAGATTCATAAAAATAAAGGCCTACGTAGGAAAGGAGCATTTTGATTGATTAGTGAAGCAAAGTAGAAAACTGTTATTTCTCCTCACGCAAAAACAAAGTTTGGGTCCCAATCCTGGCATAGTGTGGAAGAGATTTACTGCCGTTGGACTAAATGTTGCTGCAGCCAGTTAGCAAGAGGAAGGAGGCTTATTTTCCATGGCTGAAGTGTGACATGTGTTGTGAAATAGGTCATCGTAGACTTTCTTTCTCTCTTCTCGTCCTTCCCCCCGTGGAAGCCCATTACGCAGGCGAGAAGGCCCCGCTCGGCCTGCGGCGCCTCCATCGCTCGCACGTGCAGCAGCTCCGCTCTGTCAGAAAGATAATATTTACTGAAGGGACCTGTCAGGTTGTTAGGATGAAGTTTTTAATGTCGAGCCGCAGATCTGCTGTGAGATTCGATGGGTGTGTATTATTGTTTCTCCCTGTCTCAGACTCACACTCAGCTTTATTAGCCAAACCAGGCTCTGTGGGCGCATACGAGGAATTTGACTCAGGTTTCCTCAACGCACTTTCTCTTTGTGATGTAGCATAAATCACGAATGCAGTCGCCTGCGGAGGGACCCAGGGTCGTCAAAATATACTGCGAGTCGTATGGTGCCCCAACAGCAGGAAGCCGCGTAGCCATTTTGAATTTGGAGCTGCAAACTGTTGCTAATGGCCATTTTAAAACAATATATGCCTTGTTAATATTTTAAACTCAGCCGCACTGACCTTTCTCTTACTGTACCTGCTTCTCTTGTATCCTCAACATGCAGCCTCATCAAATACATATTGGTTTGTTTTAAGCTAAAATTGTCTTCTGTTTCTAAAATATTACTGCCACACCTTTCGTCTTTATGAGAGCAGCTTTTACACAAATGGCGTTGTAATGTATTATTTTATCCTCATTCTAATAGAGATCAATGCTCTGGTAGCTACTGGCTCACGCAGACACGTCATGTAATTGTAAAGTCAAACATCACACATGGGCCTTTCTTCACCTTATACTCACGTAAAAAACATTGTGCTTCTCTTCACCTTGTCTCCACATCACAGTTCTGTCATCACTGACGTCTCCTGTTTCCCCGCAGGTCATCGTCCACAACCCGGTCTGATCACCCCGTCCTTCACTATAAAGGGCAACCGCACTGTCCCGAGGGATCCCGTCCCAACTCGACCTGCGCCTCAGCCCCACCCGAAGGATCAGGACACGCTGGTCCAGATGGCAGAACACATTCCTGCTGGGACCCGCACACCCATGTGTGCACACTGCAACAAGGTCATCAGGTGAGGGACGGCTGCTGAGGCCTGTTAGAAACTTAACAGCTCACAGCAGGTCACAGTGTAGAATGATGCTCACAGAAACATTGACCCAACAGCTGTAATGAAGGAGTATGGATATGTAAAGTTTGATTTGATTTGATTTCTTCTCCCTTTGTCATTTGTTGACTTGTGTTTTGCCGACTAGTGGATGGTTTGAGTACTACTATAAAATGTAAGGACATACATTATATGCTGTTCTCTCTCTCTCTGGTCATCTTTTGTTCTCAGAGGACCGTTTTTGGTTGCAATGGGAAAATCGTGGCATAAGGAGGAATTTAACTGCGCCCACTGCCGTACGTCTCTAGCGGATATAGGCTTTGTGGAGGAACAGGGTTTTGTTTACTGCGAACACTGTTATGAAGAGTTCTTCGCACCAACATGCAGCCGCTGCCAGGCCAAGATACTGGGGGTGAGATGGACCAGTGGCATGTGTGCTGTGAATGTGCTGCTTGTGAGTGTAGACGCGATGAGTCTGTCATTTCACCCACTGAACTGTCTGTTTGTCTCAGATGTATTAAGCTGAATTTACATTTTAAAACGGTGGATAAAACTGCAGGTGCAGCATGAACACAGCGACATAGAGCAGAGATCTTTGCTGTTGTAACAGCTCTGACATTCATGCCTCACATGTTTCATCCTCTTTATCCTGAATCCCCACCAACCCTCTGTTTCTCACACATCTTCAACCAGCTTATGGCTTCTTATTAACCGGTTTTCTCACCCTCTCGCAGCTAATCCTTCATTTTGCTCTGGCCCACCGACTTTGCTCTGAATCTCTGCCCTGTCCTATTCTCACAGTTTAAGGGTGGGAAAGAAAGCATGTTTCTTTTAAGCTGGGTCATGTGATAAGGACATTCCTGACACGCTGCACGCATACGTCCATCGGTTTGAATCAAACACAGATTAATATTGGATGTCAGTCCTCCTAATAGCGGCCCACGCCTCTAACTAACTGCGTTGTTCTGCAGGAGGTGATCAACGCCCTCAAACAGACATGGCATGTCCACTGCTTTCTGTGCGCTTACTGTCAGCAGCCAATAAGAAACAACACGTTCCACCTGGAAGATGGAGAACCATACTGTGAGCAAGGTGAGTAGCGAGCTCTCTGGACGATGCAACATCTTCCACGATAGATTCGATGACGATGATGATGCTCTGAACGGATTTTGTGTTTCTTGAAGTTTGTGTTTCAGTCAAACTGCCAGAGCTGCGTTGAACCGTTTTGCTCTCCAGGGCTTCGTTTGCCCCAGTAAAGGAAAATCGGGTTGTTATCACAGTTGAGCCATGGGCGGCTTATTTATTGATCGTGTCTTTGTCTCCTGAAGACTTCTACGCTTTGTTTGGGACTGGCTGTCATGGCTGTGAGTTCCCCATCGAGGCTGGAGACAAGTTTCTGGAGGCCATTGGTTACACCTGGCATGACACATGCTTCGTTTGTGCTGTAAGTTAAATACACTTCATAACAGCTAACAGATACACACAGATAGTGAAGAGTAGCTTCACAGCCAGTTCACTCGATGCTACATGTAGCCTATTGCCTTGTTATCATTGTTTCGCAGGTGACGATAAAATAAATACATAAATAAATAACGTATTTACTGTTGTGTTTCTTCTCAGGTATGCTGCACCAGCCTGGAAGGCCAGACCTTCTTCTCCAAGAAAAACAAACCTCTCTGCAAGAAGCATGCTCACGCAGTGAAGATATGAACGTTCTTCACACTCGCATTTTCAGCCGGACGTACTTGTGGTTAGTGGGAGGAGACGCCTCTTAGTCCTTGCACCAATGAAACAAAAAAAAAGATGCTCATACAAGCAAAGTGCTGGATTGCAGGTTGCATACAGGAAACAACTGCTGCGTATGTAGTGTATAAATAACACTCATCATAAAATATAACCTACTTCAGCCGTGGGCTTCCTGTCAGCAAATCTGGTCATTATCACCGTTAGTGGTGATAATGTTAAACTACACTACAAACGTAATTAAAACGCACCGAAAGAATGAGCATACGACAAATATAAATACAGAGAGAAGAGTACTGATCATAATTTTCAGATCTGAATAAACTGGGCTGCAACTGTTAGTACGAGACAACACAACCCTTTAAATGAATCATATCTGTCCACATATGGTGAAACATGTTTTAAAATATCACAACACACATAAATGCACAAGAAACGCTCCTGCGTAGACGTTGTTGACTTTGATTAATTTAAACTTTTTGCTGTGTGTTCTTAAAATGAATTACATGTATTATATTTGATTCCTTCTTAGTTGTGTGACACAGTTTACATTGACAAAATGTTTCCAGTTTAAAAACTAAAAATGATTATTTTTTAAACGTAAATCACTTTAAACTTGTCTTGTGATTTTATGAAGGCCAGAATTGGTCATAGTATAAAAACATATTTAAATATTATAATTGGCATCTACAGTATAGAAACAGTGCTTCTCTATGCTGAATGCCATGTTATTATCATTAGTCATGTTGGTTTGTTTATGTATGATGTCATTTCATACAGGACACCATTTCTGGTTCATTGTTGTTGTGTTTACGGAAGGGGATGAATGCCCTCTCTGGAAAGGCTCAGCTGACTGGCTGACTACTCTGGATGAGCGAACAGATGGACTTTACTTTCTTCTGTGTTTCTAATATTTCACTTGACTTGATAAACAATGCATCATGTTTGGTTTCTTCACACACACAGTGCATTATCAGTTCTATTTAGATTTTCTTTTTCTTGAGTAAACTGTACAGTAGGTGAAATCATGGTTTATACGTTAATTCTCACCCACAAAAGTACAGAAGGAAATGTTGCCTAATAAAAGATGTGCAAATGTGTTTTTATGTTTTCTTTCCTCACTAAATGCAGGAATCCCATTAGAACAGAGAGGCGACATAAATGGTAAATGTGGTCAATGGATGGTTCAAGGTCAAAGTAAAGTACATACGGTACATACACACAGAATATCGGTAGCACCAGTAATATGTCTGAAAGGAGAAGACACTAAGCGACGCAAAAGCCAGAAACTAACATTGTCCTAAAGAAATGAAAACAGCCCTCAAATGAACTAAAACAGATGAGAAGCAATAAACAGCTTAAAAAAGAGAAATGGACTGAAAACAGACACACTGTGAGTAAAAACAACAAAAAGACACGTAATTACCAAAAATAAACAAGTCTGTATGTTACATGCCAACTATTATTTGAAGGTGTCCTTAGTTTTGCTTAGTCCTGTAACGTTTTGTCAGCAGAGTCGGAAAGTTCTGTGGCACTAATCACCTCTCATACAGCCCAGAAAGAGGGAGAGAAAGAGAGAAAGAGAGAGAGAGAGAGAAAGAGAGAGAGAGAGAGAAAGAGAGGGAGAGAGAAAGAGAGAGAGAGAGAGAGAGAGAGAGAGAGAGAGAGACGCACCGACTCGCGTCTGCAGCCCGAACAGAACCGACTCTTCAAACTTCTCGCGTCTTCGCCGAAGTAAAGCAACGCGATCTCTTGTCGAGGTGAGTAGTCCGACATCCGACGGCCCCGTTTTCGTGTGTCTGCGTCGTTCGTAGCGTAGATCTTGGTCCAGTGTCGCCGTGGAAAGTTCGGCAGCCTGTCGCAGTTTGAGCTTGTTGGCTGTTGGACACGCGTCTGTTGGAATCAGCCTGGATGCGTTCAGGCTCATGTCTGTGCGTCTTTCTGGGTCCGTGTTTCAGTCGCAGGGACCAGGTTCAACACTTCATGACGCATCAGAGTAAACGCAGTGATGACGTGATTAGTGTGTAAAGATGCCGAAACGTAAAGACGCCGTTAACATTGCAGGAGCTACTGCTGATGTGATGGATGCAGGCTCTGTGTGTGTGGATCCACTTCATAAAGTCAAGCAGCACTGACTGTCCGTCACTTAGAGGGTTTGTAAGTGATGCATATTCACACTCACACGTATGGCAGCTTATAGTGCGCGTGTTAAACACATTTTCATTCTGACTAACCACATTTTTGCAGCTGAAACACAACCTGCTCCATTTTCTAAAAGGTAAACTGCCTTTTAATGACGTCCTTAAAAACACGGACTCCTCCTATAAGCCCATATTTCTACTCTACTCAGACTTTGGAGTGAGACCTAAATCCCTCCCTGTCTCCGTTGTTGTATTTGTGAGAAGAGGTCTGCACATTGTAGTAGCGATGAGCCACCTTTCATTTTCTAGACTTCAAGTGAGCCCCCTTTTCAAGAGCTTAGAAGGGGGGGGAAAGAAAGGAAAACATATCAAAACAGCCTCCAGCGCCGAATACCCTACAGCCCTGTGGTCCCCATACACCCCATTTATACACTCAGGCATGCACGCAGTGTTCAGCTCTCCTGGCTCCAGTAACCAGGTCCAGGTGTTTGTCAGTGTAGGTTATGACAAGAGTATATCTGTCCGTGCGTGTATTGTGCACGTGAACAAGCACGTCGGGACGCACACACAGATGGCACAGTAATGTGGCTCCAAATCTTACCTCACCTCATCTGAGGGGTCCGAGGGCAGCGGCACCAGGGGACCCTGCAGGAAAACACTCGGCCTCAGCGAGTGGGGAGACCGTGGGGCCACATGTGCGTTTTCCTCGCCCGTCAGTCTAGTAAGCGTACGCAGTTGTTGGGCCGCAATCTTATTTATGTCAGGAACACATCAGAGCTGGGAATCAACCGCATCGCAAATTGGCTGTGTAATTGAGTTTCACGTAGCAGCTGTAAACACAACTTATCCCCCATTTTCTTTTCTTGTCCATATACATATACATATACTTGCATGTGTGTGGGAGATAGACACGTATCGTAAAATCAGTTTAATCTGTTCGCCAACAATATGAAAGTCCAATTCAATGTTCACACACAGTGGTGAAAATGAACAATATTCACTCTGTGTGTAAAGTTTGATTTATGGCCAAGATCAAGGTAGTGACAGACGCTCACTTTAAAGAAGAGCTGTTTTGATGTATGTGCCAGTATACTTCAGTCGCAGTTGATGTCCTTTTCTCATGTTAACTGTCATAAGGTTCACAGATGAAGCTCAACTCGGTATGACAGCAGGAACTGATAAAAACGATTATCAGCGATGGCAGATCGTGATACTTAAAGAGCTCCGCGAAGACAAAGATCAAAAAGCCAAACCGTTCGAGAAGAATAGTTTCAGTGTGTTATGTTCTTAACCTTTCTCATCTGATACAGCGATGGCCGCGTGCCAGGTCCCACTGCCTCTCATGCTTCTCTGCTTACTTAGAAAAACATTGATGCCTGGAGCACTTGAAGCAGATTAAGTCACGGCGTTACTTCTGTGCAGGTAAACACGGCTTTAGAAATGTTTGGAATAAAACTAGGAGCGACAGGGGAAGGTTGGAATGAGTAAAATCAGCTGTTAATGTGAACTTGAGGACTGTTAGCTTCTCTAATGTCCAATTTCCTCGACTTGCAGATCTAAATGATAACCATCAAAAAGAGATGAGAGCCTGGAGCTTGGGGCCTCCGTCTCCGTCAGAACTCTTACTTAATTACAGTGTCAGCGTGATTTACGCAAATGTTGCAGCCTTATTCTGAAACAGATATTCAGATATTTCTGGCACTTTCCTCAGGCCTTAAAAATAGAGTTGCGACAATAAACAGCCTTTAAGGGTTTTCAAATTAATACCTGAGCTGTGCTGTAGGATGAACTGAAACTGTATGAGCTGCCAGTTTTATCGGCAGGCCTCGAATCTCAGGCTGTGACCGTTTGAAAAGGCAGAACACAGGGAGACGCATTTTCTACTTCTGGCTCTAACTCGCTCTAATCTCATCTGATTTTTTGAGTGATGTGACAAGTTTTGGCCAGTAGGCGACTTAGATCACTCAATCACAACTGTAGAAAACTTCCTCCCAAGACTTCCTGCTGCTACTTCACAATAAAACCTTCACATACAACCTACATATATTAGCAGCCTGTTATCGCTTGTGTTTTCCAAAGGACCCTGTGGCAGGATACTTAAGCCTCGTACTGTAGCTTTTAAACCACTTGATGATTTGTGTACGTGGCTTTCTCACGTCTAACAGCAGGAGTCGTGCTCAATGTGGTCAAAGTCATTAACATCTTCTTATTATTTCTAATTATCTCCACTCCGCTGGTCCTTGCTGCTGCTGGATCTGTACGGCGTTCTGCTCTTCACTGTGTTCTCCAGCGTACGCATTAAACTATAGACGCGTCATGGCTCTGTGTGAGTGGTCTTTGTCTACACACATGGGGCCCATCGGGTTTTCCACTGTAGCCTCGGAAGCTGGGATGAGTTAAAAAGTTGACACTTGACTTTTCAGATGGACGTTTTGATCTACTGCCTGAGCTGCTTTGATGTTCGACCGAGTATGTGCTGACAGATGCAGGCGCGCGAGGCTCACGCGGCATTTGTCCTGTATGTCAGCAGATCAGGTTAAAGGAAATGTATAAACGCAAAATGGCCATTTGAAAAATCTGAGCTGCATATAACCAAATAGCAGCATCACTACTTCTACTCTTAACACTGTGACTCTTTGTCGGCCAAAACATCTGACCCACAACGTCAGACTCTGCTGAACAACGTCCACTTTGGTGGCTGCAATTAAATCATGTTGCATGGATCCCGTTGAACTGTGTTGTATTTGTGACATCTAGTTAAACATTTGTTAGTGCGTAGAGTAGCTGCAGAGACGTGAAAGGATCTGACGGGAACTTTTCCCTACTGGGCTAAACGCAGCTGCTTCCGTGCAGCAATGATGAGGACGACACGAACAGAAGCCACACTAGTGTTTGTGTGTGTGTGTGTGTGTGTGTGTGTGTGTGTGTGTGTGTGTGTGTGTGTGTGTGTGTGCTACAAAGAGGTGTACAGTACAGCATGTGCCGGGTTTTGGTGGAGGAATGCGTCTGTGTGATATACACTAGCTTGAGTTTGCCCGTCTGGTGCATTTCTTTTCACACCTGTACTGGATCAGACTTATCTTTTGGAAGCCAGATCACAGTCTCATTACTATAATCTGCTGCTCCTTTATTTCCCGGCTCCCCTCAGGCTGGACGTTTAGAGACGCAGCCTCTCCTGATCTCACGATGGAGTCATTCTGGCCCCGCGCTCTGTAATTCACACAGGGCACATAGTTCAGTCCCTCCTCCTCCGGTGCTCCTTTTGTTCTTCTTTCCTCAGTGATGTGATGAAGAGTTGACATCAGCGATACTCGACGCGTCCCAGTCGTCTTTATTGAAGACAGCTCTGGGATCTGAAGGGAGCTCATAGTAATCTGCAAATGACCGTGACGAACACTCTGACTGCACTGAGAGGAGCAGGTTGAGGATATAAAGCGTCTTTTAAATAATGATTTATGAGCCTGACGTTTTGGACCCGTGTTAAAACACACAGTACTACCAGCCAGCTTCTGATCTCATGATCTCCCTGCGCTCTAATTCCTACAGGACAGCGCAGCCGCTCCTCTTCAGTGTCTTTTCTCTCTCTCTTGTCATTTTCTTAATTTATATTCACTTTATAACAATGTACATGAATGAATGACAAATAAAAACAGTGGGGTCTTGATAAGAGCCACCCGTCACAGGCGTCGAGCCCTGAGGATGCTTTAACTAACGCACTGTTGTGCTTTTAACTTTGAGGCTGCGCTTTGTTTCATAGACCACAGCTTTGTCGCCTTGTGTTTGCTTTGGCTCGTTCCTGACTGAAGTAATCGCCAGGCCTGTAGTTAACTCCACGGAAAGAAAAGAGAAGGAAATGATGGAGTGATGAGTGGGGGGACTGAGGAGAGAAAAAGATAACCATCTGGATCCACTTTGGGACAATTTCATCCCTCCTGCCACCCAGAATCGGAGACCCGCAATTTTCATGGTGCCTCCTTTGTGGTGCCATTCCATCAGCGATGGGGGAAATATTTGCCTAAGAGCAAGTGTCATCGTGAAGAAGGTGCTTTCACCTCTTGATCTAGACAGCCCCTCACTGCTGAAAGCTGTCATTAGGGCCTCTGCTGTCCTGGGGATTCCTTTTGATTCAGACTCCCAAAAATAGATGGAAAAACTGTGTAATTCCGTCTCAGCTGTGCGTGATAGACGGCGGCATTAAGTGTCCGTTTTCAGGTTTCCTTTTCAAGATGTGAGCAGAGAAATTACTTCAAGTTGTGGCCTTGCCCGGTTATTAGGCGCGTCTGAGAGGTTAAAGGTCGGACCAGTGATTGAATACTGCTCCTTTCCTGTTTCAAAGACAGGAGTTTTTCTCGCAAGTCACCAGCAAATCAGATAAAACCTGACCACAAGGTTTTCTACACAGTCTAAAAGCTGCAGGCAGCAGAGAAACTTTTAAAAATGCATTTGAACTGCTTCTTGCTGTGTTTCTCCGTCTGCATTCTTTCTCTTTGACCCAGTTTTTAATGACTTGTCCTTTAGTCGTCCTCCACACACACACACACACACACACACACACATACACACACACACATTTAGATTTAGAATGATGAATTGTTTGATTTGTGCAGACGTGTCTTTGCTGAAGGATGAGCTACAACGTGTGCGATCAGACTCAGAGGATGTTGCTTGTTGTTGTCTCTTTTTCGCTCCACTGCCCTACTCACACCTGCTTTGTGCACACGTTGCCTGTGCACCACCTTGCTTTGAAACAAAAATGCATGATGGCCTTGTCAATGTGTTTTCCAAAGTCATTATTCCAGTGTAATTAAATCCGATTGCAACCAAATCAAATTTATCCCCATACGATACCGAATCTGATGCACATGAAATCAAATCTCGAGGGGGTCTGTTTCTTCACTTAGATGTCTGCTGGATTTATTCATATCCATCTCACGAG
The DNA here is from genome assembly GCA_030770545.1 of Macropodus opercularis. Classification (NCBI taxonomy): domain Eukaryota; kingdom Metazoa; phylum Chordata; class Actinopteri; order Anabantiformes; family Osphronemidae; genus Macropodus; species Macropodus opercularis. The sequence continues at coordinate 4,561,607 of CM061097.1, read as the reverse complement.
GCAATTACAATATCAAGCAGGCCTCTGGGAGTCCCTGCAGGTTGATTAATGTGATTTAAGCCTCTTATTGATAGTTATAGCCAGGTGGGACTGCACTGATCACTGCTGATGAGATGAAAATGAAGAGGATATTTATGATCCAGTCTGACGTATAGTTTCCTTAAATACAAACGCTGAGGCCAGTAGAGGGAAGGTGAGGAGGAAGTAAAAGTTAGACATCCCGTTATGGCTTACACTGCAGGGGGAGGGCCATTGTTGGTAGATTTAATTAGGTGATATAAAGAAACAGATGCCTAACACTGAATTAGCTCTGCCAGATCAGGGAGACGGCAAGATCCACGATGAGAGAGAAATGTGGAGTAACAGAGTCCAAGAGAGACCAGATGTCTCTAACAAGCCCCTGTAGGTTCGCAGCCAAAACACCATCAAGCAAATGACTATATATTAGGTCTGCAACACACACACACGCACCACTGGTAAAATGGCCAGTAGTTTATATTACGACACAGGAAGCACTGACACTAATGAAGGATTTAGTAGGTATGAGGTCATTGCAAAAAGAATTTATTTTAGATTTACTTTCAAGTAATTCTTTTCTCTTTTTGTTCGTATTGCTGCTGACAAACATAAACGGGTTCCTTGCCTTTGAACACACACACACACACACAGATCACCAAGTGTAGGTTCACGTTCATGCCGGTGTGCGTGTCTATGTCTCGTACACCCGGTTCTCCAACGTAACATGCTGTGAGCTGCTTTTACAAGCCGAAACCCCTGAACCAAGTCCGCTCCACTTCCTGTAGGTTATAAAAAGCACCCGGCCCTCAAGCCTGGCAACAAGGAAAAGCATATGCAGCGACTGATGGCTGTGGGGCTGACATTGGGCCCAGCGCTGGTTTTGAGGAGGTGCCAGTTGTTATTGTCTTCTGACAGATAAACCACCAGGTTCAACCTTTGCTTTCTTTGTACTCTTTTCATGAATAGCTTTCTAGCGTTGGAATAAAGGCCGCATCTGCCTGGCAGCTCAGGGACGTCTCTCTCATAGCTGCCGTGTGAATCACTGAAACGCTGCCAGACAGATTAGTTTTATCAGCAGCTGTCAGAAATCAGGAGGTGCAGAGACAACGGCTGCCAACGCTGCCGTCTTAGAAGAACCAAATCAAAATGACAGGAATTGTCACGAACATTGTAAAACATGCCGTCCTGACCGTGAACGGCGACCAGTTTGTGATGCGTTCCTTAAACCTCCGGCTCCTGCCGCCAGCAGGACGGGCTGCGGCAGGCAGCGCTCGGTGCCTGCTGTGCATCTGTTGCAGGTTTCACGCACATGTTGTGGGATTAAGGAATTAGCTCTAACAAATAACCTCATGCACGCACGGCCTGGCCAACATGCACTCACATCCACACGTTCCTCCAGCTTCTAAACCTGGAAACATCATCTAAATTCTCGTTTTCTTCCTTGTGTTATCTTCAGTATTAAAGTTGTCGTAATCTTTGTAATGCGATTATATTAGTACCAGATAAGGTTCAGAGTTTAGGATTAGGAGTCAACCTCGGTAGAGCGGTTGCTCTAAAAAGGAAAGACAATAAAGAACACTGCTTCCCAGCACTGGCCCTGGGTTCAGGTTCTAGCTAATCAGCGGTGCACACAGCCGTGACTGTTCTTTTCCAGGGGACTGGAGATGGAGCAGGGGAGGGTAGGAGAGGCTAGACAGGATGAGGGTCCTGCATGAGGGGGGCATGAGGGTAGACGGAGGGAGTAGGTGCATGTGGTTGCATGACTGTGGCGTGCGTGTGTAGCGGTGTGTGTTTTTGCCGGTGCAAACTTTCCATGGGCCTGACCGTGTGTGTGTGTGTCTTGGTTAATCCTATGTGTAAATGAACAAATTACATCGGTGGACCAAGTTCTTTAATAGTAGGAGTTAACTGAGGCTGTGTCTGAGGCTGTGCTATAATCACTATCAGATGTCTGGGTGGAGGAGAGGGACAGAGAAAGAGACTGTGTGTGTGTGTAAATGAGAGGAAGGAAGGACCCGGAGAAAAGGAGACAAAGAAAGAAAATTGATATGGCTGCTGCATGAGCATGACAGTATCGGCTGTGTGCTCATTGCCAGACAGACTCTCCGCACTAATCTGAAACTCCCACTTTACACGTTGGTGTCATCCTAGGACTGTATTTTTGCACTGCTCCGCTTTTTAAAATGTGTTCTTCCACGCTGCACGTCGATTTGCAGCATGTTTCTATAGAATGATCCAGTTTCTGTATCTGCACCGAGATCGACTTGTGCGTTGTTTACATCCCGACGGCTAAGTGGCGTCTCCGGCCTGAATCCAGAAACCTGTGGGTGGCATGTTTAGTTTAGCTGCGTATAAAGGTGTGTTGCAGCAAGTGAGCGTGCATGCCGCTCGTATTCAGCGAGGCCGAGTCCTAATCACTGTCAGATGGTGGACAGAGTCCTTGCGTCTGGAGCCATTTACGAGACCTGCGTCCGCCTCGGGGCAGGGCAGGAGGCTACGAGGCAGCTCTTTGTTGCCTGAGAACGTGTCAGATGGAAAATAGGCAGCAAACGATGGCAAATGAATGGTCAGCCAACACTATTTATACGACGACCTGATGTTTAGTGGAGCAAGCAAAGCAAAGTGTTTGTGTTGGACGATCGTTTCGGTGTGAAATGGCTCAAACTAAAATGGATGAGGTGGAGAGAAACGTGAAGACGTAAAGGACGACTTCAGTTAACATAACACGCTATAAGATTATAGTCCTGTGCTTAATGAACACCGGTACGATATTTCTTTACTAGTTCATGTGAGGGCTGTTGCCTGATCGCTAACTCCTGTTGGGTCACGAGTGGATATATTTTCCCTTGCCTGTGATGTTATTGTACATGTTTGTGGTGCCAGGAACTTGACTCAGCTACACACGATGTTTGACATTCTGTCATTTCACAAACTAGAAAAAAATGGCCTAGAAATCCTGCGCACACTCTTAAAATATTAAAACAATCCATCTGACCCAACGGTTTTAGGATTTAATAAGCTTAAACTGGCACATGAATGTGAGCGGCTCCTCTGGGCGAGACCTAAACTCAGCAGAGGTCGGTGGAGGATGTCAAATAAAATATAAATGGAATATTCATTGTGCAGCTGGTAAAACAGGGACTGCTTTAAAAATTGACTGGCTCTAATTGCCTGGGTGAAAATACTCACACAGTGGACAGGTTTCGAAACGTTTCCGTAATCTTTATTGTACTTCCTAGAGTGACACATTTCCTGGTCAGTTTCCACGTCTTACTTTGTGTTTTGTTGTCATTGTATATTTGCTTTTGTCCCCTGAACTCAGGGACATTTGTAAACTTCTTCTTTTTAATCATCTTCCTTCTACTCGTTGAGAAACACCGAACCTTCTGTTTTCCTTGCATCACGACTGTCAGGAATGCTACCACGTCGCGTCCAACCTTTTCCTGACCCTTTGCAAATGCGTGTAATTAATAAATGAAAACGCGTTGTTGTCAGGCCTTCTGCTTCAGGAAATGAAGGATAATCTGGTGGCTGTGGATGTTCTTCGTTGCCACGGGGCATCCTCAAGGTGAAGTGGCTTTCTTTCAAGACTGTTTTTCATCCCGCGTGAATTAGTTTTTCATGTTTCTGCCCTCGCTGTGCCCTTAACGCTGCCCTCCGTACCGCTTTTAATATAGTTTGAGGATGCCTTCAATGGCACACCGTCCAGTTCATCGCCTGAAGAGGCTGCTGTTTTTTCCTGCCATGTGTAGGGTCAGTGTTGAATCAAATATTCATCTTGCATCCGCATAGGTTGGACTAATATGAGATGTGTCCACTGCGAGTTTGAAGTGTTTGCTCTCACACAGAAAGAAATTAAAGTCTCTCTACAGACATTCAACAGTGAGAGCAAATGTCTATATCTGAAAACATTTGACTCTCACTTATTTGAGACACGAGAGGATAATTCCCCAGATTGACTCTGGAGGAGCTTGTGATTTCACGGTGGCTGTGCTGCGGTGTCGAATCTCTGTTTGTTATTTCTGTGGAATAAAAGGAGGAGAGGGAAGATGCAAAGATTAACCGAGTGCCAGGGTATTTATCGCTGCGCTTCAGGTTTCAGCGGCTGGGATCCTCCACGCGCGTCAGTCCTTCCACCGACCTGCTCTTTCACAAGTGAACGCCCAAGTTGCTGAACATTCACTGCGACAACCACAACTGCTGCTCTGTGATGGGTTGCGTTTAAACCGTTCAATTGCCAAAAGTGATTTTGCACTCGATGCGTTGAAACCTCTCGGTGTTGAGGTGAAAACGTGTTAGAAGGCGAGCAGGCAGAAAAGATTGCGCAAGTGGCGGCTAAATAGATTTGTTCCTTGTTTCAAATTGGAGACTGTTCTTACTGAGGGGTCTGCAGAGCCATTAATGAGTCATATCCTTCCAGCTGCTGCTCTCTTTCTCAGACACCTCCTAAAGTTCTCGTTGCGCTGACCGTCGCTCACATAAGCAAACACAAACACAGAGCTGTAACCAGTTCATGACTCCGTACTGTACTCCACACCTCTGCGGGGTGTTTTCTGGGGAAACACATCACGTCAGTCACCGGCTTCAGTACGTCAATCAAACTTGCGCAAACATAGTTGGCGTTCACTGGCAGGTGCAGCCGGCAGGGGTGGGCTGCGGACGCTTGGACTGGCACCGGCTGGATGCTCTTGTGGCGGGTCCGTCTGCGGGCTGTCGCCGGGTAGCTGGAGAAGTCGTACGCTGTAAAGGTGAAGCTAAGCCAACGTGTGTGAGCGCGTTGTTCCACATTTGACATGCACCTTAAATGAAGTCTGTCTGTGCAGGATCTGTTTTCTAGCTGGAGAACATATACTGTGCTCTTTGTTAGGTCTCTGATTAATGTACCAGTCGTGTTCCTGTTCGTCACTACGCTCCCTCCTCAACATTTAAAATACGTCAAGAATTTACCATTAACTTAGCTCTCTATGATAAATATAAACACTCAGCTATGAGACAGTATTTGACGGTAGCCGCCCCACACTGCGTCGCTCTTCTGGGGGAGTTTCTTTCTTGTACGGGATGTGGATGGTTTTCACTGTAATCTAATCCAGCCAGGTTGCTGTAAATACAATTAGAGAGTTGCTGCTGCAGAACACGGCCTTCGCTTGAACGTGTCTTAAAGAGGGACAGACGCGTTTGCAGCACAGGGAGTTATGGGCTTCTCATTAGTAGAACTGGACACCGAGCATCAGACACGCTGCCAAGTAGACTCACAGGTTTAATATAATCGCACTTTTACAGTGTGGGTGGTGTGCGCGTGTGTGTTCCAGAAGTGCCTCAGAGCAGCAGTGTGTGAGCGCAGGTGAAAGGCCAGGCTCACTGAGCGATGGCCACATTTACCCATAAGTATGAATCAGTCGTCTGTTTGTGGGCTCGCATGAATCTGACGACGTGCTTTCGTTTAACGGTTTTCTAGCATTGGCTAAACTCTGTGGCAGGACTGTTTAACTGGGTGGCTCTGCAGATGCTGGCGGGTTTGAGTAGACAACTTTATGGTTAGGCAGGTATCGATGACCATAAAATAGAAGCTGTAGTACAGCAGGAGGAGAAAATGTGACCAAGGGGGAGACTGATTTCATGCTCGATATTCTAGTGCAAACACAAACTGTAACTAAGGGTGCAAATGTGTGTGTGGATGGGTTTATGTAGCCACGCGTACTGTAGGATTATTTGTTTATGACTTTGTCCAACTGCCAAATCAAACCTTGCCGCTAGACTGTAACCTCGCACTCATCAGAATCCGCCACCCTCAAACAAGTGTTGTCCGACCACCACCTGCGCACATGCGAGCTAAATTCCACACAGAGTGAAATGAAGTGTGTAATGCACACGAACATAGTCCATGTACTGGTTTCCATTGCAGGCTGCTTATTTTCCTCAGTCACCCTATCTGTCAGTGTTTTCATTGGCTATTGTGAGGGAGAAAGAGAAATGACAGTTTCTATGAACTCACTGAAAGAAGGGATTTAGGCAGTAATCCATCTCACTGATCCTTTTTAGAAACAACCAACTGTCTGGCACACGGCCTGGCTCTCGCCGCGACACGCCGGCTTTTGATACCTGAAGGCTGGGCTGTAAATTGACACCCACTGTGGCATTTTGTGCTTCCCACATACCTCAAATGAGACACGAGTTAGATTGAAGCTACTTCTAGTTGTTCAGTTGATTGCTTCTTGCAGAGCTGATGTGTGTACCTCTGGGTTCAAGGACTGTAGCCTCCAGGTTTGTAATGTGGTCGCACAGGACACAATTACCGGGTCGTCCGCAGCGCTGCACACTAGGCGCATCGCTTACATTCGCAGTGTTTATACAGTGTGCGCACACTGTGACAGCAGCTCTGATAGAACTTCAAACAGCCAAGAGAGCAACTTCCCACCACATGTCCTTCTCTCATGTCTCCACGCCACCATCTACATGCATCTAAATGCATGTTTCCACCCAAAAATAACAGTGATTATAGCAACTTGTACTCTAGGTCTATCTTTTCCAAATGTTATACATGTATTTATCCGTCGTCACACTAATATTCAGGTTTTTGCCATGAGTTACTAATCAGTGTTGGTTCAGTCACTTTTCAAACAATTGCTCTCTGTCTTCAGAGCAGTGTCTCTGCCATAAAGATACTGAGAGAGCAATTAATCTTGCTCCATAAATCTCTCAGTGGAGTCAGGCTTGTGCCTGGGTTATATTTTTATATTCGCATCGAGGCAACAATGACGCTCATTCATTATCTTCCTTCAGCCGTGCAAACAGTGTTTTAGTTTTCTGTCTGTACGACGTTTTTAAGCCGTATCGAAGCATAAATTTTCTTTCAATCTGGATAAAGTCCTGAGGGCAAAATCTTTACTCGAGCTGTGTATGAACTAAAAAGAAAAAGTCTCATCCTGGACTGTTTTGACTCACTGCTCTTAAGAATGTCATTTTCATTGTCAGGGACTGAATAGCGCCTTTATTTCAGTAAAAGTTACAATATTAAGTTGTTTTTCCACAGCTTGTGGTTTCAGAGCTATATTAAAGTTTTTGGAGCTTTGATTTATGTACAATCTGGCCTTTTTAACACCTAATATGAATTGACCTCTTTGTCTAATGGTGGTTCTTACTACGGGGGATAACACATGCCGAAAGGCCACAGACAGCCACACGCACACATACATGTATAGGACTGGAGGTTGGGTTTATAGGCTGGCAATAAAACCAAACGTTGTGTGAAATAAATCCAGTGTGAGCTACAGTGTTGTGAGGCTGTGTTTTCTTAGAGATGAAGAAACGGACCCGCCCACGGCGTCACGTTTATATAAAGAATTTTTACTTGAGTGTAATTTTCCAGCTGTACAGGTGGGAATCGGTTCAAGCGGACCCTCCAATCACAGGAGCTGATAGAGTGTGTAAGCCCTGCAGTACCACAAACACAATGTTAAATGTGTGTGTATGACTTATGACATTTTTTCTGTTTATGTGTGTAGGCATTGTTCAACTCAGTGACCGTCTATGAAACCCTGCTTGAATCATCCCTCATTTAAGTAAGAGCAGTAAGAAGAGTTAATGAAATTGCACATATTGCAAGAAAGTTCACATTTCTGTATTCACCACGGATCATTGTACATAGACACTATTTCATCAAAGAGCCCTGTGAGTCCAGTTTATGCTACATATGTTACAGTACAGCACCATCAAAGTCAGCGGATTAGCTTCAGTTCAGGTTATAAATCCATACTATCAGTTGTAATAACTATGAGGAGAAGCGAGTCTTCAGGACCTGCCAACACGCGGCTCTCCACTAACTGAACTGTCTGTGCAGCCACAGCACAGAGGAAGGAGGATGGCAGTGAAGACACACTGAGATACATTTGCCAAGAGCAGCATGTAGATAGTGACACCACACCTTCACAGATGACTCATATTTGATTCTCCTTAAAATATCTAACTTGAGCAGCAAAGGCTCATATCATGCGCGATGACTTGTAAACTGCAGCCTCTGTTGAAGCGTTTACTGGTACTGGTACTGGTTCTAAAATGAGTTTTTGTTTGTGTTTGGACACTTTTTTGGCATTTATTTGTATTACAATATTCATTACATCTACATCCTTTCCGGTGTCTTTGCAGATCTGGAAGCTGTGGTTATACCCACCATATAAATAAGGATTTAGAGGCATTGTTGATCCAAACCAGCCACTCAGAACCTCCAGGGCTGTGAACCAGAAAGGTCTGGCACAAACCGTTAGCTCAGTTCCTATACCAGCAGCGGTTCAAAGCAGCCGAGTCGCCCTCAGTCGAGTTCGATGCAGGGAAGGCGCTGCTTTGCGATGTCTGTGTTAAATGAGGAACGAAAGGCTTCCTTATGCTTATGTTTGTTGTAGATACCACCTCATTGTTTACACGTATTGTTTAGCTTTAGCAATTTATTTATTTTATTAACAAGCGACCATGAAGTCAAAGAGTCCACATATTCATGGAAGCTATTATTCACGTATGATATTATTACGTTTTATTGATTTGTCACGTGTCACATTTAAACCCTTTCAAAAACAAAATCATGGTTAAGACTAAAACATGATTGAATCAGTGATTTTAATCTACAGAGTTTGGACCCACTTCAGTGACTGAAACAAGTTTTGTTGTTTGTCCCCAAGGGGGCACCATACTTTTGTTTTTCTTTCACCAATCCACAGATAATTCAGTCCTAACTTAATTTTCTCTTCTAAGCATTTATGTCTTTGTCGAGCAGACATATTGTTCCTCCATACAAGCCAGCACAAACGCCTCGTAGTCGCGCTTTGACTGACTTTTAGGCATGCAATAAATACATTATAACGTCCCAGTTGCTCAAGCCAAGGTTTTATCAGACACATCTCAAGTGCCGCTCACTCGTCGCCCTGCGCGAGCTGCTGTGATGATGCTTTTTTCCGGAGGCGCAGTTGTTCTCACCGCCACTCACGGTCTTTCTGACTCTTTTTCACCTTGTCTGTTTTTTTTCTTCCTCTCATAGAGACAAACACCTGTCCATAGGCCTCAGCAGCCCGCTAGCCTTCAGCAGCAGAAAGTACTTAGCGGTCTAAAACAGGGAGCGGTGGGCTTTGTTATAATCCCTGTTTGGGTTAGAATAGACTCCTAAATAAACGGCTGCAACGGGACACCGCTGTTTACCAGCAGCCGGAGGATTGTGTTCAAAGTGTACCAGCGTTGCCTCTGTAGTCATTCAACTGCGATGAGCCAAAACAGAAAGACACACTGGCCTGTGTGCTGCACTGATGAGTGAGGCGTAAACACCCGGCGGACATTTCACAAAGAACATGAATGAAGAGTTCAGCTGGTGATTGGAGCTCAGTCATGCTCGCTCAACGTCCGCAGTAATGACCATAAAGCAGGGCTCACCTTAAAAACTGCTGTTATTTGTTGTCCAGATATAGAAGCACATATGTGTCACCTCAGCTTTTTGTAAATGAACATGAAAACACTAAACAACATGCAGAACTGACGGAGCAGGCCTGCAGGCTCTGTGTACGCGTCCGCTCTCCACTCGATACAGACGGAGCTCGCGCATTACCGACCTTCGGGGTGTTAGAGGTGCTGATGTCTGTTTGGACAATACTTGAGTTCGAGGACACATGGCTTGACATCAAAGAAAATCATTTCTTCCTGTGCGACGCTGAGAGCTCCGGTGTTTGCTCTGAAAAGGCTGCCTGTCTCGCTCTGTGCTGTTATACCTGCATAACTCTTTCTTTCCATCTTGGCCGTAATCGCTCTCTGTATTATGTTATGCTTAGCTCGTGGTGTTCTTTTTGGCCTGTGTGTCACATCGTCAGCCTACTGTTAATGTGGAGTGACTGCATTTGGCCGATTCTCGTGTGTTTTCTCCTAAATGCCCTTAAGCGAAAATTTGTGAACGCCCCATTTCTCTGCATTTTAAACAAATTCAGTTTTGTTCAGCCGCGCCTCTTCCAAGCACAGCCAGCTGAACCATTATACAACCACATAGTTGCTCTTTACCGTTGAGTGTTTTCCACCTGTCTCTCATAACTCATTCATCGTTCATCCTCACCACTGCAAGTCTGGTCAGGATGAAGTCATTTGTTCTTTGGTTCCTGGCTGCGGATCAACGTGTCTGAGAAACACTCAGAAGAGGAAATGAGAAGCAGAACAAAGGGCATGTGAGTAAATGGACTGGAGTCATCTGTTCAGTTTTCTGATGGCAGAGGTGCAACAAGTTTGTGTGTCAGCGTGATCTGCATGCACTAGTCTGGCTGCCTTGTCACAGCCCTGGTAGCATCGAGCTGTGATTTCAGGGGTAGCTGTGGCGCTTTCCCCCTCTGGGTGTGTTTTGTTTTGTTGTCCTCCGCTGCAGCCGGATGAATGGCCACATGGAGGGCCCGGGTGGGGGGTGCTGAGGGGGGAGAAGGGGGCCTTTGGACATGTTAAAAGACACCTGTGGGGCTTCGAGGGGCCTCTGTGTGATGGACGGTGTTCCGCTTCAGGTGGCAGTAATTTCTCTAAGCCATGGGGAGGGGCAGTGGGGTCGCATTGTGTGGTGGAGTGTTTGGGGGCTTTGGGTTGTGTGCGTTTGTGGTCTGTGAGCGCACGTGTGGTGGGAATGAAGTCTGTTTTAAACATTTGCAAACACTACTGTTACCTCGCTGTTGTTGTGTTTTGCACATGTGGTGGTTAGATGGACTTTCTTTACTCAGTATTAAATGTGTGTGTGATCTAGTCTACGTTTGCTTGTGTGTGTTTGTTGTACAACAGTAATAGCTTTTAATTCCACCAGGAACAGCATAGAGATCGTGACAGAGTCTCACCTACAGCTAATGATTATGTAAATACGATAACCATCTGTGTGTGTGTGTGTGTGTGGGAGTCCTGCTAAATATACTTCTCCCTCTTATCGTATGGAGATCAGCTGTTAGACAAATGTGCCATTGTCGAAGGCTGCAGCAGAGCCAAACGTGTGTGCATATGTGTTTTGGTTTTTTAAGACGTGCTTTACTTGTTCAAGGCCTCACCTGCTCTCTACACCTGAAACTGAGCTGGATCCGTGGAGCTGCAGGTATTTTAGAGCTGCTTATTAAATGTCATAGGCCGATCTTCTAGAATAACCAATAATGTTAACACAACTACCTCGGCCTGTATGCGCGCACACACACACAGGCTGAAAAAAAGGAAATGACCCATGTAAAAGAACGTTGTCACAATAAACTAGGAAAAAAGGTAAAGTCATCAAATTCATCAGATGTCTGTCTTCCTGCTACCATAGATATCTTCATGTGAGGGTTTTTGTTGAACTACATTTAATTATAAGAGGATTAAGAAGATTTTTTAATGTAATTTAATCAGATGCTTACTAAGTTTGTAGGGAGAGTAAGGAACCTAACTCACAGTCCAGGGATGTGGTTAAACATTCACACCAAAATTAGAATAGAACACAAAGCTCCTCACTGCTTGAATGGCACCATTGAGTTGAGTTAGTTAGCATGACATTCAGATTCAGCCACATGAAGATAGAAAAGTGTGGACATTCTGTGGGCAACCTTCGATTAAGTGAATGTTGCCTGACCCTTGACTGCATCAGGCTGCAGTAAAGACAGTTTTAATGTGCAAGTAAAACAACAACAACATCAAACGATTTTAGTCGGTTGAGTTATGTAAAATGATTTTCACACACCATGGTTTTTATGACATTAATCGCTGAGCATGTGTCTTTGTTTTAGCAGGTCTGTGAAGAGGCTGCAGCTGCAGCGATAGATACAAGACCACCCAGATCACAGAGACGACGACACGTGTGCGTTCAGTGACGGCAACATCGGCTCCTTTATGTCATAGCGTGAAACAACCAACAGCAAAACGTTCTGTGCTACAGAGAGAGAGGTAAGCAGTTGATGAACGAGAAGAAATTCATTTCCGTCACACCAAACGCTTATTGGAACGGACATCATGTGGAGTCAATCAGAGCATTAATTTAATATAAGGTTGTTAAGGAATGTCCTCAGAGTACATTGCTGTCCTACATTTAAACAAGTGCATGCAAACGCTGATGTAAACTCAATCAGATTAAGTGTGTGTGCTTCCAGAAAGGGGGAAATTAAGTTTAGATTTTCCCAACACTGCTGTGTGTCTCTTTCTAAAGGTGTGTACACACACAAACACTGAGCCACAGTATATCTTACTTTTCAATAATTTATCAGAGCATCACTCAAGTGCGACGACGGGATCATTTTTTAGAAACCATCTGTCAGCAGCTTCCACAAGCAACAATCGCACCCACAGCGTTTATCTGCATGTTTTTGCACGTCAGAGCCGTTAGCTGGGAGTGCACAGGTCGTGCTCAGAGGTCACGCCGTCAGGCTTACGTTTCAGCTATAGAAGAGGTTCTCTGTTACACACTGAATGGACACTGTCTTTCAAGAGGAAAGAGGGAGCTGGTGGGAGTAAGGAAAGCAGAAACAGAAGAAAAGGAACATGATAAAAGCTGGTATGGGTGAAAGGACGGTGGGCTGGATGAGAGAGGAAATGAGCGTCCGTGTTTTCACATAGCGGCGATAAGCATCGTAAGGATGCTTTAGGGTAACAGAGCACGTGCTCATACCGTACGTACACGGCATATGGACATATACGTGCGTGTGGAGTGTCAGTGTAGAGTGTGTGTGGTGGCGCATGCATGGATGAATGTGTTTTGTGTGGTAGGTAGGTCTGTTTCTTTCAGAACTTAAAGGTTCCTGGTGGTCATTCGAGAACATGCAGTGAACTTAAGGATCCCTGAATAGTGGACGCTCTATATTTGGTAGCTGGACCGAGGCTAGTGACCCTAATGGTGACCCCACACCTGCCCCGTGTGTGTGTATGTTTGGACATAGTTGGGGTGTATGGAATAGGAACATGCTCATTAGCATGTGTGTGGGGTTGGGGTTTTAACGTAGTAACTTACTGAGCTACACTGCAACAGCACAAATCTAAATCTTTTAGTGTTTCTGTTTATTCGTAGTTGATCAAGGTAGGGCTTGGCAGCTTTGTGTGGATGAGCAATCACTGAGCCGTTTCCTAGCAGTCCTTGTTCCTTATTTTCCGTCTCAGGGGTCAGGGGTCACAGAGGTCGAGGGGCAGTATGAATGACTGCCTGTTATCAGGTGGCTAACAAAAGAGTGTGTGTGCATTTAGGAGTCAGAAACAGGAAACAAAGTTTGACTGGATGACCGCAGGAAAGAAAGCGAGTCAGAGGGATAACGATAGATGGAAATGGAAACATAAACACAAACAAGAGGCAGACATTCACAGGTTGCAAGAGTAACTAAGGCTTCTCCAAAACTATACCGTATAACTATACCGTAATAAAAACTTAAAATAAAACACTTACTTACTATGATGTTTATAGTAAAACCACTGAATCCGCCCCACACGTCTGACCTCCACTGTTCCTCGTCTCACACTTTGAACTGTGACTCTCTTTTTTTTTATGTCTGTGCTTTATCCTTCTCTCTCCTCTCCCCCTTTTCATAGCCTCTCTCCCCCCTCCCTCATGTCATGACTCCCCTTGTCCTTTCGCTGCTAATTGCCACCTCGCTGTAGCATCCCAGGAGCCGGGAGCTCATTAATTGGTGAAGAGGAGACAGGTGGCGCCACTATGTTGTGATGCTTCTTGTTAGTTGTGTGTCCGTTTATTGCGTTCGTTTTGGTGTGTGTGGGTGCACGCTGCATCACAAGAGATTGTTTTCATTTGTGCGAGCATTTATATCTAATTTGTGTATGTTAGTGTGTAGATCCTGCATACATGTGACTGTGTGCGGTGCCCCTGCTTGTTAGCTAAGCAGAGCCCCTTCTCACTGTAATCTCTTTGTTTATGCAGTGCGAAAAGGGCCTGGCGGGGGCATGAACTCCCCATGCTCTTATCCCACTGCGCCACTCACCCCTACTGGACCCTCATGCACCCCCGCCACCTTTCCGACACCCACTACCTCCCCCGTCTGACTCGGCCCTGTCCTTCCACTGTCTGTCTCGTTGCCCCTCCTTCACGTCCGACTTCGTTAACATCAAAAACTTAAGCTGTACTTCCTTCCGTCACTGAGCCCGACACCATCAACGATTCCTTCAACCAACTCCCAGAGATTCACCTTTTTGTGTTCAGTGTATGTAGAAGCAGCGACGAGACTTTCGGCATCCGAGGCACTGACGTCTTTCTGGAATCACGTTCTGTTCGATGGCACGTCTGCGTGACTGTCCAGCACCGTTAACACTATTAATCCAATTCTCAGTGCACTTATTTATACCACGGGGTACAATTCAGCATAAGCGTGTTTGAAAACCTGTTTAAACATAATAGATTGTTTCACACACATTGACAAAATATAAAGCAAAACAAATGAGCCATAATGCTGTAACATAAAAACGCCTTTTGTCACATTTCTCAGCTTCACCAGTCTGACTGCCTTTGAAATAAACCCAAATGTTCTTCTGTTTGTTTTATATGCAGGCAGTGTAAAACATACTCCAGATGGCTTTTCTGCAGAGCAGCCAAAAAAGACATATGTGCAGTGATTTATATTCCTTTTTGAGGACTTGTTCAGAACTGAACCAAACTTTGTATTCGGCCAACAAGTTTGAAACTGAGGCTGACAACACCTTGCAGACATTCTGTGATTATGCTGCTTTTGGTATAAAATCAGCATTTTTGTAGAAGTTTTGTTTGAAGATAAGAAATTTTAAAGAGAGCTGAAAAGCATAGCTCAGTCATCAACACAGTGTCTCAGTGCTAATCCACATTCCAGCTGGTCCTTTATTTATTTTAGTTCCTAAAATGCTTAGGTTGAGTGGAAAGACCCAGTGTCCGTACACATGAGTCCCTCTGATAAGTGGGAGACAAAATTCCTGAAGATGAAAACAAGAGAAAAGCCTGTTTAAAATATCTGACAGGACCTTATCGCTGTTATTTCCTATACAAACAGGTTTAGAGTCTGTCCCTGACATCATTTTAATTTCTCTCCCAGCTGAACAATTCTACTTTTACGAGTTTATAATGGATTGTTTTTGGTGCCTGAATATGTTTATTATTGATGTCACAGTGCAGAACATTTTATCAATTTAACGATTAGGTGTAATGTTACGCAGGATAAAGCAAAGTCTGAATCAAAGACTCCCCAGTAATAGAGCGGGTTAAAGCCAGGATAAATTCAGAGTTTTCAACATTACTTTGCATGTAGAATTCTTCATAATACCGCTGTAATAAACGATTAGCTTTTATTAATGTAACAGAAATGACCTTGTTGCTGTTACTGTGGGTTTTCCTCTCTGGGTGTTTCTTTTCTGTTCAAATCACATACTTCCTCTCTCATTCTGGGCGACACCTCTAACCTCTTCTCACACAGCTCCCCTTTGAAGTCTTGGGTAAGATCATCTTTTCAATCCCTGGCGGTGCGCGTCCGGTTGTTTGGTAAAGTCTATGACGACGAGCGTTTGGCCGACAGATGGTCGTAATGGTGGTCAAATGGTGGCCTTTTGGCAGGTCTGGGGGAGCTGGTGTCGCGGGCAGTGATGTGTGAATATGTTGCTGTGCCAGTTCACGTTAATACGTCTGGATTGGTGGACGTGTTTTCGTGTCAGTGTGTGTCCACGTGTTCGTGCAGGTGTGGGGGTTACGGGTGGTTTGTAGGTCAGCTTTGGTCCGAAGCAGCCACAAGAACAGGGCCTCTTCTGTTCTCCCCCCGTTCCTTCTGTTTCTCTGTCCTCCATCTATTTATTACAGTCGACTCAGTCACTTATCTTTCTGATAATCGGGTAATTTGCTTCCAATCTGTCAAATTCTGCGGCCAGTTAACGTGTTAGTTTTTGTTCTAAAGCCTGCTGATCTCCAAAAACACAGGCGTGTGTAGGAATTATAAATCAGCTGAAAGAAGCATTGTGCTGTTTGACAGGTGCGATGCAGGGAAAGCGAGCGCGCGACAGCCACAATGAATAGGCGAGGCCGCGGCGGCCGAATGGGTTTATTGGGCTACGCTATTCTTGGCTGCGGGGAACAGTTGTCATTGGCATTGGAAACACACGTAGCTCTTTTATTAGCGGACGCTCCCGCTTTAGGTGGTCCTCACGCACGCCCAGGGTTTTAATGGTTAACTAGAACTACAACCCAAACCTGCAAATCAGCGTCACACATCACACGCATCACAAAACTGACGACAAGTGAAATACACACAAACAGCTCGGAGGTTATTTAGCCCACGTTCAAACACAGTCATTGCATTGTTTAATAAAAAGCTGCTAGTTGACTAACTCTGAGAGGCTGCGGCTCCAAACTGTCACAGCGACAGCTCGACAAACACAGCACCGGACTCCTGCTATTATTTAGCCTCATGACAGGCATTTGCCTCCTCCACAGCTGACTGAACTCACGCTGAACTTTTTGATGCTCAGTGCTGACAGCGATCCTTGAAGTACAGGATCTGATTCATATGTCAACATTAACGGTTACCTGTGTTATTCTCTGCTCTTCTACCTTTGAATGCTTTGTAACTGTAGTTGTTACAGTCTGTTGTATACATCGTTATTATTCAGAATATGAGGTTTCCATAGGTGGAAGAACTTGTGAATGAAAACTTGTTTACTGACATGTTGGGGGCGTGTTGGTCCCAAATCACAGTAGCAGCTTTTTTCAAGGTCCCTGTGGCTGTTACTGTTTCTCCCTGATTTAAAATGCTCTGCTGACCACCCTGAGCTCAAGCAGCCACATTTGGTTCACTCAGTCTGTTTGGACTGAATAGACTATTCTAAGAAATGAATAATTCTAGGTCAGAGCCGTTGCTAATATTTTGTGTGATAGAGAGGTGGTGTGGGGCCTGATTGTGGCTAGATAACAAAATGTTGGTGGGTGTCTGCGGATCGTGATCCTCAGTTATTGGGCGAGCTGCTGCGGCTTTATGAATCAGAGCAGTGGGCAGGCAGAGATCCCACAGTGCAGGTGGGATGTCTTGTGCTCTCATTCCGCTCCCACTCAGGAAGCGGCTGCCACACGACTGTGAACTGTTACCTTAAGAGGACATTTTTAACATTCCACCCTTTTGGTCGGTCAGTTCCTTATTTATCCACTCAGACCCGCTTTCTTCACAGGCAGCCAAATTGACTTGACTTATTCAGACTCAAAGTATTTCCCATGATTAGGCTGCAAATCTCTTTGTTTCCACGGTATTTGTGTCTTGGAGCAAAGAAAATAAATCTCGTGAAAATCCTATAGTTAACAATCTCAGTCACATATTTCACAGGCACAGTAAAGCAATAAAGAAATATTTATGGGATAATGATTACAGAGGTGGATTTCTGACACTCCTTCTCAGTTGTCGTACCCTCACCCTGACCACACCTTTGCTGTCAATTATTTTATGGCGGTTGTAAAGTGATACAGTGAGTGGTTTCACAATGGCAGTAACAAGCTTTAAAACCATTCCCAGTCTATCATTAGGCCTTCATTAAATTTAAATAGTTTGACACTGCTACTGTGTGTGTGTGTGTGTGTGTGTGTATGGAGGGGGAGGTGGTGTGTGGGCATGTGTGTGTAACTACAAGACAACTTTATGCTTCTTCCTTCTCCTTTTTTACTTTTATCTCATCCCCTTTTACCGTGTTTCTGAGAAGGAATCCCTCGTCAACGGTGCAGGGGGGGTTTCTGCAAAAGTGAAAGGTCAATCGAGAACAAATCGGCGTAGAGGTCAGAGGTGAACCTGGCAGACTTCTTCTCTGTCGGCGCGTCGTCCTCACGCTATGCCCGGTCCCTCTCATTGCTCTCATCACCCCCGTGGACGTGTTTGTCGAAGGCACAGGAGCTGAAGTTGACTCGCAGGAAGAGGAACTATTCCTGTAACGGTATCTCACACACATCTCCAACGCTGCTCTCGTACGCGTCGTCTCATTCTTTCTTTGTGTCTCTCCCTCCTCAGTCCATTCAGGCAGACAGGATTGCTATGTAAATGCACCGATGAATAGGGCTGAATGAACGGGCTTAAAGCAGATTATGTTAAACTGCTTGTTAGTTTAAAGACACACTGAAGTGAATGGATGGGGATTAGCAGATGTGCTTCTATGGCACAGAGGTGTTTCCTTAAAATGGACTTAATCCCCCGCCTGTTAGTCAGTTCACACATCAAATAGAGGTATGAATGCCGGTAAAGCAGGACCAGGAAGAGGTGGTCTTTAAATTCCCTGGCGCATAGCCGAAACCCAAAGAGACATGTTTGAATAACAAATTTGTCTGCATGCGAAGCCACAACTATTCCGAGTCTATACAGTGTATATAGTCTGGGGCCTAAAAAGTGTCAGTAGTTTACCTGTTAGGTCATAAATAGATGTTCGCTGGTGAACGGATAGTTTATTTAGACAGTGGAAACAGATTCGCTAATCCCAAAGACTCTTTTCTTTCTATTTGAACATTTCTGCTCAAAGCAAACTCGACTGGTCTTGATGCTGAAAGCTGCTGACACAAGAGATTGTTATGACAGCCTGTGTCTGACCCCCCGGCGCTGGCGGAGACATCATGAGGAGTGAAAGCTTGAAAGAAAGACACTTGAAAGACACATTCAAACTCCAATTTTGTTGCATTGACGTGTCCACGTCTCTTTTATCTCTATTTGATATCTAGTGCCTACGCTACTTCCCCTCCTCTGTCTGACCTCCTACACGCCTCCCTAAAAAAGGTCAAAGGTCGAAAGGATCTTCCATTTTTATCATCTCAAGCCTCTTCGTTCCTTTTCCTCGTCAGCCTCTTACTAACTCTTCTTTCTCTTTCAATTTTACCGCTCATCACTCACTTGTGACAGTGCCAGCCATTCATCATAGGCCCAGCATGAGGGTGATGCTGAGGCAGAATAGTGAGCCTGTGCTTGTGTGTGCGCTCCGGGGGCACCAGCCTACAAAACCTTAGTAACTGTTGTTGAAGGGGGCATTCCTCAATCTGCATATGATATGTTGTCTTCCAGCAAATCACAACAGACATTCATTACTCTCTCACACACACACACACACACACACACACACACACGCACAGCTTCACAGCTAGTGGGGATTGGGGGCAATGCTGTCACAGTTTTTAAAAGGCTTCCCGTGGTTAGACATGCTTGAAATGACATTCTGGTTCACTGGAGAAGGGGAGTGGGAAAAGGAGCGGAGGAGAGAAAGTGGAGGGGGAGGGCGGTGTGAGTTAAATAAAAAAATGAAAAAATATACGAGATGTAACGGAGACGGCTGAGTGTGAGCTAGCGGGGCAGAGAATAATAGAAAATGAGAAACTGCCGCTTATGTTGTGATGAAAGTTATGTTAGACTGAGTCTTGAATCTTATTCCTCCTGGATAAACTGCTAATATGCTAACATCATTATGAACATACCACCATTCTAAAAACACGAATGATTTTTTTTTTGATGGGTTATTATACTTTGCTGTCATCATGCAACACATAATGTGGGAAAAAGCTCTCAAGCACATGGAAGGGGCAACAGAGAGCAGGAGGAGAGATAGACAAAGTGCAGAGCGGGACCGGGGCATGAAGGTTTATGAATAAGACAGCTTTCCTCTCATCAAGGAGCACAGACATCTATTGTTTGTCGCTAATGAACAGCGAGAAAGAGCGCAGGGGAGAGAAGAGGCGTAACGGGACGGGCAAATGAGTCCGAGCAGCGTGAAAGCAAAGACAAGCAAACTGCTGCCCGTGAGCGACGCGCTGGAAACATGGCTGCTCGTTCTGTGCTGCTTAATGCGCCTTACGGGAAGCTCACTCAGTGGTTTGTCTGCTCGCTCTACAGCGACTTTTAGAGCTGTCCTACGGAGGATAGCTCTAAAAGGGAAATGGGCTATTAGGGTGTCTCGGCCCGTTTATTTACCAGCTCCAACCTGGGCTGATGTAATGTTGCAGAGGCTCTGCATACGTGATTTGTTAACCGAGTGTTTAGGCTTTTTTGTTTCCTAATTGATTTGAGCACATTGGGATTTGTGACTTGCTGCTTATCTAAGCTGTGTAGTTATTTGTCAGACCAACTTCGGTGCAGTCTGACGTAAATGTTGCGTTGCCTGTTTCTCTCTGGCTCAGACTGAAGGTCATCACTTTGGGCTGAAATCTTCCCACTGTAGCGTTGCCTTAGTGTGTTTCGGTGCTTTAACACAGGCCCTAGCTCTTCATTACTTTGCCACAGGGGCTGGTGGAAGAAATGCACACGAACAGACAGATTAACCAACAATGTATTCGTCCTTCACCTTCACAGAAGCTCCGATCAAAATGAAAAGGTGGAAAAAGGTCCCGCAGCCGTTACAGACTCACAATCCCACAGATCCTGCCGCTTGTTTTCAATATCCTCATCTCCCTCCTCCTACATTTTTTGTAAACCCCATCTTGCTCCTGTCTGCTCCCTGCCCCCGTGAGTGAGAGCGGGTCAGCCCTCCCCACTAGCCCAGTGAAGTAAACTCCCCCTTTTTGCCTCTCTCTTCCTCTCTCCTTCTCCCTCAGCTGGGCTGCTACTGTTAGTCTGAGTTGGAGGACAATCAACTGCGACTGCTGCAGCCGCTGCCGGTGCGTTAGTGTGGTGTGGAGTTTCTCACGTTGCGGTGGATACACACAGACTCGCACACAGAAGCTTGCACGCCCCCGGTACGCACCCCCCGTCCCAGACACACACTGCTCTCTCTCTGGCACACACACTCGGAGGGAGAGGCAGTGTGCGAGTGGCCGACCCCGTGGTGTGGACTGCGCTGAAGAGAGGAGCGGAGAGCGGCAGAATCTACCATGCCAGTGCAGGGAGAAGGACTGAAGCGCTGTCTGTCTCTCTGTCGCTGCCAGAGTCCTCTGCTGTGGCTCGGACTGTTTGGGCTCCTCGTGCAGGCACACGGTGAGTTACTGTAAACTTTCTGTACTTGCTGCTACCTCTAACCCTGCTGCTGTCTTCAAGCGTTTGTTAGATTTTGTTTTCACGCTTGGCAAGCTTAGCTGAATTGGTGTTGCTCTCCCCAGGCTGCTACGCTGAGCGAGGAGCCTGCGAGCAGCTGGTGAAGACTTTGCTCAGGTTTTAGGAACCGGCTTGTGTTTAATGTTACGTTTTATCAAGGTCAGCTGCAAAGTCTCAGCTGTGGCGAAACGAGACATGATAACAAAATGATCCGTGAGTTTCTAAGGACTGAAAACAAGCCAACATATGGAGAAACTGATCAATCATTTAATGGTCATTGATTATCTAACTGATTTCTGTAAAACCGCTTTCGAGTGCCCCATGTTTGCTGTATCCTTCGACTCTGGCAGACGGTGTATTGTCATGATCTGACACGTTACCGTGAGCCGCGTCAGGCACTTTGTCTGTGACCATGTTTGGTATCTGGAGTGTGATTGGCGAAGGTGTTAGACAGAGAACATGTCAGATTCAGTGGTTTGTTATGTTTAGTGCCGTGATTTGTTTCATCGCAGGTTGATTCTGCGCTTCTGTTGTTTCTCCTGAACGTGGGAGCACTTCTACTTCTGGAGAGTGTTAAAAACCACAGAGGTTTTCCTCTGAACGTGTATGTACACCTGAGTGATAGTGAGTGGACGTGTTCGTCTTTCTCTCTCTCTTTATTGTTGCGCTATTTAAAGTCGGTGGAGATTGGCTCAGCTGGAAGCCCTGAAGTCGAGCCAGCTAACGCTCGTAGTCGTAGGATATGTGCTGAGGTCGTCCTGTGACCTCTGGCTGCATGTCATCCTCTCTTTCTCGTCCATCTTTCCTGTCATTGTCACCCATTTGAGTTGACTTTCCTTTGGAGCCCAAGCTGAGCGACTCCCTCTTTGTGATTCTCTTTGCTACCAGATGATGTTTTGTCATTTAAAACCAACCGTTTTAAATGCCGTGAACATTTCAGCGTTTGCTCTGCACACTTGAGTGATTTATATTCACTGATAACACTGACCGCTGTGTCTGAGAAGCTGCCAGTGAAGGAGACATACGTGAAGGCCTTTGGTTTTCGTTTGTGTCGTACTAATCCTTTGGTCGTTAGAATTAAATCAGGTGTGATCGTTGCAACCAGTTCCAAACTGTATTTAAATAGAATTTGCCCGAGGCCTGTTAGCAACAGCCTCATTCATTGGCTGACACATAGATGATTGATTGAACTAGCAACAGGCTCATTCATTGGTTGACATGCAGATGATTGATTGTCCTCGCAGTGGATTTAGCCGTGACTCAGTGGCAAATATTTGTTTTGTAAAAAACTCTAGGTGAGAGATGCAGTGGCTGAAGAGATTAATTTCAGCTGGTACGTTGTGTTCTGTCCGGTCCCGCTGCGGAACAGATGCTTGGTCGGCTGATCAACTGCTGTTTCCTGGCCCTACAGCCACAGGTGATCTGGAGTCTCTGCAGGTCTTAGACAGGCTGTAGACAGAGACAATGTTGTGTCTGCATGAAGGTCACGGTTTGGCCTGCGGCGCGTACACGTCTAGGCCGTCTGTGCAGCCACCGCGCAAAGGGCGATGTGTTCATTCTTCGTCAAGGAGAAAGAGGAGTGAGAGGAATGCACGCACTTTATAAATCACACACACAGATCTTCTGTGACCTTCCACCTACGCCAGGCTGCAGCCTTCAATGTGAGTTCTGGGAAGTGTGGAGTGAGCGTGATAGCTTACATTTCATTGTCCTTGGTGGAAATACGCACTGCTGTATCAGTTTTCACAGTCAAAGCTCTGCCAGTTGCTTTGCTTTTGTCACTGCTTGCTAATGAGTCTCCATTGCTCTCCGCAGAATTTTGGATTTTGTTTTAACAGAATGAAACCTTTTTAGCCAAAGTAAATCTCTTCACACATGTTGCTGTTTAACACCGTGTCCTCCCACTGCTTCTTCAGATAGGATCTCATAGTGACCTGTTGGTATGTACGTATACATAACAGTTCAGGAGGTGACCACAGCGACGGCATCCTTTCTCTCGGCCTGTTTGTGTGCATCACTAAACAGCTACTTGCAGATGTCAGGTTTTAATTAGTTGGATGTTTTCTTCACATATTTGTTGAATTTAGTTTGACCGGTTGTAGAAAACACAATATGGTGCAGCTTAGGGAGCTGGCTCTTAGGAAGCCACTGACACAGTGTGAGGGACATTTGTGACTTGAAAGCAGTTTTGAGAAAACAGAACCTGAGGGCGTGAGAGCTGACTCGCTATTTCACTGCAGGTAGCATTGTGCGCTCCTCAGTCTCAAAGCTTCCTCACAGGATGTGTTGGGTTCCTCTTTGGAAACCGATACCTCATTAGAACCACTGATCTGCTGGCTGTAAACCTGAAGCCCAGAGGTAAAGTGTTGCTGCCATGGGATGAAAACTAATCGTTGGCATCCTAAAACTCCAAACGGCGGAGGATATAGATGTTTAATAACACACGTATTTGTAAGATCTTTACGGTTTGAAAAGCGCAGGTGAAAAAGTCATCATGTAATGACCTCTGAAGGGCAGGAGGTGAGGGCATGTGAGGAGAGTTTAGGACTGAGGGGTATTACATCCTGTAATGGATACAGATCCAGTAACTTCTATCCCAGTCAGATTACCGGTCTGGCTCTGACTTCTTAAGACACAGCTGGAGCAAAGGGGAGTGTGTGTGTGTGAGTGTGTGTGTGTGTGTCTGGAGTTTTGTGAGTGAGGAAGCATTTTTTTAACACACATTTTTTAGTCTGTATTTGTCCACATGAATTCATAGTTAAGATTCACGAAAACAAATGGAAAGGAATAGCATATCATTTGATTGCGGAGCATTAATGTGCAGTGCGTGTGTTCAGAAACCAGTACAGACCACGTTTCACGTCATTTACTTGCTCAGTCACATTTATTTATCCTGAAGCTACACTGTGGGTTTGTTGTCTTCCTTTATAGCCGCGCTACAGAGGTGCAGCGTGTGTCCTGACTGACCGTGGCCCAGTGGAGTAAAACACAATGCGGTGATGGACAGATAACAGGTGAGGCCAGGCAGAGCAGAGCAACGCTGGCCGTCGCAGCCACAGTGTGCTGGGACTATAAGGGCTTAGGGTTTTCCATGCACTCGCTCTCCCCCTGCTCCCAGTCATACCAACACCTCCGCCCACTCCCAGCCCCTGGAACAATGTTTTGGATAGTGAAGTGTGAGTAGGCAGAGAGAGAGAGAGAGTCATT
The DNA here is from genome assembly GCA_030770545.1 of Macropodus opercularis. Classification (NCBI taxonomy): domain Eukaryota; kingdom Metazoa; phylum Chordata; class Actinopteri; order Anabantiformes; family Osphronemidae; genus Macropodus; species Macropodus opercularis. Next base: position 4,537,446 of record CM061097.1, on the reverse strand, counting down.
GCTCACTGTTTGTGGCGAAAGGCCTTGTGTTGAGAGTTGCACAAAGTCAGAGCTATTCAGGACAGATGAAGGATGGGAAACTGAAGAAGAGGAGGGCGACACACATGTGAGAGAGGAGGGAGCAGATGTCAACGAAGCAATTCCTGACTCCAGGTGCATCTTTAACCGTGGCACTAAGAAACGGAGGCTACAATTCGAGGTCATCGGTTAATGTGACGATGCCCACTTTGAACCAAATGGCTTTGCAATAGAGACAATCATCGCACGCTGGGATAGGTACCTAATGGCTGTCCAGATGGGAGTGGAGTGGATGGGCAGCGCGTCTACGGCCACGTCTAGCAGCAGCGTGTTTGTCCAGCGAGATAATACAGAGCAGGCTTGGAGCCAGTGATGGGTGATATGTGACTTAGTTAATGGGAAGCTAATCACAAAGTGGAGACAGTGGGACGCGAACAACAGTAAACGCACACATTTGCACACAAAGCATTCTTATCAAGGATGTGACTCCACTACACGATGCATGTTACAGGTTATTAAGACAGACTTTAACATGCAGAAACACACACCCATGATGTACACACACATACACGTAAGGGTTGTAAATGGATGGAGAGGAACTGTTTAAGCCTGCGGAGATGACGGAGACGCCACAGACCAGAACGCGGGGAAATAAACACATGGCAGCTGTAATGTTAACACTATCACCCCTCCTTCTGCACAGAACCACTCACATCCACACGGCCTCTCTTCACTCCCACAGGCACAGCGAGGCTCTCACCTACTCACAGACTCGCCTGTTCTCATTCTCACTGTCTCAAATTCATATTTTGCTCGTGGGTCGTATAGCAGCTTCAGTCACACAGATGTGATGCTGGATTTTAACGTGTCTGTGAGAGGTGACTGACAACTGGGAGCACTTGTGTACTTGTCACCACAGTTCAGGATTGAACGGGATGCAAATTTCATGGACAAAAAGGGGGCATGGAAATATGTAAATTTCCATTCAGGTCATAGGATATAGAAACCTGCTATGGTCTAACTGAGTGTTCTGCATTAATTATGAGGCTTCACGTCTTTTAGATCAGCTGCTGCAAAAAGTGTCACATTTAGGTGCAAACGGAGAAACGGGTTTCGCGTCGTGAACTGCAGCTTGTGACATGATGCTGGCATGTAAACAACTTCACCGAACTCTTGTCTTAAAATGGACGCTTCACTTTAAAGCCGTTTGGACAGACACACGTACTGTACAGTGTACGATGGTGACGTCACATGATGGAGTCATGGGAATAGCAGATTCAATACAGTAAAAATAAACAGCTGCCAGGTTTTGAATAAGAGACGTGTGTGTGATTCACCTTATTACTCGTTCATAGTCATAGTCTAACTATGCTACGTTCTGTGTTAAACAGATGGTAATGAGGCCGTTTTTCAGAGGGGACCCACATGAAATCGTAGTTTAAACACTATTCGGTTTGGTAGGACAGTGAAGTATTTAGTTGTTACATTAAAACGCCTTATTTTAGTTTCTGTTTGGAATCTAGATTATTACCACACAAGGAAATTATTATGGTGACAGATGCAAAGTGTGTGAAGTGAGCTCAGATCTGGTCTGATCTGATCGTTGCCTGTTGTGTTTCAGTGGAACGCGTATTTACAGGCTTCACTGATGTATTACTGTTATCTCAGCCACTGTGCGTGCTGTGTTCCTCTGTGGGCCTGTGGACACAGTACAGCATTCCTTTGTGTCATACATATTAGTCTGGTTGAATGAAAGAGCAGCTGTTTTAAGGGGTCTGCAGGAGCTCGCCAATGCTTCTTGAAGCTCATCCGTCTTCCACAGCGGTTATTTGAAAAGAGGCGTAGGAGGACGTTATCCATCTTCTTTGCATACGTTTTGGAATGCACCAACTCTGCTTCACTATATCTGAACTTGCAGCCTGTTATTCTCGTAGTCACACTAAACAAAATGTCCTGTAACGGGTGTCAGATTTATCCCCGTTTTATTGTGGGTGAAGGCCTCAAATGTTCCATAATTACCAATGTGATATCTTATTTAATGATCAGTAAATCATGTGCTAGCATGTAGTCAAATTTGTACAAAGTTTACGATCTGGAACTGAACCAGTGGCAACTGATTTACTTACAGTGCAGAGCCTACCGATCCAGCCGGATGCCTGGCGTCTGAATTGATGTGGGCTGTTTTTGTGATGGGTAGGAGCCCACAGATGGCCATGAGAAAGAGCAAAGGAGCTTTTGAGATGAAGAGACCAGCTGGTTGCCTTTCTCTCTTTTCTTTACTTTGCTCTCTCACACCTCCTTAAAGCAGCGTTTCATCATGTGCTTGTATTCCAGAGGGAACGCTGAGGGCCTTCTGGAATGAACTCCGAGTTCCGGTACCCTTGTGTACCTGTCAGTCATCTTCATGAAAGGGCATGCACACTGGCTCCGGCACACACACACAAACATATCCCACTTGTCGCAGCATAAAGCTGGCAGATGACAGCTGTATAAGCAGAGAGTGGCACTGGCTCATTACTGCATCATTCATCAGTGTGACATAATGGATGGATGTTTGAAGAGCGTTTGATGATGCTGTTGTGTTAGAGGATACAAGGGCTTCTCTCGTACTTTCAAGTGCAGATTCATTGTGCTGCTTTCTTTATAGAATGCACGTCATCTGTCATTGTCCGATGTTCAATTTGATCTTTACTGTAAGGAGAATTCTAGGCTTTACAGGAGCCGGTGAAGCCATGTCTCATGCTCTGGCCGCAGCGTTTTGGACTAACTGGACAGTTTGGGACCTCCTATGCCATTAGTGCCGCCCAGAAACAACAAGAGCAAGGACTAGTTCTGTAGCGTCACTTTGAAGCTCGATGCCTAACTTTGGCTCTGTTCCGTAGATGGGCGACGGTAGTTTGAGAATATTCTTTTGTATACAAGACAGATAACTGAGATTTCTCAAGCCAAGGCTATGTCATCAGGAGTAACCATGGGTTAGATAACATATCTGTAATCTAAGAGTTCTGGGACCAAATACAATGTCTTGTCTGGATGTATAAGTGGAAAATTACAGGGCACCCAGGCCTCGATGTCTCTGAAGCAGGCCTGAATTTAATGTTTGGCTAAATGACTAAAGGTTGTTTTCAGTATCTTAAAGGGGTGTGAGGTCAGATCAGAGCGAGAGCTTCATGGGAGTGAGGGAGCTGTGCCACAGCAACCGAACACAGGGCATATTTGAATTTCAAAGTAACTTTAGCCAAAACAACAAGAGCCCATATCACTTTCCCAGCAACCGGCCTCCAGATGGCATGAGAAGGAGTTTCATTAAAGGCATTCGCGCAGGTTCATCTCAGGCTCGGCTCATCACAGCACGTGACAGGAAGAAGGACGTGGACATAAGAGCAGACAGGGCAACTGGTGGAGCGAGGCAAGAACCTCAGAACGGCCGAGCTGGAGCAGGACAGGAAGCATTTTACCTCCTGTGTTTCCATCGCTGTATAGGCGGCACTGTCAAACACCAGGAAGATGAACTGCTACTTAGAGGGGAGGAGGGGAGATGAGGGGAGCAGCCTTGTCAAATGAATGTATCTTAAGTGGAAAGAGGAGGCAGGTAGTGTTTACATCGGCTCGCTGAAAGGCCTGTTCTGGTCGGACTTGTTTAACGGGGCCAGGATAACTAATGATTATGCTCTCTCTCCTTCTGCTTCTCTTGGTTTGTCTATCGTTGTCTGAATCTCATGCACAATATCCCTCTCATTCACTTCTCTCCTGTCTTCTTCTTTCTATCGCTGCTTCAGTTTGTACAAAGCGGCATCTGTTGAAAAGGATCCTTGAGCTTTTGGGAGACCATGGGGCCGTGGCTGTTAATTGCGTGTTGACAGTGGCCCCTATATCCTGCCATCAAGCAAGAAAAAAAGCCTATAGGGGACACCCGAAAGCTCTGAAAGGTCATTTTGGTGAAAGAGCTTGAAACAATTATTGTGTCAGTGAAGTGCAGAGAAATTCACCCAGTTTCAAAGCACGAATCACTTAACTGAGCCATGTTTTGACATCAGTGGCACTTAGCAAAGTTTGGACTTGTCCCCATTGGTCAGTTGTTGTTTTATCTTATATGGTTCCCCCGATAAACACCAGGACCTCAATACAGGAGCAACATGTTTTTATACCTCAAGCTACGAAACCTCTAGTTCACGGGTCTTTATTCCAGTTTTGTAACTATAATTAACTACGTTTAGTTTAGTCGGAATGTTCGTCTCGCTCACACACAGCTGGCTGATCCAGCTGTAGGCTGCTCACTGCGTCCGCACCAACTGCAGAGGTGAGAATCAGGGTCAAGAACTTATCGAGATGAAGTGGTGTGATAGTGAATCATGACTGTCGGATAGAGATGCAAAGAGGGAAGCTGAACCTCTAATGGTTTGCCCACATGGCTGACCGTAAAGAACTGTAAGACTGCCAGTGTTACAGCTCCTGGCTAATGCGATTATGTGCGTTAAGGTCCCAGCAGCATGTGCAGAATATCTATGTAACAGACGGATGCAGGATACTTCCCGTGTTATAATATTACTGTCAGTGTTACTGTAGCTGATGTTCACTTGTTACATGTTTTATCTGTTTAGCTGTTTGATCACTTTGTTCAAGCATTTGCAGTATGAATTAATCACTGTTCTAGACTGATTGAGGCTTTTCTTTCTTTCTCCCTTTCTCTCTTTCACTCACACACACACACCCACACACACACACAAAGCAGTACAAGAAACCCAGGTGCAAGATGGATGTGAAAGGCTTTGTGTTTTGTCAACAGCACAGCAGCACCTCACATAACAATCCGCTGAACTCACATAGGGCAAAAAAAGAGGAAGATGAGAAGGAGAAAAAAGGTGGAACAGAATGATAGAGAGGTTGTATTAGGGTGAAAGGAGAAAAACAGGACGTGAGGTTAATTAAAGGAAGAAAGAGCCAGAAAATGCCTCAAAACGGGGATATTAAATGAAGATGATGGGAAATGGGAGAGACTGGCAGCAAATAAAAGACAAATTGAGTGAGCACTAGGGCGTAGGACGGAGTAAGTGATGGGCGGGAGGGGGGCAGAGTGAGAGAAAGGGTGGAAAAGGCCAGTGGCCTCTGCTCTGTCCCCTCTGTGTGCGGCTAAACTGCCCACCAGTTCCCCGCAGCTCTGTCACTTCTTGTTTGTTAATCCCCCGATCTTCTCCCCCTCCCGCCCGTCCTCGCTCCCCTTCTCTCCAATCGGTCAATTGTTAATGTGACCCCCTTTAAACCCCACCGTCCCTCACTTGCAGTGTTGTCAACACATCGGCGCGTATAAGAGAGACAAATGGCAATAATGGTTTTGATGACTATATATGAAAATGAGTCATGTAGTGAAATTGCATTTCCCTACAACAAAATAATAAGACGCTTAAGAGCACATAACGTGCTAATGTGCGTAGCGTTGCGTGTCTACCGTATTAATCTGTGTTGAAGCCTTGTGAAGGTTCTTTGATGTTTCAAGGAAGACGGCTGAGCTGAGATGAAAGAGGAGATACCACCCATTATCTGACACTTGACTGACAGCAGTAACTACCCTGAAAATATACAGCACGTTTTCAAGTTTACGTCTAATCCAAATAGTGGCTGAGGCTGTCTGCAGATTATCTTCCTCTCCAGACCTCGTCACTGCGTTCACTTTCGACTTGTAGCTGCCAGTTAGCTTTTAGGAGGTAATTAAAAATAGAAAACCTAATTAAGGCAACAGTTTCACCAGTCAGCGCGTCATGACCATAGTACTGTACTGTGCGTACTTAGATTTGAAATGATTTGAAAAGCCTTGTGGGCCAACTCCTCATTTAGAGAGTTCGTATTATACAGGAATTTGTATTGAGGATCATTACTGACTTGCAGCTGAAACTGAAACTTGAGAATTGAAAGTAATAACAGTGGTCAGCATCGTGCTTTGTTTCCTAGAGGAGCTATCACGACGGTAACGCTGTTACCTGAAAGCTGCTGCTGTGATTGACTAAATGAGTTAAAGCACATTAGATCATTTGGAGGAGTCTGCGCTTCCTTTTTATTGAGCGATGACTAGCTTATTATAAGGGTGATGTTGATTTTCTTCTTTCGTTTTCTTTGTGAGAGGCAACTGAAAAACAAGGGCATGGAAAAGCAATGAGAGAGCAAATTTTTATCTGCTAGCGGGTTCTTTCAGAGGAAGCGTTCATGCTTATTTTGGACCATCTTGCGGCTGCAGTCTTGCAGCTGTCAAGCATCTGGTCTCAATGATCACACTGGAATGAATGAAAATCTTAAAAGCCATGAAGGAAAGACACTTCCGTGATCCTTTTTTCCCTCAAGTGACAAACAGGTGCCCTATTGAAACAGGATAACTGCAGAATACGACAGCTTTGGCCTAGTTCTTAGGAGCTGGATCAGCAGGAGCAGAAAACACAGTCTGTTGTGAGGGAACACATTTCAGAGTATCAGGTGACTCGAAGTCAGTTTTTCTTTATGGTGCGTGTTTGTCTCTCAACGTGAGCTAGATTAGCTTTACACAGATGTGTGTGAAGAAGGTTCTACCGTAGATTATCATTATTTCCCTTCTTGGCTTGGGCCTCACGCTCCATGCAAGCTCACACAAGCACAGCATAGTGTGCGAAGAAAAGATATTGAACTTATCCCCATGGGCCAGTAAAACACCTACACGCACAAGTGGATGCTGAGGTGGAGGCTTGGCTTATGAAACGCAGCAGAAGCAGGAGGGAAACAGCATTACACCAAAGCTGTGGCTGAGCAAATACTCATCAAAGTGCTAATGTTTGATGATGTTAATATTTCTTACTTTACTCCGTTTGTGCTGGAAATGCAGACTATATACAGTAACAGTTTGTTTTCCTCTGTGTTTCAGGAAACATACTGGACAGTATGCTGCTCAGAGCGTCCAGTAAAGAGGCCGTGGATGGTGCGAAGGAGACGAGTGGCAGCGCGGCTCCTTCTTCGTCCTCCCGCAGACTCCTGTGGTGTTACTGCAATCACCATTGCCCAGAAGACTCGAACAACAACTCGTGCAGGTAAGGAGCGAAGCAGGCACGACCAAGCGAAAGCAGGCATTAAGAACGTATTCACCGAGTTGTTTTACCACCGCGCTTCTGCTTCCAGGACGGATGGCCACTGTTTTACCATGGTGGAGGAGGAGGGAGGGGAGACTGCAGGGTGCCTGGGCTCGGCAGGGTCAGAGTTTCAGTGTAGGGTGAGCAGCTGGTTTACAGCGTTTTTGTTTGTGTCTTCATCAATTGACAAATCAGCAAAACTGAAACAAATTTGAATCGTCTGACCTCCAGGACACGGGAAACTCTCGCCAAAGAAGATCGATAGAGTGTTGCACAGACACCGATTACTGCAACAAAAACCTGCATCCTACTCTTCCCCCGCTCAAACCGCCTCGTAAGTGTTCTGTCCGTTCTCATCCCTCCAACGAATCGCATAAAAGAGTTTACAGGGCAGCTTGTGTCCAGTTGGCAGGTGACAGTGATGTAGACAGGGCCAGGATCTGTGAGCAGACATGATTACGATGTACAGATACAGGGACGTTGTCAAACACAGCTGAAGTGGGCAAGACAGTGGGACGCAGAGCTGCAACACTACAGAGGCCTCCGTTGTGTACAACACCATACTCTGTGCGGGCGTCAGACTCTTTTTGTGTATTTGACAGACAGTAAGTCTAGATTCCCAGGGAACTCGAAAGCCCCAGCAGACGCTGAGAGCAAAGTCATCAATCTGAAACCCTATCGTCAGGGATCAGGAAGATAATTCATCGACTGGGCTGAGGGCTTCCTCTCGCTGTTGACTGGAGCCCTGAGGGGAAAGAGAGAAAATTAAAAATTGATGAGTGAAATGTGATTTGTACTTGATTTACTGTACACCAGTTATTTCATGCAACCTGTGAGGATGACTAATTTCTTTCAGCGTCTGCCACATGTTAATTTAATTTCGATATGATTGTTTCAGGTAATGTCCAGATGTTGCATTTTACATGGACAAAAGCCTGGAGCAGTCACGTGTGATGTATGTTTCTACGTTTCTGACGTGCGTCTCTATTCTCACTCTTATCGTTCCCCCTCTAGTGTATGTAGATGGAAATATCCACCACACGGCCTTGTGGATCTCTGTCGCTGTTTGCAGCAGTATACTGGTTGCCATTATTGTCTTCTGCTATGTCAGGTACAGTAGATATACTATGAGTTATTCACACACTTAGTAAGATTGTAATGCACATATGATTCCATGCTGTGCCGATCTTTTGTCAAATTATTGGTGTATTGACTAATAATGCTGTTTTACAGGTATAAGTGTCAGGAGTCTCGTCCTCGGTACAGTATTGGTCTGGAGCAGGATGAGACCTACATTCCCCCTGGAGAATCTCTGAAGGACCTGATAGAGCAGTCACAAAGCTCAGGCTCAGGCTCGGGGCTCCCTCTATTGGTGGGTTGCTCACATTGCAGCCAAACACCTGTTACTCAAATAGTCTGTGGATGTCATATGAGCAGTTTACAGAATGTAATGAGTTCTTTTTTTTTAATTTAAGGCCACCTCATAAAATATCTCCTGCCTTTTGATCTTCTTCAGGTCCAGAGAACAATAGCCAAGCAGATTCAGATGGTGAAACAGATCGGCAAGGGGAGGTATGGCGAGGTGTGGATGGGCAGGTGGAGGGGAGAGAAGGTGGCTGTTAAGGTTTTCTTCACCACTGAGGAGGCCAGTTGGTTCAGAGAGACCGAAATATACCAGACTGTCTTAATGAGACATGAGAACATACTAGGTACAGTAAGACTACTGTAGTTTCTCCTTGATGTGTATGTGCTCAATATGTCTTTAATGTTTTTTGCACTTCTCAACATAGATTTGATATTAATATTATAGGTGTTTTACATTATAGCAGAAATGTATCCTGGGGTTTGGAAAAAAATAAAATAAAAATGCCTTTAGAAATTAGTCAATAATTCAAACTGTTCCAATAGCACTGTGTTCTTTGTTCCATTCCACTGCAGCCAAAGAGACTGCACATCACAACAAATTATAAAGGAGACATTAACAGACTGCAGACCAAAGCCTGCATAATTTAGCAACACAAGATGCATAGTAATTAACTTGCAGGCCAAAAGATCACTCTGCAGTAAAACAGAAGATACTTACATGTTTCCTTCCACGGTTGATTTTAAATGCGAAACCCTGTAGTAGACTAAGTATTTTGTGTTGATGTAGGCACGTTGGTGTGGTGGTTAGCACTGTCCCCTCACAGCGAGATGCTCCCGGGTCCTTTTCCCGGAGGCGAGTTCTCCCCGTGTCTGCGTGGGTTCTCTCCGGGGTCTCCGGCTTCCTCCCACAGTCCAAACACACGCAGTTAGGCTAATTGGAAACTTGCCCGTAGGTGTGAGTGTGCGCGTGACTGGTTGTGTGTGTATATGTGACTGGCATGTAGATGGTAGATGCTGCGACTGGCCTACTCCTGTATCTGGACTCTGACACAGAGATCTTCAGCAGTCTGACTTAACGTAGATTATGTTTAGATGAAATATCGATTCGTAGTGATTCGCACCATACTGGCCTCACGGTGTGGTTGCCCAAACAACGGGAGCAGACACATCTCGAGCCTGGTGGTGATGATTAGGTCATCCGCTGCTCTCATCTGTCATCTGTCCCGCACTGGATCAAAGTGAAGGCGTGCAACGGTCCAACATATCCAGACCACAATGAGCAGGCTGTGCATAAAACAAATACCTACAGACCTTGTTGAACTGAAGCGAGGAATGTTTTATGGTCAAATTCAGCTGCTTTCATCTCCATTCACAGGCTTCATAGCTGCGGACATTAAAGGAACTGGCTCTTGGACTCAGCTCTACCTGATCACAGACTACCATGAGAACGGCTCTTTGTATGACTACCTCAAATCAACCACGCTAGACAATAAAGCCATGCTGCGACTGGCCTACTCCTCTGTATCTGGACTCTGTCACCTCCACACAGAGATCTTCGGCACCCAGGGCAAGCCTGCCATCGCTCACCGGGATCTGAAGAGCAAGAACATACTGGTGAAAAGAAATGGGACCTGCTGTATAGCTGACCTAGGGCTGGCAGTCAAGTTTATCAGGTGAGTGTGTCGCATGCTATTCAGCACGAAATATTCCAACTTACAGCATATTGTTTTTTCATTTAAAACCATCTCTGTCGTCTGGCTCTTCAGTGACACAAATGAGGTCGACATCCCCCCCAACACTCGGGTCGGCACAAAGCGGTACATGCCTCCAGAGGTGCTGGACGAGACGCTGAACAGAAGTCACTTTCAGTCGTACATCATGGCCGACATGTACAGCTTTGGGCTCATTCTGTGGGAGATCGCTCGGCGCTGTGTGTCTGGAGGTGAATACAGTAAATATGTCTTCTTTTGACTACCGTGATAAATAAACCTGTGCTTTTTCATGAATTTCTACAACACTGGGCTCCATGTGTTGCAGGGATCCTGGAAGAATACCAGTTACCGTACCACGAGTTAGTTCCTACAGACCCGTCATATGAAGACATGAGAGAGGTGGTCTGCATCAAGAGACTACGTCCATCCTTTCCAAATCGATGGACCAGCGACGAGGTAAGATTCATCAAAGCTCAGGCAGAAGCACTCTGAGATGAATGACCTTCACAACAGGAACCTGTTTCTCCACAGTGTCTGAGACAGATGGGGAAGCTGATGACAGAATGCTGGGCCCACAATCCAGCCTCTCGCCTCACAGCCTTACGGGTCAAAAAGACACTCGCCAAGATGTCAGAGTCACAGGACATCAAGCTGTGAGCAGGCTCTGCCAGGTGTGTGCTAGCACACATAGAAAGGGCACTAACACCCACACTGGCTCTGGCCCGGGCTGCACAAGCCTTTTTCTGGGAAAAGGAGGCGGGACGGGAAACGAGAAGGTCCATTTGCAAATACTAGGATCACGCATGTTGCGTTTAGATGCCAAGAACTCTGCAATTTGATAACATGACTACAGTGGTTTGCTAAAACTTAAATTAATGAAACGAAACAAAAAGCAGTCTAGTGTGAGGACTCTAAAACCAGATATAGGTTCCTGTCCACACTCCAGAGGCGCTGGAGAAACGTACTGTAGCAGCAGAGATATGCAAACAGGCTACTGACCAGTGAGTGGAACCTGGTATCACTGCTTTCTGTGAAAGCTACACTGCCTGTAGATGAAGGTCTGATGAAGAGATGCGCTTAAGCCCATTTGGTTATTGCAGCATCAAGCCTCCTTTCAAACACTGTCACCCTACTACTGGCTTTATATTGTAATTGGTTTAAACACATGTCACAAGAACGGACACTACACGACATAAAAACGGATGTTGAGGCTTTAAAAGTTCTGTTTATGCTGGTTAACGTTTGTAGAGACTGAAGAACAGGTGTACTTGTACTTTTGAGTTGCGATGATTAAAAAAATGTGTATTTTCCGTGTAAAACTAAAACTTTCTAAAAGTATATGATAAAAATAAAGTTTATCTGTCCGAATAAATTCTGGATCGACACTCAAAAGGTCTGTGTTGCTTTTTTCTGCATTGGAACTAACCCAAACACGTTGGAGCGGGGAGAAGAGGCTTGGTTTTTGAACAGTGCCATCTGTAGGTGGTTCAAGGCGACCACGGGACAGAAGCCTACCAATCAGCGTGGAGCGTGAACGTGTTGTCACAGGGTGCTGCTTAAAAGTAACTAATAGATGCGTCTGATTATTAGAGGTTTGAATGTGGCAGATGTTTCACGGCATAAACGCTGAACCTGTAGCTGCCAGAGAACGAGGCCGAGAGCGACTGTGGCGTTTCACTCGGTAGAAAGGTTAAACATCTCCCCATTAAAGTGTTTCACTCATGCACGCGGCCGAATGAGGTGCATACTAACGAGTCGCTTGGCAGTCGCTTACTGTTAAGACATGCTCTCCATATTTTCTTTGTTAAGAGAAGCGCATGCCTCATTACAACCCACCAGTGCTGCTGAGCACACAGCATGTTAAACAGTGACACCATAAGGATTTTCTGTTTCAATTTCCTCCCCCTTAGGCTACTTTACCCAAATTATTGAGTCTGGATCCTGGAAATGTGAATTTTACAGCATGAGAAGGTATAAAGATGAAATTACTGCAAACCAGCTGTATATGTAATACATGTCTAAATGGCTTTTCTGCCGCCCCTCACCGATACAAGGTGAAACAAAACGTGTGAGTAACAAGAGGACAGTACTGCACGTTTCAGCATTGCTTATAAATATAATTTATTAATTGTCTTAAAAATTCTTTCTTACACTTTGTACAGAGAACAATTAGAGGAGATAGAGAGGCGAGCATTCAGCAAGATTGAGCAAGATTCATGAAGCGTGCCAGAATTAGCTAAAATGGAAACACTACCTCACACTAATCAAATATTAAAATAATAATGCACTTACAAGGACAACTCTAGTCATAGACCTCTATCATGGTAACCAATGCCGAGTTTGCATAGTAGACACCGCTTTTACGAGAAAGGAACAAAACTTAAACGTGGACCATACAAACTAGAATCTAACTGTACTGCTCTGTTTTATACTCTGAAATATGCCAAATATAGCCGACAGTACACAACTGTACATAGTGTGGATAGAAAATAATTTTACATACTTTCTTTATTTTATCATCACGAAGAATCGTCCCCTCCCTCGTTTGAAAACTGCTTCCAGTCTGTCCTGCTGGTAAAGTGTTAGTTTGCCCTCCTTCCAGTTAATGTTTATGCTCACACTCTGCGACACAGACGTCATCGTGACCTTTGGGTTTCTGTTCTGAACTGATGAGTTGATGTTATTACTTTCACGCGACCATAAACCGGTCCGGCATCGAAGCACACGGCTACACCTGCACCTGGCGTTACGCCGATACAAGAAGTCGGATTCAGACAGAAACATCTGATCTCTCAAGCTCCCGTCCTGCGCAGACAAATGAAATCTGGCACGACTGGGTAAAAACCTGACCTTTTGTATCACCGTTAACTCAGCCTGTGTCTGCTGCTTTGTTTACAGTATCCCCCTCAGTATCTCCTCTACGTACCTGATGTTTAGTTTCATATGGCGTCTCTCCATAGCTCAGAGCGGAAATATCTTAATTCCAGTATGTGAACGTGTTTTGAACTGAGAGCTCAGGTTGTTCTATTGTTAGCGGACAGAGGCTGTGTCCCCGAGGGCATCTGACAACTACTCCAAAGCCACTAAAAATAAGGCTGTTTCATTCTCCAAGCACGATTATTGACCTTTTCATCAGACACTGTTGACCCAAGTCAGAGCAGCCTTAGTCACAATGTGATTCTGCAAAACACACATATATTACACTGGATTTTAGCTGTTCTCTTGTTTTTTTTTTAGCTCTAAATTGCAGCCAAACAACAAATACACCATGAGCTGGAATGTTACAGGTAGATAGAACATTGATTTGAGACAAACCCTCTGCACACAGTCCACACTCATAAAGACATTAAAACGTCAAAAAAGACAAAAGGTTAACGTAAATAATATAATAATGACCACTGAACAAACATCCTATGATAATACAAGGTTATGAACATGATAATGTATTTACACGTTTCGGGCGCTCCCAAAATGTAAACGCTGTTATTCTTCAAAGGCCACTGGATGGTGCTAGTGACCAGAAAAGTCGTGGGGGTGATCACACGTGACACGTACAGTAACTGACGTCCTGTGACGATGGACAAAAAACTATATCATTTATGAAACATATATATTAGTAAAATAAAAACATGACTGGTCAACCACTATACTGGGCACATTTAGCAGTAATGGATGATAACAGTTGTATTTAATACACTATCACATAATACTGTGGTACTTTGTATATTACTGTATTTAAAACACTTGTTGTCCCTTTTTGCCTCCTCTTCCTTTACTTCTATGCTGGACCCTGTTCAGAAACAAGCCCCACAGTCTGAACTGGAGGTTGTGGCTGCCACAGTTCCCCGTCCTCTTCTGGTGCGTTTGTAGCATTTGAAACACCATCATTTCAGTCCTCTACACGTACAAAAACACGTTTACTGTTTAATCGATTTTCCTGAACAGAACTACAGTATATACAGAGCTAACGTTAGTGAAGTGATGGCTCCTTTAAAACAACGATAAACCAAAGTGTGCATGGGAATGATTCACTGACGGGCGGCTTATGTGCCTCATGTGAGTGAAGTTGTACAAAATCCTCCAAACAGACCATTGAAGTTTTCACGTGCATCCGTCAGGAGTGTAATTCTCTTTGGACTGGCTTTTAAAGACAATTAGAGGCACCAGGACAGCAAATACAGTGGCCTTCGACTTGATACTCCAAGATTCCCTACAACCTGGATGATTCATGCATAAAAAAAGCCACAAACGTGATACGAAGCCCAACTAAATGAAGACACCATTTATGATTCCTGTTGCTGTTGTGTCTGGCTTGTTTCTGGTCAGGACCCTGGACTGACGGTCACTGTTTATCAAACTCTGATAGCAGGAAATGATCCACACATATGGACAGCAGAATACATAGAGCGTTCCCTAGGAAACGATATAAAGACAACAAACTGTACTGGCAAACACGTACAGCCAAGGCTCACAGGAGGAGAGTGGGATCTCTTCTTTGTCTCCCTGCTCTCATTATCTTTTCCCCTCCACTCTGTTCTTACAGATGATCACCTGCAGCTTCTTCCATCATTTTATGTCCACGTCCTCCCTCACGTTTGTAATCAGTTTAGTTCCCGTCTCTGTTTACCCTCTTCTCGCTGAAGTCTCTAACTCATTCTCTCTTTTTCCTCAATCTGCCGTCTCCCACTCCTCTGTAATCACTTTAGCTTCTCTCAATTTATGATTCTGTTCCATTCCTATAGAGGTTTTCAAGGTCAGAACCTCTGCTGCTGCTTGTTTCCCCCATTTTCTCTGCTTGTCTTTGTTCAGCGTAAAGTAACAGCAAGAGAACAACAACTGGTGTTAAAGTAGACAAGGGTTTTAGGCATGTGTACGCTTTGTTTGTTCCTGATAGACTCGGCCTGTGTGGTAGGCAGGGCTATCTCTGCTTCGGTCACACACGACACTGCAACATTGCACAAAATCACAAACAGCACCGGCTCGCACACCTCCCTTGCTGTCAGTTACCATGGTGGCATGATTTCCATGGTATTTAACCACTGCTCGATCACCATGGCGACAACTTTTCTTTTGCTCACATCTAATTGGTTCATCGCCCTTGCTGCAGTATCTGCCGTAGAGAATTCACGTGTAATCGTCTCCAGAGTTCTGTCATTGTCAAGGTAACTACGTTGCGCCGTCAGTGTTCCGTTGTCATGGAGGCAAGGTTACTGTCATGACGACCCATCTCTTCCAGCACAGCGGCCAGTTCATTTAAGTCTCCATCGGGGAAATGTTGGGCCTCCCACAGATCCAGGATCACGCCCGTTGGACTCGACTTGGTGGCAAAGTAGTTCAGGTACCTGGGAAAAAAGAAAAATCTGAGTTAAAAATAGCATGTTTAAAGTATCTTGTGGTTGGGTTCAGTATATGATGCAAAACATTTCAACACCAAGGTTCACACTGACGTCCTAAAGCTTCACCGATCACAATCACACAGGCTGCAAAAACTAATAAGAAAAGACAACCTATAAACAACAGACTTGAAAAACAAAAAACAAACAAACATAAAAATATATATAACTTTTTTTAAAAGCATCAGAAACTATCCTTCCTTTACATATTAGCTACTGTTTGCCTGTGGAACGAGTGAAGAACCTAAATGTAATGCGGCAGGTGAGCGCAAACTGCCTCAAAGTAATGATTAATGAAAATGTGAAAGCGGGATTAAAATCTAAGTGTGCCACCAACTCTGCAGGGGGAACCGTTAATACAGTAATGAATAATAACCACAGCCACAAGAGTCAAGTTCACCACAGCTGCAGAGAGAACACCTGATGCAGAACCATCTGTGACGAGCACCTCGATGCGGCCTTACAGTGGAGACGCTTTGAGGCTCAACTCTTCTGGGGAAAAAAGTGAGACTTTGCGTTCCTCTGTAAATCCCATTGTTCTGTTGGCACACTCTGCTGCTGGTTAAACACAGTCACACCCACATGTACATCACGCCTGTGCGCTCTTTCTCTGCCTCCTCCTGCAGATTTCATTAAATTTGTTCTAATTTTATCTCATTCAAAACATCTAATAAAGCCATTTTAATTACTTTGTTTCTGTCTTCCAGCCTCTAACTTCATCTGCCTGCTGTACAGTTTGCGATAAGGAGCATCCTGCTGTGCCGTGTGTGTCTTTTAGACCCAAAGGTTTACAATAACGCCATTAAATCTTTTGAAGGGTTGCTTGATTGACTTATTGTGTCTTTTAAGTGTGAATTACCATGGACGTTATGAAGTCAGACAGACATGACGCGGCTGCTACGGGAGGATAAACGATGGTTCTTCCTTGTCAGACTATTTTAATGTGCACCTTTTAAAGAGCTGCTTTTAGCAGAAATGTACAAGTAAACAACAATTTGGCTGCTGTCCATTTTCACCCACTGATTGTGAATTTCTGGTGCCCACATTAACAAACTGAATCATGAGCTAGCTGGCTGCCTGTTGGGACAACGAGGTGCACTTGTGCCCAATTATCCTCTCAATATCTGCCTCTGCTGTCGGTAGCTGCTGGTAAATGAACCTCCAGACTGAATCATCGAGACGTACATCTGGGGATAGAGATACTAAGGATGTTACCTGTGAGTCAGATGCAAAAAGAAAATCGCTGCTACAGAAATCGTTACCATTTAGATACGTGGGAATCCAGCCGTGTTGCATTTTACTCCAACTCTGAAGGGATCCAAGTTCAGAACATTAAAATGTGTTGAAAGTTATCAAGACGTTCTTTGTGAAAGTTGCATGTCATTATAGGAAAATGCAAACCACATAGAAAGGACGTGATAAGTGGTCAGTGTGAAGATTAAACAAGTCAAAACTCTAGCATGCGATTCGATCTGCATGAGCGCGAGTCGCGGCTGCCTTCGCTCAGAACGAGACAGGCCGCCTTTACGAGCTGCCACACTATTTTCGAAAAGCTCTCTCTGCGTAAATGATGTCAAAACGCCTACGGCAAGCAGGCGCGAAATAAATGTTGAAGAAATCGGCGTGTGTGTGTCACCTGTCGAGGTGAAGTTTGTGAGCCAGCATTCTCCAGTCGTTCCCTCTGGTCTGGGGCGCGTCAAGACTGCCGCACAGCTTCTGTCTGATGGACAAAGGAATGCGGAAGGCATTAGGCCCCACTAAGGTGGTGATGTTACTGGCAGGGTCCATCAGGGACGTGTCTATGCACTGGACTTCCTGGAAGGACAGAAAAATTGCCAAGTTAAGTGAAAAGATAAAGTCGTTTTTTGCATACTCAGAATAGTAGATCATGACGTGTTCAGCACAGGAACAGCTCAGCAGGGATGTATAAAAATCCCTCGTGCACCAGTCCAGCAACACTGATGAAGTTCATCAGCATCATGCATCTATTTCAAATTCATGGCAATCTTGTTCCTTGTGGCAAAGATTCTGCTCGTCTTTGCTTCTTGCCTTCGGTCTGACCAATTACACAAGTCTCCTAATTAATACAAGAGTGGAACAAACACAAAGATCTGCTCCCCAGCTCTCGCTCTCTCTCTCCTGCTGCTGTCCATCTTGCTTTCTAACCCATCCTCCCATTAATCTGCCACTTCTCGGCTGAAACGAGGCAGTGGTCTAACGAATGTGGCTCAGCAGAGGAAAACAACAACTGCCACCGCTGATGTGAATGATTACAATTTACTGCATCTACTTAGCCCCAATTTACAGCAGAAAGCGCTCGGCTGCCGGAGACGGAACGACTGACGCAGAGAAACGTCTATATTGCTCAGCATCGCGGTGGGCATTTCACAAAACGACATTGTGCTACTTGCCCGGTTAACCAAGGGTTAAGAAATTGTACAGTGCAACGCTATCGCCCATGAACACCAGCAGAGAATTCAAAGCAGGGGCGTTCCGAGAGAAACGTCTGACCTTCGACCACAGCCATTCACACGCGGACGCAGGCACATTCACACGCGCGCTCACTGACTTTGTGGCTACATGGCCAAGCAAAATCAAAGGCAAGTTATTCCACTCGTGTTATGTGACCTCTAGCCTGTGTATAAATGATTGAACAGAGTCACAGAGCCACAGCAGGAACCCTGGGTGTCTGTCAGATAGAGAAAAACTTAGTGACTTTAGGACCTTTACTGGGGGATGCGAGAAGTGAGCAGAAAGATGTAGCATGAACCCCAGTTAAAGCCGTCTTCCGCACACGCTCGGTCTGTTGTTGCTGTCTGCATGTGAAGTTCCACACACTCACCTCCTCCAGTGTGTTGCTGAGCTGAAAGATCTGGCCTTCGCCTTCCACCTGCCGTACACACAGCTTGCAGCTGATCTCCGTGGTGGCGGAGCTCAGTCGCTCCAGAGTGAAGGTGCAGTGAAGACTTCTCTGGCTGCCGCTCCACACCTGGTAGAAGGGGATCTCCTGGAAAACGCACACAGATGAACAACGCCGTCATCGCCGTTGTTCTACTGAAACAACGAAAGGCCGCCGCGCGCGTTTGGATCCGGCTCACCTGATACTTTGCAATGAGTTTGCTCTTCCAGTGAGTGTGCGGCACATCGTGGATGGACAGTCTCAGGTTGTGTGTGCTGTCTTTAAAGTTCAGAGTCTTCGGTTCGTCCAGAAGTTTCCCTCCCATCTGGGTCTCCATCTGAAGAACCTCCTGCATAAAGTACACAAAGCCACACACAATCATGTCAACTTTCATCATTTAATTTCTTATAATGCTTTGTGGAAATGAGATGCATCTTTAGAGGGAAACAGTAAAATGACTTTTATTGGCCTTGGAAGACGACCTCAAAGCAGCGTATTACTAATGACAAGAAAATAAAGAGAACCGAAGACTTTTATAGCCGTGCTCGTACCCCTGACTCAGGGCTGCTATAGAAGGTGATGCACTGCACTTAACAGGGGTCACCATTTTCATTTGGCATCTTGGTTTTGCAGAAAATGGAAAAATAAATCACTTAGTGTAAAACTGATACTGTCCATTTGATGTTTTTCTCCAATATTGTGAACAAAAAGCTGCTTTTTAAGTTGCCATGCTGCGGCGGTTTCAATAATACATTACACACTCAGTCCAGAGGGGGGTTTTTGCTCATCCTTTTCAAAATGACTTCTGTATATCAACCGAGTGCTCACCAAGAGAGTACTAAGGCAGTATTTGAACCCTACAGACATGCGGTAGCAGCATGCAGAATAGTAAACTCGCACACTGATAACATCAACATATTTACACACGCTCGGCCTGCATATAATTAAACGAAAGCATTAACATACACGCACACAAACGCATAAATTACCACACGTCTTCTGACGCTTCCTTCAACCTTTTTCAAAATAATCAATTCCTTCTTCCCAACATCTTGCTTCGCCGCATCTCTCCTGTAGATATGCAGCGGAGGCTTCTTTGAAACGCCAACCGATCAATTAAACGAAACAAAGTCCTCATCATTTGCCAACTTTGTTTTCAAGCTACTTCTGCTGGTTTGAAATGTAGGAGCGGAGCGTGTGCGTACTCCCGACTTATCGCCGCATGCATAAATTACCAATGTTAATCTGCTGTATCAGATGGTCCCCGCAGTGCTTTGAATTTGCCTTTTTGACATTACTTGACCCCGTTTTGTTTACTGCTCCTCAACTCGTTTCCAGATGACTAGAGGTGAGGAGATTTCCATTTATGACTCCACGTCTATTCAAACATTAATATATTTCATTTGACATGCAAATTAACAGTGGAGGGCTTGGGTACGGGCGGACCGGGAGGGATCCAATTCCCTCAGAGGACTTAAGAACACAACAAAGCACTCAAACTAATGGCTGCGTTGGAGACTTTTGATTTGAGTACTATACCTTGAGTGCATCCTGTGTGTCATCCAGACAATAGACCCTGATGTGATAGTCCAACGTCGTGCAGGAGATGGGTCCAAAAACCGCCAGTTTCAGCCTCTTGGCGGCCGCCTTGCCCACGGACTGGCCCACCAGGCAGTAGGTCCCCAGCGTCTCTGTTAGGATGTGGCAGGCCTCTGAGTCCATCTGTACGTAGCAGGGGGTGGTGAAGTTTTCTTCTCCGACGACAACCACATCCTGCAGGAGTCAGACACGCAGTGTTTGACGACTCCTTTCCTGAGGTCTAGTTCAATAGACTGAACACAGACCTTTGTTTGGGAATGGTACTGTGCAGCTTCCTGTCTGGGAGGAAAGGTACTGATTTGGGACCTGCCTGTATTTGGTACAGGCCACTGTTGTTAAAGCCTGGGCCTGCTTTGTTTGGACACCAGCTTTATTTGAGAACCTGCAGGCATTAAGCCACATTGTGTCAGTTAGCATAGCTGCTTTTTGAATGTCCGCTCATACAAACAGCCCGTGTTTAGGTCCGGTTGTGCTTTACTCCATGTTGATGTTCGTACCACTGGTGGCGCTGATGCATGAGGAGCTGAGCTAACTACTGTATTTCACAAAACTAAGCTGGACTGTAAATGTTGAATTTTAACCAGCTTGGTTCGAGGATCTCCGTGAAAAACGACAGAACTGTTTGTACCAAACGAGTAATTTATCTGAAAAGCAGATGTCGAATATTTGATTTAGCAGATTGTGAATGTTTTAACGTTGAGGCACTGAAATGAAAAGCTTGTAAATGTGTTTGATGTATATATGAATTCTGGGAGTAAGTGAAGGTGTGTGTTTACTCTGGCTCATGCTGTCCGTGAAGTGTGTCCAGTCCCACTGTGATTATCTGCTGACGGTTGTTCATAAAATTCGACCCGCTCTGTCGCAGCCTGACTGATGGTAAATCCATGAGGTTCTTTGGACAGAGGAAGGATGCAAAGGATCACTTTGTCTTTTTTTATACGACAACTGCATCTTAGCGCACATACACGTGTCTGGCTCTCTGATTGTGCATAATTGCATGTAAATGCATTTTCTCGGGGACGTTGTGTGTTATACACGCATGTGCGATACACATATTGAGTTTTAAATCACAGTTCGTGCAGAGTTGTGCGTCCACAGATGAGCTGAATCAATACAAAGAGGTAGGAAAGCAATATGGTATGAATCTGTTATTACTGGTAATCACAACTGGGCTGCCCCCCCGATGTGAGGGGAATTCAATTACCTCCCCCCACGTTTTGGGGAAAACTTTCTGATGGGAAATGGATGTTCTACTGCTATGAGAGAAAAACAAATCGACTTCCTGATGAAACTCCACTTTTCGCTTTTCTCGTCTTTGACTCTGCTTCTGCGTGACTCTCTCTCTCTCTCACACACACACAGAATCTTATGCATGGCTAATTGTGCAGAGACATTGTGTTGAGCTGTGATAAGCAACAGAAGACAGCATACGGGTGCCTTGTAGACACAGTGATGCTGCAAGACAGCCTTATCACCCACACCCACAAGGATACACACACGCACACGCACACACACAGAAGCAGAACGCTGAGGTAGAGACTTCGTGCTGAGAAACGCAGGAGGAGGGAGAAAGAGGAGGATGGGGAAAAGGAGGGATGAAGGCGTAAGAAGGAAGATGAGAGGAGGAGAGGAGTACAGCAGGAGCATAACAAATTGCTCCTGATAGGAGTCTTCACCCCCTACTCGTCTACCGGCCTGTAGGCGCTTTGTGTTTACCGCATTTCCTCTTCTTTTCTTTCATTTTCCTTTCGCTGCATATATGCATGTGCTATACAGGATATTGCATAGACTGTTTGCCCGTTAAACGTCTTTACAGCAGGTGTAGCAGTAGTTACATGTGCCTACTACATGAATGTATCTGCATCACTTCGTTGTGGAGGAATTTTGGTCCGTTCTCCTTTACAACGTTGTTTTGAGTTGGAGGTTTTTACTCACATTCTTTTACTCTGTTAAGGTCCTGCCACAGCACTGAGCTTTAGCTTTAGTCTGGACTCTCACAAGGCCCGTCCACAGCAGCATCCCTGTGGTGCTGACATAAGTTTCTGGCTATCTAAACAATAAACTCCACTTCCTACTCCAGGTTGTTAATCAGAGCAACACAGACCACACAAAAGACACAGAGCTGAACACTCACCTCCCACTCTCCCATGGCCAGTTGGTTCTTCAGCTGTATGAGCCAGTCTTCCTGCACATTGTCAGCGCAGTGGTGGATGGTGAGGATCACTGGTCTGGTCAGCAGGGCTCCTGGAGGTCCACAGCTGACCACTGGACTCAAAACTGTCTGGATGTCCTCTACTGGGGGCCTGGAAAACACAGATAACACTGAGCTAAATGGTGCTTCTGCAAAGAGCGACAGGCCTGCAGAAAGCTGTATTGATTTTCCTCCTCGTCATTATGTTCATATGTGGAGAACATTGGCCGACATTAACAGAGAGGACAGTTGGACCGACTGGCTAAGAGTAGACGAGACAATCACAGGGCAAAACAGATGAGAGCAGAGCAGCACGGATTCAATCAGGACGATTAGAATAGTGAGCAGGGCTTCAGTTGGTTGTCTGCGGGAGTCACGGGCACAAAATGAATAAATGTGGATTAAACACAACACTCTCCATCAGTAATCATTATTATTAGTTGTCTAAACAAAACTACTATATACAACACTTGATTTTGCTGCCTAATCCATCCCAGTCACTTCTTCATGATGCTGGAGATTTACCGACTGAGACGGAGCCCAAACAGACAGAGATGGGTCTTAGACGTAACATGCTTTTTTTCTCAGCCTGCCTCGTGTCAGGGGGACACTAATCCTTAGCGGTAATATCGATTTAGCTGCTGGAGCTCATTACTGACTCATGAAGTGTTCACATGGGCAGGAGAACCCAGCACATAGAAACAGTATGACTCACGCGCTAACAGCACCTCTTGACTTACCCAACACAGGGATCATCACTTAACGAATTACAGTCTTACTGCCTGCTGATGCTGCCTATCTATGCTTAGGTACTAATGAGCTCAGCCGCACGAGTCCGGTTTGCCAAGCGTTGCTGTGCTGAATGAGACGCAGCGAGAGCAAAGGGAAACGGTTTCCTGCCTGTAACATGGTGGGTGAGATCATTTCTCACAGGTGCAGGTGAACCAAACTTTGTTTGTAGAGCTTACAGCATGAAAACAATTAGAGTTAAACCGTCCAAAGCGGCGTGTCCTTCGAGAAACAGTGTTCTCATTATGATTATTATTATTAATGCACAAACCTTGCTGCTGGAAACAGCATAATATACAACTGCTTTCTGCTAAAGAAAAAGTCGACATGAACACTGTTTAATGGATTATACACTGTTAGATGGACACTAACAAACGTTTTTCACTGCAAACAGGAAAGAAAAAGTGAATAAAACCAACATAGCTAAATGCTGGGTCAAGTATCGTTTCAATTCAAGATGGTGACCAAGATAATTCCCCGGCGCCTTGTTTCCCTCTGTGAGAAGCAAAGTAGAGCAATGATTGACTTCAAATGAATTAGCTCCAAGCACAAACCTGTCACCAAATCACACAACACCTGGAATCTTGTCTATCCTGTGTCAGAGCGAGCTTTACCACACTTCTGCACAAGGCCGAGGAGTTAAGGATTATAGAACATATAACAGGATTTCAGTAATCCCAAAAATAGCCACTAATCTGTTAGTATGGAAAAAGCAATCTCTTTGCATATGCTTACAAAATACTCATATGTACAACATGGCAAAAGAAAACACAGTCAACACAGACATTTGCTTTACCCGTCATTAAATAATGGCACCATCGTCTGTGGATTAAGGAATAACACACTGATCGGAAAGATGAGTAAAGACAATAATTAATATGTACAATTTCCCCTTCTGTGCCCGGGAATTTTATTTCTGGCATTAATGTAGGAATTTTGTGTAGAATTTTGTGGCTTTGACCGACCTTAGCTGAATGAATCACCTATAGAAGGTGTGCACGGATACGCTATAAATAATAATGACTCATCCCATGCTGTGCATTCTAAGCCCATGTCACACTGTGAAAGTCTCCCCACGCATCCGTACAAACCGGTCTGAAAAGATACTGCCCAGCAGAAAGAGACAGAAGTACAGACAAAGAAAAACAGACAAGCGAAAAAAAGCCAACACCGAAGGAGACGCAGAGATGAAAAGAAAATAGGGACAACAGGGAACAACACACAGAAAAAGGCCCCACAGTAGAAAACTAATAGAAACAGGGAGAACACACTTACCTCAAGCTGTCCTTCCTGTGCACAGTCACATACATCTCATACACCCTGCCCTGAGGAACAGCCCCCGCTGGAACCAGCAAACTCACACCTGAGTGAGGAAGCGTGCAGGAAGCAGGAATGAGAGTCATCTAGGACCTGTTCCTTTCACCATGCACAGCTGAGCTATTCATCACATCACCGCATCATTATGATTAAGTCCTTCCAAAGCAAACATGTAACATCAATCAATCTATCAGCTGTTTCTGCTGGCAGGTTCACAGCGTGTGCAGAACACGGAAGCTCACCAGAGTTGGGTACGATGAGGTGTCCTCCCTGGTTGTTGAAGGATCCGTGAGCCGTACAGGAAGGATCTCGTGTTCGGGCTAAACTGTGGTTGCGAAGGTTCAAGGTGTCACTGTTATCTAAGAGAGACTGCGTTACCTAGGAAACAAAAGGCAGCCGTCAGAGTTATTCATCATGTAAGTAAAGGCATAATAGTGTGCATTCAATAGGAGAAATATCTTTCAGTGCACATCACAGTTGCTGGACTTAGAGAGTGAGGTGATCTAGAGGGCAAACATTCGCTGACAGAATGATGTCAGCTACTATAAACACGCATCCTAGTAAAACAACCAGTTTATGAAGGTCCAGAAAGGTTTTACCGAGCAAGGTCAACTGGGTTGTATCGGTCATTCTAGCTTTCTTTTGCCTGGCAGACAAGGTTTTACTCCCTGTTCCGATACAATACAATGTTACTGCGCTCTGTAAAACGCCGTCCATCCATTAGCTAAAATCTGACACGGACGATCTTGCAGTGCCATAGGGCCGAGACAGGAAGTTTTAACAACTGACCCACGGAAACAGCTTCAGGCTACGTGGTGAAATATGACCTGCTCTGCATTTATCTGTTTATGTCCATGTAAAATAAGAACTTAAAATTCTGTAGTTTACCCCTGCATCAAACAAAGCTGACAAGAACTTCCCTAAGTGTGTAAAGCACAGGCAAATTACAAAAATGTCCTCCCATTAGTCAGGCAAGGTCACAATAGAAACCCTCGTATTAACAGATGAAATCATCAAAAGGTGCCAATGATCCGTGGAGCTCAAAGGTAGCGGGTTCAGGCCTCGTACAGCCTGAGGACAGGTGCCATGATGAAACTGAACGTTTTCATCTGTGTTGGAGATAACTGACTCGCGTATGCATGCCATGGAGTTGACAGAGCAGAGAGGGGAAACTGGGGCACTGAGCTCCATGTATACTAATGGTGTTTGGTTTCTTTATTTATCTGGCTGGGAATACATAGCAGCCGTGCCTCCCGCACTGCCCCCCAACACTCCTGAATCTACCTGAATCCTTCGGAGCTGATGAAGAGGACACTTTACCTTAGGAAACAGTTTGGCTGTGAAGTCACCTCCGAGCTCGTCCTGTGGCGTGACGAGGCCCGAAGAGTTGTACACTTTGATCTTCAAGTTGGGAAGCGGGTCCAGGAGAGGGGAGTTGGTCATTGGAATTTTATCGGACACGTCGTGGAGGGCGTAGACGGGGCCGTGATACATGGCAGCGGCATTCGTCAGGTCGGGAGGAGCAGTGAGAAGATCAGCTAGATGGGAAAACGTACGGTGAAAAGCATTGGTCAATAGGAACAATAGTTCTGCTAAAACTACTCTGTTTGTGCAGCAGAAAGGAAAACTAAACAGTGAGGCATGTTGGGACAGAACTTTTAGCAGGATCAGTGGGCAGGAATAAGGGGAGTAAGCTAAGATAAGGTATCGGTGTCTGGTATGAGGCGATGCGGCACCGGATCAGGCACTAGTCCCAGACTGGTGCCCAGAGAGGGACAGCGAGAAAGCGGCAGAGGGGAGCTGATGGTGTAGCTTAGACTTGAAATCTGACTTGTGGTGTGACCTCAGCCGTTTTGACTGAACCAACTGCGCGCCTCCGTGTCATTTCATCTCTCCAAACTGCTACTCTCGCTTTGCCTGCACAGTCGAGAGGTCGTCACACTTGGATCACAACGCTGTCTATTTAAAAAGAAATCAGTGTTACAGTTCGACACTGACAAACCCTGCTGCGCCCATTTACCACAAAATATGCTGGTGCTAACCGACAATAAGAGTTGTCATCGCTGACTGTTAAGACGATCTGGAGCCTGTTAATTGGAAACTATCATGTGGGGCTGTGCAGTCTTTTAGTCTTTATTATGCAAATGTAGGAGTATTAAAGCATTCACACTGAATGGTTTATTTAGAAGAGATCAACAGACACAATATACTGTACCCTGAATTAATAGGCAAAGCTCACCCTGCTGGAAATGCATTCACATCACAC
Source organism: Macropodus opercularis (assembly GCA_030770545.1). Lineage (NCBI taxonomy): Eukaryota > Metazoa > Chordata > Actinopteri > Anabantiformes > Osphronemidae > Macropodus > Macropodus opercularis. The sequence goes on along the minus strand of CM061097.1, from coordinate 4,510,812 downwards.
ATGCAAACAGTGGTTTATTGGCAGCACGGTGAATTTGCCAAGACCCTAGAGTCACAGCTCATGAGCCCCGTGCAACCTCTGACTACTCCTTTCAATTTATCCCACATAACTTTAAGGTTTGTACACAAACGTCTCTCTCATCTAAGAAGTGAACAGGATTTAATTGGGAGTGGGATCTGAAGGCGGCCGGTTACACACTGAGAACTATTCCAGATTTATTCACACCACACAGCGTTTCTTGGGCACAGAGCCTGAAATCCTGTCATTCCCTTCGAATGCCCATCCATTCTAATTTTAAAATCCCTCATTATCACCCCCCGCCACCACTAACACACTCACTTACACCCACATCTGTCACCTATCACTCTCTTCCTCTCTATCACCAGGCTGTTTACCCTTAAGGCCAGTGGGTATTCCTGCCAAATCATCCCTGCTGAAATTTAATTAACAACTAACGGAAAGCTAAGGAGAAAGAGAGCGAGAGCGCGAGAGAGAGGGGGGGGGGGAGAGAGAGAGGGGGGGACGGGGGACGGGACATAATTCTTCATTAATAGTAATAGGAGATGGTCCCTCAACACAGAGTGACAAGCATCCTAATGCCTTCCTGATAAAATGTCACCAATGTCCATGCATGCAAAGACGTTCATCCCCTCACCCCCCCCCCCCCCCCACACACACACACACACTCTACCTTGCATCCTCTCTGACCTCAGCTTGTTTATTTGTACAGTATAGCACTATTGGAATATTAATTACTGACCCACAGTAGAGCATAAACACTGAATAATGCAGGCATGTTGTTAAAGGTGTTTAAGCTGCACACAGCTAGTTTAGCACAGCGTCATACAGTAGGTCCAACCTCCCTCTGAAAAGCCTTTTCTAGTTTACTGAAGGGAGATCAACACCCACAATGCACCAGTATGTGAGTGCGTTCATGCAAATTTGCAGTGCTGTCCTGTAATTTCTAGTGAGTCCGAGTGTGTCCAGCTGTGTGCTTCTTATTGTCTCATCCATTTTCCAGGAAGGAGAAGGGGGTTGGGATGGCAGCACAGACAGCAGAGAGTGAAACACGGCTCCACTTAACCAGCAAGACAAACGGGAAGCGAGTGACGGCTGAGACGGAGACACGCGGCTGGAAGAGAGAGGCAGCCAGACGGAGATGGAGAGAGGAGGATGCTGATAAACAGGAAATGCCACTGATCTGAATGTGCAGACAGGAAGGGAGGGAAAGAAAAAGTGAGAACGACAAGTGGAGTGACAGAGAGAGAGAGAGGCGCCCGGTGGAGAGACTGACAGCTGGAGGCAGAGGAAGGAAACTAAATGGCACTGGCATCGGGCCAGAGCACCGTGCTCTGTGTGGGGGTACGTTGGTCTTTGAGCTGGATGGATACTGTAACGTTCTTTACCTGATCTGGCTGTTTTGATATTGACAGACTGGAAACCTCCGTTCAGCGCAGAGGTGTCGATGATGTCTGAATCAAAGTCCCGGTGTGTTTTGCGGTAAACGAAGAGCGCCACGATGACGGAGATGACCAGGCACATAATCACTGCGATGACGATGCCCACGTACAGCGCCACGTCATCTGTGCTGGGAGCAGCTGGAGAGGACGCAAACAGAGACAACAACGTTAAGACCGGAGGCTTCACGGGTTTTAAATGAAGTAGATGTGGGTCTGAATGTGCACTTTTACCTTAAACCACCTTTCTGGCTCAAAGGACGATCAAACTGAGCATTTGTGTGGACCGTTAATTATTTTACATTCATTTTCAATCTGGCTTTGTCAGGCATGTGTAACAGAGGAAGCGACTCCAAACGTGTTTATGGATGGATGATGGTGAATGTTAAGGGCACGAGGAAGGAACGATTGGGAAGGTAATAGGAGGAAACACCAATATCCAGAGAGGACTGAAGAAAATAGAGCAGAGAGGAGGGGAGAGGTTGGCCAGAAGTTGAGAGGAGAAGGTAGGAAGACTATAAAAAGCGAATGAAGATGCAGGGACAATAAATGAGGAGAGGACAAAGGAGATAAGAGCAAAGAAGAGAAACGGGGCAAAGGAGAAGAAAAATGCACTTAAACTTCAAAGCTGCAAAACAAACAAGCCTCCATATTTAACATGAAAGCGCAGATGCAATTTTTGGAGTAGTCTCACACTTAAAGCACGCCTCCTATAATCATGTCCTCTGTAGCTGGTAGGATGGGATTTGTCTGCAGCTATTAAGACGAAGACAGAAAAGTGTAGGAATGCTCCTTTCAATCCGCCCTTAAAGTTAAGAGGCAGATAACAGGCTTTTAGTCGCAAGCAGCCCGAGTCATTTGCTCAAGGATTTGCTGTTGTCGCATCAGAACAAGTTCAGAAAACAGGAACTTGATTATGCACGAGAGCAAACACCCACATGATGAGCACGTTCACCAAGGAGGGGTCACTCACGCTGGCGTTAGTTACTCGTTTACCACTGGAGGGAGCTGTCAACCACACGCAGCGTCTCCGGGGAGCTGAGCTCGCGTCGCAGAAGAATGTCTCATAATTAGGACGAATGTCTCTCAAGGAACAGAGGAAACACGACGCTTTTGAAATACCAAGCTGATCAGACCTAATATTCTGGAAATCAAACACTAACTGGCCCATTGTAGTAAAATGTAAATACATGCTTCTGTGAAAAAAAAATATTTACCACAAATGTAAATTATTAAGCTCCAGCTAAATTTTGACCATTGCGGGAGCAACGAGGCCAGATGTAAACTTCACTGGGTTAAATGCTAAAAAAACGCATGAACACTTCCCACAACTTTCTACTGTTCTACAGCAAGATGCTCAGGACGGTCAACTAGTGGCTTCTGTTACTAAGATCAGATCAGCGGGAGCTTGTCCATAAATTATCTGACAATAAGTCAATAATAAAAATGGTCCCAGTTCCACCCGAGTCGTCATCTGTCTCAAGTTGTTCTCAGCAGTTTAACGTTATGTGTGAAAACAGCTCAGCAGCCGTGTCACATAAACCAAACTGTGGCACAAGAAATTAAACATCCATATAATTTATATTTGCAATGATCTGCGTTTCAGAGCTGATGCTCTTTTCACAGTGATTTATGGCACCGTGACGCGTTGGCTGCAGCTCGAAATCTCTGTTCATCATTCAACACAAACTTAATGGAAGTTCACCACCTTTCTGTTTTGAAGTTTTGAAGCCCTGTTGGTTTTACCAGACGCTGTTGGAGATTTAGCTCTGACACTGTAAAGTGGTGCAAGGTCCTCGCACTCGCCAAGGGGGAATAGAATCTGATAATCCTCTTAAGTACCAACTCTCTGATCTTAATTATGATCATCATCATCTTCATCTATTTAGGGAATCTTTATCTCATGTCTACTTCAACTTAAAGGTCTAAAACTTGAAGAACTTCAGAGCGTGTGCAACGTCAGGCCACCTTGAAACCTGCTACAACCACGGCCAGCTGTGTTCTCCCATCATGCCCAGGTAACACGCTCCGTACCGGGGGGCTTTAAATGCTCTGTTCAGCTAATGTCCCGAGTCTCTCAGATCTCTCTGTCCCTCCAGGACGTAGACACTCGCTCTGTTCATCCGTTTTATTTGTAGATGACTAAAACAACATGTCCCGTTAGACTTTCTACCTTCCTGAGTAACCTACATACAACTGCTTTGGAGCAAATGTTTTCCTTTTTCTTGATGCTCCCACCTTTTATTTCTTATTACTTTGGCTGCAACGTATTGTTCAAATGTTATTGCTCTCCCTGTACGAGTAAATGTTAACCATAACGAATCAATTCTAGAGTTCTAAATTACACGAAAAAATGTGTTTGATAAAACCAATTAAAAATATCCTTCTACAAGAGGATATGTAAAACTAAATTAATGCCATTTTTTTAATCGACTGTAATATTTTAAAAGCAGAACTTTCCTGTGATTTCTCAGTTGGGCTCAATTTTAAAAAGCTCTCCAAATGTTTCTCTAAACCTGAATGACAGGTCTTTTTGACTGAACAAAAAAAGGCACTTATGTACTGTACTGCAGCTTTTCATGAGCACTTAAGTCCACTCTGTGCTTGGTGTGTCGACTTCTTTCGTTTTATTGTTCTTTCGCATTAAAAAAAACAACAGGCTTTGGTTGAAAACTTCCTGTCCTTAAATCCGGCTGGCAGCCCTGCATAGGCGGGAGGGAGGCTGGAAATGAGGGTGCGACACTTTGCACCATTCCCAGGTGAATTCATAATGTGTCCGGACGTCTGTGTGTGTCTTAGCGTGGCCTGAGGCAGAACCAGGAAGGAGTGCAGCCTGGTGCAGTAGGTCCAATATTCAAAGCTTTGTAAGGGCGTAGACGCATTGAATAGTAAAATCACTCACAGCGCTGACGTACCAGCGTCGAGTCAAATGGTTTCCAGTCACAAACCCAAACTGACTTTGCCAGTGTTCACTGTGCACCTGCCAAATCCCGTTTGTGTGGAGCGTGCGTTCTGTCGGGTGAGCGCTGCTGTGCGTCTATGTGGACTGATGCTGCGTTTATTTTTACATTTTGGAATTCAATCACAGCTGGTTGGTAACCGCATCCGCGTGCCAGCGGCTGTTCGTGTTTACATGGGCACCACTGTTTGAGGGCTCAGGAAATTGCTGAAATTATACACAAAGTTTCTCAGAGGAGCGTAACAGTAGCCCGACTCGCCCTCAGTCCGTATGGATCCCTGTCTATTGATTGGCCGAGCCTTTTGTCATTCTCAGACTCTGTCCAATTTGCCATGGAGAGGATTTAAAGACGGGGGAAACAAGGATAACTCAGCTAAGCTCGTCTCTATCTTCTCTGTGATCTGCATCCAAAGCAGAGCTGTGGACAATCACTACTTGAAACTCATTCAACTGGCTTTTTGATCTTGTTTGGCAAAAACATGCAAACACCACCGATACTGCACTCCTGGCAGACACATCCACTCTAAGTAACTGGCAGGGACGAATGGAAGAGAGAGACTTTTATAAATACGTCTACAGCAAATGAAAAAAACTCAAAGGTATATTAAAATGACAACAAACGGGTCTTCGTGAAGTCACAATCTTCAGCGTTTAATAATGGACTGAATACATGAGCTCGTCCTTTTTCAGTATCTGCTGGACGAAAATCAACAATACACGGTGTATTCTCCATCCTCCCACTGTTCGCATCCCCTCAAGCTAAGCTGGTCTGTAACCAACACAAACAGCTGTGTCACCTTCTCAAACTGGAGACACCAGTTTGTTCCTCAGTTCTGATGCGTCTTAAAGCAGAAATGACCCACATTGTGTACTGTCCGTGAACGCAGCGAAGATCTGCAGCTGAAAGGCTCACAGATTATTTTTAACCCTGCAATCTGGAAGATTAGGGATTTTGTGATAATGAACCTCTGAGTAACTTCCATCGAGTTTAACGGACAGCGTATTTTATTCTGGTACCTAGTTTTACATCCAGGAGACGTGTGTCTGTAGACATATAGACAATGTCTCTCAGTTCTTATGTTACTGACTGAACACTTCTATACTAAAACCACAGTGACAGGCTGACAAATGAACTATGACGGCTTCATGTGCTCTCCGGCACTCTCTGTCTCTGTTTCTGTCTGAGACGAGTCATCTTCACGGAGATGATGAAACTGCCTCAGCGGAACCTAAATGAGAGTCATTAGAACACATCACAGCGTTCAAGGATCGCTTTGAAGATAAAATGAGAGGGAGAAGCAAAAAGAGCAGAGTAATAATAAATAGCAGAGGTCGTTTGCCTTTGCACTTCTCAATTTCTGTCTTCCTCACAGTTTGTGGTAAATCTCTCTCATTACTTCACTTTGAGGAGTCTAAGAGGAAAGGTGAGAGAGGAGGAAAGAAAACAAAGTGGGAAGAAGCGAGAAGTAGGAGGCTGGATAGGAAGAGAGGACAGAAGGAAGAATTATCCCTACTTGTCCTTTTTATCCCTGCCTACATAAAGTTGTGCTCCTCTTTGCCAGGTGATCTTGTTCCACACGTCTGGCGGCAGTAACTTCAGTTGTCAGTTTGAAAAATCGATCATTCATTTACAGGATACTTCAAAGCGAACATTTCAAGTTGGTGTCCGTAACCGCACCAGACTTCACATGGGACCATTCACCCATAAACACAATGTAAATGTTGACAACCAGGGTAAACTACCTGTTTTGGCCCCGATTCAAAGCTGTGTGGCTGCTCTCCAAAATCACCACAGCTGCAGCAAAGTCACAAGTGAACCGGTTCTAAATAGTTTTGCTGTTAACATATATGAGAAGAAATGTCCTTACTATGGTCATGGCCGAACTAAGAGAGCAGTTACAATTAATGAACACTTTCGTGTATCATAAGGTTAATTTAGATTCATCTTTTACACTTATGTCTGAATTGGTATGTCAGGCCTTATTGTGACTTCTACCTGTGTTATTGTTTTAAAAGTGTCATAAAATCTAACAGAAAGTCAACAAAACATTATTACGGTTTGGGAGAAACACAAAACCGCAATAATTGCAAGTAAACATTGAAGTATTTCTCTTACTTATTGCTTATCTTAGGGCTTGTAAACTGAAAGTGGATGAAAGGACTCATTTATCACTTCTTCCAGAAAGACTAGTAGAGCTGATGTTTGAAGATCATTGTTTGATCAGGACAACAATAAGAGTGCACATCACAAGGCAGGTGCGAAACTTTCATCATCCAACTCAAAACGTCATGTAATGTTAAACACAAAGGCTGCCACTCAACGAAACTTTAAAGAAACACTAAGGTGATGGAGACAAAAGGAAAAGGCGTAAAGACAGAACGTAAAACATCAACTTACATGGGATTCCCACATCACTCTTTTCTTTGGACTCACTGGACCTCTGAAACAATGAACCTTTGGACAGGAACAGAAAGGGGTTGTGGAATGAATTAAAGAAGCAGCAGAAAACAACAACGAATGGACAAGTTAAGTAAAATGGGAACATAACTGAAGACAAAAATGCCTTCACCAATAAATAAACCAAAAGGCTTGCTAACGTTTGAAAATAGCTTTAAGTATTGTAAACTGAGAAAAGCTGGTACGTGTGATGGAATTACTGCTGTCTCATGGTGAACGGTCCACTTAGCTGGAGCAGCCAGACGCTCTGTGACAGATAAACTGCTGATGTGCTCATGTATAATGGAAGTGCTGTTGTATAATTAATAAAGGTAACATAGCAACATGGTGCGCTTAAAAGCTCCTCACCAGACACACTGGTTTCATAACAAAGGGCAAAAACCCCCCAGACGAGGTTAAGCGGGGTGACGTGCTCATCCAAAGGTACAGTGAAAGCTGGTGATGCAGGTAACATCACGTATGATGATTTCTGAATTACGCTGTAATTTGAATTCATGCTTGTGTAAATTTGCATCCATCCCATTTCTCATTCTCAACTGTCAAGACAGCAAGTATCTGAATGCATGAAAACAGCATGAGGTGCTGTACAGTAGTTATCATGTTTGAATAATGAACACGAGTGTTCAAACATATGACAACATGATGGCAGATAAATGAAGCGGAGACGATTTAGTGGGAGCCAGCGAAGGCATTTTAAACACAATAGATGAGGAGTAAACCCTGAATAAGGAAGGGAACAATAAAACAAAGTGAAGCAATTAGAAGCCACAATAGGAAGAAACAAAGGAGGACACGGGAGCTTTCAGAGCGGAGATGGCTTTTGTGATGCTCATCAGTACCTGCTGAAGCTGCCGATCGGTTCGTATAAAACAACAAACACAGAAGTGGCAGAACAGCGAGCATCTCTAGCGAATACTGAGGGTTTGGAGCACACACAGCAGAGTGTTTGTCGGTACAGTCACACAGCTCACACACACACACACACAGGGAGGCAGCGGTGACACAGTGGAGCTCTGAGTGGATCTGTTCCAAGAATCCTGATCGATATGTCAGAGAACAGTCAACAGGCCAAAAGACATAAAACAACGAAAGCGCGCAGATCGGCAACTTCTGCAGCAAATAGACGCACACACACTACACATATAAACGCGTCGACACAAAGAGAAAGGACGCACTCCATGCTGCGCAGGAGTGAGGTCAAATAGCTACCACTCAAGAGGGGGGGGGGGGGGGGGGTGATGGTACGAGAGTCGAGCGAAGTGCTTTTTGAGACAAAGTCAATTACAGAGCACTATCTAAAACATTAACTGGCCTCTGCAGCGTGATCAGTTCGTTCGCAGCCCTGAAACCCAAAAGCTAACCTCTTATCAATTCAGTTAACAGCCACGAGAAATCAATGTAAACAATGTAGAACTAGTTCATCTGCAGCAGGAGGATCCAGGATCACAACCAGTAAATCTGTGACTGCGTGAAGGCGACATTTTAGAAGCAGGTCCAGGACGCTCCGCCGTGAGAGCTGGGCTCCTGTTCTCGCTGCAGGAAACAGTTAAAACCTAAGTGCTGACATAAAGCCGCGCTGGAGTCAATTTAAAGACACGAAATCAATGAGGGGAAATGAGCCTGAATCTATACCTCTCTAGGTTGAATCCCAGATTCTGTGGCCATACCTCACTCTCAGATTTAAGCATCATAGCATCTTAGGACACTAGGACGACTATGACGAGTCGAGGTGTCAGTACGAGTCACACAAATGTGCCTCACATTATTACCACGACCTAAAATGGTTAACTTTGGCAAACAGACTGTAACAGTAACAGTTTGGGCTTAATTATATGTTTCTTCTTTATTTGACTGCCAAAAGTTCACAGCTTGGTAAAAAGAAAAACAAATGCTGCTACAGTACGTTTGTCATTTTCCTTGTGTCTTTGGATTTCTTCACTACAGACTCGAAGCTTGACCTGAGTGATGGACGCTTCGTAACGATTATGCCTTCCGAGATCCTCCCACCATCCACAATGCACAGAAGAATAAAATGCTTGTGAGGCAAATCCCAGAGAAAAGGGGCCGATAGGAGCAGTAGGTTCCTGGAGGAAGACATAGAACCTGAGGGATGGGGGGAGTGAAGAGGATAAGCAGGAGCAGAAGAACAAAGACGGAGCGTGGCCGTCTCATTTCTGTGGAACACCAGTTAGTGAATGCATTCTGCATGAAAAAAGGATGACGTCATCCAACTGGCCACAGCTCAACTCACTTTGCATACAGAGTCCATCGGTGCAGTTTTGTGACTGGAGTACGAGCCCCTCGCAGTCCTTCCCTCCGTTTTTAGGAGCGGGGTTGTTGCACTCTCTCCTCCTCCACTGGGTGCACTCGGTCCCACAGGCTGACCACTTGCTCCACTCGGTCCACACACCGTCCACTGGAGGGAAAGGTAGGATAAAGACAGGCACCGAGGGAATGTATAAAAGACAAAGCACAGAGGGGATGTGGAAAAAAGAGATTAGGCCAAGAACAACACCTTGGATTGTGTGTAAGACCTAGAAAGGCGCTGTCTGGGTTAAATAAAATACGACTACAATAAAACAGTCTAACCAGTGCACAGTGTGGTACAGGGTAGTTTCTGGATGGGCTGTCCGTCACAGGGCAATCCTCCGTTAAGAGGGGCGGGGTTGGTGCAGCTCCTGGTTCGTTTCTGGAAGCCCCGGCCACAACGGCTGTTACACACTGACCACTCTGTCCACGTTGACCAGCCGCCATTCACTGTGACAACAGACATCAGGACTGTTATCAATACTCTGATCCAGCTGCTGGTCTTGTCAAACGTCAAAACGCTTTGAGTGGTGACGGTGTTTCACCTCCATCGCTGGTTCAATTTTTACTGTACGACTTCATTACCCAGACAAATATGAAAACTCAGACCCACACATACTGTGACACCCATGGTAAAACCATTGTGAGCCTTCTGAACCCTCGCTAACCTACTTCCCTGCATTCTGTCCCATTTCCTGTGGATGTGACTGCTGCTTCATTATTGTGCATTGTTGAAGATTGGGCAGCAAAGGGAGAAATCAGGTGTGAAGTTAGACTGAGACACACGGAGCCGGCTTCCAGCGAGGCAAAGTGGGTTGATCTCCCTCCGCTGCTCGTCGACAGCTCTGTCTCAGCCCAGTGGACAGCGCTTTGCCTTCCCAACGCCCAATTAGAAATGAGTCATCAGAAAGAAAGCGCCAGTAAAATCAGCCGCAGTCACTTTTTAAAGTTTTTCAAATCTTCTTTCTTCCTGACTCACCTCTTGCCTCAACTGTCTCCCCTCCATCTAAAGCTGCAACATTTTTCACTTATGTTCCTCTGTTTCTTTTTTTTCCTCCACTACTGTTTCACCTTGTCAACAGTGTCAGCTGGGCCCTCGCGGAGCTGAGAAAATTGAACCACAGATTGAACAATCTATTTCTGTGAGGATACGTCAGTGTCAAACCACTCCATCTCTCGCTGTCTGCATCGAACACGCACACATGCACAGTTATTTTTGATTGAAACACTCCTCCCAGTGAATAGAGTCAGTGTTGAGAAAAAAACACCAGGTGTGTGGTGTATGCGTGTTTTCCTATACGTTGTTTCCTATCCACTCTTGCCAGGCTGACATTTGGTAAAAGCGAAAAACGTGAGGCATGTGAGACACTCTCCTCCTCCCAATAAGGTTTTTCTTCATACAGTGCTTTAGTAGAACAACACAAGGTGGGCTTTGCCTGACAAAAACAACGCAACACTATTCAGAGCGGTGCTGTTTCAAAGTTATTTTTTGTTGTTGTTTTTCGCAGCTGTTATGGTGCCATATGCTGCACCATTCATTTGGTGGCAGGACTCTTGGCTGAAAACGCAGACGTTTGGAAAGCCTGCGCGTTCTAATTTAAACCGGGAGGCCTGATTGGTGGGTTCTAATTGGGTGAGGTCAAGGGTGATGTGGGAATATCAGGCCAATCACAAAGAGAGAGCGCTGGCATGGCAGCAGAGCTAATTTCATGTGGCAGATGGGAGCTGGCGTCCGTGTTGGAGACGTCGCTGGGTATCTGCAGCATCCTTTTAAAATGCTGTCATATTCTAAGCAGTGGACACAGGAAATGTCACGTACACTTACAGGAAACAACAGAAGTGAAGCATTTTTTAAATTAGAATATGAAATTCTCAGCAGAAACGTACCATAAACGATAACCGTGGCTGTCGTGCTCCGTCTTTTGGCCACGATGTTCTTGGCGACACACGTGTAGTTGGCCGTGTCAGACAGACGCGCCTGTTTGATGATCAGGTTGTGGTCGATGGTGATGTAGAAGTTTCTGTCCTCCGCTGGGTCGATTGTTTCTTCGTTCTTCAGCCACTCCACCTGGGAGACGAGGGGGGAAGGGAAGGAAGCTGGGTCAGTGTCAGGGTTCCTCTACTGACCAGAGAAGAGCATCTGTACTGCACTATAGTGTGTGTAACCACACTATGGAGCTACATGCATACGAACATGAAACCAAAAACAAATCAAAATAAGCAATCATGAATCCACTTTGGCTCCTTTCCAGATGAGGACAGACAGAAGGTTACTCAATCCCAGTATCCACCTTAAGAACAACAGAAAAAAACGAAGGGGAAAAGGAGGCTTTGAAAGACGTGTTTCCTCTAAAGAAGTCCATCTGTCAGAGTAAGGCAAGAAAAGTAATAGAATCACGTTAAAATCTTGTTTTTCAACCTTTCCGGATGACAAATAAAGACGGGACAGAGGGTCTCATAATAGGATCCTGCTGTAATCTTGTTTTTCAGTGGTTCCACACAAGGAAGCTGTCACAGCTGAGATGTAAAAAGAATGGATATGATGCTTTGTGGAGACTGTGAACTGTGTTGTGATCAACAAGCAGAGCAAACATGTATTTTATATTGAAATACAGAATGCAGCTTTAGGTAGCATGTAATACAAACAGCAGTTGCAAAAATCATCACGTTAGAGCCTCATCTGCAGTGAATCCTTCACAATATGGAATCTCCAGGTAGCAGTGAAAGGATGAAAAATGCCTCCACCATATGCTTTCACAAAGTAGCCTGGTTGAAGGGCAGGACAGCGGGAAACTGCCCTGTTTATGAGCCTAATCACATTTCCTGAGCACTGTATTTACTGGTCCAAACCCTCATAAATTGCGACTGGCCAAGCTTTGTGGCAGACACATAAACGTCTGAGCTGTGTTGTTTAATTCACATAGTTTAATTTCCTCCTCCCTTCATGCATTAGGAAATGGAAATGTCAGATGCGGAGCAGAGGAAATTCTGTGTTATTCTTCGGTTTGCTACAGCTCAGCTGCAGTATCGTTCTCTCACGTCTTCCACCTGCTGCCGGCTCTGATCTGCAGACTCCTGAGTGCGCTGTGGCCACGGGGCTCACCGTAGCTCTGCATTCTCAATCTAAAGTGAGATGGTGGGTGACCTTTCAGTTTCTATTACAAAGTAAAGGTTGAAAAAGCAGACAAACACAAACGGTCAGAAAGGAGAAGCAGAAAACGACGCTGGCGCTCTCTCACAAACAAAAGCAAATGGAACAACACAGATCTCTGCTTTAATATGTTGTGCTGAGACCACAGAGAACAACCAAATGGGCCTTAGCCGAACAACTGCTTGAATAAAAAGTTTAAATAAAATACAGTGGAAACTTCCCATGATCACAGGCTGTGATCACTGTAGAGCCAAAACAAATCAGATGGTTGTTGTTGAGACTGAAAGCTTGTGGCAGCACCATTATCTTTGGGCAGCTCAAACAATAATTTCCCCATAGAGATCAATCAATCAATAAATAATTGATGGTGGTTCAATCATGGTTGCTGAGGGTAACAGCAATGTTCTTAATTATGACAAATACTGTACAGAAAATTAAATTGTTGTGTGCACAGTATCTCAAACTATGCATCGTTTTGTCTGATGAGACTTGAATTTAACAATATCAGAAATTACTAGTAGGTCATTAATGCATGAAAAGCCCTCACACACAGGATGAATGCGCACAACACGTACATTTTAGGGATTATATGTTTACGTAAGAAGGTTTCCAAGCACTTAGTTCATGAATCAGTCTCGTCTGTGTGGCGGGCTCGACGTGTGAAACGGGGAGAAAGATGCGCTTAGATCAGATCCCTTCCCAGCAGAATACTATTAGTGTTATTAGAGGAGCTTAACTGCTAATGTATTCATATTAGTTCTGAGCAACTGTGTGATGATGCACTGAAAATAGCTGCGGCCTTTAATGGTGCCTGAAGGTTGAAACATGTCCTGTAAGACTGATGTGGGCTCCGCTGGGCTCAGACAAAGAGACCACATGTGGCGGCGACGCTGCTGTCGCCGCACCATTAGGCTAAGCTACAGCGTGAGTGTGTGTGAGGAAACAGCAGAGGGTGGCTGATTGGATCAAGTCGATCCCAGGGGGAATGTGTGTTTGTTATTTTAACTCTCACCCTCATGTCACCTGTCCTCTCACGACACACACACACACACACAACAGATACTTGCGCTTTGCTACTGTGCCAGGATATGTAAGTAGTTGAAGACGAGTCCATTCTGCTTTCCTTAGACAAAGACATCACATCGGTTTCGTATCGAAGGGAGAAAACCTTTGTCGGACCCAGGAACTAAGCGCGCGGCTATATGCAGGTATATTTCAAAACTAATTCCAAGCAAATTTACAACTTCCGTTTCATCTGTGCTGTTTTGACACACACTATGTATGTTCATACATAACAAACACAACCATATGTTCCCTTATTCTAAACCTGAATAAAAATGTCCCATCGTGCTGTGCGACATCAATGTACAGTATTACTATAATATATTGCACATCTATTGAGATATGTATCTTTCGCTGGCAGGGAACAAAGACTTGGTAGCATGCTGCACAAGATAAAAGTAGGCCAAGATTTCCAGATATATATTCCCTTTTGTTGCATTGGAGAGCAGCACAAAATGTTTTGAAAGGCAAAGCTTTGCCCCATATCTGCTGCTGAGAGCAGGAACATCACAGTCACACCGCGTAACAGAGAGAAACACTGTATAAATCTTGCAAAAGCAAAACAAATGGCAGACCACAGAGCAACAAGTGAGATAAAGCAAAGAATATCTGCGGCAAATGCTAAAATGTGACATGCTTTGTAGAGCCACTACAAAGAGGCTCTTACGGGCGTTGATAAGAGCGCACAGATACAGGGTGTGTGGATAGAATCTGCCCGTGAACCACAACGTTCATTTCTCAAAGTTGCCGACGCACAATAAGCGTGTGGCCAAACACAAAACAGGCCCAATACAATCAAAGCCAAAGACAGACTGGGAATCCAAGCTCGCCCTCAGCGTGAGTCAGTGCAGCGTTAACATGTTCGGCACCGAGGATCATCCCCTTGATTAGCAATGTTATGTGGATGCCTGTAAGTCCCCGGGTGAGTGGGTGAAAGAGCTCTCGGAGTGATTACGCTACCTGCGTGTAGGAGGGGGCAGAGTCTGGCTTTAATAATTCCATCCCCTCACCAGCTGCGCTTGGAGAGAGAGAGATGAGGGACGAACGGGACGGGCGAGGTCTGAGTCGGATCCTCTTTGTCCAATGATTACAGTGCTTAAAGCATCTATTCACGTATTTACTATGCTGTTGTCGTCATTGGTTTTTGAAGATGTTTCTCAACAAACTGTGTTAAGTGTCTGCAATGCATAGTTGACATGCGAGTCAGCTCAGCCAGCTTCCAGCGACGCTTGACTACTCATCTTACTCCGTGCATCGCCTCAGATCCCTGCTAGACACACCCTCTGCCATCTTTATCAGCACACACATGCGCTCTCCACCGCCAGATGTGCCACACTCATTACTGGCCCCGACCGGTATCTAGAGAGCCATCACCATAATTGTCAAGGTTGTTACCAAACTCTCACATGTGTGTGTGTGCCCACGTAAACATGTTGCCAAAGCCACACACACACAAGCACAAACACACACACAATGCAATGAACCAAGGCAGTTCTCAGGAGCCTGGTCAGACCAGTCAGCAGAAAGTGAACCGAGAGAGACGTAAACACGAAAGAAGAGAAGCAGGATATTAAAGCAGCAGGAAGGTGAGAAATACAAGACAAAAGAGAAGTGCAAATGAGAGGGAGGGAAGCGTAAGATGAAGTGGTGGCGAGGATGGAGGAATCGAGAAAAAGACAATACTCGCCCGCGAAACGGAGAGCAGGTGGGAGAAAAGTTATTGAGAGGCATATCCACAGAGAGCGGGGAAGCAGCGAGAAAGGAAGGAGAATGAGCACGAGATGAGTGTTGGCAGAGCAGCCCATCTATCATTCTCTTCTGCTGCCATCAGCTTTCTTGACACAAACCCAGATAATTGGCTATAACGGTCTGCGTGTGTTTATTAGAGGATAAAACCAACAGATGCCACACACACACATACACACGCACACAAAAACATCACCCACCTCCTGATGTGTAGCTAAGTAGAATAGTAATCAAGCTATTCATTAGTGCAGTAACAAAGGCCATTACTGGCTAATCAACAATCTTCAAACTCAATCGAGGAAAGCTAATAGAAATTTAATCCAACAGCACACATGAATACGGTGAAGACTGCATGTGTGTGGAAGTGGGTGTGTTTGTGCATCGACAGGAAACAAAACAATTTACTCATAGCGAAAAAATGAACGAAAGAACTTTGTTGTTTCAAACAATTACAGGAGAGTAACTACAGAAACAATAAGAAGGTAATTCATCCAGCATCAAATACATTTAGTATTTTAATTAGACAATACAAGTTTGGAAGTATCAACAATCATAAAACAACCAAAATGATGAACTAATTAGACCAGTGCTGTACACCAGCAAACACCAATATACAGTATCCCAACCAATGAGAGGAGGAGGTTGTTGCTGTTTACTTGAAATGAAACTTAACAAAAGCACAAAATAAGCAAACTGTGTAAATACTATGCTGTAATACGATAAATGTTTCCATTAATGTTCCATGTTTCAAGCATGAGGACGTGCGGACAGTCATTTAAGCTGCCGTCACACAGGAGGGGATGATAATTCCACTTGGAAGTCACTTAGATAAACACTGATCCCAACTAGATCGTTCAAAGGTGTCTCCCTGTGCCTTCAATCAGCACGTCTACGTTAGATCAGATGAATCTACCACAGGCTTTAATTTGTCGTCAAACCTTTCCTCAAAAACCCACCTGACTCATGCGTTTTAGCTAATTATAGACCTATGTCTAATCCGCCCTTATGCCATTATGTGAACAGCTGCACAGGAACAACTTGTACGACTTCAGACTACATCACAGTACAGGTGCACGACGCGTGGTTTGTTTAAATCTCAAGCTTCAGGTCGAAAGCAGAAAGCCTCACCTTTGAGACTAGGCTTGAGCAGGATGGACGCCCGCCCGGTTCTGCTCAGAGTTTTTCTTCTCCACTGTTACATATTTCTATCTTGTGTTGTTTCTTGGGGTGACTTTTACTGTGATGAGGTGCTTTATAATTAAATAGAATTAAATCAAAGTCTGAAACTTAACATCTGGTTTAGGAACATGGAAGGAGAGAAAACTACGCTGACAGACGTGTGACAAGTGTCAGACAAAGCAAATCACAAAATAAATATGCAAAGAGAGGCCATACAGCCCCAGAAAGGTGTCCCTGTCTATCCGCCAGTCAGGAACAACCAACATTAACTGGTGCAGAATTGAAATGCTAATTGTATGAACCGTGGTTTTCAGTCGTTTACAGTATATGTGTGCAATTTCACATTCCCGTCTTAATTGGCCATATGCTCTTTTGGGTCCATCTGCATCCTGACTACACTTGGGAGGTGATTAGGACAATCCTGCTGCCCATTCCTACTGTGGGGAATTTACTGCAGCCACCAGTGCCACCACTATACAATACGTGCCCGGACTGGGCCAACTGGGCAGATTGTGCAGGTTACAGAAAGGCCACTGTTCACGTGCACACAAATGTGCAGTGAGGGCGAGGTGTGTGCGAGCCTTTGCATGTCAGTGTGTTACTTCTGTGCGTGTACATGCCAACATGGGATTTCAGAGGCTCTGACAGCTTAATTAAGTAGATCGAGGCTGGTGACATAAAGACCTAATTAACCATAATGACATAAGTGGGTCGCCATTAACAGTCATCCCACACCAATGCCCTGAAAGATACAGGACCTTTAATAAAGTAGTTCAGACTTTTACCATGTTTACATTGAATTACTGTATATTTCTTTTCTAGTTATGAATTATTTAATGTTGAGGCTCACTGTAAGAACAAGTCATATACAAGAGTATCTTAAAAGTGTAACACATATTAGCATTACACTATTAAAATGAAAACAATAATTAGAAATGGTGCATTTATATAAACTAAAATAAAAACCCATGAAAGTTTTGTAAAAGAAGAATCATATATGAAGAAAATTCTTCAAGCTCTTGCACATAAGAAGAACTAGGACTAGTGCATTCTTAAAACAGTTCTACCACTAGGAATTAAAATGTGGCTGGGTATGGAGGAAGAGGCTCGCTTAAGAGAAACATTCCCCAGTGTGCAGCGGCGTGTGACGAATAGCAGGGAGCTTTCCTTGATGTCCCAATCAGACAGAACTGGGACAGGGAAGGACACCCAGTTGGACTGGGACAGGCCTACAGAGGCCTATTTATAACCACTATTCCACTGGACCTTCCACCAAACCATGCGTGAGTAATATTTCACTCAGCCTTTACTTGGGATATACTGTAACTCTAAATCTTACGCATTTACATCACATCATAACAAAGCTTTAGCCTGATAGATCAGGCTGGTAGACCTTTAGTACAGTAGGTCCCATTAAACTAAAGCCAAGTGAATCAAGCACCACAAGCTTATAAATTATTGAAGGAAAGGAAAAAAGAGAACAGGTAGAATTAAGTGAAATAGAGGAGAACAGAGGAGAGGGAGAGATACTAAAAGAGGAGTAAAGCAAGGAAGTTGCTGAGCACTAAAGAAGGTCAGTGATGTGCTGAATAGAAAGCCTGCATTCGCTTCTCTAGGGCACACACACACGTGCAGAAACACACACACACACACTGTTACCGCTGAGATTTAACACAGGTGCAGATGCTTCACAGTGATCTATTAGACTCACCCTCTCATGTCAACATTCAAGAGTGGAGAGAGACAGTGAGAGGTAAAGATAGATGGGGAACAATCTCAAGAGAGGGTCGAAGAGAGAAAAGGCATTTCCACGGCAACGGTGTGGAAGGGAGGGAGAGGCAGCGAGACGGGGAGAGGAGTTGGGGAGGCAGTAATTATGGCGCAGGAGGATGAGGAAACAGGAAGTGCAGGCGAGGAGCAGATATCTGTGGGTGATCCATTAAAGCCAACCTGACAAAGTCAACAAATAGCAGGAGGAAGCATGTGAGGAAGGGAAGAAGGAGCCTGTAGAGAGGACACGGAGAGAAAAATTGAATATAAAAGGCAAATGACAACGTAATGAGGTGGTAACAGAGATAGGGAGCAGCGGAGCCATGTGGAATTTCCATACAATGTCAACAATTAGGGAAAGAAAGATGGAGGGCCAGTAGAAAGAGATTCAGATGCTGAGTGGAGAGGAAAGGGAGCAGAGAGACTAGGTGGGGAGGACATACAGGGGTAATCCATTAGACCCAACACTTGGGAAAACAAGAGAAGGAAAGTAAAAGTCATGCGAGGAATGCAGGGGAGAGCAGGAAGGAGAAGAGAAAGAACATTAGCAAAAGACAGGCGGAAGGTGTCATGGGTAATATTTTATCAGAGCATGAACTGTAGTGTGTATATGTGTGAAGAAAACACTCCACCAGTAAGTCCAGCTTCTGCTCTGCCTCTAGAGGGGAAGAGCACACGGAGGATTGATGGCTGGGTTGCACCTTAGAGACACCATGCAGGTGATTGGTGAGTGCACGGAAAAAAGCCATGTGCAAAACAGAGGAAGCAGAGAAAGTCGTCAGTGCCTCGGTAAGAGCAGCGACGATAAGGTGCAAAGCAGGAAGGCCTGACACTCGGCAACGCCAAAGCAAGGAAGCCAAGGGCAGGGCATGCATTAGTAAAGGGCTGATATTGAATTTATTTAAGCCTGAATACGTCCAAGCCTTTCCTGACAGGATATTCAATACAATAACATTGCCAGGCGAAAAATACAATGCAGCCAGCAGAAGGATTTGATTAAAGTTGCTTAGCAGTACATTCATTTCTAGGAAAACGTACTGATGGAGGCGTGAACGCTGGAAACATGGGTAAAATGTATTTAAGGCAAACAGATTGTCACAAATGAAGGTGAGCCAATATAACTGGATTTCTTTGAGGCTGTGACTGTGAAATATAGCTTCAATATTCACAAGTCAAATATTTCACTATGGCCCACAAGAGAATGTGAAAATGACAATTTACTGTAAAACAAACTACAGCTGTCACCTAACTGTATTTCATTTACGCATAGAATGAATCCAGCCCATTCCGAAGGATGAAACATCATCATTAAATGATACTTGTTTTATTATATATCCCTCTGCATTAATGTGAAGACATTCTGCAACTACTGTGATGCCTGAGTTGAATTGAATATGAACTGGGAGACCGAAAGCAGAGAAAATCCGCAAGGCAGTGATCATCAAGTGATTTCTGTCTTTACCAGCCAAGCCCAGTGATACTGCATGTCCCCTGCTGGATCATTTTCATATTGACAGACACTTTTCTGTATTCTTACCATGTTCAGTGAAGCAAGTTGGTAAATTAAGCACAGCATAGAGGACCACTGCTATATTTCAGAACCAATAACTTTAGACTGGAATCACAATTTGCAATCAGAAAACATTTCATAGCTCAGAGATACAAGTGCGGGATCGGAGAAGTAGCTACAGTAGCTAGGAGACGAGGGGAAAACACAGAGATGACAGTTCTGGGTGAGAGTGTTAAGGGACGAGAAGTTAAAATGAGACCCTGGGCTCAAATCATTAGAGGGAGAGGCAAGACGAAAAACATCCAAATCCACTCAGCAGACACATCAGGGAACATCTCCCCAAACAGACACTGACCTAGTATCAGCAGCTGGAATCGGAATCAACACCTCACATGTCAGCAGGGAAGAGTTAAAAGGGAACGAGTTTCTAGTAGTGATAGAGGGACTGCGAGTTGGGAAATTCGACTCTACTGATGTTCCTCTTCTTGGTAATCTGCAAACCCAGAATGTCACGAGGCAGCTGTTTATTTTTCAGCAATCACTACAAAGGATTAAGTCGTTAATTTATTTTTACTGCGACTTTTATGCCCTACACCTAAAAATACGGCTGATTTTATGGACCTTCCTTGAGGAAGCGCGTTGCCTAACTTTCCCGCTTTGCTGTGAGCCTGTGTTGAAATGATTGACAGGCTGGTGAATTATAGAAGAGCCCTGTGCATGGTTACGGGTCAATGCGGTGAAAGTGTTGAAGTCTGTATCTGTTTCTCCGTTGCTTTCTTTATTTCTCTGGACAGTGATGTATTTTGCCTTTCCTGGCAAACACTCCAGTCCACTAAGTACTTTAACATCACTAATGGCAACAGCAGGAGAGGACAGAAAGAGGAGAGAAGTGATGGTGAAGAGGAGAACGACAGATGATGCAGAAACCGCAGGACACAGGCTGTTATGGGGCCTTTACATGTCTTAGCATTATGACCTAACGCTGCCTGTATGTGTGATTCATATACAGATCTATGTTTTTGGGGTGAGTTGATTTGACCATGTGTGATTCTGTCTCATAAATATAATAAAATCTGCACATGAATAGATATGTTTGTACTGAGTGTCATTTTTAACACAGCCTTTAAGTACATGTTGTGTGTGTGTGCACATGTCAAAGCTGATTCACTGTACAGTGTAGGAGTGCTGATGACACTCCATAATCATTAAAGCATGAAGAGGCTCTGAGCTGATTGGGGCCATGCTAATCCTTTTTAATTGACTCTCCAAGTCTCCAGCGTTATTAAACCCACCCAATAACAAAATCAGCTTTGCTTTATTAGCCGGGTGAGCCGAATGGTCGGGGACCTCCCCGTTCGTTGGACTTTCATTTGGTTGAAGGGTGCAGAGAGTAAAGTAGCAGCGTCATAAACAACAACACGGTTTGAAAACACAAACATTACAATGTGACTCTGAAGTGTGTGATTCACATCCACAGCCCCTGGTGAAACAACGTGCAACAATTCTGACGCCACCTGAAGGAACTTCTTTAAATGTTACTCATCTACCCCAGAACATGCTCCATCAGCATCTCTGCATACTCTGTGGTTATGATTCCGTGAACTACGGGGGCATTTCCAAACGCTGTGTATCAGCTCTGCCAGGTCCCACTCAGGTAGCCTACAGCCTTCTAACGCTAAAGCACGAGTCTTCTGAAGTCAGGAGAGCCTCCGCGGTGCCGGGAGCCTCAACACACTTCCAGGCCGTGAGCAGTACCGTGGTTAATACAGCTCTGCAAAAAACGCGGTCATCTTTGATTTCACACCACCCGACACGTTCTACATAGTGTTAAACGAAGGTCTGCATAAAGGCTTCTAATCAGACAGCACACGATCCCATATCATTCCAAACATATTGTCTGGTTCGCGACGATAACACAGTCACCATCCGATAATGCTTGTTATCGGCACAGCCAAATTTATATTAATAATAATTGCACTGGCAAATCCTCCTTTAAATTCACTGAAGACTACTTAACTGCAAAGTAATGTGAATGAAAAGCAATTAATTGGTAGCAATCATTCAACGCACTGGCTTATTAAACTGTTCAGTCAGTCCCAAATGAGTATCTCTCTGCCCCAATTGCTCTAGAACTTGAACATATATAATTAAATATTATATAACATTATTATTATAGAATATATTAGTACATTATCAAATCAAAGAAGAACCAACAATTTTAAACGTCTTATTTGAACTTGTTCAGGAATATGTTTCCAATATCTTTGTGTTCTACTAATATGTGCTGCACATTCTGCTGCGCTTCTGTGCAAAACTTTACAAATTTACAAAGTATTTTATGGTCCAGAAAGACTTACACGCTCCAACAACTCATGAAACTTGACAGAACAGAACAGTGCTTCTTTATTTGACACTGTCGAACCCTGTGTCAAAACAGTGTGTCCATTCATCCGTGACAACACTGTCAGGGCTGCCAAGGGCGGCACGGGTAGCTGCCTGACAATGGAGTACACTCTACGCTGTCACCATCACTCCACAGCTTTGTCTCAGAACGGTGGCAAGGAAGACAGGGGGCATGAGGAGGACTGAGAGACAGCGGCAGCGACAAAAAGAGACCAAATGAAAAATGAAGAAGAAAAAGACACAGCGACAGAAAGAGTCAACAGAAAAGTGTGAGAAAATGTGAGAGGATGGGACAAGAATTAGAGGCGGAAGCTAAAAGGGACAGAAAATAAAGAATGAGAAAGAAAACAGTTCAAAAGTTATAAAATATGTATATACAGATAATTTAAAGCAAAATGTCTTCACTGCTAAGAAGACATGAAACTTATCCTGCTGGGTTTCCCGAGCCTTTGAATAAGTAATGAAGGGATGGAGAAAGTTCTCCTGGTTTGATGACAAACACCTTCATTATCTCCCATCCGTTCGTCTGAGTCAGGCTCCGACTCAACCCTCTCAACGAGAACAAAGTCCACGTTTAAAAAAGCCTCAAACCACACAGAGCTGAAAGTGCATATGATCACTAGCCTGCTGCGGGCGTCCTGCTCTCTGAGGAGGAAAGCAAACGATGCAGGCCGGCTCGTCAGCAAGAAACAAAGCACGTGGCAGCTGGATGTAATGAGAAGCTCTGAAGTTTGATTGATGGTTTGGCCTTCAACATGAGCGGATGTGCTGTAAGTGCTTAGAGTCACTTAGGACAGGAATAGAAAAACTACTCCGCTTGTGAGAAAGCAAAGATAAATACGGCTTTGGCGTTTTTACAGGAAGATCCAGCTCAAGTCTGCAAACAATGCTCGCACTCAGAAATCAGCATTACGTGAGAAAAGAGGACTTTTTTTGCAAACAACCTGCATTTGAGCCTCTCAGTCTAGACAGAACCGGCGACTGGAACCAAACAGAACTGAAAATGGTTTTATGACTGCACATGAGACCAGAAAGCCAACAGAATAAAACCGTGAGGAAGTGTAATAGCTGAGCTGCTGGGGCTTCTGCAATGGAACGTTCACATTTCTGATTCAATTCTGCACAGTCCGCTGGCTTTAAAGTGGGATCTGACTAATGCCTGAATTTACTGACATGGCTTATCACTGGATGAACAGTCTCCCTGAGCTCCCGAAAGCACAGCTCACACTGGATGCATGTATTTTTCTTCCTCTCCTTGTGCACAATGTGACATTATCTTTGTAAAAACACAAAGCGGTTAGAAAAGACTACAGTACAAGAGAGATGGAGGCAAATATATCTTCACGTGTGTGTACACATCACAGAAACGCAAAAGCCTCCTCATCGCTGCCATTATTAAATGACTCTGCACCGATAGACAACATTTTAATAATCTTAACGCACATTTCAATAATTCATGTAGGCAGTGGGACTAAAGGAAGAGATTGCTGACTAATCTGTGGATTACGGTGATGATTTCTGACAGAGGTTGAGGATCAAGGTAAAATGTGATGGGAGATGAGCTGTGGGGCTTACTATGCCGGATCAAAGAGGATTAAGGTAAGGATCTATTGGGGAAGCAGCATTACATAAATTGTTTTTGAGCACGTGTATACACACAGATGGTCGCACAGGTACGCAATCAGCTCACACGTGCTTCTCTAAGGAAAGGCCTAACTTTTTGGGAGGAGCTGATGTTTCATTAGATGCGGGGGGCGGGGTCATAATTATTCTTTTTTATTTGCTCACTCTAAGTCTGGGACATTAAGGTCCACTGTGACGTGGAAGTGGTTCAAACATATTGCTGCTGACAAATACCATGAAATGAAACGTTAAACATGTTGCATTCAGGGACCTGAATGCAGAGGGTTGTTAATGTTTTGGCCACTGATGCCTTCTGACAGAAAAGCCTGCACACAAACGCACATGTCCACACTGTTCTGCACTGATAAACGCTGGACGTTAGCTACATCACGAACGGTTAGAAGCCAGATGTTGGCGTGTGCGCGTCATTATAGAATATTTTGTCTTATTGATGATGTCATTGCCCCATTAATAGGATTTCAAAGCTTGTAAGAACTTTAAAGCCTCCACTGGGGGCGTTGACTGACAGCTGTGATTGACAGTTTGCTTGCCTCCTATTCTCTAGCGCCGCACCCACACGGACTGACAGTAGAGGTTCAGTTTATATATTAAACAGTATGTGGAGGAGACAGTTAATTCTGCTGTGGCTGTGAATATGAAAGTCTGTTGCATGTATGATATATAACATTAGCATTAGGTTTGCATATTTGAACCCTTGCACGTGACGGTGGAACAGCCACCTGTCGTCTCTGGAGGAAACATTGCATTATTAGTCTTTTCTACATTCAGCTGAATGTGCAAAAAAACAAAACAACCTAATAATTGATCAACTGCTGCAACTTTAACACCTGTGCTTGGTGAACCAGCGGCTGATGTCACGTACTGTAAGACCACGAAGCGACCGTAACAACGTTATAGTTGGCAGTTGGACACGTCTGGTTCAAGGTGAAATAATCAGGACAGGCTGGCTGATAAAAAGTCTCCAGCTTGAATCCAACTCCAATTTAAAAGACAAGGACCTTACAAAACCTTGGTGAACATAAAAATTACAAATCAGAATTCTATACATATATTCACAATAATTAAACAAATGTCTCACCAAAAACTGTGCTGTAGGTCTCTGACCATTTAAAATGAGTCTTCTGAAGTAAGAGTGGATCAAGAGCCGACGTGATCTACTGTAAGTGTATGACTCGCACTAATTTCGGGTGTGGATTGAGTGGTTAAGAATGTGACAGGAACTTGACCAGGCTCCAGGCCCAAACACAGATACTGTCTGACAGAGTGTGTATGTGTGTACATGTTTGCATGCGTGTGTGTGTGTGTTGGGGCTAGACATGAGGGGGGGGACCTGTCACCATACACTGATGTGTTTATTTCACTGCAGCTGGGGTAATCACTCACACACGAGACAGACGCAGACAAGCATACGCACAAATATTCACATAGACACCCACAGTAACACAACACGCGCGCACACACGAGCTAAAACCATCTGTTATGTGTGGCTTTGCTGGCTCTCCTGGCCTTTGAGGTCACTCTTACTCCTTAGTCTTCGAGATGCATGATTTTGAGGGCGACCGTGTCCTGTTTGGCCTAATGCATCACACAAGCTACAACAGGTGGAATGAGTTTCACACATTTCACTCTTTTAGAGAACTTCATTTTGTTTGACCTGTTTGGTTGGCCTCATGTTAGAGAGGTCAGTCAATTTCAACTCATCATATTTGTGGGAGTATCAGAAGTGAACAGTGGGCTCCACTTGTCTGTGTCCATAAAGCCTTTCCCAGTGAACTGCTGAACCCTCCCAGCTGACTCCAACAGCTTTCCATCAGCTTTTAAAGGTTTTCTATCTCAGTTTAAAGAGATTTAGATGTTTCTGAAAGATTTCCCGATGTCTCAAATTGTGTCTCTCAGGAGCGCGAGAATAAAAGGGAGGAGGAAAAAAAACGTGCAGAGGAGAATGGACTGATAACAGCAGGGCTGTCAAATGAAAGTAGAAGGAAATACTGGTGCATTAGCTGGTGTGTACTCGTTTTCTTTGCAACATCCAATTGATTTGACCCTCACCTCTCAAAGCTAACACTCGCTGGGCTGTTCAAATGATGTCTGCTCTGTCCCGTCGTGTTCCCATTGTCACCTTTTAGTACGGTAAGTGTGTTGGAATGTGCGCACAACTGCACATACAAATGAACACATCCCTATATGCATGTGGCATGAGGGTGTGTGTGTTGGGGGACATGCTGAAAGCCACACTGCCCATTATGACGTGGGTATCGTATATCAGGACACCAATCACTTCATGCTGACAACTTTACAACAATTGTCAACTGGTCGACACGGCAACCGCAACCGCTAATATTAGAACGTTATAGAAAGGTCACAGGACAGCAACAACAAGGGCTGTCACTCAAAAAAAAAAAGAAATAAGGCTTGTGTGTGTGTGACAAGAAAAGCGAGAGCAAGAGGAACAAGAAAATAGAGAAAGTGATTGGAACAAAAAGAACGAGCACGATAAGAACAAAGAGAAATATAAAGTCGGACGAGATAAAAAAAGAAAGTCGGGGCTACAACCCGAGGTCATCAGCAGGTTTTAAACCTAAATCCCCCTAATCAGCTTCGGCAGACAGGGGAGACAGACCAATCCATTTGCCCTGAGATCCCATTATGACAGGAGAAAGGAATGGAAAAAGGGAGCAAATTGAACACGCTGGAAAAATTGCTCTGAGTGCTTCTGTGTTAGTGAGAGTGTGTGTGTGTGTGCGCATGGTTTTGTGAGTGTGTCTCTGCGAGCCCAGCGTGTTGTGTTCAAACAGGTGTCAAGCCTCAGACTCAGAAGGAAGGCAGAGGTAGTAATGAGTCATCAGTGCTGAGACTCATGCAGGAGCATGTGTTGAGAGCGTGAAAGTACAGTAGTTTGAAAAGGTACAAATTAAGCGAAAACTGCCTCCAAGTTTGAGGTTTGAAAGTCTCTGCGTCTCTGACTGTTGAACTGATGTCACAATTAAACTATTTTGATCCAGAGCTGCAGATTTGAAAAAACAGGCGAACACTCTTTCTTCTGTCTCGTCCCACATTCGCCGCCCCCTCCTCACTTTGTATGCTGGTCTGTCCGAAAGCCTCCCTCACCCCCGCCTCCTTCGGTTCCTCCCTCGCCCCTTCTCTCGGGGGAGCTGCGTACTTAGGTGCAATTGAAAATGACTATCAAAGCCCGAGGAGCGAAATCTGATTCAGAGACTCCTTATCCGGTAGCGCAGACTCCTCCGGTTGCTGAGCTTCTCCTCCCGAGTGACCGGCCAAATGAAATTATGTCTATTTTATCCATTCAGGTGGGAGCGCAGCCAGAGGAACCAAAAGAGTAGAGAACAAGCTGAACTCTAATTGACATTGTTCACTGTAGTTACACTAGTTTACTGTGTGACAAGAGACGGGCTGATGGCGTACTTGAGCCCTCATCTTATTTCATTTGAAGAAAAGCTAGCAGTTCACTTTAACTAACTCTGATGGCTTTCTGCAGAGCTCAGGTACAGTATTAGGGAGTATTAAAATATAAAATACCAAAGGAATATGCAAATCCTCTGCAGTTACTGACATTTCTCCGTGTGCTGCAAATTCAAATTGGCTCTCTGGGGACATTTAAGTCTAAGTTTAAACTGTGCCTGTTTGTATCAGTTTTACCTCAGTGCAACAGAGCTTTCAAGTAACTGTCAATCACAAATAATTTAAAATAAAAACCCAGCCTGTTCCCCTGACATCTACGTATGATGTGAAATAACGTTGTATAGGTTCTGACAGCATGTTGGGGAAAAAAAGATAAATAAATATAAGGCAAACATTGAGCAAAATTATGTTAATCTTTTAGTACGACCAAGTAATTAAAATGTCTGCTCAGCTACATAGTTGCCAATTAACACCTTTAGATGATCTTTTTATAATTACTTTAAGAAAAACTAGTCTCATCATCTTTTTTTTGTAGTCTTAAAAAAATTGAAAAGGGTCAGGAGGACACATTTTTATTCAGGTCACCCTGCAACCACTGACTGCAGACTGCCAACGAGTCTGCACCCATCCCATCACGCTCTTCTGCTGTGTGCCGTTCACAGTTGCAGGCGGTTTCAGAATGTGTCACATTTGAGAAAAAAAAAAAAGACTTTCGTGTTGCACTTTCAAGTTATTTCCACTTGACGATTTCTATTTTTACATCCTTTACATGCGGCGTTGTCTTCCTCCTGTCGTCCTCTCTGGAGCGGCTGCCCTCACTGAGCTCTAGCGGTCCTACTCGCGTCTCACTTTGTATTCACTTCAGGTTGAGGTTAACGGGAGCGTCGCACATACCTCAGCAGCTGGTATGCCCTCCGGAGGGCGACACTGCAGCAGCACCTCCTGCTCCAGAGAGACTTCCTTTCCCAGGGGCTCCTGTTCGAAGGATTTCTTCAGGTCTGAGTAGAGAGAAAGAGACGAGAAACGTAACAACTGACAAAAGACGGGTTAAACGCAGAGCATGCGACAGAAGTTCTGGAAATGGAGTCCCTTTCCCTTATTCATCAGATTAACCTTAATCCAAAACCACGTTGGTCCTCACAACAACAGTATTTGATCCGAGTAAAAACACACGCACACCCTCAGTTTATGATCATGTGAAGCACTTTAGCAGATCACGCACTAAACAGAGCCTGCTTTGTTGCATACTTGCCCCTCAATCATGCACAATATTCAACCTCGCGTTGGTGCCATATAGACTTGCCAGAGCTCTGGGATCTCAAGCAGGCCAAAGACAATAGATGAATCACACTAATGGTCCACATGCTGTGATAAATGACAGCATTACAAAGCAGCGTGGAATGCGTTGCCATTTCTTTCACTGATCGCTTCACCGAGGGCTCAGCTGTTTCCATTTTTTCGGTAAAAATGCTCACAGTAGCAGACTTAAAGACAATTAGCCAGACGTTTAAATCAGAGTAACAGATGATGGCGAGACAAAGGAGAAGGGTGAAGAGAAAAGGCGTGAGAAGATATGAATTAAAACCCCGCAGCCACGGTGGGTGGAACAGATGAATGGAAGGACAGTTGCCAGTACTGTACTGTGTTCCGCTCACTGCCACTCAGCCAAAGAATGAAATCCAGCTTTTTGAGTAGGACTGTGAACAGTCGACAGAGGTCAAAGGTGGAAACGTGGCTTCAACTGATTAAGCTGAGACAAGTATCTTTTAGTAGACGTTGAGTTCAGTACACAGGAGGCCCCCGACTGTCCCCGTCTGAGAGATGTTTAGCAGGCGGTTTTACCTGTGGTCTATGCGTAAGCACAATCGTAACTAGCTACACAAAAACAAAGGTTTGGCATTTTAAGGTGACTGTGTTATTGAGCCCAGTAAAAACTTTTTCACTTTGAGCGGGTTTAGAGTCACTTTGTTAGTTTGTGAAGAATGGTTATAGCTACGGAAGACAAATCCTCTATCGCCTGCCCTTTACTTTTTAAAACCATACAGAAAACTTTCACAGGAGGGCAAACGCTGCGTGTGTGTGTGTGTGTGTTATCCTTGTGTCCTTTTACTCCCCTGGCTCCCAGGTGTACTCTTAATCACCTTATCCGTCAGCTGTGCAACACCATTTGTGGACACACAGCGGCACAGACCCACACTATGATGCTAAACCAGTCAGCTCACTCACTCCCTGGGTGTTTCATCAGGACCAGCAAACACAGAGGGAGGCAGAGTGGAGGAACAGAAGAGGGTATAAGGAAAAGTGTGCGTGTTTGTGTGGTGTACACACTAAGTTACACCAGAGAGAGATGAGTTAGGATGAGTGCTAGGACACAGCCTGCCACATGTGAATCCATATGTGTGAACAAGGCGGCCGAGGCGATCAGGCTGTCGTACGCCACTGACAAAGCTTTTAAGATCTCCAAAACTCTCCAGAACAGCGTCCCCCGTCCAAATCACGAGCTTTAATTTCATGCAAAATAAATCTACTCATATCAGATCCCATGTTTAGAGCTATATTGGCCAAGGCAGTTATGTGAGGACACAGAGTATTACTGAGGCTGAATGATAACTTCATAATACAGTCAATCCCTGCGGGGGACGACAGCCTGAACAGAGCATGATGGTTCATTATGGGAGTAATCACCCAAAGCTTTAGCCCTAAATCCACCACATGGCTACCCACACAGCACAGAGACGGAGACACACAGACGTGGACAGATCCGCAAAGACAAAGAGAGAACGACGGAGGAGGAGAGCTACTGTCACAGCGAGGACAATACACACAGGACATGCAGACAGACAGACAGACAAACAAACAAACAAACAAGCAAACAAGCAAACAAGCATGCAAAGCAACAGAGCAATTACAAACAGTGAGATACCCACACAGGGACAACAAAACCGGTTCTAACACATACGCACAAACGTGTTAAAAAAATAAATAACAGCAAACACAAGGAGAGAAGGAGGACGTGATGGAGGGATGACACACACTTCTCTCATGCCAGCCAATTTCAGGAACAATTTCCTGGTCTTAATTAGTAAGGGAGATGGTGCAATGAGGAGTTGGCTGTGAGAGTTGATTTCCATAAAGATTGAGAATGAAATTAAAGAAGATTAAAGCAAACTGCTCCGGGGATGAACACAACACACACAGACACACACAGTTAATGTTAAGTTCGGGGTCTATGACAGAAAGATTTTTGCAAGTTTGGTAGTAACAGAAAGTACGTAGAGAAAAAGAGGGAAGGTGACATTGTGTTCACGGTGTGAGCGACCGTGGATTCACGTCACCGGAAAGGTGCGTGTGTGTGTGTGTGTGTGTGTGGGGGGGGGGGGTGTGTGTGTGTGTGTGTGTGTGTGTGTGCGCAGATATGTGCCCAAGGGAAGCGTTCACAGGAGGAGGGACAGCTGTGTCATATCAATTCACTGACCCCGCTTCACTCCCACGCTGCAGATAACGCCATCCAGCTTCATAAATATAACAGGAGCAGAGATAAATTCACTAAACAAGGTTTTAGGATTACAGCTGGGTTGAGAAGTACAGAGAGCAGCCCTTTAGGTGTTCTCTGGTGTGTACACCCCTGTCTGTGTGTGTATACATGACTGAAACAAAGCCTGTGCAGGCAGTGATTCAAAGAATGACCTCTTCTGGCATGAAGTCGTTCTTTTTGTCTCGGCTTCATTGTCTGCGCGTCTCTGCCTTCTTCCTTGTCCGTCTGAAACTTCTCCCACTCCTCAACTAAAACTGTTATTATGTTTGTGGTTCGTTTGTTGCCTCAGGCTCCTCTACATAAGCACATTTCTGAGCAATTATCCAGAATGGGTGTCTCTGCCTCGCATGCTACCGATGCCAAATCATAACGGCTTCCCCCGGTGGAGCGGCTCGAGCAACAAACAGCAATGTGAGATGCTTGGGAAGAAAATAACAAGACGGTGCTCTCCTTCAGAGTCGGAGGAGACGAATTGGACATCCAATTTCCTCTGGCTCTACCTCAGTGATAAAGAGATGAAGCACTTTGAATGAATGCATATTTAAACGAATAACCTGAAACAGTGCTTGCTTTAGCTTCAGATAATATTTATATTCATGCACACAGGGGTGCAGAACACGTTCCAACCCTAAGGACAGTATTTAGTGTTTGCACGGTAGCACAGCATGGTCGGGTACTTTTCCAATTTTGGGGCACTTGTACAGACGTCTTCAAATGCCAAAAAAATCTCAAATATCAAAAATGGAGGAAATGAAGGTAGACGGTGACCTTGAGTGTCACAGTCATTTTCAGTGTGGTTATATAGGGAGTCATTTTCTCTAAGTGACTTTAGAGAGTCTCTTTTCACTCAGACCAGGTCTTTCACCGAACCCTCCACCCTGTCATTTCAACACTTCACAACCTGCGATCAGCTCTAGACATCAGGCAAGGTCTTTTCATCCGCAGTCAAGTTTCCTACAAGTAAACAACTGCACCGACTCACACAGCACCACCATCCTGGAGCAGAAGATTGGGTCTGTATTTGGGAAATTATACAGTACATTAAGGATGACAGATTGCCTAGGGTCTGAGTTCAATATGACTTCATCAAATCTGAGTTTTATTCCTCAAAACTAATTTTAACTTTATGGTTTCACCACAGATTGTATCTCTGCTCTGCGACTTTAACTAAACCCGTCCTCACTTTGCTTCTCGCCGAAAGGCTGCAGCTGCTTAAGTAAAAGCGACCTGCTGAGAAATATTTATCATTGATTATCCAACAAACAAATGATGATGTTTTTGCACAGTGCTAATAGCTAAACATCTCCTCAGCTCTTTGGGGCGTCCTGGGTCCCAGTTGTTGCTTGATCTAAGGCAAATATATTTTCAGTAACATGAAATGTTACTGGAACAATAAGTATATGTTGTGTCACTAAATCAAAAGTGTTGCTTACTACTACCAACACTACAGTGAAGTTATTCTTGACATCTGGAAAAAAGTGCAGTGGCTTAAAGCAGTGGAGAGACATCATTACCCCCACACACACACTATGGGTTCCCACTGTAAAAATGATTATTTAGTGTTTGAGACCATCATGACGTTACTCTGAAACCCAGAAACGGTGGATGATGTCACCCCAAGAAAAACGACTGCAGCTTTTCTGTCATGTTTTTGAAAGTGGGGGATAAACACTGTCACTGTGTGGTTCATACAGTACAACTCTTGCATAAGCGTCAAGGAAACTGCAACTGTAAGCGCCATTTTGTGCCAAACCTGATGTGTCATTTGTGGTCGGTGAAGCAATTTGGTTTCTGGGGAACGGAGTCAGATTCGTATCAGAAACACAGTTGCTGAGTTAGAAATCAGTGATTCTAATGTTGTGGGCTATACACAGGGTCAAAGCCTAAATTAGTGTAGAAAACCTAGCACAAAAATGTAACGAGAACTCAGCGCTCGGTGTGATTCAGCCACGATTGAATGAAAAACAACAACAACACAGCAGTTGAGACACTTGCTTCATAAACACAACAGAAGAAATTCACTGAACGACATTTTCCACACAAGTAGCTGCTTCGCTTGTTGCGTTTGCCCCTGAGGGTCTGGACTCCTGATTGCTATGCACAAACATGTCTCAGTGGAAGGTGGCAGAACAAATTGCCATCAAATTTGCGTGTGTGTGTGTGTGTGTGAGAGTGTTTGTGTGCGTGTGTGACCTTGACATATTGCTAATCCATTGGAGGAGAAAGACTTGACCCAATAGCTGCAGGGCCAAAGAGCACGACTGACACTGCATGCGCATTAGTGTGTACATGTGTGCGTGTCGCTTGCTGCTGTGTATGTGCGCGCACATCTCTGCGTGACTAAATGAGTGTGTGGATGCGTGTCTGCGTTTGTCTCAACCGCTTTATAAACTTGAATTAAGCTTCTGCGCCTGTAACTCAGCCACAGCGCTACGCTCCAAAAGACTAACAAATCACTCAGATTTAATATCTCTGATTGTGCGTTTGACACTTTTACAGCCATGACACTGATTGCCATTATCCAGCTACAAACGGCGTTTAAGTCCCCGCCTTCGAGTGTTAACTCCCCGCTTATAAAAACTGTTTGAGGATGCTGGAGAACGAGAAAGACAGGAGACAAAAAGTGAACGCAAGTGACAGGATGAAAAACACATGGGGAGGGAGAAAAACACAAAAAGAGGAGCCAGCAGTGGGGAAGGTAAATAAGAAAATGGGTATCAGAACTGGAATGCGGGAGAGAAATGCTGAATTGCTTTAGCGTGGTGCAGGAGAAAAGACACTTTGCTCAGCAAGCTCAAGCTGCCAGGAGGCATTTAAATCACAGCAGTAGATCCAAATAGGAGCCGAAAGCAGGGTAGGTCAGGAGGTTTGGTCGATTTGAAGTAAAAGGTTATCACAAGAAGAGGATGACTGTAATCAGATCTGGTTAAGAGAAAAATCACTGTTATAACAGAAGGAGAGAATGTGAAGGGCAGAGTGATGGCAAAGGCAGAAAGAACGAAGAAGAGGACGCACTGGATGGAGGATAAGAGCGAAAGAGGCGTAAAGGAGGAACAGGACTGGTTCAGATTCTCCTGTCTGATGTGGACCGGCTCTTCAAGCCTTCTTGAGGCTCCTTCCATCACCGCAGGCAGATGTGTCACCTGTGTAAATCCTTGAATCGAAAAAAAAAACAAGATAACACGCAGACACGCGCACGTATGCATCTGTGCACTTCACACGTCGCAGCCTTGGGTTCGGGCCGCTCGCCTGTCTACTGTCACGTTCGTGTGGAGGTACACACTCGCCTGCATCTGTCTCTCAGCACGCATCCGCCCGAACGTACGCCAAAAACAGCACATTACCCAGCTTCCATTGCACCCTGAGGAGGGCCCGTTCCATTCAAGGATGTTGTTAGTGGAGCTTAGAAGGATATTTCTAACTGTGTCACCAACTCTCTGCTGACAGACAAGAACACATCCTCCCGTACCAAAGCAATGAGTAGTTCTAAATTCAAAATATCTGTAAAGCTCACAAGAAACACCAACAGGAATATCCCGCTGCTGCATTCATACACTGTATTACTGTATATAATGTAAGTTGAGCTAATTAATTGTCCTAGTTTTTTAAATGCAGCACAGGTTTGTCGTCCGTGTCTCATCATGCCAGACTGTGTTTTAACCTCCTTCAAAAATACATGTGCAGGTAAATAAATAAATGAAACCACCAACCCAGGAAAAGTGAAACGGCGAGACATATTTACAGCCAAATAAAATAACCCGAGGTGAAAAACAAGGGTCAGCGTGATGGATTTCCTTCTGTATACTGAACAAGACCAACCTGGGAAACGAGACTTCCAGGGTGCGCGTCTGCTAGAGCGATACCGTCTACTGAAGTGCTGCATATGTGGAAGTTTGCTGCCGCGGACGCGCATCCATCAAAGCCCCCGTTGTCCGTCTGAGCGCTCGCTCAAGCGGAGCCGCACTGGTCGGCGTGAGCCAGGTTAACCAGAGCTTGTTTTTGGCGTTTCTGTTCTGCTTGACCTTTCTGTAACCCCAGCGCTCGCATCAAGTCCCGCTGGTCTCATACAGCTGAACTGACCTGAGATGATTTCTACCAAGCGTTGCAACAACCTTGCTACATGCTGGTTGCAGAGCTGTCAAGTGACTGTCGTTCACCGCGGGGTTCCTTCCCCCGGCTGGCGGCTGTGTCCTAAAACCATCTCCCCATGTGATCGGTGGATGTAGTGCTGCAGTGTCTGCTGGAGCAATATCGACTCTGCTTGGGTTTTATCCAGCCAGCTCGTTTGGTGACCTTATAGTCAGGCTCCCAGTTGCCTTATTAAAATCTTCAGACTAAAGCAGGAAGCTACTGCTGGTCTCTGCTTAGAACAGTTCCCCAACATGCATCATTCAGAGTGAGACTGCATTTTAATCCACTCTGCTGGCGGAGCGTGTTCTGCTGGTCCAGACTGCCATTTTCACTTAAAGACAGACAAAGCCATACAGGAAGTTATTCGTGTAACTCGGCATTAATGTCTGTAGTTCTATCTTATTTCTATTAGCCTTCTTGTTTACTCTCCTAATGCGGTTGCACAAGTTTATTGATTTGCTGCTAATGCACACCAAACACTTTCCCCTGCTACCGGTTCACATTCAAAGCGACGTAGCAAGGCACGAGACGACCGTCACAGGCTGCACACACCCCACGTCTCGGCGAGGAGGCCGCCTCTCTGCTCTGCGCCCCGCTGCTGCGTGTGCGCTGCTGTGGAAAGTCAGCGCTGTGAGCAGCAGGTAATCCAATCACAACAGCGCGCGTGACGGAAAAACAAATTGACCGACGTCTTCATTGGAAGGGTTTTAGTTTGATTAGCTGAGCTGTGAACAGACAGAACAGCTGTCTTCTGTTGGAAGTGTTTTGCTGTAGTAGTGCAAGTAAACGCTGTGCTGTGCAGCTCCAGCTGAATGGATTTCAGCTGGAGCTTTTGATTGATTAAAACTACTGCCTAGCGTGGCGTAGGCAACAGGTATCGTATTTTACCAGCACATACTGACTGAGGAACACACTTCCACGTGTGTGACGGTGTGTAGCTGTATTGTCCAGTAGGACCGAGCGAACGCGTTCCTCTACTGTCCACGCACACTCCTGCTCTTGTATTCCTGTGATTGAGCGTTGCAATAATTTACACACCAAAGGGCAGCAGAGAAGCCTCTACTTCCATTATGTAAGCGCTTCATCATTTTTCTGCTCCCTCTTAAGTCTGACGTCTTTCACCCACTGTGGTTTTCTGTCCTGTCCTGTGTGTGCGTGTATGTCTAACCGTCTGGACTTATGCACGTTCTAGGCCTTACGCCTTGTACTCACATGCAATGCGGACGTGAGCCTTTCGACTCTTGGTGGTTCCAGCTGAGCTCCAGGCCACACACTGGCACCAGTAATCTTCAGGCCCGAACAGCTCTTCCACTTGCTGCCGTGTTATTTCTATACTGGCTTCTCTGACCACCAGACCTGCAGAAGAAAGCAAAGGAGCGGTTACATCATTTATGGAAAGACTTTTGCCAACGGTGAGTGAGGCACCTTGCTCACCACAAAGTAAAAGTCTTTTTAAGTTTCTACCTTCGTGATGCGGTTTTTATGTTCGTTTAAAAAAGAAATTTCAAAGTAGTGCACGGTAAGAATCTCAGCAAGTTAACAGGAGGAGGAGATAATCACATAACATCTGCTGCCATTTACAAACCCAGGTCATTTGACAGAGCAGATTTACTTTGGCTTTGCATGAGTTTGGTGTTCCTTTGCATTTCTAACACTGATCTCCCTCTGCTCAGTCATTTCCTTGTGGGTTCTGTGAAGACTAAGATAAGTTAAAATATCTCCATCAAGCTTATAGGTCTGCGTGAGGACCACAGAGCAAAAGCAGGGGACGAGCAGAACACGAGGGCTCCAGCACTAAAAACAGACAAGCAGTAAACGGTGGAGATACATGATAAAAGAGAGCAATAATGAAGCTGGACGTAGGGGGAGACGAGAGCAAGGGGCCACTGCCGAATGAGAAGGAGGGCTAGAAAGAGGTGGGAAGGTAAATGAGAGGAACGGAGGACTGGTCGAAGTAATGGAGAGCGTCCACAGAGACAGAGTCAGCGGAAGAGTGAGGGTGACAGGAAAAAGGTGGGAAAGGCCAAGGAAACGAGAACTAAAAAGGAACAGCAAGAGGAGATAAAACGGGCTTAAGTATGTGGGAACTATGAGAAAAGTCTATTTCAGCTTGAGCAGAGTTGCCCCAGAACCCATCTCTACGGGGCTCTAAAAAATCGAACTCGGGCCTATTACTTATGAAGACTTTCAGTAAGTTGCTGCCACTAGAGAAACTGAGAGACAGTTATAATTAGAAAGGCAGCTTTGAGGCAAAGGACAGAGAGGACGGCAAAGAGCGAAATGGACGCAGCAGGATTGTGGGCGACTGAGGACCATTAACGGTTGGCAGGAGAATCAACCTGTGAGGGCGAAGAGTGAGGAGGGCAACAAGATGTTTTTGTGAAAGCTACAGTAGACAGGACACGTGGAGGCCTGGCTTTTAACTTATACAAAGTGAAGGCACATAAGAAGGAGCCTGAAGATGCAAGAGATAAAAACTAGAAGAGGAACTTCGATGATATGGCAACTCAAACAGCGATAATGGCCAAGAGTGCAGGAAGGAAAGTAAAAAGCTTGTGAAAGCTATTGCTGCCGCAACAAGGGGGAGAGAGACACAAGGGCAAAGAGCAAAGGCGGCATAAAAACTAACGCGGATACCAGAGCAAACTCACAAACAAGGGAGATTGTTATGGCTCCACGGCTTCAAATGAAAGAGCAAGGGGCACCGCGAGCGAGGTAGAGGCTAGGAAAATGGCAGCTAAAGAGGCAATTAGAACCAGCGAGCAACCCAGGACTAAAGCTGACACAACTAGTAGCCAGGCAGTTTCAATGAGCTCACAAACACAGCGCGAGGACAGAAAGGCCAAAAGGGAGCGGAAGGAGGTGGCGACCACGGAGCACGCTAGCGCCGAAGTAATGGGAGCGGAAGGCAATTAAAGCGAACGGCTCAAATAAGGCAAATGGCCTGAAACTGATGCGAGGAAAGCGTACGAGACATCTACCGCTAAAGACAAGTAACGACGCTACTGCATCACCGCGCAGGTGGCTAACGAACAATCAGCAGTGTAGCATGGCCGCGCAGGTACAGTGTGATGTATGAGCTAGCTCCGAAAATGAAGGAACGATAATAAACGTCCAGAGATTGCTTTAACACTGTTTGTACTGTAATTGGTTATAAACTTTTTGTCGAGGTAAATAAACCTAGAACATTATATCTTATAGAGAAAGCTTCACGTCAGCTCTTGACTCAGCATCCAGTGAGATTAAGGCCTAAACCAGGAGGTTGCATGGTTGCAAGGTATTGCATAGAGGTACAGTATGGACTAGCGAACCCAACTGAGCCGTAAGCGTTGCAGGAATACATAAAAACAAAAACCAGACGAGACAAGGCAGAACAGAATGGAGCGAAAAAGCAAAGAGAAGAGTCAAAATCAATGGCTGCAGTGATGAAATGTGTGCAATTTCTTAGGGAGGATGAAGCTGAATGTACACGGACCTGACACCGGTGGCTCGGTGTGGACGGACGCACAGAAAATGAATCAACGTGCACTTAAGCACTCACTCAAACGGGATTTCAGTTTGAGCGACGACTAACTTGATTTTCGTCAGAAAGGGAAGGTTATGTTGTGAAAGCAGTGGAGGGAAAAGCAACGCTGGTCTTCTTGCTAATGCGTCCTGTCATCCAACGTGAAATTAAACACAAATAAATGCAATAAATGAGTACTTGATGCTACGTAAATGTCTGGCTTGTTGTGTTGTTTAGGTAAAAGTGAATGTAATGTGGCGCTAAACGTGTCAGTCGTAAAAGTATGTTTGCAAATCCATAACAGAGACATAAGAACAGCAAACTTTTGATGCCACAAATCTGGAGCAGAATTTACTCGTATCCGCATCCTGCACGACAACTCAAGTCCCCTGTTTTCCATCAATGTCATGTTACGACGTCAAAATAAACCAAATAGTGTGAGTCCCCTTAAAGAAGTTAAAGACAGATGTCACCGGATCCTGAGCTGTGCGGCTGCAACCAGCAACGCTTCAGTAGACGCTGTTTGCTAATGTGAAGCCCACAGAGCCCGGAAGTAAGTGATTTACCCGAGGCTTAGCAGGCCTCTGATCATACGGCGTCGTATTTGGTTCAGATACACTTCTCAGCGCATTCAGATGTTCTGTTATGAGAAAACAAGCATGGGATTTGGGCTCTGTGTAGCATGACAGTACTTCACATCAACTAAACCACTCCTGTCAGCTGGGGGGAGGCGGGGGGAGCGAAAGCAGCAGATGAGAAATGGAAGACAAGTATCAAGACAAGTGGATACTGTCACAAACATTTCTATCAATCACGAGCCTCCACACAGTTCTCTCAGTCCTGGGGTGTCAATTCCTATAATAAAGTTTACCTGACAGCAGAGAGAAAAAAGCAGAACAGTGTAGGAATGTGCTTTGTCAGGTTTGGACTTTTTTATTTGACAAATGGAAACGGCAGCTAAACACGGAGAGACAAATTCAAGCTGCACAGCAGAGAAGCAGCGGTTTGGACTTTTCTGTGGGTGTGGATGACGCGGCTGTTTGCCTTACTGCACCTCCGCAGCCTACAGTACACGAAGAACGTAAGGATGGAGAATACTTGAAATATTTACAGCAAGTTCTGTAAACACTTTTTCTTTGCATTTCCAAAACATTAAGTTCTTTCCAACAACCTCGCTGTCAACAGAGTGAGCACATCTCTGAATCTCCGGTACAGACCAACTCGGTGAGTGGTTATCAAACCCAATAGGATGCGACGGCCCACACTGCGCCCGTAGAAATTCAGTTATAGAGAGAAGCGCCGAGGATTCCTTATAATATAACATATGACATTGTCAGAGCTCAAATTGAAGCCATGTGCAGTCTGAGGCTTACAGTCGGAGTTCTCCCTGTTATCAAACCCGGAGAAACGTTCAGGGAGATGATGAGAAACAGCTTTTCCACAGAAGTGATCTGTAAAATGGAAAAGAATGTTTCATAGAAATGGATTTACACCAGTCTGACAAATGCAGAGTCTATTATTTAATCTACCCAGTGTCGAAGAAATGAATGGCTTTGTTTTAATTAACTGGGTTTGTTCTTAATTAGAAACATTTCCCCAAACATGCTGCCCTGCTACGCTGTTAGATGCAGTGGGACATTATGAGAATTAATTCCAATCTCAGTCATCTGATTCAAACTTTTTATAATGTGAGAAAATGTATGAA
The DNA here is from genome assembly GCA_030770545.1 of Macropodus opercularis. Taxonomy (NCBI): domain Eukaryota; kingdom Metazoa; phylum Chordata; class Actinopteri; order Anabantiformes; family Osphronemidae; genus Macropodus; species Macropodus opercularis. The sequence goes on along the minus strand of CM061097.1, from coordinate 4,470,870 downwards.
ATACAGTAATTGTTTAATGTCAACAAACCGATTCAGACGTGTCAGCGGGAATTAAATACTCGCCTTCGTGTTATCAGTTAGAAGCAACAACATGTGTTTCCCGCTGTGTCCCTAAAGCCACTCAGCCTGTTGCTCTATGGTCTGTCTATTATCTTATAAATACATATTATTTTCATTTCCCTCTGTCTCTCCGTCCCCCGCTGTGATTTGACAGAAATACACAGATGAAGAAAACAGGCACAAACAGTAATAGTGCAAACAAAAGCAGAAAGTTTTGATTTCTTTGAATGAAGTGAAGCAGAGATGAAAAGAAAAAAGCCAGAAAGCACAACATTCAGCAGAGAGTCAGCGAGTTAGAGACAGAAAACAGAGTCTGGGGCTTTAGAGGCTAAATGCTTCAGAAAAAGAAAGAGATAAGGGAACGGGGGCAAAAAGCACTCAAAGGCTTTGTGGTGTTTAAATGTGATCAGTGACAGGTCAAACAGACAGGCCTTGAGGGAAAAGAAACAGAGCACACAGAAAAAAATGTCAACACTGGCTATTATTATTTCATCAGTGTCACAGAGGGACAAAGTCTCACTCTGCTCTGGACGTAAAACAGTCAAATGCACATCTGATCGGTGAGCGTGTGGAGGAGCTGCAAGTGAAAACGCGACATCACCCCAGGGGATTAATTCAGGCTTTGTAGCGTCACCACAGACCTTCTGCACTGACCGCCGCTACCTCAGTCACTGCCTCCAGCCCCGAGATGACCCTTAAAGGAGTTGATCTTTAGTCCTCACACTAATGGCCATGTGGCTTTCACCCAGAGACGGATCCGTAAAATTCACCATCATGATTAATGTTGGTTAAACTGGAAAACAATCTAAACATCACCCATGATGGACGTAGGACGTGTGTTGCCTGCCTGTGTTGACACGCGACCTCCAGCTGTGGGAGGTCATGAAATGTCTTCATCCAAACGTTCATGATATAAAAGCTTTTTCTATCAAGTCCCTGCACCTTCACGATGAGAGTCAGGCCCCTCTGATGCTTGATCTTTACGTGTTGGTACAGAGCGAAGGGCAGCCTGAGTGAAATCAGCTACAGTATGACATCGAACGGGCGCCGTCTGCGTGTCCACGTGTGCTTGTATGGGTACGCTCTCCTAATGGCTTTCCACTGTGACACTGACGGACCATCGCTGTCCCTTCCTGGCCCACGTCTGAATACCTCTTAAATGTATGTTTATGTGCGTGTGTGTGTGCATGAGCATCGCACACATGCGGATGTCGGTGCTTGTGCACATCTGTGTCCTCCAGCAGCTCTGGAGAGGCAGTGAAGCGGGACATTCCAGGACATGAGAGCAAGTCCACGGGGAACCAAACACATTTTACCGCACACACAAGCATCAAAATAAGCACACGCTCGCAGATGCATTTTCAGATTCACCTAACGTTTCACTGAAAATGAACTATTAGCGTCCACAGGCACGGAAGCTTCACACACCAACTCACTAAGCCAAAGCGATACAGGCAAATACGCAGCGGCCTTTCCCATCAGAGGTCACCGACACGGAAGCAAATTGACCTCTTTTATAAATTTTGATGGCTGTTAATAATTTAAATCTAAGTATTGGAGAGGGAGGAAGACGAGGAGATACACTAGGAAAAGACCAAACATTGGGGGGAAGAGGCAAAGGGAGAGGTGTGGGAAAAGACGAGAAGAAATCAATACAAGTGAGATGGCAGCAAAGGAGGGAAAGAGGTCACAAATCACCCAAGCCAATACTCTGTGTGTCTGTGTGTGCCAATAATCCATGTGTGTCTGTGTAGATGTGGAGTCACAGGTCAGTGCTAGCAGACTAATAACCATTCACACTATGGCTAATGGAGACGAAGTAAGTAACCTTGTACACAATGTGTCATTAGAACAATTTAAGGCTAATGGAGATATACCGAGGCCCTGCACACACTGTTTAAGCAAACCAGGGAAATGCCCTTCACAATAAAACGTGCAATTTGGACACCTTATGCCAGTTTGCATGATGTAGCGATAATTCGAAGGGAGGGGTGGGATGTTTCAGTCACTGCTAGTAAAGCATTACATGAAAGCAGATTTTTGATCCAGTTGAATGGATGTTGGAACACGTTAGGTCGTCTTTGTGCTGGTGAGATTTATTCACGCTGGTGTTCATGATGGGTATTAATGCTAAAGAGTCCCTGCAGAAATGTTTTTACTAGTCTGTTATAATACAGAATATCAACAATTAATGTTTCATGAGAGTATTTAATAGCTACGTACAGTAGGATTAATCTGACTGAGCGTGTGACTCGCGCTGATGCATTGAGAATGTTCATGTGATGGATTCAGAGAAAGTGCTTGTGTTTGTGCTTGTGATGCAAAGAAACCTGCTTCTCTGTGCTGCTTCCTCCATAAAAGCCTCTTTAATTCACCCTTGCCTTCTTCCACTAACTCATCACTCTACTCTGCTTTGTTTCTCTTGGCTTCTTCACCCTCTGACAAGAAACAAACGTCTACTTCCATCACTCCGCTTGACAAGTACAAGCTTTGCTGCTAGGCGTCACACAGAAAGCAGCTTCCAGGCTTGTTTCATTTCTGTTTCTAAATTTTGTTATGTACATTTTATCTTCGAGATCAAAACGAAAACAGTGTTTTAGCACTTAAGCTGACTTTACTTTTCTTGCAAAGATGGGAAAATATAAAGAGAGAGAGAAAATGGGAGTGAACAAGGAAGAGAAAGAAAACAAGCCAGCGGGATCCATATCATCTTTCTGCTCAGTGTGACTCCCTGATATCTGCTGGCCTTTCCAGCCCCCTCAACGGCTCCCTCCATCAACCCCTGCCTCTCTCTCCCCTGCTTTCTCTGGCTCAGGTTTTATCTGCTTCCGCTCTCTCTCCGATTTCAGTCGGTGGAAATTGGAGTACAGCGCAAACCAGCATGGAGCAGAGAGAAAGAAAGAGAGCGAAAAAAGAAAGAGAGAGGATGGGACAGAGAGGAGTGAGATGCCCGAGAAAATAAAAGCAGTATGGGGGGCAGTAGCCTCTAGCCGTGTCTGTGGAACAGCAGGCAACAAAGCGGAGAAGCAGCTTACGGAGTTTGGCTTTTCACACAGATAAACAGACAAACAGCGTGTGCACACGCTGCGCATTCAGCCGGGACAGTAGGTGTTTGTGCGACTCGGAATACGACTAACTAACCGGCTATGACCTATTGTTTTACATAACAGCAAGGCATGATGGGAGCTTGCTGTTCAGCTCAGAGAAACACATGCACGCACTCATGTATATATAACAAGTACAGTTGCAGTAAACTTTGTTCATTAAAAATAAATTGTAGTAAAGAAACATTTTCTTGAAACATGTTCCTGTTGCAGACGTCTCTAAATCTCAGCAGCTCTATTGCATAATTCTGTCTGTCTAATTATTTATTCATTATGTTTTTATGTGTACCTCTGCATGGATTACAGTGTGCTCAAAAGTTTAGTTGTCCTGGAGCAGCAGAAGGTAGAAGAAAAAGTCAATTAAGGCTGGCTTGATACAAGACAAATTAAGCATATATTAAAGCAGAAAACAAAGGAAATCTATGTTTTAAGTTGGTCTGAGGGTAATTTCAACAGACAGGAACAGTAAATAAACCAGTGCGGCAGCAAAGCATCCACAGAAACTAATGTCAAAATAAATCAGACCTAATGCTGCTCAAAATGCTCTGATTGTTTGCAGTCGCACGCATGAGTGAGCGATCCTGATCTCTGACGGATCTGACGCTGTCGCTCACAGTATCGGAGCCCTTGATCCACGGGTCGTTGATTGAAATGAATTTCCCCACAATAACGCGGTGTCTGGAATCCAGCAGCTAGCAAATGAACAGCTGATGGGAGATTAATAAATGACTTGCAGCTGCACATGATGCCAGTAATGAACACAGAGATGGGGAGGAAGGAAAGTGAGAGTCTGGAGAATGGATGCTTAGCATAGATTAGTAAAATATGCCCGTCAGTGGTTGAGCAAAGGGTTACGTTCATGCCAAACTCGCCGTGTTGACAGATAACACAAACGAACAATACAGCTGATTATGAGTCACCCATGTCTCGCGGTCTGACAAAATATGACCTGCAGGCCACGTAACACAGATATTCGATTGGGTGCTAATTATTGTGGCAAAACCAAAAATGAACAACAGGTATGTTTGAGAATAAAAAGAGACACAGAGGAAGATGAAAGAAAAAGAAAAAGCAATCACTGAGTATTCAGAGGATGAGAAGAACCAGGAAGGACGGAACAAAACTGTCCATAACAAACGTATAAATAAGTCATGTTATAACTTCACTGCTGTGATGTGAAAGGTTTTATGAGTAAAACATATGTAGAGGAAAGTCACAGAGCAATTCAATATTGGCCTTTCACTGCACTCATAAGATACTAGATAAGAAAACCCTCTCATTCACGTTACTGTGGCCCCTGCTGTGTTTTTCACTCAGCGGCAACTATACATGAGAAGTTCTCAAACTTTCCAGCCCGTGTGCATTCACTCACTCTGGGGACCCAGCTCGTCAAGAAGCAGGTGGGGAGTCGAGCTCGCGTAAACTTTAAGTCTAAGAAACCAGGTTGTGTACGTCTTTGTCTCCCTGCCAGCGCAACAGGATGATTCATCAGCACCCAGAGTAATACCGTGCCTCTGGCCGCAGTCCAGTACATCACTGCGGATCCAATTAAACTGTCCCGTGAACATCGCGGTGCAGTGGTAGCGGGGCAGCTGAGCACACACGTCCGACTGTGACCGAGCCTCCTGCACAAATAACCAAACATCCGAATAATGGATTTAACCTGTTCGCTCCAAGTGCACCAGTGAGACCATCTGGGAAAATTGTTGGCCACATTTTCTGGAGCAATTTTATATCACTTCAAAATGACGCAGGTGCAGAAGTCAACTAAATGTTTTTTTCTGTTTTTATCACTGCATCTGCTTTATTATTCAGGGTTCTGGTCTGCGTATCAGGTTTGGGAGTTCAAGGTCAGACGCGTAACTGCCCAGCCTGCTGCAGAGGAGAATCAAGGCAGAGTTTACACGCTCACGCACGGATTCACTAAACCCTGCTGTGACTTGTCCCCGACAAACAGAAACATCAGAGACATTCTGCAAAGGTCGTTGGGTCGCTGCAGCCAAAGATTGTTTCTGGGCAGATGTTCCGCCACAGTCCAGCTGCAGGTGAGATCAGATCCAACAGAGATACAGTACATCTCCACTCTAGAGGATCCCATTCTATCAATTTTACGTGCTCACTCTCGCTTTTTCATCCATATCATATCAATCATTTACGCTTATATGTGTAACACTTTCCGATCCAGGGCTTCCGCTGTTTGAAGCTGCTGAGCATGAGGCGTGTCAGATGAAAGAAGACACAAGAAGGTGCTACGTCAGATGCAGTTACAGTTTACTGCAAATGCGAAGGCACTGGATGTTAAGTCAGATCATTACGCGACTAAGATCAAGGAGGAGATTAGCTTGATCCAGACATCCCTCATCCCTCACTGGGCTTCACTCACCTGAGTTCTCGTCTACCCTCTCCTCCACAGTGTGGTCCTTCTGGTGGACCCACTCGCTGTTGCACTTGAAGTAAATCTGTGTGGCGGGCGTAGCTTTGCAGTAGAGGTTCACGGGCTTGTTCTTCACAATGTAGCCTTCCTCGGGTTCAAACAGGAAGTGAGGTAATGGCTCTGGGGGGTCAGAGGGGAAGGTTTCTGGGAGCTCGCTGAGACTCAGGAAGTCATCTTCGTCTCTCACTGTGGGAGGAAAAGAAGATAGAAAGGTTAAAAGCAGTCAGTGTTAGTCAGTAAACACTTTCTTCACAGTTTCCAGCTCAATCAGCTTTATCGACTTTCTTTGTGGACTGAACTCTTTCAATCATTCATTACCGCTCTGCGATTCACACCAGCGAGCAGCTCTGAGCTGAACGAGTGACCTAGACATTGCCATTTCAATTAGATGGGTGGGATTTGCCATGACTCAACCTGGTGGCCTGGAAGGAGAGCAGCGCCATCAGATCCACCTTTAATCACCTGGTTGTTGTGTCATTTTAAGTAGTGGAGTGTGGAGACAAAAAGCGGCGCAATCGAGAAAGACTCAAGACAATGTCATGGTGCAGGAGATAAAGAGAGCGGACACATCGGAACAAGAGAACATTAAGATTAACAGATAGTTCACCAGTCACAGTGACGGCCGATCCTTTATGGGATTACCCAGACAGTGTACAGACAGAGTTCAGCCCGGAATTGATCACATCTGCCTAATTTTAGAATTAGACTGACTTTGTGCCAGATGGGCTGTGATGTGACGTGTGATTTGAGGACGGTGATGATTAATTTCCTGCAGGAACAACAATCTGGCTCTCGGGCTGGATTTCTAACGTCAGGAATTTTAGTCAGTCTTTCCTGCAATTTGAGCAGCTCTACGGTCTGATTTCCCACATGGTTGCGCTCAAAAATCCATCATAAACTGCAGAGAACTTTAAAACGTTTTTGTATTCTAATACTACAACTGCAGGAGATTTACAATACTGGGACTTCCTCAACTGTAACCACAACAATGGGCAGAAAGTGGCCAACCCCCAGGGCATCAGCAACGCCACCCTGCTCCTCCTCCATCCTGCTCTCTCCTCCACTGTCTTTTCAGTCTGTCCAAGCTTCACACCCACCTGTGGCCCCAATCAAAGAGACACCACAACTGTTTTGTCACCAGGTTGCCAAGGTCACCAAAACACAGAGGATTACAAGAGACAGGTGGGAGGGAGAGGAGGAGGCCTTTCTTTCCTTTTCTCTGATCGACACACTCGCACAGTTTCTTCTAACTAGTAATTTGCTTCCACTCAATCATCATCCACTTTCATTAAGACTGTCTAGACCTGTGCATGCGCGAGGGGGCCTCATCTGGAGAGCCGTGACTCATGGGAAAATTTTAACACAGCCTTTCTGACTCGCATCTTTACAGTTCAACCTTCGTTTCCCTCCGCTTTACAGTCGCACATGAGCACAGCGTACAGTACAGACGTACGCACAAGCTTCCGTTGCTTTACCACAGTGTGTGTCCTCATTTTAGCAGCTAAAAGCAACTTTGGTACGGCATCAACACACAAATAGGGAATAAATGAGTAGGCTGTGTCCCCACTTTGATGTCGTAACGCTGACATTTTCTCTGTTAGTTCTGTAATTAGTTCTCTGAGAGCATGAAAATTGGGAGACATTTGCACTGCATAATTTCATTATCAGTGGGAAATATTATAACCCTCTTATTTAACCAGTGCGATGCTCAGCCATCCTTCTGTCTCGCCTGCCTGCTCTTTCACGTTACTTCGTTTGTCCAGCACTTTGTTTCATACCGGTCCAACACTTTTCTCTGTGGCCCAACACCCATTTTCACCGTCATCTCTAATCCACAGAGCTGAGGGGGTTCACTGCTCTGGAGCGACAGCTATAAATTATTGACTGACACGAGAAATATGATAGCAGGGAAGTGGGCGGGTGGATTTCAGAGGAAGGGGGACCTAGAGAGATATCTCCCCGTGTTTAAAAACGCCTTCCTCTTCTGCATCGTCTGCCTCTCTGGTCCTCTCTGCTCCACATCACTCTCTTTTCGTCATCTCGTCGTATTCTTTTCTCTTCCTCCAGTGTCTCCCCGTCTTACTAACCCCACCCTCCGCTACTAACCTCCTGACAGAGTGAATTACCGCTCCTAACAGCACACCTCATAAAAGTCTTGCCTGAACGCTGTCATTAATAATGAATGGATATAACAGAACCATGTCCGGGTTCGATTTACAATGAGCAGTAAATATGTACCACGGACAAAAAACACATTTATTCCCCTGCTAGTGCTTGTAGGTCTGTCCACTTCAGAAACCTAGAAACCCACCCAATGAACACCTGCTAAGAATGATGTCATCAAATATCGTAGAGTGAAAAGTGAAGCATCTTCAAAACCACTATAAATGGTTGTCTCTGACCTGCAAGTCAAACCGAGCCATATAGGGTCAAAATGGGTAAGAATGTGTGAGTGTGTTACGTGAAAATCATGACATCATACGTCTTAGAGTCTTATCTGTTAGTTTGAATCAGCAGCAGCTGCAAAAACACACAGAAAACCAGGACACACACACACACACGCCTTTACACTTAAGCACAAACACTGCCACACACCCTGGAAAACTAAAGCTGGGTCTCTATCTAAAGTAAGGAAGTAATCAGTCATACATAAAAGCCCACAGTCAAAAACAAAGTGTACAATCCCACACAAACATTAGTGTACACTGAATAAAAGACGTGGGTTCTCACACAAACACACACGTCTTGTTTTATTGAGGAGAAGAGAGAAGAAGCAGGGGATGATGGGACAGCGGAGGCCATCGTTGCCCTGGAATTAGATACATGATGCCACCCACACACGCTCGTGAACAAACCCTAAAGGAGCAGCACACATACGCACACTGTGGGTTATCAGCAGCTTTCTTCCTTCACTCTCGCTCGCTATCTGCACATGTATTTTATCATTAGTTGACTTTGCTGCGTTTATGGCATAACCACTGGATTTTTATTCTCATGACTTGAAATATTTTTCCTTAAACAGCCCCTTGGGAATAGAGCTCAACATTTCAAGTGCTGTCCATCCATTATTCACTTATTCTAGTTTTAAAGTCAGACACACATCTACATGCAGGTAATTTGTTTACTTATGTCGCCTGAAGACATCTACTCATTGTTTACAGTATTTTGTGAACTAATGTACATCTAGACAAGTCTTTTTAGCATGAACAGGTACTGACCAGCTTTCAGAAGCACACGGTGTATTTATTTATTTAATATTTTGAGAACAATCAAAAAAACATCCTTTAGAAAACCTCAACTCAGTTTCACATATTAAGTGGTTCAGATGAGGGTTGTAAACTTATGCGGGTTGACAAGAGACATAAAATATACGCTGGCGGTTTGGATGGTCCCTGCTTTTCTCACAGTCAACCTGGTTTAGGAAACAGAGATTCAGAAGGCGCTGAACTCTGAAGGCGCTGAAGAATGAAACACCGCATCCTGTAGCGTCATATCCCTCTGGAAACAAGACACTGGCCGTCCACACATCATCTCCATCCATCAGAAACCTAATCAGGGTCTTATCTTTGATAAAAGCCACATTATTCAAGACACGTATGGACATTTGAAGCAAGAGAACTTAATCGCTCCACTGCTTTTGTCCCGAAGGATCAAATCAATTTACATATATTCCAATAGAAAAGAGAAAGTATAATAAGCACAAAAATAGCAGATGCATGAGGTTTATCTCAGATGTAGAATGACCCTGTAGCAAATTATTATTTTCTAAAACTTATGCTCAGTTTTTGCTCAAAGGTCTTGGTTCGAGTCCAAGATCAGTTTTAAACCGACACTTTGTGACGTTACACAGGATAAAGCTGCATTACACAGGGCTGTTTAGCTCAGATTTAAAAGAACGTCTGCATTATTTTCCGTGGGAGCCTCGCTCTCTGTCAAAGGCTGGGTGGCCAACCACGACTGTTCGATGACAGAAATGATGTAGTGCACGCTGCTTGTCATAGCCAATTATGTATCCACCAGGCTTTCAGGGCTATACTGGGCCATTCATAACAGCAGAAAGTACTTGAAAGCTAAAGTATCTCAATATGGGAGCCGACGGTGACAGCTGGCTGGCGTCCCCTGACTTTCATTGTGTGTGACATTAGGCCCCAACTGAAGCCTGGAGCTAGATTTACGACCCTGTCTGTAGAGGGGTGACCGTGGGGCCGCAGCTGGACTTGGTTAGGAAAGAACTACGCAGAGCTCGAAGTTGTAGGATGAAAAGAACAACACAGGTTAGTATCCCGGTGGTCCAGTGGTGAAGACGCAGAGAACGACGCAATAACCGTTGTCACCTCAGCCAGACTGCAGAAACACCTGGAATCTCAGTGTGACATCCAGCTGGATCAGACTGGAAACAACTGGCCTTTACTCACTAGCTATACAGAGACTTACTGTAGGGCAGGGTAAGAGAGGAACATGAAAGAAAACAGACACACACCAAAGTAACAGCAAGCGTAGGGACAGACAGACAAAACTAACCAACAGAGCAACAAAGTACCAAACAAAGTGTCAACAGGCATAACAGACAGTAGAGCAGCTTAAAGACTAGACATGACAGCAGGAAGTAAAAGACATGACTGGACCCATCAGGAAACAAAAACAAAACAGGATGTGACGTCACACATACGAGACAAGACAAAACCCACAGCGCCTCCGAGGGCCTACACGTCCAGACTGAGTTATGGTTTATCAACCAATGGACAGATCGCCATGAAACGTTCTGTCTTCTTATCTTTGAAACAAAGGCTTTGATGACTGAAACTTGTGCAGTCGTTGCTATAGACTCAGTTAAGAATGCTAATGAGTCTAGGAATCAACAAAACGCATTCTGCTCCAAACCTACTCTGAAGGATCAGAATCTCACTGATAAGTTTCAGATTGAGACGCGGCTGCAGATAAAAACAGCTATTAAACGGATTGAAATGGACGGAAGAAATGAAAGGACTTCATTTATCGTAACAGTAAACTCGAGGCATAAACACTGAGCCTCGGTTGGACACGTGTGTATATACATGTAGGTATACTACAGACACGCAGGCAGCTGGTGTGTGGGCGTTTGCAGGTAGGCAGCGCTAGAGTCGCTACTTTGCATAGCTGTCTCTGCCAAGCACAGCGACACACATTTCAGACTTCCCCGTCCCTGCATGACAACTGCTGCATCTGTTGTGAGGTTCTGAATTATGTTACAGCCTGGTTCTGAGGCTCAGACAGAGGGAGCGGCGTGCGGTGCGGTGCTGTATATGAAGAACTGGGGAGCGAGGACGCCTCGTTTGTCCTGAAATGGCTCTTAAGCCAGTGCTTATCTCCTGTTTCTGCAGCGCACGTCAGCTTAGGTGTACGGCTACAGCTCAATGGACGGCACAGGATGGTCCGCAGCAGGGATTTACACTATATCCGACTCTGCTCTTTCAACCCCGCTCACACCAAGCAAGGAGTCTTTCGTTTCAGGGCTCAGGACGTGGGGGGAACCTGAATGTCACACGATCAGCTGCTGGGCGAGGCCAGACGACGTTTCAGCGCTTGGTTCTGCTGTGGCTTTAAATTCCACCTCCTCTTTTTGAACTAGGTCACTCGTATGACAACCTGTAATGGTGGGCCATTTACGGCAAGTCTCCTCTCCACCTCACTTCAGTCACGCTAGGTCAAAGCCAGGCTCCATCAGGCTCGGATACTAATCCTGCAAACAGAGTCATTTGTAACGGCAGTATTTCCCACAACAGAGTCTTGCCATTTTGCAAAAACTATTTTACAACATCAAATGATCACGGGAATCCGCAAAACTGTTTAATCACGGAGTCTGAAACTGAATAATGCAGTAATATTGTAGTAAAACTATAATGAGGGAGAAATTCATTTCAGCAGAGGAAACCCAGAAAACAAGCAGCAGCCACACAGACAGTCGGGGAAAAACCCTTTCGCAACCCTGAAGGTTCTGCGTTATCGGCTCTTTAAGTCTCATTTTGTATTACACACACAAACGTAAGTGCACCACACACATGCACATGCGGTTGGAATAAGTCATTCATATGCATAGTCTTATGTAAGCTTGTGGGGGTACAAACTTGTGTAATGTTATCTTCCAGATGGATTCTGTCTCCCTTATCCCAGGCCTGAGGGAAAAGCAAGGCTTCGCTTTCATTCATGTTCTACTATCACAGCTCAGCATCGCTATTAATACAAGCATCCAGCGCAGGGCCGGCGCATTAGAATATCAAAACACTGGCCAGGGAAGGGCTTCAGATCGGATAAAGTTGCTTCTGGGTGGCTGCTTGTGAGCTCGTCTTCACCGTGTGGACTTTTCTTTCCTGATTCGCTGGTTTTCCGTGCAACCTGCTTTTAGTTCACCTCTCTCCATTCAGCCACTTTCCCAGTAGTGCATTTCACATCAACCCCAAGTCAAGCACTCCATCCTGGGCTAAGGACCTCTCTGCACAAGAGCCACAACAAGAGCAAAGAGGCAGGTCCTGAGAGCGTGCGCTCCGTGTCCGTCACAGCACCTGTTATTTCAGTGGGTGGTGATCAATGAATTCACCCTTGGCCAGTCACATCGCTGGTCTCATCACTGTGAGGCAGCTGCACCAATCACAGTGATGCGTGTCCACAAACGGAGGCTGCTCCAGGAAATGATCCTGTTGTCTGCATGTGGTTTGTTTGTTTTTTAGCCTGTAGACAGAAACAGGCGTTCGATATGTTGAGACACGCGCACACAGAAGAGATGAGCCGCTCAGCATATCCACTATTAAATACACGTCCCACCTGTTTGCACCTCCCCTCCCACCTGTGCACCGTTCGCTTGGTGCTTTGATCCAAAATACCAACAGATGGCAAAAGCAAATTTCAAAGTTAGGAAAATACCAAACTGTCAGCTGTTTGCACTGGTTGCACCAACTGGGCTCCAAGGCTTCGCACAGACATAGTTGTTTCTTTGATTCCCAAATGCCTCTAATTAGATCCAGCCTCTCATTAAGTCACGTATCAGTGTTAAGTCTTGGTCCGACTGCTTAATGTTGCCTAACTACACTCTGACATTAGAGTCATTTCACATTATAAAACCTGGCTTTGGCTACTGAATGGTTCAGCTACAAAGACGATGCAGATACATTAATGCACATGCAAACAACCAGCCTATTGAATAAACAAACACGTTGTCCATCATGAGCCCTCTAACGTCTGACTGACAGCTCATGCAGCGGAGCCGCTGTCATCAGGAACAGGTGTCTCCGAAAGCACGCGTCGCTGTTTCCTTCACGGTGATGAAAACGCTCATAGGAGCCTGGAGATGCAGCTCCTCTCATCTCTGATGCTTCCTAGATGTATCACTCCCCCTGGTTTCCTCAGAAAGGAATTAAAACACCATGCTCAGCCCAGGCCGGCAGATTATGTGGAAGCTGGTACACTCACACACGTACTGTATGTACATCCACACACACCCAGAAAATAATGACGATGGCCTAAACTCAAATGATAAAGAACGGCTTACAGGCTTATTTCATTTGAAGATTTTCCCATATTTTCCCATATATTTATTCAGAGCTGAAGATAAAATTGGATCAGACATTTCACTGCTCATGCCTTTCTCCATCTGGAGGCTCACTGTCTCTCTCACTTTCTTATCCCTCCTCTCTACCATCTCCTCCTTATACACCCTCACGACTTGGTTTCTCTCCCCCTGCTTAGCCAAACTCTGCGTCTCCCCTGCTGTCTTCCTCTCCTCTCCTCTCCTCAGTGCTCGGTCCATCCTCGCCTCCTTCTCGCTCGCACACACAGACTCTCTCTGGCATCTTTCCACGCTTCCCGCTTTCATCTTCTTTCCCCATTTCTCGCCTCTTCCCATGTTCACTCCTTTTCAGCACTTTGCCTCGCTGCTCTGCTCCCTGGCACCCGTCTCACTGCCGCCTCCCGCTAACCTCCTTCTCCCAGTTTTGCACTCTATGCCCTTCGTGACCTCCTCATTTGACCCTATTTATTTATTACCTCACTACCTGGGACTCTCAGGGTTTTGTAAAGGGCCTCTGCCCTTATTACAGACACATTACTAACCTCCATGCGCAACGACAGAACTCCCACCGCTACCTTATCTTATTAGCTACACTAAAACCCATTTTACCCATTTGTTCACCAGCCTTCACTGCAGCGTTTTCCTCAGTTTTGTCATCCTGTTGTTCCCTCGTTTTGTCATATTCAACTTCCTCCTAAGCTTGATGTGAGATTTTGTTTTGATTTGTTTTCACCAAGGACTTCTTGCACATTGAAAAAGTTAAACTGTTGATTTGTTCTTGCGCTGACATAAAAACATTTCATTAGTGCTGCATTCTTTCATTCCTCGCATTGGCTTTGGTTGCAAGCTGATGAGGAGGCTTACAGCAAACGTTACCTACTGGTTTAATGACGAATGCCAGCAGTGTTAGCGTTCCTTCGTGGAAGGCCGAGTGCCAACACGGGGAACTTTCAGCCTGCCGTGGTGTGAGCCAGATCAGGAAGAAAATACTAGAGTCCAAAATGTCAAGTTATTCCTTTGACACCATCTCTGTTGTTTCGTCCCCCTTTCTGCCTGATGTGCTGCTGCCAGAGTCCTAATTAACTTTTATCTTGGGTCTGCTTCCCTCACAAGTGCTTTCTGAAATGAGCTGTGCTGGAGCTTGTGGGAACTAGAGCAGTGGTTACTGAGCAGGGGTGCAACAGTCTCAAGAGCAAGGCTGTGTGTGAGAGAGAGACAGGAGGAGAGAAGCAGCTTTATTTTATTTTGAGGCCTATTTTGGTCAAATCCAAAGCTTTTTAAAAGTACGTTATGAGCTTTAAATGGGTTTAGGGAAAAATACACCCCAAGTTTATAAAAGACTTAATGATTGATCATTTCAAGTGAGAAACTAAAAACTAATTGGGTCTAAATGAAACAAACATCTCAGCGGGAACTGAGGCCAGTGATACATCTGGGTCAGATCATCAGTTTTCTGATGCATTGATTGAAGTGGAGTATTTTTTTCATCCTTGGTCTCGAGTTAAGTGTCAGCAGGCTCCAGTAGTGAGCACTGAGTTACTAGTGTGACGAGTCATAAGCACAAACAAGCCGAACCTCGCCGAGCAGTGGGAACGTGTACAATGAGCAGACGTGTCCTAGTTGTCGTCTCACACTGCGTCGGTGAGAATAAACACGCAGCTATAGGATCGACCGACTTCCTCCGGCGCGTCGCTGGTTTGCTGACTGGTGGTTGATCGCAAACCGTTTTGACACGTGGCCCAGATGCAGAGACTCGACGGCACGAATAAGCAGTTCAAAGCCGTGAGAGGCTTCACAAGCTCAAACGGCAGTAAGGCTACAACGTGCGCCGGGAATAATGAGTAACGTCCGACGTTCCACCTTGAAGAAAAAGGAACAATCTTCGCTTTAATCTGAGGTTTCTTTCTTTTTTGCTTTTCAAGGACTCAGGGCAGCAGAGAAAGACAACTGTGCTTAAAAAGAGCTGAAGCTCCGAGTATTCCCGCTCCTCAGAACTAGCGGTGCCGTTCTGTGGCGCATGCTGTCTGTGATTTCCTTTTGAACCCAAACAGATCAAAATTTGATGAGACTGTAACTATGGCAAAGGCTTTTTTGCAGTTAATATGAAGAAATCCCCCCAAAAAGTCCTACGAGAGTAAAATATTAATAAAAAGAATGTCCATCAAAGCGCTTTTTAAGGATTTAACCATAAAGGGAAGAGCACAGACTGACTCCAGGACGACTCTTTTTAACCCTGCAGTTATTAGCAGTTATATGAGACCTGAACCTAAGTTGAATTAAGTGAAACCTGCTAAAATGCTCCGACTCTACGAACCAGCCAACATTAATTAAGAAGATCTCGTCCTGCTTTTACAATGACAGCGGGTCATTAAACCAAAGGTTAAAAGGGTTAACGTAAAGACATTAGTACATCAATTAACATCTGAAATCCTACTGCAGCGGAAAGGAGGCTCGAGGCCATCGGTTCATACCTGGGTAATTCAATTTTAAGATTTGTTTCCATCTAAAGCTTGACTGAAATACACTTTATTTCCATTTAAAACAGATACACTGAGCAGTTAATTAGTCATTTACTAATCTTAAATTAGCTGCTGAGATAAATAAATAAAGTATTCTGCAGAAAGGTATGAAGTTCACGTAAAGTTCATATGGAAAGAGTGAAATGCAAGCGTCATTAACCATCTGCGTCCGCGTCGTCATACGTCAGCCCAAACCTACAGTCCCACTGACCCCAGCAGTAAAAAGCTCAGGTCTGGTGTCCAGTCATAGCACTGAGGGACTGTTATTGAGATAGGAAGAAAAGGTCAAGACTTCAAGGTCAGAGAGGATTTGATTAACACGTCCTACAGGACACGACTGTACGTTTGAGGATATGTCAGCACATACGATGCTTTTTAAACACTACACATCCAGATGAAATTCAAATGAAAAGTCCTGATGGGTTTGAATATAAAAAAAAAAAACAGCAGAAAGTTTGGACACGCTGAGATGTGACCACATTTAAAGGGCAGAAGTTCAAATCCTTATCCCTCTGCAGATCTGCCTCTAACAGAGACGTATGGATATGTTGATAGACTGGAAGGTGAAGTTGCCCCAGGGCTCCCAGTGCTGCATGACTGGGTCTCTTCAGTGAGGCCCCACACAAAGAGGTGCAGTGAACAGGGGAAATAACAAGAGCTTAGTTAGTTAACCAGGGCCACAAGGTTAAAGGTGACGCAGCTTTTAAGTGTGTGTGTGTGTTTATTTGTATACGTGTGTGTGTGTGTGTCAGTGTCAGAGCCATAAAGGAGATGTGCTGTTAGATGAAAGAGCCTCTGTGCAGGTGGATGATGAGGTCAGAAGTTGAAATGCTGTGGGGGTCTAACGGAGAGTATTCGCTGCATGACTGAATCTGTTTGCAGTAGGTTGCCCTGTCAGAGAGCTGATGAATGGGTTTTAAGTGTTCCAGCCTCGTAAGCTCGGAGGTAATGGACTACAGCTGAGTGAGCCCGTGCTATTGTTTTCAGAAATCTGGCATGTGGAAATTATGGGCTTGTAGACGCCGTGCGTTCTGACCAATATTAAATCAATTAAACATGTAGAAATGTTATGAGCGTTCATCAATAGCAGCATTAGTGGAAAAGAAAGAAATTTATTGCCGCTAAACGACGCGCTTATAAAACAAGTGGAATCCAATCACGTTAACGGGCTTTTAGAAGGTTTAGAAAGATCATTGCAGCTCAGGAGGTGTTTTGACATTCAGACCAGAAAAGATCACACAGCACAGCAAACAGGAAGCCACGTTGTTGAACACAGTTCTGTAATTCCAGGCGGAAAAGGTACTTGTAAAAGTCAAATCCCTTTTCTTCAGCGGGACGACTTAATGCATTTACAGGATTGTTTTTTTTGTGTACATGCACTGACACGTAAAACTGATCCACTCAGAGGGATTATCGCGCCGTTCTGCTGTAATTGGAGTTAGATTACTTTTCGGCAGCGGCACAACAAAGACTCGTTCTAGTTACATCAGGCGTCTCACGAAACCACAGTGTCCCTGTCACAGTGCAGTGACGTGGTGAAAGAGTTTCTCGGTCTGGGGTCATTTTAACAAGATAATATTTCAAACCCTCCTTTACCGTCATTCACGCAGACATGTACAAGCATTGATACAAGGAGGATAAAAGGCCTTGATGTGATTTCTTCATATACCTGAGACATATTTCATAGGCTACATCATCAGCGTAAGATCAAGGAGAAGAAAGAATGAAATGGTCTGAGCAGAACAAAAGAAAATGAAGCTCAGGGGAAAAAAAAATGCGGCGCTATGTGATCTTGGATCGTCTGAGATGTTCTTCTCCTTTTTCTGTGTTTTCGATGGCCATTAATCTGTGAGCATGCCTGGACATTCAGGTGCGCCGCACAGTCTTCCTCTGTGCATACTCGCTAATGACTCACTGGAGAAAAGAGTCTAAATCCTCAAAGAGAAACAGCACAGTGTTGGTTCGTGATAAAACAATGCTCTTGAGAATGCGTAATAAACGCAGTCGTGCTGTGATTATGTTGTAATCCAACATATCCTGTTATTTAAGTTCTGAACAACTTACTAGTGGGTTGGAGTGGTGTGCGGCTGGGTTTAGGAGAAAAAAGAATTCGTAAAAAACATATTTCTGATTGCTTTGTTCTAGGAGAAAGTATTTTTATAGGGCTATAATAGAACCCAGATAAACGTTAACGAGAGATTAAGAGTGACATAAGGTGTCCAATGGCCTCTGTCTGCTTCTTCACCGGAGGCACTAAAAGAAGACGAGTGATACTGTTACCAAGGAAAAAAAGTTCCCTTCATCAGTAGGGTAATTATCTGCAAAAGGTCTGTCAGGGGTTAGAATATTATCTGTAGAATCAAACGATGACGGCTGAAAAATGATGCCATAGCTGCTGACAGCGTCTGTCTGAGAAGACACACAACAGATTGAGCTTAGAAGGGGAAGCTCATGATCTAAGCTATGACTCTAAAGAAAAACAAACATTAAGGTTCACACTATGTGACTAAACTCCCTCCACTGCTGAAACCATCACATCCCTGAAGGAGCCTGTGTGTTGGGAAAGCTCCAACGGGACAACACACAGAGGTGAGAGCACTAATGTATATTACATGAAACATTAGTGTTTTGCTTGCCAACACCAGAAGAGCAGAAAGGCTGAGGATGTGAAGACAAACCGGGGAGGAAAAGACAGAAAGAAATAACTCGCTGAGCTGAGAGGAAGAAAGACGGTAGCAGACTCGCTCTCAGTCATCTCTGCCAGTACAAAGCCAAAAGCATCCACGATCAAATGAGGCGTGCACTCTAAGACACACACACACACACACACACACGTGCACACCGACAGGCAGATTTAGCATGTGATTCGGACTGTTGTGATTAATGACACTGTGTGCACCAGTGAGCAGATGCACCAGAAAACAGCACAAACATTATCATAACCTGAAAGACCTAATTACTGTAGCGCACATCTGACGAACGTGTGTGTGTGTGTGTGTGTGTGTGTGTGTCAGTGAGGATTGAAGATTTATGACCCCGCTGTGGAATGTTATCCCGCGTCCTCTCCATCCCTTTTGTGTCTTTTACCATTTGGGTGCAAATTAGGAATAGGATAATGACCATATTATGAATTATAATGAGTGTTTGGCCCGAGCGCAAGCATGTGTACGTGCGTATGCACAGTGTGAAGCAGCTCCCTCTGAACAGCTGAAGGAGGAAGTCTTTCAAAACACGGTTATGAACACGAGGACAACAACAGCCGACTCGGAGCCTCCAGTATGGTAATGTGGCACGCTCACAAACAAGCAGACCCACACATTCTTCACGGTGGAGTGGAAACGGCAAAATGCACTGGAAAAAACCTCGCTCTGTAAACTACTGCTCACATGGTAGATGCCCAGCTAAAGTTACTGCAGGTGCTTTGCAGCAGACTAGAAAATAAACGTTTGCGATAAAATACGGTTGTGAAAATGTAAGAACATAGTTCCTGCAAAATTAAAAAAAATAAAGTCAGAATAAACTGGGTCATACTCCCACTGCACAACTTTCAACTCTGTACGTTCAACTCTGCACTTCTTTAAGTCGACTTCACATGCAGCACGGTTCACTTTCAGGTTCACAGAAACTCCCTTCACTGAAACCAGCGATGTTCCTTTAGTGGTGGTAAGAAGCTGTGTTGTATTGCGCGTACAGTGTTTGTTCACTGGGAACATACAGTACTGTGTTGCTAAGAGAGGTAGAAAACTCAAACACAATACGACCGTTGTGCGAACGTTTATTCATGAATGATGGAATGTGAAACGTTATTATCTGGTAAAAAAAAAAAAAGAAAGAAAGACGACACTGGATATTCTGATATTCGGGCTGTTGGCTCCTCACGTATTGTAAAATCCTGAATAATGACATGGGAAGTCCCGCAGGATTTCAACTCAGCTTTTTACACGGGTCTCTCACGGTGCAGGGAAATGAATGACACTCCATCAGATACTAGACTGGATCAGCTTCCAGAACTTCACAAGTCACCAGTCTGTAGCCGTCTGCTCTCGCCATTCTCCCTCTCTCGCTCACACGCTGTCATTTTCACAGCGTTTCTCTAAGTAAATCCACCCTCTGGCCCCCGGACACCAGAGCAGAACGGAGGGGAGGAGAGAGGGAGGCGCAGATGAGAGAGGAATAGACAGTAAGGCCAATCACATCCAGTGGCAAAGGAAGGAAAGAGGGAGAGAAAGACAAAAAGACGCCGAGACTGATCGTTTCCAATTACCAGACAGAAGGAGACGTGCAAAAACAAGTTGAATGAGAAAAGAGAGTAAATCCTCCCCAGATTATTTCAAAGTAAAACGACTTCATGCTGATAGTGTAAAAACTGACGTAAAATACATCTTAAAAATGTTAAAAAGTCGCTTCCTATCTTGTCTCAGTGATGTTGGGGGTGAGTTGTGCCTAAAGACATGTAGTTTAACAGGGAATACTCTCACACAGGAATTAAAAGACATCCAGAGGACAAACTAACAGCACGAGCTAAACAAAAACACAGCTACGGCCATTTTCAGAGCATCTACAGGATCAAGAGAAATCATTTGTGACAACGTCACTGCGGCAGCGTGGATGTTTCTCCGAGAACGACAGAGAAGAGACATTATTTACTCTGACAAAGCGAGCGAAACATCGCCAGAGTCAAGTCTGTCCTGCAGGGAACAAAAGTCTATTCACGTCAAGTGGATATTCAAAACGGAATTTCGCAAAAACAGTTGACACATTAGTGAGAAAGGACGCTGTAAATACCCAAATTGTTGTGTTTGGATTATTATTGTTCTCTAATAACGACTCAGTCGTGAGCTTCTGCCTGGGCTCGACTTGTGCCGTGCCAATAAAGCAGCCATCAATTTGAGCTGAAGTCTACTGAAAGTCTATTGAACCGATGAAACTGGGGAGTTGAATAGTAATAGAGAGAGAAAGAGGAATTACATTGCAAGGGAGAGACAATCTGAATAAAACATGTTGCCAAGGATACCGAGGAAAAATATTCTAAATGTCGAACGGTGAACATCTAATCAAGAATCACAGTCGAAGTGGGCTCCAACACACTCCCATGAAGTTCTTCAACGATAACTATTAAAATGTATTAATTGGCCCATATGTGATATGATTAAATTCTTGTAATAAAAGGGAAAAACTCCAATAAAGGTGTTATTTTCACGTACGCCCTAAAGTAACAAACATGGAAATGTGAATCCAAGCGATCACAGATCAGCAGTGTTTTCGGCTCAGTAATGAAATATCGTCGCTGTATTTCAAAGAGCTCTCGTATCTGTCGTTCGTCTTTGAGCGCAGGCGGTAATGAGAAGTTGCGAGAACAAAGCGCAACGAGGAAATCAAAAACACACAGGCTGGCATAAGGCCGCGGAAACAGCGCAAATCTAGCAGTTCAGTTAAAACACTGATCTGTAATCATCTTAACACGGCAAACCTTGTAGATGCGTAGATACTCTAACGCTGCCGTGGTGAACTTAGGTACACACACATCAGAGCGAGTGTTTATTGAAACCCCTCCCCGCCTGTGCACCTTGTTAAGGTTTTTAGCATGCTAATACCCAACGGCTTTCCATCGTTTGATGTCTGGGATGAGATGGAAAACGAGGAGCTGTTTAACAAACAGCCTGGAATGAGCGAGCGTTTACTGAACAAAAAGAGCGCGAGGTAAGGAGAGGAACGCAGGCCCAAGCCCGCATCCTGTCGCCTTGAAGGAACATTCAAACGACACTTTTATTTGGACCTAACACCGTAGAGCACAGAAAGATGGTTCCGCATTATTTCAAGGGACATATACTAGATAGATCTGTTATTTATGGCCACTTGAGCTCCCCTGTAGTTCAGTAGAGGAGCTGACAACCCTCTGCCCTGCTTGGCTGGATGTGCTGCTTGTTTCCTCACAAGCTTAGTTTACAGACCACATAAATATCCCAGTGAAGTGCGCCACAACACCATCAACAATTGCTTAACAGACTGTGCACATTATCTGCCAGACAACCAGAAAAGCGAGCGAGGATGCTGGTAGGGAGACGAGGGGAGAAAAATCAAAGGGGGCGACAGGAGGTAAATAAAAGGGCGTGTGACAGCGAGAGGAGGACGGAGCAGAGACGAGCGGCGATTAGGAGGCCAGGGAGGAGAGGATGAGCAGGTGATGGGTTAAAGTAATGATCGAGAGAAGGTGAGAGACTGAAGACGGGGAGGGAAAGGTGAGAGAGCTGGCACGACCAGCAGCTGGAATCTACATATGCTAATTAAACTTTGGGTTTGGGTGACTTGCTGTTCGTGTCCCGGCTGCTGCTGCCACGTCGTCAGCCTGCTCTCGCCACCATCACATGTCTTTACATATAGTTATCTTCCACCTTAAAGCTCTCCTTCGTCTACACTTCCAGCTTCGTAACACTGACGCCTACGCTTTATTTCGCTCCCCTTACAATATGTACGTGTTTTTATTTCATCTCCTCCCTAAAAAAAGCCACTGCAGTTCTTATATCTACTTTGTCTTTCAATTGCACCTTAATAGTGACAACTTCAGATACAGCTGTCTTCCCAGAGCTGTTTTTTGCTCTTCAATCCTCTTTTCATCCCCATCTTCAATTCCCTCGTCTGTGCCAGACCAGAACCTAAAGCTTAGCCAAGTACCAGAAAGCCAAAACACCTCCTGCACCGGCCTAAATACGAACGCGCACACATACAGTCACACACACGCACCTCCCCCTCGCACTCACGGATTCACCGATTTTCATGCATGCAACAAACACACACACACACACACACACACACTTCTAGGCTGGTTTGCGAGCCATCTGTTCATTTATTTCAGAGAACAAACACACCTGACAGTACTGAGGAGCTGCTAAGTCCATTTCACTGTTCACTGAACAGCACAATTGAGTCGACTAGATGGAGGGATAAGCTGGAACAAAAACTTAACGCACCCCGAGGGGAATTGGAGATCGAGAACCACTGTTCCTGTCCAAAGCCATTTCTCTGAGAATCAGAAAACTGTATCTCTCATTCGCTGTCATCTAACAAGATTCAGTGCTGGGCGACCATATTGCCCAAAGTTAATAGGAATTTGGCTTTGGCCAGGCTCAAGATACGAAGGAAATAAAGTCAGGTTATATCACTGTTAGACGTCTAGCACAGGGTATATTCTGCCTCAGCAGGACACCTACTGTGTATCTACCATCAAGAAGAAGAAGATGACACATATCAATAGCAACCAATCAATACCTGATGACTAATTCAATCAATCTTTCCTTAAAGTTTAGAGGTTTAAACCACGTTAAAAAAGTGCGAAGTTCATTTAAGGTAAATCATCTTCCTGTTTTAAATAAAGACATGTGGCCAGACTGGAACATCAAGCCGTCAGATGTTTCTCTAAACATTGTAGATTGTAAAGCGAGTTAAAACAAAGATGTTGTGCATGTACACAGAGGTTTCTCAGCGCTGTTAGCTTTCTAAATAAAATCCATCTCGGCTGGGAACGTGTGCTGTGAGGTGTAAAATAGGACAGTGCGAAGTGAGATTTCCATATTGCTATTTCTGTATCAGACCTGACATCGGCTTTTATTACAGCAAACGTTCTTACCTGAGGATGATTTCAGCAGGAGACGGACGCATGCGGAGTCAAGCAGGAACCATGAAGAGGAGAAGAGAGAGAAAGACAAAACATTTAGTTAGATGTGCACTAGAAGCTGAAACAATCGCATTCATTAGGCCAGACATGCTTGTGTTTTCACTATATTTCATCTTGACTTAATGTGGACACCAGATTCCACTGTGGCAATAAGTCACCGTAGGTTTATTTTACACGGCCACTTCTCCCTGGACCTTAGACAGGATTTACCAAACACCAGAGCACACAAACGGGCAATAAAAGGCAGAAAAATGGAAATTTATGACGGTAATGTTTATCTGCATCAGCTGGGAGGGAGAAGCCTGAACGTGGTCACTGCTTTGTGCTGGCCGTCCCAATGAGGCCATGTTTTATTTCAACCAATCAGGGGTGACACAGGACACCAGAGCGTTCTATAATTGCTCTGTCTGGCTTGTGTCAAATCCAAGACGCACGCGGGTTTCTTTCTGCTTGTCTGCGTGTGAAACATGACTGCAAAAAAAAAAAGAAAAGCTGGAGGGAGTAAAACAAAGAATTTATTTCACTGTTAAAATGCAGAACAACAGCCAGCTGGACAGCTAAGAGCGACGACAGACACACGGAGAGAAGCGCGTGTGAGCAGCGAGACAAATGGCCACGTACCCAAACGAGACACTTACAGACGACGGAGAAATCCACTCTCCCTTCGTGTCCCTCTCTAAAAGTTGGTTTTTCATCTCCTCAAAATATTTCACACTTAATGTCATTGCGGCCTCGCTCACGTTCCTGCTCAGCCCCTTTTTTCCACTGCTTTACTCCCTCTCTCTCTCTCTCACACGCTCACTTTGCTGCATCGCTCCGTGTGGAGCACAGCGTCGTTTGCATTTTCCCTCCAGATACCTCTGCTTATCAGCTGTGCTCCTGTTTGCCTCTGTCTTAAGCGATGCCTTATCATTACCCTGAGATTGTGTTTATTGCGGCGCTGTAGAGGCCTTTTCTTTCCCATCTCTCACGGGGCATTTCCATCCAGATATTTTAACGACACTGTTCCTTTGAGCTGATCAGGGCTGGAGTCACAGAGTAGTTGTGGTTCTACGCGCCTTAGCTGTGACACGCGTTTGATCACCGCTGCAGCCTCTGACGTTAGCAGAGGAACTGATCACAGCCAACACGCCCGATATCCCCAAAAACAACTGCTGTCACTCAGTCTGCACAAATCTAACATCCAGTCGTCTCCTGTTCTTCACTGGCAGCTGCTTTTGAGAACAAGAGAAAACAGAGCAGAGGCGTCAACAGCAACAATACTCTGAGGTAGTAAAAAAAAAAGAGGAGAGGTTTTGACTGCAGCATTTCTAAACAACTTGATTCACATATCACTAAAAGCTGTAAATATATTTATGGCTGAAAAAGTTACCTGCCTACCTGCTACGATCCTAGTCATTCATTCAGATGCTCTAACTGGCTCTGAAGTCCTAGAGCAGCTGTGCGTTGCTTAGAAAGGTCTGAATCCATATCACTTTCTCATTTCTCAAACAAGTTACTTTAAACTTTGATGAGAGAGTTGAAAAGAAACCGCAGCCTTCAATGAAAAAGCCTTTTAGAAGCACCAGTAAGTAAAAAAAACAAAAAATGATTCTTCAATGTGTGCTGTTGTTTTGTCAAGGAGTAAGATGAAAAAGACAGAGACTTGGCAGCATGTTGTTAATGTGAACCTGATTGCTTCCTGGTTTGGGGAAGCTTTCCAGCTGCAAATGACGGCTGAAGCCGAAAGGCCTTCTGTTGTTCCTGAGGTCATCAGACCCAATCACAGAGTAGCCTGGTGAGCCCCGTGTGCCCCTCTGAGCGCTCGGCTCGGCTCTGCTCAGGGAGACAGACAAACACACAGACCAGGCCTTTCTGTTCACATACAGTAGGACACGCGCGTCGCTAACAGATCTGTGAGGAATCTCTGGTTTTCCCGCCACCGTGTGAAAGCATGTGTTTGCTGTGTGCAGCAGTGTTGGCTAATGTATACCTGAACCTCATTTGTGCCATCCTCCGTCTGCCTTTCTGTAGCTCTCTCCAGGCATCCTCAGCCTTGGAGCCTGTCATTATCCCCTAAACCCAGCCAGTCGAGGCTGATGGCCGCCCAACCTTCTTGTTTTCGTCCGTTTCCTTCAGATCTCAATTTGACCTTGTTCACTCTGCGCTGAACTCCATCACAGGACATTTGCATACGGTTAAGGCTGCATGGCGAAGAGTTTACTTCCCACAGTCATTCTGAAAATTGTGAAGCTGTCTTGCATGACCAGATCAAGAAAATGTAAACCACGACGCACTGCAGCTTCCCGACTGGGAGCTTAAAAGCCCTTCCGGTAATGTCTCTGTGTGATGTTCTCTGGTGACATTAGAAAAGCTAAATTGCTCACTGTCACTCAATAAAGGTTTAAAGTGGTCTGTAATTTTATAAAGGCCTGGATTTAAGGCTCTGTCGGTGTGCGAATGTTGTTTGTGTCCACGTGTTTGTGTGTGTGTGCGTGTGTGTGGTCAACAGCGCCTTAAACCGGATGGAAAGTGCTTCCATTAAGGCATCTGATGGTTCCAATTGCAGACTACACAGCGTGATGGGATGACAGAGTGTGTGTCTGGGTGATCAGGCCCAGGCTGGTGTGCAGCGGACCCGGATGTGTGTCTTCCTCCAGCTTTGACTCCGTTCTGTCCCTCACAGGTCAGGGGACACGCAAACACGCTTAGGGCCTGTTCTGTTCACTGTGACTGCTCCTCACAGCGCAGTCACACAACTTTGACAAAGGCCTCAACCTTTTCACCACACACACACTTTCACCACCAGGACAAATGCATCCGTTCTGGCCTTACTGACACGTAGCGCACAGCAAGTCACACATGCTCACACAAACATCAGCCGGGTCAGCTCATCTCTTCCTTTAATCATGGCCATCAGATGTGTCCACGGCCCCGGTGACCATATCGAGAATATCTCCTCAAAGCGTTTAAGCTTCCCTCAGTGAGGATATGACACGGCGAAAGGAACACACACGCTGCTCATCAATCATTGGCTTATACAAGGTATTCCCAAAACAGCTGCCTGCCAGCCAGGTTTCACAGACTGGATTTATACACTGGAAACAGGAAAAAAAATTAAAAAGGCCTGAAGGCATTGAGTAAAAGAGTGATAGCTATCATCAGCTGTGGAAGACGGCTCATCAATCATCCAGCTTTCCATCACTCATTATTGTTCGCGTCTCGTCCTCCCACAAGTTCTTTCATTGCGCTTTCTCTTTTTTTCCTTCTGTTTCAGTTGTTTATATGTCATAACTTTTACCTGCGCAAAGTGGGATCGTAATCAAATATGGAGTCATCCCATTACAGGACTTCCTCCACAACGGCTCGCTGCGGCGGTTCGTGAAGTTCCAGCCGAAATCAAGCTCCGCACTCGGCGGCTTCCTCTGGCGCTGCACAGACCGTGTGAAGCCTATTAGCCATTAAGAGAGCCGGACCCCATCTACGAGCGAAGCTAACCAAGATGATTAACAGTTTAAACTCTCATTTAACACACAGAAATAGCTCTGGTCATGGACCTCTCTTCGCTTTGCTCTCTCTCTGTCTTCCGCTCCCTCTGAGGCTGAGTAATATTAAGTTCATAGTCCAGTGCCTTAATAGATGTATTAATATAACCAATGGGCTTCTGAGAGCATGAAATTATCTTTGAGCGATGAATTAAAGCCTTATTGATTGTCTGTAAGGTGATTCACTACACAGCAGACAATTTGGATCATGCTTTACCGACCGACTGATTGCACCAAGGATTGTCTGAACAAATGAACAAACGGCGGAATGAAAAACAAATGACTTATTGGACAACAGGTTGGTGTGTAATTTCACAACAGATGTCTGTGTGGTAATAATTGGACCAGCTAACGAAAAAATTAAAAATAAAAGCAGGCAGCCGCTGAACATAACCACAAAATTATAATTATCAGCTACAGAAGGAAGGTTTGTGTGTACATCTGTGTTCGTGCAGTCTCACAAGATTATTACGACTGGTAAAACGTAGCCAGTGGAGACAAAGGCAGGCGGGGCACGAGGGCGCCGACGGACATGTGCAGTTCTGATCTTCATCAGGCTGAGTGTCAGTGCAATCAACCTTATCCAACGCTAGTTCGTCTCCGTCTGCTGATCGACACAATCAATAGTAAAACCACAGTGATGCCCAAAGCGGGTCAGGCTCCGATGTCTGCTTCACTATAGTATTAATTCAGATGTGCTGAACCTCCATCGTGTATTTGCGTATCTGTGAAAACATGTATTTCCTTTTCGTTTTCCTAATCTTTCACACGTGGTTACGTTTAAAAGTTGCGCAGCGTTTATTAAACTGTTCTCCTACTTGTCTTTCCATACCTGGCAGTTCAATTAAAAATCCTCCCCGATTCAGAATGAAGTCCCAGCATGAACAGGCAACCTTGATCTGCAATGCGCCTGCATCGTGTTCCTAACAATAAGCCAAACACAGACTTCAGCGTCGTCTCCCCTTTCATCCTTCAGATAAGAGAAACCCCATTTCTCATTTTCTCTCATTCATCAAATTATGTTTTTGGGTTTTATTAGTTTCACAGAATAATCACCTGAGGAGAAGCTTGCTGGGTTGGAGATAGGACTGTGTGTTTTCTCTTCCTGGATACACGCACTCACACACAAGCGCTGCTACTTCATACAGAGAGACTGCAGATACCCATTGTAAATATGTGCACATGATACACCTAGTTATACGGTAGATATAAATATCACATTTAATTACAAAGGGATGTGTTCATGTCTATGCTCACACACACACACTCAAGCCCACTGTACCTCATTTTCCCACCCAGCTCTCTCTTTGCTATTGTTCCCATAGCAACAATATAAAGTTTGATTATTGCCAATTTTTCCCAGTTCATCATTCTGTATTGTTCGTGTCCATTCCTCCCATGACTCCCATTCATACCTCGTCCTCTCTCTCTGCCTCATGTCTCTCTGTCCTTATTCTACTCTCCATTTCGCTGTTGTTTAACTACGGCTAACTGATTGTAAATCTCCTCTCCGAGCTCACGTTCTTACCATGTTTACGTCCCTGCTTTCCTGCCGGTCTAGATGTTTGACCGCTGCCTGCCTGTCTGTCTCTTGACCCCACAGTCCACCTGTCTCTACCAGCGCCCCCACCATCCTAGTCCCGCTCTGTCCCACTGTGCCCTGCTTAACATTAGCACAGGAAGACGCCAAAAAATAACATTTCTTTGTCACAAAACCAAGATAAACAAACAGAAACTCACATAGGAACAGACTACACACACACACACACGTGCACACATACCAGCCAGGAGAAGATGGACACCGTAACAAAGCCAGAGTTCATAAACAAAGAGCGCGTTTGTTTGGACTGGCCGGGGCAGAGATGAAGAGCCAATAAAACGTCTCGTCTCCAGAGGAGGTGAGGTGAGAGGTCAAGTGTTTTAGTGTTTTTTCAGTGAGTGCGTGTGTTTGTGGTGGTCTTAAGTAGTCATTCATTCCACACAAACGCTCCACCCTGTCCCTATCCACTTTCATGTGCCACACAACGACTGGCCTCTGAGCCACGCATCCCATAATACTTAATAACAGTTTCATCAACTCAGAATTGAACACTTGAACACACAGATACAGTCTGATCAGAGACGGTTAATGCGGAAGCAACAGTAAAGCTTAACGCACAAATCTGCACCTGAACATGCAAAGGTTTTACCAGTTTACTCCACTAATGTGATCTGTGCACACGCAGAGAGAGTAAAATTACCTTTACTCACCACGGCTGAAAATGCTGCATAGATACACAAACTGTATAAACGGTTTGTTAGAGAAAACGTAAAAAAAGAAGGAACAAGTATGAAGTAAGAGCAGGGATATACTCAAAAACAAAACAACAGATGTTTTTTATTAAAATCTCTGCCATGAAAATATATGAGCGACATTTATTTCATTACTGCCTCTGTCTCCAAGATGTCTCAGTTTTTCCCTTTTTGTCTCACGCACACCTTAATTTTCCTCACTCAAAAAACACACTTTTTAGATGTATAGGGGGTTTTTTGCATGGCAGACTTTAGGAAAAAGAGACTTGACAAGTTCAGGTGTAAGATGATATGAAACACAAACGAAATGAGAATAAGAGGGCGGAAGGGGTTGAAGGGTATCAGACATCAGAGCACATATCCAGACTGAGGGAAAGAATAACAGTGTCAGATAGAGACACATTTATGAGGCTGAGTTTGTCTTGGTTGACATTCCCAGTGGTACTTAGGATTCTGAATAAATTCAAATGTTGTAGAAGAAAAAACCTTGAGAGTTGATGAGTTCCGATTCAGACAGAAAAAAAAACAACAAGTGAGCAGGAAACAAAAACGACAAGGTGCCTTGCATCACCACAGCTGCACACTCTCACCCTGCGAGGAAGACGAGGGAGGGAGGAGCGAGGGAAGATAAAACAGAGACAAAACTGCAGGGATGAGGAAAAGGAGCAAGCGGGAAGGGAGAGAGAGCAGCGAGGGCAAGGTGACAAGAGAGGGAAGGAGCGAGGCATGAGTGTGATGTTTGAAGACTAGCGGTGTCCCTTGGTGACTCTCGCTCCCGCTCTCCTTCGCCTCCGTTGCCAGATTAAACACGGATGGAACAGAGCGATGGGGAGGGAGGGACAGGAGCGAAGCGGAGAGGGAACAAGGAGGTTGTAAGTAGGCCTGGCCCCCTGCTGTGACCCCATCAATCAGCACATACATAGACACTCACTCAAAGGGGTGTGCCCCCCACGGCTAATGAGCTATTTACACAGAGGGTTGTTTGTGCACATCCACAGAGCTCTGCCAAAGCACACGGATTCTTACACAGGCGCACACGAGGGAGAACGAACTGCAAGGTGCAGCATTCACAAAGGAAACGCGATCCAAGTCTACGCGTCACGTTTCTGTGCGACATCTCATCTACTGGAAACATAATCAAGCGATTTGCATCCAGGACGAAAATATCGTCTTTGAAGGAACAAATACCTGCATCCACCTGAACATATGGATGAAATTCTGCTTTTACCAGGTGTTTGGTTTATCTGTGTACCAACAGTAGAACGGCTCTGTGTCTGTGACAGACATGTACGCTGAAGTAAAATCCTCCTCCGTCGTCCACCTGTTCAGGACATCATTTGTATAAGTGGCAGCAGCTGGCGGGTGGTTGTACTCACCACACACACACACACACACACACACAAAATACTACACAAACTATAGACACCATTCTAAGCCTCAAACAAATATATCATTTGGGAGTTTGAACTAATATTGATAAATTCTATAAAGACACATCCAAGAGTGTTTAATGGAGATTTTAATGAACCTGATGAAGGGGCTATTGGTTCCGGCCAGTTAATAACACAGTGAGGTCAATTGGGCAAACAACAGGGGTTCAAAGCGCTTAATGTTATTAAAGGGACAGAATTTTTACTCATCACATAAGGACAAAAACTCCTGCATTTATTCAGAACCACAACATAAGAACTACTGCACAACAACATACGTGTCAGCCCACACACACTGTACCGAATGCAAAGAGGCCAGGAAAACCGAGGCGTGAAAGAAGGCGAGAGACCGATATTTACACAACAAAGACAGATGCACACAGAAGGAAAAGACAGACCCATAACTTTCCTCCACATAAAGAGAGTGACACTGACAAATGGCTGTTTTGAAACCAGGACAGCAGTTAGCACATACAGACAAACGCTCTGTGTTTATGTGTGTGGCGAAATAAGGCTTTGCCCTGGATAAAACCTGAAGCTCCCAGTCAGCAACATGACAAACCAACCCGCCGCCTTCGCTTTGAAAAGCTGACGGGACCACACACGGGATCCAATACTTCTGATTTTCTATTGTTCTTGAAATGCTTCGTTTACATGTGGATGAATGTCCAAACCACGGCTCTGCTGGAGATAAATGTGCCAAGGACTGTAATTACGGCTTTTTTTATTCTTCAACCTGCAGAAATGATCAAGTTATTTGAGAAATAACGGAACGTGGTTTCCAAACATCAATACCATCACAAATCCTCCAAGCAGACATTAAAACGGCCCTTTCATGTCAAACTCAGTACTGTGAACCCTGCGTATGTGTTTGCTTATGTTTTTATGAAACCAGCCAGTCGTGGGTCAAGATAACGTAAATCCAGAAAGGCTTTGAAAGCACCATGTTTCGGAGGAGTTGAAAGCCTTAATGGACGCTCGCAATCTCAAGGTGACTAAGAGACAGACAAGCAGACAGAGCAGCCGAGCGAAACAGCAGAGAGGGGAGTCAACAACAAGATGGGCAAAAAAATAAAAAAGCAGAGAGAGACGCGGCTGCTTGAAGAAAGGTTAAGTGAGAAGACGAGAGAGCGGTTTAACAGGAGGCTCTAAATAATGTACATGACTAACATTTGACTGCAAAGTGCATTTCCTTCCCATAATTGTCACGTCAGCTTCTCCCCTTGTTTGGTCGTCACCGTGACTATGACTATGTGAAGTAGGGCCATTACGGCACCACGTTCCCACTCAGATCTATACATACTGCCACGAACCACGGCCAAGGAGAAACAGAGGGACGTCGGAGTGAAGGCTAGAAGAGTCCGCGACGTGATTCTGAACGACTGCCGTGAATTGACATACACATTACTCTACAACAGTGTACAGTCATGTGAGCTTTATTTCTAGGTCACACTTTTGCCCAAGTGTACCAACAGTCATAAAAGGCCTGTTTAAAGCTTAAGATGTCTGAACATTTGGGTACGGTCATTAGACTTAAGAAAATGGAAGATATGACTGAAATGAAAAAGGAAACTGAAAATTGTTGAGACAAAAACTAAAGCTAGAAACAGTAGCAGTAGAACCAGTAGGTCTACATCCTAAAGAGCTGTAGATTCAGACACAGTAGAGGCAGAGAGATAAACAGAAGACAGATAGAGGGAGCAGAAAAAAGAAAAAGAGACAGAGATATAGGTCTTACCAGAGGCAGTGAGCATGCAGTCTAAGCCCTAAGGTAGATGAAGGGCCAAGACCTTTATGAAAGGACCTGTTGTCACTCTCAGGACAGACACACACAGAACTTACTACACATTAGAGGAAGGCGCTGAAAGGTCCCAGGGGCCGGGGGCTGGAAAGTTCATGTAATCTGTCTTGGAATTTGTGCATCTGCGCAGACTGGTATTTGTCATTTATTGCAATTGTTATATCAATAACGAACTCTGCACTGAGGAGCAAACACAGTAGGGAGCACAGAAAGCACAGCCTCGCCTCCGACGAGGAGGTTTGAGTTCCGCTGCCATCAAATTGAGACTGTTCCATATACGTGTTGCCTGAAGCGTCAATTCACGAAAAACGCTTCCGATGGTGAAAATGAGACGTACAGCATCGTATCCACCTGCTTTACATAACTATCGTACAGCAGACGTTTTTATCGTGACTTGAGAAGTGGGGGAAATCTTTGCTAGACGCTTAGTCTGGAGCCAACCTCTTCAAAGTGCTGGCTCCTTCCTCTCATTAACAATGAAACAGATCTGACGTCTGACATAACTGTGAGCCGGGCATACTGCTAGAAAGCAAAAAGCTTGATGTATAATGTCACTGGTGCTATATTTCAAATGGCTTTTTTGTGTCATGAACAGCCAGAGCTGCAACAGCTGGAACGATGCCCAAGCATCAGGAATCTGGCCTAAAAATATCCAGAGGTGCTGAATGAAATGAGACCCAGACGTGCTCTAATGCACTGCGTGTCATGCATTTACATGGTGTGGAGCGTGTAGCAGTACACAGAACGGTCCAAAACAAGTTCCAGAACAATAGCGAGCGTGCTACTTGGAGGTCATGTGATCCGCTGTAATTTCCTGCTATTAGGACGTCCCAGTGACTCCCTGAAAGCCTCCAGTTAATCCAAAACGCTGCGGCCCTGGGGCCACAGGGAGGGAGATCATATTCCTCCTTCATTAGCCTCCTCCATGGGCTCTCGGTAAAATCTAAAATAGAATTTAAAATCCATCTTCTTAAATACAAAGCACTTAATGATGAGACTGCACGATGCCTTAAAGATTTCATAGCACCGTATTATCCTTATTGAACACTTTGAGTGCAGCTTGACTTCCTAGCGCTTGCGAATGCAAACTGGCAGCCTAAGCCTTGAGCGACCTACAGTAGCTGCTCTCCTGCTAAACCAGCTCAGGAGGCAGAACCTTTTCCTTTCTGATGGGTCACATTGTCCTCAGACTGCTGGGAGGCCTCCCTTGACGTACTTTTGTACACCGTGTCGTTATCTGAGGCTTTTCTTTTCTGCCCAGTGTCCTCTCACCCTAACCGGCTGAGGCAGGTGGCCACCCGCCGCTGTTCTGGTCCTGGAGGTTTCTTCTGGATGTCACCTTGTACATGGGCGTACGTTGGCTTTTTTATCAGTACCTCTGTAGGGCCAAGGGATGAATTTTGTTGAGATTTGGTGCCCTATAAAGAAAACTAGTGAGAGCTGACTGAGCTGTGGATGTGCTCATGTGGAGCTGCTCTGCCTCTGAGCCTGCTTTGATGCCGCATATTTACATAAATAGTCTATAACCTATGCTTTGCTTTTGCTAGATGTCACTGCACTTGTGTGTTGCAGCAAGGGAGTTGGCAGTGTTTGACTGCTATTCAGAGAGGTCTAAAAGCTAGTGGAGGTGACACCACTGCCCCTTGTACCACTAAATATTGCATCAGGCTCATTCCTGTGGGAAGCATCTGCGAGTCCTTTAGCAGAGCTATTTATGTCTTTCTTCCTCATCCCTCTTGCTCCTCACTCCCTCCAGCATCTTCACTTCAGCCCTCTGGACAAACGGCTCCCTCTCTCATGAATGTTTGTTTCTTCCGCTCTAACCTCAGTCTTCCTCTTTTCCTACTACTGAGCAGGTGCCTAGAACGCTACAGATTCACTCAGCCCAAGCTTTTAGTTGCCGACTTCACCACACTGTATGAAAAATAGTAAATAATTAGGAGTAAAACTTTCTGGCTAAACTCCCTGAACACAAACTGGTTCAGGTCTGTTCCTCTTTGAATTATGTGCAGCAGTCAGCAGCATTGCCAATATATCATCTTTGTGAGCAGATCAAGGCATTAAATTGGTTCTTAAGTCTTTTATGGTGCCTCAACAAACGTCCAGCAACGTTTCCTTACTTCAGAGCATTTTACCCTCACATTTACTTAACTAGGCGTATTTTCTTGCGACTACTTCTAAACTCTTCCAGTTTCATCTTTTTCATAGACACTATCTCACATGGTTCCAAACATCTAACATTAATACAGATATTACTTTTAGATTTAGATAAACTAGAAAACGTCATATCAATTTGTTTCTGCTGGGGGACGTGGCCGATCAGTCCACCCTCCATTATCCCTAATTTAGCATTTCACAGATGAAAAACACAACAGGCTAGTTTTCTGGAGAGGCGTACGAGCCCACACACTTCCCTGTTAAAGCACACGTTTGTTGTGTGGTTCCCGAAAATAATGACAACTGCAAGAAAGCCCACACAGCGACTACAAGGCGACCACATGCAACAACAGCGCATAAGTTACTTAATTAGCGTAGAGCCACACTTTTCATTATTTGGCTAATCAAGTCAACAATGTGAGCAGGAGCATGTGGGCAAAAAGAAATGGGATATATAAAATTCTGTGGGTGTTATTTTGAGGCTTCTCATTAGGAAACCTAGCATTTCATTTTACACTTTAATTAACCATAGCAGCTGCACATTTTGCCATGGCATGAGGAAAACTGGAGAAGGAGACAAACAAAGCACCTATGGAAAACCAGCAACATTAACATTTGTGCTGATGAGATAACAACATGACATTAACTCGGATTTGCATCCTTAAAACTTTCATTGTGTTTGGCAAAAAACCCACAGAATCCCCAAGTCCAACTAAAAGTGGCTCCTGTGCAATGACAAAAAACTCATTTAACACTAGTGAATGCATAAATACTGAAAGTGTTCTTTCATTAGGTTGCGAAAGCAGCCCTGGCTTTAGCATAGAGATCTGGTTTATTTGGAGAAAAAACTGTTTTTGTAAAGCAAACACACACACGACTTTAAACCTAATTCGGCCCTGCTATATATGGCAGGACGCCCAACGCTGGGCGACATTCAGCCAGTTTGAACATCAAAAATCCTCTGTTCAGTCCCGACTCATTTCAGTGCAAGCTGTGCACAGAACCTCAGTGTTCAGCCACCCAGCACCAAGCCTGCAAAGAACTGTCGTCCTCCCAGCTCAGCCAGAATGGATGGTAATGACACCTACTGTATGACCACACAAGATAATGAGCACATTCATAAGATTACTGTGATGGCTGAAACCACAGCGCTCTAATTGGGCTTTCAGGGGGTTAAGGCAACACAAGTCAGCAGAGGGAGAACCAGCAAAACTTTAGTTCAAGCAAGAAAACGGTCACAGCGAAACAAATGCGGAAAATGTCTGCGAGTAACGTTAGCCTGAAGTCGTCGCGTGAGACCACACTGCAGTTGACCACACAGAGTAATGCCACCTCACGCCCCACCGCAGAACAATAAAAAGCCCTGGGTGTGCAAACGGACGTAATTGGCCTCTAAGCAATCAACCCCAATTACCTAGCGCCATAATTGGCTTCAGCAAGGCAGCTATCATTAAGTTTGAGCAGGCACCGACATGCCCGCGACGCTGCTTATCTCTGCAGTTTATCTGCTGAATTAGTTACAGCTTTGCCTGCCAGGACTGAAAAGGCAAATGCACAGTATGGAATAAATATAAACATATTCATTCATTTCTCATCCAATGTAAAAAAAAGACAAACCTGTAAATACATGCACAGCATCATAGACAAACTTAACCATTGACCAACGTCGTTGAGAAGCAAAGGTGCGAGTGAAACATTTCAAGCTGCTGTGTCGCTAGCGCACATGTGTAATTCTGCTAATGTTAAATGTTGACAGGGCATGAAACGCCAATCTCCAAAGGAAATAATGACAAGGACACAAATATTGAACAAACCTCCTTTCGTTCGCACGCTCAAGTTTAAATATGTGAAGCACAACTATCGGCCTGATCGGAAGAATTTTCCCAGCTGAGGTGGTATGAGGTGCGATGTTACCTCCAGAGAGTTTCCCACTAATTATCACTTGAACAACTTCAACTATCTCAAGAACAAAGCAGGAAAATTCCAAACAGTAAGGAAACTCAATTTAACTAGAAACCTACAAGACTGACCCACACAAATCTTCTACACACCGTATCACATACTGTGAACAGGCTGGAGGTCAAGGAACAAAGGCAAGGACACAAGGAAGTAACAGCACGACACACTAGCAAGAGCAAGATTAAATACACAAAACTGCGGCATGAATGGAAACAGCTGCTACTGCAGGTCAAACAAAGTCCTGCCCTGGAAGGTTGAGGAGCAAAACTGTGACATTTCTTCTCTGAATGGCTTTGGATTCTATTAAGCTTTGTTTTTAACCTATCCAGGTCAGGAAATTCCTTCAGTCACAAATTTGTGCTACTACTCTACCCCAACGTAGAAAACCTGGATATGAAGCTCATATGTCAAGATGGTAGTAATATAAAAAATAAAAAAAAACAATCAAATGAGCCCAGGCCCATCCAAAGGTACGTAATATAGACGTAATATATTAGCTTAATAATTAGCTTCAAAATAAAAATGTCCAGAATCTCTAAACAACTTTCAGCTTCTCTGCCTTCATGTCTCACAACACTCGTTCTTCAAAGTGGAATCATAGCTCTTCAGTTTTTAAGCTTCTCTCCCCTAATTGTAAAGTGGTTTGGAAGATCTTTGATGTTTGTCTCCGAGAGAATTTGCAGAAGCCTCAAACCACTAGACAAAAGAAAAAGAAAAAAAACAGACAGTAATTTAGTGGGAATT
The DNA here is from genome assembly GCA_030770545.1 of Macropodus opercularis. Taxonomy (NCBI): domain Eukaryota; kingdom Metazoa; phylum Chordata; class Actinopteri; order Anabantiformes; family Osphronemidae; genus Macropodus; species Macropodus opercularis. The sequence goes on along the minus strand of CM061097.1, from coordinate 4,433,634 downwards.
ACTTCTCTGCTGTCTGGAGAGAGAAAAGGAAGGAGGAGGGGAAAACAGAAGGTGAAAAATAAAGAATTAGGAACTCGGAGGGTAACCAATGAGCCAATAAAACAAAGAAAAGGTTCATTTTAAGTCATTCTTTCAACACGATGATGTGTAACATACTTTAAATCAGCATACAAGCTATTTCCCATTGTTTATTCCAGTGTGGTTGGAAGTAAATGTCACCATCATTGCTCAAAATGGGCTGAGTAATGACTTGAATGGTGATGAATTGGGGGAAAACACTCTTGAAAATCTAAGACAATTAGACGCGGCGTTGATTCCCACTGTCGTGGAGGAAATCCATCAGCGCAGAGCCATGAAAATCATCAGCATTACAGACGGCCTTTAAACGCAACTTCACAAATCCCCATCTCAAAATCACCCAGATATGGACAGAAAACACGGTAATAAATCAGTAGGCATGAAGGCTGAGGCCGCGTCTGTGTCAGTGAGGATCTTATGGGTGATGTAAATCTCAGCAAGAGATGAAGGGAGAATTACTCCATTGTTGGATTCTATTTTAAAAAAGCTTTTGAGCCGCTTTAGGAGAGTTCAGCGCAGATCTGTTGCATTTTCAGGGGGTTTGGTAGGACTGTCTTGATTTATTTATTTCTTTAACGAACTCAACCCAGCTCTCGCCTCGTTGCACGTCCTCATGTTCTATTATTCACTCCGGTGTTCATTTGTTCTGCTACACCGTCTCCTGCTGTACTGCTCAGTCAGTGTGTGTATTCCCACGAGCACGTTCACATAGTGCGTATCATTTACTGTAGCTTCCATTTCATTGGTGCACACGTGCTGACAGCATAGCATTTACTTTGTGTAGTATGTAACTACTGCAGTACTTCTAAAGCACTACCACGAGATAATACTCACCCAGATCCCATTTCTTCCCCAGGACCTGAATGTTCAACAAAACTAAACTGCGGGTGCATTGAAATTAAAGATTTAGCATCAGAATTCATTTCCGAGCGACCAGGATGGGATGATGTGCAGATTTTCCACACTGTGGAGGTCTACTGTGAACTCCCGTCCCAGACCCAACGACTCCCCAGTGTGAGAGAACCGAGCCTGGAAAACCTCATTCTGAGCTACAGGAGCATTTGCACACCCATGTCCAACCACGTCGGATGATTCGGCAGCATCTTAGTCACCGCTCATCACCGACGTCACAGCCGAGTTCAGCTCGCTGTCACTGCAACAAGGGGAGTTCTCCGAAAATGATGAAGTTGCTTAGTGAGAGGTAGACGTCACAAATGAAAATAACTGAGTGAGAGTGTTTCTGTTGTGAACAACCTACAGTAAAAACCCTTTGTTTCAGATGATTCGGTGTCTGCTTGACTAGTCTGACGTTACACACTGTGCCATCACGCACATTACAGAGATTACTGTTCACGGATCAACTCGGAAAAATTTAAGATCAGTATTTCTAGGAAGGAAAACTTCAAGATCCAGAAAAAAAAACTGAACAAGGCACTTTAATTGGGGTCAAGACCAGTGAAAACCCTCATTAGACCAAAATCAGCCCTGCTGTCGTGTGTGTGGAGTCAACCTGCCTCACACGGCTACGCTGCCTGCAGATTCACATTTAGTTACATCCAAACCACCTTCAACTAAAATTACTTTAATCTGCAGTGACCTAGAGAATAAAGGATACAGATCAGATTAAAGCCACAAAGATCAAGATAAGCCATCAAAGTCCTGTTTGTCTCCTACTTCAATGTTTGTGAAGGAATACTAGCCGACGGATGTTGTTAGCGAGAGCTGCACTATCCTCTGTGCTTCTGTCCATCAGGTTTAACAGCAGTTTTATCAAACGGCCGGTTAACCTGTCTTTGATTTGCATCAGGTCCGTATTTAAGCTTGTCTGTGGTTGAAAATACAGTGTAATAAAAAGAGAGGGAAGAGAGAAGCTTTAATGTGTGTGAAACAGTATGGAGGTACAGCAGCTCGACTCAATGCCAGGAAAATTAGATATACACAGGAGTCACGTGAGAAGAATTAAGGGGAAAAAACAATGCAAGAAATTGGTAAATACAGGAAAGATGCGTTTTTCTGAAATGAAAAGAAATTAAAAAACCAACCGACTGAAAGACTGAGCAACTCAGACACCGATCATAAAACGTACTGAGAGTGAAAACACCGAAACGTCCAAACTGTTAAGAGATGTTGAGTCAGTAAAGCAGCGAAGCAAAACAACAGGCAACACAGATGACAGCTGATCATTTACTCCACACGTGCTTCTGTCCTGTGTGAACGTGTGTTTATCAGCTGATCATCTGCATTTTCACTCTCGCAGAGTCTGAAAAGAGCTGCACAAAAGAGCACAAGCCAATTAAATTACCGTCAAGGCCGCGCACGTCCACGAAAGGCGACGTCCGCCAGAGCCAAGGCAAAGAAACAACGTGGAAACACGATCAGATACAACATAAATTAACCGAATTACTCAGAGTTATGAGGAAAAAAATGTTTTAGGCAATTACAGCAGGCAGATTTTGGAGTCCGGCGCCAGAATGGTTGAATGCATCAATGCACACAGTTTCAATTTGACAGGAGGTTTTGAGGGAGTTTAAAACTAGAGTAGAAGTCAACAACAGTGAACAAACTCATCTATTCAATCACATTCCCCCTCCCTCAGTTCCATGACGAGGGTCTTTAACTGCATTCTGTGACTCTGTGGATTCACAGCCCTATAAAAAGTGAAGTGAAGTTCATCACGTGAAAAAGTTACGACGCCATTGTTGACAGGCTGATGCAGACAGAGCAACGCAACCCAGTCTCCTCAAACTGCAAACTATGTAGCTAGTGAGAGAATCTATATCTCCCACGCTCAGAAAGAAGTCATGTGAAAAGTAGAAATATGGACAAATCCAACACAAACCTGATTTTGCCTGAGAAGCCGGTGAATATATGAATATTTATGTGTTTGCAAATTGTCATTTACATCATCTACTGAATTCATTATTGCCCCACGTCCAACATAGATGAGTTGCAGGATGGCTGCCTGCTTGCGACCGTGGTTTAGTTGCGGAGACGTGTAGTTTTCAGGACGCAGACGTGTCTGTTGTTGTATCAGGGCTGTTTGTCCACCGAGACCGCTTCTTTCTGCAGGCTTCTCAGCTTCATAAAGCAACCGTGCTAGTGGGAAAGTTGCAACCAAGCTGACTCAACAACACGTTGTGGAGTCCACGGAGCCAGACAGAGCCGTAAACTCCCCCGGAGGCTTGTGTTGATGAGCTCAGACACAGCTATGATTGCGCTGAATTGACCGAACGTACTCCAGCATCAGTGTTTTTCACATATCAAAATCAAAGACACAGTCGATGACATCGCAGCAGTAAATCTCAATAAACTGTTGATTTCTGGTCTATTGTACAACCAGATACTGCTCAAATGAAATCAGTCAAAGAGGCCAGAGCACATAAACCATCTGACCACCTATTTAAACAGTAGAAACTTTTACTTACGAAACCTCTAATTTTCTACTCAAGCATTTAAATTTTGAGGTTAATATAATATGAGGGTCATAAGGTGTTGGTATAATCCACAGGTGACGCATTCAACGCATCAAGTTAGAGTAACTTACAGCACAAATACAGTGAATGAGAAGTTATACTTGTAGCCCAGACCGGCAGATAGTACACGTGACACGTGGAGACTGATCATGTGGGTCAGAAGTCTAACTTACTACTAGAAACTTTCTGAACGGCTCCTAATTGATCCATATTTCTGTTCGGATGTCGTCGGCCTGCCTGTTTATCAGTCAAGCCCCTTGAGGTGACTCTGTGATTTGTGATCCTGAGCTGCAGCAGATGAATAAAAGTTGCTTTCATTTGGTTTGGGTGACTCTCTGGAGCGGTTTAACTGCCCGACTGACAGCCAAGAGGCACTGAGCAAATCTGAGAAACAATGTAAACCACAAATACTGAGCATTGGATAAAACCCGCTCTGTCATATCGCTGCTCAGAACAGCATTTGCAGCCCACCACATGCAGGCAGCTTTAGTTTTGAGCAGCACGAGCAGGCTGCTCAATAAACGCTCTTCTTCTGCACCTCCTTCTTTTCAGCGATCACAGGTGTCGCTGGGATGAGTTTGGAGCCGAATGGGTGGGATAAAACCTAACTTACGGCCTATTTTCTGCATATGGTTCCTCATCACTGCGCTGAAAATGGGGACAATGCAGCCATTCTTCTCTAAGTTAGCTGCACATTCAGTCCAAGTAGGCGTATACAGTAAACGCTAAATTGCTCAGCTCATAAAGAGACACGCAGCCTTAATTCAAGTATAAAACAACAGACACCCAGTTTGACACTGGAAAAATCCCCCAACAAGCTCAACAATCTTATAAACCTTGGTAATTACCACAAAAAAAGGTCACTTCCTCGATTCTCACCCTCACTTACGCTTTTCATTTTTTACCTGAATTCCAGTTTATAACTGGTGAACGACAAAATGACCTTATGACTAACTGAGAAAAAGGAAACTCTGACATGCTGCTAGGAAGACGCTTTAAATCCTGCATGAGTGCGTCAGGGTGTGTGTCAGCGAGTACATGTATTAGAGGCATTTATACGGTCACGTGTCACTGAGAGGATGGTAATAGTGGGACGGAAGGTGCTTTCAGGCAGTTACCCTTCATGGATGTGTGCATGTGTGGACGAGGGAGATGAAAGAGAGAGACGCTGAGCACATGTGAGGTATTTTGGTATCACTTGGAGCCAGTAGTAAAAGGTAGACTGAGGGCCTAATGCATTTCTCGGTCACTAAACGCAGGAAACCATTACCCTGTCAATTCTGATGCGCGTCTATGACTGTGATTTTCTCTGTGTGCGTTTCCCTCTTCAGTGTGATACATCCTAAATTCCCACCGCTACACTTTTACAGCCTCCTGTGCGTTGCCACCACAGTTTGTTCTGTTGCACTGGCTATCATTTTGACCCGCAATGGGATCTGTGCAACTAATGTATGTTTTGCATTTAAGGCATTAACATTGTCAATAAAACAGGCCGAGTGGGGAACACAGGCAGCGGTGAGTTACGTCTGTGCTGATACTTACTGGAATGTAGTGAGAACTGTGTGTATATTGCACTCGACATATATTTATGTGCCCAAAAGACATAACGCAGCTCTCAACTTCCATTTTCGTGATAAACATCCCTCCGGAGCCCATGAATATTACATGATCATACTACTGAAAGTAGAAAATGTCAAAAATACATGAAGAGAAATAAAACTGGCCTGTTCTTTTGTTGAGAGCTTAGTTTTGTGCTCTGTGTGGTACTGAACGTAGAGAGAATTAATATATGTATTAGTACTAAAGGTTTGACAGTACATTGAAATTGACGCCTGTAGATTAGATGATGAAAACAAAGCAAGAGCAGGTAAAGCTACAGTGCAGCGTAGTAACTAACTAGTAAAAACTAGTTAGCACAGAGGGATTTTTGCTTACACAGTACAAACAGCTGGTGTCATTTGCCTACAGGAGGTGAGCAGATAGGGAGGAAACTTATCAGGAGAGGAAATGAGGAAGAGTGAAAAGCTGGCAGATGAGCGTCCACTCCTGGCGAGAGGGAAGCGAGGGGAAATGCTTCAGCTAAGCATGAGTAAACACTTAATTTATCATTTATGTGTTGCTTCCACGTTACCAAGCATTAGCAACCAGTTTGTAAACGCACTTACAAATGCTTTGTTTTATGGCACTTAAACATTTGACACTTTTGTTCCCTGTAGCTTTTGTGATAACGTTTTTTTTAGAATTGGTCTCGTAGGTAAATCAGATTATATATATGCACTTTAAACAGAACAAAGCTTTTTTTACAGCATGTATAAACAGGCCTGTTAAAGCCAGTGTGAGCTGTGTAACTGATGAACTGCTGCAAGCGTTCACAATTAATGTTTCATCGCAAGTAGTAGTTAGTAGCGTGCCAAGAGGACGGTTGCACTGCAGCCCACACCGCAGCTTAGTCTGCCTGCACCACAGTAAACCAAACGCTGTCCGTCTCTTCCGTCTGCCTCGCGCTCAACAAATAGCGAAAAGCAACGGACGCAGACGTTTTCAGCTTAAATAATTCTCTGATTTCCTTTTGAGTGGAGAGCAGTAATACTTGGAGCAGCTCACAGCGAAGCAGGCAGGGGAGGAAACCAAACACGTGCTCATTTACTGGCTCGCTCGTCGGTGCGCAGTCAGTGGCGTCCAGCACTGCAAGCACATTCTCAGCAGCGCTAAAAGATGAAGTGTTAAAAAAAGCACATCATTAAATTCTGCGAGTCCAACTGAACACAAGGTAGCACTTACAGTAAGTGATGCAGAGAAATTACAGATTTGTATTCAGCTTAATAAATCATCTAAATTAGAGCACTTTAAAAAAAGAACAGAGTTTACAAAACAGGATGTGACATGGAAGCAAAGCCAAAATTATACCATTCATACAAATTATATAGAGCACAGTGGAGCTAGGTGGGACTAAAAACAGCTCTGGGAAAGGAACAACTCCTCTATTATCCTATTTAGACACTCTCCCCTTCCTTTCTCTTCCCTTCTGCTCCTCCTTCCCTGCCCGTGTCCTTTCTCCTCCATTTTCTCCCAGCGAAATCCCGTTTAAGTGCTTAGAAGGAGAACAAATGTCCAGAACCACTTTCCAAATCCCCATGTGCGTGCTTGTCCCCATTTTTAAGTGCCTGTGCGGATGTGTGACAGAGAGGAACCGAAGACGAGTAAGCAACCAATATATGTGAGAAAATGTCAAGAGTTTTCCAATTCTCTGTTGCTCCATGAGATACCACGAAATCCAGCGGAAAACTAGAGGGAGAAAAAAATAAAGTCAACAAAATTTAGTGACCTGACACCCTGATATGCTGGGAGTTGTTAGTGCTGATTGGTAGACGGATCGTTATCTGTCCCCTGAGCGTCTAGTCTGCGAGAAGCAGGAAGAGGCACACATATCAGAAGTTCTACACATCGAAAAATGTGTTGTTTCCAGCCACAGATCTGCCCGCGCTGCTGCGGCGATAGAGAAAGTGCTGAAAGGCGAGCTCCACGGGGAGAATCAAAATGGAAGACATCCACTCGTTGCTCTGCCGGAGCCTGGTTTAATTTATGTGGGAGAAAATGTGTAATTTCCTCAGACAAACACTCGCACAAAGAAGGATTGTGCCCAGGGCCTTTACAGTCAAGGGCCCAGGGACCACACTGGCTAAGAACCCCCCACCAAGAAGTCATTCCACCCATGAATATGCTAGATTTCTTGATACATGTGGGGATGTGTGCAGGACAAAAGTCTCTTCTCTTTCACAGTCTCTCTACATTCACTCTTTTCCCCTCTCTCCATTTTTGCTTGACCTCCTTCCCCTGCCTCCAATATTTCCCTCTCTCCAATTTTTAAGTGTTCACTGGAGAGATGTTTACGGGGTCAGAGCACAAAACGAGTGCTCAGGGCGCTGGCAGGCGAAGGCATGAATAAAATCAGACATTTGTAGCCTTGCAGTCGAGCCCCCCGCCACTAAAACGCACGCACACTAAACACAGCTTCGACGCGCGCACACGACAGCGCACCGGCGCGAAGGCAGAGGTGTCGACACGTTCACGCTGCGTGAGCACACGTGTAGACAGAGCCCATCGTGTTCTGGCTTAATGAGAGAGACACGGAACTACGCAGAAAATCATCCGAACACACCTGCACAGCTGTCAGCGTGTGACAGACGACAGGCAGATCTTTGTGCTGCTTAATCAACTTGTCGATTAATTAATCATGTACCTTGTAAAATACGTCTGCATCCAGTGACTGCATATTCAACTTACAATAAATAAACTGCAACATCGAAAGGAAGCAACGGTGTGAAACAAACCGTAGCGAGAAATCTGAAGGCCGTGCAAATGAATGCTGAGGAAAGAGATCATGTCACAAGAGAAGCACACTATTCCATTAGCCAAATGGCAACAAGGGAGATTAATAAAGTACAGATAAGCCACCACTTGCTGTCGTTATCGCTGCATGTCCCAGAAAGTCACCGCTTAGGTGGCGGCAATGTCAAAAAGACAATCTACTGAAAACAAAGCTAGAGGCAGAGCAAATGAAGATCCGGCAGAGACAGTAACGCCATAAAAATAACAAACACAGAAACAGAAAGTGCAAGACGCAAGATGTTTATTTTCCTTTGTTGACGTATAAGGAGCATTATGACAATTTAAGATCTCACCACAAGCTGCTTATCCTGCTCAAATTAAATTAGCAAAGGCTGTAGTATCAACACCGACAACGTTTTACTTCCACCTCTCTCAAGGTTATTTCATTGATTTTTTTTCACCCAAGCTGTTTTCCTCATTACTGTCTCACACAGCGTTTAGCATTATAAATATTACTTGCTTTAAATGACCACTGCCGGCCTTCCTGCATCCGTCCATCCGTCTCCGCTTCTTCTGTCGGTTACTTGCAATAGGAGTGTGTGAAATTAATGGGCAAGGTTTGGCTAAATTATTTGTCCTTTCCAGCCACAGCCTGCAGTAGTCGTGCTGAGAAATACACGCACTACTGCATCATGTAGTAAATCTCAGCTTTAAATGACTGGAGGTTTACCTATAAAGGATTAAAAACAACTATATGAGCAACCTCCCAGTGAAAAGTTTCACTTGCTCTAGATCATGATTTCCCCGTAAAAATGATATGAAATGAAAAAAGCCAACTTTGCAGCCTCAGGGCTTCCATTGCCCCAAATTAGGCAGGCCTGTGTCCTAGCACATATGTGAGAGCCTGCCTCCAGGCCTGCCTGCGCCTCAGTCTGTGTCTCCTGTAAAGGTTGACCACATATTATGTAGGTCTCAGACAGCAGTGCTTGTCCTTTGTAAAAGCCCCCCGAGGGCTGAAACTTTTCATGAAATTGTTTAAGGTCCACTCCGTGCAGCCGCTTCGCTCTGCGTCTGCCTTAAGGGTGGAGTTACACTTTCAAATGGGCAACCATCCCGACTAAGTGCTGCCATCTGAGCGCCGCTGTGTGTCCTGGGCTCCATCTTTCACTACGCCGGGAAGAGCGAGGCAGAGACAGAACAAGGGGGGGGGGGGGGGGGGGGGGGGGGGGGGGGGGGTTTGCCATCCCCTTAGTCACCCTGCGGTTTGTGGCTCTGCGCTCCCAGGCCGCTCACATTCCTACATTACATTCTTTCTCTGCTTTAAGCCTCCCTGCGCTATGATCTGGGCTGGACTTCCCCAGACAGGACGTCCCATCTTCAGCGCCGCGTTACACGTCGGGCAGCTGCTGCGCCTACAGCGTCGATAAAGTTTGTACGCCGGTTTATTTTGGCATCAATTTTTGCCATGTGTCAACGACCGTCTTTAAACACACCATTATCTGACACTTTTGCCCAATACTGTCAGTCACTCCACAAGATGCAGCAACAAACAAATGTGAAGCGGAATCCAAATCAAACCAGGAGCCTGTTTTCTAATGTTTTATTCATAACCCCACACAAGCATCCCACTGTTACATTTGTACTTCATTCCACTGCCTTTTATAATTGGCTGTCTCACCTGTCAGTCACCCGAGCGGAGGCAGCTGGATGTCAGAGTTGCAGTGGTAGTTGACAACGAAGTGGGGGACACACTGGAAATACAGAGTATTAACATGCGTCTGGTGATCAGCACTACAGTCACACATAAACACACATGAATAAGTGTCCACCTGAAACTCACCTATGCTACACAAGAGCACACACCTTTCTATACAGGTTGTCCCGCCGAAGAAAAGCTGAGATAACAAGAATATCACTCTCTATTATTTTTAAAGGGCTACCGTACGGGCCTGGAGGAAGGGAAGACCAAATAAGGAGCGATTGCCAGCGAGCAGAGGTGGGCCATGAAGGCGGGAGTTCATTTCAGAAGCATCCACATCCACTCCAGAGGCAAATCAATAAATGAGAATCTATAAAACATAGAGAAACGAACTTCACAAAGTGCTATAACCCGCACAACCAGTGACGAGAGGCGGCTTCAAAATGTATCATTTGTCACTGCTGTGCTATGAACCATTGCAGGAGAGGTGTATTTTGGTCCAAGTGCTGGATATCTCATTTTGTCACAATACAAAAAGGAAGAAAAAGGTCTGTTGGTGTCATGGTGAGAGAAAGGGAAGGACGGACGCGGAGACACAAGGCACAAGGAGAGGAGCACAGGAAGCGAAGGAGAGACATGCCAACGAAGGAACGTCAGAGAGTCAGACTAATTGGTTCTGTGCTCTCTGCCCATTTGAATTTTAACCTCTCTCCATCTGTCCCCCTCGCTCTCACGCAGGGCGTTTGGAGCGAGTACTGACCGAGTACTGACCGACATCCACCAAACACTGATGTGACACGATGCGCAAGACGACTGACGGTCCAGTTCCCGTTCTGAGGTCCAGCCACAGCAGCAGTTAAAACTGCTAACTTTCACAGCAACATCAATTCCTTGCAATCAAATCACAGTAATTAAAGGATCTGCTGGCAGGAGCAGGATAAATCAATGCACCCTTTGTGTTGAGTTCAGCTCTGTTCAACGGTGACCTGAAAACCGGTTCCACCAACCAATATATACAATATAATAGAAATATTGACAGCGCTGACTTCAAGTTAGTGAAGAGCAGAAAAGTTCAAGTGTGTGATGCACAAAGAGAAGAGTTGGGTTCAGATTCATCAATCCATCAAATGCTGCTCTCTGCTAAATCATCTCACTGGGCTTCGAGTCCGTTGTCTTTTTGTTTTATTTTTATTTTCCTCTGCGTCAGTGACAAAAATCTGATGTAGTGAGACTCTGTCAGAACGGCACAAAGCCAGTGGAGGACGGAGAAAAAGAAATAGGAAAATGGAAAAAAGTTGGCTTGAAAACATACAACATGGCATTAATTAGTGTTGACTCGGTAGCAAGTTACCACCCTGCATCAGTGTTTGTGTGTGTGTGGGTGTATCCCACCCTCTCGGCTTTCACAGTAGCCAACAGAGGAACAAAGAAAACATGTGTTTCAAATAGGCAGCTCCAGCACTGACGCTCTGGAAATATACATGTAATCACTACCGCATGTCAACAGCTACGCAAACACACATTACGTAAACGCCTTTACACTAAAATGCACCGGCGGGAAGACACACACTAGCAAGTCGTCTAATCTGCTGCAACAAAAGCACTAAAACGGAGCTTAGAGCTGGAGGCCTGATAGCGGCCGCTGCTTAACGCCTGACACGGAGCGTGGCCGCGTGTCTCATGCCTGCGTGAGGGTGAAGAGGTTTCACATCAGCAACCAAACGTTAGACGTACCGCGTTCACGTGGCCCGTCCGCCTCCCTGACCTCATGGACATTATACTCCCTGAGTTTCCCATCTCAGTCTACGTGCATCGAGATACTGCGATTGAAAGGTATGATTCTCTCTTTGCACTGTCTCAGCTCAGTAACTGTCTTCCTTTCAATAAAACATGTCTCTCACCCTAGAAAAACTTTGCTTTTCCTTTAAGACTGGAAATAACTGCTACAAGTAGACTTTGGGGTACGACAGCACTGCAGTTCATGGGAGACTTACTTATCCGAGGGGTATCTTATTACATCCATTCATTCTGGAGCAAAAACAGTGTAACCTTTTGACTGGGGAGCTAAATCACGGCCATTATCCACCGGCAGTGCTCGTTATTCTGCACTCCCTCTGCGGGACCGAGTGGTCCGATTGACTAACCGTTCCCTAAACTGTTTCCTTTTCGTGGAAGGAAGCAGAGAGGGGGAGACAGCGAGGGAGCGGGTCGGTGAGAAAGAAGAGGCAAAGTTGAAGGAAAGGCCGACTTGGCAGCCTGACCGTTTTACCAAAGCGCTTCATGTTGATTAATACTGCCAAAATATCCCCCGCTCGGATGAGGTGTCATTTTCCCCGACAATCTATTTCAGGCACACAAATGAATAGGATCTTTTGTTCTATGTGGAAAATAAATTACAAGTAGAGACTGTATTTAAAACTAAATGCTAGGAACACAGGAACGCACAGGCCATCTATTTCCAAACCCAGTAATTCTAACCAGCTCCAGGACTGACGGTAAGACCGCGTGTGTGTTTAGACATCTGTGAGTCCTGTAACACGATACCTGTAAAACGTATGACATCCAGGAAAGCAATGGCAAAATTAAAAAGAAAATTAAGGAAGAGAAACTCCACGACAAAGTTAACAAAGTTATATAGATGCCTGGAAAAATTCAATTCAATTAAAATCAAATGTCGACTATAATTTAGTCAGTCACTAGAACGAGAGTGTAAAGACGTTATTAAAAATACGATGCCAACACAAGCATGTGCATCCAGGGCACATCTGTTTGCCGCCGACATGTATGAATGTGTGTGGACGATGTTGAGCCACATAAAAGCCGCCGTTCGCTCCATAGCAGTCTGGGCTGCGTGGACCGTTTGCCCGATAGCTGCCGCTCCGCTGCCGACTGACACCAGCCTAATGGCTGCTAATGGCTTCTGGTTTTAAGATGCTGCCTCTTAAGGAGAAAACGTATCACACAAGAAGCAGCTTCTCTTTCATTCCCCCGTCTTCTCCGCTAGCTGCCTTTCATTTATCTTTCCTTTCTACCTCTTTTCATATCAACCCAGTTTTTAATTCAGGAAATAGAAACCACGCGGCTTAATCAGGCGAGACGCACGTAGTCTGTGTTTTCCTTTCATTAGGTCAATAAGGCAGAAAATGTCTCGTCTGGATTCCTACTGTAAATCCAGCTCTGGAGTAAAAATCCACAGGTTCCAGTAAAAGCAACGTCAGCACAGATTCAGTATTCATGATACGCGCTGTACAGTAAAACCATGTGGGCTGCGCAGAGGAAACGTGATGGGGATTTGGGAAGTGTCCAGTTCTGTGCTCTCATAACATCATATTTGGGAGATATAAAATGTGCTATTATTATTTTTAAAGTACTCAGGCACTGTCCTGTGGAATCTAACAGAACAAGCTCTGCTGGACTCAGACAGACAGCGCTGAGCACGAACTGTAGGTGGAGCCCAGCTCATCAAATATTTCCTACAAATATACAGGTTATACAAACTTGGCAAGAAAAGAAAACAGTCCAAGAGTTTGTTGACTGCGTGGCTCGGTTAGGGGTACGACGGAGGGAGCGCCACGTGCCTCCACGTGCAGGATCCCAGTCCCGATTTACAGCCGCCCTCCCACTGACACTGGCAGCGGCACAAAACCATCTGCAAACACCGCTCACTCACTCTAATTGTCACCTCTACAGGCAATTATTTCGGAGCTTTACTATTTTAAATGTGTCACAGTTTTCTCCTCGGTGCAGCGGCGAGGTGGATTCAGCTGTCCACCGTGGGCTAATAATAGCTGGGCAGAGCTGGAAGACTCAGCTTTTGACAGACTTTTTGTCTCAAGACAAAAACAGCAGTTAAAGTGAATAAATTAGGGAAATGGTTGGAGATGTGGGGCAGCACACTGTCATGCAGTGCTGTTCTTACTGTCAAGTGCATCCTCCTTCACCCTTCACTGCCCTTTTACTCATTGTTTCCCACAGCTACCCTTCCCCATCGCCCTTTACTCTACGTGTCTCCTGGAGGACTCGCACTTTAAGTGAATGCGTTTCATTATTTATGTCTAATTTTAATGTTGTTTTTACTACCAAATATTTTAGGTCTTTTCTATGTCCTGCTACACTCACATGCATAGTAGTGTAACAACGCTCCGTCACCGGGGGTAACAGAGGAAAAGATCTTAGACAGTCCTCACGTGGAGGGATGACGCAGGACATGGAGGGAGCTGGAGACAGAGTGATGGAGACAGGCGAGGGCATGTGCTGGGGTAGATCAGAGCTAAGTACCAGTTGGCTAATAGGTCAGAAGTAACGTGACCTACTGACTGAAGGTCAGCGCAGCTTGGTTTATGAGCTCAAGCAAAAGTCCTTTCATATCAACCATTTGTTATTACCAAGACTATCCAGGTGCCTTCAGGTGCTTTAAATACTTCAGCTTCTCTTGAGCACAACAACGTGTGTGTGTGTGTGTTAATCTACCACCTCCCCTTCGCCTGAAATTACCCCATTAGCTGCCTCCACAATCACCGGCTCATCCACCTGCTGCTGGTTAGCAACAGCTGACGACCAACGCTTCTCATCATTACGCAGCCGAGACGCCTCCTCTGCACGTTTACGTCACTGATCGTTCATAAAATCTACGTTTGTTTATGTTTTGCTGAGGCCGATTAGTTCCCAGCAGAGACCTTGTGGCTGCTCTGCGAGAGCTCGGACCACGCCCGCGCCACTCAATCCGCATTTCTTACCTTGGTCAGAATGCCTGCGAAAGCGTGATACAGCTTTTCACTCGCTCCAGTTTCACTGTAGGAGTTTACAAATTAAATTGCGTATAAATGTAATTCAATATTCCTGGCGCATAATAGAAAAAGAAGTGGCATACAATTTCACATTATAGTTTCACGTGCTGAGGGGGAGAGTCAGAGAGAAGGAGACAGGTAGAAAGAAACCGCTTTTGACAGAGAGCTAAAAAAAAGAGAGAGAGAGACAGACTCAGCAGAGATCACAGCAAAGTACCTTAATTGAAAAAGGCGAAAGGAGAAAATCATTAAACAAGCCCCACTGGTGTCTCTCTTATTAGATTCCCCTGCTGGTGTCATGCCGATTAAATTCCCCCTTGTTTCCTCTAACAAAGTCTAAACTCTCAGACAATTTGTTAAGGAGAAGGATTATAGAGAATTTCAAGAGGTCTGTGCGCTTGTGTGTGTTTGTGTGAATGCACGTCTGCTTAAATTGCTTTTCTTGCTTTCACGATCCTTCCAAGTTGCAATTTGGAGAGAAGGCTCGAGTCTCTGTGCAACCAGCGTAAACAGATTTCATATTTTAATTTGTATTGTATACGTTTTGTTGGGACTAATAAGACATTATTACTCGTACGCTTTGGGGGAGCTGTGATGCAGATACCAGGGGAGTCGAGGGACGTACTTCAACACTTCACAGGAAAGACAAACATTCAACTGAGAGTTTCTTTGACAAATATGTGAAATCGTCTGATTGAGAACGAGGCTCGGCCGCCTTTCCACGCTTCGTTTTTTCCTCCTGTCAACGTCTCTCTTACTCATGCTGTCGTAGTTTGTGTCCGACTCTTTTTCCCTCCTCTCCCTCATCATCAGCATCATAATATTTTCCATCTGCTCTGAGAGATGGAGACATAAACTGAGCCGGAGCCAGCGCGAACAGCTGCAGGCATCTACTCCCATATATTACAGTGCGCCTAACCCCCACATATTCCCTTTATGTCGAGCCCATCACCGAGTACACTAGACCCCATTACTCTCATTAGCTTTTACAGCACTTGGCTGGTACAACATTTGCATTTGCGGGGAGTTGAGAGGACAGACTGCTGATGCTTTGTACATCTGAAAGCCACTACAAAATGATGTTGGTTTAGGTGGTTTATAGGGATATATGATGCGAATCCAACTATAATAAGGCAAATTCTGCTGCTGTGTTAGCGGATGATTTCCCTGGAGGGCAAAGAAAAAAATGCCACTTATGACGCTGTGGCTCGTTTCAAAGCAACACAACAAAAACAAATCAAGGAGTGAGGTAATTTCACCGTTTTAGTGGAACTCTGTTAAAAAAAGATTTGCATCAGCACCAAATCACCTTCCTGTGCAACCTGGTGCTCGAGGCCCATCCCTGCCCACTGCTGATTACTTGGATCAGGTGTTTTAATCGATAACTGCAGGCTAACATTTCATAGCAGGGTGGATTGATTTGGTATCATCCAGCTGCTGATTGTCTGAACACACCTAATGTGATCAGCGATGGCTGGAATGGAGCAGCTCTGGAAAACCACGCTCTGACTTCATACCATCACACTACTGGAGTGAACTTCTCCCGTTCCTATAACAACAATAGTCACCACGACTGTGTCATTAAAGCCCAGCTCTCCACAAAAAGTCCAAAACCACAGCTCTCAAATAAAATCACGTCGCTCGCTAGCCTCAATATGTCTGAAACCTGCTGAGGTAGTGCTCACTGTGCACTTAGAGCCGTTCAAACCAATCAAGACATTGTGTAATTTCCCCCACGCATCTGCTGACAGAACCAGGCGCGGTGCTGTGACACGCTCCACACAGGAACATGACTAACCAGCGCTGCAGTTCAGTGTCACCGTGTGTCCACCGCATCATTCTGCTGTGCATTTTAATTATCTGCGACTGAGGCGCCGTCTCCGGCGAACACGCCTGCAGTCTGCTGATGTGTTACAGCTTCAGCACTTTGATTTTGCAAAGAGTCTTTTTTTTAACAGTTTGAGATGCAGCATGTCAGACGGACAAGCTTGATAGAAATGTATAACAGGTAATAAGCTGTCTTAGGCCTCTCTGTCTGTGCTCCAGCAATGGGCAGAGCCGGGCTGCAGTGTGTATGTGGGTGTGGGTCTTTTCGACATTAATAAGTTGTGTCCACACCACCCTCAGCTGTGTGTGTGTGTGTGTATGCACTGCAGGCTCAGGTCCCAGTCCGGCTCGACAAGCTTAATACCATTATCAAGATTTACAGCAATGCTCATATGGGACTTAAATCAAAATGGTTGGTGCACAGCACAGACAGAACTCGTGTCCCAATTAGAGAGCCCAGAAGTACACACACGCACGCACATGCACATACACACACGCACGAGCCAAGACACACAATCCCTTACTCATACGCTCCCTATCTTACTTACTCAGACACGTGTGCATATTCGCAATATCTCACGCGCCCAAACACACAAACACAGTCCAACCTCCCGGGACTGAGCCTCTGGCCTTTGAGGCTGGAGGAGAGAAAACGCTGAAACGGTGGAAATAAAGAATGAAAGTGAGAGAAGGAGAAAGACAGAGACTGCAGTGGCGCCCAAAACAGCTCCAGATCAACCAGTCAGTTCAACCTACAGCCCAGTTGTGTTTCGCTGTGGGTGTTTGTATCAAGATCTAAAACCGAGGATTCACTGCGCTGAAGAACATGCGCCAGTTACACGATTAACACTAAGATGCTCATCGATTCAAATCAAAGTAAACGACTTCAAAATCTGAGAAAAATTAATATTTCAAAGTCAACCATTAAAGTGATAAAAACAGGAAGCAAGGTCATCATCAGAAATATTATTATTCTGACTTCCCTGACTGTGTGTGGTTTGCTTAATGCTGTGTGACACGTGTGACCGTACTGTCCGCGTTTCCCGAAACCCAGCAAGGCCTTTAATGACGGAGCAGAAACGCAGACCAAGCATCTCCGGGAGCGTCTGAGCCAGAGACGTGGGCAGCGCCGAGTCTCTCCTATCCAACATTAGACGCTCTTAGGATTCAAAACATCTTGATGATTCATTATTGGGTGTCAACACATCCTGTAATTCTCCTTTCACCGAGCTTTGGCACAGAAACAAATGACCAATTTCAATATTAAAATATCATGAATTATTTATGAGCGCTTGTAGGGCTTTAGGCATGGAAATTTCAGACGGTAAAACTTCATGTACTGGAAGATAGAAGTACTTGTGATTAATGGAAATGAACAGAGTGCGAGGAAATGCCTGTGCAGCTACAAGAGAGCAACTGAAAAGGTAATAACACGTTGCTAAATATAAGTTTGATTTAGATGCACTTCATTCTATAATGAAGATTCATTCAGTGATGGTTTCTGCACCAGTGTGTAGTAGAAAGAAAGAAATGATCTAATACGGACATGTAAGCTTTCAGACTCCGAGTTGCAACTTTTATTTCTAGTGCGTCTCCATTTTCCACAGGGTTTATTGATGCTAAGATAATAAACCAGACATTTGTTTGATTAATGTTTAATCTGAGGGAGCCTGATGTTTGAGAAACGGCTCTGTACTAATTAGAAGTGAAATCAATTCCAAAACTACCCTGATGTTTTAAGTATTTTGTTTGAGCGGGATATGAAACGCCTCTATTTTCAGATTGAGGCGTATGAGTGATGCTGCAGTGATTTTTATAGATCTGTGTAAGTAGTTCAGGTGCAAAACACGACTGAAATAGTGCTGCCGAAGTTGACGTTCAAGAAGCCTTGAAATGTAACGTGTCTCTCCACCCCTTCTCTCCTGAGACGTCCCTCGCTTTTCATCTCTTCCTTTCTTCTCTCACTTTCTTTTAGCAGCCATCTTGCCCTTGTTCTCCAAGTCCTGCCTCTAGTCAGTGTTGTCAGACACCTCAGTGACTAGTCTATTTACTTTCCACTAATTCCGTCTTCTCCGCACGTGTTCCTCTGTGGATGTTCCGCTGCTCTGACTGAGACTAATCCTCTAAACTGCTAAGAAAAAAAAACAAGAAATTAGTGAGAGCAACTTAAGCAGGAAATCTTTTGGCGCCGGCAACAGGTCCCTCTTCTCTCACGAACGCACAAAACAAACGTCTAGACGCCCACGTCTACGTTCATCCCCAAAGTCACAATCACACGCACAAATTCATTCCCAAAGCAGACGACAGCAATCAATGTCGGCCAGTCACAGTTCAATAAGCAGACTAAACAATGTTGCTCCATTATTACTGTCTTGTTTAACCAACAGCATAAGAACAACACAGAGAATCAATACTGCACACGACAGGGTGTGTGTGTGTGTGTGTGTGTGTGTGAGCCAGTCAGTGCAGCAGACAGAAGGAAAAGGTCTTTGATGATTAAATGTCCACTTAAGGAGACTTCAGAGACATCTGTACGTGGACGCCCCTGCCTGTGTGTGTATCCATGTATCCAACATGGGGAGAAGCTAAATCTGCCTACATTGATTTTCTTCAGGCTAATTTGTTGCAACAGTTGGTGTAGAAAACCTGAATACGCTGAATACGTTTGTTTCAACAGATTAGAGGGTGCAGAGTATTGACTGGAGAACAAGCAGGTAGACCTGAGCGTGAGACGGCATTTTAACATAAAGACACATCTAGACGTCAGAATGTTCTTGGTAATTTTGTCTTTCATCAGCCAAACGAGCAGATAAAACGGGAATCATTTCAAAAAGAAAGCAGACGGGGTTTCTTTTTGAAAGGAGGGCAAAAATAAGTGAAACCTTGCCAAGATCTCTCTTTATCCAGTAAGATTTGAATCCAGTAAAGTCAGTATAACCAAGATGACACCAGCCCGTCTGCATCTTATCTAAAACTCTGAGCTGTAAATAATTCAGTGGACTCACCTCACATCCTCATCTCTGAAAGTAAAAGTGTGAAGCTTAAAGGACTTCAGCGAAACAACAGCACGGAGCCCAGAAAGCACCGAGACGCCGAGCGATGCTTTTCCCCCCGAAACCCTCGAACACAGCCTCGTCCAGCCGAGGACCGAATGAGGAGCGACTAAGCAAAACTCAAACTCTCAAACCTAACTGTGCTCATCTGTCTGACAGACAACAAGCATTAATAATCAACCTCTGCGCGTAATGAGGATCTAATCCAGAACAGACTGTTTTAGCTGTGACTTTATTGGATTTTCAAACTACAATTAAACTTTAGTGAGCCGACCTGAGGCCAAAATGGCAGCCCTGCTTTCATTTTCTGACAAGACCTCAGCAGTGAGTGGAGATAAACCAAAAGCCCAGAGGGGTCCAGAGGAAGAAGCAACACAAATAACCACAGCAACAATACAAGGATTTGGAGGCGCCAGAGGGAGCCGTGGGTATTGTCTCGCTTTAGTCAGCTCCTTTCTGCTTCTTTTGAATCCGTTCCTTGGGTGTCAATGACATTTCTCAGAACAGAGAAGGGGGAGATATTTCAAATGTTTTCAAAGTTTTCCTTCTTGTGCTTTCTGTTCAAAGTTTAAATAGCCCCTTCCCCCAGGACGGAAGAAAGGAAGCAGAGGGAGGAAAAAAAGAGAGAGACCAAAGTGGAGAAAGATGAGAGGGACTGAGGAGGAGACGGACATACGACGGTATGAAAGAAACAGAGCGAGGAGAAAACGGAGCTTCACAGACACTTATTTCATGTTCTTTTGATGTGGTGAAATAACCCTGCTGTAACACTATGACATAAGTCTTACACTCATTCTTCTGCCCACAGAAAAACTAACCCCGTACACATGATGTCATTGGCTTACAGACGGCCGCCGCCACGCAGCACATGAGGCAGGTTTCACCAAGCAGGCAACTATGTCACCGTTGTGTGCAGCTGATGTTGGAAACAATGTGAGTTATATATATATATATATATATATATATATATATATGGTAAAACTGTTTCAAACCACTCCTCCAGGATTCACCTAAAGAATCCCACAGAAACATAATGAGTAAATTAAATGTCCAACTAATTAGGGGGATACTGAATTGTTACAAGTCTACAGGTGTTTTCCTAGTTTTTTCCACGACGCCACCTGCCAAACAAACAGACTGGTCCAAGAGAATGACAGGACCAAACCTGCCAACACCCCAGCTACTGCATATGGATGCACAGCGTGTGCGGACGCATCGACTTTAACTGCCAAACTAGCCACCCAGTGCCACCGTGTGCGTCTGTGTGTGTTGGCTGCGCCCTCGTACGCCAGCGCTCACCAGCGCAGAGGCTCAGTGCTTTTCCCAGTGTTGGCACGCTGAGCCAGCTTGTGTGCTGAAAACCGTTACTGCTCCGCTCCACAGCTGGGCCTTAGGAGGAGACGACGGCGACGACGACGGCAACAAAGAGGAGGAACAAAGAAAGCAGGAAAGGCCGAAGGTGGATGCAGAAGCTTTTGAAAGGTGCTGGGTCTCATCCTCAGTCACGGATCTGTTGATGGGCTTCATTAAATCACGGCCTGGAATACAAGCACTATAACTATTTCTACAATGCCACAGTGCAATTGTGTAGAGCTGATGAGGTTGCAACCAATTTATGGGGGTACATGTAAAAATGACATTTTTGTGGGCCAAATATTGCACAAATACTATTTCCTCCATTAATGGGCAGATAATCTTTTACGCCACAAAGTGACTCAGACCATTGCCTCCAGCTCCATTTGCTCCAGGATGGATCCCAGAAAGACACATCTGATGCTGCAGCCAACACAACATTAAATAACAAATGCAAACACAGTTAAATGACGCTGGTCAACAGCGATGCTGATTAACTGCAGCGCTGCTCATTACTGACCCAGTCGAGTACGGCCTCAGAGCAGCAGGGTGAATTCTGCTGCAAAAGGCTGGCTAACACAAAGACAGCATTCTTTAAACTCTGACCTTCCCGAGTTACTTACTAAAGGATGAAAAATTATACACATACAAATGGCATTTGGACAAAGGCGTCGTGTGTTGCCTGCACACAGTAATTGGGGTCCAATTTCCCTCGTCCCTTGTTTCACGGACCTTTTCAAGCCGTGTCATAACTTTGCTCACGAGCCTGCGGCTGCGGCTTCCGTGTAAAATTACATCTAGATTTCATCAGCTGTCACGCGGCAGCGGGGAGCACCAATCTCCGTCTTCCCAGAACACCGATAATGATGCGATGTCTCAACATTGCGTGAACAATGTGCCAATCTTTGATTCGAACAAGTGTAATGACAAACATCGAGACGGAGGATGAGGTTTATGAGTCTGCGTGAGGCAATGAGAAATTAAATTACCTTTGAACACTGCGTCTTCAGGACTGAACCTTAAACGGCTCTGTCAGGTCAGGTTAGTATGTGGGGAGCACATTACTGCATCTTGGGGGGTTCAGCCACTGATCATTTTAAGAGTCCATTTCAAGATATAAAATGACAGCGTGGTGCATTTCTTTATTTTACATCATATCGCCCATATACACAAGAATAAATCTAATTATTCTGTCCTGTAGGCAGAAATTATTAGTATTATAAGTGGCAGCTGACCGACGAGTCAAACACGCAAGTCAACTCAGCTTCAACAAAAACCCACATAATGAGCTCCATTAAAGTTCATTAAGTGCGAAGGAAGGGGAGGCTCCTGCTGCACCTGCCTCGACCTTCAGCATTACTGGAATCCCTGTGGATGGAAACACCAAATATCACAAGCAGAGGGACACAGAGCTGCAGTGGGGGGGATTTTAGGATTTCAGTTTTTCTTAATAAAGGTCGATAAACGTCGTCAGATCATACAGCTCAGAGCCGGAGGACTCTGAGCTCACAACTAACAAGTTAGCGCACACACAGTCTGTGTGGGAGAGGATCAATGAGCGCAAAGCAAAGCTGAAACATGCCACAAAGACCAGAACAAAAAATAAATAAATAAGTCGGCAGGTCTGTACTTTTATAGCTGCACTGCTGAGTCACAGCATTGAGCACCTCTAAAAAAATCTGACTTTGACTGTGAGGTTGGTGAGATGATCTAAATCTCTCAATCATTCAAAACAATGTTTAAGCCTTCATGCACTGACCTCATCACCCCATTTAATTTAAGCCTCTTTGGACGCAGTCCTTTCCTAAAAGTACGATCTGATTGTCTCCAGCTGCTGCTGACTCAGTGCCTATTAAAGTTTGTAGCAAAAGATGACCCACTGGCTGCTACGTCGCTGAATAAAGGATATTAAAGAATCAAAGCTAAATTCACCTTAATCTTGTGGCACTGTGTCAAACATAATTATAAAACATTATTGTTTGCTTCCACTTGTGTGATGCAGCATATAGGCTCTTTGTAGACGCTGTATGATGTATGTGTGTCTACTCAGATGGACAGTTTTTAATATATAACTATATAAAAAAAGATTGTGCAGATGTTCTATTTCTAGCACCCTGCCAACAGCGTGACCTGTCATATTTTTTATTCATATTGCACATTTCTCATTTCACTCAATAATAAAGTGATTTCCCTACAGGACCGGCTGCATAACAAGCTCTGCACACAGCCCAAGCACCCAGACGCTCAAAAAATTATATGCAATAAATACAAACCGAGGTGTGAGATACCGAGTGTCGTAATGTAGAAGTACAACCAGGGGAAGAACCGCGTCTCAATCTGCTCCGCGCCGCCTGACGAGCCGCAGCCTGAGACGGTGATCAATGAAGCTGCTTCACGTTCCTACTCGCAGACGGAGGAAGGGAAAGGCCACAGCGAAGCGTTTCCAACTGCAGCTTCTCCATCATAAACGTAACTGTTTCATATTTCCAAAACATCTCAGCAGCGTTTTGTTTATGCAAAACAACCTGCTCTAATTTTCCTTCTTCTACTGGCCACACACACCATCTACTAACTTAAGAGTAGTGGGGGCAACTCGAGTGGCCCAGTTAAACCCGTCAGGTGACGAGAGCTCAAACAAAAACGCAATCTTTACTCCACTGTGTGTGTGTGTGTGTGACTAAATGCAACTTGAGGGTGAGAATTATTCACTCGTCCATTTTCACTGTTTAGTTCATCAAATATCTCTTCCTCTCTGCGAGCTGTGATTAATTACCTACCCTGCAGTGTTTCGCTATCTCACTCTGGCGCCCGATGTCCCTCCGTCTCCCTCACTCCACTGCATCGTTCTCCCTCCCACTCGTTCGCCACTCCTCTGCCTGTTTTTCTGATTCCCCGCTTCTTTCACCCTTATATGATCACCACTTTTTCCCACCGAAGAACAAAAGGAAGCAACACTCTTGCAGTGGAGCGTCATTATTCTCTCCTCTTTCCACCTACAATGCCTTCCTACCTGTGCTCCTCTGGGGGAGGAGGGAAAGGAAACACACACACACACACTGTGCATGGTTAATTCTAGAAAATAACAATGTCATATTTCATCTACGTGAACACACAATGGACACACAAACGTGCCTTCTCAGCAAAGTAGTGCCCATATTCATTAGCCACTTAGAACAGTGTGTTCGAATGAATCACAGCAAACTGCTTACACGTAATATTGTCACCCACAGAGAAAAATACATAGAGTTTCTTATTACAGTTGGACTGAAGCCAAACAAAGTGAATGGCCTTGTTGTACTGAACGCACAAAGTGTGTTTGCATGTAAAATTGTGCCAATAATGCAGAAGAAACTACAGAAACTTCTGTGCATTTCTGCGTTGGAGGGTGTACGTGCATATACGCGTGTGCTACGCCCTCGTTTTTCCAAAGCTTACAGAGTGCTGTGCAGTAAATTACATCATGTCCACAGGAGAGGAACCGGCAACCAAAACCTTTTTACAACACACGCTAAATCCCCTTATTCACAGCATCCTACAGTTACAATATACTCTTTCAGAAACGGGCACGACTTCGGTGCATTTGTGTGTGAAAGTGCAGACGTAAGCCTGGGAGCTAAAGAGTTAGAGCGGTGATTACGCTAATTATGGTTTCAGGTTTTTGAATATTCCTTCAGATTGACCACTAGATTACCAGACGGGCTCGGCCCAGAAAGAGAGAGAGAGGAGAAAGAAGGCAAGACAGAGAGAGAGAGAGAGAGAGGAGAAAGAGGTACTGTTGGAGGTAAGGGAGGGATGTGAAAAGAGAGAACAAGGAGGAAACAGAGAGTAACAAAGGGAGAGAGAATGTAGTGGTGACAGACACGCAGAAGAGAAGGACTAATCCTTCAGGCTGCTTCCTGGTGCTGCTCAACCCGCTTGCCCACTCTCTCCTCCTCCTCCACACTATCAGGAGCTGAATGGACTTTTACAGTGCAGCTTTGTTTCCTATGAAAAATAAAAAAAGAGCGTCAACGTCAAATTCCTTAAAAAATAAAAATAAAAATCTCACTTCTACCACACGTTCCTACATTCCTCCGGGCGTCGTCATGCTTTTACCCCCCCCCATGTTTATCCTTCTCTCAACACAGGACAATGCACATAACAAGCTTTCAGAGGGAACAGAAAGGACCCGGGCCTGGGCTTTGTGGACCCCCTGTCGCAGCACGCCGTTCTTCTCAATTACATATTCATGGTGACACAAATAAGACTCGCTTGCTCTGACACACAAACACGACATTCAGCCCAAACACCCAGCGCCCATCTGCTGGTCGCGTTTCTGCCCTCTAGGAATTGTTCCTTTGCACATGTGTTGAAATCTGTTTGTGTTTTGCGTCCGAGACATCAAGCAGTGACACCTGTGCCGCGCCACAGCTCATAAGGCTTAACACTGCAGAAATCTATGATAATGCTCTCAAGCCGGCGAGCGCGTCCGCAAATCTGCTTGTGTTTTTTTTATAAGCGCCATGAGCAAAAAATCTGGAGACGCAGCAGATCGGTGCTCTGGCTTGAATCCAAACGAAGTGTCAGAGACAGACACGGGACGGGGCAGAGGATTAGGCTGAAGTTGGTTTCTGCTCACACACATCCGCGTTGTTTTTGAAGCAAATAAACCAGCCCAAGCTATTTACTGGAGGTTTTACGATTTCAAATAAAAAGAATATATAGACCATGAAAAGCCTAAGCTGCCGGCTGTGGATGGAGGCTATGCCTTAAAACAAAGAGAAACAGGGTGAGACGTCAGTGGAGGGCAGCTGGCGTAGTGTGGCGCTGCTCTTCTCCACCCGACCCCGTCTTTGCTCTTTCCTTAGTCTGACTCTCCCCCCTCCCCTCGGCTGACGGATGAGTTTGTGACCAGACACACACATAAGGACGCGGTGTCCCGCTGCTTGTGGGTCCTGTTCAGAAGCACAACAATATGCCCACTGTTTGGGCCACACACTAATTAAACAGTGTAAATCTAACAAGAGAAAGAGGCAGAGCGCTGAGAGACAGCAGGGGAGGAAGACAATGAGAAATGAGAGCGAAGAGTAAAAGAGGCGAGCGTAATGTCAGAGGTAGCAGATGGGAAGGAGAGAGAGAGAGAGGAGGCAAAAAACACACGTCTAGTTTCACTGCAACACATTTACTTTCAGCTTTACAGAGGGTAAAAATCAGCCACAACATTAACACCACCTGTAGGTTTGAATCTGCAGGACAGCAGTCAGCGTGAGACAGACTCACTCTGCAGCTTCTGTTTATTTCCTAACAGCTACTGTCATCTAACAGCACATTAGCCCAGAGTGTTTCTGAAAACGTTTAAAATTTAACAACAGAAAAGTAAGTGCACGTCTAAATACAATAAAATACACAGATCATTTCCCACAGTGCAGGACTGCATGGGACCGGTGGGAACGATAGTCGGCCGCTGCTCCTTGGGAACAAGCAGTGTTCTCTCTCACACACACTCACACACACACACACACACACACACACACACACACACACACACACACACAACTAACTAAAACGAAATGCCTAGAAATGAGAGCCCCAAATGAGGCCTTAGGTTTCGCAGGCCATGAAAAATTCATAATTCCAGATCTTTACATGAAACTCTAGAAGGAATTAGACCCAACAACAGGAGACACGGGAATCAGTTGCAGAACATTTAGCTTCCTCTCTCTCTTTTTCTCTTCGGCTCGCTCCCTCTCTAGTAAACATGCAGACTCACAGGCATGAAGACGCATACAAACACACAAACGCGCACAAATTTGTATGTTGCGTCTTAGGTTTCACCCCGTGGCGAGTACGATACAGCAGCGTCACGCAGTTTGTCACAGCCTCTTTAAAAACCATACTTCAACACTTCAAAACCCATTTTATCTCCTCCTCCCGCAAAGAAAAACATGCCTGCGAAGTTCTCTGCTCTGACACAAACAACCTGTGTTCAGGCTCTTGGTTCTTCAAATAGGCCAAGCAGCAACTGCTATGTTTACCAAGTCAAGCATATACAGTATGAAATCCACAGACGTGTAGGTGGAGAGACGAGGTCCCAGCACAGTCCAAATTAGAATCTACCCAGTGAAAGGACGAACAAGCAAGGCCACAGCTACGAAGGACAAAAAAGGTCAGTCAAAGCCATTCAGCGGCTAACGCAGAACACACAGTGAAAGGATAAAGATTAATATGGTAGAAAAGAGGCTGGAAGACTCCATGAAATGCACGGATGAGTTAGCAAGGATAAAAAAATGTAAAAAAAAAAAAAAAAAAAAAAAAAAAGAGACAGCAGAGAGGCTGAGGGAAATCTGCCATCGCTAGGCCGCTGCTGCTAGCGGCAGGAGGGACCTCTATACAAAACAACCCAGACGCAGTCAAAGACTTCCTTTCACGCAGCCCCATCAACGCCTGTCCGAGCCCACGCACACACACACACACACACACACACACACACACACACACACACACACAGAGGGGAGACAGAATGCAGCATTGTTTGGCCACAGAAATATCTCGCTGTGTGTGTTCTGTGTCTCTGAGCATGTGTGTGTGTGGAGGGGGGTCAGTCAGTCAGCTTGTCACGTCCAAGAGGAGTGATCAAAGCTGGTACAAACCACCCAGAGAGATCTCTCCCTTCCTCATCCATTCATCCATTCCCATCTCGCCTCCATCTCCCCTTCTCCCTCCAAATACAGAAACAGCGTCAGATTTATCACATGAAAACACGCTCGGCCAATTGGATTGCACCGTCCAGAGTTGAGCAGCCAATCAAGTCGGCCTATTTAGTTCCAATAATTCCCAGCTGTCCCCCAACAAGCACTGAACCCTGGATGGCTGCAGTGCACCATGGGACAGGATCAGCGCATAATGGGAGACAGCATGGGAGCTCTGGCAATATCATAATGCCAACAGTGCACACACATACACACGCGCGCAACCAAACACCATGCGAGCTCTGCTGGAACACTGCGACAATGCCAAGTTCACACACACATGTACGAAATCACACAATCTCCCACATACAGACACGCTGGCGTACACACATGTACGCGCGCACAAACACACACGCCACAGGAGTTCTCTGAGAACATCCCCGAGCTGCCAAGTTTATGAATACACACAAACACACACCTCACAGGAGCACTTTCAGTACATCCTAACACCTCTGCACAACCAGGTTCACACCTACACACACACAAGCTTCAACATAAACACACCCACATATTATTTTTTTTAAACTGTGTTATTTTAAATAGCTCTGTTGAGAAATTTATTACAAAGTTTAAATATACTACACTGCCTTAGATGTGTATTAAATTCAGAGTAGAAATGCCGCGTGACACAGAAACACTGTAGAAGCGTCGAAGCAGGACCCAGAAGGCAAACTGTGGAATCGAAAAGGACTGTGGGGCCGTAAAAACCAAAAAACACACCAAATGTTTTACACTTCCACCCTGTGGCGGCCGAACTGCAGAACCTGGCTTTGCCGCAGCTTAGTCATCATAATAAACAAAGAGGCTGTTCAGACTTTGCAGAATGATCTTGACACTCAATTCATTCCAGATCAAAAGTAAGGGGGGCTTAGCTAATAGCTTTTTAATAGGCCCAAAGGCCAGAGGGCGGGGCTTAGCTGGAAGGCCGACACTGGGATGAAGGCATCTACCTGCTAAACTAAGTGTCATCACCCAGACGTGAAGTAAAATAGCATCATATTGTTATATTAGAATCTCCACAGATGATTCATTTGCACAAAAACTCACCGTCGTGAACTTTATGAGTCACGACCACCAAAACAAACCAGCTATTATCAAAACACATATTGTACAATCAGGTTGAACTGGAGGCATCGACTGAACATGAGCCACTCAATGATTCAGGAGCAGAAGTAAACAGCGACATAATGAGTTTACTGTTCAAAGACAAAACACAGATGCAATCACAAACGCAGCGTTTGTCACCTGAAGGAAGTTCCTCCTCTACGTGAATGGACTCGAAAGTGAAGGCTGGTGCACAGAGAGGATCAGCTATGTACACAGAGACCTGCTCCCCCCGCAGCGAGGTCAGCGTGTTTGTGTGTTTGGCCCATTCATTACGACAACTAATGGAGTGAGTGCTCACACACAAAGAAACAACTTCAGAGACACGAGTCAAGTTGTCTGGACACACAACAGACGAGGCCAAACAAGGGAAGAGCCAGAGATGTGCAGTATAAACCTTCAGAAAGGGGGAGATTAAGAGGAAGGCCGGGTTTTTTCCAAGACAGTGTAAAGCCTGAAGAGTTTCATCTGGGCCTGAGCAGCAAAAAAACAAAAAAAAGCATGTTCGCTGCAACCTGCAATTCACAAGAGTTGGGTAAAAGCCTGCTCAAACCGCGTGCTTAAATTGCGAGGTATTGATTTAACAATAAAACCAAGCGTATGCTCATGATGAATATCAGCGGGTGCTGCTGGAAATGCTGTTCCCCGGGGCAATGGGAGGAAGGGGGCAGCAACAGCGTGTCCAATTATCGCCCAAATTCAGCACAGAGAACCTCAGGCCAGCCATGATGATACCAATTTACTGGCTACACAGTGAGTCTGCGTTTGGCAAGTTACTGTATCCTGTAAGAGGCGTTCAAGTGCAATATTTGGTGTCTAATGGAGGATAAGGACTAAAGTAACACTGACTCCTGATAGGATATTAGAATAATATACTCGGTAGAGGATTAACGTGGCTATGATAAGGTCAGGCTTAAGCCACGCGGGAGAAATGTGCTGAATTAAATCAGCTTGTTAAAAGTTTGGCCATAAAAGCTTTTAAAAGAATATTAATAGAACACAGGTTCTAACCGAGGAGGTCACGGGGTGCGATCAAACATGTTCTGTGGCTTAACACACTGAATCCACGGAGCTCGTCTTTTTTGGGGTCAACACGAGGCTTCGTCCTGCCCGACGAGCACCAGCCGCCGTGCGCGTAAACGCGTGGGGTGCGTGGTCTGGACGCGGCCGTAACGCGCAGCACCTTCACAGCCGCGCGTCTCAGTCGTCCCAGCTCGCGTTGGCTCCCGTGGCCTGTGGTGAGCGAAGCTAATTATGGAGTTTTCCCTCTTGGAGGAAACGCAGCTTCCAAGTGCAAGCCCGACGTCCGCAGCGCGTCTCGACTCCATAACAGAGCTTTGCCCGTGACACGTGTGTAGTTTTCCTGCGCTGCACTGCTGGAGACTTCTGGCCCATTTTCCAATCGGAGCAGCGAAGCGTCGGCGCTATTTTGCCAAGTGCTCCGCAGTGAGAGGTGAGTCCTGGTCGTGCCCTTCAGTTTCCCCCTTAATGCGGCTGCAACAGTCCTGCCACAGAACAAACACTGCGAAGTCCGTTACTCGGGAGTCTTCTCCCTCGCGTTCGTGTTTATCCGTCCTTCAGTGGCGAGTCTCACGGCTTCTCATGGAACCGCATTGTTTTTTCCAACTACTCCACCACAGGGGAACGTGCAGTGCGAGTTTTGCCTTTCAGTTGGCAGCAGCCTTAACGCTGCGTGCAGGCAGGAATTGCGCAGATAAGCGGTTTACACCTGGAGGTGCCGATCACAAAACATCAGCTTAATTCGAGATAGAATATGAATTAAAAGTACCCAGTTTGGAGAGAAGCCACTTCTCCTATTACCCGACTCGTTCACGCACAGCTGCTGCGTCTTCTAATCATGACCCACTATTCCAGGTGTTAGAGGTCTGGGGGGAAGAAGCTCTTACCTTGGGCGACTCCTGCGTGAGCGAGTACGAGCAGAAGCAGGACCCCCGCTGTGGCGCACATCCTCACCAAGCAACCCCTGCGTCCTATTCCACTTCTCTGGCCACTTTCCCTCATTACAGGCGACGCGTAAAACACACAAAACTCCACGGCGCACGGTGGGGGAAATGAGGACCCCCCCCTGCTCCTCCTTCTCCACCACCACCACCACAGGATGTGCTGATCAACCAAACGAGTCCAAACCGGTGGGTAGGTGCACAGCCTCTAGTCCCGAGGTCCGAGTCCGTCTCAGAAGGCGCAGGTTAAGCTGTGAGACGAGAGAGGTGGTGGGAATAACCACGGGCTCCCTTCACTCGTGTCAGCGGCGCTGCTGCCTGGCCACTAAGCTCCGCTTTCCTCTGCGCGCACTCTCTGCTTCTCCACTCGCTCCGTTTACGCAGAGAGAGAGAGATGCCACCGCCCTCTGCCTACCACGCTACACTTCCTCTGCCTTGATGGCTTTCCTTACTTTTAATACATCAACACTAAACGAAACAGAGTCAAAGCACTTTAATATCGGGCTTCTCCCCCCAGTCTGCTCAGATTCAGAGCACATTTAAGTAACCGCATCAGTTTTCTTTTTACTTTAGACTCAGTTTACTTTCATTGTCTGGTGACGTCTGTGGTGCAGCTCTGTGTCGTGTTTGTGTCTGGATTGTTTCGTGTATCTTTCTATTGCGGCGCCTGGACGGTCGTGTGCACCTTTCATTGCTGCCGCTGTGTTTCCACCAGAGCTCACCGACTGATGTCTGCCCCCTGACGGCCACGTCCGCTGAACTCAAAACACTAACCCGCAAAACCCGCTGCAGGCGAAGCAAAAAGGACGCGTTCAGGGACGACTGAAAACACGGACATCGCCGTTTCGTTTGTGTGCAGTAGCTTTATGAGGCTTGAAAGGAGTTCACCCCATCAGTGTAAGCTGTGTGATCCTAAGCGGGGAAAGGAGATCACGCCATGTTTTAACCAAGAGGAGTCCACAAAACATAATCGATTTCACTGTGGCCTGGTTTCTACACCTACTCCTCACATTGGTGGCGTGATGTGTCAAAACAAAACTTTGGTTTTGTAAAAGTATAATCACACCTGATCATTATTTATAGTCTTCCACCTCTGCATCGTGACTAAGACCATGAAATACCTTAAAAAAATAATTTCATGATGGTGGCCGATGGAAACAAACACAAGCTCAGTGTGTGTGTGTGTGACCGTGCGTGTGTGTGTGTTATCGGCACATAAATACACACTCTCCCAGCTAACATAACTCTTGGCAGTGTTGCTGCACAGTCATTTGAGCACTACAGCCTGGATCATGCATTGTAAATGGCAATAGTAAAATATGTGTTTGGTGCCATTTGTCACTACAGCAGCCCCACAGCTCAGTGAGCACCACTAGAAGTAGCTGCTACCCGCAGGGATCTGTAAAAGCCTTTTTATTCTGCCACTTTATTGGGAATGGGAAAGCAATAAGTTACACGAGAAACATATGGCACCCTTGGATATGGATCAGCACTTATACTGGCAACGGTTAACGGCAATAGGATTTTCACAGCAGCTTGTGGTAGTACGGCTCATACTGTATAGAGTGGAGTAGTCAAACTTTTTACTTTTGCACACTTTCAATTTCAAATTGATACAACTGCTATTTCAAATGATCATTTTACCTCAATAACCATTAAAGGTGGGGGGAAAAAAGTGATTTTTGCAGATGCATTAAAAAAATCTCTCATTTCTAAATTAATTTGCGTTGAATATCTCACAAGTCACACAGCGTGTAACACAAACAAAGCCATTAGGTGCAAGGAACCCTGTTAAAACTCCATGATAATAATCTCTGGAATGGCGTAGACCTGTAAAGTGTTTCTTGATGCAACTGGCGGCAAGTGATTACCTTGAAATGTTAGTCAAAAATAATAACGTGTTTGACTGAGAGTGAATTTCAATGTCTTCAGTGGCTGTTAAAGATTAAAAAACATTTACGTCAAACATATCAAAAACCTGGTCTTTAGTAATATCCTACGGCAAAAACAAAAACAGCAGGAGAGCAAAGTACGTCGCCATGAGGATCGTTACACCAGAGCAGCACAGTCTTCACAGAGCTGCTGTGGCTCTTGATACGTGTAAACGCTGTACATACACTTGACAAGGTGATGAGAAAAGAGTTTACCTGTTGCTCAGCTTCTCAACAAAGTTTTTTTCTCCTGCTTCTTTCAATTCACATATTCAGCGTCTCGCCATCATTTAGGTTGGAAGAATACAGAACGTGGTCTGGTGTGTGTGGGGGGGCTCGACTCTATTTTAACTCAACTACCAGGGGAGTCTGTCACACCGTCGCCATCTCTGTGGGGATCATCAAAGACAGTCCGACGTCACTTCATTTGTGCTCGTCATCGTTACAGATGCAGATATACGGTACCCAGAAATATGATCTTCCCATTTTGGTTCCTGTGCCTGTAACCCATAGCATCAAAGAGACAGCGATAATGAGAGAGAGAGACGCTGACATTAGAGGGAGTCACCACCTTGATCATGCAGAGAAGAGGGTGAAAGTGTGGTATTTCACGGAGCCCTAATTTGAGAACATGTCTCTGTTGTGTTTTTTTGTAGTCTACAAATTTCAGTGCATTGTATTGATATCAGTGTGCAACCTCATCATTAACGCCATACTTTGAATGTCAGTGTCTAAATCATTTTTAATTAGACCTGTTTTAATTAGAATAGTTTTAAAAGTAATAGCTCCACATTTTAGGGACCTTACTTAATCACTTTCTTACTTTTTCTCTGAGACTTAAATTAGCAGATCAATACCACTCTCATCTAGCTGGGAGCAGTGAATCCCCGAAGTCTTGTTATCACCATGAGGTTTGGCAGACGCACTATGGAACGCTCCCTGTAAAAGAATAAAACGTATAATGTGAACGTCTGTGCAGATTAAACAAGCGTCGTCTACCTGTGTGAACATTACAGGTGTCAGACTGTGGACAGGGCCAGACAGACGCTTCCCCTGATTCTAGATGGGCGAGCAAGCAGACCGGGATCAATCTTCTTATGTAACGCTTCAAAAGTTTGCACAGTCTCACGCTGACTTTGACTCGTTCTGTTCCACTCTGTTTTATTCTACAGTACTGAGTTCGTGATATGGGGGAAAGAAACTATCTGCGCCGAGGATTGGAGAGAAAAAACTGGGCAACCATCTGCCTTGACCGGGTGGGTGGGTGGAAGGTGGAGAGAGAAAACAACCAGTAAGAGACAAACACTGGACAGACTGTTAGGTCTGAAAACTCAACATACAGCTCCGAGGTCGGGGAGGCGAAGACGGGACGAGAGGAGCAGCACCAACAGTCACAGCGTTGATTTCCTCACAAAGGTTAAAAGTGATATTAAACATGTTTAAAAATACGTCACCATTTCACTTTCTGGTGCGTAAACAGTGAAGTTTTGTTCCCTACTGCTAATCCCTCAAGTGTACAGCAGAGCGGGTGGAAACACGCTCACATTGCCAGGCCTGCTCCTCCCAGCAGCTCTTCTATGTGCTATATTTAAGAATAACTAAAATGCTGTCATGTGCGCCATCGACTGCGCTGTCTCTATTGTGTGCTTTAACAGAGAGCAGGCCCCCACGAGGATGACTAGGTTTAATCTCTTTAAGCAGTTACATAATGGCCCACTGTTCACGTTTTAATCAGCGAATAGATGTCTGTGCCCAGGGACGAATAATCACATCTATAACTTACTAATCTAATATCCAGCTACATTCAAGTGGATTAGAGAGGGGCAGCGAGGGGAAGGAGGGGCATAGGTGCTCCACCTAGATGGGAGCCAGTGTTTGTACATGTGCGACGATGTATTTGTGCGTTGTTTTATGATAGACAAATGAAACGGAGACGTCTGTGAGCGCAGTACACTCCCATGCATGCATGTCGCTGTGCTGCAAGACCCGTTGTCCACAAGCCGTTCTTTCACGTCGCTTCTGCCAGTCATTGATGGTCAGTCATTCGCCAGGTGGTTTGGTGATGGGTACTGACAACCTCATTCCCTAGATGGTTCGGTGCGACCTGCGTCGTGTGCGGCGTCACCGCGGGACCAAAAGTGCATCAAGGGACTTTATCCAGTCACACAGATGGACATGGACAGTTAGCCAGACAGACAAGGAGAGAAAGTATCAGTCATCAAATTGAATTGTTTCCCGCCACACACGGACTCACATCGGAGGATTTAGTAGAAAAACTAAATGCTGGGGCTACAATAAATGTAATTGAAAATCCCAGTCAGCATGTGATCTCATGCACAGTAAAGGGTGTATTATACATTTACCATTTGAATAATATCGTTGTAGATTTGTTTATGTAAGTACAATCTGTGTAATGGTCTGAAGATACAGCTAGCACAAGGCAACAGAAAATCAATGCAATGTTCATTTCTTGATTGGACGTCAGGCTTTTTGCTCTTTCATAATATTATTACATCGTCCGAAGTGTATTTTCTGTGTAGTGGTAATCAAACATGAACGGCAATAAAAGCAGCTCAGGGAGCGGATCAGACTTTATATGTAAAACGAGGGGGGATAAAGCAGAGGACAAGGCAAGGACATAGCGTATGGTCAGCTCTCTGACAGGCCAACAAAATGACGAACAAAGCGAACAAGAACAAGAACAAGACCAAAGACAGTCAGGAGCATGTCTTCCTCTGAAGCCTGAGTGGATTCACTGTGATCTGCCTTAAAGACAGCATATTAGCTGATGCATGTGCTCGCATGCAGGTGTTGAAAGCGTGAAGCCACACAGCGATGCACGAATATAAGGGGAAGACAACGCTGAAGCTGGGTTGGCAGTAAACAGCTGACTGACAGTTGGCTCGCTGCATTTTGGTGAGAACCACTGCACACTCACAGCTCAGTGGAGAAGGGAAGCAAACAGGGACCAGACCTCGGCAGATTACTCCTGTGGACAATCTGCCAGCTAACACCAAAAGATGTTTGCCATCTTCAGGCTTGCAGCCCTCAGCTAATCCAGAAAACCCTCCACCATCACATGATCTGCAGGAATCTCAAATACAGACTGAATTAAATGGATCTACAAACACCATCCGAGCAGAATTTGATTTTTTGCAACCCTTTGTGTTGATACTGTGAATTTACTTTCTCAACGTTTTAGTTCTGTGATAATTTAACTTATCATGTGCACAAATGAAGATGTTTTTAATAGCCTGCTAATTTACAGCAGCAAACGAAAAGTCAAAACCCAAGCGTCACAAGAAAAGTGGTGCAGAAAGCAGCAATTCCCTGGTGGGTGTGTGGCTGCAAGCTGGCATGTCTGTGAATACCCCCCCCGTAGCGTGTCCGTTACGCTGAACAAAAACTTGTTTTTTTGGACAAAACGTTTAATTATTCAGAA
The DNA here is from genome assembly GCA_030770545.1 of Macropodus opercularis. Classification (NCBI taxonomy): domain Eukaryota; kingdom Metazoa; phylum Chordata; class Actinopteri; order Anabantiformes; family Osphronemidae; genus Macropodus; species Macropodus opercularis. The sequence goes on along the minus strand of CM061097.1, from coordinate 4,397,869 downwards.
AAACGCTTTCTAGCACAGTTCTACCATTTTAACCAGTATTTAGCAATTTGGAGTTTTAAAAGCCCACAGTTGGACCCAAATCAAACGCAGCAGAAGATTCAGGCCCATCATGGTCTTTACAGTCACTGCACCAGTCCCACTAGAATGGAAATCTTCTCATTTTGGTTCCTCTGCCACAAAGTATAAATTTAAATCCAAAATGAGCATTGAGTTTGCACCGGAACACTTTGAAACCTCATAAGAAGGCACCGCAGAGTTGTGGCCAAACAACATCCCCCTTCACACCACATTCATTTCAAAGATCCAACTCTGTGATGCAGGAGACGGCCAGACGCCCACCATCTGCCTCCGCTGCCTACCAGGACGGGCTACGCTACGACGGGTCGGTGGGTGGTCTGCTTGGACACGGTCAGCAAAAGAGCTTCACTAAAAGCCTGTTTGTAACCATTAGATATGCGTCGTATTCAAACGGTATTTACATCTCAAAGGTTCTGTAACTGAAGGAAACGCAGTTTGGTTTCTTTGTATGAATAATTAGTCTCTCTTCAAACTTTAGCAGAGTTTCATGATCTGGTTGCCAAAGGCCAAAGTCTTCAGCAAATGTCTTTCCTACCGTAGCTGCCTCACTGGTGCACACTCCATCTAAATTGAGCTTAGCCTGTTGTGAAGGCAATGGTGTATTTTCACCATTACCTGTAACATGATGTAAACATGTTTTCTGATCACAGGCTTTGACAGGTTGCTAGTGGAGACAGAATCGCATTTTAAAGGAGATATCACATTATCACTCCTGCCAAATTTCCCCAGAGAAATACTCTTGTGCCTTTACAAATGACACTTCAATTTAGGGTGTGTGTGTGTGTGTGTGTGTGTGTGTGTGTGTGTGTGTGTGTGTGTGTGTGTCCATCTAGAGTCTCGACAAAGTAATTCCCATCTCCTTGGCTGCTAATGCCCAGTGGATTTGAGTCTCTGAGAGCTGCATGACACCATGAAACTCTTCCTATACTACATTTGTTAATTGTAAGATTTCAAACAATAAAGCAGATGCACACGTGCTCCATGAGCCACAAACCGACAACAGTTAATTCCCTTTCTAGGTGTTAATGTCCTGGCAATCAGCCCAAGTGCTTTTTGATTAGCACATTATTAATTCATGCGCACACCCGGAACCTCAAATCAGGCTTAATTACAACAGTGATTCCAGCAGTGACCAATATTGATGTAATTAAATAACTAGGAGTGTGCTGCTGCATCCGCTTTTTAACTGCAGAGACATAGAGAAAATGATATTTTTAGAATATATGAAACGTTAGCTGACCACAAAAGGCTAAATTGAGATAAACGTCTGTAGCTTTTTTAACTTTGAACCTTGGTCAACCAACAAACACAGTGAATCTAGATGAGACTCTACAAGTTACCAGAGGAAACCAATCAGCTCAAGCCAGGCTGAGGCGGTAACAACCCTCAGGCAGCCGGTGAGCGAGTCAGTCCAGCTCATACAGACCGAATGGAGTTGCTGACCCTGGTGCCGACCCTCAGGCGGCTGGTTGGAGGCAGAACACCTGAAGTTGGTCAGCAGAGAAGGCTGAGGGTCGATCCCCTCCGGAGGCTGAGCACTGCTACACAACTCCTGCAGGGGCTACGCTGGAGACCAGGCAGATCCCCATGAAAGCTGGGCTGGAGTCTGACGATGAACCCTGTGAAAGTTCTCTGTCTGAAAAACTAGGAAGGAAGGATTGGCCAGTGCTGAGAAGTCGATGGTGTGGTCAGCATCTGCACAGGAAGACTGGGCTACGCAACCAGGAGTACTGGAAACACAGTTTATTCTAGAAATAAGAAGCAAGCAGGTAAGTAAGGAACAGAGGAGACTGAATAGAATATGATAGCATAAAGGAGGAGGAAGGAGGGAACAGGTCAGGAGGTGAACATGCAGAACAAACAAGAGACAAACAGACAAGCATGAAGACAATCCATTGGTTTATTAATTTACTGAGAGGAGCCTTTGACCTGCAGACCTCAGGACTTGTGACGATGTTTCCTAGTCAAAACAGGAGGTTGCGTCACTCCTGCGCTGACGTGACAAACAAACAGAGAAAGTACCACAAATAAATAAGTAGCGTGAAGTCAGCCTCCCTGTATGAGATTCAGCTGAACTTCATAACGTTGCTCTGCGTCAGTGGGCTGGAAAATGATTTCTATGGCTTCAGTTAGTCTGTTTTCTTTGAGTAATTTCCTCAGAAAAATACGAATCTATTTCAAATTGTACTTTTTGATCAGTTATGCACGATCATTTGTTAAAACGGTAATCAGATAAATACCATCAGTCAGACTCCAAGCTCCTTCAACAAACTTAATTTCAATTCAGGATTCTGTGGAGTTTACAGGCTGTAAGTTTACATCCCTGATAAACCCAGTTATATGCAGATGTGATGTCATCTGGCTGACTGTCTCCTCATTTATTTCCCTGAAGATGAAAGGTTTGCAGCTCCTTACTGGGACCCTGCAGCACATCAGAGGTTAGTGCCACGGCCTTCAAAGGCTGACGGTCTCCGTGTGCGAGACAAAGTGAGACACACACTGACAGAGCTGCCGGACCCAGCGAGCCTGTGTGTGCGCTCGCTGACATTCTAAAGAGGTGCAAGGTGAAGGTTCACGTCAGCCCGACTCAGCTCTCACCCCCTGAGCTCTTTATAACATCCCTCACAGCTCTTTCAGCTGCTGTTTGAACATCATCAATCAGGCGTAGCCAGTAAACCTCAAGGCTGCGGAGGCATTCACAGACACGCTGTGTATTTATTGGGCAGAAAATGTCTTTTTCACCTGCGACTCTGAATTAGCCGAATGCTGACAGTATTACATTTGTACGCAAACTCTAAATAGCAAGGTCCAGCCTGTGTTGAGGCAACTGCAGTGTTACACTTTTGACAAATGTGTGTGTTGGCACATTTGTTGGTGAAGATAATGATAACACAGAGTTATAAGAATCTCCAATGAAATTAGCTGACTCAGCACAAATATGACCCTTTACCACAGATGAAAGAAGACAAATACAACCTAGTAACGTCAAACCTTCAAAGTCAGCGTATTAATCAAGAGCTCAGGAGTTCAGGCACAAAGCACAAGACTATTTAAAGTAACTAATTAATCCGTTTTATAGCTGAGATCTGAAATCATGCCCCCTGCTGAACAAGCTGCGACCATAACGATTAAATAGGACGTTAGGCCGAGTGACAGCTGTTCTTCCATAATATAACTGATCGACTAAAGTTAAAGCACAGTCAACATTAGCGCGATAAAACAACGAAACACACTTTCACACTGCAGAGACTAAATGTTGAGACTGTTTTGCAAAAGAATATTTGATGAAAATACTAATAAAATTGAGCTGTATCTCTATGTGCATGCGTGTATTCTCCATAAACGCTGACTTCATCCCTCACAACCTGCTCAGCTCCCACGTTACCTCCCAGTTCGTTCCTTTGGTCCAGTGAGTGGATGAGACGGGAGCAGAAAACAGGAGCTGACACAGGAGGCAGAAAAGACAGATAACGCGATGCAGTGGCCCAGGGGAGGGAGGGACGAGCAAATCAAGCTGTATTGCAGTGATTGCTGGTGTTTGTCTCTCTTGCTCCCCTGCTTTAGGCTCACTTAGAGGTAGAGGTGGTGGTGCCTGCCTGACAGCAACTCTGTGGTCTGCAGAGCAACCTTTTCATCAAGGGGTCTTAAGGGGTATTAAAACATGACACTGGTCCAAGCGCAGGGAGACACACATGGCGGAACACGCACAAACTCTCCGCGGAACCAACTGGCTGCTGTAAACTATCCTAAAACTGAAACAGGACAGAAAACTATTTTGACAGTTGATGCGCCTCTGATGCAACTGTCTACACACAGGAGGCAAAACCCGAGCACAGCATTCAAATATACACTGTAGGACACGGGAATCAAGCAGACAAAGGCAGAGAGACAGAGACGAGGTCAACATGAGCACAAAGGAGGCAGAAGAGGCCTGGACTCCTGGAGGACACAGGTCCAGTCCAAAACAGCTGGGACCCGATTTACAAAGACTCTAGACTATCCTTAGAGCACCTCACTCAGAGTAGCTGCTCAGAGTAGGTCTGGTTTCCAAATAGGTTACAGTGGAACCCCTGTCTAATGCTAAATTATAAAGCCAAAAGTACATAATAAAGACATGCACAAATGAGTTTATATATTCATAACTTACTCAAAGCTGCCAGTAACCCACGCATCATTTGCACAGGGTCAGTTGACCCCTGACCCCTTACACATTTCTACACAATAATCTTTGGCCAAGACACAGCAGAGATGCCTGAACTGTAAAAAACGCCCAGTCAGCAGACAGCATTAAACGAAGACTAAACGATGCAGAAGGTTCTCTCTCTGACCTCAAACAGGACAGCACACCCCACGTTGGGATCCAAGCGAGCTGGGGCTCCCTGCGTACCTGCACAGTCCTCTGCATAATCCTGCCCTGGAGGTCCGTCGTGCATTTATCTGCACGCACTCAGAGTCGAACAACCAGGACCTGGACCTTCTGAGGCAACAAACAAAGTTAACGGCGTGAACACGAACCATCATCGTATCATTGTAGCAAAGGAAACGCAATTTAGCTCATGTATCCTAGAATCACATGCACAGACCTGCTGTAGGAAAAGCAACGATAAAACAGTAATACATAAAACGTGGATTTCTCAAGCGACGCACAACTGTACATACTGTATGCACAACGCTCTCACAGACACTTGTACACTGATCGCTTTACTGTGTTTCATTTCACACTGCACTGTCTGGAATCTCGTTAAAGTGTGAAAGCGTGACTTGACGTCATTTGTTGGACTCGCTGTTAAATTGTATTGCCGCAGCCCAAGAATAGCAGAATGACTTAGCTTCTATAAATACAGGAAATGTTCCAGATTGGCCTAACATCCACAATAAAAGCAGCAGAGCATTAAATGCGGTCGCACTTATCTCCAGTGTTGATTCCGGTTTGTTTCTTTAGTGCTGCATTTTGAAGAAGCCGAGGAGCTCGGTGCATTTGCTGCGCCTGCAGAGGGAGAAAGGCTGAAAGTTGCAGTTATGATAGTTGTCCAGAGTTTCCCATAGTAAGAGCTCCACGCGTCAACTAGCTGCTTCCACGGCCTTCCACTACTTCTTTACCTCACAAACAGGCAAATGAGATACAAATGAGTCACAGGTGTGTTTCTGATGATTAGTGCTCTGCTAATGTTTATTGTAAAAAAAAAAAAATTGCTTTTTCAGGACAAAAACAAAATCTGCTCAACATACTCGAATCTATCACAATATGTCAAAACCAGCTACAGACGCTAAATTAAAATACACACAATTTGTGATGACTTGTTTTGTCATCTACCACAATGGCGCCAATTCTAAGATAAAAACCTAGTGTGAGTGCTACTGAATTATGCTAACGTACTGTAATTCACTTTAAACAGGCCTAATTAGGGCTGTATAGTAGCAGCGCACACAAGAAAAGATAAAACAGGCCTACAGATACACTGGGCACATGCGCTTCGTGTTTACTCACTGGGTGATAATTAAACCAGATGTTTTTCGTCAAAATAAGGAAAATAGAGTTGAGTGAAACCACCCACACAAGACTTCCTACTGCAGTTTTATTCCTTAAGCGACCAGAAGGCTCCCTCTCTTTTTGTTTTAAATGTGTCCCCCAAAAAAGAAAAAAACAACATCCAAAACCGAGATAAAGTCAACAAAGAGTGTCGCAAAGATGAAGACGAGGAAAGGAGGTGGTGAAGCAGTGGGCCAGGGTGAGTAACACACCCAAGACAAACCGGTGCCAGGAATCCTCCTCATCCCCATAAAAACCGACCCACGGCACTTCCACCCTCATCTCAACCCATTTCTCCTCATCGTTTAATATGGATCTTAAAAGTAATTTACTGCAACATATGTGGCGCGGCATCAAAAGTGCATTTAGCAGATAAAGATGCCACCGCTGACAGAATTGTGGCGCCTGGAGCAAAGCGACAGATCTGTATTCTCCTCTCTCTCTCTCTCTCTCCTGTACAGGCAGCTTTTTCCCAATCGCTCGTGATCGCGTCTCCTTCCTACTCTCTGCTAACGTCTTTTGGTGTTGTGTCTATTCTACCACCCTCCAAACACCTCCACCACGCTCTTCTCCTTCTGTCCATTCTTAGCTTCGCCTACACATCTCCATCCCTCTTCCCCCTCGCCGCATCCTACTCGGCTCCCCAGTTTCTCCGTCATCCTGATTTCATGGCCATTTAGAGGAAACCATTCAGGACGAATCCTTGCAGCTTCCAAAACACGTCTGCCTTCTTTGAGCCATATTGCGTCACAAGGCAGGATCTTATTTCCTGTTTCTGTGGCGTGAAGCAGCTGTCACCCCGGCCCTCTGGACAGAACGTCTCACAGAGGCTTAGTTCTCCTTTAAGACCTCCGTTAACGCGGCGTGGGCTCCACAGTCACAGCGAAGTCCCCGAGATGATTCAATGGGGAATCAAATCGCGCTCCTCTTATAAACCAGTCCACTGATCTGTGGCCCTTTGCTGAAAACTGAGCACCAGCCACCATCTTTAGGGCCGCACCTTTGCTGAGCAGACTGTCCTCCATCCCGCTCTCCCTACTCTGACCTCTCTCTTCCCTCTCTGTAACTCCCCCAGCCTCCTTCACCGCTCAGTTCCTCAGATTTACAATTTTGCCTTTCAGCTTCTTCCCCGTAAATACTTCCCGCCGCCCCTCTACGTTCTCCTGCCCTCTTCCAGACAGCGAGATGTGGCTAATGTGCTGCTGAGTTAATGGGTTCATTTTTCAGAATCTCTCTGCTTTTTTCTCTGACACGAGACAGAAGGAGAAGTCTTGACTCCATCGTAGTGAGGTAGAACGAGGATTACAAATGATGACTTTCAGGCATTATCTCAAAGGGAAAAGTCCAACTCTAAATGGCTTTTTAAGAAGTATGTTATAACAGCAAATGTAGGGGTCTGAGGGCTTCTCCTACAGTTAGAGCAACCCGCTAATTCCTGAAGTCATCTTTTATTCCCCTTCTTCCTGGGGCTCAGCATCAACACTGAATGCAGAGGGTCCAGCAGAACAGACCCGTACCCAGCCCCTATAAGGACCTAAGCTTCAGACATGAGAGTGAAACTAATATTTTGATCTAATCCTCCATCAGAAAGCACATTTTCCCCAAATTAAACCCATATCATTGTTACTAGCGTCTACCTTTCTCCTGTGTGCAGAGCTTGTTGGGAGCACCCACCACTCCGCTATAACCCCACACTGGTCTGTTTGAAAGGGAGTTTGAAGAATGGAAAACCGATCGATATAAAAAGAATCAACAGAGGAGATGTTAGGACAAGTCTGGCTAGTAGTTTATACAACCTTTTGACAAAGACCACAGAGAAAAACCAAAAGTCATCCTTAAAAGAAAACACAAGCCTTGAATATTGCAGATACTCTGTGTTATCTCCCCGAATGCGTTTTCATTATTTACACAAAATGTCAGCGAGCATCAGAGTTTTGCAGGAGAGTTTGCTTCAACATTTAGAGCAAAATGGGGCACACAAATAAAAAGATGAGAAATTCCAGAGGAAGATTCTTAAACTAAAAGATAAGTGGAAGAAAGGGATGAAGGTGGTGTAGCGGATAAAGGAGAAGGCGAGGCAGGCGGCTTTTTGTTGATGTCAACATCATTTGGGAAAGTGATAGAAATCAAGCCAGCTTCGCTTACTTATCTCCACAGGGTGAGACATTTCCACTTTTGACAGCTCTGGAAGTGTCTGACTCTCAACGTGTGCTCGTGTGCTACACTTATTTACATGCACATGTGTGCTTCCGTGACATCCACCAAAGATGTGTGTTCATGGGTCTTGTGTGCCTGTGTGTATGCACAAAATAAGGCTTTGAGCGTCTGAGCTGATGCAGAAATCTAACGGCGGCTTGATGCCCTTCCTGGGTGATCAAAGAATACGAGGCTTCATTACCTTTGACGGAGGAAAACATTTGGATGTTTGCCTGCCTCGCTGTCTCCTTCTCACTCTGCCTGGAGGAAGAGACTTGGTTTTAGGAGAAACTCTCTTAACAAGCTGGAAAACACAGCTTTGGAATTCAGGAATCCTGAAGGTTGGCTAAATCAGGGGGAAGAGTGAATTTGCTCGGAAACTGGGTTATTTGTGTGCTTTTCCTTGGAACAAGCTGCTTCTGTTCCATCAAAGAAACCACGTCCCCTGACATGTCTGCATCACAGCAGCATGAGGGACTGAGTGACAGCAGAGTTACAGTGAATCCATCCAGAAAACACAAGAAGCCGGTTTACGCTGAAGATGAAGTCGTAAACACGTCACAGATCCATCTCACCCCAACAGACCTCTGCTTCTCAGCTTCTTCTCTCTGCTGGTCTACTTGTGGTTGCTGGAGATGCCGAGCCCCAACTTTAACCAAGAGCTGGCTCCGGTTACTCTGAACCATCTCTTAGTTAAGCTGCTGTAGATTTTGATAGATTTGGATGCTCGCGACCTTCTTTAAGTGCGGAGCTTCTCTTTTTTTGTCACCTTTCCGCCTTCTACCATTGTACCACTGCATGCAATTAGCTTCATGTCTCCTTTCTCCTGCAGCTGTGCTTCTCCCTCTCTGCACCGAACTTTCTACGGGCCCAACATACAGAAACTCCTTGAACCAGCCATTGTGTATGTCAAAACAACTCCACGCCTAAAACTTTCCAGAATATACCGTACAGAGAGAAATCTATAGAACTGTTCAATAAAACGTTTGAAAAAGCCTTGAAAAGATGAGATCTTGAGCCATACAGGTGTCTGTAAGTTTGAGCTTCATAAATCATGCAGCACTTTAAGCCACAGATGCAGCTTCTGGTCTGCTCTGATTAATGTGTATATTATAAACCAAATACTTTTAAAATGTGTCTACGAAGATGAAAATAACAGAAAGCAGTGAAAGAAAATGAGGTGGAGAGAGGTGAACGAAAAAACTGAAGTGAGAGTGATGAAGCTAAAGTTAATTAAGTCATAAATCAGCAAGGGGCTAAAAAGGTGGAGTTCTCTGCCCAGACCATTAGTCGCGGTGGGATTGTGGAATAGATTACACAACAAGTCGGCAACAAATAGCACAAACGGGTAAATGTGTTGTAGCGATACATTAAATCGAGGATTTTATTCCAATTCGCGTAAACACAACTTTTCCACACATTAAAAAAAAACTGCAAATGAGAAACACAATAGGCTGGACACCAAGAGCTACTGCAGCTTTGTGATGAATGCAACACATTGGCAATAACCTGGGGCTACGGTGCCTTGGAGCAATGAAGCTGTGATGCCACTGACGAGATGTTTCAGGCGACGTGGGGGCAAATCTTCGACAGGAAAATAAATAGAAACGGGATCAGACTGTTTCCAGGACAATGCAGTTACAAAACACAACAGTTAACGGCTTGAATGTTCGGTGGCGGCTTTGTGTCTTGAAGGTTACAGGTTCTACTGAGGTTCAGTTGTGTGTAAATGTGAAGGGATGGTGCATTTTTATAGACACAGACACACAACAAGTTGGACTAAAGTGAAACTTCACTAGCAGTTGTTGTTTTGTATATTCAAAGCTGATCTGTAAACAAAATCTCCCATCTCCCCCAAACACACACACACAGACCGCTGCTGAGCCCACAGATCATTCTGATGACCATCTGCTTATCTTCCAACCACTGCCAGCCTGCCTGCATCTGAGATACCACCAAAAAGCATCGTGTTTAAAAGTATGCAAGAGCCTGGCGTTGGCTGATGCCACAGGTTCAGATGAGAAGATAAATCAGAAGCCGAGGAGCAGCTAGAAGCTTATCGCGCGCCAAGACGGGGCAGCACTCGCTTGATCTCTGTCCACATTTTTGTCTAAAGCATTAAAAACTGAATTCAGTCAGCTCAACTTGCTACGCTCTGCTACACTCCGTGGCACAGCCACAGTACATAAAGTGATTAATAACAATAATACGATCATTAATTTCCACCAGGTGTTTTTGGATGCGTTGCTTTTGTTTGTGATTCTTCAGCCTCATCATTGCAGGATGTACGAACCTGCTTTTATTCACATTCTACAAGCTACAATTCACTGAAACATACAATGACAATGACACTGGAAAGAAACTCGTTCTGGTCTGCACGGGGTGGTTTTTAGCCCGTGTTTTCATATAAGGCTCAGAAATAATGTAGCGTTTAGATGCAGAACCGTCTTGAGAATGAACGCCTACATCAACAGCTCCCACACGGGAAGCATGAACCAGCCGTAGAGGTGAGTGTTTGCTGGGATGAGAGATACTCCTACGATTCTTGTGGGACTCTTGTGGGATGAATTATCGTGCTTACCTCCACTGCTAAAGACAGACACTGACTGCGGATTTGTATGTGGGCTCTTTGGAGGGAGTCGTGTTGGCTTTTCTGAAGTGGTACGTGAGATGTTTCCCAGGGGGGACTCCTCTCATCTGCTCTCATCTGCTCCTCTCTGTTTGTCAGTCGCTCAGTTTTTCCAGTTTTCACTCTTTTTGCCTCCTTTTATCTGTCTGCCTGTCTAGACACTCCTGCATTTACACATACCCTAGGCAACGCAGTGATTATTAAAACTGCCATAATGGAATTAATTACTTAGATGTGGTTGTTAATTGGGGTGGGCAGACCCAGATTAACAGAGCTGGGTTACTCATCAAACTTTTAAACAACTCAAGGGTCTTCAGACGACAGCGAGACACTGTTAGGGTTGCGCACTTCTGCCAAACACTCAAGTAGCCGCATGTGCATTTGTTAAAACTCTAATGACTGCACTTCGCCCATGAATGCAAGTGGGTGGTATAATGAAATTCACTGCAGGCACTGCTGAACTATTACATTATCAAGACACAAGGTCGCGGATGATCGAGACATTTAACCTCTAAATGTAACCAGTTTATCTTTGAGTCCACAGAAAAAAGCCCTCGAGGTTCGTCTAAGTATGTGATATAGATGAGGAGACAACCTGAAATATAGGCCCATGACTCCGCCCACGGCTGCCGGTGGCACAAAATGGACATTCTGTGATGACATAATGTATGGTAAGGCCTGGTCAGACGTAATTATGGGCTGCTTAACTGTTGCTGCCTTGAATCCGTTCTGTGAGCACTTCTGTCTCGTGGTATTACAGCAGCTTGCGACCTGTATTTAAGGCCATGTCAGATGAACTGGCATCCACAGAACGGTTGGTTCACACCGTTGGGTGTTTTAGGACATGATCAATCCCATGGTTTCAGCAGATGAGCGACAGATGATCCAGATTAGCTTTTCGTAACAAGTCTTGATATTTACTGAGTCCACTGATTACATACGGGATGTGAGGAGCCAGGTTAGATGGGAAGTATTTTTTGGCCAGAGGCTGCGTATGATGCCCTTGAAAGAAACCGCTGTTAGATGACAGGGGAGTCTGCTCGTCATCAGGTGCATGCTGGGATGTAAACAGAATAGACAGTGAATATGTGCCGATCCAGACAGACCTGTTCCTGTAGAGAGCCGAGCGGCAGACGTCCGACGGCTTCATGGCTTACGTGGCTCCTTGTTATTTAGTCTTTGGTGGCTTGTGAGCGAAAAGACTTCACTTGGGATGTAACTGTGGAAACAGTGGTTAGTGCTGCCTGAGCTCAAACACAAACACTTTAAAAGACTTCACCTTTCCTCCATCCTGTGTCACATTTCTCTCTCAATCATTTGCTACATCCTGATGGTTTCTTCCCTCACATCATCTCCTTCCAATCATGCCCATCTTTCTGGATCACTTTGTTCTTTCTTCCTGTTCCACCTTTTTTTTCTGCCGCCACCCCTCCCCTTTCCCTCTGTGTCTTGCTCACACACACACAATCTTTGATCCCACATGACAGAAGCTGCTTTAAAGATTTCTGCTGCTCCTGTTTCATGTAGGAAAGCGCAAACACACTCAGACTAATGAATGTGTGCACTTGTCCCTCACATGGCCGCGCTCACACACTGTTACAAAACATTTATATAGTTTTCGTCTTTTGTTTCAACTCCTCTGCTCTATCCTTTTCTCAATCTCTACAGCATTTTCCGCACACACACACGCACACGCGCGCACACACACACACTTGCTCCGTGCTCCAGGGGCCCCAGAGCAAACCCTGTTATCAGTACTCCACAGGAACAGACCAGTGACTCAGCCTGTCTGACTGTGTGTGTCTGTCCATGTGTGTACGCACAACCTCAGCACAACCGCAGCCTTAAGACTCACAGTTTCAGTCGCACGTCTCCGGCTGTCTCTGCTCTCACACACACCTGGTCTAAACTCTGTCGGCTCTTTCTCACTTTTCTGCCAGTGCAACTGAAATTGCAGCAAACACATCCGCCACTTTTTTAGAAATGTTGCTTTGGTATCTGTAGATAAAAAACAAAATTAAATATTAAAATGGTTCATCTGAAGCCACATTCAGACTGAATGCTAAATTTATTTTGTGCTGTGTTTAAGAGCAGACTTGCTCCAGGAACTGCACATGTGCACATGATCACCTAGAAGACGTCGACTATAAAGACGACCCAGTTATTTATGGAATTTAAAATCTAATTTCTCATTGGCAACACTGCCAATACTGAGAACGTCAACATATGAAAAAGATGATGAACAAGCCAAAGCTTTTAATCACGTGTAAAGGGAATCAGAGAACCCTGTTCATTTTTAAAAGCATCCATTGCTAACGTAACATTCCTGCTCAAGAGCCACATTAAGGTCAAAGGTTAACGGACCACCTGCAGATAAGATGATTACACACCTGAACACTGTAGATAGTGGTTCGCAGACAACAATGGCAGCTCTGTTCTCACCAGGAAAACCCACTTCTCACTGACACATTCCCTTCTCACACACACGCACACACACACTTTAGCCAAGAAAAAAGAAAACATGCTGATAAGCTTGTGTTCTGTTGTGTGTTGACTCCTCATATCAGCTGTTACGACACTTAATTTAGCAAAACTATGACATAAACAAGAAACTCGCATTTGCATGCATGCACACGCACAATGTTCTGACACTGAAGGCAACATTTAATGTCAGAGCTGTTCTCATGACAAGAGCACAACTTTCACAGACATGGAACAAAACAACGATGTCTCAAATCTTGGCACCAAAAACCCAAAGCGAACATTTTTAGTTCTAAACTGACTTCAGTGCATGTTCCAATGTTAAATATAAATAATGAATAACACACACATGTAACATGTGTGAACCCAAGTTCCAAGCAAAGTCATTCTTAGGAAGATTTACAAAAGATAAAGCCAAGCAAATACAGAACTTCAGTACAGTCTGAAGTTCACTGTGGTGCTGAGATATTTCATAAAACTCTGAGAGAAGAGCAATAAACATATAATCAACAAAGTCATAAGGGTTTATCCTGCAGGGATGAAGACGTGACATCCTTCAAATACAGGAAAAGGAGAGTGATGAGCCTCTACGTTACCGTTCATAGCACAGAGCGTGGCTGTGCCTTAATGTTCCAGTAGACAGGCCCAGTTTTGCATGTGGTACAGTAACAGTTTGGTTTTATTACTGTACAGTACCTGTATACAGTCAGTTAATCACGGCAGGAAACATGTACGTATCAAGCAGAATATGGATCAGTGCTGAAGGACTTGTTCTGCCGTTGAGTGTGTACCTCATATAACAACCCATTACTTTTTATTACTCTGTTTTGTCCATGGTAATTTGATTTGGGAGGCTGTGATGGGTGATATGGTCAGTTCTGTTCTGGTGCTCGTAGCCTTGAGGGAAGGAGTGAGGGGAGAGTGTCATGAGAGGAGCAACAAGAGATGGAGCGACAGAGCGGGAAAGGAGGGGTGAGGGAAAAGGGGGGGCGGGGGAGCAATGGAGGACGAACTGATGTCAGATCGAATGGAAGAGTGCAGCAGACACAGATTACTGAGTTAAGTCCAAAGAAGGAGACAAGGCCGATGCGTGTTGATGTGAAACAGACTGCTGACCTCTCTACTTGACCTCTGACCTGCCTTGTCACTCTGACAGGAAGTGTGCTTCCCCCCCCACAGGAAATAGACGTATAACCTCTGGATTTATGGGAGTCAGTAGTATCTTTGTCTAATTACAATGTCTGGATTTATAGGGGTGCTGTGTTAATTTCCCTAGAGACAGAAGACACCCCCAGGATATCATTGACATTTCAGCTGGGATGGGTACATTGGATGACTTTGTTGTAATTGTAGCAGTTTTGCCAGAGTTATATACAGACGTCATTCATCTTATACTACAATCAACTCTGTGATATGATGAACCTTTTGAGGCAGTGAAAGGAATATGTATTAAGGCTAATTGTGCGTTACAGAACAGGAGGCTGTAGCTAATTTGTGTGCGTGTGAGTGTGTGTTTGCGAGGAGCTCGGCTTGCTACTGAAAAGCCACCACATGCCTTTAGCGGAGCTGGCTAAGAGAGCAGAAAATGCGATAAAGCAAAGCAATCTCTTAAATGTGTTTTGCTTTGTTTATCCTTCTTAGTAAGAACCACTGACTCGCTCCAGCAGTTCAGGCCAGAACTTTTCAAGACAACAAGTTAACTTTTGTTTTGGTTTTTATAAATGTATGCCAGGCCCTTTTGTGTTGTGAAAGAGCGCTGGACGGCGCTTACTGGGCACTTTGTAGTTCTACAAAGAAAAATGTCAGGACACAGTCACAGGAGCCACGGCATAAAAGACGAGAGGGACGGAGAATAAAGAACAGATGACAGTCAGGTCGGTAATAAACGCTAAAGTGGAGCGCCTCAGTGAGACACAACACAATGCTGTTCAATTAGATTTCAGCAGCATTTGCCTCAGATTCAATACAGAGGAGAAGACCCTTGCTGATTGCAATCAGTCAGAGTGGCAGACAAATTGGATTACTATAATACGGAAAAACTATTGAATGTGTTCCTTCCCTTTCTCTTATTGCACCTTTTCCGTTATTTTATCATCCCATTGGATGAGTACAGCTACAGGACGACACTGAATACACTATCATGTTATTTTGCAACTTTCCTGGCTCCTGGAGGACGGAGCAGACGTTTTAGCCGACAGGATTTGTTTACTATTGGAAAGTGCATACAGTATTGTTCTTTTCCAGGCAAACTTTGGGACTTTGTTATTTGCTGAATAAAGCTAAACTAAGTTACAGAGTTTGAGAATGAAAGTCAACGATCCTCCAGACATTTAAGGAAGCCTGTTATTTCTTTTCCCACAAATATTTATAAGCCTGTGAAGGAAAGGGGAAAAAGGCTCTCGGCATGAAATGGGTTAGAGGTGACATGTTTACAGCCACCAATTTTATTTAGTGGCTGATCATACATGTTACCATGGATACCAACCAAAGTTATGAACACTATAATGACAGTTGATTATAGCTGTAAGAAAAAGAGAGTAGATGTGTCATTTGTCTATCATTTCGTCTTGAAATATGGTCCAATCAACATTTATGAGTTTCAATTATGAATAAATATCTTTTATTTTAAGCAATGAGACATGTGACTGATGCTCGTTGTCTGTGTGAATACACAT
This sequence comes from Macropodus opercularis, assembly GCA_030770545.1. Taxonomy (NCBI): domain Eukaryota; kingdom Metazoa; phylum Chordata; class Actinopteri; order Anabantiformes; family Osphronemidae; genus Macropodus; species Macropodus opercularis. The sequence goes on along the minus strand of CM061097.1, from coordinate 4,382,280 downwards.
TTCACAGGCTCAGAAAGATATGTGAACCTCTGCAGTGCTGATGTCAACATAAGCCACGATCATAAGACAGAGGAAGCTGCTCTGCATACTGTACCTGGCCTTTGCCGGAGCCCACTGGTCCTCCGTGCTTCAGGGAAATGGACTGTTGGACTTTACAAAGGGCTCTGCCCACGGTGTCAGCCGTTGAGCTCCAGCTCTGCCCAGCTCTACAGTACTGTATGTGCTGAAGTGTCCCTGAGCCAGACAATGAATCCCAAGTTGCTCTCAGAGGTTATGTCACCAGTGTTTTAGTAACTGCTTGAGCCACCTTTAGCAACTGAAGCCTCAAGAAAATCCTGTAGCTGTTCAACGTCCAGGAAATACTGGACTCTTTGAAACAGCTTCTGCTCAGCCACTTCCATTCGCCTGACCTCTCAACAGCACCCTCACCTCGTTAAACGACTGGAGGACAATGATACAGTTATTCATAATGCGTACAATGCTATATCATAAATGTTAACTGTAAAGACTGGAGAGCTTTGAAATGTAATCCTAGAGTTAACGGCGTCACCAGGTCCTCGCTCCTCTGTTTTTAGTAGGAGTGGACAGGAGTCAACGTTAATACTGTGTGTGTCAATAAGCTTTTAGCAACTTCTCAATCAAAGCACCTTCATGTTGCTACGTTGTGTACTTACCTGGCCAGCCCCACCCACGCACACAGCACTTTAGCCAATCTTAGACTTGACTTCAGTTTCTGTGTTCAAATCAAAGCCAGGCTGCCAAAACTCATTCAAATGCTACAACAATGGCAACAGTAATGTAAATTGCTTCACTGGCAGCATTTCGCGTGCGACGGATTTCAATCGTATACAACACTAGTGACACACCTGCAACACGCTCGTCCTTTCCAACCACACTCAACCACAGAATCTTTCCTATCACGGCAGAAGGTCTGTGTCTGAAACCTCTGTCCCCAGGCAGAACCCCTCCAGCCAGTGGCAGTGGCATGTGATGGCAGCAGGGTGGATCCTTCCAGGGCCGGATGTGCCACAATAAACGATTCTTTCCTCGTTGCCTAGCAAATAAATACAAGTGAAGTCGATGAAGTCCTGGGGCCAAACACATGATGCCGAGGCCGAGTGGATGAATGTCATTGTGTACTGTACATACAAATAATTGTTCTAATTCTAGTTTTTTGTCCAGCCTACAGAATATTCTGTCATTGTTGTGCATTAAGTCACGAACATTGAGCCTCATGAAGAACGTTTTGTCACAGCAGACACCCATGAAAGCGTCTGTGTGTTATTCCCTGCTCTGCTGCTGAAGCTCTGTACCCGCCAGTCGTTGACGGCTGTGTAAACACAGGTCTCACAATGTGTGTTTGACCTTGAGAAACTCATTTCTCATTTCCACAATCAGTCCCCCCTCGCCCCAAGGAGGGGAGTTGTTTGTACGGCGCAGATAATGACTGACTCTTCTGAAGACTTGCTCCCATGATTTATGATGGAACTGTCAAGTCGGCCAGTTAGGGTTGATTGACGGTGTGCACCGATAGCGTTGCAACACTGGGCATTTGGGTCAGTGGTGATAGTTTGTGCCGCATTCCTTCTTTTTTTTTTATGATTGTGGCTGCAAAGAAAGAACAATTGTGGTCCTCCTGCGCTGGCTGGTGTCGTGTTTTGGGCAAGGCCACGGCGTCATAACACAGCATGTAACACACCAGTCACGCTGTTGTGAGGCTTTTACCTCTGACACTCATCCTCCACCTGACTCATAATGCAAGTAAGAACACCGCAGCGGTCTCACAGTCGGGCCTCGCTATGATAAACGCCTACTATACGTTTCAAGCCAAAATGAATGGTTAAATCGCATAAACAAGACACATTTACCCTGAATGACTGAATGAGGTCTGCGTGTGTGAGCGTAAAGCATTTATATGTGTGAGGGAAAGTAAGAAAGAAGATATGACAAGGTTGAGCAACGACAGGGCAATGACGGCTGGAGGAATAGAGCAATAGTGGAGGATGGAGGAGTGATTGCATGATGGGTAGAAAAAACAGGGTGGGAGAGGCAGGAAGTCTCCAGTGAGACGGACATGTCACACGCCAGCGAGCCTGACACATGGAGAGGGAATATCACTTTCTGCCGCTTTCTCTTTTTTTATAATATCAGTTTCTTTTTTTCTCCTCATCACCTTTCTCATTCTCTTCCTCAGTGGAAAGCTCCGTACAATAACTGGCACTCAAAGAAATCTTTCTGGGGCCTTTTGAATAGCATTTCTCCACCTTTCAAATGCTGCTGTTCAATAATGCATGACCTCCTGCATAACTTACCTCTTGATTTCCCTGTCACTGCACGCTTTTCACTCGGTTTCTTCTTAGCAGGCTTACATTATTGTTTATTGTAGTTCTTAATACTGAATTTAGGCTTGGCATACACACGCGCGCAGAGCGTTCGGCTCGTGCTGGGAATTACCTGTTTACCTAATTAACAGCACGTGGCTGGAGGCTACAGATATGCAAACCAAAAAAAGGAGAAATAAACAACACCAAAATAAAATATTTCCCTCTCAACGTCCTCTGGAGAAAATGAATTTCCCTGAGACTGGAAAAGCAAAGGATATAGGAGGAGAAAGTGGTTAGTGACTTACTTAGCATTTTGTTTAAAATAATGATGGCATTACATATGTCTTTATTCTGAGTAATTCTTGGAAAAATTGCACTATAGTTGAGTCTTGGCTTTGAAATGTCTGGGTGTTTTTGATGCTCTAAAGCCATGAGCTGGTGTAACATCTCTTCTGACAAGCTGTGTTTTTCTTTCTCCATATCTGAAGAAGCAGGCCTTTCTTCTTTTGATTTCTCGTTTGCTTCTTGTTTTGGTTCACACGCCATGAAGCCTGTGAGAAGAATTTCTTTACAAAAGAAATTAGGAGGCTGTGTGCCTTATAAAAGGCTGCAAAGCTGTCTAATATTAGTTTTTGAGGAATGTGGGGAAACATTATAGCTCCCTATATCAGCCTCTCCTTCCTGTGAAACCTGTACCACCCCTGAGACTGATTCCTGTTTATACTGCCCTAATCAATGTATAGAGGGAGAAAGAGGGAGAGGGAGCAGACATGTGCATCGGAGTGACAGCGTACGACGGCTCTCTGTATCGCACTTTTTGATTAACAGTAGGGATCGGATCACACACACAAACCATTACACTCTGAATATACTGTACACTGAGCCCCCTTAAACACACCCACACACAGTGGAGTGAAACCTCTCACATCCACCCACACTCAATACATTTCACTTGCGGCAGACACCCTAAGTGAAATGTATTGATGAAAAGACCATGAAACTGGCTTAACAGGACATTCACACATACACACAATGGTCTTACCAACTCTTCTGCACAGTATAAAGAGCTCTTTCAGTCAGTGGTACAATGAAACATGACCATATGTGCTGCTAAGACAAAAAGCAGGCCAGCTGAGGCTTTTGTTTCAGCTCTGTTACAGATGCCACTAATGTGCCACCTCATTACACACAAATACAAGACCATGTGCACACGCAAATAAACTACATTACACTCCCACACTTAAGTCAACTTCAGTTCGAGTTCATTGTAGTCCTAATCACGTACAGACGCGTGGACTTTAATCCCATACATGAAGAAATCCGTCACATCTCCCAGCATTAGATGCTGGTCAAATATGAGCTATGCCGACAACGGGGAAAATGTGCCACAGCCTTTGAGGTCAGGCAGTGGAAAAATGACATGAAGCCTTCAGCGCCAGTATTTCTGGTTCACGTCGCCTGTTAAAACCGAAAGTCAGCATTTACTAGGCTGTGATCTGTGTCCAACTGGCCTCACACTGATGCTGCAAACCAACTTTTAATGACTCGTAAGGTAAATCTGGGATAGCAGTGTGTCTCAGAAGCTTCCCTCACTGTTCAGGAGCCAGTTTCGACATTTAAAAAAAACGCCCTCATGACTCGGACCATTTTTAAACTACACTGCTTTCAAAACTGTTTTTCTTTGTGTGCCCACTGCTTTTATTACATAACATACAGCACCACCGAGAAGAACGACGATGTCTTAGCGCAAGCTCTGCTATGTTTAATATTTTATGTAAATGTAAATGAGAGCAATCAGAACCTCCTGGAGGATGCAGTTATCTTGGCCATGGCTGAAGAACGCTGTGCGTGTGAGTAACGTCCCGTCCATGTCTATGCATGTAAGTGCTATGTTTATACTGTAAGTGTTGCTTCACTCCAGCAAGGACTTGCCATTTGCACGTTACACAGTAGTGCCTAAAAAAAACAGGCAAAAACACAAAGTTTTGAAAGTGTTTTTTGCACTGCAACAACGATGCATAATATTAGAGCAAAGCAAGACATCAATCCATGGCAGTAATAACAGAGACAGAGGGACTGAGCGAGATAGCAGATAGCAATCATCCCGGCACCAGCTTGAATAGCGAGCGATAATGATGAACCAAAGAGGTTATCATCAGATTATTAAAAAAAACACACTTTCAGAATTCAACTGTTTAAAATTCAAATTAAAAATGTGAGCTTACATATCCATGGCCATGCGAATAGACACATGGTTGACCTGTGTTCAGCAGCTGCCCAACATTCAAGCTACAGAGCTCACTTTTGTGAAGGTTCCAATCAGGCAAAATGGTACAAAAACATGTAGAAGGAAGGACAATAAAAAGAAATCCGGCACATGGGCTACAGAATGTTCGCGAGTGCTTGTCTTTCGGTTACTTAAAATATTAGCCGCCCTGCTTTTATTTCATTGTACGGCTTAGCCACCTTCCAGTATCCCACAGGCTGAAGGCAATTATCAGCACTTTTAAGCATTTTTACCTAAGAGGTAAAAAGCAAATTGAAACCAAAAAAAAAGAACAAACAATACAGCACCTGCTGAGCCAAACCACCCCTTTAATCCATTAGTTTTCACTTGCATGTCAAGTATTTCCAGTTAATTTCAAGGTGAGCTCAACCAATCTGAGTCCACTGGTTCCATACAGAATCTATTTCTTTCTGCCAGAGAGCAGCAGTGCCTGGCCCTACGGACACACTGCACGGAGCCACACACGCCGAACACAAATGTTACATGCAGCACCAAGGTCATGCTGCTGCAAAGCATTTAGACCTTCCTCCTATGCTCAGTTATTTTTTCTTAGCTGTGCTCATAAATCTTCTGTCAGCAGCAAAACTCTAATTTCACATAAAATCAACCAAATGTTGTTCTATTTCCTGTGAGAAAGATTTTCCTAAGCTCTACAGAAAGGACTTTCAACCTTGATATATTAACACAAGGCAACAGTGACTGTACAGGATATTTTCCTTTGTCCCGCTTCATCTTGGACACATATCGTACCGTAAAACATAAGCAAAAGATCACAAATGTGAAGCAGGCTGTTGACAGATTGGTTTAAGTCTTATATCACCCTGTAGAACTACTAACTAGCAAGGCAGCAGGCGTTGACACACATTCTGAAAAGCTGTGTGATGAGAAACATTCTGAGAAGTGACGCCAAGCCTTTATCAAATCTTTCACATGAGGAAACAAAGCCAAACCTAGTTACCAGCACCTTGCAAAACACAGCAAAGTGAGAAAACTGTGTAGATGGAAGCAAAAGAGATGCAAGGACGCCACTAAACGGATGTAGACATCTGGAGGTGTCACTTTATTTCTAATGTTGTCACATTCAACTAATGTTTTGTTCGATGTTCTCTGTTTGTTCAGCTTTTTGTTCTGTCCTGAGTGAAATGTTTGCTCTTTAGAGTTAGCAAACACATCACTTGCCCAGTCGCTCAACTAAACACTAAAGCTGTGAGTGATAAAATCAAAACACTAACCTTAAAGACACTAAAACGCTGTAAAGATTTTGATAAGTGTGGCTTCAAGCTGTTCACTCAGCCATCGATTTAACGTTTTCTGGTTTATCTGTCTAGTTAGCTGAAAATTATGATATTTGAACTGTGGCACATAATCAAAAAGGAACATAAATGGCTTTACTATGTTTTTACGTGGACTATGAACGTGCCTATTGTTGAGCTGTTGTGGAGGAGGAATACTGTACATACTGTACGACAGCACCGCCTGTGTTCATGCCCGCGTGCATGTCAGGACTTCTTCCTACTGGCGTCTTCTGGACCGTGTGAAGGTCAGCAAGGCCTGAGAGACATGACACAGATACAGAGGAGGCTAAAGCAGGGGATGGCCTGACTTTGACTTCTCAGCTGTGTTTGGTCATCCATCTGTGGTTTTCAATTCAGAGCGAGTGGGTGGAGGGTGAGGAGACAAGTCAACATCGGGATGAGGAAAATTATACTGAAGAGGCACCAAGTAGCAAGAGAGTAAGAAGCTAAGCTGGAGGAGAGCGTAAAATTAAAACCATGACCGGGAGGCAGAGTGCGCAGCCTGGTTTTACCACCTGCAAAACATATCACCAACATAATAACAAACTGACTTTAAGCCCAAGCAAAACCACTTCCATCCTATTGAAGACGGAACAGTGTTAAAGCGTTATTAATAACATCCTGCTGTTCTTGTGACCTCAGAAAATATTGTGAAATGAAAAGCAAAATGATAGATTGACTAAGAGCAGAAGAAGACTTCGAGTCAGACTTATAAAATAAGATGTAAGAGAAGGAAAAAGTCTGGCACGTAAAGCAAGTGTCAAAAAGTCCTGACACAGTCACAGGCAGATATCGACGGCCCTGACTGACTGAAGTGTTAATCATTGACTCTACAAGGACGCATGACATCCCAGGGCAGCGAGGCACATAAATCAATAGACGTGTCCAGATAAGGATGGAGAATAATGTCAGAGCTGCAATTCAAAAGTTTTCTTAATGTAATAAATGAGATTAGCAGCCACGAGATGGCTGAATAGAAGAGGAGACATAGGCTACAGTTTGTACAAACGGGACTCTGCTCATCGCGATCACATCAAAAACAGATGCTTATATATTTAGTCTTATGTCTGATTATTGTGACAGGTTTGTTAGTTAGTAAAGCCGAACAATAGTTTTCTCTTGTGCTGTTCTTTCTGAAACTTCACATCCAAGCCTCGTAATATGACACTGCTGTCACACAGATGCTTCATGAGGAATGTACCCGCTCGAAAGCTCGAATAACTAATAGGTTAGTATAAATAAGTTTATTCTGCTTCAATATCCAGTTTACGCTAAAAATAGTCGTCAGGGTTTTATGGCTGCATTCAGGCCCTCACACCAGCGGGTTGAGGTCAGGTGACTGTGGGCTGGAGCAGCAGTGACTAAGCAGCTCCTGGTGGACTCTGTGTTGATGTTTGCATTTGATCTGTATGTAAACCTTCGCTTTTAATCTGAGCGCGAACAAAGACAACGTCAACTTTCCATATCTAGCTCCCACAGTTTACCGATCCAAGCCCCCATCAGACAATAATCACAGAGGGAATACTAATTCAGCAGCCAGGGCCCCGAGAGCGCCGACATCAAAGCACGGAGGGGGAGAGAGAGGGGCGAACGAGAGGTAAGAGGTTAGACAGCGGAAGGAAAACAAAGAAGAAGAGAAACACCAAACAAGCCAAGATGGTGGGAGTTGCACAGTAAACTTGGAGCGTGATCTTTTTATTCTTGGTGGGATCTCTGCAGCTGCATAATGTACACGCTGACAAGACTCCACCATTCTGAGATATATGTAGCACTTAGACTCTGACTATGAAGAACCTGATGTTGTCTGCGCCTGGCGGATGCTCTTTCTATATACAATATTTATGCTTGCTTATTATGCAGCAACAAGGCTTGTCCTTCGCTTAGACTCCATGTCTCCCCGTCTCTGCCTGCTTGAGAATGTGTATATCTTAGTCTCTTCCTGTCTGTCAACGTCCATGTTTCTCCTTTATCTCTCTACTGATGTTCTTCTAGCCAGCGAACTTCAGGAATCTGCTTCTCAAACTATTTCTTTTCACTTTTGGGAAAGTCAATATTTTGTCAAGAGATAAATCACAGCAATCACATTGTAAAGGACGTATGAAGTCACCAGGACTGGAACAGGTTTAGTTAATGATAACAACAATGTAATAGCTTATGCAAATGTCATTTGTCGCCCTAAATAAAAGACTTTAAAACTTTCCTATGAGTTTAATTTCTCGTGAACCAATCCTGCGCAGACATCGCTAAATCCTGTGCAGTATTCACATTGTAATTGCTACAGAAACACAATTATTGTTAATAATGTTTCTGACACTGCATGGAAAACAGACGCCGTCACCGCCTCCTACGCACATTCAAATTACAGCCTAACTTCCTTGTCGTTGGCTCACTGCTTGGCACCGACTGTCATAAGCAAGTGACATAAAATAACACATAGCACGTCAGCGCAGCACCTAACGCAGACTCTGACGGCACCTAGGGGCGACTGTTAGAGGGGAGCAGCCCTTCTCTTTCACTTCAACCTGGGAATAGTAATATCACCCAAAACCGGCACCAGCGAGGCACATTTTAGTAGTCTCACAGTTTATTTTGTTATCTATCCAGTTGTGATTTATTTACGGGTCTGTGCCGGACAGCTGACATTTTCAGTGTATTACGCTTTACTGCCGTCCTTTCAGTGTGAGTTTGACAGGTCTGGCCAAGACCCTCTGGTCTTGGCAGCGTTTCTCCCGTTGCATGTGTCATCTGCATATGACTTTAGTCACCGATGCATGTCTTTCAACTGCGTGTTACCCTAGAAAGTGCTCGGCGGAAAAGTCTGTGGAGAATAACTAAGAATGAATACACAGTAGCTGTCAGCCGGTCTCAGAGGAGCACGTTTGAGCAGCTCCTCTTCGCTGTCAGGCGTTCTGCTGCAAAACATATGGAAAGAACGTTGTCATTTTTAATCAAACAACAGGCTTATGCAGCATCTGTGTGGCTCGGTGGACTAAAGCACACTCAGTGTTATGAGGATAAAGTTAATGAGTGTTTCCATCCACCTGTTCTTTTTATGAGATAAGAAACAATAACAACACACCTCCTGATTGCCACACAAAGTCTTCACAACTCTCTCTGTCGCTCCTGTCTACACACAGACCCAAATGTGTGCTGTGTAAATTTAGTTTGGCTTATTATGTGTTGTCAGTGTGCCAGTGTTTGCCATCCTACTGTAAATACACTTAATGAGACAATTACAAAGTCCTCGGTACAGTAGTAAAAGTCAGTCTGTTCGAGCAGGCGGCGCAAAAAGATGAAAACGAGTTTGAAGTAAAATTCCAATAAAATAAATGAGCAGCAATGAAAACTGGCCTTTGAGCTTGACATTGTGAGGTGAACATGACAAACAAACATGAGAACAAGTCGACTCTGCAGCAAAGGTTCTGTTGAGCGGCAGCTGGACAGAACCAACAAGCTAACAAGAAGGTGCAGGAGACAGTTAACTGCACGAGGCCGCTTTGGTGCATTTACAGCAAATAAATCCCTCTGGAAAGGATGGACGTTGCTCCAGCGTTAAATCCTTTGTGTCCAGCACAAAGTGAACAGAGAATGTTCTGCTGCCAGTTACAGCATATCGTACGTCAGTTCTGCAGAATCAGCAGAATGTTTGTTCGCTGAAGGTTTTACTGTGTCCAAAGTGGAAGTGTTCAAAAATGCATCACGCTGAAAGTACAGCATCTACTTTAAGTAACTGCTGCCTGTGTCCCTGTATTCAGATCTTTTGTGGATAGTTGGCTTCTTCTCTGCCTGTTTTTGTGGATCGACTCTTTCGTTTCCCACCCTCATCTGTCACCAGCGTCTCTTCCTCCATCATTTGTCTCTCCCTCCTTCCCTGTGGACCCATTCTCAGGATTGCCGTGCTCGCCAGGAAGATTTGATAAACACCATACGCCGACATGTCTGCTCTTTAGTATTAATGAGATCAATGACAAGGATCGCCGCCGTGTTCCTCTCGCTCCTGTGTGTCCGCTGGCTCCAAAAAGGAGAGAGACACACACACCGTGGGACACAGGGAGATGCGATGAGCGGGCCTGCGAGTGGGACAGCAGTGCTGGCTTTAGGTGTCTGTTTGTGTGTGTTGGACGTTGTATTGTGCTCTGTCTGTGCACAATGTTTGGTGTTGCATTTCTAAGGCGTGTGTGTGACAGAGATGCATTGTGTTTCTGTTTGTGTGAGTGTGTGAGATGCAGCAGATTGCAGAGGGCGGGGGAGAGTAGGTTTTGCCTGCACGCTAACAGATGGCAGGAGAGAGGGGGTTTAAGTTTCTTTTTTCACTTCTTAAAGAGCAACCAGTTAATGGCTTGTGTGTGTGTGTGCGTGCGTGTGTGTGTTTGTCCATAAGTCGACATGCTGATGTGTTTTTTCACGAAGGAGAAAAGCAGAACTCTGCATTTCATTCTCAAGAGTTTTCACTTAACTAAATTTATACAGCGTCAGCAAGCTTGCTCTCCAGCTGAACTACATACGCGCAAGCAATGCACACACACACACACACACACACACACGAAATGTCACACGCACGTCTGTGTGCTCTCTAAAGACGAGAGGAAAGTGAAGAGCTCAGACACAAGGACAGATTTCTCCGCTCTGTGTTTCAGCACCTCTGCTTAATAAATGCAACGGGGAGATGGAAAGTAAGACAAGGGTGCGGCGAGAGGTGAGAGGTGTTAGAAGAGTGGGGGACAGATGGAAGGAGAAACCTCAGGGGAGCGAAAACAAAGTGAGGTGCAAATGAATAGAAACGCAGTAATGTGTTAGAATGCATTTGAAATAGAAAGACATGCTGAACAAAGACTGAGACCTGATGCTACCTCGTCGCCTCGTTCTCTCAGGTGTGTCTGTCTTCGTTTTGGTGTCGTAAGTTGTGCAGTAACTTCGCTCGCAGCCGACCTGCCTGCATACACTATGTGTAGCGTTGTGCTTTATCTAGTGCGTGTTCAAAATAAAAGAAGCTAATTCACAAAAAGCATGTGAAATTTCTGCTGCTCTGACACCGCGAAGGTGTTTCTTTGCTCTGATCGAAGCAGCAGACGGTGACGCTGACGACCGAGCTGCATCAGTCTGTCCAAAGATCCACTGCTTTGGCCTTCTGGTAAACATTTTTTATTTATTTTAGAATAGTAAAGTGTATAGTGCTTCTGTAAGAGCTGATTCTCCAGCAACACCACACTGGTGACATATTTTCATAAATATTAACTGGGAATTTTTATTCTACTTTTTTAGTTTTAAGGTTTCTATTCATGTCCTTATTCTACGTGTATCAATCCTCCTTTGCAACAGCTCTGAAGCTGGCAGAAAACATCAAGGTAATGAAGCAGACTTGTAATGGAATCAACTCCACGTTAGTGAATTACACAGCGATGTTTTATAACAGTAATAAACCTACACAATGTATGACACCTGCATTTATCAGCACAGCTCAGACTGGCTCTGCAGCAGCAGAGGTGTCTACTGGCCCAGACAGGGGACGAGATCAACAGGGACCTTTAATTAGATTATTTCTATTTAATTCCATTAAACTGCCATTTAAGTACATGACTGTCAGAGTTTTAAACTGCCCGAATACAGATGTTTTACCTGTAATGCTGTACAGATGTAGAAATTGATTTAGATACCTTCAACCCTGACCTAGTTCGAGCCTTAATAAATCTTACGTTAGTTAACTACTGTATGTTAAAATGTCGTTTCCACATCCTTACGATATTCAGTCGCGTTATTCCACTACTAACACAAACACTAAATGGCCTGTTGCTACAACTTGTTACACACAATAAACGATATTTGATCAGTGTAAAAACACGCTGCTTCCATTTCTGCAGTTAAACTAATGTATTGTCTACATAATCTCCTTAGCTCACACTACAGTAGTCAATAAAGCTAATTATTTTTGTGTGTCTCCAGCATTCTGGAGTCATAACCTCGTTTTTGTGCGGCTAATGTAATCCTGGAAATGAAATATTCAGCACTTAAGGAGTAGTTAGAACAGGTTTGTTAATCGCACCCAATGAAAATAAGATGTATACGAGGAGTCTGTTCTGACTTTATGCCAGACTAAGTGCATTTTACTGATTATTCTCCTTGACCTGCTGAGGTCCTGGTCTGTTGTCAGCATCCCATCGGATTACAGGTGTGCAGGCCTAACAGGCGCCTTAGCACAACGTGGTTAGTAGTTCTGCATGTGTCCTGCTTATCTTTTGTTTGCATGGCTCTCCTCTCACACTGACGCTCTCGGATGCATGGACCCAAACCCACTGACTCAGTCGCTCTGTTAAATAAATTCATTAGGATTCATGATCTAGTTGTTGACAGCTACTACGTCACTGTTCAGGTGTATCCAGGAACTGAGGCGGATACGTTGTCACCATTTATGTTGTAAAGTCATTAATTAAATCAACCAGTAGAGCCTTTCATCGGTGACCATTAAGAGTTCTGTTAATCAGCATCATAAAAGCTTTTCAGCGAGACTGATTCATAGTTCAAGTGGGGTGAATAGGTTTGCTGTATGTACTCTAATGCACTGCAAACGATGTACTTAAGCTGTGCTGTCGCTCAGGAGAAAAGTGCAGACAGTGAGTAAAAGAGTGCTGGTCTCTGCATGGACGTCCTCAGGGAGAGTTCACAACTGTCAGCGTGTGACCAGCTTAGCCCCACACGTTACAGCGCGTCACCGCTAAAAGACACCAGCGCTCGCCACTTGTCTCTCACACGCTAAGACAAAAACCGCAAACGAAGGCCTGGGCGCCGGCAAGTTGAGTGACGCACACGAGCACATGCACGTGCTGCACACACGCCGAGGCCAGGAGAAGGTCGAGGCCGCTGACAGTCCCGGTCCCCGTGTCAGCCTCTCAAGAGGACCCGGCAGAGTGACACAGCCTGGCCAGTGGTGACGCAGCCTGTCATCATGTCAAGCGACATAAATAACCCGCTTTTCTTTGTGGTCAGCCGTCGTCAGCGCTTCAGCTTCTAGATTTGTGTATCTGGTACTTTAAGTCTTTTATCTCGTCTCGGTCCTTCGTGCTAAAAGCTAAATAAGTGAATTAAATGCAAACTCAAATAATTGCCGTGCCCTCAACACAGTATGTGGTTTACTGTACCTCTGCCACCTATTTGTTCCAGAAAGACAACCTTCAGGAAGTAATGACCATGTAGAGGTCATGGCAGAAAGCTGGTAGCCTTCTTTTAACGTTCTGTTTCTTCTGTTCCTCCTGGAGCCAGTTTCAGTGGACACATACACAACAAAACTTCACAGAATAGTGACTCATCATCTGAGACTGCTTTTAAGGTTCCTTAAGCAAATCCTGCCCTGTACTGCTCTGCTGATTAGGTAATTCAATTTGGAAATAGTTTACACCTCCTAGTTCAAAGTTGAAAACCGTAAAGAGGCAATAGGGTCAGAAATGAAACATGAAAAGCATGGATGGATGGAAACTGACTGATGCACAGCATTAAGCAACACAAGCAGCAGAAGAGATAAAAATGCAGCATGGTTGAAAGGATGAATGGTCACAGCTTGACAAGTTACAGTTTAAGAGACAAACAACTCCATGTTTAGACAGGCGGAGACGTACAGAGCCACCGCTTTGACAGCCAGACAGACAAGTCTTACTTAGGTCCGACTAGTAGTCTCATCATGTCTCAACTGTCCCGTCTGCTGCGAGTTACGCACACAAGCAACTGTCTGCATGCTTAATCTACGTCTGAGAAACAGCCTGTTCTATTTGTCAGCAGGAGCCGATGATGATCAGCGACTTACACGTACAGCTAAATAAAATTGTTCATATCCATCTATTATCTGATTAGGTCACAGTGACAGCAAGTCCAGAAAGGTTGTCCACACGTGACGAACCATCACAAGTGAATGAAGCAGGAAAACCACAGAAACCCACCACTTCTCCACAGCAGTGACGCCCTCGTAACTAAAACATCTGAGCAGAGCGAAAGATATAAACAACCGAATGGAAGTTATAGATGACCTTCAAATGTACAAATGAACGAATCACACATATACAAGGACACTCAATAGAAAGATTTTCCTTCTGCAGCTCAGACATTACTTTTCTGCCTGTGGCCTGGCAGGTCTACTCGTATAATGAATTCAAAAATGATTGCATAAGCAAACTCCTTCCCCCATCACCATAATGTCAAAAATGCCAAGTCATGCTGTTTTGCAGATGCACCTGAGCAGACATCAAGAGAAAATGCCTATCTAGAAAACAGCAAAGCCAAACATACAGTATCAAGTAGTAAAGAAATCCGTACGTCAGTACATCACATACTTAGGATTATGTGTGTTTACGGCGTTATATGTTTTGAAAACTGCATTTGTTACTGCGCGTTTGTCTTTACAAGTGGTTTTATATAAATCCTACAAATGCGTTTCAATTGCACAAAAGCACAAGCAGTGAAATCTGCGCACGTGAGCATTTCATGCACAAGGTCCTGACACGTTAAAATAGAATCGTTAGCGCTCTGCTCCACTTCAAACAGAACAATCTGCCTAAGTAGCAGATACTTGTTTCATGTGATTTTACTTGCCTCGTATGACATATATTCTACATGTGCACACAAAAACCCTGTCTCACACACACACACACACAGGGAGTTTTAGCGTGACTTTGAAAATTCCCTTTGATCTTCATGTTAGCAGACGTCTGAGCTGTTTACTAATCAGGGAGTGAGAATAGAAAAAAAATGATGCATTCTTAGTATCTCAGTTACACACATACAGATTAGTGAGGGGCTACAAAGACATTTAGTAGGCTACACAGAAATCACCATGACATCACAGTCCCTGCCACAGCCAATCCGCTCTGATAACCCATGTAACATGTAACAGTCTACAGCCATTAGCATCACTTAAAGACTTCACTTCTGGATTCCACCAGCGCTCAGTGAGGAGTCAGAGGAAACTGAAGGAGAGAAGGGAAGAAGCTACTGCTCATCGTCATGTGTTGTTTCTTTCCTTTTATTTGCCAAATCGAAGAGCCAAACTGGGCAAATTTATTTTATGAGCACACGCTTTGTTCTACTTCTTCCATGGCCATAAAGGCCCAAAATAGTTAAGGGGCCATTTCCTCATTGTAGAAACCAATAGTGTGAGTTTTAGATGATGGATGAGGATGAATAAATCAGGTAGAGGCTGTGTCTCCTCAATCTCTGTTATCTACTTCCTTTTTCAGATTTCTTCCCAGATGGACTTCCTGTGTTGCCCTGGAGACAATTCATCACCGTGACAACCAAGTACACTGCCTGCCGTTATTGCTTGAGTCTATTATTATAAGGAGAAATGCTGCTCGATGTACCGCTCCCTGTCAAATGTGTGTGTGTGTGAAGACTAAAGACAATGTTGTTCTACCTGCATATTTAAAACAGCCATATTTATATTCCAGACATCTTTACTTGGAGCCAAATGTATCACAGTACAGGTGTGTCACACAGCAGTGACTGCACAGAAAATAAAATACCGTACTTGTAGCTGCTGGCCAGCTTCAAAAATGATTCAATTTTAAGGAGATAACAACATTACATAGGCTGAAAGGAGCAGTGATGTCAGACACGGGGCTGAGAAACACACGCCACTGTGCAGCAACAGGTGTGAAAGGATAAACACACACAGCAGACAGAGTCAAGTACATATTCAGTCCACACACACACACACACACACACACACACACACACACACTGTCCAGCTGTTTCACTCATTAAAACTGTCTCCATGGTATTCAGGGCTGTGACTTCAGAGGTGCTTATAAAAATCAGGCGATTAGACCAACAAGTTGTTGCAAACCGTCGGCAGCAGAATAAAAAAATGAAGAGAACCACGTTCAAAGAGCAGATCTAACGTATGGTCCTGCTTGTATTGATGAAGCAGAAGCAGGTGATGTGCTTGCATTTCTACCAACAAATTGGCTGGTGAAACTTTAATGACGACTGTGGAGCATTTGATATGATTATGTAGTAACACAGTCCTGCCGTCTACTGGGCACTGGCATATTTGAACAGGTGGAATATTATTACCGCTAAGTAGCGTCATGTCATGTGGCAGCCTCTTAATCAGCTCCCGTGGCGTCAGCATCATCACTGGTCATCTGTTTCCCTGTTGACCTGCCTGCTGCCCTCCGGCCTAGAAACCGTGGTGTCTGCCTGACCCCCTCTCACACCTGGCTTTTTGAATTCTGCCTTGGACATCAAGGACCGGACTGAGCAGGGAGGTCTGTCTTCTGAATCCTGAAATTGTCTTCTGACTCCGAAGGCTCTACTCACCTACACACTCTGTGGCCTGTGTTTTTCTCTGGCCTCGGAGCAGTTAGGATGCCATAAATCGCAGCTGATGCCATCTTGACACTTGGTTCTCTCCAGTGTCATTAAATGTATTAAACCACAGTGTCTGAGTCTCTTTTGGGACCAGCCTCAAACTCAACTGCGTCTTGACCATTTGTTACAGTGTTACTTCTCTAATGTAACATACTCACAAACATCATTATCATCTCAGTAAAGAGAGAGACGTGCCCTTCATTATATCATGTCGAGCCAAAGAAGAGATCATTAAAGTTGAGTCGTATCCCACTGGGATTAAAACATTAAAAAATCTGACACAGAGGGTGACAACTCTAATTAAGATTTTCACAGTTGAACAAAGACATGAAAAAAGTAGAATCTGAATAAGCAAAAATAAGAGATCATACATAAGAAATGTATAAAAGATAGAGCCAGAGCTCATAAGGTATCTTCTGTCATGTCATTTAAAAGGCAGTGAACGTAAATGATGATCTTTAATGTGACTTAGGATCTTTCTGAAAGCAACAAAACTATCAAACTTCTCAGCGTGATGGTTTCTTATTATCAGGCTCACAAAACTTTACTCGTGATGGCTTTTCCTCTATTTTTACCACGGATGTCTTTACCAATTATTCAGAGAAGGAAGGAAAGTATCTAAGTCTAGAAACTACAATAGCAAACTACCAAAGTAAGTTTCTCAAGTTTGCTCATATAATGATGAAGATGTCAATGCATGACAAATCCTAACATGGTGTCGTTAATCAATAGTGCAAAGATGGAGCTTCTCAGAAACACTGACTTTATAGTTATGTGAAGATTCAGTGTAGTAATTGTCTTCCTAAGACTGAAAGTCCTGCAATAAAGCTAATTAAATCACTTTATTTGAGGCAAAAATTATTCCATATTTAAATGTAAGAGAATGATGAAATCAACCATCCCGTCAAAGTTGTCAGAAAATACTAACAAGTCAGACTTTCTCATACATATATGCAAAGGTTTGTGAGCTTGACATAAATTCTGGCGATATCAAGTCAACATGACAGCAAGTCCTAATCAGATCCTAGTCCACAAAACCGTCCGTCCATCTGTTTACTTGATCAGCTCCAGCCCTCATCTGCACGTATGGCCACGCAGTCCACTCTGCTCACTGGGTGCGCGCCCTGGAGAACGAGGCCCTCAGGAGGCTCAGGACACACAACAATGACACGCAGTCGCACGGCAGACGCTTCTGACCGACTAAGCAACAGTTCAGATGGCTCAGGCAACTTGTCACAACGCCCCCCCGAGCCCCTCTTTGCAGGTGTACTGGCCAGGTTCAGCTGGGAAAAGACCCTGACAGACCAAGGGCATGCTAGAGCAAGAACAACCGAGACATCTGACAGTCTCACAGGAGAATTCTGCTGCAAAGAGGCCGTCTGGGGTAATTTCTTGCTCCATCTCACTACATGGACACATGTACTGAACTGTCTGTTCACTTCACTGTGCGTGAGTGAAATCTATATCAGCCAGTGTATAAAAGGCCAGCACGTACGAGCATTTACAGCAAATGTCTGGAGTAGAGAGAACAATCTAGAGCAAACAGGATCAGCTAGAGTTACCAGCAACAGCTGACCTAATAACGCCCACATTAACATGCATCTGCTAATTATACAGCACATGTACAGTAGATAACACGTTCACAAACAAAACTACTCATACGCTGCCTATGACAAAGCTCTGGACAGTGTGAAAGCTGTCCACACCATCTAGTGTAGGTCCATCAGAAGCATGCGACCTGCTTCTTCTGCCAATTAAAAGTGCTGTTGTCTCCCTATGCGCCCACACGCTGTTTTGTAAGGAGCCCTCAGATGCTTATCCAACCAATTTAACACGGAGGAGAGCCATAATTGCAATTTCTAACATCTGTCTGGCTAAAGACTTGAGTAGCAGGCACTGCAGGTATTACTGTGACTTTGTTTCCTATTTTGTTATTTCAAACTGGAAAAAAAAAAGATGAAAAGCAAACAGGGGGTTTGCAGTTTGGCGTTGTTACAAACTTGATTACAGATGTATTAGTCATCTGGTAAAGATTTGTCCATAATTCTCCCGCTTTCCAAACATTTGACAAGGATGTGTCAGCTGACGTGTAATCACATTACACCTCACAATGAGGCAAAGCGCTACAGACGTTTACCAGCCCAGCGTGTTTGCGGTGCAGAGAGCCCTCCAGGGAAGCTGCATTCTTTCTTTCAATTAGACGTCTCAACCAGTGTGACACACCTGATAAAATGAACGACTTGACACTTCAATAATAGCAGCTTCCACGTTTGTATTTAGCAGCGAGACCCATGTTGTCGTTGCTTTGACTTGAATTATTTGCAGTTCATTTTATTATAGCTTGCTTATTAGGACTGGCATTTCTTTGAAAGATCAATTGAGCTGCTGTCTGCCATGAATTATCAGTCAGACCCGTCGACCGTCACTCTCCTCCGCCTTTGATTGACAAGTCTGTTATTACAGCACAAAGGAAGGGACCGACACACAGTGAAATGGAGAGAGACAGAAAGTGTGACAGATACAAAGCAACTGGAGGAAAAGGAGAAAACCAGACAGATGGATCCTTCCCACTCTGTGTGCATGCCCAGGAAGTGCACTGTCTGATTGGTTCGCACAAGTGCTCAACCTTTGTTCAACAGCACAGGATGAAAAAGAGGAAACTGCAGAGCGAAAGGTCTCACGAGCGGGTTATAATGTGAGACGCGTCTTCCTGGTGTACTCACAGCCATCGATCCCTTATATTCTCCACAAGAGAGATGGAGACGTGGAGGTAGACGGACAGAAGGACGGAGTCACAGAGTAGGAGCCGGTGAAGAGGTGGCAGACACACAAACACGCACATACACAGGAGCTGTTATCCCTCTAAGACAACAATGACACCCATGCACTCCATCAGGACCCAGGCTCCCCCTCCCCCCTCGTCCTCCCCTGCAAAGCACATTCACATGTTCTTACTTGTGACTCAGCTACAGTAAGTGGAGGTATTGTGCACCGGTAGCTACATTTACTGAAGTGAAGTTCTCATTCTTCAACCTAATCCATCCCTAGTGCAACCAACAAAGGCCAATTAACCACCACCTCCTATTTCCTAACAGGCTTGTGGCACTGTAACATAATGTAATTCGATGATATGTAACTTCTGACTGTGATTCTTGATTCTGTGCTTTTCGTGTATAGGCCAGATTGTCCTTCTGCCGTTACTAGTGTTTCTGCTGCATCATTAAGCTTCGATTAGGTGTCACAGACTGGCACCGTGTGTTTCAGCATAATAACCTCCACACACTTTCACCCTGGTCTAATTAGCAGAGGGAAGGAAAAAGTACAATGAAAGAGAAATGTAAGAAAGGCACAAAACAGCAAAATGAGAGCTACAACACTGTGATACTTTTCATGTGTTCAGATTAGAAAAACACTTCCTCCATCAACGTGATGACAAAGGAGACGTGACAGTAGGTGGCGAGCCAGTAACTAAGGCATAACTACTGCAGCTGTAAACCACAGTAAAACTAAAATGATCTGGTGGGTTACAAGATCAAGGCTTATTTAAGAACTTTTAAATGTTACAGGCTGTAGCTTCAAGGAGAGACTGAAACATTGACGTTGCTATTTATGGAGCATGTTCCTGATTCTGTGGACTCTGAGGACACTTTCTGCCTCTGTCTGTTCCCCTTTGGTCTCAGGTTCTGACCTTGGCCTGTCTGTGTACATCTCCTCCTGGTATTAACTGCCTCTAATGGCTGTGACTACTGTTGAGCACAGCGTCACCTGAAGGAATGTAATGTGTGATTTGCACCTGTTGTAGCCAACAACATAAATATTAAATACAAGATGTTATTTCAGCCGTGTCTGGAGTGGGCCTTCAGTGGGATTATACAGTCTGTCCCCAATCAGTGACAGAAGATGCAAATACATCACAACCCTGAGCCGGAGAAGAGGCCACCCTGGAGACACACACACACAAACTCAGTGTGTGTGGAAGAAAGAGAGGATGACAGCAGCAACAAGAGTCCAAGAGAAGATGGCAGCGAAATGTTAAAGGTGGAAGAGACAGACACGAGGTCAAGAGGTGGTAGATTCACCACTGCCCCAAATGTGTTTTACATATGTATAAGAAGAAAGCTTCTGAATTATTAAGTACGTCATGTGTGTTTCATTGCTACACAAGCTGCTATAGAAGATTTATGAAACATTAAGGGCCAAGCATTAAGGCATTGAAAGCTGCATCACAGTCCCTCTTCAAATGATCACTTTACGACACTGACCACAGCTGGACAATAACGATGCTAGAAATAGTACGTACAGAAACATGACAAGATACGAGAAGTGACAAACAAGTTAAACATGAGACAGAAGATTTTTGTCTTTCTCTGTGCCATTCTTAGCCATGTTGAACGTTTTACTATAGTTTTACTTAAGCTGACAAAGATTATACACAAGTAGATGACGTCACACAACAGGTAAAAGATATACACATATATATAAAACAAAAACAGTGCCAGCATAAAATATTACTTAAAAAATACAATTCATGTTTTAGTCTTGTTGTCTTTGCATAGGACGGCTGCTAAAGAAGAGTTTTTAGAGTCTACATAATGTGTTGCTGCATTTATCAATGACATACAAGAACCTGAAAGTAACCAGCTGGTAATATGTTACTGTTATATGACGTTTGTTGTGGCAAATAACGGCACAATTAAAATCGGCTAATGGAATCTCAAAGCTCCTCTCATCATTTCTTGAAAGCAGAGGCAAATTAATGCAAGCAGGCATCTTGACGGACAGACGTGTGACACTGGTGACACAAAGGCGAGACGAGAAGCGTCCTTAGACAGTAAGATTAAAACCACAGTACATTCAGAGCGTAGCAGACAACAACAAATAATGGGGTGAGGAGAGAAAGAAATAAAAGGAGGAGTGGTGAGATGGAAAATTAATCAAAACCTACAGAATGATGCTCATTAAATGCTAAATAAATAACAACTCTCCACACTCCAGTTCAAAATTTTATTCATTACTTCGTCTTCTTCCCATTTCTGCTATTATGTACTAGCAGCAGAATTAGAGCATAAGTGACAGCAAAACAAAAAGGAACCAAACTAAAACTAAAATGAGCCATAATCACAGCTGAACAAAGACAGTCCATTAACTCTCGTATGTACTGTCGATTACAAAGGAAGGAGAAAAGATGCCAGATGTGCTTTGGAAAAGTTTGATTCTTACAGTACAACCAATGAAATGTTTTGTTTTCATTTATTATTCATTTGACTCTTTGACTCATTTACAATTCAAAGTGGATCCACAGATGTTTGCAGAGTAGGACTCTGACACAGAGTCTTCTAATTTTACCCCAAAATAACGAGAATAGCTCTCACGCAACGTTACACTGACATTTTGACAGCCTACAACTTAACGACGCCGAGAATAAAGGCAGAAGTGATGCACGTGCTGGGCCAGGAAATACTGCCGGTAAATCACATGCAGTAGTTTCACTATAATTATATTTACAAATAAGACCTAGATCTTAGTTCATACAGTATGTATGAGCTTTGTCTTTCAAAATTAGTTTTTCTTTGAAAACTTCTGCCATACTTCATTCAGGGAGATGATTTATTTATTCATAGCAAGTTGATGTCTTTCTTTTACCGCCTAATCAAAGATCTGCTGTTTATTTTTTCGCCAAGCATCTGTGGCTGACTAAAATCTGGATTAAACCTGGTCAACATCAGGCTTAAGGCGCTGGCGAGTGAGTCAGAACACGGTTAAGACATCATCTATATGAATGTTTTTAGAAGCTTTTTGATGGCAGCTGCTTGAATCACTGAAGAGACACATTTCCATTCTATCGAATGTATAATGTAACAATACATGCATCAACCCCAGGCAAGCTTAGTGAAGCATCATCTCCACAGGCGGCTGTAAATCACGTAAATCTATATGTTCTGCACTTACTAGCAGTAGCTATAATGATTGATTAAGGCTCCCAATGTCGGTATGATTTCCCGGCAGGAGCACGCCACAGTGGGTGGTGAAATAAAATCAATGAACCAATACATAACAACAAGCAGATTTCCTCCCATGGAGCCAACAACATTTATTTTTGTT
This sequence comes from Macropodus opercularis, assembly GCA_030770545.1. NCBI lineage: Eukaryota > Metazoa > Chordata > Actinopteri > Anabantiformes > Osphronemidae > Macropodus > Macropodus opercularis. Next base: position 4,359,919 of record CM061097.1, on the reverse strand, counting down.
CAGTACATTTTTACTGTGAGTCGACCCTGTGAAGACAGTTGGACGGTCGCCTGTCTCCCCATAAACCACTTAGTGGATATTCATGGTCTCCAGAGGCTGAATACTAATCTTTCCTGTGTCTCCCTGATACAGATAGTAATAATAAAAACAGAATTGATATATTTGAATATTGATATATAAGAATATATACATACAGAGCAACCACAACGAGAAAGAAACGGTGGTAGAAAATGCTTTTCACTTCAACATCTGCTTGTGGCTTCTTTGTGTGCAGACGAGACGGACGATCAAATCCGAGCAGCTGATGTCGGCTGCATCTCTAACAAGAACAGAATATGTTGAGTATAGTGTCGACGTATCGACAGTCAGTGTATACTGTGTATTGACAGTTTGTCAGTGAAAGTCACCCACACAAACACACTGTAAAACCCAAAAGCACATGTACAGTACGTGATAACCCACAATCCTAATAAGCTACACAATCACAGCACCACGCACACATACACAACTCAACAAACACAGTTGCCTGAGGGCACAGACAAGGTTATTCAACACAGCATTTGGGGCAACAGTTGGTGGTAAAGCTCAAGCGCCTCAAAGTGCTAATCTGTTTTCACCTGGAAAATGTGCGTGTGTGTGTTCATTGTGTTACAATCATTTAAACTCTGGAAGCAGTCTTGACAACAATTAAGTCATGTGTGTGTTTGGATGTGTGCAAAGACGAGGACGTGTTTTTCAACCAATTACACAAACTTTCTTGTGCACTCGGGACGTTTCCTGTGTAGTGATCGTAGTTTGTGTATTAGCATCACAACGTTGCTCATAAATCTACTATGAACTTAAATCAGGCAGGTAAACAGACGTCTGGCGATGGACCCACTGTGTCCAGCAGCTCAGACGCCAACAACACAGTCACCACTGCCCTTCACAGTAACTAAAAGGCGGCTCTGTGGTCGCACACTGTCATAGTATAAATGTTTATAATACTCGGCTCTCTGCCAACAATAATCATCTTCCTTTTGGCATTTTCATTAGACAGAGGAGTCAGTTCACTTACGCCGCCACACAGCTGTACACGCTCACATCCATATTTCATCAGGTTTCAGTGTCATTCTCATTGACTGTTTGTAATTAAAAGCAAGTCAATAAACACAGGCGCGTTCTCTCAGGTGCACACATAACTCACGGGCCCCTTCTGAATACAAGCAACCCCCCACACACACACACACACACACACACAGTAAATGACAAATGTTGTTTTCCGGAGTTTGTGCACATCAATGCTTCTATGCGCTTAAAATGTCACAATGACTGCTTCCCTGCATATGTGTGACAATTTTTGTAAAATGACACTTGCATGTGTTTCCTGAAAAAGTGTGTGCGTGCTCGCTGCCTTTTTGGGATGAGAGAACATTTTATCGCGCTGCATCACACCTCCCCCCCCGACGTTGTGCGACCTCAAGCCCAAAGAACAGAAAGAAAGGGGAGAAGCAGTCAGGCAGTCGGAGCCTCGCGGGCACCGCTCCGCGGGCGGGCCCAGCCCTGCGCCCCGGCTGATAACGAAGGATGGGAGGAAAGGAGGGACTGGAGGAGACAAAGACGGGTGCCGATGGTGCCACAACAGCGAGTGCTTCGGCTGCACAACTCCACAATCCCTGTGTTTGACAGTGTGTTGGACTTTTTAGCTGCACTGACGTGCAACCCTTCAACAAGTTCATTCTCAGTTTTCATGTAACACCATTTCTGGTGATTTTGGCAGGCTCACACGCCTCCCTACAAGCAGACGAGGCCGATTTCAACCATCTACTGTAGCAGTTTGTAACGCTGTGCATGAACTTAACCGCAGCCTTTCCTTTAGGTTGTCCAGGCACAGATGCTACAGAGAGTGAGAAGTCTGATCATAAGAAAAATATTGCTAAAATAATCCAGGCTGAGTTGTTCTGGGTCTGCTCTGGAAATCAAGCACCGACCTGGAGGAAAATGAGTGCGGTGCAAGAGGCTTCAAGTGATTTGTACACGACTTTCTTCTTCCATGTTTTTGACTGGCTGAACACAGCAGCTAGAAGGAAGTGATTAAATATTTAAGTCAATCAATCAGCAGTCTGCCTCTTTGAAATATCTGAAATCATCCTTTAAGTGATTTAGTCAGTTGTTGTTGCCAGCTGTAATCCTCACTCACAACCCCCCGTTTCGCTCTGAGAAAAAACTGTGTGTTTGTCAGTGTGTCTACTCCATATTAGTCAGGTCAACAGAAAGACATTACATATTCATGAAATTACCAAATTATGAAAATGGAACATGAGTCAGTGCTGGGATGAAAGAAAGCCAGCCTACCGTGGCTTCAAAGCTCCCATCTGAAACTAGTTATAATCTGAGCGTGTGTGTGTGTATGGTCACACTTCATGTGAGAATAGAGAGCAGACAGAGAGGGAGAGATAAGGGCTGACCTTCAGTGAATCACTTCCCTCCCTGGACAGACTTGTAGAGAAGCATCATGTTTGGCAGGCGTTTTTACTGAGGCAAAAACAACAAAGCAGACAGAAAGAGGCAGGGAAAAAAGACGGAGACTTCACAGGTACAGCGAAGAGGCAACGAACCAGAGGTATGGATTTAAAGTCAAAGTAAAAGGAGACAGAAGTGTTTTGTATTGAGTAAGGAGCAGTTCCAGAATGAATGAAGCAGGAGGAGGCTTGGCTGTCCAAGAACATCCCCAGAACTGGCACAAGCACCCAGACGGGCTGGGCAGGAGCCCAATCCACAACACTCACAAGTTGTCAAAAGTCTTGTGAACCAGTGCAATGGTTCATCAAATAAGCAGAACTGTGGCCTGATGGGATGATGAGTGTTCTTTGAATTCCAGGCTGTTTCTACTGTATCTATCCATCTGCGCTGGTGTGGTTCTCTACACGACCCACTACCTGTCATCTTGTTATTTCAGATGGGATGAAGTGATGGTTTTTCATCTGAGCGATCACACCACCGTGTAAAATCGCTGCCCACAGGCACATTTCAGGACTAATTTTCAGAGTAACCGTGTCTTGCGCAAATGTAAGAATGACAAAACAGTAATGAACGTTTGGAAAGTCCGCGGCTGATGGAAGGAACCCACAGACGCTGCTGGCAGCTCCATTTCAGTAGAGCACAAAGCTTCTTATGATGACGTTTCTGCACCACTTCCCAGAAGAGCTGACGTCTCCATCCAGTCTGATCGGACCCGACAGGAACAGTCCGGCCTGACACACGGCAGCGCTGGGGTCATTACTTCTTTTCTTTGCAACTCAAGTAGTTTAAGTCCTGAATACTTTCAAAGTTAAACATATACAAACCATCCAGGACCTCAATCCTGAAGTTAACTGCATCTTTGTAAAAGTTAGGATTACATTTACATTTATAAATTGCGAAAGGCTTCCAATAACATATGATTCCACACCTCTGCAGTTCCTTTTCCATATTCCTTGCCTCTTCAGAATAAAGGGGTTCCTGTCACGGAGAAGTAAGTGCCACCCGTATACAGTCACCCTGCTGCACATCTATGGTTATAAATCAAACATGACTCTCTTTAAATAGGGAAATTAATTATTTACACTTCAAGCCAAAATATCTTGAAGAGGAAGGAAAAAACGCTGACACATAATAAGTCATTTTCAGGGCTCAGAGGCTGGCCACTCTATTACCATAGTCTAGATTTATAATGCTCTCATAACCAGTCGAGCCACCAGTGGAGATACTTTGGTCAGGCAGTCGTCTGCAGCCGTTTTCTGAAGCAAGAAGGTGGCTGTCACTTTGAGTGATCGGAGAAATTGGCCAGTTTGTGCTGTGGGTGCTTGTCCTCTTCAACAGGAAACAGTGCAAATATGTAACACGTTTCTCCCCAATATCTTTGTGCGGTGATGTTGAACAGCGTCTTTAGCTGGTAAGCAACTACGTTTCCTAGCAACCACTATGGAGCAGAGCTGAAAACGCACGGCTGTGACTAAACTATTTCCACCAGGGGCATTAATAGCAGTGTTTCCCATGTGTGCTGGGACTCTTCCGGGTGTGAGAGATGGTGGTTCTACTAAATAAATGCTGACGCCATAAAATCACCTTCTGCTGGAGCAGCTCAGTTTCACCCAGCGCCGTGCCACTGGGAGCGGCTGGCGTAGTGAGTGGCAACATTGCTGACGTTGAGACTGGCTTTTTTACTGAGGCTTGTTCCTTCACACTGACTATTAAGTGGAGCAAAGGGCCAAAGGCAATAAAATCTATTGACGGTAGTAAAAACAACTCAATTATGATTGGATTATTTACAAATTGACCAGCTGCTGACACTCGAACCAGTCGCTGGTGTATAGTAACTGCCACACAACACAGTATCACACATCCTGTCACCTAATACCAAATACTACTCACACAATCAGCCGAGTTTTTGGAATTCACTGTAGTTTTTGCAGCTCATGATGTGTAACATGTGAGCAGTAGTACTTGCAGTCCTTGTACATTTAGGATAGATTCATCCCTGGTGATCTGTATTGAAATAAGCAGGCCAATACTGTATGTAGGCTGTGGCATTATCGCCTCATGTATGTGCTACAAGGCTACCAAGTCTTCCAGGCCTGATTTACTCATGCGTCACTGGTTTCATTTGACACATCCACATACTCCGTGGAGATTAGGCATTTATCCCGATGAAAACACGGTTGTACTTTAATTACATCATTTTAACACCTTATCCTACATTTAGACAATTACAATACTACAGACTCGCCTATTTAAGCCAGCAGTAAAACATATATTTAACGTTCATCTGGAGTTGTGTTTGTGGCCCTGTGGTGATTTTTAAATCCAGCATCCAGTCTCACCTTTGTCCATACAGGTACATGTAATTATTTGAAACTTAATATCAGGCTAAAGCAGAGCTGAAAAGCCGCAGATTCAGAAGATCACTCATGGTACATTTATCACGGTCTCCCTGGTTTCACTTTGTCGTCTTATGCACTGTGAATATGAAAATTTCAATTATAGCGACCTTAAGTCATTCAGTTTTATTAAATGATGGCATTTGTGGGTCACAGTCCTCTTTGAAAACAGGTTCGGAGAAGCTAAAAAAGAAATCTCATCCTGTTTATCGTTAAGCAGAAAAAGTTTTGTTCCCTTCTTCAGTCAGCTTTGTGTTTATTATTCTGTGTTTAGCAAAAGTCCTTTTTATTTATTCGACTTGTTGCTGTCTGTTAAATTTCACACTGCCTGTACGTTTTCAGAGCGCACAGTTGTAAAGTGTAGAATAATGCATCATGCCCCGTGGCACTACATGTACAGTATGTAGGACTCTATAAGCCACAGTTTATGCAAATCAGGCCAGCTGAGGCTCAGATGTGTCACGAAGAGCGAGCGATATGTCCTCCTTGGAATGTGTGGGTGTTTTACACACATTACAGATAAATTGCACACGCATACTTAAATGACAATAGTACTTAAAGTACTTCACAACATGTTACGGTTTGCAGAATGATAATATGTAAAACAGCTTTGAAAAGTGTACCAAAATATGTCACAATGTAACTTGTATCTGTAAAAGACATGTAACACGCAGCATAAGAAAAGGATGGCTGTTTCTATGGCAACAGAATGCATCACATCTCAGCACGAGACTGGAGACGGGAGAGACACATGGGACCTCTTTCTTTCCGTTGTCACAAAGGGAGTATGGCCAACAATATTAGATGAAGTCATTTATTTCATATTTCACGTTTAGGAAAACATCTGCATTAACGTAAGTAAATATGGACGTGCATAAAACACAATTAAGCACCAAAACACCACACAGAACGAGCCACATTTTCCCCGTGCATACTTACTGTAATGATCCCTCCCTTTGCCCATAATGTTGTCAAAACATAGGAAAGCAGTCATTTGCAAATTTGTGCCCTGGCTCACTCTCACGGTGATGAAAGCCGCACAAAGCTGTATCCACACACACGCATTATAATAAGCCATTTCACGTTCACAACTCAATGTTTTTAAAAATATGACATCGGAATAGCAGATGATGGAACTGGCATTTCATTTTGTCGAAATGAGGCTAGTTATGTTTCAAGTTATTTGTGCAGCGAGAGTGTGCGGAAAGAGATTAGACATGTGAGTCACTAGCTCAAAAAGATCAAAACTCCTGTTGACAGCGGGGAGCGACCGCCTGAAGAAGATGAGTCTCTTTGCTAAAATTACTTTTTCTTGCCAGGGTTGGGTATCAGGTTATAAAATTCCACCATTCCTCATGCTGTAGCTTTCTACATATTTGATGTTTGAGTAAGAGGAAACTCTGACTTTTAATAAACTTCACTTATTAACACTGATAAGCATGTTAACTCGAAAATACTGCGCATAACACACAGCGAACCAGAAGGAGGCTAAGATACGAAGGTGGGCTGTGCAGAGCAGTAAGTGGCCACTCACTGGGACACGGCAGTGAACTCTTCCAGTCTCACCAGGTGTTCGTTCTAGAGAAAAAGAACCAGGCCCTTGACTTGCTAGTATTGCTTGCTGCTGATGGAGAAGCACACACACGTATTCACACACGCTATGTGCTGAACTCCGAGACACCCCAACAACACACGCACAGAGGGCCCTGCAGTCATCATTCTGTGCAAAACTAAGCTAAAAACATCCCACACTTACTTATCGGCATAAGGAATTATTCATCTATGTTGCAATGGGGAATATCTGCTCTATTTCCCCAAAGTCTCAGTCAAAATATCAGTCTCTCCTGGGCTTATGTCTTCAGTGAAGTGATTGTGAAATATCCCTTGTTGGTTTTTCCCTTCAAAGAATAATGTCACAATGCACCCAGTGTATGAGTCTATTTGACACCACAGTTTAACCTGAGTTAAGATGAGAAGACAGATGCCCCCTGTCTTAAACACAAGCTATAGATGCTGTCAAAACAAGCACAACGCACTTTGAAACTCACCTTAACTCCATTTGCAACATCGCGTTTGTTCTTTCTGTCTTTCAATGAGCAGTGAAAACGACTTAAAATAAGTAACATCTAAAAATAATCATCTGCTCCTTAAATGCATAACCAAAAGACGGTGAAACAGCAACTGGAGAACAAAGAGCCAGCTCTGTTGTCCCACAGCGATGAGACAAACCTGCCAGACAGACGTGACACACTTGACAAAAGATGGTATCTACACTATTTACATAAATGAGGGGGCCAGGACATTTGAAACACCTCGGTAATACAGGTTAGTAATAGCAGAACTGAACCTCTCTGACAGTCTCAACAGTATCTAAAAGCAGAGGGGGCTCATAACAAATTCAATTCAAATAAAGTTTTATTTAAACAAGTGAATCGCAAAATGTTGCTTTGAGAAACTGAGTTTCAATTAAAGTAATCAGAAGAAATAAGCATCTGAAGACAGCTCCAAGGATATGAACAACCTGGTCTGATGTGCAGAAGCTGAGATGTTCATATCACAGCTCAGTTTTTGTGTCAGTGCTCCAACATCCCAACAAGTTCACCACAGCTACTGATGAAACCAGGAACTGGCAGGTGACCGAAAATGCTCCAGCAAACCACACATCGACCACAACCATCAGGACTTGAGGGACAGTTGAATTAGTCAGTTACCGCGGTCAGTTGTGAGCAGCATGGCATCTAATATTAATACTAATGTGGTGTGTACGAATACCACAATCCATGTATGGATGTTGCAAGATCCTTCTACAAAATAAATAAGTGTGAACCCAAGAAAAATTAATGCTTGAAAACTGATTACGCAACTGAAACTAATCTTTCGACATCAACAGATGCGACACAACATGAAAGCAGATCGGCTGTTACCGCTCTTGTCGACATAGAGAGGCTTGGAAACTTTATAAGCACCAATTTATCTCTGCAAAGTAAAAATATGCAAGCAAAGAGTAATTATGACAGGAAGGAGAGGAGGATGAAATGTGTCTTCTTGGATCTTTGCACTTGGCACATTTAGGCTGCTAAGCTGATGAATGTGCACTGACCCAAATGTATAAATAAATAAACACAGACTTTTGGGATCCTCTAAGGCTTTAGCATCTTTCTTAATTAGTTTGTCAATCAACCTCTCCTTAGTTCGTGGATCTAGTAGTTTGGTAAATCGTTGTTCACATTCACACGCTGGTCTTTGGCCTCTGAGGTCGATTTCCTGCACAGCAAAAGGTGATTTGAGTTGATAAGAAATGTAATTTGATAATGTACAAAATTCATCAAACTGCTAAGAACCTTTATTCCATCTCCTTGGACAGACTCATCTATTATGTAGAGATCCATAAGTCTGGGGAGAGAGAGGGAGAGACAGAAAGAGGGTGTGAGAGAGGGAGAAAGAGGGAGGGCGGCTAAAGAGGGAGAGAAGAGGAGAAATTGAATGAGATAGATCAGGGCGAAGATATTTTGTGAAATCTGAGGTAATTAGATGGATTAATGAATCAGAGACAATCCCTGAAATGGAGATTAATTCCTGTGACGTGGCCATCATGTTATGTATTTATCAATGTCAAGCCAGTATTTTATTAATAAGCCCCAGATCAGTCCCTGTCCCTGCAGCTAATGAAGGGGTAATACGTCTAATTCACAAAGTAACAGATAATCTGGTGGAGATAGTGCTGGGATTTAACAGAGGAACAGAGAGGAGTTGGTAGAAAACAGTTGCTGGTAGTTGACGGGATTTAATTAGAACCATCGTTAACTCTTGCACTAATTCAAGCTATTATGACTTCACACATATAATTTACGATGCTAATATGCTAATCTGTGAGCGTGTCTACATGTGTGTGCTGTACTTGCATGTTTTCATTTTTTCCCACCATAGTTCACAAAATAACTTTATTTCTACATTATAAAGTAGCAATAACAAATTTTCCAAATATTTCCTAAGAAATCAAGAGAAAATGGAGAGAGATGCAGAAGGTCCACCTCACGTTTCGTCCTCCAAGTACCAGTATGTAGTGAAGGTTCATGGACTTGGTTTTGGTCCTAGAAGGTCTTCTGACATTAGTGCCCGTAGTTATAGTAACACCTGTATGATGCACACAAAACCTGCACATCTACACAAATGCAACACTGTACTTTGTAACTAACAACATCCATTAGGACAGATGTTTGAACTTCCCAGCATGCCAAGCGTTCCCAGGAAGCCATCACGGACTTTCCAGAACAAACTACACCAAGCATCGAAACGTCCTTGAAGCCACTGACTGAGCGGTTCCTCTCTGCTGTCTGCCCTTCCATCAGCGTCAATTACTGTAAATGAGCTTTAGCAGGGGAAGCTGAAGCCTGCCTGATGTGTGAGATTTAGAGTCAATAGCCATGTAATGGTGTCTGTCTGTATCCGTCATTAATCAAGGTTACGTAAGGAGTCACAGACTGGATGAGCTGAAACCCGTCAATTATCGTCCAACAGGGGCCGTTGGAAACAATAACAACATGAGAAACCGTGACACAGATGAAGTCGCCTACAGTATATTCACCGTTTTCAGATCAGAGCTTTCACCTTGTGAGCTTTTCTTCTCCGGCCTCAGAGGTGCAGCTATCAGGCAACACGTTTCCTCAGCATCATATTAGGATAAAACTGACAGCAACAGCATTAGTCAATTTATTTGCATTAAAGTTTTATGAAAATTTCCCGCTTCGCAAGCCAAACGTTTTATGGAAGGTCAATTTAATCTGTAACATAAAATGCAAAAGCTCTTTTCCCAAATTATTTAGCGAAATAATGTATTAAGTTTAATCTATTGTCTATAAAATCGCGATGTGTGGTCATATTCAGAGAAACCAAAACAATCCCAAGTCAATACAATCCTCTAATGCAATTATTATTTTACTTGATTAAAACATTGTCTTCCCTGAAATAAACATGATGTACAAGCTGCATAAGCGGCTTCTCTCCAACTACGTAGGAGATGCTGTGGCCTGACGCAGAATTACGCTTTAATCTCCTTTAACAGCGTCCTTCCAATTTACACTGTCTATTACCATGCCACTAATGACGCCGACCTTCTCCAGTTAAACACCAAGCTGCGGTAAAAAAAAAGAAAGAGTGTGGGAGAGAGGACAGGATGACAAAGAAAAGACGAAGACAAGATTTTTAGAGCCCTGGCATTCACTAAAGTAATAAATCCGTGGTTTATGGTGAAATGATGGCAGATAATGTAAGTAAAGGTCAGTGCAGCATGTCAGCCAACAATATATCAAGGGAACAGATGATTGTGGTCACACGCTGCCGTACACTTCAGTCTCTCAAACCACATGTTCGTATTTTAATATATGTTTTATACCAACCACAGTCTCCCGCGACTAGATAAAATGTTATTGATTGTGACCAGACACAACGTGTGTTACAATATTGACACACCAGTCAATATCCTAATGTGAAGGCTCGGCCCAAAAAGATCTCACACATTTCTTTTTTTTTTTAACCTGCTGTTTGTTCCTGTTTTAAAAACGATTGTAGAGCTTTTCACTTTGTCCAAAGTCTTTAATGCAGAAATATTCAAGAAATATTTAATGCTCTGGTCCCCTCTTTCATTCTAATTCTGATGGCCAAAACATTAGAACCATCTCCTAATATAACTCACTTAGATTGATGCAGTATAAATGATGAGTATATACACACACAAACAAGTGTCTAATTAAATCAGAACATGCCTCAGTGTTGTTTACAGCATGTATAACTTATAAAATACTGTATGTACAACAGTTTGGTTTTTTTGGAGAATTTGAATGAAAAATGTGCAAAAAATGAAACCGTTCACCAAAAAAAAGAAGAAAACTCAAATATATTCCTGACAGCGATACAGCTTCACTCTGTTCAGACTGGTTCACAGAAGGACATTTCTAAATGGAATGTAACAGGTACAAGTAAGTAATTTTCCCCCGAGCATTCAGTCATACATGAAGTCACATCACTGGAAATGACGAAACAGCAGGTGAGGTTGACAGTCATCAGGTCCAAAAGTGACACCAACACGGAGGGTGAATACAGGTAACTCTAGTGGAAATAAAACCATTAGAGCAGAAATGCACAGAAACTATGTGCAGCTTGTCAATCAATCACACAGGAGGAGATGAAAAGCAGAGCAAATCAATGGAGACCGTCGGACAACAGTGTTTAATGTTGTGACTACTCCTTGTTTAGGGCCCATTGTTTGTCTTAATTGGATGATATAAAGTCAAAGATGCTACTTCGTGGTTGTCCAGAGATTCCCAGAGATCTAATGGACTAGTTTAACATTATTTTAGTGCAGAGCCACCAGGGCCATTTATCTGAGGTTGGCTTCTTTTTTTCGCCCTCCTCCAGCCTCATGTGGCTCTTTATTGATCCACTGTTCTGCATCTTTACTTGCTTGATCATGGATAGCAGTAGATGCCCCAACACTGAGTAAGACGGAGATTTACTATATGACTGATCTTTGCCTTTTAACACGAGCATAAATCAGGATTAGCAGAGTCAAATGGGAATTTTAGCTCCAACACACACAATCCAAGAAATCCAATATTACCTGAGCTGAGTGCACGGGTGTAAAACCTGTCTCATTGCCCATTCACGCTCCTGCCTTATCATGTACAACCAGACAAGCTGCTTGTTGACTCAACCTTGCCTTCGTCAGAGGCAACAGTGAAGGGAAAATTATCATTTTGATGGGAATGATGTGTCACTATGCTGCTAAAGCCGCCACATCAGCTCCAGCTGATAAAAAAACTACACATTTAGATGAGATCGGCATGAGATCGACTTGGGATGAATGAACATCAAGAGGTTTTTATTTATGTGTTAAATTACTTTTTTATTTGAAAGACAGAAATTCTATAATCTGCTGAAACTATCCATCAAGTATGTGATTTTTCCAACTTTCACAAATTTTTGAACAGTAATTTCAAACGCACAGTCTCCTTCAGTTGAGTCTGGAGAGAGTAACCAAATAAATACATGGTTAATCAGTTTCATTCGCAGGATGAGTCTGAGTCAGCAAGAAGACTTCTGACTGAGAATTTAATAGATGAGGAGAAGGAGCCAAGAATATTCGACACTTGGAATGTGACTGGCAGAGGCTCAAATTAGGACCACAGCTCTCTCATCATTAAGCTGTAAAAATATCAGACATCGCATTTTAATTCCCTTTAAACTGTTTTATAAGATATATAACTTTGCCAAATCTTGACAATTAATAGACATGTAGACAAGTCGTCAGCATAGCAGCGAAAAGATCTAGCTTACGTACGACACACACATCAACTGGAAATAGGAAGACTTCCACAACAGGCTATTGTGGCACACCACACAACATGAGGAGGCAACAGTAGGTGAAAATGGAAGAGAGACAGCATGAGAGCTACAGCGCTGAACCTGAGATCCAAGAGAAAAGCTTAGGAAGTCTTCCTGGTTCTATACAACCACCTGCAGTACTATCGATCGTCACCGGTTCCATTTTAAAAGTTGGTTAATCAAAGTTCTCAAACAGCAATAACTGTCCAGCAAACTGTAATGATATTCTAATGTTTGAAGGGCACATTTGAGACAGTGCTGACATTTCAAAAATCCCGGAAAGCTAATTGGCGATCATTTCCTCTAATAATGGGCGTAGAGAAAACTATTGATTAAACTCAAAACAGAGACAGTGTATTGATTTTGTTATCTGGAGATGGTAAGTACCTACATTGTTATTTTCTTGTGTCCACACTAAGATGAATGCTTCAGACTATCCATTACCCCCTCGTCCTCTTTTCTGCGCTCCTTCCTTTCTTATTGTTCCACTCTGAATCTCTGCGTCAGTGGACTGAGAACCACACAAGCCCATATCAAAGGAAGTCTTTCTGATACCCTGTGGGCTTCCCTCAGCCTCGCCTGTCTTATTGTGCTGCTCTGGTTGCTGCTGCTCTCTATGAGGGTTGTGTTTACGTGATCACATTCAGACACTCTGTCCGGCTGTGTGTGTGTGTGTGTGTGTATGTGTGTGTAGTCTTGTAAATGAGCATTCAGTGCTATGCGTGTGGTTGCAGGCGCCTGCCGACTGCGTGTTTTTTCTGCGTGCCCTTGTACCCAGGTACATGCAAACATCCTTCCATGCACGCACCACAGTAGGTGTGTTCACAATCTGGTATCAGTCTCTGTGTTGGAATTCCCCCAGGTGTCACAGTATGATGATAAATGGGCTCTGAACCACTGAGACAACCACAATACCCCACAGCAATATATTTCCATAACTCCTGACTTCTTTGAAGCAATATATGCCATTTCTTGATAACACGGGGGCACCATTATAACACATTATGGGCTAGACCTTTGGCTCCAGAGGCTTATGAAGCAGGTTAGAACTGGCTTTGGACACACTGAAAATCAGCCGCTGTATCAGGAATCGCCACAGAATGAAATTCATTTTACGGACGTCTCCATTTTCTGCATTTAGGTGAGCTAAGGATTATTTGTTCCTACAGTGTAATCAGATTGGGTTTAGTCCTGGCGTGACACTGTGCACTTTTAATAGTGTGCAACAGCTGCAGAGCCATGTTACATTCAGAAACCTGTGCTCTGATCAGCTAAGCCGACTGCCAAGGCTGTTAGCGAAGCCCACTACGCCTGCCAGACCGCTCACAACTGCTAAAAAAACCAGGACTGAAACAAAGCAGCTACACTCGTCCATTAGCATCTTCTTCCACAATCTCACTGACTGAGCCAAGAGAAAATAGTTTAGCATATAAGCAGTCAAATGTTTGTTTGGCTGCAAAGACAGAAATGGTCAAATTAAATAATTGCTGCCACATGACTTTTGCAAGCAAATGTCTCAGAACACACTGTGTTTGTCGGCGTCTTGGTGGCGTCAAACATTTGCGGCTCCTTGAACGTTTTCGTTTCTCTGAGCCTCCGTCTGGTCAGAGCGCTGTCACTGTGCCGGGCCAAACATCATAAGAGTAACGTGCAGGGCATCGTTTCACAGGTGATTTGATGCTCTTTGGTAAAAAGTGAGTCCCGCGCAAGAGGTGATTACTTCATAATTCTTTATCTTAGCGGCGTTCGTGAAGCAGCAGCAGCTGTAATCAATTGACTGGTTGATGAAAATGTGTAATGAGGGCACAGAGAAAGATGCTTCGCTGATGCAACCTCATTACCGCTCAGCTTCTGTTGATCTGCCAAGGTGGAGCTGCCAAGTTTCCTGGAAGCTTTTCAAGAGGCTATCGAGGGAAGGTTGACTAATGCGACTTTTTCACCCTCAACATCTGTACGTGAAATAAAATCATTATTGTGATATTGTGAACATTCACATACAGGAGCTGAGCGCAGCCACGCGCTTCCATTATCTCTGCTGCGGTCTCACAATAGCAGTTGACAGATTTAATGCTCACTTGTGCATTTTCAAAAGTCACATTCAGCCAACAACTCAAACAAAATCAGTTTGTATTTAGATTTATTTTAGAAGACAAGTCGTGCATTCAGGCATCCGCCCCTTTGTGTGGCTGCAATCACTTAACCACCAATTTAATATAATTATTTAGCATTATTAATTCAAGTCAGCAAAAGTATTTCCTTCAGCCCAGATATGCTTTGGCAGCCTCATCATCCTTTTCCCCCCTTTTCATTGTACACAATCAATACAAGACAGCCGGCATACGAGAGCCTGGCCCAGCACATCCATAACTGCCAAGGAAAGAATTTATTCACCTGCAGTAACTCTCCGCCCATATATTAGTTTGAAACAAGATGATTAATCTGCTTCAAGCACACTTTAAAATACCTCAATCAATAAACGGCTGATAGCCTGAGAAGTTACAATATTGCTGGTGCACTTACGGTACGAACATATAAATTGAACAGATTACTTGCACTCACTTGGTGGGATTCACGTTTGGATTCATGTTTTGTCACAGATATTCTGCGTTTCAACGAGGTTACGTTTCTCTCTCACCACAGCTGCTCACACACCAGCCAGAGACTAGAGCTTCTACTTTCATTTGTTGTATACTGTTATCACAGTAATTACATTTTGCCTGGTCCTTCAAGATCATTTCCAGATCATATTAACAAATAAAATAATCGTGCGTCTCCTTTCATCGTATCGACGACGGAAATAAAGGTTATAAAGAAACATAATCAGCCTTCAATCATGGGTTGAGATATGGAGACCAGCAGTTAATCTGATTCATTTTACAGACATCCCCCTCCTCAACCTTCCCAATAATTAGCCATTATGCCAAGTACATAAAAGCTCAGTGCTCACGGTTAAGTGAAAGCAAGTGGTGTCATCGCTGTACAGTCGGCCATGGTCTTTAAACCCAACGCTGCTCGACCTGAACAGAAATAGACACCCCTCTGATTTCCTCCCACTTGAGGAGCAGCTTCTCTAATGTCATATCAGTCTTAGAACCATGAATACATGGACTATAAAATTGGAGAAAGTGCAGTCACATTTATTTCCCGTGGTTTCTTCTCCAGGCTTCAAGCCTCTGTGTCGGCCTGTGGTTAATTGCGGTTCTAAGCTGATGCGATGCCCTCCCTGTCTATTACGTCGCGCCTGGGTATGTCTGAATTGTCTGTGTTGATGTGAGTCACTCTAGGAGAGAAATTCAATTACCATCCCTCTCTACCCAGTCATGGCTCTGCCCAGCCAAGCTGAAGTATGACTGATATCTGCAGGAGAAACAGGGGGAGGGGGAGAAATAAAGATGGGAAAAACAGAGAAATACTGGTGAACAAATGGAGAGAGTGAGAGTGTGGGACAGTTTGAAAGACTGAGAAAAAAGCTGACATGGATGGAGATGCAGAATATAAAGATGCATCCCCACGAAAACAAAATCTGACATTCTCCAACCAACCAATTTGTCCTTGATGGAGGTCTGAACGATATAGGCGTCGCATCCCGGAAACACGATTATTGGAAGCTGTTTGGTTTTATGAGACATCAAATAAAATTCCAAACAAATGGCTCTGCTCCTCCTGCTGCGGGCCTCTAAAAGAATCCCGTGTGTGAGCACGTGAAGCGTTTTACACATTCTATTTAGAGAATGTTTTAATACTAATCTTAATAGGAGGTTTCATATCAACACCAATGACTGACTGCAATCAGTTATTAAATACAAATATGCTTGACTCTTCAGTTCACCTGATGATCTTTCTAAACCCGACACGGAGTTAGTCAGTTCTACGCCATAAGGGGCCACTAGCAAGCGTGAAGGTGACAGGGTAAACGCACACACGGTAACTACAGAAGGGTACGAATGCACATTGATATAATCTGTGAAGACATAGGACTTTTTAATTTCAAGAAAAGTCAGAATTCTGAGATCAAAGAATTATAAAAAATAGGAAGGTTTGTGAAGGTTAATGTCAGAATTTTGACTTGGAATATTTGTCCTATTCATCTTCCATATGCAATAGTTTCGCATTGACCTTCTCCAACAAGTAACCAGACACAGGCAAAAAAATCTAATCACGCCATCTCATCAGCGGGGCCTTTTTACACGTCTCTGCCAAGAGTCCTGGGGATGAGTGAAGTAGGAAATCACACAAGGTGTGACAGTATGGACTCGCTTCCCCACCAGGGGGAGCTATTTTGGACTTTGAGTTTGTTCCTTGTTTGTTCCCATACTGGTCCCCATACACACCTGTTTGTCATTATCATCACCCGGTCTTCATATACTCCCCTCAGTCTGTCATTTGTCGCTGGTGTGTCATTCCTGTTCGCTTGGTTCGTTTGTTCTCCCTCTTCCCCGACCTCTAGCTCTACTCAACTTTAGTAAGTCAGTCAGTTTTCATAGCCTGTTCGTTTTCCTGCTTTGCAGTATCTTTTGTTTGGTAGAGATAACTTTGTTTGTTTTTTCCCGCTTGCGGTGACTTTGTGTTTGTAGACAGTTTCAGTTAGGTTCTTAGAATAACGTTTTGTATTATCCCGCTTTCGGTGAATTTTGGTTTGTAGGATTTTCATAGTTAGATCATAGTGTTGAATTTGGCCCACTATCGTTTTGTGTTCTTTGTTTATTCCAATTTGTAGTTTCTCCAGCTCAGCTGTGATTTTCTGTTTAATAAAATCTTGTTGTGCGGAACTTCAATCTACTGGGTTCATTTGCACCTGGGTCCGACCTCACCTCGTGTCTGGTTCGTAACACAAGGTTGTAGTTCTGACACTTCTCCACTCACATCTGGTGCTTACGTGGCCTCGATGGCTAACGAACCCCAAATATCTACCTGCACTGCTTCTCAGAGATTCAGTGCCATGATTATCTTATCAGCATGGCTCTGCTCGCTGGTGTGTAGCTCAGGTTGTAGCAGGTCGAGCTGGTCGTGAATTCTAAGAGTCACCTCTGCTGGACTGTAAAGCTAATTATTTTGTCTGTCACGGGATATTCTTCATTTACACGTTTATTGTTTATTGTGTACGCACCTTATTTGAGTTTAAAGAAAGTATGACGTATTTTCTCTCCCTTCAAAATCTTGTTACTGGAATGTGTGAGGACATACTTTACATAACCTCCGACGTCAGACCAGCCCGAGCCTACTAACTTATCGACGGGACAGTCTCTGCTGCACCGAGTAGTGTGCTGTCATTTTGTGAACTGCTGGGATTCACCTTCCCGAGTGAGTGATCGCCTCCCCCTGAACAGCTGTGTCATAAACGGTGCGAAGGCTCTTGGTCAGCAAATCTAAAGGGTGCAGGTGCATGAAACACCCTCAAACACTGCTGGTAGCCAGTGACGTGACTTTAGTCAGCTTCCTGTCAGACCAGTCCTCCCAGTGCTGTGCAGTGACATTATGTTTACTTCTGTTCTGATAGTCTGCTGCAGGTTTCTCCTGTTGAGGTCAGCATTTCACTTAATTTCATCTTGTTGTTTAAATTCTCCAAGGTCTTGGGTTTTACATTGTGAAGTGTTCGTGTAGATGAGAAGTTCACAGGTTGGTCCTACACTAGCAACGCCGACAGGTTGGCCTCGGCGTCTGCGTACCCTGAGCTCAGAACTCACAGCTTGACATCACTTTCATGGTTTAGATCTGGTCGTATTGACGAGAAGGAGAGAAGTGATTACTGAACAAATACACAACGGTTACATCCCCCGTAGCTGCCAAACGGACGTCAACTGATAGTTTTTCTCATATTTCATAGCTCTTTAGCGGTAAATTTAGATAATCAAAATGGCAGACTGCCAGCTTGTCAAAAGCTTCCCTCCGAGCAGCCTGGCTTTTGCCTTGGCATTTTTATTCATAAGCATTCCCACTAAGTGCTTTTTGTTGTACGACAAGGCCAAGCCGAGGCCCATTTTCACCCTGCTGGGAGAGCAGTTACTGGAATCAAAGCTAGATCACGGTTGTCATGCCAATTTCACTGTGTATTACCATAGCACGCCACCTGGACCAACAATCAATGCTCTATCAATAAAAAGGGGACAACAGAAGGCCGTGCAGCAACGCACTGAACTGATCCATTTATGCTGGTGGCACCTTCCAAAACGTGACCAGGTATGTTTTTATTTTCCTCAGACTTTCGGAAAATCACCTGCTGCACCCAGGGATCCGCGCGCAAGTTGTGATGAGTCCACATATTACCCCGTTCAAACAAACAATATTTATACAACACCATCAGATATGTCACAGCCTAAGCCTTTCACTCAACAGTCTAAGAGCGTCTGAATGTAATATGTTTCATTATCACGGAAAAGCCACCAGGGATATGAGCTGATATTATTACCAGCAAGCTGTGCACATCTGATTGTTGTTGCCGTTATTACCGCGTGAAGAATCCAATCGCTTGTGCAATGACGAATGTTTGTTGTAACAGAAAGATCAGAGGAATTGGCTTTGAATGCAGCCTCACCCGTGATCCAATCATTTGTTCGCCGTTTGAGCGTCCACACAGTCTGCTACGTGTAGATTTAGCCTCACCAGTGGAAATCTCACCATTATGACGGCGCTTGTGGCTCAAGGCAGAGCAGCAGCAGTCAGTCTCACAGAATGTGTCTCGCTAGATTATTAGTGTGGTTCTGTCTCTATTGATTGGTCCTGATGCCCTTGAAGGAATCAGGGTGTTTAGTGGTGTGACGGGCACAGTGAGTCATAAACACAGCGGCAGGATGTCAATGAGCCATAAACACTTCTATAAAAACTACCTCTCCCCAGTGCTGCAGAAATGTGTTTCACATCACATACACATGGAGGTGAACTGATCTAATCTGGATTAAATCCTCACCCTACTCTAACCCTTGGAATAAAACAGAATAACACGGCTAAGTTTTAAATGTAACAGAGCAAATAAGATTCAGCTTTTACAGATAAAACTCAAAAAGGAGGTTTATGTGTTCGCTGCCATCCGTTTCCTCTATTTTTGAGACCCTGATGTGATCCGTTGTAAATGTTGCAGGTCTACCTCACCTACACAAAATACGATAACAGCGCCACAAACTGCAGCCTTTAAAGCAGCCAGTGCATTAAAAAAAGGGATAAAAACACACTAACAGCAAATTACGTGACATAAACCGTGATTAGGGTGATGGTGTCTGTCCCGCTTCCCCCTGCAGAGGGACGGGAGATGCACTGCAAAGTGTTCGGCCACCGGGAGAAGAGATCTGCTCTGACACACTGCGGAGCACTTGACATTGATCAGTGTCTGGCTAAACCGGGTCCTCTATGCAGCCAGGACACCGTGTACTTGGTGGGAGGGATTGTCTGGGATTGAGAGGAGTTTGGCCAGAATCCTCCTCTCAGCCACAACAGTTCCACTCCCACAGCAGAGCCAGTCCTCCTGATTAACATGTCCAGACGATGACAGCGGCCTCCTCCTCAGCCCAAAGGAGAGAGGAGTGAATTTTCTGTCCACCAACAGTTCCTGGTTTGGTAAATGCCTGCACTCGTTCACAAAGAGAGTGTGAGGCTCTACTCTGAGCACATGCTGCAGCAAACCTCTGATGATAGCAGGAGTCTGTAGTTGAAGTCTGAAGGCAGACAGGACTGAGACGTAGTCCTGCAGTTCTGGACTCACACAAAGACAAATCTGAAAATCCTATGAGGTCGTCCACCTGCAGCAGGGTCAGCGATCCTGAAACGTCCCCAGGCTATTTACTAAATGTCAAGTTTGAATAAAGGTGTGGGCTAAACGAATACGGTGCATGTAAATAATTAGTGCAAAATGAAAATGTGTATGAAAATTGCACTTAGCCAAGCACACAGGCTCGAATGACACCATCATCTATTCTCATCTTGTCATAGCTTTCGTCTGCCAGCGGTTGCCGTAGTCCCGATGTGATGTCTGCTCCTTCTTTACCGAACACCTGCCAGGCGTGAATGTCACTGTGAGGTGTAGTGTCAAGCTTCACACACAGACTCCCCCAAACACTTCGCAGAGGAATTCATATAACTGAACTATGAAACGCTGGGCGGTTCACTCTGAGGCCACTTCACACACCAATGGTATTATTAATACCAACAAACGGTTAAATTTGCAGTCGCGTTCCTCACAAAATGTTTGTGTTTGCATTAGGGTGGCTCGTAACAGATCCTCCTGTGCTTGAGAAGAGCCTCTATTGAATCAAGAGCTATTGCTGTGGCAATATGCTAAACAAGTAATTACGGTTATTACCAAGACAACATTTTAAGAGGAACCACGAACATGAGCAAGGAGAACAGAAACCGTGTGTCTTCATTTGTAATCAGCGTGGAGTCAGAAGCGCTGCCAAGCCTCATGCCGAGGGAGCTCCCATCAGGAGAAGGTCTTGGCAGACGCAGCTCACTGGCAGAAGGTGTCCCAGACCTCTGCCTCCATCTCTCCTCCCCTCAACCCACCACCCCCATCATTTTATGTCCCAGAGACAGAGGCGAGAGAACCAAAGACAATGTGTAATCTGCTCACCCGTGCGTACGACTGCCGGTGCGTCGTGAATGAATATGTGTAGGCGAAGATGGGTTTTATTTGAACTGTTTCTCTATAATCAGACAGACAGAGGGCGATTAAAATTCAGTAGAAAAAAAATAGAGCATCATTAACATTCTCCACCACATCCTCCATTGAAGTGCTTTCTTGAGGATTTAAAAATAATGTTTTCAAAAATAGGTCTCAGAAAATTCAGCTTGTGCAGAAAATTGCAGATCGTTATTCCTAAACTCTCCCGCTCTCTGCTTTCCACTAACCCCGACCAGTCGAGGCAGATGGACGCCCACCCGGAGCCTGGTTCTGCTGGAGATGTGAGGGGTTGTTCCTGTTACTAAACAGGAAACTGGACAATTCTTTAAAAAAAAGGTACGGAAAGGACAAGAAGCAAGGGAAGATTTATTTTCCACTCACACTCTTGTTGGATGCTTCGAGGCTGTGACTGATGAACTGTATAATGTCATCATGGAGGGAAGTATTTTTATGAGACAGGCTAAGTCAGAGGAGAAGACAGAAAGTGCTGAAGATCATAATAAACATATTTCAAACGGGGGAAAAGGAAGGTTTTCAACATATCCTGTTTAAAGGACATCGTTTCAGTGGGAGCTATTAGGACATTATTACATTATTACTGACATCAACTTCTGTCAGATTTAATCAAAAGAGTTTGTGTGGGGGGGGGGGGGGGGGTGTATATATCAAAGTGACACTGATCTGATCCTCTGTGGAGGAACTAACCACAGCTCTTTGTATTTTGTTACCGTGTCCTGAAATGATGTGAGATCAAATAGAACTTAAAACAATCCTCTCATTAATTTATAATGTAACCTCAAATTACAAAACATATAGATCACATTCTGTGATAAATGGGTATCAGTGACCTGCTGGTATATCGGAGCTTAACACTGAAGTAGCAGGTTTAGCTTTTGCAGCACAGTTCACAGAAAGACTAAACTACTAGTCTTTGTCTCACTACTTCATATTCTGTGGCTCTAACAGCAGAAGGCCGACAGCGCGAACCTGCAGAAAGGCACTGAAATGAACGCGGACAGACACACAAAAGAGAGACAGCGGGGCGGAAAGGTGGGACTCCAGCCAGACCACCTGGGTCCCCAGCTGGGTGTAATCACTTCACGTGACAGTGTGTAAAGGAGAAGACAAACAAGCAGACAATCCATAATTGTAATGATGCCACAACATACTGAAACCTCATCCCTGCTCAACACACAGCATGGGGACAGCCAGGAAGCATGAATTACGTCTTTGAATTAATTTATCCTCTAAGATTTAACAGAAAGGTTAATAAACTTTTGCCTCCAGCTGTAAATCTCCTGTACCAAATACAGTTAATGCTGGAATTCAACTCCTATTACTCATTGTTGCTGCAAGGGTTTTAATCTATTAAGTTTCCACTAACTCCGGTTATAAAAGTGACCTTTCTAACTGAACTAAGTGCAGAAAACAAACTGCTCCTGTATTATTACTGCGTCGCACTACGCTCGGTTAGGAGGATTTGCGCTGGGAACAGCAGGGCGACGCAGGACTTTCTCATAAACACAAGAGCCTTGTGTCCCAGAGAGCCTATTGTGGCTGTAGTGATTTATAACAAGTCCAACAGACGTCCTCTATATGCTAATACGACTGCTGCATTTAATGCAATTAAAACGTTCAGCTGAGGAACAACTCGTTACACATGTACACACAAGTCATTTAGAAGGAACTAGATAATGACTGACCTTACTATGAAACAAAATGTGTAGTCATGGATGGAAATTAATATTTGATGAGTAGACAGATTAGATAAAATACAGGAAGACTAGATGCTACATCCTCTATCTGTGTCGATTTCTGTATGCGTTTGTTTGTTTGTTTGTTGGAGACATATTAGGAAGTGTCACATACCTGGAAGATTTTTTTTCTTCATTAAGACTTTTGAAATGTGTGGTCAGGGTGTAAAAGATGTGAGGCGTTATCCTAAGGGGTGCAGGTTTGACGGAGCCTATCCCAGCTGTCATTTGGGCGGGTTAGGGTCGAGCCCAGGTCCTTCTTGCTGTGACTGCTAACCACTCAACCACGGTGCCCCACAACGCGTCTTAAGGAACTTAAGGACGTCCAGACACAGGCGTCAACTCATAAAGACCTAGACGAGCTCTCTTACATCTCGAGCCTCTTATCGAGTCATTCTGGAGCCGAGCTCAGTCACAGGTCATGGTCTGCAGGACAGCGTCAGAGTAGCAACCAACGCTTTCATCCACATCTGTTGTGTTATGTTGTACAATATTCTATACATCATACGCTGTGTTAATGAGAGCAATGAGCTAGAAAGCATTAGAGCGATGGCAGGAGGAAGCCACTTGGCCCGAGTCGAGGGGAGCAACTCCTCTTAATGAATCATTACAATGTTCTGGTCACAGTCATTAGGGGCTCAGACGGCAGCGTGTTTAAAGGGGATCTCTGAGTAATTAAAGGACCAGCGTCGTTCTATTATCATGTCACGGTGACGGCCAATGGCTGAGCATCGCGCTAACGTTACGAAGTCCGCGTGTGCTGGCTAATCGTGTAATTGAGGCACTATGCTTCATCACAGGCTGGTAATGGGCATACAAACCTCTTCTTCCTGCTTCTCCTCATTATCTAGCTCTGTCCGTTTGTGTTTTTGTTTCAGGCCAGCTTAGCGCCTGCCTGCATTTGATCCACGTGCTGGCGATCGGTCTCTAAAAGCTCGCCGCTGCTCAATTCAGCACTGTTAGTCCTCATTTCTTCATCCATCCGTTTCCATTTTAGTCTAGATTCCTCGTTTCCCTCACCCCCTTTCATTCTGTCTGTCACTCTGCATCTCTCTCACCTCTTGTCCCTTGTTCTATCCTCCCTCCGTCGTTATCCTAATGCTTTCATCTTCCCTCCTCTGCCTACGTTCATTCAATTTCTTTCTCTCCGTTGCCGTCAGCGTTTTCTCCTTCCCCATCGCTCCGATTCCCACTGCCTCTGTCTTTTTTCAGTTCCTCCCTTTTCATTATTATCTCAGAGCAATGCTCTTCTACCACATTTGCCAAGCACGGTGTTTTCATATTGTAAGCATATGGTGAACTATCTTTACTACGCAGAAGTCATCAGTATTTGTATCGCCCCGTCAGTCCTATAAGATCAAAGCAGATGGGTTCTCACTATGAACTGCTGATGAAGCTGTTCTTGGCTACAACTGGGTTTTTTTTTTTGACTGTTGATTAGGAACTTTTTTTACGTACAGCCGTTGGGTGTTTGTCTTCAGGTGGGAGTGTTACAGATGAAGTATATTCATGACATGTCTCCTATCCAACAGATGAGAATCGCTAGTAAACTGCTCCAACTCCAAAATGATTCTCAGGCACTTCTCAACACAAATGGATGTAAACAAAGGCTGAATTCCACACACAACTAAAATAATACCTACCAACACTGTCTTAAGTAAGAAAAAAACACTAATTTAAATTATTTACATGTCAGTGAAGGTTTTTCCCGTCAGCTTGACATTACCCATCTTTATGCTTCACGTTCTATTTCCAACTCTACACGTTTAGGGTTTGAAGCCAAACGGCAGCTTTCTCCAGGTTCTTCCAGGAACCCGTCGCATGCTCCGTATCATCCCACACTCATCGTGTAGGCTCTGTCAGAGCAGATGGCCTCTCCTCATGAGGCCGGTGACGGCACAGCAATCTGACTCAACAGAGAAAAGCTGATTAACAGCTACAGTAACTCCACTCAAGTGGAATACCAACACACTGTCCCCGTGTCCTGATCATGACCTGATCGTGTCCGTCCCTGCATAAATGCAGGATATGCCTCAGTCGTTACTGGACACTTCAATTCTTAGCTCTTTTTAAAGACGTCAAAGATTTGTCATCAGTGACTAGATACTAGATGACGATCGTATTAACGTGGTGGACGTTGCTTTCATCGCTGATTCGAACTTTTTTGCCTTCCTGTGTCTTGATTGGCTTTTTCAGTGCAGACATATGACCCAATTGCCGAGGTGTAGTCCTGCACAAGTGTTGACCCAGATGCACAATATTTATTGATCTACTGTTTAATAATCACCAGAGCTGCAAAATGATTACAAAACACATTTCATTGATAGTGATGATAGAGCTTTTCTAAGAGTGTTTGCTGAATGACAGTGTAATATAACAACCTGTTCATTCAATAACCAACCTACATATCAACGAAGTGCTATAAATAAGAAAGTATGTACGTGTGTCGCAGCATCTTTCAAGACCAGATTTCACAAAGAGAAGACCATTCCATTCTCAAACCAGGAGCATTTAGGACATGGAGACAACACCTCATCAATAGTCAAGGTATAGGACACGAATATAGGTTCTGGTGTTAAAAAGTGATGCTTCGATATCTTATTTTCTCCTGCACGCCCAGTTTGACTGACACTGCAGACCGTACTTTGGGAGCTAAATAAAAATAGATATGAGCTAATTATTAGCAACTATTAAGGGTTTAAGTTATTGTGACTCTGCGCTGGTCCACCGCTCATCCTGTAGCTGCCTCAGAGGTTTTAAAACTTTTACCAGCTTCCCTAAAACAACAATAACCATCATTAATAAGCAATCGTCCGTTTTTATTGTTTGTTAATTAAACAGTTAATGTCAGCAGTGTAGTGAACATTACAATTACCTGGCAGCTTGACAGGTTCTCCATATAAAATAGAATGAACTAATAAATAAAGTGTTTCAGACATTTGACCCTGTTTTCAGTAGTCACTACAAAAGGTTGCAACCATATGCCACATGTTCACAGCCTTGTTGGCAGTAAATTCATTTCAATCTGTAATAAATCTGTACATGAAATAAAGACGATGAACAAACCTGAACTAAACTTATTTATGTTGTAAAGAGCATCTGTTTCAATCATTCAAGGTTTATTTTTTTCTTTTGAAACCGACGCTGAAAGAAATCAGTCTCTCATTGCAGTAGAACAAAACGGAATTTAAAATGTTGGTTCTATGTCTAGTGGAGTCACTTTTTGATAAGCACTACAAATACAATTAAATGTTTTACATTCTAGTACTGACTTGCGTATTTCTGCCTCCAGTTACCACCTTTCATCTCCACCCTGAAAAGGTTTTTTTTTTCATTTCCAATATACGTGAGGGAAAGAAACAAAGTATCTGATACACAGAACACTTGATATTCTGTCCGTTTCATAATTGTACAGGGACCTTAGCAACGAGTGCGGGGCTCTTTCATTAGCACAGGAACTCAAGGCTAAATGTGTTACGTGAACTGTATACTAACTAATAGTGTGAAGAGACCACGTGTCTGCGGCTCTGCATGTTCAAATGTCATGAATGACAGACAAGTAAACAACCTCTGTAACCAGTGAACGTTTTCACGGTAATTCCTGTATTAATATGAGGAATGTAAATAACAAGGTGCAGCCGCACGCACGCGTTCGCATGCGAAAGGCTGCCTTGGCCCCGTATGTGCTCAGTAGGCCTGTCGGTCCGAGTCATCGTTACCTGAATGATGCCACCATGACTCCATCTGTCACCAGACACCCAGGCCAGAAGATTAAAATGAGACAAGGTGAGAAAAAAAACCCAACAACGCTCTGCTGAAACCAAAGGTGAAAGAAAACCAATGGCAAATAGAAAGAAACACAGATAACGATTGAAAATCAGCAAACACATGAATATATCAATTGTCTACTTATAAAAAAGTAAAATATTACATATTAATACAATAAGAACATGAATTGTTTATGTTCTTATGCCAATAAAATGCCTTCAAACAATCTTCAAACCTTCAAACAAAGGTAGAAAAAAAGGATTTTACAAATCTCTGAAGGAATTTATGAAAAAACACAAAAGCACATCCTTAAACTCTGAGGTTGTGTCCATGTGGAGAAGATTATTGACTGAGAGAAAAAATATGCGAGAAATAATAAAGGTAACCTACACGTACGGTACATAGCATACAAATACAAAACACACAGTATAATTAGTCATTACCTTGTGAAACAGCTATACCTTGTTGCCTCAGAGTACAAGTTTACAGAAGTTCACATGGTAATGTGACCTCACACACATCCTGAGTGAGTGATCCTTCAGTTCTTAGAAGCTTTGCACACACAGGCCCAGATCTTCTGTGTTGTCTAAATCCCGCCTCGGCTCTCAGCCTCCAGATCTTGCACAGAATCTCAAGGATCTGGCTGCGAAGCACACAAGCTGAGCTTACTGATGTGAATCGGCACCGTCTGTAAAATGCCGTCACAATATCTTCAGGAGGCACAATGTTTCACAATTCAGTTGATGCAGGTTAAATTGATCTTACCATGAATCAAAGATATGCTGTTGCACGTGTTCCATACAAACACCCTTGTTTTACAGTCATCATGTACAGTACACACCTACTGTATCTAAATGTAGATGAATCCACTCCGCTGTGTTCTACACATGTAGTCAAAACTAAGACATCACAGCCAGGCCATTCAAGAAAAAGTCTACTATGTAAATGAAGCAGAACAAGAACCTCCGCCTGACTCAAGCACTGTCAATCAATGACCTATTGACTCTATAAGAATATTACTGGGCCATAAAATCATTGGAAACACTTGATAATTAGCAGAGCAATCGCGTCAATCATCCTTTGGAGCCTCTCCGTCTCCAAGCTGTAAATGGCGCCATTTCCCTGATAACACCACTTAAAAATAAAAGGGAATAGAAAGGTCAACATCATTTTCCATTTCTCTTTCATCGTCATCTTTTCAGTTCTTGTCGTCTCACAAACATGTTGCAAATCTAACACGGCCCTAAATCCGAAGGAAGATAAAAGGCATTTACTTTTCTAAGTCTAGCGCACACAATTGGCTTTGGTGATGAATATAATGTTGTCGACTGAATTAAAGCTATTGAGCTATTCAGCAGCAGTGGATCACGTCTGGATTGGCTCATTTGATTCGCGTGTCTAATAAGAAGACTTGAGACACTAAATAGCACCGGAAGTCAAACAGTGTTCCACCATCAAACCTTAACCCCAGTGCAGATCTAATTCAAGCCCCACCTTGAGGTTTCCTGGTCCAACGTACAGAATCCCATCACTGTTCTGGCCTTGAACACGATGAGGCGTTTGTAGTGCAACGCTGCATAATTGACTCGGCCTCTGCTCCTGTTATTGCTAATATGACTCCTGATGCTGTAACTGCAGACAGACTCACTCTTCTTTAGGATCCGTGTTCAAAATACAGTTTAAGCTGTTTGTTTTAATTACGCTGCAGATCAAATTATCCAACTATTGTAAGATAATTGTCAGTCTTGAATGATTTAGCATTTCTGAGATATGGCACCGGAGCACATGCACTTCTGCTGTACACTATGAAAGCAATTACAAAGCCATTACGGTGATTTGCTGTTCAACCCAAGTTAAGTCTCTGTCTGCGAGAAGTGTTTTTTTGCCACTACCCACAAGTGTCTATTACTCAAGGATCAGACTGGAACAGACGGTGCATCTCGTTCTGCAAGCGGCGCTCAAGTACCCTCTCGATGCAGATTCAATTCAAGGTGAAGC
Organism: Macropodus opercularis; assembly: GCA_030770545.1. Taxonomy (NCBI): domain Eukaryota; kingdom Metazoa; phylum Chordata; class Actinopteri; order Anabantiformes; family Osphronemidae; genus Macropodus; species Macropodus opercularis. The sequence continues at coordinate 4,331,510 of CM061097.1, read as the reverse complement.
GCTAACAAAAGCAAAGCTGCGCGAGCATACAACACGCCCGAGTTTCACCAAGGGCCACCGAGAGCATCATTTGTGATTAAGTTGGAGCAAAGCATAAATTTTTCTTTCAGCAGTGTCTGACCACTTTATTAGGAACACCTGCGCAGCCTAACTCAATCCAATACAGCAGCTCTGCCATTCACTCAAGGTTATAAATGATTTTACTCTACTATATGTTTATTAGTGAGGTCACAGCAGGCGCTGGAGTCATACAGTACTAGAATCTGAACTTCACACACGTACATGAGAATCAGTTTGGGCGATTCTCGTGTTCAGAGCCCAGAGGCACCCCTCCTTCCTCCTTCCTCCTCTCATTGCTACTGTATAGATCACAATAATGTTAGTGGCGGCACTCCCTTCCATGGTCATTCATCTGAAACAGAATTACATAAGCCATTTACCACCCGGTCTCCATGATGGATGGCAGGGCCCCCAGCCAAAGCACCCAGGCCTGATCGCTTCGCTTTTCTCCATGACAAATGTCAGAGGAAAGACGTATGACACCTTCCGATTTCCCACAGTTTGAAATGAGAACGTGTTTGTTATAGGAAAAGTGAGACAAGAAAACACACAGGCTGTATTATGCACTATTATGCAACTGTACAGGCAGCAGCACTCTGGGTATTTTAGCCACTGCTTCTCCATTATTTTTATATTACTCATTAGCAGTGAGTCTGTTGGGGACTAGTAACAACCGTGAGCCATCATCTGAATATACTGTATCCCACAAAAACAGAACAAAGTCCAGAAGTCTAAAAACATCCAAAGAAGGCTTCACCAAAATATACACAAGTACAAGTTCTCTATGTAACACACAGCAAGTTGATCGGTATAACTCAATTCAGAAAAACAATGAGCCCCACAATAAATTCATCATTATGAGTAATTTCTTTGCATCTTTCTCTCTGTGTCTTTTGGCTACACTGAGAGAGATTAAATGATCCTGAGGGTTTTTAGGAAGGGAGAGAAGTTTTAATTACGTTAGTGGAACTAAGTGGCCTGATTGTCCAATGTGTCCTGAGGACATCGGTGTCTTCAAAGCTCCTGATGATTCTTACTCCATTAACTGCAGAGCTGTATGTAAACCTAAAATGTAGCCCAGCAGAAGAGGTAACATGTTTATGTGGTTATTGTGCTACCGTATGTCAATGGTTGCTCAAAACTTAATCAAGATAACAACGTAATTGAATTTTGACAATGCACATGTCTCAGAATGTAAATCTGATTACTTTGGATGCTTGCCTGAGAGTAAATCAGATAAATGTGAAATCATTTCGTACGTGTGAGCTGCTGCTGCTGTCTGAGATGCTAAAACTCTTTTATCAGAGCACAGCTGCCATCAGTGGACTTTAGACCGTCAACACGTGTCTAGTCTGCGTTACTCTGAACCGTCTGTCCGGCTCCTCTGGCTTTCTCCCATAAACATGCAGTCAGGGTACAGTAGTTGGAGCCTCCGAATTGCCCATAGCTGTGAGTGCGACTGTGAATGGTTGTTTGCCTCTATATGTAGCCCTGTGATGGCCTATACAAAGCATCCACCTCCTAGAGTTTATCACTTCCACTGTCCCTTAGCAAGACACTTCTGGTGGACATCATTAAATTTAGCTGCTGTCCAGTGTAGCGAGAGCATAAACATACATATATATACAAAGGCGACTGTGTGGGTGCTCGTCGCCGTTAAAATAAAGAAAGAGACGAGCGCAGCTTTAGTCGCGGTCCTTTCCTGCTCCCCGCTGTGCATGTTCCTACTGTAATGTGCAGGTGAGTAAAGCATCTCTACGCCGCCGCTTGAAAATGGAGCCAAAGGATTGTGTGTTTGTGAGAGAGAATTTGTCAGTGAGGTAGGTCCAGTATCACCACAGATCCATCCTACAATATGAATGCGTGTGTGTGTGTGTGTGTGTGTGGCTATGGAGACAGATATGACTGCATGAATGGCTGGCAGATAGAATTTAGACCAGTATGACAAATGATTTATAGGTGCAATTTTAGCCAGCTGTCATTGCGCTTTATTCTGCTTGAGTATCTGTGTGTGTGGGTTTGTGCGTGTTCTTGTGCACCTGAGCTTATCTGTTCAGATGCACAGAGGCAGAGTGCGGAAGCCACCTGCAAGTAAACTGCGATATGAGCGCAGGCACATTTACTAAACAGATGACTGTTTTCCTTTAATGGACAGAAATGACTCGTGTCATGTACAGTAGCTCTCTATTAACTCAGATCCGTCCCATTTCATCCATTTTTCATCTTCACTCTGCTACTCGTTCTTATTGCCACCTCATTTAATGTGATGCCGTTATGTGCAATTTCCCTTCTCAACACCTATTATGGCTTCTTCTGCCCTGTTAAAGGAGCCATGGATAGATAGAGACAAAGAAAATTAACAGAATAATTGTGTAGTGTTGCTCGCACTGGCCAGACTAGCAAGACGGATCAATGCCCTTCACACTGTTGAACAGGTTAAACAGTGATCATCTCTGCACTGACACCACAGCAGCACTTTTGGCTTCTAGTGACAGGTTAGAGCATTAATCAGCCGAGTAGCTTAAACGGTAGTAACCTAGTACAGCTTCTGGCCGCGTTGTGCACACGCAAGACGCTTTGAAGACGCTTTTACTCCAGTGGCTGAGCTCGACTACCGCTGCACTGATGGCTATTTTCATTACATATCAAATTCCCTTCTCCAATTTCAGTAATGTCTCAGTAGAGCTGGGGAAAAGGGTTTCTGGACGACGCCTGGTCAAATGGAAAGATGCAGATGTGCAGAACGCCAACCCGCTCGGTAGACGATAAAGGAGGTCGTTAATGAACATCCCACCTTAAGGACACACCTGTACGCGGACCTGTGTGTAAAGTCTGCTCGGTTGGCCGCGGTTCCAAGTAGCCTGAAATTTCAGGAGTTATTTTTGTGCTGTTGCCACAGAACCGGATGGTCAGTCTTTATCCAAAAGTATTGTGAAGCTTTGACAGAGCTCTGGCAGTGTCAGGGCAACAATCCTCACCGGGGGTTTGAGAGCCTTGAAAACAGGTCTTGTTTACTTGACTATTTCTCAGCTTCTGCTTCTTTCTACAAAGAGACAGACACAACACACACTGAAACACACAAATTCATATTTCTATAGGACTGTCATCTCTGGGAGGCTCAGCTGGTAAAACTGATATGGCTCTAGGCAAGGACGAATAAACACAGTGCTAGCAAATGGTGGTGGACAAGAGGTCCCTAATGTGTTTGTATAAGGGTTCATACGGTCACTTTAATGTCTTACATTTATACATTCTTATATTCTCTTTGCTGTAAAAGAGGCCTGGATCGGCTCGTAGAACGTCCTGCCAAGCTTCATTAGGCTGGAGGAGAGGAACGTGCAAACCGTCAGCGTGAGGTCAGTCAGAGACTTCCTAAAGCTCAACATTTAGTATCGGACACAGAATAATTAGCAGTAGTACAAAGCGTGTGTCTCCACAGACCCGTCAGTAAGTTTAGCCATCACGAGCGTTTGGGACCGTGGGAATTTTCTAGCGGTAGTGGTGACCACATATTGATTTTACACAACATTGTAAATCTACCCAATTTTATGATTCCCTTATAATTTGCTGATTTGGAGGAAACTACCATATACTGTAGCAGTGCATGAAATTAGCTGGATTCATTTGATTAAAAGGTCCTTTGAAGAAACCTGCTACTTTACCATTCATTAGATCACGTTTTGGTTATTTTACCTGATTGATGAGTCGGTCACACATCTTCATCATCAACTTACCAGCTGATGCCATTTGCTGGAGGACGGTTCTAAACAAATGCCTAAAAAGTGTTAAAACAGTCACTGCCACTGTCAGGAGCCTTTACAGAACCACATCAGTCAAAGGAATCATTTGTTCCATGTCAGGGGAAATAGGGACAATTAGGCAGCCTGACCAGTGTGTGTGTGTGTGTGTGTGTATGTGTGTGTTAGATGTGGCCTTTGTCACAGCTCTCCCGGTTGAGTGGACAGTGTCCAGGATGATGAATTGAAAGTTCAGAAAAATATCTGTTAGAATTTGAAAGCTACGGAAGGAGAAAATTGGCAAGATTGTCTGAGGTAGAATCCTTCGCACCATCCATTCATCATCTGGAGATAAAAGGTTAGATGGGGAGTCTGAGCTTGCGAGTGCGTGTCTGTCTGTGTGTGGGTGCATTATGCATTTGTGTGTGAGACCGGTCTCAGCAGGCATCAGTGGATATTTGCTCCTTAATTATTAATGACTTCAGTTTATTTTCGGGTAATTTGTGTGCTGCGGGATTTGTGTGCATACTGTACGTTTGTGTGCAGTTGTGCATTTGGGCATAAGCGGAGAAATAAAAAGGGAGAATGGGTTGATCTGCATCGACAGCAGAAGCATTGTGTTAACACCGGCCACAGCGGGGACGTCGATGCAGTTATCACTAATCTCAAAGTTTATGTTTGTCTTATTTCTGTGTTTGTGTGAGTGCATGTGGTTTTGTGCATGCAGGCCCGTGTCCTCTGCAGTGGGCAGGTCTTAAAATTCTCCCTGAGTGCAAGTGTGATATGTAGGACACGGGACTTGTGTGTGTGCTGGAGAGAACGTGTTTGTGCACAGCATTCTGGCCCACTTCATAAACATTCGGCGACACAGTCTCACAGCAGGTGGTTCATTACACGGCCTGTAATTAGGCTGACTTGACTTTCTTCTGCTCCTGATTACAGATACATATTGCTTTCAGTGGTGCATGGAAACAAGACATTTTTTAATTATTTTATTTCAATAAATTATTTGTTGCATTAATGAGGCGTGTTCTGGGGTGCGTACGAGTTGAATTTAAAAAAAAAAATAAAAGTAAACCATTTGTCACCGGAGTATTTTGAATTATTTTCGTGCCAGTCATGCTTCTGCTCCTTGAATATTACATAACTGAATACACTTCCAGTCACCTGCACTTGCGGGGTCCTCTTCAGCGTGGATATGAATTTTTTATGTTAATGTCTGCACCTAGCGGGGTTTGCCTTCTCTCGCTTCCACGGAAAACACCAAAAATGTGGCTTTCAATGGTTTGATGTTGCTATTCAACACATTTGCTTTTACATAAGCAAGATGTGGAATAAAAGCTCCAGACAAGGTTTACGGGTGCTATAGTTTGTGATTTCAACAGCAGGGGAGAGGAAAGTACGTTGGCTACAGGCAGAGAAAATCAAGCATGGGATATTTAAGACAGTTCCACTGTTACTTAATGGTCAATGCCACTGAATTTAGCCTTCATGTTAAATTCAATGTTGAAATTATAGAAATGTGCACACAGGCAGCCTCAGAGTGGAAACAGACGACTGGCTCCTGACTTTTTGAGGAAGTTAATTTTGCCTACCCCTGAGCAGGACTTGCTCCCATCGGCTCTGATATTTCCATTTGATGGCTTGAAGAAAATGAGGATGGTGATCAGCCGACCTTTCTCCACTAGCAATCACAGTCATGAAGTGACTGACTAAGCGACAGCCGACCCAGATATGGGTGAGACGTGAACAGAAGCCCGCCTACTGATTTGCTTATGGAAGGAATTTAAAGCACGGGGGATTCTGCCAGTGGAATACAGCATAGGAGGGGTAGCACCTGGAGCTCAGCACCTTGGACAGCACCAGCAGCTCCAAGCTCTGTTGGTGCAAATTCAAGAGCAGCGCATGCACAGCTAGCAGCCTGAATAAGGAGCAGGGGGAACAGACACAGCTGCAAAGGGCACCCCCCATCCTCTCTGAGGACATATACCGCCACCAGGGCTGACTTCCCTAGTCTTCCATGAAGCCTTACTTAGAATGCATCACCTTACCTGCCCCCTCAGCAACACAGTATCACTTCCAAACATGTCACTATGTTTCTCTCGTTTTTCATATTTGGCCACTTTGATAAGATCCTTTGTTTGTACTTTCTCCCCTCCTATCATCCTCACATCAGGTTGTGCATTTCTGCCTTTCCCACGTCTCCCCAAACCAAACACAATATTACGTTTGTGCTGTTCTCACGCAGTTCAGGGACTCGATGGCTGTGGTTCCACTAATGCCAAGAGGTAAAGCTTGGAATGTGCCCAACGTTTGGTTTCATCGGAAGAACATCCGACGACGGCTTTGTGTTCATTGTTAACAACGGAATGAAAAAATGAAGTGGCTGATTGATCCTCTGATGGGATCATGTTCAGTGTAATTGTCCAGGAACTGTCTACTCATGAGGACTTGTGTGTACTGTAAATTTGGCTTCAGTCACTTTCACCGACAAAAGGCTCAAAGCCTTGGGATGAGGAAGATTAGGCAAATTATACTTATTGTTAAGTGATCTGCTTGACTTTCAGGAGTGTTTGACACCAAACATATATTAAAAAAAGATGCTTATAAAAACACAAAAAGTCTTAAAGCTGAAGGGTTAGCAACCAGTGATGAAACATGACATGGTAGAAAGGCAATATATTCGACTTTGATGTTCTTTTCCCCTTAGGACTGTTCGACAACCTCCTTTGTCCCTTTAAGATTATAGACAACAGTGTTTTTCAGGCCAAGCCCAGCAGCTGTGTGTGCAATTATTTTTTATACTGTAGATATGGAAAATACTGTGGATGCTGGATTTAATAATCTGTTTGTATCTACTGATGCTTTTCCCTTGAGTTTCTAGGCTATTACACCGCATCATGTGTTCTGCTATGCTCTTAACAATATTTCAACAAATATCTTTGCTTTGTCTCACTGCACCTTTTCCACACTACTGACATTTAAGGCATTAGCCACAGAATGCACTCACTGATTATGTACTTGCTGCATTTTGCTTAAACCGTGGCCTTTAATGATTTTGTTTCCTCTTACTGGTCGATGAAGCTCGGACAAAGCAGACATTTTTGTGGCTTAGTGGGTAGACGGAGAGAGAGAGAGAGGAAAAAGGAGACGTGGAGAAAAATGGAGAAAATGAAAGAGAGAGAGGGAGGAAGACAGAGAAAGACTGAGTGACAGAGAGAGAGAACAGTGAGTCAGAAGAAGTGCATTCAGGAATTTAATGATACAAGAGACGAGATATTCTGGGAACTGTAGCACAGATGCCCAAGAGAAAACATCCACATCTTAACAGTAGGAACAGAGCGAACACGATTCAGGCAGAGAACTTTTTGTCTCAAAAAGTGAGAATGCTGAGACAAATACGTATATTACACAGTTTCTTTGGAGACGTCTTCTCAGCTTCCTGGGAGTCGCATAATTTCAATATAGGCATTTAGACATTTGGAACTAATATGTGCTGTACATGTGTGTCTGTAATTTCCCTAATAAACAGCTTACTTTAAGATCAAGAATGACCAAATCAGCACCATCAGGACCTCAAAATTATTTTGAAGATCTTTTGTTCTTCTTGTTACTGTGTTTACAGTTTAAGGTTTTAAAGGCCGTAGTTTAAAGAGCCTTTTCCGTGTTCACCATCTCACACTTCTGTCTAACACACACACACGAGGAAAAACCTTGGGATGCGAATAACCTTTCTGGAGGTAAGGACATGCAAATTTAACCCTCCGATTTAATGAGCAGGAAAGAAGTTGAGGCAAGACAGATACCTACACTTCAGGACAGATCTGTGCAGGCATTTGTGAACAAACACGTGCCCGCGCACACTTGGAGGCGAGGTGAAGCAGAGAGCACATTTAAACGTGTCCCCAGCACTAAGTGCCAATAAATACAACAACCCGGGTCTGTATGAGCAGTGTCAAAGGTTCTGCTGCACTGAATGCAAAATGCATCATGAACAAATGCTCTGTGCACCAATAATATCACTTAACATATCACGACTCTCAGCCCAATACGAAGTCCATACATCAGCACACCCCGTTAAGCTGTCATAGCCATGACATAAGTTACAACAGTACAGCAGACATGACAGAGGTCATAAAGCTGTCTGCTGCCGGGACGCGGTCATAAACTCAACCAGCTACTTCAGTTCGGCTGCTCTGACAGCAACATATGTTGGTGGAGCAGTAGCACCAAGTATGAAGGCAGCGTGTTTAATGACCTGCTTTGCAGTACAATACAGAGTTTAAGCTTCAGACTGAGCTGGGCACAGAGCAGCATGCGCTTGATTCAAGCTCCCTGTAGCCACTAACATGTACATCCAACAGTCAAAGAATTGATGATTTTGGTCCAGATTACACTGAGATGTGTTGAAGGTCATACCTGTTGTGTTGTCTGTATTCTAACATTTTAAAAATAAAGTTTTTGAACTTTATTTAGGAGCTGCATCTGCCACCTCCGTTCTTTGTTGAATCGACCAATATAACAGACCACTGGTATGAGCATTGTTGTTCATTTTCATTTAACTCTTCTTCACTGTGACTCAGTAACAGATGTTCCTTTGTAGGTGAAACCGGTGCAGTTTTAAAGAAATATCGCTATAACTGTAAATACTGCAGGGACGGAAACTGTGTTTGTTTAATGCCAGCTTTTCACTGAGTGTATAGAACATTCAGCAGAGAGAACGGCACACAAAACTAAGTCTTTCACCAAAGGCTGCTACACACACACACACACACACACTTCTACATTGAGCTTAAATCAAATAATAAAATCAATAGTTTAAATGTGGACTTCTAGAAAGAAGGCCTGGGCTTGATTGTCTGAATTTAGCTATGACTGTTCCATGCAGGTTTGTTTTTTACAGCTCCTGTACCTTAGGCGCTTCTACAGAATGCACAATTACGCTCTTATAAAGTTTTGATCAACTCGAGTTCTCAGAATAAGCCTCACAGCATAATGTGTGTGTGCGTGCAAAGTATAATTACAGGCTATTCACAGAGCATTTTATTCATTAGCATCCTGCAAATTTCACCTGCTATTATAAAGATTTACATTTTCTTACTCATGAGGAAGAATGTCCGGAGCAAAACCTCCTCGAATCAAACTGCAAATGCAAACAGGATGATTTCATGCAGAACCGTAACGTAGAACTGGAACGATCTGCATTATGTAACCGCTGCAACCACGTGCTCACAGGCCCAGTAGCAAAGACTTTGAACTTCGATCATTAAAGCGCTTTATCCTCTCTTACTTCATTAAGCAACAGTCGCAGTTCAGAACAATTGGTGTTTATTGGTTTCCAGCTGTTGCTAAGATGTTGTCGAAAGGCAGCAGAATTATGGCCTGTCTGCTCACCATTAACTCAGATATCCATATGCTGGCTCCAGATGCTCAGTCGCTCCACTACTGCTCGTTATCCGCTCTCCGTTTGCAAACTGGCCAAGTGGAAATCAGGTCTCACACCGTACTGGATGTATTTGTCCACTAATACCATCAGGGTACGTCTGCCTCATGAAGAATTACTGCTTTCACTCAAACGGTCAGCACACATGCATCCATTTCGCTCATCGCCATGTCTTTTACTATACAGACAATAACAGTCTGCCAAATGTTTGTTTAGCGTTTGTTTCTCATGTATCTGGACGTGGGGAGGTGCTATCAAAGCCTCCCGTGAAGTCAGACTCGCATATTACAGTAGCTCTGGCAGCAGTGCACACACCGCCCCCTTATGAAGGATGGAGCGTGTATATCCCTCCAACCACTCAGGCCGTTTCAATTATTTCTGCCTGGTTATTATTATTATTTTATATTTATTATATTCCCTGTCAGGGGTGAGTGGCTGAGCACTGGGTAGAGCGAGTGTAGCAGAGCAGGCGGGTACATGTTGTAAAGGTGTCTCAAAGGTTACTGCGACAGATTTCCGCTCATATACTGTATATAGAACGCTCATTTGATACTAATGATCATCGTCGTCATCAGCAGTCCTTGTTGAGAGGTGAACATCATCTGCAGCCTTATTTAGCAGCCATGAGAAGCTTGTTGTGTGGTGTAATTAGGGTGCTGATCTGCTTTGCCGAGTGACAGGGACAGGCTTTAATAAGCAAGGCTAGAAAGCTCTTGTACACACACGAGGACGGCCGGTGTCATCTCAAGGACGGATCAAGGCATTAACTTGGAAAGCAGACGCGTACGTATGCGGGGGCGTCAACTCAATGCGTTCATGTGAAATAACGACATTTTCTCCGTTAATTTAAACAGCAGTGGCCTCGTGACCCAACCAGAACTACTAAATGACAAAACAACAATATGTCCAACAACATCTGAATGTACTTGAAACCCTCAAAAACACATTTAAATATGGGACTGTCCAAAACACGACCGCCAACATCTTTACCAGCACTTTCTGCTATAAACATCACTGCAGTTATTAAAAAAGCTGTGATTCATCCTTCGGCAGTGACCTCTAATTTCAGATATTTTTCAAACAACACATCAAATCGTTCCAGTAACTAACTAATTGAACTTGGCTGACTGAAACAAAACAAAAGCTCTGTCTGACAATAAACTGATGACATTTCCACATGAATACTTGGTCTCCTACGCACCTCCCATGTAAAATGTTACTCTGATTGCCACCGTTCGGCTTGTTTTTCATTATGGCTCCATTCTTCCCTTATCATGTGTAAAGCCTCCTGCTCGCAAAGACCATCATCAGTCTGTTGCTTTTAAAGAACATGTGACCGATAACAGCACTGTGTTCAATTAAAAAGCTCTTTCTCAGACGACGGCTGATAACTTTGACCCTGCTGTGAGAGAAATTAAAGGCGAGGACGGGAGCAAAGGGGCACAAAGGACTAGTAGTTCCTTCGTTCTCTCCTTATATCCTTGCATCCTTTGTGACCCCTACCTACTATAATGCAGTCCCCTGCGTGTCCTCTTCTACTCTTATCTTTTTGCCTACAGCATTTGTTTTGTCTTCTTTCTCCACTGCATCTTGCTTCGTTTTGGCTTTGAAATTAGAGCTTTACAGTGCGATAATAAGAAGTCTGTCTTGGCATGTAGTGGCCCCCAAGAGCCACGTTTAATGTTCGTGTGCAAGCGTGTGTATGAGAGAGAAAAACAACTGCGTGAAAGTGTGTGGATGTGAGGAAACGCGACAGTGGCAATGAGCTGGTGTGTGTGTGTGTGTGTGTGTGTGACATTCAGTTTCTCTCAAGACTGTGAAGGCGACCCGCAGAGCAGAAAACAGGGATAAGGCGCCACACCCCCCGCTGGTGAAATAGAGAATGAGCAGGGCAGATAATGCCCTCTTATCTCCCCCACCTCCTTTTTCTCCCTCCAACCCACCTCCTCCGACTCCTCATCACACACCCACACACTCCCCCTCTTCCTTCCAACACACTCTCAGCAGGGGGAAATGCTTTAAGTTGGATTTGGTGGTGATGGAGGAAGAGAGGGGTACCCAGTTTGCAAGATGCCAAGCCCATAACTCATAACGTACATTTTAGCTAATTTACACAAACGACAAACAAATAAGCAAATGTTAGTAGCCACCAGGAGAGCCTGTAGCAAATGTTGTGCGCTTTAAGCAGGGAACGCTAGCAAGTCCTGTGTTCGCGTCTTTGCCAATCAGAGCCCAACCCTCTACTGTAGCGCTCCCTGCCTCCGTTCACACTGTAAATCCTCTGTTCAGCTATTGTTCACATTTCACAAACGGAGACGTTGATGGTATGTGACTGGGTTAGAGTTACTGGTTTTTAAGTTATGTATCTTACCTGCAAACAACAACTTGGCCTCTGCTAGATTTCTGCAGGCCTCTTTCCCCAAATCCTTTATTCTGTTGCACAAGATGACATTTTAACCTGTTCTCTTCGTTGGTTATTACATAATGTGAAATATCTCCATCGCTCTTGTCTCCAGTGAAGATAGAACCAATTGCGATTTAGCTCCAACACCTCTGGGGTCAAAAGCACCTACTGCACCGCAGACGGGCTTGTACGTCATCTCACAATTATCCTTACAAAAAGATGAAAGCTCTGAATAATATATCAGACTGAAATCAATCAGTGCAATCACCCAGACATCAACCCCACACAATGGAACTGTACAGTATCAAACCAAGCTATCTGTTGATAAAATGAATCGCTTCAAGTCTAGCGATGCTAATAATCTCCTGATTGTATTATCCTCACAAGCCCCCAGTGGGAGTCTGCGTGTATTATAACAGTCATTATGATGTTTATATCTGTGGTTGGGAGGGTGAAGGGTGAGATGATTTTTAAAGAGGGATTGTGTGTGTGTGTGTGTGTGTAGCCCATTATCGTTGTCATTACGACAATAATGGCACTCAATGTGGACACCTCAGGCTATGTTTTGAGGATCTCTTAGACGTATACACACACACACACACACAGAAGCTGTCTTCTGGCCTGCATCTCTGCCTAATTGGGAAGGGAATAGCTGTGGTGTGGGCGATCGCACCAAAGCCCCTGGCTCATTGACACAAGGTTAAAGACCCATTAACTTGACCACTAGAAAAATTGAGGAGAGGACAGAAGGGAGGCCAAGTAATAGAGAGAGACACACAGAGGTGGGTGACTACAGACTCTTTAATGTCACAACTAGCCTCCCAGTTGGAGGAGAGGAGCCCTGCATATGTGGCCAACCAATAAAATGTATGAAGTCTAATTGTCATGCAACTCTTAACCATAGCTTGGTGGTTCCTCACATTCCTTTACAACGTGCAACGCTGACGTCACGTCTAGTGTCATACGACGGAAGCAGCAGAGCTGATCGTCATCTGTCATCGATCCAAAACCTCACGGGACACTGTCCACTTTACCGACCACGCTGCCGTCTTTCACACCGAGCTGTGTCTCACTGTCGTATTTACCAGGCAATATCTAGCAAAGCTACATAACTAGATTAATCTAATCTACAATTAAAGGCATTCAGCCACATTTTTAATTGATCAATTATTGCAGCCCAGTAGCTGCCGAAACCTCAAAGTAGTTCATGATTAAAACGCAGGCATTACCACCATGTAAAGTAGAGATTTATGAGATTTATGTGTTGTCTAATAAACATGTACGCTGTGCTTTTAAAATCAAATTAAAAGTAATGTTCATGTATAGAGAATAAATAAGGACAACCGTTTTTTTTCCCAAGAGTTTCTGAAAACTGCGTCAACACTGCTGTGTTAATAGACCGAGGTCATCCGATGTTAGGTCTGTTTGATCAGACTTCAGAGCACATTACACTCAAATCTAACTTTCTTCCCTTTGTCTGCAATTAAACAAGAGAAAATGGCAATGAAAACATATTCACTCGCTTTTTTCTTCCAGTTTCTCACAGCACCATCAGCTTCATGCTTCAGGATCTTCATGATCAGGACATCTTCTTATTTTTAATTTACCTCCTCATCATAAATTTCCATAGTTTCCTTTTAACCATTCCTTTCAGTCTGTTTTCACATTCTTGCTCTGCAGCCACTTCAGACTCTAGCGTACGGAAAAGAAAATCTTGTACACCTCCAGTGCTTAGGACTTAAGGGTGTATCCTTCTGCTCCAGTGAATACGTTAATTGAATTTAATATCACACAAAGTTTTTTGAAAGTTAATTTATAAAAGCATTTTGATTTCTGACATTTATGTTCTTTTGCAAGGTAAATGCCAGTCTCACTTATCAAAAGGCAATTTAACATGCAGCCCTATCGAGCTGAGTCTCCAACATTCTGATGCCATGTACTGTACAATTCAAAGCACAGTAACTTAACTGATGTTTGAGTTTCTGAACCTCTCAAGATCTCATTGACATAAAAATCTTCCAAGTTTCAATCTAAAGTTTGATACTAACACACACACACCTCTCCTGAGCCTGTACAGTCGTTCTCAAACAGCTAGCAAACGCACAAATGCACACAAATGGGTGACAACCATTCTCATCATTTGAGGTGACAACATCCCATTGCAGACGCACATAATGGTTCCCTACAGTGTAGCTTTCTGCCAACAAAGTGCCTATAAGCAATCACACACATTCTAAAAAGAGCCGGTGTCAAAGAGACTTTCATGAGCCTCTGTTCAATTTCCATGAAACAAACTGAACCTCAACATGAGACAAACATTGACTCATAACACCTTCCCATACAGTAAAGGCATAAAAGACATCAAGTCAGAAATGAAGACAGAGAGAAGAAATTGTTACTCTGCATTTTACAAAAATGTATTTTTTATTGTCCTAACTTTAGATGTGTTCACATGTGGCAACGGTACACAATCACTTCAAGTAATTGAGGATGAAATGAAGTGAATCTGAATCTAGCGAGGCAGTAAATTTGGTATCAATAACACTAATAAGTCAAAACAGTAAGTGAGCAAATATACACGTAGGAAATAAAAGGCGTACAACAACAAGTCCTCCAAGCCAAACCATCTTCACCGTTTGTTCCTCCACTACGCCAACCACCATGACAGCAGGGGTCCTGGTGCAATTTGCCAGGCACCAAAATGGCAGCGACGGCCTATTAGAATGACAACAACACAGCCTTTCATCCTTAAAAGCTATAATTCTGGATTACAACTGTGCAAACACCGTGTTTTGGTTTGGTTCGTTTAGACATACTGCGTCCGGCATCTGCGTCACATACGGTACATTACATACGTAGTGACATAAATAAATATAATATGAATGTTAATAAAGTACACAACCCTACAAAAAAGCTCAACATCACACGTTTCATATTTTCTAATTTATACTTCCTGAGGAAAACTGTACTGTGGGGATATTTTAAATGTATCAAGACAACCTTTTCAAAGAAGACGATGAGAAAAGAAATTACTGAGGCAGGTATGAGGCAGAGGAAGAGGCGCATGGAGCAGATGGTAGTGTGCTCTCAGGTGTACAAAGACCTGCAGAGAAAGATCTGTTGCTCAGAGGGATGGAGGCAGAGATGCAGCGATAGGTGAATAGTGGGAGGGACTGAACAAGAACAGAAGGTTGTGGAAAAGATGCAGAACATGGGAGGAGTATATTTATAAAAAAAAGCTATGAGGAGGGAGGGGAGGGAGGCTGGTGGTGAGCGAGATCGAGCTCGGAAGAGAAGACGGAGAGAAAGGAACTGGCTGCAGTAAAGGAACGGATGCAGGCACGGAGAGAAGTTGAGGTGAGAGGCAGCGGGAAGCTAGATGACCAAAGAGATGAAAGTAAGAGTCAGAGGGAGAGGAAGTTAGAGCTGGTCAGATGTGCTCCAGAGGAGGAAGGAAGGCAGGATGAAGAGGGAAACCGTAGCGAGAGGATAAAGGAGATAAGTATAGGTGTTGGAGGGCAAACAAATCAGACTAGGCAAAGATAGAGGAACGGAGAGATGGAAAAAGGTCACGTTGATGAAAGGTCACTTAGAAGGTGTAGGACACGCTGCAGGGCAGGAAAAGAATGAAAGAGAGGAGTCACTCAGACGTAGATAGAATAGTGATGGTTGAGTCGAGAAGAACTGAGAAGGCAGGGAATTATAAGGAAAACAGACACGCACCAACTCTGCTCCACTAGTGAGCTCTCAGCTGTCAGAGGCAGACTGGCCGGTTCCCCTGCTGCTGGCTCTGCCTTTAAACCTACGGTCCAGAGCAGGAACTGAAATGAGACGCACTCGCTCATCTCATCTTCATACACTGGTGTCATTTGTTATGCTACACAAACACAGCGTGAGAACACGCTCGTCAGTCACTCTGTCCACTGATGTCACATTGCACACGTGAACCTTTCACTGCAGCTCTCAGAAATCTATGTGGTGGAGACAAGAGAGGGAGGGAGAGTTCGAAGGTTAGACAGACTGACGGAGAGACATCCCATTCTGTGTTCAGCGTGAGCCTGCCTCTTATCTCATTCCCTCTGGTTTGTGACGGTTTGATCAAAACAATTACAGACGCGACTATTTCCTCTCAAAGACCGAACTTAGTGCTACACACCACAACATCAGTTAGAAAACTGGACTTCACAGAGCAATACAGGCAATCAAACACAGAGTCCCGTAGCACATGAAAGCAGTCTTAGAGTAGGAGGACATGCTGATTGATTGGCGCCTGGGGGAGGCTGTCCCTTCCTATTAACATCTCCCTGTCTCTGGGAGCGTGTGAGTTATTACTTCACCCCCAGCAGAGCGCGGGTCTGTGTAAAGAGTGTCTCACTGCCTCACGTCTGTGTTTTCAGCTTTTCTCGGCACTCTAAAAATGTGAAGTTATCACGGATGATAATCAGAAATATCTCACCAAAAGATGGAGCTTTTAGTTGAACCACATGATGTTAGTTAGACTCTGACCTTGGAAAGACTACTGTAAACGAACCGCTCCAGAAAAGCAACTAAATGGACTCTGAGAGAAGTTATTGACAACTTTTGGTTGCAAGGTCAAAAATGAACTTTACTTCTCAAAACCGTAATCATGTGTTGAACCGTCAAGATAAATCACCGTCCACTAAAGTACACTTTTGGCTTGCCTTCAAATGTGTTGCCTCTCAGCAGATTATTCATAAACAAACATCTGCCAAGCGCTAAAAGGGCTTTTAATTAATTCCTACAATCACAAATGTATTAAATCTTTGACATCCAGAATCATTTGTCTATGTTATTAATTGACTCAAGCTCATGTATAAGTTCTTCTCCCAGTGATGCTTTCATATTATGAATGGATCTCCTGAAATAATAGCATTACCTCATCGCTGACTATAATTTGCGAACTGCCGAGCTGCTCTTCCTCCTCAGCCACACCCAACGTTTGTGCGTCCGTTTGTGCTGTAGGTCTGCAACTGATGCACATAAAGTGACTTATTAAAACAGCATCGCAACAAAAATGCTGTGAAAAAGTGTAAAAATGTACAAACACAAACAGAAAGAGAATCTTTCCACACAGCACAAAGCCCTGCATAATGTGCAAAACTGTGGGAACGTACGCCGACACCCCCAGAAGGTGAAAAAGCCCTTCCTATCTACATGTCAAATTTATATTGCTCTGACCTTTTCCCTCAGGTCCTCCTATTTCTCAGTGCATGCAGAGATTTACTAAACTGCTGATGTCTGCACCACCTTGCCTCTTTCTACACATTTGGATAAAGGTGGGAGTGATACGGGGGAGGGGGGCAACAGCTACACTAGCACTTTCGGCTCCTAATTCACACAGATAGGACACGCGAACGGCAAACTGAACTCCCCGGGGCAGTTTGTCTTCACCGCGCGGTTGCTTATTTCACAATAAACAGATGGAAGAATATATTCATAAGTAGAAAATTGTTTTGCCACTTTATATATGTGCACACAATGTGTTTTTGTTTGCATCAAGGTAATATGTTAGGGTTGTGAAGGACTACAGAGGACAGCTTTAGAGTTATATGCTTGTTTACCTTTACTTCTTTGTAATGCTAATGGTGTGGCTATAGAGGCAAAGTGGAACAGAGCCATGATGAATTAAAGTTGTCTTACTGCAATGAACACTGTACAATTATTCACAGGGTCCTTGGAAGCACATAATTGGTTTCCAGGACAAAGTGGGACAATTTCTATCAACCCACACACCCACAACAAAGCTGTATCATTCTTTGGTGCTACCCGAAGGTCACTGCATATGAAGGTGGTGGAAGTACAGTAATTAAATATCCTCAAAGAGCGACAACTATGGAAATATATTGAAATACAAGTATAAGTCGTGCCACTGCCTTTGACCATATAGCTGCATGAGATCAGAGGGCATAGCAGCATATAAACGCTCACCATGTTGATTGAGTCGGAATGAAGAGGAGGAAGAACAGGACTGTCTGAGTCAATCTGTGTCAGAGATGACTGTTTCTCAGCGTCCTTTGATTCACTGTCCTCTTGTCACACCTTCAGGGACAAGTTAGCACATTTGTGCGTCCGTGTGCATGTGTCTCAGTGCGGGCGTGTGTTTGTGGTGACCAGAGGCAAATGCCAGCATCTATGACCAGATTTTACCACCTCCAAGGGTGACGCATTAGCCAGTGGCAGCTGAGGGCAAGGACACTACCTAAGGGTTATATAAGACAGAAAGTGTGTGTGTGTGTGTGTGTGTGTGTTTCAAGGTGACTGTGTGGGCACACTCAGTGCTGGGTTTTACTATATGTGCATTTCTAACTGTTCTACCATGTGTTAACTCACACATGTGCATGTGCTCATGTGACAAACCGCGGAGCTGCTGAGCTGCTGTACTGATCACTCAGTGTCTTTTCTGGGACAAAGTGATGACAGAGTGATAAACTTTAACTGCAGGAGCTGTCATGTAACGGTTGTCTGATATCATAAGCATATTTGTTTGATTCCTAAACAGTCCATCAGACTAGAGCACATGCAGTCACGTCACGGTGCCAGTGACTCACATTAGATGTACAATACTTTATCAATCATTAATAATTTATTAATTTAATCTAATAATGTGTGTGTAAAAAGCAGATGTCATACCTAAACCACCCATGTGAAAATGCTCAGAATCATAATTGCACAGCTGATTGAGGTCTGGACTTACAAAGGCAGGTTTTCTCCTAGGTTAGGGTCCCTCACTTTGAAGTTCAACTCTCTTCCTCGCTCAGGATCCTCTGGTAGATAACGGAACAGTCGCCTCCAATGGTACGAGGAGCTTTTTGTGTAGTTTGGCGTTTGGTTCACCCCAGATGTTGGATCTGTGCGTCTGTGAAAGAGTTTCTCAAAAGGTCAGAGGTTTATCTAGGTTCGAGTTATCTGAAAGAATTCCATCAACCCTGAATGTTCCTGAGTTGTAGTAGTGGCATTTCATGGGGATGCTATGGGAACCAAACATCCATCAGATAGTGGAGGTGAGGTTTTCCTTGGTTGTTTTGTGGCTTCCGACACAAGACGTTGCTGCGACGTTTTGTTTACTTCCAAGAAGGTTCTGTTAGAAGACCAACATGCTTCCTCAGATCTTCCTTTAACTTTAAAGTCATTTTCCTGCACAAGACGTCTTGTTCACCTTTCATTTGCTGTTTTTCCAGTGATACATTCTGGGGGTTGACGTTTTTTTTTTTGGGTCCAGCAAAACAAATTACATTACAGCAAAAGCCTGCTGAGGACATGTCATTTTAATAAGATGAAGTATTTCACATATTCATAGTCCCTGATGTCTGCGAATTGAACACAGTATGACAGAAATATGATTTCTAGTTGCAAGCAAGACTTATCAACCCTAACATGACACTGTACTGTTCATTCAGCACATCAGGCAAAGTGTAGGTCATTCAATTGCTCCAGACCACACACAAAAAAAATTGAACAGAAATTAGACAATAATATTTAGTTTTAATGTTTCTTTTCCTCTCCTGATAAAGTGATTTAAAACAAAAGGTATATCTTCTCCAAAATGTAATTAATCACCTGAGGAATGTGTGTGAAAAATAAAATAATTCCACCTTAATGGGCCGAAGATTAACGACACATGGTGCAACAAGTGATGGTCCATCAGTCAATCTGCCTGTCAAAGCACAGTTTTTAAAAAAAATCCTTTAAAATGAAAAACGTCGCTGGATAAAAAGAATGGAAAACATCACTGATGAACTACATGAAGGCTACGCTGCCAAATTAGAGATGGAACATTGTTGGCAAAAGGATTTGATCATCGCATGTCATGATTCGTCAAACAAAGTGAAAAATTCTGAAAAAGCCAGAACGGTAAGGAAGTCGGATCACACGAGTGTTTGTTTGCCCTTTTCGTGTGGCACCAAAGCCCGCGTTCACTTTATTAGTGAGCTTCATTCCAGCGATTAAAAAGAGCAGATCTGAATTTAAAAAGCCTGCGGGCTGACATTGACCACCGAGGACAAATAGAACCACTTTACCAGCGTATTCGCCTTCAAATAAAGACATCTCTCTGATGCACACACTTAAGTTTAACATGAGCCACAACACACAAACTGATCTGTGAGCTCCACATAAACACCAGCTGACCTCCACAACCACTCTGCTTTTAACAATCCTATAACATTCACCAGTAAACACACACACACACACACACACTGAAAGAATACAGTGAAATACACAGACAATATGCAGCTGAGCAAGGTAAAGACATGAATAGAAGTACACACACACACACACACACACACACACACACACACACACACACACACACACACACACCGGGATAACAGAATATATACTCCTGCCAGGCTTGGCTCACACCAACAATATGGAGCGAGGGGGATGACTGCAGTGGGGGTGTAAGTAGCATAAATGCCTTGGTTGAATAGATCAAAGTAAGGGCCTGTAAGTCTACCTATTCTGATTTTGTTACAACAAAAAGACCTCAGAACACATGTTAAGAGGAGGCTGCAAGAGAAGAGAAGAGGAAACAAAAGGAGGAAAATCCACAAAGAAAGGCAGAGAGGAGAGAAGGGAAGGAGGAAGAGGATACGCTGGGCAGGTTAAATGTGGTGTGTGGTTTCACTGTAATAAAGACGTCTTGCCTTGGAAGCTTTAGTGCCCCTGTGAGAGCTGCAGACACAAACAGCGGGAGGATTAAATACAAACCTTAGCCCTTTCTTCTGCTCTCTCCGTCCTCTGTCATTGCTTTTATGGCTTTGTGCCTCTTTGCTTTCTGTTACACTCGCTTGACTCTTGTGTTCTTTTCAAATGTCCCCTTGAAAATACGAAAGGCTAAGATGCTTCTTCTTCCTGTCTGACTCCTGCTGTGATGCCTTTTCTGATTCTACTTCTGCTCCCATATCAGCTAAACTACAGACCAATTCTTTGTAACCTTCTGTTAAAGAAAGAAAATCCTGAAGTGGTCACTGACTTATAAACTGAGATTTAACTAATGAAGCGATAATGTTTTTGGCAGGTGCTTCAACAATCAAGCTCCTGGCAACCACAGAGCAAACACAGAGGCAAGTCTCCATGTTTAAAGGTAGCTACAGTGTCGCTGTGCGTTTTATTTTGGCGTCTGTCTGAGCTTATGTGTGTCTCCAAAAAGTTCCAGTTTTCTATCCAAACATTCTCACAGTTGCCTTCCCCAGATATTAATGATTTGCTTTAACAGAACGCTGCGATCTGTCACCGAGGTCACGACAAATTTCCAATCTTTAAACAGTCTTTCGATTGATAGTTTGAAGGCACCTGTGATGCTCATTACAGGACACACTTTAGTCTGACATGTTTTTGTAAATACTCGTGTTTGAACCATCATTCAAAGCCAATGTCTGATTTTCATTAATCATTTTTTAATTTATTAATACCAACAATCCTGTCCATATTTCACCTCTACAGTACATTCATCAGAATTCTACCATAAAATGCATCTCGACGGCTCAAATCCTCAAGCTTGGCTGTAATCCTTTCTTCAAATTTAGTTTCATAACACATTTTACATAAAATACATTCTGACCTATTAAAAAGGTTGTAAAATATCATTTAAAACATTCGCACACTGTACAATCTTCCCTGTTCCAATAATAAAATGGTGATTAATTTAGAGGGAAAAAAGTAATAATCTGCTAACATACTGACTGAGGTGTAAAATTAACTTGCCCATAAAGACAGGATATATATCACCCCAATCAGCCTGCCTCATTTCCCACTCATGGTTGTGTGTGTGTGTGTGTGTGTGTGTGTGTGTGTATTTAAAAAGCTGCCTCCTCATTAACTGTGGTGGCAGCTGATAAACATGACGAGCACTGTATTCACATCACACAGGCCTTCTCGCTTTCTCCCTTCAGTAAACACAAAGCCAACACAATTTCATTAAGTCAGCAATTTCACACACACCCACACCTGAAGCATTGTATCGCCTGCCTCCACATCACCACAGAGCTGAAGAGACTGTACTCTTTACTGCGGTTACGTGAACTTTTGTTGTTTTGTTTCTAAGAAACCTGAGCTGAGAAAAAAGTTTGGAGGTAGAAGAGAACGGCCTAATAATGTCCCCCCCTAAAGGCTTGATGCAAAGTGGGCACTTGGCCAAAGGAAGACAAACTTTTTATGTGGAGACACGCACACAAACACTCAGACGCATTTTTGATCGGAACAGCTTGTCTTAGTGACTAATACACAAGTCTTCACGGACGATTAACTTGCTCCAATTAAAACATGAAGCAATATGTTGTTTTCCTGCTAGGAGTTGTTGCATACTCCTTCATCAGCCCTCGGGGATGACACCTTGAGTCTATTTCCGCATCTTATCCCTCCGGTCATTCACATATGGTTGTTTGAGGCTTTTTGTTGCCTGCAACACTGCTAAGAGAAGTTGCCGACTTTTAAAAGCAGTTTCAAGTGTGATAACCACTGTGCAAACAGACTGAAAGACAGAGACATTTTTCATTCAAACTTTCGTGACTTGGCCTCCTGAGGATCATCTAACGTTTACGTGTAAAATGAAGTGTCACGTAAAAGCACTGAACAACAACAAACAGCAAGGTACGACGAAATGCTTTCAGCGTCTTCATTCGTCCTCAGGGGCCGCACTGAAGAAGCCCCTCCCTTCTCTGCTGATCCTTCTGCTGTTTCACATATGGTTGGTGAAATTTGGCAACGCTCTAATAATGTGTTCATGAATGTGGAAATCGCACATTGACAATATGGTTTGAAATGACATTTATTGCCCATCTAGAGTCAAACTGGTTTCTCCCATTCTATCCATCTGGTGACTTGAATTGCTTATTGGAGACTTGATGTTTCATTTTTATGTTTGCAGAGAGAAAGACAATTAACAAAAGTAACTTTTGGCTAATTTACTGGAACAAAGCCTGACCATGCATACACTGATCGGAGATCTGGGGTTTGACATGACTGCAAGACATTATCTTACAGCATAGTTTTGCTATGGGAACTGATAAGCTGAGCGGAAATTTAGTGTTTGCTATGGGAATCGCTATGTGCGATTTATGTGAGGGAAGGTAAAGCTGTGGCAGCGGATGGGCAGGAAGTTGTCACCGAGGCTCAACATCAAAGTAAACAAGATTTTTTTTTTTTTTAAACCTGTGAAAACTAAGCATATTGGCCAAACTCAGACCTGAGGGTTTCACCGCCAGTCAGTAAGCAAACACACGCCCACTTCCAGCCATGGGCCTCTGACAAGGCGTAGCATAGGTATCCAACCTCATAAAGCACATCTGACCCAACAAGCGTAATGCAACACCTATTAAACATTGTTACTAAGAAATTGTGTCATCTATTTCATCAAACTACATCACAGAGAACTTCAAGGTTGATGAAGGAATATGGAACAGGACACAGTGTGCAGTCCAAATCCACAGGAAGGGGTAAACCTTGAGAGAGAGACGGAGCAATCTATCGGAGAGAGACAGGTCTGAGGATTTGCTCCACACTGAGCTTAGCGCTGTGGGGGGTTGAGGGGCGAACAGACACACTCCTTGCAGCAACACTGGCCATGATGGAGGAGGCAATTTGAAGTTACAGTACAACATTTTATGTATTGCTGTTGCTATATTTGTACAAACATGCATAAACAGTGGGCGAAGGAGGGGAGGAATGGTTATAGGAATAAAGATATAAAAACATTTTCATATTCATTAATACAACACAGCAAATTCACACTTCTTCAGTAACAGTTACTGCAGAGGTCTTATTTTCATAGGGGCACAGCGACTGTAGTAGCAGATGTATTTAGACGCAACACGAGTCTCTGCAGTTCTTATAGGGCCACTTACTGTCGCAATCACATTTCATTTATCACGATTACCAGGCGCGGCATTTTTCAGCAGTTTCCCACTGTGCTCACGCTCCGACTCCACCAGACTCATGGAATGTGGCTGATATGCGGTAGGTTGGCTGAGAGGAGGAGCTGAAGCAAACAACTGGTCAAGGTGTCAAAGGTTCGCCTCCCTGGTCACATCATTAAATTTCCATGTGCCCAGGAACACCTGGCTGAGAGTGAACAATAGGTGGTCCCGCGTCAGCTATTATTATTGCAAATGCTGTGTTACAGCTGGATGGGGTAGTAAAGGGCAGATCCCATATCAGATCATTATTGCCACCTGCAGAGCTGAAGCAGCGCGAGGAGAGACAGGATGAGGAGGAGGGAGAGAGCTGGAGAGCCAGTGTGGCGCATTAGCTCGGTCTCCATCCACCCGTTTCTGTGAGCATTTTCAATTGGCACATAAAAAAATATAGCAGAAAAACAGACTGGAAAAAGACTCCGCAAATTAAACACAAAGACCGAACGAATGACAAAAACACGCCGACCCAACGTGTGCGCTGCCATGAGGACTTACAGGAGTAATGCTCCTCAAAATAATACATAAAACATATTCCCTCGTGCTTTCTACATCTTTTGGCTGCTGCTGTTCTTACACAATCTTGTCGTACCCTCTCCCTCAGCAACGGTTTAATGGTAGCCAACTGGAAAATTAGAGCCAACAGCAGCAGTATTCATCTCAACAAAGCAACCTCCTCGTCTTTATCTTACTGTACTGTGCACAGAACAGCTGTGGATGCAAACAAGCATTCATTTGCATTTTCTTTTGCTGATTTTCTCAAGATTCTGTTACATTTTGTCCTACGCAGGGATAGAAACTCACCAACGGACAAGAAGATAAATGGCTCCTGAAGCTCTTCTCCATTTCCCTTCTTCTCCTCTCGCCTGCAGCACTTCCTGGTGCTCAACATTCCCAAAAAGAGGTCACGACCTCTAATTTACATTTAAAGCTGTGCTACAGAAATGTGCCTTACTGTAGATACAGTACATGACAGACTCAACCTTCTGATTAAGGTTTAACAGCATTTTGAGCAATGTTTGTTTTTTTAATGTAATTGTCCTTGTGATCTTTTGCATTATTCACGGAGACTGTAAGCTATAAATAAATAAAACCAACCCGTGTAGTTCAAGACCACACAGCAGCTCTGACAATGACCAGCATTTGCTTGAGGTTGTTGACGTCATTACCAAGACGAAGAACGTTTTGGAGCATGTTTAATAAAAGGCATTCATCCAGTTTATTTTTTTCATGTTAGTAATCCTGCATTTGTTGCTTTGTGAATTGGGAACAAGTCACACGTCAAGCAAAAAAGTCAGGAACTTTTTCTAGCAAACTACGATTTTGCTGTTGGTACTGGTATATTTTATTAAACGTAACCTATGTACATGCGCGAGCTACACATTTTACACATTAGGGCTAAAGGATCCCTGGAGAAACTAGAACAGCTAAATTCTTGCCTCCAAGCTTCTTCGAATCCATATATTTAAATACAGCCCACTGTTTCTCAGACAGTAATACAGTGTTATCACACAACCTGATATACTGTGGAATTGATCGTTAAATGGAGTAAGAGGAAAAAAAACAGAAAACTACAGTTTGCAAAAACCTCTGGCCTGCGTTGACTCTTGCTCCAACCTTCCTATCTGCTGATATTTGCCTCCTACAGATGCCCCAAATCCACGACTTGCCACTATCTAATAATCAAAATGATTTCTCAAAGTATAACAACTGGGACACTTAAACAAAATATCTGATTACTAAGATAAATGAGAGCTGGACACAGACAACACTGAACTACTGTACCACCACATGAAGCTGTTGTTTTACCTGGATGAATTCTGAAATCCTGAAAGCACGAGAGCAGCAAACACACCACAAGCAGTGATGGCCTCCGTCTCAAAACACTGACTTCTTGCTCATCAACTTCATGGTGGAAATTAGCCCAGATTCTATTCTGTAACAGCACAATTTAATTCTAGCTTAAATTAAAGTAAGTGCAGAACTGGCTTGTACATAAGAACCACAGAAAATACACACTGTTAGTTAAATACAGTGGAGATGAACCGACTGCCAAAAAAGCACATGCGTATATGAGTGACTGCAATTTACAACTGACAGCAAATTACAACAGGAATATATACGTTTTAGCCACATGTGCTGGGAATCGGTATGTAAATCATAGGTTTTCACTAACGGGGTCAATGAGTCTGAGGGAGGAGGTGAGAGAAAGAAAAAGGGGGTGTAAAAGAGAGAGACATCAATCTTCTCCATGCCCCCTGTGGTCTGGGGTACCTGTCCTGTTTTTGACATCAACAGAGCCAAGCCTTCTGGGTAGTAATCAATCAGTCACACTCCGTCAAGCTGGCGGAACTGAGTGGTCTGTGTGTATGCGTGGCTGGGTGTGCGCAAGTGGAGGTGACACATTAGCCAAGCAAAGGATGAGGAAAAACAGAGATAATGGAGTGTGGAGGGTGGGGAGAAAGAAAGAGCGGCAAGTGAGGTCCCCGTGTGAAGGAAGGCAGACGAAAACGAAATCGACAGACAGCGTAAATGATTGAGAAATGAGCTGAAGGAAAGAATGGAGCAAGGCTGGAGGAAGACAACTGAGAAAACTGAAACCAAATACGTTTAGTCATATTGAAGAATAAATCACACACTTTCTGAAAAATGTCACTGACCTATTGTACAGTATAATAAATGTAATAAACTGCTCCATGCCTGTAGATTTACTAAAACAAAGTACAACTTTTTGGACATGAGCAAGAACTGATGCCATATGTCCTTCATTAATAAATCCATACAAATCGTTTTAACCCTTATCTGGTGAAGAGGCCACGTTAGTCCAGCGAATCCAGGCACATCCAAGGTGAAACCTTCTCCAAACAATTAGCTAAACAGCATTTTAAATTCTCTCACTAATGAGGGTTTTGTTTCCACAATCTTTCATGATTTTTACATTTGACTGCACCACTAAAACATAACACATTTCTTAGATAATAAAGACTTGTCCTACAATTTCAACCGTACTTTATGGGCCACATAGTTGAGATTATTATTCCCAGTTCGCGTTTTCTGTTCTGCCTGTAAATCACTCAGACATCTTCTAGTGACAGCATTTCTTTCACCATGAGTTCATTACATCCATGTTGTTCTTGGCTCCATTTCTTTTCTACATATCCTTTTGTTTTTAATTGCACATAATCTGGATATGATCAATAGGTCTCTGGGTGAAAGCTGCAAATGTAAAACGTTGATCCAAGTAGAAAAACTCCTAGAAGATATGTGGGTATTTGCAGTGTTGTGCTCTGTTGAGGTGTCATCTTGGATATTCTTGAGGTTCCTTAATGCCCCTTAGCCACCTTCCACTGGGACCCTCCCATCCCTGCACAGCAATAAACTGGTCCTTGTAAATCACCATAGATCCCTATTGAATTAGCTCTGCAGCCAGATCAAATCTAGCATAATTGGTTAAATGCATTATGTTGATTAATCGGTTCTGCTGGCTGGAGTAGAGCGACACGAAGACGGAGAGCAGATCCTGGTTTCATTCTTTGGTGTCTTGTCCAGATCTCCACAAACCGACTGACCAGCGGAAGCTGGTTTCTCTCGTCAGGTTTTCTTTCATCTCCCATTCAGCTCAGATTGTTCTTACTTCAGTATCTCCGCTTTCTGGTAAAAGCTCTTTTTACCAGCAGCCACTCTGTTCCCTTACCTTCCTCTTTATCATCTGATGTAAAGGCTTTCAGGAATGAAAAATGTCATGATAGTAAAGAAAATCTAATTCTCCCCAATCACAACCTCTCTTTCAGAGAATGCGACTCACATGTCGCCTGCATTTAAGGAACGTTACTTTGCTCTGATTAATGCCATAATTACTGAGCACATCTTAGCCACGAAACCTTTTATTGTGAAGACACCAAATTAATTTTTGTTAGAGGAGCAACTGTCAAAGTACTCCTTCAGCAAAAAAGAAAGAAAAACCCATCAGATAATGGGACACATACAGGATAACTCTGCTGACCAACCATGTTTAATGCAGTGCTGTAACAGGCTCAACGTGTCTTTACAGAATGCAGAGTAAATATTTTACACACACACAGACAGTATGACTGACTGTGTAGCTTTAAAATAAATCACGCATTTTAAAAAACGGATACGAATCAACAGGTAACAGGGATTTATTTCATATTTGGCTCCTCTTCCCTTGTCTGGTAAACTGCTCTACTGAACAGATGCTCTGCTTGTTCAACATGTGTGACTTTAACCCTCCAGTGACCCTGATTTCACTTCTTGGAGTGAATGAAAATCAGCATAAAACTCTGAAAAAGGGTCAGATTGTGCTTCCCAGTAACATTACCAGTGGGAACTGGGGTACCAGCCATTTGGATGCTATTTTGGTTTGGTACCAATACAAATGCAGCACAATATGTCCTGATTTACAACTGATTACAAATCATCCACCGACATCATCCAGAAAGCAGATTTACTGAGTTTAAGGAAATTCATTCTTACTTATATAGTACATTAATTTAGATGGTACATTTCCATCATTGCTTTCCTTTGTAAGAAACGTATCTAATGTGTGGGGAAATTACAGACTGCTGTTATAATGTTCAAACCTCAGTTATCATTAGAGTGGGTAATGCCTTGCAGTCAGTTAATTCAGGGAGCAGAAAACCTGGACTCCCACCCGTCATTCCCTTCAGGTCACGTTAGAATAAACATTTATCATGCATCAGGAATATTTCCATAGTCCACCGTGATGTTACACAGTATCCAGGCACCCAGGCTACTACCCAACATCCATTCCAAGCGTCCAGAGCTGCACAGCTGTTACACCGCTAAATGTTGAACCGCGTCCTCGTGCAGTTGTTACGCGGTTTTATTTGCTACGTCTGCTGCCTGAATAAAGCTTCTCCCTCACCAGGCTGGACCATACGCCGTTTCCATCGAGATCATCTCTCTTCAGTTCTCTTCTGCTTCAGAGCACAGACAAATGAGAGCGGTTCATTAGTTGGAATGGTTCACATCTGGGTCTGATAGGTTTATCTCATCAAGAAGAGTTGCACCACACTACCTGAGCGTTACTGCACTTCATTTGTACCCTATGCTGGATGTCATCAGCACCTCTGAGTGCCGCTGCTCACATGCCTGAATTCCCAACTGCACAGATGTGTTGTGAACTACACACTTCCACTACATCACAACGCAGAAAGTTACAGTATAATGGCTTCATTGACCCAGATTCTGTTAAAAAGTACAAAAAGTCCATCAAACCATTTAAAATTACTACTTCAGCAAAACCCACTTATCTGCTCTTTATCCTTCTGCTGGGAATTTTCCAAAACCTTTGCTCAAATGTGCTGAACAAAGACATTGGCTTGGTACTAATGATTTAAAACGTCTTGAATTTGTCCATTTATTAACAACAAAAGTGAAGTAGTTGCTGCACATCATTCGCCCTAACATCTCAGTAAGGCAACAACCTGATTTAGGGCTGTGTGATATGACCAACATCTACTGCATTATGGGTAAATTCACATCCAAGCAGTAAATATAATGAACAAATAGTTAATATTATATGAGCATGCTGCATGAACTGGCAGATATCTCACATTACGTCTTACATCAGCTCGTATTTCATTTTTTATAACCTTTGTGCCAATTTTCAAATAAAGCGTGTAACAAACTGTACAGTATGTTTCTCCACTGTGCTTCAGGGGTTCTAAAGCGTAGCGTGTTTGACGTGTTTCCTAATGGACCAACTACCAACACATGAAATTTTAAACGGTGTCTGGTCCGTTCGCGCAGTAGAGAGAATCGTCCACGCTCTGTATATAAAGTACAACCAACAACAACAGTGACTTGATGTAGGCAACAGCAGCCTACACACAGAACGTTCAGGTCACTGCTGTGCATTCACACCCTGCTGCAGACTTGAACTAGGCCTAGTGAATGCAGACACACACACACACACACACACACACACACACACACACACACACACACACACACACACACACTCAACACTGTACCTTGTCTTGTTAGCTAAATAGGTCTTGCAGTCAGCCGGTTGATGACTGCAGATGTAGAGGAAGTTGATATTTTCACATCCATTACATCTCATACAAAGTTGTCTTTTAATTAAATGTATTTGTTGATTCTTTTTGCTTCAGACTAGAGGAAGTCATGCCAACATTTTAATTGACATCTGTTTGTTTGTTTCTCTTTTCCGTTTTTGATTCGTCATTCAATTTTCTCAGTATTTCAGCCGTTGTTCTGCAGGATACAAATACTGATTCCAGAGGTTTTTTAATTATTTAACATATTACACTCTTTGGAAATATTGTGCAGTAACTGTAAAAGAGAAAAATACACATGGCCTGTATCAACTATGACGCTGTTCACACTATATTCTGTACTTGCTTTTGTTGTTCTTTAAGTTTGCTCAACCACACAACTATACACAGAAAAGCAGCAAGGAAAGAACAACAATGCAATGGAAAACTGTAACCGAGTACAACGTCACAAAATCTTTGTCATGGTTATGATTCAACATATTTTATTAATTGCATTTATCTATTTACAGTCGGATGAAAGTCAAAACCCCCACCAGCGCTCATCTCATCTGCGTCATAACAGCAGCTAAAAATCACTGGGTGGCACATTAAATTTGGAAACAGGGCAACAGAGATGGAAAAACATTTCAAACGGAAACAACGTGCACCAGAAATCAAGGTTCAGAAAGTGCATTTGTTGTGACGCTGATGTAAATTATGTAGCAGCTCGTGTCAGAACTTCTGGCTTCATAATTACGGTCACAAAGGCAAAGTGTATTTACAGTTAATACCAAAATCAGAATCACTTGTAATTGCATAAGCACGAATACACAAGCACATTCACAGATGAAAATCCAAGTGGAGCTGGAAAACAGAAGTTCTGATTGCTGACAGCAAAATTAAATAATCAGCACGGTTGAAGAGAAAAATCACATCTTCCACATCACTTGGATGTAAAATAATAAAATCTACTTGACCTTCAATTGGCTTGTTGCCTTTAAGCTTTGTCTTCAGCCTCATCATGTAGGTTCGAGCACACGTTACTTCTGCTGCTAAATTCTTCTCTGACAAGCTGCACCACGCTTCACTTTTGGACCCAATTCCACCACGACATGGACTCACCTATTGCAAGTATGCAAGTCATGACTTGTGTAAAGAACTTTATTCTTCACGCTTAACACCCACAAATAACCCTGTTATCCACTGGCTCAGTCTCATTATTAAGGCTAACGCTTCTTTTCCCACTCTCCAGCTACAGATTCAACTGAGCCGACTCTGCAGATATTTCATGTGTTTTAAAGTCCGAGCTCCTGTCCCTGCTGCTTTCTGACTCCTATTCACATTTTTTTTCTATTAAACTTCTTCACCCTGCGATCTGATATCAAACAGTGTTTCCACGCTCTCGCAGAGGCAGCCGCGCTACGCTGACACGCGCTCACCTCTCCACTGTTTATGATTAATTAATTTGATTTGTTCTCCCACCTGTTTTCATCATTTCTATTATTCAAACGCTCTTCGGAGCATCCCTCGGCGTGCAGCACGACTGTTTGTTGTTTTGGCTCCAAGTGTGAACCGAAATGAACTCGAGTTCTCGCTGATAAGTTCCATCTGTCACCATTCTGACTTAAAAGCATTTAAAATGAGCTTTTTTTTATCTGAATGGCAGATGAAGGTTGTGTTGACAAGGCAACCCACATATACATAACTTCAAAACACACATGTGCACAGTCTTGTTCTAAAATGAGAAGCTTGAGTCTTGGCAGCCCTTCTTAAAATACGGGACGTGTTTGCATCACAGCAAACTCAATATGAAGTAAATGACCTTGTTTCTGTGGAGGTAAGTTTCAAGACATTTAAAAGCAGAGCGTAATCAGGGTATGCTAATGAGGATACTGTTTTTGTTGTTCTTTGTCACCACACACAAGCCCAGACACAATTCGCCTGAGAAGACGCTTTGATAATGACATTGAGATGAACACAGAAGACGGCATAAATGAAATCAGACCTCTATTCTTTAACTACGATCTCCTGATGAAGAAAGACAGACAGAGACGGGGGGAGTGAAGTAAACAAACAGAAAAACAGACCACAGCTCATGATGCACAGCATACGATCACAGAGAGAAACACGTCGAGAAAGAAATTACCCGGTGCTGAAACAGTTAAGTGAAGTCAATTGAGAGAAATTAAATCAAACACAAATTTGAGATCCTGTTTTTATCTCTGCAAATGTCAAAACCTGCTGCTTCTCTCAGGTTTATAATTGTGAATTAAACTGTGGGATTTTTGCTGTTATTTGCCTACTGTGTGTTGCCTTTGGCTACAATATGAGGGCAGTTCGTCTCATTTTCTGACAGTTTAAGGAATAAAAAATTCATGGATTAATTAAAAAAAATTATCTGGAGTTATAGAAACTACTATGTAGTCATGAATAATAATTGGCAACAATTCTGCTTATCAGTTAAGTTAAATGTGAACATTTGAGAAGCTTTCACAAATGTGAAACTAAACCCGTCCTTAACTCTTCATGCCCAGGGTGTTTAGAGCAACCGTAACATTTAGGGTAATAGCAGACACAGTTAGAGACAGAAAACTGCTTTTTACGTCACATTTCCTACTAGATACAACATGAAAATGAATAATACATTATGGTGATGGGTACTCATCTAGTCATCAGCAACTTTTAATAGATTTTACAGTAATGTCCTGACTTCTAATGATGAGAGTGCAGCACCACCACATAATCATGTAGATTTGTTTGTCTGTTGTATTGCCGTCTCAATCTCACACCTACAGACCGAACATCTCTCCGGTGATTCACTGCTATGCATGATTTGCCGTGATGTAACGCTCCTGCTATCCGTTTGGGAATGTGGGCTTCGTAATGACAGAGATGAACGCAGCAAAACGCGGAAATGAAATCAGACGTCTATTCTTGAACTACAATGGCCTGATCGGGAAAGACAGAGGCGGAGGCGGAGGAGAAGGGAGAGGCAGAGAGTCCACAGGTAAATTAGATTCAAATGGAGAGAGAAGGAGAAGGACAGACAGCTGAATGCACAGGAAGTAGAAATAAATCAAAAGTGTAAAAAAAAAATAAAAAGACTGTGGTAAGATGGAGGGGAAAAGGAGAGGAGAGGGGGGAGTCGGCAGGAGAGAGAGAGGACGGTGAGGGAGCTCTGAAGAGAAAATCAGCTGCTTTCTAATGGGCACTGATTACATCTCCTCCTAAATGTCAAGTACATTTCCATTTAAAGTGCCTTGCTGCTTAAAAAGGCATGGAGAGGCACACCCAGACCTCACACACACGTGTGTGAGGTAATATACAGTAAAATGCAAACATGTAAGCAAACCTCCTTAAACCTACAGCCACTACACACATGCAGCTGGCACGTGTTACTGCCAAGGTGTCGCTTGTGCAACGTGCTCATGAATCACAGCAAAGTGACACCGTAGCCGGAACACACGCGCATCATCAATAAAATGCTCACGTGCACGCACTCTTCTTTATCCTTCATTTTAGCCCGCCCTCAGATCCGCTCTGAACCAATGACGCATGTCCCCCCACTGGGGCTTTGGTAACGACTGCCAATCAGCATCACCATAGCAGTGCCCAACAGCGACCACCAGGAAGACAGATGAGCGGCCCCGGGGCCCCTGCTGCACCGGAGCGAGCAGAGCTTAGGGATAGATTCAATATGTCACACACACACACACACACACACACACACACACACCGGGGGAAAGCCTGGTGTGTGTGTGAGGTTGAACACACAGGAGCAGATCCCACAGTGTCTGCTGACATGCAAATACACTCCTGCAGGCACAACACAGGAAACCGGCTTAAGTTAACATGAAAAGTTACACAAAACTACTTTAAATAAACCCATATAGATTGTTGTAGGGCCAGAAGCCACAGCTGCTCATGTTGAGAAAAAAAAGAGGCTGCATAAGATTTAATTAAGAAACTTTTGTAGAAAAAAAAATAGAAGAAAACTTCTTCTGTGCAAACTAATATGAGTAATATACTGTTGTAGGCACGAATCAGCACCAAATTAATGAACAATGACTCAGATAAGCACCGATCTGAACGTTTCTGAGCAAGAATCAATAAGCCTCAGAATCCCAGTCAACGAGTGGCTCCAAATTCACAACTAGACAGCGACAATATAACAACTCGGTGAAGAAGTAATAACTCACCTTCACACGAATCCTTGTCTCCTCGTTAGCTGCTAGCGTTAGCATGACGTTAGCACAGCTGTCATCGGGCGGTGGTCACTCTCTGTTTTCGCTCAAAAGTTTCCTTTAGTTTCCATTTAGTCTCAAAGTTATAGTTGGATGCAGTCACACACGAGTCTGTTTCACACTTCTCCCACTCAAACCACATCGAGTTCACCTGTTGCCTCTGCTGATGAGAGTGCAATGCCGCGTTTGACCACACACGCTGGCTAACATTGATTCGCCGCTACCACCCAGAGGGGCGCTGTTTCCCTTCATTTGGGAAAGTTTGAAAGGAGGAAAAATAAAGTTATCAATACCAGTAATTAAAAACCTTAATCAACATAAAGAGGAGAAAAATACACAGCAATAATGAATAATAAATAAACACATTAATTTCAAGTTGACAGCAACAGAACTAGGTCAGAAAGGACACTTGAGCCTCATCACTTAAAAAATAAGTTAATCTATTTGTACAAGACTCTTAAAGTCAGTTCAGTGCAGCTACTGTAAACACTGTTCAACTGTAAAAATGTGTCATTATTCAGTGAGGTGTGAAATAGTTCATGTTTGTGCGTGATTTGGTCGGACAACTATACTGTGAAAACATAAAAACAATATGCAGCTAAGAGACTTTAACAGGAACCGGCGGCTGTAAACCTGTCCTGGTAACCGAGTCCCTACTTGCACAGTAATACTCATGTCATTTACCTAAATCAATCATCTCGTGGTCTTTCTCTACCAGGACGCCTGTAGTCATACAACAATCTGTCCTCTAAGAAATGTAATAAAGCAAATATGTATCGATATCAAAGAGCATCTCTCTACAGCATCAGTAAAGAACAGTTACTGACAGCGGCAGCTTGAGGACGTGAGGCGGACAGACGCAGGAGACGTGGAGTCGCTGCTGGACTACGACCAGGCCTTGTTCTTCTCTGTGTCTAAATCCAGCCTCAGCGTCTCCTCTGCCCTTGTCAGCACTTGTTAACCTCCACATTGATTCTTCTGCACTACTGTACATCTCCTTTAATTAAAGACACCGGCTAATCTGGCTTTCCAGCGAGCTGTATCGTGCGTGAAGCTGTCAACTCAAGATGATCGTGCCTAAATTTAGCACTTTACATTTACATGTATTGACAAGATGAGGTCAACAGAAGATTGATCATAGTAGTTTGATCTCGGGTGAGTTTCACCAATAACTTTCACTTAGAGAAATGCATCAGTGGACGATGACCTGTGCTCAGTCCCATCAAACAAAAGTAAACCATCATCACCACCCTGTGTACAGCAAAGTAGGTTGATATAAAAAACTATAATAATTCTAAAAAATATATATTTTATGTTGTACTAGACAGAATGATATAATGATATACAATGAGTGGACCTCAGAGCAACATTTTATTTTGAGTTTACCCTGTAAATTCACAGCATCAAAAGCAAAAGGTTTTTCCCCATACACTGGATTTTTATAATTAAATAATTAAACATTCAAAAAAACAACAGAACTTGGGAACTAAATCTAGGAAAAATCATTCCATGAAGCAATGGTTGTATGAAAATAAAACGTAGTGTATTTGCCATGTTACACAGCATGGGCCTATATGTACCTTTGACTTTTTGAGCAGCAAAAACGTTTTGCTTTTATCAAACCAATGTTTATTAGGGAATGTGAATATTAATTTCATGCTTGATTTGGCCAACAAATTATACATTTATTAACATCATATTTGTGCAACATATGCCAAAACAATTATCTCCCTGAAGCAGCCATTTCCTAGAAACAAAGTGCAGCTGTTTATTGTTTGCATGTGTTTGGTGCGTTAGAGTCTCACTGTAACAAATAAAAACAACGATCAACTTACCTCTGTTTTACAATTATCAAGAGATCTCTTAGGGACGGCTTCAAGGTTTGGCAGAGCTAATTAGATTTAATAATGGCTCAACAGCAGAGACACAGCGCTTTAGCAAATGAGATAATAAAAATGCCTCTCAGAGGCTCAGCTCGCAGACAATATAAATAGCCATCGTGAGGGACGATGTAAGGACACAATACAATATGTCTTCTTTCCGCACTAGACATGTAAGTGACAGAGTTTGGTGCTGTGTGAGGGATGAGGACGGACCAGGAAAGGGGCCCATTTGAGCATTGATCACTTTTATGCCGCTGGTCTGTTTGCATATTTTAGACCTATAAACAACATGAATGATGTGCCGTGTAATGCACCATAATCGAGATTTATTCAATCTTGGGTGGAGAGGGTTCAGGGAGATGTTCGCAATCGGAGAAACAGGAGGGGCTGTTGTGGCTGTGCGTTTGTACTTGTGTGTGTGTGTGTGTGTGTACTGTGATTTATTTGATTTAATTAGATCGCTGATGTAAAACAGCTCGCAGGGAAAAAAAAGGTAAAGACGAGTGCCGAGGGAGACATAAATAACACCAGGCTCTTTCCCCTTCCTCTCTGCCTCCCCTTTTCATTCAACTCTCTGATCTTTTCTCTTCCTATATATTATCCCTTTTTCCTCCATCTTCCTCTAACATATTTTTCCCTTCACCCCTTTCCATCCTTCAGTCTCTATTTTGCCTCAACCATCGTGCCTTTACTCGTCCGTGTTCCCCCTCTGTCTCCCTCTGCTCTGCTCCCAGCTGAATAATGATAGGGGGTAAACACCTCATTAGGCTAAAAGGCCCACAGGAACAATCAGAGACACGGAGCTCCGACGAACCTGCTACCCCGAACATTTAGACAGACACGTTTTAAAAGGGCTCTTTCACAGGAAGTACTGAGAGGATGGGAGCGGTGATTCATTAGAAATGTCAGATCAGATGAAACCAAACATCGAATAAAAACATCTGCCTTGATAGTGTCATACGCGTCTCGCCTGTGGATTCTTAAACACTCCTTGTTGCTCCTTTTCTTTGTCTGTAAGGCTTGAGAGCACAACGCACAATCACGCGCCGCCATGAATAGTTGATTTACGGCGGCGATCGGAAGAGAAAAGGAGCATAAATCCTCCACGCTCCAGTGGTAACAGCCAGTAAAAGTGGTTTATCTGACACTCTGAACCGCTTGCATCACCTCATCACGCCCAACCTCACACATGTACAAGGTGACGCGCTTGTTTCAATTCACCCTTCAGCTATTTTTTATATTATAGCATCATTTCCTGCCTGTTTTCAGAGTTTTAGGTTTTCATGCGTGACCTTCCAAAACACACACCAGCATCCTTGATATGAGAAATAAAACAGCTGGTCAGTGGGAGACCTTGAGAATTCAGTGGGCATGGAAATCTCCTGAAATACTAATCCTCGTGTTCCACTGAGGTTTATGTGAGTTGAGACATGTTAAGGGTCATTTTTACTCATTTCAGATACATTTTATGCTGCGACACCAAAGACAAAGGAGCAGTCTTCATCATACAGGTGTTTCAAAGCATCAGAGCATTGTACACTTAATATTTCATGCTGTGGTCACACATCAGGGCCGTCCTCTGGATGCTTCACAGCCAAAATAGCTTTAATGCTACTAAAGGGAAGCTCTCGCACTTTAAATTCATGAGCACAATGTACTTTCACATGCAGCTGTTTCATTTGGTTTGGTTGTGCCTTCATTTTGATCATTATGATGTGTTAACACAAAAACACTAGTTATGAGTCTTCTACATGACTTTCACACCTGTTTCTCTGCCAGTCAGCACTATTTCACAGTACATAATTAATGACTCCTTAATTTTTATGCATGCTAAGCAATAATGGTCTCAAGTCTTCAGGAATGCTAATAACATTTTTTCTAATTATCTAAGGGTTTGGCTTATTGTCATCACATACACAAGACTGAGTTCAAATCAAACGTAAGACACGAGATCTATCACCTGCCCAGTCATTAGTCAATACGTGTGAAGCAGTAAACCTTCCCATCGTTGTTCAGCCTTGTCTCATACTGTCACACTTCACATTTGGCACTGTAGTCAACGTCTTGTGAGAGATTTCATGCAAAATATCCATCAACAGCTTTTTAATTGTTATTGATTAAAAAAACGGTTTATACTGATCCACGAAAAACAGCTGATTCAGCGTTTCATCATGAGCAAATAAAGAATAAGGAAGCCAACAGATGTGAAAGCGGGGGTTCCCTGATATGATTTCACTGTGAGACACTGAATGAAGAGCTTCCTCCAAACTGCTGCCTGAAACAACAAAAAAGTAAATAAGTTAAATCTGTTGCTACTTTACTTCAATCAATTCTAAGTTAAAAAGTCACAAGTTATTAGCTGCTGTAATAAGTAAATTAACTGTGAAATTAACTGTAAGGGAGATTACTGCAGACTAAAACAACAGCTCTAGGGATCTACTGTGTGCTGTAATTTGATAGCACATTTTGAGACAAACAAACACTCACAGAGAGAGACAGACTCCTTTAGAGCGTTGGGAAGTGGAAATGATTCTAACTGAAAGATGGCAATTATAAAAACCTTTTTGTTATCACAATTTATCTAAAACCAGCTTGTTTATAAAAAAAACCCTCAAGCTTTAATTTGAATTGCAATACATATTAATAGTGTATAGTTCATCATGCATGTTCATCTAGATCTCACCACTTATGTTTATTTAATTAATAAGCTTAGTAAAGTTACAATTCAATAATTAAAACTAAACCCACACACAATGCATTATACATTACACAGAAATAGATATGGCAATAAATATTCATGAAAAATCAGCTTTTGTAAGAATATGAATTTTAGCCCACTCACCTTTCACCTCTAAACTTTGACCCACCAGGATCTCTAAAAAGTGCCGCTGGCAATAGAGGCTCTGGGTGCGTTAATGGCCTTGAAGGCTGCAAGACGACCAGGGGCCACACGGGAGGAGCAGTGGTGGCCCAGCGGGTTGTTAAGTGTCACGTTAAAGGTGCCTTTCAGCACTGAGCTCACGATTCCTGGACTCAGCTGCAGAGACACACGCAGAAAAGAAGTGAGGGATAGAAAATATGCCCACATTTCAGACAAAATAGAGGAGAATGATTCAAATAGAAAAGAACAAAAACAATGAATGAATGAAAGCCACCGTCGGGTGAAGCATTAGAGGCGATTGTCCTTTGACTTTGAAACAGGAGTAATCAACAGTTCTCTGTGTTTCCCACTAATCATTCTTTTTTCTGCATTTTACAGTCTAATAAACTGTCACATAAAAGGTTTCCCCAGGACAATCTATGATCCAGCTCAATAAAGCAAAATGCTGTGCGGTGTGTCCCAGGAAATGCATGCGCCACAGAAACACAGAGCTTTCTGAAGAATATAGCTTTGTCTGTAGTTCAGGCAGATATAAAAGTGCGTGTCCAACCGCATATTGTACATCGGTGATTTATTTCTCATAATAGGTTGTTCGGCACTCGGTCATACGGTTACATCAAAGCAGAGCAGAATACTAAGCTGTACAGTATCACCCGTGAGTGTGCTTCTTGGTTAACAGCTCCCAGCACACAGGGAGAGGTTTAAAGCACAGGTACTATTTACTCTTTATGGTGTGTCTCTAGAGACAGGTGTCCCTGAGCTTGATTTCACATGTAACACACAGAAATGTTAAACTTGTCTGTTCTCTGCTACAAGGAACGTGAAAAAAAGACGAGAATACAAGAAGAAATCCTATGTGCACTTCAAAGTCTGACCTTAAACTCACCTCACTAAAACAATTTCAGAAAGCAGATTCTCTCTCTCTTTCTCTCAGTCACGCATCTAATCAAACTGAAAACATGCAGATATCCATGCATGCAGACATATGCTAGTTGAGCACACAATTAATCAACCGCTCCCTCTACCCAGGTACCGCCTGGGGAATCTACCTTTTACATCTTGCTGTGTTTCTCCCCACCTCCAACCCCAGCCTCCCAGCACACATACACCCATCAGTATGCCAGCAGTGCCACAGAGGGATTTAGGCACATAGGCGCGGCCGCTCTGATCTCCATATTGATCCTAATGGAAAAAAGGGGTTGTGGGTTCAACTCCAGGTCACCCTCAGGGTTGCCCAAGAGGTCGGGGAGATGGGGGAGAGCCCTTGGAAGTGACGACTCCATTGGCATGGCAATGATGAGGGATTTATGGGATGTTTCACTAGGTCAAAGAGGGGATCTATGCGGAGAGTTGGTGATGCTGTTACTCGGTTCACACAATCACAAGACTGCTGAAGTGTGTAAGCCTTTCCCACAACACACACACAGACACACACACGGTACATGACACATGCTACATCCCATATGCTAATATAGACACGCCAGCAAAACAAAAGATGCTAATTCTCTGCGGGTGCACACAAGCATTTGCACATTCACCACACAAGCGATACAGTTATTTCACCACACATAAGGTTTGGTTTGATAACAGTCATTCACATATGGAATTGCCAGGACTGTTTCCATATGTAGCTCTGCTGATTCCAGGTAGGAGATAAAATTCACTGAAGTCTTACATCAGCCAAAGATCATCCAATGTCAGGTCTAGAGTTACATTAATGAGTCACTTACCATTTAAACAAATGTTCAGTGCTGTTGTTTTTCATGTCTGTACAGCATGTTGTGTTCCCAGAAACAAGACAAAACAAGTTAGTGTGTAAATCCCAGCTTATGTGTGGCTCATTAACATTTATATTACAATACAAAGATGGAAACTATTTTGTTCCCAGATTGCGAGCAGTGTTTTTGCATGTAAACCAGCAAAATCCAACAGAATCAAACGTAAAGGCAGAAATAAATGCAACGAGAAGACACAGCGGACGGATGGTGGCGGAGTGGTTAGCACCGCTGCCTCTGGTCTGTGTGGCGCTCGCATGTTCCAGTGTGGGTTATCATGTGGTCAGGCTAATGCTGTAGGTGACTCTAATTTGCCTGGAGGGTGCAATCGGCCTCTTTCCTAACGACCACATCAGCAGCCCCACAACTCTTATATGGAAAGAAATACACAACCAACTTCCAACATACGGACATATAGAAAAGTATTAAACACATAGAAAGAGTGAATGAAATAACCTGAAATAACAACTATTACCTCTCTGCCCCTGTCAGAAAGACTGGAGGTGAAAGGGTTTCACACCTGGAAGTAGAAAAAGCCTGACACTGAGGAAGCACATGCGGAGGCTTACACGGAGGGTTTGATGAAATGTCAGCTGTGTTAAGGACACCTTCTGTTCTGACTTATAATGAATATCAAATAAACTCCAGCTTCTCCTTTTTGGCTCTGTATGTTCTCTGCACTTTGCAGGTTTATATATCAGCAAAGATCACTGCATTTAATTAATATCAGTTTCTGCCTGATGTCTGCTCTGTGTCTTTTTATATTACTATGACCCTTCCTCACTTGTCTCTGTGTTAAATTAAGCTCCACCAATAAATATGATCATGTGTGAGAAGAGTCCCTTACTCTGTGCATTTAATGGAACCTGACCTGATCTGACCCGTGTGGCCCTCAAGTACAAATTACACACATGTATGGATGGACACGCTGATGCTGAAACACTGTAGCTGC
The DNA here is from genome assembly GCA_030770545.1 of Macropodus opercularis. Taxonomy (NCBI): domain Eukaryota; kingdom Metazoa; phylum Chordata; class Actinopteri; order Anabantiformes; family Osphronemidae; genus Macropodus; species Macropodus opercularis. The sequence goes on along the minus strand of CM061097.1, from coordinate 4,290,160 downwards.
TCTTCCATTCTGACAGCAGATCCTCAGAGCTGTTCGGCCGTTCAGTTTGGTTACCCACTGGTCTCGGTCTCGCTGCTTCTCGTTCTCCATGTTTCTCCGTTTCTGTGGTCCTCCTCTCCGTCTCTCACTTCACCATCATCCTGCTCCCTCGGTCTCGTCTTCCTCCACGCTCTCTTATCTCTCTCCCTCACTGCACAGCTTCACGTTATCCTTACCTCTGTATGGCCTGTGGTGTCGTACAGATTCACAATCACACAGCTAACTACTGAGACGAGAGTATGGTATGCATTCTACTGAAAAAAGAGCTGAACCTCACATAGATAAATTAAGACATGAGATGTCTCACTCGTAATGGCAGGCATCCAGCTGTGTATAAGAGCTTTATGCATATATACAGTATATAACCATGAGCATCTGAACTTTAGTCACAGAAAGGCTGAAAACTGCGATTGAAAAGCAAAATCATCCGTAGAGCTTCTGCAGCAGTATATTTGTGAATGTACACGTGAAAGCGTTGCTTTAAATGTTGTACTAGTGATATGGAGATACATGTTTTATGATACGTTTTAATAATAAAACATGCACAGTTGGCATGGAGCATGTGTATTTGTGTAAAGAGGTGCATTCTACCAATTTCACGCACCAGGTTTGGTCTAATCATCAGGAGGAGTACTACTCAGCCCGTGAAAAGTGTTGAATGGTGTCCCAAGTGGCTCTGGAGGGAGCTTTATAAGGTCTGAGAAAATTATTCATATGATGTCGCTAGGGTAATCTCCGATTCAACTTGAGACTGAATTAAAAAACAAAGCCTGCATACAAACTGGAGGCGTGGAGAGTAAAAAGTGTGGGTGTTTATCAGGCAGGGAAAGGCTTATGATGAAAGGACACCACCAACCTGCATATAAAAAGAGGGATCCTAGCGCGTTCAGGTTAAGGCGTGACTCCCTTTTCAAGCTAAACATCAAGATATATATATAGCTCCATATATATATATATATATCTGACCCTGACGTATCCTGCTGATAGGGGAGAATCTTCGTTTACTGCAATGACCAACTGTCTTGCATGACTTCAGAGGAAGCAGGAGCACCAGGATGTTAGCGGAGTCAGTGGAGCTGTACCCAGGGCCCAGGGCCTATTGATCTGTCCACAGTTCAGTCGTACGGCAGTCTGATCATTAGCTCAAAGCCATTAAACAGGCAGCGTTTGAAGTTCTAATCATCTCCACGTTTAATCACCTGCGCAGCTGCAAAGTGTAGTTAAAATAGACTTATTTAACTTTGAGTCAATTATGAACAGAATACAATCTTTATACACTCTTTACATCTTTATACACTCGGCAGACAAACACTTGATGAGCTTTTGCCCTACAGGCATACTGGAAAGCAGGAGGACAGCAGAGGTACAGTATGAGAGGGGTGAACATATGGTGATGACAGGCATTCATCTATACCGATACTTAAGCTTGAACTTAAGCTGAAGTACATTCAGCTTGGCAGTTTATTAACCTTGCAAAAATGTATTTAGTTTGATCCAATCAAAAACAACCATCATGATGCTGATGATGTTTATTTTGTGTATATTTAAAATACTCCATACAAGGAGCGGCATGTACTGTACAGTAGATAGCAGAATAATTCTTTAAACATCTGATCCAGGTTTATTGTAATGCCAAACCATATTTAAAGCCAGCCCAGTAATTCTAATGTACCTGGATTCACTTACTGGGATCCAAATGGCTCCAGTGTTTGATAAATGACCAGTGGGAATTGGCCAGAACAGGAAGGAAGGAACGCACTGGCAGAAACAGGCAAAGCAGTGAGGAGAAAGCCAACAGTAGTGAATCACAAAGGAAAAGAGTGAGGAAAAGCTGAGAAGACAGAAAAAGAGACCTGATGTGTGCTGTTGTCTCTGATGTTCACTGGTCAAAGTGGGCAAGGATTCGAAGCAACATGACATGTAGCTGTGTCAGTCATCTCATATGTATTTATCAAAACGCAGTGACATGAGGCAGATTAGGTTCTGGTTAGTTTTCATTACAACTCTTACAGGCTTCAAGTCCATTTATCAGTGTCTGAGGAAGCTGCAGCAAACAATATGAGACCTAATAAAACTGCACTCACTTTTACCACTTGAATCTAATCAGGCAGGTCAATTAAGAGCACATCTTCCCATAAAGTGAGAAGCCGTCTTGGACAGGAAGCCGAGAAACCGAGATTGGATGAAGCCACAGGAATCTACTGGATTTTTTTACAGAGTAATCAATCCCATCTGCACTTCTCAAGGTCAGAGATAGAAATATAAGAGGTTCTTGTGCGATTACAATATGAGACAAAAAAAACATAGTTTATTTGTGGCCGCTCATGCACCAACCACACCGGCAGGGCCTACGTTCTCATGTTGCAGCACACGTGTATTCATTATAACACAAAGACACACAGCTCTGTCAACACACTATGTATTACTGAATGTTGCAGTTAGATAAACTGAGAGGAAGGCGGCAGGTAAGAATGCTCACCTGATAAGCGCCTGGTCCAGGGTTGACACTCATGGAGGCTTTGAATCGATCTTCTCTGGAGCAGATCAGAGCCATTTGAGGGAAGGATTTGACGCTGGGGTTATACTGACCAGGGCCTAATAAAAAACACATCATCGCTATAATCCACACCTAAGCTTCAAATACACCATTTCATATTTAGCTGCATTAGGCGGGCTTAAGCAAAAGCTAGTGTATTATTAACACACATAATGATAGGCAAGTTGTGTTTCTTAATTTTGTTAAGTTAATTAACTTTGAAGCGCTGAATTGCGCAGCCTTGGGAATACTGGAAGATCACATAAACTACTGTAGGTTGGACCAGCGATATTTAATAATGATAATTCAATTTTGAATATGTGAAGGACTTTTCAATACCAAGCTTTTACCTGCTATTACTATGGTAATTATCACAACTTGAATTTATTGTGTCCTTATTATCACCACGTAATCTGGAAGAAGCTGTAACAAAAATTTATTTTGAAGTTCAACTAAAGTTCACACATTTTGGAAGAAGTTGAAATCTGTGGCTTTCAGCTCAGTCTTGCCTCCACAAATGTTACAATGACAACAAAACACACACACACACACACGCACACACACACACACACACACAGGTTTAATTGCATGCAGTCGTTTTAATGCTGTTTGTCCTTGTTAAGAATGTGACTATTGTTTTAAATATTTTGACTGTCATTTAAAAAGTCTTCCAAAGCCCAATGGAAAATGCTGAACACATATGCTCATAATGTCTCAAATGATCACTTACAAAATCTCATTTGACCCAATTTGAAGATTTCAGTAATTAACACATTAGAAGTGTTCAGTGGGTTTCAGGTCTATGAATTGTTTTCAGCACATTAAGAATCATTAGAATAATAAAAATCGTTTCAGCCTGTCTGACCCCGCAGCTGAATGCAATCAGCTTATCACTACACAAACAGAGTGACTTTCAAAGTTACACACACAACCAAACTATGGCTGTTACATATTAAAACCACCTTCGCAGGGACCCAGCATGATGACGAATATAATGTTTCCTAATGTTCATGAAAATTTAATATGGGACAAAACAGTTGTACGGTTGTGTGTGCGTGTGTCTGTGTGTGTTACAGCACTATTCACATATCAATGTCTGCATCTTATAGTGTTATGTGTGTCGACGGTTGTCCATATGCCTGTGTCTCCTTATCTGATCTAGTGTGTGTGAGTGTACAACGAAGAAACACCACTGCAAACAGTCCCATCTATCTATATGCAAATTGGATTTTGGTTAAACGGTTCGGGGGCCTCATGGGTTGTGTCCCTTGGTGAAATGGGGCTGGTCATAAATTATCCAAGTATCATGAATCTATCAATTTTGAAACAACATTTTTCAATGGGAGTGTAATTGAGGTAAATATTAGGTTATAGGCCCACCGAGAGTCCACTAATTGGACTGCATGATGGCAGAAGGGTGGATCTGTACAGTTTCCAAATGTTTAGCATTTAGACAGACAGCAGAGTAGATGGGTACATGGACAGACAGACTGGACTGGACTCCACTGCTCAGGGCATGTTTTTGGGTACAGTATGTACTACCTGGCATTTTGGGGTCACATTGCAGAAAGAAATCAGGCCGTGGTGCAGCAGACAGGAAGCAGCCCTTTCTTCTCTTCGCTCCTTCACTCCTCGGTTCGGAATGAGAGCCACCATTAGCCTTTTCAAATGTCTGACTCACACTGTAACTGTTCGGTGGAGGTGAATCCTACAGGGAGAGAAGGGGAGAGCGCTGGATTCAGAGTGAAGGGTGTGGTGGCTAGAGTCGTTTGTACAAAGCAGCACGTCACATCAGCTGATACAGTAGGTTGCTACATCTTGATAAGAGGAGTGAACTGGTGTGGAATGTGACTGTTGAACTGAGAAGAACACTTCAAATGTGTTCAACAGTTGTTTTTACATTACTCTTCTATGCACAAAATCAAATGGTAACATCAGGGTTTACCTTCATAAGTTCTGTGGGCATTTGGGTCCGTACCGACACCGGGGCTCTACCAAACCAACCATTTAATACTTGTCACAATGTTTAAGAAAAATAAAAAATGGCACTTCAGGAAAAACCTCAAGGTTAAAAACAAACATAATTGTAGTTTGATTTCAAAATCTTATAAAGAACTGACTGATGGCAAAAGGAAACAATGTGACCTTGCACAGCTGGTAATGAAAATGTCTTACAGTGTAACACACAATTACACACACAAAATCTGGCATTTCTGGGGTCCCCTTATTACGTTCCACAACTGACACGCAGTCCGCAGTGTAACACGCACACACTCATTATAAATAACAAATGACCCATTCATCCATCTGTTATCACAACACACTGACAGACTTGTTACCATATCGCCCATGTAGACACACTCATGCATGAATATCAGCGTACAGACGAAAGGACATACAGTACGTGTCACATCATCTGCATGCAAATGCAGCACACACACCCTCTCTGATTTCTCCTCCTTGTAAATGGAGGTGCTTGGCTCACAGCTGTCATTAAGATCCACAGAGCCACGAACAATCATGGGAACATGGACGCCGTATCATAAGTAAAATCAGATTACTAGCAGCCTTGTTATGGAGACCATTATACTCGCAGTCATAATGAAATGCTGATAATTATGAGCTAATTCACAGAGGCACCCCTGCTGATGTAATGGATCCTGGATGTATTCACTGGGTTATGAGAAGGGAAAAAGGGGCGAATCGTGTCATCTGGCTGGAAACTTGCACCGCCACTGCTGCAGAAGCATCTGAGTTACACGGGATTTGTCTTGTCGGTAGGTCTGAATAATAGATGGTGAAGGCTGAATATAGCTGCACGATCCCTTTATCCTAAACATAGCAGAGCTGTCATTTACCTCAAGCTGTCATTTCCAGACCGCTGTTTTCTCCTTCTCCTCCTAAGTAGCGTCCATCTTTAATCGCTGCTAACCCAGGACGATTTAGATTTCATTATGGGCACAGTGGGAGGAAAAGGAGGCAAGTCCAACATGTACACAACGATACAACCTCGCACACAAAGATACTGTACTTAGTCTACAGACGCATACTGATTCTGTGTGATGCTGGGGAAAAAAGAAAGGATGATGAAGGTGATGAAAGTGTGTGTCACCTGTAGGCAGGCATCTGTCACAGATGTATCTGACTGTGCAAAGCAATCATCCTCCAACCTCTGCAACATAATGTGCATACACACACACCTGTCGAGGAGCCTTATGGTCCCTAATTATAGTTAAACGTGAAGCAAACCACTGCTCCCAGTAGTAATCATCACCTATTGACAGCACTCGCATTAACTTTAATTACACAGCCGTGACATTTAGACAGCTCAATACTTATCTGCAGTACGTATCACACACAGATACACACAAAAGGACATTTTCTGGCTGAAAACCGCTGTATATATATACTGTGGATACTACACACATTTATGGCCAGACACGCGGTCAGTAACATAAATTGACTATTGATATGTCAGACACACTGTCAGCTGTGACCTAAAGGAATTTAAAATGAACATAAAAATCATGACAATAACTGTACATTTTCCATGCCCATAAAATGTTAAATGTGAAGACGTAGTCCTGCTTCAGAAAGTCTTCAAGAAGTAACTGCAAAAGCGTGAAATCAAGGTAAATACAAAATAGGGAACAGGTAACTAAGTAATGCAGTACATGCACTGACTGCATTCAGGGCTGCACATCCAGAATTTGATACTACAGTGGGCAGTGTTACAATAAGATATTGTCTGGTGAAATAACAAACATGAGTCCAGACCACGAACCACCTTGAGTCACGACTTCTGTAAAACAGTTCTTTTCTTTAAGATTTACAAGCACAAAAACAAAAGATGCTTCTCATTTTGAGTTTTTGCAGGTTTGACCTGATGCTGTTGAAGGACTTTCCTAAAATGAACAAAAAGGACAAAAACCCTCTAGACACTTCACTGAGCCACTGTTTGTCTTGGTGTTGGGTATTCCTCAGTTATCACTGGTTTAACCGTCATTCATGATCACACAATTTAGAAACACAACCTTGTCCAAGCACAAAGAAGCTGCATGATGATTTTATTCACTTTCGTGCAGATTACAATATTTACTACGGTGTCCCTGAATCAAAATCTGTCCCTGCCCTTGGAGCAGTTAAATCAAAGCTTCTGTAATTACATTTGAAATACCTGGGAAGGCCGAACTGAGCACATCATGCATGGGTGAAAACACAGATGTCCTTCAAAGAACCTATTAAAATTATTTAATTTATGGTTTAATCTGATTTTCACCCTGACTGTAAATAAACCTAATAACTGTTAACTACATTAACAATGACTGCAACAGTCCTTATGGCTGAAGCAACACAGCCAGCCTCAGACTGATATGTGTTTGTCTTATAATCTCTTCCACACCATGTGTTCCTGACAGCAGCCATACCAACAATTTGACTCAGTACGTTTGTGGGTTTTACTAACGGCCAGGCATAACGCATGAGATCTGTGTGTGTGCGTTTTCCATTCTTGATCTCCTCATTACCTTCATAACCTGCCATCCCATCGTGCAGACTCCTATCCGTCTTATATACTTTCAATGATCAGATGAGTGGCTACTGTATATGTGCTAGTTTGTGCCTGTGAGTCTTAGCGACACATACATGTGTACACACATAGACATACTCATTGTGTGCATGCAGTACTGCACCTATGCCATATTTGCTGTGCTGTGTGTGGATCAGTGCTGATTTATCCTCTCAGGTTAAAGTAAATGTGGTAGCATGAAGTAAGGTGAAACGTCATGGATATGTAGGAACTCATTTGTCCTTGTTCTGTGGTTCTGATAATTGAAATCTAATCCGCGTGCTGCAGTGACGTACTGAGCGGACTACCACCAGATAATGAACAGCTCTAATAGCTTAAAAAATGACCATCTAGACTTATTTGCTCTGTGTTATCTGTGTCTTTTTACAGGCAAAGTAGTCCCTGTGTGTTATGAGGCACAAATGAGCCAAATGTTAGTTTGTTTTAAAGTGTGTCATAAACTGAAATTGATCAAAGGAACACGTAAAAAGGTGAAGCAAGCAATACACAGGACGGTTTTTATATATAAACTGTTACTTGAAAGCCTGTCCCTTTCATAGCATTAGCATTTTAGAAGCTAATAGAAGACAATGCAGAGAACAGAGCAGGCACAGAAGACGTGAGTTAGACTTTTGTTTTCCTCAAGCATAAAATATGAATAATTTATCTGTGGGGAGTGACAGCTTGAGTTAACAGGAAAACATTCCCACACTAACTGTCTCTACCAGATAGTTTCCCTACACTTATCCAGACAATTCTCCGCAGTGTTACAACCAGTGGAGCATTAAAAAATGCTAAAAATTGTATCTGAACATTTTTATTACTTTCACAACATTTGTTTGCTGCGTCATTGTGCGTTTGTGTGGCTCGTGATGTATGTGAACAAAGCAAAAGCATCATTTGTTTGCTTGTTCATCCTAGAATAGACGGTCTGATAGACTGGCATAAGCACAGCTGGTCTCATCATACAGCCTGATAACCATCTGTCTGATTTTTGTTGTAGAGGTTTGACTGGTGTCATAAGGTCCTAATGAGGTTTAGACAGGTCGTCAGTATAGTTGGAATGACAGAGGGAAACCATGTGGGTCCCATTCACTTCCTGTTCACACGTTATATGCTACAGTTACTCCAACTATTTGCTGACTTTTGTTTTGTCCTGTAAATCTGGTTTTCTCCTGGATATAATATTATTCCTTCCCCATTCACTTCTAATCTTGTCATGTTACTCATCTTCTTTCTCTATGATAATGTTGCTGCTCCTCTCTTCCACTTCAGTCTAGTTTGCTCAATTAAAACACTGTGCTTATTTGTCTAGTTCAGTGTAAAGGCTCTTTTCGTTTCACACAGAAACACAAACACACAGCTAATCTGATTCTGGTCAGTGTGGAACCAAACTGAGACTGAACTGTCTCCCTTTGACTGATTAATGCAGTAATCAGTGAGCTGTGTATACATTTGGCATGTAGAGAGTTGACACCCGCAGATGGAGCCACCCAGCAGAGGTCCAGAAGGCCAGGTTGAGTAGATGCACAGTCCAGCCCTCCTTACGTCTTACTGGACTTGGCTTGCGCTGTTGTCCCCCTGGCTGCGTGCCTGGCTCACTGTCTGCTTGGCTCCTACGATCATCACCTGCTACTAAACAGCTGTCCATAACCAAACACAACCAAAACACACAGCTGCTCCCTAAAATGAGTCCGTGCCCACACCTGTACATACAAACACATGCAACACACTACACACAGCTGCTGGGCACAGCTGGTCCCATACTTGGGACAGGGAAATGTACATTTAGACATATACCGGACCCAGATGTTTACCACATGACTACTTCATCCTAGAGGAGTGGGCGGGTGGAAAGAAAGAGATAACCAAAGACCAAACGAGATCCACGATTACAACACACATAGAATGGCGTCAGCACTTCTGCTAATCTAATGTATCCATTATTCACAGGCAAACACATACCACTGGCATCAAATACCACAAATCGTACAGATTCAGAAAATTCATGAAAGCACGTTGAACATATTTTCTTATAAACCACAAACATTCATCATTTCTGACCAAATGCATTGTCAGCATCCATAAGATTATGTTTTAAAATAAAACATTGTTTAAAAAAATGTAACCCTGAAATGCTTCAATTTTTACAAGTTTGTAGTCACCTTGTAGTTAAAACAGTTCTTTATTGGTGTGTTACTGCCACAAATGTGTAGCCATGTGAGAAAATATGTGTTCATCATCTATGATCATCTACACCAGGCTGGTGTAAAAAAAAAAAAAAAAGAAGCTGCCATTAGGAGCATTTACTGCAAAATGAGACAAAATTCCTACATTTGCTGTTGAGAAGCTGGTATGAAGTCATTTTAACTTTCATAGCAGATGGTGTATAAGCTCAAGGTGTATTTAATAATATTAATAAAATAAGGATTTCAGCAATAACTTTGAATCTACTTTTTCATAAAGCTTTGGCACAAACATACTGTAGTGAGTATGAAGAAAGCTGCGAAGATGTGAAATCACGTAGCGTTCATCACTTGTAAAACATCTTATTTTGTGTTACGGCTGCTTTTCAGGAAAGGGCTGTTTTTCAGTTCACTTCTTTTGTAACGGCAAGACAGCAGGGAGATAACAATAACCAGGACTTCACAGCAAGAGAGGGAATGAGAGGAAAAGAATTTCACTGAGTGTTTGTGATCTTTTCCTCCAAGCAATAACTTAGAGAGCATCCACACATCATAAAATCTGAAAGTGCTACACAGACAAGTTCTCCATCTGTGCCCTAGCACACGTTTTAAGACACACTTGTTCGCCTGCCTCTTTTTTCGGTGTTTCCTCTGTTCTTCACGCAATCGTCCTCATTTTGACACTCTCGCTTTTTACTGTCTACACGTGCGTCACTCTTATTTGTCTTGACTACTCAGTTCCACACCCGTCAAGACACAGTGAAATGATGTATCAGTGCTATTGCAAGATGTTACTTATCACTGAAAACAGGGCGTTTTACAACAGCTGAATTAGAGGACAAATGAGCATCAGTCAGATTAGCAAGTATTAATATTTACACCATTCTTTAGATGACAGCTTGTCCTCAACCAACACTGTTGCAGTTTCTAAAAACAATAAAAATCTTTGTTAAAAATCTATTTATGATGCAACACAGTCTGTAGATTCAAGGTTAATCAGATGGCCATGCTAACTCTAGGATTTTATTGACTCACTAGCTGCTCCTTCTGGAAGGAAGTGTAGGCGAGGGTAGAATAGTGGTAGTAATAGTAGTAAGTAAAGTAGTACTGTTGTATGATTCATGGAGTGAGGTTCACTGGAGCTGCTGGCAGAACTCCAGGCTGCTGGTCTTCTACTTTTAGATATTATGTCTGTTGATTCTCTATCACACAGCCGTTCCCTCTATCTTTGTTAGTTCATCAGGTCAATATATGATCTAAAGATCAGACTTCGCTTAGATCCAGCAAACTGTTACTGAGAGATTACAGAGGGTTTTTTTTACCAGTCAGACAGTCACACATCTTTAAATGGACGATGATTTAAAACCAATTTAGCTGAAAAGTATAGTAGGAAAAGGGAATAAAAGCCCAGACTGAGGCAATTAGAAGACAGACAATGGTCTCAAATCCTTCACAAATAATAAGTGGAAGAGACAGTAGACCAGGCTAAAGCAGTGGTCCTGCAGCGTTTACTCCACCCTCTCCTCTTTTACTAAAATGGTCGTTCAGAGGTGGAGTAGATGAACAGCATCAGTTGTAAAGTTCCTCAACAATTTGTATCAAGTTTGGACATATAGAGAGAAACACCTGGGTTAATTCAGGTTAGTGCGCAGGAGTCTGCTGACACTTGCCATGAGACGATGACACAGCACATACTCACTGGTCAAATGTGTTTACAATTAAGGACATTTTGTTTGACTGTTCATAAGGTGTGAGAGCAGCTCATTTCAGTCCAGATGATGGTGTTAGTGTTATTTCAGGGTTTCATTGTATTCATTGTACTTAAAAATGTAATAAAGAACAAACATTTCAGTGGTTTGATGTATGCAGCTACTCTGCTCAGCAGAACAGAAAAAGGGAAGTGGTCTAGTAGTGACAAATGCTCGAGAGAATCTCAAGACTTGTAAAACTCTTTTAGAGTAGTACAAACCCCTGCGCACAGAATCTACAAACTCACAGAGGTATTACTAAAATTACTGTGTTGTACAATGTTGATTTCATTCTGCAAACCCAGCCAGAAGCTGTGTTGTTTCTTACTTGTTTTGTGGGGAGTCAAACTGTCTGAAACATGCCCCTGAATGGCTCAGCTACACGAATGCATATACAAACTGACTGCGATTCAACAGTTGAGACGTGAGAGGACAGGCAGGGGTCAATCAGCTGAAAGAATTGTGGCAAACAGCCTCAGCGACCCTTTGGCAATCTGACTTCCTTGTGAAGACAAAATCAGTATCACTGCGTTTCTTTCCTTTTTTTCTTTGTTTATGGCTGAGAGCGAGTGAAAGAAAGTGGGCAGGGTGAAGGAGAAGCACAGACAGAAAAACTGAGTAAAAAGCTCTTGTCAGAAAGACTAGTCAATACAGCGTGACAGCAACGCGCCTCGCCAGCCCCCACATGACAACCACCACGCTCCCATCGCGCTCTCTGCCTTCTTTCTATCACATTTATGAATTGTTCAGCAGACTACTGAGCAAAGCATGATGGGAGCGCTACTGCCTGGAGCCTCAGGGTGGAAGTGTCACTAAACACTTCTCCTCACTTAATTGTGCATTTATGTGTCTACTGTGTGGTACTTCAGTATGTGTGTGTGCATTTATATGCAAGTGGGTGCATGCATCTAGTGTATGCATAATTATGAGCATTACTGTTTATGGGCACATTCTGAGTGGAACGCTTTCTCTGCGTATGCACGCGGTGTAGGTGTGCGCCCGTATGCGTGTGTGAGACCGAGCTTGAATTCTCACTGGGACTCAGATCATCATCGTTACCCTGACAGCTGACAGTAAAATCCATATCAAATCTCTAACTCCATTTTCCTGTTTTTGTTCTTTTCTTTCGTCACCAACTCCCTTGTCTCCCATAAATAGAGGCTGCACCATGACATGCCATTAGCTGTCCATGGATATAATATAAAAATGCAATGAAACACAGACAAAAAGTCAATAAGTGACAAACTCTGGGCCTCTGCATATTTTCCTACTGCACATTCTTCAACCCTATCTTGCCCATGGCATCACCCTCCACACATGCTCTGTCATTCTCTTTGTCTGACTCGCACGACATTCATTTATTTATCGTCTTTAGAGCCACAGACGACAACGTCTCACTTCTAATCACTTCGGTCTTTCCTCCACATACAGTACAGGACCTTCTGCTCACTGCTAGTGTTGCCTCCTTCATGCTCCATATACTGTCCTGTTTTGTCTGTTCTATACAGAGCTCAACATCTCAGATTAAGAACCATATAAATCTATCAATTTAAAGTTTGTTCTATTTCAGTTGTCCTCCAACAACTACCATAGTCTTGTTAGAAAAGAAAACCTGCTGCTTTCCATTTTACAATATTACTACTGAGAGAACTGTGGTCTGCTCTGCACAAGACACACACACAGCATAATGTGAATGATCCTACTGACAACAATCACTGTCTCAAAACACAAACAACAAAAGTACAGTTAAACATCCCTCTTGACCCAGTTCATAAACTTAGTAGTTAGTGGTTAATTTTTTGTCTCAAATTAAGGAATAGATTTCAGCTCCATCAGAAACTAAAATCTAATTTTAGGAAAGTCTATCTTCAATCTTATCTGGGAGTAAAGCCATTAACATAAGGTCCATTTATTCAGTTTGGCTTTAATGTTAGTTTTAAGAATTCCCACCAGGCTAAATTTGCCAGAAGTGCATTTCTTTGCTTGATACAAGAAAATGTGTCCATGCTGAAGAATATTTGCGTTACTTCTAGTAGCGCTGTTTTGCAGTGTAGACGCATGTTTAGCAGAGACTCTAATTATGTGCCAGGGCTAATAGGATAGATAATTACACTCGCTGTACAGCACCTCACGCTCTCATTTACGGAGCCTTTCCTTCATTTCCTCCTGCTTCTTCCATCCATTTTCACCTCTACGCTCTCATCTCCATTGTGTATGGAATCTTATTCTGACAACATTGCAGTTGTTTCTCCACTTGTCGCTGACATTAATGAGATTTTCCTTGGCTGGCATTGTCACCAGGCATCGTAAATTGTGTCTGTGTTGCTGAACTACTGTGTGTGATTTTTGGCAGTGTATGGCTTTCATAAAGGCAACTGGGAACAAAACCAGGTTAGACAACAGTCTAACAGTGGCTGTATAGCTCCTTCTGAACGGATGCACAGTCTTTCATATACCTGCTGTCCTACTAAAACAGTGGCAATGGAATCAGTGTAGTGCACAAGCTACAGAGATGGCTGCCACGTGAGTGAAGACGCTTCTTTTCCTATTTGTTTTGATTATTATTTTCTCACCAGTGCTATTTAATGAAGTCTACTTCCAATCAGTTTCACTGGTACATGTAATAAAAGCCGTATTTTAATATCGTCTGCCTGATTCCATCAAGCCACTTACACAGAGAAAGCTAAATTATGAAGTGGTGCTCATTGTGACAGTAACAGATATTACTGCAGATAAACTGAAATTTGTTTGACTGGCAGAAACATTATTGCTTGGTTACATCGGTTTCAAATGACTTGCATAGTGGCAACAGACCTACTTCAATAAGAAATTCACATTGTCAAATATTTGGCTATTGTATCTTATAAATTGAAAATACTCTTTGTATTTACTCGTGTTATTAAAGGTTATGAGGTATTCACAGAATTCCAATATTTATACCTGCAAAGGTTTAAATAATACAATAAAATAACACAGGTAATCCTGTTATATACAGTATAAGAAGATCCTTGGTCCTTTAGATTTTCTTAACTATTTCTATATGAGAGCAATGTGTTTGGTTAGCTGACATAACAATTAATTTAGCCCAAAGCAAAATGCTTTTCCTCATAAAATGAATATGCGACTACATTGTGTGTGTGTTTTTTTGAGAGTTCAATCATCAGATTAGATAACAGTGATCAATATTGACTACTCCTATACAGCTTTCACTGGAACTGCATTGGTAAAAACAAAGGCAAGAACCTACTGCATGTGAATGAGGGTCCAAAATCCTTCAACGTATAGGTTTTAAACACTGATATGCTGCAAACATTTACCAATAGAACAACAAGTGGTGTGCGTTAGCAGGAAGACATCCCAGTATGTGGAATGGGAACGTACACTGGACTGGTCACCACATCGCTGTTTATTATGTTTACATCCTCTTCTCTTCACCTATTCTGACAAGTTTCTGCCTGACAGTTCCTCGCAGTCTCAGGTAATCAGGCCAAGCGGCAACACCAGTGGACAGCCCACTTAAAAAGCAGACTGTTATTGGCTCGACTCTCCAGCCTGCATTCTGCCTGTGTTCTTTCATTGTCTGCCTAGAACTGACTTTGCCTGTTCGGGACTAAGAACACGAGTATCCCCATCCTCTGTGCTCTGCAAGCCCCCATCTATTATTCTGACTGATGAATAACTGGAACTTGAAGTTTAGAAGAGTAATGAACAACACGTCTTGTTCCATAGATGCAGCTGAGTTAACCCACCAACAGAGGAAGCCCTTATCTAGTCCTGTAGGCTGGATGCCCATCAACTCTGCCTCATATACTGCTTCAATTAAAATCTTTGAAAAGCCTTAACTGATTGCTTGTGTTGCTCTGGGTCATGAAACCTATTTCTTTCTTGGATGCTACTGCTACTGCCAGGAATAACAATTAGCACTTGAGCTAGTCTATGCACTGTGCCAATCTCACCGTCAAAAGTCAAGGACCATACACACATTCACTCACAAATGCAGCACAATGTTTACACTGTAAAAAGGTGCAACACAGAACTCTCGGGTTAAGGTGAGCAAAACCAAAACGTGCCTTGTAGGATTGGCTCCGGACAGGCATTAAAGTGCATCTGGTAATAAAGCTAAAGTTAGGACCACATTGCTGAACTAATGACCTTGCAACTAGTGCAAAATTAACATCCATCAGGACGTCTCTTAATCTCAGCATCACTGGCAACGTTACAAAATTAAAGCGATGACAAACGACAGGAACATGTTGTCAGTAAAAACACTCCATGTCACTACACTGGGCAGTATTTCATTGATCTGTAGAAGAGAGAATTTCCACTGCCTCGGGATAAAACCGAGGTCCAAATAAATTCCACACTTATTCTTTCTCAATGCTGCCTGGAGGTCTCCCACGACCTCTGCAAAAGAAGGTCATGATCACAGAGGAATGCAAAGGATGGAGAAATGGAAAGAGGAATGTGGAAAGTGGATTAGGAAGGAAAATAAAAAGAGAGAGAGGAGGAAAAGAGGTAGAAAAAGAACAAAATAATAGAAAGCAGAATAGGGATCAAGAGAAATACTACTTGAAAAGTACTGGATTAGGAGTAACAGAAAAGCAAACTGTCTTTGCTCGACTCATAATCATCTCTCCTTTCAAATCTGTCATTTTTCAACAGCAGGTGTGATTCTTTTTTTCTCCACAGACAGGTAATCAACTTTTATCAGATCCAGACCTTCAGCTGAAGTACAGATCTGACATGGCGTCCAATATTTGAACTAGTTGAGGTTCGTTCGATTTAGGCTGTCAGAACGTGTTAGCATCCTTTGAATGAGGGCAGACAGCATGATAAGAAAATCCACCTAAACAAATCATTCCAAGCTTGTTATTCAATGTCTATTTAACCTCTGTTTGGGATTTAAGCTCTTATAAGGTGAATTTGGAAAATGAACAGAAAATCTGAATTTCATGGTGAATTAACTGGACTCTGCTTCAAAGCAAAAACAATCAGAAACCAAAGATCTAAAAAAGCGCAAAAGCAAGAACAGAGGATGGTTGTCAGGAAGTCAGAACATAACAACAACAAACCTGTTTCTGCAGCTTACAAGACAACCTCTGAAGTCCTAAAGCCACGCAAAGTCAACAAATACACCTACAGCACATGTTAAAATATAGAAAACAACTTAACTCAAAACACATATTTCTAGGAAATACCTCCTGTCTCTGTTATTATTTCCTTATGTTTTCCTGTCTCGCTCTCTTCTGATGATCACGATTGTTTTCTGATTAGACCCTTTTAATATCCGTGACAGTGGGGGGCTGTTACCAGGGATACAGTCTAAGCTGAAGCGTGTGGCTAACTGTTACAGCTATGACGTCCCCGGGTGATTTTTCATTAACTGGTCATAAAGGAGGCGCTGTGTGGCGCCATTAAAAGTGGCCTCAGATCTTCTCTGTAGAGCACTCAGGGAAAGCAAAAACGCAGAAAGATAAAAAGAGGAAGTGAAAATGAGCCTAATCTTGTGTCTTTAAAGTGGAAGCCAGAGGAAAAAAAGAGAAAAGAAACATAGAAATAAAATGTGGCCCAACGAGCAATTGGGGATTCTTGTGTTTTTGTAATTTTTTCTTCCAATTTGGAAAGTCTAAAACCCTGCACACTGCAGTCCTTGTCAGCGCTAACCCTGCTGTTTGGCTAAGGTGGGTGGCAGACAGGCATGTGTTACCTCCATGACATGTGGTGCCTCCAGCCCCTTTTTTTAATTTGACCTTGACGGCTCCCTGCTTGCAAACACATCCAATTATGCCTGTGAGAACACACAACCAAGCCGAAGGTGCCGTTAACTGGGAACAGAACTGAGTTGAAGCCATAGTTAAATACTGTGTCCAACGTGTAATGAAAGTCTACCGCTGCTCACTTGAACCCCCAGACCTCCAACAGCCACAGCCACAACAGTTTGTGCATAACAATGTGAAACGACAACCACACTGTGTTGTTGTGCTGCGCGGCAGTGAGGCTTTCAGCGGGTACACTGCAGCCTGATGGAAAACTACACTGAGCCATTGTCATGAAAAATGGAAAACAGTGCAGACAGATATACGAGGTTCAAACTATTATAGAGGCAATCAGCACCCGAATTCTTAACAGATCGTTCTCCACTTTCTAATGAGACTCATCACATTGGCTTAAAATTCACTTGCAGTATGCAGTAAAATGTGACTGATACACATTATCTGAATGTATAAATCACATAAACACAACAATAATGCAATTGTATGAATATACACAATTTAATGACTGTGTTTACCCAAACGTCCATAAAAAAATACTGAAAGTGTGGGCATTAGGTGCATATTCCTATTTTATGACTAGTTCTCTGCTATTCGGGGCACAGCAGGGTGGAGCAGAACAACAGTCCACCTCTCACCCTCTTCTGATGAGCCTGATCATTTCAAAGGAGATTAACTACGTGTAACATATTCTTATGATGTTAAAAATGGAAGCAAGTGTATGTAATGACGTTTCCCTGTGTCACCTGTAGCTGGAGCAGAGTCCTGCTGGTTTTATGCTCTGACAAGTAGTTAACTGCATTTAGTTTGTGTCCCAGGTGTAAATCGCTCAGCAGGTCTGAAATCAGTAAAGGATCTGTGTTCAACGTTTGAGGACTTAAAACCTCTTTGCCTGCATCAGACCTAACAAGGCCTGGTTTCCTGCCTGCATGCTTTACCGTCCCTAAGACTTTACTGTTTAACCTAAATATAATAGAGGAATCTAACAGTTCATGCTAGTTTCAGGTCATTCAAAGTTGCATAACATGTAATAAAACTATTCTGCTGAATTCTTTACATATGATCTTCATGAGAATCATCGATCATCATCTAGTTTCCCTAGCTAGCTTTCATGCTAGCTTTCCTCGTCCATTTGTACGTGTATCCCTACTCGTGGTCAGCGTTTTCTGTGAAATGTGAGCATGAATACAACATGCAGGTAAACATCTATGAGTTCTGGTTTGTTTGAAACAAGTTGTGACAAAGTTAGTTACATCAGTGGTGAATAACTGAAAAGGAAAACTAGGATAAAAGGCAAAAACCTACACACAGTGATGAGGAGAAGCGCTGAATTACCATTTACACTCTTTCTAGAGAGCAGAACAGTTTACAATGTTAAGATCAAATCCGAAGACCTTTGCCTCAAGATTTAGATAACACTTCTAACCTTTGGAGTTAATCAGAGTAAACACCAGCTGGTACCCAGAAGGGTACTTGAGAATACAAATTGTGTATCTTGAATATTAAAATGGCATAGCCCACACTTTAGTTGGAAATTTACATTTCTCGGAGAACATTTTTCCCTACTAGAGTCTGTAAGACTGAATTGCTAACCCTTTACAACCAGCTGTTCCTCTCTGTTTCTTCATTAGCACATTATTTATATGACAGTAAACGCCACACGTGTCGTTCAGGGCACAGAGATCCAGCTTTCGCTATAATCACTACATCCTATGACGTAATGTACCAGTGCTGTAGTTAGTCGTTAACAGTAATGCTGGACAGTGTGTTTTACTTAGAACTAACACCAGTATGTGCACAGACGCGCCTTCTTTTTCTAATTGTTGTTTTATCTACCTAAGTAAAAGAAAATCTTAATATCACATTTATATTTCAAAAATGGGTGATGCACTATCATAAAAACAAAAGACAGGCAAAACTATATAAAAAATATCTGGTTAATATTAATATCAGTCTGATGACAATAAAATTAGGAACGCAAACAAGGAAAACTGTGGCCTGTTTTCTTCAGCATAACTGAGCCTTAGGAGAAGGAGAAAGGAGGCAGTCAAAGAAAATTAACTGCTGCAAAATAGGACCCTTGGCATAGCGGGTCAGATGCTACTGCTGTGATGGCCCATTTATGAAAGTATAAACCTGGACTGTACTGCTGTTATAATTCATCTTAGACTTCTATGGTAAGTAGCTTTGACCCGCTTTACTCCAGGAACATGGTGTGTGGATGACGTGGAAGACAAGGGAGTGACAGAGCAGACTTACTTTAGCTGGCAGTGATAATGCCAGGCGTTCTGTGGTTGATTTGAAAACTGCTGTGTGTTGCTTTTTGTACTGCTCCTCTGTCTTTTTTTCTGTCTGAGAAGAAACATACAGAAAAGTAAGAGCAGAACCTTATATTTCAGCCTAATTAATATGTGTTCATACAGTATGTCTTCAAATTGAGGCCTGAATGAATCCTTGTACCTGATACTGCCCTGGACTTGGGGCCTGTATTGATTCCTTGTTGTGAAAGAACGAGTTGCGTTCAGCAGAGGATCCGAAGCCTCCTTTCCTGGTTCTCTCTAAAAATGCCCTTTTAAAACTGTCTTGAGCTAAACCATGCTCAAACACATTATAGGAGCCAGGACCTGGACAGAGAACACACGTAGGGAATTATTGTGTATGTGAGAGTAGAGACAATTTGATATTGTACCTAAAAGGGCACACAAACGTTGGACACCTGTAGCGTAGGTGTATGTTTGGCTGTGTGTCTAGTTCTGGCAGCGTGCATCATATTCATGTGGCGCTGGCTTACAGTGAAAAGTGACACCTGCACTACACTAAATTTCATATGGAGACACTCATGTGTTACAGCTATTTCAATATTTGTTTTCTCTGCAGTACGGCATTGTCTGCATGTGTTAACACCTGCTTTGAAAACAGCTTGAATAGAAAATTCTCCAAAACGCAGAGGTAGTAATATACTGTATAATAGATCGGCTTTGGAAGCCTAGCACACTGCAACTCTGCTCTTTTTTTGTTTCCTTATAAGAAAATGAAGAAAATGTTTCGCAATTAGACGATATGTAACAGCATGCAGAATTCAAACATGCAACAAATACACAAAAGTCTGAAAAAGCGTAAGCAAAGAAATTCAAAACACACAAACATGGTAACTAAGGAGATAATCATCAGGAGAGAACCTTAAAAGCACAACTTTAGCTTTAACTTAATATTGTGATACTGTGCGATGCAAAGCTTATGCTTATTATCCTAATTGTGATTGACGGTAATGGCCATGTCGAGTTAAAACTCAAACAGGAATATTGGCTGTGAACAGATTCACGCTTCAAAACTAAAAAGCTAGCACATACTGTCAACAGTCACTGTAAGGTGATAATCAAGTGCTGATGGCGTTTGATAGGACAGGATAAGAAGCTCGCGACATCTGAAATTTAACTATACATCAAAGAGTCATACCACACAGGAGACAGACACACTGACCTGGTGTGGAGCTCGTTTTCGGGTTAGGAGTGAACCGCACTGCAGTGATGCCAAATGGACTTTTCCCTCCGCTTGTCCTCTTCGGCAGCTCCAGGGCACAGCGCGGGTCATTATAGAGTCCAACAGGGGGCGACACTTCTTTCACAGAGCTAAACCTCTAATGGGGGGAGAATTAAGTAAATGAGACAGATTAGAATTAGTCAGAGATAAAAAAACAAAAGGCAAAGGCAGGAAAGACAATCAGACAATCTTACCTAGGCCCTCTAATAAACTGAAACAGTATCATTTAATGATCTTTCCATTAATTGGACTGAAGTCAGCACTATTTTAATAATGACAACCCAATTATTTTCTTTATCCAGTGTCCATCTGGAACACAAAAACAAATCTGTTGTAAAAATTTGCTTTCTCCACAGAGACAAAAAAAATGACAATGACTGTATCTCCATAGTGTCAGAGAACCCAAGCAGAGACAAAACCAAACACAGACTAACAGCCCACGTGTAGACAACAGGCTACTGGCACTGGGGACTGCTCATTACACACCAGAGAGCAGAACTGTTAGACACATAAAGGCTGGAGCCACAATTTCAGTTTGACTTGACAAGATGCCATGTTTTAACTCCAGTTAAAATGTTTATTCATCGAGTCCATTTTTGAGCATCTCATATTGAGCTTGACACTGTGAGACTTGGTCCATCAGCCTGGCTACCACAGTGTGTCTACTGTACTGTGTGTTATTGTAAAGAATATGCAAGGGAAACAGTAAAGGAGAAAAATAGGTAAAATAGATACAGACAAGGGGAAAATGGTTTCAGTGAGGAGCCAGAACGTGATATGGGGGAAACAGCATCTTCAAGTCAAAGATAATGATGCACACAGTCAGGTATGTAACGTTCTTTGGTTGTTTTGCTGATATCAGAGCTGATTCAGCACTGCAACCACTTGGCAGCTTCACTGCCCGGGTATAAACATGTTTATCTGATTGCCTATTACAACAGCACAGGCAATCAAGGAGCCAGCGCAGATGAGTTGCCATTTCTGTCAAAATCACTGAAGGTGAACCGTGTTTCAGCGTAATTTCTCTTCAGGCTCTCACCACTGAGTCGTTCATCTGGCTGTTATTAGGTGCAAAAGAGGAATTATAAAAACCTGAATCCTTTAAATACCAGCATGACCACATCAACACCTGCCATGTTTACACACACACACACATCATGACAACTCTTAAATATAGCACATTTGCTAGATCTTTCCAATCATTGATTTGCACTTCACATTTAAATAAAATGCAGCCTATGGAAAATGAGTTATGGGGTAATGAAAATTGTGTTACTACAGTTGAATTGTTAAGCTTTTAGGCAAAAAGGAGAAATTAGTGGAAAAGAAGAAAAAGTGAAGGGGTGTAGCTGGAGGAGGAACTGTACAGTATAGAGGAGAGGAAAATGTCTGAGACAGGAAACGCTTGGGTTAGAAATGGAGTGAGTGCTTGAAGAGAAGAAAGGAATGGACTACGAGACGCTGTCTCAAGGCCAAAACAAACTGTATCTGTATTCATTCAAAGTCCGTCGGGAGCTGGGGTTTCTGACCATCTGGCAATCCAAATCCGTCCTACTGGCTTTGGTAAAAGCTTATTCATGGGCGTATTTTCCCCCTCTCACACTGGCTGAGCCTTACTGGCACTTCCTATGGTTGATTAATCTATTTTGAAAGCTGATTTATTTAGTTTTGCTTCCTACTGTTACAGCTCAAGATAAAAATGCCAAAGAATACTTTTGAAAATCCTGCTCGAAGCCAAACTGCTCTCAGAACGAGGTGCCTCTGCGGGCACAGCAGTGACAGAACGTCTTAGCGTCTGTTAATGTGGATTAATGAGTCCACGGAGTGATGGAACAGTAACATTAATAGAAGTGCCCTCATGCTCTTTTGGCAACAAACAAACCCACCACCCCACTGCTGGTAGTGCTGTGTTTAGACTGAACACTAAATACATTTCAGAAAAATATCTGTGGTTATTACACTGTGTTAAACAATAACAAAAATAGTCGAGGTATCGTAGAAAAACCTTTAGGACAACTAGTGGTGTTAAATGTACAACGAAGAGCTTTAGTATCAGTTGCATCCCTCTGACAAAATAACATTTATAATACAGTAGACCACACAGTTTAATAGTTGCCCAGCACACTCAAGTCATCAGTGTCATGCTTCATGTGTATGGCAGCTGAGGGTCGTTATGCTAAGATGACTCTCAATACCAAAAAGCTCATTTGCTCATCATACAGCCTCACTTTACCGTACACACATCTTCCTCTATACTCTTTAAAAGCCAGAGATAACTAACTGCACACTACGCATTTTTAGAGCCTGCCCTGTACACGATGATGCTGCATCAGAGCGCAAAGAGGGAGTTAACTTTTGATAATGTTTTTTCAGCGATAGCCATGGCCGGAGGTATGTATAGTATGGATAGAAATGAACTAATTCCATTTTGTGATCAAAGGTTAAAGGTCAAGGTTTCTGTGACCGTACATCTCTTCCAGTCCTCTCACCTCTTAACCGCAATATCTCAGGAAAAGCTTTAGAATTGATGTCAATTTGCAAAAACATCCATTTCAACTGAAGAGTGATGAGTTTAGTTCTCGGTGAAGGTCAAAGGTAAAAGGTTGAAATCACTGTGACCTTGTGTTCTTCTTTTGTGAATGTAAAATAAGACAAATGACTTCAGAAAATGTACACAATTTTTAAAAGCATCACACTGGGACTAAATAATGAACAGGAGATGCTGGTGGCTAAAGGTCAAAGGTAAAGTTCACTGTGACATAATGAGATCAACCGATTTCTAAAGTAAAGCTATATTTCAGAAAATACTGATTACAACCAAACATCTACTTTCATTCATGGATAAACAAATATGTGTATGAGCAATAATAAATTTTTAATTAATAAATCACATCAACAATTCTTCTTTACAAAGTAGAGTTTCAGGCATAATTGTTGAAAGCCTCTGGAGAGAGGAAGGGAGGCAGGAATAAAAAAGGAGGGGAACAGAAAAGAGAAACACACAAAATTATTCCTCAGGAAAAAAGGAAAGAAACGGAAAGAATGTTGAATGACGACAAAGGAAAACTGTAGATAACGTAACAGGAGAGACTTGTAAGCTTGAAATATGAAGTCTGTTGAGAGAGAAAATGATCAAATGAGTGGAGCACAGGAGTCAGGGGGCACCAAGGAAAAGCAGGATTCACAAAGTGCTGGACTGATGCTTTGATATTGAGAAATAGTGAAGTTAAAGGGAGGAGAAGACGCAAACACTGGAAGATCCCAGATGTTCTTGCTATCATCTCCTTCCTTCACTCCCTCCTTCTCTCATTTCCTCACCATCCTTCCGCAGGATAACGGTGTCAGATGGAACCGGACTCACAGGGAGACGGGAGATCTAAGAAAACTGTCTCTCTCAGTTCTGCACTGGAGATGGCTTGTGACACGTGCACACAGACACATCCACATTCACAGACGTTCCTCTGTGGGTGTCACTGACGACATTAGAGGGTCGACGCACGAACACAGCATGTGGCCTGGTAAATTAGGTCACAGCATACTGTGACACACACATAAAAGAAACTCCGAAATGTTGCATGTTTAGCATTAAGACATTAGGATCATTTGGGGGGATCCAGTATGTGTTACTTCACTATCTGCTTATATCTATATCTGAAATTCCCACCAATTAGATTTTCCTGTGTGTCTGAGCATACACCGTCACATTGTGTGCGTCAGAGTGATAATTAAAACATCAGTCAGAGAGTTTACAGGAGTGAGGCTGTGGGGCAGTGCCACAGAGGAGTTCACATATTCCTGAGACACAGATTTTCACATCCTTCATCTTGGCTCATCGGAGCCTCTTAATAAACTCCTCTTCACCCCCATGTGAAGAAGCCCTCCAGTCCCCAACGTCAATTAAGCAAGCAAAGCTCGGCTCAGTGTTCAGGATCTGTAAATGAACATTAAATATTCCATACTAACATCCAGCCTGCTTTGAGGATTCATTCGAAACTAGATGTTTGCTGTAGTTAGTGCTCTAGAAATCGTTTTGATATCGATTGACTGTTTTCTCTGTTTAAAGAGGAGTAGGTAAGCTAAAGAAGCTAAATTAGGTTTAGGCCAAAGATCACCGATCACCTGAACCAAGGTTTCGATCAGAGTCACTTCTTTTATATTAGCAACACCTTGACTTACTTTTTGTGCTCACTGCTAACGTTTTAACTAGACAGTACTGTATCTGTGGTTGCCAAGGAACAGCCAACTACTGCAGCTGTCTTACAATTAGAGACTTACGGTTACAAGCCCACGTCTGGTTTCCCTGTCCTCAAGAGGCTAAAAAAATCTGTTTACATAGACACTGTAGTTTGTGGGTTTAGCAGCCACAAAACACGAGGAACTGTCACGGACATCACCAACGCCTGCAGCACTGTGGAAAAACTCAAACCTTCACTATAGCACAAGAACTGAAACAGGCTCAGATGCTGCAATTTAGTTTAACGGTGACTGGTGTGGATATGCACGTACAACGCTACATAGAGAGTTCAGTGAGTTCTGCCTAATGTCAGCATTGTACCTCAGACTGAGAGAGGAAGGGGCCTGTGAACTTGGCTTGTTGGCTGCCACTGGACTTGACAGGCCTGTCAAACTGACTTCTGATGTGGTACTGGCCTGGACCAGGAACTCCCTTTTGAAGAGGAAAGAAAGAAAAATGCAGAGTAAACCAAGTGCAGTCACATGAGAACACAGCTTTGGGAAAATGATTTGTTTTGGTGGTGTTGATTAGAAAAGGGATGTTCTTTCTCTGATTTTGAGTTAAATGGGCATAAAAAGTATGAGAAGGTACAGACTGTTATAAGGATGAACTAAATGAAACAGGACAATGAAGGATGCCAGATAAGTGAGTACTGTGTGAGAACTCAAACAAAGTACCATAGAAAGAAAACTTTATCCTGCAATACAGTCATCCATGCTCAAAATGAAGACTAAAAGAGAAACTAAACCCATGTGAATGGTTGCTTTCTTCATAGTCATGTAATAGCTTTGTCACGCGCCAACTCAACACTACTGCACCGTTTCAGTGGTTTCAATCTCTGTACCCAGCTAACACCCCTGACCTCCTGCTTGACGCTGACAGTGACAGCACAAAAACACATTTTTACACTGACACTTCCAGTTTCACTAGTGCAGTTTTGTAGATCCTGGATTTGACATGATCTAGACCAGCAGCAGTGAGATTATGAGCAGTTAGATCAAACAATGGACTGCAGAACAATATGTCTTCCCCCTACCCCCCAAATTCTTCTTTGAATCTTATAAAATTATTTGTTAAATACATACAATCAATATAAAAATACTGAAATGTTATATAGTTTTGTAATAAATACTAATAATAATCTGACACACCAAGACCACTTGTTGTAGTCATGTAGAACAGATTGGACTAAACGCTTCCTGTGGGAACGTAGCTGCATCCCCGTTTCTAAAAACAGCAGCAATAATGATTGCCACAAACCATCATCAGAACATGGAACTCACTTTTTAAAGATGACCTGATGGTGAACTTCTTGTTTACAGGGTAATATCAGGCACTGAGTTGGTACGAGTCCATCTGTTTTCCTTTTGATTGCCAGGATACACACGATAATTGCTCATTGAAGTGGTTTGCTCGGTTGTTGCCCTTGCCATGTCAGAGTGCCTATTTAAACGGAAAATCCTGCACACAGACCACAAACTCTATGAGCCACCGTCCGTCCACAGCCATTAGAGGCAGACTGGCTGCTGATCTCTCAGAAGTAAAGCTTTTTGTCCTGAGTGTCCCCACGGTGGGTAATGACCCGTTTGGCCAGTGTATGTGTGTGTTGGAGGATCTGTGACCTGAGGTGTTAGGTGCTAATGATGACGGATAGGTGTGCATCCATCATGGTGGGGGGGGCTAAATTCAACGTGGTGCACACACACACAAAGGGCAAGTTACAGGATGGAACACAGATTATATAATTAAATAATTAAATAATGGCTTAATATTCTAAAACAGATGTGAAATATATGCAGTAGAACGTGAACCAATCAGCCACAACATTAAGACCATCTGCCTTATATTACATAGGTCCTGCTATAGTCAGTGTAATGATGGTCTGTACTGAACACTGAGAAAACCCCATTAGATCTGCCATCATGGAGAGGCTCTGACCGAGATGACTTAGACTTTGTTAACTAACCAAAACACATATCAGTGGTTTTCAATGTTGTGACTTTTATGTACAACAGATGTGTGTGTGGCAGAATAGCAGCTAGCAGAGGAAAAGGTTGAAGGTAAGGGGGCAGGAGAAGAGAGAAAGACGTAGGTCTAAGTATTTGACAGCAGGAATACGTTCATCTCTCTTTCCACAGATCCAGTCCCACATTTTCAGACTCTGTCTCTCCCACTCTACCCAACCGACTGGAGAATAAGGCATCACAAAGCATTACTCTGCCAGCACACTCAAGTTCATATGCAGGTGAGCGACTCCCTTCTACTCAACCGGCTCCAGTGTATCAGTGTGCGTTTGTGTGTATGTGAGCATATGGAGTGTGTAGCATGGTTACACAGCTTGTGTTCTACTGCCCTCTATGGGTGAACATATGAAGTGACTAAACATAAGTACAGAGCGACATAGTTGAATAATTTAATCAGCTGCACTTGAATAGATTCAGAATAAATCCAAAGACCTCACTGTACCTTGACTCTTCTCACTGCTCTGTTATGTTCTGTTCTCAGCCATTCTCAGTTACTGCTAAAGAGTCAAACTTAATCAAAGTTCAGTAAACGATGGGAACATTGCTTTAAGTTACCACTAAAACATGTCATGGTCAGTTTTAACGTTCCAAATTTAAAGTAAAGACCATTATGTAACATAGCATTGTGGTCTGAGAATGAACAAAAACTACGCTAGCAATTCAATTACGATCACAACTTCCCCATGAAACTTGATATTCAACTTACCCCTTAAACGCCACAACACAAGGATGCGTCCTGATCTAAGCAGATGGACAGAAGACTCCCTCTTGTGTGTTATATACACAATATACAGTACACTTGTACTGTATATTCAGCCTCAACACATTTTAATGGCACTGCTTTAAATATATTGCTTATGTAACCACTGTTCCTGATGTTATGATAACGTAATGTAATGTAGAGTAATAAGCAGATTTTCACCAAATTACTGAATATTAAAACACCAGCTATAAAACACTGTTGCCATTACTATTTCCTCCATTTCAGTGCATGTTTAATAGACGTGACACATCATGCCTGTGTTTGTATAGTGTTTGTTAATATTTGATAAGATAAGATCACTGATCACTGACTATACTACCTATGGGAGCTCCTCTGTCTTAACCTTCCATTTTCAGTTTTTCTGCAGGAGTCCTGTTTGTGCACACAGTCCTGCGGCCTCCTGCCCTTTGATGGGCACCAGTGGGTCTTTAGTTGTGCTAGGATGTGTTTTAAACTTAAGTTTATCAATACAAGGCAAAGGGACAAGCAACCTGTGGCCTGAGCTTCAATATGTTTGTAAAGATTTTGTGCTGCTTTTGAAAACCCACAAACCTCACACGTAACCAAACTGCCTGGCCAGGTTGAAAAAGTATTGAGTTTACAGCTAATTGTGCTGCCCCCTAGTGCACAAAATCTATGAATTTAGGTTCGAGTTGCATAAGCTCATTTTAAAGCTTGGCGCTGATCACGGTCCTGTTGTGCTTTTATCTCTGGGTTACACAAACACCACCAACACAAATACATACTCACCTTCTTTTCCTCCTGCTTGGGCACCAGTTCATGGTAGCGCGGGATAATAAGCTCAGTTCTGCCTTTCTGCTCCTTTTGAAGGTTCACATTCTCATACTGTGTTTCTGGAACTCTTTGTCAAACAGAGAAAAAAACTGCTTCAGATGAAAAAACCTGAATAAATCAAAAATGAAGGAGAGCAGTGCCATTTAAAGCATAAAATGAGGGGAGTGAATTGAATAAGTAAAGTGAAATAATAAATGAGAAGGGATGTGTAATGGAAGAGCAAATAGGAAGAGATAAACAACACAAAGACAGATGGGAAGAGAGGACAAGAGAGAGAAGAGATTACCACAAGAAGGAGGTAGAGAAGGGAAAAGAGGACTAAAAGATCATCTTTGTCAGCAACTGTATTGTAAGTAAAGCACTCTATGGTGTTAACAGTCTTCTCACCAGGACATCAGAACTACTGCTTTAAAGCACCAAGCCTCAACAAACTACCACTTACATGGCCCTGGTACTAAAAACATAATATTACAGTCAGAAGCTTACTCACATCTCTGGGTTATATTGTCCTGGTCCAGGTCCCTCCTCCACGTTCACCTCACTTCTCTTGCTTGTCCTGTTGCCAAAGTGGACCCCTTTGTACTTGTGTGCAGAACTTATCTCAAACTGGTGAAGAGAAAGCCCAAAATAGAAAGACAACAACAGAGTGGAGGTGTGGAGTGAAGGAAAACAAAGAATGTCCAGAAAGGAGCTGGGGAGAATGAAAACATGACCCACAAAGCAGATAGAACTGATTCATTCACACACTGGTTTGTGTTCCAGTCAAGGCTCATGAAGTTGGGGTTGAATTAAATGTGAAGTTCAGCCAAATGCCAACATATGTCACAGATCTGGGCTCTTATCTCTCCCAGTTTTACAGCCTGCTTCCTCTGCCTCTAGCTGTTGCTTAACAACTGAGAGAGGCTATGTGTAGAAATACTGTTTACTCAGACATATACTGCAGATAGCAGCAAAAACAATAATAATAAATGCCACCACTGTTTTGAATTTGTGCATAAACAGGTAATTTATCTTATCATCAAAAAGATCGATTCTCCAGACAAGCTAAAAAGCTGTGAAGCCACTTAAACCCAGCAGGACGTCAGGTTGCCAAAGTGATGTGATAATGATTTTTACAAACATTGTTTGAAATTACCTAATTATTATTTTAATGGCCAGTAAAGCCAAGCATCTAAAATTCCTTTGTCTCAAATCTCACTTTTGACTACTGACCAAACTGCCTGTTGCTATTCTGGGAGACAGGTTATGTGAAGACCAGCAGGTCTCACAAAGCTTCTGACTGCATATGGTGTCTGTCTACTTATCTCAAATTCAACAGCGGGTGGAGGACAAGATCTGAGGTTCTCTCCCCTGTGATTTTCCAATCCGGGTTTGAGAAGAGGAAAAAGGAAAGAAAAATGTTCTGATGATGAAGGTAAACTGAAAGACACAACTTCTCTGCATTGCAGACAGACACATAGAGGCAGAGTGATGGTAATGCTGCTGGCACTGAGTTTAGAGGCACAAATTGATAGATAGATAGATAGATTCTTTATTGTCGCTGTCACTTGTACAGTGAAATTTAAAAAAGTGCTCTCCAGTCATTTAGCAGGTGCTTTCCATACAGTGCATCATTCATACGAGGTAAAAAAACTAAAACAATAAATAGGAGTAAAAAAAAAAAAAAAAAAAAAAAAAAAAAACATCTAAAAACCCACACAAACATCGTACATTGCATTGGTCCAGACTTGAGTTTTGCATTATTATTTAGCAGCATTCAGAGCGGATATTAACGTGGGATAACAACTGTGCTTGAGTCTGTTAGTCCTAGTCTTGCATAGTCTATACCGTCTGCCTGAGGGCAGCAGTTCAAACAGGGAGTGGCCTGGGTGAGAAGTGTCTTTCACAATGTCCTGTGCTTTCCTGAGGCAGCGGGAGCTGTGTAGGTTTTCCAATGTGGGGAGAGGGCAGCCAACAATCTTCTGTGCTGTGTTGATGACCCCTTGGAGAGCTTTCCTCTGAGCTGCTGTGCTGCTGGTGAACCATATGCATATACAGTATGTTAGTATACTTTCTATGCTAGCTCTGTAAAAGGACACCAACAGTCTTTGTGTGATGTTGTTCTTCCTGAGTAACCTCAGGAAGTACAGTCTCTGCTGGGCCTTTTTGAGCAGCTCAGAGGTGTTTGCGCTCCAGGTCAGACTCTCCTCAATGTGGACTCCCAGGAAGCGGAAGTCTGCCACCCTCTCCACACAGTCCCTGCCGATGTGTAATGGTGGAACGTCTGTCTTTTTTCTCCTGAAGTCTATTATGAGTTCTTTTGTTTTTGAAATGTTGAGGAGAAGGTTGTTGGTCGTACACCACATCACTAGTTGCTCCACCTCGTCTCTGTATGCAGACTCGTCCCCGTCAGAGATGAGTCCCACCACTGTAGTGTCGTCTGCAAACTTTATTATGGTGTTGCAGTGATGGACAGGGGTGCAGTCGTGTGTGTAGAGCGAGTAGAGCAGCGGACTCAGCACACAGCCCTGGGGGGAGCCGGTGCTGAGGCTTAGGGCCGTGGATGTGTGGTGGCCTACTCTGACTCTCTGTCTGCGACCAGAGAGGAAGCTGCTGATCCACATGCAGGTTGAATGTGGGAGCCCCAGGTCCTCCAGCTTGGCCACCAGCTTGTGTGGGAGGATGGTGTTGAAAGCCGAGCTGTAATCCACAAAGAGCATCCTCACGTAGCTGCCCTGCTGCTCCAGGTGTGACAGTGCAGCATGTAGCGCTATTGCTATGGCGTCCTCTGTGGATCGGTTTGCTCTATAAGCAAACTGGTGTGGGTCGAGTCTTGAGGGCAGAGCTGCTGTGATGTGGCTACGGACCAGTTTTTCGAAGCACTTCATCACGACTGGGGTGAGTGCTATTGGTCTGTAGTCATTGAGGCTGGAGATGTGGGGCTTCTTGGGCAGGGGGACTATGGTGGAGGACTTCAGGCAAGGTGGGACAGTGGACTGTGCCAGGGACCGGTTGAAGATCTTTGTGAAGACCTCAGTCAGCTCGTCTGCACAGTCCCTCAGCACACGTCCTGGGACGCCATCAGGACCAGTCGCCTTCCTCGGGTTGACGGCTCGGAGGGTACGTCTCACCTCGTGCCGCTCCAGACTGAGGATCGTGCTGCTGTGCACCGTGTGGTGTAGCTGCGCCGCTTCAGGTGCAGAAACCTCAAAGCGAGCAAAGTAGATATTTAGTTCCTCTGCTAGTGTGAGGTCACCTTCAGCAGCTTTGACGTTGGCCCTGTAATTGGTGAGGTGCTGGACACCCTGCCACACCTGCCGGCTGTTGTTACTATCCAGGTGGCCCTCAATCCTCCTCCTGTAGTCTGCTTTGGCCTCTCTGATGCCTCTCTTCAAGTCAGCTCGGGCTGCGCTGTAGAGATCTCTGTCGCCAGACCTGTATGCGTTGTTCCTCTTCCTCAGCAGCTGCTGGACCTTCCGAGTCATCCAGGGCTTCTGGTTGGGGTAGACCCTGATGCGTTTGTCCACTGTGACCGTGTCTATGCAGTTCTTGATGTAGCACAGTACACTGTCTGTGAACATCTCCAGGTCCTGATGTTCAAAGATCTCCCAGTTGGTTCTGTCAAAACAGTCCTGCAGCTGCTGGGAGGCACCATCTGGCCATGTGGCAACAGTCTTTGTGATGGTGGGAGCCGTTTTCTTGACGGGGGCATATGCAGGAATGAGCAGCAGGGACAGGTGGTCAGACTGGCCCAGGTGTGGTAGTGGTCTGGCCCTGTAGCCCAGTTTGATGTTGGAATAGACCTTGTCCAGAGTCTTCTCTCCCCTAGTAGCGCACTTTACGTGCTGGTGGAACTTAGGGAGCGCTGCCTTTAAGTCCGCATGGTTAAAGTCTCCTGCTATGATCTGCACAGCGTCAGGGTACGTGCTCTGCTTGTTGCTAACGCTAGCATGCAGGAGTCCGATAGCTGTGTTAGCATTAGCATCCGGTGGTATGTACACAGCCGTGACCATGACCACAGTAAACTCCCTTGGGAGATAAAAAGGCCTGCATTTGACAGTCAGATATTCCAAGTCCGGTGAACAGTGACTGTCTATAGCCACCGTGTTGGTGCACCAGCTGTTGTTCACGTAGACACAGAGCCCCCCACCTCTGCTCTTGCCGGAGTCGGCTGTTCGGTCATGGCGCTGCGTAGTGTAGCCTGCTAGCTCGATAGCAGAGTCTGGGACGGATTGTTGCAGCCAGGTCTCTGTGATGAGCAGAACGCACGCATCCTTCACGCAGTTGTTCGTCGCGGTCTGTATCCTTAGTTCATCCATCTTATTTGCGAGGGATCTGGCATTTGAGAGGAATAAGCTGGGGAGCGGTGGCCTGAGTGGCTGCCTCCGTAGCCTGGCTAGCGCGCCAGCCCTGCAGCCTCGCCTTTTCCTTCTCTCTCTCCGCCGCCTGCGCCTCCTTCCCGCTGGGATGATAATCCATGGAGAGCCGGGGTTCCTCGCTACTCCCACTGGGATGTTGTGCAAGCGGATAAACTCACTTGTTACGCTCCTTTCATTGCAAACTCCGATCTTAAGAAGATCGTGTCGGCTATAGATGTTTTTCGCCAGACCGATTGTACACAAAACATACAAAAACATCCAAACATAGCACCAAAAACTGTGACACCTAGCTGCCGCAACTGAGTGCGCCGCCATCATCGCCATCATTTTGAATGAAGGCGTGAAGGCGTGTCAAGGAGAGCTTTTTAAAAGCAAAACAAAAACGCAGCTACTGGGTATAAACATATCAATTTGGCTTTGATCAAATGAAATGGCTGCTATTTATTGTCTGAATGAGAATAAAAGTTTGGGTCTGTACAGTTTTGTGTGGGCTGGTACTGTAGGTGTTGCTTCATGCAAACACGTACACGGCACTGATTCTGTGCAGCGTGACCAACACATGCTGCAAGCTAATACTTATTACAACAACTACGGACATGATGAGTTTAGGGTCAGTGGATTTTCACCTCTCAGGAACAAACAGAAGTCATGCTGTTATGACTTCTCTCTGATGTCTTATCATTCACGGTTGCCCTCGCCACTTTGAAGTTCTCAGACAACCACTTAATTCCGCCACTCCACTCTTTTGAACTCAGGCTGAGCACGGAGAGGGGTACACAAAGTGTGAGCTTGAAGAAACGAGCATGTCAGATGGAGAGACAGAGGAAAAGAAAAGGAAAACTTTCAAAGGCAGGGCAACAAAAGTTGAGAGGCAGACAGAGACAGAGCTCTGGGTGGTTGCACTGTTGATAGCCCTAAATCACAGTACACTTCTGTGCCTGTACCGGTGTGTTGACACAACCTCGGCCAACACTCAAGGACGCTGTTGACTTCCTCTGGTCATTAACAGATGAAAAATGACTTAATTGAGAGCCAGAGCAGCAGGCGTGTGCATTATTTTAAGTGAATATTGTAATATAGCTTGAAGAATAATTACTAATGGCTGTCTTTGTTGGCATGTAAAATGGATGAGCATTGGTGCACAGTGGCTTTTTTAAAGTGGAGCTGCATTCATTAGCTATGGAAATGGGTTTTGGGCCAACTGAATGAGGTGGGGTGGGGGTTCGGTGGTGCATTAGATCTGCCTAACACTAATGGACCTTGCCTCACGGGCAGAGTAAGTACACTCAGACACACGCTAGCAGACTAATGAAAGCACACATGCGTGCAGAAATGAGCACTTCGCGTTCTCTGATGGATGTTCACTCAAACATTAACAGGACTGTGCATGTACATGTATTCTCAGCCTTACCAGCAGTGGATTGTAGTAGGCTGGCCCCAGGGTTGTGTCTCTAGGAGGGGGCTGCTGCTTGCGGATCACACCCAGGCCATCCTGCTCATAGCCATAGGCCTGGCCCGGGGAAGGAATGGATGGGATATCGGACTGATGAACCACTCTGAGACTTTTAGCCTGCAGCCAATGCTCAGAGAGAAAAGGCAGAAGAAAAAGTCAGAGTTTGCAATGGAGAGAATGCCCTGGCTTACAAAGAAACAGAGCACCGCCTGGGGCCTAGAGACTGAGAGGGACTGAGACAGAAAGAGAAGAAGTGAGGGTAGACAAGGTAGAACAAACAAAAGATAAAAAAGCTAAATTCACTAGAGGAAGTACAGGGAGGACTGGAAGTGTAGCAATAGGAAGAATATCTGCTCAGGTAATAGCTACCTATAATGTCACCTCATTCAAAATGCTATAAAAGCTGTGTAAGTGCAAATGTGCTCTACAGATAATGACAATGACAACAGCATAGAGGGAGAAGATTGTGAGCATGGTTTGGTTCTGCAACTACAATCCTGGCTTCCAACGATGTAAAGTGAGCACACGGTTTTATAATGTGCATATTAGAAGGATATTACAGGCTTTATAAGTGTTACAAAATTTCCAGGCTATTAAGGTAATGAACGGCATATTGTATAACCTTTCCTTTGCTTCACCTGTCACAAGGGCAAGTATTCATGAACGTGACATGTATTCAAACACCACGGCCAACAGAGCAGATGGTGTTTTTTTAATTACATAAGAAAAGACATAGCAGCTTGACCAAAGTGTGTAAAAAGTGTTTCCCATCAACACTTTTTAAATACCAACCTGTAATTCCCATAGGCTTGTGAAGAGCGGTCAGCAGATGGCATAACTGCTCGAGATAAGAGCTAAGATATTATCAGCGAGTCCTGGCAGTCACCACATTTGGAGAGAGTGTGTGTGTGTGTGTGTGTTTGACAGGACCAAAGTAAAGGCTTAATTCCCATTAGCTAGAGTTTTTTGGATTAAATATAGAAGAAAACCAAATAGCTGTCAGTAACTTTCCCTGATAAACCCACCATTTTCCTGCCATGTTTCTCAGCAAGTCTTGCATCATCTGTCGCTCCCCTCAACATATTCGCTGAGGCCGGCACCACGTCGTAGGCCCCGGGTCCAGGAACCTCTGACCTCAACTCCTGAAAACGCTGGGAGCTATTCTTAAGGCTGCAGCCACCATGGACGTGGAGCTGACAGAA
Organism: Macropodus opercularis; assembly: GCA_030770545.1. NCBI lineage: Eukaryota > Metazoa > Chordata > Actinopteri > Anabantiformes > Osphronemidae > Macropodus > Macropodus opercularis. The sequence continues at coordinate 4,254,944 of CM061097.1, read as the reverse complement.
AGGACGGACACAGAGACAGTGAAGTTATAACCACCACATTACACTTCAATTTAGGGGCTTCTGGTCAAATTAGCTGAAGTCACTGCATCTCCAGTTGGGTTTGTCCGCGTTTTACAGTGTGCGTCACAAAAACACTTTGGTTGGTTTGTCAGGTCTTATTTGTGCCGTAAACTCTCCATCGCTGCTGACATATGCCTCTGCCTTCATGGCTCTGTGATCTGACCAGCAGCACCTTCACAGGCGAGCAGTCGTACTGTCCGGGTCCAGGTGTGCTCTCAGCGGCCCCCAGCACCGACTCCCTGCAGGTCAGGGACAGGAACGGAGCGTAGCCGTCTGCAAAGAGGGTTGTTCACGACGAAACACACGATTTCACGAATAGCACTCATTTATGACTGTTGTGCAAACTTGTGAAGACTAAAGTTTATTATTGTTCGAGGCCAGCTAATGTAGCACCGAGCTAACAAGCTAACAATCAACGCTTCGCTCACAGGTGGATTAGTAATAGATATCAAAACTCGAGCGACCTGACACGTTGTAGTCGCCGCGGCTGACGTCGTACAACCCGGGGCCAACTGCGGAGGACGTGCCGCTGCTTTTCAGCGGCGTCACCCGTGGAGCTCTCGCGTACATTCTGTTGTCTTACCCCGGGAATGAACCAACCTCACCGGCTACGATTACTTTGACCAGCACGGCCACAGTGGCTGCACAGTCACGGCCTGCGCGTGGCTCGTTGCTTGGTTACCGACACGCGGAAGAGTAACACGCAGCGGCGTCCACGCACCTCAGGTGTCGCGTTTCAAATGATTGGGCCAAAACATTACCGTGATCTAGAGTCTGTTCCTTGAACATGAAGGAAGACACAAACATAAAGCAATGAAACCTACTTGATTTGCCTGGTGGTTACACTAAGACCACAGCATGCCTATCAATTTAAACTAGGCCATAGACTGCAGCAACATTTGCTTTAGTGAGTAGGACGCCACGCGACCATTTGGCCAGTGGGGGGCAGCAGCGGACCTCGGATGGGCCTGATGTGCCGTCAATTCATGTGAAGAAAGGCTGTGCCTTCAGGAGTAATCAGAAATATTAGAAAATGAAGACATCGGGTTTAAAAACCACACGGAATGTTTCTCTATGATACGTCATAGATCCACTTTAGATATTGTCACGTATCCATTCCAATAACAATAATTCGGATTACCGAAGAACACAGATACAGGCTGTGGATTTTACAAATAACTAAACTAACAATTGTAGTCGTTAGGTCATATTTATGATTCTTCCAGTGCAGTACAAAATAGATATTGTATTATTGACTACAAAATGAAGCACAATCAATAAAAACACGTTACACTCTGCGTGTTTAATAATTTCATTAAAGGTCAAGTCCCCGTCCTTACACTATGAATGGAGTTTACGAGGCTCCCTGAAGGCACCATTTCGCCATCATCGCAGGCAGCGGCTGTCGCCTCCCACCAAGGTGTCGCTGAAGGCAGCCCGACGTCTCCTGTAGTTGGACCGTGTGATAAAAGCCTCTGCTGCACGTCTCCGGGCTCCTGTGCGCTATGAAGGGATCCAGGTTCTTCGTTGTGTTCTTGGTGCTTTCCGCGTCTATGCTGTGCACAGCCGACGCGGGCAGGGGCAGGACTAGCAACCAGAACAGCTTCCGACGGGCAGCTAACGGAATCTACCAGACGCTGAGCAGCGTTTTCGGAGAAGAGAACATCAGGGGGTTGTACAAGGTCAGTGCGGGGCCTGGGTGGTAGTAACCGCTCGCCTGGCGCCGGCGGCTGGCAGGTAGCAGCAGCCCGGTTTGGGGAACGGGAGAGAAGCGCGCCCGGGCCTGAGCAGCAGTCACAAGGATGCCATTTTGAAAAAAACAGCCAGCGTCTCATAAATGAATGAGTGTGATTAAGATGACACGCACATAACGTCCCATCAACGTGCAGGAAGCGGCGCCCATCCGCTGTCGTCGGTCTGCTCGTTCGCCAGATGGTCCAGGCCACAGCAGCGTTTTGCTTCTGGTCCACATAACTGATCAGAAAGCTTCACGTTTGCTGGTGTGATTGGTCGAGCAGCACTTCCTGCTGTTTGAAACGTAGATTAGCAGCGTTGTTTCCTGTGTGAAGCCGCCAAAGCAAACGAGGTCGTTCTATCTATTCTAATTGAATTCTTATCTTGATTGTCCTACTGTTAGGTTAACAATGAGTGTGTACATGTCCCTTTCCTTTTAGTTCTTTTATGTCACTCTGGTCTTGAATGTCTGAATGGCTCTTTCTGTAGCCTGTATGAGTTTTAATTGCTTTCTCAACCTATTTCAGTTTTTCTCCAAAGCGACGGAACGGTTTGTCCATGGAGTGGACTCGCTTCTGGATACAATCTGGAAGATCTGGTCAGATCTACTGGACGTGATGGGCATCGACTGTAAGTCCCTGAAGGTGGACGGTTGGACATAATGAAGCATGAGCAGCTTTCCTCAGAATCAACGTCATGTTAACTTCCTGTTGTCTCTCTCTCTTTCTTTCCCTCTGTAGCCTTGAACCTCACCCACTACTTCAGCCCCACGTCCCTCACCAACTCTCCAGCACGTGCGCTGCTCCTGGTTGCTGCTGTACTCTTGGCCTACTGGTTCCTCTCCATGTTCCTGGGGGGTTTCTTCTACCTGCTGCACGCCGTCTTCGGCCGCTTCTTCTGGCTAGCACGGGTCACGCTTTTCGCCCTGTCATGTCTCTACATTCTGCAGAAGTTCGAGGGCGACCCTGAGCGCGCCGTGCTGCCCCTGTGCTTCATCATGGCTGTGTACTTCATGACGGGGCCCGTGGGAGCATACTGGCGTCGCGGAGGTGGGGCAGGGTCACTAGAAGAGAAAATCGACCACCTAGACACTCAGATCAGGCTGCTTAACATCAGGCTGAGCCGTGTCATAGACGGCCTGGAACGTACCGGAGAGCAGTAGAGAGGATGGGGGAGGGGTCATTTTCTGCCAGAATGCTGTTTTCCTATTCACATCTGCAGCAACATATTTCCAACATGATCGTGAGATGTGGGCACAACCAGATTTCAATAGGGTATTTTAACATCCTTAGTGCGGACCGTTATCCACACTAAGGAGCATAAGCTCGTTTGTTTTTGTTTAGTTTTTTTTTTTTACTTTTTGACTTTTTAAATGTTTTTACTACACCTGTGAGGAGAGATGTCAGATGCTTTTTGTTTTTTTTAATGGCGTAACTCCACACCTCCCAAGGAACTCCCACGTTGGGATTTGAATAAGTGCTGTTTAGTAAATGCTTGTGCTGAGAAATAACCTGGTTATCGTTTTTACACAAATTTACAATATAGGTGAGTGTTGGGGCATATGCAGGGGACGGATGCTGTCATTGTATTTCTGATATCTACAATTCAAGTTGTTCATTGTAATTTTTATTTATATGTTCTTCAATTTTCCATCAAAATATTGAAATGATGTAGTTCCACCAAGAATCCATTCCATAGTGAGAACAGTTTAACACCAGGACCTCTTTTTCTTGTGTGTGTGTATGGACAAATGTACCCACGGGAACCTGCTAGAATGTGTGCACAAATGTGTCAGCGTGTGTCCGACTGGTGAAAGGGAAGAGCGCTGTAGTAAAAACTCACCCTCAGATGAGAGAAAGCAGACAGGCAGCAGTATCTCAGGGACTTAACCGCCACACATCACTCAGACATACAGTATATTTAGTATCATCATACAATTTTGGTCTGTTTGACTTATCAGATTTTTTAAATATGGCATTTTGATTAGAATACATCATAGTGCACCCAAATACATTTGTGAAAGAATACAGTGTGTTAATGTCTTTTAGCAGTAGTGGAATCCTCAAAACTCTCTTGAAAACAGTACACGGTCATGTTTTTGTTTTTTTATTGCTTGTCTTTATCTTCATATTCTATACAAAAATGTAGTTTTTAGAATCTGGACTATGTAATCACTGATGTTACATAAATGACTTTCAGGCTGAGCAGATTTAGGGGAAAAAAAGTTGAGTTGCTTTCAGTGTTGGATGATAATTATGTGGGACAGGTGTCGGTAATGTTGGTAGAAACGATAACAGAGCTAAGGCCGTTGACACTACTGAAGCCAAACAACACATTTATACTTTTGACACTGATGAGCGCGAGACGGATCAGTGTTCTCTTGGTAGAAGGAAGGTGATGCATCATTGTTCGCTACAACATAGGAACTTTACCTGTTTCCTACCTGCATGCATTGACATTACCAAACTTGTAATTTGTCTTTATTTTGAAACGAAGGCCTTGCGCAGTTTATTTAAAGATGTTGTCTTAATGTCGTTGATGGGTTGTTTTTTTTTTTTTTTTTTGCACAAACATTCCTTTTTTGTCCCCTGCCATAGAAACACCACACACACACCCTGTTAAGCAACCTGGCCTCGTTCTTGCATGCACTGTTGTTATATACATGTTGTTGACTAAAGTAAGGAACTTGTGTGATGTATGATGTGATGAATTAGCCAGAGGTAAATGATTTTACATTTGTTTTAGTGATTTTTATTTTCCTGTACATTAACCGTTAACATTTGCACTGATGTGTGTGCTGTGTAGACCAAATTATTGCACTCATGAGTGCTGTTTCACAATACAAGACTAAAGCAGGTACACAATATATCTTAAGAAGGCAAATTTAGAAACTTGTTTTTTAATTTTTGTTTAAAACGATGGTTTGAGCCTGTTGTCCTTTACTGTGTAACTATGTGTGTAATAGCTAAACATTGATAATCATGTTCATTATGAACAATGGGTTTTCTCCATTTACTGATGGATCACGTCACTAAGGAACTGTTATTATGTACTGTATGGGACTTCAAACACAAGCCTGTTTTGTTCTTCAGTTGGTCAAGAATTTCAAACCTGATGTTAATAGTATATAGTATTTCAGAAGAAGAACCAGCTGTGCAACTATTGAGATTAGAATCTTGAAATTTTTCTCTGGGTTTTTTTTGTTTTTGTTTTTTTTTGTTATTCCTAGCACAACAACATTGTCAGTTTAGAAGAGATGACTACTGGAAAACCCCCAAAGGCTGCAGAAGGCAGCTTTGGCTTTCCTTTCTCATACAAAGATACACTGTATACTCAGATGCTACTGTACTCATGTATCATTTGTTCCCACTTAGATGCTGGAAGATGTCAGTTCTGGTGGCATCTTCGAGAACAGTGTTGAATGCTACATCCAGTTATTTATTCTCTGTGAAGTGTCTTTTGAATGATTCAGTTAATTTATCGTACTGTATTCAACTTATTCCTTGTGCTCCATGTTGCCTGCCTTTTATAACCTACTGTGCCAATGATTTGTTCTTGCTCATATGAGAAATTTTTTGTACCTGTCAGATTTAGACTAGATGCTGATTTTTTTTATTTCATTCCATGTTTTTTGACCTTTTCGTCTTGATATTTCTGTACTTCGATGATGTGGCCACCGTCAGAGTGTTGCCTGCCTGCTGATGTCTACTTTGTGTGAGTGTATCAGAGTGAAAACGAGGTCCAGATTAAATAAAGAATAAATTAAACTCCCAAGTGTGACAAAGTGTTAAATTGGATCCATTTATCATCAAGTTCAGATCGGATCTGCAAATGTTCATGTACTGTAAATCACATTTTTTTATGTGGTAATAAATAGACTCTATCCTTTACGGTTAAAACCTTCATACACCGCAGTCAGAGAAATCCACTGAAATTATTAAAGGGTTGTTATGAAATTAAATATTGAGTTGATATACCAATACCTTTCAGAGTAGCACTATGCACGATTTTCAATAAAAGTCAGGAACATTCGTATTTTCAATAGTACAAATGACCAGTAGTGACACCAGCCGTGCCTTCCCACGCAGACTAGGCGCAGTATCCACTCTTCTTAAAATTGTCTTCTACTTATAAAGAGGGAACGTGTCCTAACAGCAACCTAAGGTTCAGCCTTGACCAACGCAACAGGAAACAACAGTGAATTCAAGATAACAGTTGGAAATAGCTTTGAGACCAAAAATATATATATTTAATCTGTACAGACACACACACACAGTTCTGGCCAATAAAAGTCTAATGGATGGTTTTATGTTGATTGGTCACAGTGTAGCTTTATTTGGTTTTTATTTGCTGCATATATTCATTCTCCTGTTTATTGTACAATATTATATCAAAAATCAATTCTGGTGTTTTGCATAGTAATTTTCAGTTTGAAATGTACTGAATATCAGCACATAACATCAACTATCAACTTCTGTAATATCAGAATCTTCAAAAACCTCAAAATCAACTCAAGTCTATGCAAGTTTTTAGATTTCTGTCTTAGATATTCATTTGGTCCAATACTTGACAGGTTAAAGCTACAGTACACAGTAATTATTGGCTATCATTATTACATTTTCTGATAAACAAGACTTCACCTTCTAAAGTATCTAGGAAACATCATTCTCCATTGTATGGCAGTCTAATAAAGCATGACTTTCTACATAAATTGTAAAAAAAAAACGACTAAAATATTGTCCTTGTCCAGTGACACTGCTCACTGAGTCACTGGCTGTTCACAGGTAGGGGTGCGAGGCAGGATCAAGAGAGTTGTCAGAAACGCGCCACAACTCTAACATCCAGGGAGCCTGCATCTGAAACCTGAGCCTGGTTTGATCCTTGTCCCACCTGGATATGGTGGAGGCCGTTGTTGAAACTGGCACAAAGCAAATTGGTGGAGTCATTTGGAGCCAGAGAAACTAGTGGACCAGCACCATCCAGAGTCAACGTCCCTAAACAAACTAAACAGAAGATGGCAAAAGACAGACTTAGAGCAGAGTTAGCAAGACTGGAACACACTTGTAGTGTGTTTTTTCTGTGTGTTGTAAATGGGGTTGTAACCTGCTGTGTTTTGGTCCCAGATTTTCATGGAGCTGTCGTGAGATGATGTTGCTACCCGAGCTGTACCACCAGGAGGCGTAGGGAGAAACATACAGCAGGCTGTGGTTTGGAGATGACCTCTGTACTCAACAACCTTACAGCCCGGCTGACGCAGATCCCACAGCTAATAACACAGACACAAATCCCGTGAGAACAAATGATAGAGTGAGAAGATTGAAAAATGTCTACATACGTCTGTGAACATAGTGAAGACAGCCCCGTAATAACACTGACTTCAAAAATTACCTAAAGTCACAAGTCATTATTCCACTTCCTCTTGCTCTTTGGGTCTACTTTGCAACAATGTCTCTCGCACTTTTAAATACATGATAACAATAAACAAAAAAAACGAATACATACACATACGTATACAAAGAGAAGCACGTTTGACCTAAAACTAATTTTAAGATTAAAAATGTGTTAGGAGACACACAGTAGGCAGAAAACTCATTCATGTCATAAACCACAAAAGAAAGAGTACTTCAGCTTCTTCAGACACAGCCACAAGACATTTTGGTTACACCAATTAGACACTGTCTAGTACCTACTAAAACCACAAACCAAGATTATGATCAAACTACTGCTAAACCCAATTATTTCCACCATCCAGAACCCACAAACACATCCACTGGCCTCACCGTGGATTCACAGCCCTGCCCTCCAAAGCCGTTGCTGCTGGACACCATGTAGTTTCCATTTGGAGAGACGTCACAGTGGGTCTGGATGTATTGCTTGGCCGGAAAAGTATTGGTCACCTGCCACATACGACTGTCCCACACTCTGTTCAGATACACAGTCACACACATTATGGTAGGAACACATACAGTGTGAAAGTCACACATTAAGGTTAAAAATACAAATGTATAAAAAAAACATCTAATAATAAAATAAGTTAGTTTACGAAATATGAATTTCATAAAAGGCACATACTACGTCTAGCCAAACAGAGCTACTATGTTCAGTTAGAAATTCATTTCTACATATTTGGGTGGGAGAATATTTCACATATTTTGTCATTGTAAACACCGTTTAGTTGGCTTCTAAGATCTACTTTAAAAGGGATCAGAACATGGTATAGTAGACTGTTCCAGGAGAATATGCAAGCTTTTAAGAAGGCACAGAAAAAATGTAGATAAATTCAAGTTTATTTTAGCAATGATGTGAAGATGGGTCAGGTCAGAGAACTGGAGTACTACAGAGAAAAGTGGGTGAACCAATTTCTGTGTCCAAACATTCAAACCAATTGTGATTGAACTGATCTTAAACTGAACGGATTTAATCTGCCACTCACTAAGACAAAGGAGAAGGGAACACGGACGACAGAACAAATTCCATCTCTGCAAAATGGGTGTTACACCACTCTGCAATAAAAGCTTACACATTAAGCCCTCTGTTCTGTGTGTTGCTTTGAAGCAAGACTCAGATCTCTGAATCAGTTGAGTCACAATCCTTACAAGTGTAGCAGTTAGCCTAACTTGTAAGTTGCACTGGTCTCAAAGTCCACACCTGCAATTCCTGCATTAATTATCGAGGACGTTTAAACCAATTAGCATAATTCACAAACCAAATGAAAACAAGTAGGATTTTTACGGAATTGCAATTGTCTTACTATGCTGCAAGTGGCACATGTGCATCTACAGTAATACGGTTACTGCAGGAAATGTTTCTGTACCTTATGGTCTTATCCTCAGAGCTCTGTACTATAGAAGAGCTGCCTGGCACCCAACACACATGGGTCACCTGGACGGGGGAGAGAGGAAAGCACGAACTCATGAAGAAAAAGTCACACAGAATGGCTTATCAATCAATTTTCTTGAGGCAAGTGGGTGTGCTTGAAATAGTTTTCACTACTACTATGTGTGCACTCAAGCAAATTCTGTTATTCTTACAAGGTTTCTCGAGATGTTGTGTCTCTGTTCACATTTTGCTGATTCTATATCCCACAGGCACATCCAGTTGTCCCGAGAACCAGTGCACAGCTTTCTCCCATCTGAAAACAACAATCAAAAGTGATCCATATATTCACTGAAAAACTGAACTACGGGATAACTTACGATACCACCGCATATGAGACATGTGGAAGACTGTACATTAGGTACTATAGCATCTTGATTAGTTCAGCACATACATAATTTATACCTTTTACATTATTTCATTATATATTTGATCTCATGAGGCATTCTGCCATAGTACAAATTGCAGATTGACAACTTTATCTTAAGTAATAAAAGTTAAAACATTTACTTTGCATTATTCATTGCGTGTGTGTGTGTGTGTGTATACCAGGGCTGATGGCAAGTCCATTGACCACCAACTCATGCCCACAAAATTCCTGAATAGGCTCATCCCCCTGGTTTAAATCCCACATCAGAACAGTCTTGTCTCGCGAGGCACTAAAAATCCACGTACTACCTGGAAAACACAGCACCTGGCAGATGGATGGAGGCAGAATTAACAGCAGACAAGACTAGAAGATGTCTAATCAAGAGGATACGTATGCAAAATGTGTGACAGCTCTGAACAGCATAGCGCCTTTATTAACACCCATATAACACAGAGTTTACCTTGGTAACCTCTCGGTTGTGACCCTGGAAGGACTGACACATCTGGCCTTGTTTCCAGTCATACACCACCACAGCCTTAGGCAGAAGAACATATAGTACATTTACTCATGCAGACACTAATCACTAATACAATGCATGTACATCATCATTCTTATCTAACAGGTCCATCTTACGTTTTTCCACTGGGTATTTTTCAAGCCTTAATAACTTGTTGAAAAATGTCTGCTTACCAACACATATCTAATTTACCTGGTCAGTCCCACCAGAAACACACAAGTCTGGACTGAGATTTGTGACAGTGTTGATAGATCCTTGATGTGCAGGCTCATACTGCACCACCTGACTGTCAACGGTATTATCTGGCTTCTCCCCCTGAGATGCTCTGCATAGAAGACAGCAACAGTAACAGGTAATATAGTGTTAAAACGGTCTTCACTATGAGTGGCAGCCAAAGTTAGTTCATTACTGCAACATACTGTATTGCACAGTAGCTTTAAAAGCTATTCCAACATTCTCAACCTTAATTGGTTTGGTAGTAATTTTATTTTTTGTTCTTGGCTCTTTTAATGTGCTTAAATCCTAGTTATAAATGGAATGTAGCGCTAAGAAGGACACAGGAATTGATTCAGTAGTGAAGACCCTGTCTCACCTGTAGAGCTCGGACCTCTTGCGAAACTTGCTCTGTAGTTTGCCCATGTCCGCCTAGAAACACGCAGCCACACTATTGTCAGGGAGCAAGGAAACAAATACTATCATGCATGGACTTTATCACAGCCGTTGTAGGTAGGGATGATGAGGGATCATGGCTTAAACTCTACTGCATGCTTACTAATTAAGTTCAATATCTCTGCGTGTGAAAGTGTATTTCATAACAGAAAACTTACACAGTTTTGACACAGAAAGCAGCAGTAACCTAAATGTAACACTGAATATTATATCCACTCACAAAAACTACTTCTACATACTTTTTAAGGTTCACCTGTACAACATACATCACTCATCCAGTAGAAGAAATAAATATTGCATAAGGCAGAGACACTAATACAAAGTGAGATTAAACCACACATTCCCACGCAGACAAGCTCCTCCTTCGCTCCCCTCAGACCAGCGACAGAAAGCCGAGCGCTCAAATCCTATTAGAGCCGCATCATTACTGTCGCAGGGAATTAACTAGTCACTGGAAAACACCTGCTATGAGCTGTGATTGTGTAACAACACCGAATGGTTTGAATGGTAAGAAACGGCGACTCGCACCGCTGCAGGGACGCGGAGCATCGTTCCTTACCTCACTGGCAGGCGGGGTGCTGTGGTGATGCTGCGGCTGAGTAACTCGCTAGGATGCTAAACAGTCCTTGTCTTTCATGCCAAGTTAGCTGGGTCAACACACGAGCGCAAGAACGGGCAAAGGCGAACGTTAAAGCTCGGAAAAGCCGCTGTCCAGACGAGCGAGGACGGTTTTCCAGAGTCTGCCATGACAGTGTGCGGCTCCCAAATCCGCCTTTTAGCTACAACAGGCTCATCTCTCCGCCCGTAGCGACCACGGAGCGACGCTTTCTCGTATCTAGGTAAGGACGATGTCACATGACACGGAAAAGGAAGTACTTGGAGGAGCTGTCGTTACAAAATAAAAGTCTCCTTCATTGATTTAAACGTGTTCGTCTATGTATAAGGAAAATCCTCATGTAGCGTTTTAAATAGTCGAATGTAATAATTATTTTGCTTATGTCTGAGACCTTAGGTAAAGATGAAATTCTGCACTTATAATACTCTATCTATTAGCCAGTCGGACACTTATTCCAAGCAAACCAATAAGATATTGTATCATAACATAGTATGTAGTTGATTCATCTGTAGTGATAACTTACCAGCAGGTTAAACGGCCCCTGACCTGTGGCTGTTCTCCCGTCTAGAGAGCTGCTCGGTCGACCTTCGTTACATGCAGGGGCTGAATGACTCCCCGAGCTCCGAATCTGGGACGACCCACACAGGTCCCTGGAGAGCTAACATTCATTCTTCCTGAACCAGTTACCAGCTTGTCTTTCCAATGCATCTTGCAACTTTGAACTTTGCAGCTTCACCTTCACGAGCTGACTTAAATGCATTGCATGCGAACAAGCACTGGCCTCACTGACAAGCTCTAAATGAGCCGCTTGGTTGGGTCATAACCAACACTGTTCAATCCCTCCACTTCTACTGCTTTATTGTAACCTAGCTGGGCGAGAAACATGTAAGTTTTTGTCACAGCTCAAAGTGCATCGTAGCTCCTGTTGGCCCCAGTCCACAGCATCAAAACCAATATGTTGATTTATAGCAATGGCAGATATTTGTGTATATATGTCTTCTCAACCAAAACTGACCTATAGAGCAGAACATGTACATTTGAAACCTAAAAACACTGTGTTGTTTGGGGCGTTTGCTTGGGTCTAGACTTATGCCTGACCAGCCTATTGTTAATGATGATGATGTTTGGCTGTGGAAGAGGCCGACGGTACTGACGACACGAACAGTCCAGGCATGAACAGTGTGGATGATCATAATGGAACAACTGTGGACATGTGATATGGTTTCCAACATCCCTCTAACCACGCATGTCAAGCTATTCTTGGAATAATGGGACTAACAACATGTTTTTGTGTCCACCAACTGCGCTAGCATGACCTATACATTAAACAAGGTAATTAAATAAGTTCCAATAGGTGGGAAAAAGCAACAACTGCCAAGTTAACTCAAAGATTCCGTTTAATTGGAAAATAGATACGGTTTCATACACCGGCTCTGAAAAACACCAGCTAAAAACAAAAAAAGAGCCTTCGCTAAACCTCACACGTCTCAGCCCACTGTGGTGATGCTTTTCTCCCGCAAAGTCAACAGAGCTGCCTTCCATGACACCCCCGACCTCCGCTTGTCCGCCCGGGCACAAAGTCTGCTCCACAGGTTGGAGAGTGAGACACTCGGCGTGGCGTTGGCTGGACGCGACTCCCCCTGCTCCCTCCCCATCCCACCCCCTACCAGTCGATGGGAGGCCGACGTCACCCTGCCAGCGGAGGAGTGGATGGCCTCTGTAATAAAAATACACGAAGAGAATTGATTGAGGAAACGGAGAAGATTGGCTGTGGAGGTGAGGGGGGAACGGCAGCAACACGGCGTCCGTCCCTTTCTTCTCCGGAGCCGAGGACTGTGACGCCCATCTGGCCGCACTTGGACATATTTACGCCGCGGTGTCGAGCTCTGCCAGACTGAAATGCTATGTTATGTGTGGCGTTCTTGTTTTGTTGAGCAGACGCGGAGAGAGATAACTGTACTGTATCCAAGCCTAGCGGATGGGAGTGAAAGTCCGCCATATTCTGCCTTACCACGCCCGGGAGCCGCGCCACTGGAAAATAAACGGACAGCGTTGTACACGCGTTTCTCCGGCCGCCGTCACCCACGGACGATAACTTGAACGCAGGGAGGTTTTGCGTGTTGAAAATAAGAGCAGGGGCGAGTTTGACGAGACGCGGACGGATGTCAACGCTTAACGAGATCACACGGAGCGACGCGCAGGATGTGTCTTAAAAGGATCTGTTGATCACACCGAGCAGGAAAAGCTGATCACAATTAAGGCTGCACAGACATTCACGTCGAACCGCCTCGGACTCTTTCATTTGCCGAAGCTGTCGGGAGGCCCAGAAAGCGAAGCGAAGCGGGGGAAGGGGGGGGGGTCAACAATTTCTCAAATATCTAAATTTCCTGTCCACCACAATCTGTGCGCGGCTCGGCTCATTGTGAGGGCGTCCACGCGTTATTTGGCCACGCGTAGGCCCGTACGAGGACGGAGCCTGGCGTTCACGGGCCTCGGCGTTTTTCCTGCTCTGGCGAATCTGAAATCTGGATGAATCAGTAAGAGGGGGTGGAGGAAAAGTGCGCGTTTTAAAGGGGAAAGGCTAAAAAAAAAGGGAGCGAGAATGACCCTGGAATCCATAATGGCGTGTTGCCTCAGCGAGGAGGCGAAGGAAGCCAGGCGGATCAACGACGAGATCGAAAGGCAGCTCCGCCGGGATAAGAGGGACGCACGCCGGGAGCTGAAACTGTTGCTTCTCGGTAAGCAGGGGAGGGAGAGGATTCCGTTCGCTATGAATCTCTCCGTGGGGGAGGAGGGGGTCGGTCCCACCTGAGCGGGTGAAGTATCCGGGTGTTCGTGTGAGTCGGGTGCACAGATTGTGCGTGTCTGCAGAGATGCAGCCCAGCCAGGCCTGTGTGCAGCCAACCGCCCGATTTGAATAACTGTGGCTGGTTAGTATCGAGGAAACAAATGCTCAGCAGTAACCTCACCTCTCCGTGCTGTCACTGCAACCTGTGCAGCCAGGCCTACACGGCCCGTCCGGGGCTGGGCCAAAGTCTAGCGCTTTATTGGTAGCGGGTATCAGCCTGACACCAAACCCTGGTAATGATTATGTGACAGGTGTCCGTCTATAGAGCAAGGTTGAGACAGGCTGCTCTAATGTGATAGTATGTGTCATTCAATTCACACAGATCAGAGCTGAACAGTCTGATTTGTCCTGCCCTGACTATTTAGCCGTCGCTGTAACCTTTGAGAGCTATAGTGATATTATTGGTACCTGTGCGTAATGAAATGCAGTTTGTCTGGAAGTATTAGTCATGCTGGAGAAATATGAGGAAAACAAGTCATCTACTCACCCTCCCATTTTTTAATTAGATTTCAGCCCATTAGATGTGATGACTGTGGTTGTGGAGAGTGGTGCCAGAAACCTCTCTTCCTTCCTTCACTCAGTTCCTCAGAAAATTCACAACACACAGCGTAGAGCAGGCTGCAGCCCCGGAGGCTAGTTTTGCCTCCTGAGGGTTGTTTAAAGGGGGCTGAGAGGTTTCCCCCTCTGGTGAAAGTGAAAAGTCCTTAACAGGATTTGATTCCCACCTTGTTTGTTTACAGTGGACAAATAATTGTGTTTTCGCGCCTTAATCTCTGTTAATACTTAACAATTTTCTCATTATGCAAACGCACAAAGCTGAAAGTGGTAATTGAGAGTGATTTGAATACGAGGCTGTGATCCTTCACTTGTATGGTAGCCTGTGTTTTTGTATTGAACGTCTGGACCAATATATCTCTAACTATGAATCATATTATTTGTGTGTCTGGAAGCTGCTCATCCACCTGTATAGGTTCTCATTCATAGTAGTTTGGTAGCACCCCCCTGATGACTGGCGGTGCTGCGTGGAACCTGCTTTAACACTCATTCCAATGTCCAATATGTAGGAAAACAGAAAAAAAACAAGCAAGCATCTTTTTATTGTGTATGTGGGATGAGTTTCAGTGGATAGATATTACTTAATATAAAAGAAGATGTGATGTGTTTTGTTGAAGTGACGTAATGGGCCACAGAGAGATGCTAACTGGACTATAAATAGGAAATATGATCTGAAAATGGTCGGCATTAGACCAGACCCCTCTGATGAGAAGTGCTCAAATCCAACAAAACGACCATGGAGGGTTGTAGCTGCGGCAAAGGTGTTAAATTGTGCTTGTTTGTGTGTATGTTGCAAATAGTTGCTACTCCTCCTCACTGCTGGTAGAGTTAAGCAAAGGATTGCGTGTGCGCTGTAGGACTCCATTAACCCATGTGCTGGCGGTGTATTGTGGCTTTTCACAGCAAGCCACAATACACCGCAATTGCTTAATGCCTTGTGGGATTTGAGCACAAAACTCTCTAGTGAAGTTTTGAGTTGTTCCAAATGCCAATCAGTTGGTTTTTCACAATCACCTCTGCTTTCCAGCTTCACATATAATCTTTTGAACCCACTAATTGTTTTGTTTCGACAGGGAGCGTGTGTGTGGAAACGCAACAAATGAGCAAGTTTAGGGATTTATGCAACGTAGTAATGCATCCTTTTTGTGCGTCGCATGTCCGTGAAGGCTAATAAAGAAGACGTACTTGAATTAGCGCTCGTTTAATGGGCGCAAATGACCAAAAACGAAAATAATATAATCAGGAGGAGGTGCTATAATCCGTAATAAAGACCTTGCTGAGATAGGATTGTCTAGTTAAAGTTAATGTTCACCAAAAAAGTTGTCTCATATCTTGCACAGCAATGTCTCAGATTTCGTTTACGCCACCAACTTCCCTCAACACATCAAGACACAAACGCTGCTCTCGATTAACGTTGTAGCGCCAGGCAAAAAGGCTGTAACAGCTCAGTAGTAGGGCATTAAATCCTTTATTCACTCTCAGCGGGACCTCGCCAAAACCAGGCGTGCCTGCGTTACAGGGAGTAGTGCAGGACTCGGTGCAAGTGACTGAGCCGCTTGCAGGAATAGTCGAGATAAAGAGTTCCACAGGCTTTACCTTCAGCCGTTACGCAACTATTATTGCTGTTACTTGAGATAAGACCATTCATTGAGCCTAACATGATGTATGTTTGTCTTGTCGGAGTGAAATCGTCTGTTGGTAAAACGACGCATGCCACTCTACAGAGACTAGACACTGGCTATACGAGCCCATACAAGTATGACCACATTATAAGGGAAGAAAATAAGGTAGAAACCGTGATTTTTGTAGCTTACGCTTAGATTCCAAGCCTGGGCTGTCGTGGCAGGTGAATAAGATTTGAGATGTGTCGACTACAAGCAAGCGGTGAACCTCTTTCCTCAAGCAACAGGGAATAAGGAGTTGATTTTATTCCCGTTCCAAGAGAAGAGACTTGTTAGGATACTTGTTTTGTTTCAGCAACACAGCACTGAGCATTGCATGGTATGGTTTCTAATCTAAGGAAGGTAACACCCCTGGGTGTCGGTGTTAAAGGATGTCAGCCTGGGATCCACTCGCTGCGTCCCAGAGTTTTGTGTGGCGTCCGTGTTTGCTTAATCTTAGTGCGGCTCATGAATATGGTATTTGTAGCTACAAGTTTTGCCTGACTGGGAGATATTTACTATACACAGACGACACACTGAAGTGAAACTACTGGAAGATCACATGTGCAGGCTTCGTAGGAAGGATTTCAGTAACTTTTTGTGAACTCAAGAATTTGAATTGTTGACCTTGTATATTGTTCGAGGGTTTTTTGTGCCCGGAGAAGGCAAACATGTTTAGATACCCTTGAGCAGTGACGGCTGTTGTGAAATAAGTGGGTTATACTTTGCTAGAGCTGTAATGATTAGTCACTAATCATTTAATGCATCAACAGAAAACTGAGCAGGTGTTCTCATCTTATCTTTTGACTAATTTTTCCAAAAGAAAAGCTAGATATTTGTCAGCTTTAGGGAATGAAAAGTGAGGATTTAATTGTGTTGTGTCTATATATGACAGTGAACTGAACTGATTTAGGTTTTCTGGTGTTCAAATAAAAGAAGCAATTTGGAAAAACAAAGTAAATGTTGTTGATTAGGACAATCGCAAGTCTAAGTACTTGGACGCTACTCGAAGGTACGTAAGTGACTGGTTGTATGCACTTGCTGTCATTGTATTACTACATGCACTGCATAAATGTACTTATTTAGGTCACAAACATCTGTTGGCAATCGAAGGGGTTAATCCTGAATAATTATCAGGCTGTTCTCCATCTGCCAAATTAATTTAAAATTGCTCAATTACAAAAGTGGCACAACCCAGCTCCAAAGCCTGTGAGACCATTGGACCTAATTTACGATGCCTGTCCCCTTTTACGCTCCAACCTATATGCGTATACATGTACATGGTGAAACAGAATAAGATTAAAAGGCTGAAGAATTATGGGTATTTCATCTTACAGAATTAAAAAGCACATAACTGAGTCTGAGCTTCTAACATCTAAAAGAAAATATTCTGAAATATTAAAACTGTGAGTAAAACATCAAGGCTTCACCTTAATTAAATCCTCTAAGTTTGAACAAGCTTTTAACAAGAAAGTGGTTGTAACTGTGAGAGGAAGCAATAAATATAAATAAAAAGTCAACAGCTTATTGTTGCAGCAGGTCATGTACATGCAGTCAGATGCATATGATCAGCACTAACATGGTAGAAACGTCACCGACAGAGTGACGGGTGTTAATCTGATATTTTCGCTCTCTGAAAATGAAAAACCAGCTCGTTCTCCTGGAGTCAGAGGTTTGATCTCCTCTGTAATGCATCAAGCAGGATTCGGTTCAGTGGGAAGCGTTTTTACGGGTTGCTCAGCAGTGAGTTGTTGGCAAACTGCAGATTCATGACTGAACACTGTCGTTACTTAAACAAGTTGTAAACTTTTACAGTTTATTCAAATGCTTACTGTAGCGCTTGCACTTGATCCAACTTGAGTGTGGGAGAGAAGGTCCGGGAATGAGTGTCTAACGAGTCCAGATCTGACCACTGCACAGGCATTAAGGCCTGAAGCTGGTGAAACCCGCTGCAGCTGGGACTAATGGACTTGTAAAAGTGAATATGGTGCTGCGGTGCCTCCTTTGCTCTGTGCGTTAACTTACCTTGTGGTGCTGCTCAGCTCTTGGCGGTGGATTCATTTCCTCATGCATTTTTCAGCATGATGTTCAAACACCACACTGGCATTATTGCAGCCTTTTATTTCGCTTGGATTAAAAAGTTCGCTGTGGTCGTCTTTGTGATCAGCTGACACTGATGGTGCATTCAGACATTCAAGACTTTGTGGCCAGTGAACTATATGCTTTTTAATAATACAAGCTACCAAATTCACATGATGTTGTCTAAATCATTTATTCATATTTTACCAGTTGAAGTTTGTGATGGCATAGCTCGTGTCACATGAGTAAATGAATGCTCCACACACAGGCAGGTCTCATTGAGCCAATTGTTCTTTATCCTTATCTGAGTCCGACTCCGACCGCTTGGCTTCCGGACGTGGAACTGGAGCAGATGCTCTCACCTCAGATGTAATGATAATCAATTCACACCAGCCTCAAACCCGGGTTAATGCAGGGTCACTGCATTGGTTTGAAAAGTGACTCAGCAGCTTCTAATGGCCATTCTTTCCGGTTGTCTTTAATAGTGAAGCTCCATTAGTCTCAGATGAAGATTTGTTGTTATTTCTCATCCCCGTGTTCTGTGTCCAGGGCTGTTCCTGAATCTGTTGTGCCCGTGTAAACCACAACCAACTGACACAGTCAATTAAAATTTTTGAGATTACTCACGGTTCCACTTTGAATGGGTCTAAATTTAGGGCATTTAAGCATCGACTCTTTCACAACACCCTTTGCAGTCTGCAGAGCTGCTACATGTCATCGAGGTTAATGTAATAGTTAATTATAGGTGGACAGAGTGTGCGTGGGTGGGTGGAAAACAAGTGGTGACAAGTTCAACCCACCCACTGCTGCAACAATGTGAACATTTCAGGCAGAGCACCAGTGTTTGTAGCATTAGCATGTAGCAGACATGGTGTGTATGCAGACTATCTGAGAGCTCTCATAGCATCAGCTGGGTCGTCGGCGCTCTGTGGATTCGATTACTCCACATCCATTACATGAGATGCGCGCACACAGTCTAAGTTATACCGATGAACCACAGAGAAACTTCACGCCCCAGTAGTTCCCGTCTTGTTCTCGGGCTGTTACCAGGCTGAGAGGAAAGTTGTCTGCACGAAAAGACGATGTGCTTATGAATGACTGGGTGCTTTAGTGAGTGAGCACATACTGTACGTCGTGTACTCACAGCTGGTAAGTTACTATCAAGCATATGGGGACATTTCTGATGTGCTTTTACTTTAGTGGAATGTTGCTTTTAAAATAACAACTTTACAACTTTTACTTTTACGCCAGTATATTTATTTGACATTAGTTGCTGCTGCGGGTTGAGAATCTTATAATCTGACCCTGGGTTAAAATATGTGGCTTAACCTGCTAGTAAAAGGCAGGTAAATAAAAACAGCCCCACCTTTAACGACTGCGTTGTGTGTTTCAGTCTGCGCATGATGACACAGTTTTGCGCTGTGTCGTTTTACTGTGAAGTACTTTAGTATTTTAAGTCAAACATAAATGAGATAATTTGCACTTGTAGCCTTACCTGCCGTGTTACTGGAGTATTGAACATGTCTATTAAATACACCTCTTCATGTTGTGTGTGTGTGTGTGTGTGTGCGCAGGCTTTCTTGTTCTGAGCAGGATGTTGTGTTACCAGAAGGGTTTTCTCTCCGTGTAAACATCTTCATACATATTTACATCTATTCATTTGAATATGATCAGTTTGCTCCGATGCAGCTGCTTTGTGAGAGGAGTCCAGCTGTGGCAGACAGTTGATACCAATGTGTTGTTTTATTGTAGAAATACGCATGTCGCAGTTTTTTCCTTTTGCACACAGGTCTAAGAAAATCGTAGATGACTCAGTGTCCATTTAAGGAGTGTGGCTGTTGTTTTGTCTGGTTAATAGCAAACCTACAAAATACAGAAACTCATGAATTCCCCCTCTTTTCCTGGTCGTCTTTAACAGGCACTGGGGAGAGTGGGAAGAGCACATTCATCAAACAGATGAGGATTATCCACGGCGCCGGTTACTCCGATGAGGACAAGAGGGGTTTCACCAAATTGGTCTATCAGAACATCTTCACAGCGATGCAGGCCATGATCCGAGCCACGGAGACGCTCAAGATCCCCTACAAATATGAGCACAACAAGGTAAACGAGACCCTGCTCACACGAGCCGTTTCAGGTTGCACACGTTAAAGGCCAACTGCAGAAACGCTACAAAGCGTCCACAGTGTTCCTGTATATTTTTAGAAGCCTGTCTATCTCATTTGAAACAGCCGTCCATAATTGTTTCCTGTCCCTTCTGACACTTCCTGTGTCCTTCAATCCAGCGCTCTGCAACACGCACCATGTCATGCACTCTCATCCATGCGTACATATGTAACGCACACGAGACAGATGTACTTTCTTCATCCCTCCCGATTCACCTGCGTGACACAGGTCGGTCGTCACAGCTTCAGGAGCTCTTACAGTGGCCTGCTAGTCTCAGCTGAGTGGCAGTTGGGCGTAGGCGTCCTCAGCCCAGCAACACTTCTCTAAAGCCGACCACGCTGCCTCACCACGAGTGCGGGGCCAAGAGGTGCTACGAGATTTCACATTCTTTGCGATGTTAGAATTAACGTAAAACCGCTTTGGGCAAATAGCTGAGAAAAAGGTCTGCTCGACCTAATAGAACACCTTTAAGTAGAATAGTAGCTATTGGCTCTCATTCGTTTCATTAGAGTGACACCTTTCCAGTGTGTCTATAAACCATAGGGGTGAGTTCCAACAGCAGAGTTTATCAAAATTGTGACATGTATTTTATTAATAACGTAGAGCAGCGCACGTTTACGACACAGCGACCATACTAACCACCAGTTATGCGTCAGGCAGCACTTTGAAATGGCACTCGCCTCGCTGGAGCTCTGCTGCTGTGGCCGTCTCCGTGCTCCGTACTTGCTTTCACTTCTCGTCCCATGAGTGCGTGCTCACGAAGCATGAAACCAACGAGCTGTTTCAGGACAGCAATTTCAGCATTGTTTAACCACTCTGAACATCGGCCTTTAAACACGGCGAGTGAAAATGTTAATATCACCGCCGTCGCATCTCTTCCATCACTGCCACCGACATGAAACCATTCGGTGTCTGGACTAGTCGGGTTCTGTGATTGCTCAAAGGTTTGACATTCAGTTTGGTGATGGAGGACTGAAGTACTGAGGGGATGTGTGCAATGACAGCATGCAGGCAAATTAGTACACAACTGCTACACTGTGTAGCCAACATCCCTATGCTCTCATGCATAAAAGGCTAAAATGGGAAGTAATTACCTTTAACAAAAGAGTTTGCCAGCATTACAAAGGAAGTGAGAATGAAACCAGTTGATCTTGTTTTTGTGGAAAATGTCAGCGTCTAATAGTCTTATCAAGCCCACCGGTGAAACGCACAATGTAGATTTTTGTGTACGTGTATTAACTGTTAGACCATAGATCATCACGAGGACTTGTTTTACTTCCGGTGCTGTCATTTTGCAGCGGCTGCTATGTTGGCTGCCCTGCTCCTTCAGACAGTCACGTACGTGCTGGGAGGGCAGTTTGTGGACGAGCTTCAGTGCTCAGACACATGTTGATCTCTTGTTGAAAGGCACAGGAGAGTTTTAATGGGAATCTGGAGCATCGAAACTTCCCCCTCTAATAGGTCCAGTGGGATTTGGGCTTCAGATATTAAGTCCATGCTAAGCCTGAGGGTGCAATGAAGTTTCTTGATATAGAATATGAGTAATAATGATCTGGTGACAACTAGGACTGCATAACCTCCATGTTGATGGCCACAGATATTTTCAGATGGAATATGTCGCATTCTGTATGAGGCTTTCTCAGTTAACACAGCTCTCGTACTCCTTCCACCAGGGCAATGCCAACATTGTCAGAGAGGTGGATGTAGAAAAGGTCTCCACATTCGAGAATCCTTACGTAGACGCAATCAAGAGCTTATGGAATGACCCGGGCATCCAGGAGTGTTACGACCGCAGGAGGGAATACCAGCTCTCAGATTCCACCAAATAGTAAGTAGAATGACGAACTTCCCATAGATATACAGTAAAGACCGGAAAGAAGGGAGGAGCATGAACTGAACTTTAATATTTCTAAGTCTAATTTGTGTGTAATTGATATTTCACATACTGGATCATTGTCTTGATTCCGCCTCTGTAGTTACCTGAATGCACTGGATCGGATTGCCGAACCATCCTATCTTCCAACTCAGCAGGACATCTTAAGAGTTCGAGTCCCAACCACGGGCATCATTGAATACCCCTTTGACCTGCAGAGCGTCATATTCAGGTGGGATCAGTGCTCTAAAGCGAACATCCAGCGCACGAATAGACCATAAACACCGTAACCATAAGCTGGTTGATCAAGGTCCAGACTTTTAAGCAGGAAGGAACAGGTTCTTCTTACTTTCTGATTTCTTTCATCGCGTGCTGAGGTAATGGCACCACCCTGAACAAGCAGTTTCGCTTTTGATTTTTCGGAATGTTCTGTAGTAAATTCCCCTTGTCTGACACGTGCATGTTAACCACCTTGAGTTCAGTTCAGTTTTATTTGTATGGCATCAGTTCACCTCAGTTCACCTCTTTGCGTACAGCTGAGTATTGCAATAGTGCGTCTCACAAGACGCAATATACTTACAATAGTGTTTCAGTAGTTCATTTCTTTTTGGCGATAGTCCAGTAGAGGGCACTGTTGTGGAGATGCATTCTTTATCCATTGACAATTGCGATATATCGCCTCTCCTACAGTATGACAAGGTATTGACTCCTACACGTCATATTGCCACGTTCTTGTAGTAATTATCAGTCTTTATTAAGAGCAATACCAGATCAACTTTAAAGCCAGTGTCTTCGGACCGTTCTGCAAACGTCTTCAGTGATTATAGTGACGGTTTTCTTTCTTCTGTCAGGATGGTGGATGTGGGGGGTCAGAGGTCAGAGAGGAGGAAGTGGATTCATTGCTTTGAGAACGTCACGTCCATCATGTTTCTTGTAGCTCTCAGCGAGTACGACCAAGTCTTGGTGGAGTCTGATAACGAGGTAAATGATGAACATGCTCACACAGAAAAACCACAAACTGATTATATTGCTTCTAGAGGGTTTAGTTTCATATTTTTAATGAATTTCACTTTTTAAAAACTGTCACTGTGTCATGTGTGTGAGGAAGAGTCTGAAGAAGAAAAGCTTTTCTGTTTTTAAAACAATGGAAATCGTTCTCCTCCTGCTGGCAGGGCTCCACCTCTTGTTCCCTTGAAAAGCATTTGTAAATGATCAGCCAACTGTTTTGAATACCCCCTCAGGCGCCTCCTTAAGAGAATATAGCACGTGTGTTAGCGTGTGTTAATGAGCAGGTGTGTGCCTGTTCGTGTCTGTGTTCTCCTTTGCTACTTGTGGACGAGTGACCAGCTGCACGTCGTCCGAGCTCCGTCATGAGATGTTCCCTTTTATTAACATATAAAACACAGGAGATGTTCTGTCTCGCACTGCAGCAGTGGTGATGTGACGTCTAACGCTTGCTTTCAGAAGGCTTGTTTGGTTCAATTAAACACTGAAATCAAGAGCAAGGGAGAAATTAAACCCTCAAAGGCGACATGGCTGCCCTTCTCTCATCTTTGCTGCTCTCCCTCTGGTGCGGCAAAACGTTTATTAAAATCTGCACTTAATGAGTATGAAAGGCTGTGTTTAATTAAGTGATTAAGTCTCTCTCCCTCTCTCGCTCTCTTCTTCCCACCATCGTCTCACAAACACCCTGTAGAACCGGATGGAGGAAAGTAAAGCGCTCTTTAGGACAATAATCACGTACCCCTGGTTCCAAAACTCCTCGGTCATTCTGTTCCTCAACAAGAAGGACCTGTTGGAAGAGAAGATCATGTACTCTCATCTGGTCGACTACTTCCCAGAGTACGATGGTGAGTGTGAGCAGCTCTGTGCCTAATGTGCAATGCAAATATCGTGCGTTGAATGGAGCAGGAGCTATTACCTGCTAGTTGAGACGTCCTCCGGGTATGTGCTTGGTGAAAACCGCGCATCATAAAGGTAATGAGCGTCCAGTAGCCGTGGTTTGGATGAAGCACACTTTACGTTTCCCCTCCCCAGGTCCTCAGAGGGATGCACAAGCAGGCCGGGAGTTTATCCTGAAGATGTTTGTGGACCTGAATCCAGACAGCGATAAGATCATCTACTCTCACTTCACCTGTGCCACTGACACAGAGAACATCCGTTTCGTCTTCGCGGCCGTCAAAGACACCATCCTGCAGCTCAACCTAAAGGAGTACAACCTGGTGTAGAGCGGAGTGGAGCTGGGCTGCCCGGGGGAGGCCGGCAACACACTGACTGACCAGTCTGTGAAAAGATGGATCATATACACACAAAAAATCTAATGGTTACATACTACTAATTTATTTGCCATTTGTTGATCTCTTGGTGCAGGAGATGATCAAAGTAAATGTTATCTTGCTATTTAAGGCGGCGATGAAGCGTAAGGAAGGGGTCCGGACGTTGGAAGGCGAGGGGAGGGGCTTGTTGAATATGTACAGCAGCGGTCCTCATTTTTAGGCCTGGTCCATTGTGAAGGAGTTTTTGGTTTTGTTTTGTTTTTTGACAGAACGAAATTACTTTGTGCACTTGATGTTTGGGGGCTTGTTTAGTTTGTCGGCCTATTGCATCAACGGGCGCAGTCGCCTCCCTCACTCCTGCCTTTTTAAAAGCAAGAAGGAAGAGAGTTTCTTTCTCTCTGTTACACTCACTCCGTACCGGTCTGTTGTGGGCGTTTAACAGTTCTCTAATTAAGACCTTTGATTGGGAAATCTCTTGAAGAGTAGGCATGAAGGGGGGTTTTAAATTATTCCAATATTCAGATTATTGATACTATTACTGTTGCATTAACGTTGGTACCATGTGACGTGGAAGGCATGTGTGCCCATGAAAGCGCATGGCTCCATTTAGGCGAAATGGCCCCAGCGTGTCAGTGGTCGCAACTCTCCATCCATTTAAACCGTTCAGACAGTAACTGTGTTACTGGACCCCTGCTGTGCCACGAACCGTGGCGGTGGCCATCACTTTGCCCCGGCTGCAGGGAGCGGAGAAGGTAATCATTCATGTGACGATGATGTTAAATGATTTTGTTCAACTGTGCCACATTAAAGCTTTTTATTATGGTGATATGTATATTTATTACCAATGCCAAAACAACTCGAGCACCAGACTTCACTTTAGGCTGTTTACTGCTTCGGTGAAATGCGAAGCGTTGAGGACAGGAACAGCACAGGGTCAGTGAACGTTGAGGGAGTGGACTGACCGACTCTACTGACTCATTGACCGACTAACTGATGCTTGCAGCGTTTGCAGTATTCAACAAAGTCAGCCGACTTCCCCTCCACCCCGTGGTGATGGAACTGTCACAGCCGCCTCGCAGACTAACGAGCCCAGATGTCCTGTAGTTCGACAGCAGTGGAGAATAGGTTTGATGCGTGAACAGGTGTGTTGACAGTTCGAACCAAAGTCAGCCCTTCTTCTTTCTGATTGGCAATTCCTTATTACACTTTAGTATATTTTGTCCCTAGAACGTAAGCCTGTAATTTCCATTTATTGAGGCATAGTGCAATTATGAATGCTATAATCACTGTACATACATCTCTCTATATATATGGCAGCATCTTCGTTGGCTTTGTAATCATTACTTTTTTGGCGGATTGAATGTGCGGTATTGAAAATATGTATCTGTGTAATTGTGTTGTCTAATGGCTAATTCATTTTTGGAAGAAAATATGTTATTTACTGTAAATGTTTGTTTTTGTTTCCATTTTTTTTAAGAGGAGAATGTAAATTTCGTGTTTCGCCAGTTTCATTTGTCAGCAAAGAAACATTGTTCAGCTTTCAGAACTGCACAATGAGGAATATTATCCATCAGATCGATCGACGTGCCAGTACTTACAGCAGCCCTTTTGTTAAATTGACTTTTCTATGAGAAACTGCAGACTGAATCTAATCTACAGGGCTAATTGAAATAGTGTAGTTCTTAACTGGCTTCAGGAATGGAGCACTGTAATCGCATCACTTACTGATTTATATTATTTTATATTTAACGTCGATGCACAGCTTCATAGGTTTGTTTTGCGGAGTTCTTAGTCTCTCACACACCTTTATGATCCCGATCACTCCCCCTCCCCACTGCTGACCACCTTTTGTAGACGAGGCGTATTTACCACATAGCTTCTAGTTGAGGAGATTGAATAACCCGCGTGCTTGAGTTCATAGATGGGAACTCGTCGCCCTTTCCACCCCCTCTGACGAGCCTCTGTGCTCCACACCTCTGTTTTGTCGAGTGTCTGACTCAGTGACTGACCAGTGCACACAAACATGCAAAACATGACTCAACGATTTGGCTTAATTGGAAAGGTACATTTACAGGTGCTTGCTTTTTTTTTTTTTTTTTTAAACTCCATTGCCACCATGTCATCAGATTGTACAGTATTATTTTGATTATTTATGAAATGGCAACATAGGAGAAAATACACAACAGTTCACATGTACATACTGCCTTATTGAATAAGCTGTGCCTCTAAAGTCCCGTGCAAGGCACCTGTGTTTTTATGAGAAGTGAAGCTAGTGCAGCCAATATTGTCCCGTTGTGCAGCTGGAGGACTGTCTGGTTTCAGCTTGGTGATCTCTCTTTGTTACGCTGTGCTATGAGAAGCCCTGGGAACAGCTTTGAAGTGTAGCTCATGTAGCCAATATGACATCAATACAGGACATTATAAGCACATCATGAGTGAGTTGTAACCAGAACATCGATTTCATAACGTTGTCACATCAGATTCATG
The DNA here is from genome assembly GCA_030770545.1 of Macropodus opercularis. Lineage (NCBI taxonomy): Eukaryota > Metazoa > Chordata > Actinopteri > Anabantiformes > Osphronemidae > Macropodus > Macropodus opercularis. The sequence goes on along the minus strand of CM061097.1, from coordinate 4,228,157 downwards.
TCTTAAAATCTATGTTCTAGTGCATTATATAATGCATTGACCTGTCTGATGTGACGTGATTGAACAAGCGTGCTCCTACACATCAGCGTGTGTGGAGCGTGTGGGCTGCTTTGGCATCTAGCAGCCACTTTGGCAGGTAATCAGCCCTCGCTCTGAGGTCCTGCTTTCCAGGGATCTCAGCTGGCTGGTTGGGTTTTAGGCTTGATTTGTAGTCCAGTTCACTGTGTACTTGTAGTAAATGAAGATCTTGCGATAACCGCTTGACAACTGCAGGGCCTCGGAGGAAAACTCCCAACATGCTGTTAATGTGATTCTGCTCATTGCCAGAGGACGTGTTGGAGCTGGGCTGTAGTTTTTAACCTGTACTCAGTATTGATGATGACTTTTTGTAGACTCTGGGTAATTAGTAACTCGTGTCCCTGCTGTTGTAAAGTGGCTATTTACACTGTCCCTGTTACTTAAAGGGAAAATCCGTGTTTAAACAGTTCACTGAGCAGTCGCTGTGCATCCATGTCCACAGAACTAATCTCACTGAAAAGTAACAATGCTGTTACCAACTGTATTTGATGTCCTTCGGAGTGTGTTTCATTGACAAACTGCAAATTCTAATGAGGTTTAGTCCAAGAAATATGACCCACAAAGGACTGTTCCCAAGCTTTGTGGGTGATTAGTTCACGTTCACAGCACATATGGGTTCTATTCAGGCTGGATTTTCCCTTTAGGAGAGCGCAGACTCCAGCTGGTGTTGACTTGTGACACACATTGTTGAAAGCCTCTGCTGTTGTTCAGATTTCATGCAGTATGTTGGAGAGCAGCACAGTGTTACATGCAGTACGTCGATGTTTGGCCGAGGCGGCGAGAAAACAACTCCGTGAACTGCTCTCTTGCTCGACTCCGCCACATCATCCGGTTGCTTTCAGCTGGCCTACGTTTGGATTCCTTTGCCTCCAAATCCTGAAGATATGAAGTTTAATTTTCAAATGGTGTTATTATGATGATCTCCAATCATATTTGTGTAAAATGTTTCATGTATCCATAAACTCACACTCCTTCAACATGTTTCTGAATGAAGCAACATGTTTCTTTTCAAAACTATGTTGTCTCTGCTTTTTTATTAACTTTCTTTAGATTTAGTATCATTTTTCTAAAAAGCGTGATTTAATGTGACTTCAGCTGAAGTCCTGTTTGAGTCGAGTTGGTTTTATAAACCTCCAACTACTACTGAAAGTTTAGTGAGCACAGATGTGATTCATAAGGAAAATTTAAACTGTAGCGCGAACAGATTGTTCTCCAAGTATATTGAAGTGAGGCTGTGCTTTAGAACAGTAGTTCTACAAAATACCTTACATGCACAAAAAGGAACAAAACAAGACGAGAAGAGAAAACTTAAGACCGTATTTAATCCACTACTGTTTAATGATGCAGGGAGAAGTTCATCATGGGTGATAATGACACAATTCCCACTGATGAGCGTTCACACGTTCCCACTGAATCCCATTGTACAAGTGCAGTTGCTTATACATAATTATAACTAAACCTAATGTATGGCGTCCGGATTCACAGCGAGGACCCTCGTGTCAGTCCTGAAGGCAGCTCGCTCACGTTTAGCCTTCCTGACACCTGGTGGTCGCTGGGAGACGCGGCAGGATGATGGGACGCGCATGACCTCCCTCCCTGCGGGGTGAAGCTGGAGCCTGTTGGACATTCTCGGTGTAGGAAGTACAAACTTGTGACTTGCAGTTTTTTTTATTTGTTTGTTTGTTGTTTGTAGCTCCTGTCATCAACTGCGCTCATGTTCATCACGTCGCCGGCGGTGGACGTTAAGTTCCCATTTATACCTTTCTATTTTGCAACTGGCGCCACGCCTTCCCGAGCCGGATGGATAAAGTTCAACAGGTGTCCTCCAGCCTCAGACCCACCGGTACCCAGTGGAAAAGCGCCAACGCTTTCTTGCTTTTGGCCTTTACTCTCTATCTTCCTTCATAATCAGCCTTTTTAATTTGTGACTGAAGCGGGAGAGCTGAGCACCGTGTTTAGAGATGCTCTCTGACTGAGTTGCGGGCGAAGGAGTGGTGAGACGCGGCTCAGACATCTCCACAGGCTCCGGCGTTTTCCACTTTGACAGCAGGGAGGCTCTTTGGAGAAGGACGCGGTCGCTTTGAATGATGGCTGGATGTTGTGTGTCGGCGGAGGAGAGAGAGAACCAGCGGATCAATGAGGAGATTGAGAAGCAGCTGCGCAGGGATAAGAAGGACTCTCGCAGGGAGCTGAAGCTGCTGCTATTAGGTGAGCGTCACGTCTGGAGGGTAACTGACTCTGCAGACACCGGTTACTATTAGAGAGTAAGACACACTCTCGATCTAACGGACACATAATCACACAAAGCTCCTAAAATTGCTCATATGATGGAACAATTGTTCCATCAACCACCAACAACTTGTCATGTTGCTGTTGGGGGGGTTGGGGAGGCAGGGGGCGCTGAGTTGAACGCACCGTGGCGTCCTGGCGACTTCAGATGAGCTTTGAACGGTGTAAAACGGGAGAAGCTGATCTCTGATTGTTCCCTTCATTTCTATTTCCCTTTCCTTTTTCTTTCTCCCCGCATGTGGCGCATCCACTTTCCCTGAACATTCAGCATATGCGCGCCACAGCTGTGCCACTGAGTTTACGCACGGTGGGCACTTAGTTTCCACCTGGCTCATAGATAATGAAAACATGTCCGGCTGTATTTCCATGTCGCCTCCTTCGGTCTGAAGTGATAGAAGACGGACGGACTGGCACTAACACTCATGTGAGACTCGCATTGGAGACTTGTTTGGGGAGCGTGTGGCGAGTTGTTCCGCGTTGGTTGTGGACGCAGCTGACACGTGGCGCTCACAGATCGCAACGGACGCTCCGCAGCAGTTTTATTGCGGCCCTGCGGGGGAAGGTCAGGGACGCGAGTCGCTGTCGAGGCCTCGGTCAGAGGTGTGTTTGAAAGCCATAACTAGCTGCTGCGGGCGCGCCTCATGCAAAAGCCATGCAAATCAGTCCCCGGGCAGGATAACAACTGTAGGTCTGCTACCACCGCTCTCTCGGGAGGCGCTTTCTCGTAAAAGGTGGCACCGGTTTACTGCAAGATTAAAACAGCAACACCAGTGAATTTGCTTTCTGGGCTCATTGTGTTGTCATATATGTGATATAGGCAGAAATGCACGTTTCACTCAGCGTAGGCTACCACCTGCCTATAAAGGGTCACTGTTAAAACGTGAAAACAGCAGGTTCTGAAACAGGTCAGAGCGGGTGACATGGTTAAACAGAGGCTGGACTGTCTGAGGCGCTGACAGGAGCAGATGTGGCAGGTTAAACTCTGTGACCCACTCTACTATTTAGATGAAATAAATGCATCTTTAGCTTATTTACACGATCAGACCGACTCAGTGGATTTCATTGCGATGGTCACAGCAACACGACGCACTGGCTGTTTGTGATTCACTGGCCTTAAACCTGCCTTAAAGAACAATACAGGTCATTTCATTCAGCTGCTGCGTCAAGAAAAATTTAGAGCAGCGAAAGCAGAAATCACCTCACTTTGAAGTAAATATTAATGAATTAAGTAGAGATTCAGACCCAGTATAAACACAGACACAATTCTCACAGCCAGGAGAAGCAGAATCTGCTGATTATCTGTGTGTGTTGGACAAATGGTTAAACTGTCTTGTTAAAGTAACACGTAAAGCTAAACAGCAGATAAATGTAGGTCATGTTGGATGATATAGCTCAGTTTCCACAAAGCCCCATCTGTCAGGCTAGTTGATGTCGCTCACAAGGGGGGTTTTACCACATGACAGCAGTTCTTATCTCACCGACAGGAACACCACGTTCATTCACACGCCTGATTCCCAACCAGGAAGCGTGTGAGGCTGTGAGAGGCTGCGCTCGGTGGACGAATCTGTATTTGTGTAAAGGTTTCATGTCCACAGGGAGACAAGAGGACAAAATCAAAAAAGCATCAAACATTTAGCCCCAGCTGAGGAAAGTTTGCTGCCCTCAGACTGTCGTAACCACTTCTGTCATTAGGACAATTTGTGACAGCGTCTTTTAATAATGTCTCAATTTCTGTTGTTTAATTTGGCCGCGTACTCTGGCCGGCGCCCTTCCCATCGTTCACCCTCCTCGACCTGCTCAGATCCACCTCATCTCGAAGAAACTTGACTTGTAAACAAGGTACATTCAAATTCCAACAATTTGTCTAAACCTTGTTTGCTAAGATGTAAAGACTCAGGTATTAATCATCACATGCAAAACAGCTGGGAAATCTGAAAACTGCTGGCTCCTCTCAGACCTTTCACAGAGCTGCAACACCCTGGGCAGACACTCACAGTCACACACATTCACAGAACCCCTGCAACTTCCAATATTTAGGTCTGTTAACAAACAGATATTTGTTAAACAAATAGATTCAGCATCATGTAGTTTGACTGAGAAAATTAGGAGCATGAGCTGTAAGAATTAAAGAGGAACGTGACACTGACTGTCTGTGTGTGTCTGTGTGTGTGTGTGTGTGTGTGTGTGTGCAGACACTGATAGGAACACGATTCATTAGTTAGACAGTATCTCATTAATTAAAACAATTAGGGAACGTTTGAAACAGTGTATGTAAAGTTTGTGGTGGTTTGACGTAGACAAACGTCAGCGCCATAAACCCAAAGGAACTAAATGATGGTTATGAATTACTGCGTGTGGAGAGGACAAACCATATCACACAACGCTCCTCACGTTTCAATCTCTGTACTTCATCCTTTTCAGAAGCTCAGGTTTTAGTCAAGCGAAGCTGGCTGTCGTTCATTTCCCTTCCTGTGTGAGGATACGTACGTCTGTTTGTCAGTCAAATACACATTCAAATCGTTCCGTTTCCTTGTGTATCCCGGCGCAGACAAGTGATCAGGAGGACTCACAGCACTTCTTTGCTTATTGTTTACGTCAGCTTCACTCTTAATAACAAGCAGCAGATGAACCTTGAACTTTTCAGGACGCATGTTCAGCTGTGGTGAAGGTGTTTCTGTCACTGGAAAACCCCTTAAAATCAAAGGTTAAATATCATTGTACTTGTGTTGCATGTGTGTATGTCTCCAGGCACTGGGGAGAGTGGAAAGAGCACCTTCATCAAGCAAATGAGGATCATACACGGAGGAGGATACACGGACGAGGACAAGAAGAGCTACGCCAAACTGGTCTTCCAGAACATCTACACGTCCATGCAGACAATGATCAGAGCCATGGAGACGCTCGGCATAGCATTCGCCGACCCCCAGAACCAGGTAAAAGCAAGGACAGCCTGGGTCGCCGCCTTCTCCATCGCCTCTTCAAACGTTTTGGCCCCCCTGGATTAATACAGTATTGAACGTTGTGTACATCCATAAACCTAATTATTTAGTCAGTGTAACAGCTGATTGGCTCAATAACGCAACACAACTTTGCAACGTGAGAGCAGCGTTTCCATTAAAAGTCTGCGCTAACCTTTAGTAAACAAATATAAGGTAAACAGAAGGTTTCAATGATCCAGATTTCTCTGCAACACGGGTCAAATGCTCTGAAATGTAAACGTGTGGAGCAGCTTGTGATGGTCTGACTGTCTGTGTTCACAGAGCCATGCGGAGGCAGTTCTTGATGTGGAGGTGGATAAAGTCGAGGAGTTAGATCAAACGCTTGCGAAGTACATCCAAAGTTTGTGGGACGATGGTGGAATACAGCAGTGCTACGACCGGAGGAGGGAGTACCAGCTGTCCGACTCCACCAAATAGTGAGCGGACGCAACATGTTAGTATTTGTACTTTATAAATGCACCAAAGGATCTAATTCTCCTGTTATGTCTGTTTTCTGCCCATTCTCAGTTATCTCACCGACCTGGATCGAATCTCACAGGCCACTTATCTTCCTGACCTTCAGGACATCCTTAGAGTGCGAGTGCCGACCACAGGCATCATTGAATACCCGTTTGACATGGAGAATGTCATCTTCAGGTGAGAGTCAACAGAAGAACAGGATCATCGCAGTCATTTCATTTAACGCGCCTTGCTCACGTCACACCTCTTCTGCTGCTGTGGTAGAATGGTGGATGTTGGGGGTCAGAGGTCAGAGCGGAGGAAGTGGATTCACTGCTTTGAGAATGTCACCTCCATCATCTTCCTGGTGGCGCTCAGCGAGTACGACCAGGTCCTGGCTGAGTGCGACAACGAGGTCAGAACTGGGCTCAACAGGGGGTCGCGTTGCTGTTTTAGTCCCTTCAGACGGCTTTTCATCGCTGCCTGTTCTTGTTCTGTGGCTTCATTTCAGAACCGTATGGAGGAGAGTAAAGCCCTGTTCAAAACCATCATCACCTACCCCTGGTTCCAGCGCTCCTCCGTCATCCTGTTCCTCAACAAGACGGACATCCTCAAGGAGAAGATCATGTACTCCCACATATCCACCTACTTCCCAGAATACACAGGTAAGTTGCTTTGAAGACCTGCCTTAAGTCACGTGCTGTAAAATTGTCATGTGTTATGTTCTAATGAAACATATAATACTAATATTTATGCAATAAACTGAACAAAAACACACCGAACCAATAACAAACATGTATCCCAGGACCTCAGCAAGATACAGAAGCGGCTCAAGAGTTTATCCTCAAAATGTACCAAGAACAAAACCCGGATAAGGACAAGACGCTGTATCCTCACTTCACCTGCGCCACAGACACAGAAAACATTCGCTTCGTCTTCGTGGCCGTCAAGGACACCATCCTCAGACACAACCTGAGGGAGTTCAACCTGGTGTAATAGAGGAGCAGGACAGGAAGGTAAAGGAGGAATAGAATTATAGCGACGCCTGTATAGATTCAACCAAAGAGAATATGAACATGTCTACAACAGACAAACTACTCATTCTGTAGGTTGCTCTACATAAAACACAATGTTGTGGCGACATTGTTGTTTCCATCCTAGTTTTTAATTGTATTGAGTTGTGCTGTAAATGTCTTTGTTTCCGGTAGAGATGAGAATGTGAGTTTTATTATAGACCGTTATTATTTTACTATGTCTTTGATTTCTGTGTAACTGAAATGTAAACTTTATACAACTCTCTAGTTGTCAAGAATTTCCTATTAGACATGTTTTCTGATTCGGATGCTGTAGGGATGGTTGATTCACTACTTGATACAATATTGTGACACCTGAGTCTTTTCCTCCCAAGTGCCTAATTTATTCATCACAGCAGTTGCTATTTTTTTTTTTTTTCTGTACACGTAAATAATATGAGTAAAATGAGTCACTATTAAGAGTTGCACCTGAGCTTGAGAGTCCCTGGGTGCAACAAATGAAAGAAACAGAAATGACATTTGAAACATTTTATTTTTGGAAAACCCGGAGCCACTGCAGCCCCGAAAACAAATGACATTTACAGACACTTTAATATTTAGTCATATTAACCCTGCAATGCACCTTAAACCAAAGCAAACCTTTAAAATCGATTTCAGAGTAATTGGCAAGTGATAATAAGTAGTAGACATTTCTGAATATTAATTTCTCAGTATCATTTATCAACATATTTGGCATTGCATATATGTGGTATAAAAACATAAAAATCAATCTGTAACACCATTATACAGACCATTTTGTGAGGATGGGTATGTACAGGTAGAATCGTGTCTGAGATCAATATACAGCAGACACATAAGTACAGTATAAAAATAGCATGCGTCTCTAAAGAACACCAACAGTCTTGATCTAGCAGAAATGTGTAGAAAACAAAAGAGCAGTTTTTAGGTGGCACATTTTGAATTGTGTAATAAAGCCATACTCAAAAATCTTAATTAGTTTTCCTTTTAGGTAAATTAAAGGATGTTCAGTGCTACAACAGTTGTGGTTCATTTGGCCTCTTATGAGTTTTCTTTCACCAGCGGTTGCAGCGTACAGTGACCGTGATGCTTCCACAGTTGGATACAACTTTAAATATTGTTGAAACTGAGTAAACTAAAGACCTAATGTGTGTTCGGGCGCGATGAGCAGGACTGCAGGAAGCTGAGGAAACTGAACACCATCCAGTTTTGCCAACTTAAGGTTAGGCTTAATAAAATGCATTGTTAAAAACCAGTGTGTGTTCTGGAGCATGATGAGGCAAGTGAGAAGGTTTGGCTCAATGCCAGTCGATGAATCTGAATCAGACGTTGATCTCTAGCACTTCTGTTAACATGCACACGCGCTCTCTCCCACACACACACCCACCAGTTCACAAACAGCATCACCGGTGTCTTTTCAGCTCCACTCGCACAAGGAGGTAAACAAAACAAGCATGCGGTAAACAACAAAGGCACTGACACACGGACGTGTGTTTCTTTTCTTATATCATTTCTTATTCTTCTTGATGACTCAGTATTTGGGTAAATTCTCTCTTGCATCCTCTAATTTGGCAAGAACCCACTGAAATGAAATAACCAAAGTTAGAACAATCATTTACAGTTAAACAGGTCAGCTCATATCTATTATATCTTCTGTTTGTAAGCGATAACCAAATAAATATAATTAAACAAAAGTAAAATACATAATTCTGAACATTTCACAATCCACATCTTGATCTTACTGTACCTTGGCGATCTCAGGAGTTTTAAAGTTTATGATTTTCCCAAATTCCTTTGCATGGAACACTGACTTCACTCTTTCCTGCAGACCACGAGACACGATTTAATGCAAATCCTCCATTTTATTTTAAAACACCTCCCAAGATTCGGATTTAAATAGCTGTAAGCTTTATTGTACCTTGGCCTCAATGCGAAGCCGTCTGCCTTCTACAATCAATGGCTCCTTGGTGAACTCTTCGAACAGATACTGCCACTCACAGGTCAGCTGGCCAAACGTGCCTTTGGTCACAAAAAATATGCCCCTAGAGCAAAAAGAGTTAAAAAGACAATATCATAAAAAGCACAGAAATGTCATGTGTTATGTTTAAAATGTAACTCGTGAATCTTTAGTCCTTATTAAAACACCAACCAACAGAAACAACTCACCTCTTGGTGATCATCAGGAAGTCAGAGTCATTGACCTTGGCATGAGCAAAGTATCTGTACTTGGCAAAACGTCCATTCTCAATTTTCTAAAAGACAACAGATCAACTTTCATACAAACTGCAAGAAATAAGAGTTAAACTGAACTAAATTCCTAGACGGTGATGTTCCAAGAAAAACATGAGCTGCTGTGATGCCCTGCAGAGTATGTGCACTGACCTTACACCAGTAGCATGATGAGAAAACATGAGATGAAACAATGACAACTGCAGGAAGACGTTTATGAAGTGAAGAGTTTATTGAGAACAAGATGGCAGAGAATCACAGCGTGATGAAACAAAACACACACCTAAAATGTCTGAACATTACGAGTTAATGAGAACTGAAAAAGAAAGGAGTACGGTGAAAAGTAAAAGAGATGGAGGTGATTAAAACAAAGATGCTCGAATAAAACACCAAGTTAATAAAGAACTAAAACAAACTACATAAAGAGTTCACAGTTCTCTGATTGGTTTGTCTCTACGTAGGCTCCTAACTGACTGACAGAAAACAGACTACAGCACAGACACTACACTGCTCTACAGCTGCCACTTCTAGCTTCTTTCCTCATCACCCTCATCCTCTGAGCCAGTTTCACGCCACTCACTGTGGGCCACTCTCCTCTGTGGACGTGACAAGAGAGCAGAGGCAAAGTCAGAGCGGACAGAACCAAAGACTGGTTCACACAACTACTGCACTGCTGGATCAGCTCCAGTGGCAGACCCTCCCTCTGATATGAAGTCAGGTCAGAGTCTTAGTTAATGAACTAAACTACAAGCGTGTCTGTCACCCGGTTGTATTTGTTTTACACATAATTACATGGACATGTTCAGCACATGGGGAATAACCTAGTGGACAACGCTGGTCCCTGAGTGCCACTGGCCTTGTTTACCAACCATCCCTGCTCATAACTGATTACATGGATTAGGTGTGTTCAGTCGCTCAGAAGCTGGAAGGTGCCCACGCAGGGTGGAGTGGTGTCTTCCAGCTTGAGCCTGCTCCGCAGCACTCCAGGAGCAGGGATGCCTTCCCCGATCTACTTACTAACACAATACTGAAACAAATAGGTCTCCAGCCTCAGATCGTCTAATGGGTGAAACATACTACGTGCTGAGGCTCCTGCACATTAAGTGCTGCAGCTCATGGAGTTGGGTCGTCCCGATTTCTACCAGACTAAATGTACTAGGTTTCTCCTTTGCATTTGTCACTTATCTGTGACACCTAGATGTCCTACGCAGATGTCCTACGCATTTCATTAACGCCTAGCTAGACAGCAAGCTGTAGCTCTGACCTGAGACTCATTGGCTGAAGCTTCGACCCACTCCATCCAGCAGGACTGTTAGATAAATGGGTGCAAGACAGTGACCCACAGTTTTATTCAGCTTCAACTGATCACATTTAACCTGGGCGCATCTAAATACAGGAATACGAACTGGTGACTTCGGTCATAATGGACACACTTCTTAACCCAGTAAAGTCACAGCAGTCCAATGACAAACATGATGGCATGAACATGAACATGCCCACGGCTGCACAGATGTTTGTCCTACCTGGAGCATCTGACTGCCGATGCCCTCCCTCTCCTTGTACGGTCGAATGACACCATCTTCATGGATGAAGCGAGGAGGACGAAGAGATTCAATATCTTGCGAAGTCTCTGCTGCCCTAAGGATGCAAATGGCAAAGAACGAGCCCAGTGTAAAGGACAGAAAGACAAACAAGACAGTGAAATATATATATATACGCAGAGGTAACAATACCTCTTGATCCCCTGGAAAGTACTGCTGGCCATGTCAATGATGCCTCCTGTGGGCCTGGCTACTGCACCAACCAGACCCTTTCCCATGCCCTTAAAGAAGCCTGCTGCACCCTCCCTCTGTGCTCCTGCAAAATCCACAAGCATCAATACAGGCATCATAGCTTTCTAAATAAGACGGCTGGTCAGTGAGGTCACACTCAACATACCTTTAATAGGTTTGGTAACAATCCCTGTGATCCCACTGAGAAACCCCTGAAAAGAAAATCGTGAATAACACACTGTGGCTGAATTCACAGATTCAGTATTATTACAGTATTACAGTATTATTGTTACTAGCATGTTATGTGAAGGTGATACGAGCGGTGCAAACGTACAGACACCAGTCCTTTTCCACCTCTGGTCAGGCCCTCTCTCAGGCCACTGGGCTGTTGGTTCATAGCTTCTCGTCTCTTCTGCTGGTATTCCTCATCCATAGTGATGGCAGCGACACCCTTTGCCATGGCGCCTGTTATCCTGGAGGCTGCTCCTGCTATACCCCCTGGGTAAAATGTATTGTGGCATAATCAATATATCCTATTGAGATATACAAATATAATATCCACCGTGTTCATAATTCTGCTAACTAGGATCTGAGCCAGTTATATAAGGAATCATTGTTCATTCACTTGGTGCTTACCTACAGCTCCGCCTACCAGAGCCTTAACACCCAGGGCCATTCCTTCAACAAACTCCTCTGGCCCCTGAATTGCTCCCTAGAAAAGTGCAGACCGGTTACAATAAATAAGAAGACGGCATCAATCCTACGGTAATGATGATATCATTTCTTAATATTTAAGATATATGTTAAATATTGCATTGTTTTAATGGCTGTGCGCAAGTTGAGTATATGAATATTTAGAATTCAAGTATCGGCATCATCATGTTGATCCAGCGCTTTGCATTCCTACCTGATAGGGCTCATAGAAGAAGGCCTCCACTCCCTCTGACAGGCCTCTGATCAGCCCAAATGGGTTTCCAAGCACATCCAAACCCAGCACCAGCACATACATCTGTTTAATAGCCTGAAATATACATGAAGAGGAACTTTTCGTGTTGTACTATGACCACAACCAGTCGCTCCTGATGGTCCTGACTTCAGAGTGAGTTTTACCTGCTTGGAATAATGCCTGATCACTTCCCACTGAAGCTGCTGAGTGGTACAAAACTGGAAGGTCAGTTCAAAGAAGGCCAACCTGAAAAATAAGGCAGAACCAGTCAAGTATTACTCAAACAACAAATCAGTAAAATGTAACAGAGGCTATTGTTCACGTATTGTCTGTTGGGGCTCCTTGAGAACTCGTACTTAAAGACTACATCCTGCACATCAGTGAGAGTTGCTCCAATACTCTTCAGCAGCAGGTTGAGCGACTGGACAGGGATGAACTCTGCATCTCTCTTCTCCTTTAAACCATCTTCTCCTCCTGTGCTCAGAGAGAAACTCAGGTGCAGCTGCAAATATAACACGCAAAACATTTAATATTTTTATATTAAACATGGTCTAGTTTTATTTTTATCACTGCATCCACACACCTTGATGGGGGAAATGTGAAAGTACTCATAGAGGCTGACTGGGGACGTGTCAGCAGAGGAGACGTGGTTTAGTTCTGTCTTTATATAAGCGATGTCCTTCTCAAACAGTTCCACCTAGAGGTAAACACACATGCAGGAACACAAAAGCACTGCTAAGTTGACAGAAAATCGACACGCGGAGCAACTCTGTGTCTATAGGTGCATGCGTGTTTCTGACCTCCTGTTCTGAGCTCATGACGCTGGCGTTTTCAGGGGTGAACAGGTCCAAGATGGCGTACAGGAAGCCCAGGTCGAGCTTCAGATCCATCTCCTGAATTAACACCTTGAAATACCTGAGGTGCACCGACATCACCACCAACATTTACAAAAGCTGTTTCACACATATTTCAGTGTGTGTCCATGTGGGAAATAAATAATGCGGAATAAAGAAAAACAATTACTTTATGCGAGAGATATCAGAGTGTCCCGCTGCTCTGGTGACGATGCTGATATCAGTCAGAGGTTTGGGCTCTGTAAAGAAAAAATAAAGAAATAACATAATATACACTGTCCAGCGAAAAGAGCTCATAATGCATCTCAGATTAACAGACCTGAGTCCATGGTAATAGACTTCGGCAGTTTTACAGGGTAGAAAACATAGGGGAAGATGGCTCCTGGCAGCTGATTCTGGATCTGTAAGAGGATGGAATTTACGCTATGTATTCAAGACATGAAATCTGAATTAGATGCAGCTTAACAGAAGTCCTTATGTTGACCTGTACGCGATGGATTTGGACACGATAAGCTCTCTGTCGTGGAGAGACGCTGTATTCGACATTCACTCCAGGTAGGAAGTGTCTCCTGAGAGGAGCATCACATGGCCGCAGCATCCTCATGTCTGTGCCGCTGGGAGTAAAACACACCTGGGAGACAATTATAAACACCACAACATTTAACAATACGCTACCTTTAGGTTTGTTAGCAATTAACCACCTGCAGATACAAATGTGTTTCAAATTCACATTCTACAAAACTAAAAGGTTTTACTTGTACAGCCTTTACATCTAGACTAAATCATGTGAAGTACATTTGGCTCATATTAAGACTATAACCTGGAAGTCGTTTCCCAAGTCCACAATGGAGCCGTCTACGGGCGCGGACTCAAGGTAGAGCTTGAAGCCGTTCTCCAGTATCTCAGCTTCCTTAGTGCTCAGAGTTTTCCACCTGTTCTTCTTCTTGGGTTTTAATTCCCACACCACATCAGAGCTACCACAAAAACAGACAAGAAGGAGTGTAAAATCTGTCATATCGTGGATCTCACTGCAGTATTATGTCTAAACATTCACAATTCAAGACAAAACTATTGCATCTAGGATATGATTTATTTGTTCCATCGAGTTAAACTGTACAAAACTACAGCTAGTCTATCATTTCTGACACCAGGAGGTTAAGTCATTGCAAGCTCAGCTTTAAATCAGTACTGTACAGTGATCCTCATTCATACAGTGAAACTATAGAGACAAACTTGAGTTTGTTTGTTTGTTTGCATGTGTATATGTGGACACACGTGATGCTTGCTTTCTACCTTGTAATCCCAATGAAGGAAACCTCCTGACTGCTGCTGTTGTTGACCAGGGACACGCCCACATTCTTAAGAGACAGCATGATTTCCTGTTCAGCCATCTGTGCCTTCTCGCTGTCAGAGATCATGCAGTAGATGCGTTTCTCCTCCGTGAACAGGACAACACGCTGGAGACCTTAAGGCCAGATTTAAGTCAGAAACCATACTTACTCAACGCTGAACACTTATTCAACACATTAAGTCGCCTGCGTTTCCTTTGACCCTTACCTTCATAAAAGGAGATCACATAGAGTTTCCCTTCATTCTTCATATTTTGGAGTAGATCCTAAAGAGACAGGTAGTAAATGGTTTAAATGAACATCATCCTGTCATCATAATTAACCCTCGTGGGGCCTTCCAGGGGTCAAAACCACCCCACTGTAAAAGAAGGGTTGGATGAAACAGCCTTCGTGGGTGTTACATCCAAGCAATGAACACGTGTGGGTCTTCTGATGAACAAGTTCATCCAACCGTTCATGTAGATAAAGCCTGTTGTGATTTATCGTCTGTCTGCGGCTGTTTCATCCAAACCTTGTGTGGTTTTTGAGCTTAGAGCGCCCCCTATTTTTCATTTTGACCCCTCAAACGCTGCGCGAGGGTTAAAACAGTTCAAACTGACATTTGAACAGAAAAATAAACTACTGCATGTACACTTATGTATTGCAGTGAATTCAATTCATATTAGGGCTCATTACAATCATATATTAAGGTACTAATACAGTTTTACGCATTGCTGCATACACAACAGAAACATGTTAGGATCAGCAGCTGCTTAGTTAAGACTAACCTCTTACCTCTTCACTCCTCAACTTCCCATTGTACGGGCCACACGTCCATAAAAGCTCTCGAGATCCAGTGGGTTCAGCCCAAGTGTAGTTCACAGCTTTCCCAGCCTCCAGCTCCTCCTGCTCGGTTTCCTTCTGAGAGCTGCACACGAAATATGCAAATATGCATATCAGAAACACTAATCGTAGCAACTACAATTCAGGAAATAATATGCCACTGATTTAAAATGAAGGACGACGGTGCAGCATGGACAACACAGCAGAGCCACCAACAATCGAGTCCAACGTACCTGTCCGACAGAGTACACAAACAATCCACATGAACAGACAGAAATGACAGCACAACAGCCACAGACCCAAAAGTCCCCCCCACCTCTCCTGGAGATTTAAAAGGCAAGTTTAAAATGACACTGTTTTAAACAAGACAAAGCACACGTACGAAATCAAGGAGGAAAAGAAGTCTTCATTTAGGGACGAAGATGGAAAATACGGACATACAATAGAACTAATGCAAGAAGCACGAGGTGTGATTCCATCCAATCAGCAGTGTTTAAATTAGTATTTCTAAAAGTAGTGACGATAACACTGTATGAGATCAAAGAAACATAGTAATACACGTGGAAATGGGTTGATGTCTAATGTGCTCCAGCTGATTTACTTTATTAGTCCCTAAACATTTACACTTTGCTGTCCTTTTTTATACATTAAGAAAATATTAGATTATAGAAATAAAGAAACCATTCTGAAACAATGTAAACTGGTCGTCATTGTCTTGTGAGTGAATTACATTGAAATATACAGTACTTTTACACTGTATGGGTGATAGAGATGTGTGTAACAATTTCCAAAGGTAAACTGATTATTACTAGTACTATGATTTCATAAACGATTCATTGTTCACTGGTTCAGTGAGAAAACAGAGGAGCAGATTACACAGAGCAACAAGACTCAGAGCTGAAGCTACTTCTACTCATCTTCATTCAGGATCTGACAACACTCTGTACTCAAGTGTCCTAACACAGTGAAGTGACTGTGACAGTTTAGGATTGCACCAATTCCAGTAGAAATGCTCATTTGTTTCAACTTCTTTAACAGCATTTCAATCTGTCAGTGTCAGTCATAGTTTCATGATTGCCTACAGTAAACCCTTAAAAGTCAACAGACGTCTACAAACGTAAGTAAAGTTTGTTGTCTGCTAGTTCAGCACCTATGTGTGTGTTTCTGTTCATATTGTAACTACACTGTTACTACTGAACTTATACTGTAGTAAATTATTATAACAAGGGTGAGACAGCGATAAACTGCAAGTTGCACTTTTCTTGTTTATGTGTGGTTCTCTTGTGAGGTCAGGGTGTGTCAGAAGAGTTTCCCCTTTTATTTTTCTACCTGTCCTCCTCCACTGAGAAGGAGAGGCTGAGCAGCTCGTCAGGCAACCACGTGGTTTCTGTCCTGGTGCTACATGACCCAACACACACAAACATTATTTGTTATCAGGAAAAAACAACGTGATTAATACCAGCTCAACTGTTAAAGCTGCTGCAAGAAAAACGTCAAATGCATATAAATCAAGTGCAGATGTGATTGCTGTGAATAAAGAAATAATAAACAGCTAATGAACAAATCCTAAAAAGAAAAGAAAAAGACATCCTGCTCAATATTCACTATGCAGTGCTGCTGAAGAAAACACAAGTGTTATTCATACCAGAACATATGCATTTGCCACAGATCTGCTCTCTCACCTCTGACAGAACTGAAGAAGGTTTTTTGTATGGTTGATGATGACGAAGGGGGCCGCACCGTTGTGGTACTCGGAGAATCGGATTGTAGCCGAGTGCTCAGACAGGTTCACATCTACTATTAACCCGCCCATCTGTGGAACAGAAGGTACAACACAGTACTGTAATATACTGCACATAATGCTTTGGCATTAACAGTTTATACAGTACATAGTGAATACAAGAAGTATTATCCCTGTCTGCGTGTCTTACCGAGTTGTCCAGGCGCAGCAGGAGGCAGTTCTCTGGTTTGGTGAAGTCAATAACTCGAGGTGGCAATAAACAACCTTCTACTTTGATCTTTAGTCGTTTGGTGTCATTTTCGGGCCAGAAAGGAATGACTGACTAAATGTAAAAAACAAAACAAAAGACACTTAAGTTATACGGTGAAAGCATCCTCCCAACATGTGACTCAGTAAAGTGTTCAGTATTTCAGCACAGGGCAGGCCTTAGCTCCACTACTCAGAAGCTGTAGCACAATATTTTTAGATCATCTTATTTTGTTCACTGCTCACTTCAAATGTTAATAAAAAGCATCCTGATAAGTCTCTCACACTGGTGCACCTAAATAATTTTTCATGTTCATATGCTGTAACTTAATTGCTTTGGTGAGTAAAATGCTCCGAGTGCAGGCTCCAGATGTGTCTGCAGACATTTATTAATGATCAGCAGGTGGAAGTGCAAGAGTACGCTGAGCTGCAAAATCCGTCATTACAAAGAATGTGAAAAGAAACAAGCAATCAAACGACAACGGGTTTTGCTCTAACCTGTTCTGGTTGTGCTTCAGTCCAGTTGTTCTGCCCCTCCTCACATACAAAGACTGTGTGTTTGGTTCTGTTGACCAGCATGTAAAACGGCACAAAGGTCACCATGCGGGTCAGACTAAAACTGCTGGCGTCAATCTTCACACCAACCTAAGGAGAGACAGATCACATAGCAAGTCAACAATGATAAGAACCTGCCTTTCCTACTCACAAATCTAAATTAAATTCCGATTAACATTAGATTGTCAAAAAAAAAACTTAACACCAGTCAATCTGAGAGAGTCTATGTCTGGATGAATGTGTGGCAAAATCTTACCAGATAGTCTTTGTATTTGCCTTTACATTTCACATCTCCGTGGCTGCCAACGGTATCCAGGGAGAATTCATCAGAGAGTTCACTGTCTGAGATCATAAGACGAACCTGGGACATGAAAGTAAGAAATCATATTTATATGCATTTTAAATGACATTACTGTTTACCTCCTGAAAATGTTTACCTCCTCGATTTACCTTATTGTTTCGCAGGAAGTGTCGTGGTTTGAAGGAGAACAGCAGGGGCATGTCATAGTCCAAGGGGTGCTTACGATGGATATCATCAGCCTTGTACTGCAGCAACCTGCCAGTCTTATTCATCATCCAATACGGCGAGTGAATAGCAATCACAGTCTGTCCCAGGTCATATTTAACGTGCACTGCTATGTCTAACTCAGGCCTCTTCGTCTTCTCTTCACCATAGTCTTCGTCATCATGTTGTAGAGACTGGAACACGATGAAGGTGATCTCTTCCTGGTCACTGCGTAGACTGTATGACAGAAAAAAAGGGTTTTGTAAAAGGCAAAATATCTGTCCTATATATAAAATAAGGATGATGTGAGCACAGAGAATCATCTTCTTCTTCTTTTCCTTAAAGCTTTTCCCTTTTAGTGGTCAGCACAGCGAGTCATCTTCGTCCATTTAACCCTGTCCTCTGCCTCCTCTTCTCTCACACCAACTAACTTCACGTTCCTAAATACTTAACATCCTGCACTTCCCTTACGTCTGCTCCCTGTAACCTCACGGTTCCATGTGGTTCCTTCTCCTTACACGCATGTACTCTGTCTTGCTGGAGCTAACCTTCATTGCTCGGCTTTCCAGAGCACACCTCCACCTCTCTAGATTATCCTCCACCTGCTCTCTGCTGTAGCCACAGATCACAATGTCATCTGCAAACATCAAAGTCCTTGGAGATTCCTGTCTAACCTCATCTGTCCATAACCAGAGCAAACAGGAAGGGGCATAAGTGAGACTAAATTCAGACCTGTACTCAGAAGACCAGTCCTGAGCCAAGTAGTTCAGCAGCCGGAGATCCAGACTCGACTGGTTGATGACTGCTGTGTGAAGCTGGTCAGAGTGTCCAGGGTCCAGGGTGACCTCAGGGGCTGAGACTCCACTGTCCTGTTGAGCGTCGAACAGGCATGAACAACAGTAAATCTATTTTGCATGACTATTTTCTAGATGCTTATGTTTTCCTCTAGTCGTCGTCCCTCATACAACGTGTCACTTTTTAGCCAGTTTACTGTGGTATGTTGCATCAGCGGCCAGCGGACCCTGACGGACTGCTCAGCCTAGCAAGTACTGCACAAGAAGAGGAACAGAAGTGACAAAAGCTCCCTCATCGGAATATTCTCACATGGATGTGGCCATGTGGAATGAGCAAACTTAATCCATCTGTGGTTCGCGAGATTGACGTGATTGTGAACAGTACGCACAGTCGTTTGCTTCTCATGCAGCTCACAGCAAATATGCTAGTTGGCAGTAGCATTTACGGTTTGGTCAAATGCCTCTTTTGGCCCAGAATGACACAACATGAAGCAGCACAGCAGTCGGTCTTCACTGCTGCTAGTTAGATGCCAGCACAGTCTGTGTTTGCCCACAATGTTGGAAGTGTTTTAGTCACCTCAAAACACTGATACTTTTGAAGAGGTCCCAGTTGCCAACAAATAATAACTAAAACCATCTATAATTAGTTTACATCACATTGGGTTATTATTTGCCTACTGTATATAACACACTCAACCCTCGTTTATTCAGTAATGATAACTGACTCTCGCTTAAACAATAGCCCAACTGAGTTTTTAACCAGTACAGTACCTTCAGTTTGTAAGTGATGGGGTAAGGAAGCAGGTTGCGTATCAGGAAGGAAGGCCACAGGTGAAGCACAAAGGGCACATCGAAGTTCTCCCCCACGTCTCCTGTGTGTTTGACTGTCACAGCGTCCTTCTGTGGCACAATGTTGATCATCATCACACCCCCCTGGTTTCCGCGGCGACGACAGGTCTGCTGCAAGCGCGTCTCAGTCTGGAGGTTGCTTATGTCTTCATAACTGAATCCTTCTGAGACCTCAAACTGCTCACCCTGATTGTCAGTGTCACCTTCAGTTAATGGCTGAAGGCTCAACTCAGACCTACAGTAAGGGGGTGTATGTATGTATTAATGTATGACGTTATTATTAGATGACATGATAAGATGTACGCAGGTGTGCTGGCCATCTTGTGTGTTCTCTCACCTGTAGGAGTCCAGAGGTACACAGAACTCCTCAGTAGGGAGAGATTTACCCAGATATGTTGAGCCTTCAAAAACTTTGAATGGTATTGAGAAATGATTGATGATCTGCGTAGAAGAGACAGAAACAATTTTTTTATTTTTTTTTTATTTTTAATTATTTATTCTATTTTGTTAAAATACATATATAAAAACACAGTATTCATTAAACTACTTTAAAGGAAAAGTATGTTGACATGCTCTTCGTATTGTTTTACCAGAAATTATTCCATAACTCAACACAATCATGAACACGACAAAACTGATCAGTGATGTACCTGGAAAGGAGAGCGGATCTTGATGTATTTGCTGCCTTCCATAGAGTAAATCTGACAGACAAGGAACCGAGTGACTCCTGAGTCTTTGTGCATTACACTGTACATTCCCCTGCCCATCTTGATCAGGGGAATAACACTGGCTGAGGTGTGGCCGACAGGAGCTAGAAGGAGCAGGGGAAATAATGAAGCAGGCCAAAGTACATGTTAGCTCTACAGTCTGGACATTTTGTGGCATATTCAAGTCTGACTGTCATAAGACGCAGCAACAAGAAGCCCCCGGCAAAGCTTGACCCACGGCTAAGCTTAACAGTTACATTGTAAAGGTCGTGTGTTTAATAACACCAGTAGCCAATAATTGTAGTGGCTACAACTGAAGCAACTAGTACTGACTGTCTAACTTACTAGGCTTTATGTAGTAGTCCTTCCCACTCAAGGAAATCATGGCTGAGAACTGGTCAGAATGGGTGGTGGAGTAGTCCATCTCAAGAGTTTCTCCATCCTGGAGCGTCACAGTGCGGTTGGAGCTCTGCTGGCCAATGGGACAGAACATCTCACTGTGGAGGACGGACACGGGCAGGCCCAGGCGGTTTTTCACTATGAATGGGGCTTCGTCTTTCTGGAAGTTCTCAGATGTCTGTTTAGCAGCCTCTGCAAATGCCTGTGGAGAGACAGGATCACAAGTATTACAGATGTTTGCCTTTCCTCACACTTCATGTTAAAATTTTAAACGCACGTGTCTTACCGTGCCCAGGTTACTCAGCATGGCCAGACCACAGTTTGAGAGTGTGATGTTAAGCTGGTCTACACTACTGATGTTAATAGTCGTCTTATAGTCCGGAACGCTGTAATCCACTTCGTCTGACTGTGCTGTGGGCATCACTTGCTTCTTCTTCATCTGGTTAAAAGATAGCAGAAAGGTAAAAACGCTGTGCGCATGGCTGAAAGGGATTTATTCTGAAAGTA
The DNA here is from genome assembly GCA_030770545.1 of Macropodus opercularis. Lineage (NCBI taxonomy): Eukaryota > Metazoa > Chordata > Actinopteri > Anabantiformes > Osphronemidae > Macropodus > Macropodus opercularis. Next base: position 4,207,026 of record CM061097.1, on the reverse strand, counting down.
GACAGATCGCATCACACATGCTTTCTGAAGCCACCATATGTATAGTAGCACATGTAGATGTTTGTATTTCAGCACCTTCAGTGCCAGTTTCCATGGTCTGAACCCGTCTTTTGTCTCATCTTCTAATGGTTCCAGTAACGGTTCCCACACCCCCATCACCTCATTGTAATAGTGAACCTATTGGAGAAGATTTCAATATTGTTAGTAAGTTTGAAAGATCAGTGATGGTGAATATGACCATGTACATGTAAAATGGATGAATCTACAGAAAAATACAATTAATACAAAAATGTAAAAATAGGAACAGAAAACAGCTCTTGTTGTTTGAGCCTATTTACTCTAAGCCTAAGACTAACTTTAGATTTTGGATGAAATGTTACTACAGCTTGTGTGTTACCTCCAGGTTAAGCTCGCTGTGCAAGTTAATTAATGTGGACCAGTTTTTGACATCTCCATGGAACGAGGACTTTGCCAGAAGCATGGGCACTGTACGGTGTCCCACACCAGCCTCCAGAGTTAGACAGATTGATCTGATGGTCACCTGTAGGAAATGATAAGGCATCCAAAGCGTAATCATTTGATTCTTGCAGAAGGACCTTCCCCTCTGACAGGATTCATTATAAAAAGTAAAAAAGAATTGATAAATTAAGTATAAAATAAATCATAACCAGTGCTTGTACCTGTAATGACTCTCCCTGTGGTTTCAATGGGATCACAGATTTTGTGACTTCATCGCCCTCTTCCTCTAAGAACCAGAACTTGAGCTCTTTCCAGCCTCGTTTCTCCCATAGGTCCCCAGAAACAGGACTCTCCAGCTCCTCTGGTGTTTCTGCTGTGGGAGTCAGCGCTGACTGAATAGTTATAACTGTATTGATGATGATTGGAGATACCTGAACAAAGGGTTGGACAGTAGAGACATAACTGATTTATACAAATCTCACAGTTAAAAGTGTTAACTCAACTCTGTGCCGGTTAATATGAACCTATATTCACGGCTACCTTTAGTGTGAGAGCATCGATGGAGACCTCCATTGCCTGGGGGGAAGTTGCAGACTGTGTACTGCGGAAGAACACCTGACATGGCTGTAGCACTGTGGTCACATTGTTTTTCCTCTTCTCTCTCAGGAAGGGGCATGCAACAATCTACAAAAACAAAAATAAAATGTTAGATGCTAAATAACAAATCTGTTATCCATTTACAATACAAATCCAAACCTTGAGATCACTGATAGCAGCAGTCATCTGTGATCCCTCTGATCCACTTTTCATCAGTAGTTCACACTGCGTGGTCATCACTAGGGCAGGGGCATCAGCACGCGTCAGGTCAGCCACAAACACAATCTCTGGGTTACGCACCACAACGTTCATCTCAGTTTTTGACATCACAGGCGGACCCGTACCTGACAGGAGCAGTTTTACAGAAAGACGTTATGAAATGTATCTGACATTAATGAAATCATTTTAGAGCACAACTTAGGTGTGTTTTCATAAGCAGCATTTCTCAGCTAAATAAATGACTGACAGTTAACTCACTGGACTCTTTCGATGTGACAGAGGAGTTAATGTTCTTTTTCTCTCCTGTGCTGTTCTTGGGTTGTGGTGCTTGTGCAAAACCCTGCTGGGTGGCTTTGAGGAAGATGTCTGCCACTGTGAGCAAGAACTCCATGCTGGCACACAGGTACACATCCTGCACAACTGTGTCCAAGGTGGTGCCATCACGGCCCTGACGGTAGTTCACCTCCACCATCATGTTCTGCTCAGCACCAGGACGCATTGCCACCATCCTGGGAGATTACGTAGAGAGCAGAGTAGTGTAAGTCAAGAATAAGTGGAATACCATAGTCGTTCAGTACTGAACCTGGGGATTTGTTAACTGTAGAGTGATGCGAGTCATATCTTGTACCTTGGGGTGACCATCCTTATTTTGGGTCTCTTGTCATCTAGAAGGCAGGCCGCGAGTTGGACCGAAGCCTTCATGGAGCTGTCTGAGAACATGTGGACCGATGTAGAGATGGTGCCCAGAGTAAACTCTGCCAGCTTCAGCTGCTCATCGTGTGAGTCCAGCTGTATCTATACAGTGACAAATGAAACCTTTGTTAGAGACATGCATCTTATTATGAAACAAAAAAAAGACAGGCTTCATGAACTGTTAACATAGATATAGTAGGTGATTGCATTACCTCATTCACATTAGGGCTGTACAGGACCAGCGTCATGGAGTCGAACTTAAAGTCTAGTTTGAGTGTGTTTTTCAGCTTGCTGTTTTTCTGAGTCTCCACTACAGCAGCTATGACGACTGTGTTACCTGCAATGAATTGGTCACATCACAATAAACAATTGTCCACAATATTTATTTATTTCACTTGAAAACCTTTTTAGTTGTTTTTTTTATTTGTACTCATCTGGACCTACTGTACACATGTCAACACAAAACTAGGAACAATTATTAGTGCCTACCACTTGGTGGTCCAGTGGTCCCAGATCCTTGCGATTCTTTGTTGGATCCAGAGTCAGAGGAGGGGTCAGTGATGGGAAGAGGGCCTGAAGGTGGAAGCGCATCAGACTTCTCTGACAGGTTCTCACTTAGAGTCCTCAGGACAACAATCATATCATCCTGACTGAGGATCAGCTGTCGGGAGCGATTATCAACATCAGATCAAAAGGAAAACGAGAAGGATGACGGATAAGACTTATAAAGACAACCATTGTTTCTTTCAAGTGCTACTGTATGACACTACTTACACTCATGGGCTTAAGATGAGCAGTGATCTGTATGTCAGGTATGCTGTGGTACCAATTGAATGAAAGATTTCTTTGGATTTCCAAGTCCAGGCTGACTGGCTTCAGCAGCTGGATCTCTCCCTGAAAACCTTCATTTTTTAATGTGGTTCTGAAATCAAAAGCAGCAAAAAGTCATTAATGTACTGTACAGGCTAAAGATGAGGCTAAAAAACTTAAAATGACTCAGACCTGTACATCTTGAGATCCGTCAGCTTCACAGTCATTATATCTACAACAGGTGGGATGTTAGAAGCGCCTTTAAAGGGCTGCTTAGCAAAACGGTTTCTGATGGACAGCAGACCGAGGTCGGCTCCAATAACATTTATGGAGGATGAGGACTGGGGGAGGAAGATGACAGGTGCGTTGAAGTGGACATCCAAAGCGATGCGACTGCTTCGCTCTGCCAGCTCCTTAACACCTGTGGCTGCCTTTTCTGCAGCCTGGACAGTCACTTCAGCGAGGGCTGCTTTGGCCTCCTGGAAGTTATTGATGAATGTCTGGAAAAACAGCACATTGTGTAAAAAATGTAGATGGAGAAAAACATAAAACAAGGCTAATGTAAGATAAAATAGTGAAAACGTAATACTGTGAGTAAAATATGTAAGATGTGTGCTGTACAGTAACTCACACACTGATTTGTATTTTTAAGTGATGTCTGTGTTTTTATCATTCCTGATTAAAATAAAACTAAATAACATACCACGACTATGCCTCAGAGGTGAAGTGAATGTGAAGAGACCAGCTGTTACAACCTGGACTATTTTCCAATATGTGATTCTTACCAGTATGGAGGAGACAAACTTGTTGAGGAAGATGACCTGAATGCAACCAACACTCAGAGAGACAGAGGTGTCAACATTAGACATGTCCAAATAGGCGTCTCCTTCTGTTGCATCTGTGTAGTTTATCATGCGGAAATCAAACACTTCCTTATCTGCTATAGACACAGCCTGGAAAAGGAATGATAGACAACAGAGCAACATGTAACAACAAGTAAACACAAACAAGAAAACCACGCTGCTACAGTATGAGCTAGACAGTTTGTACCTTCTTGTAAATGGCATCTTTATCACAATCTAAGATCACGATGTTCTTCAGCTTGGCCAGGATTTCCATCTCTCTCTTCCTCATCAGAACCTCAGAAACAAGACCTGGTTCATTGACAATGTTAGACAGTGTGATATAAGTATTTACATTTCCTAATTTGTGTCATAGAAAGTCAGAAATAGCAAAAACCAAACACAACATCCTTTGCTGCCGGATTAAACAGTGACCACACAAGCGATAGCCACAAATATGTAATCAAGAGGGACTGAATACAGCATCTTCTGGATGATGAATCAAAAGATGCCACTACCACATTAAACCATACCTTCAATGCTAATCTCCGAGATCCTGGCTTTCTGTCCTCTAATGAAAATTTTCAGGCACCGGAGATTAGCTCCAATATGCAGAGTCACCAAACCTGCAAACTTTGAACTCTTTGAACCTGTCAAAAAAGGTACGAGTTTAGAAAAGGCAATAAATTAGACAAGAAATCCTGATGTTGAATGTGAATCTGTGAAATGGTTCACGAGTTAAAGTTAGAGGATGAGTTACGTTTCTTCCTGGTTCCAGTAACTCCCCCCTTCTTATCTTCCTCCCTCTCTGCTTCTGCATCATCCTCTTCAGGGATGGGGGGAAGCTCCCCCTGTGCTTCTTCCTTCTTAGTCGATGGAGGAAGGAGGTTGTTTAGGAAACTGATCGTGTTGAGAAGGGCCTCTGTGTGGAGATGCACGTCCAGGGATGAGAAGGTCACCTATAAAATAAATTAAATTTTGACATCAACTTACTAATTCTTGTTATTAATGATTAGACAGAATACATTATCTTCCAGCATTAGAAACCTTTGATAGTAGATTAATTAAAATAACTTTAATTACTAAAGGTAAAAAAAACTGTTGTAAAAAATTTAATTGACTAATAAACCTCCTCACCTTTATGAGCTGCTCTGTATTTTTGTGCAGAGACCTGAACTCCGGACCATTCTTGTCAGCCTAGAAAAACAATTCAACTCTTAATGAGAAAGAAATGTACCATCATTTAGAAACTAGGGTGATTACAAATTGTGTATATGCTGTAAATAAATCTATAATAAGTCTATTTCAATGAATCACACATACTTTGACATATTCCAGGGTGAGCAGGTCAACCTCCGAGTTGTCTAAAGTGGTGATCAGCTGAACCTGCTTGTCTTCAGAATCTAAATAAGAAGGAAGCAAATGAAACCTAAAAACACCTACAGCTAATATTAACCTGACTTTAATTCACAGATTGCACTGTTTAATAATAATTCCAATTATAAAAACATTAAAATGTTCTGAGACACACAATCCTGCTTGCATCTACTGACCCATGTACTCAGGACACTTGAGGCAGATCTCTCGAAGGTATGTGTTTGAGGTCATGTCAAAGGTGCGCAGCTTCAGCTCCGTGCCCAGACCCTCTATGTCCAAGTGGAGCACTGTGACCTCCTGATCCCCAGACAGGCGGCACAGTTGAACAGAAAACTAGACAAGAAAGACGACATAGAGACAATAAAAGCTGGGAAAATTTTAAATAAAGAAAAAGTAAATGTAGGTTTGTGACCTACTTTAACAACACTTTTACCTCATTAATTTCAAACACCATAATAAGGTCAGTCATGTTCTTTTGAGGGTCTTCCTTGCACAGACTTTTTTTGTGTAGATCTGCATAGCGCAAAGGCATGGGATTGTCTGGGAAGAATGGTCGGTCACCAACAGGAGAGCTGGGAGCATCATAGAACAAATCTTCCTCTGACCCTGAGACGACAAACACAAATATGACAATCTACTTGTCATATTGCAGATACCCTCACAAGTTATTTAGTGCAGTGATTGTGTTTGTCTGTCAACATGATGGATGCAAAGGCTGTATGTATCTCACCCAAAGACGTGATGCTAATTGTCTCACATGACTCAAAAAGGATGGAGGAGCGCTGGTCGGCTAAATTCAGAGGTCTCCTAGGGGTGAGCTGGGGGGTGAACGACTGCTTTGGCTGAGGAGGGGAAAAAAAAGTAAAGGTATAGGCAAACCATTTTCTTTTCTTCGCATATATAAAATAAAATATTTTGTTATTCATTTCCACCGCTGTGCTTGTTGATACCTTTGTGCTGGAGGATGTAGAAGTACGTGCAGCAGATCTGTTCTCCGGCAGTGGAATACTGTCCACCAGCGCCAAAACACTGCGAAGTTTATCGTCAGATATACGAAGAGACAACAGAGGAAGCTCTCCAGACATCTTATACCTGAAACATATATGCAAACAAGGAAATTTAATCCAACCCTCTGTAATCTTAATGTTGGTCTCCTTGAACAAGAATTGTTTTTATTTCACATTGCTGTCATATTCAGTTTTACTCACTTTGCCATGCGGGAGTCCGTCACAACCATCGCTCTGCTGAAAACCACTTTTACATCCACTGGTTGTAGGATGTGTAGTGGTGACTGCTTCTCCTTACGGGCCATTTTCCAGTCTCCGTCTGTAATAAGCAAAATTAAACACACGACATATTGTATTGTTGAAGTACTACAGTATATAAGTGTTCAAGGGTTGAAAACCTTTTCAGTTGTTTTTGTATGTATTATATCATCGTTGTTATGCTTAGGTAAAGGTTTGAGAATCCTGACCTTCAATCAGCGTTAATAAACATACTCATACTCATACACCTTAATATGACCGACACATGCTTTAATGTGTGTACCTGGTTTGCTGAAAAGGAATTGCAGGCTGCTTAGTTGTACGTCAAAGCTGTCATACGCCCTGGACATGATGTCTTCAATGTGACTGGAGGACGCTGACAGTTGAGGCAGATGCTTCTTGCTTTTACTTGACATCTGAAAAAAATTAATTATAGATTATATTAAAATGTAAACTAAACTTTTGACTTTTTTCCCCCTTTTAGTGCATCCATTGTCTCTTTCCCTAGATGATCAATAAATTAACAACAGTATTTATTTATTTTTTCATGTGTGCACGCTCTAACCTTGAAATGTCCAAGATCCAACAGTAGAATATTTTGGGTGCCGTTGTAGAAGCCAGTCTGAGGAATGATTACGTATGAGGCCATCAGGTTCACCTTCAGGTCCAGCACTTTCTGCGTTTCTATCACATACATTAGACCTAAAAAACAAATGTCATTAACTTATCAGTTGCAGCCGGAATGACAAAGTAAGTAAGTAAACAAACAGAGGAAAAGGAATTGAACAGGAACAATTAAAAACAATGAGTCATTCAGACTACAGGCTGTGTGTATGCACAACAAAATAATGACCCAGTGAAAACAAGGACTGTGGAATGTAAACATTAGCAGATTAGAGGATCCAACAGGCTTTAAACTGTCCCCTGATACACAGTAGATGTTTGCAGGGGAATGTACAACTGACCGGTAGCTGTGCGGTCTCTAAACTGCTCCAGTTTCATCAGGGTTGCGTTGGTGAGCTCATCCAGCTGCAGGTCATCAGGAGGCATGAAAAATGCCGACATGCCGTTCACCGTTGCCTACGGAGACACACAAATAAAAAAGATTAAAAATGACTTACTGTGCTGCCCTTTCATGCTTGTTACTCGTGCACACACATCACACTGACGGTCGACACTCACAGCATCATAAATGATTTCCAGGGGTTGTGATTCCACATGAAGCCGTTGATTAGCCCCCTCATCCAGAGGATTGGTCTCAAACAGGATGGAGAGCAGTGGCGTCCCTGTCGCCGTCTTTCTTGATGAAAGGAGGGTTGGTGCTGGCTTGTTATTGCCCAGGCCAGTGACCTCAAACAAACTAAGCTGAGCTGTGAGTCTGATGAACAGAGAGAAAAAGGCCTAAATGTCACTGGCCTCCCATGCCAGGAGAAAATACACCACACAGAGAATTACAAAAAAAATGAAAAAGACATGAAACACAAAAAAAGACAAACTTGAGGGCCTGTGCTCCAGATCTCTGTGTGAGTGTGGACTTGAGCTCTTCCACAGTCAGCTTGATGATCTCATTTTTGTCCTTCTTGTCTTTAATGGACACAGAGAGTCTTGCCATGTGGAAATTCACCTTCATGTCCTCAAACTATAAAAAGCAAAACCGTGCATAGACATTCGGTTTCTAATATAGTATTTGCAATGGTGCATAAGTAGTATTGTTTAAATGATCTGGAGAGCATCACAGAAGTGTATTACAGTAATGACAGTGGGAAGGGACTCACTTTCTTTGGCAGGTTGGGATTAGCAGCAGTTGCACTGTATCCAATGGCAGTGTAGAGTTTGGCCTTCTCAGCAGGAGTTAACAGCTCATCGAAACCTAAGACATTAAAACCATGAGAATGCGAAGCGTGACATAATACCATAGCACATACTGTAAACCTAATACAGTGAAGAACTTTGCATGACACATGCTCATTTTATGTTTCATGCATACCTCCACTCTTGACCTCTTTTGGTGTTTGAGCAGCCTCTCCTCCCCAGCCCCACACCCAGCTGAGCCAACCCTGAGACTCCTCTTCCTCCATCTTCAATCCTGGACGGAAAATACGCAGGCCAGCCTTACTCGCCTGAGGAGAAAAAGGAAACGTTGTAATCCCACTATCCCAGATAGTTATAAAATCTACAATCATTTCATTAAAGAATAAAGTGCTAATATTCTTCTCTGTTTAGCTTGCAACAGTAAACAAGAAGCTTAAATCTAGTGAGAGAATATAAAATACAAAAACATTTCAAGTGTCATTTAAAATTGACCCAAACACAGTGAGACACAATCATTTAACAAGTTCAGCCCAAGCCCCAAACACATGATTAATCAGCTCGTTAACCAGTGTGTTTTTTGGTCGTAACGTGTTCCCAAAGTGGCGTCAAGTTTCATTTTTAATGGGAACAATGTCAAATGAACAAATGAATGTGTAGTTTGATACAACTGAGTGCTTAACATTTCTGAGACAAAGAGCTTACTTCCACTTCAGCCTGCTGTCTGGCCAGTGTGATGTTAAAAATATCCAAGGTTTTCTCAGGTTCCTGAGAAGAGAGGCAAGATAAACCGATTACAGCTGATTTTAGGAAAGTACATCAGCACAACTGTAAAAAGGACATTAAAGACACTTAAAGCAGCTTCACCAGAACAAAACATCCGTTTCAATGCTCTTCAATCCCTTAATAAGTCGGAGCATCAGATAAATGGCTGAGTAATTATGACTAGAGCAAATGCATCACTGAGAAGATATCGACAAGGCAATATCTTATATCAAGTGCTTGCATAATAGATTCATTTTACATTTCAGACATTGAAGTGTGGTCACTCTAGTCGTGGAGGTCTTTTCTACATAGCATACATTTAAAACAACAGATTTTGAAGCATCAAAGTAAAAGGATAGTCTTCATCCTTCCACAACCCCTGTTCAGAGCAGCCATGTCTCACCTCTAACTGTTTGAGCAGCTGCTCAGAGGGCTTCTTGCTGGTGATCTTTGTCTTATAAAGCTCTCTGTAGGACTTTACCATCCGTCTGTGGCGTCGAATGTGTTGCCATGACCACATGTGTAGACGTGGCTTCACATCTACCTCAAGTACGCCTGTTATCACATACTTCCACCTGAAATACAGGAACATGCAACATGTGATACAGCAACAGCAAAATGGCATAAGTCATTTTAATTTAATTGTGTTTTCTGACCATATGTGAGCATTTCTTTGAACATGGACGACAGGTCTGTACTTTCTGTAAGGCAGGTTTCGAGACATCATATCTACTGAGCCCAGTAGCTCCAAGATGCTAATGTACTGGAAAGAGAGGAAGTCAGCAATTAAGCAATTGTACAGAGTGGTGGGAGGAGGGCAGCTGTCAAGAACAGCTCTGTCTCTGCCCTTGTATATGATCTCATCTTGTTCTGCTCCTCAGACTCTTAGAAAGGCAAATTTATACAGAACACATCCACATGTATTCCCACCAACCTGGGGTTTATTAAGTTCAATGGCCACCTCACTGAGATTAACCATCAGGTCCACTTTAGGAGAGGAGAAGTCTACATCTGACCTGGGATTCATTCGGAGTTTAGCATCCGCAGAAATTGGACGAAAAACTGTAAACCAGCAACAAGAAATGTGTGGATTCAAAAAAATATAAATATAGGCAAACTACTATTTTCATGAATGTTTGGGTTTTTAGACATGAATACGCCTATTTGGATGTGAGAAGTGTGAATATTTTTCTTTAAAAATATAAAGGTGTAAGATGAACATGAACACAAAGATGACGAGGAGAGACTCACTGAAGTCATGGCTGACAGTATTGGAGTTCTTTATATTCATGCTGTTCTGAAGGCTTTGCTGTAAAAAGACGTAAAGGTAATTAATTATTTAAAGTATTCGAAGTATTTAAAGTAGCTATTAATATCTACCTTGTCCTCTAACTGTTCAACACATTTGATGTATTCGGGAAAGCAACTGCTGGAATAATGAATAGTTAACAAAACTAATGTCATGCATTTGCAAAAACCATTTCCAATTTCCAAAAAGAGAATCAAGGGCCTGAAATGGATTGGAAAAAGTTGTCTTGTTGTGAGTGTACTGCTGCCTAAAAGCGAGAATGGGTTGGCCAAGAACTGTCTGGGTGTCCACAATAATGAGCATGTGTCTCAGTAAAGTTACAACAAGACAGACAGACATGGCTAAATCCAGGCTGCTGGAGGTACCACACATAATGAGGGTGACTCACCAAGGCTTCATCTGGACTGTGATTGGAGAAAAGTGTGGAGTTGACATTCCAGTAGGCAAACAAACTGTCTAGTCGAACCAGCTGAAGAGAAGAAAAACACAAAGCAATTAGAGAACCATGATGACAAAACAGAACTGACAGTGACTCATAAGGTTTGGATCAGGGCCCAATATGTTACTGAGAAAATAAAACAGGTTCCTAGAATAACTTTATGGACAAATGTAAAGATGACTAAAAAGTCACACCGTCCAGCAATTGCAGTGTTGCACAAGAGGTTCAATACAAAAGACAACTTTCTTACCTTAAAGAAAAGCCTGGAATTCTCATCCAAAAGACTGGGCTTCCAGTTATTATCAGCTGTCTGTAAGGTCACACAAACAGCCCTTGTGAAATAACTTCTACATACTGAAGTTAGTTTCATCAATGAGCTGGCATGAAATCTAACAGGAAGGACATTGCAACACGTTACCTGAAGGCTGAGGTTTTGGAGTGACACTCCAAATGACAAAGGACAGTTTGGATTTGTGACCTGAAGGAAACAGATAAGAGGCACAGTTTTAACACCGCTTGAATCCATTTGCCCATCATTATCCACTGTGTTTTTGTTGGAGTGGATGTGAATAAATTGCCCAGCGTTTCTTAATTATGGCTTACTTCACAAACGCAATTTTAATTTGAGTGTATGTACATTAATGAGGTTGGTGACCAAGGTTAAAATACTCACATCATCTTCATAGCGTACGTGGATGTTAGAGATCTTCACCTGCAGGTTTTTGATAACCTGAGTGACAAGTTTTTCCACAAATGTATCCTGTTTTTCAAGCTTAGGATTCTCTGTCAAATACAAACAGATTTTATAAATATGATAACAATCATGCATGCAAAATGCAGACCTGAATCTTTAATTTATAATAAGTAATAATATTGTAAATGGCGAACTTGATAACAAAAGGAGCGTTTGAATGGCATCCCACATACTGTACAGCACCTGTATTACTTTTAACTGACAGCAGACAGTGTGATTTGCAAGCTTAAGCCTAACTGATGATAAAGTGTGTAACTAATCTTTTTATTCCTGGGTTTAAATGCAAAAACAAGTGCTACTAGTGTAGATATTTAACTGTTAACTGCACAACTTGGTTATAATGTATTAGGAAGCAAAACAACCTGCAAACAAAAAGCCTCATAATAATCAAAGTTGAACACTGACCTTGCTCAGCAGCCTTCAGCTTTGTCTCCTCTATCCGTTGTAGCTCCCTCTGACGAGCCTCCTGTAGTTGCTTCTCCTCTTTTTCTGCATCGTACTTTATACCTGGATGGAAGTTCAACATAAATGTCTGCTTGTTCATAGAAATAATTAACTATGTAGAAGGTTAAGTTTAAGGCTTGTCTTCACAAGTGATTCAAGATCATGAATAAGTCAAAGACTTCCTTTGTCTTACTACTGTCCTTCATAAAGCCTAATGGTGGGAACTGAGGGGAATTATGGTCAAAGATCTTACTTGCTGTGGGCACTATGAGCAGATAGACACCATCCAGTGTCGCCTCCACTGACTGTGTGTACAAGTTCTTCCATGGAATTTTTAGCTGCAGCCGTCCTGTCACAAAAAGAGAGAATATTTTCTTCTGTTCCTAAAGAAACATGGCACATGGGATCAGTAACCATAGTCTCACCTATATGACCGGCTCTCACTTTGAAAGGAATGTCAAGTTGGCTCTGCAACAAAACAAGGATTATTGTTTCATATGATTGCAATCACCAGAATGACACAAATGTCGTTTATGTACAGTTTCATTTGTTACTTACTAAGGCATTTTCCTTTATTTCAAGATTTCTAAGAATAGCATCGCCTGTGAGGAGAAAACACTTGTTTACTAATTATAACTTTGTACATTTGGATTATGACACAGATTATTAGGCTGCTGTGAAGCTCATTCAAAAATATCTAATACCTTTTGTATACTAACTGCATGCAACACTCAGTGGCGGATGTCATTTATTATTAAAGACACTCATAACACTCACACTGTTACTGCAAACTGAGCAAACAGACTAACAAACGTATCATCTTATCAGATGAGTGAAGCAGCAGCTGCAAAGCCACGAGAATATGTGTTACTGTGAGTAAAAGGATTCTGTGTTTTTGGTCAACTTCAATTTCTACATTAGTTCAGTCTCTTCTACTTTTAAGTCTGCTAAAAGGAATCAGTAAGGAAAACGATGACGAGTAAAACCCTGGTTATGTGAAAGGGTGTGACCTACAGTTTCTTAAATGCCCTTAGCAAACAGAACTGCAAAGGTAAATAATGTAACGTCAGCTAACATTAGGTAAATTGCAGCAGTCGGGAGTGAACAATACTTGCTGATTAATACATGCACTGACATTTGGCTGCACTGTCCCGCTTACACTGAAGCTCTACGCGAGATATTCAGGAAACGATAACCCACACGCCCGGTGGCTAGCCTCGGTTAGCATGAGCTAGCTCGGCTGCTCAGTGAGCACTAACACACAAAGCACAGCTTACCTCCCCATATGCCGAGGTTTAGCTGCGAGCTGTCAAGGTTGACAACGTAGTCCCCTAAGAAGCGATTGAGGACGTCCACCACCACGCTCTCGAAGACCATTTTGCCGTTTGTTTCACCTGTCTGTCACCATGTTTACTTTCTGAGGAGTCGCTAGCCTCAGCGTCACATGAGGGACGTTGCGCGGTGGGCGGGGCTTCAGGCCCGGACCGGCCGCTCGCGCTGCTACAGGCAGGGGCGGCACAGTCTCACTCAGCCTCTTATGCTGCTTATACATGTATAGGAAAATATGTGTGTGCACAACTATGTGTAGCCCTTTTATTTCTTGCTTCTAGAAACTATTTCATTATTAATTAAAGACAAACTGCAGCTTTACAGTGTCATCTAGATTAGATTAGATTCAACTTTATTTTCATTACACATGTACAAAGCAACGAAATACAGTTTATGTCTAACCAGAAGTGCAATAAGCAGAAGATACAGGATATAGGTGTGCAGGAGAAAGTATGGATAATATTTACAGTCGGACATGCTATGGACATACTATACAGGTTGTTATTAACTATAATCAGGGATTTACAATAGATGAACATAGATTAGCATATATACCGTTGCTATAGTAATCAGAGGTGTGCAAATAAATATGAGCATAACATACTAACTATAACTATAATCAGAAATTTACAAATAGATAGAGATATATGCTGGTTGCTGTAGTAATCAGGGATATGCAAGTAGATATGAATATGATATACAGGTTGCTATTTACTATACTCAGGAATTTACATATAGATGTGTATAATCACAAACATATAACTAAAAGTGTGCAATAGAGATGTGCGTTTACAGGTGGTTATGTAGGTTAAGTGTAGTGTGATGATTATGTGCAATATGAAATAGTGCAATGGTTCAATGGTGCAATAGTTCAACGGTGGAATGGTCATCAAGTGGATTCCATAACAACAGTAACTGTAACAACAGTAAGATATCATCACCATTTACTATTTCTGCTACATTCATTCTAATTAAAACTATGAACTAATTCCAGGCATTTAAGGTTAACAAACTGACATATCAAAACCTAATCGCAAACCTCCGAATTCTAAATTAAAGTTCATTGTGTAAAATCTGCTCAATAACCCAATTCAATGATTTACAAGTCTTTTATTTACTGTAGAACATAGAAAACATCAAGTGTTTTAAGTAAGAAAATTTGCCATTGTAAGAATAAAATAATTAATGTAAGCAACACATCTCAAAAAAACGTTACCACAGTGTTGCATCCCCTCTCCTTTCTTTGCCAACAACAGCTTGTTTGGACAGTAGGTACATTATTTCTATTGTCTCCACACTGTTCATTTATGCAAATAGTTTAGGAATTAACAGTAATGTAGGTGTCTGTTATTCCACCTGTTTATTCATAGGGAGTAACTGTGACAGTGGTTTGATCATCACTCCTATCACCGTCCCCCTCCTCAGTGATCCGGCTGCAGATTTATCCACCACCTTTAGCTTTAGCTGCAGTAGCAGCAGATCCTTCGTACTGAGCTCTGTGAAGCAGAAATCTGCATTAAACACTGGGCTGCAGCAGTTCCTGATGGTGGTGCTTCTCTGTGGCTGCAGCTTCCCCGGTGTGAGGCACACACTGACTGCACAGCTCAGGATCTGTTGCTCCGAACCATCCTGTAAACCTTCCACAGACACCACGTGAACTCTGACTGTGGAGAGGGAGGAGAGCCTGTTGGTAGGAAATGTGCGCTCAGCAGAGAGACGCACTTTACCTCGGCCCCGCAGAGGCAGGACGTGCTCACGCTGAAGTTGCTCCTGCTGAACATCCGGTGGGAAGAGAAGAGGTGGAGACACCAGGAGTGAGTTTCTCTCTAAGCAAGTAGGGTTACTTGAAGAGGTTGTTAAACGTAATCCTAGATTTTTCCACCGCCTTCTGTCGTCCCGGCTGTCAGTTAACGATGGACACGATGTTGCTCCTTTAAGACGGCCTTCGGGTGATAGGATGCACAGGGAGGATCTGGAACTGGAAGGGGAACTGAGAGGAGTGGAGTCTCTGGAAGAAGGGGCTTCGCTCTCTGTGCTGCCTGCCTCTGAAACGCTCTTGCATGAAAACAGTGGAAGAACTCCGGATAAAGTTTTCTTGTTCGCGTTCGTCTCTTTCGTCTGGCTGGGTGTCGCAGGATAAATGCTTCTATCAAACAAGTAAACAGGGCAACTTGTGTGGAACAAGGACTCTTTCCTTCGAGTATTGAGGCCCTCGTGTATCCCAGCCAGGCCGTAACCCTCTGCAGAGAAAGGCAAATGGTTCTTTGTAGTCTGCCAAGCCGCTGATGCATCCCCTTTCTCAGTCTTCACCTCTTTCAGCTG
Source organism: Macropodus opercularis (assembly GCA_030770545.1). NCBI lineage: Eukaryota > Metazoa > Chordata > Actinopteri > Anabantiformes > Osphronemidae > Macropodus > Macropodus opercularis. The sequence continues at coordinate 4,191,593 of CM061097.1, read as the reverse complement.
TGCGCTCCCTGCTATCTGCAGGTCAGGTGAGGTTGTCTCAGCTTCGAGCACAGGGCTTCTCTTACAGAGCCGCGGGGGCAGACAGAACTCTGGGATGTTGTCTGGGGTCAGGATGTTTCTGTGGAGATGGTGAGGTAGATTGTTCTTAGAGGGAAGTAAGACGTCCTCCTCGCTCTTCCTCGTGTAACGACTCAGCTCTAGAGGAATGCTCTCCACATTCTCCCTGATCTTCCCAAGGAACCACATAGTTATTACAGAACGTGAGTGTCCAGATATCTCCCCTTTGGAAAGAAAAGAACAAATTATTTCAGCAATTTAAACTGTTAAAACTCTTCATTTTATAAAAGTAAAAACACAGTCTTACGTGTGAGGTTGTGATGTGTCCTTCTCTAAAGCAGGAGCAACGTGTGCGTGATGGATAAGCCACTAACGGATTTTAAAGGCGGGTGCGAGGATCTGCATCAATCATCTCCTGGGACCAGTGAAACCAGCTCAGCGTGTACACCCTGCTTTCTTCTGTGAAAACATATTGACCACTTACATAAGCACAAAAAGAACAGGCACCGTACACAGAGTCTGCTGGAGACTGAGTGGGCAGCAACTGGTGCATCCACGCACACAATTGTGACATTCTGCTGGAGTTTCACTAAACAAGTTCAAAAGTGTGCTTGTCAAATATGTATTAAAAGCAATCTTAACTCAAGATTCAGGTTAAAACGAAAACAAAGCGTTGACGTGTATGTTGGTGTTGTCATGACGACGTAGGGATAATCTGCTTCCGAGAGAGATGACCTCTCTTTAAAAGGCGATTCAAAGACAGGAGCACTCTGAGCCAGCTGACTGATCCCACCTCCTCAAAGGGCCGCTGACCTTTAAACAAAGCTGATGTGTAGCAGGAGGCTCTGAGTCAGTACTGTTGTCTCAGTCGTGCTCAGGAGCTGCTGGTCTAGGGCAGTAAAACGTAAACAGACGCTCTTCAACACATTTATCTTTCAAATCATGTAATTGCACCTGCAGACATTTCAGAATGTCCAATCAAACTGACAGCATGTCTTTGGACTGTGACCACTAAGCTGCTTCCTGTAAGGCGAAGCAACCTGTTTCACCACTAGAGGGCATACATGGATTATTTTAGATTTAGACTAAAGGACAGTTGATTTCGTTTTGGTTGTAACTTGTTTTAATATATCGTTATAGCAGAAGATATGTGCCAGTAGATAAGTGACAATAAATGACATTGATATTAGCTGTTTAAAATCAGGTGTTCACAAACCTACAGTCCAGACAATGAATCTGTCATCTAAGCCACACTGAAGATGCTCTGTCTGGGACGTCAACCATTTACGAAGCGCGTGTTCTGGTGTAAGCGTTGTCCTCGATACTACACTACTTGCACAAAGTATAAAGAGTTTAGATTTTAATCTGGCAATATGTCTATGAATAGAAACGTGGTTGAACTCTGGCTTTTCTTCCTCATTGATCAGTGCTGTAGCAAAATAAACCTTTGGATTGATGGGTCTGTCATACACAGGTTACAGGACATGGTAAGTAACATCACTGGGTACCTATTGGTCAGAGAACACCTCTACACTACTGGGAGGATGTTGTGGATGGGGACGCAGGCCGAGGAAAAGGCTGGAGAACAACATCAGTCACGATGGATAGTGATGAAATTCACAAGATAATTACTGTAACAGTGAACATCATAGTCTGTGTCTTTGCTGTGTCGCCTGTAGGGGTAACTAACCCTAACCCTAACTCTCAAGGTCATCCATGTGCGCTAATAGCAGGGTTAGTGTCAAGTATATCTTCTACATGATGACTTCAAGCTTTAAGATATTATCACATTAAATCATATTTTAGGATCACCAATACAGAAAAACAAGCAAATATCTTTGTACAGCATGTTGCACTACAATAATCCAATGAAAACCCACAGGTTAGACGGTTATTTTAAATTCAATAAAACACAGAGCACACACACACACACACACAGAGGCTCAGTCATATGTGTGCTTCATTAAAATGATCCTCTCTTATTGCTCTAATTAAACATTAAGTGAGTGGAAAACAACGGCCCTGCCTGTGTGTGTGTGTGAGACTGAATGTGAAGACGAATACATTCAGGAGGACTCAGGGGCCTCTGGAGCACCCAGGGGTCAGTGGGCTTTTTGTGCTAGTGAAGATCAACTTTATTACGCTAATAAAAACCCAGAGTGCTCTCAGTAATGCAGAGATAAATGACTGGGAGTCAGAGGAGGACCTTGCCTTTAACCACTGTCACAGCTGCAATTAGCGCTAACGAGAGAACAGTGTATTGTTGCCAAACGCCCCACGAAGGTTGAGGGCTTTCATGTTCAAACCTTTCTGGAGATTTAAAGCTGTCATTTTTAATATTAATTTGTGGAATACATAAATCAACCAAAATGTTGACTTATATTCTGACTTATTCCCTTTATTTTTAAGTAGGAACCAAAGCAACGCAACCACTTTACAGTAACAGCTAGGTTCTTAAAGTACGTGCTGTACAGAATGCTGCATGTATTGTATTCCTCTCCACTGAAGGCTGTAACTTCATCCCACTAACCCTCTGCCCGGAGCTAAAAGTGACCTTTTCGCCTTTCTTCATCACAGAGCGTGCACAATAGAAACTTCAACTTTGTTTTGAAGGAAGCCGACTCTTTCCAACTTGCTCCATAAGAAGAATGACTCGTCAGTCTTCTTGCTGATTCAGTTGAGTTGCTCAGTGTGGCAGAAAAGCTTCTGGTGTCTGATGAGCCGAGATCAATCAAATAAGATTCTGTTAGCGATGATTCTTTCTTTAAGGCAAAAGGATAAATCAGTTTCCTGCCATACTGCTAAATGTGCCATTTAAATTCTCCTAAATATCACAATCTCATGCAGGTTGATGAGTAAAATTCTCTACTGTGGTTAAAATTAAGAACATAGAGCTACTGTAATGTTGTAAAGCCAGGTTTAAAATTCAAGCTCAAAATAAAATATTTCTGGATTTAATGCATTAAATGTTGAATAAGCTGTATAATAAATATCTCACAGTTTGTTTGCTTGATAGCTGTCAAAGTAAAGTGATCATGTTTTGTGACATTGTCTGCAGTGTTATTATGTTTTGACTCATAGCAGGGAAAGAGCTGGTGAAATGCTTCGCTCATTTCCATTTCATTTTAATCTCTATTACTGAGGCTCAGATGAGCCCGTGCAGGCACTCGTTCGCTCACAAAGCACTTAACCTCTCACAAGATTGCTGAAGTTTTTTGGCCAGAAGACTCCATCGTCTCAGCTCCTCAGAGAAAGTGAGGAACTGGAGAAGTCAGAGAGGAGAAACAGCGGGAACGAGGCCAGAATAGCTGAACCCGTGACCTCCTTTGAATTGATAATAAAAAGTAATAATGGCTAATAAGGTGTAATAATTTGGACCAATAAAGATAGATGGCAGATTGAAGATGACATGAGATATGTGAGAAGACCTCAAGGAGGATGGAGCAGAGACAATACATTTTAGAGACTAGATAAAATCTGACCCCAGATCAGTGAATCATTGTTTAATTATTTAGAAGAAGAGGAAAGACGGGACAGAGAGATAAAGAAGAGAGGAAGAAAAGAGGAATGAGATGATCAAAGAAAACCACGAGGTACAAAAAATACAATCAGAGATGGAGAGTGACATTATGGAGGAGGAAGAAAGGGGAGAAGAGTTACGGTAATGACCGGTCTGCAGTGACCTGTCGTTAGGACTGTCCCCTGACAGCTTCTCGCTGCCTCCAGGCCTGCTGCCAGTATTCTAATTCCCCTCAGATGGACTTTTCATTGGCTGATGCTGACGACCGCTGACACACGCCCGATGTCTGCCCCCTCGTCCCCGTGTTCAGGACCACAGCAGCGACTACTCCAAGGTGACCATTACCAAGATAAGAGCAGCGGCAGCAGTCTGCCAGCTGCCCGCTTGCTGTGAATCACCTGTTCTGCCCAGATAAGTTGTTTTCACCTCCCTCGACCAAAGTGCTCTGCCGAAGGTGTTCTGAGGCCAGCAGAGCCCAACTGGACAGCTTCCGTGTTTCAGCAATCCAGAAAACCTATATTTGAATTGTCTGACAAAATATATGCGAAAAAGTTTTAGAGGAACTTAAGCTAAAACAAAACTTCATGACTAATTAGTAGCTTTAAAATTAAACTGGTCATGAAACTGAGCTTCACACTTTGAGAGACACTTTGAAAATTCATTATAACAGTTTTAAAGAATTTGTTAACTGATAATTCAATTCTTAATGCTGGAGAAAAGATCAAACGCAAACTTAGATAAGTGACATCAAAGTTCATAAATGTTAATACATATTTTTAAAATGCTACATGACTACATAGATGTGGTCAGTGTTATTTTTTGATATATTTGAATTCATTTTTCTCTAACAAATCTGAGCTTTAATGCACATTTCTTATTGTGAATAGTGTATAGAGTATAGTGTGAATCCCTTTATTTTACTCTGTGTTTAGTGTATTGATAAAAATAAAATAATATTTCTCAGTTTTTCACAATTCTGGTTAACCAAATATTGTTATGACATTTTTCTAATTAAACTTACATTTTAAAAGCTTTGCACTGACAGAAATGACGTAGTGCGTGTTCATATTCGATCAAGTTGTCGTGGAATCGGAGACAGGAAATATATTAGCGCTCCATTACCTCGGGAAAAAGACAGAAACTATACTGACTCTATGTGGCTCTTAACCTCTGGCTTCATTTAGTTTTCACGTCTGCTTCTTGCTTTATTTGCTGTTTTTCCCAGTTGTGGTTTGTCAAGTGAGGAACGTGGTCCTTCATTGTCTCCTGATTCTGCATGTGTTATCTCTCTTTATTTAAACTAGTTGACAGTCGCTGGAATGTAGCTTTGTGTGGCTCGCTGTATATTTTTAATTCTATCTAAAGCTTTGGCTGAACATCCTAGCATCCTTGAACATTAATTGGGCTTAACTAAATTTGGACACATTTATGTTATGTGATGTGACCAATACATTGAATAAAAGGCTATTGTGTGGAACAAAGAACAATATTGAAGCTTGTTCCAGTTCGTGTGTGTGCACGGACAAATGGCAGGTCAGGCCGGTAAATTAAGCTGTTCGTTACAAGACTTGTTCTTGCTGGTCATTAAGAAGAACGCATGTAGAATTTGCCACCCTGGCCCCGACAAAGTGCAGGTAATTACCACTAATGTATCATTGTCTATTCAGCACCCCGGCATTTCTTTTGTGAGGGTTGACGACAAAACACCTATGACCTAAATGTTTTATTCATTCATAAGAATGCTATGATTCATTTTAAACTCACATCTCACATGATCAGCCATGTTCCCATGAATAACAAGTTTTCATAAAATATCATGTCACTGCTTGCTCTTCTGAACATATCACAATAAATCAAGTCTTTAATCAAAGCAAACTCAGAACTAGAAAAGCTCTTGATACCAAAAAATGTTGCTGCTATAATTGATTCCTCATTTAGTCGTTTAACTGTTATATTCACGTATTTATTTATTATTTTAGTTTTTTTTATTTCTATATTCTAAATAATTCATATATTGTCATTTAAACCTGGTCAGCAATTTTAATACATTTGGAAAAAAACTAATTACATTATTGAGTTCAGCTTTATTCTCTACTTCTTTTGTTTAACTTATTAGTTTCCTAATTCATGTATTTGCAAAAAATGTCACAGCCAAGTTAGTCATTTCATCTGAAAGTAAAGTAAATGAAAGAAACTGAATTTAAATAAAAATCATTTAAAATATTATTATATTGACACGACAAAGCAGCACACAACCACTGTTGCCACCACTAAAAACAGATCTAAGACATGATCAGTAGTGAGTGGAGTGTGTTGAACAGCTGTACTGTACGAGTCTATGTCTGAGCTGATTCTACCAACGATCAGCCGATGCTCTTATATGTTTTGACACCAGCAGAACAGCGTCTCCCCACATGACAATAAACTACACGTATCTCATTTTATCCTTTACCCTGTGCATAAACACATGTGCACATTAGGAGACCTCATCGCACTCTGGTGTTGAGAAGACAGAGGATCATGGAGGGTAATGATGGCTGCATTATTACTCCTCTCATTGTGTCTTAATTAGTGGCATTTAATTATACACTAATGCAGTGAGAGCTATTAAAGTCACTGAGACCTGCTGATCGGGGAGTTAGAGCAACACACACGCACACACACACCACCTACAGCCACAGTCACACACTTCTCACACAGACTCTTTTATCGTGCCATAAAAACCACAGTTCCCTTTAACTAGGAATTACAGACACCCTGCGGAGAAAGTGTGTGTGAAAATGTAGAGCGATAACACTTGAATGTCTATTGGCGCAAGACAGGAAAAACGATGAAAACGATGGCGACAATGAAAGTGGGAGATTTAACAAACAAGCACTGTTTTGCAGTTTGCTCATTAGCAGTGACACTCATATTGGTTTTGATTCTTCCCTCCCACACCTCTCCTCTGCTGGTGCATCTCAATTATTTGTTCAGAGGCCGATGTGACAATAGCATCAGGTGTAGCAGCCTTTGGGATGCTAAACAGGGGACAGGAGGCTGAATATAAGTCACTTTCAGTGGACTGAACCTTGTGCTTTGTGTTGGCGGAGAGGACAATCTTCAAAGGTGCGTCTAAACGGGGCCAACAAAGGAGCCAAACTTGATCCGATCTCTCTGCCTGCTTTTGAAGTGAAGCTACACAAGCCCAGGCTGTCGGCTGCTTATATCCATCTTGCAGAGATCATACACACGTCCCCTGGACATAACACGTATCACATCATACACACATTTCAGGTGTGACTCATGTCAACATGCTTGGCTAAAGCTGCCAGAGTAAAGTTTTTTGTTTACTATTGTATTTGTTCATATGTGAAAACTTGGTTCTATTGATGAAATTAATGTTTCATCAATATGTTTACGCCACAGTTTCACTTCTACTGATTCTCTACACAGTTAAAACCTATATTGAAAAATATGTATACATGGGATTCTTAACTTGATATTGGTGATTCTGAAAAGTGCTCATATGAAATAAATAAACTTTATTAGAAATTATGCATCTGCTAAGCAACTGGTGACAACTATGTGGCCTATTTCTTGCAGTAGACTATGACATGGACACAAATTGTTTCGTAGCAATAACATCGGCTGAAATGAGCACAGTTGTATCCGGAAAGTCCAATTTTTTTTTTTAAATGTCAGGTTGAGATTTGTCTTGTTTTCACTGGTCTAGTTTTAAAACTGGGAATTTACCCAAAACGTAAAAAATTACAACACCAAAGAAGGTTTAAGTTCTTTATAAATATCTTCAGATAAATAGTATTATAATACAAGCATAACATGTCCAGTGGACTGCTATAACACAAGTGTAACAGGCCTAATTACAAACCGTAAGGGCCTGTTTATCTTTAGCTGAGAAGTCTGCAATAGATTAACATCAAATGGAACAACAGCAAAAAATATAAAACACAGTTGTTGAGTTGCATTTGAAAAATATTTTAGACAGTCTGTCTCCTAAATCAAAGCTTTCTTTGGATTTAGCGTATCTGCTTGTCTGATTGTATTTGTCAGTGCCACATTACAGTATGTGGTAAATGCCCTCGCAAATTGTGCAAATAAATTATGATTTCAATCAACATGGGTCTAATGAAAATTCATTACACTGCACAATGCTAACCTTTTTACAGTTCTTCTACAGATGTCATGTTCCGTCAATGTTACGCAATGAGAAATGTACCCACAAGTTAAGCGCTTAGGGCAGCAGGAGAGCCGGGTGCAGAGGATTCCCTTTGCCCTCTAACAGGTCGCTTTTCTCCATCACTGACGCCGGGGTGCAGAGCTGGGTCGGACCGGACTGCAGCCCCGTCAGACCGGGCACTGGAGCCAGGGACGGCGTGGGTTTTATTGGCACAGGCACGGCGGGCAGGGTTTGCCCGTTCGCACTGTGGTACAGGCCCTTCGCTGAAACCGTGAAGGGCGCGTACTCGGATGATGAGGGCATGGACACGCCGCCCACGGACTCCGACAGCATCCCGACGTGCGGCCACATGGAGTTGACCACACTGCTGAGCTGTGGGGGCACCGGGTAACCCAGGTGGTGCATCACAGAGGTGAGAGGGAGTCCGCTGGCCATAACACCCTTGTAGTCCCGTCCTATAATGTTCTCGATGGCGAATGGGTGTTTAAACCCGCCTGGCTGTGCGCACGTAATGCCCCCGTAGCCCTGAAAGTGGGGCAGTCGACCTACGGCGCTTGCCGGACCGGCTGTATGGTCGTGGTGGCCGGACGCTGCGCCCAGCTTGCTGCCAGGGTGGTGGTGGTGGTGGTGGTGGTGAAAGTAATGCATCATCGGGGAGCTCTTGCAGGCCATGTGCTCGGCGCGCAGCACCTTGAAGCGCTTCCGTCTCCTCAAGAAGCTGCCGTTCTCAAACATGTCACCGCAGTCCGGGTGCAGCGCCCAGAAACTGCCCTTTCCTGGCTGGTCAGGCCGCCGAGGGATCTTGATGAAGCAGTCGTTAAAAGACAGGTTGTGTCGTAGGGAATTCTGCCACCTCTGTGTGTTCTCTCGGTAATACGGAAACCTGTCCATGATAAACTTATAAATGTCACTCAGGGGCAGCATCTTTTCGGCTGAGTTCTGGATAGCCATCGCCGTCAGAGATATGTAGGAGTACGGGGGCTTCTGGTCGCTGTAAGAGTTCTTCCCAGGACGGGGCATGGCTGACTACTGTTTTCTTGAAGTTGGAATTCTTAAAATAAAACAGCAGCAGCAGTTAAAGTTGTTTAATGATATAGTTTACGGGATGAGGGTGAGAGTCTTCATTTCAGTCTCCAGCTGACGGGTCTGTTCCAAAATTCTGAGCCATCAGATCAGGAGATGACCAATTTTCCTCTGGGTTGCAGGTGCGTTATATCGTCTAGCAGGGTGAAACCTAAAGGCCACTGGTGTCATGGAAGCTCCTTGAGACGCTCCTGCATCTGAAGTAAGTTTCTCCTGAAAGATTTTGTTTGTCTCTTTAACAAAATATGCTCTTAGCGTTGCGCGTAAAAGTCAGTCTCTGTGCGCAAAAGTTGAGAGGTCCTCCGTGTTCTGCCAGTGCAGGCGGCGACTGAATAGATGTGAGAGGTCAGCTTCCTTCGCTGTCTGTGTGTGGTGTGTGTCTCTCTCCTCTTGTAAGAGCGCTGTTTTAGTAACAACCCCGCAGGTCGTCGACTCTATTATCTATTATCTAGACACTTAAGGGACGCGTCAGGGGAGAGCAGAGGGCTGTGCGCGCGCGTGTGAGCAAGAGAGAGAGAGAGAGAGAGAGAGATGGGGTTAAGAAGGGAACGTGGGTGGTGCGATCTTGACGCGTGTTCAGCTTTTAATCTCCTGTTTGCCAATCAAAGAGCCCTGCGTAAAGTACACAGTGACAGAACAGAGTTTCAGATTTTCACTACTAAAAATTATTTTTTTAAATCGCCAAAAGCTCCACAACTGCTTCTCTGTGTAGCAAACATTGACCTTTGACCTCTGCAGGGACCAACTTTTAGGATATATTGCATTTTGGTGTCGGTTGTCAAGTTTGATTTGCCTAGACTGCCTCTTAATATCATATTGCTTAGTTCTAAAATAAAATTCTGCAGATATGTGCTTAGTGTCATGATAAGTGAATTTGCCATTTTAGCAGATTTTATCTAAATAAATAAATTGCAATGAATAAAATATATAAATACAACCTCTTTGTTAAATTTGCTCGACTGCACTTTCAGACTTTGCAAACAATAAATCATGTCTTCCTTTGCGCACAATCATCAGTGCGCTACTCTTCTGCTCTCAATTACCCAAGCGCACACGCACAGAAACACGTACACAGAAAGGGAGCGAGTGGGAGACACTGTTGTTGATTAATTGCTGAGAGGGGAGTCCGGCGGCTGTCTGTCTGTTCAAACACTCTCCGGTGAATCCTACAAGGATGTAAACAAACTTCATCCCCTGCTCTGAATTCTGTTCAGCGGAGAACAACAAAAGCTGCCTCCCTCTCTGCTGTATTTTTTTTTCTGTGGCCAGGTGTCATGACTGGGTCCTTGACGGCTCCTGTCTTCCCTGGTGCCCCGGTGGGCCCCCGAATACATTACAATAATTAAGCCTTCCGTGATTTAGCCTCCTATGAGAGAAGTCCAACAATGTAATTAAGGGCAAGCTCGCCGTCTTGGGTATGAATATTCAAAACTGTGTCAATTAATTAGCCAGTGAATCTCCGCCATGTCTCAGTCCTTCAAGCCCACTCAAAAGGTCAGTTGTGTCAAGCGTATTTTAAAGACACCGTGTACTACTAGTACAGTCACTTTCGAGCTTCTTCCCCTGGTGAAGACTAAACATCGTCCATACATACGTTTACTGCTAAATGAAGACAGTCGTTGTTGTGCTTGCGGTTTCTTGTTTTCTTTGTATGATTGTCTTCCTGGAGGCTGAAAAATGAGTTTGGAAACTCTGCGGCCCTCAGAGGCCAACGCGGGTAAAGGCATCCTCTTAAACGCCCGGGAAAGATCAATATTAAATCTGTTTTCACAAAGGGGGCCGTTAAATAGACACCGTGGCTGATCTGCATAACAAAATTAATTAGGTAGTCTACCACAGTCTTCGCATGCACCCAACTCCTGGACAAATAACTAGTTGTAAAGCACACCTTCTGGGCATACGGAACATATGCTGGAATTATCCTTAATTGACTAATTACATAAATTACTCATTAAGTTTACAGCACATCAATTATAAAAGATGTATCAATTAATTTTGCATAAATTACAAGCGGCACACTGCACGAAGAGGATGGCTGAGGGAATAAGGGTCGCCAGGAGGGGGTCTGCTCTAAGGTGGAGGGTTGGTGTGTGTGTGCGTGTGTGTCAGTCCTCTGTTTGTTTCCTGTCTCTAATAATTATTTGTTCAGCTTAAGGGCAAAGTTATTCTTTCTCTGTCTGCCATTCGCAAAGTGTGGGGGTAATGGCAATTATACTAATAATAATAATCTTAAAGACCTCTCTCCAAGTCATAAGGGGCGCATCGTCGCGGAGAGAGCCATTAAAATCAATTAGCGGGGTCTATTGTCTTCAATGGAAAATTAAACCAGTTTGGGACTGTGGTGCACGTTGTGCAAGCTGTACTCGTGCAATATTATTCAGAGACAGGCCTTTGAGTTTTACCATAACAGAGCGAGCAGGCAGTTTCCTGTAGCTCGTCACCTCATGTTTCACTAAGCCCACTTTTTTCTTTTCATAGTTCATGAAGCTTACTCATGCGTTCTTGACACTAACTGGCAGAGGAATCTACAAACATGACAAAAGCTGAAATATTGTACCATTTGTAATAAATGACTTCTGTCGTATTACCACTAAAACACACTACTGAGTAAAATATTTCTGGCCCAATTTCACCTGCCTCACACAGTAATTCCAGCACATTCAGAGTAATATACATAGTGTTAATAAATAGGAAATTAGACCTCGCTCACATATCTCGGCTCCTGAGTTGGACGTCCAAGGCCATGATGCAAGTGTCATATAGCGGAAAACTGACTTAAACTTAAACTTTATGACAGATGTTATGATTAACTGTGTATCTGACTGTATATAGTAAATATGTTTCATGAAGTCTTGATAGATACCAGAAATATAAAAGGCATATTTACTGGGGCTGAATTAATATGGAAGCTAGCACTTTGGTAATTGAACCTTTATCTCATTAGCTGTTTGGCTTTGAACATTCCTTAGTGTCATCTGACATAACTGGCCAATTAGATACAGACATAATCACCATTAATGTAACCACATCAAGGTTTGCTGCTTCCGTATTCTGTTACTAAGGTGCAGTCAGAAAACTAGTGTTTACATGACTCCTCTGTAAAACATAAAACCATACTGTCCATTTATTTTCAGTCTATATTACTTAAACATCAGTCACAATGGTTTTATTTTGAAGACTGTGATGGGAAGTCATATAGATTATGTTTACTGTAGCTTAACTCCGCCGTTATGCTATAAACATCTCCCTAAAGTGACATCGCACTAACACAGCTTCCATTAAGAGCAGAGCATCACTGCCTTCACCACATAAGAAACCACGGGTAGAGTCTCAGATTGCCTACTGCATTAAAAGGCTTTGATGGACGCAGAGCAAACAGGGAAACAATGCACCTTGCAGTTTTGGTCCAATATTAATAAAATAATTATGATATGGCCAATGGCTGGGTCTGGGTTATTTACATGGTAAAGTGGTCTCCTAGTAGGGGCACAATCAAATTATTTTTGTTTTCTTATTCCTAAATTACATTATGATCATGATAGATAGATAGATAGATAGATAGATAGATAGATAGATAGATAGATAGATAGATAGATAGATGGACGGACGGACAGACAGACAGACAGAAGGATAGATTTCCTCTCGTATTGTCACCGGTGGCCGTTGTGTGTATGTGTTTACGCCTTTACGGGGGAGGGTCAGGCGCGCGGGCGGGGGAGGGGGTCACTACTGCAGGGTGCGCGGCTGAATCATCGTGCGCGCCTCCGCCGGATCTCCTCTTCCTGCTGTCACACCCACCACCGCTCGGCGTCGTGGGTTTACCCCGTGGAAAAGGGGAGGACCGACGGCACACGCAGCGGCGGAGACTGCTGCAGTGCGAGCGCAGCGGGGGGACTCGGAAGCGGAGAAAACACACATACACGTCGGCGGCGTATTGCTGAAACTTGGTCTGTGGCAAGATCTGCAGCGGCGCCGTGGCGACGCAGGCCGACATGGAAGAGTATTTACGGAGGGTCCAAAGCAGTCTCGCGGTGAGTTGAGAGCCTTCGGCGGTGTTAACACCAGGTTGTGGCTGTAATGAACGAGACCGTGACGCTGCTGCTGCGCTACAGGCTGCGTTCCTGTTGCTGAAAGGCGCACGGTGTGAGCCTCACGTCCCTGCGGTCCCCCAAGCACCTGTAGACGGGGACGACGGCATGTGCGGCCCCTTGAACAAGCTCGCTGTGTTTCCAAGAACATCAGTGTGTGAATTTGAATGAGGTGCTGGCTTCTAATGAGGGGGAGGCGTGACACCAACAAGTTCAGCCAGAGGCTGTTCTCCCTGCTATCAGGCTGGTCCGCAGATACTGACTCACAATTTGCATTTGATCAATATGATAAATATGTGTTCACGTGTAAAAGAGACGCTTCACGCAAACAGCCTCATTTATGGCGGGGTTACGTTCTTGGATACACAGTCTTGCATATTGCACTTGTATTCATTACATTTCTGGCCTCTGTACTGCACAGACATTCCCACAGGGCCCTTCAGTGGATGCACCAAGGCTTGATTGAATGGCAAGACCCCGTCACTAACGGTGGCGTGGCCGAGCCTGGTTGTAAACACACATTTGGTTTCCCTTCAGAGAGTATTTGTCATGACTCAGAGCCCTGTTGAAAATTGGCACAGTTCGCGTCAGTCTCTGCTCTTGTATCGTGCCAGCACCAAGTCCTTTCCAGCGCCAGACGTGGGTCTGCTGTCGGCCACTGGAGACCTTCCCAGTAGTGGTGATGGTGCAGTTTCCTCAGCGAGTTGACTTGGTTCAGATATACACAATCAGACAGACACGTGCCTGTTTGGCTGCTGCGTGACGTTCGCACACGCTTGCGTCTCGCGTGCGTCTAAAAACAGCGAGTGCAGGCAACATTTTGTAAATCCAACCCTCGACAGCCCGTGTGGTAGCTGCTGCTGTCAGTCTATTTATCACAGGATCTTCATCAGCAGATGGAGTTTGCCAGTTTTAGAGTTTTTTGAGTGGCTGCCTTCATTTCTGAGACAGCAGTGTCACCTTGATACAAAGTTTTTTTTTTTCTTCCAAGAATCTTCATCAGCACATAAAGATTATCCGTGTATGTACAGAGCACGTTTTCTCATCTGCTCAACCTTACTCAACTAAATTTTACTACAGCATTCAAACATACTAACACAAAAGAGGTGTCTGACAGTAGAATACAAACCGTGGGACGGTGGTGGACATTTACAGAGCGTAGGAGCTTTTATCTGCGATGTTCTTCGCATAAATGTAGGGAAAGCTGAGCAGGAGAAAACATCAAAGAAGCAAATGCGCAGATCACGGCACGGCGGTAATTGAGTGATAAGTTGGGCAACTGATGAGTGTCATGGAGGTGGCAGATAAGTGTAACACAGGTCAGGATTCACATCACCCCCCATCTCTCACACAGACACACACTTTGCTCCTTATCTCGCGCTCCCATCTGTGTGATATTAACTTTGATGATTCATTGTTTTGCTGACCACTCTCTTCTCCCTGTCACTCTCGCTCTACTCTCTGCATGGCCACCATCCAGAACACCCATACGTCTAATTGGCCCGGCTCTTAGTGCTTACTGATCCTGTCTCTCTTTCTCGCTCAGTTTTTCTCTGTTTAGCTCCACAGCTCACACACATCGCTCTCACGTTGTTTGGCACAGAGCTGATGCTGCACACTAATACACACACACACAGTGAAAATGGGTTTTATTTCACTTTGTGCTTTGTAAGTTTCACAATTTCACCTTTTTCCATGTTTACGCCTTTCATCCTTTACCATAGAATCATGAACCAAATGAATGAAAGCTGGCATCACTTTCATAGTTTCTAGTTAAACTTTCCTCTTATTGGCTGCTAAGTACTTGTGTTTTTCTTTGGTTTCCATTCAACGTGGTGGCAGTTACTCCGATTAATGGTGTTCCCCTCATTTCAGACTGAGGTGATGCCCTGTAACATGGCTGAGGAGAGGAGGGGAGGGATTGGATGTGGTTAGATAGCGAGATAGCGCTCAGAGGGAGAGCACTCAGATTGAAGGGTATCAGATGGCCGGTACATGCTCATGTACACACACAGCAGTGTTCTTCCGCTGCAGCGCAACAGACACTGAATGGCCTTTTCTCCCGCTAATGCATCGTTTCCTTCTCTATTGCTCTCTAGTATTGATTTATTCTCCCTCCTTTGAAGGAACTGGCTGCAGACCTCCCCCCTCTCCTGCTCTCTCACCCACACACCTTCTGCTCTTTCTATTCCTCCCTTCGCTGTCCTTTTTTTCAATGTTCTCTCCCTTTCCACGTCCTCGCTGTGGCTTATCTGAGTTCTTCCTCCTTCGTGCTTTTTTCCTCTCCCTATCACATTTTTGCACCTGTCTGTCCCCCGTTTTCCTGCTTCCCTTTCCCCAGGGCTTTCAGCCTACTTTTCCCATAAGCCTCCTTTGCCTCCTTCCCATAGCCTCACTACACCCCTTTTCATTTTCTGGCTAATCAACATCCCTTCCGTCTTCATGACTTGGTCCTCGATTCCTTCTTCCTCTAGCTTGGCTTTATGAACCAAAGTAAGGCACTAGCTCCAATCCATGTATCTTACTGCCAGTCTGTTATCCATCTGTGGCTTTAAGCTTCTCTAAATGACCAGGCCCCATTATGTATTTGCTCTGTCAACAGATTTGTTCAGTGTGAGATAAGTGGTACTCAAGAAAGCAATGTTCCCTAATTAAAAGTCCAGAGTATGTAGATTTACTCTATTGCGTGTATGTTCTGAGGTGTGTGGACCGTACTGGAATATTTCATGTTGCTTTACCTACCACACCTGACTCGGTTGTGAACATTTTCAGAGCCCACCTCACTTTAATGCGTATTAAATTATAATAGACGGTTGCACAAACTTATTAATCTGAATTTTGTTTGTAACTCATCCACAGCTGCTAAGAAACTGACAAAGCGACTGCAACTCTGTAACAACTCGGCCACATGCATGTTCACTGTAATAGTTGATTGTCTTACTTCCTTGGGCTTTTAGTAGCATATGCGCAACGTGAAGTTTATATCACGCCAGAGTAGTCAGGACTAGGTTAAGGAAATGTCTCTATGTCTAGCGATGGATGAGGAAACTTAATTTTCTGCCTTTTTCACTCAGAGATGAATGTTTAATCTCTTTAATGGCGCTGTCATTAATGTCCACTTAACCTAAATGAGGAGTGTTTGTCTGCATTGTTTAGTACAATTAATGGAACTCATCACTTCTCCGACAAAGCGTGTTCTGAGTCTCCCCCCCTCACGTGTTCAGACCGTGGCTTCACTGTGTCGACTGATCCAGTGTAGCGCATATTGAATATTTCTCCGTCGTGAATGAGCCAGGCCGTGTAGCAGCATGATGCCGTGATTAATGCACAGTGTTCGTTTCACAGCGCCGCAGCCATGGAACACTTTTACGGAGGCTCGATGACTTATGACTTACAACTGTTTCGCTTAAATCAGCTTTCCGATCCAACCGTAACGTACAGTGCAGCGCTGTCACCTGCTGCTCTTGTTATGTGGTGGAAATCAGACAGATTAGGCCAAACTAACCCTTTTCTGTGTGTGATTCCAGGCAGATGCACCATCGGAGGATCCCGTCCATGCTGTGTTAGGTGGCCCAGACCCAGATGTCGACGCCGTAGCCGCAACCCTGTGCTTAGCACTACACCTCAGCCAAGTAACACGAGTTCTTCTTTGTGTGTGTGTAAACATTAGACGTATTCACGTGGTGTCTTTGGTCACTTTTAACTACTGCAATGTGGGATCCTCTGTACTCACATATTGCTGTTTAGTGTAATGGGTTTTATTTGGCTGTCACTGTGCAAATCATGCCTCAGAAAACTGCCCTATTTCCCAAAAACTTCATTTTCGAAAGTGGCAACACGGTTATGGCCTTATCCGGCTGTTTGCCCAGTGAACCTGCTTTGATTATTAGTCAAAGTGCTACTGTAGTTTGGGAAATGTGTCATCTGCTAAAGTTTCCATGCGTCATCCAAACACTTTTAAATAGATGCACTAGCAAAATGACTATGGAAGGGAATTAAAAAGGACTAAACTTCAGAATGTGAAATTAAACTCCAAATTCAGACTTTATGTGAATTGAATTCTGAGTTCTGAGAAAGAAAAGTTCAGTCAAAATTCTGATGTCAGATTTACTTACTGTACATATAAGGACAGACTCCTCATTCCCAATTTAAATACTTAATTTTGATCAGTAATTAAAATGCACTCATTGCCCAACTTAATCTGATTCCTAGTCATATTTTTAATTTGTGTGTGCTCCAGAAGGAAAGATCAAGCAGATTGTGTCTACCCGTCTTGTGTGGCCGGCCATGTGATGCTGTCTTGCCTGTGGAGACAGTGAAATATCTTCAGAGGGTGAAAATTAGTGAGAGCCTGCTGCTGTGGAAGGAGGATGTAGACATAGTGAAGCTTCACCTCACTGGACGACTCTCCCTGACACTGCTGAGAGATGGACTGCTAGACAGGTAGAGTCACAGGGAAGCACACGTACACGCCAGGTCAGTGTGCGGATGAATTTAGGATCTTGAATGTTTCACTGGACCAACACTGATTGATGTGTGTATACATGTAGTGACAGTAAACCAGACTCGGTAGCTTCTGACTGAGTCGACCGTGCTGATGTAAAAATGAGACCGAGTATGTTTGAGCGCGCATTTCAGGCCCGCATGTGTTCAGCCCGCATGACCCGAAGGGGAGTTGTGTTTATGCTAATGCCTCACAATCATCGTTCCTTCCCCTGCGGCCGTTCATGTCTCCCCCTGTCGTCTCACTCTCCCAGCTCTGAGTATCACACTTTGCAGTCCAGCGTCCTGCGAGTGGTCCATCACAACGGGCAGCAGGACGCAGAAGATGATGGGACATCATCCGCGGTGACAACAGTCGCCAGGGAGATTCTTCAAGAGGCAGCAGAGCACATCAGAGCATCGCTGGGGGAGACTCTCGGAGGTGAGGGATGCGCAGGCGCCCCCCCAGGGGGAGTAATGGGGCGATGAAGGAGGACACACACAAATCCCTTGACATGACTCGCTTAGCACCCACCAGGAGAGATGGAGAAAGAGAGAGATGAGGGGTGGTGAGTGTGAGCAAGGAGCAGCTCAGAAAGACACACACATAATGTGACTCTTTTCTATTAAAGTTAGTTTAATGTAGTTGTCTGTCATTTAAATGTTTGAAAGGGAGATAAGAAAAGCAACATAAAACTGTGTGTGTTTGTGAACTTCCCAAAATACGAAATAGCAGCGTGTTTGCTGACCTCTGTTTGGTTTGCTTTGCTGCTTTTCCTCTCTGTGCTCTATCATTGTGATCGACACAGTGAGTTAAGGTCGATGGAATAAGAGGAATAAGTACACAGCCAAGAGAAGGGAAAAGAGTGTAGTCAGTCCATTGACTTCTTTACTCTGTGAACAGATTAGCAGCATTTCAACTAGTCAGAGGCAGAGGAAGCTTCTAAACACCCAGAAGTCCTATAGCACACAAATAACACAAACCCGTAAATTCAACTTTTACTGCTGCCTTTCACTGAGAGTGGATCTTTTACTTACTGTGGTTCTGTGTGACGACACTGTACAAAGAGTTTAAAGTCAAATCTTTACTCCACACCAAGAGCACAAGGAGGACAAATGATTTGAACTGATGACAGCTTGATAAAGAGGAAGGTGTCATTCGGCATCATTATTTACTAAAATCTGTTCTGTCTGTGGAACAACAAAGTGAACTGACAGGAAATTGACATTTGACAGGAAAAACTGTTCCCTTAAGGAAGAAAAATATCCAATCAAGACGTAATAATAAGGCCAGATGCTACTCAGTGTAAGTGGCTTTTCTTGGCTTCAGACCAAACAGAGCTGCAGTGCTGGCTTCTGGCTCTGCAGCCCAGTACAGCCCATATATTGGGCATAAATCCATCATCAGTCCTGTCAAAATCCACATAATGTTCTTGTTGTCCAGTCCAAATTAAACCTGGAGCCACAATGTGCAGCCTTATGTGTTTGTGCGTTTGTGTGACTTACAGAGGCCCTGAGGCTGCAGAGTGAAGCTTTGTGGGACAAACGTGGCCGTCGATCTGCACAACTGGAGGAGCTGAAGAGATCCTTAGAGCAGTGGAGCGACGTCGCCGCGGGTCCACGCGATGAGGCGAAGCTCCAGTGTATGTATTGCCCTGAACTTCACTGTTCATGCATTGCACCCTAACCTACAATACAGAACCACTGTGGTCCCTTCTGTGAGCTAGTGATGAAGACGACACTTCGCCTGCATGTTATTTCTTACGTGATGCATTAATTAGGGGTATAAATAAAGTATGTTAAGAATTCAAATGGTACAATTTGCAGTTTAGGGTGTCTGTGGCCTTTTCATCTTTTTCCATAAGACAAATACTTCTTGTATTATGTCTGTCAGTGTCACATTGTTTGTACATATCCATAATTCTACGCCACTCACACCTTCCTTTAGTCGGCTCATATTTTACAGAGTGCATTCATGCTTGTGTTTCTTCTGTGTGTTGTGGAATTGTTGTACCTTTTTGTGTGTGTTTTATATAACTGTTAGTGTGTTTGTGTGCTGACTGGATGTAGACTGGGAGCAGCTGCTCACTGTGGAGCTGAAAGAGTTTTCAGATGGAGAGATGACCGTAGCTCTGTCTTCAGTGACCACAGATAAGGATGTAAGTGTTTTCATTCCATTTAGATTCGTTTCAGCCAACCAGACATATATTACTGCATCTATTTTAATTCTTGAACCTTGAATGAATGTGCAGCGCAGTTTGTATTATTTTACACAAGAGACACAAATATGAGCTAATTTACTACATTAAAATGATTATATTATATCGTGTATTATAGGGTTCAGTGCATTCACCTTTCTGTGACGGCTTTAATGGGCAGAGGTGAAAAAACTAACCACAATAAAAGACTGTGTTCTTTAATAAAGTGATTGTGTTGGCTTTGATGTTTTGTTGTTGCGCCAGTAGAGACACCTCCCTGTTGTTGTAGTGTTCTGCATTTGGATGAGATGTAGATGGAGACCTGGGAGTCTCCCGTGCAGTCAGGTATCAGCGTCCTGCCCACAGATTCCCTAAAATCCAGCGCGCACACACTCAAACGCACACATCCGCCCACATATTGAAATGTTTGACTTCTGTATTTCTGTCATTTCTCGTTCTGCCTTTTCACATTTACACGCGTACACACACAAAGGGTGCTTTAAGCCTATAAGCCTACCCCTTGCTTTTCTCCCTGCTGCAACTTCTAATGTGTTCACCCCCCCCTGCCAAAAAAAAAAAATCATTCATTATTTCTTTTATATCTCCTTCTCACTTCCAAAGCCCATTTTTCTCAGTGGCTGCCTAGCGTGCAGTATTAGGCTATGTGTAAAATAAATGATGTCTGTAGCCGTAGGGGTATGGCTCTGCCTCCCCCAGAAAACTACCTAACGTCCAAGGAACATTAAACACCCAGATCCTCGTTTAGCGAATAAATAACCATTCATTTGAATGGCTTTGTCTGTGTGCGCACCGGACTTTCTGTGCATATTTTACCAGCGCTGTGCCTACATGCTGTGTGTCAGGAGAGAGAGAGAGAGACACTCACACACACAGTGAGAAAGAGAGGGCCCATTAGAGACTTAATATAGAATAAATGGCCAGGGGCCTGTGTGTCGCCAGCGGACCCTCCAACTCCACAGCGTCATGGTGGGTTACTAATGACCTGAGATCGAGCTCCAAAATGAACCCCTTATATGCATGTCGTTTGCAGTGTGTATATATTTATATATTATTTTTTAATTGTGTTTGAAAAGAGACTAAAACGGTATGAGAGTGTCATTTATTGAGGGGGTTTAGGGAAGTTCTGCCTTAAATGATTCTTTCCAGAAAACTAAATAAATTAGATTCAATTAGTCTTTAATGGTGTATGTGTTGTGTGATTGTCAAAGTGTGTTTTCTGTCTGTCTGTGTGTGTTTGAGAGTAGTTTAAGCGGACAGAGTTAGACTTTGGGGTAATAAAAAAAATCTGGCTGTGATTGCCTAGTTAGCAGAAGAAAAAGCCTCAGAGTGTGTGTGGTGTAACGATATGGACACATCGTATAGGCTGACTAATGTATTTTTGTATACTGTACAAACATACATTAGTCAGCCTGTGTTTTCCTCTATTACGGACGAGAAAAAGTGGAAATGAACAGAATTTTACTCTTTCAAAATTACAGTGCTTGGGTGTTGCAGCGTATCATCTGTGTCTGCTCATCTGGAAGAGCCACACGCGAATCTGTAAAGGCAGAATTAGTGTTTGTCAAGAAACGATAATAATAATAAACATTGGGAGTTTTCCATGAGGCCTGAGCAACAATTACAACTAGTTGCTGCCTTTAAAAACAGGTTCATAGAAATGCATTGAACTGACACCATGAAAATCAAGCCATTACAGTCGTCAGGAGCCTATTTGCCTTTGATTCTTTGAACATTGTTTCCATTCTTTGAACCTTGATTCTCTGTATGAACCGCTGGACTTTTTTTAGATGTTGCCTGTAGCAGCTACTTTTTCTTGTTTTATTTGAAATACCACAAGCGACACTAGTATCAGCACAAACACATGCAAACGCATGGTAGAATGTCTCTTTATGCAATAGAAGAACCACAGTCACCAATAGATCGAAATATCACCAACGTGTCCAGAGAACTTCACTGTGTTGTGTAATGGCCTGGACACAGCACTGTGTTAAGTAGCAGATGATAGAGTTCAAGTGTCACTGTTCAGCGCCACCTGCAAGCCACGCGTGAGAATGACGGCGAGCAGCGAAGTTGATAGAGCTGTGGAGAAGTTGGGCTCTTCACGATGGCATGAACGCTTTGGTGACGAGCGCATTGATACACACACATTCACACACTGATGCACACATATACACACATACTCGTGCCAGTGAGCGTGCGTGTATCAGGTTTTCATGGCTCAGTAATTAGCGCTGGCAGATGAAGCTTTGGTCGGATGAAGAGTTGTCATGCTGTGTAGCTGATGAACTGTGGGAAGGACAGGAGCCCGCAGCCACACACACACACACACACACACACACACAGCCATGCATATTGTTTATTGTGTGTGCTATGGTCATCTCTGTGACTTCAGCGATTTCTGTGTATCTCCCTATAGTTTAGTGCAATTTTATTGGTAATGTTTCGTGTTGTTGATGGAGATTTGTCCACTTCGTTGTACGCATTGTGTGTGTGTGTGTGTGTGTGTGTGTGTGTGTGTGTGTGTGTGTGTGTGTGTGTGTGTGTGTGTGTGTGTGTGTGTGTGTGTGTGTGTGTGTGTGTGTGCGCGCGCGTGTGCCAGGGCAAGTGTCCGTCTCTCCATCCGAGGTTTGCTTTAGGATTCATGTTGGCGACGGTGATTGTCTCTAATGCGTTGTTTGTTCACCGTCCTCCGGCCCTTCTGTTTGTTTATGCGGGGCCAGTTTTGCCCTACTCCACTTGCACAAATAATTATGCTCGTTAATGAAGGGGCCCGCAGCCACAGCACTCGGTAAATGCCTTTCTGATGAGAGGGACTAGATAGCAGGTGCAGGGTGGGCCTCCCAGGGACTAAGATTGAAGAGCAGGAAGCCGGGTGCCCCGCCCCTCCATCCCTCTGTGTCTCTGTTTCTATCTTGATGGTTTTCATGGTACAGTGTTTATACTTCTATACTAAGTAGTCAGACGATTCCTATAATCCAGTTATAAAGCTACATGCACATCGTGATATTCTGTTCAGAGCAGCCTGGGATTTGGTGACGCTGGGACTTATCAAACCTCTCACTTTTTTATGGTCCGTGACTTTTTTTGGTTGTAATTTTGTCATTAACTGCAACACACGTCAGTGGATCTGTTGCGTAGACACAAATTTGGTGTTTAAACACGTTTGTAAAGCTTTCACAGAAGACAGTCATCACACTGTATCTTCTATAACTCGCTTTAAAGTCTTTGCTTACCGTCTCTACACATTCCACCTCTTTTCCCATTCCCCTTCTTCTCCTGTGGCTTCCTTGGGCTTTGAGGGCAAACAAATAAACAAAAGAAAACATTTATAGACTCAGCACTTGCATCTTGGCCCCCAAATCCCTGCACTTAGAGCTGAGTGAAGGAGGCATGTGGAGAAGGCCCATATGAGATAGACAGACATTCAAGCTTCTCTCTCTGCAAACTTTTTACCCCACACCTCCCCCTTTCCCTCTGTCTTTTCCAAAACTTCATAAGCAGTAATATTCTTGTGTTTTTGCGCATGAGAGTGAACGACAGTGTGAAGGCTGTTTGTGAGCACATGCATGCGTGTGTTTGTGTGTGCATGTGTGTGATGAATGGTATATGTTGCACATGTGTGCGTGTATTTGCATGTGTGTGTTTGAGCAGGGTGGTGTCAGCTCGCTCCTTGCCACCCCATTTGCTGTAGCTGTACCGCTGTGATCACAGACAGATGTATAAATCAAACCTCGCTTGATGGATTCATCAGGGTGGCGAAACGATCGCCTGAGAAGAACTTGCAACTCTCTTAGCGTTCTGTGTTCTGACGGAAAGGGTATGCAAAGAGCCTAAATGGATGAACGCTTGATTAATTCTTTGCCGGAGATGTTGGCGACAGCAGGAAATGTGTTTTTGCTTTGACTGTGTTTGCACGGGAATTTACGCACGCGGGGCGTGAGTTATGAGGCCTGAGTTTTGTACCTAAGGCTATTGTGCATAATGATGGCAGGTTGGGA
The DNA here is from genome assembly GCA_030770545.1 of Macropodus opercularis. NCBI lineage: Eukaryota > Metazoa > Chordata > Actinopteri > Anabantiformes > Osphronemidae > Macropodus > Macropodus opercularis. Next base: position 4,167,966 of record CM061097.1, on the reverse strand, counting down.
GAACGGCATGTAGCCGCTAAAGACTTGCTACCTGTGGAGCAAAGACAACCAAAGAGAGAGAGAGAGGATGTGTGTGTGAGAGAGACACAAAGATGTGACAAAAAAAGAGAAAAACAGTAAACATAAGGAATCTGATACCAATAACTGTTCTTTAAGGATCTGAGTCAGGAAGTGAAATAAAGTTGATGAGCCTGTGCCTGTCATTAAAGCAGAAAACGTATGAATTAACAGAAATATTTCGGATTTCAACACATGCATGACAATATGCTGAAAACATATCTAAAAAGTTTCAAAACCACCTCGAAATGTGAAAAACTGGTGAAAAGTTCTGTGGTTCTGAGGCTGTCAACACACCAACATCTCTTAATCGAAATCCACTGCTCAACTCTTCACCATTACCAATAATGTTGACACATCTCATTGTGTTTCCTTATATCGTGGATGTCGAAGTATTTTCAAAACTTTCCCTTTTTATTTTAGCAGTTGCTCTGGTGTGAGACCATTTATTTATACTTGATGTCCATTCAAAATTTCTACGACAGGAGGATGTTTCAATAGTAAAAATGAATTCGAATATATAATTCAGTAAAGGTTTCTCAGTGCTGATCCCAAAGTTCCTAGCAAGTGGATTTTTATAGCTAACATGTTGGTAATTTATAAGAAAAGGCAATCTGTGTATCTGGAGGAGGCAGAAAGAGACGAGAGGAGGAGGGGCAGGCAATATGAATAGTAATTTACTCAGTTAAGAGCCAAATGGCAGACAGACTGTTGCACTGCGTGTTATCTGAGAGATTTGCACTCTGCTCGTTTTCTGACGATCTTTTCCCGCCTGTGTGTGAGTGTGTGTGCGCATATGCACACAGCTGGGTAGTAGCGCTACAGTATCGGCATCGTTTGCGCATTTCTGTGTATATTGCACTGTAAACGGTGAAGACTTTATTGCCTTACCAGAGCTCATATGTGTACATACGGGTGCATGTTTGCTCATACGCTGAGATTACAGTAGATGACTGCAGGATTTATGTGCCTATAGCTTCATGTTATGGGTTCCATGTGCCAGCTCTCGTGTGCTTGTACTTATGTGAGTGAAAATGTGTGTTTTCACGAATCTTGGGAGGCTTCATTGCTCTCATCAGGATATCGGTGTTGAGAAATGGCAGCGTCAGTGAAGTGACAGTTGTGTGTGTCTGTGAGGATTGATGGACTTGATTTTGACAGCAGCCATATTGAGGAGAGAGAGCGAGGGATGCAGGGAGGAGCAGGGGGAGCGGCACTGTAGCCCCCTCATCCTCACAGGTTAATATTGACACAGCCTGGGCAGATACAGAGCCTGAAGCAGTCATCAGTCATTTTCAGTGGACCCATGCAAATACATTTACACACACACAGGCTCAAGCAGAGACGGACCACACACTGCAAACAAACATTTCAAGTCCGGCGGATCTCTGGACTGTTTGACGGCAGCGCGTCTGCGTGAATCACCGAGTTGCATGTCAGCCTCCCTCTGTTGGCTTTACTGTAGCTCCCTTTTGTTTAAAAGTTCAACTTAAATAATCGCAACAACAATTTTGAGAACTTTACAAAACAAACAGTTGTACAGCAAATCTAGATTAATCAAGCAAATATGTTTTCAGAAGTATCACTTTGCACACTTTATGTGTAACCCTGCGTGGCAAATTATGGCTGCCATAACATTGCTGTTAATCATTTTAGTGAAAAGAAAAAAAACAAGTTCCCTTGACAAACAAAACAATTAATTAATGCAACTTTCCATCCATCAATCATTGTGCATGTCACAGAATTACCATAATCTGTGCATAGTGGCTGTTTTAAGAGCAAACAGTTAATTTCCAAACAATAAATCACAAAATGTCTCTCTACCCCTCTGTGCGCCTTGACAGCTTCGTCTCTCATCGCTACAGATGAAGGCTTACTTTAAACAACTTCAGTTTTCCTAAAAAAGCCTGAATCATATGCACAATAAAAGGCAGGGGTCTGACAAAGTTTCCCGTGTAGCTGTAACCACAAAGGAGCAAATCTAGATTAATCAAGCAAATATGTTTTCAAATCATTTTGATACAATTATCATTAAATGTAATATTAGCTTCTTTTTTAAAATCATTAATAAAATACTTTCAGAATGGTTCGAACTGTGAGCATCTGTCAAACAGCTTGCCTTACACATTCCAGATGTTGATTTTTATTCTTTTTTTTCCAGGCCTTACATAATTATGTGGATGGTCTAAAATACTTCAGTCATCAGCACGACTATGACGGTCTGGTAGTTCTGTTGTCTATCAGCGACACAGTTCACCAGCCTCGCCAGCAGGTGGTCGTCTACTCAGACAACATTGACATCCTAAACCAGGTAAATCAGCCGAAAGGCCACCAGGATGCCAGCTGTTCTTGGCAGTTAAGAACCACTGTAATCCTCTGTCTTGTCAATTAGACAACAAACAAGAAGATATTTCTGTTGTTTCAGATTTGCTGTGAGTTGGAAGAGTCTTCTAGCTGGTCCCTCTCTGGTGAACTGGAGACTAGGGAGAGTCTCCAGGTCTACCACATCCCTATAAATACCTCCTCACCCTCTGGTACGCCTTCCCTGCTGGAGGAAGAGATCCAGGGCATCCTTAAGGACTTTGTCGACCGGCGGAGCTCTGTGTTAGCCTGCCATCCCAGCAGTAGGACATCGTCCACGGAGGGAGTGGCTGGCAGCGTGGAGTTCTCCCAAGGATCGTCCGGTATAAATGACATGGACGGTTCTGACGTAGAGCGAGCCGAAGGAGGCAGCGGAGAGGCCGTCGCTATAGCAAGGTATTAATGGCATCTCTGTACTGAAAGTGAAGAAAATTAAGGTGCTGAAACTAGATAATAATTGTGTTGCTTTGTATGAAAATAGGGTGATGGCTGATGCCGATGAAGAGGCAGGAGGTGTAGGCGTCAGTGTTGGTGGCGAGCTAGTGAGCCCTGACAGCGGTATGACCACCATCCGCAGCAGTCGCTCCTCCAAGGAAAGTTCAGTGTTCCTCAGTGACGACAGCCCCGTTGGTGACGGAGCTGGAGGCCAAGCAGGAGGCCCAGGAGCACACTTTCTGAGAAACCCTTCTCCCCTGGGGTTGTTGTCTGTCTCCCCTCCTGTCCCACCAGAGAGGAGGAAGCACCGCTCAAACAGAAACAGGAGCGAGAACATTGACCTGTTTTGTTTTGACCCATTACACAGCAGTGATGTCTCTATGCCAACAGGAGGGGAACTGGCAAATTTGGGGGTTAGAGGGGATGAAGACGAAAGAAGAGGTGGAAGCTCTAGCTTATCGGAAGAGTTGAGCTTGCTAGACTTCTCTGCCCCCAATTCACTTGGAGAACTTGAAAGTAGAAATTCTTCCATGGATCACCACGGCCTAATCCACGGGACTGAAATGAGTGACACAGTGGTTCCTCCGACCCCAGTGAACAGTCTGGTAGGTAGCCGCCCACCCAGCAGTTGTGGAGTCAGGTTCTTCCCGGAAGATGTCATCGAAAGGATCAATGGCCTGCAGCACAAAGACAGTGTGTCCTCATCCTTGTCAGAAACGTGGGATGAACTTGGCTTTGATACACAAGGAGTGTTGTCCTCAAATGACAACATGGGCTGGAACAGAACCAAGCTGTCTGAGAGCCCACAGAATCTAGTAGAGGAAGGTGGATGCAAAGAGTCACTGGGTGACATGACAGAAAAGGAAAGCGGAGAGGACATATTCAAGTCGGAGAATGTCCACCAGAGGCCAAAGAGCCTTGAACCTCAGCTTAGTCTGATCACTGAGCAGACAGAATCATATGACAGCTGGAACCCAGATTCAGTGCTGACGGATCAGTGGCGCCGTGCCAGCTTAGCTGATCTACAGTTGACACCACCGGAGGAGGAAGCAACTGGAAAATGCAAACCTGGATTTGCCGGGGTGAAAGAAACCCCATCTTGCTTGTGGAGGAAGAAAGCTATACTGAACACTTTAACTCCAGAAACATCTAGAGAAGAGGACGAAGGGCTCCAAGGAAAAAAAGGAGACCGACAGATGGAGCTGCTAGACTTCTGGACATACTCAGCTCAGAAGGGCTTTCTCAAATCTGACAGTGGAACCACCACATCTTACCCGGAATCTCTGGATATGTGGAACATGACGATCCGGGATGACAGTCTTTCCCCTCTTACGACGCCTGACAACTTGTCGGAATACTCAGGTTCTTTCTGTGGGGGAAATTCCAATGTGGTTGGTGCCTCATCTGTGGAAAGTCCTCTAGGATTCTCCGATGGTGGCATGCAGATGTGGAACACCACAATAAGAGAAGACAGCTCCTCCACAATAGCGAGTCCCGACGGCCCTGAAAACGGAAAGAACCTCAGTCACGTGGGATCATTGGATGCCAGTGAAACTTCCAAGAAAGCTACAAGCAAACTGGGTGAATCCCAGCATGCTCTGGATGGAGACAGAGATAAAGGACTTAGTGAGGCAGCTGAAAAAGTGGGATGGAGAGGTAATGAACACCATGTGAAAATAGTCATAGAGACGGCAGGAGACGGGACTCAGGGAGAAGAAATAGGCTCCAGGCACCAGCTCCATCAGTCTGTCCTGTCCAATGTACCATTTCAAGATTCAGATGATGGTGCCTCCCCTGACCATGTTGCCAACCTGTGGGACTTACCGGTCCCTGCCATGGTCACCTCCACCTCAGAATATGACAATATTGGAGCTGGTGCCTGGAGCCTGGCATCCTCCCCTGACACCTTTGCTAGTCCTGTGGTAGATATGATACAGCTAGAGGGGCAGTCTAGCCCTTTTATAGCGGTGACTAAACCTGCTCCGACAGATGAGATGCATGAACGATACCAGAAGATGGAAACTCTAGCAGAAACTAAATGCAGATCAGAAACGGCAGATATAGAGCAGCGGGCCAACCAAGTGTTCCTGTTTGAGAGAACAGGTGAGAACAGGAGCAGCCAAGGTTCATTTGAAAGTAGGTATGATAACAAAAGCAGAGAGGGATCAGAGGGATCTGACTGGGTTGAGGATCCCAGTGATCATTCCCCATTTATTCTTCTACACTCCTCCTCTGCCACTCAGCAAATATCAGCTAAGGATCAACCAAGTCCAGGAGGAGCTACCAAGACTCAAAGCCAGACTGACCAGTCACTTTCCCAAAGTCTTGTGAGCAGGAATAATCTTGTTTCAGATGAAGATGAAGGTGGGTCGGCCGTTGAGCCTCAAGGTTGCCCTAACAAAGAGAGCAACGGAAATCTGGAGGTCAGAATAACAGAAGCTATGTCTCTGAGCTCCAGCTCCGGAGGGGAAAGAGACACGTTAAAGTTCAGCCCAGACAGCCTTCACCCGGGTAGCAGAGATGAGCTCAGGTCGAATTCTGATGGAGATTCGTCGTCAGGCCTAGAAATGGAGTACATCATTGTGTCAGGCACGGTAAAGGAAACCGAAAGAGACTGGCGTGACAGGCCCAAACAGGGTGAAAGGCAAACAACAAGAAAGCCCATGGAAACGTTCAGTATGCTTTCCTATGCCGCCACAGTGTTGCAATCGCAGGCCAAAGCTGCTCACCGAGAGCACCGGGGCAACACCAACCAAACGATCTGCGACACCGACGGCACTCTTAGTCCAGATACAGAGCCAAATCAAGCCAGTCCTGATGATACCACTGAGCAGCACATAGTGTCAGACGCACCCAGTCCCAGCCAGCCCGAAGCCCTTCAACAATCAGATTCAACAACGGGCCCCAGTCAGACGCAAGCAGAAGAAGAGAACTACGTCGATACAGCCAGCATCGTGGCCAGAAGTTTGTCTCCGTCTTTAAGGTATCCAGTGGATCACTTCCTGAAAACAAGAGAAGAGGTGTATGTCCATTCTCAGATCTCGATGGAAGATTCAGATGAAGGTGGGATTTCACCCTCTAAACCGCCACCTTGTCCTACTTATTTGGGTGACTTTCAAATCTGGGGAGGTCAGTCAGGAAGGCAGGACACACCTCAAGCTCCCTCTGAAACACAGTCCCCTGGGCTCACCAACAGTTCGCTGTCCCACACTAGCTCTTTGGTTGGCACCCCATTAAGTGAATCAGGTCTTTCTGCTGACAGAGGACTTGGATTACCTTTTTCTGGAGATTTAATGGAAGAAGAAAATGATGATGAAGAACAGGAGGGGGAAACTGCTAGAGAACACACCGCTCTGCCAAAACGGGTGTCGGACGTACAGTGTGAGAGACAACAGGTGGGATCCTCTGATCTACTAAGTTTCACAGAGGAAGCGATTGAACGTCCTTCATTTCAACCAACAGATGTACAAGCACTGGAGCCAAGGAGGGACATGCTCCTACAGAAAACAGTAGATTACTATCATGGACGACCCATAAGTACTGTTGGTTGTGACTTGTGGTCGACTGAACAACAGGTTGGAGACGGTGGAGATTCCCACGATAGCTGTTCGCCAGACTTAAGGTAAGCAAAGCGCCTTCGATCACAGTCTTAAAAATCTTTTGAGATATCGGCCTTTAAGAGTTCTGCGAACTGTTCGACGAATTCATGCCTTTCACCACTGGGCTGTTGGCTCACGACAATTTCTCAGTGGAGTCTGGATGTCAGAGAAATATTAGTAACGCTGAATACACGCTTCATATCAAGCTAGGAGGCCCCCTCATGAGGAATTGAGTCAGATGATCTGTCTGCGTTGGGTGGATGAGTGAGTGACAGGCTGAGAGGACGTAGAGGAGAAGGGATATTAGTCTGAGGAAAAGATTGTGTCTTTGCACGTGTGTGCGTTTCATCTGTTCGACGGCAAGCTTTGATCCGCAGCTCTGTGTGTGTTTATAAATCTGTTCACGCCTCATTAAATATGCATTACCTGCCTCATTACAGCTGGAGCCCCACTACAGCTAATGGAAACGGCTCCCCTAGCTCCTTTACAAGGTGTGGGTGTGAGCATAGGCAATACCCAGATCATCAGAGAATCAACATTCACACACGTAGCTGCAACTTTACTGCAAGAACCACAGAATGTATTTATGTGTGTCCTTTGTCTTCTGTTTTGGGTTTGTATATTTTATAGGCACCTATTCAGTTTAGTATTGTAGCTAATCAGCAGAAGGTTTAATCTAACACAAATTAAAGGTGTTAGCTCCAATCACTCACTTATTGATGAGGATGTAAGTAGTGTTTAGTCGCTGTGGAGTTTATAGTATTATTGAATTATGTAAACACACTAGTCCGGTGAACAAGCTGGAGAATCCCAAAAGGGATTTTTGATCTTGCAAGTGTGTGAATGTGTTTAAGCTGCTTAATCTTCTAAAAACAGCTCAGAGGCTGAACTGCTCTTGTTTTTTCCCTCTGCGCTGATCCATGATCTCTTGTTTCCCTAAAAGAAGACGCCAAGACGTGACGGCACCACTGTCCTCCCAGCCAACCGGTGGCAGTGCTGCAAACCAGTGGACAGAAAGTCCGAATGTAACTCAGAGTCAGACCCAGTACGGCTACAACTACCACCACATCGACCAAAGAACTGAAAACCAGGGCTGCAGCTCAGATGGAGGGGGAACCAAATCCAGCAGCCAGTCACACTCCACAGACGTCTATGCTGAGTTTACAAGTGATGCTGCAGCTGGACAGTACAGATCTGAGCCGGCAGGAAACTATTATGAAGCTGGGTTTAATGCAGAGTACAGCTTAGAGGAGCCAGGCTCCAAGTTTCAGAGCGTAGCTGGAATCCCGTATGGAGAAAACAGCCTTCGTGCTTCTGAACTCGAGAACGCGGCTGATGGCCAGAGTCACTGTGAGACAGACCCATCTTATAACCAGTATGACCAGCAGATGTTCTACCAGTCAGATGTGCAACCTGAGAGGGAAGATCACGCGCGCTACGTGTCGGAGGGATATGTTCACTTTCTCCTCTCAAGGTGAGCTTTCCCCACACACTAATTTAACTGTACCACTCAGGTCCTGCTTCGCTGCCCGTAATCTCCTCGCGTGTATTACCACTATCAGATAAAGGTAATGATATTTAACGCTAAAGTATGATTTAAGGGGTTTCCTGTCTATTGTGAGTGTTCGAAAGAGACAGAGCTGCACAGAATGAACGCAGTAGATTTTTCAGCGGCTGTAAATTGTACTACCGACCTTGACCACTTGGCGGCAGTGTAGACGACTTGAGGAGTGTGAGTAAAACTTGTCTTGGATTTGATTTGTCGGGATGTCATACTGTGGCATATGTACAAGGTAGATAAAAAATACGAATAAAGCATCGATGAGGATCTATCGCAGAATGTGGCTGTACTTTATTCCTTAAATGAAATCATAAGGAATAAATATATAATCACAAATCACCCATATTAGCATTTAAACGTGTTTTTGTTGCTGTAATAATTTCTGCTGTCCATGAAGGCTATTAAAGCTTCCTTACTAATGCCAGAATGTCAAAATACATCATCCTCTCCCAACTATAAACGATGGAGAGTGAGCGTTTATCCGCTGTTGAGTTGCATTATGGGAAATGTAGGACCATTCCCAAGGCCCAGCAGTCGGAATATGTTATGTCTTGCTGCTGCTTCTTTTTCACATCTGACGCAAGACATACACTTATTCTCGATTTAAAGTCATGTTCTGATTTGATCGTCATGAACATCATAATTGTTCGTCGTTAGCAGTTGCGTCATGTCACTTGTTCTTCCCACTTGGTAATTCTGATGACCCGCCCCCTCCTGGGGGCTCAAAGCCCTCCCCTGTCTTTTACTCTGTGTGTGTGTGTGTGTGTGTGTGTGTGTGTGTGCGTGCATTCGTACACACACAGCAAATCTTTCCATAATCAACCGGTCATGTGACTTGATTGTGGAAAGACACTTATGCCAGGAGAAGACCGAGCGAGGGGAAGGTAGGTCTGTAAAACGAACCGACCCGTGTCTGTGTCTTCTTGTATGTGATTTTGTGTGCTGGCGTCTTTATGCTGCCTCTATTGTTGCACGCCTTATGCTAATCACAGTTTGTTAGAGGGGCTGTGGGTGGGGGAGGTAGCAACACTGCTCAGTATTGTTTCCTCAGCCTACACGTGCAGCCTGGGAATGAAGCAGCGAGTCACTTTCTGTCACCTCTGTGATCTTTTATGTCCAGGTTTTAAACTCTCCCTCAGTGTCATGGGAAAAGTCTCTTTCTCTGTAGATGGTTGTCTTAGTCTTGTTTGTCCCAATACTATGCATAGCTGTCCCGATGGTGGCGTTGGTGATAGCACTGATAGTTTATACCGTGGATTATTATTGTATTTCTGTGCCTCTGAGCAGACACTCCCAGCTGGGAGACGGTGCAGCGGGGACGACGTTGGCCTCCAGCGAGGAAGCTGCCGAGGAGATGGATAATAGAGAAGGTAAATAAACAGATGAACTAATCTTCTCGCTCCTGTTATTTAATATCTGCACATTTTATTGCTACTTAATTTTGTTGGACCTCACAGGAATATAAGCACAACCTTAAAATTTTAAAGAGAGTACAAATATATAGCTAATGTTATATAGAGATGTTAATGCTTTTGGCACCATTGTTGCTGGATTAGTCTTGGGTGTTGTGAAATAAGGGCAAGACTCAGTTATGTCTTACCATAAGATCAAAGCTTCTTAAAACATACAGAAGGGAATCACTCAAACTAAACGATCTCTCTGTATGATCAGATCCAGCTTCTTCAACAGATCTATCGGGCGGGTCTAATCAAAGGAGAAAGCTGGCCGCTCCGCCCATGAACGTGTCACTGGATCACAGCGAGGGGTCTCTTCTCTCGGAAGATGCCCTGGATACGGAAGACGACGCCTTGGATACTGGGGATGAGCTGGACGTTAACGTCGATGAGCTAGATACGCCTGATGAGGCAGAGTCCGTGGAGTTTACCAGAGAGGGTGTGGTTTAAGACACTTCACAGGCATAGCAAGATATCACCGTCTGTCAGAAATCAAAGCGTCGTTACTTTATTTGTTCATTTAGGAAACTATTTGATTTGTATGCCTCAATCAGGAGACTCTGAGGAGCCTTACATGGGCGCAGGAGCCGCATCGAGTGAAGCTGTTCCGGGACGTGCAGCAGCGGAGCAGGGCCGAGATAGCAGGCTGTGGAGAAGCGTGGTGATTGGAGAGCAGGAGCATCGCATTGACATGAAGTGCATTGAGGCGTACAAAAGAGTCATTTCCCACGGAGGTTAGAGAAGACAAAGGCCTGAAACCTACTTTTGTGCAGCTTTGTTGATTTGCTTTGATTTCCTCACTGCGAAGCCGCAGCCCAAGCGTTTCTGACCTGTAGCTGACCTTTGTCTCTTTGCTTGTGTGCTTTGCAGGGTATTATGCTGAGCAAAATGCCATCATCGTGTTTGCAGCGTGTTTCCTACCAGACAGTGACTGTGACAATTACAATTATGTGATGGAAAACCTCTTTTTGTAAGTACAGTGTCACTTCAAGGCCACTTCAGACTTGGTTATGTATTATTAACCGTTCAGTTGTTTTGCTGTAGTGCAGTGTAAACGTATGCCAGTAACGTTGTTCTTTTTGTGTGTAGGTATGTAATTAGTACCTTGGAGCTCATGGTGGCAGAAGACTACATGATCGTGTACCTGAATGGAGCCACACCTCGCAGGAGAATGCCTGGTTTTACCTGGATGAAGAAGTGCTACCAAATGATAGACCGACGGTAACGGCTGGCACGACACAGCAAATTATACGCTGTAGTGTTGGACAACTGCGAAGTAGTAATATTTAGCACACGAACAAGGAACCTAGTTCATTAGTTATTCTTTTACGTGTCTTCTGCTTCTGTTCCACAGACTGAAGAAGAATCTTAAGATGTTCATCATCGTCCATCCTTCCTGGTTCATACGAACGTTGCTGGGAGTAACTAGACCGTTCATAAGGTCTCATTGTTTTACTTTATATTATGGCGACAGAATATCTTATTAATTAAGTTTTGTCTTTATAACTGTGACTCGACTGCCTGTACAAACTGGGAACAAATAGATGCCTCATCTGAACAGGCTTCACTGAGAGAATCTTTTATGATTTCTGTACCTATAGCTCCAAGTTCAGCAGTAAGATCAAGTACGTGAATAGTCTGCGGGAGCTTGGAGAAATCATCCCAATGGAGTATGTCCACATTCCACCCAGCATCATCAAGTGAGTCTATTTTTGAATGTCTTTAGGTTTTTTGTAGCCACACAATGTACACAACATCATTTAACGTGAGTCCATCAGAAAACATCCCCCTTCTGTTTGTTTGACAGATAAAAGTGTTAGTTCAGCTTAAACTGCATCGACCTCATGAAGCCTGTTAGTCTCTTCGTAGTCACCAGCAGAATAACAATATCTGAATACTTGAGTCTAGTTTTAGTCATCGATAAGAATCAAAGGTTCTGTTGAATGTCAGAACACCCGACAATTCAATAAGAAGAGATCAATAACATGAGCATGGGAGGCTGGAGTAGAGAGGAACAATCAGTCTGGGTCAAATGAAGCAGGAAGGTTGAACTTCACCTCTGACTGCACAGGTTCCCCAAGCAAGTAAACAGATTGCAACGAAGAAACGTAAATGAACTCGCAATTTGGTCATTCTGTTTGGTTTTATCAGGAAATCAAGCTTGATGAGACACAACACATGCATACATCCTACAAATGTATGAAATGTGCCTAAATGTGGCATTTTTTACATTTCTCACTCTGCCCCACAAGGTGTGACGAAGAAAGGTGTACAAACAAATTTGCATGCATGAGGTAAATCACCTGCCTGTGTTGACCAACTGGTTGTGTAAAACCCTTTTCTCATGCTGGAACTAACCCTTTACTGACCTCTGGCTGTGTCCTTATCCCATCTAAACAGAATAGACGGACGGTAGTTTATTCATCCCAAAGGGAAGTTCCAGTGTCACACTTACAGATTTAAGATGATTCATTTGGTTTGCTTCACTTTCATGTGTGGCAACATCACAGTCACTCACAAAGCTGAACTGAACGTATTGACAAATGGTTCCAGTAGCTTTCACGTAGAGGGTGCAGACTAGAGGCTCGGACTGGACGCCCTCATAACTGGCAGGCAAATATGTATTGTTTCCTGTGCTATGCCATAAAGTCAAATTTAGGGAAATTACAACCTGTGGTTTGGCTTTAGAACAACTTGAACAGTGTCTGTGGCCAGATGTAAATGTAAAGCACCGTAGCTCACACAGAATCCACAGACTAGAAATATTACAAGTTACACACTTTAGTTCTGACCTTTACTCTGCAACAAGTGTGTCCTCACTGAGCATGTACTGATCCCAACCCAAAACACTGTCCCCATCAGGAGCTTGTAAAAAGGGTTTAATGGATTAAATACTGAGCCTTCTGTCACGTTTATTGCTTCTCAAATCATTTCACCCTGTGCTTTTGTCTTTTTGCTCCCTTGACTTCGATCTCTCCCACCGGCGCTTACGCTGCTCCGTCCATTCCCCCTTCTGTGGCAGTGTTGGTGCAGGCTACTAATCCCCAGCAGCTGCATGTGTACTGACAGTGTGGTCACTCCTCTCTTGTTTGCTTTCCTTTGTAACCTGTGTTCTGTGCTCTCTAATCCAATGCTGAACCAGACTGGATACAGATTTGCAGGACAGTAGCAAGTAAGTAAGTAGTTGCTGTGAATGAGTGATGAGTTAGGAGAGACAGAAGAAAAGAAGTGCCACTGACTTCCACAGTACACATTAAAAGCTTTCGTCAACATCAACAGCACAGAGGGATAAAAACGATACAGTAGATGGAGTCTCCGTTAAAAGTCACAGTGCACTGTGTTAACTACAGGGACTGATCTAACAAATGAGGAAATCATCTCATGTTTATCGTGTAATTGACATTTTTATTGTATGATATTGGTATTTTTCTCATGTGTTGTATGTTTTGTGAGTTACCATTTGTGTTCCTTCATAAATACTTCATTCCAGCGCTTCAGGGACAAACTTGTGCTACAGTTCCTTTTCTGTCGTTCTCTCTCCCCCGCTCAGAGCCGACAAGAAGGGGAACTCAGCTGTTTGAAGATGACGGGACACTCGGCTGCCGTCTGTCTTCTGCCTGCATTGTGCTGTTCTCTGCCACAGCATGTCTGAATATAAGCAAGCGTGCAGCATGAAATGTACAGCCCAGAGTTGTTACGGCAACAACAGACAGTGGGTTAGAGAAGATGTTGTGGTGTCAACATCACACACTCGTTAGTTCACTGGGGGAAAAGGATGCTGAACAAAGTGCAGTATTAACAGTGCAGAGTGTGTTTCATTGTGTACTGTAATGTACATTACACAGCTCTTCATTGTGCTTCCCCTCAGATCTTCATTGGTTTGGACACTGCTTTGATTGTTACTTTACCCTTCACTAGGACGTCTAACTGGCTTTTGTTTAACCTCTCGGTTGTTAACTGTCTGAAAGCTGAGTCATGGAACTGGACTTCTTCTATTTCGTATCCAGGAAGCTTCGTCAGTCGGAAGTTGGTAGAGACCACAGATTTATCCTTAGGTTTCACTCCACACCTGTAAAGAATGGGCTCGTTTTGAGAACGAAGGCCTGCGGTAGTGAGTAGGTGTGAAGATCAAGACCACTTCACAAGTCGTTTTCATAACGAGCCCATTCTTTACAGGTGTGAAGTGAAACCTAACTGGAGGATAAATCTGTGGTTTTACCAACTTCCCTGACGAGTGTACATTCACGCGTTTCTCTGACCTGTGAAATGTCAACATTACCTTTTGTGTATCATGGTCATATTAAGTGTGGATTTCCTGAAGCCATAAATGGGTCATATTCAAATTCCTGCAAAGACGTTCTACAAAACACATCAGTAAATATATTTGTGTTACACTCTACATTAGTGTTCACAACAGGGCTGGTACTATACCACAATTCCCTCACTAGACTATTTAAAATGATGTTCTGCTCAGTTTCCATTTTAGTCAAGGTTTACAATGAATATACAACAATGAGCCTGTTTAAAGGTCAGACTGCTTTTTGAATAGTTGTGGTGTAGGCTGCTCTGTACCTCACACAATCTACAAGTAAGGTCTTCTACAACTACTGCATATCACTGTGAACGTACTAGCAATTGTAGCAAAGTAGCAGGTAATAAAAGCTGCAGTAACATGTCGCATGTCTCCAGTCGCTACCGTTTCAGGTTACAGTAGTGTGTTCCAGTGTGTGTGTGAGCGAGACAGTGACCAAGGCACCGTTGGGCACCAATGCCGTGTCTAAAACACTTCTAAAGTCCAGTTAGACCACATTTTATTAGCTTTTTGTTATATTTTATACTTTTGTTTTGTATTTTAAAATATGCAGTCCATGTAAAGTATCTAAGTGTATCACCTCATTAAAGATGTGTTCTTCCTTGGCAGTATAGTCAAAAAAATATATCTCTACACATGTAGTACAGTATCTTCAACTATTCAATAACCTACAGATCAATTTACATTTGACAGTTTAGGGCTTATAATGCTGCCATTTACTATTCCTGTGCACTGACATTAATGTTGACAAATCTGCATCATGAGGTCACAACACGCCTACGTTACACATGTCATGGAAACGCTCAGTAGATCTAAGGTGGTTAAACACAGAACAAACCTATATCTCAAATCACAAAATTATAAAGTTATTTATTTTCTCGTACTGCTGGGAACTGAAATTCTATTTATTTATTAGCAGCCACATCCTGGCTATGTGTTCAGTCTGTCCTCCCTTTTCTGTCTGTCTCAGACTCGAAATAACAAAGGCTTATGTGTGTGTTTAACATGAATATATATGATCTGGACAGTAGGTGAGAGTTGGGGAGTGAATGGAAATAGTTCACTGCTGGTGAATGAGGCCCCGCCTGCAACAGGTTGGACATGTTTGCTGTTAGATGTACAATCTGAACAAGTTTGACATGTCTACCCTTTCATGTGTCTACTCACCAAAAAGCTCTGGAAATACAAACCACACTTTATGTACCTGTTATAATAAAAATAGACAACGTCCAGCAATAACTTAAAACAGCCAATCACTAATTTGCCTCAGTGGCTTTAGAATGAGTGACAGTGAAACAAGAGAAAGAGCAACAAGGAAGTACATTACAGAATAAAAGGCTAAATGCTTTTGTATGTGCAGGGACGTAGTGTAAACTTAGCAGAGTGTGTTAGTGTTTATAATACTGAACGTCACACAGTAGATAATAAATTAGATTAGAGGTCAGCAGGCGGTTATCTGGACACGCTGACTTTCAGTGGCGCCAACGACATAAAGGACGATTGAGAATGAAAATCTGATGCGAAACCAACCGAAAATGTCTGTTTATAAATGTCCTATACCATAGTAGACACATACGATCCATAGCAAGCAAAGTCCAACAAATCCTAACCTAATATAACTCAGACAGCGCCTTTTGCCTCAGATGCTTCTCCAAGCAGTAGACGGCAATAGGATCTCGTTCTGTGTCGAACTTATTGGCAAAGAGGTGATGGTACTCAAGCATCCACTGCAGGTCTCCAGCACCATACACGCATATTTCCCTGACGTGGCTGCCTTGGCACTCTGGGTACACGGCCTGCTGTGAATCCTCTGACCCCTCGTGCCACTGCCACTTAACCAGCCGTGCGATTGCATTGATGTCTGTCATGTCGTATTTGCGGTTGGGCCACGTTGAGCCAGGCACACCAGGGATTCGCTGGATGGTCGCCCAGAGGAACTCGTCAGGGCTGTAGGTGTCTTTGGCCCACGTGATCAGCGCCAGTATGCGGTAGTCCTTCAACACGCTCTGGACGTAGCCCCGGTTAACCACGATGTAGGCGTTTCCCGACATAATGGGCAGGTTGAAGGGAGTTGATGTCTTTGCCTTTCTAGTCCTCTGAGACATGAAACACTGCTTTAACGTGGGAGTCATCAGACGCAATTTGGACGTTTTTCAATGCACACGTTTAAAGTTTCTCACCTGTATTTTCCCATCCACCAACTCATGAACAATCATCACCCTCCACCTCTTTTCTGGAGGCATTTTTTCAGACTCCAGGCTGTTCCCTCCGTTTAGTGCGCGTAACATCCTCACAATCTCCAGGTTGGTTTTTAGAGGGAAATCCTGGCCACAAAGGTTGATGAAGTACTTCCATTTTGTGCTGGCACTGTAAAGATCAGTCATGCAGTTCAGGTCAGCCTTGACGCGGGACCAGCCACCGTAGACCACACTCACCGCCTGACTAACCATGAAGACGTTAGAGAAACAGGACGTAATGGCCTTAATGGCAGAGGTGACTGATTCTTCAGCTTTTATGTCTACATGGACACAATATATATTTTGAGGCGCATAGATGGCTCGCAGCAGTCGCTCAAAGTTTTCCACCTAAAATATGGAACGAAAAGAAAAAAAACTTGACGTAAAGACAGTTGAGTGCTATCTAAATAATAGGTAATTCAAATGAACATTCATACCTTATGATGCACAACTATAGAGTAAGCCAGTGGAAAGTCCTCTTCTTCTTTGCTTAATGGGAACGTCAAGTATTTCCTCCCTACCTTAAAATTCCTGTAAATACATTGTATGAAGCAAATCAATTGGGTTTTCATCTTTAAGTTTTACAGGTAAACCTGCAGCTTAAAGTGACGCACATGCAGTTCTGGGTTGCTCTGATATAATACTCATCGGGGACGTGAATGCTGTCCTGGAAGGCTTTGGTGATGGTCAGGAGCTTGGCCTGCTCCAGTGCCTCTTTCTTTCCCTGCAGGATTGCTGGACAGTTGCACACCCTCTCTGGGCCACCGTCATCATCCGTATACTCCAACCAGCTATACCTGAAAACGTAGGTAGGATCCCTGCCGGTTTTCAAGTAGCTGATTAGATAAAGCATCCACAGTGATCCCAGCACAACAGTGGCCTTCAGCCAGTGCTGTTTCAGTAGCCTCATTATAACAGCGGACCACGATTATGCAGATGAATCACTCCAATCGTTTCTGCCTCTGGAAGCAGGATAAGAGAAGTGATAGCAAACGGAGGTAATTTAGATCCATTTAGATAATGCTGACATGCAAACTAAACAAGTTTCCCACTAATCATCATCCATTAAATCGAAAGATAATCATATGTAGCAAATGACTGTGAACATTAGCTACTAACTAAAACTGGAAATCTTCGTCAAACTGTTTTAGTCCTCAAAGCTTTCCCCTGATTCTCTTTTTTTCTGTAGACACCTTAATCTTCTTTCTAAGGCGAAGCTATTCTTAAACTCAAGTAATTCTTTAGAAATATAAGCAGATGTCTACAGGACATTTAAGCAGAAGGAAGGTCCTGTGAAGGTTCTTCCATTCATCTTCCAATGGTGCTGCTCAGAGGCAACTGGCCTCTTACGTCGTGAGTGGTCAAGGTTCGCTCCTCCGGCCACACAGGCAGTGTTTGGGTTTCCTGCCTTGTGCAGTTTTGTTTTCAGATCTATACATTGTCGTTTCCAACTGCTAGATTTTGTTCTTAATCTATAGAGTTTATCTCCATTTAGGTGATTTGTTCGCTTCCTGCTGTTGCTGTGTTTTTTTGGTAATAAAACTTTGCGTCTTGCTGTCTCTGTACTTTCCTACACATCTGGTTCGGTGAGTTTATAACATTGTTTGATATAAAATAATAATTTTGGGTTTGAGGAGTGGAATTGCAGCACTGGCATTTAGGTATGATCTCACGATTCTGATGCTAATCCTGTAACTAAAATTAGAATCAGTGCGAATTAATTTTAATGCGCATCAACAACTGGTTGAACTTGTTTGCCAAGGCTGAATTCATTCTTTGGAAGAGTGAAGGTCCCTCTGTACAAGCTTATCTCACAGATTACACATTCTCTCTCTTTGCTAAGAACAACAAACTGATAAAAATATGAATATGACATTGTAAAGAGACCAAAGGTGGGTAGAACCAGACGTATTTATCAGTTTTACTAGTAAAAAATACAAGACACAAGACTCTATATCCAAAGGCTTAATTAATTAATTAACTAACACATCTTAAGTTAAATTTTTATTCCTGTTCCTACTTTTTTATCCCCCCCCCCCCCCCCCCCCCACGTGACAGTGAAACTGACACATGATGCTTAAACGAACTGTACAATAATGCTTTTATTAAAACAGACCCAAGCATTATTGAAATGATACGAGAACTAATTAAAGATAATCTGTGATAAGAAGAATAATTGTTATTGTATTAATAAGCATTAGGCCTATCACAGCTATAGCATAAATGATGAAATGAATGTAATTAACAGCTTTTATGGCCTAAACAGCAATAATGCTTCTTACCCTTAACTCAAGCTGCCCTTGTGACTTCAGTCCCCGCTCTCCATCTGGCCTCATGCCTCCCTACCTGTGCAGTGACCCGCCCAAAAAGCAGAAGTACAGAGAGCTCCGGCGTCCTGTCAGCACTTTTCAAAATAAAGCCAGCTAATAGCCACCTCACGGGTACAGATGTCACTGGGTTTGCCGAACAAAGCCATTACGAAAGCATTAAGAAATATGCCTAATTAAGAAACTATCAAAAATGAACTTAAAATATGAAAAGAATAGAGTAAAGAATGAATAATTTAAAAAGAAGAGTATTGATTTCACCTTGTTTATTATTTAAGTAAGTTATTTCATTTAATACTTATTGTTAAATTTGTTGGTAATGAAAAAATATGATGGTAGACTAGAGACCCAGTCAGAGTAAACCTTTACAGACCCCACCACATGCCACTCAGTTAAACAAGAGAAGAACAACAGCGTACACATGGGGAACGGGTTCTTTAAGCAAATCCAGCATTTGATTGGATAAGAATACGGAAGCTGTCTGGACGCATCATCAATGGTCGCGTGAATGGTACAACATGTGACTGTGGTGACGTCACACGACCCTATGCTACAGTAAACGGCCCGAACGTACCCGTTTTCCGGGGTTTGTTTTCCGGTACTTCTAGATACGCTACGAGTGGACGTTAGTGAAACCGAGACCGTCGGAACCGTTTCAGGACCTCTGCGCTTCTGCTGAAGCTAACCGTTGGTAGCTAGCATTAGCTAGGCTAGCAGGTCCAACTTTGCCCCTGGATCAGTCGAGGGAATCTCGCTAAAGCTAAGAACGGACTCTGGACTCAGCGCGTGGTCCTCAGAGAAGCGCCGACCGGTGAGCGGGGCACGCGGGGCCACTCCAACGTCCGCCGCCACAGACCGCTCGTCATGAAGAGCCTTCCGTACTTCTGCCGGGGAGAGGTCATTCGAGGGTTCGGGAGAGGAAGCAAAGAGCTGGGGATACCTACAGGTGAGTCCGACACCTGTCGCTCATATGCACCGTAACTGATGGTCACACTGATGATAATGTTACGCAGCGGACGTGGGGAAAGATGCTCTACGCTGGAGGTTATTTGGTGATGGGTGTTACGTAATCGCGACTGTTCCAGAAAGTAGTAACCGCACATGAACCGGCAGAAATCCTCCTCATCACCCACCGGCTGATACGAGCAGTCGGTTTAGTGACGCGCACTGATGGTTGCGAAACGCGTCCGCCGCGCGGCCATGTTGGGTCAGGACCCTTCACAGGTAGAAGGCAGCTGCACACATCCGTCCCAACTCACTGGAAGCTGAAACCAGCAGAAAAGCGGAACATCACCCAGAGAGAAGTTCTCCATTTGGAGTTAGACACAACCGGACACGTGGATATGGTATTTAAAGGAAGGAGACACCAACGTATTGAAAACAGAAGATAAGATTTTAAGAATAATTAGTTCCTAACGTTTGCAGAACAAAAAAAGACGCAGTCATGTTTCTGGATTTGGGTCTGTTAACTTTAAACAGTGAAGTTTTTTTTCTGCTTTAACGTGGCTTTGATTAAGTGACTAACTTAATGTCTGCAGGATCCGTTCTTATACACTGACCCGTTTCTTTACTTGTTCTGACAGTCCAGTGAACGTTGCATGTTTCACTAGGTCATATGTCTTTATTGCTATGCCAAAGTTTGGCCTCAGGATAATGAAGGTGTCATTGGTGACTCTCTTTCCCTTTGTCAGCCAACTTTGCAGACTCCGTGGTGGACAAGCTTCCAGCAGACATTAGCACAGGGATATACTTCGGCTGGGCCTGTGTCGGCAATGGCGACATCCACAAAATGGTGATGAGCATTGGCTGGAACCCTTATTACAAAAATACAAAGAAATCCATGGTACGTACAGGAAGACGTGTGGCCAGCTATGGCCTGGTCACAAACCCACTTCTTTCTTCTTAGCATAATTGGATAAATGTATATATGTCACCCTGAGCTGTGGTCAAAAGACGTCTTGCAGCTGTTAAGTTGTGTTGTTGAATCAAGGGGCTTAATGTGAATCATATACTTTCTAGTTTTATTTAAGTCTGTGTTGTACATTTTGATGTGACTGTTTTGTCCCTGTAGGAGACACATGTGATTCACAAGTTCAAAGAGGACTTTTACGGAGCGGTTCTCAGGGTTGTCCTGGTGGGCTACATCCGTCCAGAGAGAACCTTCGAATCACTCGGTACGCCACATTATTCTCTCCCATGTACAGACAGCCATCCATTATTTGTGTGAATTCAAGTATGCGAATGATGCGTCTTCCCCACTTTTCCAACAGAAGAGCTCATTGGAGCCATCAACAATGACATTGAAGAGGCCAAGGTCAAGCTGGATCTCCCAGAGCACCTCAGACTGAGAGATGACAACTTCTTCACCAGTGCACCCAGTTCGTCTTCACCCAAGCCCACCTCCACAGCAGCATCCGCATCACAGCCTATTCTAAATGGTCACTGACAGCTGGCTGTGACTGCAGTACTTTGCAAACGCACACACACACAGTCTGTCCTCATTAAAGTGCACGGCCTCAGTCTAAGATCTCTCAGCTGTCACCATGGCTCCAAACAGACATAATCACAACAAACCAATCACTTCTTATTGTTTCACATTGTTCAACTTCTTTAGTGGGTTTGTTGCAGACAGCCGGGCACTTAATAAGTTAATTTGTGTATATCCACACCAGATGGCCTCATTCAACAGCACAACTGTAAGAAGCTCATAGATCTCATTGATCCTTGTGTACATTTGGAATCTGTTTATGTGAGACGTCTAATACAGTTGCACTGCTTGGGTTGAGGGTGAGCAAATAACCAAAGCAGTTTTTGTACTGATGTGTTTATGAAGAATGACACAAACTATAAACTCAGTCCAAGGTTGAAAATATGTCAGTTGTCTGACCAGTTTCTGTCGTGATGATTAGAGAGAGAGTCTGGCTGTAACAAAGATGACATAGATGATTTTATGCAGGAATTTAGCTAAATGCACAATGTCTGTGTAATTGTATATTTTATGATGTTTTTCCTTTTATTTTGATGCCCTTGCCTTCAAGTGAAACAGTATTTGTACTGTTCATCACTGCCCTAAACATGAATGAGCCTTGGACTAGAAATTGGAGCATGTTATTCAGAAAAAAAGATCTGTATGCTCGAACTGGAATTACTCACAATTCATACATAATAAGTCATGAAATTAACTCTGTACGCAGTTTCAATTTTATTTAGTTAAGATCGTTCAGTGTTGTGTTATCAGAAGGTGTTTGAACTAGATAATTAGTGTTTGAAGTCTAAGTGTGTGTGTGTGTTTGTGTGGGTGTGCGTGTGCGTGTGTGTGGCTGCCCGACGGCCATTACAAGGAAAGAAAATGTCAAACGTGCAACAGTTGATTTGCTGTAAGTAATTGCTTGAAAGCTGAAATGTAGGATTCTAGCTATGTGACTTTTAGGTTGTTAGTATCATATCTTAATTTATTGAAACAGTTATTTGAGGAGTAAATGCAGCACAGGTAGTTTTTGCTTCTTTTTTTTATTTTCACCTGTTTAATTTCCTTAGTCAAGGCTAGACTGGAAGCAGGCCACTAATTATTCATCCTCCAAAGCACCTCAGTAGATAATGCACAGAAAGTTCATGTTGTAATGTGCTGCGTCTTTACACACATCAAGGGTTTTCCAAGACCATCTGTTGCAGTCAGTTATTGTAGTTTCCACAGGGACCAGGGTTACAACATGTGGAGGTAAATGTTCATGTCCTGTTTTACGTTCTTTCATGTTTTTGATTATGTAATCACATAAACAATTTAATCAAATTACACTTATCAGTGCATTTTGTTCAATATTTTAATGCAAATGGGACTTATTTTAAGTTCATACTACATACAAATAACATAATCTGAACCATATTCACTTTATTAGGATAATCATTTACAGCATATCTCACTTCAAGCACATACAGGAAAATTCAGTCTCCTCATTTGGTGTCATAGTGATGAAACTGTGGGACTATAGTTTGAAAATCAACTCAAAACATTTGCTGTAAGTGTTTCTGTTTAGGAATAAACAGTGAAGTAGCAGATAAAGAAAAATACTTATGTCTTACAAACAAATCAAATTAAATGATGTATTCTAAATATGGAAACATTTCCATTTCTATGCAGACTTTAAAAGCACATAACAAAATGAAAACCAGACTGGACCAAACCTGGACATTAACCATTAACAGACACAAATCAATCACAACACGATTACTATTGTAGCAGGTGTGAGATGGTTTGACATCAACATCATCATCATACATTTATTAACTTTATCTCAGCAGATCCAGCTAAAACCAGATTAAAGGCTCCAAACACTCATCATCTCATCTATATGAGTAGCTCTCGTCATCATACTCCAGCTCAATCTCGTCCTCGTCCAACAGTCCGTACTTAAACTTGCGATACACTGTCCCATCTTGTCCCATGTACACAATGTCGTCGTCCTCATCGTCCTCATCGTCCTCACCATCGATGATTCGGTCGCTGTACTCCCCGAATGAAGAGGTGTGTGGTTGAGAGCTGACGCCTCCGTTGGTGTTCAGCTGCTCATAGCCGCCCGCTTTAGCTTTTGGTGCGATGACACGAGTTCTGGATCGGGCAGAGAGAAAGAGGAACAGCCCTCCGCCCACAGAGAGGATAAGTAGAACGCAAGCCGTAACGAAGAGCTTGGTGGTTCTGCCTTGAGCCTCAGCGCCCCTTAACACGAAGTTGACGCCCAGGATGCACTCCTCTGAGAGGGAGGACACATTAAAGGAACATTAGACAAATATAATCTACATACAGATTTGTTTCTGACGAGCCCTGAATGTCTTCATCAATCTAGCTGAGCACTTTGCAGGACACACAGCCCAGAGGCTTCAACTACTGCATCTGCGGCTGTTTCTGTGCGCGTTCTTGTTCACCTTGCGAGGCCTTGCAGTCGCAGCACTCCCAGGGTATTGGTTCGTCATCTCGCCACGTCTCGTTTCCACAGCAGCTCAAGCAGCGGCCGTCATCAGACAACAGCTGGAGCGCGGGACAGTCAGTGCAGTTCCACATGCTCGGACCTCTGCAGCTCAGACAGGACGAGTCGCACGCTCTGCAGTCCAACCCTCCAGTTTGGGACTCTGAGGCCTGTGGCAACAGAAGAATTAGAGCTTGAGCTTTAGACGTTTATCTCAGAGCAGCCGTGACCAACACGTAAGACTATGAGATGTGTACGTTTTCAACACACCTGTGCAACAGCATAGAAGCCTATGAGACACTGGGATTCACAGATGCCACCCATGAACGTGTAGCCGTCATAACAGGACTGACAGGACAGAGCCCCCTCATCTAGACGGAGAGAGACAACAGGAAACTTAACCGGAACCCTAAAAGTCCACCCCCTCACAGAAACAACTCAACAGGTTTGCGTTACCGCTGCAGGTCTTGCAGGTGGGGTGACACCTGTAACAGGTCTTGGACCTGTCTTCGTAGTAGCCTGGAGGGCACCTCTGCAGGCACTGCCCCCCCTGCCTCAGGTATACGTAGCTGTCACGACAGCTCAGACAGTTTCTGTTGCTGCGACCCCAACACTGGCTGCAAGAGGGGTCACAGTGCTCACACGTCATGGTGGTGGTGTTGCCGAAATAACTGGAAGCACATACAGAGTTTAGTTTTCCACGTGAAGAGCAGAGGCGGCGCTGATCTGCACGTCCTCCCACCTCTCTGAACAGGTTTCAACACATCTGCCTCCCTGCTTGAAGAATTCGGGTTTGCAGGCGATGCACTGCGTGCTGTGGCGGCCAGCACACGACGCACAGCTAAAGTGACAGCGCTCACACACACGTTCATCCTCGTCCTCAGCATAGAAACCCACAGGACACTCCTGCACACACTTGTTGTCTAATGGACACAGGCAGAAAAACAAGGCACAAAAAGAAGATTTGTTTCAGCATATGTGAGAAATGGCATTTCAACACAGAAATTGTAATTTCTTCTTAGATTTATAATTTACTCAGCAGGAAGTGAGGCTCATTGCAGCTGAAACACTGGTTCTCTCTTGGCCCAAAGCAGCGATGGCAGAGTTTGTGACAGTCCTGGCATTGACCGTTCTCATCCATGTACGAGAGCAGAGGGCAGTGCCCGAACCACACACAATGTCCGCTGGCATCTTTGGTCCTGTTGGTACCACAGCTGAGGCAGGAGGACGGCTCGTGGCCGGAGCAGGTCAAACATGACTTGTCACAATCTGAAAGAATGAAAAAGCTTTAGACAAGGGCAACGGATTAATCACACGACGACCCTGTTAAATTGACGTCCTTCCTACCTCTGCATTCATTTGTAAGCTCGTCATAGAAAGTGTTGGTGGGGCACTTAGCCAGACACTCTCCGTTGTAACGAACAGCTTTCGGGTTGTGGCACACATCACAGTCATCACTATCTGGTCCGTCACACGACGCACATTCAACATGGCAGCGCACACAGTTCTGCTCCTTCTCGCTGGCAAAGTAGCCATCAGGGCAGTCGTCCACACACTTATCCTCATGGAGGAAATAGTACTCAGCACACGCTGCGAGACAGAGAATCACATTTAGAAGGAGTATATGGCTTTTTACGTTTTCCCAAGATGTCAAATCTTCTAGAACGATGTCACTTGCTGTAAAATCCCGAACTTGCTTTGGTTACTTGTCTATGCTACGTATTCAGCGACATCAGCATCTACTCACCTGTCATTCCTCTGCCACTTACTTTTACACAGGCCGTCCTCATTGCACTCACTACAGTGAGCCGGACAGCGATGGCATTCAGCCTCGGAGGCGTAATAACCCTCTGGACAGTGTGACCTGCAGGAATGGCCCAGAAGCAGGTACGGCCTCTCACAGCTCACACAGTGGGAGGAATTTCCCTGGCAGGACGCACACTGCGGCGCACAGGGCTGGCACACACCATCCTCAGGAAACCCCCTTAGAAAGAGGCAGGGAGAGGAGATGGGCGGATTTATTATTATGATGCATGTCCATGTGCCATGGAGACAGGACGAAGCAAGGCAAGCACCTCTGGCACTCCGACACGCACACTCCATCCTGCAGGGAAAGCGCTCTGCGACAGTGCTGGCACCGCCGGCTGTCCTGGCATGTGACGCACCCCTTTGAGCATTCCTCACAGTGGCGGGATGTTTCGTTTGCAAAGGTGCCCGACGGACAGCGAGACGCACAGGTCTGTCGAGCAGTCAGGAATCGGTCTGAACGCACAGACACAGACACAAGACAAACAGCAAAGGGCGAAAATGGTTTGTCAGGTTCTTGTCGTCTCAGTGAAGTGGTCTGAAAACGTGTCTACGTGATCTATTATGTACCTGAGAAGCAGCTGGTGCAGTTCTCCCTCCCTGCAGCAGAACACGTCTTACAGAGCGAGTGACACTGCTCACATTCACCCCGTCCTGGACAGGAGCCGGGACAAAACAGGAACAGATGAACAACAGACGATCAGAGTGTGGCCAGTTTCAATGTAAACACACCCTTAGTGTTAACAATCCGTTGACATACTGTTGCTGAAGTGCAACTCGAGGCATGACGACAGCTTGTTCCCCTCCAAACACTCCCCCTTCTCCAGAATGAATCCTTCCTCACAAGAGTCACAGTCGTCAAAACTGGGCCCCCCACAGCTGCGACAGTCACGGTGACACGGCTCACATTCCTGGTTCTCTGCATCCACGAAAAAGCCTTCTTTGCAGTGACGCACACATTCTCCATCTGCAAAAACACGTACGCTTTCTTTACGTAACTGTAAATTATGTTTATATATATATTTCCATATGTTATGAAATACTTTATTCGGCTGTTACCAAAGATGTAGAACCCGTCTTCACACCAGTAGCACTGGGCCTGGTCACAGGTCACACAGTGGTTGTCTTCACACGGGGCACACACCATGTTGTCGTTTGCGTTATAGGTCCTATCTGGACAGGACCGATGACACGTGGAGCCTAATCTGACAGAAACGCACAAAGATGTGTAATGTCAGTATGAGGTAATGCTGAAATGAGGACAAAACTCAGAGGAAGCCAACGACACTTACTGGTAGTAACCGTCTTCACATTTGTGGCAAATCGTTTCCTGGTCTTGTTGCCCTGAACCGTCTGTGGCAGAAAGTACAGCGAGCGTAAAGATTATGAAATATGAAATGTGATGCAGTAAGGTTTCACTGACTGGCAGAGAAGCAGCAGGTCTCCTCTGCCTCCAGGCCTGGCTGTGCTTCTCTTTATCACCAGCAGGGGGCACTCTGTCAACACAATACAAGGGATCGCTCAGGTTTTCACCCAGTTCAACTTAATTCGGATGATCAGGATTCGGAGCCACCAGTAAACGGCCAAAAACTGCACCATGATGACCAAGAACACGATGAAGACGTTTGACTCCAATGATAATCATTGGAAGGAACAAGACCACGCAGCAAGTGAAGCAGTGAGACTCTGAAGGGTTACACGCTTCCCTGCTTGAGATGAGACTGGACCCTGAGCATTCAACTGTTGCCCAGGTTCCTCAACAAGCAGAGAAGAAGCTCATTATGAAACCCAGCTAGACCTAGTCTGGCGGGTTCTGTGTTGTTTTGGCCGTTGCTCTGGATGTCGAACGCTTCCACTCGTCATGTCCACCGCGAAGCGTGGCCGTGGGCAGATTATCTGTAGAAAGTCTTTGAAGGCAGAGAGTGAAACAGCAGAATCGAGAGAAAAATCCTGGAGGACAACCTGATATGATCATAAAGATAAACTTGGGGAAACATTAGCTTTTCCTGCATCGGCCAAGGCTGCAAAAAATGGTCTTTTGTACTCTGCAGTGGCCGCATCAGAGACCGGACCTCAATCCATTGGAGAATTTGTGGCTGGACTTGAGAAAAGCCATTAACTTGTGAAAAAGAATGAATAAAAACGGCAGCGTCTGTATGTGCAAGGCTGATTGAGACGTATCAGATCAGGAAGCTACTGCTGCTGCAGCTAAGACTGACAGTGAACAATTTCTAAAAATGAAATAACAAATATAGAAAAGTAGAAACATCTTATCTCTTCTTATCTTATCTTACTAAAAAAACCTAATCTAATTTCTTTCTGTCAAAACCACCCAACCACCTGAGGAAGACTTCATTTAGTCCAACAATGTCCAAGCAGGAGGAAGGGGGGGGGAGTGAAAGAATGGAAATAAGTAGTAAAAAAGCCCTTTTGCAGACTTTCCCTTGGGACATTCATCCTCTTCAGGACAACCTCCGCTGACCCCCCACACCCCATTCCTCACCCACAACTTAGCACTGCTCTGGTTTGCGCCTCACTGCAGTCGACAAGCCGCTACCTGTGAAAGCAATTACTCACACAGAGAAACGCTGGGAGAAAGGAAAGGTGGGGGGGCAGAGGTGTAGAGCGAGACAGAGGGAACGAGGAGCCGGAAATCATGCCTTCAGGCCGTGTCTCCATGAAGGGAGAAAATAGAGCCTGCATAAATATTAACTGAGCAAACCAGAGGAGGGGGGTGGGGGGGGGGTTAACAGAATTCAAACTGGCAAACACATCCTGAAGTATGCACTTGTGGAATGTGGAAGCACATTTACAGGCTGCGTGCAATCACAAGTCACATATTACATTAGCACACGCACACATGACGGTGATCAGTGCTCAGTGTCTATCAGGTCAAATCACGTCACTTCATAGATCACAGATCGTCCATTTGCCTCGAGGGCTTTACAGTGTGTACACGCTCCAAACCCCATAGAGACAAACGCTGCGGAAAACACAACAAATGGGAGGGATGACACAAATACCTTATGCTTTTTAATCTAAACGGAGCACAATGACCTGGGAACACAAGGAGTAACGTCCAAGCACAGCCACACACGACAGATGGGACGAAGTGTTGAGTCAAGAAGGAGACGAGATGCATGACTGTAATCAAGCGAAACATCCAAGCGTTTCAAGCACAGAAAAGCAGGAAAGCAGAACGTGTTCACAGCTGAGCTGAGCTCTAGCAGCCGACTGCTGCTTTACGATCACGGCTCTCCTCAAGCAATGAAAGCCTAACAGTGGCGTTGTTTTATACATCTACTGCTCTTATCAATCTGCTGCACGACACGACTGTGTCAATACTTCTGTGAAATCCCACAGATTGGAGACGTGACTGATACAATCATAAAACCAAAAACAAAGAACCAGTGAGTTGAGTTAGGCCTTAGATTTGAGAGCTTTTTGGGTGAATAGCGCGATAGCGATGCTGTTTTGGGGACAGTGCACTTCTTAACTTTTTATATTGAATTGTGTGCCGAAAGTAAACAAAAGTAAAAATGAGAAAACATTGCCTTATTACTGTAAAGGAGCCTCTCGCATAATGAGTCAGGCGCCCGTTTAGCCCAGAGCATCGTCATCTCAAATCTCTGGTCTGCTGAGTGACTTGTGCTGGATTGTGGGTGGTGTCGGCGAGGTTGTGGTGAAGGTGAGAGTGAAGAAAGATATTCAACCCAGAATGCATAATGACATAATAACAGCCCGTCTCCACCTCAGACAACGTTCTGTGGTATGCCAGTAATCCTCTCTGGGAGAAGGAAGTGCTCCCGTCTTTATGCGGCTTGTGCCGACAGGACGAGGTGTAAGAGCAGAGCAGATATTCAGGCAGGACTTATCCTGTATGGTCGTCTCTACTGTACATGATTTAATATTTCACAGTGTTGAGGAAAACAAATCGTTCTGAAGTCCTACTTGTTTTGTGCAGGGAAACAGTAATGAAGAGTTACTGGCAGGAGGGGAAAATAAATTCTTTGACCCTCTACAAGTGACGACATAAATTAGATTCAGCTACTTTTGGAGAATATTATCCACACCAGCCTGGCAAAAGTGAAAAATATCATAGTTTCTGCACCAAAAACTGTTAACGTGGCATCTTCCAGTGGGGTGTGGTGCCTGTCTGCAGCGAGAGATGTCCAGACGACTTCCAGACTGACGCAGGCTTGGTGGGATAAACCAAATGTTCATCCTGTTACCTCAAGGGTGTTGCGGCCTTTTCCCTTTTTATTTCTGGGCTCTGCAGCAAACTAGGAGCGAGGTGCAAAAAGTGGGAAGAGAGAAAGTGACAGGTACTCGGTTGGGTGTACGTACTGCGCTGGCATTCCCTGCAGCCCTCATCACATGGGAGACAGTCGTCGTTCTCTGCATCTGCAACCTCACCTGATGAGCAGCACATAAAAAGGTGGTTCAACAACACGCAAGGCAAGTAAATGAGGACACGGCGAGAAAACCAAGCGCATGAAGCAGCCCACACAACCTACGCCATGCCTGATGCAGAGCGTTGGTGTCTGGGGCCTGTCCAGACCAGCCTGCCACATGTTGCCTCATCCTTCCAGTCATCGGGTGCATGTTTTCAAGTAAAACCCCTCATCATGGCTGTTCACGTTCACTGTGCTCACCTCCCTCCTTATCTCAGACATCTACTCAAAACACTCCGTCTCTTTATCGGTCCTCTCTCGGCTTTATGTTCACGTTTGATTTCACGCGATGAGATTGCGCAACGTAAGAACACAAGGCTCTTCGTTCACAATCGCTCTGGCGATAAAATTAAATTTAGCAAATGTTCTTCAGTGGAACTGATTAGAAACACAATGAAGAAGCAGGAAGGCGTCAGCATCAGGCAGGTCTGAACAGAAGAACCTGTGACAGTGTGCAGATTCATTACTGTACTTAGATGATGAAGTGAACACATCACAGACATGTTGCCTTATTGTGAAGTTTTCAAATGCATCTTGATTTGTTTATGAGTCTACAGAGGTTTAACATTTCTTCGCTGAGCGGCACATTTTTCAGACCTGATGTCAATAACCTAAAAGCTTTTGGGACCAAAAAAGCTGGTTTGGTCGGTTTGTGCATGTTTTATTAAGCTGTGGCTCTGAGGCTTGTGTGCTGGCATATTTTCTAAGCGTGTTGAATTTTAATATTTGATTTAAAATGAGGTCAGTGTGCTACATGTGTTCCCTGAGGTGACGTTGGCCAGCTTTGTGAGAGCGCTGCGTTCTTCCACTCTTCATTTATTAAACAATACCGCTGCCTGCTCGTCAGCAAAGGTCCCCAGCCAGAGCCTCACCGTGGTCACCTGACATTCCTCAGCGCTCACCTGCTGTGCACTCCAGTGGGACACACTGGCCGTATCTGAGCTTGTGTCCCGGGCTGCAGTGGAGGCAGCGGTCGGCCGCGGAGCAGATGATGCAGTCTGCAGGACAGGGTTGGCAGCGTCTCCCTGCAGAGTGGAAGAACCCCTCCGGGCACACATGGCGACACTGACCCTGATAGAGGTATTGGGCCGCGCCAAACCTATCTGCACGGAAAGAGCAGAGCATCACTGCTGGACAGCAAGAACTGAGAAGAAGAAGAACTGCTGATGCACACAAAACGAATGTAAAGTACAATGAGTGCAGCATGGAGAACACACTGTAAACCTGTTACGCTCATTTCTGCAGCTACGCAGCTAATAGTCTGCACAAGCAGGCGTCTGCACGACTGGCTAGAACAAGAGCGGTTGCTGCTGAGACGAATGACGTGCAAGGAGGCAGATGGAGGATCTCTACGTGTTATTATTGTTATGTCTCACTGAGCCTCAGACAGACCTGCAATTAAACAGAACCACATTCGCAAACACAGTCTGACAAACTTGTTGGCTAATTGAACGTGTGTGCGCACGTGAGGGTGAGAGTGAATCTGGTGTTAATCTCCTTCTTGGCTCTGTGTGTGTGTGTGTAACAGAATCTCTCTGGTGTAAATACGTTCACTCAGCCATAATCGTGTCTGTGACCACCTTCATATTTCTACAGCTGTGAGCCGCTAATGGCTTTTAGCGTAACGATTGTTTTAAGCCTTTTTAAACAGACCCTGGATCAGCTGCCCTTCATAGAGCGCATGAGTATTAAAGAAAGTATGACTTATCTTTACTTCAGACTATCTGAGCTCAAAGGCGAGGCAGTAACCTCTGCAGGATACAACAAACCAATGACTGATTCTCTATCAGCAGGCCTTGGCTGAATTGCGCCTTTAATTAGATTCATTTACTTTGAGAGGATTGATTGGTCTGGCACAAAGGAGCCTTGGCCTAATCCATGCGACGTTACGAAAAAGCACGATTTCTCTTACATTCCAGTCACAGCTGGACAAATCGGCTTTTAGGCAGATGCTAGTGCACTTCTGCAGAAAGCTGCCGGTGTCTCTTCAAAGGCTCCAAGCACGGACATATATACGAGCAGAAAGAAGCATGGAGGGAGAAATACACTTGACTGATCTGCCCCCACTTGTGTACCTCTGTCACAGCTGGTGCAGTTATCCGGCCCCTCGTCAGTACACTCCTGGCAGGTGTGGTGACAGGGCTGGCACTGCCTCCCCTCAGCAAAGCGCCCTGTCTGGCAGCGCATGTCACAGCGTCCGTCATCGAAAAAGCTGCAGACAGGAGGCAGGTCACAGTGAACATGCAAACAGTGTCACACACAACCCAAAAGGAACGGCCCCGCCACTGCCGCTGCTGCTGCTTTACTCGTGCCTCTGTGGAGGACGTGGCTGCGTGGGACCGGGTACAGCCTGACCCCCTTCGTGTGCAGAACCTACCGAGCTTCGGGGCAGCTGGTGCAGTCCTCTCTCTCTGGACCCGAGCACTGCTGACAGGTCGCATCGCACAGGTGACACTTCCCGCGTTTACTCATGTACTCGCCTGCAAACAGAGAGCAACTCAAAATGTAGCTGCAGTGAGAAGCTCATAGCTGAAAGCTAAGCTTCTTTATGTTAAAGCATTTTGTTTTGTAATATGTCGCTATCCTGCATAATTCTTCATTACTGGGTGTTTTTACATAGAGCAGCGATGCGATTTGCAGCTGATTGTTTCTTTGTTGAGTGTTTTTATGTATTTCTAAGTATGAAATGACAAACCGTCACCTGGGAAAGTCCTAAACAGTTTAAAATGCTGAAAATGTGCGTGGGTTTTAGAGGGTTGGAAAGTTATTTTGTGTTAAATGGAGAATGCCTGAAAAAGTAATTGCTGAGTGACTGACACAATCAGAACAATGATACTGCGACAGATGCTCTGAAGCAGCATTAGTCGCACTTATGTGATATTATTAGCAAGTCGTGTTCACTCAATGATCGTTTTTGTTAGAATGATTCATATTTGCTTACATAATGTGCATCAACGCTATTATGTTGTTGCAGAAGAAACAAACAAACATCCACCTTCAGCTTGACACTGGCCAGCGTGTAGCCGTTACATTAGACAAAGGTGATAGACGCTGGCTCAGGCACGAGGGCGGAGCTGTGTGTGCGAGCATCCTTCAAGGCTGTGACGAGGCTGCTCTCTGCCTTTCGATGAAAAGCTCAATTGTTCCTTTCAAAATAAAAGAGTGTCTTTGTGTACAAACACAACAGGCGGTGGCTTCCCATTCAGCAGGGCTCTACTGAAACCATTCAAACGGGCCGAATACACGCTGTCACTCTCCTTCAGACACACGCATTGTCTCCTCACACACACACACACACAAACAAACACGGAGCCGAGCTCTCAAGGGACAGAAAGCCGCACAACTCCACTCAGCAAAGGCTTTGGACTGTACTGCCAGACACCAGAAGAAGTGAGCGAAGGGAAGGAAAACAGAGCCCGTCACTCAGGGGAGTAAAACTTTCCCTCTGTTATGGACTTGGCTGACCTTGTGAGGACATTGACAGTCTGCTCTGCTGGCAGACATCACGCTGACATCCACCACACCTTGTCCTGAATCCCAATTCCCTGAACCGTCCACCTCGATACCAAACACAGTTGGTCAAAGAAAGCAGAAATAAAGATATATTCACTACACCCCAAGGTGTTCCTCAGCTAAGCTATACATTATTAAACATCTGACTATTTAGTAAGCCAGTGCCTAGTTTAAAGGCAGATCGTTATCCAGCCCGTGTGCTTGAGGAGCAGGAAGCCTCTGATACAGCAGACACGCCCTAAGCTACCTGCATCAGTTACAGCAGGTTGTACTATTAGCAGAAACCGCGCGACTTGTCTGTGTGATGCTATGTTTTCCAAAAACAGTCCAAGTGATAAAGTAGCTCAGGAGAAGTGACCAGTAGCTGTTTTTACTGAACGCTGCATGAAGTTGGTTTTCTGACCAGGTCAGCGCCTCAACCCTCAGCAAATAAAACGAATGTTTCATCAGAAACATAACAACATGGGGCTTCTTGTGCCCACAGCCACAGTCCTTGCATTGATGACCTGCTCTTAACTTCCGCCTAATTATCATTGAGTGCACATATCTGCCTTTAAGTGCTCTGTCTGGAGAATGTGGAACTTTTATTTAATCAGTGTGATCAAGTGCTGCAAAACTCAAAGTTGAAAGCAATGATCTGAATTTCAATGTTTTTTTCCTCTTTAGTGAATAACAAAATCCAATCATGAGTGAAACCAGAGAACCTGATGAACAAAAACACTGTAAACGTAGGAAAAACTGAAAGGAAAACAAAACATGACCAGATTAAACATTTTAATAAGAACACTTAGGTAAAAAAGATTTTCAAAACTAGGACTTTGAGTAACATTAATAATGCATTGTCACAGATACACAATAAAAACAGCTCTTATACGAGGGGTGTGTGTGTACTACCACACAATCTAAAGTCAATTCGTGTCATCTGAAACAATGACCAAGAATAAGTTTTTGTTAACCAAAATAGGGGATTTATCAATCTTTATTACAAATCATCAAGAACCAGTTGACAGTACATCAAGTCATCTAATACTGTAAATGCTCACGCTGCAGGTGTGAAAACCACACTGAAATTGATCTGGGCTAGAAAGCAGCATCGCCAGAACAACCTTGACTTTCAGCAGTAAGGTTCAGAGACAGACCGGAGGAGAAACAGGCGTCTGAAGTGTGGCTCAGTGTGAATTAACATTTCTGACGTCCCCCTGTCTCTGCAGCGGTGTTGTCAGCTCCCTGTCAGACATGATGCAAGTAGAGAGGAGGACTCGTGTTTGCTTCGTCCTGGATAGACTGAACACACCATTAGCGTTTCAGTTTCTGCATTTTAAACTCAGTTTGCTGCACGTCTGCCTGTCAGAGACCTTCACCTGCACATGAAACCTGATAACAGACTACTTTCAGTCACTGACTTTCAGGGTGTAAAGCAATACTTCAGATGCAATGCAAGGGACTGATAAACTATCTAAAACTATTGTATTTGAGAACAGCGACAGTTAGGGATGCACCGATACAAATGCAGAATGTTATTGGACAAAATTCCCTTTATTGAGTGCATATTGAAAGACAAACCAACATACAGACGACTGGAAGATCTGTGAAACAAATATGAGCTATATTTCAATGATCTTACCCATCAAACAAAGTAAAGGTGGAGCTATAAATTTTTCAGGTACATCAATGAACGGACTCGATTGGTTGAGGACAAATGTTTATTTTCCCAAACCTGCAATGCGACTGGACAGTCGGCATCGGTGCATCCCTAGTACCACAGATTCATTATAAACTCACTGCAGCGTTTGCTTTCCTGCAGAAAGCTCTGGAAGGAATAACTATTGACTCTTCTTGTAGTACCTCTGGAATGAATCAATGGTGTCTGG
This sequence comes from Macropodus opercularis, assembly GCA_030770545.1. Taxonomy (NCBI): domain Eukaryota; kingdom Metazoa; phylum Chordata; class Actinopteri; order Anabantiformes; family Osphronemidae; genus Macropodus; species Macropodus opercularis. The sequence goes on along the minus strand of CM061097.1, from coordinate 4,133,018 downwards.
GCTTACATCAAGAATTAATGGCTTTCTTGTACACACACGAATAAAGACAAACACACACACTACTTACAGGGCAGGGGTTTGTTTTTAAATAAATGGAATGAGGTGATTTTGGTCAGTAACGTGCATCAGTCTTGGCAAACCGTGACTCTAGAGCATCTGTAACTTCAAGTGGTGGCTGATTTATGAGTCTGGGTTCATGTTTATCATGTGTATGCGTGTTGTATATAAGCATCTTTGTGCTGTGTGTGAATTTGTCTTCCCTCCCCTAAACAGCCAAAGTCTGCCCAGACAGACATTATTTTCACATTACTGAGTGAGCTTCCTTTTTTCCTTTGACGTATATTTACAGGCAGAAAACCAGAACCTTTCCTACCGTATGTTCACTTTCCATCTGTTTATCGTTAACACTGGAAAGAGAGGAGGAAGAGGAGCCAAAATAAAAAATGCACACAGACGTATTCAGAGATTCACAGGCTGAGTGGCTCCTGTTTTTCGCTAAACTTCCTACGCTGGCAACAAAAAAAGAAGGTTCAATTTTGGCATTGATGCTTTGGTCACAAAATACTGACACTTTTATTCTTTTGTTTGTTTTCACTTTTGTTTTCATTTGCTTGTTTGTTCTTGAAATAAGTCCCAGTCATTTTACACCCTGACCATGTGTGTGTGTCCCAGTACAGAAAAAAGGTAGGTTTGTTGTAGTCCTGTCATCGCACCTCCGATGCAGTCCCTTTAAGAGGCACAGATTCTCTTATAAATTATGTGACTGTGAATAAGTGGGCAGGGGGCGTTGAAATGGAGGGATGCCCCCTGTGCCCCCACATCCCCCCCTCTGCACCCCCTTCACGCCCAGTGAGTGCGTCCCGTCACCCCTTTTGCGAGCACGTTCTGCAGCACAACTGCTGCAGCACTTTCCTCTGGCAAAGATTGTTCTTTTTAACGAGCACGCAGAAACTGCCTTCCGCCCAAGATTCTTCATTTGCTTTCCACAGACCAGGAAGAAGAGATGCAGGTGGAGGGGAGACGGAGGGATGCACACACACACACACACACGCACACACACACAGGGTTGAACCATTGCGAATGGTTGAATGGCGGGCAGAGCCATGTGATTGGTCAGGGGAGGGTTCAGATGACAGGAAGAGTGTTTTGATCCATCGAGGTGGAAAATGATTGTAGTCCAGTAGAGTGATTGGATCCATGTCAGGAGAGAGGGAAAACAGATTCGGGAGAAAAAAACAGAGAGAGAAAGAGAAAAACAAACATCACACAATTAGAAAATTGAAGATTTTTTTTGTCATTCACAACTTGAGGTCATTTTGTATCACAAGAAACCTAAAGTGGACCACCAGTTTAGAGACAGCCAATCAAATGCTCCACTAATGTGAAAGCAAACAAACTGGGTGTGCACTTTAAGCAAAGCGTTCATCAAGAGAAAATGACATTTTGTTCCTCTGAGCTTATCTCATCACATGCTGGGCCAATGAAAAGAGCAGCAAATTACAGGCTGCAGAGACTTGTAACGACACAGTTATGAGAAACGAGCTAAACATGCACGTCTCAAAAAGATTAGAAAAGCACGACAAACACATGTGGCAGCTGAGCTGATTATATGGAGAAAAGCGATGAAGTAGGAGTAGTGGTAGCAATAGTAACGTGGTAGTGGCGGTTGAACTAATTAACTAAGTAGTTAGTGGTACTAGATTGGCCAATAAGCCTTTTATATGCAATATCTATTATCTACCCAATAGATAATGAAAACCAGAAATTAAATGTGTGAGAATAAAACAAAACTGTGCATCATTCCCAAGCGACATCATATTAGCAAAATGCAGAATGTGAATGAGAAAAGTAGAAAAAGCTGAAGCAAGGTCAGTTCGCCTCTCTGCTGTTAAACACCGTTTGGATTCAAGTTAGTACAAAGCTCCAAGTATTTTAAAAGCAAGGCCACAGGTGAGTCTTTGTGAAGCTACTCTTTGCATTCGTGCACGAATACGATGCTAAACGGAGTTGACGTGTAAATCTACACCTCATGCTTTTGGTTCTTTAAGATGCAATTGTTCACACACTTTGATTTTGTGTTTGACTTTCAAAAGGGATGTAAATCAGAATCTGAAGTATTTTTCTCCTGCGGTGATTCATCCACTTCAGTGCTCTAGTCTAAGCCGTTACCAAGACCTCACTGTGCTAATGCGGATGTGCATTACTACAAAATAAAGGCTGCGTCCATGCTATCAATAAGAAAGCTGACAACTCACCATCTTTGCAGATGGTGCTGACCATGCAGGCTCCGGCCTCTAGATTGTAACCATTGGCACAGCTGCTGCAGTTTCTTTCACCGTGGCCCTGGCACTCGTAGCAGCTATGGTCACACCTGTCGACAGTTGTTTGAAGCATTAGACACTCGAGGTAGCACTAATCTATGCTTGCAGAACTGTTGTTGAGGGAACACTGACTTGGATTTTATCATAACATTATTATTGTCTTATAGGAGCATGTTTATTAACCTATAATCCTTAAAGGTGGAGTTGACTGTGGATCACACAAGGAAAACTAGAGGAGCTGTAATTAAACATAAGAATACGAGAATGTTTACATGTCCTCTCTATCCCTGCTCCCTCATCCAGGCCAGAACTGGAGAACAGCTGCTTGGAAAATTGCAAAGCTTTAGGATAGAAATATAGATCTCAAGAGCTTGTTAAGATTCAAGCTAAACAGTTAGTAGCACCGCTTTTATAATGAACTCCAAAAACAATTTACATTTCCACATGCTGTTATGGTGACTGTAACTCAGAAGCCATGTTTGAATCCTTTTTGACTAAATGCATCTAATCTGATATCTGTGAATCGTGTCCTGGCCACTTCCTGAGAATGTAAAATGAAAGACTGAAGCACTGCAATATTCCATTATTATGCACTGCACAGCGAAAAAGTAATGTAAGGAAATGACACAATGGGTTAAAACTTAGACAAAAAGTAATTAGCACATATGCTAAAGGTCTAGATTCCCTTATCTAGCACACTTGAATCACTAACATTTACAAGGTGTTGGCTGACATGCTGGCGTGTGACTCACTTCTTACAGGACCTCTGCACCAGCCCATTGTCTGAGGTCTGCTCTGACAGGTAGTAACCAGTGCTGCATGTTAACACGCACCGCCAGTCCTCAAGTAAGTAGCCGTCTGCACATTTGGTGCACGCCTCTACACCTGTACCTGAAAAATACATCACGCATAACATGATTCAGGGCCATTTCAATTAAGCAGATGAAAACATCACGGCCACAGGAGGCTTATTACTGTCTACCTGCACAGGTGGCGCAGGCTCTGTGGCAGGGCTCACATGCTCTTCTGTGGCCATTGTAATAAGTCCCTGGGTCACAAGTCATCTGACACTTGTTCCCTTGAAAACTTGAAACGAGAAAAAGAATAATATTGAAGTTAGAAATAGGTGGTGTTCTTTACAGAGCAAATCAAACGTGCTTACAAAAATTACAAAACACAGATTAGCTCAAGTTACGGCTCCTAAGATGTGTTGCAGGCATTTCTGCAGCATCGGCGACGCAATGTGACTAGAGTTGAGTTTTAAACTGCAACACAGGACGCAACATCTTTAAGGTTCAAGTGTGGTCAAAGGTGACTTGATGTTTTGCACGCACACAGGTCGTTTTTAATCTGCCATCCGGGTAGAGGTCAGGTAGGCCGGAGGCGTCTGAAAGCCAGGTCTGTGAAGGCGCAGTGAGGACAGGCTGGCGGGTTCGCTGCTGAGCTGAAAAACAGCTGGTCTGTGTTAGCTAACGTTTCCCAGAAACGATCTGGTCTGGTCCTCGCTGCTCCTAACCCGCCATGAATGGAGAACTGAACCGGGAGAGAGGAGACTGGCTGTGTGTATGTCCTGCTGTGTTCATGCTGCCATTCAGAGGAAATTACGGCTTACAAGTGTCCCCACCTCCAACAGTTCCAGCCAGGTTAAGACCACAATACTCTTTGAAAGCTTCACAACTGTTTCCGTCCAGATCTAGTGGAATCCCAGCACTTTGAAACAACCCGTCCCGTGTCAGGTCAAGTGTAGTTGAGGTGGCCTGATGAGGCTGCTGTGGAAATGAACCGGAGCTTGTCTGCATGGGTAACTAAACGATTTAGATCAGAGGATCTTCAAAGTGAAGACCACATGGCAAAATGGGCAACTGCTCTGCTTCTTGTGGTTCTCTGCGTGACATGGGTGTATGTGGGCTTGAAGAAGCCCGGGTCACAGGGTCAAACTCGGTTTACTCTGTGTGGGCCTCATGTGGACAACAGTTGGGATGTTCTGGTTTCACTGGTTCATGCAAAACCAAACCCCAGAGTAACATGATGCTCTGCCCTGTGTTGATGCAGCATTAGTGGATGAACACAAAAGGCTTTTATCCCCCATAAAAATATACACATACACTGAATTCGCTCCTCTTATGTGGCAAAGATGTGAGCAGAGGCAATTTGAACACAGCGCGAACATCCTACTGCTGTTTAAGCACACTGATGGCTTTAGAGCTGCAAGTAGTAGAATTGGGGAAGCCGCATGAATTTGATGCATAGCAATGTTCAGGCGATTCAGTTCCGTTTCGTTATTTTGTTGTGTCTTGTGTTACTAAGATAAATATTATTACGTGTATTATTGAGTTCTGGAGCCACAGATACAGCATGAAATTGAAAATGAAAGTGATGACTTATTCTTGGTATTCAGTGCTCAGCACAGCTTTCAGCTCACCTCATCCCAGGTTTGCATTCTGTGCAGATACTGGAGGTGGTGCACTTCTTACAGTTTTCTGGACATCTCCTGCAAATGTTGGAATCTGGAAGACACAGGGTGAACCAGTCACACACAGTGGCTAATAGGAACCAGAGGTCTGGTTGCATGCGGAGGAGGACGACAGTGATAAATGGGAGGAGAAGAGGTAACGTAAGTGAAGAAGGAAAAGAGGAGAGCAGACAGAGGACAACATGAACAGGGGAGGAGATGGAAAGAGGGAGGATGGGGAAGAGCCAAAATGTCAAAAGGGTCAAGCTGCAGGAATGAAAAGGAAGATTGTGGCGATGGCGAGGGCAGGAATGCAGATGAATATTTCAAGAGGCAGACTAAAAGCAATGACACGCTTTGACACAATGCACATGGACGCGTCTGCCCTGGGCGAAAAGGAAAAAAGCTCAAAGAGATACAGGAACATGTTTTTTCCTGGGGAACCTGTTGGATATGACAGAGTTGACTTTGACCATGAATCATTACACTGTTATTGCTACATTTCCATCACTGTACACTCCATGCACAACAGCTGTTATGGCTGTGCTTGAAAAAGGACTATGCACAGATCACGGAAAACGTATCGATTCATTTGCAGATTAGGTTCGGCCATAAACCAGGCAGTGATGAAAATGTCTCTCGTGTTAGATCATAATAGGTTTAATATCGTTTACGTCTGAAATGTGTCACAAACAAATCATCTAATATAATAAATATAATCGTTAATAACTGCAGTCCCTTTTTTCAAGTGCCATAACACCATAACTATATATACACACACATTTCAAATCGTTGAAAACAAATTCAAACAATCACTGATATCACTCCTTAACATACACTGAGCATCTCATGGTAAGTAAATAATCAGCCTGGCGTCCTCTAAAAAGGATTATTGTGAACAGCAACGAAGTGATTATATGAACATGTCTGCATGTTAATAAAGACACTAATTCACCTCCGCTTGCTGACAGACTTACAAAGACAAAATAAACTGTAGAAAGGTCATTTAACACTACACACACAAGACTCAGCTGCGCCAACATTTCAAAGGAAAAAAGTATCCACTACATCTTGGCCCAGTTGAAATGTTATGATTGAACTTGGATCAGATCTCATGACATCTGCTGCCAGACTCTAGGAGCTGCCAGGACTTACACTGACTTGGCTGCAGACCAGTATATTTAGATATAATTATAAGACATACAAAGTTCCAGTCAGTCATTCCTGCTTTTCTTTCATCCACTCTGGCATCAGTCCTGAACATAAGAGAAACCATTAGCTACATTCAGGCCTCATGGTATGTTACACCAATGCACTGTTTTCTAGTTTATAAACCAGGTTTCAAAACAAAAGAAAAATTAAATGTGTTCTTGTAAATAAAAACCCCAAGAAAATCGTCTCGCATATCTGCTTCATTTTATTTTAGTCCAGTTTGACCTGAAGGGCGAAAAATTTTTCTGTTCAGTTTTGAAAGTGCATAAAAATAAACCATTGGCTAGACATTACATCAAGGATACAACGGCGTCATTCTGGGGTAGTGAGCTTACGCACCTTGTGAATTTTTGTATTCGGGACCAGTTTGTTTTCATTACAAAATGCCCTGTTTGTGAATTTGTCTCCGATCAAATATTTAAGTTCAGTGAAGTTTGTCTGTTTAATTGATTCATCTAAAACTTGCAAAAGGAAAAGTCTAACCCAGAGACACTGAAGGAAATCCCAAGCTAGGACCAAAGACATGCAGTGAAACATACCGTGGTCGAGGTAGAAGCCGTCGGCGCAGTTGGTGACACACGTGTTGGATCCCTCACTGAGGTGGAAACCAGTCCTACACGTAGTGCACTGGTCACTGCGGCTCCCGACACAGGTCTCACACAATGAGGAGCACTTCTTGCAGCGCTTTCTGTCGTCACGGAAAAAGCCACTGGGGCACTCCGACACACACATCCTGCAGTGAGAAAGGATTAAGAGTCACAAGGAAAGGACAGTCTGAGAGTCTGGCTTGAACAAAATCAGCCTCATTGTTTAAGCAAAAACTTAAAACATTACCCTTTTGTGTAATTTGAGCATAATATTTCATGTAAAAGTCAAAGCTAGAAAAAAAAGTCAAAGTTAACTTCTATATCGATATATTGAGGTAGGTTGAACAGAAGAAGGTTGTGCGTGTGGGTGCTGTATGGCGAACAGGTGTAACATCTGTTGGATAACTTCACAGTTCTCCATCACCCCCTCATTTCACCCTGAAAAAGAAGTCCAACATCCCCCAGAGTTCACAAACGCACACACAAACACACACTCACTCGCTCCTTAAGCCTTATTCACACACTACAGTTTTCTGCCAAGAAACACATATGGCACGTGTGAAACACATAATCCACGTGTGCACGTACACACTGCGATGCCTCTTTGCTCCAGATGGAATAATGTTTCTCTGTGTGTCGTTTTTTAATTTGATAGAGGGCTTAGTATTTCTATTGGTGGCTACAGGCCTGTTTATAACACTCAAAAATAAAAATAAGTCCCACAGACCCTTAACCTTTCAGTGGGTCTAGACCATCAAACACATACGTAGGGATGTAATTATCTGAACACCAAACGCCGCCGCCACTCCTGTTCCTTCTTCCCACCACTCCCCCCACCTTCATTCATCAATTACTCCCTGTGGTGGCAGAAAAGGGCAGCACACCTCTAAAGTGGGCTAATGATAAGGCAGAACCTAAGCTTGCACATTATCATGCACCTGCATCAGTTTGTCTTTTATTAGCGCAGAGACCTGCAGACACAAAGGCAATTACAACAGACTTTGATCCTAATGGGATCTGAAGGGCACATACAAATGTGCACACATGCACAAAATCGCTCTCACACATACGTGTTGATGTTACGTGTTAATGGCTTTATACGGCTTTAACTGACCTCAACCAGTATTACTCTCTCTCTTTATTGACTTTATTCATCTCTGAATTCCCAGAGCACCTTTGGCTCTTTACATGCATCAGATGTTGAAATATAAAAGACATATCATCTATGATATGATGATGATTGAGTGAAAAACTACTAGAACTGGAGCAGCAGGTGTGTATGTGCGTCTGTATCATTGTAACCAGCAGCACTGGTCTTCCAGGCAGGGGCACTAGTAGTTTACTAATAGAATTTTGCCTTTGTGATCTGTAAAATACTAGTAAACCATAGTGAACAACACAGTAAAGACAACATGAACCAGTCTGACCTGGTGTTGTTCTTGAACTTGAGGAAATAGTGTAGGCAGTTGATGCAGTGATGGGGTCCGGGGCCCTCACAGCCATTCTCATTGCATTCAGAGTCACAAGGGCCTGGAGGCACATAAACAATTTAACAGCCTTAATAAAATTAACAGACTTAATGAAAAGAATAACTTGCATTTAATACTTTTTATTGTCCCCTTCAACCGAGAAGGTGTAAAGCCTCTATTTGTTATTGTCTCAGGCCAGTGACGTAACTGGACATGAAGAACGGCTCTCGAGGTGCACGTTATGGTGACCCGACAGCGTACAGCTCTGGATGGGACCTACCGTTGTACTCCTCTGTGATATCCTCATCGGTGGGGGGCAGCGTGTCCGTGGAGCGAGGCTTGTCACTGCGCAGGGAGTACGGGTGCACAGACGTGCCATACAGCACCAGTGACCACTCCTTCAGCTTGCCTGAGGAAACAAAAGCTCTGTAAAATATACATATAACATATACAGAGAGCCATAAATGACTTGTTATACAGAGCTACATTTATAAATGTGTCACGCTAACAAAAACTAATTACGTGTGACATAAGGGTCCTTACAGGACAATTCCTCTCTTTTTTTTTATATATAAATAAAGGAATTGTACCATACCCGGCACTTTCTGGCTGCGGAGTTGAGAAGGTGAATCATAGATCTCTAGGACCCAGTCACCTGCTGCCTTCTCTCCCCAGCAGTGTGTGGTCATAAACTCCCAGTTCTTAAAACCCTCCATGGAGTGATCAAACAACCTGCACATCAATAATACACACACACAAAGCACACACTGTTATCAAACGAGAGCCCGACTGCAGTGTGTAATTATGTGAACAGTCACAACCCCTCAACCAAGAACATCCAGAGGTTCAGATGAACTGTGGACTAACACAGAGGAGGATGCAGCCTGTTGTAGGTGCACAGGGTGATTTTACTATGTCGGCCACATTAGATAACAAAACAACCGTAGACAACCGATCCCTGTATTTAGAAATATAATTTCTGCTCCCCCATGAGTGACATTTCTTTCTGTTGGATGTCACTGCAAAGAAGCTGGTTACCTGTTGGCGAGCAGCTGTGATTTGGTCCCTGAGGGTGAAGTCAGGTTGATTGACAGGTCCCCACGGCGAGGGTGTGTGATTGTAATGCGTACGACCACATGTTCCAGATATATCACGTGGTGGTTGGGGTTGTCAGTGCATCCTGTGGCCTTATACACCGAGCGAACCACATGCTCGGGGCGGATGGTTCTAATTGACAGAGAAAGAAGCCGGCGAAAAACCTTACCAAGTTAACAAAGATTCAAATCTACCATAGATTTAATTTCCAGTAGCTCAAAGCAATTCCTTTAAGTCCACCAATGGAAGCAAGAAAATTCATTACAAATAGGTTCCACTAATAATCAGTAGGTTCTGGACATAACAATTACATTAGAATTAAAGAATGCAACAACAGCAGAAAAAGCAACAAGCCAATGTGGACAAAAACTTCCTACACAGAACACATGGCAGGTTCTGATTAGCTCTGGGAGGACTACAGTTGCTCTGTCTCTCTGTGTTTGATATGGACTGCTGTGTCTTTAACTAACGGCATTTTGGTGAGTGCTTACAAAGGAACCCGTAAAATAAATCACATGCACTTCTTTAGAATTAATCCAAAAAACATTTTAAGGTTTCTGTGTCCTCAACTTCAGCCTGTCACACAAACAGCAAGAGTGTGATAGGACGCGGAATAATATTTGTTCTGTGTGCCAGCAGCCAGTACAAACGTCTAACGACCACTCGAATAACATTTGTGGTATGATCTAATTTAACAGTCATACAATAAGCAAACGCAGTATAATCATGTTCTGCACATCCAGCGCTGGGGACCATCAATACCATCTTGGCAGAAAAAGCCTTTAGAGGACAGAGGTCGTACAGTGTTGCTGCACAGCAGTTGCACATGTTGCAGCTGAGCCAACTTGACACATTAACTCAGCGCAGCACAGGGTTACACGCTGGGTTTATTCACTGGAAACTAACAGAAGAACTACAACCGAAGAATTACACTCGCTTGTATTTAATATTATTCAAATGGGTTGTTCAGATAAATGATGCTGGTGGTTTGTGATGAACACTGACCGTTGGTTGTGAGACGCAAACACAGAGCAACACAGTGTTTTTATTAGATTGTGAGCTTAGTTAGTCTACTAATTATTAATTGCTGCTAAAAATCCCAATTTGTTTGGGACGAGCAAAAGCTTAAACTAAAGATAATGGCAATAAGAAAATAGCAAAACTGGTGCACCAGAATTTAAATTTATGCCAAATCGGGATATTAACATTAACGTTATTTATTCAGAGCACTGCATTATGAATTTGCTTTCATGTTGTCAAGACATGAGCAAACCACAACACGTACTCCCTTTGTCCTTCGACTCTGACTCTGCAAAGCTGACTAATGTACAATACACTTAACAGTAAGACCACAGGAAAACATTTTAAAACGAACATTATTAGCATTATTATAGCATTATTGATGGAACGAATACGAGAAAATAGTGAATCATAAGTATATTTGGAAAGCGGGGAGTCTAGGTGTTACACCACAGCTCCTGCTCCTCCATGACACAACACAGACAGCTTAACCACACGCACAGCACAGCTGACTCATACCAGCCTGACTGCACACAGATCAGGCAGTTTTCCTGGTGCGAGCTCTAAGCTGAGGCGAGCGATCGCAGACAGACATCACCAAACACAGAGGGAGAAGGGGCCAGCAGGAGGGTGTGCGGGTGCACACACATGTTATGACTATGTATGTTTGAACTGTGATCCGTACAAGGCTTAGGTTTGCTGTAACCCACAAAGTGTGACAGCATTTCGCCGTGAGGCTTCTCATTTACTCACCGCTTGGACAAATTAAGTTAAAACAATGCTGTTGGCTTTATTTCATTCACACAGCAACGCAACGTCAGCCATGCCTTACAAAGGGCCTCAGACACATGCTGGACTTCACATAAGCTCCATCTGGACTAACTCATGTGCTGGAACAGAACAGCCCGAATGACACTGATAACGCTTCAGTCACTGGACGTCAATCCTCCAACTAAATGCTGACGGGTTTAGGCCCTAAGATCAGCCAGCCAGCCTAACACAGAACAGTGCTCAGGCTTCCAGCTGCATCAAGAATAACAAGCTGTGAAGTCCTGGCTCACTGTGTGTGTGCGTGTGTAGTAAAGGCCTTATGTGCGAACCACCCTGCCAGAACTAATGCTTGGCCCCTCTCAAGGTACAACTTGCACAATAATAGTCTCCAACACATGCTGCTGCATAAAACACCACGAGGAGAAGAAAAAGGATAAAACACAAGCAGACAGAATATTTATATACTGGATTTCATTTCATGCACAAAGCCAGGATTATGGAAACGGTTTTACTATTTTGGTGATAAAAAAAGGCCTCGTCCAGCCCCTCTGAGATGAAAACTACTACTCTAACCAGTCGACTTCAGCAGCTGACCTGAGCACTGCTCATGACCGGAATGCGAGTACATCTTGCAGCCAGACTCCAAATTGTTGTGGAAATACTTAACTCACTTCCTGGTCCTAGACAGTCGGCGTGTCAGGACAAGCTCCTCTGTGTGCGTATTTTACCTGATTTGTCGATCTGCGTTCTCCACACAGATGTGTTGAGTAGGGACTTGCTTCCATCGTTCTGCCTCCTTCACCATTGCCTCCGCATCCATCAGGCCAAAGCCGTACAGATGGCTGACTGTGGCAAACACATATGTTGGTTAGACTTTGGTGCAACGGCGATTGACTATTTTTATGTTTTTGTGGTTGCGTGGTTTTGTAAGACCATAGAAAAAAGGGACTGAAAGTAAGAATTAATGACTTGACCTTTTAATCAACCATCTAGCAGTATGCTGAAAGACGGCTGTGTAGTTTACTTTGCATTTTGTGAGAAAGTTGTTAAATGTGCATTTGGATAACACTAAGCTTTTGGGCACATCTAATCACATATGAATTCCTTCCATTCTTTTTCTCCTCATGTTCCCCATTGTGCTCACATTTGGAAAACCTTGAGGAAAGTGGGCCAGCAGCCTGGCTGGCCCTTAGTTCTTACTCCACTTGGTCTCCCCCTCACACTAACACAGGTAAGAATATCACACTTCAATACACACTCAGTTACAAACAAAACACTGAGCTTGTTTTTATAATTTCTTACGATAGTGTAATTAAGGTGTTACCTGACTAATACTAGACAGATGTTACCTCTGAACCTGCTGTTTAACACAAATATTTACATCTAGGTTTACATTTATGTATGTGCGTCCGTACCATTGTAACCAGCAGCATTGGTCTTCCAGTCAGGGGCACTAAGATGTCCAGCTCTAGAAGTCTTTACAATGATGTGCTGTACGTCTCTCCATGTTAGAACAGGACTAGAGGGAGGAAACATTAATTTATTCATTATTACTAAAAACTGAATAGTAATAAAACTAAAGATACACACATGCACATAAAAATAACATGCAAATACAAACACTCACATATATAAACGACAAGGTCAGACTTACAGCACCACTGAGGACGTACATACAGAAATGATGATGAGAAAAATGATCTGAATAATTTATTGTGCTGTTGAGGGATGAGCAGCAGGTGAGGAGTAAAGAAACTACCAGGGAAGAGCATCGATACTAAAACATATCTTTATTATGAAGGTAAATTCAGATGACAAGAGGACAAAAGACCAGCGTAAAGGTGTAAGATAAAATAGAAAAGAGGTTACAAAATCAAGAACAAGTATCAAGAAAAAAGAAGCAAGTAAAATTAGGCACCATAAAGTACAGTATGTACTGTTAGTGGAGGATTACTGAGAGAAAATTATAGGCAAGCATAGATGAGAGTAAAGATGCCCGCTCATCCGTCCCTGGTTCCTCAGATCTCACGTGAGATCTATTACGAGATGGCAGCCATGTGTCTGACTCCTTTGATGTCCAAACACTACATTAAAGGGAAGAACCAGGAAGAAGTGGGTCACCAAGTTTCCTGGGATTCCCTTCCATCTCATATGCTAGCCAGATGCTCCGCTCCTACCCTTCATGTCACTGCCTCGCCATCTGAGACCTTCAGAATTTGCACGACTCTCGATCCATTGACCTAAAACTAATATTTAGGGTTTGCAGTGCACGAGAATTCCAGAACATGTATGGCTTTAATCATCACAAGAGGCACCAAAATGCAACACGGGGTTTAGATAATTCTCTATATTAGCAAAATGTGTTATATTGAAGACAAGCTGATTTTGGGTGTCAGGGATAAAAATCTAAATTAGAATTGGATTTGATTTGTCTTCTTATGATTAATGAGGCCAAAACATCATAGCTGAGTCATTGTAGCTAAGACATGAGCGAGTTGTTACACATGTTCACACGTGTAATACCATCTCTCATTCTGCCCACACCTTAAATCTAATTAAAGAATCAAAATAAGAGAAATTATAATAAAAAAATAAAAGATTGTAGCACAGAAAAGTCTAAATAATTAAAGTTTAGATCAATATTAATAGGCTTAGCTGTCACTGTGTAATCATGGTTCCATAAATGTTTTATAGTCATTAATTAAAAGTGACTTTGGTTATCTAGGCCATCACCGCCTTCCCATAAACAAGCAAAGACTAATTAATGGTGCCGCTCATTTACTGGGGAAAATCAGAATCTTTAATATACGTTTATTAGTTTCTCTCATGTGGAATAATAAAAGGAACCGCACAAGTAATCTGCACAGAGCAAAAAAGCAAAGAAAAGCAAACAAGTAAAGAAATACCTCACCTTAGATCACATCAGTCCAGTGACTAATTCCTATTAGGTCTCATATGTCTCCATATGGAGATATCAGATCGGAAAGAAATATCTAATTTCTTTTTGTCCATCTGTCTCTGCTTTGGTTTCTTAAAGCCTCCCAGTGGAAGAGGTTTGCATGGTAGACTATATTGGCTCATTCTGTGTTTACTGTTCCTTATCTCCTCACTGACGTTTTGTCTGTTTTCAATTTCTTTTCCTTCACAGTCACAAAGAAAAGGACAAAGAAATTAAAGTTCGCTCTAAATCTGATGCGTTTCATACTAACACTAGCCCGTGAAGAGATAAATCAGGACTTAGACCAGACTTAATTCATCTTCAACTTGGCAAAATGTAAAGCATGGGACCACTTTCTGAAAAAAAAAAAATAATTCCAACCCGATCGGATATCAGTGGAAAAGAGCTCAAAACAGGGATTTTAGTGAAGCCTAGCAGAACGGCGTCGCTACTCGTTTATCAGAAAGCTTGCTAGCTTTCATTCAGCAATAGGAGCCGATGCAATTTACGCTAAACAGTTTGTCTAAACCATTTTCCTGAAAGTAAGAATAAAAAGAAAGACAGAAAGTTTGCTTTAATGGATGAAAAGTTTCACAGTGGTAGAGGCCCCAAATGTATGAGAGACAGGAAGCGAGAGCCAGCAGAGGAGAAGAAAACAGGCAGGCAAGAAGCAGCGTGTGATAATCTTGTTGAGGAAACAGGCTTATGTGCCCAGCACTGCCTGGAAACCGAGAATATCTTCTACTGGGGAGGATTTGAATTGGATTATCCAGGTTAAATGAAGTGACCTCAGCTAACTGAGCACTCAACATGTGATAATGGGGTAAAGCCCAGTTCAGCGTCTTTGCACCTGCGCTGCAGCCAATTCATGATTTCATGACAAATTTAGTACCTCAACAGGTGCAGGGAGGAATCTGCTGCACCTTAGACAAAACGCAAACAGGGTATTAAAAAGAAACGGGGAAGGCCATAAGTTCTAGAAAAGCGCTTCGATTCTGTCTCTTTGAATTTTCAACTCTTACTTTGATATGCACACAATGTCTTCTTACTGAATTGTTTGGCACAACAGGAACTGCATAGAAATGTCTGCACGTTCCTTAAATTAAATCCACTGTGGTGAAGCTGGCTGCGCTGCAAAAGACCTCCTGAAGCCAAAATCTAAATGGGTCAAATGTTTAAAAGCAAAAGAAAAAAACAAGACTCGGAAATACAGCGCATTTGTTTATCTAAATAGAAACACAGGTTAGACACAAATGAGATTCAGTGCCGTCTACCAAAATGTCTATTCTCCCCATCCCAGGACAACATCACTCGTCTCTGATTCTCTGATACTCGACTGATTAAATGATTTGACAATGATGCCTTTGTGAGACAACACTTCATGTGTTCTTATCGATGAGCCAACCCGGAGGACACGGTATTAAAAGGTAAGCAAGGGCCAAAGGGATGAGGTGAAGAGTTGAGGTTAAGTGGTTCTTACTTTGCCTCCAGGGCCAGAGCAATAATGGCTGCAGCCATGGGAGCTGAGGCTGAGGTCCCTGTGTGACTATCTGTACACCGATGTCTCAGGTCTGTTGTGATCTGTGGGCAAAGGGAAACAAGCAACAGTCAAAAGGGAACAAAAGATCAAAAAAAGAAGAGGAAATGGGGCATAAAGGTGAGAGAAAGGGCAAGGAATTATTATTACTTTAATAAGAAAGTAATACAGGAACAGATGAAAAAAGAGGAGCTCAAGAAGAGAGCGCCACATAATGCCACAGACTGCAGGAACAGAGACAAACAGGAAGACAGAGAGACTGAAGTCATGAGGATCAGGAGGATTTAGACGCACCTGAAACTAACAATCCAGTGTCTCACTAGATAACAGACACTAATCACCAGTTTCCACAAGAACCGTTCAATGCCCAAGGAGAAACCACGGACAAAGAGAGAGAAGTAATAACAAGTAGTAAATCATGTAGCCAAAGAGCTGTATGTTCACTTTGATTGTATGGAGTTTAGTCAGCCAACTAGTAAGACAGCTTGACAGTCGGTCGGCCAAGAAAGGCTTGGCTTACTTCCAGTCTGAGCCCTCACCAAAGGGCCCTTCCTGAGAGTTTTCTTATGCTCCAATCAGTCGTGTGACACATTTAAACCTATGAAACTGTGTGTTCTGAACAGCAGCATTGAATGCAACCAGTCCTTACAATCTTTCTGTCGTAGTTCTCTCCACTGCTGTAGGTGGTGGTCAGTGTGGACGAGCATTCCTCCAGGTACCAGGGCTTGCGCCCGCTCTCTGCTGTGCTGGAGATGGAGATGGTGTATATGGAGTTAGTGTAGCCATCACAGGAGCAGTGGTCTCTGCTGCGCCCGCCGTTGCCTGAAGCCCACACAAAGATGGAGCCACGACCCTTTCTCCCCTAAAAGCAAAGCAAGGAGGAGGAAAGGTCTGAATTCAGAATTTAATAAGGACATGTTCATATCACTGACTGACATCATTTTGAAAATGTTATGTTTGTAAATGTGTCCTCTTTGTTTGGGAAAAACCCAAAAAAGTAAAGTATCAAAAAGAAAGGGCAGGATGTGTTGAAACATCATGGAGAGAGCAAATATTGAACATTTACCCACCAAATAAAGTTTTTGTGCATGTTATGCATTTGACCAACACTGAACACATTTGTTATAAGTGAGGCCTAATACATATGCAGCCATGCGGCTGTTTAATATTCAAATCTAGGTTTCCAGCAGACGTTTCACCACACATTAAAAACCATCCCAGATGTTTTGAGAGGATCTTGTTAATTGGGGGGCCCATGCTGCACAGAGGAGCTTGTATTAGTTCAAAATGTGAATAAAGACATCAGTTAATTTACTGGTCAAATGAATACAAGTATTCAGTCTCAGTTATTTTCACTGGAAAACAAAAAAGCCAAATGACTTTCCCTTTTGGAATTAGTCAGCGTACTTCCATAATGATCCAAGTTGGACATGATCTGAGCCTTGGACACACTGAGGACACACTGCGCTGTTGATGACCGACGAGTTATGAAGCCAAAGTTCAGCCAGAAGTCAGCAGAAAAACAAAAGACACTAACTGACACTGCAATTCATGGTGTTTGTCACACATACACACACAAGAATAAAAGATAGTACTGAGTTCTTCTAAAAGGGGGCTTCTGTCAGACAGTGATAAGTGACTGGAGCCCCTCTGACTGAGAGGGGGATCAGATATGAGCAAATCCTGACAGATGAGAGTGATGGAGAGCCCTTTGAAAAGCAGTGAGCTAAAGAAACAAAGGGACAAAGAACCAGAAGGAGCAGAAAGGAAGAAGAAGAGGGAGATAAAACCCAATGTGGAACTGATAAACAGCAATAATCTGCAAGACATCAAAAGAAAAAGAAAACATTGATTGTTTATTGCCAGTTAATGAGTTTGTCGACTGTCAATGACCTGCATAAGCAACAAAGCCACAATTGTTTTCTTTCATATAAGGAAAAAAATCAGCAGAAAATGTATTAAGCATGAGAAAACTCAGCATTTCACAGTCAGTCACACGAGCCAGAGTACAACCCTCTCGACGGCTGTCAGTGGTATCTGCAACACCCCAGCTCTTAGGGATAAAGTCTCTTCAGAGTGTCACTCGAGTGCATGTCACACTCACGAGCAAGTCGTCTGCACTCAGGTTGTGCAAACACACAAACACTCCACTCGTACCAGTCGGACAGATATCTCTCTCGCCTCTGTCATCGGACAAGTCAGGAGTGACAGGGACTCGCTTCTCCTCACACTACCTACTTATCTGTACTTCTTTCACGTCTCTATCTTTCTTGTAATGTGACACAGGCTCTCACCACCACTTTTGTGTGTGAGGAGGAGCCCATCTACCTCCCAGCAGCACTGACTCTCCTCCCTTTGTGGATCCCCGTGTCACATCCCATGAAGGATACATCTGTTTATCCAAATGTACAAAGTCATCTTTTTGAATGTGTTGTTGTATGAGACCAGTAAATCACTTCACCCCTGTTAACCTCTGTTAAAGCTTTTCCATTCTTCTCCACCACAACTAGGCATCAGCTCATCCTTATGCAAAATAAGCTATAAATATGTAAATAGGTATATGCTAATAGTTCCGGGCATCTCTCTAATGTCCAGAGGAGAGTCCAGGTAGAAATAAATCGATTGCATTTGTATATAGGCATGAAACAAACAATTGTTTGGATTTGTTTATATATTTTCTCATTTTATGACTGCAGTTATGTGGAAAATGTTGATTTTGCCCACCGTCCGGATCCCATTCTCGAAGGCCTGTCTGGCCAGTGATGCTGGTCCATCCACCGTCTTTCCATCATCATCAGGCCCCCAGCTGGCACTGTAGATGTCGATGTGCTGTGGTTGGAGGCTCAGAGACTTTGCCTCCACCATGTCCGTTACATCTCCATCCAGCATCCGTACACCTGACACACAAACATAATACAAGATTAAAGTAACAAAGACAACGTCATTAAATGGTACTAGAAAGATTTTGAAGTTTCACTCAAGGTCAATTTGAAATTCCACCAGTTTGGTAGAATTCTACACACTTATGGAAATATGTACAAGATCAATCACTGATTGCATCCTTTCAAATGTTACCAAAAAAACTAGCTGCTAAATATTGACACTCACCTCCTATTCTGGCATTGTAGGCAATTCCCACGATGCAGTGGGAGTTGTTTGCGGCTGCAGCGACTTCACCCGCACAGCGTGTCCCATGCCTGTGGATAGGGTGACAGTGAACAGCTAACGGCTAAGTGTAAAAAAAAAAAATGTAAACAGAGACGATAGCACACACACAAACTGTGACAAATGTTTTCAAGTCCAAAGCTGAAACACACACGCAACAATTTTTGACTGAACAACAACATTTCCCAAGCAAGTGCAAGAACTGTCAGAAATACACTCCAGCTTTTTTAAGTCAAAGGACTAAGACAGAATGGAGAAATCTCTATAATGTGGTCAAAACAAACATGCTCAGAGTTTGCCAAATTGCACAAAAACAGAAAACACAGGCACAGCTTGGGCCTTGTCTGACATTTTGTCAGTGTGGCACGGTGCTCATGAAGAACACACAGACAAACACGTCTCTGAACAAAGGCCAACATCCCCGATAAGCTGGACTGATTCAGCAACTAAAGACACACATACAAACAACAGGGTAACATTCCACCAGTAAACTGCAGCGGTGACAATCGTCCCAGGTCAGCGACCAGCGTACACAAACATGGTATGCTTGGGTCCTCCGTCTCTTCAAAAACACCACTTTCTGGATCGTCACCCACACAAACGCACCTCCTGCAGAGAACATCTGCATCACAACTCCCCCCCGGAAACAACTCCACGAACGCTGCCATGGAAACCCAGCATCTAGCTATCGAAACCCCCAGGGAAGACACGGGAAGTCCAGGAAAGGAAAATCCATTTCACAGTAACCTGATGACTTCAGGTACATTTTTTACAAAATGATCAAAGGTTTAAAAAAATATATATTGAGGCATATCCCCGTTTAGCTGAGGTGTTGAGTGACTGTCAGCATCACTCAGAGGTAGGAAGTCCAGCACCTATGTCCTATATAGGTGCAACAAGCAAACAGAAATACTAAATCACAGCAACACTCTTCCCATACACCTTCATTAATTTGCTATAGCTGTGGGTTGTGTTTTTCTACCAGAGGTTCGAATCACCTAATTTACTCTTAGTGTAAAGTGAAGGTGGCCTCATAATTAATTCTTCTTATATCAACAACGTCGCAGTTCACCTGTGTTCAATAATTTAATGTGAATTACCAGAACTTGTGATTTCTCCTGAATGCAACTAAAATTGTGAAGACATGTTCACTGTACAAATAAAAACATTTACTAAATTAAATACATAATAAAGGCACCCAACACATTTTCATCATAAATGTTCTCCACACCAGTAGACATTTTTCCTTTATTCTCTGTAGGGTTGCATAAAAGCCAACACAAATGAACGTGTGCGGGTGAAGCTTAGAGATATTCCATGGTTGCAAATCAGTGCAAGTCCCTTCATCACAGCTAATGAGCCAAACTGCTGGCTCCTCTTTCAAAATCCTTCTTTGCTCACTTCACTAATCCATAAAATTGTCTATCTGGCCATTCGTGAAGTCTTTGCAACTCGTGGCTCTGTCTGCGTTTTAACCAGAAATATATCTGGTTTATGCAATGGATAGTAATCAGTGGCACTCAGACCGTTTAACGTTCAGAAGAATGCAGCCACCGTGTCTCATAGCCACTTCTCTTATGGTGCAATCTGATTTTTATAGAAGGGCGTATTCTGCTCATGTTTAAGTGAGCAAGGCAAACCCTTTTTATAATTTTTATAAAATACTGTTTTATTTAAATCCAGTTTCAGTTTGGTGGTAGATATGCTGGTTCCAAGTAGCTTGTAGAAAACACAATGAGTTTAACATAACTGTCAGAAACATTTCTAACCACTTATATTAAGACTCAGACACAACACATTCTTTCCCACTTTGTTTCGTCACACCCATTTACATCTGCAGAGATGCATTATAAGTGAGTATTCAAAAGCAGAGACAAAGAACCAAGTTCAGTGGAGAAACAATAGACGCAGAACCATCCAGTTATGTTATTTCAGAGCTCAGTGTGGGGGGTTGATGCAGGGATAACATACTTGCTTTTCTCCTGCTTCTATTGAAAGCACAGCTGTTAGAATTGCTTGTAAACATATAACAACAGATTACAATCCACAAGCATTGCATCATTGTTGTTGCTAAACAACAGGTTTTACAACAATCTGTGATGTTGCAGATGTAGCTAAACTTAATGTTATTCCTCAGAAACTGAACACAGTGACTGGCTCTTGCCCTTTCGGCACCGTGCCTGGTCATCTCTCTCAAACACTACATGTCTACAGTATGCAGCTCCCACGAGAGGCTGGGACGCTGTGTTTTGATTTATCTAAAATGCATCTCCAGTTTCTCAATCACATTAAAGAATGCGGTGCACAAAGAGCAATATGAAAAGTCAACAAGGGCAAACAGATTTATGTCCACACACCCACTCAAACGTTCTACTCGCATATAAATTCATCTTTGCTCAATAAACTGTCTGCAGGCCTGTCTCTTTAAGACAGTGTGTTACCAGCAGGGCCTGAGCCACTGCCAAGGCACTCGGGCTGCTGCAGCCAAACACAGATACACCAAAAAAAACAATCACTTACTAAGCCAAACTGGCACAAGATAAGAGCTGGACAAAAGAGTGTCTTTTCCCTCTTACACACTCACACATATGCACAGCAGTTCCCCCAAAGTGAAAAACCACCACCAACCCACAAATGTCACAATCAAACACACTAATGTAACTCATCGCACCCACAACAGGGTTAGGACTCAGCAAATAAAATATTGAGGCTGAAACCACATGGTAATTTACGCATCAATCCCATTGTAACCCAGTAAAAAACACGTTTTAGTTCTCCTATTAAGTGTTTCTTTCTTTCTTACTTGTTCTCATTGGTTGCATCATATCGAGGCATGGGGTCCATATCGTTCCCATTGACATCAAAGCTGGCTTGAGGGTCCTGAAGGAGACACGGAGGTGAAAAGTGGGTCCAGCGTTACCAGAGTGAGACTGTCCAATCAAACATTAGGATCACACGCAAAAATGAGTAAAATCCAATCCCGTCGTCGTTAACTCGATGTGCCACGGTGTTTGCCTTTTGGCGTAAACAAACGCAGGTATTGAGAACAGCTAATAACAGCAGCAGACGCTGACAAACAGGCAGTGAATTATTCTATCCTCAGCTGATTTATGGGCTTACCTGCTGCCTAGGGCCACGATGCGTCTGACCAAGGTCTCACATACACATACATCAGCACAC
Source organism: Macropodus opercularis (assembly GCA_030770545.1). Taxonomy (NCBI): domain Eukaryota; kingdom Metazoa; phylum Chordata; class Actinopteri; order Anabantiformes; family Osphronemidae; genus Macropodus; species Macropodus opercularis. Next base: position 4,111,271 of record CM061097.1, on the reverse strand, counting down.
ACATACAATATGTAGGTACACACATGTATGAGCACAGGTTTAGGGACACATCCCTTTGAACTGCTACACTACAACCAGCTATGTAGACGATTGATAACATATATTATAAAAAATATATATGTTATTCATATTATCATAGTATCGCATTAGAACCAAATTATTCCCCAAAAGAGCAACACTATATACTTTACTCTATATTTACAACCAGGATCATTACTGCAGACATGTCTACTGCACAAATAGACGCAGAGTGTAGTTTACATGTAATCAGTAATCATGCACACAAACGCACACGGCCGCTTATAGCCGCTCTGCATGCGCATACATACACACTCACGTAGTTCTGAAAGAGGTCCGGGTGGTTCCTCTCGATGCCATCATCTAGGATGGTCACCACCACACCTTTACCCGTGTAGCCCCTCTTCCACGCCCCCATGATGTTCATGTCCGACTGGCAGTTATGGATGTCGTCATTACAGTGCTGAAGACACAAAGACGGAGGGAAGGTAGTAAAGAAGAAAAAGAAAACACGCATAGGGAGGGAAATGCTTCATGGACAGTATTTCCACATGAGTTTCTAAAAGAGTTAGGACTGGCTGTCAAAATTAATTTAGATTAAGAAATTGCTTTAACTAATTTAAATAAAGAGACACTTGAAGCTGTAAAACTACTCAACAGCAGCAGCTAACGATACAGAAACCACAATATGAATAGATCACAGACATCTTATCTTTATACAGCACTTATGGACCTGGCAGCAAACTCTTGCTCCCACCCAGTCACAATTCATGCAAACACTTCCAACAAGATTACACTCACTGTCCCACATCTAATCTATCTGGTTGTCCAGTTACACCTCTGATACCCTTCACTGTTCGGATCAAAATGACACTTAGACGCTTACATTTCTCACTCAATTATTTTACATCAGTTGTTTTTCTATCAACTATAGGCACCAAAATCTTTATGAAGTGGGACAGCTCATGAGTATTTCTTTCATGAATCACATAAAAAGAAATCTTTGAGCAGGTCTACATTATTATTTTACATGTGCGGAACATATTCATAGACTGTAAGCAAACGCACACCAAGTTCAGTGTCCTGTACTAAAGCCAGGAACATGTTCAAACCCTCTGGTCAAAGTATATGGCCTTATCTTCAGTAAGGTAACAATTGACAGAGCTGAGGACACTCATCCACGCACACACACGCACACACACACTAATGCATAAAGAGCAATGCTCTCTGGGTGTACACAAACACCGATAAGCCAGCAAATCTGTGCCGTGCAAACTTGAAAGCTCTGAGTGTATGTGGGTGACTGAGTGCACACGCAAACATGCAGCTGTCAGCCCTTATCAACAAGATTTTGTGTTTTTCACAATACAGATTTTACGTGTGGGCATTCCAGTGACAAATACTCATACGAATAAACACATATGGCCTTATTTACTAAACGTGTATTCATTGGCTGCCATAACTGGGGAAACCAGCCACCACATAAGTCATGTTTGGCTGCATTCATTGTGTCCTGGGTAGACGGAGAATGTGTGCAACGCATCATTCTTAGTGTGAAGACAGCGTTTGGTTAGTTTTTATGGGTCCTTCTTGCAAACGTCTCCAGATCAAATTTTGAAGCTCAGCCAGCAGCTTCAAAATTGAGTAACTCAACAGACGAGTGGCAAGTCTAGAGGTAAATGGTTATTCCTTAATTTCTTCAGTGCTTCCTGCTCCCTCAAATGACAAATGCATTTTGTCCTCCCTAAAGTTTGTGTACTGTGTCTGGAGGCAAATGTTACGCAAAGTCCACATTCAGTCCGCGGTGCACCCCTTTCGAGATCGGTTTGTGTTGTTTGCAGACAATATCAAGTATTAACAAGTAAAAACAAAAGTATAAACAAGAAAATGTCATCACTGTGGCTTTTTACACTTTTTACGCTGCAGAGATCAGGCCAAGCCCGTGAATTTTATTCCAGTAAACACACAAATAGAGCAAAGTTTGGTACAAGTATGCATTTTACTCACAATGTACCACATACTCATCCACTTGGCGTCGTTATAGAATATGCTGCTCTGGGACAGGCTGCTGTGGGCGGGGCCTGACAGAGAAAGGGGAGGGGATGGTTTGTAATCCCTCTTGATCCTCCTCTTCACCACCTGCTGTTGTATCCACTCCACCTGAAATACACACACAACACAAACATTACGTGGTCCAACCAAATACGGTAGACAAACATCAGCAGGTTTCTGTCCAGTGATTTGCTCAGAGTAAAACATTCTTTAAGGGAAAAAAAGCCGCTGGAAACCCAGGGACCTTCTTACGTAGCGGGTAAAGCAGAAAACACGGAGTCCACATTTGTTTTCATGCCTTAAGTGGTGAGTGATACACAAAAATATAAGCTATTTGTGTAGTTCTGATGTGGTATCGCCTTTTGGCAACTGACTAACCAACATAAACAATGAAAACCCAAACCGTATTTCAGCCTTTAGAAATTAAAAATAGATATTTTATTTTGGAAATTCAAAACAGTACTTAACTATAAATATCTATAAACACTTTAGAACAGCAACAACATACACACAATGAAACAGACACAAATAAAAGCACAGCCCAGATTTCATACTGACGCATCAGCAGGATCCTGTCAGCCTGCATGATTTTGCTGAATAGCCTAAATGCTTTTCCTTCAGTTCATTCTCTTTGTATGAGAAATGAAAGGACACACACATACACATATGCACCAAAGACATAAATGTCTCTCAGGTAACATCAATCTCTCAAATGTTATGGGCTCGCTTCAAGGCGCACAGCATTCCTTGGCAGGAATTTTGCTACACTTTCAATGGAATTTTCCTATTTCAAAATCACCATTGTTGGATCTTAACAAGACGACTGGACCCACTGGTCAACTTCTTCTAAAAACCCTCCAAAGTTGTGTTTAGTCTAGCAGAAGCCCTACTGTCTAGAAAAAGTTTACATATACCAGCAAGCATGAAAACACAAATGCTTTAAAGTTTTTTACACGGCTGGCAAAACGCATGTCCCTGAAGGCATCCGTCATCCAGGCAACGTACTGTTGTACATGTACATTACAAAGCTGAAAGAAAGAAATCTGACACCTAATATATCTGAAATAAATTAATTAAGGCGCTTTAAAGTTAACTTTGCACATAAACATGCTTGCAAGACAATTTCCAGAGACGTTTTTGGCGTTTTATTGACATGTCTTAGGAATGAAATGTTGTGGAGCTACTGCCTTTTTAAAGTATTTTTAAGTGGGTATTCTTCCTGAAATGATCACCATGAAATATACGATAAACTTGTGTTTTTCTGTGCACAAAGCATGATGCATAGACAAAGAAACTCCACTCGCAATAATCAATAAAATAATCTTTACACTGAAGAAGTGTTTTATTGCTCAGTCTACCAGATCCAGAAATCTGAGGCTTTTCTGAACAATGTCCAAGTGCAAAGACGAAGCATTTCTTCACATCAATACATCCAGCAGACGGGGAGAAGACGACGAAGAGGGAGAAAAAGAAAAGAGCATAGCTGACATAATGACTGCAGAGTGATTATCTGGTCTCATGCACTGAAACAATCTGCCAGCCTCTCTGGAGAGTTGGAGAGCTGGAGAGTTGGAGAGTGAGGAAACGAGACAAGATAAGACGGGAGAAGGCGAAGCGATAAAGAGTTGAAGAGAACGAGTCCCAGGAGAGTCAATAAAAAAAAAGAGAGGGCTGGAATGGGAGGCGAAGGCAAAACAAATAGCAAGAAATACCAAAAGACGTGACGTGAAGGGAGGATAATTGATTTTATAAACGACATTCACTGAGCAACTCAAATATGTAGTTTGTCATAGATTGAGACAAAGGGTGCGAAGAAGTTCGCTCAAATGTGTGAACCAGCTGCTTAAGAGACATCAGAGAAAAAAACTCAAATGGCAAACAAGACGTAAAGATAAAAAAAGAGTTTTCCTTAGCCTGATGCTCCGCCGTCTGCCAAGGTCGCAGCTCATTTCACCGTAAGTTCCATCAGAACCATCAGCTTCACAACAACCGTTTACACACGTCATTAGTCTCAAAACAACACTGGCATCAAGAATTGGATGCGTGTGTGTGTGTAATCATTACAATTTGCATACATTAGCACAGCATCACAATCTCTGATCAGCAGTGCTACTCTGAACTGCCCCTGTTGGTAACTTCCCATTTTCAGGGAGGTCAGACGATGCATCACAACCATTAATTCCCCAGACAGACAGGACCGAGCAAAGACTTAACAGACTGTACAAACAATGAAGTTGAATCCCAAACAGTGTATATTTTCACAGATGTCTCTGACTTCCTAACGTCTTGCTGATCTGGTCCAGTATTGTTGCCTTATTTTCACATTGCACCCTCCTTCTGCTGCTCACTTTATTTGTAAGGATGACCCCTGGTCCATTGTTGGATTAAAATACCTCTCTAAAGCCATCAAGGGCAAACCCAGCCTTTGCCGTCTCTGCTACAAATCAGTCGTAGATAACAGGATGAAGTTATTCACATCAGGTGGGCCACGTTTGCCAGTCCCTATCCAAACAGAGACTACCTTCTACTACTGCCTCTAAAACCCCATCATGCATCACCGCGTTTGTTTCAATGCCAGTTGGCTGAGGCATGATGATTGGATCAGCTCAAACTTGGTGGAGCAGTGGAATGATCTGCGAGCACCCATACCTGTTCGTTACGCCTTTTTCTTTTCTCACACTCCAACCTCTCCTATCTCACTCTACTTTTATTATCTCTCCCTCTCATCTTCTCCTTACACTCTGCGCCTCCTTGATTGCATTATTGGTCCTCTGCTCCACAGATGCCCATTTCAGTCTAAGACTGCCTGTCACTCTTTTCCATTCCCACTCAGACCCTCTTCTCCCTCTGTTTCCTATCGTTTGCTTTTATTGTAAGGGTTTGCAGGTGGCTCTTGCTGGCTGGGTCAGTAACCAGGGGAAACTGGGGAAAAGTTCACTTCAGCAGAATAAATGGAAACAAATTGATCCACCGTCATGTTTGGAAACGCTGTTTACAGTAAGTTGCAGGAAAGAGACCTGGGAGCTGGCAAAAAGTCAAAGTGAAAGACAACCCCCAGAGCACAAGATGTCGGTTCTGCTGCTCTCTCGCAAGTCAAAGCCTAAGGCTGGACACAGCATAGAGTCACACATCTTATCACACACACAGAGTCCCGTGGTGCTGAGCTGGCCAGCTGTAGGTGCTTATCTCAGGGCGTCAGCTCTTAATGGTTCATCTGTTCCAAGAACGAGCAGATTCAGCTCATGATGGCAGAGCATCGCACAAGCATCCTGCCCTTTACAGAGATTTGAACCCGGGACTGTGGAGTCTCATTATACCAGCATGTAAGTAAAATGCCTCTGAGGTCCAGTCTGACATAGAAGATCAGGCTATGACGCCTCCTTGATACTGTGAGCGTTCTGTGGAGGACACATACACATGAATACAGGGCCACAGAAGACGCATCCTGAGACTGGTAAAAAACTATAAATTTCACATAACACAGAAATGTTTGTCATCACTGTGATTTTGCGTTTCAGAGAATCCTGATGAGGATTCAGCTGCAGACCACACCTGGCTCTGGGTTTTCATGCACATGTCTGCATAAGTGATTCCAGTAAACAACAGACTCACTAAGTGAAAGCACCATGCTGCAGCACAACACATGAACGGACAGCTGCAGATGAGAAAACCATTTGTTTCTGTCTACAAACGTGTTGCAGACTTCATATGGACATTGCAAAAGGAGAAACAAAGACTATACTGTAATTGTTGTTTACAGTAATCTCAAAAGTGCTGCAAAAGACAAAGCAGACTGAGTATATTTGAACAGATTTCACCCCAAAACGTAATGACAGTGCAGAGCTACCAGTAAAAAAGTATGTGGCTGTTGATGCTCTCTCGGCCGTTTAGCAGAGTAAAAGCCACAGACCAGCATTGCTGTGCAAGGTGCAAGGTGCAAGCTAAGTGCTGCCTAGCACACATGGAAAACAGGTCTGGATATGCCATTTTAATTGGTCCCACAGCAGAATTTTACGTTTACGGAGAGAAGGCTAAAAATGCGAAAATACCACATCTGACAATACCAGACATTCATTTTACACCTTCTTCTCATCGGAATGTTAAAAAGACTGTTGTGGCCCCAGTTGAGTCATCTAGCAAGTGGTCTTTGACCTAAGAGGCGAGTGACACTGCAGTCAGACGGATGCCATAAAGCAGTCATCTGTGCTGTGCTGCATTACCATAGAAACGCGTGTGCCAATGAGTGCTGTGGATGGCAGGGTGTGCCTTCCATGGCACCGCTACACCCATCTGACTCACTCACACACACATGGCTGTCATTATTACAAAACCTGATTGCTAAACATCATTAGCGGTATGCCAGACGATACGGATGCCAAAATAGCCATCATGTTGATCCCACACCCACAGACAGGTCCAAAGATTACACTGAAAGAATAGCGGCTTCGGGGAAAACAATGACAGCTCCATTTTCTCCACTCCACCTTTTCTTTATTTTGCTTTCCCCTCATTCCATCTCTCTACAGCTCCTCGTCTCTTTCTCTCTGGTATAATAGATAATTTTCCTAATATTCTCTTTTGACCTCTCTGATCCAGTCTTCCAAAATCAGGCAGCTGGCATCAGAACACAAGGGAGAGAAAGGAGTGAGACAAGTACTCTGAAAGCACTGCTAAGAAAAGGTGGTAGGACAGCGAGTCCAAGAGAGAGAAAAGGGATGTAGTTAAGGACAGAAGATGGGCAAAGCAAGCTGGGTGGACCAGGAGAGGGGATGAAAGAAAACATTGAGATAAAAGACACGATGAGAAGTGACAGAGTGTCTTCTATTTGGTTCTTCTGCCTACCCTGCTGATACTTCGATTATTTTCAGTAGCCAGCATTCACGTGCATATATCTACCGTACATTAAACAAAGGCAGCGCGAACAACAACTACACCATGTGTTTTTGTGAAAAGTTTTACCTGGCAACTCATCCTGTTCATTTTGATTGAGTTCAGTGTGTGGCTTCGGCTTTATTAATAATGCAAACAGAGTATGGTGACCTGAAACCGTAATAGGAGCTGCACCAACCTGGCAACACTGGGGCTTGACCTCTGGTCAAACGCATGTCGGAAAGGCCAGGTCACCCAGACAAAAACACACTGTTCAGTTTAATAAGATGTCACTTAATGACACGTCGCGTCTACTGGCTCTCACGTGGCTTCATGTCCTCTCCTACTGTGTGAGAAATACACCCGGTACCAGAGTTCAGAAAAGCATTACAGCACAATACGTTACCTTCAAGCCAAGGATTTCAACCATATCCTTTCCATGACACAACTGTCACAACCAGCTGGTATGATGCACCCAAGAGGCCACGCTGCTGCGTAAATATTCGTGTTACACGTGTTGCATGTAACACAGTTCAGGGTGAATGGGAGTTTTTTTTCTAAAGAGAGTAACCTGATGTTCACTACGGTTCTAAAGGTAACACCATTAGAAGAGTAGGCACCATCCATGGGAGTCCCTACTGTTCTCCACACATAGATTAGGGCAATGCAAAGATTTTAAATGTCACCGTCTACGCCGTCACGTTAGCTCCGTCTTTTCTAGTCTACCTTGAGTACTTCTCTCTCTGACAGGTAAAAACTGATTCACTGTGTTGTCTGCTATATATGATTGTGGGGCGAAACTAGCATTTGGAAATTTTCAGGTTTTAACTTTGTGCTGTCTCTAGTTCCATGCAAAACTCCAACCCATCCATCAAACAGAAGTTGCTGAGTTAGTGTGTGAGAAAGTAGCAGAACAGGCCTGGTTCACTGTAGGAAACATGTTTTTCAGCACTGGAATGGCTTCTGTCCACCACAGTGTAAAGTGAATTATACACAATTCCCCTGGCCTGTAGGTTGTATACAGCAACAGTCAGTTTTTTTTGAAAACAAGGACTTTAGTGTACAATCAACAAAACGAAATGTACCATAACTAAAACTCAACACACACAATAGCTCAGAAAAGCTGAAAGAAATGTGAGAAACCAAACCAAACACCGTTTGGTCTCTGACCTGCTTTTAATTACAGAAAATGTATGTTGCTAAAATAATCCTATTTCTATTCGCAGATAGAACCAGAAGATAGAACTGGCTCAGTTGTCATGGTGATAACAGACCTCACTGAAGTTCAGCAGTCACCAAACTGAGGTGTCCTTATGGCAAATGAGTCATCTCCATGACAACAGAGCAAACTTTATACTTGATAAATGCCATAAACTATCCAGGAAAACTTAGGACGTGGCGCTTAAGCCTAGATTACTCTGTTGAAATCTGTGCAACAGGCTTACCTTGGGCTCCATGGAGATGAAACTATGGCGACCACGGCTTGATAAAGTCGACCTTTTGATGGTTCGACTATGAAAAAAGTGATAATGGTCTTTGAGGTCTCCAATCTGTAAAAAAAACATTAAACAGACACTTGAGACACAGGGCACCATAAAATAACAAAGAAATACTATTCTGTATGTGCTGAAATATTTAGTACTTCAAAGTACTTTGAAGGTTTTTTAGAGATTTATTTTCTTGCTTACAAACAGAAAAACACGCTTAAGATCAGACAAATGTGTAGTCGCATATGGACAGATATGACTGATAGAGAATTGAACAGACAAAAGGATCCAAAAACAACGACAAGCTGCTGACCGGTGATTATTTTTAATAATTGATTAAGACCATGCAATCCCTCAGATGATCAAACTGTCATGGATGCCAGGGATCCTGTAGTGTGTCACTGATCCATGGCTGAGCTCCACCACCACAGAGCCCATTAGATCAGCTTTCAGCTCAGGGCTCATGCACAGACATCTCTCCCAGCTTACACACTGATAAAATGAGAAACAACAAACTGCCTTTCAGAAAATATCATTTACCAAGCGCGCGGCTCACATCAGGGATCTTTGGCAATGAGGTTAAAAAGCAGCATACATAGTAATGAAATGTGCTTCTATAATAAGCAGCTACCACTGTTGGTCTCACTGTGTAAACAGGTCTCAACACATCATGCTTTTACTGTCAGGTTAATCTACACGCTGCCATTAGCAGGCCAACCGTTCCCCTAGGAGCGTCAGCAAGCAGAGAGCTTCAAGGAAGGCTCTCCACATGCTGTACTACTTACAAACATCAAACCTACTGCACTCCTCCAAATATACTACAATTTCATATTTCATGTGCACCCTGAACTTCTTCTCATCCTCAATTCTAGTCTCACTGCTCAGGTTTTCTCTGCTGTAGTTGTGACAGCATGTGGTGCGATAGACATCCAGGAGTTACATACTGCTCAACTGAACTGTGAGCAAATAGTGAATAATCGTTTCAGCATAAGCTCGAGTTGCTTGGAACTATGTTGTAACGAATTTGTGAAGTGAAATCACTTTCACTCCTCTTATCGTACGCCTTACTTCACACATTTTTTTGGAATGACGAAAACTCTCAGTCACAGAAACCTAACCACTTCCAACAACAGCCAGAAGGGGGGATGGTTTGAAGAACAAACAAATGAACGTCAACCTCTTTGAAGCAAGGCTAAACATGGATGCGGATTTCCATCAAACATAGACGAAGATGGATGAGGAGACACGGCTGCTATTAAACACAGGTTTTTTGTGTGCAGCTGAGAGAACTGAAGCCTCGGTTTCTGCTGGACGGGGTGGGTAACGTTTTTATACCCGTCTTTCAGAACCAGCTTCAACGTCTTCAGCAGAATAAGCTTCAAAGGTTTGTGTGTTGTACTGATCGACCCAGGCCTGAAAGGTTTCCCATGACCCAGTCACAGAGTCACCACTTCTCCTTCCTCAGACCAGTTTTGATAGATACGAACCACTGCAGACTGGAAACACTCCACAAAAGATGTTCTGATCCAGTCATCTAACCAGCACAATTTGGCCCAGGACAAACTCCCTCAAAGTCGTCCTCTTGCCCATTTTCCCAACTTTTATCATCATCACTAAGTACAAAATGTTTGCTTGCAGCCTAATAAAGCCCACACACTAGCAGGTTATGCCTGATTGCCATATTTTGCATTCAGCTAATGTGCTAGGTCACGTGTATACTGTTGTTGAAGCAGATGGAGATTATAGTAAGAGAGGCTGGTGTGGCTTTGAACATTACCGTTAGCGACCGCTAATCCTGAGCTCTCATTCACAACTAATGTCAGTTACTTTATATTGTATTCTTTGCTGATATGATTTATCAGATTACATTTCATTACATTTGACAATGAAGTTTCATGTAATAATGTAAGTGTGCTGAATCAGCTGGAAACACAGATGGACGTCACTCATGGTGCTGTCCAACACTTTATCCTGGTAAACGCCTCAATGTTAAACTGTTGGCCCGGTGCTTTTAAGAGCGTACGTAGTATCAGTGACCAGCTCCTGTCCATACATGGCTTCGGATGATCACCCTCCCTCTCAGTTGTCTCCCATCTCTTTCTCTCTCCCGTCCTAACAGTCCACGTCTGGGCCCTTGTCAGCTGATTCAGAATCAATGAGGACCAGTGTCTCCGTCTGGGAAGGGGGCTCCATGGTTAAGAGGATTACCCAGAATTCCCCAACGAGGTGCTCTCTCACTCCATGCCAACTCTTTTCATCTCTCCATCCATCTATCCATCATCCTCTCTGTCATTCCCTCTTCCTATCTCCCAATGTGTGCTTATCTTTGTCCGTTTTCCTCTATCCACCCCTGTCAGAAAGGCCTTATTGTCCTTCTTGTTTTCCTCACCCATCCAGCTTTTCTCTTTAGCTACTGTTTTACAGACTAAAACATTTTCTTATTTAGAAGTCATCTCACTACATCATTTATCATAAAATCTCTAATCCTTGTGAATGCGTCCAAGCTGATTTTAAATTGGGCTGAAAATGTGCAGCGCAACAGGTCATTTCATCTGGTAAATGTGATTCGCTTCATCTGATAAATCAGTGCTGGTATGATAAGAGTGGAAGGGGGTTGATGATGTTAAAGTTCACATCAGGAAACCAGAGTGTTATGGCTCCCATGGGAGCGGCTTTTAGCTGACCCTAAAACCAGGAAGTGAAGTAAAACTCTTGTCTATGAGGTGTCAAAGTCCAATGAACACTCTATATTGAGATGGAAATTAGGACGGTTGGTGGGGGTTGGGGGAGACACTACACTACAGAGGGGAATTCCTATGGGGGCTGGTATGGAAGGGGGGGCCCTCTACACATTAGTTCCCGTCAAAGAGAGGGGATAAACGAGGCCATTAAGGCCTGCTCTCTGGGGAGTATAGTGGGTGGGCGGGCTGGATAAGGCGGAGAGGGAGGGGAGGTTCAATAGCTGTTGACTAGGCTACCCCACAACAACCTGTCAGAATGCCCCCCTCTGTTCCACGCCGTCCTCACGTCAAACGCTGGCAAGTGCAGACTCCAGAGAATGTGTGGGGTCCATGTTTGTGTGGCATGTTGCCTTTATGCATATACGGAGAACTTCTCCTTAAGCGTTAACAAAACACACTCCTCAACGACCAGACACATCCCCAAATCTGTAAATTAATAAAATTATCTTGTGTTTCAGGATTTACATTGCACTTTACTAAGCACCGTCTGTGCTTTTGCCCATAACCATCAGATGATGATGATAATGACGCAGGCATTGCTTGGTTCCATAAAATACTGGCCTGTTTTTCCTCTGTAGCAGGGATTTATCTGTAGAAATGTATGGAAACACAAGTCCAGGCAGTAAATACTGACAGGGAGCACGGGAAAACCTTCTATAGGTCTAATCCCCAAATCTAAGCAGAGCTCAACTGCGCTATTTCCTAGCAGCCGATCCAGTGGGCCTAGTTATGGACTGAAGGAAGATTACACTCAGGGGGATAATTGTGTGGAACATAAGCAGCAACATGGACATATACACCTTCCTCGCTTCAATCAACGCGCTGGGAACTTTCTGATTAAACAAACTAGTGTTGCCAATGTAATAGTAACGCAATGTGCCTTTCGCCCGCTTCATGGCACTTTGCAATAACTACGCGTTTCACCGTGGACACACCGGTGTCACCTCCAGCTGCAGCTGCCTCTCTAGCCCGTCACTACGCGGCTGATAGTCCGCGCCCCGTGGCCCCAGGTCGCAACCTGAACGCGATCGGCGAGCAGGCACCTGTTGTGCCCTCCTGCTCCTGGTCGTTCTCTTTGTTCCCCGACAGGAGGTAGGAAGAGACACGGTGGTGCAGAAGTTGGCACAGCCAGCGCTGCGCTCAGGTTTGGACTGTGGCATTTGAACTCGAGTTTGTGCCCTGGCGAAAGAAAACTAAGCGCGAAGGCAGGTCCCGCTGCGCCTATCACACACAGAAAGAGGCGAGTTCGTATGGCCACCTACCTGTCCCATGTTCCTATAGCCATATTTGTCCGCTATCCGCTCGGCCACCTCGGGTCCCCCTGCTATCCTCACTGCCCAGTGGTTGGTGTAAATCCGAGCTTCGCACGGCGGGGACGCAAAGCCGAGACTCAGCACCAGGACGCACAACAAGCTCCTTCTCCAAGCGGCGTTGCGGACCATCTTCCCCTACTTTGAGCCCGACTCTCTGCCTCCTCCTCCTCCTCAGCCGACCAGGCAAACAACCAAACTTCTCTTCTGGCCGAGCAAGACTGTCATAGAAACCCAACTATCCGGGTGAAAACACTGTCAGAGAAAGAAAGGGAGAGAGGGGGAAGTAACGGAGCTGCGAGGAGGAAAATGTGCCTTCTCCTCAAACCCTGGCTGTCCACATGGGAGAGTTGGAAGTTTGCGTTCCGCTTGCCCTCCCTCTCTCTCTCTCTCTCTCTCTCTCTCTCCCTCTCTCTGTTTTCCACGGCGGAGGAGGAAGTGTGCTTGTCTGCGTGCCGTGCGTTTCTCGCGCGCGAGGACGTCTACGCCGACGTGCGCGCGCGGAGCTCCTCAAAGCTGATTCTCTACTCCACCAACTCGGATGTCGGTCGCTCAGCTCATCGGGCTTTCATGTGGCGAAATGGCTACAGCGCCTCCCCACAAACAACTAGCTGACACTCTGGAGAGTAGAAACAACTAAAGCCGCGGGGTTTCCTCGCCGAGCTCCGCTGGGTCTTAAAGACACTCTGCCCGCGAGCGCACGGGCGGTGCTAAGCTGGGAGATGGGCAGCTACTTGGACCCCCCCCCCCACACACACACACACATACACACACGGGGCTCATGAGCCTGTGCATTAAAACTCATACAAGACAATAAACATCCATTATATAACTTGATCAACATGTTTGTGGCAGACAAAGAGTAAATTATTCTACTCATCTCAGTAAACACGTGGATGCTTCAGATATCGCTCCCTGTTGAATAATAACGCACCCATGTAACGCTGGGTAAACCGAGACCTCCACCTCATCAACCAGTGGTGAAGTCAATGCCAAAACACTGCTATACGCTGAGGAAAGTATGGTGAGGTTTCATCGCGTGGAACCACAAACGTGATGTGTTTGTGACTGTCGTGGTTAAGCCTGTAGACTCCAATTACGTCCTGCGAAGAACTGGGTTAACGTGAGCTGAACCGAGAGGTTTTAGTTTTAGTGCAGTGCTGTTTAACCAACCACAGGGATAAACTGACTTCACGACTGGGTTGCACCACCTCCATTTAGAACCTGTGCCCTCTGTATGCCTTTAGTGCCCACTTCTCCTGAATCGGTGAAGCTCTAGATGTCGTGCCCCCCCCATTGCAACACAGGTCACAGCTGACTAAACTCTGTCATTATGGAATGTGCCTGGTATTATCTGCAGTCGAGTCTTTCATTCGAAGCCTTTGTTGACTGATGGGTTTTTGTTTTGCATCAGTTTCCCGGGGATGTCTCTGTGCACAGCAAAAACTCTGTTCTGCATGGGACACAAGTGAAAATCAGCATAATTGCACTAATTACAGCCAATTTCTCGCTGAATGGACCACGCTGTCACATTTCACAACAAGCGGGGGGACAAGAGGAACATCTCATGGTTCCCCAAATGGAGATGAAAGGAAGTAAAAAAAACAACATTCAGTGATCATTCTCTATTCAGCCAGATGGAAGGGCTTGTAATTTAAAGAAAAAAAGAAGAGAACACGAAACACAGCATAAATTGATTTGAGTATCTAAATCAAGTACCCAGGTCACGAGGCCGCCTCGAAGGTTAGGGCCCCAAATTTCCATTCAGGTCTTAACTGTCACAATATGCCGCATGACAGCCTCCCAGCTCAGAGTTTCTCCAGGGAGTGAACTGAGTGAACCCCAACAAAACGTCTTTGTCAACATCTGAGAGCAGAGCGCTCACGAGTGTCAACAAACACTCTGAGGGACATTCCTGTGTGCATTCCTGTGTCTTTTCAATTAAATAACAGGGTGCATCATGTGTTTAGGCCAAACACAACTTGGGACAAATGCACATAATCCCCAGAATCAAGAACACAAGGTCATTTGTTTACTATCAAGGCCAGAACGTTGAGATTGAGAATGTTGAAACTTTTTAGATTTTGTTTTTTATTCACATAGCTTGCTAAAGTTGGCCTCAGATTCCTTACATCATGTTTTTTCATCATGGCCTGTGGTCATTCCTATGCAGTCTTTTGTAATAATATATCATATACCTTATTTTTGTCTACCTTATGCATTCAAGACATTTCCTTGGACCTGTCACACTCTGACCTGGCCTTATCTGTTTCTCTTGCTGGGTGGGCTTCCAGAGAGTGAAACTGACCTTTCAACTTCACTTTGTCCTTTGACCTTGTAGCTGTGGGTTCCGGCTCGCAGCCTACAATAGCACCTGCCACTCACCAACCCTCCATCTTTGCTTCTCTGTATCTCCCCACCAACCTCCACATACCTAGTGTGTATAGGCTCTTCTGGGTTGCACACACACTACAGAAGATTTTAATCAAACTAAACTGTCTTTCTGAACTTTGCCATCTGCAATTAAGGCATTAATATAAGACATGTATTTATACAAATAACATTTTTTTGTGCCTTTGTGCACCTTTCTTTGTTAAACTATCCTTTGAGGGAAGTGTTCAAAAAGTTGTCCCTGCTTTGGCACAAATGAAAGTGATAGCAGGTGTGATGCAGAGGCAAAAGCAGGACAAGGTAATGGTTTGCATGTTGTGACCTCTCCTTATGGCGTCCTCCAGTACGACCTGTGCTCACAGCTTTGCATCATGCAGCTCAGCTGGCATTCATCACAGAACGCCAGAACCGTCACCAGTTACAGCCTGTTCCCTTCACATACAAGAGCAGTGAGGCCTGGGATAATGCTTAGCCTCATGTGTAGCCAGTTCCTGGATGACAAAGGCATCGATGCCATGGACTGGCAATCACTTTCCCCTCCCTAATCCCAGCGCATCTATGTGGCGTTACACATTGGTACATTCAATGCTCCCAAGTACGACCAGACTGTCCAGGCTCTCACTGATGTCCAGATCCCAGAAAACACCATATGCTGACTCATCTGGAGTTTTTTTAGGAGTGCATATAGCCACACACAGGGGCAAACAAACTTACGTTGCATTCTAAGGTTTTCTTGATGAAATTTTACCAGCAGAGTTAAGTGTTTCCAGTGCATATTGTGCACAGCTATATATTCCCATCTGCTGGCGACTAAGAAAACCACAGGATTTTTGAAGTGGAACCAGTTATTGTTTTATGGTTCAGGTTGGCTTGTTAAAATACCCTGAATGGAAATATAAACATGGGAAGAAACTGAAAACAGAAAATGAAAATCATTAGTAATGGCCATATTTATTCATAGGCCTAAGAAAGTGCTGAAGGTGGTTCTTTATACCCTGAACAGACAACCCTCTGCTTTATACTTGTCTTATACCAACAAATGTGATGGTTAGTGCTTCCTGTACAACAATGTCATATAAATATGGCTTAACTAAGATTTTTTTTTTATGTTTCTGGTTTGCCAACTCAAGAGCCAAGAAGCCAATTAAAAATATGTAAAAAACACTTTAACATCCTTTACTTTGAATAATGGCATCACAGAACAAGTATTGCATGGGAAAAGCAGGTATCTTGTAATGGATTTGCTGTAATCAGAAAGCCACCTGTCTCTCACTCAAGCTGGGCAACCATATGGCCAACTGGCTCAAAGGACTAATACAGACATGATTATGGGAGCCGGATTATACAAAATTTTCATTGTAGTCTTGTGAAACTAATCGTTTAAAAAAAGCTTTCAAGACAGTGCAATAAAACCCATGAGGGAAATGACTGGTACGTGTCCACCCCTGAATACAAAAAAAACTCAAACAAATCAGGGGTCCAACTGCTCAGAACGTTTATTTCGAGGCAAATCCAGATTAAAATTAAGTTAAAATATAAATTTTAAATGGACAAGTATCTTTAAATCGGAGGTGTTGACAGGGAAAGTAGGCAGCCCTCCACACAACAGGAGGAAAAGTCATGAAGTCTGGGGAATGAGCCTGGTCATTCGATTATGTTAAAAAAAAAAAAAAAAGAAAAGAAAAAGGACAGAAGCAGTTAATTATTATAAACCCCACCCCCGTCTGAAATGTCCTCATATGCAATCAGTGCTATTGCTCTCTTTTCCTTTTTCTGATTTCTTCCAGGTTAGTTTCTGATCGTTTCTTTCCACTTCCTCACATGTCATTCGGTCATAATGTAACATCTTTTCCTGCAGTGTTGAAAAAGTAAACAAAAAGTCCTTCAAAAATAAAATGCAGCAACCACATTTCATATTCTACTATTACATATACAGTATATATATATAAATACATACATAAATATCTTACATGTACAACCAATTCTGAAAAGGGGGAAGGAGGGAAGAGAGAACCCCCCCAAAATAAAAAAAACCTTATGAGGACTTATGAAGGTGGGGTAGTGGGCGAGAGGGCCCAAGATTGCTCATTGTGAGGGTAGTGTGCCTTTCCATTTGCTTTTTGTTTCAATTTTAGACAGGCACGCAGCCTTTTGGAGACAGAGAGCAGACAGCATTCCTCAGTTGGCCCAGTAGGGGGAGCTGCCATAGCTGGACTTGTTGCCTTGGGTTTTCTGGGGCATGCTGCTGGACTGACTGCGTTGACCAGGACCACCCTGCAAAGAATTTATCCAATCAGTCGGTGACTTTAGAAATGATCCGTGTTGGTATAATTTCACATTTCTATATAGCATCATAGCCCTTTCAAACTGATGAACCCTGTTGAGTGACCAAGTTTTGTAAGAGCAGGACCAGGAGAGTCTGAAAAGCCAGATTTGGTCACTGAGGTGTGGTTCCTGTTCCCCAATCTTAGAGATTGAAGTAAAGATTTTTTTTCCAGAGTGTAAACACCTGATTGGCATCTCTTGGTCAAAACCGTAAATTACAAACATCTGTAAACAACGCAGGTGAAGCTGAATGTTTGCAGTGAGTTTAAAGTACCTGTCCATCCTGTGTGAGGTGATGGTGGATCAGTTGGGAGTGAGGCTGTTGGTGTGGCTGCAAGATGTGTAGGAAAGGGGCCGGGGCATAGCCAGGAGCACCCCCAGGGTTCAGTGGGCCGGTAGCCCCCAGAGCTGAAGGCAGGTTGAAGGGAGGCGGTGTCCCCGTGTGGAAGCCCTGCTTGTCAAATGACTGAGAAGAAGCAATTGCCAACAAATAGTCACCGTTTAAAATCTATAAAAGCAGTACACAAGACAATTTGCAAATCTTGTAAACTCTTAAATTATTCACAACAGAATATAGAAAATACAGAGACGGTACAATGAATAATGTAATTTTAAAATTGATGGCAGCAATAAGCTGGAACAGAGGCAGCACAAGGCTGGAAAAGTAAGTAAAGCTTAATCTAAACAGTTTCAACAACAGAAAGTCACTCACCTGTGTTTTGCTGTAGATTGAACCTCCCATGTCAGGCACTGCTCCACTAGTACTTGACCCAGACAGTCCTGGTGCTGAGAGGAAATTAAATACAGGAAGAGGGGAAGACAAAGATTTGAATTTAAGAGGTAATGGACGAAAGGGAAAAGAACAATGCAACAGAAGAAAGCAAATTCAAAGGGTCACAGGGAAAGAAGAACCGCTCTTCACTGCTGATGAGTAAATACTAACACCAAATGTTTCTGTTAGAAGGGGGGGCCAGCCAGTGGGAAGAAGCCTATTAAATATGCATGTTTCCTATGTTTTTCAACCCATATTCATTTAAGAGCAATCAAAAAGCGAACACAAACATGCATATACACACACACAACTTTCTCCAGAACACTTGACGGTAGAATCATCTGCAATTGTGAGTACAACTGCCCCCTCCCCACACCAAAAAAAATCCACTGACTTTGTGTTTGTTAGTGTGCACACGTGTTGTGTGTGTACCTTTCCCTGGGCCGCTGCCCGCTGACTTGGCCTGTGTCTGAGCAGAGCCTCCGTACCCTCCCTTATTGTACTCCCCACCGTGGGCTTGTGACAGGTCATCAAAGGCTGAAGAGGAGGAGGAGTACCAAAGAAGAGGAGGCAGAGCGAGCAGGAGAGGTGGTAGGTAAAAGGAGAAAGATGGGCAACAGATGAGGTGAAGAGAGGAGGAGAAGCAAGGGAGAGAGGCAGTAAGGTAACCTGGCTAAAATGCAAACTGTATCAGTAAGTGCGTAATGAGTCGTGTCTGACTGCAGCAGGGGATCTGAGCCATGCATGCAGCACAAGCACAAAAAACAAGCACACACAGGCCCAACACACATGCAGTATTTCAATTACATAGAGGGTGAAATGTAAAATCTCAGCTAATCTAGGCTAGTGGCGTAAAATTGCTGTGGAAACAATGGAAACAACAGCAGAACATAAAATAATTGCTAGAATTAAGTTATTGGAGCTGGGTTTGGCCAAATAAATTTCAGGAGGGCACAGAGCAACCAACGCTGTTGCCCATGACTCGTTAAACATATGCCTATAGTGTGACGATTGGGGGACCGTGTCACATGCAATGAGCTCGCTCGACATCAACCCCTTTATCAACCTGACCCTACAGAACAACTGAAGGCTATCAAAAGTAACCTGACCTTCAGAAGCACCTCAGTAGTGCCACAGAAGGAGCATCTCTATGCCACACTGCACCGATGCAGTGATTTGTGCTAGAGAAGGCCCAACCACATGTTGTGCTTTATAAATTATTTTTTTGAATACTCCAATTTAATGAGGTGTAAGCCAAAATCATTTAAATAAAAATGGGGTGTTGAAATATAAAATTTCAGGTGCAATAACTCAAGGATGACTTTTTGAATTCAACTGCTCAGATGTCGTACTAAAACTAGTGATTTAATTTTACTACACCATTTCCAAAAGAGTTGGAGTGTTCTAATAATGTCAATGAAAACAGAGAAGCAATGATTTGCCAAACCATTTCAAGGTAATGACTGAAGACATCTCCCAACTCACATGTCACCATACAACAATACTGAATTGCCAACGTTCTCGGGCCCCTATAATTATTTTTATATATGGGTAACTTACACATCTGTGCAAGCTCCATTACAACTGGATCACAGAAGGTTTAAAGCAAAATATGCTGCCAGGCAACACCTTGCTTCTTTCAAGAAGATGATGCAAAACCAAATTCTTTACATATGAGAACACTGTGGCTCTGTACTGAAAGTCTGGGAGGCTAGCGTGGCCTGCCAGTCTAGACATGTCATCCACTGAAAACTCTCTATGCAGCAACAACTAGGATACAGACGGACCGACTGGTTTAGCAGGAAAAATCCTATATCAAGAAAGGAAAGTCAAAACTCTCAGTTCAGTGATTTGCAAATCATTGCATTCTGCTTCCAATATAATTTACACAGCATTGTGGAAATGTAAAATCATTATGAAGACTTAACTTGAAATTGTGGTCAGTTTAAAAACCCTGACGGATGGGGCTTTGTTTTGTTCAGTCTTACCTGTGCCGTATGCATGCTGTCCATAACTAGGCTGATGCTGTTGGTGATACTGATTAGAGGGGTTGGCCAGGCCCATTGCAGGTTGCTTGGCTGAAGCAGGAGGCACAAAAACAGTAGGACCATACTGGAAGGCTGAAGGAACCCCAGGTACACCAGTGTAGTATGGCAGACCTGTATGATGGCAAATTACTAATTAAATGATGCTCAGAATGGGAAAATGCAACAGGTCTGGAACTGAAAGTATCCATTACGGTAAATATGATTTTGTTTTATCTTACCAGTATATCCGTAGCCAGGGGGCAGAGGAGGGTTAAGAAAAGCCTGGTTTTGCGTTTGTTGACCCTGGCTCTGTCCCTGGGCCTGCGCCTGTGTCCCTGCCTGTGGCGCCTGCTGGGACTGCGACTGCACTCCAGCAGTAGACAAACTGGTTGAAGGAGCTGGAGATGAGGAGTCGTTCCTGCCAAATTTTGTTGCCTCGCCTGCACAGAAACACAGATGGACATTTACAAAATGCAGAGTAACTCTGTCAGCATATTGGCAGTTCAGGAAACAATTTAAAGTCGAGCTTTGTGAAATCTCCCTTACCAGAATACGGATTATTGGCTAACCCATCTCTTCCAGGCATGGTAGTCGTCGTACCAGGGAATGTTACACCATAATAGTCCTATATAAAAATATGACAAAAAAAAAAAACAATAAAAACCAGACTATAATGCAGTATTATGTAAACAAGAACGATAGGTACATGACACAAAAAAACAACAACAAAAAAACCCCCAACAACTCACCATGGGAAGGCGAGACTGTAGCATTTGCAAATCCTCATATCCATAGATCTGCTGTTATTTAGGCAATTGAATGCAAGAGTTGGTGTTTAGTACATCTCATAATACATATATACAAACATACATATTATCTACTTTAAAATAACTTGCAGCACTAATTAATGCACCATCAAGTACATAAATAGAAAACACTATAGTTACCGGGTAAGCAGGGAGCAAGCCACCAGGGCCCATGATGTACTGATTGGCCAGCAGAGGAGGAACTCCTTGAGCCAAGTTGGGTGGAGCTTTACCTGAGAAAGAATAATTTTGTAAACATAATTATGCATCTACATATATACATAATTTGCATTTCAATGCCCTGTTAATATAAAGCTTTTATTAAAAAAAAAATCATTGAAGCAACACAGAGTTCTATTTGAAGTGGACATGCAGTTTAGTGGCTTAACATAAGTTTGTGTCAGGAGCGTACCAGAGGTGGTGCTGAGCATGGGTGCTGAACGGTTGCCTGCAGCTGAGAGTGTGGTGTTCGTGCCATTAGGAGTTAGTCCTGGTGCTCCAGGTGGCTGCAAACTGATGCTGTTTGAGCTGCTGACAGCCAAGGGAGCTGATGCGTTGGCATTTATAATTTGGCTGGATGACGACGAAAAAGCGTGAAGATTGCCGCTGCTGCTGTCCTCATTACTAATCTAAAGAAAAAGGACAAGAGCAAAAGGTTGAGGGGAGCATTAACCGCAACATACACCAAGGCACTGACATGCTAGAAGCATGCCGTTAGTAGAAACAGCATAGTGTCTGTTCATGGAAATTTGTACACTTACTGTGAGAGAGGAGCCTGCAGCATGTGCAGATCCAGAGGAGTGAGCACTGGTCACATGACTATAAAGAAATGTACATTCATTAAAAAAAAAAAAGCTGCAAGAGCACTGGACTCACAAAACAAAAAAAAAAACAAAAACAGGAGATTCAGCAAATTATATATTTCCGCATTACAGAATTAAGATGTGTGCTTGTAACCATCATTATCTCCAATGAAAAGAAAATGTGTAAAACACAGGTCAGCGCATCTTAACCATCACTTACTTGTTGAGAGAAGGGATAGAGGCTGAGTGGGAAGATGTGACTGCAGGGGAGGGGACGTGGTGGTCGGGTCCACTGTCACTCGTTATGGCAGGAGACTCAGTTTTCACTGTTCTGGGTGTTGAGGATATAGCTGGTTTTAAAAAGAAGAGAGACATTTCAATTTGTCTGTGACAATTTTACAAAAAAAAATGGAAGTGATGTGCGGAGTATGCCATGCCCTTCAAATATCAAATCGCTTTTCTCATAAGACGTGTACTTACTGTCAATTTGTGTATTCATGCCACCATAGCCATTCTGTAGGAGGAGGAAGGTTTTAGTTTAACCATAATGATGTTTGAAGTATTCGGCAGACATGGATGATATCTGACTACATCTTTCACTCATTCTTTAGGCCAAATGTTTACAAGCAAAAAGGTTGATTCTCACTGTAAGGGGTCCACCAGCAGCTGATGACAGATCTTTGCTCTGAGAGAATCCAAGATGAGGCGGCAGCGTCCTTGGGCCACTGTTGACTGTGGAAGGGCCTGCGGAAGAGGATGGAGCAGCTACACTGGGAAGACCAAGAGAGGGTGAGGGCGCAGCACTGGGTAAGCCCAAAGATGGCGAGGGAAAGCTGGGGTCGGACACAGTAGAGGGCAAGGTGCTCATGTGTTCACTGTTAATACACAAAAGATGGTTGGGGGGGGGGGCAAAGTTGATGCATTTTAGGTTTCATTTAAAAAAACATTGACAATTATACAGTATTGTTCAAAATAATAGCAGTACAATGTGACTAACCAGAATAATCAAGGTTTTTCTTTTTTTTTTTTTTTATTGCTACGTGGCAAACAAGTTACCGGTAGGTTCAGTAGATTCTCAGAAAACAAATGAGACCCAGCATTCATGATATGCACGCTCTTAAGGCTGTGCAATTGGGCAATTAGTTGAATTAGTTGAAAGGGGTGTGTTCAAAAAAATAGCAGTGTGGCATTCAATCACTGAGGTCATCAATTTTGTGAAGAAACAGGTGTGAATCACGTGGCCCCTATTTAAGGATGAAGCCAACACTTGTTGAACATGCATTTGAAAGCTGAGGAAAATGGGTCGTTCAAGACATTGTTCAGAAGAACAGCGTACTTTGATTAAAAAGTTGATTAGAGAGGGGAAAACCTATAAAGAGGTGCAAAAAATGATAGGCTGTTCAGCTAAAATGATCTCCAATGCCTTAAAATGGAGAGCAAAACCAGAGAGACGTGGAAGAAAACGGAAGACAACCATCAAAATGGATAGAAGAATAACCAGAATGGCAAAGGCTCAGCCAATGATCACCTCCAGGATGATCAAAGACAGTCTGGAGTTACCTGTAAGTACTGTGACAGTTAGAAGACGTCTGTGTGAAGCTAATCTGTTTTCAAGAATCCCCCGCAATGTCCCTCTTTTAAAAAAAAGGCATGTGCAGAAGAGGTTACAATTTGCCAAAGAACACATCAACTGGCCTAAAGAGAAATGGAGGAACATTTTGTGGACTGATGAGAGTAAAATTGTTCTTTTTGGGTCCAAGGGCCACAGGCAGTTTGTGAGACGACCCCCAAACTCTGAATTCAAGCCACAGTACACAGTGAAGACAGTGAAGCATGGAGGTGCAAGCATCATGATATGGGCATGTTTCTCCTACTATGGTGTTGGGCCTATTTATCGCATACCAGGGATCATGGATCAGTTTGCATATGTTAAAATACTTGAAGAGGTCATGTTGCCCTATGCTGAAGAGGACATGCCCTTGAAATGGTTGTTTCAACAAGACAATGACCCAAAACACACTAGTAAACGGGCAAAGTCTTGGTTCCAAACCAACAAAATTAATGTTATGGAGTGGCCAGCCCAATCTCCAGACCTTAATCCAATTGAGAACTTGTGGGGTGATATCAAAAATGCTGTTTCTGAAGCAAAACCAAGAAATGTGAATGAATTGTGGAATGTTGTTAAAGAATCATGGAGTGGAATAACAGCTGAGAGGTGCCACAAGTTGGTTGACTCCATGCCACACAGATGTCAAGCAGTTTTAAAAAACTGTGGTCATACAACTAAATATTAGTTTAGTGATTCACAGGATTGCTAAATCCCAGAAAAAAAAATGTTTGTACAAAATAGTTTGGAGTTTGTACAGTCAAAGGTAGACACTGCTATTTTTTTGAACACACCCCTTTCAACTAATTGCCCAATTGCACAGCCTTAAGAGCGTGCATATCATGAATGCTGGGTCTTGTTTGTTTTCTGAGAATCTACTGAACCTACTCGTAACTTGTTTGGCACGTAGCAATAAAAAATATACTAAAAACCTTGATTATTCTGGTTAGTCACATTGTACTGCTATTATTTTGAACAATACTGTACAATGCCCTTTGATTGTCTGTGGAGACTCTTGCATTGGATCGTATATTTTTTGATGGGTTAACTATGTGGTTAGCAAAACAATAGCACACAAAAACGGTCAAACCTGTGCATAGTACACAAACCTCACAGATCCTGGTTTAGAGAACAGGCTGTTCTGTGGCTGCTGTGTGGGAACAGCACTAGGAATAGGCATTGGTGTGGGAGCTGTGGCCTGAGTAGGGGGCTGTTCCCTGGATGACTCCATCTGTGCCATGTCTCCTGCTCCACTGGCAGCCTCAGAACCAAAGTCAAGAGCTCCAAACTGAACATTTAGGCCAGATACATCTGCTGAGCCCGGCATCTCCACCGCTGATGAAGGGATCTGGTACACAGTACGCAGAAATACATTTAATGCTTAAATAGTTTAAGATGTTAAAATGTATGCACATAGACTGCAATAGTTTATTCCCCCAAACAATGAACAAAAATGATACGCAGCTAGTAAACATGTTGCCAGTATATCACTAGACAGACTTAATCAAACCGGGTGGTATGCATATGCTGACAAGCTCTCTGCTTGCATAAGTCTCGTCCCATGAAAACAGATACTACTTTGTTTTGGAAGTAACACTGCCCTGCATTGAGGTTATTTACAGTTTTCTAGGAGCCTACCTTTGAGGGAGGAGGTACTCTGCGCCTCTGAGTCTTTAGCTGCCGCTGGGGGGGTTCCATTATGGGAGGCTCCATGGTTGGCAGCTTCACTCCCAGACAGGTTCCATCTCTTAAAGGAGGAGCAGAGGACTCGTGGCCTGAAGATGATATTAAAGACTGCATGTCAATTTACACAAGCAAAAGACCTAACAAAAACATTTTTATTCATATTTTATTCTTTACACTAAACTCTGGTGAGTTTGACTGGTCTTTTCTGACACTGACGATGCCCAACTAGAGGTTTCTACAAAGCATGAACTACAATTGCAGCTTTTACACCATGTGCTATGCAAACTTTCACACCTTGGGGAGTAAAACAGTACTGTAGGAATATACATTCTTACCTGGGGGGGTGGGAGCTTGTGGAGCATTTGACTGAGACAAGCACAGTGGCTCTGTGGTGGAAAGGACTGAGGACTGTTGCTGCCTCTGAGCAAGCTGGCTGAGCACAGCTGATGGCTCAGGCTGAAGCTTCATTTCCACTTTAAAAAAAAAGTGAACAAATGAAACACACCCTCAGATGCATTCTCATTAATAACAATAACCTTTAAACATTTTTACGTTGTTTTACATTAAATTTTGTGTTTCAACTACAGTATAGTTCTCATTTCTATTTTTAAATAAACTTACAGTGTTGGGTAGTAGCAGGGCCATTTTCCACTCGCTGTGTCTTGATGTCCAAAGAGGGAGAGGAGGAAGGTGCAGGACTTTGCATTGGTGGCCTTGCATCTTTGGAAATAATGCTGCTGCTGGTGGCCAGTGGTTGACTGGCTCTTTGACCAAGCCGAGGCCCGCTGAGCTGCTCTGACATCCTACTGTCAGAGGTGGATGCGGATTTAGATGAATTCAGTGACCCAAAACCAGAACCCAAGAGAGACGACTGGAAAAATGACAGAACCAAAACAACAACTAAATACATTGTTATACAAGTGTTCAGATATTCAGTATATGCTGGCTGGTCATACCAGTGCAGGGTGTGCACAGGTGGCACTTGCAGCAGCAGCATGGGCATAACTGTTGGCTGTGGCGTGTGCGTAGCTGTGTGTTGCAGTGCGTCCATTGTGGTGGGAATTGGTAAACACCAAGCTTTGGCCCAAATCCTCAGCTGAGGGGCCATCGACTATCACCCTCAAGTCAGAATCCCCAGAAACCCCTGTACTCGCTCCAGTCTTAGGCAGTAGGGTAGACAGGTCCACACTAGAGAGCCGGAGAGAAAAGAAACCGAGAAATTGATGTGTGTTCTTCAACATAAAGCTTGTATGATGGAGGGTTTCAAGTACAATTAAGCAACATAACTTACTTGTGTCCAGGTGTGATGTGATTTGCTGGAGTAGAAGAGGCAGTAAATACTTTGGTTTCAGACAACTGTAAAAAGGACAAGAACCCCATTAATTCATTAGATTAAGACATAATCCAGTTTCCTTGTGGCAGGATGCATTTCCTTCCATTGCACACCAACACAAGTATATACTTGCCGCTTGTCAGTGGACCTAATCTGTGCCTTACAGTTTGAGACCCATGCAGTGCCTTGTTAAAGTTCCCAACCCAAACCCCTTTAATGTCTGCTTGCTTCCAAATTACCCAGCTAATGAACATATTTGTAAAAAGCAAAAGAACAAACAAGGTGGATGAAAATTGCAACCATGCTGAAACACCATTATGTGCAGAAATAGCCGTGGCCAACAGTAAAATAATTTTACACCGAGTTGTCTACTTTGCATGCTGAATAGCACAACAGGCTTAATTCAATGAAAGCAAATTCTGAATTGTCCAAATCACTTTCATATGATTATCAAATGCTCTTACATCCTCATTCCAGTCATCTGAAGTCCAGTCTTCCAGATTGCCTCCCCATGTACCTAAAGAAAATAGTCAAACAAGTCAAAGACATGTTTGAGCAGCAACCTATCAGGTCACAGTAGTTGTAGCATTTTAAAGTAGTCATGCTTCTACAGTGGTATAAGTAGTAAATACTGCAAACACTAGAAAAATATGAATGAAAGAAAAAAGCAACTGCATTGGAAAAGTAAAACACAGCATTACGTTTTGTGGTTTTCCTTACCAGTTCCCTCAGTAGGTTCGTTGCCATCCCCTTCCCATGTCTCCTGGCGAGTTCCAGAGTTAGCAGTGTAGTCAGCAGGATTAAAGGTGCTGAAAGAAACGGAGAGAAAGGTTGAGAGAAAACAAAGCAAAGCAAGCATCCTGGGCCCTATTCCACAAAGCTGTTTTACCAGAGTTGATTAAATGGAAATGATTTTCAGTTCCAGTTCTTGTTCACCCAGCTAATTCTGATTCAAATCTGGTCTGTGCCATGTGCTAGAAGTGAACTAGTGAACAGTGAACTTTGAGTATGTTTACAGAGTTAAGTGCTCGGATACCTTGATCCAAAGTCAACAGGTAGAGCTAAGTCAACATTTAAATTATAACAAACAAAACTGAAGAAATTAAACATTGTGTCAGATGGCACCTGTGGGACAACGGTAGGATGCAGACAGAAAAAGATTGAGAAAACCTCAGGCATGGGGTCAGGTTTACAGACATCCCCTTTAGACCAACACAAACCTAGTGATTATCATGAAATACAGAGATGGTTCCACTTGGGAACTGTCTAACCAGCAGCTTGCTCCTAGAGAGCCAGAGCATTATGTCACAATACACATGTACAAAACCTGCACCAAGAGCTACAACAAGCACTACAGTGTCTCGGTCAAATGCACACAAGCCCCGTTCAACGTTGAAAAATTCAAGAGGATATTCAGAAATTAAAATTTTCCACACATTTGTTTTTAGGATGTGTGCTTGTAATCACCATCATCATATCCTCATCTTGCTATAGGCAAGGTTTATACTAAACATATTTATTAAAATCTGTTACCCCATTCCCTGGGAGGAGAACCTGTTGCCAGCAGCTGCTCTTCCTCTCCCGCGACCTCCTGCCCCTGCAAACAAAAAGAAAACGCAAAGATGACCTCTGCCGAATGGTCCCTTTTGGACCCAACCCGTCATGAAATGTTCTTTCCTGTAGGTACCAAACTCTTAACACACAGTCTATTTGTTCACTGGGAAAAAAACTAGTTACTTTTTTGTTACAACGTATAATTGAAGCCTACACTCCAGAGGCAGCATGGAACAAGCATCAACACAGAGCAGAGGCTCCAGTTTGTCAAACCTGCACATGCAGTCTGACAGACCAATTTTAAAAATAATAAAAGTTGTACATGTAGCCATTTTGTGTTGTTCACCTCTGCCACGCCCCCTGCGTCCACGGTCTCCTCCTCTTTCCTCAGGGACCACCTCAAACCCATTCTCTTCAAATCGACCTAAAATTTAGAAAAAAGTGACAAGGGAATCTTCATATGATAACTAAGATTTCTAATGCTTTACTAACTAAAGGACAATTTCAGTCATTTTTCAAAACATCCCCACACGGACAAACAAATGTTTGGGAAAGTATTTGCAAATGTATTCTGGCGTAATGGTAAATCTGACTGATGTGTATCTAAACTTAGTTAAAGGTCTACGACAAATCATGAATAAGCTTATCAGGGTTGTAAGAACACTTCATTGGAGTTTGTATTCAACTAAAACAAATAATTACTAAGCATGACCATCTATGCAGATAGTTTCTGTTCAGTGTACATAGTGTCTGTGTCACTGAGACCCCACAGATCCACCATTCAAATGGGTGTCTTACATTTGTTCTGTCCTTGCTTCTGTCTACCTAAACATCACTTCCCAGAATGAAGTAAACCAAGGATCAGATTTGTTATCGTAGTAGAATACATTTGTCTAAAAGAAAAAATTGCTAAAATCCTGTCAGTGTTTGGATTGTAATAAATTTCATTTAAATGCCAGGACTTGGAATTACACACACACACCTACCACAGCAGCCACGACTTTAATGTTTGCTAGCATCTGTCTAAATGCAGCATCATACAAGACAACAGATTTAGTTTCTTTACCTTCACGACCTCGGCTGATGCCTCTGCCCCTCCTGCCGCCACGTCCACGGCTGACCTCCCTCTCTCCTCCTTTCTTCTCCCTGCTTTCTTTTATCTCTGAGGGCCCCCCTTCTTTACCAAGGCTCCGCTTCTTCCCCACAGTCTCCCATGAGTTCTTAAAAACATTAGCATTTAGACACTCTATAAAATACATCTATAGTACAATTAAAATGTTAAACTCCGACAACATGTTATCTGACATAGGAACACAAACTTGAGTATATTACTATAGTTTGTACATTTAAGAGACTCTTACTGTGTCAGAGGTGCTCTCCAGCAGAAAATTAATGGCTCGGTTTACATCTTCATTGAAGTCATGAAGGGCTACCATGCACTCATCTTGGGTTTTCCCAGTCACTTCAATTAGCTATAAGCACACAAAACAGTTAAATTAGCAATAAGGGTACAGTGCTACTGACTTGTGTAAAGACTTTCTGGCCATACAAAAACTTCTAAAAAATACATTACCTGTTTGACCTTGCCTTCAAAGTCTGCATCATTTTTATCATAGATCATCTGGGCTAAACGAATCTGTTCTGCTGTGGCCTGGAAAAAAAAACATGGGTGGTTATAGAGTCGCAACGCTGTATTCATACCACGCGCCATCATGGATGACAGTTTATATCAAACACCGCTTTCGGTGAATGCATGTCGCCACTTTAAATGCAGACAAAAAAAATCCTAGAAAGATACATTTTTTTTTAATATCACTAACTTTCTTAATAAATTACAAAATAATTTTGTACCAAAAAGAACTAAAACAAGAGACTGAAAGTTTGCAAAGATTTTACACTTTGAGTAAATATGACCCTAAGGCATAACTTTCCTCAAAACAAACCATTTTGCTGTTTTAAATCAGGGATGTTAAGTGACTTCCTTGCATTAACTGATTCAGGTCCTTTCACAGCATCGTTTTAGTTTTAATGCTCAATGGACAATTGTAACATGCATCATGGCTGTGCAGCACAAGGGTGAAAACCCACCTGTATCTGTTTCTGTGGCTGGGTTGTTTGTGTGGTGGTGGCCAGCGTTCTGTCCCGAGTTCCCCGGGCTTGAGTGCTTACCACTGAAGTCATCATATACAGTATATACAAAACAATGTATGTACAAAATAGAAAAATCTGGAGAGAGAGAAGTGAAATTATAAATAAACAACATTAGGATTTCTAGTAAATAGTGAGGAAATGCCTAAAGCCATAATACCGAATATGAGCAGGCAGACTCACTGCTGTCAAGTGCCCCATGTAAGACTATCACCCATCTGTAACCCCCACCTCCCCAGTTAAAATTAGCCACCCGAGAGGGGACTGTCCGGTGTCAATTTACAACACTCCCTCATTCTTCCGCACAAAAACACTGAGTGTGCGACAGTCGGTGTTATGAGTAGTGTGAATCATAGCGTTTCCCTGTCTACAACGTCGGAACAGTGACAGTGATCTGGTGGTTAACAAGTAGAAGAACACACAAAAGGGCGCAAGACAAACAAGACCTGTAGGTTGAATTAAAGCCTACGCTCACTGGTTGTTAACAATACTAAAGTCGCCAAATTACAACGTGTACGCGCAGTGCCAACACAGTACAGCGACTAGCTGTGATAGTGCCATTGTCCTCTTCTATGTTGTCTGTCACAACCATAGAAACTACGGCACCGTGCGCCAACGTTCACAACAAAACCACGTTAGCCCGTCTAAGGCATCACGTACTGTACATAGCGAAAATAATGTCTGACTTGGAAACTTATTTTGGTGAATGTTAAGACCTTCGGAAACATGAGCCGACGTGCGCATTTAGCGTGAGGTCAACTAGAGCACGCTAGCCTGGCTAAGCGCTCGTCTTTGTTCCGTGTGCGTTACACACGGTTCTCACCATTAAAATGCCATTTTCTACGGGAAATGTTATTTACTGTGTCACTACTAGTACTAGTTATTCCGTTTTGTGGTGTTACTGTAGTTCACATGGGCTCGCCGACACACAAACTAAAACAAAATCAACAAACGTGACAAGTGCGAAGCCATACCCTTTGTGTAAAACGAAAGAAATGCTAACGCTGACTTCACCTCGGTGGCAGATTTAGCTAACATTAGCAGCAGGCTAATAAATGGAACGCAACTAAAAACGGCGCGTTTTGGAAACACTTAACGGCGTCGATGTTTGTTCGTATTGTGATGAAACGCGGGTGTGTGGGAGTGAAAGTAGTCGCACACCGCGTGGCCCGTTGAAGTTAAGCTCCGACATATATTGGCAGCATGTGAACGGCCCATCCGCATACAATGCAGCAAACACAACGCTGGCTAAAGTTAGCTAGCTAGTTAGTTGTTAAACACAAAACAAGGCAAGCAATGTCGCTGTATCAACCAACGGGCTCCCGTAAACTAACTTTGAATATATGTAATTACGCACCCCAGACGTTGAAACACAATTTCAGCATAAAAAAACCTTGATTTTTTTTTTCCTTTTACCTGCTAACACGCTTCGCTCAACCAGCAGCAGCAGATGCTGTCACGTGACCCCACCGCGCCGTTGTTCAACGTTGTGAAGTTCAGCCCTCCAACCAAATCCCTCTGAGCTGGTCAGGTGGTCCAACAGCGTGCCCCGCCGTGCGCGTTCACGACGGGCACCGGTGCGCGTCGTGAAGACGGTCACGACGTTTTCGGGACCTTCGAACTAACTGAACCAGTCGCTTCGGTTAGTTATTTACTCTTTTAGCGCATTGTGTCCTTCCAGTTGGCGACACCTGTTGGACAAACGTATTCAAACATGATGGAAAAACAGTGAATACTGATTCCGCGAATGAAACACGTGTGTTTTCTAAAGAAAAGCCATTTGATTGTGTCTCTGAGGACAAACGTTGCGTTTAAAGAAGCATTTGTTTCAGTTTTGTGGTGTCAATTGTTTGTAGAGTCTTTGTCAATTTAACAATATCATTTGAAATTGTTTGACATAAGTAAAGCTTCTTTATGTTAAATGTGACAGTGTTTACAAATGCATGGATATACAATGACATGAGAAACCATTTATTTTCTTAAAAGACTTTTTAAAGTATCATCCAAACTGTCTGATATTGTTACAAAATACCAAGATAAAACAGAGCTTGCAGATACTGCACATTAGGTAAACTAAAAGATATAAAATAACATTAACTTTTTAAGAACTTTAATCCATCTGGTTGGCCATGTTTCCACACTATGACACAATTGCATTTAAACGAAACAGAACAAATTATGATTTAAAAATTAACCTCACGCCTGAAAAAAGCAAACTGGTCCACAAACATTAATCTCCAAAATGCCCAAAACACTGTCTGGCTACACAGGTAAACCCTAATGTTACCACAATTAGTCACATACATCAACTAATATATGTGAAATGTTCAGAACCTATATCGACAGTCGCTGGTCACTTTATTAGGTAACCTGTACAGTGTAAATTACTCTAATACAGAAAGTTACAAGGCTTTTGAAGTTGAAGCTGTCAGAAAGATGATAATTCCACTATATGTTCATTAGTGAGGTCACAGTGGGTGCCGGAGTTGACTGGAGTGCAATATATTAAGAGGCAGCCACCATAATTAAAATCAAATGATAGCCTTATAAAATAGAATTATGGCAGAGCTGTTGTGTTAGATTAAATTGCACAGTACAGGTGCACATGGCAAGTGAGAGTAAAAATGCATAATAAACGTATTCATTTCATACTGTATTTGGTGTTCGGTCCTTAAACATTATTTCTTTTTATTAGTGGTACATCTTTCTGCTTAGTAAATAATTAATTTTAAATAACTGAATTAATATTAGTATTATATTCTCCTTCGTCATGCGATTGGCTGGAATGATTGGGAGTCAGATATGGCTGCAGCTGAGATCTCATGCTGTGGACACATTGAGCCTTTCTCTCCATGATCTTCTCCAGCTTGTGGATATATTCATTAAAGTCCTGTAACACAAAGGGACAAAGAGTGAGAACAGACAAAAAGTATGTAGTCGCTTAAAACAAGATTGTGTTGACAAAGCAAATAATCAATAATAAATAATTGTTCTGACCATATCAGGTTGCTGGCACAGAAGCATGCCTTCCGTATGACACAAAGCTTCCATCTCTTCTAGCTGCTCCCAGTGAGCTCGAACAACACACCACCTGAAGCAGGGTTAGAATGACAGCCCCAAACTCAGTAAGCTTTCTGAGATATCTGTATCAGTCATACTCAATGACGTAAACGTACAAACTTGCCGGATTTTATTTAGTATGAGTGAAGGAAGTCATGAGAATTCTGGCACTTACTGGGTATGATTCACATTTTCCAGCGTAGAGCGTTGGTTCGTGGGTCTAACTTGCTGACTGCAGATGCTTTCTTGCCCATTCGACTCCGTGGGACTGTTCATCTTCAGTAAGTTGTCTGAGTCCCTGATACGGAGTGAATGAGCTGTGTCACTCTGGCTTGACACTACGTTCAAGTGGCCACTTTCTGGTAGTTGTGTTTTAATGGATGACATGTTGTGGGTTAGACTGTGTGAGTTGGATGAATCAGTGTTACGAGTGTACTGAGCAGAGGCTTTGATGCGCTGTTTGACAGACGCTTGCATAGAAGCAAATGCAAAGCTACTGAGTGTGGGTGCAGGGACTTCAGTAACTTGGTCTGGGGGCTTCTGAGGGCTCCCTTGGTCCTGGAGAGAGATCAGCAGAGCTTCTGGCGTCTGACGCTCCTCACTTCCTGGACAGGGTAACACATTGTTCACATATACATTTGGACCATAGTTAGTATACACACTCAGAGAATTGACATTTACCTGTTTCACAGTTTTCATATGTGGCACAGCACATGGCTTGTCTTCGCTCATTGTAATTAAGAGCAGTGTCAGAGGTGAGAGCCCACTGGATCCGCGACTGTCGCAGCTCATTTTCTACAATGGTTCCCAACATATCTAAACATATTGGATTTCCCACTTTCCTTGGATTATCTTCACCCCTATTATTCTTTTGCAGGCACACTGAGGCGTTGTTCTGTTCCCCTTGAAGACACGAGACAGTGCCAACCGCCTGGTCCACCTGAAGCCATGGGATGCTAAGAGGGTCCACGGTGTAGCTTAGAGAATGTCCACAGGTCTTATCTTGTGGTAAAACTGTTTTCAGTTTGACATGAAAAAGCGGCCTAGCAGTTTTTTGACACTGAGTTTGGGCGATGGAAGTATTAAGAAGTTGTGTACTTGACTGAGCATTGGGGAAGTGTCTTCTGTTGACGTTAGTAGTGACCCCTTGATCCTTTTCCCTGTGTCTGATGCTGGACGTGCATCCAGTATGTTTTAGTTCAAAACACACGTCGCTAAGTTTGTTTGGGACTGGGTGTGTCTTAGCGTGTTCGCAGCCTGGGGAAAAGGGTCTTTCTGCTGGAGCTCGCAGATGGGGTGACTCCAAAGGAAAGGTGTTTACGAGGCTGTTTCTGTGGGCAGATACTGAACTGCTCCCTCCCTGCTCAGCTGGGACATGTGAGGCAGACAGTCCTTCTTCATCAGCTCCACTTCTGTCTTCTGAAACACAGTTGTAAGACGCCTGTGCCTCCACAGTATTCAGCACTGCACCTGTCATCCTATCTGCGTGTTGTGTCCCTGTTGCCACCCAAGCCCACCTCCTCTCCCTTCCTACTATCCCAGCTGTCCCCTTATTTTCCTGCTTTGCTCTAACTTCACTTCTTGCCTTAACTGGCCTGCTCTTCTCACTTTCATCCATGTGTTGTTCAACTTTTGCCTTGGTTTCTTCCCATAACAGTGTCCAATCTTCACCAACACTGCCAAAGTCACCCCGAGCATCCTCATTATCATTGGTAACGTGCAAAGAGGTTTCTGGCTGGTTTCTGTACTTCTCTAAAACCTCTTCCAAACCATGACACATGAGGGCAGACAGTGACAGGCGAGAAGGCTGAAAAGAACAGGACGTTGGAGAGACAGTAGAAGAGAGCGATGTTTCATTAGAGGAAGAGAAAGATGGAGAAGACAAGGAAGCAGGTGATGGGATAAACTGCTGAAGCTGCTGATGATACCATCTCAGATGCCTCTGCTTCTCATTGTTTTTTTTGTCAGCGTTTTTCAAAACTTTATCATTTTGCCTTTCTGCTTCCCTACCTGTGCTGATGTCCGTTTGCTTTTGGGGTTCAATCAATTTTCTTTTCTCCTCCCTTCCCACTTTCACAGTTTCTCTTTGAGAAAATACACGTTCTCGTTGAGCGGTAGATAAATGACCCTCACGACATGGTTGTCCCAGCACCGGTTCTGCCCGGCACCTCACAACGTGACTGTCAGTTCTTTCATGTTCTATTTCCCTAACACCTTGTTTATCCAATGTTTTAACCCTCTCTCTTCTATCAGCTGTTCCCACCCAGCCTCGAACTGGTGTAATATGTTCAAATCCAACCCCTTTACTTCCCTGTTGACTCGTTTCCTCTCCCCATCTGCTGGTCTTGGGTGTCGAGCAGAGAATTGCTTCGCCTATGGGTGAACCCGCGGTCCGTGAGATGGTACCAGGAGTCTCTTTTTGCCATAATTTAGCTTTTTTAGGGGGACTTTTCCCTCGGGTGACAACAGTGCTGCTACTGCTGTTGGATGAGTTAAGTCTGGGGCAGGGCACTGTCTTGGCTCTTCTTCCTCCTCTTACTTCTCCTTGTCTCTTCAACTCCTTCACCCTGTGCAAATGGAAAAAGTCAGGCGATTAAAGATGACTGAAATAATAACTTATTTATATGAAGTATAACTTCACACAATGCACACACACTTATTTACTTACCGATCAGCATATCTCAACGTATTAAGTGTATGTTCGGTTGCTAAGTGGCCGGGTGAAATGTTGGCTATCATGCATGTCATTGAGTTACCGACAAATGAATCTTTCAATACCTAGAATGTAACAAAGAAAAGTTTGGTCATGATATTTACACACAAACAGACACTTCATCAGAAATACTGAAAACACCTTCTACCTGAGTAAGTTTGCTTTGTCTGAAAGGTGTGTGCGACTGCTCTTGATTAAGAGACCGGATACATTCTTTTAGCTGAGGAAAGAAAATATTTACATATGAGAAACTATGAAGAGCGAAGGTTTATGCACAGTACGTGAAGCTTACAGCCAGCAGGCTCTGGTTGATCTCAGCTCCCTCCATGCGACTCTGCCTGTCTGGTTCTTTGGTGTCTGATGCCCTCTCACTTCCTGCCAGGTCCACAAACCACATTCTACACGCACACAAACGTTTCGTGAGCTTATTTGATTTGCTACACAGTCAGGCCAGTTACGCTTTAGCGTTTCATTAAACGCTTAGAAAGAATGTGCACCACAATAAATCCACACCTTGGATGATGTCGCTCACCTGCCAGCTATCTGTTGTTTCTTATTTCTAAGCTGAATCTGAAGCAGAGCATGCGAACGGGAAGAGAGTGGATTCACTCCACTCATGCCCTGTGTGCGCTCGCCCAAACCATGTGAAATCACCTTAGTAATAGAGAGAGCACACAAGAATCAGTCCAAACATGCCCCGGTGCATCCGTAGGGGTGCACAGAATAAGCAGGCTGGAGGTTTTAGGTACAATTTATATTAGACGTGCACGTACGTCTTCTACAGAACACATAAGTACCAAAAGTACTATTCAGTGTTCTGGTCTGTATGGAATAAGAGCAAACCTCCAGCAGTGAGCTGACCGAATCCACTCTGACCTCACGCAGCCCTGCAATGTGAACCACCCTCTGGCCGTCTTCCCTGGCAAATACCCTACAAAAACAATAAAAGGAGAAATTAACAGAGAGAAATGGATGAAGAGTCAACGCTAAATCATGGCTTGACGTAAAGAGGAAGAGGATTTCCTGAAATGATGCTAAGCAAACTAAATAACTATGTAACTGATAAATATTGACACATATTGGAATATGTTCAACCAAATACCTACTGTATAAACAATATTATTTTAGCTAATACACACCTTTTTCTGTGGTCCAACAGGTCGTACAGCTGACCACAATAGATCTCAAAGAAACTGACATACACCAGTATGGGTGACAGTGTGTGCGCGGTGGACAGGTGAGCAAAAATGTCGCGGACTGCCAGCGCATATAACCCCGGGCTCGTAGGGGAAGAACCCAACATGGTGTGTGTCTTCCCTGCACCTGTCTGGCCATATGCAAAGCAGGTGGCCTTGCCTCTACAAACACACACAGAAAAATATTAGAGGGCGCAGACTGAAAGGAATGAAACACCCCTGGGAATGCAGACCTACCCACTGAGCATGTGCTGCACCAGAGGATATGCTGTTCTTCGATACACGTCCTCATTAGAACTCCCTTCCCCAAAAACCTGGTCAAAGTAGAACCTGTGCTGCGTGGACAAAAAGCGAGGTGCGCAAGAAATAAAATGCTCCATGCTCACAATTAGCACTGCATCACATGCCTATTTGACATCATACAGTTTAATGTGTGTTTACTAGTAGTTACAGTATAGCTATGACTAAACACAACTTTGAACAACTACTAAGTCAGACACTAAGACATTTACCTGTAATATGTATTGCGTGAGATCCACAGCTTCTTTGCTTTCATGGATAATCACACAGTCGCCACCTGGGGTTGTCACCACATCGGCCTCTCTCCTGCTCTCCGCATGCATCAGAGGTCTTTTCCTCACGCACACACTGATCCGCTGGTCCCCTGCTTGCCTGGAAGGATCAGTCAAAAATAGGATGATTGTTGTCAAAGGAATCAATGCACCTGTGCACAAGGAAACCCAATCATTGAGTCCTAGCTTTTATCACTAAGACATCCTTTGGATAAGCCACTGCCACTCACCTTTTGATTACTGCAGGGGAACTCTGTGGTAGTCCATAGTTGTAGCCTGCTGGTCTCGCTGACTCATAAACAGGTGTTGGCTTCACAATGTGTCGAGAAGCCCCGCTCCTGCCTCTTTCCTCACATGGCCTAGAGATTCTTTTTCTGTGTTTGGGTCCAGCTGGTATGTTGTTGAACGTCTTTGTTGCAAGCCTGGGTGTTTGTTTGTGCAATGACTCACACTGGTGTGACAGTCTGGTGTGAGAGGTGTACAGGGGATTTTTTCCCCTGTTATGACTTGTATATTTATGAACAGGGCCTTTGGGACTAGTACGCAGCCTCTGATGGAGGTCAGACGTTTCACAGCTGAAATCAAGCCGTCTGCGAACGGATGATGCTCTGGCAAAACCATCTGCAGTAATATTATTTACATTAGCACTGCTGTCATCCCCAACACAAATATCTTCACCAGGATCCCTACTATAGGAATAACGGCTAGAAACCACCGCGCAGCCTTCGTCATCATAATCATCATCATCTTCACACATGACCATCTTCTTGACCATCTGGACCAGATGGAAGAGACGAGTTCTGTCCTCCATAGTGTGAATTCCCAGTAAGGGGTAGTCTTCCATGGTCAGTGCTGAAAGGTGGGCTGCACGACACACTCCCATGGAGGTGAAGCTGAATTGACAGGAGACAGAGGGTTTGTGGAGGAGGAGGAGACAAGCAAGGTGTGAGCTGGGATGTCCTGTGAGTGAGTGAGCTTACCTCGCATAGTGATGCTGTAGACCCACAGCTTGGAGACACTCATGAAGTGTCATTGCCCCCCTTCCCCTTTGTTTTACTGCTAGTGTGGAGCTGTGGAAACGTTGCTTTAGTCTCTCCATCACTCGCGCCACAAAAGAAAAACAAAATAATTTGAATCCTCTGGGCAGATAACTCAGAATAACTCCATGTTAGTCGCTTCTCCTGTGACTTAATGTATGTCGGACACTGTGAACCAACGGTAGGTCGACGTGTCACTACCAGCGCAAGCAGAGCATGGGACGCTGAAATTCAACACTCGGACAGGATGAAGCCACACGGTGCAGTCATGTCACACATCACAGCACATATGTTAAATATAGCAGACAAGCAGCTGTAGATTGGTGGGCAGCTGCAATAGTCCTGCCATGTGGTCCTGCTTGAGTGTTTTTGTAGGCATAGGGTCAGAGCACTGTTGATTAATGTGCTTATGAAACAGTACGCTGCTTTTACTCGTTGCACTTGTTGCCAGTGGTAGTAATCAATATTTCCCCAGGAGGAGGAACAGGCCACACAGAAAACACATGCTGGGCTTTTACATGTCTGCAAGTTAAATTACAGAAAGAATAGTTAAAACTGCATTAACGTGCAACTTAATTTACATTTCAGTGGTTGGTACATGAACAAACCCATAATCCCAATAATAAGATATCTATCTACATCTATACCATAATTAATTAATTGTGTGGTAGGCACGTGGCTGTATCACTAAAGCTGTTAAGCAGTTAAAATAACCCCCAGTAAAAAAAACAACTTACCACATTAATTCTTTTTGACGCAAGAAGAGCACAGAGCAAAGCCTTTATCTCAAGGAACAACCTGAACTGACAAGCTGCATTAATGTTTAACAAAGTTGTAGAGCACTGTCTCCACTTCCCTAAACACAGATCTCCATAACGACGGCAACGCTTTTCCTCCCGCTGCTCCGGTGCTCAGGGCTGGTTCAGCAGAAATGAGCGAATTCAGTCAAGAAATTCAGACCTGAATTTCAGGACAGACGGTCATATAAACGCCCAGAGATAATCCCTCACAGGGCTAATTGCAAACCTACTAAGACAAAAAGCCTTCTCAGACTAAACCATTCAGACATTTGCTCCAGCAGCTTTACACAGTGGGAAAAGCTCATGTACGACTCATGTTATAGTATTATTTTCACCTTAACAGCTGCGATATGCAAACAAATGAATAAATAAATAAACACGGACTATGGAACCTTATTCATCTCTCCGTGTTTCACTGGGGACAACTTTAGACGTAACACACAATAGGTTAGTAGAGTTGTTTTACAGGCGACCTTAAACTTTGTATTCTATTCTGCCATAGCTAACGTTAGTGTGAGTACTTTTTGTGAGTTTTCACATTTTATCATGAAGCCAAACTAACATTCTAGACTCACCCCACAGAACCTGTAGCCAGAGATGTGAGCAGACTACACTAAGAGGTAAGTCGTTAAATCTTTTAAATGGACAGTTAACATAAAGAATTAAACTATAGACAATACTGTTGCTGAATAACTCGATAATTAACACTGAATAATTAGACATCATATCACATGTTTAACCAATTTGAAAGAACAAGAAATCAAAGACGTTCTTCAATCTTTCCTAAGATATTCAACTTCGACAATTCTTTCATCCAAAATCTTAATCGGTGTATTTTGTATTACTAGGACGCCTGCTGTACGTTGTGATCAACATGTCCTCAGAAGAGGAGGCTTCCTCATCTTCTTCCTTGTCCCCTCC
Organism: Macropodus opercularis; assembly: GCA_030770545.1. Taxonomy (NCBI): domain Eukaryota; kingdom Metazoa; phylum Chordata; class Actinopteri; order Anabantiformes; family Osphronemidae; genus Macropodus; species Macropodus opercularis. Next base: position 4,071,044 of record CM061097.1, on the reverse strand, counting down.
CCATTCTTCCTCCTCTTCACCTCCTCCAGCCGCTCATTTCATTGGGGCAAAGGAAGACATCATCAAGGCCGGTCGTGTGACCAAGCTGGTGAACGGGTGCAGAGATGTGCTGGTCCTGTACCACCAGGGAAAGCTCCATGCCATGGACACGCGCTGCTACCGTAAGTCCTGAGTGTGTGGGCTCTATTTGTGTTGACGTTATGAATATATCTTTATTGTCGTTTCAGATTTTGTGCTGCTTTTGCTCATTATGTGTTTGGAGCATTGGTTAAAAACACTGATGTGAATAAAGACACGTTTTTCCATTTACAGATTCAGGTGGTGAACTGCAGCATGGAGACATTGAGGTTAGTTGCTCATATTATTTCCATCTGACTCTCATAGCACATTAAAAAAATCTCATACTTGAACAAATCTGTTTTGAGCATTTTTTGCGCTGCTTCGGTTCATGTGTCTTACTAATATACAACTGCTGCCATTATTTTTCATCTCTTTTTTTCACCATCACACCATCCGTGATTAGGAGTTTAACGGGCGCATGTGCATCGTGTGTCCGTGGCACAAGTACAAGATCACACTAGCAGAAGGAGAAGGACTTTATCAAGCTGTGGACGATCCTACATCCAAACCCCTGAGGACTCACTGGCGCTCCAAGGGCGTCAGACAGAGGATTCATAAGGTCACTGAGCTCAATGGGGATGTTTATATAACACTGAACAACTCCAGCGAGGCCATCGAGTCAGATGTCTACCAAACTGAGAGATACAGAACTGTCTTCCTTAAAGCCCAGTCATATTCCGAGCCCAGGAAATAGCCTGATACGTACACGTAGCAATAAATACTTGAATGTTTAAGGATGCTTTGACTCTAGCACCTCTGTTTAATGGATGGATTTATCCTATAAAGTGATGCTTAAACGTAACCTGTTTTAATTTGTTTAATTACATGGGAATTGCCTTACTGTATATGTTACAATCTGTTAGCTACATGTCTGCGTACTGGGTGTAAAAGACGCTGCACTTTGCCAACCAAGCGCTGGGTGGCAGCAGAGATCCACGTGGCGTCTGATGGTAGCGACCTGAAGAAGACGAGCTGGTCGCATCCTGGTGACGCACAAAGGCGCCGTATGAGTGGGAAACAGCGTCTGTAGCTGGGCTGGTTGAGCGTCGCTACGTTTGATTGTTTCTGTGGTCAGAGCACACAGACTTAAACTCGACCGTAGTTTTGTAGACGCTGCATAAATGTTCAGTTCAATGACGGAAGCTAACAGAAGATAAAGCTGCACAACAACCGATGGCTGCAGGTAACTGTCCGCTCCAGCCTGACAGGTGATGGCGTTAATGTCTCCAGTGACGGGAGCTGGTTGGCTTTTGATTCTTTTTTTATGTTTTGCAGAGGATGAAATCAACTTGTTAGTCGTCGTCGTCGACGTAAATCCGATATGGTGGGGACAGCAAGCTCAGCGTGGGCCAGAGGTAGTGGCTTGTTTACCTGATCGGTGCATATAGGAGAAGTTAAATTGTAATTAAATAGTGTCCGTCTTACGCCTACAAAAGTAAACTCCCTTAATCCTGCTCTTGAGCTTAATAACAGCCATGCTGGAGTCTGAGCAGTATGCACTGTCCGCTTGTGTCTTTCCAGTTCACCCTGTCCAGGTGTCTGGATGCAGTGATGGTAATGGGAAACTCGCATATGGCCATGGCCAGGACAAACAAGCTGGCTGTTATCGCCAGCCACTGTCAGGACAGGTAACCTATAACACGGGCTCCAGTAGTAGAAAGTAGCTGCACATTTACAGATCGCATTTATGCTACAGCCATAACTAGTTCCCTTAAAAAAAAAAAAGGAACTGCATGACAAAATAGAAAACATTCACGTTCTTGTGGCATGTAATCCAGTCAGTAATGAGAGTTTTACCGCAGCACAGCCTTTAGGTTTATCACCCTTTCTTCTTCCGCTGCCAGTTTGCTGAACTGTTTTGTCCAATGTTTTATCACGGTATCACTGGCCTCACGGTCAACTCTCCCACTGTCTATATTGCAGTCACTTCCTGTATCCCAGGAAGAGCTGGGGTTCTGGGGACAGTGGAGGAGATGAAGCATCCTCCAGCGGAGATGGAAAATACGAACTCCTTTCAGTTGCCAATAACATTATTGCTGAAGAGATGAGGAATATTATGTCAAAAAGTCAGTGCATCCCATTGGGGTCAAATTCTGATTGTACTGTCCTATTACTTGTGTCTCCACTTGTCATCTAATTTTTAAAAAATGCTGAAGAGAATTGTGACTTTGTCAACATACTATTAGGAAAATACGTTAAGTATTTAGCTTTACTACTGGGTCTTCAATGACATTGAAATGTTTGTCACTCCTGGAAATTTATGAGCATCTTGTTATTTCAGCTGAAGTGAGAGGAAATTCAACAGATACTTTGTTGGCTGGATCCCTTGCCAAAGCTCTCTGCTGTATCCTTTTCATGAAATCTAAGCAGTTTCACATGGTTTTAATGCATTTTTCTCTATAATCTATCATGCAAGCTTGACCTGGACAAGTGAAAAAAACGTGAATCGTGACATTACACGATAGAACGAGTTTCTGTCTATCGGCCTGTTTCTATCTTGATACGTTTTTGTGTGAAATGAGTTGTTCCCTAAATTATTTCTTAAACTTTTAATATTCAGATATTCACAGGGTCTCGAAGGAGCTGGAAGGTGATTCTTTTGTCTCATTAGCTTTAGGAGTATTCTTCCTTAAATGCTTTTTTTAATGCATGCTTTTGTTTTTTAGTTGGACAAGATATTAAATCAAGAATACTGGTAAGTCATTACTGGACCTCTTGAGTGCTTTTACTACAGTTGCAAGAAAAAGAACCCTGTGAACCCTTTGGGATTTCTGTTCTTCACACAGTTCATACTTTTTCCACACTGCACTGTGAACATGTTATGTTCAATGAAGACATAAGCACATATAATGTTTGTGCAGCATTAGTTTAAGCAGACATTGTTTTTCTATTGTTGTGACGTCGATGAAGATCAGAACACATTTTACGAACAATTTATACAGAAATCCATGTGATCCCAAAGGGTTCACATACTTTTTCTTGCAATTGTAGATTCACCAGACTTTGAACTCTATTTATTTTCCTGGATATTCTTTTTCTGGATAGGTTATAAAAGCAGCTGAAGACTGTGCCCGCCAATACATGAACTTTATGAATGTGATATTTGCTGCACAGAAGCAGGTAAAATCTTATTTGAATGCAACTTCTTCTTTACCACATTTCTTCTGTGGATGCATTTTTTTTAAACAATCTCTATTTTTCTGTAAAACAGAACATTCTAATTGATGCTTGTGTGTTGGACTCAGACTCAGGTCTCCTTCAACAGGTACTGTATATTTTTATAGTTTTGCTTTAGAAGTATTTAATGGATTTAAGTAGCACATAGGGTGGGTTTTAGTAATTGTATATCATCAACACAACTGTTGCCAAGGTTATGGTGATATAGTAAGTAATTATTACTTTCAGGCTTGTGATATAACTGGTGGATTATACCTCAAGATACCACAGAAGGTTGCCCTGGCACAGTATCTTTTGGTGAGAGTTCAATATACATTTCCAATGTGATTTGTCTTATCTTTCTGTAAAAACATCTTTGTGTTGATGGTAATGTTTTCTGAACAGTGGGTGTTCCTACCCGACTCTGAGCAGCGTTCGCATCTGGTGCTGCCACCACCTGCACATGTGGATTACAGAGCAGCTTGTTTCTGTCATCGTAACCTCATTGAGATTGGTTACGTGTGCTCAGTATGTCTCTCAAGTAAGTGTGATTCACACTTGAGGGGGGAAAAAAACACATCTCATCTTTGTCAGTGGGCAAAAATGCAAATGTTTGTAGTGAAAGTAACATTTGTTTGTTTTCTTTTTAAGTATTCTGCAACTTCAGTCCCATTTGTACAACTTGCGAGTAAGTCTTTTTACATTTTTATAAATTGAACATTTTGACACAATTGATAAATCCAAAAAGTATTTCCCGTGAACTCTATTGGATTACATATAAAACTACACTGTGTAATCTTGTGTCCACCTATTGTGATCTAAATTCTTCCTTTTTTAGGACTGCCTTCAAAATCCAGTTACCACAGATGGTCAAGCCCAAAAAGAAGAAACTCAAGCAAGCAATGTGATTCTGCTCAGGACTACACAAACAAACAAACAAACAAACCGTTTCCTGTTGTTTGGTAAAGATTTTCAACGTCTTCCAGTGATAGCCTACACGTTTCTTTGGTGACTTGATTATTCTAGGTTCATCATAAGAGCATCAACATGAGACAAATGTATGTTCTTCTGAAAAACAAACATGAAACTGAATAAATGCAAATACCTTTAAAGAAATATAAACCCAAACATTTAACCACAGAATATAACATTTGTTATACTTCTTTGTTTCATTGCTTTTTGCAATTCTCACTATAGTTTCAATTTAAAAAGTTGTTTACATTTTTGACATTTTTTCGGATTATGTTTTTTTTATTCTTTGAAACATCACATGGTCGACTGAAAGACAAATATTTTCCATTTTAAATAACCGCTGCTCTTGAATAACATTTGATACCATATTTTTCTTAATAAGTGAAAATAAACCTTTATTCATAGTTGTCAGTGCTTTATCACTTCACATCACTGCATGTTATAACAATTTCAGAGGGTATTTGTTCCCCTGAACAGAATATTTAGTAATAGGTTTACAGAAAATTTATCACTCACACAAAAGTGCAAAGTAAAATTGTATGAGAGCACTAAGCTAATATAACTAATGCATTTGCACTAGGAGTTCTTCAAGATTTATCCCTCTTAATGCTGACAGTCAATTGTTTGTACCTATAGGATTCTAATCAGAGGTGTCTAAGTTGGCAAGGGTTAAATGGTTTAATGGTTTGGACCAAATATTACACTGAAGGAAATGTCCGCTGTATGTAAAACAACACTTTCAAATCCTCTAGAAATAATGTGGGTGGAGAAGTAGAAATGGCCACGATGATCACCGATGGATTGGAACAATGTTGCATCTGGAAAAGAGTGAAGACAGGCCATTGACTGAATGTAAACCACTTTTCCATCCTAACAAATAATACAAACAGCTGTTTTGATAGATTAGATAGAATCCCAAAAGCATCATGTGAGAAACATGCTGATGATGCCACTGCCTGTTTACATCCAATGACATGAAGGTGTGTTACTGTGTGTTACACTCACCCCAGCAGACCTCTGCCTGACCATCGCTGTGGAGTCAGGCTCATCTGAGTTTTCTGGCCATCTCGGATGACTGCAACACGCAATGGTTTCTGTAAAAGGATATATTCATACAGATGATGTCTTTTGAGCCAAATGTGCTACATAGGTGTGCTACATAGCACTAGATAATCTATAGGGTTTCATTAATAATTAGTGGATAATTCCAGCTAGAATTACATCTGTATCTTACCCCTTCACTGTGCTGTACCACAGCAGCAATGTTCTGGAGGTTCTGAAAATTCCCTGTGTTAACTGAACCAAACTCAATAACTTCATCACCAACTCTGAGCCCCTGAAAATGAGAACAAGACACCAGATATGCCCAATGACCTTTTATAAGTCTTACTTTTGTACATTCATGATGGTATCTGCAAGAAACAATCAAATACAAAAGAGGTTCACGTCACTCACAGCTCCTGAGGCTGGTGAGCCTTGCGTCACAGCATCCACTCGAGCAAAAGGAGGAGGTAGGGTGACCTGTTGCTCCATCGCCTCCTCTTGGGCTTCTGCCTCATCGCGCTCCCGTTTAGCTTTCTCTTTTGCATGCAGCTTGTGCAGGGCTTCTTCTATCTCTGCCATGATGGCCTTATGATCGTTCTGCAAACCTGAAAATGTGATTAAAGCATTAAAAGATGGAAACGTTTGTCAGAAGGAGATGTTGTTCACTTTATCCCATATAACATATCTGACCACTGCAGTTGTTGTGTGTTGTACATTTAGATAAACAACACGAAGTATGCTTAAGATAAAAACTGTAACTCATGGGCAATTCCCAGATTACTCATCGGTTTTTAGGGTGATTAAAATGATCATTTACCTTTACAAGCTGCAACATTAAAGCGATGCACATATTACTGAAATTAATATTAGAGTAGTTGGTTCATGTTAAACCAGAGAGTTACTCAAATAAACATCCTGTGCTTACATGAAATACTGTGTCGTGCTGTCCTGATCTGGTATAGGTTGACATCTGCTCGGGGGTAGCCCTCTTCATCCACCAAAGCTCCTTCAAGTCCGACACCCTGCTATAAGGTAAACAATACAAACACATGTTTAGCTAACTTAACTAGCTTTGGCTTAGCTTGATGCTACATGTTTGTGCCATGACAGCTAACTTACGTCTTCTAAGACGTCATGATACGCCTTTATCTGCTCTTCAATTTCATCTTTCTTTTTAATAAGATTTTTAACATCATCCATTGTTATTTCCGAAGTTTCTGGGCTGTTTCCCCCTGTCATCATCTTCATGGTTGCTCCACTTGACGTTTTACTTCCGGTGCAACGTCAAACGCGACGCAACAAATTCGTGAATCTTCTTCTTCTACTGTTTTTGTAAACGCGTCTCTACATGTCCTATATGTCCATCGCCCCCAACTGGCCAATGAAAACTAAATACATGACTGAGAACATTGTTTCACACGCACTTGTATTACTTATTCCCAATTTACCTTACCTGCCAAATAACCATTAAAAAGGAGCAAACGTGCATTAAGCAAACACTTAATAGCAGCTGAATAGCCGACATCAGTACTTTTGTTTACCCAACAGAACATTTAGAAAGAAGTGTTTCCTCTAGAAGCTTAATGATGCATGAACGCACCGTCACATACGTTCATAAATTAACCACTTGAAAGAATTGCTGGGGGGGTGGGCACCAAAGGAAAATCCAAAAGTTCATTCTGATTAAGGAACGAATCAATTTTTAAATGATATTGGACAATTTTAATAATAATACCTTCAAAAACATTTCAACAGTTGTAAACACATACATTCTAGACAGTAACAATAGCTGGTACAATTTGTTTTGCAGCACTTTGAACATCTCTGTACAGGCAACGAAGTTAAGACATCAAACAGTCACAACTCTGAACAACATGATTCACCCCAAAACACACCCTCACTTTTAGTGGCATTTAGCATTTTCTCCTATTGATTTCACAGCAGTTGACAAAGACACATGGTTATTCTCTATTAAGAATGAAAATAACGTTACATCTGCACCCTTGTGGTGGTAGTGTGGTGATCTGCAAGTGACAGTACCCTGAGTACTTAAAAATTACTTATGACCACATTAGTAACCAGAAGATATTGGTTGTGGTTGAAATTACAACAAATATATACAATATATGTGCAAATAATTTATAGGAATGTCATTAAGTACTTCACTGTGATATCTAATGCAGCAATCTTCCTTCATGGTTAGTCGATTTCTGAAAACAATGAACACACACACCAGCAAAAAGGTGAGTAAGAGGAACCCAACTTACAAATCACAGCTTCTGTAGGTGAGACGTTGGCACTGGAGGTTTATTAAGTACATTTAGTTACAACAACACTTGGAATACTTAATAAATTAAAGGTCAATTGTACATAGAATAAATTAGTGCCATTGATCAAAAAGAATACAAGACCAAGTGTTTGTGTTAATGTAGTTAACAGTCTGTGTCTTTTGGACCTGCATGTTCACCTGTAAGCTTCAGGACAGATTGTTCTTTATCTTCCCCTTGTTGTGAAGCATCGTGAGAGGAGGATGAAGATGGATGTGACAGCTCTCCCTGAGCAGTTATGTCCTTTTGTACCACAACAAACTGTGCCTCTGCATCATCCAGTTGCGAATGAACAGATTGAACCCATTTTTGTAGCTGTACACTGAGAGCATCTATACCTTGGTCCACCTTCTCCTGCCTGCCGTTTAACTCCTCTAACAGGTGTTGTGCGTCATTGGCAACCCGCTGCCTCTTGTTACCTGCGTGGGGAGCAGACTGACGCAGCATGTAGCCCTCAAACTCTTGAGGACTGAGCTTCAGCGCTGGTCCATCCAGCTTTTCAATAAAGGCCACTGCACAAGACTTAAAAAAAAAAAAAAAATGAAAAAAAGAACAAGATCAGGCAGTGTGATCAACAGACATTATTACATTGCATCCTATGATAAATAAGTAACTTTGAAACTTACCAGATTTGTAAAATAATAGCCACTCTCTCCAGCCATGAGACTGTGAGGAAGACCAAACCGAACCACATACTGCATGTTAGAGTGTAGGCGAGGTGGATTGGCTTTCAGCACCACATAGATTAAGCCTGATAGGAAGCCATCTGCATCAGCAGGTTCACCATTTGAGGAGGAGAGCACTTTGAAGACATGTTGACTGCATTTGAAAACACATGCAAGTTTGTCCTGAGGGGCTCTTTTGGCATCCATTTCAATAATGGCTGTAATAAAGGCATAAAGTGGGGGGAAATTGTAATTTCAAGCTAATCAGATCATGTGTGAAACCCCTTACCATCTCTCATGAACTTATGATTGATAGTTTGGGAAATGTGCTTCCATTTTCTCTGGTACTAAAGGTGTGATTCACCTGTTATGGCAGGCAGAAAGGGGTCGCTTGTGACGCTTGTGGTGTTTTCATCAGCAAAAGGAACATTCAGCATCTGCGGAGTGACCCAGTTCAACGAGCTGTGGAGTGTAGACAGTATCAAACTGATCCAATTAGTTGGAGTTTGTCATAAAACATAAGTCATATTTATTTAATGCTTACCGTATCCTTCTCTGGAGAGTGAGATCCTTCTGTTCATCATCACAGCTGTCGTGGCAGAAAACCCATTTATGCAACCGTGTCATAATTAACTTCTCTGTGTGTTCCATTATCTGAATGATCTGTGGCTCTGGGAAGCCTAAAAACAAAAAACAACAAATTAAAAGTTGCCACGTTATTTCCTATGTTCTTTAGAATGTACAGCCCAGGACAGGACTGAACTGCACTCACCGTTAAAATGCTCAGCAAAAGACTGGTAGAAATCCTGCACGTGATCTGACTGCTTCTGTACTGGAATATGCTGTGAAGCCACAATTTAAGGTCAGAACAGTTGTAAGATATGAATAAAAAGTTACACAAAGTTTAAAGTTGAAAGGATAATTACATGATAAGCCTCCATTGTTTTGAGAAAAGCTGTGCACTGGGACTGCAAGCGCTGGGAGGGAGGGCTCCGAAGTATCTTTAGGAAACCGGTGAAGTCCCCAGGCTCCAGGCTCTGGTAGGCTTTCAACATATTTGTATGGCTTTCAGAAGCATCTAGTGCGAGAAAAAGTCAAAAAATATTCAGAATGGCCCCATTGTTTCAAACGACGTTAACCATTCTGCTGATATGCTGCTGGTGATGCACAGCTGGAAGAGGGAAATCGCCAGGGATTCTGGTTTCAAGTCATTAGTTTCAGCTTTAAACCAAATAGATTAGAAAAGTGTCAATTATGTTTTTGTTTTTCCTTCAATTGTGATTTAATGTCATTGAAAACACCAAATACTCCATCACAAAGCTAAGCGGACTACCTTCTTGTTTTGGAGGCGATGGGCTGCCCCAAAAGAGTCTCCTCATTGTGCTAATTCGACGACCCTTCTCCATGTTTTTCTTCTCCTCAAACTTGAAGAAGGTGGGAGGAGTTCCATCGTTGCTCGGCCTAGAAGAAATTATAAAATTTGCATCTCAACTTAAACCTAATTTAAGACAAGCTTTTCAGGTGTTGCGTGCTAGTTAGACAATAAAATCATATAACTCAAGATTTTTATCAACTGCAGACAGAGTGAGAAACAGACATGTCAATCTAAGCACTGAGTTGAGTTCGAATGGCTCTAGGCAGCGTTTTTACCTTGAGTCTTGTCTTGGGGCTCCAGCTGGATGTGCTTGGTCTCTCCAGCACTTGGAGCAGAGGCCTTGCCATGCAGGGTTTCCATAAAACCCACAGGCATTCTTGCAGAGCAGCTCCTCCTTAGAAACCCGGATTCCTCTTTGCTTATCTGTCCACATTCTAGAGCTCTGTCAAACAGTACCTCCACCTGTTGGACAACATATTAAGAGTTAAAGTAGTCACAGTTGCTTTTTTCTTACAGGTCTGATGTAACCGTAGTGGTTTAAACCTCTCATGCGCCACACTTCACCCCGCTTTGCTTAACTTGGTACCTTAGTGTGTGTATCGTGAAGATATTAAGTCAAGACACACAGTGCTGCAATACAGGGCATTAAAACACAGCAGCATTGTGTGTGGTGATATCTGTTGCCAATAAGTCGAGGTTTGGATTTGATTAGAAGACTGGAGAGACAATTACAGGTTGTGCTTCAACTCGAACTATTAGAGTTTAAGGGTTTTACACAGAAAAAGATGTCGTATCCGAAGTATTTAAGGAAGTGAGTTCCACTCTTCTCCACATTTTTAGCCTTCGGTAACTGAATAGCTTTTCACGTTTGGCAACATAGCCAGACTCAAGACAACATTAGCATCTTAACGTTAGCTGATGTGACAGTCTCGTTTACGTCTTTGACTAAAAGCGCGACAACACAGTCTACGAGCGTTGGCTAACGCTGTTAGCTAGCTGAGCTAACAGATTAAGAGCTCGCCGGTGGCTGACTGTCAGCTGAGCGGATTAGCCACGAGAGCCACCGGCTAATGTTGGCTAACATCGAAAGGCTACAGTTAACTAAAGTTTAAACGAATTCCCTTCACCTCATAATGAAACCATCCAAATGATTAATGTTCAGATTCCGCCTCACCCGTGAGTTGCAGCAATTTACCAAACTTCCACAAACTTCATTACTTGTCCAATGGCAACGCCAACACTCAAGAGCTACGCCAAGAGAAGTAGTTTAGTATTTCGAGGTATTAGAAACGTCCGACGACCTAACTACGCCAATAAAAACTTGACGACTTTAGACGCAGACGCGGCGCTGAGCTGCTTTCATATCGCTACTACCGGAAACGACGTGTTATGGGAACACTTTCAAAACAAACGTTTCCTTAAACTAACGCGACTAAAATGTCATCAATAAACGTTTTGTAAAGGTTAAAACGCTCCGATTAACCTACACTGTAATAACAAATTATCTAATTTTAAAGTTACGCAGCACTTTTATATGGAGTGCACCAACGGTGAAGACAAGATACACAAGAAAGGAAATGGCAAATAAAAAGGTGGAAGTGCAGTAATGACATTTTGAAGCTCCTTAGATTGTGAATATCAGAGTGATGCTTTAAATCATTTAGTGCAGCTGTCACAATGACTGGCTAATGCTACCTTTAGTTTGAAAACCTTTATCGGAAGATCGGAGCCATACTCGGGCTCCATTGGTTCACGGGTTACTAGGCAACGAGACGCTTGAGGTAACTAGATGTGCTTTACTTCAGACCAGCTAAGACTAGCACATCAATATAAAGCTTTTGCGAAGATAAAGATACAAATGTCTGAAGAATTAAAACAATCGGAAGTGATACGAGAACGATAACGTGCGTTTAAGTTATTTAATTGTGTTATTTAGCAGCAATTAGCGTCTTCATCCTGCCTTGGACATCATGTCAGGCGCTAATACCGAGGAACAGGAGCCTCCCACACGTGATGAAGTGGAGCAGCAAGGAGGACAGAAGCAGGGGGACAGGAGAGGACACACAGAGACGGACAAAGCCAGCAGCCCACGGCCGTCTCCGGTGCACACGGCAGCCAGAGACACGTTCCCAAAGAAGACAACAAATCCTGGAAGACATGCGCTGGTACGGTCGATTAAAGGTTCATATGCAAAACGGCAGTGTTACAGTTCGTACGTTGACCTTCTGATAGACAAAACAGAAACACTCTCTTAAAATAAAAACGATCCTCTAAGAATCTTGACTGACATGCGCTCCTTGCCCAGTCACTAGAATGGGTGTTTGGGATGAATCCCGCTGTTCCAGTCTTCAGTCTGCAGGACCATGATCAGCTGGTGGTTCTTTATGCTGGAGCCCATGTTGGGATCATCTACAATCACACCACAAACTCTCAGCACATACTTCAGGTGAAACATTTAACAAAGACTTACCCTTTAAATTAGGACAATATGAGCAATCTGGGTAGTATAGCCGTCAATGGTTTGGATAGTAGTTACATGCTGGTTGTAGCTGATTCATAATGTCCTATTGTGTGCTTATCCATGGACTCAGGGTCACTGCTGCTCCATCTCATGTATGTGTGTCAGTGACGACAGACGCTGGATTGCAACAGCAGACAGAGGAAAGACAAGCACAGTGATGATATGGGACTCATACTCTGGGTATCCTTTGATTTGACATGCAAAGGAATTGTATATTTTCTTTTCTCTGAATACTAACTACATGTATGATAAATATTTTTAGTATTCCTGTGCATACATTCTTCGATTGCCATCCACATGGCGGTGTCATCGCAATGGCGTTTTCTGGAGACACAAAATATCTGGCAACTCTTGGGGCAGAAGACGCTCAAGTTAGTGTGGCAGCAGGAAAATGAAAACCTAAACATTTAGATTTTTAGGATTTATGTGAACTAATAATTTAAAAAGTAATTATGTATTATATTGTACTATTGTTATAAAGTGGTTACATACATAACAACCTAGATGTATTAATCTTTTCACAGTGTGTGTGTGTTTGGGATTGGACAAATGACACAGAGGAGCCTTTGGTATTTACTGAAATCAATCCTAAGCATGGTTTTCAAGTGAGTTGTGACCTCTTTTGCCATTTAAATTTGACCAGTCGCTATAAATATGTCCCTGTGGAGATCACACATTCATTTGTCTTTCAGGAGTTTATTTGTTTTAATCCAAATGATGACACCCAGTTACTCAGCAACAGTAAAACCCAGGTTTTGTTTTACAGCAGGGTAAGTCCAGGTGTTCCTGAGTCTTGAAGCACGTAATGTAGCTGTTGTTAGTATGTCCATTGTATTAATATGACTGTTTTTAGGCTCAGGGAAGTCTACAGTATGTTGCCCTAAAGCTCAAGAAGGTAAAGACAACCAATCAACCAATTTTGTGGATGTTAATGCATTGTGAGAAATGCTGGTGTCTTTTATAGAAAATGTATCTGGAGTATTTTCCATTGTTTTATTTGTTCATCTCTGCAGTTCACTGATGGAGATGACAGTGGAACCGACGGTTCAGCTGAATCTTTTCAAACCGTGCACATGGCTGGTGGGTTTCTCACCCAGTCTGTGTTTCACTGGAAAGTTGGCCAGATCCTAACAGCCTCTGCAGCAGGGAGCCTTGTGGTGTGGGATGTGCTGGAAGACTTATTTGCAAACCAAGGCCTGCCCATAGAAAGAGTCAAACTGGTTCATCTTCAGGAGGAGCCCATCACTGTCCTCACTGTATCTGACAGGTAGTCAGCGCACAAGATATCTACTACTGTCACTTCTAAATGTTTACTGCTCTGTAATCTCCCTTTTTGTTTGTTGTCACAGATGTTTAGTCACTGGTGATGCTCAAGGCCACATCAAGTTTTATGATGAAAATTTCAGCCTTCTCACTTGGTATAGTGAATTCAATCTAGATGCTATAGTTTCCATTTCCTTTTCCAAAGAGAGTACGAAGGGATATATAGAGGACTGCAGTCTGGAGGCCAAGCCGTTATATATCAGGTATAAGAAATGAGTCCTCCATGACCTCATTCTAAACTGTTTTCTGCTGCAGAATAACATCCACAGATTGACACTGTTGTTTGTTTTCTCAAGGAACTTTGTTGTGTCCACGGTCAGTTCCACAATACTACACGTGAATTCACAGAAGAGCGCTCCTCAAATCCTGCTGCATGAGGATCATGACCCAATAAATGCAGTCACCTGCCACCCTAACCAGCCTATTGTGGCCATGGGCAACTATAGGGGCGTTTTAAAATTGTGGGACTACAACACAAAAGTGATCATGTGCAGCAGGATCTTTAAGCTAAATGAAAAGATTCAGTGTATCACATTCGACCCTCATGGTGAGCCGGTGCCCCTTTGCAAAAAAGTGTTGCTGCATAATCTGTGGTTTTGGTACATGACTTTACAGTTTAGTTGCCTTTTGGTCTCCAAACAGGACTATACTTGGCAGTTGGCTTTGGCAGTGGGGCTGTTTATATTCTGGATGCATCCACGCTGTATAGTGATCCTGAAGAAGGTTTCCATTACACTAAAGACAGCATTGATCACATCACGTTCTCCTCAGACTCAAAGTACCTGGCCACTGCGGTAGGTTTATTTTATCACCTGGTGTAACAGACACACACACATATATATGTATGTATATATACATTCGATATATAATAGAATAGAATATATAATCTATATTCTTTGCTCACCGTTAGGATGCTGGAAAAACCGTGACCGTGTTCTTCCGAGACACTAATGAAGGCTCTTTGCCTCGCTGGATGTATCTGGGCAGATATCGCTCCCACTCCAAGTCCATTAAAAACCTTCTTTTTGGCGTTCACCTGGACAGCACCCAGCCCAGACTGCTCTCTCTGGGAATGGACCGCCGTCTGGTAAGCCCACCTGGTTAAAGCTGTAAAGGTGTGGCCTACTTTAGTGTTGATAGTTTTTTACAAACAAAAAATAGGTGGAGTATGACCTGGAAAACAGTGATGTGAACCGGCTGCTCATCTCAAGCTCAGAGCATATTGAGCAAAGTGCTGTGCCTACGTGCATGACTTGGTATCCACCCCTGACGGCAGAACAGTTCCTTCTCATCGCCTCCGACCAATACAAGATGAAGCTTTACAACAGCACAACCAAGATGTGCAGGTCTGTGAAAGACTGTAGCAAGATAGGACTTAATGTCTCGGGCTGCACTAGAAAACATATTTCTATTTATTTTACACAACTAGAAAGACTCTACTCGGCCCGGTGTATGGCTCTCCAATTAAGAAAATAGTGGTTCTTCCCATGTCTAAAGGACCTGAAACAAACTCATATTACCTGGCATTCATCACAGAGGACAAGGTTTGTGCTAGCATTTGTTGAAGATGTTTTCTTTGTGATATCATAATGTAGTGTGCCTAAAATACCTTATTTATAGTATCACATACCGTAGTATAGTAACTGACACTGATATTTTCTCTAAGTGTGTGCTGTATATCCCCTAGGTCGGTCTCCAGATTTTGCCTTTGGATGGAAACCCCTACAAGTCCAATGTCTTGATTTGCCATCCAACAGGGGTGTCTAATTTGGCCTGCTCCTATGACAGCCAACTTCTCTTTACTGCAGGAGAATCTGACTGCACTGTTCTGTCGTGGCAGATCAGCTTGAAGTAAACCTTAATAGTAACAACCTGGATACCAGAGAAAAAGCATGATTGGTGTAATAATGTTTCCTGTTGAACCTGTCTTGTTGTGAATGCAGTGCGATGGAGGCAGCAGCTGCACTGGGAGGAAGAGACCTGGAACCATTTTACAACCTTCTAGAGGGAGGAAGAGATGGACGGTTCTACAGGGTGAGTTACACATTTTTCCTTGTGCCTACGACTGCTTGCATACTTTGAAGTTTCCAGGTAAACCCATACACATTAAACGCAAGACTGGACCAAAGTGACAAGTTTGAACATCTGATTTCTTGAAAGGGTTAGGCTTAGAGTTACACTAGCTAAGGCCAAAGGATGAAGATCAACTTCTCCTTGGAGTTGCATTCCTACACAGGCTTTTGTGGTCTATGTTTTTAGGAGATGGAGGACTTTTTTTATTACTGCCAAATCCATCACCAAGGCACTGACTCAATGGAGAAACGTCAAGTGTCTACTAAAATCCCCCTGTCAGAGGTCCCCTCTCTGATGAGAGCTTTGGCCTACTTCCCTACCGAACAAGAGGTACAATGAGTGTAATCAAACCCAGCAAAACAAGCACTGCCAATAAAGGCTATTACACCTCAGAACTGTAGCATGTGATTGCTGTGTTATTTTCACCAGATAGAAGACATGCAAAATGAGGTCAAGTTCAGCAAGTATGCTGAAACAGGAACATATGCGACTGATATCGACTTGGAGGAGTTTATCAAGCTGTATGTCAACCACCGGCCAGTCTTTGGTATCTCTGGAGATGAGCTTGTTCAAGCTTTCAACATCCTTGGCAAACGTGACAGTACAGGACAACCTGTTCTGCAGAGAGAAGAGCTGATAGAACTTCTGCAGGCTCGAGGTAAAGTCTAAATTCATAGTCTTCCAGATGTGTTACTGTCACATAAATCAATAAAATCTCTCTATTACATTTTCTACATACAAAGTGTCTGTGTCAGTATGAATGTGGCACAAAATAAAGTAATATTTTTGCTGACAGGAGAGCACATGACTGAGGAAGAGGTAGCAGAGTGTTTTGCTTCACTTTTGGGCCTAAATGATGAAGAAGAAGAACAAGAAGGACCAAGAGGAAGGGGACATACTGATATTTATAAATCTAAAAGTTAGTAATATAAAGACAACCCATAACTAAGTATTCCTGGATGCATCTGGATAAACATCATCCCTATGTGTCTTGTGTCCAGGTGGAGAATATTCACTGGCGTGTGCGATTCCAGAGGAGATATCTATGGAGATATTTACAAGTGACATCTTGGGCTTCCCGCCCTCAGCGGAGCAGAAAGGCAGGTCTTCCCCTGCAGAGTGATGAGAGTGACGCACTGCTAGTGTAGAACAAGAGGCTTCAACGACAAGTCTGAGACTCTCTACTCATTTAAGATTCTTTTCATTAATGCTAAACTGCAGACATTCTATGTATCTGAAATTCAAATCTAAATTAAATGTCACTGTTAAATTCCATCTTCATGTCCATGTCTTCATTCTTATGAGGTATGTAGTGCTGTAGAATATTTCACTGACGACATTCATAAAGTTTGTATTGTAAAGGTTTTGCGGTGGGCGGGGCTTTGGCTCCCACCAATCAGAAACGTGCTAACACAGGAACTTCCTGCTTGGGTATGACCTGTTTTTTGTCAGCTGGTATTCGCGACGTCAACGCTCCATTAAGACAAGTTTCTTTGGATTATTAGTTGCCAGTAGTGGCTTTAAGATGAGTAAACCGAGGGCTGGCGGCCAACGGCACCGAACCGACCGACTTTAACTTACAGTCAGTGCGTTTTCCAGCACAGTTGTTGAGCCTCATGACAAGCACAGTATTGTCCTAGCTTGTTGGCTAACGTTAGCTATTTGTCTGCTGAGTTGCCTCGGCTACTGGAGACATGTCTCTAAGGCAGAAGTACCGTCGCCCACCGGCGAGCATAAAGCAGGACGACGACTCGGACGCGGAGGATACTCACCTGGGGCTGCGGAGGGCAGATGGGTTGGAGTCTCAAATCATCCACAGTGGACACTTCATGGTCTCTTCGCCCCACTGCGAGCACCCTCCGAAAAAGGGCTACGACTTCGACACTGTAAACAAACAGACCTGTCAGACATATCATTTTGGCAAGGCCAGCACGTCGCACCTTTCCATAGACGCGTCCCTGACCAAACTGTTTGAGTGCATGACTCTAGCGTACAGGTAGGCACAACACCGTTCACGTTCATTTTCACTTTAGCGCTTCACCCAGCTCGTGTTGAGCTCAGTCACATCCTGTCAGGTCAGAAAAAACCAGGCTTGGATCACACCAGTGTGAAAGTGCAGTCACGAGTCGCCTCTTCATGCAACTTCCTGCCTGTAGACGTTTGTGAAGATGTTAGATTCCTAACTAATATTAACCAGCTAAAGCAATAAACCACTGAAAATACAACTAATGCCTGCATTTAAAATTCCACTTAGGCCAAGATATTCTGCACAATGTAAATGCTAGCAGAAAAATGTCCATGTGAATGACTTTTCCTGATGTGTTTTACAATCCTTTAACAGTAAGCGCATGACATGAAAACAGCACCATTCAGCAATATTGTTATGGTCACGAGTGGATCACAACTGTGAATCAAAATAGCCTCACAGTTTGATTCCTGATTCCTCCTGTCAGTCACTGGATGAGCAAGAACTTCTTTGGGGGTTAATAAGCATAACAAAATCAAATATTAAACAACAACAATTAATTGGGCTAAAACTCTAATATATTAACAACATTTATAACATTACCGTTGCAGTGTGTTTTGGGCCTTATTAAAAGCTCAGTTCACCTCTTCTATTGTCAGAAGAACCAGCAAAACCTACTGAGTAAAAGGAGTTTTTCTGATCTTATTACTGTACCATCTGCCATGATTTCCTTCTTAGGTTGGTTCTGTTTAATGATTAAGGAGGAGCTAAAACCATTCGTTTTACCGTTAGTATAGGTGCATGTCACTTGTTGCCAAGCTGTCTCCAAATGAAAGAGGAAACGTTCAGTCTCTGGCATTTATTTTTACAATCTGCTTTCTCCCAGACTCTTCCAATGTAGCAGCTTGTCTTGCTTTTTGTATTTTTAAGTGTTTGAGTTGCCCACTTTCTGGTACATATGCACTCAACTATGTTATTGGAATCAGGTGATAACAAAATGTTTGAAATATTGCCCAGTTACATAGCATTGCATTCCGCTAGTTTTTATATAAAGTTGGAAAACAAGCAACAGTTTACAACAAAAATACTCAGATATCTGTGTTCAAGAAGTTTGTAGATAACTTATTAGAAGTAATCCACAACTTGCTTAATTTAAGGACTGCCTCTTTCAAACCATGTTATAGGTGAAAATACAAGTGTTTTGAAATGCAGCTTATAATAAACGTTAAGATGTAACAAAAATTCTGTGCTCATAATACCCCTGGTTGTCTGTGGTGTCGATGTCGAGCCAGCTGCTTAGAGGATCCCCCTCTGACTTGGCAAACGACACCGACTCACTGGAAGGACTATTTATAAAAAGTAAAACACCATTAATAGTTACTGTTCTGTTGTTGTCATTCATTCTAAACAGAGAAGTATTAAGTAAAATATGATATGTGTTTATTTGTTTCCACAATAAGAAGATTGGTGGTAATCTGTTGATGATAAAAACTCAACAGGAAGGAAAAACTGTAAAACAGATAAGCCAGGAAGGATGGAAAGAAGCAAACTGTGGACTAAGCGCTGTAGGTTGTGATAAACATTGCTCTGAAGAATGTTTTTTTCTCTTGTGCTGTTAAAATTAAACAAACTGAAGTCATAGTACTACTACTGCTCCTAACTTGAGCCTTGTGTTTGCATTGTGTGTTATTGTGTAACGTGCCAGTGTTGGTCAAGGTGACCTGCATGGTTTCCTGTGTTTATATGCAGCTGGAGTTTCTGGATAGGACTGAGCTTGCCTGTCACAGTGAGCATGTGTTACCCTTAGGTAGTGTGACCATTTATACAAAAGATCAGAATATTATTATGGTATTTGTGCTGTACTTTCTGCTAGGTTTTAGAAATGAGTAAAAAATAGTTATGGTAAGACAAATGTTCTTAGATCTGAACACAGTGTCGTGCTACTGTCTGCACACACTTTCATTACAACAGGTGCATAGAACAGACCAGCAGATCTCCTTGTTGACGTTAAATGTATTCTATATAATGTGTCATGAATCTCCAATGCAAAATTGTTTCATTGTTATTTCTCTTATTGTTTCAGTGGTAAGTTGGTGTCTCCCAAATGGAAGAACTTTAAAGGCCTAAAGCTACTTTGGAGAGACAAGATCCGCCTTAACAATGCAATCTGGAGAGCTTGGTATATGCAGTGTAAGAGTTTTCATTTTTACCCATAAAGTGTATACTTTATTTATGCATTTATTATGATTTCGTATATTATTCTAAGTATTTCATTTCTTGCAACATGAACTATATATATTCAGATTGTTTTTATTACCAAAAAAAATGTAATTGAATTGAAATCTTTCATGAAATCTGAGCTGAGCTTTGACCATTCACTTGAAGTTCATGTTTATGTTGGTAGGTCCTGGTGAAGCTGGTCTGTACATAGGATAAATAATGTCAGTGCTATAAGCTATTGGGTTAATGTTATACACTAGGATGAAGACATAGCTGTATCTAAGAATGACTGTTTGTTTGTTTGTTTGTTTTCTACTTCCAGATGTGGAGAGAAGGGAAAATCCTGTCTGTCACTTTGTGACTCCCCTCGATGGAAATATCGAGTTGGACGTTAATCGTCCTGCAGAGGTTGTTATATTATTATATTGTTATGATATAATGTAAAATAACAGTTAAGACTTTCTGTTAATTCTTGTCACTTACTGTGACTGAAATCCTCACTGTCGTTCTTTGTGCAGTGTTTTATTATGTGTGGTGGTCTGTAGTTCCCATCCTTCTCTCTCTTCTGCAGGCTGTTGCCACAGAGAGCAAGTGCTGGAAAAGAAGAATTGAAATTGTCATAAGAGAATACCACAAGTGGAGGACATACTTCAAAAAAAGAGTACTGAAAGATTTACTTTTGTATTAATGCATTTTAATATTGCAGTTTTTATTGGGTGAATACTGAGCATTTTCTATAGGTCTGTTTGTTCTAATGAGACACTCGCTCATTGTTTTATAGTTACAGAAGCACAAGGATGATGACCTTTCAAGCCTCCTTAAGGTAGTTAAAACTGCACATTGTTCTACTAACCATCATTGGTATCAACATGAATGTTACTGTGAAAACCTTGTTAACCAGATGTTGACACTAATGAATGAACCCACGCTGACTCGGGGACCTTCATGTTATTCATGCACTTTTTGGCAGATAGTCTTGCACCTACTTAGGCTTGTAACCTGCTGACAGGAAAGAATATGTGTAAAAATAAGTCTGAATGTATGTGGAGCCATGTTTGCTGTACTCAACACTGCATGCTTGTGTTCCATTAACTGGCTTGGTGGTTGCATTTTGAATACCCAAAGGGGCCGGAGGAGCAGTTGTCGTTGTTTGGGGAAGTATCTCCAGACATCCGTGTCTCCTTTTATCAGGATGAAGACACTGCTACACGCCGTCTGCCTCGCAAACACTGTGAAACACCTGCCCCCATGGAGATGGACCCCCTGTTTGACATGGATGTTCTGATGTCTGAGTTTACAGACACGTTGTTCTCCACGTTGGCCTCGCACCAGCCCATAGCTTGGCCCAACCCAAGAGAAATTGGTGAGAAAGTCGTCAGCTGTCGTTCATGTTGTCTGCAGAGACATCCACATTCCACTTCTTCATACTTGTAACTATTTGACCTAATACATAATCCTTAAGTTTGTCTTCACTGATCTGTTTTGGAGTTTGTTAGTAAACTCGTATGAATTGTGTGGCGTCTGAATAGAGTGCTGTAGCAGTGGGGCTTAAAACATGGACATCCATTACTTTGGTTTGATGCCTGTTATGAGACCACTATGTTTTAAGACACATCAGTTGCAGTGTAGTCTATTTGTAGCCTGTCAGTCGCTTTACGTCTGGAGACTGCATCAAAACATGCTGGCGTGGTGGGAACAAGGCTAATGGCAACGTCTGAGTCGGCCTGTACGTCATTACTACGGCGCTCTACGTGAGCTCTGTTTAGGCAGCGCTGCACGGTATGTTTCTGTTAACTTGTGTCTACCTTTCACAGCTCACGCAGGAAACGCAGACATGATCCAACCAGGACTCATCCCTTTACAACCCAACTTGGACTTCATGGACTCCTTTGATCCACTACAAGGTAGCAGTAAGGCGCCACCCATAGCTTCCGTAGTACTGCACACACACTAATGGAGCACACTTTGCAGAAATCAAGCACACAGGTTCTAGTAACTCTGCTACAGCGGCTGGCTCAGCCTAACACAAACACGTAGTAGGGTGTACTAACCGCTGCCTAACATAGAGACTTTTGTTCCAGACTTATTTCACAGCCTCCGTCAGCCCGTCTTCCCTTCTGTTTCCCCCACTGCCTCATCTGTCCCCCCACTACCCAGCAGCAGCTCTGAGTCACAGGTAAAAACAACGCCAGGCACAGTTGCTAATTCACACCACATGATCAGACTTTGTGCTAGGAGTGTGTTATGTGTTCTAGATGTTTATTACTCTTTTCTTTTTTTTTTTCATTTTGATCAGTGTGCGAAGAGTTTTGCCACATTGGCACCATTTCATCAAAATGTAGTTTAAAAACCTGTTTAACATAATAATAATACTAAACTGTATCTACACTGGCACTTGTATGTGTGACTTGCTGCTCAAACTGCATTACTTAAAATGTATGTTTAATCAAAATACTTTATATGGATAAATATTGTTCGTGTATATTTCATGCTGTGTCTTTCAGAACTACTTTATTAGCTATGTTAATAAAACCATACCTGCAAGCCTTTAATCTGTGCTTGAACTTGGTGAAAGGCCAGACAGTTATAGGTGTATGTCCACAGTTTGTCCACATAGTTCTGTCACTACTCTGACCATTTTCTGTAGCAAGTACAAGGTGGCTGCAGAGATGAAACTGAGCTTTGGCATCAAGCTAGAAAAGCCAGTTATTTATAATTAATTGACTGAACAATGAATCCACCTCAGACGTTGTTGCTGAGAAGTAAATGATTTGTGAGGGAGACATTCTACATCGTCTCAATTGTTTTTAGCTGATAAAAGCTTAGCTCTATAGTCGTTAGATATAGTAACTGCTTCTCTTGTGTATCATGTTGAAGTATTCTAAATCACTGTGTGTCTTTATCCGTTTTCCTCTTGTGTCTCCTTTCCCGGTCCAGTTAATGTCTTCTATGCAACTCACAACAAACCACATCTCCCCTCCTGGCCCCATGCCCATCACTTCTCCCATGACCAGTGAAACCAGTCAAACAGATGGTCGTGGTAATGGTCCCTTTGTACAGAATTACATGACTCTCTTCCCTGGGCCGGTGGAAACCAATAATCAAGCAATAGTTTCCTCAGCCTCTCAGCCTTTATCCCATGATCCTCTGGGACAGTGCCTTTCAGGCCAAGATCTGGCCTCAGCGTCACCTATAGTTGCCTCAGGCTTGGACAACTCCTCAGGGCTGGATGAGACCGCCGTGCCATCTGTGATTACACACACAGCCTCCTCTACTGTCACGCCCACTGTCACAGCAGCCACCTTCAGCCACGGCTCAGAGTACAGCTCCATATCCACACAACCTCCACCTCCTGCGTCCCAGCTCCAACCCATGGCCTCAGTGCCTGTCACTCAGACTTTTGCCCTTCCTCGTCCCTTTCAACCATCCAGTGCCATCAAAAACCGCCCTGTGCAAAGGATTGCTCCTGCTAACACTCTCCCGCCATCTCACGTCATCCTCACAGGTCTGTTTCTGATCTTAAGACGTTAATCCTACGTTTGGAGAAACTTCAGCTTGGTGTGTTTGCCACTGTAGTGCCACTTTAACTTTAGTACCACAAGATGTCTCTGTAGCCACTGTGTCACAATGATGCGATGAAAAGGTTGATGTGTGTGCATATGACTCACTGTAGCTTGCAGCACTGATAATGTCTTTTGGTAAAACAGAAGAAAACAAATTAGGTGGAACCAGTGGTGACAGGAAAATGTGTCAGAGTGGTGTGTTTGTGTTTGGCTAGCACACCAGCTTGTATGTCAGAAAGCTGCCCTGTGCTTTTCTTTTAACAGAACCGCTTCTTATTGTTAGCTTTGTAGAAAATGACAAGCGTTTTAGAACAGACACATCAAAAATTTAAAAAGACATAAAGATAATGCCGTGTTCATCTTCTCAGGCCCTTTTTCAGGTCATGCCAATGCAGTTATTGTTACTCCAACACCTCTGAACACAGATGTGGTCTCTAACGCTGGAGTAGTCCTAGCGTCATCTCATCTTGCAGGGGTATGTTTTTAGACAGTCACTGAGTTGCCTGTATAAAATTAACCTGCTCAGTTTGGTTTGATGTCAGTGTTCTGTAGATCGTAATGTTTGATTTAATCTCCTTTTGTTCACGTATCTCAGGCCCCTGGATCTTACGTCATCTCTCAAACACAGAAGTCTCACCAGCCGATTATCCTTAAAGAAAAGTCTTATTCTTCCAGCCGCAAAAATCAGAAAGACTCCTCTAGTGCTGGTGAGAATTTATTCCACTGACAATACAGCCTAAAACCTCAAACCCACCACAGCTTGGATGTTCTGTTCTCTATACAGTTCACAGTCAGCCAGGATCAGCGAAAGGGTCACCCTGTGTTCTGGACCAAGTTCCTAGTCCCCAGTCACTTATTGGCAGCACAGGTCTGGTAAAAAATGAACAAAATCAGGTGGGTGGGCATTTTCTAACATGATTCTGAGCATATTATTCATTCATTAGTGAATGTTGTTCCCATGACTTGTTCCCATGAGATGGGGATACTGAATACCTGAATACTCTGGCTTCCTCTCACACCAAAGACATGCAGTTAGGATTACTTATTAGTTGGATCAGAAAAGAACGACTTTGCCCATCGTTTTGAATGTGTTTTTAATTTCTAATTGAGTGACACACATTCAAAAAGTATGTGTACATACATACGTGTGTGTGTGTGTGTGTGTGTATAAATCTGTCTAATCCTCTGCAGTATATGACCCGCTGTCAATAAACCTTTGTTTTCTCTACTGTTGTGTGACAGTCTCGGAGGACAACACACATTTCTGCTGAGCAAAAGAGACGATCAAACATAAATATTGGCTTCAAAACACTCTGCAACCTGGTTCCCACCTTGAAGTCACAATCAAATGTAAGTCTTCTCAGATACATACGGAAACACGTCAAACATTCAGTCAGTCATGTCATGTCTCAATATGTGCTTTCCATATTGTCCTGAATAATATTTACTTCCTTTCTTTATTTGCTTTACGCATTTAGATCAGCAATGCTGTCACGTTGCAGAAGACTGTGGAGCACATTGGGAAGCTCCAGCAGGAGAGGCAGCAGATGCAGGAAGAAGTCAGGAGACTACGAGAAGAGATAGAAGAGCTCAACACCTCTATTAGGTATGTTAACATCATCTTCTGACACAGTTGAAAAGAGACTGACTATATGACTGTCTTTCTTCTTCCTCCACTGCTTAACCATAGCTTGTGTCAAGAACAACTTCCTGCAACAGGGGTACCCATCAGACGGCATCACTTCGACCACATGCAAGAGAAGTTCAATGAATATGTGAAGAATCGAACCCTGCAGAACTGGAAGTTCTGGATTGTATCCTTCACTGAAAAAGAGCTTACTAATAACACACAGTGTGGCTGTTTGCTTTGATGTGGGTTGTATTTGAGTCTGAGGGGCACCACCTTGAGATCAGACTGATACAGGTTTGATTTAATCTCACATCTTTTACTGATGTATAAGAAAAGTAAAGTACATGCAACTCAAGTATTCTCAACACTGTCCATCATACAGAAATACTCATTGATAATTTAGTGGCCACAGTAATCGCTTTATTTTTGGACCTTATGAAGGAACCAAAATCAACAGTTGACTCGAAATGAAGTGGGTGTAGTACTACGACTACACATGAACTGGCAGAATGTGATTTATCTGTTTGCAGTTTTAGTCCTTGACTATCATGGCTCTAGTTCAGCATCATTATAAAGCCTCTGTTTGAGTCATTCAACGGGATGGTGTCAACAACAAGCAGAGCCGAGATGTGTCAGACCACACTGCAGTGGCTCGATCGTCACTGCTCCCTCCCAGTGCTCCGACCAAGTGAGTGAAAGCTTCCCTTGTACATTTATCACAGGCACACAAAAAGGTGCTGCACACCAGCAGTCCAGCCGTTTTTACTGTGTTCTCCTCTCATGCAGCTGCTCTGCTGTCACGTTCACTACAGCCTGTTGTCCATATACACGACTGATAAAAAGGTTCTTGTGGATAAATCCTCCAGAGCGAACTGGGTTTCTCAGATCCCTGATTTTGTAACTCCATGCCTGAGGTTCCTGTAAACGCACTGATTTATTGATGAAGTAGTTGTGGACATTGTGTAACAGAGTGGGGATTTCTTGTAAGGGCGTCAACATTATGAAAGGATTTTCTACTTCCTATCTGTCGCTATCTCTGTTTTTTGCTGTGATACATGACAGGAAATACTCATTTTTATTCATCTCAGTTTCCAGTAGTAGTTTCGGTTTTCACCTCCCACTGACAAAATGATGCACTTTTATGGAGGCTGGACCTTTTCCACACAATTTCCAGATTTTGCTGCGTGTAATGATTCTAATCTGCAGTATGTAGTGATTTAATCAGTTGTAGGGTACTATTTAAAATTTCCCTCATTGAATTTTAACTGAATGATGAAAGACGAACTTGGACGTCAACAGTGAAGAGAAAGTCCTGGTAATTGACGAATTTGCCATAAGTCATGGAATATGTTAAACATAATGACATTTGAAATTAGGTTAGTCTCATAAAATGTTGTTTCCAGAAAGATTAAAATAAAAAAGGCTTGAAGCTGTTTTTTTTCTCTCTCTCTCTTGGATACACTACAACCGTAGATGTGTGTTTCAGCTGATGTTGTTTTCTCTTTTTGTTCTGTACTTTTGGTTCGTGGGCAGATGTATTGTCTATCCACAGGTTTCACAGATTCTGACTGTGTCGTTGTGGTTTATTGTTTCAGTGGTGCTGAGTACCCTTCGCCAGCTGAGCACAACCACGTCCATCCTTAGTGATCCAAAGGTGCTCCCAGAAGAAGCCATTCAGGCCGTCACACACACAGACGTGTAGATTAAGTTGTCTACAAGCCACCTCAACATCACTGATCAAAAGCAGACGTCACCAACTGAAGTAGCCGTTCAAGTCTCCACATCTTTCAAAGATTCCTGGCTTCACTCACGAATCTATACTATGATACTTTTCTGCTGCAATGAGGAGCCCAGCTGATGTTTATTACAATTGTGCAGAAGTGGAGAATAGCTACTATTACCTTATATCAAAAGACTTCATTGAAGGCTGGTACTTGTCATTTGCTTATCGAACAACATACTTTTAATACACAAACATCACATTTGAAAGGGAATTAATGAGCATGTGCATTTTTTGTCGTCTCTCAGACCTAGCGTTCATATTTAATGTTTTTTACAGTGTTGAATGTTTGGAGACTAGCCAGATGTATAGTGTGCACGTCTTGATGCTCAAAATGAGAGCTTGGTCTTTCGTCCTTCATTTGCTCAGGTGAATGTAGTTTAGCCATCTAACAAACGTTTCCTGGTGGTTTTTCGTCTATGCTGAACGTCCTGCTCGTCAGTTTGACTACAGATTACACAGTAAGGCAGTCATTTAAGATGTGCTACATAAATGATTTCCTACTGTTCATATCAAAGCGTTATGCAGTGATATTACTTACAGCCCTCATAGGGAGCATAAATAGCAGCACATACTATAATTATATACATTATATAGACATGTACAGTGTTACTGAAATCTTGAGTACTGGGGCTGTAGCAGTTCTTTCTGTTCTTCGTTTGTCACTCAGGGCTGTGCTGATAAGCGTAAAACCTTTCAATCCAACTATGAACAAATCAAGTCAGGACGCTTCTCAGCAGGAAGACACATGTTCAGCAAAGGTACAGCTTTACATCACATGGTTTAATCTACCAGCTTTATTTTCCGCTCGCAGTTACACTCATTTCTAATGTGTGTTAACGGCACACATTATAAATAAAATCACGTCAAGACACTGCACACAATAAAGACTGAAAGCCATATCAAGCAGTGGTTTGCTTATTCTATCACATCGTGATATCGTCTCACATGTGACTGAACATTCAGGCAGCCTTAAGGTCAAAGTGCCCTTACTTTTAAATACGTGACTGCACTCGTAAGGCAGATGTGGATTTTGTGTTTCTTTATTTGCAAACGACTGAGTTTACTTTTAATTTTCCGTTCATGAGATTGTAGGCTGAATGTGCCGCTTGTTGTGGATTGCAAGTGTGATTAATGGCATGTTTACGTGAGCTTTTTACCTAATTTACATGCTGCTCAAATTGGCAACAATGTGGATGGAGCATCAAGAGCAGCAGCAGCAGATCAAATACAAAGGACACATTTACCATAAACCGTAAACAATTTTTTTTACTGCTACGTCAAACTGAAAGTGCACCTCTGAATGCAGCTATGGTCGTCAGCGTTTGCAAAGCAATCTTTCCTTATCTTTGGTAATATGTTCTACTGCATCCTGGCGTTTGTGAGGGTTTTTTTGCTTCTGGGTTGTATTTCCACCTTCTGCTGCTGCTTTGTACTGATCTATGAATCTATTACTGCAGAGTGGAACTGGCCACGTTGG
Source organism: Macropodus opercularis (assembly GCA_030770545.1). Lineage (NCBI taxonomy): Eukaryota > Metazoa > Chordata > Actinopteri > Anabantiformes > Osphronemidae > Macropodus > Macropodus opercularis. Next base: position 4,042,829 of record CM061097.1, on the reverse strand, counting down.
TTCGCATCTCAGTGTTGTTGTCTTCCACACTCCTGAAATATCTCCATGCCTCATGGTTGAAACCCCTGTAATGACTCTGAGTTCAAATAAAAGATCTAAGAAAATTGGCTTTTTTTTTTTACTTTATTTGTTAATAAATATCACTTTTTTCATAAATATTATACAAAAGTAAAAACATTTTTTAAATAAAAATACATAATAATTTAAGGTTCTGTCAAATAAATAATTATAGCTTTCTTGTCAAAACGTTGCGTTGTGGAGGCGCTGGTCCAGGCGCTGCAGCAGACACCAGACGTAGTGGAGCAGGTCATAGTCCTGGCCCCGGACGGGCAGGCTGCAGTCCTGACGGGCCGAACCGTGCAGCATGCCGTCCAGCTGCTGGGAGATGCTCTTCAGCTTCTTACTCATCTCCAAGGGCAGGTTTGTCTCGTTGGAAGCCTTGAGGATGTAGCACCCGAAGGAGGAGATGTGCACCTCGGTGAGGGCCCGCTGCTCCGGCGCGCCCAGCTCGGTGACGTTCAGGAGCGGGCACGAGTCGCTATGAAACAGTCCGGGGATAGACTGTTGGAGACGGAGGGGGGAGTTACAAAGAGCCATGTGTTACATTCACCAGCACCAGTGAGTGCACGACAAGCTGCAGCCCGACAACGTGTACGTAAGTAATTCATGCTCTCATTAGTGACATTTAAACTCATTACAAACAAATAACAAATAGTTATAAGCTGTCCTGAGTATAAACAACTGCTGTAATTACAAGAAAAGCTTAAATGTGCACTAAAGCCTTACCAGGTTATCCAGCAAGGGCTTAAGGTCCGTCGTGCGCAGCTGCTGGATGGTTTTGTTCAAGGCCTCGTTTATGTCCTGTTGGATGCTTCGACAGGCCGCTTGAGCCAGCATCAGACACAGGTGGACAACGATGGCTGCACCAGTGACATTAGACAGCACAGAGTGGAGAGAAGTTAGTTCTATGTGCACACACACACAGGAGTCTGATATTTTCATTGTTGCGCAATTTTACGCGCAGAGGTCTAAGCGACCGCCTGCTTTAAAAATAGACTCTGCGGGAGGCAAGACTTGACAAGATGCTTACCAACACGGAAATTCATGATAGCTGAAGACCTTGGTGAGCAGTGAGACTTCTAATGTGGCTAACACTGGCTCTAAGCCAACCTTTTATTGTTACCAATTGATAAGGATCAATAGATGATACTTTCCATTCATATATAGAAGGTTTGGATTCATATGTCTTTCCAGGAGGGGATTCCCTCCTCTAAATCTGGTCATAATTACTATTAGATATTACTCATGTAAACAAAAGTCCCTGCCATGTAAATGTTTATGACCCTTAAAATCAACACAGATAACACAAGAGATAATTTAAAATGTCTGATGTTTACTAATTTCAAAGTCAGCCTCTAGTCTTGATAAGCATTTCACACCTGGATATGGGATTGGGCCAGTTCATCAGGTGAACAGATGAACCACATATTTTAATATAACAGACTTTTTAGCAAATTATTCAATTACCAGGACTTTCTATTCACTGTTGACATCCAAGTTTGTCTTTCATCATTCAGTTAAAATTCAATGAGGGAAATTTTAAATAGTACCCTACAACTGATTAAATCACTACATAGCAAATTTGTCATGTATTGTTGAGCAAAAAAATATTGTTTCCATTTTAAATACATTAAAAGCACAGTGAGACGATACCCCCTGAGGCTATTATTTACACGTGTTATAATAAATTACTGACAGTTCAATTCAATTCAACTTTATTTATATAGCGCCAATTCACAACATCAGTTATCTCAAGGCACTTCACAAGTAAGGTTTAAGACCTTACACAACTAGACCAAACAAATCCCACATAGAGCAGCTTTTATTGTAGTCAATCAATGCATTGTACATTTTAATAGCAACAGTGGAGGAAAAACTCCCTCTATAGAGGAAGAAACCTCCAGCAGACCCAGACTCAGTGTTGACCGGTTAGGGTGAGGGGATAGAGAAGAGAGAAAAGGACACAACAACAAAACAAGCAGCAATAGACACAGGCAGGATGGTTGGACCAGCAACTGAACACTGGAGACACACGGCTCTGATTCTGATGATACCTTTAGATGAGAATAGAGAGAGACAGAAGGGGAGAAGCACAACTAGGAGAGAAAAGGGACAAAGTTAGTCACTTGTGGACATGGAGCATGTTAGCGGATAGAAGAAACCGAAAAGAGCTCAGTGAATGAAGGACGTTCCCCAGCAGTCTGAGCCTATAGCAGCTTAACTAAGAGATGGTTCTGAGAGACCAGAACCATCTCTAACTATACGCTTAGTCCAAAAGAAAGGTTTTAAGCCTAGTTTTAAAACTAGAGAGGGTCTGCTTCTCGAACCTGAACTGGAAGTTCAGGAAGTGGAAGCTGGTTCCACGTAGAGGAGCTTGGTAGCTAAAGGTTCTGCTCTGAGTTACATTTAGAAAGTCTAGGAACCACAAGTAGACCAGAAATGACACCAAGGTTCCTCACAGTAGAACCTGAAGCTAACGTTATGTCATCCAGAGTAACAATCTGATTCAATAATGAGTCTCTGTGGTTTTTAGCACCATAATAAGCTCAGTTTGATCTGAATTTAGTTGTAGGAAGTTATGGGACATCCAAGATTTTAAATCAACAAGTTTGAAGTTTGACTAATTGGTTTGTTTCCTCTAGTTTCATGGACAAATATAACTGAGTATCATCTGCATAGCAGTGAAAATTTATAGAATGTTTTCTAATAATATTACCAAGGGGAGACATGTAAAGACGGAAAAGTATTGGACCAAGCACAGAACCCTGTGGAACTCCAAAGCTAATTTTTGTGCGGATGGAAGATTGACCATGAACAAATTGGGATCTGTTCAACAGATTTTCCTAATTAAAGCATTCACAGTATTGTTTTCCTAATCCTTTTTTATTACTGTGAATGCTGACCAGGATTCACAGTATTGTTTTCCTAATCTTTTTCCCTGTGAATGCTGAAAGTATCAAAATATTCAGCTTTTCCGGGACTCGGGTGCTTCCATTTTGCTTATTGATATCTTTTGTACTTTTTGAAATATTAAGCTATTTTCAACATTTTTTCCCCATTGAAAATGAATGGAAAGCTGGTATAGAGCAATTGGACTCTCCCGCAGGAGAATGTGGTTCAAATCCCACTGAGGGAATTTAGCCTTTGCAAGCAACTCATCTATTAAAGCAGTCCCCAAGCAGGTCTACATATGTCCCTATCAATACTGTACTGCTTAAACAAATGCTCCTTACTGTGGGAACCCCGAGTTCAAATCCCACTCTGGGCATGATGTACAAGTAAGATGTTTGATTTTAAAACTACAATTTTACTCTTGTAATCATAATGCTTTTGAATTAAACTTTTACCATTTTACCGCTGACGATTCAACAATTGTGAGTTTTCCGACATGAAACTCACTCAGGTTGTAGAATGAAGTACATTTAAACCGCGGTTTCTCTATAAACTTTCACTTGTAAAATGTCACCACGGTCGCAATTTTCGCTCTTTTTTTTGCTTTCGCTTTATTTTATACTTTTTGAAATATTAAGCTATTTTCACAATTATTGAAAATGAATGGGAAGCTTGTATAGGGCAACTGGACTCCCCAGCCAGAGACCCGGGTTCAAATCCCGCTCATGTCATCTATGTTCTGCTTGTTGTAACAAAGCACCATCTTCTGGTTGTTCCTGAGAATTGCATTATAGGTGTTTTAAAATCTCTCTAAACTTTCACTTGTCGCCACGGCCACAATTTTCGCTCTTTTTAAAAGATTCTTTCACTCTAATGTAGACACACTTGTTACAATCCAGCCCTCAGAGCTCTGAGGGCTCCTGGTTTTCTGTTTGTCCTGTGACGTCACGTTCTCCCTCTGTGCTCCTCCCTAGTAACTAGTGGTTACACCTGTGTTTAATTTCCTGTTCAGTTCTGTATTTAAGCCTGCTCTCTTGTTTCTGTCCTTGTCGGTCCGTTGTGAATATGATGGTGTTGCTGTCCCCGGGTCACGTGAGTTTTTGTATCGGTCAAGTCAAGCCATGTTTGTACAGTTAAGTTAAGTTTAAGTCAAGTCAAGTCATGTCGTGTCGTGTTTGTTTGCAATAAAGTCAATATGATTAAGTTTCATCACATCTGAGTTCTGCAATTGGGTCCTCACCTCCTACCACACCAGCCGATTCGTAACAGAACGGACCGACCAAACAGGACCCAGCGGACTCAGTTTTTTTTTTGTTTCAGTCTTTTGTTCAGGATCTTGTTTGAGAGGGAGATGAGCCGTGTGGAACTTGAGTCAGGTTTGGAGGCTTTGAGCTCTGTAAAGGAGCTGGTTAAGCTGGCTCACAGTGGACCCACTCGGCTCGCTAGGAAGCGGGCCTGTGCTAATGCTCTGGCCGTCCTGGCTGACGCATCAGGATTGTGGCTCTTCCCGGGGGTTGAGGAGCTCTACGGCGAGTTGGGTGATTTGTTCCTGACCCTAAGCCAGAAGGAAGACTCATTCCCCGTTCCTGCCACAGCTGCTCCAACCCCTGCTCACCGCGCTCCTGTGTCTCGGCGCTCTCGACGTCGACCTCCAGCTTCCGCGCCTTCATCTCTGCCTGTCTTGCTCTCTGGTCGGCTCAAAATGAGCGACCAGCCTCCTGAACTGTCTCCCCACCTGTCTGCGGATGAGGGACGTCGGATTTGGAAGGAGCTGAAGGCTCAGAGCTCTGGTCCATTCCCTGCAGAGGAGCTGCGCGGCAGGCAGCCTGCTCGCACCTCTGTTGGTGCTGGGGTGTACCACACATGTTCCCCAGTGATCCTGTCTGTCCCCTGTGCGCCGGACTGCGCACAGGGTGGGTTCTGTTCTGTCCCGGAGGAGTTGAAGCCACCTCCGGTGATCCTGTCTGTTCCCTGTGCGCCGGACTGCGCACAGGATGAGTTATGTTCGCTACCGGAGGAGGCGGAGCAGCCTTCGGTGATCCTGTCGGTTCCGCGCACGGGAGGAGTCAGGTTCGGTGTTTGTGTCCCAGACTCCAGTTCCGGCCCCAGCACCGCAGCGTTTTAAGGTGGAGACGCCGGTCGGTGAAAGTCGGCGGATCCCTACCGCCGCACCTGCCCCTTTGCCCAGCAGTCTTCAGGAGGAGACGACAGGCTTGGGGTCATCCCCGCTGCACCTACCCGGAGTCCGGTTCCTGCCCCGCGGCGCTTGATGTCAGCACCGCAGCCCGCAGCGCCGGCCCCAGCACCGCAGCGTTTTAAGGTGGAGACGCCGGCCGGTGAAAGTCGGCGGTTCATCACCGCTGCACCTGCCCCTTCGCCCTGTTCTCTGGAAGCAGTGGCTCGAGACCGTTGAACCACTGTTATTGTCCCGCGCTCTGGGAGAGAGAGAGACCTTGTTCCCTGTTTCCCGACGACTCCAGAGAGGTCCACCATCCCTGTCGATCCAGTGAGGGTTGCCGCCTCCTCGGCTGTCTCTGGTGGTCCTGGGGAGTTCCACACCTCCACGCCCGTCCACGGCTCTCCAGGGGTAGACCACGCCTGCCCACGGCTCTTTAGGAGGAGAGGCCGTCCCAGCGCCCACGTTCGTCCACGGCTCTCCAGGTGGAGAGTCTGCCTCCTCATCTGGCTCTGGGGGTCCAGGGAGGTCCACCACATCGCGCGCACCTAGAGCGCCCTGGAGGCTCCGCCTTCGATGGGGTAGACGCCGGCCGCCCAGACTGCCACACCACAGCAATCCGCCTTCTGTTTTCCGGCTCTGGCGACCCCCGGAGGGGTCCACCTTCTGTTCCTGGCTCTGGCGACCCCAGGAGGGGTCCGCCTTCTGTTCCTGGCGACCCCAGGAGGGGTCGTTTGGCGTCTGGTTCCTGTGTCCGGCGGCCCCACGGAGGGGTCGTTTGGCGTCTGGTTCCTGTGTCCGGCGGCCCCACGGAGGGGTCGTTTGGCGTCTGGTTCCTGTGTCCGGCGGCCCCACGGAGGGGTCGTTTGGCGTCTGGTTCCTGTGTCCGGCGGCCCCACGGAGGGGTCCGCGTCTGGTTCCTGTGTCTCTGGAGGGAACAGACTCGGGGAAACAGAGGCTCAACGCCGCTGCACCTATCCGGAGTCCGGTTCCTGCCCCGCGGCGCTTAATGTCAACACCGCGACCTGCAGCACCAACTCCAGCACCGCGGCGTCGCAACGTGGAGGCGCCGTCCGGTGAGAACCAGCGGTTCATCACCGCTGCACCTGCTCCATCACCCCAGCGTTTCCTGGAGGAGGCGAGGGGCCTGGGGAAGCAGTGGCTCGAGACCGTTGAACCACTGTTATTGTCCCGCGCTCTGGGAGAGAGCGACCTTGTTCCCTGTTTCCCGACGACTCCAGAGAGGTCCACCATCCCTGTCGATCCAGTGAGGGTTGCCGCCTCCTCGGCTGTCTCTGGTGGTCCTGGGGAGTTCCGCACCTCCACGGCTCTCCAGGAGGAGAGGCCGCCACGCCCACGTCTGCCCACGGCTCTTTAGGAGGAGAGGCCGTCCCAGCGCCCACGTTCGTCCACGGCTCTCCAGGTGGAGAGTCCGCCTCCTTATCTGGCTCTGGGGGTCCAGGGAGGTCCACCACATCGCGCGCACCTAGAGCGCCCTGGAGGCTCCGCCTTCGATGGGGTAGACGCCGGCCGCCCAGACGCCGGCCGCCCAGGCCTTCACGCCGCGGCAACCACCGACGCCGGCCACCCAGGTTCCTGTCTTGGTTTCGTGCGGCCCGGAGGCTCTGCATCTGTTCCCTGTTCAGCGGCCCCAAGGAGGGGTCCGCTTATGTTCCTGGTTCTGGCGACCCCAGGAGGGGTCCGCCTTCTGGTTCTGGCGACCCCAGGAGGGGTCCGCCTTCTGGTTCTGGCGACCCCAAGGAGGGGTCCGCCTTCTGGTTCTGGCGACCCCAAGGAGGGGTCCGCCTTCTGGTTCCGGCTCTGGCGACCCCAAGGAGGGGTCCGCCTTCTGTTTCCGGCTCTGGCGACCCCAGGAGGGGTCCGCCTTCTGTTCCTGGCTCTGGCGACCCCAGGAGGGGTCCGCCTTCTGTTCCTGGCTCTGGCGACCCCAGGATGGGTCCGCCTTCTGTTCCTGGCTCTGGCGACCCCGGGAGGGGTCGTTTGGCGTCTGGTTCCTGTGTCCGGCGACCCCAGGAGGGGTCGTTTGGCGTCTGGATCCTGTGTCTGGCGACCCCAGGAGGGGTCGTTTGGCGTCTGGTTCCTGTGTCCGGCGGCCCCACGGAGGGGTCGTTTGGCGTCTGGTTCCTGTGTCCGGCGACCCCAGGAGGGGTCATTTGGCGTCTGGTTCCTGTGTCCGGCGACCCCAGGAGGGGTCGTTTGGCGTCTGGTTCCTGTGTCCGGCGGCCCCACGGAGGGGTCGTTTGTCGGTCCGTTGTGAATATGATGGTGTTGCTGTCCCCGGGTCACGTGAGTTTTTGTAACGGTCAAGCCGTGTTTGTACAGTTAAGTTAAGTTTAAGTCAAGTCAAGTCATGTCGTGTCGTGTTTGTTTGCAATAAAGTCAATATGATTAAGTTTCATCACATCTGAGTTCTGCAATTGGGTCCTCACCTCCTACCACACCAGCCGATTCGTAACAACACTTGTCTACTTGCTAACTGGGCACATGGCAAAACCGAACGACCGACAAATTTCGCCGTATTTGTCTCATAGCGGCGGGAGCAGCCGCTTCCGCGTCATTAATTTGCCTTATTCGCGAGCAGATCTGAGCGTTTTGAACTCGCTGTAAATTCAACAAGTGTCAGTCTTTCGACATGAAACTCACACAGGTTGTAGATTAAAGTCTCGGCTTTCATTTGATGTGTTGGTCTTTGTGATTACTGTTACGGTTTTGCCTTCGTTTTCATCGTCTTTTTGCCACAAGCTTAAAACTTTCACTTGTAAAATGTCGCTACGGCTGCAATTTTCGCTCTTTTCAAAAGATTCTGTCACTCAAATGTAGAGACACTTGTTTACTTGCTAACTGGGCACATGCCAAAACCGAAAGACCGACACATTTCGCCGTATTTGTCTCGTAGCGGCGGGAGCGGCCGCCATTCATTTGCCTGGCTCGCGAGACAGAAAAGACACATCTGATCGTTTTGAACTCGCTGTAAATTCACACACGAAACTCACACAGGTTGTAGATTAAAGTCTCGGCTTTCATTTGATGTGGTGGTCTTTGTGATTACTGTTATGGTTTCGCCGCTACGAACCCGTTTAGCGGGCTTCGTTTCTATCGTTTCATACCCACAGCTGCTGCTGCTGTCAGCCTCTTATAGACCTTCGCGAACTGATACTACAAGCAGCCCAGTGGCCCAGTGGATAGTGCAGTGAGCTCTAGAGCCAGAGGCTGCAAATTCAACCCCCAGTTGAGACAACCAGTTTTAGACTGATGTTTGTTACCAAGCTGAGGGTCTAATAGACCTTCGGGCAGGCTCAACCTCAGCTGCTTAGGTGGCCGAGTGGTTAATCTGCTGCTCTGCAAAGCCAGAGATCCCAGTTCAAACCCCAGTTGAGGCAACTGTCTTCAGACTGATGTTTGTTACCAGCACATTGAATCTGGATCTTCTACTTGTTGTAACAAAGCTTTTTAAGCTTCAGGAAAGTCTTGCAAAATTCAATCAACATGTCTTAGGGGTTATTTATACTTTTTCTCTGTAGATCAACTCAACTGTGTTTTATTAAATTATTGAATTATTAATACTTACATAATATTTTTTCATTATGCTTTATTTTGACTTTTTTAACTTCTTCTGGACCTGTACAACCCTATTCTATCCACTTCTATTTTTCTTAAACTACGTTTCTAAGAACGTTTTAAGCTCTCGAGCTACAGTTAGGAGTTATTGGCAATACATTCAGCATAAAGCATTCACAGTCCATTTTCTTATGGAAATGCTTTTCTAGTTGGTATTTAAGTTCCTCTGTTTGTCTTTCTCGTTACTGACTGTTATTTGGTTCGTATGTATGCATTTGGTATGGTTAATGATTGTTACCTGGGTTTGTATGTATTTTTTGGGTATGAGTAATGACTGTTACCTGGTTTCGTATGTATATAATTTGTAGGAGTATCAACGGTTACGTGTTGTGTCTGTAGTGAGTGTTACTTGTTGACTTGGTGTATTAGTGTTACTGCGTTTGTAAGTATTATGTGTTTGCCTGGATATTGACTGTTCTCCTGATTCTGGTATCTATGATTTGGTATTTGTATTAGTTTTATTTGTACTTGGTTTGTGGTTTGTAGTCACCTGTGTTTGTGTTTAGTTCATGTTTGTTTCCCACCATTAAATTATTAGTTAATCATTCATATATCTGTCTCTGGGTTGTGCAATTGGGTCCTCCCTTGTTAGTGTGGGCATAGGCTCTACGTCGAGCAGCCCTTTGTGGTATTTCGAGTCTTGTGAGTGGGGAAATAGGCTCTAGGTCGAGCTCCCCCCATCTTGTTAGTTTGGCGCCACCAAGTGGCGATTAAAGGTAGTACCCGGGACTCAGGCGTTCCTACCCCTGGTACTCTAGTCAGTCTAGTTTAGTGCGAGTCTGTAACACAGATAAGACTTAAATTTTCTGTCATGAATGAAACACGTGATTTACCTTGAAGACTGATGAAAGGACTTTGTGTGATGTGGATGAGAACTTTAGTTTGTCCGCTTGCACACGATGAAACACTGTATGTAAACACAACAGATCCTGTAAAATAGTTAAATAAATAAAACGATATGTAGTGACCAGTGGTCTGGTATAAGAACTGCAGCGTCTTAAATAATAGTATTTAAATAAAGATACCATGACGTGGTATTGTTCTTTAGTAAAGTTTATTGTTCGTTTATATTTCATACAGTTGTGCAGTAGAGTGTCCAGTCAGGATGAAGATGACACTAAATATAAATAAATACCCACCCAACCATTCACACTTTATTCCATCTATTCTAGCTTCTTATGGACAGTCACCAGGCAAAGCGTTCACACTCACACCTACAGACAGCTTAGAGTGTGAACCATAAATAATAAATAGTGAATAAATAAAGGAATAAATAAATACATAACACACAAACAACTCAATCTAATCCTTGTAAGTTATTGCTGTGCAGTGTAAACAGCCTGGTACCTGACAGGTTTCAGCATGTGTCACGGTGGCTAATTGTAGCGTCCTGGGTTCATGTCTAGATTTCGCACCCTTGCTACATGTCATACAACGTCTTCTCTTCTGTGTTCGTTGTTTGCATCTTCATAAAGGTCCAAATACGCATCTAAGAAGTTGCACTGGCCACTAAACTCAATGATCATCACAGGATGCAAACGTCTTTACCCAGGTCTTGGCATAGTGAAGGATGCTGAAGCCGTTTCTTTTCTTACAGTTGTCGTTACAGGCTGTGATTTGTTTGGGGCACCGTGCTGGGACCACGTGGTGGTTGTGATTTCTGTACATCCATTTGACCTCCTTTAATTCTTCACGGAACCGAGTGATGTTGCCGAGGATTTGTGGCTGATGGCGCCAATGAGTGAGGTTTGTGATGATGGCTGGCACAGCGTGGTCAAGGCAGTTGATGATGGTGCTCACAAAGGTCAGAACTTCTGCAGAGTTGTTTTCAGCAGGCAAAGTTATTCCCCAAAATGGCTTTGATGTGTTTGTGATGAACTCCTTTGGTAGATTGTCATTAAACATATATTTGACCTAGAGGGAACAAGAGAATCAAATGACAAAATCAATCATGTGGTCTCTCAAAATTTCTTAATTGTGACGTTCACGGTCCAAAAACAAAACACTACAAAAGAGATTCTGTAACCATCCCTCTGTTAAACTAGCTCTTTAGAGATCATCTTCATGAAGCCCTCTGTTTTACAGAACCCTGTCTGTCAATGTTCATGTAAGGAAGGTGTTTACTTACGTAAGCCTTTTCTGCCATTAGTAGATTACACAAAGGTAAATCAAACGTTATATTCCTCAGCATACTCAGGTTCTCAGTGACTTGAGAGCCCGTAAAGGTGACGTGCACCATCACCATACAGCAAAGCAGGAGCTCTGGAAGAAGACATTCACACAGAATATGATGCTATCATCTGCATAGCAAGTGAACAGGAAGCTCTTACAGTGTAGGCAGATCAACATCACAGAATCAAAAACTGTGCCTCAGCAGCTTGACCAAAAAGACTTTTTTACATTTCTCCCTTAAGCATTTTAGTTAGTAAAATCATTTTTGTTTCAGTCGTTACCTTATTTTTTCCTAAGCCCATACTACCACAGCAACATACAGTAACTCAGACGTCTGGTTGCACACACACGTTCACACACTGCCTCTGACAAGTTTGCCTTTTTCAGAAGTTTGCAGCAATAAGAAGTGGTTTGTATTCATTGAACGACAACTTACCTCTGCCCAAAGACATGCTGTGGCTTTGTCTTGAGTGTAGCAGAACGAATGCTCCTAAACTGGCACACGCTCTGCTTTTATTCTCAAACGTGGGATTTTTTTTTCTTGTTGCATGCCAGTTAGTCAATGACGCCATTTGTGTCATTATCACAGAAGAAATCTTCTCTGAATTGTTTCTATTTTGCAACTGTGGGCACTGCCACCACAGTGGTTTAATGTGGGAAAGCAATGCAGGTGACACAGACTTCTCTGAGGCATATGATGGTTATCTGTAGAATGAAAGAGAACAGTTCGCTTTGCTGTCTGTCAGCGCATATATTTGCTATAGACACTTCATTTATTTAGATTTAAAACCGATTGTGACTTTACCTGGAATCGTTCCCTCACAAACAAACTAACCTCTAACCTTATCTGGAGGGTTTTACTGAGGATAGTACAGCGTCAGACGTCTGCTCCTGATATGCAAATGGTTCTTGATTAAACTATCAGTATAAGTATCACAAATAATAGAAACATCAGCAATAGGTGAAGCACATTATTCAACTGTGAACCTTTACTGAACCCTTTCCATTTCTTAATGATTTGAAATGGATGTTTAATGACATGTTTGGAGGAACAGACCTTTCTCCTGAATCAGCCTCATCTGTAACATCTATTTATACAGCGACAACATGTCTCTCTTTATGGCTTAATTGGATTTTTTATTTATGATCTTCATGAGTTTCATTGATCTGCTGCTGATCTGCACTGACTGTACCAGCTGTTGCCCGGTAACCAGGTCAATTGTAAACAAACAGCAGAGGCTTGTGAAGGCTGCCTGACCTCTCTCGCATTGTGCAGGGACTGTAGGAAGTACAGGAGCATGTTTAGCCAGTACTTCTGACAGGTATGGACTCAAACAAACTCTCTGCTGTGATAGAGAAGAAAATTCGCCTCCTGTGTCTGGATGACTTCCCTTGTGGAGACTGGGTGAGTCGATTGCAGTGTTTTCTCACTCCTCCACACTCCTGGATCTACTGAGCTGCCCTCGCTCGCCATGGAAGCATGACGAGTCATGGAGCCCTCAGGTTCCAGCCCTGAGACGGCTGGCGGTGCTCACACCACAACACCTGAAGCCTGCCTTTATTTACACTTACTTTACTACGCTTCGCATCGTTACCAACGGTGTGAGTGATCCTATTTTCACAGGGGTGGCAATTATGACATAGACATAGATAAAGAAATCCCCAGTAATTCATCCGTTATCCCATTGCTCCAGCATCTACAGTTGTCTCTCCTGACAAATGTCCTTACTGGAAGCAGACATGTACGTCTAAGTGTGTGTCGCCTGCAGGTCGCCGTCATCGACAGTGGCCTGTTACAGTTCTCGAAGCTGGAGGAATTAGTGTTGAGTGTGAACAACATCCCAGAAATCCCTGTAGAGAATCTTCCAAGCACTTTGAAAGTGAGTAACAAACATATAGACATGAAACAATCTCTTAGCAGTTTATCAAGTCATGTGAATTTTCACCAAAAGGTGACTCATAATTTAATGATGCTGTAGTAAAATAGTATATTACGAGCTTTTCCGTCACATCAAACAGGAGTCAACTGCTGTGACATCACTGGTCCAGTTATGCAACACACATGAATGCACCTCACACGTCACAGTGCTGTGATCAAACCCTAACTGATATGGTGAACACATGTCTTTCGAAGATTCTGGACGTACGTGCCAACCGCTTGTCTTCTTTAAACTCCCTCACCACCACGCCGCCCCCTCGCCTGCAGTACCTCGGCCTCGGCTCGAACGCCCTGGGTTCCTGTGAAGACGTTACGCATCTTACAGGAAGACACTGGTTAGTCTGTCTACACACAGGAAATCGGCTGGTTTTTAAAGAGGTAAACCAAAACCAGGTCAAACAAACATGGCTTATGTTAGATGTCTTCACAGCTGCCACGTCCATCAATCAGTGTTTAAAGTATCAAGTTACTTTTTAAGACTTACTCACTCACACTCATGTACTGATTTAATGGCAACGTCTGTGATTTTTTTTGTGACACATATGGAGAAAACACTGGCAGATGACGATACGATGACAGGTTTGGAGCCTTTTGATCCCACCTTAACAAACCACATCCGCCCAATGCGGTATTAAAAAAGAAAGGAATTCCCATTTTGCTTTTACATATTACACCCACTCTCATACACTCTTTGTATTAGTATTAGTATTTTAGGTTTTAACATGAATGTAACGTCACCCAACCGACTGATTTTGTATTTCAGCTCCATTGACACTACTGGTACATAGCTCATGGGCTATTTATTAGTATCTGTCACAGATAAAAGCAGGTACTCTCTGTTACATCAGGCCACAGCTAGTGTGTCTGGACCTCAGCGACTGCGAGTTCCAGGACCAGCAGACCCTGCTGGAAGCCTTGTGCACACTCCCGTCCCTGAAGACGCTGGTGCTGGAAGGAAACCCCTTCACGCTCGCCTCTTCCTACCCAGGGTTCACTGTGGACAGTCTCCCACAGCTCTCCTGCCTGGATGCCTCGTGGATTAGCCCAGAGGAAAGATATGGTTTCAGGGGTTTGGCAGAGCAGAGAGGTGAGCCTGTAGATGGTTTCATAGTTAAAGGTGGGTCTACGGTTCCTAAATAACAGGATTGTTTTCTCGTGTTCAGGTTTGATAGTGGACCAGGCATCAGTTAAAGTGAGCGTGGGCAGGATGAGGGGAATTCCTAACCCAGTGACGAGATTGGATAAAAACTCTCCCGACTTCCCTGTTGTCACCTACAGCTTTTTTGTCACTTATGAGTTCCTTAGTAATCAGACACCCGTCGGACTGGTGACGTATCCCACCTACACGATTTTGGTGATTTTTAGTGCCTTTGCATCACCATTGACACTTGGGTTTCAAAATAATTTAGATTATTTTTTACATTCACGCCTGTTACCTTCTTTTTAATTTTTTAATTTGTAAATGATGAAAATGTTTGATTCTTGGAGTCTTAAAAAAGCCTGCTGACAGATCTAAACCCACTCCTCACTTGGGTTGAAAAGCATTTTAAATAAGCTCTGAATGAAACTAAGGTCATTTTCTGGAGGTAGGATCCAGATGAATCGGCCATTTTGACAGTGTTTGATAAGTTGTCTTTTATCGTGAACATTGGGCTTCTGCTTATCCAACCTGTGACACAAGCACGTGTGTTTTAAAAGCCACAAAGATCCAAAATGAAAATCACACCCAAAATAAGATGCGTCACACTGTCATATGGAAGCCATGGCTTTTTGTATGTGGCTCACTTTTAAAATGAAATTTAAACATTAGCAATGGGAGACACGCACACAGTTTCTAACTGTGTGTAAGTAAAACATCAGGACAATCACAATTCTCTTCAACTAACTTGTTTTCTTCTGACAGAAAGTTGAGCCAAAGCTTGAAACACCAGATGCAACACATGCGATGGAGGAAAGCGGCAGCAACACTGACCTGCAGTCAAACAACACATGTGAAAGTCAAACATCCAAAGCAGCTGAGGAAAACCTCTGGAATGATGCTCATGGTATTAACACTTTAACCCAATAGAACAGTGTGATTAGAACATTCAGTGCAGTTCTATAAAGTAAAAAAAGTTTTTACTGAATTTACTGGAGGCTGGAGTTTTTTTCTCGTTTCTGTGTGTGTAAAGTCTGTTTGTTGATGATTTCTTTTCTCTAGTGTCAAGACATAGCACATCAAAGCTGGCATGGTCAGGGTGCATGGACTTCAACGACACACAAACCTACGTCGTTAGTTATCTAGGAGGATTAAAGAAATTCCTCAGTCGAGGTGTTCATCTTACCATAGAGGAGGAAAAGGTATAGAACGTGAGCTGTGACGGGCTTAAACACATCAATGCTAAACGTGTCTCTTTTTAGTGAATTTTGGTGTTTGACATTTTAGCTTTTGTCGTGGCCTGCAGCTCCAGAGGAAAAGAAAGGCAACAAAGGCAAAGATGTGAGTTTATTCATTATGTTCCTACAGAGTCTCAAAAAAAGTGAGTAGTGAAATGGTCGCCCCAGAACAGAAAACACTCTTTTTATTTCAACTTTGGTGTCGTCCTCAGTCCTCAATCAAATCTGATTCTGCCAAAGACAAAAAGAAGAAATCTGCTGTACTGGAGCTAATCCAGGATGTCCCAGTTAAAAGAACCCTCGGAACTGTGCACATCCCCCTGCAAAGCCTGCTCAAAGGAAGCACCAAGGTCAACATCCTCTGTGATGTTGGTGCCTTGCACAAAGAGTTTGAGATGCAAGCTGCACAGAAACTTAAAAAGGCAAGTTCAGATGCCAGACAGATACACACCTGTATTAATGATCAGGTGATTACTATATGGTTAATTCAACAGATATGAGAATTGACTGTACTGTACTGTACATGTCCAAAAGGCTGTGAGCACTGACGACACAAACCAGCAACATGCTGGAAAGTGAACAGGATGACAAACTGTCAAAGATACTTTTTCATATGGGATTCACTTTTAAATCATCTTCAGGATCTGGGAAAGAAAATCAAAGAGGACAAGGAATTAAAGATAGACAGAGGCAAAGGTACAGCGCAGAGGACCGTTACTTCTTCAAAAGGTTACTGAGGAAATCTTTGGGATCTCTCTCCCACTTAGAAACCTGCAGGTACATTCATTTTTATTTTCAGTCTCCCTAATCTCATAAATGTTGTTGTGCTCTGTTGACAAAGCAAAAGAAAGGAAGACCCATGAGATGGACGTCCTCACAGACAAATGCATGTCTGTCCCAGTGGAGCCACCGACTGTGGAGTTTAGTGTTGAACTGCAGAAGTGGCTGCCTGCATCTGAAGCTCCCCACCTGCCACAGCACCATTAACACAGAACCTGTCTATACTGTACATACATATGTGAGAAATTAGAACCTTGTAACGTACCAACCAGTACCAATGTTCTTCAGCCAGGAAAAGGGGTTTGAAAACGTTTCACTTGATATGTGAAGTAAAAATAAATGAAACAGAAGCAGGTTTCACCATATGGCATCAAAGTAAACATATGCAGAAGATCTGTTCACTCAAATGTTAGCAGGTGCCTTAGACACAGTGGATTGACTCAACAATCAAAGGTTTTACTTTATACATAAAGTTCATTTATTTTTTTATACATATATTCAAAATCTTTTAAAGAACTTTCCAAGTATCATTGTTTCATACAGAAATGATGTTTTAAATGCAAACAAACGTTTTGGAAAGGCCATTTCACTGGAACTGAGGGCTCACAGTACGCGTGAAGTGCTTTACCTTTACTCATCACCCCACAATCTCTTCAAGAAAACTATAAAAAAGTCCCTATTAAAGCCATCATATCTGTGTATCAATCATTGCAGCTGCTCCAACCCCAGCAGGGGTGAGAAAATTACACACTATCAAAGTACATAGTATTTCCAGGCATAAAAAAATAAACTTTAGATCGCCAGTTTTTGCAACATTTATCAATCAAGTCATTTACATTTCCAAATACACACTTTTTGTCATACTATATTATCTCTGTAACCGCCAACAACCTGTGCAAACAGTATTAAGATATTGATAAATTAAATGACATGAATACTATTACCTATTCTCATTACGTCTCCCACAACGATACTTGAAACTAATTTTATT
Source organism: Macropodus opercularis (assembly GCA_030770545.1). Taxonomy (NCBI): domain Eukaryota; kingdom Metazoa; phylum Chordata; class Actinopteri; order Anabantiformes; family Osphronemidae; genus Macropodus; species Macropodus opercularis. Next base: position 4,025,804 of record CM061097.1, on the reverse strand, counting down.
CTTCTGGATGTGTCTGACTTATTGGACAGAGATTCTGAGAGCATTTCCCTATAAGAGCGCTTAAGGGCAGGCATGGACAATTAGGACGCTTGGCAAAAACAAGCACATAAACTGCACTCACAAACTAAACCCAGAAATCACCGCATATGTTAACATGATGTGCAAGTATAGTGATTGTGCGAACAAGGGTTAAAAGGCTTTTAAAAGGTCTGGTCGTCATTACAAGCATCGGTCCAATGGCCAAATACCTCACAGATGTCACAGTAAGGTCGTTCCTCTGTCTTATCACCATGGTAGGTGGTGTGTGGAGGAGAATCAGGCATCTGCATTTGTGTGGGACACTCCTCAGTGTCATGAACATCAAAGCAGTCACAGATGTCACAGAACAGCCTTGGGGGAGGTTTCTTCTTCATGAGTTCTTTATCATGGCTGCAGAGAAAATTAAGTAGTTCTGTTTTTACTGACTTGTAACGGATGGTCTTATTTGAAAGGAGTGGCACCATGAGTGGGACTTACCCATCGTAATTATCCAGCTCATTTGGATTATTCCCGTTTAGAGAAGCAGCTGCCATTTTCTCCAGCTTTTCCTTGAGGTCCTGGTTCTTCCTCTGGAGGTCAACGATGACCGAGTTCAGGAACTCAATCTGTAAAGGATATTTATAACAGTACAGTGACTGCTGCTGACACAAGGGACCAATCATTTATGAACACACTTTACTCATCATGATGCCATATTACGTAAAAATGGGATATCTTATTCTATGCATGGGGCAGACAACAGCTATTGCTTAGTACTAGAATTCCCTAGTAATTAGACCAGGCTACACTATGACGTCCTCACTGTGAGCTGTCAGCTAAAGAAGAAATTAAAGCTTGGAATGAGTCATTACATAAAATACCCACTTAAGATGTGTCTCATTGGGTACAAGTAACCGTAATAACGGATGTGATGCTTGCTGAGCATCTGTGATGAACATTCATTTAATCTGGGGATTTTGTAACTTTGACACCAACTACAACGTGCTCCACTGGACAAAACAAACAAGCCACAGTGAGAGTGACAGACATGCACAAGTGAAGCTGATGAAAAACATTAACAAACCGCTGCCTGATGGTGTTGTAGCATTGCCAACATCAGAGACAGAGAAGAGTAGAGGAGTTGGAATTTAAGAAAAAAGGGAGAAAAAAAATGAAATTCAAATTATTCACACCTAATGTCAGACAACACTATCAGGTCATCACTGACATAGAGAACACAGTATAACATTTTAAAAACCGAGGCTGGCGATGAGACATTAAGTTAAGGCTCTGACACACAGTCGCCTGGGAATGAACCTCATCTGTGTCAGAGCTGAGAAGCTCAGTATTGCTTGTAATAAAATTCCAAATCGATTTAGATCAGTTTCACCTCTGTAAAACATTATACTGTTACAGCTACATGCGCCACGGTGAATGTGGGTTCAAGTACTATACAGTCATGTGCAAACGTTAGTACCTCCTCTCTCAATTCTAGATACAGTGGAAAAACTAATCAAATACAACTGGACATCATAGGTTTTTACTATGTCCTCATTTATGGGACGTCTTTGTTGGCGAGGCCACGTGGCTCCATGTAATGATCCCTATCCAGCTGCTCTGTGCAGGCAAGCAGGCAGGACACTTGTCAAAAGCTAATGAGTAAACAGAGAGAGCTACCTCGGAAACAGGGTTCTCTATTTCCTACACAAGTACATAAACCAGATTCCCATTTAATGACCAGGTTATCTGAGAAGCCAACAGTAACCTGGTTACTCAAGTGCATGTGTACTCAATGATTGTTGCACGAGACTGTATGTTAGTTAATGTCATTTCACAGAAGCATTCTGTAAGACTGTTTCTGTAAACTGCCCCAAATATGACTTAAATGTAGATGAACATGAACTGTGTGAGTGTCAAACCACAAAATTCCACAGGCAGCGTAGGAAACAATCTCACTACATCTACTACATTCATAAAGGCAAAAGAAGCGACTGAGGATAAAACTTTTCACACCTGACTCTCTGCAGTCTCTTTATCCTCTCTTAGTTGGTCAAGAACCACATCACCTGGAAATGAAATAAAAAGATTACAGGACGTCAAAAATAGGAATAGACTACAAAGTTCTTTACTATTTGAGGTCACTTCAAAGGTTACAAGAAATATTAGCTGAGGCCTTCAGTTAGAACTTACCTGACAACTTAATCGCTTCAGGACCTGCAGCCAGATCCTTCTCCAGTCTCTGAACACGGTCCTGTAGATTTGCCTTCTCCTGCTCCAAGGCCTGAATTGTACCCTGTAATGTCTTAACTGAGACGCTCTCTCCGCGGAGTACAGCAAGCTGTGAAGATAAAAACAAATGCTAATCAAACCTTGGACAAAATATTATTTTTTATAATGCCAAAGCAATGTTATGGCAACAAGTAACACTAACATGATCGTGTTTAAATTAAGAGGTTCATTCCTTCCACATAAATTAAACTGATTTCAGAAGATGAGAGCAAAGATGATTCAATCTGTATGAAAAACTGTGTCACTGGGTTTGCAACAACCACAGATCTTTCTTGCCCAGATTTTAAAGTGGCACGTTGTAGGTTCCCTTTGAACCACACTAAAAACAAAAGTGGAGCAGTTTGACGTAGAACATCCTGTTCGCCTCAGTTGTCAAAGAAATCACTCTGCAGGGTCTATGTTTTGTTTATGAACATGAACAGGACATGGCCTTTAATAGGTATAATCTGTTCAAGACTGTTAACATGGGCTGAGAAAAAGCCTTGTGTGCTGAGAAAGTGCCACAGCAGGGAAACAGCGAAGAGGTTGACTTGCATGAACTCATTTTATGCATGCTGAGCAATTCTCACCCACACAAGCTAACAGTGATACAACCACACATTAGATACTAACCTCACTCCTAAGATTTTCCGCCTGCTGGTCTAAGGCACTCTGTTTGTGGATAGACTGTTGAAGGGCAGCCTTCTCCTTTTCCAGCTGCCCCTTCAAGGTGTTTTCACTACCAAACAAACAGACATTTCACGTGTTCAAGGTGACATACAGAAAACAAATAGTATTTTAAGTAAAATAAGAAATTAAGAGCAATGGTAAAACAAAACATCCATTTAAGTAAAAGCACAGATGAAACAACCAAGGAGGGGGATTGGATGCATCCCTCTTGGCTCTAGTGTATCTGTCTGCATGCATGTAGTTCTATTATTTGTATTTTGTATATTGGAATGGCTGACATCACACTGAATGCATGGAGTACCTGAAGGCATTGTTTGGCAGGCTTAGAAAGAAAGGATCATAGTTACATTCTCTTATGCACTGCAAACGTGCAACGTGATGCAGAAACAATACGACGTGTTGATCACCGTGAATCAGGTCCTCTTACCTTTGCTTCAAGTCTTCAAACTGTTTTTTGAGTTTTGAATGCTCATCCTTGAGCTGGGAAAAGTCACAGTACAAATACAATCAGATCAACATCTAAACCATAGATTGTTAATATGTTTGTGGGTTTATGCAAATACAGATGTAAAAGGCTGCACCTTCACAAGATTACTCTGGCCTTCCTGATTGTTATCAAGCTCCTGAGTCAGCTTCTTGTTCGCATCTTGCAGCATCTGCAGGGACTGTGACTTCACAGAAACCGCCTCTTTGAGTGTGTCACTAAACAAACGCAACTATTAAAATAAAAAACTATCTGACAAACGCACCACATTTAGCTTGAAGAAGCGTCTTCGCCCAAGTCTTGATTTACTGTGATCCAGTAATTATGACTGAGATTGAATATCTACGGATTCTTGTTACACCAAAGTCAAACCCAACTTGATGATATACTCACATTTCCTGGCACAGACTCTTGGTCCTCTCAGTTTCAGCACAAAGCTGCTCTTTGGATACGTTGACTTCTTCTTGGTACTTGGAGTTCTCCTTTTTTAATGACTGGAGCTTTAAGAATTGTAACAAAATTAGTTAATTAAAAATATGAGATCATCTTCACCACAGAAAGCTGCACATGCATTAGCACTTTCTCTGCAAAGTATGTAGTTATACCTGCATCTCGACCTCCAGCTTAGATCGCTGGAGCCCATCCACCACAGACTGGATGTCGTTCTTCTCCTTCATCAAACTGGCTTTCTCTTTTGTCAGCTGTTCAAGAGCTTCTGCAGTCTTCCCAGAAGCTTCTGTAGCCTGAATGGTGGTGAGAATGTTTCAAAAGGTTGGTTGACAGTCTCCCGAAGGCCTCAACAATCCAGAGTAGGAAGTATTCAGGTCATTCAGTTAAGATGTTCATTATGCGTTTTTTTTTACTTCAACTATTAATGTCTTCATATAGTTTTAATAAATTACCTGCATGCAGAATTAATAAACATTCCTAATTACAGATTCAAGTACAGTCAGAACTCGAATTAAAAACATAAATTACACTTACATATACACTATAACATTCTACAACCTGTGGCCTCAGAATGGACACTAACAACCCTTTATCTTCTGTATGGACAAGAAATAAAGAGTTTGACTAAAATGATGTTTATGTCATCTATGAATCTCTCAGTTACTAAAGGTAAAGGTTTTCTGAATTTTGGTTTAATCAGGATTTTCATGGTTTCCATCCATACATTTTTTAAGTTTTGATTAAACAAGCTTCAAAGCCACTAGTTTTTAACTCAGTCTGGTAATATCCGTTAAAAGAACCAAATACAATAAGCACCATCATTGGGTGGGTGTCATGATCAAGACAATCTATGTCAGACAATTTTCACCAAATGTTAGATCGCATTATAAGCCCACAGGCAAGGGCTGGGAGCTGAAGGTAACACATCCAACAGCAGTTAGTGGATGAAGGATGAAAGTTAGACGTGAACATAAAGTAAAGGAGAAAGAGGAGGAGATCCAGCAAGCATGCAGTGACAAGGTGACATAGGCCCAGCCACTCTAAGACGTGTGTCAGTGGTCACTACAGGGGGAGGAATACCTCAAGCTGTTTAGAAATGGCATGTTTTAGTTGCTTGGAAGCTTCATCTTTCTCCACCAGCAGAGCATCTTTCAGAGCCACTAGACTGGAGATGCTGGAGGACATCTCTTCTTTTTCAACAACAGAAGCCGACACCTCTGCAGCAGCATTCTGGTATTTGTTTTCCAAACACTGTTTATCCATTTGTAGGGTCTGGATGTCAGCCACAAGTTGTTTCCGGTTAGTCTGCGACTTCTCCAAATCTTCAAGGAGCCTTGATTGTTCTGCCAGCCAGTCCTCTTGCTTGGTGTGGAGCAAAGCGATGTCCTGGTCTAACTTGGACTGTACTGCTAAAAGCTGCTCTTTCTCTGTGGTGAGGACGGTCATCTCTATGCTGATGTTCTCGAGCTTACACAACAGTTGTTCATTATCCCCTCTCAAATGATTCATTTCCTGTTCTTGCTGTTTCAGTTTTATTTCCAGTGCTTTCTTGTCCTCTACAAAAGATTTCTTATGCACATCAGCATCTAGAAGACTCGACGACATCTCTTCATTTTCTTTTGCAACTTTGGACAATGTTTTCTGCAGCTCATCAATTTGTCTGGACAGACCATCCTTCTCAGAGATCTCTTTATTTCTTTCACTGGATTCAGCCTGTAGTTTGGACTCAAGCAGGCCATTGGACTTAGACAGTGATTCAGTCAGACTCTTTAACTCCTGGATCTCCTGAAGCAGCCCCTGGTTTTCTTCTTGTAAGGACTGCACTTTTGAGTCAGCTTCAGTCTGCAAGAACTGCAAACGCTGACCATCTTCTTTAAGGATATCCACTTGTTGAACAAGTTGTAAATTTACCTTTTCAAAATCAATTTTTAGTTTACCTAACTCTTGAATAAGCTCATTTTTGCCCTTCTGAAGAATTTCAATATCAGTGTTGTTTTTATGCAATTCTTTTTCCAAGTCAGCCTTTTCTTGCATCAGAAAGATCACCTGGGCCTCAGTCTCCTCTTTTTGGTGTTTTACCTCCTCTAGCATCGTCGTTAAATCTGACTGTTCTTTAGCATTAGCTCTGGAGTAACTGTCCAACTGGTCCCTAGCTAAACGAACATCACTAGCTAGCTTATCGCGCTCGAGAGAAAGCATGTTTTTCTCTGATACAGCTTTTGTGTACTTCTCCTCCAACTCTCCCTTCTCACCTGCCAAACACTCATAATCCATTTTCTGCTGTTCTAGTGTTGAATCCAGGCTCATTTTTTCTTTACGAATACTATGTAGAGCCATCTCATTTTCAGAGCTTTGAAGACGAAACACTTGTTTCTCTTGCTCAAAAGACGAAAAAGCTTCCTGGAATTTCACATTGGACTGAGACAGCTGTTCTGCTAAGACTTTAAGCTTCTCCTTTAACTCTTCGGTCTCTTTGAGGAGCTCTTCTTTTTCATTTGAGACTTTTCTTTGGATTGCAAGTAATTCTTCTTTCTCCTGCAGAAGGTGAAGCCTCTCAGAATCAGTTACCTCACTGCTCATCTTGAAGTCCTCTAGCATCTGTGCCAAGCTGGTTTTTGAAGCCTTCAGTTCTTCACATTGGCGAACAGCGCTCTCCAGTTCTTTCTTTGTAACACTCAGCTTATTCTGAAGCTCCTCCTTCACTACCTCAAGACTCTTCTTGTCCAGCACAGCAGCACTGATTGCAGAGGACATCTCCACTTTTTCTTTTGTTAGAGATTCTGTGAGGGCCTGCAGCTGGCTATTCTTCATTGTAAGATCTTCTTTTTCCAAGTTTAAGGATTTAAGTTTTGCCTGCAACTCAGCATTCTTAGCATCAAGAGATTTTTTAGCATTTCTAGCAGCGTCTCTCTCTAAAATTAAATCGTCCTTTTCACAAGTGAACTTTGACCTGCTTTCAGCGAGGTTCTCCCCAAGCCGGTTCTTCTCTTGACAGACATTTTCATAATCTTCAAGTAGGTGCCTCCTCTTAGCCTCAATTTGTTGGATGTCCTGCTGATGTTTTAGAAGCAGGTCGTTCTTCTCTGCACTTTGTCTTTGAAGCTCCTCAATTTGGACCAGGTATTTATCTTTAGCACACTTCAGGTTTTTGTTCTCGCTCTGTACTTCCTCAAGACAATCTTTGATGTTCTGCAGCTCCTTGTGCAATAAAATCCTTTCTTCATCTGAACGCTTATTGTTGGCAAATAGTTCCTCTTGATGTTTTGAAAGCTTATCTCTGGAACTTAGCAGTTCTTCATTCTTGACTGAAAGATCCTGGTGACTGAGCTCTAGTGCAGAGAGTTTAGTCGTCACATCTAAAAGCTGTTTCTCCAGTTTGCTTTTCTCAGCCTTACTATCCTCAATTTCCTTACACATGTTTTCCAGATCTAGACTCTGCTTTTCCAGGTCTTTGGACAAACGATCAACGTCATGCTTGGAGGAGTCAAGCTCAGCAGAAAGACACTAGAAAAATAAAGATGAAAGGGGAAAAAGCACGGGAATATGTATACACCAGGAAAAGCAATATGAATCCAAACATAAACCAAGCACATATGGATATATGTGAAATGCAACTGGAAGGGTTAAGCTGCAAAAGCATAAAAATGGCAAAAGATCACACCACAGCTTATGCCCCAAAACATAACAAATATAAGGTGGAACATTTCACTTAATTGAAATCAATATACAAATTTACTAACTTTATTGACATTAAAAAAAACCTTCATCAGCCGCATATAATTAAATTAATATAGGTATCTACACTATTAATGCATTTTATTTAGTTATTTTAGGTGATTCATATGCTTAATGTTTAAATGAGTAAAAGCAATACCCACAAAAAAAACTAAGCAAGTGAAAATCATGACATATCACAATACATGAAATGTCAACTTAAATTTGGCTTTTCCAATAGTCTTAAGCATTTTAAGAAACAGCTTTAAGGGAAGTTGAAAGTAAATATAGCTCATAAAGACCCCAAAAAAGTTATTTTGAGGGAAAATGATTATACATAGTCACTGATGTCAAATGGTAAAAATGAATTACATGGTAAAAAGCATTTGTGAGAAACCATACCTGCACCTGTTCTTTGAATGGTTGCAGCTCAGATACCAACTTTTCCAGCTCCTTGGTTTGGTCCTTAGAGAAGGAAAGCTCCTGCTTCAACTTCTCAACTTGACTCACATGGACTTCTAAGGCCTGTGAGAGGGATTTCTCCTGAGAAACCTTCAGTTCCTCAGCTAGGCTTTCACCCTGTCTAACAGTCTCCTCCTACAGAACAGAAAACAAGAAAGGTGATAGCTTTGTTACTTTGTCATTGACCTACTGTTTCAGAAGTGGCCACCAAGTGAAAGTCACCGCAGTGGAATAAATCGGATATTTTCCACTGCGGTGTGTCTTACAGAGTTCTCCCACATAAATGTGTTTGGAACTGCTCTCCAATACTAACCAAGGCAGAAATCTTTTCCTGAAGGCTACGTATTTGTGACTCATGCTTATCCGTGTTCTCCTTCAGCTCCTGCTCTTTGAGGGACTGTTTCTTCTGGAGCTGGTCATTTAAGCGTGCCACCTTCTCCTTCTCCTCTGCCAGCTGACTTTGTATCTCCTCAAGCCGTCTGTGTCAAAATAAAAAAAGATAGTTTAGTGACTGGTTGCAGGTTAATGTTTTTAGGAGAATAAAATTATTTGATACCTTTCTTTCTGTATGAGATCTTCATTCATTTTGGTCAGCTGTACAGAATTATTACCAGAGGCCTTCATCATGTCTGAAATATCCTTTTCCAGCTTGCTTTTGTCCTTTGACAGCTGTTCAAGCTTGTGATCCGCAGTTCCCAGCTTCCTCTCAAGTTCTAATTAAAGACAAGGTTTATTTGTCAATAGGGTCCAAAAGATTTTACAGCAATTATGGAAGCTTGTTAGAAATGTTTTAACAAAGGGAATGAAATGCTTAAGTTTTCACCGGCAAGCTGACTTCTTAGGCATTCTGCTTCTGTGCTCAGAGATGTGCACTGCTCTTCTTTCTTAGAGAGTTTCTCAAGTGCTTCTGCAAAAAAACATATAAGCTGTAGATCCTAAAAGCCTATACACACTAAAAAGTCAGGTCTAAAATTAAAGTAACTAATGAACAAGGAAAACATTTTTAATTATCACCTTGCATAGTTTTTACTGATTGTGTCTGTTCCCCTGCACTTTCAGACAGTTGTTGTTTCTGCGAGAGAGAAAAATCTGTAAAAATTTGTAATTGTATTACAGTTTTCTAGTCTCAAGATCAAATGATTGTTCAGATGGTTGAGTAGTTTATAGGACATCAGACACAATGTTAACACCACCTAGTGGTTTAATGTGATTGGACATGTCTATGGCTACTCAAGAGTCCTACATGTCAGAAGCAGCATATGCAGTTAATGTCATGGGTGATCAATTCATTAATAACTAACTAATAAAAATATATATTGTAGAAAAGAAATGCTTAAAGTTTAAAAAAAAAAAAAGTTACCTGATCACAATTAATTGTATGTTTTCGAAAATTTAACATGAACAAGACCAGTAACTTATATAGAAACGCAAAATAAACATTTTATCCTCATAAAGCCAATATAAAGCCATAAGCCTCACCAGTCCTCCAAGCTCCTGATCCAGGTTGTCCTTTTCCTGCTTTACAGCTGCCAGGCTCTGCCTTAAAGTTAGGACTTCCCGCTGGTGGGCCTCCAACTGAGAGCTCAATTCACTTACCTATGGCACATCATGTATAAAAACGCGATAGAAGAACTACAAACGCTAACAACAAAGAAATATAAATATAACAAAGCACATATGATGAGAAAGAAAACCCACCTTGGCACCCTGGCTGTTTGCTTGACTACGGACCTCATCCAACTGAGTTTTCAGGGTCACAACCTCCTGGTTAGCTTGTGCTGCTTGGCTGCGTAAAGCCTCTATTTCTGCTATGTGTTCTTTGGTTTCTCTGTCCTTTTCTTCGGTTTGTTGTCCCAATGTTGCATCTTTGTCCTCAAGCTCCTTTACCCTAAGTTCAGCAGCATGAAGCTTTCCAAGAACATCCTCCATTTCAACAAGGTGCTGCTCCTCTGCTTTTTCAACACTGGACCGCAGCAAGTCTTCCAGTCGCTCCTTGTTTTCAGTCAAAGACAGCAGCTGTGCCTTCAATGCCTGCATCTCCTGAGCCCAAGCTGTGGCACCAGCTTCATGTTTTGCTTCAGCCTCCTCTAAAGACGATTTATACTCTGACTTCAGCCTCTCTAGTACACTTTTGGTTTGTACAAGCTCTTCTGTCAGGGCACCTGCACCTTTACTCAAGGACACTTTCAAACCGTCCATGGCTTGCTGGTGAGAAACACTGGCTGACTCCAACTTTGAGCGCCACAGTTCAGCAGTGTCAGCATTCTCCTTCTCAGCCTGGCTTAAACGCATCTGCAACTGCTCGTTTTCACTAGAAAGCCTTACAGATGTTGCCTGAAGCTGGACAACTGCCTCACCCTGGCTCTTTTCTTGGGCTTCTAACCTCTCTTTGTATTTTGAAATCTCTTCTTGGTGCTTAGCTTCTTCAGAAGCCAACTTTTCTCTCATAGAGTTTATTTCTTCCAGAAGGGGGGAAAGAACAGAGTCTGTGTCCTCAGAGCCTTGCTGGGACCCGAGACGCAGTTTCAGGTCAGCTACCTCTCTTGTTCGGAGCGAAAGGTCCCTCTCAAGCTCCATAATACGAGATCTTTCTGACACAGTAGCAACCTTTAAAAGCAAAAATCTTGCATTTAAAAAAAGTTGAACTATGGCATTAAAAGTTAAAATTTACAGTCACTGAAAATTGATTAGTAAGCGGGAATAAAGTATAAGAAAACTTTATACTGTAGCTACATTTCCTGCAAAGAAAACTGTTCAATTTGATTGTTCAAATTTAAACCTTTTTTCCCCACAACACAGGTTATTCTAACCTCTAGTAGAAATGGACCAAATAATAAAAATGAGCATTGAATGTATGGAGCCACAGTACAATAGTGTCAGCCAATCAAAACCTAAAAACCATATTTCGCCAAACTAATGCCATTGCATTAACTTACAGTTTTAGGATATCAACTAAAAACATCTATGAAGCAGTAGGTCTCAAGCATTTTATGCTAATTCAATTAAATATTTAATAAACCCGTTGACACCTTTCATATAAAATGACATTCTCTTGATAAATTAATTGTCAAAAGAAAACGTGTAGAAATATGTCATCCATATGAAATTATTTAAGACCTTGTAATTGCTTTATAATTAGGGGGACACTAGGATAGACATATAGACTAGTTTAACACATAGTCTAGGAGGTGGAACTGATTTTAAACTAGCAAAACACAGTACCACCAACTACACAAGACAAATGGATGCTGGAAAGGACCAGGGAAGTAACATAGGATAACTGAGTGAATGATTAGCTGGGGAAGAGTGAGACGTTTGTCCGTCTGGTTAAGCAGTGATATGAGTAAAGCATAAGTGAGTTCAGATTGGGAAACGTAAAATGGTAAAATGGCTAGCACCTGATCAAAGGATGGGTTTTAAAAAACAGAGCATTGGTTGTTTTTCATATAAAGACGAAATTCATCTTGTGATGCAGAATTTGAACATCTTACTTGGACTGATTTAGGCAATTACATAAAGCTTGCTTGTTGTCAAAAGCAGGAGTATTTTTCATGTTAAGGCAGAAAAAGAGAGGTTTCAATCACCACAAGGTCATAAACAGCAAAGCTCTGCATATGTCTGTACCCTTTGCAATAGTTTGACCACTATCCCAGCCACTGCCCTCTTTTAAAGCAGCACAGAGATCATTACCCTAGTGTCTTCTAACTCTCTTTGGAGTTTCTCAGCTTTGGTCTTTTCAAAGAGCAGGCTCTGTTCAAGCTCCTTAATGTGGGCATGCTCCAGTCTGGTCTGCGTCTGTTAGTAAACAAGGGGGAGAGGAAAAGAACACACCAGTGCCACCATCACATGCCAGCCCAAAACAGACAGAGCGGGAGGGGGACAGGAGAGAGGATGAAGGGGTGTGGATGATGGTTCTGTGTATGAGTATTTGCAGGGTTGGGAAAAGGTTATTCGGTACGGGAACAGGAAGTGACTCCATGCATAATTTTTTTAAGCTGTGAAACAAACAGCTGCGTGTAGGAATTGTTTAAAAATTTGTCTTGAAGACAAGCATCAAAGGAAAGGGGTGTATGTTGAGTATGAGTATGTTGATGGTGGCAGTTTAGTAACCGTGCAAAACTGACACCTGGTAAACACAGCACATTGTTACCATACATGGAAAATTTAATATTGTGTGCCTGCAAGTAAATTAATTAAAAATGATTTTACCACACTATGGTGAGAAAGCAGTGATGGCTGTTTCCTGATTCCTATAGTTCGGTCTATAACACAAAACCAACCAATTATATCATACAGAATTATAGCGTACTATTTGCTGCGTTGTATTTATTAGGATCATCTAATTTGGAGTCAATGTATTGAATTCATATAGAAAAGCCTTGCAGTGTTATCGGCACACTGATTTCTCTCTTTGGTAACCGGACCATTGTCTGCACTGTATATTATTAGTGGATAAGAAAGGACACAAAGGACTCTCTCTAAAGTTTACATTTTCATTTTGATGCTTTGTGTTATTCCCCTGTGGTTGTAGCAAGCAGACTGTATTTAAGTCTGTGACTGGGCAGTGGAATGACAAGGGAGCATCTCCAGTGATTCCATGCTGAGCACTGGACCAACATTAAAGACAAAGACGAGAAGGAAGAAGTAATAACGTCACATCTCTGAACATGGAGGCACTGAGGGTTATAACACAACATTAGTACACGTTCAACAGCTTTGAAGTGAAAACAGCGTTTTGGAGTTTGACCTGCTGGTTTTTTTTGTTTTGTTGTTCAAGCAGCATGCAAGTTTTTATCTTATCCACAGCTGTGAGTAAGTCATAAATGGTTAGTGTACTTGTTTAAAAACAAGACAAAGAAATCTAACCCTGTTGCTCTAATTTTAAAACTTCTATTTCGACCTCAGATGTGTTTCCATGAATGAATTTTTTTTCATGAAAAATTAGAAACGTACTTTCTTCAGGACAAAGCCAACAAGTAATAAGATATTTGAAAGAAAGCTGCACATTTGACCCGCATTAGAACAAAACAATTCATTCTCTTTCCTGACAGGCACAATTATCTCCTTTCTGCCAAAGTAGAATCAATGACAGAAATGCTGCATTGGATTGAATTTGACTGTATCATTTAAAGTGGCCAGTGAGATTACACATAAGCTTGGTTTGGGTATAGATGAGCCTATTCAGCAAAACTAGAGTTGTCCCTCATCATTGGTGCATTTAACGGCACATGACCTAAAGCAGTATGAGCCAGTATCACTTCATCCAGGCAAACATACTGTATGTACAGTACAGTCAGTAACAACTGCCTACTTTAATAAGAGATAATGCAAATACTCTGCCCAGGCTCAACGGTAGACCTGTGATAAGGTACAGCATCAGTTCACATTTTGTAGCCTTAAATTGCATTGGACCTGCATCTCTGTCATGACCTTAGAGCAGTGTTTTATGACGTGTATGTGAAGTGGAATTCAAATACAGAACCATAATCCAGGGTGGTGGGAGCTGCTTTTGGCTAAATGTAAAATGATTTGCATTCTTACTTATTACTATTAAAACACTAACCAGTGGTGTTATGATGAACTGATGTAATAAAAATGTGCTTCATAAACCTGGTAAATGACATTGTATGGACCTGCGTGATCATTTTTACCTCTAGGTCTCCTTTGGTAATGCAAGCTTCCTCTACACGGAACTGAAGGTCCTCCACCTTCCTGATCAATGGGAAGGGAAAAAAATCTGAAATCAGTTCAGACTAATTTCCAACCTACAATGATTAAGTGACAGAATTTTGTTCCTTTTAGAAAACAACAAAGATAACACTTGTATAAGTTGTTACATTTTGATTTTTTGTTTAAATGTGTTCAAGTGAAACCTTAACTAATAACATATTGTCATAAGTTACTGTCACAGGTGGAAATCCTTACCTGCGCTCCTCCTCCAGCTGATTCAACAGCTCAACTTTGTCTCTGTCTGCAGCTTCTACCAACGCGCGCAACTGATCCATCTTGGCCTCCATCTTAAATAACATGGTAAGAGATTTGAAAAAACCCCAAAACATTTTAGGCTATAAAACACAAAGAGATACTTTAACTAAAGTATAGTTCATAATAGTACTAATCAAGCCTTGTAAGTCGACCTGCTCATGATCATCCCTGAGCAGGCTTATCTCTTGTTCCATCTCCCCAACGTGGCTTGTGGCCTTGGCAACTTCTGCTTTTTCCATGTCCCTCTCAGCCATCAGCTGCTCAATATGCTGTTGCTTCTCCTTCAATGCCTCCTGCAGGGCTGTGGTGCCCGAAATCTTTCGATTATACCGCGACGATGTCTCAGTTAGCTATGAAAATATAAAAAAGAAGCCGTCACAGTGATGACCAAGCACAACATAAAACTACTATATGTTAAACTATGTTTAATACTGTTGTTGCTGACTAACCAAGCCTGTGCGACTGGGCTTGGCACTGACGGAGGATGCCACCGAACTCATGGTACTGATGGAAGATGCACTAGGGCTTCTCTTCAACCCTGAAGGTGTGGCCACTACTTTTCGAACTGTTGTTTTTGCTTTGGCTGGTGTTGTAGAAGGGAAGCCAATACGGGTGACTTTGTGAACTGGAGCAAATAAACCATACTTGGGTTGGCACTGAAAATATCTGGAAAGAAATAATGGGATACAATCTTGAAAACTGACGACATCGTATACACATGGGCGACAGCTTCTGCAGTTATTTACTGTACACATCCGGTTTCTTTTGTACCTTGTTCCAGCCACCGCTCCATCGTTCTTTCCTAAAGGCTCATCCAGTTCCACACCACACCACTCGCCTTTGGCAAAATCCGTTTCTCCAAGGAAACGTACCACTCCTGCTTTTGTACCACCAACCTGAGACGAAAGTCAAACCATTAGCCAACAGTTAATCCACCAACAGATAAGAGGCATAAAGAGTAATCAGCTTGGCCTGGTATTAAATCCGGTAACCCGATGATATTTTAATGTAGATCTTCATGGTTTACATGATACTAAAATTAGCTGAGCACATAGCCTCTACAGCCCAGTTGACATTAGTAACACTTCCTCTTTGCATAACGTGCTACACAGTTTTTCCGGGCTGAGGAAAGGGAAAAATCATAATCTGCAAAAAGGAAGGAAGGTTCTAATAAAGATACAATCAGACACAGATGATGAGTGCAGTCAAATGTGTTGGTATGAGTAATGGCCTTATCTCAGAGGTGGAAGTGAACTGGAAGAGACCACGTTTCATGTCCTAATTTAAATTATTCTAAAAAACATGTGATATTAAAGCTGTGTTGTTGCTATTGCTAATGTTTCCAAGACACATGAGTGAAAGCTGAGCCACATAATGTAAAGATATCTATTTCTATAGGTAGCTTTCCATATAATTTGACAAACTTTACCAACACTCGGTCGCCTATCTTCAGTTCCCGTTCCCCCTTTTTCACTGATCCAGTCTCTGAGAGGTTAGAGACAGATTCACTGTTTGTGCGTGTAAGGTTGGAAGGTGGTGTTGCTGGTGTAGCTGGTGTAGCCGGGGAGGCCTTCTTGGCTGCAGTGGTAGTTGAGGATACTGTGGATTTTGTGGCAGGCGTTTGTGAGGCTCCAGCTGAAGGAGTGGGTGATGCAGCGCGAGACGCCGGTGCTGTCTGAGTTCCATTAGCCTCTCCCTCTGTACTTGACAGCTTGGATGGACGGGTAAATATACCTCGCAAGGCTTCACACTGGAAGTAGCGGACGCCTGCCACTGAACCATCATTCTTCCCAATGGGTTCATCTAGAACAATTCCTGCCCACTGTCCTGGTGCAAACTGTGTCTCTCCCAAAAACTGTATATATCCTGGCTTATTCCCATTCACCCATACTCGCTCTCCAATCTGGAAGTTTTCCTCTGGGTTCGGAGAATCTCCTCCGCTGGCACTTGGAGCTGATTTGTCTGCTGCAGTAACCTTTGATGCCACTTAAATATGAGAGAGAAAGAGAACACAAGTGTCCGTCACTGTCTGTATGCATTTATGTTTTAAAAATGCACAACACATTTAATCCAACTAACCCTAACCCTAATATCTATGGGACAAGAAGCAAAATTTAGTAGATAAGATGAACAATCTGGATATTATCAGACATTACCTGAGGTCGGGTTAGTCTTGGGTGCTCCCGTCCCAGGTGGCCTAGCTATCTTGCTGGGCCCTTTGATCCCACTAGGCTTTGCTGTGCTCATGTTTCTTCTCGTGATCTGTTAGATCCACAAGTCTTGTGTCTGTCAGAGGGTACAGAATGACCCCAGACCATCAAAATGATTGGTTGCAACTCTCTGACAGACGGGGAAGTTGTTCTCTTCGCACCAAAATTGATTGAAAAACAAAAACCACACAAAAATGACAACAAAAACAAAAACAGGAAAAGGGATGAGGGAGGGTAAGTGAAGCTCACAGATGACCCTGTCTGAAGAGAAAAAAAAAAGACTTGACTTAATGTTTGCATCACTGGCAAATAAGATAAACTTATACTTAAACATATATGACATTACATATTTAGGCTTCCAGGTTGTGTACTTGCAGGGCTATAAAGGTCACTTTAATACCTCCAAATATATTTTACTTTGATTAAACATTAAATACCAAATACAACAAACTGAAAGTAAGAGACATGCCTTTAAGACATGGGCTCTGATAATGGAGGCAGTTTGGTTCTGTTATGACAACAAGCTCCTCTGCAGACAACATGTCACACTTACTCCTATAAATACCCTGTCAAAGGCCAGCCTATCTGCATGCTGTGTTACTGCCATCATACACTTCTGAATAGCTCTTTATCTATGACCCAGACCACAATACACACAAGCAGTCTCTCAATCAATCCGTCCTTTTGGCATAAATCATCATGTACAACGCTTTGGCAGTTTCTTCTTTTTCTAAAAGGGGATTATCATTGGAACATGACCACCACCAGCAGGGGATTATCCTGTTTTTAGATTACCTCACCGCATAAACTGAATGTTCCGTTTAAACGTGGTCTCTCAGTTGCTGTGACACTATTGTACCAAGATCTTACTGTATATACACGTTAATTTATCAAACCAAACAAGTACAAGATTTTTTTCAGCACACTCTAGTGACAGAGCTGACTCTCTCTCACACACACACCTCACATTCCTGAAACAGTTTAGAAGCTAAAGTATGTAGGTTAAACAAGAAAACCAAGAAGTAATACTCTCAAACAACCACCAAGATATTTCTCACTACACTAAGAATGATGGACATTAGCAGGCATGACCTAGTTTGAACACAGTGTTCTAGTTTCCCTCTACTACGCTTTTGACTGATATGGATTAGTGCCCTCAGGTCAAGAGGAGGCCAGAGCAAAAGAGCACTTCATTGGCTGAAGAAAACTACAGCAATAATAATAAGTCATGAACATCAGTGACAAGACCATCATGGTGGATGTTCATAAAGAGAGAAGAAAACATGCCTGCTTGTCGATATAGCCGTTCCAGATGAACAATAAACAGTAAATATCAGTAGATCTAATAACCTGGAAATCGAGATCAGCAGAATATGAAACTGCAAAATGAGAACAGTGCCAGTTATAATAAGAGCTTTAGGTACACTAAGGAAGGTTATGAATATAATGTCCCCAGGTCACCCATTAGCTAGTGAGGTGCTGAAGATCACAAGTATGGGCACTACACACATCCTTTAAATGGTATTAATGAATAAGCTGTTCAAAATAAATTGTAAAATTAATGATAATGTTATTTTCTGAATGAACATTGTCTATATACGTGGCCTTGTTATAGCAAGACAAGCTCCTGCACCCCCACGACCTTATGGGGAGAATTGGTTCAGATGAGGGATGGATTATACATATGTGACTTTGCATGAGCGAAACTTTCTGTCATACCTCAAAATTTGAACTTTTATAAAGATGCAGCCTGATTGAACAATGATCCTTTCATAATCGTGTGAGGCTTTAAAGCCAAATACCGTTACATGGTACATTGTTAAGCCGATTAAACAGCAGAAAGATGTTATAGTAGAAACTGCCCAGACTTTACTGTGACTGTCTAATAGGCATTAACAGAGGATGTTTCATCTGATTGGTGAGCTAATGCAGTCAGCTGAAAATGATCCACTTAGTCTGGATTTCCCACTGCAGTAATGTTAATCTTTCCCCACTGCCCCTCACTCTAATCTGTAGCTAGGAAGAAAGCCAAATGCCAATGTTTTGGGTAATAGTCTACTGCTTATTTCAAAAACAAAACTTATAACTAGAACGCCCTTAAGTACTAATCTATAACAAAACTACTCTTTACTGTTTGATGACTGAAGGCCGCAGTTCACAGTTCAGAGAGAGTGAGCACAACAAGTCATGTCTAAGTAATAACTTATGTAATACTGTATGTTCTCTGGTGATTTTATTACGTTAACAAAGAAATAGGAATGAAGTAGAAATAGAAAATGACAGCCTAAAAAAAGAGAACTGTGATTTAGCCTTCTTCTCTATTGACAACAATATACTTCTATGTGAGAGCTAAAGTGGATCCAGTCTTATGAACAGTACAGTTACATTTTGTGCAGATTTTAATACACATCATTCCAAAGACATCTCTGTCTCCATGAAAAGTAACTTTAATTAAGAATTTCTAGTTGACAAAAGCCTCATGTGATACAAACGTAAGCTAAATTTGCTTTCATGCTTTGTAACCATGCTATTTCCAGCTCATAAGTGTTTGTTAGGTGGTTACACAAGTCAGCATACTTTCCTTACACATCATCTTCAGTAGACTAATAACAAAAGCTGGGTTCAAAAGTACTGAACAGTTGTAGTACCAACAGACCAAAATGCTTTGGCAGATAGTTCAGGTTAGACTGACGTGTGTACACCCAGGTGTTGAGGAAACCCTTTCAATTTCTGATTCTGCTTCCACACTATTGTTTTTGTCATCACATGGCCAAAGCAACTCTAGTTCTTCCTTTTCAAGGAAACATCTGCTGGGATGATTATGTAGGAGCAGAAAGGCACAAACAGGACATAAAGACCAGATGAGAGCTAGAAGTATCCTGTGTGTTCACTTGTATTGACATAAAAAGCCCGTAACATTTAAAAGTGATTAGTCCAGCAGAGTGGCAAAAATTACAAAACTCAGAAACAGACACAAATCATCTTCAGGTGCTACTGACGGTCTTTTTTTATTTACCGCAACTTATCACAGCAGTAGGTCGGCTCAGTTCAAACAAGCTTAATCAATCACTTTCGCAGCTCTTTGCTAAAACAGCCAGGTGACACAGTGAAAGCATTCATAAAGCTCATTCAACGATGTTACAGTATATTTACTACGTTAAGTCTGGTCAGCGAGTTAGCCTGCTGTAAACCCAAGCTAACGGACTGAAAGCTGCCGATGAGGTGGCACATCTGGTGAGAACGTAGCATGTAAACACACTGTAGCCGCTCATTTGTCTATTAGCTAATTCCACATCTCTGGTGAACTGATATTCTGCTCGTAGTGAGTTACAGTTGTCCACATACTCAAACCAGCGACTACGTTGCTAGCTAGCGGGTAACTGAGGGAATACTGTCGTCGGCTTAGCGACTTAGGACAATTCCAAGTCCAAAAGTCTCCGCAATGTCAGCGGAGCTCCAGTAGGGCACACTGCTGCTACAAGTTAGGAGTCAGCACAACAATGTGTTACATCTTATATCACCTGTCAATATAGCTTCCCCAGTACTGTCGCTATGAGTGGAGCGTAGCCTGCGCGGTGACGTCTTCAGATTGAATAAATCCCCGTTTTATCACGATAAGTCGGACTTTTATCATGATTAGTTGCTAAGTGACATTAGCAGCGAGGCCCGGGCAATACCTCGAGCCGGTGCTCCGGATCAGAAGGCTTGGTTAGCAAGCTAGCTAAACTAACACCTCAACTTAACATATACGCCACCTGCACAAGTTTCGCGTAACAACAGCGTCTACTTCCGCGATCTACGACCAGCAAAGGGGTGAACACGTTTGCGGAAAAAAACTACATGACCTCAGCGGGAGCTAATACTGACCTGCTATGGTTCGCTTTCGTCTTCCCAGGAAAAAATGACACAGCTAGCAAGCTAAGTGTAAAACACGGCACAGCCCAGCGCACGAGCGGCGTCCAACGGTGTAGAGGAACGTCAACGGGGGGGGGAGTAAGATGGAGCACGCGCTACGTCACAGGCTGCGAGAAGTTTGCTGCCTACACTCACTAAACCAGTGGAGTCACCCAGGCCCAACTAATGTTTATTAGCCCAAGGCTACACATACACACAAAACCAGTCGGATCAGCATGCGTTCACATTTATATACACCCTGGTGTTGGTGCGTACGCTGAAGTGACCTGCTTGGGTAATTCTCTCAACTTTTAAGTGCTTAATCAATATTTGAGCACGTATTAGTCTCAGCGGTTTGTAAAGTGACGATTCAGTTTTTTCAACTCTATATTTTAAGAATGATGAAAACATAATGTAGGCCAAGCCTTCTGTTAACCCAAGAACCAAAGCTGTCGTAGGACTGTTCAGAGCTCAGCCATTTCATTTGCAAAGTGATTCAAACTTAGCAAATGTGGGAAATACAGCAACACAGGGCTCTCGTTTTCATTCTGCTCTGTGCAGACATGACTCTATCAGACAAAATAAATCACTGACACAAATACAAGCAAGCTGTTTGTTTTGAGGAATTTAAGTGGGACATAAATAGCAAAAAATATTTAAAAGAGGACATTACTTCATGCAAGGAAAAAAATTACAATAAAATAAAAAGCCAAAGTAAGAATACAACTACAAAGAGTCAAGACTTCCTGGTCAAATGTTATGCATCCCTCAATGTCCTGCATCATGTTTACAGATCAAATATACTGTATATACACACATACAACATTAAACTCTGTACGAAATAAACCTTTAATAAAAAGATGTTTTATAGAATGAAGATGAAAATAGTACAACTTTCAGTTTAAAAAATATCCAGTTGACCTTGTGTTTTCTAGATGAAGATCATAATGTTTATTTTTTCTTTGCTAAATTTCGTGGGGAACATTTCAGTAAGTCTCTGATCTTAAGATAGGTCCCAGTAGCTTCAGCAACTTCAGTGAATTCTGGTGTTTCTTCAAATGGAACAATTCCAGCGGCAAATTTGCTCCGATGAGGAACAGCTGTTATCTTGACATTAGGAGAAGCACAGTCCCCAGCCTCCACATCAGAAAAATCTGGATGAGGGTTCTGCAGGTTGACTTCTTGGAATTTGACTGGACCTGGACTCTGTGGACTATCATCGTGGGATTTGACTGGACCAGGACTCTGTGGACTGTCATCGTGGGATTTGACTGGACCAGGGCTCTGTGGACTGTCATCGTGGGATTTGACTGGACCAGGGCTCTGTGGACTGTCATCGTGGGATTTGACTGCACCAGGACTCTGTGGACTGTCATTTTGAAAGTTGACTGCACTAGGACTCTGTGGACTGTCATCGTGGGATTTGACTGCACCAGGACTCTGTGGACTGTCATTTTGAAAGTTGACTGCACTAGGACTCTGTGGACTGTCATTTTGAGATTTGACTGCACCAGGACTCTGTGGACTGTCATTTTGAAAGTTGACTGCACTAGGACTCTGTGGACTGTCATCGTGGGATTTGACTGCACCAGGACTCTGTGGACTGTCATTTTGAGATTTGACTGCACTAGGACTCTGTGGACTGTCATTTTGAGATTTGACTGCACCAGGACTCTGAGGACTTTCATTTTGAGCATTGTCTGGTTCAGGGCTTTGTGGACTGTTCTCCTCAAGTTTGATTGGTGCAGGGCTATGAGAGCAAATCACTTGAACTTCGACTTCCTTTTTATTTTCACTGCTGTGACAAGTTTCTGTAGGACTCATTGTGTCCATTTGTTCCTCACCTTCTGTTTCTGTGTCTACATGCGCAGGTGTCGACATGCTTGGTGAACTGGACACAGGTGTTCCCACTGCAGGTGTCTCACAGTCATGGCTAGTGGCTGTTTCAGTATTTTCCAAAGCTGCCCAAATCAATCTCTGCTGTTCTTCTAGTTCCTCGAGTGTCAGGTCATCTTCTGTTCCTTCTATAGCCTCATCAACAATTACCCAGTTGCGCCCTTGTAGAGCCGGAGAGCCATTAGTGGGTGTAGGAGGTGGTGTACCTTTAGGGAGAGGTGGAGGAGTAGGAGTTGCAGGAGGAGTGCCCTGGGGTAAAGGAGGAGGTGAACTGAAGCAAGGAGACCCAGGCGGCAGAGGTGGTTGGAACTGGAAGTCATTAGGCCCGTAATTTTGGTAAGGTGTTCCTGGATCTAAGGAAAAACATAAATAGGGTCGTAAAGAAGGAAGCTAAAGGTGTTACTGTACTATAAGGACTTGTGTGCATTCTAAATTTAGCTTACAATAAAGACTAATCTGCTTTTAAAAACATGCCTAAAAAGGAGATAACACTTACCTGATTCAATATCCATATCTGAGCTTCTGTCCGACTTACAGTCGGGACTAGGTCGTGCCTTTTTTCTCGGCTGTGGAGAAGAGTTTGATTCATGTCGTCTCTTGCTGCAGGTTCCACCAGGCTGTTGACAAAGAACAACGACATGACATTTAGGGTTATCAATAAATTGGCTTCAAACATGTAATTTAATCCCCAGTATCATGGTACACACCAGTACCCAGAGGTGATTGCGTCAGCACTATCCCTAAACCCTGTTGAGGCTGTGCTGTAGCCAAAGAAAAAAGGCAGAAAAACTATGATCATTACCATAGGAAAGTTGTTGGACAGATACACTGCATAGTTTTGCTTCATGTGGTTGCTCTGCATTGGAATGGAACCATACTGCATGAACTCCTAAAGGTAAGAAAATATCAACCAATTAATAAATATATAAAAGACACATGTAATATTTATTAGAACAATATCGGACCATCGTAAGACTTACATCTTTCATTTTATGTGGTGTAGGTACATTGAAGCCTGGGAAATCTACCAGTTTGGACACATCATAAGAAATGTTTTGCAAACTGCTATTGTCTGTTGAACTACCATCATTTGAAGCTACAAGACAGAAAAACAACACAGATTCAGCCCAACCTCTCTGCAAATCAGAAATATTCTTACATTTTACAGTTTTTTACGATTGCTAGACGTCAGTGGGCACAACTGAAGTCACATGTGCAAAACTCTAACTACAGTCTGCACAGCATCAGTTCATGTGGACCAAACTCTAGTTCATTTTTCATTGCTTGAACACAGTTTTCAAAACTCTACACACTTATCCCATGACTTTAACCACAACCTGCACAACACTATGGATTTACAGCACTTTTTGCAAATGCTAACACACTGCTGTCAAAACTGTGAACCACACATTCAAAACAGAATAGATTTCAACCCTGAGCCTTTCAAACACTGCTGATTGCAGTTTTCAGCGTTTTAGACTTGTTAGTGCCACCCCCCCCCCCCACACACACACATATATATATATATATATTTGCATATATATGTGTGTGTGTGTGTATGTATATGTATATATATAGACGGGTTTGTGGAGGGAGAAGGGCGGCAAGTTTTGTACCTGCCTGCATATTCACCCTTCCTCAACCCAATAGAGGTGGAAAGTGTTTGATCACCACCCACATGACCAAATGTCTCTTCTGTAAGCCGTGCTAACAGTTACAGTGCTGGATGTGAGGACACGAGTCCAGAGGATCCAGGGATGGATGAGGTTCTTCCCCAGATTCATGGCAAGAGAGAACGTTAGATGTGATGTTGATGAAAACCTGTGGCCTGATGCTAGAGGGAGGCAGGATCAGCCCCTCAATTATTTGTTCAAATTACAGTATATAGAGTATGTTTCTACCTTTTTCTTCTCATTACTGTAATTCCATAAATGATCAATCAACTATTGAAGCAAACTGCTAATTTTCATTTACCTTAGTAAAGAATTGTTATGTTCCAAACATTTAAATAAATCATGTGACAGAATGTTTCTCTTTTCTTTGAAATTCTTTCAACTGTAAAGGTTTTAGTTGGTATTTTCTGTATTGGTGCTTGATGTTAGTGTTTTTTCTCTCAGTGTGTTCTGAGTGACAGTGTGTGTTATCTCAGTGACGGTTGTGCATGGTGTTATGCTGCACTGAGCTGTTTTGAGCCATGTGTTTATAGTTGTGTTGCTTTGAATGAGTTTTGCAGGTGATGTGAACTGTTCAGCTCAGGTAACTTTTGGTAGTGCAGACTGTAGTTAGAGTTTTGCACATGTATCTCCAGTTGTGCTCACTGTCGTTTAGCAATCGTAAAAAACTGTAAATGAAAATTAGTGGGATCACAAAGATTTCAGTTACAACTGAAAACATACCCTTTCCATCATACAATGTTAAGCCAGAGTTTTCCATCTCTGCCTCTTTGAGCCAACCCGGTGGGTAGCCTAGCTGCCTCATTCGATAAATCAAGGGAGGGAGAGTATTGCCATCAACTCCCAGTGCTGTCAACAGTTCCTCACTGTTTAAAGCACAAGACACTCAATTTAATTGTCTAAAGTTACTTTGAAATACTTTGAGTAAATGACGTTTGTGTAATCTTACCTCATGATTCCTGGCTTGTATTTGGCAAATCGCTCCTCAACTTCATCAGCATGGTACCGCTGGTTACTCTGCATTGTCTGGTTGCAATTTTGATTAAACTCCTTTCTTCTCTCATTAATTGCAGCCATGTCTTTAGGCTAAGAAAGCAGCAATGTAAAAACATAGTAAAAATATTCTCTTGACTCTCATGTAACATTAATGAATTATTATTCTTACCTTGGGACAGTCTCTCAGCTGATGACTACTGGAACCACAGTTGAAACACAAAGACTTGGGTCTACAGAAAACAGGTAATAGTAGCTCAGTGATGGATTCATTGACACTAATGACTATTATCACAATGATTAAGAATATTTGGTTGTATTAGTGCCCTTTATGGATTGCCTGTGTGTGCTGTATCCGCATGTTTTTTTAAGGTATATTTATTCTTATTTCTTATTGTTTTAGTAATTTTAGCACTCTTAGTATTAATTTAAAATTTTTATGAATAATGCACTGACTGG
The DNA here is from genome assembly GCA_030770545.1 of Macropodus opercularis. Classification (NCBI taxonomy): domain Eukaryota; kingdom Metazoa; phylum Chordata; class Actinopteri; order Anabantiformes; family Osphronemidae; genus Macropodus; species Macropodus opercularis. Next base: position 4,000,608 of record CM061097.1, on the reverse strand, counting down.
AGAGCACTTTAAATTTCATTGTACATGTGACAGTGACAATAAAGACCTATTCTATTTCTATTTTATACGGTCATGTTTTCATACCTTTTGTCTTTCATTTCGATCTCCAGTCCATCTGTTCCAATGACTTGGTTGAAAACCTGCTGATAGCTTTGCAACAGTTCAGGAATTTGTTGCAACGTAAAACTGTATTCTCTCATCTACTGAAGTACTGACCATTTTAACATAAGTATATAACTTTAAATACTAACAGTCTTCGCACCATGACGTGATAAAATTAATTGCAAAATTGATTTATCCATCTTAAAGATACGTTGGTACATCCCATCCATCTGTCAGCTGGGGATTTTCATTGATCAGAGGCTGTCCAAGTTTATCGACAGTGAAAGTAGTGAAATATAAGACACTTCCAACCACCTAAAACAAAACAACAGTAATTCAAATCTCAAATATGTCAAAGCAGGATTATAAAACGCAGGATTCAAAAATACAGACTTACTTTAAAAACTTCTGTTGTAGTTTTCACACTACTGGTAGCTGACTTCTGCAAGTCCTCCTCCAAAGCCAAAGCCGAAGGCTTCACAGAGTGTGAAAAATGTTAAAGTTAAAAGCCAAAAGTCGCAACTGTAGTCATAGTAATCACAAACTACATTGTGGGGAAGTACCTGAGGTTTCATGTGAAAGGCCGTTGTCTTCTCGTCATGGTCCCGTTTCTGATGCTTCAAAATCACACTACGGATGCAATCTTCAATTTCTTGACGACACTGCCTAGTAGGGCGACATTTATTATTGCTTTATAATTTATCATTATACTGTCATCATTTTATTGTGTTTCATCATCACTGAGTGAAAACATAAAGGCAGTTAGAAGGCACCGATTGCTTACTTTGAGATGATGTTGTTTGTATAAAGAATCTGAAGAAGGGGCCCATCGATCTTGACATCTTTAATAGTGATGCCGCTGGTAAACAAGATAAAATTCAGCCCTGTGTTACACTATGAACAGTTTCCTATTACAGTATTTGTAGCGATCAATTTTCAAAATATTACCTTGGTCGTGTCAGAATGTTCAGTTTCCTTCTCAAATCTTTATGTGATGTACCGGTAAAGGAAATTAACAAGACCTACAAAATTTGTTCCTACAAGAACAGTCACCATCAGACATATCAACCGTTTGCATGTTCTGTTTTAGTAGAATCACTCAACTAGCTGATGTCAGTTAATGCTAACATCAACAATGCTAACACAGACTGGGCCGTTGACTCAAGGATATTCTCCTCGGTGAGACTCTGGATGTAATCATGGTTCTCCTCTGGCCTGCCCCTAAACGGGGTCGTCTCCTCTTTGTCCTCCTCATCGCTTGTGAAGCGAATGTGCGTCGGGACCAGTGGTGCGGAGTCATCTATTTGTTGAAAGAGCTCACTATCGCCGAAGTCAAATTCAGCCATTTTTACACAACTGTGCGATGCATGACGGGAGTTCATAGGTCAAAGTAACTATGCTTCACATTCATTGGTCCTCGTTGGGTCACATGTCGAATAAACGTAAACATCTCCTTGATGGAGCTTTTTGCCCCCAGTTCTGTTTTTAAGGTGAAGGGAGCCCATTTTAATCCAGAGTGGTCCCTCAGACGTTATACGACATTAAGTCATGGAGAAGTCAATTCCACTTAAATTCGATTTTAGGATTATTTAGAACACAATCGATTCCACAACACAATTGATTTTTTTAGCCTGGAAGACATTTTAGGGGGATCAGAATACACAGACCAGTGGAGCCAGTGCGCAGACCAGAAGCGGTTTAACTACTTTGCTTTCATTCGCATTAGTCTGACAAAACACGCAGTTTTCTTCCAGCAATGTCAAGTTGCTCAGCCGTCCCTCTAACTTTGCCGCAATGGGATGGAGGAGCACGAAGAATTCGCTTTATTTACATGGCAAATTCGACCTCGTTCAGCCTGACACCGTGTCCTAAAAAGGTAGGTTGATGGTAGATTTTCTCACCTCTAGCCTTTCAGTCTAAAAGGTGTTGCGCTAAACTTCATATTGTCATTAAGATGAACATAATATACTTAGTAAATATGATGTTTTTTTAGAGTCATTTACGTCAACGTTTACCCAATCAGAAAACATTTTATTAAAACATAAACAATGTCCATTTCCTTTTGGGAGACGCCGTAGTAAGCTGGCTTCATGGGCTTTCTCTGCTTCAGGGTCGGGTGACTCCTCTCTACTTAGGAGCTGATGTATTGTCCAACACTGAGGTTAGAACAGAGAACCATCCTAGATACCACGCCAAGTTTGCCAAAAAAGGACTGGCCACAAAAATTAATTTTGCCCCAGGTAAAACACACATGACATAACGGTGATAAACAGTCAGCAAACACTTTAATTTCATGCAACGTGATGTTTTTTCCTGTTTTCTCTGATGTCAGCTTTCAGGTTCCATGGGTTGAAGGTTGCAACTACAAACAACAGCCTCTGGTTCTATAGTGTTCAGGGACTTTTCAGAGTAGCCTTTGACATGTACAATAATCAAGAACAGCTTTCTGTTTTGGAGAGTTTTCAGGTAATGCCTTGTTCGTGTTGTTTGCCTACACCGTTTTTTAATATAACCCAGTATATCTAATTACATATTATTGTCTGTTCTTCTGTAGGATGTTTGGAAATCGCAGATAAGTGAAAGCTCTCTGAAAATGAGTTACAGCCTCAGTGAGAACCTTGATTTTTCAGTACCCAGCATTGTGAGTGATACGCAATTAAGGCATTGCCGGGTTGCCAAGGAAACCGCTGATGCACGAGGCAGTGACACAGGCGATACGTCCGCTGATCATGATTATTGCTCTTTTCCTAAGCTGAGCTTCCTGACTGAAGAGAAGCAACTAGTTTTATTGACTGTGAGACAAAAACTACACAGTTTAGATGAAAAACTCTCCTCTGACTTGTCAGACTACACAGATCAGCTGGAAACTATCTTGTTACTTTTGGACATCATTGACCGATACATAAACAGACATCTAGAAGAAAAAGATGTCACAGAAACTGTGTTAGCCCTGCTAAAGGCCAAAGACTGGGGCTCTGTGTATTCAAGCTCTCTGCTTAGTTGTATTGGACGCTGGCTTGGTGAGCAGTTCCATGCTGCAAACAGCTCCATCAGCCAAAAAGTGGAGGACTTCAAAGTTCAGCATATTGAGCAAATAAGCAACTTGCCACCTGCTGAAGAACTGGCCACAGAACTTTTCCCAGAAGCAATGCAAACACTGCTCCTACACTGGATGGGCTTAAATGAGGAGTCCACACTGGAAAAGAGACACAGTGAATACCCAATCCTGCTCCTCATCCTCGAATTTGCAAACCACAACCTCATCACTGGTGTTGCTCATGTGCTGTACTCTAGTCTCATATGTAAATGAGGATTTTCCATGCAGTTTCCAAAAAAAAAAAAAGATTTCCAAACAAAAGTTCTATTTTGTATTTGTGTTACACACTATATATACACTAGGTTTGATAAGAGTTCAGTGAGTATGTGGTGTATATTTGTTTTTAACTTTAAATCATATTTACTGTTATTTTTCTACAACTGTGTGAAGCACTGCCTAACAATTAAACAGCATTTTAGCTTGACATCAATTTGAACATTTCATCTTTGTAAAAGAAAAAAAAAACATATTGTAAAACAATTTTGAATTTTACTTCGATATAACTGAATCCTTACCGTACACATATTATTTAACATATAAACAAAAGTGATGCATAGAAAGGCCATTCAACACAAACCTAATTTATTGAAAGAACATTTGTAATATTAATTACCTCCTTCAAGTCCTTCTCAAGCCACTGTTTGTTTTCCCCCAATCAAGATAAATGAAACTAAGGGATTCTGATATTGCTACATCAACTTCAGATGCCTTTCGTTATATGGATGCAAACAGTGTTCACTTGAACGACATTATATTCACTTTATGTTCAAACGATCACATCAATAGGAGTATTTTTAACTACCACAACTGTAACCAGCACCAGCTGGTCAAACTGATGCTTTCTTATCCATAGATGTACGGGTTAATAAACACCAAGAGAAACTCAGCGTCTGGCTATTTACATTATAGCATTTCAATGTGTGAGATGTTTGTCTATAAATAAAGTACAGATTCAGAGCAAACATCCATGCAAGCTTAGATGCTAGCGATGAACTTGTAGTCCAACTTGATGAGGGGCATTGACAGTAAGGTTTGGCACTAGATGGAATCCATTCCGCGTGAGAATGAGGAGGAAAAGCCAAGGCCCATTCCCCTCTGGGTGTGGGTCTGAGAACGTGCCATCTCGTACTGAACATCGAGGTTCCTAAACATCTCCTCCTGCTTTTGAAGAGTCTTCAAGCCTTCATCATTAAGTGGTTTGGAAGCTTCTGCTTCTTCATCTCCCTGTGGGGATAGCGTGTTAAATAAGACTGAAACTTTAACTGACATCAAACATACGTAGGTTAAGTACAGTAACATAATCACGTACTTTAATACCCATTAGTTTGCGAAATTTAACATTTTGGTCCTTGTTCCCAAAGTTTAGCTTCTCCCACAGCTCTGCTGTCTGTGACTTGTCCTTCAAAATTACAAACAGACATCATAAGCGCCATGTAAAGACAAAGGAGAGAAAAAATATCATTAAATAACAGCAAAATTAGACCTTACCCCCTCCTTTTTCCCCTGCCATAGCATTTTTCTCTTTTTCTCCTGTTCTGCAAACTTCATGGGATTAACAGCAGATGGGTTATAATAGCTGGGTACAGCAATACCAGTCTCTGCCAGTGTTTTTGCCTGAAGGGCTGCCATCTGTGCCGCCATGGCAATCTGAGGCGTAACCTGCGTCCCAGAGGCCAGAAGAGCTGCCACATTGAGTGCTGGATTTGAAACAGCTGCTGCAGCGGCCACTGCTGCGATAGGGGCAGCTGCTGGAAACAAAACAGACAAACTTAAGTAATAACTAAACTTAATCATTCAAACCATCAAGATTTTAAAGGCACAATAACTATAGCTGACCTGCAACAACCTCCTGCTGTTGTTGTTGTTGTTTCTCAAACAGTTCCTTTTCCTTCTGCTCTTGTAGTTTCTTAGCTCGCTCAAGCCTGGAAAGAAAAAGAGTTAAGATCATTTTATTCACGGTAAATGGTCTGCATTTCTACAGCAATCTACCTTAATGGTACTTGAAACGCTTTGACACTGTTTCTCATTCACAGACACTGATGGTAGGGATGCTAAATAGCTTAACCTGACACTGGGGGAAACTTAGGTTTCAGTGTCTTGCCCAAGAACATGACTGGGGGAGCCAGAGCCACTGCTGTCCTCAAAATATGTTATAGAGCACATTCGGCACAGTGGACTTTATTTAAAATCAGAATGCATATGGACCTAAGCCTGTGAATAAATACATTCATAAAAATTAATTTAAAAAAACAAAACAAAAAAAAACAAACAGTATCTGATAAAATCTGATTTAAAAAAAAGAAACACAATAAAACGCGTGGCCACAGTAACGTCACAGCTAAGCTGTTGTCTTGCCTTCTGGCCAGGGCCTCTTGAGCATCCATAGCTGTGTTTCGGGCCCTGAAGCCAGGTGGATTAGCTGACCTGCTTCGACTCCTTTTGCGCACTTTTTCAGTCCTTTTCTTTCGCTCCCTGGTAAAAATAGAAGAAACATACCTTTTCAGTGACCGGAAGGAACAACTAAAGACACTTAAGCATCACAAGAAACATTACTATTTCAATTCAGCCCACCTGCTCTTACTGCGACTTCTGCTATGATGGCGATGTTTGCTCCTTGAACCTGACCGAGACCGTGCCTTCTTCTTCCTCTCTCGACTATGTGACCGTGATCGTCGTTTGTCCCTACTTCTGCTGTGATGCCGCCTGAAAGCAACAACATCCATCAGTATGGATAAGCAAAAGTACTGCTGCACATGCACCAAAACCCTACTTGAGAAATGTTCAAACAAAATCTTTTGCCTTTACGCAGTTAATTGAACAGACTAACCTCTCTCGTGAGTGTGACCTGGACAAGCTCCTGCCCTTGGATGGCCTCCTGTCTTTGCGTCTGGATCGCTCCTCTCCATTCTCTGCTGAAAGTCTCTCCTGCTCTTGCTGCTCATCTGTTTTTTTGTGCGATTTTGATGGCTTCTCAGAATCTCTCTTTCGTGCCTGTTTTAAGAAGAAGTTGTCTCTTTCAGGAAAATAGTGCAACAAAAAGAGTTAGTACAATGGCTTACAGCAGAAGTATGTAATAAAATATGACAAGTTCAATAAAACTTGTCATTTTAAATCCACTATATTTAAAAAAAAGCCATCCTTAGAATATGATTGATATGTGTGGTCATTTCTGTGCTATGCACAAATTTGACTGGAACAATTTCAGTATTAATACAGAATTTAAGGGAAACAAAGTTTGGAACCTTTCAAAATTTTTATTTGTGTACATGCAAACCTTATCACATTCTGAGGAAAAAAGATAAATATGGTTCATCAGGTCAGCAACAATGACGTTTTACCTAAATGTTTTGAACCTGAAGCCATTAAAAGGTGGCATAGGGATGGGCAACCAACCTACTTTTTGCTTCTCTACTACCTTTAAAATCATTTAACATACATTATATTTATAAAATTCCTGGAAAAACACAGATGTTGATCTAATCCTGAAGTTTATAAAATAGCTATTACCGGTACCTGTCATACGTACAAATTAGTCTGTCAGGCAAACAGTATAAATACAAAGCCTGTGGAAAAATGCACATAAAATTTAATTTAGGTTAACTGAAAGATTTTGCCCATCCCTAGCTACAAGTGATGCAAGTGGTAATTCCAATGTTTCTTTAATGTGAAACAAATAGGAGTTTGAATGGCAGATAGTTACCTGTCCCAGTAGTAGGCATATTATTTTGCTATGTCAGCAGGGTCTTCTGTTCAGTCTCTTCGTGCATTAGCACGCTGAGTATGATTTATTGTAGAAATGTTATCATGTGATCTACACACAGGATTTAACAAAAAATAAAGGAAAAAAAAAATCTACTCTTGACCATCTAATATGGTTATAGTTAATGACACTCATCCAAGGATGAAAACTTCCTTTGTGATATGTCAGTACAGAGATGTTAAAAAATGACCCTTTCAATCTGAGTAAGCCCGTCTGTATTTGTTTTAAACATATTCATACTCACCTCATTCTAAAACTATCATGGACTATGATTTATAGCCTTCAAAAACCACATGAAAAGTGTTTCTTAAAGAAAATTATTTATCAATTACCTCTTTACTCCTGCTGCGACTCCGTCTGTATTTTCTGTCACCTGAAACCAATTGAAGAAAAAAAAATGCTGCGGTCAGCACATAAAAAGAGTTACACTACAGTTCTCAATGTAGGTAGTAGACTAGTTGGACTCTTTTGTACACATAAAACAATGATAGTGTAGACTGCCCAGCAAAAGTAATTACAAGTCATCATAGCATAACATGCTACCAGAAGGGGAGCAACCTGCAGCACCTTTCAACAACCTTTCAACTGACACAACTCTGATGTTTTACATACTGAGGTACAAAACATTGGTGGTGCTACGGTACTGTCTTTGTACTAATCCTGAATACTAACGTTTTCTGTCCCTTGAGCGAGATCTTGACCGTGAATGATGATGTTTTGCGCTTCTGGGGGATCTAGACGACTCCATGCTGTGTTTTTTCTTGTGATAAACTGGGGATGCTGTTCTCGTCAAGTCGACAGAATCTGTGTCACTTGCCTGAAAAGAATTGGTTTAAGATAAGAAAGGCCAAGGAGTGAGTACGGCATCGTCGTTGTACATTCAAATGCAGAGTAACTGTTTACCAGCACTAAAACATAGCACAAACAACTTAACAAAAACATAAATATATGTAAAATAATATAACCAAGATAGAATCAATGCCAAATATTTAACATTATGTTATTCTACATACTGTTGTAAAGCTACTTGTAAGAGCATAAAAAGTTAAAAGCCATTGTTCTCAAGTTGTAATTAGTTTCATCAGGAGACTATCAGCAGCATTCGCATAGTCTACATTTCTGGCTGATGATCAAGCAATAATGCAGTCAATGCAGAGAGATACTGACACAAACACTATAAAATGTGGTATCAGAAGTACAACGTGTTCACGATAACATTTAACGGCAATAAATACTTTACGGATTATCAGACAAATGTGGGTTTCTTATTAATACTGAACACATCATTAAGTATCTTCGGATTATTTTAAGTATTAGGACACTATTTTGTGAGTATAATCTAGTTATTAACGAGTTAGCAAAAATCCTAGCTAGATTAGCTCTATCGCGTTTTTCAAACGTTCACTAGTGAGCAATTTTAGCTGTAGCTTCGTTGCTAAGATAGCTAGAGTTAGTCGCCATCTTTAGGAAATAATAACGTTTGAATTAGACAGTAAGCTTAAGGTAACATTGTTGAGATGATACAGCATTGTGTATGTATAATGACTGTGTAATTGTACTCACTGACATCCTTAGAAAAAGCACTATACATACACGTCCTGAAGCTGTTTCGATTACTGGTGAAAGGACCGTGGGTAGGTAGCTAGATGCTAACAACCGTTCTCTGCTAAGTTGATCAGGGTTGCCAAATTGAAGCCCCTAAAACCCTCAGATTCAGCGAGACATAGCTGTCGTAACCAGAACGAAGTTAGCACAATAGAAACGGTAGCAAGACAAATACATACGAATCAATAAAAAGATTCCAACCCCGCACTTTGTTAAAATTGCTTTGTACTAATAAAACTAAAATACATTTAATCTATAAACCGTACAACGCTACACAAAGAAATCACAATGTCTCTGATCTGGCAACGCGACTGGGCTCTTCGGAAGTTCTCTGCAATGCCCCGCCTCTTTAAGCAATATGGACGTCTGTTTTTCCCAGACTTATGCCTGTCAGACAGTACTTACGCTCATGTTTGTGCACCTTAAACAACTCTTGCCGTTTAAACTGAACGTATTGGTTTAAGAAAAATTAATAGTCAACATTTTACATTTGACTGGGATTCTGTCTGTACCGGTACTTCCCAATCAGGCGGTTGTTTCAAGTGACTTGACAAAGAAGTTGTACCTGCAAGGCAAAACCGAGGTATTTCTTCCACAATAAATAATTGTCAGCAGCGACCCGCCAAATTCCAAAGCTAACTGCGTAGCGTTAGGTCGGCTCTCTGTTTTGTGATTGTTTAATAAGTGTGGCAGAGCGGTGAGTTACTACCGGCGTAGCCATCTAGCTACACTTAAATCTGATCAAACACTTAAACGGTCTACCTTCAAATGCGTTGGTTTTGTAACGTAATACTCTGCTGAATTGCATGCTGTTATACGTACCGACAGTTCACCGCTATAAGCTAATCACGATAAGCCGAACAGTTCATTCATTACAACAAAAGGTTATATTCTCGTAGCTCCATGAAATGGCGACGTGGAGCGACGTTGAACTTCTGACTAGCGAGGATACAAACACTGTCCGCTTCGGCAGCGGGTCGAGGGAGGATAATGGCAGCGGCTTGTATCAGCTGGACACACTGGTCAGAGTCTCCAGCGCCGACGAGGTAGTGGATGTAAACATTTACAGGACACGCACTTGAACGTGTGTTGTATCATATAAGATCCCTAATTTATTTAAGGTCACGTCATTTGAACTTCCAGTAGCGTAGCGTTTGAGCAGACCACAGATGGTCGCTGCACTAGTGTGATCGCTCAGTCGTGATTGTCTGGAAATGTTTCTTCGCAGGTGAAGACAGATCCTCGTCTCTGCTCCTCTAGTGGTTCAAACTGGAGCATTGTTGTTGCTGACAAGACAGTCATCCTGTTTGACCAGAACTTTCAGAGCGTCCTGCTCCTTCTTAACTTTGGTATACAACTTCATTTTATGCCCCTTCGTTTTCTTCACACTGTTTATGGTGTCAGATGTCAGTTTTATACTGATTGTATGGTAAACATTTTTTTGTTTTGTAAATGATAATCACATGTCTTAATTAATAACTCCGCTCCTATCATATGTCTTATTTTCTTACAATAAATCAGGCCTACAGTAGGCACCTTACTATACGACTTGTTGCCACTCTGTGCATATGTTTACTGGGCCCAAGTCTTATGAAAGGGTTCCAGTCATTACCAATGGCAGGTGATTCCTATTTAGTCCAAGTAGCCAGATGCATCACTTATGGGCTCACATTCACACAGTTCGGGTCCAGCTGATTGATGTGTATAACTGTCTTTTAGCCACTTGAGCAAAATCAGTGTGGACTCAATAACCTCTCTTACGTGACGAGACGGGTCTGTCTGTACGACTCCCACCCCTGTTGGACTCAGTTGTCATTTATGGCTTTATTAACTCATCCAATTCTTGGTTAAGCGTATGTACATTAATAACGTTATTATTATTTTTTAGAAACTGATGTGGATGCCATTGATGTATGTCTGGACGGAAAGTTTTTGGTTGTCTGTGAGAGAAATGGAAACCTACATTTGATCTACGTTCCACACAAGAGAATCCTTCTCACTAGGGTAGGAGACTAAGCTGTAATAATGCTTGGAACTTTGTGTTTTTTCTGAGACTAATATGTGCTGGATTTCAGGATTGGCAGGATAAATAACGACTTTTATGTTTTGGTGTTTGTAGGCTTTGGTTCAGAAACCACCTACTGGAGATAAGAAAACATATCGCTGTCTCCTTATAGAAGAGGACAAGTCATCCATAGGTGATGTACATAGATATTTACACTGTATTATCTTGCTTTTTTCACTTAGTACATATTTACTTTCATCTTGACTGATTTTTTTATGTTTGTCTGTTGACAGGGATGTACCATGTGTTCCTTCTTATACAGGATGGTTTTTTCCATGTTACAAACCTTGCTTTGGCAAAGATAGAGACTGGTATAAATTGTCATTTAAAACACAATTAATGTTTAGTCTCTTGACTTAAATAAACACTTAGAGTATAATTTTGCTTTTTCCAGCCATTGAAAAAATGGATGATGTTGGAGCTTTAAAAGAGGTAAGTTCAGAATATTGTTTTTCTGATGTAATGTCAGTTAAATGTCTTTATTAATCTGAAACATGATCACACTCTTCCTTAATTCAGCTCCAGTTGCTCATCAAGATAGACTTCTGCTCCACTAAGGACTACCATGATGAGGGCTGCAATACAGCTGTGATGTTCAGTCTCGGCCATGAAATACACTTAATTATTGGGGTCAGTGTCTGTCAGACATTTTATGAATGTATTTGCAAACTGCAATTAATAAGCATCTCTAGCAGTATGTTTCTGTACTAAAATATCTACTGATAATCTACAGTTTACTAGATGTTGACTACTATGTTGATAATATGCTGTTGAATTTGAATTTTGTCTGTTACTCTTGCTCCAAAAAGTTCCACAGCATGGAACAAGATTAACCTAAAATTTTAACTTAAGTTTAAAGTATATTCTGTAAATGAAACCTTAAATGACGTCATCTTTACAGGGCGATAAAGACAATGTTATCACTCACTGGATGATGGACCCTCATCAGGCCAAGATGCGCCTTGCAAACTCTGTCAATAACAGCTTAATTCCTGGTGAGCTCATGTTTTTTGTCCAGTGTAGTTGCAAATGGTGAATCTACATTTTAATAGATGCCGAGTAGTTACCATGTTACCATGATACCAAGTTAATTTGTACCATGTACAAATTAACTTTATCGGGTATTATAAATAAAATACAAATTGTTGTGCGTTTTGAATTGGGCATAACATTTATTTCCCTTGTTATTTATTTGAAAGGTGTGAGGAAAATAGTGGTGATGGAAAATCTTCTGTATATTCTTAGCACTGAGGTGAGGTCAATGACATGACTAGTAGTTATTAGATATACCTCTGCAATATGTTTTTGAAGTGTACATGTGGATTGGCTTCTGTTGTTCTTTGGTTTTAGGATGTCCTGAGTCTCTGGGACCTGCATTTTCTTGTCTTGAGTCACTGTTGGCCAGATCTTTCCATCCATGACTTTGAGCTCACCACAGAATGTGCCTCGGCATCCATGGTGTCGTAAGTAGCTTTGATTTAAGGTGTTAAAGGTGTTAATATGCAGAGGTATAGAGTTTGTGAAAATATATTAAAATTATTAACAAAGGTCTATGTTCTAGTCAAGACAGGAGCAGTATGAAGATAATTACCCTGACAAAGCAAGGCAGCAGTCAGGTAGCTCCTGAAAATATATATTATAAATAAATATACATTCAGATAGTCTATTCCTACTTTGATCTCATTTTTTTATGTTGTTGTTTTTTTCTCTCAGATCAGCTCACTGCAAATACGATTTCTGCCCTCCATGACTGTTTGCTACTCTCTGGATGTCTCCACAGTCTCTTGTCTAGTCCAGACAAAAATAAACATGGTAAAATCTCCACACATTGAAATTGTCTGTCTTTTTTTATTGCCATTGCCAGATATTAATTTCAAGAAATGTAATACAGTGGTTACTCTGATTTTAGGACACAATTTATTTAGTTGAGGGGATTTGTGAGAACCCTGAAAGGTAGGATATGTTTTGTTATTACTGTGCAGCAATTAAATGCATATTAATGCAAGTGATAATGGTTGTTTCTCCTTCATCGTGCAGTCGAGGAAAGCCAGTGTCCTCACTTGTTGTCAGGTGTTTTACAGAGGCTTTGCCAGAGAACAGGTACCTGATTTTAATTAGATAGAATTTGTAGTTCTTGCAGCATCAGTCTATGTGATGTTGATATTATTTAAGTCACTTGATACATTTTCTCTCTCCCCCAGACTTAGCAGACTTCTTCACAAACACATGTTTGAAGATGCTGAAAAGTTTGCTATCGCCTTCGAGCTGGATATAGAGGTGGGTGGGTGTATCTTAGGTCAAGTCAAACGTTCCTGTTACAGATTTATATACATGTACATGTATTTAGATTTGTCTTTGCCCTATAGTTGCTAAAAGTCTGCTCAACAACTTGCATTTTTAGCTTGTATACAAGGTGAAGCTTGACTTTGTTCTGGAGCAACTGGCATCTTCATCAGTGGGTGATTATGGACAAGAGGTGTGGTCTGAACTTGTGGATGAAGCTAAGACCAACTTGATGAAGATCACAGTGAGTATTTAGCTAAATAGTTGTTAATGTTCCAAAGCAATTGTCGGTTGTTGAGTTAACTGATTGATGTTTGCTGATCAACGATTTTACAGTTAACAGGTTAATTGTCTGTCTTGTCTAGGACGAGCAGTATGTGGTGGAATACTGTCTGAAGGCTCCCTGGCCGACATTTGAGACAGCAGAGAAGATGTTGAACCATGCCGCCAGTCGATATTCTTCGTTACAGATCCAAGAGGCCTTGGCCAGACTTGCAACATTCTGCAGCCTTAACGGCCTGGAAAATTTCAAGTAAAGTAAACTTCTCAGTGGCAGATTTTGTTTTGTTTTCACAGTAAATTCTCTATGTTGTTGTTTGAGCATTATTTAAAACAATGTGTCATGTCACCATTTTACTTTATAATTCATAGTGGCATCGCCTGGATTGAGTTTCTAAACTGCACTGATAATTTAGGAGACATCCTGACCCACCTGAGAGAAGGACACATTAAGGGTGCACAACTGCTTTGGCTCAGATATGAGGTAAACTGCTATTCTGTGCAAGTTTCATCAAAATAAGTGTGAATGCCTGAGGAATCCTAGACTATTAAGTATTTATAAGCACATTATTAATACCTTATATAGAGTATTAAGTATTATTTGCTAGTGAAAACAGAGTTAGGATATAATGATGAGTAGGTCAACAAAAATGAAACTCTGATTTAGTTGCCAAGTGAAGCAAATGTTATGTGGTGTTGTGATGTGATGTGTATATGACAGGGACAGCTTGCAGCAGAGTTCGATGAGAGCAAGCTTGAAGCTGTTCTCAATGCAGTCCCAGAGGATATTCCATCCAAAGACCTCCTTCCTTGGTTTAGGACTGTTTTTGTTCCTTTTGTGAGAAGGGTTCTCCCACCTGGACAGGTAGGATACTTTCCTTTTAAAGCATAAAATACTATAGTCTTGTCACCTATGGTTTGAAAAGTTAATATTTAAAATTATTTTTATGCCCGTAGAAAATCTTGGCAAGATGGCTAGAGCAGAGGACAAGGAATCTGGAGCTAACGGAAAAGGTAAAGGACGCAAAGTAAAACCTGAGTTTGCCCTAAGGTACTACAGATTTTATCAGGGCTTCAATGTTTACAATGATGAGATAAGAAAAGCTGTGCATGTAATTTAAATTATGGGTCAAGTGGGGAAAACATGGTCTGATATATACACTTAACCCTGTTAATATGTTTGATGTAGATATTTTATTTGTTTATCAGTAGTTGAACTAGTGATGTTAATGTAAGATATTTTCCAGAGTGCTTGGCCTCAGAATGCGTTGGACTTGGCTGTGCTAGGGCTGCCCTCTTTATGGACATGGATGAAGTCTGTAAGTTGGCAACATTTTTGTAATGAATGAGTACTTGTGCCATCATTGTGGTGATTTTCTTGTGGAAAACAAATGTAGCTTAATTATCACAATATGGAGTTTGTGACTTAAATTTCTTTAAAACATCTTTTTAAGGATGACACTTATGGTGCAGAAGAGATGGAGAACCTTAAATCCCTGGTCTCCAGCCTCCGTCAGCTGCTGGACCTTCACCGTAAATACAACTGCAAGCTTTCACTTTCAGTCTTTGAAAAGGTCTGAAGCTCAGGTTTCGTACAAATCATGCCTTGACAGCCTTGACATACTGTATGTTGTCTCAGCTAAGGACAATTACAAAGATGTGGCATATATATACATCTTTTAGAGTAATTTACAGAATATAAAAAAACTTACAGTACTTTTCTATGCCTTTAGATGTCAGTAAATTACTGGAGAGTTCATTGTGATGATTATTGTTGTGTCATTTTAGTACAAATGTAATATAAATTGTTTTTATTGATTATTTATGTTTGTAATAGTGTTTGTTTTAGATACAGTTAAGCGTTGGGTTGTTATGCCAATCAATTTTTTTTCCCAAATTAATTCCAAAGGGCAGCCTACGGAGTGTTGCATTCTTCATGCTGGACAAAGTGCCAGCTCCAGAGCTGATAGCTGCCACAGTGGAAAACAGCATACTACCATACACTAAAGAGCATTGTATTCCTTTTGATGAGCTGTTGCTGCAGTACATCAAGGTAGAATTCATAAAATCTCAGCCAGCCTACATAAGACTTTACTTTTCCAGACAACTAATGCTGCCGTTCGTGTTGGTCAATCTCACTTTCAGGATTTGCTGGAACGCTGCAGTTCTCAGACTACAACACTTTTCACAGAGTGGGAAGCTAAAGCAGTGGCTGTTCTAGGCTGCATGACAGATACAGATGTAAGTTCACAGATATTTCAATTTATTTTATAATCTGCTCGTGTATATGTGCTTTTAAGTGATAAGCAAAAGCAATAAATAAGAAAATGTTGCTGAAGAGTAATCGCTAAGATTAAAACTAACAATTCTGTTTGTTTCCTGCAAGATGATGGTGGATGCGGTGCTAGAAATCATGCAGAAAGCTGTTGTTCCCTGGAGTAACGTGGTGGAAAGCCTGGTTCAGCAGTATCTAGAGATGAACGGGCCAAAGTGCGTTTAATTTTATCTTCATCTTGAAATTTTTATCAATAAAGCAACAACATGAATACAATTTGTTCATACTCCAATCTGATTTATTCTCCAGACAGGAGCTTCTGAAGGAGAGCTACCGCCTGATGGAGATAAGAAAGCTTCTCAGGGGCTACGGGATTCGCAACTTCAACCTCTCTAACTGCACCCAAATTATGGTGCGTGTAATTGATTAAATCTGTAACGCAAATTCTGTTGTGCCTGCTTTGAATTCTCTTTTCTCTATTTCCCCAGACACTAATCAGATACATCCTGAAACAAGACCTGCCAACGTCTCTTGATGATTCCCTGACATTAGCTGAAGCATACAAACTTCCAGTCACTCAGATTTACTACCTGTATCTCATCTTGCTTATTGGCCAAGGAAAGGTGTGCTGATTTGAGATGAGAGATCGCCAAAGTTAAAACGTGTTGTCTGTCTTTTTTTGCATTCTTGACATGTTGGTATGACGTCTCCTGTGCTGCTTCCAGACTGAGGAATGCATGACTCTGCTGAAGAAGCTGTCCTCAGCTGAAGCGGAGCGTGTGGTTGAGCACCTCACAATCTGGGCTAGGCTGCAGCTTGAGGACAAAGCCCACATATCTGATGAGGTGAGGAGAGTGTAAAAGTTGGTGTGTCCCATATTAGTCATTTGAATTTTATACCTAGATACATTGAACTTATAGGATCACTATTGGTTTTACTACTGCAGAATGTGTTGGCGTGGCATTTTGTGCTGAACTTGTGTTGAACTTGGCTTGTGTTTGATAGCACAAGAAGCAGCAGATGATCATAGCTCAGGTGATGGTAGAGGCCCTGAAATACATGCACGTGTCTCAAAAGTGTAAGTATTCTCTTCAATCAGTTCTGAAACATGAGGGTGTCTCTGCAAATGTCCCTCATTCAGATCTAAGATGTGGTTTAGCGATACCCTGACTCCTGCTCTTGCTGGCATTGCACCTCATCCGTCTACTATGACCACAAGCATAGCTGACATTATTTGTCTAGACACAGCTTACAAGTCAAAATATTTTCAGAAAAGTGATACCAGCTTTGTATGTCTTGTGCAGATGATACTCTTAAAAGCATGGAGTGTGAGAACAATCTCATCATGTTCAAGGCGATCGCCCACTTACAGGTGAGACTTATGTTAGAAACAGTTTTAGCATAGGCCTGCTACAAATAGGCGATGTCACTGAAGATGTAAATCTTAATATTTGCCTTTATATTAGGATTACTTTAGATGATCAGTAGACAAGAAGGTAATCTGGTTGCTACTGATACGTTTGTATTGTAATACTATCCAGTACCTGATGGTAACAGATGACTCCAAGGACAGCATTGATTTCTTTCTCTGCAATTAGAAATCATTCTCACAATGTCACAATATGAAGAATGCATTCTTGTCATTTTGCACCCTACAAGGTAAAGGATATAAAGTAAAGTGTTGCATTTTTGTCTTGGACATTTGGCACATTAAATATCTGGTAGTTACACAGCAGGTTTAACCAATTGCAAATGCGTCATTAGTGGCAGCCTTGTTGAAGTTGTCTTTGATTTGACCTGCAGCCTTTTTAACTTTGTCTTCAGGAGGATTTTGATGTCTTCTTCACTCCTTCCAACTATGAGGATCCAAATATCCGAAAACAAATCCAGGAGCATCATATTACAGCTTATGAAAACACACGTGGCCGCCACTCATCTAAGAGAAAGTCTGTGATGACTCCTGTTGTGGCTAATGATCCAGATGGCAAGACCAAAACTATCTCTACAGAAGCTGGCTTGCGTCGTCTAGGAAGGCAGCTGCAGCGCACTGAACAGGAGCTGTGGTCTGATTTGGCTCTGCGAGCTTTGGGAGTGGGAAAGGTGGACAAGGCCCTCAAAATCCTCAGGTTTGCATGTGCCAATGCTTCACCCTGTTATGGATTTTATTTTAGTTTACTGTTATTTTCTTACCACCTGTTCTTGCTGCCTTTCACCTCATATTGTTAACATACAGCAAAGCTCTTGTTTCCTTCATGTCTTCAGTGAGCTATATGAACACCACTGCGACACCAGCACAGGGAAAGTTTTGTTCACTGCGGCTAAGACGTTGTGCCAGATGCTGGAGGCAGATGTGCCCATGGTGCTTCCTGAAGACATGGACTTGCCAGCAGTCATCCATGATCTGGCCTGCCAGGCCATCACTGTGTGTCACTCAGGTAAATAATACCTGATAAAAAAAAAAAGTCCAAAGTAATTTGCACAGTTCTTCTTCTGTGCCCCAAGTCATCTCAAAATAAAAGCACAACATTCTGTATACCTAATACATGCTTAACAATCACAAAAAGAGTAGATTTAGAATGGACTGATTATTTAGCTTGGCTTTCAGGTTCACACACAAATTCACTCCTTCAAGCTGCTTTGGATTTTTAAAAATAAACTAATTTTGCTATTCAGCTGGTTTCAGGAAGTCATGGATACTGTTTGACTCAATTGATTAAACAGATTTGCGATTAAAGCGTCTTGTGCATACTTTTGACATAATATGACACGTTACAGATCTGCTACTGGACTGTCTGGAACTTTGCAAGTGCACACGGATTGCTATGGATGTTTATCATCAGTGTCAGTTATCAGACAACTATGGCTTCATAGCCAAGGTAAGTATCTCTAGTCATTTACTTATTTTTAATATAATTTTCAAACAGGAGTTTGAGAATTCAAATGCTGCAAAATGCCATTAAATCTAACTCTCGTTCCGCAGGATTTGAGTTTGGAGGCAGAAAAAGACCCATATTCCCATTGGAGTTTCCAGGATATTTTTAATGAAGACTGCATTGTTCTGGACCCAGTTTCTGTGCTGCCTGTCCAATATGAAATTACCAATTGTCTGCTGCCTATTTCTCAGGGTGAATAGATGGATTTAATCATTTTAGCTGTTGTTCAGCTGGTTTCGCCAGCATTCAGTACTAATTTAGTCTTGTTCTTGCAGACACCAGACTGTATCCTTTGGACTGCTCCTGTCTATCAAACTGCTCGTTTGAAGGCGGTGAGTATTAGAGTAGATATTTAATATTTGTCATAGTTGACTTTTTTTAATTACCTGTTCTGCCTGGCTCAAAAACAGGCTCAAACTACCTGCGACCCCTCTTGGGTCCCCTGGCCAACATGTTACAGATGCTACAGGAGTGCAGTCAGCTGGAGCTGGCCCTCAGAGTTCTGGTCAACTCATATGGCAGCTGCTTGCAGCACGTCACCTCTAATGTGATGGATATAAAGCTAAGTTTACAGGTATGACTGTCCAGAGCCAGTGGTTCCAACGCTTCTTGTATTTCAGTCTTTTGGTTATTGTGGCTTTAGAGAACAAAGTAAATATTTTGTGGTGGTAATGTTTCTCTCTCAGCTTTATGATGCACAAGAGCTTCAGATGTACAATAAATGTATGAACGAGCAAAGGAAGACAACCGCATCTTCACTGAATGCTGTGGCTGTAGCTCTTTTGAACAAGGTGAGTCAGATGAGATATTAGTGACAGACTTACTGTATCGCAGTATTTAACTGTCTCTGTTTTCTATGCACAGGTGTTGAACTGGAGGGTGGTTGATTGTGATTTGGCAATTGGACTCTGTACACTTCTCTCCAAAACAGAAGTTTTCAAAATACTGTGGAAGGTTATTGACAACACCTGGCAAAACTATGACAAAATCTTGGTATGCATGTTGTTTGTGGTTGCTTCTGTCTTTATTGTTAGGCAATTCTGTGTGATCGTTTAACTGACCACACTGGGCTCTCTGAAAATGTTTAATGTAGTTATCATTATATCATCACAGTGTGTATATACTGTATCTACTTTAGTGGTTGTTAAAGACAGCATCAAAAACATTTTTCGCTGAAGTATGTGGTTATTTCAGGCTGTAGCTAGGATCGGTGCCAACCTCTGCTGCTTGTATGAGGAGGAAGAGGAACAGGAGAAGTTTCTGTCCGTCATCACTGATGCTGAGTGGGGCATCAAGCTTGGGAAGCTAGAGGTAAGAGGCTGTACAGATGCGGTAAACTGGTGACCTAGGTCATTGTGAACTCAATAAATGTTGTGATATTGTACATGAGTCAGTGGGTGGTTAATACTACTCGATGTGTGTACACCTACGCTGCTGCAGATATCCATCCAGCCAGTGTTCCGTCAGCAGCCTGAGATGAAGAGCAGTCTTATTCCGGTTCTGGTGAAGAACAAGAGGATCACCCCTGAAATAATCCTTCAGTACTGCAGGTCAGCTGCTCACTCCACAGTATCACATCTGTAAATCAGGTTTACCTGAATATCTGGTTTGCAGGTTTTCCTGGCAGTTCTAAAACTCTCCTTTTGTGCATCCGCAGCGCCTTTGGTCTGGACCGTGATGGCGTGATCAACCATTATATCACCACTTTACTGCTTCTCCAAGAGGACGAGGATGGTTCATATGACCCCGGGCAGGAAGACGGGGAGCCTCTGTGTCATGCAGATGCTCTGGAGCGAGTGCTTCAGATTATCCCAATGTTACACAGCACCAGCGAGCTCACCAACAGTCTCTGTGCAGCCATATTCAAGGTTTGACCATCACAACAGATTTCTTTACATCTACTTGCCAAATCATGATCTTTTTAATCCCAAAAATGATTTGCATGGTATTGAATTTCTGTCAGATCCAATATGATTTTGATTTACTGTCGTTCTCATGCAGCTTAGCCCTTACAACTACGAGAGGATCGAAGTAGTACTCAAGATCATACAGGCTGCAGATGAGAATGTGACCAGCTTTTCTATTAGCCAGGTAAAATACATTTGCACTTCACATCAACTACTTTTTACTGTCTCTGAAAGTATTCTAAAACATGCCTTTTAATTTGCAGGCAATGGGCCTCCTTCAGCATCTGAAATCCTACAAACGAATCTCTCCTCCATCAGATATGGAGAACACATACCTCCTGGAAAACAACCTGCTGCCTAACCCCCTGTCCAACAGCAGACTGCCCTTCCACCTGCTTATGCAGACCAAACATTACTGGAAGATTATCTGTGAGTTGATTATTGTACTGTTGTTTTTCCAGCTTATTTTACTGTAGATGCTTTAGTGATTAGTAACACATCTAAAGAATTGATTGTGAAAATAAGGGATATTTCTGTGTTTAGCTCCTGAACTCAGTGAGGAGACCTTCCCCACACTTCTGCTAATTAGCAAACTGATGAAGGTAAAGCACATTCATCTGAATTAAGTAATTACAAGATTTTACATGGTGTTTAAACCGTCCTGTCCGTTTCCAGGTGAGTCTCGACAAGTTATACATGTCAGCAGCCAACCATGTGTTTGAAAAGAAGTTGAAGCCTCTAGTCTTAGAGCAGAGGAAGAAGAGTCAAGGACATGGCTACAACAAGGAGACTTTCACTGTGGCCAAGACCATGATGAAGTACATTCACTGCATCCAGAGCCCAGAATGGGCTGCCGCCACAGCCCACAAGATCACCCAGGAGCTTCCTCCAGGTCTGATCTGCAGACTGACTCTACTCTGCACTGATTAGCATGTTTATCCATGTGTGCTAAATTGTTTCGTGTTTTTCATAGGCCATGAAAAGACTCAGTCTCTCAGGTTCTGTTTGGCTCTTGCCGATGCATGGCTGAAGGATCCCAACATTGAGGTTGGTGTTTTAAGGCTATTACTGCATTCCGTAGCTGAAGCACACAAACATCTCTGATACCTATCAAGAATGTCTTTTACTCTCCTTATAATCAGGAGGCAGCACGAGCCAGAGGGGAGACGTTTCTATCCAAGCTGAAGCTCCAATTTCAGCGCTCAGCTACTGAAAACACACTAATAGAAAGTCAGCTGAACAGCCCAGAGCATTTAAAACTGACTGGACTGCCAGCCAGGCTCATAGTGGCTCTGTATGAGCACAGCAGTGTGGAGCAGCGCTACAGAGACTCGGGGGGTCAAACTTATCCAGGTGAGCACACTTTAAAATGAGTTATTTGACAGCTAGCTATGAATTAGGATGGACCTATTCAAATTACTTCAGCGTGCCCCACTATTTATGACGTGGTTGTTTTATATTTCGTAAGCAAGAGAAAGGTATTAACAAACTTTTTACTTGGGAAAACTTGTCTTGGATTCAGACATACATGCCACGGTTAAGGAAATAGCCACAATCAATAATGTGGATCTTCTGAAAATCCGTAACATGATGTTGGAAAAATGGATCTGCAAAACAGGCCCAGCTGTAGCCAAGGTTTGTCTGTTTTAACTCTGTTTATTAACAAAGTATATTGTTTTTTTATTTGTAAAACTGAAATAATTGTCCAATAAGTAGAGTTTTGAAAAGAAACCTTTTTCCCCTTAAAAGGACATCGGTAATTATGAATGTGTCAGCAACATTGAGGAGGATCCAGACTTAATGCGGTAGGAACATCCATCTTACTTTTTTGTAGTATTTTGCAAATAAAAACATTGTAATTTTGTAAATCATCACAATCCAATCATTTAGTTTACACCAGGTTGATTATTATATTACTTGACGTCAACAAAGGTTTGGTAAAGAACAGCAACATCAAAATGTGCCTGCTTCACTGTTCACAATCTCAGGGTTGTGTACCTGCTGCAGCCTTGTCCCATGGATGATGCTGTCCGTCTTCTAAACCCTATCCTATGTGCTGAAACCTGGGTGAGTATGAAACTGCAGTACGTCCATGTTTATTTACATTTCTAGAGAAAGTGGCCAATGTCTTTCTTTGTTTTTCATTTGCTCCTGTAGCCTCTCAGCTCGTCTGGACCTCGCCTGACATTCTGCCATCGAACTCGAGCGCTGCTATGTCTCATTCGCCTCGCTGATGCTGCTACTCTGGAGGCTCGGTTACAGATCCCCAGGACCAAAATCCAGTAAGAGCCATTTAAATGTTAATAACCTGAACTGAAGTTAAGTTAAAGATTTATAATTGAGCTATGCTTGTTCGTTTCATATTGCCATGCAGATACTACCTGAAGTGCTACATCTTTGTCTCTCAACTGGAGGCATTAAACATCCCCTACACTGTGCAGTCTTTCGTCGGTAGTCCCAAAGAAGGCTTGGTTAAGGGGTTGTGGAAGAACCACAGTCATGAGCCTCAGGTGACGTACTGTGTTTACAAAATGTAAATGTTGACACAATGTGCTGCTTCATTAGCCTGAAAACTCACATGCAGCAGACAAACATTTGTTTCTATGCATTTGATTGTGCTTGTGTGTTTTGTTTCAGGCGGTGCAGCTGGTGGCAGACCTGTGCTTGGAGTACCAGGTGTATGACCTTCAACTGTGGAACAGTCTTCTTCAGAAGCTGCTGGGCTTCAACTTGGTGAGAGGATGTTCATAACAAGCGACCGTTTCTCTGATTTCGTCTTGATATGAAAAGCTCAATCTACAGTGGACAAATCTTTCACATTATGTTTTTTCTTTGTTTTGGTTTTGGTGACGATGCTTAACATTTGTAAAGACAATCATGTAGTGTGTTGTGAATTCAGACATCTGATGTGTCCCACCCCCAGATCACCCACCTCCAAAAGGTGCTAGAGGCGATAGTGGCTGTTCCGGCTCTGTGGGAGGTCAGTTATCAAAATTATTTAAAGAATTGAGGAAAAACACAGTCATTTCCAGGCTTATTTTTACATCCATGAAATGGAACATGTTCCGGAATTTGTGTGGTCATGGGCTTTACTGCTGGTAATACACGAGAAGAACGTCACCAATACAACTTGCTGTGCAGCTCAGCGATTCAGCCAGTCGACGTGGATGTGTTGTGTGTTTTTATTTTAATTCTGTAAACAGAATCACACTAGTCATATGGCAGCATTGTGTCAGTAGAATCAGCAGAAAACAAAAATAAGGATTAACTGTTTGTTCATACATGCAGTCAGCCGTGTGTGTATTTTAGGTTTGTGGCCGGAATCGCACAGGGGATATTTAAGCTAAATTAAACGCTTGTGTACCACCTGAAAGCGCAACGTCACCCTGCAGGACAAATGGCAGATTTAGTGATAGAGAGGAGCTTAAAACAGTTCTGCCTTTTTATTCTAATTATTTTTTTTCTCTCCTTAGATTTCTAGTTTCTCCAGGACGTGGAGGAGTATGATACTGGCCCCTTTTGTCTCAGGTGCTAGATTTATACCAGTGAAATTCACTTTAATAGATAACAAATTATTCTTACTGGAGAAAAAAATTATTCCAGCTGTTTTCCTAGAAGGAAATTAGTATATATTATAATAAAAATCATGAAAATGCAATATGTAGTCACACATGATAAAACAATTATTTTCTAAAATAATAAATAAAATAATTGTTCTCCTTAAACTGAAATGCTAATTAAGTACTGTTTCAAACTGTTCTGTGTGGATAAGCTAATAAATAGCCAATATACTGGATGCAGTGAAAAGGTTCTTTCATTTTCATAGTGTTTATCTTTGACCTTTTGGACTGATTATTATTATTTATATTTTTTTCCCTTACAGCTTCTGTTCCTTTGAGTCCTGATCAACAGGAAACACTCTACAGAACATTTGTTCTCCTCCTCAAGTACGTTTAACTTAATGATTTAGTTATGTATAATTATTATCATGCAAGTTGTCGCCATCTGTTCTTTCCTCTGGGACTATGTGTGTGTACAGTATATATGTTTCCCACATGTGTCATCCTTCTCCTCAAGGTGCCCTTTCCTGTTGAATCTGGACCTGATAGGAATTGCCAATCGCTTTGCACAGTTCAATCTGCCTGCCTTTGCTCTGGGAACACTCCTTCTTATCCCTTGTACTAATAAAAAAGCTCAGCAGATTCAGGCAAGTGCATCTCTGTGAATAGACCTGAGAAGTAGGAGTGTGTAGGTTCAACAGCTGTAAAGGTAAAAGGATATGGAAACAAAAATGTGGTAATAAACATTTGTGGTTTTATTAGGATAACTACACCACTCTGTGCTTTTCACAGATGTGGATCTGTTGAGGGCGATTTACTCAGTTGTGTGGATCTATGATGCTTTGTTAGGATTTGTTTGACTCCTGCTTAATCAGGGGGAATGGTAACATTTATGTTAGTAGTCTGAAAATTGAGTCATGGCAATTAGAAGAAGTCCAGTTGCCATGAGTCAACTTTCAGACAACTTCGCCTGAATGACTGAGAATCTCCACGGACATTTGTATTAGTTCCTCCTACAGGCTGGGTGCTGCCTTAGGTCAAATATAGCTCGTTGTTTAAGTCGTTTACATTTTAATGAATTTGGTGAACTGAACTCTTATAAGACATATTTTAATATTGCCACTGGCTTCTATTGCGAATGAAGATGCATTGATGAGATGTATAAATCATCACACTTTTACACATCCTGCCAACTTTTGGATTGGAGTTGTAATTAATCACCTGGACCATTTGTGGTGTTTCCAGGGCTTGCTGTCTGTCTGTAACCCAGTTGCTATCCTTGAACAAGTGGAAGAGCTCATGAATACTGGGGAACTGGCTGGAATCCCCTCACAGGTCAGGTGTTGATTTGAATGAAATGAGAATTTGCTGCTCAATAATTCACCTGCTTTACTCTTCTTCTTTTTTTTAAACTGCTATTTCAGGCTCGTGCAGATCTTGTATTTGCAATTTCCATTACCCTGTTTGTTGAACAGGAAACTTAGATGATGGTGTGAAGATATAAACACTGTGTACTCAACATATTGTACCGTTTGTTACCATATACACAAGATTCAAACATGGTTTACATGCAAACATTTGTTGTGTCACAGTAAACATAGTCCAACCTTTCATTACCCTGTAGATAAGGGAGACTGTAATAACCTTCATCATTCAGACCGGGCAGCACAAACTGTTAAAGACCAAACATTTGAAGCATCTGAAGGAACTCATAGTATCGTGTGGTCAACCGAACCAGGTCAAAGATTTGGTGGACTACTTGATCGGCCAGAACTGGTATGTTCTTGTTTTCCCTCATACAATATCACAGGAAGGTTGCATTAGCTACTTCTGATATACTGTAAGTTGATGAAGGCAAATAATAAATGTTTTATTAAAGATCAGGTCACACTACTGTTAATTGAATTATTCAGGACAGACTACACATTCAGATTTAGCTGAATACCTCAGGCAACTACTGTTCAAGGGCTAAAGTGTTGCTTGACTTTTTCAATTGTATAGTTGTTAAGTGTTTTAACCTGCTCTTCAGTGATGATGACGCTAACTCACTGGCTCGCGAATACATGAAACACAGAGAGCATCAAAGGGGGAAAACACTTACAAACGGCTCACCTTCTCCCGACTGCCTAAAGGTAACGGAAGCCGCATCTAGTTTTAGTCTTAGAAATTAGAAATGTGATTTAATGGTTTTGTTGTTATAGGCGTCTTATTAGTGTGTCATTCACATTTTCTGTTTTACTTTTCCTTCACTCTCTCAAACTGACACATCCAAATTATAATTGTACTTTGTTTTCAGGAGTTCCTGAACCTGAAAAATTGAGCTTCAGGATGAACCAACGCTACTCAGCTGTGTATAAATGCATATATATTTAATCTAACTCTATTTGTGTAACATTTGAATTAAAGCTTTGAGGATGTCTTTATAGAATCAAAACCCTTAATTTTATAACCACCAGGCTAGTTCGTAATTGGCTCATTTATCCGTTTGTCACATGGTACAAGTTAAAAGGAATGTAGTCAGTCCTGTAATATATCCTCTATTCATGTAGGTGTTGATGTTCAGTGCTTGTTGAGGCAATTTATAAAGATGTTAATTCAACTTTGTGATGGTTGAGAAAAGAAAAGCTTGAAGTTGTACTGACATGTGGTTCTATTATTAAAATAACTGTATAAGGCAGGTTTTGCTCACTGTGCTAATTTATACTGTGTCTCAATTTCTGTATATTATATATGTTTTTCTCTTGTGGCCAGTTCACAGCTGCTGATTTCATTTGATAAAAAATTATTATTGCCCCTTTTCAATCCTCTGTTTAGTATCAACATTACTCATTTCTAACAGTTAATGTTTGTATGGTTTGATACAGGAACGTCCTCGGCCACAGATGAGTATCTCAAATTATTTTTATCTAGATAGATTGAGTATCGAGATTTCTACCAAATATTCAGACTTACTGACAATCCAATCTAGTTGAACTCAGTATGGTTTTGTGAAAAATCTCTCAAGGAGGTCTTTCAGTTGAGGCCAATAAAATGTTTCCTACATGACATGTGGTCATGTTCAAAGGGGAAATGTAGACCTAGGCACCGTTCAGTGAACTGAGACTGTGTGGGTAGATCCGTTTGACATATGCTCTTAGCCCTGACCCAAGATTTTTGTCTGATTGTGTTGGTATTAGAAAAATTGTTTGGTAGGATGACAAAAGTGTGTGGATGTTGTATTAACCACAGGTAGGTTCAGTCTGAAATTACAAGCTAAGAATTTATATATAGCCAGTATGAAAATGTAAGAAACATGAATACACTGTAGCTAAATATGAAAGCATGACGTGTCCTTATTTAACAAAAACAAACAAACGCATCATTATGAAACGCTGTCATCGTATGGAACTATACATCAAAGTAGCATAAAGCTGGTGTAAAACCTCACATATTACAACATTTAGTTCACAAATGAGTAATTCATGCTGTACCGGCTTTGGGCTATACATCCAGTCACATATGTATTATGATAGTGGACTAAATGTACTTTCTGACTTATTGCTTCTTCTCTATTTTAGTTACATTCGGTCACATATGTATTATGATAGTGGACTAAATGTACTTTCTGACTTATTGCTTCTTCTCTATTTTAGTTACATCCGGTCACATATGTATTATGATAGTGGACTAAACGTACTTTCTTACTTATTGGTTCTTCTGTATTTTGGTTGCAATAATGTGGCTACTGTTCAAAAACTTAAACATTCATTCTGTAGAGCTGCACAGACAATGCAGTAAATATTAGACTCTAGAAGCAAGAATAATGTTTTTAGTTCTCACACGTACTTGAGCTTTGATCAGACTTTTACCTATAGAGCTGAATTGCTCAATCATTTTCTTGTTTTTGTGATCACAGCTGGCTGAGCGACTGGGAGGCTGTTTCTCGAGTTTTCTTCTCTGCGCTCTCAGTAGCGTCTGCTTGGGGCAGATGAAGCGCTTTCCTGCAGATGTTCTTGAAGGCAGGGCTGGAGAAGTAGTAGACCACAGGATCCAGTCCGCTGTTCAGATAGGTCAGGCTGATGGTGATGAAAAAGGCCGTGGTCAGGTTCTCCATGGAAGAACAGAATTCCATGTCAGACCTTTTGTCCATCGTGTGTGTTTTGAACAAGATCAGCAGCTGTGTGATGCTGCTCGGGAGGAAGCAGATGCTGAAGAGGAGCACCACTACTACGATGAAGAACAGAGCTTTTTTGATCCTGGCGTGCTGGGCCAGCTGTCTCCCTCTCAGGTGGCTAACGATGCGAACTGTGCAGTAGAGGATCACAAACAGAGGCACGTAGAGGGAAAAGAGAAACTCAAACTTATGCCAACTCATATTACTTTGTGTCTCGGTCTTAACCACAAAGCTCTCGCAGTAGGTCGAGTTGTCGTGATGTAAAGTAAAGATATGAGCCGTCATCGAGATGGTGAGTAACCACAGTCCAAGCGCTCCAAGCACGGCCTTAGAGACGCTCAGCGAGTTGATGGGATGATGGGGATGCACCACACGCATGTACCTGTCCACAGCGACGGCCATCAGGAAGAAGGCGCTTCCACTGCGGTTCATTGCCAGCATGAAGAGGCAGATGTTGCACAGAGCACCTCCGAACCTCCACCTGATCCCAGACATGTAGTAACTAGCTCGCAGAGGCAGGGCCATGTTGAGCAGAAAGTCTGCCACAGCCAGGTTGAACAGGAGCACTGTGCTGCTCTTCCAGGGCTTCAGGTGGAAGCAGAAGATCCAGAGAGCCAGACCATTTCCAACCACCCCCAGGATGAACTCCGTCACCAGCAGTGGAGGGAGCACGCTGATCAGCAGGGTCCCGTTAAAATGGCACTGCATGTCGAAATACGAGCTGTCTGGCAGGTCGCAGAGCAAAGGAAGAGCCCTGTTCAGTGTCGTCTGCCTTCTTTAAAGCATCGATCTGAAAAAAGGTGTTGGTGGTTTTAACTTTTCAGGAAATATGGGGGTTCTAGTTTCCATCACACATGTAAACACTGTATTAGTTACTAAGACATTATGTGTTCGCAAATACAGTATGAGCTCCTTAGGAAGAGGTTTGCATAATCATTTGTTGAAGTACATGTTATGTCACTTTCCCTCTCACCATCCCCTTTTTTTGTTGTCAGCAAATCTATTGTCCTCTGGATATTAAACAGTTAATTGGTTTATTATGTGCAGTTGTTAATAATCAGAGGCTACAACAGCATAAAAAGACGAACTGACACAATGTAACGCTCTACTGCTGTCTAGTGGATGACATTAGAAAAGATGGCTTCAATATACAACTACAGAAGAAAAGAGACCAAGTTAAGGACATGCTCTATAATGGTGGCATGTTAGTGGCTAGAGGGAAGATATAGAGGAGATCAGCATATGATGGAAGTTCCCAGCATAAATATTTACAGCAGCTTAACTAAGAGATGGTTCACAGTGACTGGGGCCAGCTCTCAATATACATCTTTGACTAACCTTCTAGCGAAAAGGAAACTTTTACACCTGGTCTTAATCATAGAGAGGATGTCTGCTTCTCAAATCTGAAAGCAACTGCTAATATTATCACTGCGTCACATATCTGGAACTTTTGTTGTGTCTGTCATGTTATCCCTTTAATACGTTTATTTTGAAAGCTCTTCATATGGCTAAAATTCATTGTGAATTTAGTCTGAACTAAAGTTCTTAGAAAAGATTTAATTATAAGAATTATGTTAGATGTTTGTTCCTAGTTGTAAATTTTAGGCTGATCTGTAGACGAGGGGTCAAACATGAATTGACCCCCAGTAAGTAGATACAATGAAGATGAAGGCCACGCTCTGTTAAATCAGACAGTGTCTGTAACTTCCCTTTCAAATTCACTAGGACAAGTTTCTAATGTCAGTTTTTGTCATTGTGTTGAAACTACACAGTTTCTCAGAAGACTGTGCAGTTTCCTACGCATTGGGTGCTGCCCTGCAGGACCTGACAACAGTCTGCTAGAACATACAGTCAGTCTACATCAGCTGCTCGTTACCGGGCAACATAGTAGTTTTTATTCATCGTTGCAACATTTTTCTTGTGTATCATAGAAGCACACTTAACTTCTGTTTTTTGTTTAGCGTCAGTGATAAACCTGTGTGAAAGCGTCATTCTCATGGCTGTACAGTAAGTAAACATCCATGAAGTGCCAATAATGATCTCTACTGCTTAAGACATACAGAATCATTATTCATCAAACGTTATAACTTGTATTAAATCAGGCTAGAGCACAATGGCTTCATGGGGGTAAAAGCAAACAGCTGTGGTGGGTGGATGCAGGCGATCAATTTTAAACAGACATAGAGGTGATTGTGGTTTTAGTTATTTTTAGAACCGAAGCATCAACACTCTCACGTTATATACATATGTTCTATATGTTGACGGTATTTAATAATAGGTTCCAGGAAATTGTGACATTTGTATTATCAGAAGAAAAAGCTTCATTTCTTAATAACTAGAACATTGTATCAATCAATCAATCAGTCAATAAATCCTATTTATTACTTTTATTATTATAACACTAAGATGGTTACAACTCAAATCTAAATTTGCTCAGAGATATTGAAACCTGCACTTAGTATATATCTGATAATTAAAAGCAAGAATAACATTTGTAGCTTCATCATAGTTCTTACTTATTGCTTCTTCTGTATTTTAGTTGCAGTAATGTGGCTCAAAAACCTAAACATTCATTCTATAGAGTTGCACAGACAATGCAGTAAATATTAGACTCTAGAAGCAAGAATAACGTTTTTAGTTCTTACACATACTACACATATTATGAAACGCTGTCATCGTATGGAACTATACATCAAAGTAGCATAAAGCTGGTGTAAAACCTCACATATTACAACATTTAGTTCACAAATGAGTAATTCATGCTGTACCGGCTTTGGGCTATACATCCGGTCACATATGTATTATGATAGTGGACTAAATGTACTTTCTGACTTATTGCTTCTTCTCTATTTTAGTTACATCCAGTCACATATGTATTATGATAGTGGACTAAATGTACTTTCTGACTTATTGCTTCTTCTCTATTTTAGTTACATTCGGTCACATATGTATTATGATAGTGGACTAAATGTACTTTCTTACTTATTGCTTCTTCTCTATTTTAGTTACATTCGGTCACATATGTATTATGATAGTGGACTAAATGTACTTTCTGACTTATTGGTTCTTCTGTATTTTGGTTGCAATAATGTGGCTACTGTTCAAAAACTTAAACATTCATTCTGTAGAGCTGCACAGACAATGCAGTAAATATTAGACTCTAGAAGCAAGAATAATGTTTTTAGTTCTCACACGTACTTGAGCTTTGATCAGACTTTTACCTATAGAGCTGAATTGCTCAATCATTTTCTTGTTTTTGTGATCACAGCTGGCTGAGCGACTGGGAGGCTGTTTCTCGAGTTTTCTTCTCTGCGCTCTCAGTAGCGTCTGCTTGGGGCAGATGAAGCGCTTTCCTGCAGATGTTCTTGAAGGCAGGGCTGGAGAAGTAGTAGACCACAGGATCCAGTCCGCTGTTCAGATAGGTCAGGCTGATGGTGATGAAAAAGGCCGTGGTCAGGTTCTCCATGGAAGAACAGAATTCCATGTCAGACCTTTTGTCCATCGTGTGTGTTTTGAACAAGATCAGCAGCTGTGTGATGCTGCTCGGGAGGAAGCAGATGCTGAAGAGGAGCACCACTACTACGATGAAGAACAGAGCTTTTTTGATCCTGGCGTGCTGGGCCAGCTGTCTCCCTCTCAGGTGGCTAACGATGCGAACTGTGCAGTAGAGGATCACAAACAGAGGCACGTAGAAGGAAAAGAGAAACTCAAACTTATGCCAACTCATATTACTTTGTGTCTCGGTCTTAACCACAAAGCTCTCGCAGTAGGTCGAGTTGTCGTGATGTAAAGTAAAGATATGAGCCGTCATCGAGATGGTGAGTAACCACAGTCCAAGCGCTCCAAGCACGGCCTTAGAGACGCTCAGCGAGTTGATGGGATGATGGGGATGCACCACACGCATGTACCTGTCCACAGCGACGGCCATCAGGAAGAAGGCGCTTCCACTGCGGTTCATTGCCAGCATGAAGAGGCAGATGTTGCACAGAGCACCTCCGAACCTCCACCTGATCCCAGACATGTAGTAACTAGCTCGCAGAGGCAGGGCCATGTTGAGCAGAAAGTCTGCCACAGCCAGGTTGAACAGGAGCACTGTGCTGCTCTTCCAGGGCTTCAGGTGGAAGCAGAAGATCCAGAGAGCCAGACCATTTCCAACCACCCCCAGGATGAACTCCGTCACCAGCAGTGGAGGGAGCACGCTGATCAGCAGGGTCCCGTTGAAATGGCACTGCATGTCGAAATACGAGCTGTCTGGCAGGTCGCAGAGCAAAGGAAGAGCCCTGTTCAGTGTCGTCTGCCTTCTTTAAAGCATCGATCTGAAAAAAGGTGTTGGTGGTTTTAACTTTTACTGGAAAATTGGGGTTCTGCTTTTCACACTCACAGAATTAGAGCGAGTTTTCTCTGTTGACATCCGATGTAAACGAAACAAAACAAAGCTGAGTTGCAGCAGATGTCTTACAAGATAATGATTAAGTAACTATCCTGGCACCTGGAAACAAAGTGCACACCTTTCTATTTTCTGGAAATAATCTAAATATAAGTGTTTCTTTTTACAGAAACAGTGTAGTCTACACAGGCTTGTTTTG
The DNA here is from genome assembly GCA_030770545.1 of Macropodus opercularis. Taxonomy (NCBI): domain Eukaryota; kingdom Metazoa; phylum Chordata; class Actinopteri; order Anabantiformes; family Osphronemidae; genus Macropodus; species Macropodus opercularis. The sequence goes on along the minus strand of CM061097.1, from coordinate 3,968,003 downwards.
CAGAATGGCACTTCATTGAATTGGCTGCGCATCCTGTTTCGGTTACGTTATGGATCAGTCGTCAAAGAGTGGCCCCAACCACGAAACCAGAACAATGAACAAATGAAGATGTTCAGGACTGCAACACAAACCAGACAGGACAGAGAGTTCAAACAAAGTTGTCCTACCACAGACAACACTGAGAAATCAAAGGAAAGATGAGCAACACAGTGTGAGAGGCTGTGACAAGGTCAAACCAAAGCAAAGCAACAGAAAACCAGTAGAGCAGTTTGACAAAACTGAGCGAGTGTGTTGTTTTTTTGTTATTTTTACCAGAAGAAGTTGGGTTGGTTGTAAAGCACAGCACTGCAACTGAGTGCAGAAGTGAAAGCAAAGCAGTTTAATTTAGACAAACAATATCAGTTCCTTGTGTTTATTTCACGTCTCATTCAGCGTTCTACACAAACTCGTCTAAATCCAGTGAACGTTTTGTGCAAATCATGAGTATTTTATGTCATTGACAGAAGATCAGATCGTCAGGTGCCTGGTCTTTAATAAAACAGCATCACAGAGGCAGGTGCAAATATTAAAACTGTTAAAGTGTCCCGTGTTTGTTTGTACAGTTCTTTATGTAACTGTGACATATTAGTGCACATGTACAGGCAGAAATAAAAGGTTTGTGGTGCACGAGACTGAAATAAAATTTAAATGACCTCAATACTAAACATACAGGAGAATTATCACCATTTCCACAGCGTAACTTAAAAACAGAGGAATTATAACCTTGTACAGTAGAATTAATGGCAGAGCTGCTGTATTGTACTGACCCAGTTAAATGATCAGTGGGAGTTAGTTAGTGAAGTTTTTGTAACAAGCCAGCTGTGAAAATGTATTTCGCAGTCTTAACACGAGGTGTGACTCTGTTATTTAAAGAATCCTCAGAAAGCAAAGCGAAAACGGAATCGAAGGGAGATGTGTGAGATGAAACGTTGTGAAACAAAGATTTTTTTCAAATGATCATTAACATCTCTGGGTGTGAATGAGGTCTCCAGCTGTTATTAATCAGAGACAACTGAAATAGTTACGGACAGAACACAAACCTTTGCTGCTGTCTAGTGGGTGATGTTTGAAATTACGGCTTTGTTGTGAAGTCTGGGAGCTTTTTTAGGAAATGTAGTTCAAAACAATACAGTGGTGAAACCCAACCACAGGTGACACTTCGGAGCAGTTATAGGGGACAAACTTTCCATCTCTGGGCGTTGATTACAATCTGCACACAGTCATCAAATGGTTAATCAGTCACAAACGTCAGCATTACACGAAAAACTCTGAAGGATCTGAGTCATTTTTACATTTTTGGTCAAGATTCAGACGACAGAAAAATGTCAAAGAGCCAGTTTGGCCTGCGGATCTAACACGTCCTGTCTTTCTTTCTCCTGTTGCCCTTGTGTGTTCTTTAAACGCATACCTGGGAACAAAACATCGTGGCCACTCCACCTTGTCCAACAAACATGAATTACCAGTCTTACAGCTTGTAGGCAGCCTAAAATGAATGTAAGTCATGATGACACTGTTTTAATATTCCGCTCTGCTGTCAGACTGTGGATGAACACGAGGAGCAAAGGAATCAACCCTGAAACAAACACGGTGAAGCCTAGTTATAAGATCTGCAGGTCTTGTTGATGGTAGTAATTGCTTTTTAGCTGGAGCTTTGCAATGATGAAGGGCTGAGAAAGCTGGAGGAGGCTGAAGCAGACAAATCAGGTTCCTCCACATACCACACATCATAGGGTTGGTTAGGCAGCTCGGCCAAAGCGAGGCGCAGCGCTCTGATATCACCAACCCCAATGCACCCACACGGACACGAGGGGCAGATCACTCATGATACGTACACTTTGAGTGAGCTGCCTGTCATTGGGGGGGGATTTTATGATCCACTGTTTGAGCTACAGGCCGTCCAGTAAACCGGCTGCGGGTCACTGTGAGGGCAATATGACAAACGGTGACAGCTTCTGCATTTTGGTTCTCTGCACATTGTGTAAAGGATGTGTGAGTATGAATGTGCAGGTTTCTAAGGAGTGAAGCTGTAACAGCTGCATTATGTTTGTGTCAACACACCCTCCGGGTTTAATCTGAGCTCCTTGGTTTATGGAATCACTGATTTACTGTCCCAGTGAAAGCAGACGCAATCTGGAGGATTAAATGACAACCTCACACACAAACCAGAAATAATCCTCACTGGTTCGGTGACGTCACTGCGGACAAAGAAGGTAATAGTCTGTCCATAAGAAAAAAAATCCTCACCAAAAGTAAAAATGAACGAGGCAAAGCTTCAATGAAAGTTAGACGCTTCACACACCTGGAAAAAGTGACGTTGGCGTGGGAGGATGTCGCCAGCAGAGGACATGATGGTTTCCTCCACCCCGGGGGAGGATCCGTCCACGTAACGCAGTGCACACGCGCTGGCTCGCGCTCGCTTTTCCTCCTTCAGCCGCGATGCCTCACCAGCGATGAAGCCGCAGGTCGGAGATGCTCTGCTCGCTCGCACGCACCGCTGCCGGAGTCTAGACGGCAGAAGACGCCCGTAACATTTGATCCGTGCGCTATTTCGTGGGGGTTTTTTTTCTTGCTGATTCGGGCATTGTTAAAAAAACGATGAACAGCATAAGACAGGTGCCGACCCGGGTGAAGAGCAGGCGGACTGAGGCCAACCTCGGAGCCGAGAGGGAGCATTTTGACAAGCAGCAGGTAAAAAGCGATGCGTGGAAGCTCGTATGCGATTATTCGGGGCCGCTGCGGCTTTTGCTGTCGGACTCAGGGTGTGTGTGTGTGTGTGTGTGTGTGTGTGTGTGTGTGTGTGTGTGTGTGTGTGTGTGTGTGTGTGAGGGACCACAGTTTGCCGCATTGGGCCACATCTCACTCACCAAACGAGATGGTTAGTTCAACGTTCAGTCAGTGCTTTAATTTGCCCAATATAAACCAGCTGAGGCGTGATGCGTTCGCGGGATGCGTGTGAAACCTGTACCTCTCAGCTCCCAGTTTAACTCGGGTTGACTTTTACTTTAAGGCGGGTGTTGTGTTGCAAACGTGACACAGACACGCACGTTTACTTATTTATGAAGTTCCTTTCAGACTGCGCTTGCTCAGTGATTAGTCAATACTCAAATGGTAAAGTCTTGACGGATTTGATAACTTGAAAGCGACTAGAAGACTGAAAGTGAAGTCTCCAGTGCTTTGCACAGCCACACCATCATTCCGCACCGTCTGTGCCTTGGTATCATGTGGATCTGGTCCTTCCTGTTTGTCCACCTTTTCCCCACCTACAGACATTTCTTATTTTAATGGCTTCATGTAGGATTTTCTGATTCATACTGACAAAACCTGAAAGAGCTGAGTGCATGTATGACAGATTAGGTTTGTTTTGCATGTGTGCACTGAAGAAATCCATTGTTCAGCAGTTGGGGCTTTGCGGTTTGTAGCTGCTGTCAAATGCCGAGCAAACACTGATGATCATCGCTGTAAATGAATGGGACGTTCCAGGCGATAACGTTTAGTACGTTAAAGCACCAGCTCGGACCAGAGCCGCACACACCCCAGTCTAACCAAACAAACCGCTGAGCTCGGTGTTATCTAAAATGGGCTGAGCTGTATTTTCCTCTGTCAATGTTTTATTTATAGAAAGGTGGAGCTCAGGCACCTGAACTGTGCCTAACTAAACTCCCTCTGTTCCTCTCACAATGACTCTAGTTCATCTACTCGACTACTACTCACTAGACGGGAAATGACATTGGTTAGCTCTGACTTCACAGGTAGTTGGTGCAGTGATCTTTTAATGAGGCGTGTGTGCAGTGTTGTCGGAGTGTTGGTCCAAACTGCAGCAAGGAGCAGCAACTCGGCTGAAAGGATGGGAAGGACGAAGCCCAGCTCCGGGCCGGCTCTTATTTGGAAGAACCAGCACTTCTTTAGCGAATGCTCACTCTCAACTAGTGCAAGCAACATAGCTGTTTAGCTGTCTTCCCTTCTTGCTGTAACCTGTGTGTGTGGATGTATATTTCTTTTTTGTTGACCTCTGTACCACTGTGAAATTTCTCACACAGCTTCCTGTATGTTTGTAGTGTAGTGTTTGCTTTCCGTCGCTCCCGTTGCCCGAGTGAGCGCCCATGAGAGAGGGGAAAGGGCGTCTGAGCCAAGTGAAAGTGCTTTGATTATGATAGTTTCACAAAAGACTGAAGACTTTAGTAATAAGTAGTAAAATTATATCGTGAATAATAAAAGGAGCTTTAACCTTCAAGATTTTACTCCACTTAGTTTGCTTAGAATAGTTTGGGGCTTTTATTCTTCTGACATCATCATTATTATTATTATTATTATTATTATTATTATTATTATTATTATTATTGTTGTTGTTGTTGTTGTAGTTCAAATCAAATCAAAGGTTCTGTAGTAGTGAGTCTTCATCCATCCGTTCTGTCTTAAATATGTTATTCTTATTATGCTTTGATTACTTGCACTAGCGCTCAACAAGAATTTCTCCTGTTAAAGTGAAAAGTTTTCTTTAGGTCTTATTTTCAAGGCTCGTTTTTGACTTTAGTTGGGAAGTAGACACTAAACCTTGGGGATTTTATTTGATTCAGATGAGCGTGAGTTGTGGCACGAGTTTTACTTGAGATGGTACTTTATCACAACATGTGCTAGTTGGGAGCAGACCAAGGCCTCAGAGTGTGTTTGTGTTGCTGTAGGATTATTGCCTGTGTTGATGTGGGAGAGTCTGGTGCCAGTTTAATCAAGAACGAGACAAAGACGCGGGAGGAGAGCAGAGGAACAGCACAGAATGCACTTAATAGAACGCTTCATACGGAGAAAACAGAGAAACCGTATCGCATTTAAAAGGTTTTGAAAGTGTAACTGAAAATCCTTGAACATTCCCTGATGGCTGTGAATAGAATCCACTGTGCGATGCTGTTACTGGTTATTCGGTCAGGTTAATTGTTCCCACTGTTGATAATGCTTCATGTGGCCAACCTCCTCTGAGGTGTGAGCTGTGTTCGTCTCTGTGTGACCTTGTCAGCCAGATCCCCAGCAACAGTCTGTTGAATTAAGCTGATAAGGACGTGTACTAAGTGCTCCTGCCTTGGAGCCTCATGTCCAGCACGAAGCAGCTCAGCTGAGGCGTTGGTGCTTTGACTTGATGAACCCTGTTTCATACCAGGATGTCCAGGCACATGGACGCGCTGCTGAAAAGTAAAGATGACAAGGTGAGCGGCGTGTGTTGTTGCTACAGTAATGCCAGCTGCTAGTAGGCCTTATGACAGGCCTTGGGGATTAGTCCACGCTTTCCCTCCCTCTCACTTCTCCTCCCTGCTGGTCAGTGGATTTACTGGCACTCGGACTAGATGCAGCGTTAAGTTGCACGGAGAAATGTCTGCGTGTCTGGGTCTCCTGGACCAAATTGCTCTGTCAGTAAATAGTTTGGATTGCACCGGACTTACCTTCGACCACGGCCTTAAGGACTCGGTATCGGTGTGTGTTAGTGTGTGACCTGTGTGTAGGCTTGAGAGTGAGATCTTGTGTGTGCGCGTGTGTAGACTTCAGCAAGTAGTTAAAAGTAGGCTAAAACTAAAAGGTGTTCAAATTTTCTGAGAAAGAACAGAAGGCAACTTAAGTAATTTTTCCTTTCTTAATTTGACTGATTGTCAAAAGTCGATGCTTCATAGACTGTTAGAGAGAATCAGGCGGTTTAACCTGTTGCTGTCCAGTGCATTTCTCATAGCAGAACCACTAGAAATGAAGGCTGACTGGCTTGACCCCCGTGCAGCCAGTAGCCGTTACCTCTGTAGCAACCTTGAGCAAGGACGTTGAGACCAGTGCGCCGCAGGAATGGCTGAAGGTCAACCGTATTCAGACGCTCGTGCTTTCATGGCTCCCTCGCTGCTCTCTGACAGTCATTCTGAATGTAGTCCCCCTACAGCCTCGCTGCTCAGCCGCCATCTGTTGAGGCCTCTGTGCCAGAATGCAGCCTCCATCCAACTCGATCTTCTACCCCAGCTGTCGGCTTTCCTCCCCCAACAAATCCCTCATTGTCACACGGGCCTTCATGCTAGCTCGCCGCTCCTGCCCTGTGTAAACGAGGGGACTGGCAGTTAATTTGCGTCAGAAGCACGTGGGGGAGGTCTCCTATTAACCAGCCCGCGCTTGTCTTACTCTGAATGCTGGTTTTCATCCACAGTGGCTACTCTGTACTGTGCTTTGTGGCCACGTATGCTTCGTGGTTGTGTAGATTGGGGAGGTGACTCCTAATGTAAAGACGGAGGCTTGGTATGGGAATCGCTGCTACACATGTGGAAAAATCAAAAATGACAGGTGGGTTTTAAAGCTTGGTGCCACCATGCACCAGGGTCGGATGTGATCATGTGGGACTTAACTCCATAATATGATTAGATTGTTCATGCTGAAGCTCATGAGGACCGTAGCATCCGTCACAGAACTGTTTCTGTGACGGATGCTACGGATCTCTGTAGATGAGTTGAAAGATGCAGCCAGATGATAAAGTAGATTGGTAGTAACTTTTGCTTTTCGTTCCTGTCCTTTTTTTTTTCCTGATTCATTACAGGTTGTTCAGGTTGTCACACACTGTCGAATACGAAACAAAAAACAACTAGGCCTGTTGCTTCCCATACCCAACACTGTCCTGCAGCCGGCTGTAGATATGAGTGATGCCACATCAGCGGTTTTGATGATGATGTCATCTTATCTAATTGGTTGCCCACTGAATGATTCAAATCTCTTCTGTTGGTCCCCTAAAAACCTAATGCTGGTGTTTATCAGGGGACGTGTCCATTCCTCTGGCAGACAGTCGGGTTGGGATTCCAGTATGTAAGATGTGGAGATACCAGCGACTTGTTTTTTCTGCAGTTCGTGATTAGCCTACTCTTGTTCACAGGTGTCTGGTAGGTGTCTGACTCAGGTTTTTCTGGGCTTTTCCACTTCCCAGGATTCACAGCCCTGTGTGCTCCTTCCATCACTGGAGCCATTTTACCTTCTTTTCCTAACCCCTGTGCTTCCTCTAACAGCCCTGCTTCTCTCGATGCTTCCCAAGCTTTTCTCTGTGACTTAGAGGCGTCTCCTGTCGTACGTGATGCTTCAACTCCATGTTGGATTGTTTCTGAGGCCTGGGAACGTGTCTGATGTGTCCCTGCTTCTATTAATGTGGTGCTTGGTGCCTGTCGTGTTGCTCTGATCCGTGCCTCCAGGACTGGGGCCATGACTTTTGCCTCCCAATGGGCCTTGTTTTTAGATGGGGTACTTGGACACTGAATCAGGATTTATATGCATCATGTGTTGTCTTTGCAAATCACTGCTCAAACAGAGCTGAGGGGATCTGGTATTTATAACATGGTTATTTAAGTATTCATACAATGTGCAAGAATCTCCTTTTCTTTAGGACTGGTCTGCCACCAAACCATGTGAATTACTGTCATACTGTACCCCCCACCCTCAGAAGAACATTTCAGCAGGGCAGCCAAACCGAGCCCCCGGGTTGCAGGTTTCTGCTTTAGGCTATGGTTTCAGACGCAGAGAAAGGTAACGACAACAACAACATGACTATACGAAGCAGATTGAGTTTTGTGTCTGTGATGCTCTATAGTGTACCTGACATTCACTAAAATAGGTGAATGTCTATGGAGACTCGGGTCTGGAATGTCTGAGCGTTTTTCTGTCGCTTGTGTTCCTTTTTGAGCAACACCTGCTTTACCTGCTGGACGGGTTGGAGAATGACTTTTGCGTCGTGTGAAACTTGTGACACGTCTCCTTCAAGATCATCAACATCATTAATAACAAATGTTTCTGCTTTGAACTGCAACTGCACAGATTACTAACCAGCTAAATACCAGATACGTTCATCTCATAGTAGCATGTCTGTGATGGAACAGGGGGGGAATGCTTTTAATCGCTGTCTGAACCACGCTTACTTTTGTGGTTGCATCTCTCTTGTGATCAATCAGCAAAGCAGGAAATGTGTTTTTGGTTTTGGTTGTTGGCGGAGGGTAAACACTCTGCACAGTCATTCTTTCCCTACTTCATTGGAGTCATTCCAGTGCAACCTGTTATAATTTGTTTGACCTCTGGCATTTATTTGAGTCCTCATTACGTGCAGTGTGTGATATGTGTGCTGTAAGCTCTACAAATGTTTTTGTGGGCGTAGATGAGACCTGTGGAGAACTTAACATTTAACTCCTCTCCTCCCCTCCCAGCTGAACAGCATCAGCAAAGCAATCAACTCCACTGAGACGCCTGTAAAGGAGAAACATGCACGACGTATCCTTTAAAAAAAAAAAAAATCTAGAACAGCTTTAAAAGCAGGCTTTTGTAAGGTCTATTGTAAGGTCATTATGACCATAAACTGCAACCAATGGCACTTTTAGCCATCGTAAAGTTGCCAGGATAAGATAAGATAATCATTTATTGAATTATCACGTGATGTAAAGATATACGGTATTACTATACAACACCATAGATATAACGGTACCTTAAGAGGTATTGTTCTATATTATGGAATAAGAATAGCTTTGGTTTAGTCTAGTTTTTACTTCAACCGGACTTGCTTAACAGTATAAAAAGTGTGTAATGTAGCTACAGTAGCAGTCGGTGCTGCCTTAACAACAACAGGAATCATCCTGGGGACTCATCGGGAGAAGGGAGCCTACACCTTCTGGTCCTACGCTCTCGGCTTTCCTCTGGCCAGCAGCTCCATCCTCAGCTGGAAGTTCTGCCACGTGCTGCACAAAATCCTTCGAGACGGGCACAAGAACGTAATAACACCCTTACTGCTGCCTGTTACTAAATTATTACTATTATTAAAATGCAAATGTATAAGTGAACAAAAGATTGAAGCTGTCACTCCATAGGTTCTTCAAGACTGCATGAGACATCACAGTTCTCTGGTCGAAGTTGGGAAACTATGGGTAAGTCTTGCACACGTGACATAATCATGCATTCCCTGTAATTTGATGGCGTATATACAGTTATTAGTGAGTGCTTTGCTTAGTGCTTCGCTTAGTGCTTCACTGCTCTCTGTGGTTTTCAGGCCAATCTCCACGACAGATATGGGCAGCTGGTGGTTCTGTACACCAAGCTGCTTTGCACAAAAATGGAATTTCATGCAAAGGTGAGGGCGGCCTGTGTCATACGTCCCTCCATGTGCTATAATGCCAAAATAGAAAAATGTTAGGAATGTTAGGAGCTGACACTAACGCACCAATGTGCCTCAATCCAGCATTCAGAAATCCCACCAAACCTGGAGGCCACAGATGAAGTCCTGGAGCGCACGGCAGGGACAGACATTAATAATGTGTGAGTATTTAACAGTCTCTATAAACCTTTTGTTTAGTCCTAAATCGCTGTCTTCATCAATCCTCTGCTGCTGCAGCCCTGCTGTCTCACGTCTGGGTCCCATCGGCAGAGTTTCTGCGTGGGGCCACTTGTGTGTTGGACCAGGATATCAGTTACCCTCCTCTCTCCTCTCTGTAGGTTCCAGCTCTCAGTGGAGGTGTTTGATTACATGGATTCAGAGCTGAGGCTGGCTGAGACAGGTGAAAAAAACTCCTCCCACCTTTTGTCCCTTCCTACCCTTCAATAGAACAGAAACATGAGCTGCAGGCTACTGACATTATCTATTTATGGGCTAAAGTCAAGAGCAGATCAAGAAAGGGTTACTGTGTGCATCTCTTGCCTGCCTATGTTAACACACAGACTGCTTCCTTTGATTAAACAAATGCTTTTAACTTGGGCCCTCTTGCTTTTGTCCTAATTTGGTTAAACTGGGGAGGAAATTCCAGCAATTAGGAAACATTAGGTTGATTTCCTTTGGTTTATCACTGACGCGCCACCCTCCCAGGCCGGCAGGGTGGAGGCCCAGGACTCACATCACAGCACTATAAACAAATTTTGCAGCTGTACTGTAAAGAGTCCTTGTTCACTGCGGTTGTAAATGCAGTATGTGTTCTCAATCTCAGCTCAGTGTGGTAGACTCTCTTGTTGTTGCACTTCCCTCAACTACCGTCGCCCACATCCAGCCTTCATCAGGGGCAAGACGTTCAAAAACGCTAATATTTAGCGTTTGCTTCTCCTAGTGATTCGACAGCTCAACACATCCATCGCCATCTCCACCCTCACATCAGGACAGTGCCGCCTGGCTCCGCTCATCCAAGTTATCCAGGACTGCAGCCCCCTCTACCACTTCACGGTCAAGCTGCTATTTAAGCTGCATTCCTGTAAGAGCAGCGTTGAAGGAAACGTTAATATGTTAATATAATAATATTTTTAATGTTCTGTGTATTTGAAATAACACTGGTGTTGATGTTAAAGTACGTTCTAAGGTGGACAAACTTGTCTTGTCATGGATTTCAGGTCTCCCTGCTGACACCTTACAAGGACACCGTGAACGTTTCCACGACCAGTTCCACAGGTAAACAAAGGCCTCGGGCTGTGAGCGAATGAGAGTCACTGCACCGAGGAAGCCGGCAGCTCAATCTTGCGTCACTCTGTCGCCACAGCATTTTGAATGAATGCAAATGGGCCCATCCCCCAATGGAATGTGACTTGTTTGATTGTGATGTGATAATCGTGATGTAGTTTGTCTCAGCGTGGTAGTTTTCACCCTTCCTGTGTATTTCGCATGTTGTTTTACTTATTTTCATCTGTCCCACAGCCTCAAGACCTTCTTCAATAAAGCTAGAGACATGTTGTACTTCAAGAGACTGATCCAGATCCCCAGACTGCCCGATGTAAGAGCATAGAGTGATGGAGGGAGGGTGACTCCAGTGCTGAGTCACAGCCTCCTTCAGTGTCATTTCCATAAATCACTTCAGTCGATATTTATAGAAATGACTAAGTAGAATCTTCTCACGAATAATTTTATCTGTTGCAGCTTTAACCCTTATCTACTGTTTTTTTATTTCTCCTCCTCAGTCCCCACCTAACTTCCTGCACGCTGCCTCGCTAGCCAAGCACGTGAGGCCGGTGGTGGTCATCCCCGACGAGGACGAGCCAGAGCAAGATGACGATGATGAACCCGAGCCGCTCATCGAGGTCAGCCAGGCTTCGACATCTAGTTTGCAGGTGCAGCCGCAGGTATGGACCAACACTCATGTGCTCTCCTTAGTCTGCACGAATGCCTGCTATTGTGTGTATTGATTGATTTGTTTTTCCACCAGCAACCTGACATATTTGACCAGACATTTGGACCACCGAATGGAGGCTTCGATGACCGGTGAGCCAGGGACGGTTGGGTTTTAGTGCGTTGTTTTTGTCAACACACCGTGACAGTGCGTTTTGTGACTCCTGGCAGAGATCTCCAGATCGAGAGCTTGAAGCGGGACCTGGAGATCCTGAGAGCAGAGCTTGAGAGAGTGAAATTAGAGGTAAGAACAGAATAACGTGTTGAACAGGGCGTTATTATCTGTGTGTAAAGGAATCTGTTGGGCGAATGCAAATACTGCTCGTGCCATGTGGAATTTGGCAACGGGCCCGTGAATGAGACGTGACATAAGTGTTCAGTGGAGATTTTTATGGAATAAGGTATGATTTGCACGCGCTCCACTTGTGTTTCGCACTTTCTAATTGTTTGTAGCTGTGGTAGCAATTAAATTTCCCTACTGTGGGATCAATAAAGAATCTAATCTTATCTTATTCCAGCATCTTTGTTTAACCTGGTGCATTTGGGGGGGGTTTAAATCAACATAATCCAATAATTTGACATTAAAATACTCAACAGATGTTTACTGTTCCCCAATTTCCAACAGCATATGGTTAAGACTTTTTTTGCAAGACACTTGATACTGTGAGTGCTATGACTTAGATTAAATTAATGTTTAGGAATGAGAATTTTTTAATTATTATGTTGATGATGGAACAAACCCGCAGGCATCAGCAGATTTTGCTATCGGATAGATTTCCTGAGATTTTTCTCTTCCTCTCCTGAAGGCTCAGCGTTACATTACCCAGCTCAGGTCCCAGATCAACAGTTTGGAGGCAGAGCTAGAAGAACAGCGTGTCCAGAAGCAGCGCGCTCTTGTGGAGAACGAGCAGTTGCGCATGGAGCTGGAGGCCACCCGCCGCCGAAATGCAGAACACGAGGATTTACAGACCACCTTCATAGAGGCAGAAAGTAAGATAACCAAGCAGCGTTCGATTTAAAAGGCGTCAGTGTTATCAGGAACAATGCAGCAAGATCACATGACCTTCTCTGTGCAGAGAGATCGCAGGCCACTGAGCAACGGTACAATAAGCTGAAGGAGAAGCACACAGAGCTGGTGGCCAGCCATGCTGAACTACTCCGGAAGGTACAGACGTACAGAACGTTTGTTTTAAATTGGATGTCAGCGCCTCACTGTGTGTGTAACGATAAATGCGTTAATGTGCTGACAGAGCGCAGACACTGTTAGGATGCTGTCAGCAACTCAGCAGACCCAGGAAGAAGTGGAGAGGACCAAACAGCAGCTGTCCTTTGAGGTTGATAGGATTAAACAGGAAGCCGACATGAAGGTTGGTCGTGTGTTGTCTCGCTTTAGTGTAGTACTGTGAAGCAGTGAAGACATGACTGTTCTTTTGTTTTTGTAGCTGGAAGAGCAGAAGTTCGAGGTGGAGAAGCTGAAGAGGGAGCTGGAGGAGAAGCTGGCAGAAGTGATGCGCATGAAGTCAAGTCTGCAGAGCAGCGACACTGTGAGTTACACCAGCAACAAATAAAGTCGCCATCATATATAGTGTTCACACTCCGTTGTGTGTGTGTGTGTGTGTGTGTGTGTGTGTGGAGGCTTGCGGGCCTCACACATTTTTGGACGGATTTTCCTCCTTGATTTTCCACTGACTGCCATCTGTCTGTTCTGGCTGCCATCGTCGCCGTCTTTCTGCCAGACGTCGGAGCACTTGAAAAGTTCGCTGACAGCTCTGCAGGCAGAGAAGGAGCGCGTGATGCGATCTGTGAGTGAGAAGGAGGCGGAGCTGTCGTCTCTGCGGCAGGCGGCACAGGTGCAGCAGTCGTCGCTTCAGCAGGAGCGCGACAGGAACAGCAGGGAGCTGGGAGAGCTGCAGGGCAAACTGCAGGAGAAGGTCAGTCGAGAGAGCAGAGCCCAGCTCCACAGTGTGAACAGCTATACAGAACAGATATATTACACTACACTGTGACAGTGTAGAAGCCTGGGGCCAGATACACCAGACAACACTGCTCTGGGCTAATGTGGAGGTGCGTTACTGATTAATCAGGCCAATGACCTCTGCCTAAAATAAGGAATTTTAAAGAATAGGGTTGTCAGTATGATCTGTGCTGGTTTAAATGAAAACCTATATAAAAATGCCTTCACGTGCCGGATTATAAATATCCCTTATGTGGTTTCCGAGCTCTGTGTCAAAGACCAGGACGGTTTCATTTGGTCAGTTTACTCAGTAACAGCTCACTGTTGCTACTGTAACATGAAACTGTGGCCTAGGTGACGTGAGTGTACACTTCTGTAGAGAGATCAGAAATGCAAATCGTGTTTCCTGAGATAAAGATCAGCAGTTCATGTGTGTCAGTACAATTTGTTTTTCAGACATTAAACAATACAGAAATGTGGTGTTTTGTATGTGCTCGTGTGTGTGTATGCAGGCGAATCAGGAGGAGCAGCTGAAGCAGAAGCTTCTGGAGGAGCAGTTTGCTTTGCTGCAGGGTACTGTCGCAGAAGCAGAGAAGATCATCGAAGACGCTGTTGCTAAGCTGGATGATCCTCTCCATATACGCTGCACTAGCTCTCCAGGTCAGACCCCGACTGTCACCACGACAGAGAGAAACTAACAGCTTAACAAATATGGAGTGTTGGGAAGACCTTGACCTTATGCAGTACATTGTATTGTAGCTGTAGCAGTCAGGGTGTTTAAATGTTCTGTTTGTCCTCTAAACACAGATTACCTTGTGAGTCGGGCAGAGGCTGCGCTGGGCTCCATCGATAAAGTGAAAAAGGGCCATGCAGATTATCTGGGTAACATGAGGGGTAGGTTCTCTCAGCTTGTGGGCTGACTTGATCCTGTTGAACCCTATGACACTCTGTGTTTGGTTTGTTAATGTGCTACATTGGTTCCTTACTCTATGGTCTTGTAACCAGATGCTGGAGGGCTGCTGAGGGCTCTGACCCAGTTCTCCCACTTGGCTGCAGATACAATTATTAACGGCAGCGCGACGGCACACATGGCACCCACTGACCATGCAGACCGTAAGAAATGTGTTTGAGTAGTCTCTTATTAGTATCATGTTCATATTATTTTTAGTAAATTGGACCATGCATCCACATGTACAGGTCAATCTTATGTGTGTATAATGTTCAGGTTCAACACTGCAGCAGCATTTAACAGTGAGTAGTAATATTAAATGCATGAGGAGCTTTAAGGGTCTTTGTTTTTTACATCCTGCAGGACTCACGGAGAATTGCAGAAGTTGTGCCACTCAAAGTATTCAGTACTTGAACGACCTGAAATCCAAGATCACTCTCCAGAGGGCAGACCCAGCCTCTGTTCGCATAATCATTCAAAAGATCTTGCACTTAGGACAGGTGAGGATGAACTGGAAATATGCTGGTATACAATTACAGATATACAGACTCGTATAATGTAGACGTGCTGCTGATAAATACACTGCTCTGTTTGCTGTAGCTGTAGTTTATTGCAACCAGAGATGCTGATGCTGCAGTTCAGTTTATTTAGCTTTTGAAAAAGCCTCCACCACGAAGCTTGTTTCTAGGACAGAGAGGAAACCATATATGTTCCGGTGATAAATTAGTCTCTGTTTTTATTTTTCTGCATTTTATTTTTTGCTTCCTTGGAAAGCTTTGACTTAATTTCTGCGGATGTTTGATTACTGATATATAAATCAGGTTGTATTTCTTCTCAGTGATGTAATCATTCAAGCTTTTGGGCAACATTTTCCTACTTGCTGTATCCAGGAGCTGCGACCAAAAAGCATGGACGTCCGTCAGGATGAGCTGGGAGATCTGGTTGACAAAGAAATGGCTGCCACATCAGCAGCTATTGAGGAGGCAGTTCGCAGGATCGATGTAAATAGTTTAAATATTACGTTAAAATGTACAAAAAGGCTTCTAATATTTGTACAGTCTATTTATATATTTGGTCTTTTTTTTTTTTTTAGGAAATGATGAATCAAGCACGAAAGGACACAACAGGAGTTAAACTGGAGGTCAATGAAAGGTTGGTTCTTTAATGACTTTTTTTCTCAATTCAGTTTTAATAAAAACCCACACTGGCCCATTCTTTCTTCGTTTAAGCACAAAGTTTAACTGTCTTTTTCCATCTTACAGAATCCTCTTTAGCTGCACAGACCTGATGAAGGTACAGTAGTTTGGGGTCTTATGTCTTTTATGGAATTATAGACTAACCTACATCGTGTGTGTGTGTGTGTGTGTGTGTGTATAGTATATAGTAGTATATAGTATATATATATATATATATAGTTTTCAGTAATGTACTCTCTTATCTTATTCTGCCCTCCTACCATCCACTTTCCTGCAGGCCATCCGCATGCTAGTTATTGCGTCTACAGACTTGCAAAAGGAGATTGCCGAGGGTGGGAGGGTGAGTGACGCTGTTCTAATTTTGAATCCAACAGCTTTTGTTTCTGGAATCAGGGTGAGATGGTCTGTTCCGTTCAGAAAATCTGCTAACAGTAATGAGTTTGCTTGTTAAGGGAGCAGCCACCATCAAGGAGTTCTATGCCAGAAACTCTCGCTGGACAGAGGGACTCATATCTGCTGCCAAGGCTGTGGGATGGGGAGCCACAGAGATGGTGTAAGTGTTCGCTTACACCAAACACGTCAGTTTAACACAGTGTATTTTAATATACTTTATGTAGCCCTACAGGCTAATAATGTTGTTTGTACCACACAGTGTGGATGCAGATTGCAGATGCATGACTTCATTTGATTTAATGTATCATCCTAAATGCTAATGCATCAAACGCACGATTAAAGCCACAGGAGATTCTTCTGCTAGAAATTTGGGTTTGCAACATAAATTTGGCATATTTTGAATTAATTAAAAAGTTGAAATACATGCAGAAGTTTTAATAGTTATAGTCATGAGTCCTAGTGGATGATTTATTGGCGTTAATAACAGTAGTATTCATGATTTTGTCTCGTCCTGCTGGGTCACAGTGAGTCTGCTGATAAGGTGGTGCTGCACACGGGCAAATATGAGGAGTTGATTGTGTGCTCGCATGAGATCGCTGCTAGCACAGCACAACTGGTCGCGGCCTCGAAGGTAAAAATCTGCTTTATGAAGACAAAACATGTGGTGAACGCCTTTGAGATACTGTTGTGAGCTATCATTGTATGAACATACCGTGCTGTTACACTGTACATTCCTAATGTGGGAGTGCCATTGAAAACAACAGAGTTTTCACTCGAGGGATAATTTTAACCATGGTTAAACATCTTTCCTCCTTAACCATCCAGCTGGTTTGTGTGGCAGAGTTTGTTGCTGGAGCATCTTAACGGTGTGAAGTGGTTTTACCTGCGTTCTCTCCTCTGCTATCAGGTTAAGGCGGACCGCAACAGTAAGAAGCTGTCGACTCTTCAGCAGGCATCTCGGACTGTGAATGAGATGGCCGCTAAAGTGGTGGCCTCGACAAAGACGGGCCAGGAGCACCTGGAGGAAAAAGGTTCATCCAGTTGTGCTGTGTACTTGCCCATCACAAACATCTCCACCTATAATTTAACTTCTTAACTTAATTTCCAAAACATTCTTAACCAGATACCATGGACTTCTCTGGGCTGTCCCTCATCAAGTTAAAAAAAGAAGAAATAGAGTCACAGGTAAGCTTAATATACTGCCCATCAGTATATTAAACTCTCAAAGTAAGGCTGTAAAATGTCAGCCGTCAGAGTATTTTTAAATTTTAATTTAGAAAGCAATAAATAAATAAGAAAGCAGTAAGTAAATCACTTGCACTGTTTTGAAATCATCTGATTTTATTTTCTGTACATGACGGAACTTACTGCCAGCTGTGGTGAGCTGTTTAATTTCTCTCCCTCAGGTCAAAGTACTGGAATTAGAAAATCAGTTGGAGAGCGAGCGGATGCGTTTGGGCGAGCTAAGGAAGAAGCACTACGAGCTGGCTGGAGTTCCTCTAAGCGAGGTGACTGAGGGGAATGGTGAAACCTCTGCGCAGGCCAATCTGGCGTCGATGTCTCCAAAAGCCAACAAACCTGCTCTCATGAAGAAACCTTCGCTGGCCAACAAACCTAACATCCCACCCAAAATCACAGTAAGAAGGCTTTGAAGGACAATCAATGGGTCATATGTGAGAAAATAATTGTTAAATCCTATGTTCATCTCTTCTCATTGCAGTTTAAATGAAGCCTCACCAGAAGAGGAAAATACTTGACTTATAGCTGTATTGCGCGGAGAACCTATTGACATGGCCCCATAAAGCTTCACAATCCTCTTCTTCATCCTGCATCTCACTGTGTTCTTTCCATGTTTTCCTTCTTTTTTTGCCAAAAAGGACCAGAAGCCTCTTTTTATACCTGATTTCTGACTGTTTTCACCATTTACTTGTTTAAGACACATGTACATGCATTTAAGGAGGAAAGACGTTAATATACCTTTTGAAGCTGAGTAAAGTATTTTTTCCTCATCACAAAAAATGTTTAATACTAATGCTGCTTTTAAAGTACTAACCTTAATGATCCCACATTAACACTGTATCTTCTTACTGGTCAGTAGTTTTGATCACACATTGGACAATGTTTTGCACAACTTTTTATTTTTTTAATTCACCTTCCATCTTTTTTGTGGTGGGGGAAGGAAGCTGGGGCATCATGCTACGTGTCCATGTTGCTGAAAACATTTTACATACTTCTAGGTTTGCCTTCACGGTGGGCAGTGTTCCTCTTGCGTGCTAAGCAGCTATAGATTGCCTCGGAGGCCTTCAACTTACTGAACCTTGAACTTACTACATTAACGGTGTCCATGTTGTAGTGTGCAACAAGCACAAAGCATAATCCATCTCTTGAATGTCTATTTCCTGGAAAAGGACCTGGATATTATACTAAAACTTATAGATACACGTAATGCTTGCAGACAAATGCTGAGTGTTTGTGACCTTAATTATTTAATGTTTCTTTTAGGCTGAATACAAAGATGTAGGGCTAGTAAACGTACGATATGAAGGTGTTAGTCTTTGCCTCTGGGAGCTTTTCTTACAGGGTCTTAAAATGTGTCTTTTTATGTTCTGTCCTCTGTACAAAATGTCTTTATACAGTCAGATCTATTAATATATTTTAGTAAAGATGATGGTAGTAAATGTCAACAGAACAAATGAACAATAAATGTTTGATTTAATGTCTCATTGTGTAACATTCTTAATCTGAACAAAGCGATTTTTAGTCTTCATGTATCATATTGCTACACAAAAACTATAAATCGTTTTCCCAGTTTCTTTCACACACAGGAATGAACCTGTCCAGTTAAAGAGAATTCATATGTCGACAACACAAATGCAAACGATGCATTTAAAATCTAATTTAGCATATTTATTTATATCTTAAAATACGCGCACCAGGACGTGCGGATGTTGCCTTCAGGCGCCATAGTACATTTGACAACGTTTTCGCGAGTCAATGATATTCAAAACGGTATAGTAACAATGACTATTTCCATAACTTTTAGGTTTTTGACAGCGGTGAGCGCGGTTGTTTAAAGTATAGTTAGCTGCATCTGCCGCATATGCCGCAATGCCTTCTTGAGGCCATTTGTCCTTTAACTTGTCTAAATTAGACAATTCGAATGCACGAGTGTTCGCTGCGTTGTTGAACGCAGCACAGTGGTGCGGACGTCAAACTGTCAACAAACTAAAACTGCTTCCCTCCATGTTACAACGACCTCAGCCTCCATTACTTTAGCTGTGAACCGCAGAAGAAAGGCCGATGCGCTGAAAGCTGGACATGTGAGGAACCAAACGCTCGGACATGGAAACCGTGGGAAAGACGGCGCTGCAGAGACCCGCGGCCGAGCTGACCGTCATGGACGTGTACGACATCGCGGCGGTGCTGGGTCAGGAGTTCGAGCGGGTCATCGACAGGTTCGGGTGCGAGGCTTTGGTTGGGGTCGTTCCTAAAGTAGTGCGGGTCCTGGAGCTGCTGGAGGCACTGGTGAGCCGCGGTGCTGCCGGACAAGAAGCCGAGCAGTTGCAGAAGGAGCTGGACAGGTTGAGACAGGAGCGGAGCGACCGGTCGGAGCAGGACCGGAGGCACCAGCAGGTCTGCGTGTTAGCTGGATGTTAGGAAGGAGACCCAAACGTTACAAAAGCGACGTAGAGACAACGATACGCTGCTGACTCTGCGTGTTTTAGGAGCTGGAGCTGGTGGAGGACGCGTGGAGAGGAGAAGTCCAGGACCTGCTGTCTCAGATCAGTCGGCTTCAGGCAGAGAACAGCAGGTTGTCGGCGAGTCTGTCTGTCATGGAGTCGTCTGTCACCGAGGACGAGCAGCAGAGACGAGAGGGTGGGTTGTGTCCCACGGTCCAACACAGCTGTTGACCTGTTAACCATTACTACTAAACACAGTGATTCCCAACCTCTGTGCCACAGAGCACAGCTGAACATGCCACTGCCATCAGTTGTACATAGTCATGCTTCAAGTGTGACAGCGCAGGTAATTGCAATGGATAAACATTTGAAATAAAAAGTCCTCAATCTGACCTAGATCCTGGAGAAGATTCCGACTCTGATGAAGGCCCTAGTGTGAGTAGTGGTCTGAAGAAAGTAGACAACGCCTGGTGTGTGGGGAAAGTTGTCCAACAACACTGATGGAGAAACAGGCAGTGTTACACCAACGAGTGAGAAGGCTCCTAAAGCTACCACGTTGCTGAACTCATCGCTAAATCCAAACAGCCACACACTGTGGCAGAGATCAACCCTGGCTTCGTTTAAAGAGATCGCCCAAGTCCCGCATATCAAATAAATGGAGACTAGATTGTCATTATACATCCTTTTCGTGGTATTTTTCTTTGGTGGTGTGTCCTGTGGCTCAAAAAGGTTGGGAAACACTCTAACAGACTCTGGTCGCATATGTTGCAAACCTTTCACTGTAAGACAGGATGGAGCGCTCACATACCCAAGGCTGTGGTAGAAGAAACACCCCAACTCTAACCTCATACGTGTTTTGCTGATTACGCGTGTACTGTGTTACACATGTTTAGTTACTGCAGCCTGGTGAGATTGTGCTGTATATGTTATGTTCACATGAAAAGCGAAGCTGTGCAGAAAATCCTGTCAGGAGATCGTGAAGGAGACTATTTTGGAAGCAGCCCAAAATACAGTCCCTGTGTTATTCTTCGCATGGCGGCTGCAGCTTTCTGTCACAGCACACATGCTACGTTCAAACCTCTAATTCATTGGGTTCTTCATGATATAAAGTTTATTTAGAACAATTGTAAATTAATCTTTTATTAAAAATGACAGTCGGTGTCGTAATGAAGAATAAAAAACACATGTTGCTAAAACCTTGCACCGGCATTGCACGTTACTTGTGTTAATGTCTGTGTTTTTTGTGATTGCTACAGGTATGGCAGAAAAAGAGAGACAGGTGATGAAGAAGCTGAAAGATTTGGTGGATAAGCAGAAGGATGAAATCCGGGCAAAAGAACATGAACTGGCACTAAAACAAGAGGATATTGAGGCTGTGAGTATTTAGATCGTATGTATCACAAATGTTGGCACCTGATATTAAGGCTACATTTTTTCTTTGACTAATCAAGTTTTGACAAGTCACCAATCATATTTCCTTAATTATAGCTCCAGATGCAGCAGCAACGGCTGATGAGGCTTAACCAGGACCTCCGTCACAGGGTAGGAGTGATGGAGGCACAGGGCAAGGTGTTGATCCAACAAAGGGCTGAGCTGGAGGCTGCGGCCCAGGCTCGGCAGCAGGAGCTACTGGTCCTGCAGCTCGAGGTCACAAAGCTGAGGAAGGAGCTCAGAGAATGGGAACTGGAAAAAGAGGTCGCGGAAATAGAAGAGTTCTGTCTTACAAGATGTATGTTATTACCATCATCACCGCAGAAGGTAAGAAAAAGAATCTGTCAATATATTTAGGTTGAGGATTTTGGCCGGGTAGCAGTTTTTAGTTATGGTAAATTAGTGTCTAAGAAGCTGCTATGTCACAGCACCAGTCCTCAGCAGCAGCACCGTCTAACTCGGTCAAAACAAACTCAGTGTGGGTGGAATGTGGAGAGGACCCTGGCTTCCTGGTGAACTGCGATAAAAGTCCTTCCCTTCTTCCAGCATCGGCGAACAAGGACGGTGAGGAGGAAAAGGACACAACAGCTTTGTTACTGGTATGCTCCCATACATGGAATCTTACAAGAGGGTCTGTAAGGGCATTTACATTAAACATCAAACATTGTGGTGCGAGCCACCTGAACACCTTCTCAACACTCCCCCACATAAGATATATTAATGTTTTGCGTAGGACAGAGTTGTTGATTTACCGATGTCTACCGATCATTGTCAGTGGATTCATGACATGTAGGGAAAATGCTGGAAATGCATTTTGCTCGGTAGGTGTCAAGTGACATTGAGCCAGAAGAGGAGGTAGACAGTCTGGAGCAGGAGACAGACAAACCTCGCTTCACCCTGCAGGAACTGCGGGACGTCCTGCAGGAGAGAAATGAACTCAAGGCAGAGGTGTTCATGCTGCAAGAAGAGCTGGCGTATTACAAAAGGTCAGTTAGTTGTGAACAGGCTTCAGATTTGAAGGGGTTTTAAGAAAACACTGGTGCAGTGATGATCACCTCATACTTGACCTCTGTACCTCCTGTTCCTCAGTGAGGAGCTTGAAGACGATAGCAGCTCCACTGTTTGGGCTCCATCTCCTCCACACTGCTCTAATTCCACCGATCAGCCTGAATCAGGAATAAGACGTTTGTGAGTTTAACATGACTCTTGCACATAATTCTTCATACACCAACATTTAGCTTTAGGATCAGTATTTCAACACCCTGTTAAACGATGTAATTTCTAATCATAATGTTTCTTACAAACACCAGATAATCAGCACAAATGTCACTTACTTGTGAACTGAATTAATAAATCTTTAGTGACTGTTACTTCACTCACGCTGACATAACATAATTCATTAAAAACAGGGATTCTTGTGAATACACTCATTTTTCTCTCTGGACAGGATCTTCACTGCCATAATGCCAATGGTTGCAGCTGGTTTAATTGCAGATGATCCCACATTGTTGCCGATCAGAAGACTTGTTTCCCTTGTGTGACTTTACTTTCAATTTAATATGTAGTTTTTATACAATTGATCTTATTTTCTTACATCTTGTCATCAATGGTTTGAGTTGCTGAAGACCATTTTCGAGCAGACGTGTTGGCATGAAGACAGTATTATGATGTTTTGTTTGATGCATCACAACTCTACAGTTATAATGCATTTGTTCATTTGTAATTTTTCAGGCACATGTAGTGTATGGAGAATTCCTCAGTGGTCTAAACAGTGACATTGTGCATCAGAAATGGCTTCAGCCATTTAGGTGATGGGACAGTTTGTGTAAAATGTAAGTGATTAATGAAAAGGTCTGGTTTCAGTCTGCAGTAAATGAGTGAATTGGTCTTTTTTACCAAACCACTGTGAGACATGACGAGCTTAGTGCCGGTATGAATTCATTCACACTACCTTATCGTTAGGAATTTAAAATACCAGATGAAATATGCACAACAGTGATAAGTGATGTAGGAGTTACTACCAAAGGTTGGAAGCACCAATATACACTATGTTACATAATACAAAAAAATAATAAAGTCTTACGTTTCATGTTTTGAATGTTTATTATTGCATGACTGTCAGCACTGGTTGTATTAACGGTGTTTTAATAGTTTATAGCAGTATTTTGTGTTGGCAAGAACATTACCTGCATAATTTTATCTGTAGGAATAATACGTCTGAAAACATGAGAGGAAATAACGCACAAAGAAAACTAAAAAAAAAACAACCAGTCACGTGTTGTCTCATCTGATTCTGACATCTCAGCAGAGTGAGAGACGTGTGAGCGTTAAGATTTGTAACTGACGTATGCTTCCTTCTAGCTTTCTGTGTGGAAGACGAAGACCCGTCGACAGCGCGCGACAGTGTTGGAGGGAACCGTCTTGATTCGTTTATACTCTTTGTACTCACCTGTCGCTAGGATACTTTGCCCTCCTCTGCTCTGCAGCGGGCCACGCCATTGGTGGATGAGTGATGGGGGAAGTGCAGCTCCGCTGGAAGTTAGTCACCTTAGTTTATCACCGTAAAACTCTTTCAGCCAAGGGAAATTAAAACGCCACTTTCAGAATATATAAGTCGATGCGTGTGGAGAAAAGTAAACTTTGTCCCGGTGTGTTCAAGAGTCGTGTCGTGCCGTCATGGAGTTTGGTGAGGAGTCGTCGCCCGCCCTGGCTTTCGAGAAGGACGCGTTCGAGCTCACGGTTGAAGATGTTTATGACATTTCCTACGTAATCGGACGAGACTTGTTAAAAATAAGCAGCACAGGGGAAGAAGTGTCGGATCTGCAGTTCAGAATCGTCCGCGTTTTAGAAATGTTTGAGACTCTGGTCAATAAGTACAACTTGTCTCTGGAGGAGCTGAAAATGGAGCGAGACAACCTGAAGAGTGAACTGGACCGGCTCATCACGGAGAGGTCCTCTGGCCAGGCCGCGGTGAGTAGCAGTCTGTACAGCTGAGCTCACTGCCCTGGCGTCCGTGGGTTTTACATGGCTTCCTGTGTCCCATCCAAGCAGACGGCGGGACCGAACCAGCTGGTTGTGGACCTCACGGACCCCAACAGACCGCGCTTCACCATGCAGGAGCTGAAAGAGGTTCTGCAGGAGAGGAACCAGCTGAAGGCTCAGCTCATGGTGGTTCAGGAGGAGCTGCAGCTGTTCAAGAGGTTTAGTTTCCATTGACAGAGGAAAGACATTAAAACGCTCTACTGTAGTTCAGCACACTGATGCCATCACTAACTACTGCTTCATAAAGATCAACAAACATAAACTTAGAGAATCAGAAAAGCTTAGGAAAGGTGGATGTGTGTATTTTTACATGTTTACAGATCCCTTCCCATAAAATAATCGCAATCTCAGAAATTGTAATTGCACTTTGCTCTGCAGTGGGATTCTGCCACAAGCTGAACCAGTCATGGTGGACGTGGATCTGGACTCACCAGCAGCTACAGAGCACAGCCCTGCCACAGTAAATGACGCAAAAGAGGAGAGGACGACCATAGGGAAACTGTAAGTAACAGGCTAGATTCTATAAGGGAAGACAGACGTACGAGTGTGCAGACAACAAACATGTCAATTAATGTATTTCAAGCTATACAACATCTTGGTTGTTCACCTCCAATTGCAAGGTTTCCAAAGACATTTCAGCAGCAACCACATGATGCTGAAGTAAGTTAGCAGAGACACAAGGATTTACTTGTGACCAAATTAATTTATGCTGATGCTGAGAATGTGGAAGGAGATGTTGGAGGTGTATCTGTAAAACTACTTGGCCACGACCCATTGTTTTCTCACACTGGGCAATTTTACTCGCATGTTCATGTTTACTCATCACTATGCACAAGGTTACGCTTCCACTAACTGAACTTTTTCTGTTTTCAGGTTTTCGTTCAGGCGTAAATAAATGTTTCACAAGAACAGAACATGTAGAAGACAAACTGGATTTGTCAGCTCAATTTTATCATTGGGTGACCACTTTTAAAATTTTTTTACAGCTTGTGTTTTGTACTGGTAGTTTTAATCTAGAATGGCTTATAACAATATACTGATGTCAAGGAATGCTATGCTAACAAATGAAACTGGAAAGTATTATTTAAGTAGTAAATGCATCAAAATGAAGAATTGTATAAATTAGTAATGAAGACTTTATGTTGGACCAGCAATCTAATCTGAAAGCACTGGAAGCCCTTGGGTTAATACACATGCTGTAGAATGACTATTAAATTCCGTCAATCTGTCCTCATCTCCTGGATACAAGCTAATCATGCTACAGCTGGAATAAAAATGCAACTGTTTTATTCTTCAATGTACAGCACAAATAATTATTTACAATCATGACATTTTCAGTACAAAATGAAAGCCTCCATGAACAAGGTGAAACACTAGTTGTCTAGATAAATACATGCACACTTTGCTACAATTGCATACGAAAAATATAAAAGCCTGATTAAAACCAACCTCCAAAATACTTCCAGTTGAAGCTTTAGTCTCAAATTAAAACAAAACAACTTATTACTTTAAAAGCATAAAAATGCATGTGGAGGACTGTGGTCATTTGTAGCATCTTTTACATCAAGCTGTCACAGCAGTGCACACTAATGCATCTAAAATGTAAACCGCTTTAGTCAAGTATTCAGTACTTGAGCCAGGGGTGAGCCAATATCGAGTCTTTACTTCGATCACCGTAGTCATACAGCAGCTCCTCCTCTGCTTCTATGTCCCTGGCAGCCACCAAGATCAGATGAGGAGTTCCATCGATGACGTGAAGTTTAGTCTGGCAGTTGCCGGTTTTACTGTGGTTGAGGAGTCTTCCAAGACGATTGGTTTCCTTTGTAGCGTCTACACTATTATATGTAAACAAAGAAAACTGTCAACACACCAAACAAGAGGCTAAATAATCGCATCAGATAAAAAGAAAAACAAATCCAAGCTTACAGCATGTCCTACTTTAAAGTCTTAATGTAGGAAAGTCTGTGGGGAAAAAGTTTTCTAAAACTGCATCATGGCTACAACAGTCTAAGAAACATTTTCAACGCTTAAGAACAAACACTGCATATATTGCATCAAATAGAGAGAATTTACCAAGGATGATATTTTACACTCTTTTTTTCCTCGACTTACCAGTATGTTTTACATTGATACTGGAAGTAATACATGTAACAGCCTGTCTGGGGATCAACAGCGTATTGGGTCTCTCTTTGTTTAGCCTCAGCTAGCTCCAGTAGGTCGCCGTGGTACTCCACCACGAACTCGCCCTTTTTGAAGCCCTTGACAGCAAATACACCTCTTCCTTTTCCTTCTATGTGTTTGACCTATGAACGTTCAAAACAAGCAAGTCAGTTTCGTCTATAGATGCATACTCAGATTTTACAGAGCTTTTTAATCATTATGCACTGTACGAGTCAGTAAATATTACCTCCATTCCTTCTTCAATGTCATTTTTTATCAAGTCATCAATGTGTCTGTGTTCTTCAATCTGTTGACAATACAAATGTAATAAGAAAAACAAAAACAGTCAAAATGTAAATCAGTGAGCATTTCTTATACTCACCTTTAACTCTGCCTTTGTTTTTCTGTTACTCCTTCTGATGGGATAATAGTCTGTGACCTTCCTGTTTTGCTGAGCATTATTCTCCATCCTGACAAGACATGATCAAAGTAGTGAGAGTGGTGATACTGTAATGATCGTGATTGTGCAGCATGTCTGTTTTTGAAAGGTTCGTGCTCTCACTTCTTTGCTCCATGTCTACGACCAGTTCTGCTGCGTGGTTTGGGTGCTGAAACTTTGCTGTCTGTTGCAGAGCTGGCATTTTTGTGCATGCGGGACTCTTTTTGCGTGTGTTGGTCAGAGTCTTGGGCTTTGACCCCTTTACTGGGGTGAGCGATTTCAGACTTTTGGTTTTTTGAATCGCAACTCTCCGTTTTTTTTTCATTGGGTTTATCTGAAACGAGGAATAAACAGGAAATGAAATTTAAAGCCATCTTAAATTTTTCTTTCATGAAGAAAGTGGGATTTCTTAAAACGGTTAAGCTGTGTCACGAGACAGTTGGTCAGTGAACGCTACAAAAGGTCACAGGAACTTTGTCTGTGGTACATTTAGAGTTACTGACAATGTCAGAGGTCAAAGATAAAACGTCACACAAAAGTGTTCCTTAACTGTTACTCACCCTGCTCCACCTTTGATGTGTCGGAATTGGTTGCATCAGATTCGTTTCCTTCCTGTATCAGCATGCTTGAACTTTCACTCAGAGGTGATCTGGGCTTGGACTTGCTTGGACTCCGTAGACTGAAAATCGATGGGACGTTGCTGATGGAATCCTGCAAAAAATAATTACTAACCCTTGAGACCTAGTAGTGACCATAAGACGTTATGCACACAAACGGACCCGTGTTGCTTCAGCTTGCTGTAAATTACAGGTTGATGTATTCAAGACGGCACAGTAACGATTGTTTTTAGTTGTCCTACAAACATGCATGGGAATTTAAAACAGGTTGCACTTGTTCAGTCCTGCTTGTTCTATGAAGAAAACTTAAATAGTGCATTGGATGAAAACACAAAAGACAGTGAATGGATTGTTAGTGGATGAGGACTATTGATGCTCTGCCTGCCAACTCCAATGGGAAGTGGTAACCCATCTCCATGGTGACAGCATCGTTGATGTAGAGTTGCATTAATTAATAATTAGTTATTTTTTGAAGCAGCATCTTTGGCTGGTACAGGTTTTAAGAGTCAGTAGTAACCCGGGGCAGCAAATTGATAAATCAGCGAATGAAACGCATCGACTCGTCTCCTGCAGACTGGGTTAAAACATTTCACCAAACGAACGTCGTCACGTTGGGGCAGGGCCCCAGTTGTTGTCTTTCTGGTGGTTTGAGAACAAAAAACTACTTCGTGAGCTCCAGAAAATCAGTCTCAGGCCAGAAAACAAAACGACGCCACACACCTTGTTGGACGCTGGTTTGTTTTCCTTTGTCTCGTGCAGTGAAGCGCTTTTATGTTCAGCTGTGTCCTGGGACCTTTTGTCGGTTCTCAGCACGTTTTTCTTCCCTTTAGTAGAAATAAATACAATATATTAATATTAAATAATATACTGTATAATAATAATATATATATATATATAACAAGGCTGCCCAATACACCTAACAAACGTGCACCACCGCTGGCAGCTTTTATTTGTAAATGCCTGCTAAATGTATTTAAAGAACGTGGCGTAGGTGCTTTATTTACGCCAACGAACATTAGTTACTTGTCTGTATAACACAGAAGAAAACACAAGGACATACTTACCTTTTGCCATTTCAGTCACCAGAATAAGATTGAGAAGTTGGGGCGTGTGTTTAAAGGCGCTCGCTACACGGACTAGCTTCTCATTTTGTTTTATCTACAGCGACTAATATCCAAAAACCACAGCGGTGAGAGCGTGGAGGATTTAAAAAACCTGTTGAGTCTCTGATTGGCTGCTTCGTCCTGTTAGGAACGTAAGCCGTAAAATGAACGTAGCTCTCTTATTGGCCTTGTTTTCCAAACAGGAAGTACCGAAGCATGAAAGCCGCTCTGTCATTGGCCACAGCTCTTGCCGTCACACAGGATCGACTGAATTTAAAATAAATAAATTATTCCATATAATCACCAAAAAACGTTGTGTTTTGTTCTATAAAACAAGTTTATCTCCCCCAATCATGCAATTAAAAAGTGATTTTTTTTGTTTGTTCTCAAATAATACTGCTAAAAACAAAATGTCTCCTACTCCAACATGACACATTTCTATATTTTATGGAAGGGATAAACTTACATATCACAATATTTATTATTATTTAGAAAGCACTGTGTTTTATTTTACGTAAGTTGCTGATTACACTGTAATTAACAAAAAACAAAAAAACGTTGTGATGCCACAAATTGCGCACAATTAAATACTCTTTACAAAAGACAAAGGAAAACACAGATTTGAGTGGAGGGGGACTTTAAATGTGTTACAGAGTTATCTTAGGATACACACCACTTAAAGAGAATCCATTTACAGTATTGCATTATATACTTCTTAATCAGCTAGTCTGCTTTTATACAGTATTTAAGTCATGGTGTTTAGCTGTAATCTAATGAAACAAGAAATGCTCAGAAATGTTCAAAACTGTACCAGACACTGTAACTTTGCCAGAAGGCTAACAACATTCTGGAAACTAGGAAAACCACTGTCATCACCCCCCCTAAATATACAGCTTGCACCTAGTAGTAGTAGTAGTAGTAGTAGCATAGGGAATATTAAACAAAAACGTTAAAAACGTATTCTTTATTTCAGTTTTTTAAATACACAGGTATGTGCATTTGATGTGTTCTTGTACATACATGTAATCACAGTCTTCTTTTAACACACATACAGTTTAAACAGCGTCATTCCCAGGGTTAGACTCTGCAGCGAGCATTTCCTTAAAGAGTTTTTTTCTCTCCAGATTCTCATTAGCCTTCCTCCTCTTCTCCTGTTTCCTCAGCACAGACTCTTTCTTCTTTACAAGCACTTCACTAAGTTCTCCTTTATATGCAACATCGACTTTCTCTCTCATAATTTCCCGGGCACGCTTTCGATTTACATCCACAGATCTAGTTTGATGGCACTGCATGGAAATTGGTACAAGAAACAAAGTTAGCAGGCTTAACACGTCTTATAACTACAGTGTAACGACTTGACTTGAAGGATCCTTGATGAATCATTATTTCAGTAATAACATTTCTTCATATGGATGTGAGTTATGAACAGTTACATAGTTGTTTAAAGGTACCTTCACTACAATACCAGTGGGGATGTGCTTGAGCACCACACAGTTGCTGGTTTTGTTGGTGGCTTGTCCTCCAGGTCCAGATCCTCTTACAAACTGTTCTTCAAGCTCGTCCTCATTCAGGACAGGACCGTCTATCAGGTCCTTCTTGCCAGCTGCCAAAACATCTGTCAGTCCAGCCGGGAGTGGTTTCAGCAGTGGACAGATACTGGGAGACCCTCTCCAGAGAACCCGCCTGGAGACACACATGCAGCTGATGATCGAGAAAACGGCGGACATGTCTCTTAAATTGATTTCAGATATAACCAGGTTTTGAATTAACTAAAAGCCATCCGCCGTTTCCTTAATGTCGTTAAACTTTAGAAAGAAACACCAACGATCTATTTGCATGTCCACATTATTAAGTTATATTTTGTTCTTTGACTCCTATCAAGAGAGTCCGCTCATGTTTACGAGCCGTTTCTTCTTCGTCTACACCTTTTAGCAGTTATCCAATCAGCAAGCGCAGTGTTCTTCTTCATGTCTATTAGAAAAACCTATCCGGTCTGTGTTGGCCCGCTATCGCCACCGTAAATCGGTTTGCTGAACAAAACTGCCTGATGCTGACCGTCCAATTGTAAGTGTCGTGTTTTTCTGGATCATATTTTAAAAAGTATGACTGTGCGTTAATTAGGAAGAGCCTAAAAATAATAATCAAGTAACATAGGGTGAAAAATTTAATGTCACATTTTTTTCTGTAATACATTCAGTAGCCTAGAGTAGCCTAAATTTACAATTTTCATACATAGAGAGAAAAAACGTAATGTGATGTAACATTTTGCCCTTGACCTGGAGTGCAATTAGTTCATCAAGACAATATATGGGTCACAAGGACAAGTCAATCTCTCTGATGACATTGTAAAAGGTCTTCCCAGTAATCTGATGTATTCTTTCAAAATGTCTTATATATAAAACAAAAAGGTATACAATGGATCTGTTAACACTTTGCTATTGCTTTTGTGTCAAATGTTCTCTCAACATGTTTACTGAAGTAGTTGTGGTTCCTGTTATAGTCATTGCACACAAAGGAAAATGTGTCTAATTTGTTTGAGTAAGTGAAAATCCAAACTTCAACTTGATACTATAAGCTGAGTAAAGGCACTCAGTAAATATTTATTTCTTTGTATTGTATAGGAAGTGGAAGCCTAGTTTCTCCCTTTCTAGTAAAAACAACAATTTAGCTAACAATTGTGCAGCTATAATATGAATTTAAAGTAGAATACTGATGTTATCTACTGTATATTAGCTATAGCCATAAGACACACTGAACGAGTAGATATAATGTAAATAATGTAATGTAAATACGCCACCATTTACAAGAAATTTTTACATACTGTGTATCAGGTGCTAACTTTACAGAAACAGTGGCTGCAGCAATGAGATGCAAAAGACAATTAATCTGTAACCAGTTCAGTGGTTCTAGACACCAATATAAAAATCTATGCATTTGTCTTTTTTTATTCATCACTTTACTGTAAATTAACCTTTATAGATCAACGATATTAAAATAAATACACGCAGACGCGGACTGTAGTGTGAATACGACGCATATTACTATCACTTGCCATTTGTAACTGTAACCCCCTCTGCTGCCAGCAGGGGGCGACCTGTCACCGAAACCGCCCAACTGAAAAGGTATACGTCTCGACGAGAGTTTCGTCAAGTTGGCTGTAGAAAAGACAAACACTGCAATTTGTGTGGCAATGCTTCAGACTAAAATACTTATTTGTTGACGTTTACGCTTGTCAAACTGCCAGATACATATAACTGGCATTTAAAAAACAAACAAACTACCAATGCAGCATTTTGTATCGACAGGACGACAGATTCAACACAGAGGCAAGTCGAAAGCGCGCTCGAACACTCAGTTGTGCTTTTATTGTGAAAATCTAACCGGAAACCCCTGGTGTACACGGTCAAATGACGCTGTTTCGTGTCGTGCCTGAAAAAGACTGTGAAGACTTGCGGCGCCTCGGACTTGAGCAGTGACAACTTGCGATGGTGACCGCTCTTCGGCTGTTAGCGCTTCCCTCTTCCCGGTTCTCTGGACGGAGGCAGCAGCTGCGTGGCTGAGGTCAGCGCCAGTTGATTGTCGTCGCCCCTGGACGACCCCGGCGGTCGCCAACTCCTGCGGTGGATACTCAAGGACATTTAACCGTAACGTTAGCTACGCTGCGTCCCGTCTGACGATTAAGGAAGCAACGATGTGGTCAGATGTTGTAAACACGCACAGACACGGCGGCTGATGCCGTGTAGCTAACGCGCTGCCGGGCTGATGATGTGTCTCTACGTGCCATCTGTACGTGTCGTACCCGCGCCCCTTTCTCCGCCGAAGGGCCACACACTCGGCGGCGTAGAAGAAATCAGCGGCTGACTTTCGTCGCGCTCGTCTCGGTTATGACACCGTTTCCTGCGCCTCTCGGTTCGTCGGCGGCTGCTTCTCGCTGAGGGGAATCCGCGTTGCTGTGGAACGACGTGACCGCAAACCCTCCCCAGACAAGCCCGGCGAACTGTGACTGGCGCGGCGACGGAGTGCGGAGCATCCAGGGGT
The DNA here is from genome assembly GCA_030770545.1 of Macropodus opercularis. Taxonomy (NCBI): domain Eukaryota; kingdom Metazoa; phylum Chordata; class Actinopteri; order Anabantiformes; family Osphronemidae; genus Macropodus; species Macropodus opercularis. The sequence continues at coordinate 3,935,846 of CM061097.1, read as the reverse complement.
GCAACACATCCAGGTATGTGAGGAGCATTGCAAGCCATCAATTTGTCATTACCGTGCTGCCACGTTGCTAGGTAACTAACTGACGGAGGGTTTACTCCAGTTCAAACGTGAGCGTGCAGCGTCACGTTTGGTCGGGCTTGTTTTTGCGCGGCTTTTTTACTGTCTGCCGTCTCCGTAGCGTTTGTGGAAACTAACTCGGTCTGGCTGCAGGAGCTGGAGGAGCGCGGCACCTACGCCTCCCTGCTCCGGCGCCAGTGGGTCGCGCAGGCTGCTGAGCCCCAGGTGTGCGCTTTTATTTACGAGCCTGTTGCGTGTTACTGTGACTAACCGCGGTCTGCAGCCTGGAGTCTGCAGGGTCAGGTGGAAACGAAAGCGAGCTCCGGGTTTCCGTATGACTCTTAGGCTTTCCAGCATCGGTAGGCATTCCACTTGACTCAGCAAGGCCCGGGTGAGTCACTGAGTGCTGACTGTGGCGTCTGTTGTCCAGATGATGGCCGTGATGTGAGGGCAGGAGCTGCTGCACCGTCACTCCACGGTGACCCTCTGCTTCATTTCAGCCCAGTTTTCAGATTTACTGTGATAGGATCCACGCTCTGCCTAGTAACAAGCTCCAGCCTGTACTCTGTACATGCCGATGGAGGAATCAGTGCATGCAGGTCACATGTGGGATGGGTTGTGATTTTCCTGTGAACCGACTTGTGTACTAATATGCACCAAGGGTGTCATTTCTGTTTGACGTGCTAAAACCTGTGTTCTGCTCACTGGAAGCCATTCTTGTGAACCACTGTGTAACACACTCAACATTATCTCGACTCCTAACTTGGGTTTCTAAATTTTCATCAGAAAACACACGTAGCAGCATTTGTGGTGCAGCAATTATCTCACAAAAGCTGCTGATGAGTAGCACGATATTTCTTTCGGGCCATTCATTTGTGCTGTGCGCAGCTAGACCGTAAACATACTTGCTGATGGTGCTGCCTGTAACTGAAGTGCTGCTGCGATGATTAAGAGCAGACCACTTGAAGTTGAAGGACACTGATTACTGTATCGTTGGTGACCCAGCATCCCTCATGTCACTGTGCAACACGTTCTCATATCTGCTCTACCTGTGAGAACCTTTTCTATACTGTTCTCACCATCGCCAGTTTTCTGGCAGGGGACTTCTTTCCCTCTCCCAAAGAAACATTAACAGATGTGCCATGGATCTCTAGCTTTAGTCTGTCTGTATTCTGCATCTAAGAACAGTTTATTTCTACATCGACTATTAACAGAGTACAGTAACAATGTAGTTGTTAGTTTGTATTCAGAGCAGCTGTTTATATTTAGCTATTGCTAGTCCTAATTTGGTCCGAACCTTTTCCTGCGTCTAGCCACAACTCTCTGATATTAGTGTAATATATATAATATATATAAATATAATTTAGCATTTTTAAGATATTGTACCCTCATGTACACTCACACATCCAGTGAGCTTACATATGAGTCTTTTGTTGCTTACATGGCTGATTCTTGAACTGTTATCATAGCCTGTGTATTTTAATGTACTGTTTCATATTGTCTTATACTAGATATATCAAATTCACAGTGCATACAATTAGAAACTAGGGAGCTAGCATTCTTGCTGTGATGTTCACTTATTACCTCAAGCAAGTTCGGCAGCATTGCGGACGCTCAAAAGGACAGGGCAGGGCCCAAAAGTGTCACATTCACTCTGGTTTGATTTGAGTCCTGACTATCTAAATACACATTTGACTTCACAACATGTCGTAATTATTGTAATTATTATTGTATTATTTAGCTGCTTTTACACATAGGTTTAAAACGCTTTTTCTATCTTATCTTATCGCTTATCTATCTTTTTTGGCAACACAACTGACACACAACACAAAAAGTACAGCAGAGATAATGCGACTACCTTTTGGTAAATAAAGATATTAAACTGAATAAACTGAAGATTGTGGGTGCTCATTTATGACGCCCTGTTGCATTACCCCTTTCTCCCCAAATGTTATATACTGTAGAGCAAGACAGCTCGACAAGCTCCTGATGATCAGGAGGAAACCAGCGCGAGAATATGTAAATATGTATGCTGCGGGTCTGGGTGACTGTAGAGTGGAAAATTCCTGACAGAGGAGCCTGTAGCTTGTGAGCATGTGTCTCCGTTTGAGTATTCATAGCCCCGACTGGAATCCTTGTGTGCAAGTGCGAGGTTTTCTGTGTTCCTACAACAATCCTCAATTTGCATATGATTTCCTTATTGCATAAGTTGGTACTTAGCAGAAAGAATACTAATGACAAAGCCTTTGAGTGGTAACGTTTTGGCTGGGGAAACGAGAAAAGGTACATTTCCTGTCAGTTAAAGTTTGGGTGACGCATGTAGCTGCTCACCACATCTTTTGGTTCCATGTCTGTACCATTTGAGCTGATTATCAGTTGAGATCTGTCGCAGAGGAAAAGCAAGAACACCAGGTTCCTGCGCAGTAAAAATGAGCATCGGAGCTTTTCAAAGGGAGTTCGGTAAATAAGTGAACGTTTTCAGTTCACTTGGAGACTTGTTGCACTGTGCTGTACGAACTCATACATTCGTTTGCCTGTTTGTGTGGTAACCTGACATTTCCTTAATCTTGTTGCTCCATCCTCTTTGATCCTATAAACGCTTGTTGAACTGTTGTAATATTACTATTTCTTCATAACGGTCTTTAAGCAGAGGAGTCTTGTAGACCAGGTGGTTGTCTGCATTGTCCTCTGCAGGCTGATATTCTGCATTTAGTGCCCCACCCACCATATAAAGACAACCCGTATCACTCCCGCCCAAGACGAGATGGCAGTATGCGCTTAAGGGCCAGCTGATAAGATGCAGTGTGAGGTGACTGAGGTAGAGCAGGTCCACAACAGTTAAAGGGTGAAGAACAAATACGCGTATCCATCGTCTCTCAGTGGCTCAGTTCGCACAGTGGGTGAATTGTTCATTTGCCTTTTTCCTGTCATTGCTTTGTTGGACTATTTGTGAATTTAATTTATTCTAGTTTGGTACGTACTGGGAGAATGCAACTCGTTACAACTTAGTTTAAATAGCGCAGTTGTATTTGAAGTCGTTTTTGTCATGTTGGCTTATATAGTCTAAATAACTGCAGGGTACACAATGGTCATAACATGGCTGTTATTACTTTGACAAGTTTGTAGAGACTGATTGTTATAGATGCTGACAGCACCTGAGGTGACTTCACATGTTATGAGTGCAGTTTCTGGTAAGAACTCCAAAAATCTGCTCCATGAAGTATCGTTGCTCGTTGTTGGGTTGTTCTCAGTGAACATGGCCGTTGGAAGTGGCTCCAGTTAAACGTTACAATGGTTGCTCAAAGACGCTCAGTCTAATATGACAGAGCATGAACATGTTGTGCTAAATCGCACATTTTATGTGAACAGTGTGTATAAATGAAGATGATGTGTGCGATTGTTTTCAAAATCAGATTTAGTTGTTGTCTTTGTCACAGTCAGCCTGATGTTTGCTTTGAAATGAGTTGATGAGGATGGATCCACGAGGAGCCTCACATTCGTTTTGTTTATTCAGGGCACCACACCCACACCACGGCTTGTACTGCACAATACCAGGGTCTTGGATGCAGACGGACAAAATGGCAGCTTAGTGAAAAGGTCCTGCAAACAAATGGCTACCTGCTATTTTATCAAAAGTAGTAGCAACATATATGTAAAGTTAACTTGTATGTAAGCTAAATCTTCCAACGCCTGTTTTTTTTCTGGCACCATGTGTGGTGTTGGGCAGTAACACAAAAATCCTGTACTGCATATGTATTTATGAAGCTGTTGAGCTCAGTGTATAATCAGCGCACTGTGCTTCAGTGGCTTATCTACCGTAAATGAACAGCATAACTGTCAAATCTAATTTAGAGGGATTTATTGGGTTTTCTATATAGTTGTAAGTTCTATAACCTAACCTTGTAAAGTGCCTTGTTTGACTTTTGTTGTGAATTGGTGCTATATATTTTCTGTGGGTTTTGACACCGTTATGGATTCAAAGTACTCCTGAACATCTTTTACAATTTGTGATCTCCTGTGAAGAGACTACAGGGACATATTGTCAGCTGGCTGGTTATGTAGTGGCATCATTTTTTTCAAATTTACTGTGAGGAAACGATCAGCCATCATGACATTATTTCAGGCGTGCCCCCAGTCGCCGGCCGAAGCATCGGATGGAACATTGTGTATTCTCTGCACCTTGTGTTCTCAGGATTGTCCTTCTCCCTCAACTTGCCCTCACATCTGAGCTCTCTAAACAAAGCAGGTGATCGTGATGTTGGTGTTGAGCTGTTGACAGGGGCGACGTGGGGTACAACCTGTGCCCATGCATCTGCGATGAGCCAGCTGATGAATGGTGCATCACCGCTAATGCTCCAATGGTGGTGTTGTCTGATTACTGAGACAAAGACTAACGCTTTGTGCAGATCGGCTTCAGTCCCTTTGCCTTTGGATATTAGTTTTTAGCGATGTGGGTGGAATCCAGAGAAGAGCTGAGTTCTTTTTATAGCTGTCGACTACCTTCCTGTGTCCCTACTTGAGCTTCATTTTATGGAAGAGGAATGAGGCCTGTTATGTGCGTCCTGTCAAGGAAGGGGTGTTGTTTTGCCATGATATTAATCAGGCTTTTGCACAAGGTGAACTTGAGGCTCTCTGATACACACCATCTCCAGTAGAAAACCCTTTGGCTCATAAGCAGACAGATGGAACAATATCTGCTTTTTGGAGGCTCATGTATTGGCTAATGTAATCTTTAAGGAGGATAGTCTAGTGTAATTTGGAAAGACTACTTGTACCACTAGAGGATTAATTGTTAAGCTTGCTTTGACCATCCAAGTCTATAAATCATTTTGTTTCTACACAGTTTTTGCGTCAGCACGGTCCATATATGCCGTTTTATATTTATTTGGGTTTTGTATCCCACCCACAGCCCTAGCGGCGCTCTCTGACTCACATGGATCATGTAAAATGAAAGCGACAGCACAGCTTCATGTCCCTTTACCCACGCTCCTTTTTCTTTTCCATTGGACACAGACACCTGATTTCTCTGAGGCTAAAAATAGATTCCTTAAGACCCTAACCCACCCTCCTCTCTGCCCCCTCACCTCTTTCCCTTTTTTACTGCTGGTACACGGGGCTTTTATGAGGAGGGCTCTCTGTGTTATGTGCTAGACAAAGGCCTACGTCTCCTTTCAGAGTAGTGTGTGTCTGTGCAAGAGTTGTCAGAATCCTTTATGGTATAAGATTGGGTTTCAGATTTTAACAGGCCTTGGCTCTGACAAAAAAAGCCCAAAGGCGATAAGGGCTGGTCTTTGACAGAACAAGCAACTTGATCTCAGAACACTATTGAAATGTTAACCAAAGTCACAGAACTATGAGCATCTTTGAAAATGGCCTTTTATGGTCAGCATGAGAGGCAGCTTCTGGTCACTGGGTAGAACAGTTTTGGAAAACCTGTGTTATTCCTGCTGCACAATTGGGTTAGAGGTATTTCACCAAAGCGCAGCAGATGGCTAGAACAGGTTTTTACGGCAAGCTTCCTTATCACTGACAGTAAATGTACTTTGATACATGCTGTCCTCTAAATGAATACAGGCGTACTTGCTGAACTGATGACTCAGGGACTGTACACAAACTTCCACACAACATGAAACCAGAGAAAGGTAGAGATTCTTGTGTGAACATCACACTTGTCTTTGACTTGAGCAGAGAGGTCAACGATAGGTTATTCTTATGTTACGATACCTGTGCAGCGTTTACGTGTCGCACCCTGAAGTCATTCTGAATGGATGCAGATAACATTTTAAAAGCTAAGTAAAGCTCTTTTAGACACAGCCATTTAACTGCCCATTAACCTCCCTGTTTCTCAATCTTCCTTGAATACACACACTGATGCTTGTATTGGTATATGCTCAGTCCTTCCAACTCATAGGACATTTTTATTCATTCATTTATTTGGTGTTGTCTTGACATTATTTTCATCTAGACTACAGTATGACTAGTAGGATAGATGAAGCACACTTGGATGTAGTTAGGTTTCTGGTTTACTTAATGTGCACCACACCTTTTATTCTTAGAGTTGGGTGGAAATGAGCAGTGGTGGGGAGGAAACGTGAAAGTGGTGACAGGGAAACAGTAAAAACAAGTCTCAGTCCTGGCAGCGTCTGGTCTCTACTTTCCTCATCACTCTGACTTCATCTTGGCAACCAATAAGAAAAGGCCCCTCTGTGTCTCCATGGTAACCCCCTGCTCAAGCAATGATGGAGAGAAGAGAGGGGTGGGAAAGGGAATACATTTTGGCCTTAAGCACAACATTATTCATAACAAGTTTTGTGAAGTATAATTCATTTCTCTTCTCTTCTTTGACATACAATTTGTATCATCTGCAATTTCCTGGTGACATTATTTTCCATCTGATAAAATACAAACAGTCATGATCTCATGTCTTTACTGACCAGTGCCTAGTGCACCTACAGAGTGATGGTGGATAAAGTAATGGCAACAATAGGCACCTGATATCAGTAAACATCATCTGCAGTCACAAACCTGGAGAACCAAACAAAAATGGTGGCGTATTTCAAAAACATTCATACCTGTCAGTGTGCTATTAACAAGCAGCGTCAGCTGATCTGGGCTGTACCTCATCAATAAGAAGACCTGCAATCTAAAGTTGTAGAAATGATTGTATACAGATTAAAATTAAATTAGATTTTTAAGTTTAGTTCAGAAGACACACATAAGGTGAAAAGAACAAAACACTTGAAGGAGAAAAAACATCTCTGCTCACGAGCCCGCAATGCCACAGACATAGAACAGACATGGTTTCCATGGTAGAACATGATGACGGAAGCCATTGCTCTCCCGTAAAAAACGCTGCAGCATCCTTGGATATTACCAAAGACCACATTGACACGTCACAATACTACTGGGAGAATGTCTTGTGGACAGATGAAACAGAGACAGAATTGTTTGGGAAGAACGGACAGCACTATGTATGGGCTAAAGAGAGACGCGCTTACCAGTGTGGGTTTAATCCTTTATCAAAACACAGTTGCTAGATATCTGCGACTTTAATGAAGGTTAGATCACATTTTATGACCAATTCGTGCAGAGAATTTATTAAGTAGCGAAGGTGGGTTTGTTTCCTTGCATGTTCATGTTCTATGCTTTATGTATTTTCTCACCTGTTTTTCAGTTGGGACATTTGCTGCCTACGTTTCTTGCTTAACGTTTATGGTTTATAGTTTGGGCTTCAGCCACTCTATAAATGTCTTTATAGTCATTCCAAACTAGTTGGCGGTCAACTAACCCATCAAGAATAGTTTATAAATGTGAACTTTGATTCTGTCACATCATTGTCATCATCTAGTCAAATCCACTTTGCACAGCTGAGAGGCAGTAAAGCAGTACTGAAAATCCATTAGTTGTAATTCCTCCAAGCCTTCCTGCCAAGCAGTCACATTAGCAGGGGGATGTTGATTGTATTAGCATCTTTTTGCTACCAAACCCTCACAGAAGGTGAAGGAGATGTTTTTTTTCTGACGCATTTCCTGCCCCTTGGTCTGTGGCCTGCGTGAATTAACTAATGGGATGGTCAGAATGCCAGGGGCCTGCTTTCCTTTCTGGATCTGTCCGAGTTATGCAAGACTGCTGCAGTTACTTTAAGTGCCCGGAGAGAATGACGGGACGGACGAGATCCTCATTTAACCTTGGCTCATAACTGTTTAATCCAAATATTTGCATATAAGGTCATCTAATTTGGGATCTTAGAGTGAAGTGTGGCATCGATTAGAGATAGAGTTTGTATGTAATAGGACCAGTTAGGAAATGATGACGTGATGATTACCACTGTGGCATAAAAACAATAGTTCCACTTATTAAAGCAGCTCAAAGTTCTTAGCAGTCACTTATTTACATAAAGTTTGAATTACTTGCTGTTGGCATCTATTTGTGAAAAGCTCACTGAATTTCCCCCTGTTCAGAACCTGATTTAAACTTTGACGTTCACTGATCTTCTTTGAAGTTTGTTCATGGTGTCATGAGATTTTGTTCATATATGTTCCTGATTGTTCTCGCTCCCATAAATGTGGAGGTTGTCTGTTCTAGCTCGGGCTGGTTTTTAACCAAGGGCATTACTGCTGGATGGTTAACAGTTTGTTTGTCTGCTTATTTATCATCTTGCTTTGCAGCAGCGTTCCCTGTAAAGTTGAGCTTTTCTAATGATGCCACCCTCTGCAGTGTTTGTCATGTTCCTACCTTTGTAAACGAGCAGCATTTTTAGAAGCAGCTCTTTCTTGCAGGGCTACTGTAGGAGGAAGAAGATGAGGAGAAGGAGGAGGAACACAGTGGAGGAGGTGCTCACGGTGTGTCGAGTATTTTTAGATTTTTCCTTGTACTGCACTGATGAGTAAAGAACAAAGGCAGGTTGTGCATCCCACCTCCTTAGCCTGTGGAGTAGCAGGGTCCTGAGGGACGGAGCGAGTGATGGCCTTCTTCTAAGCTGCAGTAAATGGGTTTGGTGTATTGACTCCGTGGTAGAAGACGATCAACATGTACCACAGTTTAGTTTGCTTTACCTGTTTTATTGTTTGTGTCTACGTGATCAAACCTGGGGCAGCTAGTACCACCACCAGTGTTGCAGTGTCTTTGTGGAGGACTCTCCTTAATGGAGCACATTACTTTGCGTCCACAGTTGCTTTTTTTGGTTTAATTCAAGTCTGTGATGTAAATTAAATAATATTCCAGTCAAAATGTTGCTCTACATTTTTTACAATATACAGACAGACAATGTGGGGGAAAGAAAAATATTCTCATCTTTTTGATGCTTTATTTAAGTCAGCCTTCATACAACACCTGCAGATGATATATATATAGAAATATAGTAGCAGCTGGACCCTTTGAAAGTGGTTTAATTATAGCAATTTAAAAACAACAGGGTGTTTATCAATTCTCTTATCTTAAATCTCTTAAGTGCCTTGACATAGCTGCTGTTGTGAGTTGGTGCTATATAAATAAAACTGAATTGAATTGAATTGATTGCATCCATGTTTCCCTAACATTAATCTTTTCTTTACATCTTAGTCCCTCCCGTTAAAAATACTTAGAGGGTTGCCAGGAAGAGACTTGAGGAAACATGAGATCCTTCTTGGGCCCTTCTTGCTGTGAGGTGACAGTGCTAACCACCACACCACTCCGCCCTCATTAGTCATTAATCCAAAATATGATTATGCAGATTTGTAGAAAAGCATTACAGCTATTACACTGGTAATGTAAACAGATGTACATGACATAAATATATGGTACGTTTTATTTATACCCATTCAGACTTTCCTGTCTCAGTGGTGATTATATTCAACATAGGAAATGAGACGAGTTAACCAGAAACCGCCTGGTTTCAGTGTATAAAAAAAGATGTTTACTGTCACTGACACCCACACTCGATGATCGAACATAGTGTTCAGTCCGGTGAAGATCAGTAACAATGTACCACTCCGGTTCAGAGCAGGCAAGCAGTGTTCCACAGAGGAAAGAGTGCATTCTTCATTGTATTCAGTTGGTGGGAACTGATGGCATGTTTGATTATTGCAGGTCGATGGACTGTGAGAATAGTGCACACACTCTGGCACAAACAGCAGAGCCTTAAGCCTTGTGAAATTTTAACTGGATTGATGGTTAAACCCATCAATTCAATCAAGGTTTTTTGTCACAGGCCAAGGTTGTGTGTGCAACAGTTGTTCTGGCTGAAGCTGGCTGTGATGTCAAGCCAATGCAGTGTGAAACTGATCTATAGTATTTTAGGCTCTTCAGGGACTAACGGTTTCCACTTAAAGGGGTCTGGCCTCGCGGGAGTCACGAGGAAACTCCTGCCCCTCCTTCCAGGTTCTCTGGGATTTATCACCTCCGCTGCTGCTTGGACTCAGTGTGACTCTCTAAAACAGGGCTAAATTTAAAGGTGTACCACAGTCGCAGACTTTGGGGGGAAAAGCTTCCTGCGATCCAGCCCCCCCCCCAGTATTCTGCTACGTGATGACAGCAAGGCCCAGCTGTTGCTCTGTGTCCACTGGCTCTGGTCAACCTATAGCTTTCAAACGTCATGATGCAGCTTGGACCGTTAGTAAGCCCACCTCCCATTACTGATCTACTGAACAGCCTGGAGGGGCAGGAAGAAGGAAAAGCACACGGTCCAGGATTTGTTTAGTGGCGTTTCATGTGTTTAGGATATTTAGCCTTGTTTAAAGGTTAACGCCTGCGCTCATCTTGCCCTGCTGTTTGTTTATACTGGCTGTTCCAGTCACAGATGTAGCTGTGTTTGCAGACACCGTCCTTATGGCCCCTGTAGTAATAGTAATGTTCCACTAGACCAGAGCTGCCTTACATGGACACTCACTGTTGCTTTACATTGAATATAAGATTTTTGCCTCACATTGCTCTGCTTTAGCTTTGAAATAAATCAAAAGTGTTTCAAACAGCCAAGCCCTTGCCTGGAGGATTGTTTTATTATTACCGGTGATGGTCCATTGCACCGTCTTAGAAGGTGCAGGTGGGGTATTTGCGGCAGCACGGTCCTGCCACAGCTTGCCACTTATTTAACAGGAGAAGAAAATGTATAAGTTTGTCGAAACAGGAACAGGAACACTGGGGGCTGCTTTGTGATGAGGCTGTGCATTGGTGTGTGCTGCTGTTGCGTCACTGCCTGGCGGGATGCAGTCTGTATTTTTAGAAGGGAATGAGCATATTCTCTGAACAAACAACGTCAAGCACCCTGCTTGCGTATGCTAGGATTATTGTGACCAGGCTATTTTTAAGCTCTGTGTGTGAGAGTGCTTTTTTCTGGGTCAAGCATAGTGCCAGTGCTCTCTCGAGGCTGCTGGTTGATTGTGCGTTACAGGTCCTTTGCTGTGCACAGCATCTGCATCAGTCACAAAGGAAAGACTCTGACAGAAGTAGGTTTAAACCATGCAGGAGTTAGAGCTTTTCAGGATCTGAAGTACTGCTGATACAACGGCTGGAACAAATCAAACTAGTAGTAATCATACTTTGTGTTGTGTATTGCATGTTAATAATGTTAAAAAGATAAATCCCTTTATCAGTGAATCAACAAAAGTCACAAAAGAGTGTCACTGTCGGCTGCATGTGTTGGACATTTTTCTCTCCACGCTTTTACACATTGCAAATTAACAGAAATACACAAAAAAGGCTAATAAAGATAATCTGATTTATTGAGCAGACAATAAGACAGGAAAAGAATCTGCTTTACCCTATCACACTGAATGACTTTCAGACTGGCACAGCTGTCACAGAGTCAGTGTGCAGGAGAAAATTCTCAGAGGTTTGTTACAGCAATCTGCATTCAGTTATCACCACCACCGTTGAATGCGCACCGTGACCTTCCTCTGAACACAGAGTCCTCTCGGACACCTGAGCCGCAGCCTTTTCTCCAGCTAGCCTAGTTTTATCTCAGCCTCTCCCCAGGGTACAGTTATTTCCAGCAAAACGTGCTGTTCTGCTCTGATTTTGTTCTTGTGTGTAAAACAAAGATATAATTTGGGAAGTGCATGGAGGACAGAGTTCCCCTCTTAACTAGACAACCTTCCAGTCTGTTAGTAAGCACCTGGCCCGTGTTGAAGTTAGACAGGCTGCAGCTTTGTCTTGGTAATGCATCTGTGAGCTTATTAGTCACTTTGTGGGGAATAGTGGGCACGGGGACTGAATATGGGCTGGACCCATGGTAATTTCAGGCGTTTCACTAAAGCTGGCCTTTGTTTAGTGAATATGTGACGCAGTGGGAGTGTTGTTGATTCACTGGATGGCTGAGCACCAGAGTGAGGTCTGGTTCCGGCCATAGGTCAGAAATGAGTGGAAATTTCTGTTTATGCAATTATGTGCCGTCACATTCGCTCTGCCAGTACAGGCGCTGCTACGACGGCGCTGTTGCCCGCCTCACTCGTACTGTACTGCACCGTACGTCTTCTCAGGACTTCGAGCAGACATATCAAGACACACACTGGGCTTTCCTTTCAGTTCCTGTTGTGAAATTAATAACAGGTGTGAAGATCCAGATTAGGAAATCTAAAATAATGCTGGTGTCCGTGTACTATCAGCCATTTGGATGAGAGTTCTTCTAGTGGCTTGCTTTCCTTGTTAACTCCTCTTCGGTTAATGTCACCTTAGCTGACGTGTGATATTTAATTTAGAAAAACTCTCAGCACATCGCATTGCTGTAGAGTGATGATCAGGTTTTGTGCTTGCTTGGCTTCTGAGAGCTGTTCCTTCCTTAGTTGTCCAAGCAGACTTCTGCAAATCATGCCACCCACATGGTGCGTATGTATAGCCCACACCTTCCCCAATCTGCCCAGTGGTTTGAAAACAATGCTTTGTGTAATTCTTAGGCTGCTATTTGTGAAACCCCAATCACGCACAGGGGGCTTTTTCAGTGTTATGTAATGCTTCTCTCTCAGCTTTAATCTTATGCTGAGTGAGCCCCCCAACCCCATGTGACCACGCTGAAGGGGTTGGGAGAGACAGGTCGGCCGCTGGGACCGGCCACGCACGGGTGTTCTCCGACCACACACACCCTCACACACACAAAGTACTGTAGCCTGTGTATAAGAAGAGAAGTTTCCTCAGAGGTTCTTTACTTGGACGCGAGGCGCTGGAGGGAGGCGTAACGCGGATGCTTGCCTGAGTGCCAAAGCTTCGACCACACATTCGCTGACGGAGATCTGCAGAAATACCAGTCACCACACTTCTCACTTCACCTGTGTGTGAGCAACGAGAATGAATCTCTGTCCTCTGTTGTGTGTGGAGCTCTGCGTGCTGCTACCTTTTGCTTATGATGTATCCTGTTGATTATCGAACCTGGTTTCTGCTTTTAAATTGATGAATATTGAAGAACAGTTTTTGGTTTTAACGGCATGTTTTAGCTATTGCAGACTTGATTTATTTGATTATCGTATTTAATTTTCAATTGTTATACATGTTTATTAATTATCATACATAATATATATGTTTGCAGCCTTCATACCTCACACTTTTCTTTCTTCCCTGACAGGAACTATCAATGTGGACTTCAGCTGGAGGTTTGACGAGTCACATATAGGATCTCAGAGAGTCTTTCCTGTCCCCTTTCCCCCTCCCTTCCCTCCGTCTCTCCTTTCCCATTCCTTGTCGATCTTCTCCCAACCTTCCTTTCCCCTTTCGCGATATTCAACATGCTTATCAAGGAGTACCGCATCCCCATGCCCATGAGTGTGGAGGAGTACCGCATTGCTCAGCTCTATATGATTCAGGTGAGGTCACACTAACTATCTCCACCACCAAACTCTCATCCACCTACTGATGCTCAAATTAGGAAATGAACAAGCTAATAATTACAATATAGTAAACACATAGACACGTGATTGAGGTGTGCACAATTATGCAATGATTGGTCACAGGATGTCTGACTCCGGTGGAAATATGGAACAAAGAGAGCTTGTGTGCTGGTAGATTATCCATTTTAAAGTCCCACGTGTTTCTCCAGGAGGAGGGTGTGGGCATCTGGACAGACTGGTTGGTTGCAGTGCTGCTCGGTCAAATATTTTGTCTATACATGAAGTTGGACTTTGGGCAATAGAGAAATCACAACGACTCAGCTGATGCTGATACTGTATGGATGTGCACTTTTAGGCATTAGGTCAGGGGTGTCCAATCCTGGTCCTCGAGGGCCACCGTCCTGCTGGTTTTCCATCTCTCCCTGCCGTAGCTACTACTGATTACATTGATCAGGTGTGTTCAGTCAGTCAGCAGCTGGAAAAGCCAACTGACACCTGATCAAGGTGATCAGCAGAGAGAGTTGGAAAAGCTGCAGGACAGTGGCTGGGGACCAGGATTGGACACCCCTGCATGTTTTTCTTAGTTTAAATAGTTTTGTCATCTGACGCACATATTGACGTTTTCGCTCAGCAACGATGGGGATTTGAGCTGCATGGTTATGTAACATGCAGAAAAAGCAGTAGTTTAGTATTTGTTGAAGAGTAGGTTAAAGTTAGACGCACGTTTGATCACGTTGAGGCATTTTGCAGGACATACCTCTACAGCAGTGCTTCACTGAGTGAACGTAAAGTGGCAGTCATGTCAATCATGTAGTTTACTAGTCATCAGGAAATAAAGATCATGATAACTGTATATATTATTATTATTCCTAGTGCAGTGTGAAATGATGCCCTAAATCTGAAGATTACTGTGGATTTACCTGAACTGACTTTCCTAACCAACGTGATCATCTAAGGGTTACCCACCTAACGCTTCATACACTATTTATTAGTTAGTTCAGTTAAGACGCAGTCTCAGTGAGCAGCTTCACAGGAGAGTTAAAAATGTAGGCCCTGTGTAAGGAAACCCCAGCATGATCTTCCAGCAAGTCAGGCTGTTAATCCTCCAATGAGTGACAAATTTGTCTAAAATCCATGTCCACACTCATACAATAATGCTCCAACTCTACAGACTATTTGTCTAAGTGACAGTGTTTAAAGGAACTAAACTTTTTTGGACTATTGCAAATATACTTATAGTTAAAAATAGTTGACTTTTAAAGGGCTTTGTGTGTAGTTCTGTGTTTTATCAGTATCTTCTCCTGTAGTTTCAATGCTACAAGTAATGTTTCACAACAGCACAAACTAGTCATTGTTCAACACTTCTGCTCTTTTTTGTGCCTTTGCTGTATTGGATAGTGTCTCATGAAGAGTTATGTCAAACTAGGTCTAAGTAAGGATTTGTTTTGACCTGTTCCTCTTCATGGCCAATGTCAAACAGGAATTTGTGCAGACATAATTCTTGTTGATATGAGCACACAAGTATTTAAACAAATCCTAGGAAGAGGAATTCTTAAATTAGTGACCGATAGTTACCTTTTCCCCCGACCTCACCGTCTCTGAACAGCCGTGTTGCTGTGAGCCCTCTGTCTCTGTGGCAACCATGACATCAGCAGCATGCCGGTGGTCAGTGGTTTGTTCAAGAGAAGGAGTCAATGAAAAGAGGAAATGGAGGATAAAAACAGAGGCTGCGAAGGAGGCAGGGAAAGAAATCAGAGCGAGAGGGTGGAAGGAGAAGAGCTATATTCTGAGCAGAGAGGAAACAAGGATTTTTCTGGTGTCTGTGGACACCCGTTCTTCATTGCTGTATGTTACCAGGGCAACTGCAGCATGTAGGCCTGCCTGGCTGCAATGCATCCCTGGTTGTAAGCCTTATAGATGAAGTCAGTGCCTTAGGAAAGCATGGCCATAACGGCACCTCCGGAGGCAGCACCCCAGCACTCGTTCCTCTGACTTTCTCTACTTTGCCCTTACAGCACTCTGCATTTTAAAATAGCTACTTGTAACTATATTATCACTGCATAGGGATTTGCAGTAATGTATGAATCAAACGAATAATGTGTGGGAAATTAATTATGAGAGGGTCTCGCTGTGTCTCATTCATTCGCATGCATCTATCATGTTCTGACTAAGCAACTGCATCTGTGGAGCGAAGTGAAAAGCAGCATCTCAAACAGGAAACAAGCCTCACTGACTTGATGACAAGCAAACCCCAGGATATGACTCCTATCCTGTCAAAACCGTAGCACAGTAGGCTTTTTAGTGGTAGCCTTTATTTTGTAAGGGTTGTTTATAAGAAGGTGAGCACAGGAGGGGGGTGGGACAAAAAGCAAGCTGCGGGGAAAAGGTTTCAGGCCTGGCGTTTAATGTGGATTTCGCCATTGCGTAGAGAACCATAAAGGGTTTGACAGTTAACCGGTGTAGATGAGCAGAAGCACTTGTTCTTTTCGGTTCCCCCACAGGTACATTTTAAATCTGTACACAAATTAATAAGCCGGGGCTGTTTTCATGAGGAGTATAACATCACATTCAGTCTTCATTCAACCTCAGGCCTCCTATTTACTTCCTGATTTCAAATTTTACCCAACGGGAAGGATGGAACCATGGCCAGGGTTTTTCTCCTGGTTAAAATAAGTTGTATTTTGTATGAGAACATGGTGCTTTTGATAGGAACACCACAGGAACAGTCCACTGTGAAAGTTCTTTTCCCTTTATCTGAACTATGTAAGCATGTAATTTGAAGCCTTTGTCTATTTAAGGATAAAAGGTAGATATGTAAAACTGCAGCAGTTTGCTTTTTTAACTGTGATATTAGTATATGTAATAAGGTGCTGACTTTATTGGACCTGTATAATTAAAACACCAGTATGTTAAAAAGATGTGGTTTATTTGAGTAGTGGTGTGTCTTGCTCAGATTTGTTAATCTGTGAAGATTAAAGTAAACATGTGGCCACACTTGACATTGACCAGAGCCACAGTGTATTTCATTGTTAAGTCCCTGTCTCGTGTACTGGCTGCGTGTGACCAGTTTGGGGTCTGTGCTGTGTCTCTCGCGCTGTGTCTGGGCTGTTGAGAGGTGAGCGGGTGGCTAATGAATGACCTGTCAAAGGTAATGAGGTCTGGAGTGCTGGATGCCACATGGCTTCCTCTTCCTACTTCACTGATTCACTGCTTCGCCTGCCTCTCCCCACTGGGCTGACTGAAGAAATCTGTTCCCTGTTATCACTGCGCTGCATTAAATACTGCACTAAAATGCTTTGAGATGTATGTGAAAGCCTTGACAACAGCAGATAAGAGACACAGAACATTTTCTATCTATCATCTGTGACATTTACAGTCATTGGTCCTTGCTCCCTGTGATTTACTATTGTCAGCACTTGGACTGTGGTCGCTTAGTTTTCCATTTCACTGATTTCACAACAATCACAGGTAGTTGACAGAACATTGCCACATATTTGTGTCTTTTCTACTCGGCTGCATTTGCTGCACACAGCTTGTCTTTCTCTGCACCTGCAATGTAAATATAGGAAAGGTGTGGCTTTTTTTTTGGGCACCCAGATTTGCAATTCACAACAGACAGGTCTTTCAAGAAGCTATTCATTTTATTATGTGTTTGTGTTGTTTTTTTGTTCTTCAAACAAATACTTTACTGAGGAATCCTCTGTATTCACGTTATTAAATCATAAAAATAAGCTTTACTGTACTTCAACCACATTGCACTGTTCCTCTTACAGAAAAAGAGCAGAGAAGAGAGCTGTGGCGAAGGTAGCGGAGTGGAGATTCTAGAGAATAAGCCCTACACAGATGGTCCAGGTGGGACGGGCCAGTACACCCACAAGGTCTACCACATTGGCATGCACATTCCGAGCTGGTTTCGCTCCATCCTGCCCAAAGCAGCACTGAGGGTTGAAGAGGAGTCCTGGAACGCCTACCCTTACACCCGCACTAGGTGAGATTGGCTCCTGCAAGATGGCCACCTGCACACCCCTTCAGAGCAGGAGTTGAAGTTCATTTCACGAAAAATGAAACGGGTTATTTCAGCAATAGGAGTTCTGCGTGCATGTGTGTTTAGGTGCTGCAGCTGGTAAATTAACAAGAAGTCACCCCCCCCCCCCTTTACACAATATAGCCAGTAATAACAACCCTGTGATTTATTCCGACCTCCTGCTTTAGCTGCTGTTCCTCAGTAAAAGTCAAGAGAAATGAAAGGCCTGTGTAAAAGGTACTGAGCCTATGGCAGGTGGCCAGCAGTGTGCCTAGGCTGTTGGCTCTCAGGGTGTCCGTCAGTCTGTGAGCCCTGACAAACACAAAGACATGAAGGTGCTTTAAAAAGATGTGCCCTTGACTATACTGTCAGGATATTGATAGACTGCAAGTGCCTGTTGACACATCTATTGAACCAATGACAGCTTTGCTTCAGACACCTCAGATGGAACAGATGGGCATGGCTCACACATCTCGTGTCCTCAGCAGTGACAGGGGGCTGTCACTCTAAATAAGTTAGTATAGTAATAGTTCTGAGCCATGTGCCTCTGAATCAACCTGCAAATGCTTTGTTTGAACAGTTGGTAGCTGCTTTAGCGTAACTGTGTTGCCTTCCCCCTGCAGATACACTTGTCCCTTTGTCGAAAAGTTCTCCATTGACATCGAGACCTACTACCAACCTGATACCGGCAACCAAGCAGATGTCTTCAACATGTCTGCAGCAGAGAGGAGACAGAGGACTATTGGTGGGACCATTTGCAAATAATCCCAAATCATTAAAACTAATATTAACTTTAAAGGTCAACTAGATAGCAGGCTAGTACAAAGGCTCTTCCATGTATACTGTGACTGCCTTGCAGCATTTATTTGGTGTGTCAGGTTAGGCTGATGGTGTTGTTTCATATCTTTTCTTGTCTCACAGAAGCAGCAGTTGAGTTCCCCTTGTGGCAATTTACTTACTTACTGCATCTGTTTTTCTTTGTGGTTGAGAGCGTGTTAGTCAGGAATATTAATGCTATTATGAATATTATGCATTGACACAGTTGCAACATTGATTGTAATAATGTTAATAAATCAGTCATTGTATTTTTTGTCAGTCTGGAATTCAGTCATAAAAGAAGTAGGTTCTGCTACCCCACCTACTATACGTGCTGCAAAAGACATTTCACATTATCACCTGTGCATTAATAATCAGCAATACACTTTTATTGTTGGCTTTATTTATTTTTTATCATTTATCTCTGGCAGACCCAATCGACATTGTGACAGATCCAATCCCCGCTCATGAGTACAAAGCAGAGGAAGACCCAAGGCTGTACAAGTCAGTGAAAACACAAAGGGGTCCTCTGCAGGACGACTGGATAGAAGACTACAACAATGACCTGGGGAAGACCCCCATCATGTGTGCCTATAAACTGTGCAAAGTGGAGTTTCGCTACTGGGGCATGCAGTCAAAAATTGAACGTTTCATTCACGATGTTGGTGAGTACAGGCTGTCTTTCATCTAATCTAGCTGGTTGTGGTAGTTAAAGCTTATTAATTTTACAGTGTGTGGTGTGCAACATGTTCTTTGGTCTCTCCTTAGGACTGAGAAAGGTGATGGTGCGTGCCCACCGGCAGGCTTGGTGCTGGCAGGATGAGTGGTACGGTCTGACCATGGAGGACATCAGGCAGCTGGAGCTGGAAACACAGCTGGCTTTGGCCAGGAAGATGGCCCAGTTCAGCCAGGCAGAGGAGGCCACTGAGGCCAACGGAGGTACGCCATCCCCTGACAAAGACCAGGAGGTTAAGGAAGCGATCAGCTCCATTGAAGCCGAAGAGGTAGTTGTCAGCTCGGGGGCGGAGACTCTACAGCCACGAGGTATACTCACCAAACAGTGGTCCACCTCCTCCCGATCGTCCCGCTCGTCCAAGAGAGGAGGTGAGGAGAGCACCATCTTCGTGTGTCCACCTGTGTCACCTGCTTGTATGGCTGTGTGTGAGCCCACGTTTGTTTTCCAGGGTGGTAGTTACACACACACTCCTTCTTTACACTGTATCACATGTATGTTTACGCATCAACAGGCCTTGAAGGCACATTTCTGATACCTTGAAGGGTTGGCTGTACTGACAACAAATCACATTGTTCCATAAACAAATACAGGCGACGGGTGACATTTGACACCTTTTCACACTGGAACTTAGCATGTGAAGGATTCGACAAGGTCAAGCTTGTGTGTAGCCAGAGTAGCACTTCATAGAGAAGAAGCAGCCTAATAACCTGTACAGCCACGTCTTTGGTTAGAACAGGTTCATCTCATTAAAGGACAGACGATATTATTGGACAAGACAACAGTAACAATGCCATGGCAACCAAATAAATTAAAATGATTATTGCTGTGTTGTTTCATTGTGGTGGAAGTGCACAATCTCTCTAAAGCTGAATGACTCAGACTAGTGAAGAGGCTTGATCTCAGATTGTGTTAATAAGATCATAAAATGACTTTGGGTTTATTTGGTCACACCTCCAGCTCCTGTACTGTCCAACCCCTGAACGTCTTCTTCACCCCTACAACTTAGTGAATTTCACCTGGATTATTTTTAGCAGCAACTTTGACATCATGAACCACATGTCTGAACACAACTGTCTCCAGTGTCACTGCTGCCTCAAGGCTGCGCTAACTGTAGCCACCACATGGGCCCTGACTCTCCTCCAGCGTTTCACCTCTGTAACTCCCCCCTGTGGTTCTCTTTTGGGCTATTTTAGGCAGCAGTGCTGACATCACAGACCAGAGGAGGCTGACACTCTGTGAGTGAAGCTTCCCTCCACCGCTTCTGTTTCTTCCTATGTGCTGACAACTACAGCTGTGCCCCGTCTCAGCAGCCTGAGAGCCTGAGAGCCTCAGAGCGACGCCCCCCTCGCTCTCTCCACAATAATGATACATAAGACACACACTGAAGACATGTGATAGACAAGACCTGCTTTTAGTATCGCCATTTTCCTCATCTGGCATTTAGTTGTTGGTGTGCTTGAAGCATTTCTGTGTTAAATTGGGCCTCACTTTTCGCACACCCCCGGCCCACCAAACAGTCCATCTGTGATGAAGTAATGAACCACAGAGACTGTTGCATGTTTATATAACACCGTGTGTGTGAGTGTGGGCTGGGGGAGATGTGCAATATTTCTTTGTTGTAGTGTGTGTGTGTGTGTGTGTGTGTGTGTTTAAAAAGGGAAAGAGAGAGGCTGAAACACATGTCACGACAATAACAGTGAATTTTTTGTTCGTCTGTGGTTTTTCAGTGAGCCCATCACGTCACAGCATCTCAGAGTGGAGGATGCAGAGCATAGCGCGCGACTCGGAAGACAGCTCCGATGAGGAGTTCTTCGATGCTCATGGTAACCACACAGTTGACTTGTGTTTTAAGGATAAAGTTAGGTCTAGTGTTGTTGCATGTCTTGCAGTAATAAATCTGCTTGCTCCCTGCTCTCCTGACTCTCCATGCATCTCTTCAACCACAGATCAGTTTTTAAGCTTTCCAGATACCCAGCATGCTTTGGGGCTGCAGCTGAAATAGGTGTGTGTGGTGTGACACCCATCCTCTCTGCTGGATGAGTTTGGCCAAGGACATGTTCCATGACGTCAACTTTCAGAAATCACTATCGTCTCAGCCCGTGTCGCATATTTCACAACACACGAGTTTCCCTCGTATCATTATCACACACATGCACAGTTCCTAGCAATATACACCATGAAACAACAAGTAAAGCCTTAAATAAAATCACATATG
The DNA here is from genome assembly GCA_030770545.1 of Macropodus opercularis. Lineage (NCBI taxonomy): Eukaryota > Metazoa > Chordata > Actinopteri > Anabantiformes > Osphronemidae > Macropodus > Macropodus opercularis. Next base: position 3,914,706 of record CM061097.1, on the reverse strand, counting down.
TTGCTGGTGTAACAAAGTGTCTGCTTTTCAACAAACACTAAACGATTTATATTCTGCAGTGCTCGTGTTTGTATCAACTAATAAATGTGTTGGTGGTGTCTGAAGTTAGAGCACAACGCAGTCTTCTTCAATTTAACTGAATAAAGAAACGGTTATATCATAAATTACTTCCTCTTACAGTAACACTTAATACTGAGCTGTGCTCAATTTAGTTACCTCTTGACTTATGCATTTACAAATTCTATACTGAAGAGACAAGCTTATGGAATAAGCAGTTGGTTATTTTTGGTAAATTAAATAACTGTATAAAGATATGCTTGAGAAACGTTTAGATGAACACACGTGTGTTTTGCAGCTTGGATGCATAACATGATGCAGGTACACTAATCAAATTTGGACGCAGGCTGCCTTGGCTCAGATTCTCTTTCATCTTTAAAGTTTGTTTGTCGTTATGGCCGTGTGCTAACCGTCTGTCATAAACATTGGAGATGCGTCCCTGTGTTTATTTTTAGCTGTCATCTTCCTGTTTACATGTCGGCAGAGAAATGACCTCATAGTGTAGATGAATGAAGCTAAGATAAGAGAAGAACCTATATTAGATTTAATACCTACAAGGTTCAGTGATTAAGCATTTTGCGCTGATTACTTGTACGTGCACATACACATCGAACTTGTATCGTAGTACTTGCCACTTGCAAAAGTAACATAACAGATAATCCAGTTCACCTATTGGTTTTAAGAGTGTGTTGAGGAGTCTGACTGGTCTAGTACAACACACCTACTGTAGTGAGCTGTGACATGCCATTTTCAGACCTCTGCCAATCTTCACCAACATTCACCTTATAACTACGCTGATTGCTGTCTAGCACAATATTGAAACAATCAGTATGAAATACCTCTTTAAATGATTATGAATGATGAATCAATAACTACATTACAGCAACAATAATAAAGTCAATGTCACTTAATGCTGAGCTGGGGACAGGGGAGCCCTCGTTGTCTCTGTCTCTTCTCATTTTTCAGAAGCTGGCTAAAACCTGCAGTTAGTGTTGGTTGCAAAGCATCAGAGGAGAAATAAAAATCATTTCCATGTCTTCACAGTTGTTGTGTTATTTACTATATTTGTAGTAGAGCTAAAGTCATCAGTGTGGTATCCTGAGGTGAATCCAGCTCCTTATATGCTGCCATGTGATCAGACTGTCTCTGTACAGTTGAATCATTCTTTTCAAATGTATTATCAAAAATGTTTCAGTTGTAAAATATATTAAGGAAAAATAGTTACGGTGTATATAGTATATTTCTAATTAATCTGCCTATAGCTCAGCTACAGCTGTGCATAATGTCTTCTTTTATTTATGTTTTTATCCAAAATATACTTTACTGTGTTAGACATCACAAATGCAAAAATGCAATTGCATTTTTGGATTTTATGCGTATCAACTATTGATAATGAAACTGATATTTTATCTACGACAATACTCAATATAGGCCACAGGGTGATTTCTTTCTTATTTAGCAATATTTTGTTAAAAATCAGGGTTACAGGGATGTTTTCATATACATCATTTCATTATATTGCAGCGTAAGCTAATGTGACTCCTGACATCACTACAGAGGTTTTATTCTGTGAATGTAATGACGTCTTCGTAAACCCTGAATGGCCTGAGCACTTCCGTTGATTGCAGTTTGTTTTGTCCCCCCTGCAGAGGACCTCTCGGACGGCGAAGAGGTTTTCCCTAAGGAGATTGCCAAGTGGAACTCCAACGACCTTATGGACAAGATCGAAGCTGCAGACACAGAAGAAACTCCTGGTCCGAAGACAGCCATGCATGGCTTATCAGAGTGTGACGCTGTTGTAATGCTTAATGCTAAGAGCTTGTGTGTGTGTGTGTGTTGATTTTTAGGTGAACTGTTGAAGGAAATGACTGTGGATTATGAAAGAGCAACCAGTGAGGAAAGACTAGATGAGGTATGTGTGCCAGACGCCATGTGTCTCCATGCAAGGCAGGCGGCCTTCAGCGATGCAGGACCATGTCTGAGATAAATATTTCTGAAGAACCATTTGCAAAAATGCCCTTCAGAACCCAGAGCTTGTGTTAAATTTTATTTAATTTTAGTTTATCTTTGACCATGAGCAGGCTCAGTGTTTCATAGCAGGCTTTTCACGTTGAAAGGGTAAGTTAAGGGCTGTTTGTCCCTGAGCCTGTCTGTCCTCTTGTGTTCAGATGCGTGGCTCTGTTAGCGGCCAAGCCGATAGTTCTCCCATTCCCACCATCTTGGTAACAAGGCATCAGTCAGTAAGTAAAAATGTGGGTCAGCAGCTCCACAGCGTCCTCTGGACCCCCTGAACAAACCCAGTACTTACAGAACCTGCCTTCCCCGTGTTTGCCCAAACTGAAATCCATGTGTACTCCTCAACCTCACCACCCTCTGTTCAACTCATGTGTACTTGCAGCAGTGGCATCGAGTGCACATACTGTACAGTGCCTCTATGAAAATGTGAAGTTTTGGATCAGACGTGAAAGACAAAACTACACATTGTGTTGTTTTCTTGGATGTGACTTGTTCTCAAGAAACGTTGTCCATGTTTGCTGTTAGTTGAACAGGAGTCCAGGTGCAGTGTAGTAGGTTGTTTCTGTTCCGTTTCCTTTTATGGTGCTCCTCCCCTCTATGGATGTTTCATGTTCGATGGGTAGAAATGGGTATTCACAAGCATTAACATACCACTTGGATAATATGGTGTTTATGCATAATTACAAAGGTCTTGTAGTTGATCTGTGATTATGTTGCGCCTCCTCATTGAGCATGCTGTCACTGGCTGTGCTGATAAGGGATGCTTTTAAAACTAGAAATACATGTGTTCACAGTTCTTCTGCGTTCCTACAATTCTCTTTAAATGTGCTGTTCTCAGGAAGGTTCAACCCAGCAGTGTCTGCAGCCTTCCAAGATCCACGTGCTTATCTTGGTTCTGCACGGAGGGAACATCCTGGACACAGGCGGAGGAGACCAGAACAGCAAGCAGGCTGACGTTAACACGATTAGCACGGCTTTTGAAACAGTCATGCGTGTTCACTACCCCGCTGCGCTGGGACGCATCGCCATCCGCTTAGTACCCTGCCCTGCCATCTGTGCCGAGGCCTTCTCCCTGGTGTCCAAGTGAGAGGACACACACACATTTCTGTGCAGGCTGCAGTGATTGTTGATAATGACTTAGTGTTTATTGGCTGCAGCTGCAGCTCAGCACTGTTGCCTAATCTTGCTGTGTTCATCTGTGATATTTCAAAATATGTCCATGTCTGTCATTTGTGACAGGTTGAGTCCTTACAGCTATGATGAGGGTTGTTTGTCCAGCAGTCAGGACCACATCCCACTGGCAGCTCTGCCCCTCCTGGCCACCTCTGCACCGCAGTATCAAGAGGCCATAGCCACGGTCATCGTCAGAGCCAACCAGGTGTATGCAGACTTCATAAAATCTCAAGATGGAGCAACCTTCTCCGGCCAGGTCAGTTATCTGAAATGTGAACTTTATAAGGAAAACGTTGAAACAAAATGTCTGCTTTTTTCATGTTAGCATCCCGTTACTGATTATTGAACTGAGGATGTATGTCAGAGATGTGAGTGCTGATCCTTGGGCTCTCTAGGTCTGCCTCATTGGGGACTGTGTTGGAGGAATCTTGGGGTTTGATGCTCTGTGCAGCAGCAATCAGACAGTGAATGAAAGCCAGAACAGCAGTCGCAGGGGCAGCGTCATCAGTGTACAGGTAAGACGCTAAACATCCAGTGCAGCGATTTGCATACGTTAAAAATACGACAATGATTCACGACTAACCTCTGCAGGACCAGGACCTCCTGTCTCCTGGTATCATTATCAATAGCGGGCACGGATCATCGTCTCCGACCCTGGAGGGCAGCCGCCACCTCAGTCGCAGCAACATTGACATCCCTCGAGCCACTTCCAGTGACGACACCAAGAGACAACTGCCGCGCAAAAGAAGCGACTCTTCCACCTATGAACTAGACACAATAAAACAACACCAGGCCTTCCTGTCCAGGTAAGTGTTGGATGGTACATTCATTACCAAGCACTTACGTTTTTGCTGGCGCTTTTAATTGCATGAGTGGACTTTGTTTTTATTCCAGCTTACACTCCACTGTCCTGCGGAACGACACAGCTTCACGCAGGTCTAGCAGCAGCACTATGTTGGACGGAGGCTCCCTAGGGAAGTTTGAGTTTGAGGTGTCTGACTTTTTCCTGTTTGGATCTCCTCTGGGCTTAGTGCTCGCCTTGAGAAAGACTGTCATTCCTATGCTGGATGGTAAGCTGCTACAGCTTTATTCGCAGGAATTGGTGCTTGCTTTGTTGCAATAAATGATGAAAATTAAAAATGCATTTATTACTATAATGATATAGTGTTCTTGTCACTAATATTATGATGCTTGTGGCGTTGATGTTGTTTAAGGGAGGAGAGATCATTCTTTTCCGTTTGAGGGGAAGGTTCTTTGTATTCCTTCTGTTTCCTTGCTGATGTCTTTGGTTGCCTCTCTCCCCCTAGTGGCCCAGCTGCGGCCTGCCTGTCAGCAGGTCTATAACCTGTTCCACCCAGCTGATCCCTCAGCCTCTCGCCTAGAGCCTCTATTGGAGAGGAAATTCCACCTCCTGCCTCCCTTCAACGTGCCCCGTTATCAGCGCTTTCCTCTGGGAGATGGAAACTCAGCCCTACTGGGTGAGCAACAAAGGCTCATTAGAAAGTGTGTGAAAGAGTGTTAGTGTGTAAAAAGCATGTGACTATTTAATTTCTCCTTTCGACCACATCATGGTAATCGCTGTCCTATTGCTCATAAATGCATACATAGGTAAATACCTGAATGATGCCTTATCAGCACACTATGACTTCCTGCACACAGAGTAAACATTGTCTCCAAGAAAAATGAAACATTTTTCTGCTGTCTGTGCTTCAGTGTCTTGTGTGACAGAGTTTATTCATCTAAGTGTGGTCATAGTCCTGTTGGTGGTTTTGTCTGGACTGGTCATTATAGTGGAGTAACCCTTAGAGCCTCACACTCAATTCTGCACAGAGGACAAAACGTTAATTTGATCTCTTATGAGCAGACAGCTTTCGGTAAGTTCCAGCATTGGACCAGAAACAGAAACCAGGGCTTATTAAAAAGTGACATGAGGGGAAATAGGCATGAAGATGTTTCTTAATGACTTCAGGCCCAGGTTTTGATGGGCCAGAGACCCAAAGTGATGGCTTTCATCAAACGAGTAAAGCATGAAAGGTTTCAGTACCAGTAAACTGAAGATAACGTCAAGTGAGGAAAGCCAAGGTTTAATAGCTGTAAGATATAGATATGAATATGATTTAATAGCTACACTGACATGTTTAGAGCAGAGAGACCTGACAGTGAGTGGCTGAGGAGTAGTGGTGTTTCACTGGAAGTGGGCTTAACTAAGGGCTTGACTCTGCTTTCTTGTCCCATGTTCAGTTGTTCTTGCTTCATATGTTTTTGTGTCTTCCTTGTCTTCTTTTCTTCTTCCTCTCTCGCTCTCCTGTCTCCCAAATCTATGTACCTGGCTCTCTACCTTCAACCCCCCTGATCTCTGCCCCTTCTGCCCCTCCACCTCCCTCTGTAGTGGAGACAGTCCAGAGCAACGCTCAGCTGCTACTTGACAGTGGGACGCCTCTGTTCCTTCGCTGTCAGGAGACCATCAGTGAGACCTGCATCCCTGTGCCTGTGCTAAACTGGCAGGAGGCCTCCCTCAAAGTCACACCCGTCACTATGGAGTGTGTGTACCCTCTCCCATTCACCTGCATTTCTCCTCATCCCTATCCACTGTGTTTCTTGTGTCTGTTTGCTCCATCTTTCTTGCTATCATGTCCTCTTTGAGTATTCCCATCGCTGTTGGCAAGAATCGAGAGGTTCCTCCTGACGTCTAGACTAAGCTAACACAGTAGACATGACTTTAATGGTGATGATTTATTTGTCTGCTGTGCAGCTACGTCTGCATGTCTGTCCACAATAGATACAGTAGTAAAAATAAATAATGAAATGATACGTTTGTCAACAAATGTTTTCTGTATGCCACCACAATGAATTTAACATGAAACACTTGAGATGTGAGCAAAGTTAAGACACTTTGACAAAACTGTGGCATTAACCATTCACAAATTAGGACACGCATATTTTGTGGCGTATAAAAATGGGCAGCATCAGTTTCACCAGACGTGGCCTGTTCCTTGTTACTCTACTAAACTATGAACTAGCTCACAGCTGGTTCTGAGGGTTACAGTTAAAGTAACAGTTCCACTGAAATGACATAAACAAAGATTCTTGGCTTTGGACTGACAGTTACTGAAGTTGTGTCTGAAATATTTTACATTAAACTTTATCTTTTAGACTATGAGGTTATTTGACACAGTGTTACTGAAACAGTAGTTTTACTTGCCTTACTCAAAAATCAGCTAACTGGCTCCAGATTGTGCAGAATCAGCTGTGAGCCTGTGAACTAGGACAAGGAGAAGCAAGAATATGACTCCTGTTTCTGCCTCCTGCAGTAACTCCCAGTCTGTTTTTACTGTTCACAGCCTTTGCTCAGGCTTTAAAGCTAATCTCTTAATACCATTTGAGTCATAATACGAGATCCTCTCAAAGAGGTCATTTTTAATGATTTGCTTTTTTTTTACAGTCTCTCATTACTTTAGGTCGCATTTTATTTGTTTGACTTTTGCTGTGGTCTTATATCACTGTTCGTTTTTTTAACTACCGTGTTTTATGCTCTTGTGAATCACTTTTAAAGACAAGTTTATGAAAGTGCTCCATAAATAAAAAGTCTTTATGTATGTAATTATGATTATTTATATGTCCCCAAAATGTATGTGTATGTATGACATTGACTATAATTACTGAATGGTTAATTCTACAGCTTTGCCAAATTACTAAAATTAGATCTGATGTCTTTGGTGGTGTACAAATGACCAGTGTCAACAAACTTACCATCATGCTTTTATTTGTGGTTAAATAAGTATAACACATTTTAGAATCTGCCATGGAAATACTGGAAGAAGCATCTGAGAGCTCTCATGGTGTTTTGTTGCATTCGTGTCACCTTCAGTGATTGAAGGATGTAGCTTTTGTGTTTGTGCTGTGATGTTGGGTTTTAGTTTGTTTGCATCAGCTCTATGAAATCAGATTATTAATTTCAGCAGAGGGTACAGTTTTTCTACTCGTGTCTGTGTTCCAGAGGTTTTGATGTGGAGGTTCAGCCGCTTGTAAAGCGTTTGCACTTTGTACCTAAAACCAGGGGTTAAATTGGGTCATAGCCCAGTAGAGCTCCTCTTAGCTCAAACTCTCAATTCTTCTACTTGGTTTCTTTAATTTTTTAATTTCAAACACGCGTGGAACTCATTTTGCTTGGCTTAATTTAATAGCTGTGTCACCACACAACAAGGTTGATACATGTGACTGGTAACTTCCTCCAGTTACCCAGGAGGTGGATTAATTAAATTCATTCATCTAAATGTGTTTTGCAGTTAGACCATTAAAGCTACTGCTACATTTTCACTGTCTGACACTGACACAAATTGTTGCCTCAGGAAGAAGAATCTCTTTCTGTGGGTTTAGATGATTGTTGCTCTGAATAATCCATATCCACAGATCATTGTCCTTTGAGGTACGGTATTCTTCTGAAACCTGTGGCAACATCTCATCCAAACACAACCATCCAGTTTCACTGAACACAAGAACAACCCTCACAGAAAACCCAATTAAACCCCTGTTTGGGTCTTCGCTTACAGTGTATATCCTGAATTATATGTAATCTATATTTCTCCAAGTCAATTGATTTTTTAAAATGTCTAACTCTATTTCATTATATCTACACAGAAAAGCTAAGATACTAACACGTGGATGTGACTGTAGCAGATGTGGGCATTTGTGATTGGACGTGTTTTATGTTTCCATTCGCCTGTTTCCACTCAGTCGGCTTTAGAAGCCTTTCCTCGGCCACCACACGGCCACGTCGTGTTTTTATGTGTTCTGGAACCATGGTGCCTGCTGCCCCCCCCCCCCTCTTCACTGTGAGCTCCCCTTACCCGTGTCTCTGTCTAATGGGATCTCCTTGTTTCGGCTCAATAGCGGATGTTGTTCAGTCTCATGGTGGTGTCTTCATGGACAGTTCGTACCCCTCTTCCCCCATAACGGGCCCCCTCTCCAGGGGCCAGCGGAGGGCCAGTGAGGTCAGCATTGCCAGCCAGGTCTCAGGAATGGCAGACAGTTACACTGCCACCAACATAGCCAACAGTAAGTGTCCTCAATACCAACCAGTCTGTTTCTCTCTTCCTTACACTCACACAAACACTGGAACGAGTTCTTTTCCCTCTTTCAGTCCAACTTATTTCTATTTTTCTGTCTAGTTTCCGCCTCTTCCATCTTTTCTCTCCCTCAACCCACTTACTCTGACTCTGCACACACCCTGCCCTCCAGCTGGAGCAGTCCAGTCAGCCAGGTAGACCCCGTTCCTTTTGCTGTTCCTGCTTAGACCTGCTTACATTTTTGTTAGACTCGTGCAGGGTGGTTCTTCCATCTCCTGTTCAGTTCGAAAGTCCAAGTTATGAGAAGAGCCAGTTTAGTGTCACTTTCCCCTGTCTGTCGTACTCTTATCCACTGTCTAAATGTAAATGCAATGATCAAGTGCTGCATTTATCGACTGTTGGAATGCATGACACCTACCTCGCTCGGCCATCTCTGCATTGTCCACTCCTTACTGCAGCGTTTGCTGAAGTAACCAGTACTCTGTTTCCTGTTTGACTGTCTTCCAAAGTTCCCCCTCCCTCCCTGTTCCACTTTTGTTATCGGAACATTTATTTGTATTTCACTTTGCTCTGTAGACACTGTTGTTTTTGAATATACAGTAAAGTCTGGAGGAAGCACACAAAGTGATTATGAGTGTTTTGGTTTCTGCATCTTATTCTGCTCTGTTGCAATAACCTTGCCATTGTTTTCAGCTTCACCATTCACAGTTCTGCTAAAGGCAACTGACTGACACTGGATGCACCCCAGCACCTCTGTTAACCTGTTAAAACTCTTTTTCATGTGGTTTCTTTCTCTGTGTTTTCTCCCCATAGCCAGATCATGCCAAATTAACCCATCCAAAAAGTTCAGCCTTTTGTCCCAACTCGCGCTGTCATCACAAAACAAATTCTTCCTGAAAAGTCCTCCTAAGTCTCGTAAGAAAGCAGCAACTGGCCAGGCCACAGGATCTCCTGATGCAGATCTAGTGGCAGAGCTGGACGGTGACACTAGTGAAAGTCTAAGTCCCACTGGCCAGTATGAGATCTGCCTGACAGCAGGGCTGGACTGTGCTATATCTGATCTGGTCTCGCTGGACTCTGAAGCTGAAGTGGAGCAAGGTATTTTTCAAAGGGCGGGAACTGCTGAAATCAGCACTTCTCTGTTTGCTTTCCTTACTGCATCACAAGCCAAAAGCTTTTTTTTCTGCACTAAATAGCCAATTTTTCTACTTTTGTCTATATTTGATTCATGATGACTCCAGACAGTTAAATTTGCCTTCAGCATAGACGATGCTCAAATCCAGATCTTTCCCTCTGTTGCCAAATCCTAATCTTTTTAAGGCCTAATAATATGAATAACTATTCTTCTAACGATCTTCTTCCTGTACTTGAATTCTAGCACTTGATATTTCTGTCAATAACAATTACAAACTTCTTCCTTTTCCTCCTGTAGCTGAAGAACTGCTGGGATTGGTGATGATGTGTCATCTTTCTGCTTTAGCTTCAGGCGTGTTGCACCTTTCCATGGTATCACACACTGACTCTTCGGGTTTTTTAATGTCTATGCACCGTTTTAACCCATCGCAGTTGCAGCACGTTGGTGGGGCACAAAGCGTCTGGACTTCGCCCTGTACTGCCCGGATGCTCTGACTGCCTTCCCTACCGTGGCTTTACCACACCTCTTTCACGCATCATACTGGGAGTCCACTGATGTTGTGTCCTTTCTCCTGCGACAGGTGAGTAAATACTGTCCTCCTTTATGGTCTGTTAATATGTAACCCGCAGGCTATAAGTCTTCTGCAGAGAAACTCATTGAAATGTCCTCCGTAGGTCATGAGGCATGAAAATTCGAGCATCCTGGAGCTAGATGGGAAAGAAGTCTCTGAGTTTACTCCCTCCAAACCCAGAGAGAAGTGGCTCCGCAAGAGGACGCATGTGAAGATCAGGGTAAGCATCACATCTACAAAAAGGTTCCAGGGGGGTTTTAAAAGACAAACAGCCTTTCAGTCGGTGTCTTTCTTTCCCTGCATGGACAGAATGTAACTGCCAACCATCGGGTGAACGACGCTGTGTTTACTGAAGGCAGCCAGCAGGTTGTGACAGGTCGCTTCATGTACGGCCCTCTGGACATGGTCACTTTGGCTGGAGAGAAGGTGACCTTTCTGTTGCAGGCTGCCTTGTGTTCGTAAAACTGTACAGAATGAGGTTCTGACCTTATTCTTCCTTTATTTCTAATCCTGTGCAGGTTGACTTACATGTCATGAGCCAGCCCCCATCAGGAGAGTGGGTGTACATCAACACAGAGGTGACCAACAGCAGTGGCCGTGTGTCTTTTGTCATCCCAGAGGACAAACGTCTGGGCATCGGGGTTTACCCAGTTAAAATGGTTGTCAGGTGATAACCGCACTTTGTTACTGAGTTTCTGTCTCCTCACGTGGACCTTCAAGCAAAAATCACTTTCTTTCTTACTTTTTATTCGCAGGGGGGATCACACATTTGCAGACAGCTACCTGACCGTTATTCCACGGGGCACAGAGTTTGTGGTATTTAGCATTGATGGTTCTTTTGCTGCCAGTGTGTCGATCATGGGCAGCGATCCCAAAGTACGGGCAGGAGCTGTGGATGTTGTCAGGTACCCAGCTGCTCCTGTTCTTTTATATTACGGTACAGTACAGTATGTAACCACGGGCTGTTGTTTCTTCATCGGTTCTCCTGTTGTTCTTCATTGCAGACATTGGCAGGATTTAGGCTATTTGATCATCTATGTGACAGGACGTCCAGACATGCAGAAGCAGCGCGTAGTGGCTTGGTTGTCTCAGCACAACTTCCCTCATGGCATTGTCTCCTTCTGTGATGGTTTGGTCCATGACCCACTCAGACACAAGGCCAACTTCCTGAAGTCCCTGACAGAGGTCAGACCTGGAGGAGTGAAGCACTGAGAGAAACCTATGTGCAGGTTTCTAATCAGTGTTTAGTGGCCATGTATGATCTTTATATTAAGAAAAGAGCCTAAGCTAAACATTTTCATTTGACTTGCTGCAGGCTCACATGAAGATTTTCGCTGGCTATGGATCAACCAAAGACATCTCGGTCTACACTTCCATCGGCCTCCCTCCCTCTCAGATATACATAGTCGGCAGACCCTCAAAGAAGATGCAGCACCAGTGTCAGGTACCATTTGATCGAACGGCTCTAATCTTTCTAATGAATGTTATTACGTTTCACAAATGCAAAAGTGAAGATTGTTATTTTAATTATGTACCACTGGTCTGTTCTCTAATACTGTACTGTCACTTTATAATTCATTGAAATGAATGGGTCAGTATGAATTACAAGAACCTCTGATCCTCTCCACCAGTTCATCACAGAGGGCTATGCGGCTCATTTGTCTCAGCTGGAGTACAACCACCGTTCCCGACCTGCCAAGTCCAGCACTGCACGCATGGTGTTGCGTAAAGGCAGCTTCGGCCTGGGTGCAAACAGTGACTTCCTGAGGAAGAGGAACCACCTCCTACGCACCATCTCCTCCCAGCCAGCCCCCAGCTCCCCAACAGGCAACATCCACAACAGGCCGGAGCGCACGCAGAGCCAGTCAGACAGCGAGCGGCTGGAGCGCGAGCGGCTGGAGCGCGCCCACAGCCACAGCCAGGGAGCAACCCAGCGCAGCATGAGCATCACGGCGAGCTGCTGGGGCCGCAGCAGCAGCACCAAGTTGGAACCAGGAGTTTTCAGCCCAAAATGAGATTAAAGACGCGATGTGGGGTGTTTGGATTCAGATTCATTGCTGAGGAAGACAAATGTCATGAAGAGCAGTTACAGTTACAAAGAGTGTAAACAGTCGAAAAATAACAGGTGCTACAAACCACTCTTTCTAAAACTAACACCAGTTACCCTCAACACACCTATATATGGACAGAGGCTATATTTATTTTAAAACACACTCCGCAGGCATTTCAGGAAGCATCTTCCTGAGGCAGCAACACAAACAGACAAAGCTGATACTGTAGGAAGCCTGACTGTTTGTACTGTTTAGTAAATGTTTATCACTCTTGTATACAAGGTTAGCTTACCTCCTACAACAAGCTTTTGGATTGGAGATGGTTACACATAAAAGCACCGTCATGCTGCACTGCCTCAACAAACACAAAGTGGGTCCAGACAGGCCTGTTGCTCATACTGCACTGCAACTGAGCGCTGCCACTGCAAGCACAACACATATAGTAAGAAACTTTGTGAATAATGCTTTAGTTTTAAAACAAAGTCCTTTTTACACGATTATCAGAAATGTTCTGGTTTGAGAGCAGACAATCGGGACAAACTGGACTGATGTGTTTGCTTTCTGGGCGTGACCATAGGTTTTTTGTAAATCCTGTCATTTATGAACTGTACCAAATACTTTTATGGCCTGTGAGCAAACCATTAATTATTTTCTTGCAAGCTGCCACCAAACCGTACAGTCCAGTTTTTCTTATTTCTGTTTGTCTCTCAGACCAAAGAATCATCTAAACGTCATGTTAAGCAAACTGCGATAAAACCCTTTAAATATGGCTGCAGCTGAAAGCGCTCTGGGCTTTTTATAGCGTTTCACCACATCCCACTGTACTGAGCTGCTCTACCTTCGTGATTATCTACGACTCGGCTATAGGGAAAACTCCTACTACTGTACGGTTAATGTGCCAAAGTAAGCGCTATGGAATGATATGCTGTATTCCAACCGAGTAGAAAGGATCCAGTGTAACAAGGGAATAGATTGTGTAAGTATGTAGTCAAATGCCTTTACAAGGCTTGTACATAGTCGTTACATTATCGTGCAGATCCAGTATCTGGTCCACTGAAGACCAGTTTCAAGTGTCTTCTCTCCTCTGGGGGTAAACACCACCTCATTCAGGATTCACTTTAATGGCTGATGATGATCTTATTGTTATTTAAGATTATAGGTATATTAAAATGTATTGATTTTGTGAACAAAATGTGTTTTAAGATTACTTTCGCTACGTCGTGTGTTTTGTTTTTATTTTCAAATTTCAGTTGCAGTAGCCAAAACCCTGAAAGGTCTTAGCCTGGCACAGTATTGTATTTTTGTTATTTTATCATTTTATCTTGCAGATTACTAGAATTGTATCAACAGAAAAGCTATTTAGTGTCATATATATCTTTGTTATTATCAATTTTGGAAATTTGGGATATTGCTTCTCTGTGGTTATCCCAAAGCTGTAAATGAGGCATTGAATGTGCTCATAGATAATCCTCCTTAGGTTAAGGTCTCTTTCTGCTGCGCCATTAGAGGAAGATAAATGTGCAAATTGTAAATTCTGTACAATACGCTGTTAGAATTAGGAAGACAGAGCTAAGACTTTCTTTGTGCTGTTGCCCATTTATTTCTGAAATGGTAAAAATATGTGACTTGTCCATTCAGATTATGTTTATTTGTCCTTCTAATAGGCTTGTACAGACTACAATGGACCAATATGGGCTCAAATGTAAAGGGAAATGTGCAATATTATTCAACCACACCACACGATCAAGCAGACTGTGTTGAGGAAATGTCACAGTGCTTTGACAATCAGCCGAACAAGGATATAATATTCTAAAGACGTCAAATTGCAGAGGGTATGTCTGTGTCTCAGTGCTCCACAAGTGCACGTCTTCACATGAAAGCTCATTTCACAAAGTGATAACATTGCAGAAAGCTGTTGTGGTGGACACACATGCTCAGTTTTGTTTGTGATTTCTTTTCTTCTTCATTCCAGCACATGCCATCTACATGAAGCTACGTAACGTTTACTGTCACCCAAAATAATCTGGGCTTTATTTGATACAGCTATCTGAAAGCTACAGGCAAACAATAAACCGCTGTTGTGAAGCTGACAATATTCAGGGATTTTTTTTGATTGAGCTTAGTGGTAATTTCGGAGGCTGTTTGTTACCACGCTTTAAAGGGAGATTTTTCTAAAACTTTGTTCAGCAGTTTCTTGCTACTTTGGAGAAGAAGTGCATTTCATACTGTATTACTGTCCCTCTGCATTTTGACCAGGCCATAGAGATAACTGCTGATTAAAGAGACTATTTGTGTAGTCATAGAAATTAGAAAAATGGACAGTTACTCATCTAAAGGCAACTGCTGATCCACGTTCCCTCCCTATGAGTTCTGCATTGCCAGGACATTAAAATCCAGAGAATGTAAAGACAAAGCAGTGTGGTTATGTGGGAAGGACACCTCTGGGCAGGCACCTGCTTTGATTCTTCTGCTGAGAGATACTTTACCAGAGGCCTTACATGTCCCTTTTCCTGCCTTACATTGACCATTGTGTTGCAAGGCCTCCAGTGAACACTGCTCACACCCTAATTGACTTCATGGAAAATTACCTGACTGTTCGTACACACTTTACTTTGCGTAAACGGGAAAAGGCCATACTTTCTGAAACGGCTTTGGTTTGTTTTCACTTTAAAGGACATGTTCAAGAGGTAATGTCTATTTGACATATTTCACCAACATTAGGTAACCACCGCCCTCTCAAGCTCTGTTCCCTGGGTTAATGCAATGCCGTAACTGTTTCATTAAGCAGAATACATACACTGTGTATATATATATATGACATACCTTGGAAAATTAAGCTTGGAAAATATTTTCATTGTACAGGGTGTGTATCTTGTAGGGTTTGGATAACATCATTTTATCCATTCCCTAGTGTTTTTATGTACAGTGTATAAAGAACGTATAAAAAAACTACTAAGCTATTCTGGCATTTTTTTCACCCTCAGAATTTCAGTGCATTGTCATAAAAACAAGTGAAATCAGCTCAAAAAATGCAGATTTATTCAAAGAATGAAAATGAAATTGAATTTTGAAATGTGATGAGAAGAATAAAAAAAGTGTTTGCAGCATCACCTGTGTTAATCAATAGTTCAGCTTCTTACACATTTTCACATTACACTGACATTATGCTAACGAAGTCATTTGAATTGACGGTTTGCAATCACAACAAATATACAACATCCTGAGTGAGCACTTCGTGTAGGACTGCTCCTACCTTCAATGCTTTAGAAGAAGACCATAATCATACAGACATGAGTACCAGCTGTGCAAACTATGTGGGATATTTTCATTGGGTTGAGCTTTGCACCTGTTCCTATGCAACTGGCACAACACATTAAGATCCACAGTAATTAATTTCCTTCTCTTTGTGTATGATTTGTGGGCTTGCTTATACACACTGAATATGCGCCTTGTTCAACATTACTGCCCCATTTACTTGTCTGAGCAGTCCAGCGAGCGTCTGTTTATTTCAACTGTTCTTTTGAAGGAGAGAACTGCATCCTCTACCTGTTGAGTCCCAGGTTTCTTTGGAAGGCATTCCCATCTCCCATGGTGGATAGCTACAAGATAGATGCTTATTTACTGTCCTATACAAGTTTAATTTAAGAACTGAATAACTTTATTATTAACCGTTGAAGGGATGTTTTACAGAAATTGTTATTTGTGGTTTTAAAATTCAATAGCTGAAAGTTTATGTTTTACCTTGTTGATCTCTCTGTGTTTTTCCCGGCTGACTATTTCCTCGATGATTTCCCCTTCTCCTCTCACCAATCTAAAGGAAAACACAGTTCATTTGTCCAAGTAGAGCTGTCACTGGTTATGCATCGAGATTAACATGCTGAAAGTTTACCCTAAAATAGACACTTGAAAAATGAATCATCTCTGCCTTACCTGGTTCGTCCCGTTTCAGGGTCTACCACCCTGCGAATCACACTCTGCCGGGCCTCATACTCCTCCTTGGTGAGAGGTCTCTTAGTGGAAAGTCTGGCCTTTTGCTCATCTGTCATAACTGCAGATAAAAAAATACTTCATGCAACAAATCCCAGGTGGCAGGTCAATGGATAACTAGACTCTAAAAACAGAGTGACTGCAGTGGTAGGAAGATTTTTACCACTGTCCTTTTAATAACTCTGGTTGAATTCAGAAACGGCGTAACTACCGAAACATTATCTGTGAAAACTAAAAGCATAAGTCCATTAAAGCCATGTGAGGTTAAGCGTCGTTGTTACTACCCACCAGGTCCGAGCTCCACCGCCCCCTCCTCACTCTGCCACATCTCCAGGTACGGTGGAGGCCTCTCAGCTGGACCAGGAGGCAGCGGCGCCTCAGCTTTCTTCTTCTTCTTCAACAACTTCTCCTTCTTCTTTTTCTCTTTTTTCCTTTGTTTCTTCAGCTTCGCCTTTTCCTTCTTCAGCTTCTTCTTCTTCTTCTTTTCTTTACTTTCCTTCTTTTTGGACTTTTCATCACTCGACGAGGATGAAGACGACGACGAGGACGAGGAAGAAGAGGAGCTTCGTCTGCGCTTTTTTCTTTGGGTTTTTACATCTAAGAGAGAAACGGAAAGTTCAGCGCACTTACTTATTATTAAAACTCTCCCCGATTTTACAGCTCACTAATTTCAATCCCAAACCTTGACTCTTGTGTCGATTTTTCCTTGACGATGAGCTTCGCCCCCTGGTGCTGGACGAGGACGAGGTTGAGGAAGACGAGGAAGATGACGATGAAGAGGGGCAACGTCTGCGTTTCTTCTTTTTGTCGTGTGTTTTCTTTCTGCCCGATCTCTCGCGTGATCTGCTGCGATCCATCGCGCAAGAAACAGTAACAGCGTCAATCCGCACAGAAAGGTTGAAAAATCACCAACAGAAGTAAACGTGTTCGGTTTTAATTTCCTTCCGGCGGCGGTAAGAAGCGCGTGTTTAAGGTTCCTAGTTCCTACGTCCGTCCAGAGATTTCTGTAAAAATGACCACATTGGTGGAAGAAATATAATTTGAATTAGATTGAAGCAGAAATGACACCGATGTCACGTTTTACTTAAATGAGTACAGCAAAGCCCACAAAGGACATTTAATTATTTTAAGGACAACAGTTTGAGAATGTTGTTAAATAGGATTATTTTAATAATTTGTTTGTCTTAAATATATGGAAACTGTACCACATGTAAACATATACTAGTTTAATTCTAATTATATCCACAGTTCCAGTTTAGACAATGTTCTTTTTGTATAACCCAGTAAGTAACATTTTATTATTAAAATATTTTGCTGAAGATTCTCAGTCATTGAGGTTGTGCGGAGCTGAGTTGTGGCATCGGGTTTCTTTCGTTTTAGGATAAAATATTTTACCACTGGTCCAATTTGCTTCATCAGATTGAAAAAAGTTGACTGGAAACCAAGGGGATACTTCCCTTGGTTTCACTTCACACCTGCAACCTGGGAAGAGTGAGTGGATGTGACATTCAGCGCTGCACCCACTCGTCCTGTCACCATTACAGGGTCCCTTTTTGTATACTTTAACTTAATTAAATCAACCTTCCATTGCAGAGAATATGTAATTTACACTGATTAGTACCGATATCACTAAACATGTGATAGATGTAAATGTGATGTCGGTCCTAATTACACTGACATAGTTTCAACTGAGCAAAGCCAGAGTGCGTACAGCTGCTGAAGTGTCTGCCTCATCTCAGCAGTAGTGATCTAAATGTCTACAACCGCTCTTGCCATACTAACAGATTTAATTCCAGCTCAGGCGTCAGTCTCAGTGGGAGGCAGCAGCTTCGAGTGCTGTAGGCTGCAAAACATAATTTATGGGACAAACTATTTGAAAAAATAGAAAACATTCAGAAGTGGAAATCAACAAAGTTTCCTCTTCTATGTACAGCAACCTATACTGAGACCTGTCCTTAAGCCACCTATCACTGCCTTGCCAGTACTGAAAGGTCAACCCTCACCTCAGTCTCAGGTTTCATAAGCACTGGATCAGGTTTCCTCCAAGAGAGAGTTTCTTTGGTTTGGTTGTATTGCGTCGTCTCTCAACTATGTCCACTTTCCTTGTTGCTAGTGATGAGAGGTCACTGAGGTCACGCATGATGGTAGTAGCCAGGTGATCAGTTGTGCTTACACACAGTGCTAGGCTTTACGATGGATAAGAGTTGGTCTGAGGATGAAGGCCATTATAGGAATAGCTGGTTATTTGACACCAGTGCTAGGAGGCAGTTTTTTATAAGTGTCTAATAAGTGAGTTACACTTGGAACAAGTGCACACATATGAACAGGGAAAGCACCAATGTGAGAACATATTTGTAATATTTATTTAAAAGTTTTACAAAGGCATTTGTGAATCTTTAAAGCTTGTATATCCATAAACATACTTATTCCTGATGTCAGCCCTTATCACTCTTGGTACACAAAGCAAAACTAACTGAAAAAGCATAAACAGACAGGGCTCAATCTCTCTACGTCAACTGTTCTCCAGCTGGAATAAAATAGTGTACCCCGTCTCATTTATATTTACATATTATGCCACAGTTGCAATAAATAGAACAAACCTCTCAAGATTCTTAAAATCCTTACAGAAATAATGTTGCAAATGATAAATACTGAAAACCCTGTTACGTAAAACATGCAACCGCATGAGTGAATGTAACAGTATAAACATGGCTGCACTTGGAGTTAGGCAAGGTCGGAGATGTCATCTGGATGAAAGACTAAATGCTATCATCTTTCCAGTCCATGTGCAAGGGGAGCTCTTCATGTTGCTTCAAGTAAAAATTGAGGGGGGGTGGTAGTGTTTGCAGGAGTGGAATGTGTCGCTGTAGCTGAACTTCACGCCAGCTCATTAGGACGCAGCTGCCATGAGAATCCTCTCCGGAGGATACAGCAGAACGTTCTTAGCTGCTTTGATAGTGTTCTTCATCAGCATGGCCACAGTCATGGGTCCCACACCTCCAGGTACCGGAGTAATGAAGGCTGCTTTCTGCCTCACACCTGTAAACAGACACAAAAAGCATCACGCTGCGGACAGCTTACGAGACGTACGTCAGCACAGAACCACGCGACCATCTCAGAGCCTCACCTTCGAAATCCACGTCTCCAACCAGCCTGTTCTTCCCTGTGACCGGATCCTGCACCCGGTTTATTCCAACGTCAATCACTGCTGCCCCCTCTTTGATCATGTCAGCTGTGATGAGATTTGGAATCCCTGATAGTACAGAAACACAGTTAAGACACCAAACGGACGTCATCTACTCAAAACAGACAAGCTTTGAACCATTTAGCTACAGCGACACCAACCTGCAGCAGCCACAATGATATCAGCAATTTTAGTGTGTTGGCGAAGTTGCTCCTTTGGGGTGTAACGGTGAGAGATGGTGACCGTGGCATCACCTGCAATAGAGCTATGGTTTAGCGTGTGTATTTGAACTCTGTGTCCTCTTACGTACTATGTAGTCATTCACAGACACACACACGCCCTGACCCACCTCCAGGCCTCTCGTGCCGGCCGTCCGTGTGCAGTAACATGGCTATGGGCATGCCCACGTTCTTGGAGCGCCCAGCAACGACGACGTTCTTTCCAAGAGTAGGAATGCCTGGAAGCGGAGAGTTTTCACAGTCAGGTCGGATCGGTTGTTTCATTTCTCCCCTAGCAGGAGCTACGTCTTTGCTCCCATTTACCTGTGCGTTTGATGATTTCCCAGACTCCCCAGGGTGTGGCAGGAAGCATGGTGGACTGATCCAGACACATGCGACCCACATTAACCACATGGAAGCCATCCACGTCCTTGGTAGGAGCAACGGCATTACAGACCGCACGCTCATCAATGTGCTCTGTCAAACAGAGAAAGTTACAGTTAGGATCTCCAAGAAACACAAGAGATTACATTGTTCATGCTGCTATGTACATTTGTATTACATGACTGACTCAGTAGTGATATAGATTTATAGGTTTCAATGTTGATGTCGCTCTACAATCACCGTCAGCCTTTCTGTCTACTCTCACGGGCTGTGTGTACCTGGCAGAGGCAGCTGGACCAGCAGGCCGTCTACACGGTGGTCTGTGTTGAGTTTGTAGATCAGGTCCAGTAACTCCTCCTCACCGATGTCCGAGTGCTTCAGAATCGTCTCAGTAGAGATTCCTGTGGGAGGTTGGAAGTGAGAAAACAACGACACAATCAACCCTTTGTTCTTGACTTCACCGCAGAAACTCCAGGCGCGAAGACGTGCGTGTTCGGCCCTTACCGACATCAGCTGCGGCACGCGTCTTGTTCAGGACGTAGGAGTGGCTTGCTGGGTTGTCTCCCACCAGAACCACACTGAGGTGGGGTCTCCTGTGGCCGGCCAAAACCCATTTCTCCACGTCGGCCCGGGCCTCCTCCCGGATCTGACGCGCTAGTTTCCTTCCAGAGATGACCACTGCCTCCTGTCTGAGAGCAGGAACACAAACCCAGCGTAAATACGCCATTGAGGGCTGCAACAAGTCCTTTATTTGTACTGTAGAACTGATCTTTTTAAAGGGAGAACACAGAATGTCTGTAGACGGGTCTGTCTCACTGACGCTGACACTAGAAACCTGTATTTGACCTCAACCATCCACGTCTGACTGTACTTTTACACTACTCTGTGCCTCACAGCCGAAGTATTCTTTAGTAGTTAACTACAGATTGGTTTGATCTGCAGCATCCAAACAAAACCGCCACAATGTTTACCAGTTATATAATAACAAACATTGGGCACTAGCTAATAACTCAAGAGTAATGAACCATCAGCTGTGATGTAACATCTTTGTCATTCTGACAAAATTAATTAAAGTATCACATCTAAAATGGGGTGAGACCATGGGCCAGTGTACCAAGCTCCAGAGAAACTCTGTTAACCTTGTCCTAATTTAAATAAAACCTTTTTCAAATGTATGACCGCCGGTTAAACTGCCAACATTCTATGAGTTTTTGTGTTTTGTTTCTTTTACAAAGGTCAAACTTTCCATCTGTTTAACTGTGAGACTGTAGAGAATTAGTAACACTGAAAACTCCAATTTACATCTTCTTTGTTTCCATTTACTACAAACTAAGGGCATGCAAGCCGTGCATAACAAAAGACCTTCTCCTCCACTGAGGTGTAAAGTGACCATCTGTAACTATGACCTGCTTAAATGATCCGTCTTTTGCGACCGGAGATGCGGATCATGTGCAAGGGAGACACGAGGGTTGGGTTCTCAGGGCGTGGGTGAAAATTTAGTTTGTTGCATGAATTGGATTTCAGTCATGCCGCACTCAGCACGTTTCCCATTAATAGCTGCTCCGGACGCTGCAAGTGTGATGCCTTCATCATCGCCCACTGTTTGTAGTAGTTTAAGTCACTTTATAGGTACATCTGCGTGTCCACGCCAACACGTCGGTCTCCAGCTGAAGCTCATCCTCCTGAGCCACAGGATGCAAGTGCTCCAATCGATTTCATCAGCCAGCCGAGCGCTGCAATGTTACCGGCACGCCGCTAGGGGCGCACCCAAAAGTGGCTGTTTCGTATCGATACATATAAAATCAACCCCCCTAAAGGCACGATCTAACCTCATCTGCCCGACATTAGAGAACAGCAGACAGTACAAATACCCACGAAGCCAAAACAGAACCCATCTGCTCCTCCTGTACATAATTCAGCGATCCTGTCGTTATATTTCCCCCACATTAGAGCAGAGCCCGGCGCTGCTGCTCGCACTCACCTGGACACGGACGTGTGCAGTTTACAGACTTGATGCTGGGAGTGTTGGCACAGTTTCCTGAGAGTCCTGACCGCTGCCATCCTGACCGGCTGAGAGGAGACGAGACACCGCGGGCCGTTATGAAACACACCGAACAGCCGGGTCGACGTCTGGGAGGAGGAAGAGCGGCGCGGCGTTAAACCCTCCCCCCTCACACACGGTGCCTGCGTCAGAGCCGCCCGCCGCCTGCGCCGCCCAGATAAGTTTCTTCACACTAAAATTAGCTGCTACGAGCTGAACGGCTGAAACATGAAGGAAAGTCATTATTGTGCAGAAGGAAAAGGCTCCAGTCGAGCAGCAAACGTGTCACTGCTCACCCAACACAGTAGATGCATGGAAAATAACGTCAATCAGTAAAAGTCGGTATAAAGCTTTAGACATATATATATAAGTATACAAGTATATAATACAATATAAGCATTGTGGGGTCAGACATTTGGGAAATAAAGTATTTGTGTATTACCATGCTGATATGATACATGTGCGGAAAAGGAGTTGGAGACTGTGCGTTGCTGTATTGTGTAGATAAGCATTGTAACAGGTAGGGAGTTCAGTTCAGGCTGTGTACAGAATATCCCCAAAGAAAACAGTTACCGCTGCATTTTAGAAAAACAACTGGTATAAGCATGTATATTAAATTAAATACTTAAAAGACTGGAATGAATTCAGAGTGATCCCTCTCATCAAACGAATCCGGGGGAAGCAGATGAAGAACATAAAAATAAAACCAGGCATTACGTGAATGTTTTCGTGCCATCTTATATATGTAACCACTCTCTACTCATTTGCCCCTTTTTATAGCACACGAACCTTAGTGGTTATGAAATCAGTCTTGTGGTTTCTAATAATGGTTTCTAAAGTAAATTCGCTGGATGAGCACATTTGAGCCCATGTTTCAGAGTTAAGTTAAGAATTAAGATCACACTGTTTAACAACTGCCTATGTAAAACGCGGTTCTGGATAGTGGGTCGACGCAAATCGTTGTTGATTTTAGTCCTTCTACTGGATTTATTGACAATAAAAACAGGACAGAAATCTCCTGCCTGCAGTCGCCGTGTTTTGGGGGAGGGGAGGCAGATGCCTGCAGCCGCCAGGGGGCGACAGTCTGTTGCCGGCCTTCCGCAGAAAGCCGATAGAGGAAGAGCCACTTTGGGTGCAGTTCATGTTAGCCCGAACGGTTCCGTTAGCAGAGGCTCGTACTGTGTCACTGTAGGACTAATTTAATTTCGCCGAACCGGAATTTGGAGTTTTAATCGAGGACCCGCGGCGACTTACTCGTGAAGATGAGCTTCCTGTTGTAAGTGAAGTTAGCAGGCGCTTGCGAAGTTGCGGCCACACTTTGCGGTCATCGTGAACCTAGCTTCGCATCTACAAGTTTCTACCGAAGGAAGTAACTGCTGAAGTGAAACGCTGTCAGAAAACAAGCGAGGATCCGCGTTGTAAACACGACCGTTTAACGTTAACCGTGAAGCGGCCGTTTTGTTAAGGCTACGGTCGTCGTCTTGTCGGTCGTGAGTTTTGTTGCTTTACAGGTTCCCGGCACTGACACAACTTTTTTTTCGTATTCAGCGCTGCGTTACGTGCTAACGTAGCTAACGTTAGCCCGACCATTAACGCTACTTTACTATTTATTGCCGTCTTAGCTTTATATGATAACTCCTTGGCTTTATAAGAGGAGTCAAGCCATGTTTGCTCCCCTTTGCCGTCGTCGTTAGGTATTTAACTGTAGGTAACGTGGACTGTTGTGTTGTTTACAGACTCGTACACCGTCAGGCTTCCTGTCTGTAATCACCACAGCTGCATTTGCCTCACACACAGCCCACAGCCATCATTCAGTGACGCTAAACAAGCCAAACTGTGCTCATGGGCTTGGACGCTGGCGCCGTTCGACCCCGGAGTTATACAAAGCTTGTACACATGCCACTGTCCTGCCTCGTATAAACACCGTTTCTTAGCTCAGTCTCTCTTTCTTTTGCAGTGGCAGTCGCTCATCTAAGACCTTCAAGCCCAAGAAGAACATCCCAGAGGGCTCCCATCAGTATGAGCTGCTGAAACATGCGGAGGCAACGCTGGGCAGTGGGAACCTGAGGCAGGCTGTCCAGCTTCCAGAAGGAGAGGACCTCAACGAATGGATTGCTGTCAACAGTGAGTAGACGGCCTTCTGTAAAAGTCGCAGAAGCAAAATTGTGTTTGACCAAGTTGTACAACAGGTACTTTATTGGTTAAAGGAGTGACTGATGTTTTGCCAGGGTAGTTGTCATTGTTGGTGGTTAGACCGGTGAGATCAACAAAGTAGTTGGAATAAAGCGGTTAAGTTATGAAAGACTATATTTTAAGATGCACTAGATTTCTGGGACGTGTAGATGGTCTAATATAATTTAAGAAGCATTGTTAATTGGGTGGGATAAACAACATGTTTCCTAGCGTTAACAGACTGTTCTACATGTATTACAATTATTTCCTTTTATCATTAACTTTCACTTTATTTTTACAGCGGTGGATTTCTTCAACCAGATCAACATGCTGTATGGCACCATCACTGAGTTCTGCACTGAGAGCAGTTGCTCTGTGATGTCTGCAGGACCAAGGTAACAGCAAATGCCAGTTTTATAGAAGTACTTTCTAGGAAACAATGTCAAAAAATAATTACACCATTTACAATAAAACATCTAAATACCATTTAGCTTTTTGTTTATTGTTGTGGCTTTCGTGGATCTATAAACAGAACATTAATGTTGTTACTTCGACCTGTGTTGTTTTTTACTCCAAGTTAAAAGGTCTGTTGTGTGTCATAAGATTTTTGTGTATGTAATTATATGAAAAAAATAATGCAGGGACACAAAACACAAGTATAAACCGGTAACATTTAACCTTAATAAAAAAGAAATATTATAATCCAGTGAATCACTCGAAAAATAGAGGAAATGTCATTTGGTGAGATTCACTGAAATAAGGGAAATATTTGGGCTGACGTATGCGTATGCTCAACCTAAGGAACATCACATGAGTGAGAGGAGTCACACAAAGCATTAGTGTTTGGAGGACCTTTATAAGCTTGAATAACAATTGAAATCAATTATGACAATTTTTTGTTTTTAGAGGGCAATTAATAAATAAAATAAAATGGCAGCAGTAAATTATTTTTAATAGTTGTTAGGAAATGCACGTTGTACTGAAACTTGTGTATGTTATGCATTATGATATAAAAGTTAAATCCGTTTAAGTGCTGATGGTGATGATGTCTTATATAGCCTTATGATGGGAACATGAGTGTGTTTTTGCGTAATCACTGTCCTAATATATTATCTGATATGTTTGAGACAGTTGAGAAACTGAAATACGTCACCCTTCGATGACAAGAGGAATTAAAATTCTCATGCGGTCCTTGTGGTTCTTTTAGTCAGAATCTAGATTTGGCACTTCCTCTATGCTAAGTCCTGCCAAGACTGTCTAAAATCAGGAGGAAGAGACCCGAGTTCGCTTCCTGTTGACATAGCTGCCATTAACAAGACAAGCTGAGCTTGCGCTTATCTACCACCAAATGATGTTTGCAAGTAGTCGAAATAAACGAAACAGATACTTGTTATGTTATGTACATGTTATATGTAGATATTTATAGTCGCTTTCTTTTTTCTTCGTCTCTCTGTAGATATGAGTATCATTGGGCTGATGGCACCAATATTAAGAAGCCCATCAAATGCTCTGCACCCAAGTACATTGACTATCTGATGACTTGGGTGCAGGATCAGCTGGATGATGAAACGCTTTTTCCCTCCAAGATTGGTGAGTTTTGACTTTTGATCACAAAAACTTTGTCATCCAATACACTGTGAGTGTACTTTAAGTGAAACTGCTTCATTTTAAGTATTTTGTGATGGTACTGTCGTCAGTTTTATTTTTGTAAGACTCCCTGAAATGCAGCCAAGGGAAAAAGAAAGTAATGTTGTTAGGGTGTAGTCACATTGTTGTCCAGCAGACCAAGCAACAGCATATACCCGTGTTTGTTGTTGCAGTCTTTCTTATACTGACAGCCAGTGGATTCCTTTTCAGTGAAACAGAAACTTTGAGGATGCTTTATTGTCCCTCCTCTTTTACACAATTACATATAAAAAGACTTGCATCACCCTTCATACATGTAATTTAAAATTCCAAGCCATACGTACAGACAAGGCAAAGCAGTGTGATACTACTGTCTCTACAGCCGAAACCAATCAAATGTCTGACATGCTGAACACCAGACACAAAAAGAAAACAAAGTGTGACTATAACTGCAGTACAAACATTGAACAGCGTTGCCACCAAACATTCCAAGTATTTGCTACAGAATGGTGGTTTGACTTCTGTTCACATAACATTATCACCTTGTTGCCATCTGTAATGACACTGCAATGTTTTAATGTCTCAGTCTGATGTTTGCTTAAAGATGTGAGGAGTTTGAAACAAAGCTCCCTTGACGTGAGCACTTGTTCTCATTTGTCCCACAGGAGTTCCCTTTCCCAAGAACTTCATGTCTGTGGCTAAAACCATCCTAAAGCGTCTGTTCAGGGTTTATGCTCATATCTACCACCAACATTTTGACTCTGTGATGCAGCTGCAAGAGGAGGCCCACCTCAACACGTCCTTCAAGCACTTCATTTTCTTTGTCCAGGTAAGATTATCCCTCATCTGCTGTGCATGTACACGCAAACTAAGAACTAGATGCCAAACGTTTGCGGCTTTTTGATCAAGTTTGAAGCAGCACATAAGACTCTAAAAATACTCTTCACCACTAATGCAACTTTTGTTAAAGGGAGTCAACACTGATCCACTGAAATTTTAGAGCTACTGTCTCTCTGTGCTATGATAAAAATGTGCCTTACAGGTATGTGGTAGTTAATGTGTTCTTTCATACACTGTACAGAACACTCTGTAGTGTCTAGTCTTATCAATGCTAGATGCTGGTTGTTAGGCAAGCGATTTTGGCTGCATGTGCAAAAGTCACGTCATGTTTGAACAGAATTAACATCCATGTTAAATGTCTGATATGGAAAGCTCAAGGCTGAAGATTAATTCCGAAAAGCTTTGACATAAGTTTTCTGGCATGTGTGATGTGATAAAAGATCCACACTAACGCAGATAAAGCAACTCCACTGAGTATGAGAGATTTAATCTGTTTAAAAAAAAAAATCTCTGGAAAAATATCGGTATCACACTATAACCAATCTGATAATAATGGTCTTGTTTTTTCTTGTAGGAGTTTAACCTTATCGACAGGCGGGAGCTTGCTCCCCTGCAGGACTTAATTGAGAAGCTTGGCTCCAAGGACAGATAGACATTTCATCACACATCTCCTGTTTTCAACATTTTCTTTTTCTCTCTTGTTTCGTCTGTGATCTTTGCTACCTCTGACTTCTAGTCACAACTCTTAAAATCTGTGCCTTCTGCCTTCTTCTTTTCATTTCCTGTATGTGTGTACTGTAATTTTTTCACTTTTCTGTTGTCTTACTTTCTATTTTGCCAGTCTTTAGATTCTTTAGATATAAATTGTGTAGTAAAACTATTTTTACACAGGACTATGGTTAATGATTTTAAGAGATTTTATATTGGACCAAGACATTTGAAAGTGAAGCCTATTTTCCCTCCAGTGCTGGTTTTCACGATCTGAAAAAAAGGAACTTTGAACCTTTTGATAGACAATTTTAGCTATCTAAAGCTTAGCTTTTAGCTGTTGAATGCATTGGCTGACAAAATATTCCATATTCAGACTTGTAGATATGTAATTTGAGTGGAGAATAACAGGAAATGGACAAGAGATGTAGTGATTTGAAACACATAGTGGGTGGACTTTACATCTGTGACCTGAAGTACCAGGCAGACATTTTTAATCGAATATGAAGTCGGGCACAAAAATTCGCCAGTGTTTAGCTTTCGGTCACAAGCTGATTGTGTGTCCCATCCCACCTCGATGTGTTGATGTGTTACCTATAGACGTGCTCTAGGACACAGTTACATACTAAAAGATGTATTGCTAGACAATAGTGAGATGCCTTTGTTCTTGCCCCACAGCAAAACCCTACCATCGTCTACATTATATGTAACCATTTCAATTTGGTCATGCAATATTGTGTTTTGCACATTTTTGGCTACTTTCTTCGTAAAAAAAGTAAATTGCTACGGTGCTTATGGTAATGCTTTAAATCTGTTATTTTGATAGTCCTTTACAACATTTAGAATGATCTTATAAGTTGTATATTATAAATCATCCCTCGAAGAGCAAAATCGTTTATTGTTTGTCATTTTAGTTCATTTCGGTGGTGCCGTATAATTGTGGAACTATTCATGTTAGTTCTTTAAATTCCAGTAATTATGATTGTAACAACTATTGCGTCTGTACATTAAAAAGTACAAGTGACCTGAGATGTATAGTTTTTCAACAGATGTCTTGGTACATGTATAATTGTCATGGTTGTTTCCTATGCATGACAAGGCCTATTGGTGCAGCTGTGTTCTAAATGATGTTCTGGCCACATTAACCTACTTCATGTTGGACCTAAATGCAGATCAGACAATCATGTAACCATATAAGAGCTGTTGGATAACTTGTATGCATCACAGGAGCAAATATGATCAGGTGCAGCTGAGTGTTCGTTTTTTTATTTAAAGGGTTTTTTAACTATGTTTGTAACTAACTGCAGCTCATCCACTTATTCCTCCTGTTGTTTGGTCAGAAAAGTCAAGCCATCATTTATTAAGTCAATCATTGATAGGCACCTCAATATATTTTGCAAGGCAGTTATTTTTAAGTGTTGTATTGAATATATAAGAAGTCCTTCAAGTCTTATTGTGTTTTTAACTGTAGAGCTGTTTCTCACATTGTGCTTTGAAACCTTTGGCATGGTGTTCATTTCATATTACGTTGTAATTTTAAAAAATACATTTTTATACACTTACATTGGTCCAATCATTCGTTCTTTTGAACAGGGGGAGGTCCACAGATAAACATGCTGTGTCCCAACATTTTGATGTAAATAAAATGCTTTATTTGAACAAATCTGTGCCTTAAAAGGATAGAAATGTCTGATATGACAGTATTCGTAAGAAACGTCAATAAAGGCTGAAAGGACAATGTTGGTTTCTGTGTCCTCCTGTTTTTAGGTTGTTTGTACGTGAGTGTCTGGAAGATTGAGCAGCACAGGCGCATCATCACTGATTATTGGAGTTATTGCTATTCTCGAGTTTCATTTTGTGAATCATGGTAGTTTGATAAAAATACACTTGTGTTTATAATACAATTTGAAATATTCTATTTTTCTTATATGTCATATACACAAAGGAGCAGATAAGTGAGACAAAACGTTCAATCTCTTCCACCTATACATAATGTTTTTTAACGACCAATCAGAAGACAGTCGAGGTTAGTGGGGCGTTTTGCCCTGAGTGTGGACTGGGCCTTACCTTTAACCGCCAGCTTCTAATAATCACATAAACTCATACACTATCTTGTCATATTTAGTCACTGAAGGTAGGTGCGGTGTTATGTGTTGTTGCGATGGGCTTAAGTTTGACCACCAGAAAGAAAGAGGCGCAGGAAGATACGTAGAGAGCCTGAGAGATCAAGGTCCGGGCGTATTTACCACAGAGTGACGAAGAAAGAAGGAAACAACGAACTGTTTTTCAGAAACCCAGTTAGCTTACCTAGCTGCGAATTTTTAAGATTATATATTCAGGAATGAATTGACTCGCGTTCATCTCAAACCGGTTGTAGTAACTTGAGTGGTTCGAGTAACCGAAGCCTTGAAACGTGACATTAGCTTTCTGTTTGGTAGCTAGCACCAGCTAAAGAGCATTTAAAGTTCGTGAGCTAACGATAGCAAAGAAGTTAACGACGTGCGTTCGTTGTTAGCGGTGGATGTAATGCAAAGCGACGCTGTTAGCTGAAGGCAACACGTCCAGCTAACGTTGTCCAACTTTTCTGAGTTGATTCAAGATGTGTGTTGAACAGATTTGACGGACAGTTCCTTGTTAATCGAGGCCGTCGTTGTCAGCTAACATAAACTACCTGCCTAGAAACACTGGGTGAGCAAACCTGTGCTAACCATAGTGCTGCTATTTACCGGTAGCCTCAAAGATTCCGATGTTTTTTGAGTGAGATGACTAAATGCTTGCAGGCGAGAATTAAAATGAACCCAGAACAACTCATTTAAATAATAGATCATCGCGTTTTGTGTTTGATTTGTGAACAATGAGCATTTACTGTTAAAACAAAACCACCAGACCTGAGCTAAGTGAAGAATCGGTTTGTTGTTTGTGTCATTAACAGTAAACTTGTTGTCAAGGTTTGTTGAAGCGATGGCAGAAGAAAATACACAATTCTGTGGTAACTGGTAAGTACGTCGCGTTAATCCACTGGTCAGTTTATGATAGTAAAAATAACATGACTTCTCGTTCGCGTTTTCAGCAAACATGACATTCCAGAGGCTAATTTCACAACCCATGAGATCCACTGTCAGAGGAACATTGCGCTGTGCGATGTGTGCCAGGAGCCAGTGCCTCGGTCAGACCTGCAGGAGCACAAGCAGCTGGAACATGCACGGGTAAAATCTGAGCAAGTTTACATTATTACGGCCTGTAATAGATGCAACATATGCTTGGTGACCTCATACGAAACAATATTAGTCCCTCTATAAATTGAACAGAAACTAAATTGAACTTTGGCTCATTTGCTACAGTCTAGTTTCACAATCTATATAGTGTAGCTGTGGCCCCTTATCAGTGCATAGAGGACTGTAGAATGTTGAATAACCGTCCATTAACTTGTGACTGTATTTGGTTTTCACTGGTTATATTTGTGTCATGGAAATCACGTCAATACTCAAAACATAACCGGAACGCGATGGTTATGACTCATAGTATCTTTACTTTCATTTTAGATCACCTGCAAGTGTGGTTTGAAGATTGAGAAGAGTCATGCTGATGTTCACCAGGTATTTCTGGAGAACCTCTAAGTTTACAATTTACTTTAACTTCATTAAGTCCTGTAAATTAATTTGTGTGATCGATGTCTCCTGTAGAGTTCTGAATGCTCTCTGAGGCTGATCCCATGTCAATACTGTGAACTGGAGCTCGTTTTTAGTCAGTCCAAGGAGCATGAGGAATACTGTGGTACACGCACAGAGACATGCCCACACTGCAAGTGCAATGTAATGTTGAGGGAGCGAGCCGTGCATCCAGTTTTATGTGGAAGCCTCACACCACCGCAAGAGAGGAACAACAGCAGGATGAGTCACAGTGCAGTAGAAGCACAGACTCCAGAAGGATGGTTTGAAGCCCACTCCATCCGAAACGCCATAAGAGCCCAAGAAAGAGTCCCCAAGAATAACAACATCAGTGCTGCAGAACAGCAGACGTTTTCCCGGGGATTTGATTCAGAAGTCTACAGCTCGGCAAGTGGACCTCAATGCTCAGGGGACTGGAAGAATCCTCCACAGAGGAACACGTTTAGTGATTGTAAGTTTACAGACTTATTGACCATTACATTTACTTCAGGGAGCTAAATACAAATTACTAGTCTTTTAACAAAATGCGTATCAGAGACTGAACTTTTCCTTTCTATATAATGTTTGTAAAACCAACTGTGAAATCACAGCACAAATGTGTCAACTTGAATCTTTGTGTACCTACAATACAAGCAAATCAACCAAACTCCTAGGTGCCCAAAATGTCTTAACTCTTTTGTAGTTCTCTCTATTTGGTCAGCTTCATCCTCTTATCGGTGTGTAGGTCTTCTCACTACATAGATATGGTGCTGTCTGTAGCTATGTAGCTTGTTGTGTGAAATGACTAACTTTAATTTGCTACATTTGTGTTTTAGTCTTGGGGCGCAGTGATTTTCTGAATAGCAGCAGTGTGTGGCCTTGTGGCGGTCAAGCCCAGGACGAGGACTCCTCAGGCTTAGACTACATGTTGGCTCTCAGCCTGCAAAGTGATGGAGAATCGGTGGCCGGAGGTGTAGAGGGCAAGTGGAGTGACATCTGGGACCATTCGGCTGGGAAGACATCCATAAACTCTACCCTGTCTCCAACCAACAATAATTACCCACACTTCATTGCAGGGACAAGCATAAGCTCAGTCCAGGACCATGATCAAACAGGTTAGTTACTGAGTAAAATACTATATATAAATACTATATTCTGTTTGCAGTATGTTTATGAATTAAAACTGTTTTTATAGATACCATGCTGCCTTGTGAGTTTTGTGAAGAGCTGTTTCCGGAAGAGGACCTCATTTTGCATCAGGTTGGAAATATTGTTTTAGTCTTGTGCTTGCATTGTTGCGCCGTCAACTCTAAATACTGTTGGTAGTGTTTAAATACTGGCTTTTAATTGTATTTTTTTCAATGTATGTGTATGTCCTTTCTGCCTCATTTCCTTATGATGTGTAAAAGTAAAAGAGTTGGTTAGTTATTCTACTTCACATTTATCTTTTCACCCAAGTCGCCCTTATCTTTGTCTTTTATTCAAACAGTGACTAGATTTAATTAAATTTAACACACGTCTCAGCGGTTGAATGCTTATTTTTCCTTATTTCAGACAGGGTGCAGTCCTGCCTCTGCGTTTGCGTCTTTCAGTAAGCAGCCTTCATCTCCACCTGAAGAGGGAAAGATGGGCAGGAATGCTTCGAGATTTATGCACAGTGTCCCTGACACACTTGCATCCAACATCCCCACGTTTCCTCGCTCGGTCTCTCCAGCCTCCTATAGTCCACCAGCCAGTCCACTGGAGGGCGATGTTGTCATTCCATGTGAATTCTGTGGCGTTGCTTTAGAAGAGGCCGTGGTGTTTCACCATCAGGTATGGCAATAATCACATTACCAAAGCAATATTAATTTTAGGACCTTGAAGAACTGAAATGCTTTTTTTTGAAAGAAATTAGTTTTGACATATATGATGTCTTTAAAACCAGTATTGGAATATTCTTTTGTAGTTCACACAAACTAAATTGACAATTGAATATTTTTGTGTATGTTAAGTACTAATTATTTGTTTGTTTTTTATTTCTAGGACAAATGCGACATGCGTCCTCAGGCTGTGCATCCACTCAATAATCTAACTAAATCAAATGTCAAGAAACCACTGAGTCCTGCTGAAGACTCTTTTGGGACGATATCTCCAGATTTTCATAGAAGAATAAAGCACCAAGGTAATGTTTAATATATATTCATATTATTAAAAACAAATTCAATATTGGAGAGTTTCGAGGAAATCCTAATTGGTGTATATATTGTACTTCTGTTGTGTTTATTTTATTGAATTGTCATTATTATTTAAAAGAAATTGATACTCAGTGTGTCAAAATACACAAAATAATCTTTACAGAGAGACTTTATAGTGTCTGTTGACCCTTGCAGGGTTTTTTATTTGCGCGCCGTGTTTATGAATTTTTACATGTGTCGTGTATGTTCTGTTCCACATGTAGCTGACGTTCTGGATGAGAACTTTGCTTTTGGCAGAGAGATATCAACAGGACAAAACCCAAGGGAGTGGCAGAGAGACTTCACTGGACCAGGCCAAAGGAAGACGTTCAACTGTGATGCTTCTGTCCAGAACAGGCCTCAGCAAGGCTGGGAAGCAGAAGGGGCTCATTCATCTTCATGTGATCAATCAGGGTAAAAGCGATGACCAAAGGATGGTTAATAAAAACTTTTTTTAGTTGTGCTATTCAGTATTGGTGGTTTGAAGATTATGTTGGTAATATCCTGTTTGTCTACCAGAGTACATCTCCCAGAAAATAAGGACATGAGAGGGAACAGAAGGAATCCAGTGACAAAGGTACGTTGAGTAATTACACCAGACTTAATTTTGACATCAAGAATAAGCAATAAACCCTTCTATAGTTCTTATGTATTCAGATTTGAAAGACATTGTAATTCACATGGAACCTTTTAAAATGGCTTTGGCTTTCTGCACAAGAATTTCTAAATGATTTATTTTCCCATTTGCAGTTCCCCAAGAAGCAGAATGAAGATCAGCAAGAAGAGTGAAAGCAGGGGCGAGAAATAGAAAAACCAAATCTTCTATTCTGCTTTTCATTTCTCTTTTTGCACACATTTGAAAATGAAAACACCTATTGTATAAGTGCCTGTGTGAGTACTAGTATGTTGAACTTTTGTACTACTAATGAATTTGGTTATTATCACATATTCTTCGTTAATTTCGTATTTGTTTCTAATGTTTGTATTTCTAACATCTGGCCTTAACACAAATTATAAAATGGGTTTAATTCACACTGAATTCAATACAGTGTTTTAAGTCATCTAATAGCAATGTCCAACACATTCACATTTGTTCTCTCACATAATCTTTACCTAGTTACTTGAGCCACGCACATTTGTGTTTTCCACCCTGTTCACCTGTGTTTCTATTATTTTCTGCCTCTTTGTGTAATCTAAAGCACTTTGATAAATTATTTTTGTTAAAAAGGGCTTAAGGAACAGATTTGGTAATTTTATGGATCTTTGACCAAGAAATTGAACTGTATTATTGAATATTTGTCTTTTTATGACGTTTAACCTTTGTCTTTAATATGTCACAGTAATATCTTAAAGTTATATCAATAGAAATATATACCTAACATTAGGGAAAGATTGCTCTTACAGCTGTGTCTCCTGTTCAATATATTTTCATATAAGTATGAAGATGTTGTGTTTTGTTCCTATCATAGGATTTAAGCTTTCTCACGTGTATGTTGTATGTTAAAGGGGTCCATTTTAAAAATGCATACAAAACAGGCATCCACGTGCCACATGTAGTCTGCAAACATCCAGGAGCAATTTCATATATTCTCATTAATATCTGATGATGAAACATGATTAATTATAGAGCTGCGATTATTGGAAGTCGCCTGCTGTGGTGTTCTGGTTGATACGATGGACTCTTCTTGTTCATGACCAACTGTCTTGTGTGGTTAATAAATGTTTCTGTGAGGACATTTATGGTTGCATGACTCCAGCTTGGATTCTACTGCATATTACATCAACAATAAGTCACCACAGTTTACAATTATAGTGTGAAACCTTGGTAAGAAATATTAAAATGTGTTACCATGTTAACAGCCAGGTGATGATTTGGTGATTTATTTATTACTAAAAGTAACGTCAGATTTTGAGTAACACTTAAAGGCTTTGCCACAGATTTGGCTTCAATAACGTTAACACAGTCATGACAGTAAGCTGAAAAACCGAGGTAACTTCATCACATATGCTACTGTTAGAGCTATACAGCTATATGTAGAGTCATTCATTCATCTGTAGCCATGGAGTTTAGTTAGTTACGTTTTGTAGTTGGATTCAGGTGACAGTCAGGTCAAAGCTGCTGCTGTATGTTGCTCATATGTGACAGAGTCTCTGTGACTGTTTAAATGTGCTCCTGTCTATGTAGCTTTATTGGCATCGACCTGATCTGTCGATAAAGGGAAGGTGAGCAAAATAAACAACAGACAACTGCGCATGTAGCTGGTTTGCTTATACGCGTCTTGTGATTGTTTTCAGACGCTACTCTGTTGGGACGACTGCGCCCACAGTTCCCACACAGGCCGCGCTAATCACCCCCACGTGACCGCTGTTTTGCGTCCGGCCACAGCGCGGCGCGCTTTGAATGAGCTCCGGGAGAAGCCGGTGGGAGAGAGGGGCGGGGTTACACCTTTTCAGTGGGAAATGCTCCGTTCAAAAAGCTGCCAACGTCTCCCTGGAGGAACGTGCGCGACTGTTCGTGCTTTCACTGCAGCTCGACGGGCGAAGCATGCTCTGCACTGC
The DNA here is from genome assembly GCA_030770545.1 of Macropodus opercularis. Lineage (NCBI taxonomy): Eukaryota > Metazoa > Chordata > Actinopteri > Anabantiformes > Osphronemidae > Macropodus > Macropodus opercularis. Next base: position 3,879,055 of record CM061097.1, on the reverse strand, counting down.
CAGGACGAGCCGGAGCGTCCCACGGTAACGAAGGCAGAAAAAAGACGCAACAAGCGGCAGCGGTCGTGCAGGTGGTTCCCGCTGGTGACCGGCTAACTCTCCGCTCCCGGAGCTTCTCCTCGCACCTGGACGTGACGGCAGCTTGAAATGTCTGTGGAGACTTACTCTGCGCTGGATGAGCCCGCTCTCCGAGCCCTGGTGAGTAACAGAGGCCGCTCGGTTCTCCCCGCGGACTTCGTCTCATGGTTGGTGTAGGTTGGTTACTTCTCTCACCGCGGGACGTTCGTTCACTGCCAGGGCTCTGTAATAAAAGCAGCCGTGACAGATGTTCTGCGTGTAATTAGCAGCTCACTCCACGTTCTGCTCCGCACGGAGAGAAGGTTGTTACGAACAATGTTTGTGACAGAAATGTTTAAAATAACTGTGAAAAAACTGTTTATGTGACGTAAACCAAAGGTGTCGGACTCTCACTTGTTGCACCTTTTTCTTGATGTTTGACTTTTTAAATTGGATTAAATATTTCTGGTGTTTTATAAAGACAAGTGACCATTCAAACATGCAAATTGACAGAATAGTGTGAGGGAAAAAATTGAACAACACAAGATAGAGGGAGAACGTGACATCAGCTTCATTTGTAGGTGATTCACACGATTTGTAGACATGATGTCATAAGTACGACTGTGATTCAGTATTGATGATTGATCGACGGCTCCTGGTTTACAGTCACATTAGTCACGTCCTGATTAGTGGAAGGTGACACCTTAGTCTGTCTCGTGTTCTGACACCTGTAACGCAATAGTAAGAAAAACTGCACCCAGAGTTTTTCACTTTGTCAACTAGACCTGAGTCTAGACACTGTACCAGAGGCTGAATTTAGATTTTAACATCAGGTTATGATATGTAAACATTGATGTTGATACTGGCTCAGCTGTCAGATTGAACTAATCCTCTGTCTATATGCTCACTCCTTTTTTTTTTTTTAAACGGTAAGTTTTCAAGGCCGTCATCAGTAAAATGCTCTTTATCTTGAACCTAGACGGTGTATAAATGTAATGTTTTGCTGACCTATATTCAAACTGCAGACTTTTGGAGAATTACAATCACGGAGCTTCAGTTGCTTTCATCTCTTAAAGGACAAACCTTCCCACAAGTGACGGTATATAGTGGAAACAGGACAACACTGAGACAATAATGTTTTCCCTTTAGCATAATGATTTACTTTTAGCTGTTATCAGTGGCTTTCATCAGTTGTTTTATGGGTTTGTTTATAGATGGAGAAAGCAGGAAAGAGGGAGATAAAATAAGCTTGAAGGAGGAAAGCCTACTTTTAATGGAGAAAAGAATGAAGACGTCTCTGTGTTTCGCTGGGCTTCATTGCTCTCTCACAGTACTGTTTGCTGACCTTATCTTTTTCTTTGCAGTGTGTAATTTCAGCTATATGTTTTTGCAACAGTAACCTACTTCAACCACAGTTCATTGTTCGCAGAGATGCCGAGCTGTTTGGAATCTTGTGTGGCCCACTATCAAAATGCTGGTATTGTCCAGGGAGCTGCAGCGTTTCATGCAGACACTGGCCTTTATGGGAGGCCGTATATTGCAAAGTGACAACGTCTCGCACAATCTGTTACCATGCACAGCTTGAGATGCTTGTCTTTTCTGTGCTGGGTTCACGGAGCGGAGCCTTCCTCCCTCAGATGTCATCACCAGCTTTAAGGTCACCAAGATCCCACATTTTCGCTGATGATGTTTGCGGTGACTCGAGTGTCAGGGTTTTCCACAGTGACCTTGGTTTCAAAGGAAACAAACTCTGATTAAACTTGCGGCTCAAGGAGAAGGCTGTGTACTGTAGAGTTGTGGAGGAATTTAAATTGTGTTCAACTGAGACGTGAATAGAGCCTTTTGTGTTTTAGTTTTTATGAAATCTAACACCCTGTCCTGTGGCGTTTCATATTCAGTAACAGAGCTTGTGAAACACAACATGAGACACTAGTCAAAGTTGACGAACATTTCTCTTAATCAAAGTGGTAGTAAAGCTGGATGGAGGAGCAGCTATTAAATAAAACTCGGATAAAGGACACAAACTCTCAGCTTGTGTACTTAATGAACCAAATGGTCGTAAAGGTCATATGGTGGTGTCTCTAACTCCACTAATCCCATCTCTGCACTGCTATTGAAAACCCAGGCCTCCTTTTGTATTGCTCATTTAATCCCTTCCATGGAAACCAGGATAAAACTATTGTCCTTTCTCTTGGTCACCACAATTATTTAAAAATTCACAAGCATAATCAGTTGTCCCAGTTTCTTTGGGAACGGAGCTGAGCGAATGCCTGCTGCTCGTCGTCTGCCTTGCTCTTGAACTGTGCGCATAAAAATCTCCTGAAGCCAGAGAGAGAAAAGATTTTCGCAGCTGATTGCAGGCGAGCAGGTGATGATGAACACACCTGAACGTGCTATGTATCAGTAATTAGCTGTGTCACAGTGTTAAACCTGCAGAACGGGCTGGATCTGCAGGTGCCTGTTGTTGTGACACCTGCAAGCTTATCTTGAATGAGGTTTGACTTTGACATCTGTTAGTCACACTGTAATCTTCCTTCTAATTATCCCCCAGCTGCTCCGCTTCATAATGCAGAATAATCAGCATGTGACAACTTGGAAGCTCCTAAAATGGCAGTGTTTGCTTGAAACATGTTCCTTTCCCCACATGTAATTCTCCAATGCAAAGGTCTGTCTTTTCCGTTTAATGGACTTAACCACTTGCTGATTTTCCCGTCTGTGGCGCCTGCCGAGATGATTTCGCATGCTGGACGTCTTCGTAATGATTTGCAGCCAGTTCTGCCAGTTCTGTGACGCTTTTTCCCTGGTGAGCGAGGAGCGTTCACACATGTTTTAAAATGGGGCAGCTTCCCCCTGTGGTCCGTCCTCTGTGATATATGGGACCCCTGGGCCTTCGTTTTATGGCTCTCTGGACCCTTTGTGCGTTGACATGGCTCAACGGTTACAGTCGGACAGAAAGAATGGGTTTGTTTTGCAAGCTCTCGGTACAGTCCCCAGGTTCTTTGTAGTCTCTGGAGACGTGGTGCAAAATGTCAGCCCCATCATCAGAAATGGGTGAAGTGGAAAAACGATGCCTCGTTATATAACTGCTGTCTGGGTCTTTACTACTGTCTCTGCATAGTTAAAACCAGGATGTCAACTATTTAGCGCACACTGGCTTTCAGTGTAACTTCAAAGCTATTATTATGAGTTGGCACAGGTGACACGGAAACAAGCAGACAGACAACTATTAATGTCCTTTTGTCACCTGATGGTTTTAGTAAAGTAAAACCGAAAGCTTGACTCAAAGCTACAACTAAGCTGCTGTTCCTTGCATAGCTGCACTGATGACACCTGCGGCTCCTGGGTTTACGCTGGTGCTCACTGCCTTTGACGTCCGTGGATGTCGTTCTCATGCGGAGTGAGAAGCGGAATGATGCCCAGGGTCATTGTCACATTCTTCACGTTTCCTGCAGGATAACGCTTCGAAGGTATCGGTATTACAGAAGAAATAAGCAGGGCATGGTCCATGTCCAAGCAGACGCGTTACAGCTTATCTTTGCTGTTGCCGAGTCAGAGCTCTGCCTGTCACAACAACAAGTAGATGAGTTACTACGTGCAGACTTCAGCCTCTGACAGCAAGTGTCTAACTCTGGAGGACGAGCAGTGAGATTAGAAGTCGCTGTTGTTTGATAACACAGGAAACATTTGGTTCTGGACAGGGGTATTTTTAGCCTGTTTAGCCTCAAGCGAACTTTGAGATGATGTGTATATGACCCAACAAAGGCTAATTTTAGTCTAGGCTGAGTTTAGTACAAATAAATTTTAAATGGTCTCTATATGAATTTTTACTCTAGGTCTGTGTCTCTTACGGTTTTATTAGAGTAGTTTGCTGCCATTTGAATATGAAGAGTATGTTTGAATATGTTGAGACTGAAGGGGCCACGTTTATTTTCATTATAATGTGCCATAAATTATTAATGTGACAGTTGAACAGTGAGTTCAAAAGCAGCACACAAAGAGGTGGTTACACCAGGGTGTTATCGCTTCTTGCCTGTTATTACAGTTCTGTTGTGAGGCAGTAAATGGAAAATATCATACCTCGTTTTTTGTGATGCAGACAGATGTGCCAACACGCCCTCAGGCCACTCGGATGGCTTAGTTCCCTGGAGTTTCATGGAAAATGCTCAGACGCATTCACAGGTATTGCTCACGATATAGCTGCAAACCTCAAGTCAAATCATCTGACGCCTGTGCGTTGTAGACTTTATTAAATGGATAAAGGGCTTTTAACTTCCAAATAATTGAAGTAAATCATTTTTAAAGCATCAGATATGACGTACGCTGTTGTGGGAGCTGCTCTGGCCTTTTCATCTGTCTGGTAAGTGATCCAGCAGAGTGTGTCTGATCTCCATTTGTCAGGATCATCATTGTCCCTAACGGAAAAGGTCTGGATAAAGGATTGGAGGCGTCTCTGCCTAACGAAATCCCAGTTTGATTTTTAAATCTTTATGTTCAGCGATTTTTTTTTTTTTTTCTCTTGGTGACAAATGCTTCAAGCTGCTGTTACACAGTTTCCAGGTGTTTTTAGACGGTCAAGAAACACACGTATAATCTTCAATAACCCAGTACAAGCAGACGCTTCACCATTTCAGCATGACCTTTTCAAATTTAAGATCACATTCATGATGAAGGAAAAAAACCTCCAGCATCACCCATGATGATCTCGAGTTGCCCATTATATTAACCGAACACATTTTAGCTGAAGGTCTTGCAGACCTTGGTTAAGTTTGAGTGGTCTTTGGTGTCTGCTGGAATATTAAGGTGTGGTTACTTATAGAGAGACATGACATTCAAGAAACAACATGCTGTAGTCTGCAAGATCAGAAATGTTTTGAGGCTTCTGCCAACTTGCAATGGAATAAAACAAATAGAAAAAGATTAACGCATCACTTTTCTCTTGCTTCAGAAATCTAGTAATAAGGTAATGAGGACAGAAATAAATAAGAATGAAAGATGTGCAGTAGTAGAAATGTACAAGCAGCTTCTTTTGTCTTTTCCATATGCCTCCTTCAGTAAAGCCATTTCCTGAGATCCACTAGAAATGGTCCAGCGGATGTGGATGTTTTGCTTTCCAGCCCCCTGTTGTTAGTATGATTGCATTCATAAGATATACACAGATAATCTGCTACATCTTGTTTGGCCTTTTCTGTCTGTTACAGAGTTGCGCTTGTTCAAATGACTGGGTTTTCAGAGTCAGCATGCTTGGCTCTCATGGACGTATCAGAACAAACTGTTTGAGCTCTGCAGTCTTGGAATTCACCCCCCTGTGGGACGTCCCTCTCCCATCCTGCCTCGACCCTCATTAGACCAGAACACTGGTCACGCAGGGGGATGTTCCGTATTTGGGGATTTGTCATGCTCCTGTTGTGACCTGCTTCTCTCCACAGGTTAAAGCCACAATGTAATGTCTTTATTTACAACCACCCCTTCCTGATGAAACCTTATCAGATCCTCGAGGAAAGATGTATATTCTCTAACAAGCTGCAGACAGCTCTCTTCCTGGGATGGAGAAATTACCAACCCTTCTGTCTGCTGGAGGCAGACTGGCGTGATGGTGGCTGAGCCAATATGTGGGACACAGTCAGGGCGATGCGGTGGCTGACCTGGATCCCTCGCACTGACCTGATCCGAAGACAAATGCATTCAGAGGGGACATATTGTGTGAAGCCAGACAACTGAAATGGGCCAAAGTCACAGCTGAATGAGGATAATTGCGATTTTGAGTTGCTGATGGAGCAAGTTTGCGTCAGTTCAGCATAGTTAAAAGAACTTTGAGGTATTTTGCACTTCAGAGCATTGGCCATGTGTGCACAATCAAGTGTGTGCTGATTAATCCGCCAGCATGTGGTGTCCACAGCATAAGGGGAAGGTTCTTGATTATGAGCATGACTGTGTAACACGCACAACACGTGTGCCCTGCACATTATTCCAGTCCTATAGAACATTTGCTGCTTCTGTTTCCCCCCGTGACCCACATGCAGGCCTCTTGCCTACCGTCCAGCTATTAGCAAAGGTTAAGCTGTGCCACACGTGTAGCGTCACTTACCGAGCGCACGTTGCCACACGTACAGTAATCTTTCGGTCTCCTCTTGTATACGTGACATTAATTCCCTCTTGTTGACCCCAGACAACAAAAGCTCAGTGTACTGTAGCTAAATATGTTTCAGCCTTGAACCTGGTTTGTTATTTTGTCTTTTCTTCTCGACAGGAACGGCTTCGTTTGAGAAGTCCTGTACCTTTATTCTGTGGGCTGGGTGGGCACCCACCTAAGTGATTTTCCTAAGGTGTTCATTTGATATCTAGGCTTCCCACTGATTCCGATTGGAGATTTCTTTCCAAAGAGGGAAGTAAACATCTAATGACAATTGAAAAATATCCTAGAAGTTTCTCACCCTTTCAGTTTTGCTCGCTTGTTTGTCGGTCTGTGCCAGTCCTTCCTCTGACAGCTGGTAATCCATTTCAGCCCCCGCTGCAAGGAGTGTCCCGCGTGTCCTTATAAGGACAAACCCACTTGTGAGTTTGGAGCATTGATCCGATCTGCTGCCTGGCTGCACTCTAACCCCGCTCTGCTCTGGAAATTATTACTGTAGCCCTCATTTCATTTCCTACACCTGAGGTTTAGTCTCTGTACCAAAATGATGTCTTTAAGACACATGCAGCCGTGGAAGAATAATGAAATGTAAAGTTATGGCATTACAAGCAAAATCCTAATTTAAGTTGCATTGTGCAGAAAGCTCTAAATGTAGCTACGGCTGTACTGCAGCATTTCTATAGGATGCCATGCTCCTATAAATACATGCTCTAATGAATAGGGCAGAACTCACGGGTGTAATTAAGACAAATCTGAACTTGCACAGTATTTGCTTTTTATTTACACACTGCTGAGTGAAGTGGTCCGTCTCTCTCCGCGTCCACAGGTTTAACATAATCCTGCTTCACTCTGCGTCCACAGGTAGTTATTACCGCGCGTGCGCTTTTAGCCCGGGATGGACGGTAGTTCAGCGTCTGTTGAGCACCTGACGAGCCTTGAGTTTGTGCCTCGTCTGACCACTTCTGAGGCTGCTTCCACGGATGTGACAATAAATTAAACCTCACAAACTTGAAATCATATTTAAAATGGTCTCTGTCGGGTAGCAGAGAAGTTCAGGGAGCGTTCTCTGGAGTGTGTCCCCAGCTGGTTGGGATTACGGGTAAACCATGAACTCTCTAATTGATCATGATTGATAGAGCTCCTCTGATGTCTTTGAATGGGTTTGAGGTTTTGAGTCAGTAGAAAGTTTCTGCTCAGCAGGAAATGAGTCAAACTACTACAAGTACACTACAAGACTTAGCAAGCCTGCCTGTGAAACACTACTTTAGATGATGCTCTTCCTCACAGTGTGATTCTTACCACATAAGGTAATGAATTTTTGGTTTATGCTGATGAGTAAGTGGATCTGAATAATTACAAGAGCTTGTCCCGTTTTAAATTCCCACGTGTAAGGTCGCCCCAAGTGTGACTTCTTTGCCCTGCGCCTCCTTTTTCATGTTCAATCGGAGTCAGGTGAGTGCGGAGGCCAACAGGTGTGATGGTGAGTTTTCAGTTGGCTCAGCAGACGAGAACGTAACACGACACTAAAGGTGCTGACAGCTCAGTGACTGCATTTTCCTCTATAAAACCTATTGCGTGTGTGACTTATTTGTTACATGTTTTCCTCTGACTCATACATCTGTTGGTAGCATGAGAAGCCTTCTGTCTGAGCATAACGGCTGCTGTCTGGATCCCGGTGATGTTGTTATTTTTGTTTGGCAGTTGGTTTCCAGAGGTCTGGTTTGAAAAATGCCTCTGGGCTTGGTCAGTGGCGTGAAGGTTCTGTCACTGTGTAACTGGATGGATATTTGTTCCCCCTCCTCCTGACACAGTTCTGTCTCTGTAAGGTCATTGTCGCGTGCGTTTCCGCCTCTGGTTTTTAACGGTTATTCTGTTTTCTTTGGCAGACGCCCAAGTTTAAGGTGCGTTTTATTTGCTTGGGTTACACCCACTCTTCTGTGCAGGGAAGTCACTGGTCAGTCAAAGGAAAAATCTGTTTAGGCCACTGGCCGTTTGCAAGGTGGATTTACCGGTTGAATTTAATGCATAACCAACCTGACCTTGTAAACATGCAGGAAATATTTTTCCTTCAGAGTGACTGATATGGACGCTTCAGATGTCTTCCGTGAGCTCAGTGTTTGGAGCTGTCATTGTGATGTCGGTCTGTGTTTAGCCACACAGCCTGTTCTTAAATGTCAGTCAGAAGGTTAATGTTTTTAGCCCAGAGGCTGTTCTGTTATATCTCAAAAATGAATAAATAAATCTGTCAGTTTTTGAACTTGGCACCGTTCTGGCTGTATAATCGCAGCATGACACTCGTTCAGCAGCAAGCTTGACAGTGTGATAACAGACGGCTCCCTCGAGTGTCTGGTTGTGCGTGGGTGTGCCTGCAGACATGAGAGTCACTGACCAGTGCTAAAAATCAGCGAGTGTGCTTTTATTTCCTATCGGTACCCTCCTAAAATCCTGACTATCGCTCCTGGACGTAGTGCAGATCATCTCACCACTGGGTTGGACCCAAACCCAGTTCCTGATTTCACTACGATCTCTTTTCCTCGTGAGTCAGCAGGAATGTGCGGAATGACCTGTGCGAGGCCTTGCTTTTTCCCACCCAACTCCGACGTGCCCATTTTTAGGCATAGCCGCGCTGAGCTTCTCTTTCGTTTTTCTGTTTTGCACTTTGTCTGTTAAGCGCCCTCCTCTCCTGTCTCACTCTTTTCCCTCTTTTCTCATGTCCTGCTCTTCTGAGAACTCTCTCCTCTTTCCCATTCTTTTTTTCAGTCAGCTCAGCACTTTAAATTTCCACAAATTGCAGTATATAAGAGAGCCCCTCTGAGCGAGTGTAGCATGGGCTGCATATTTCTTGCAACCACACAGAAACCTCAAAACTGCTGGTCCTATTCATCTCTTGTGAAACCCTTCTCCTCCTCATCTGGGCCAAGCGGGGGGTGTCCATCAGCCCCGTTTCAGCTCATTAGGTTGTAAAAGTTAGCTGAGCAACCACATCCATCCGTTCTGCAGAAAGCAGTTGGCCTACAACGCTTTGTGCGTTGACTGTTTGCTGGTCTTAGCTGGAAAAGCTGCCAGAGGAGATGCTCATCTCTGCATGTGTCAACAGGTCCCTGCTGTTCACCTCAAGAGAAACGTGTCTCTCTTTTGACAGGAGGGGGCTCCCTCTGCCCTCCCAGGCGTCACGAGTAGTGTCTGTGTGCAGGCATGTGCGTATGTATGTACACAAACACACTTAAGATAGTCGCTCATGTGCTTGACAGTGTTAACCCTTTAACTAATAGCCAGTCAGTGATGAAATATGGACGCTTTAAGCGGGTCTCAGGTAGCAGGAGGCCCCAGAGACCTAACCACAAGGGGAAAATCCAGCCCGAGGAGAAGACACCTGTGTTGAGCTTCTCTGTGCCTTGCTCAGGTGGTCCGTCAGATCACTTGTCGTCACAAATCTATAAGCCGTCCTTCTGCGCTGCTGACCTCGTGACTCCCTGCCACACTTTTAAAAGTAAGCCAATGATGCTTAACGCAGTGTCACAGCTGTGCGGATTAGCTGAGGGTCGGCTGCTTTTTGCTGTCGAGCGCCTCAATGCCTTGTTTGGTAGGGTTAATTACAGAGGACAAGGAATTACAAGTGGGAGAAGGCAGCACAGTGAACCTTGCAGTTCTGTTTACTGGTGTCCTTAAAGGCTTATGACCCTTTCGTAGCCAGTACACTTGTGTACCCAGTTGTGCTGTACTCACTCAAATATAGCAAGTGACTATTCTTTACTAGATACACTTTGGTGTCTTTCCCTGTTAGTAAACACACTGATACGTTTTGTTGTTTGTGTACAAAGCTGGATGGAACCGTAGATCTGGACGAGAGGCGTCTCATCCGTTCAGCCATCCGGGAGTTAAGGAGAAGAGAGCTCGAAGACATGGAAGCGGCTTTGGCCAGCAAGAGATTCCGACCCACACGCCTGAAACAGCAGGAGGACAAGGAAAACCAGCACAGGTGAAACCACACACACAGTCCTGATGCTCCACCTCGAATGGAGGCATCATGGGACAGATAAGTGCGACCCACTGAGATTTCCATCTTACGTCTTGTGTTCACATTTGACAGGCATTGCTTTCGCTTCTAGTTTGCGTTGCCACGTCTGTTGTGAGAATGAGAAGCTGCCTGTCTCTTAAGCTGCTTTGTCATTAAAGGTCATTTCTGTGTTGCTGTAAACGTGGCTGTTATTATCAATTCTATTTAGAAGGATGTGAAACCTTCATGCAACCTCTGTGATTATGCTTTCTAATAAACATTTTAAAATATCTTTGAAAACTTTATACCATTCGCTTACAAAGGACTTTGGCTGACGTAATTTAATTGAATGAAACACGTGAGTGGAACATGGTGAACATTTAAAACGAATGGATGGTTAGACGACACCCAGCCTTCTGTTGTTCGCGCTCTTCCTCTGTCCCTAAATCCCAGTGAAGACCAGGTCTAATCATTTCCATGCACCGCTGCTCTCCAATGACTTGCGTTACAATAACAAAGCATATGCTTCACTGAAGCTGTGTGAGAAAGCACACCTACTGTAGCCAATGCATACACATGCACACATGTTAAAACACAAAGTTTCATTATTTGGTGGAATGTGAAATATGCGACACATCTTTAAAAAGCCACTGAGACGAGGAAGTGAAGATGATGAGGATCGTATGACTAATGCAAACACTACTTTTCTGCATGAGCTCGAGTTGATGGTTGTAATAAACACTGGTTTCTGTCTTTATTTCTCAGGTCAGAATCTAGTGACAATTTGGATGTTTTGTCTCAAAAACTTCAATCAATCCAGGACATCGATGAGCTCACGATAATGGTCAGTATTCCCAAAACCAGCGAAAAGATGAAATCTGGTCATACTGCGTCTTTGTGCACTGAGAGTATTTTTGTTTGCTCAAAGCTCCGCGCTTCCAACGAGTACGAGGAAAGGAAGATGATCAGAGCAGCCATCCGACAAGTCCGAGAGGAACAGCAGCAAGGTGACTGTCAGTAACACTGGATACATTTTTTTTTTTTGACCATAAATTGTGACAGTTAAATAAATGTCTTGCCCCTGCTCCAACAGCCAGTTGGATTCATATGTATTTATCTCTGTACTTGATATAGTACGGAAGCAGGGTGTCTACCTGTCTCTCTGCGACGCTGGACCAGACAGTGGATTCCTGTCATAGCTTAGCGCTGTATAGTCTTGTGTGAGAGCTGACTGAACGCAGAGTCAGAGTGACACACACAGAATCACACACGAGTCCATTCCATCCGTCCCAGGCTCTTTAAGGGCCACGTCAGGACATCTTGGATTATTTTATCATCCACAGTCCATGATGCTGATCCATGATGCTGACATTTGACGCTAAGCGCTAAATGTGTGTTTGTCTAGGGACTGCAGAGCGTGGTAAAGCTCCAGGTCGATGTCAGGAGTCTGAGAGTGTGGAACCCCAGAGCAGCATGGGAACTGGGGTAAGTAGATCTGAAATCTACTACGCGCTCGCGTCAGTTTCCATTTGCGAAGATGAACTGAGCACAGACCAATTTGTGGCTGCAGAGTTTGTTTGCAATGCAGCACTGACCACTGAGGTTTCTGTGCTGCCACCATGAAGAATGCCGTGAACAACAACAACAAAAAGCATTGTGACTTGAGTCACACATTGTCGTGAACGTGGCTACACCACGGACACACAAGCCTTGGCAGCCACTGAAGGAATGCATTTTTTCACACCCTCTTTCAGGTTTGGCGCAGTGTGAGGATCAAATGTACAGCCTGGGTTTAGCGACGGGTCTCTCTCCGGATCGCTCCTCGTCACTTTTTAAAACTCCAAACCTCAGCCTTCTGTCGCGTCTCGTGACTCTCAGCTGTCTGGCCCTCTAGTGGAAGATAACAAGTCTATGTCTTTCTTCAGTGTAACAGAATTAATTAGAAGATACTTGAAGGGAAGTAGCAGATTTTATCAGCTGTGGTTGAGGACAGATTTTTAAAATGTTTTAATGAATGCCCTGTTTCTAATGGCTGTGATTTACACGGGTGGAGAACAAATGAATGGAAGTGAATGATATTACATCTATGTAGAAAAATGCAATTAGTCACATTATCAGAGTTCTGGTGGTTTTTGTGAAAGGACCCAATTTCCCACCACAGAGAAATAAGGGGGTAATGAAGGGCTTTTAGTGCCGGTGCCAATGTCCACAGCACCCTTTGCTGTCCATGCCTGCTCCTTGCGTGTGTGCGTGTGCGTGTGCGTGTGCGTGTGTGTGTGTGTGTGTGTATTCTCCACAGACAGGAAGCGATGATTGTGTGTTGGCGTCACAGGATGTTCTAGCATTCATGTCTTTTTACATCACTTCCTGCAGACAGCTGAGTTACATGAAGTGGGAGTTTTGTGCCACAGGTGGTGTGAAAGATGGTGGTGGGGGGTTGGAAGTCTGGATAGAGAGGAGGTGGGGAGCGGGACAGACAGACAGGCAGCCCGCCAGCTGTGCCTCAGCAGTTTAGTCTCTGCTGGAACGGGGACATGGCCAAAAACAACATCAGCCAGCAGCAGCAGGGCTCCTTCCACACACATCACAGCAGCGGATCTCTTCGAGCTGCATGCGATTGTCCCGTGGCAGATGGGAGTCCCAGATAGGCCGCACACGTACTGCACTCACACACCGGCGAGATCAGGGAAATCTCATACAGACAAATATAAAGTCTATGCAAGTTTAACTGTGCTTCATCTGTAACTGTCACAACCAGTGCTCATTAGAAGTAAATGGCTATTTCTAACCGGTGTGGTTGATATGCAGGGACAGCTGAGACACCATTGAGGCTTCCTGCTGCTCATTTGAGAGAAACTGTACTGCAATAACGCAAATAAAATGTTCATTATTAGAGATGCAGTCATAGTAAATATATTGAGGGAGAAGAAGAGGTCAAAGGAAAGGCAGTGTGTCAGAAGGTAATGTGTCAACCAGGCAGCCCTCTAACCTGTATGAGCGAGTGTGAGAGTGTGGTGGGGGTCAGATCCCTGTGGAGACAGAGGGGAAGTCAAGGGTGTGGCTTGTTGCTGTTGTGTGTGTGTGTGTGTGTGTGTGTGTGTGTGATGTGGCTGAAGGAGTAAGCGGACGTCCTGACTCCAACAGGGTTACTGCTGACAGAGAGAGAGAGAGAGAGAGAGAGAGAGAGAGAGAGAGAGGGGAGGAGGGAACAGGCAGGCAGTCCTGTGAGGAGAAGGTAAATGTCACTCTGATTTCCCTGCTGTCGTGTGTCACAGACCAAACGCTCCTCTCTGACGGCCTTCATCTCATTTTTTTCTGTAAGGACTGTTTCACATGTTTAAACGTATGTCTGCACTTGATTCAGTTTGAAGAATGGGACGTGACTGCTTCTCCGTTTACCTTTCAGGTTTGTGTACATATTGGTTTATTGCTGACTTAGTTCACTGCTCGTTCATTTTAGCAGACAGACAGATGATTTGTTAATGAAATATGAACTCAAACTCAGTCACTGGATTAAAGGTGCGGTGGAAAGAATATATCATGTACATTAGTTAGTTATTTACACCTTTAAATGAGTGATTAGTGAGGCTAAGGTGGATGCTGTCTAGGTGTGCTGCGAGAGCTCCGGTAGTGTGTGTGGGCGGATATTGCAGCTCCAGACAGCATTTTGTTTGTTCTCTGATCTCATCATGTACAAGAAGAGACCTGAGCGTCCCTGTCTAAAACCCAGCATTCACAGTGGAGAGGCTTGATGAACTGGGGAGATGACTTGTCAAAGTGTCCCGGAGGAAAAAGTAATTGGACCAGCACATAAGGTTAAACTGGCATGTGATGATTTGCAGTAAATATAAATGGAAATGAGTTGATGTTTTTTGTGGGTTGTGTGTGTGTACGTACTGAGATGGTGGCTACTTCATTCCAGCTACTGTATTTCTGTATTCACTGGAGACAAGCCAAGTTTGTGGTTCCTCAGGCTAGAGTAATGGAAAACGAGCCGCCAGGTTCCTTCTCTTCCACGTGGAGTCATGGAAGACCCTCAAATGGTGTGACCTCACCAGAGGAGTGATGGATTTAACTTTCATGGAAAACTGGAGCATAATAACCCAGTGTGTTAATCTGCAGCTCATTTCATCTGTCTGAACTGGTCGGTAAGGTGCGTGTCCCAGCGCTGGTTTGGGCTCTGCCTGATTGTGTGTGTTTTTGTTTTTTGAGGGTTCGGTGGATAAGGCCCACGCCTCGCTGTGGTCACAAGAGAGGACAGTTGTTATTGTGTTGACGAGTTTAAGATTTTGCAATTGTAGTGACATAAACAAACTCCAGAGGCCAGATGAGACGAGCGGTTTGGGTGAGCGTTGGAGTGGGACGGTGTCAGTGTTGGTTCCACTCTGTCAGGTCCTGACTCCCAGGCCAGGGAGAAGCCACTAATGACAGCATGGTGACTGGCAGCAGTTCCCTGCTCTGCTCCGCGTCTCTCCTTCCACTTTATCTTCCCCTTTTTCCCCTCTGCCTCACTGTCTGTGAGAAATATGTTCCCTGTGGTTTAGTGGGAGCTGTGAAATGACGGCTGTCTGTCTGAGACCTGTTAGAAGCACAAGCGGGAGAGAGGGGCGGCTGAGGAAACACTCTAATTGTGTTTATGGCCCAAACACAGCTATCCCCCTGTGACTCTTTGATTGAGGGACTCCGCTCTAAAGGAGAGTGTGACCTCTCGCATTACTACATGGTTGTGCATTCTTTGTTTTGTGTTGTTGCCGTAGAATGTTTGCGTCCTTATCCGCCTGTAATGACTCATTCAAGGAGCATTGAGCTAAACATTTGTTGTAGTGTGTTAGAGAAAAATGTACCATTGCTTTGAAAATCCTCAGAACCTCTGCCGCCACTTTATTGCTTGATATGGAAAAAGTGGAAGGTGGAGAAAAACCCACCGGAGCACCTTACTTCAGTTCACTCCATGCTTTAACGGTCTGCTCTGTTCCAGGGAGGCTAAAGTGGCTAAAGTCAACACTAATAAGCACAAAGGCTTGAGTTGATTCCACCCCTCTATATTTAACACATTAGCATTGTTTTAGAGCCATTAAACAACACAAAGATATTATAAGATTTTCACACGTGCGGCCTCTCGTCTAGATTAGCATTGTTAAATGGCAAACTGATTACGCCATGTGCGTATTTGGGCGTGTTTTCTTTTCTTGCTTGAATGACTGTGAATATGTTTCCAGAAGCTTTTTGAAGTCATCGTTGGTTGTGTTATATTTTCTCTATCTAAGGTCATGTCTTTTATCTTTTTTCCTTAAAACATTTCTTGGAATATTTTTAACCCAATGGCTCTGTAAAGAAACTCCTAAGGAGATTATGTGCTGTGATAAAGTTACAGAGTGATGCATACGAGCCCCACACAACTTTCTGCCCTTTAATAGAAAAGTTGTGGATTTGCAGCATGTGGGGGAGTGATGTAAGAAGTCTGCACACATGCTTGAAAGAACCTTATTTACGCAGCTGATTCTCCTGTGGTGTAGCTCAAGGTCAGTAGTGCCGGTCTGCACTTCTTCCCCCCTCCATCCTCTCCTCACAGCTCCACCTCAAAGGTGACTCCCCTGCTGTGTCTTTACTCTATCGTTGCAAGACAAGACAGGACAGGAGCAAAGATGCACAGTGAGATGGCAGGTGAACTAGAAATACTAGTACCAAAGCTAAGTCAGTAGATGTAACGCACCGATACTGGATTCTGTGACTCTGTCTTTGTCGCTATCTCTGGCAGTTTCTATGACATACAATGGAAAACAGATCTTTACTTTCCAGCTGCCAGCATGTTTTGCATCAAAGCAGGACTATTTGACCTCAGCCTCCAACAAAAAACTGTGATCACCGACTGACCTCAAACTCATGAACACAGAGCAGATTTTTGAGTGTGGTTATGATCAGAGAAGCGGGTTGGCAGTGGCTGCCTGCCGTCCTAAGAAATTGCAGAAGACTTTGTGATATGAAAACGCAGAATGCTGTCAGCGCTGTATTGAAGTGAACTGAGCACGTCCCTTGTTTCGTTTCATTTTTTTTTTAACAGGAGACAGAGCAGGAGAGTCGCGGTGAGCGAGAACATACCCGATCTCAGATCCGGGAGCTTCGCGGCCAGCAGACGCAACAAAGCAGGGAGCCGAAGAGAATAGGTGAGAACCACACTGCGTGGAGCTGCTGTGTTATCTGCAGGACACACAGTCACCCTCACATTTCATGTAGATCATGTTTGCTCATGCCAGTGCTGTGGGTTGTTGAAATACAACACACTGTATATACTTTAAACATCAGCTTAAAGGTTAAATTCGATTTGTAACTAAAAACTAGTAGCTAACACAGAGTTCCCCTGTGTGTGTGTGTGTGTCTGAGTGTGTGTGTGCGTGTGCGCGCACTCATACAGTCTGATTAAATTTCCTGTCCACCGCCTGGTAAAACAGTCAGCCAAAGGAGCCATTCTCCCAAGGTGGTGGTCAGAAGGTCGTATTAGTTCAGGCTAAGCTCCTTCATCTAAGGTTATTAACTGTTTAGAGTCACTCACAGCTATAAGCTTAATGTCTTTGACCTCTGTAAGTGTGCAGTACGTTCACTGTTAGCCCAGCCGTTAATAAACCACTATGAATGCAAGTCTTTGGGAAGAAATGAATGTGCTTCGTTCACCTAAGTGTTGGCGCTTTGCAGGCACGCCTCTGTAGCAACTATAGCAGATTGTTGATAAATCATAAATCTCTGTTGCAGTCCAGCTCATGGTTTGTCCCATTTAAACGTCGCAGGGCAAAGTAGTAATTGGAAAAACCCCTTTAAACACACACAGCAAATGTACTTTTGATTGTTCTTGGCTAAAGATGAAGGTATTTTTCCTTATTTTTGTAGCCTAACTGACCTGAACTCGGTCTGACAGCCATAATAATGTCAATCTGTGTGGCCTGGGCTGTCATGGACTTGGTTCCCAGTGTCCTTCTTGTGGGTGGGGTTTTGGGAAGAAACCGAGAGAAACCCAACAGCCACACCTCAGCTCAAAAAAGCTGATACAAGAACACAAAGCTAAAAATGTACTACGCCGACAAACTTCCCATTATTCCTGATTTATCCCTACCGTACAATTTAAACTAGGGTGAAGCTAGGGTGAAAAAAAAGACCACCATAGAAAAGGAAACGTAAAGGAGGAAGGTATGGTCTAAAATGGACTCCACAAAAAACAAGACATTTGTGGTTGGACTGGGACAGCGTAGCCAGGGTGGGCCCGAGGTTTTATCCTCTCAGCAGAATGAAAGTGGCAGAAAATAAGAGATTAGTGTGGCCGATCAGCGGTCGGTTCTTTTTGGTCTGTAGACGTAGCACAAACGCATACCTCTGCCTCCTATTTACTGTAAATACCTTCCCTCAATGACCATGTGTCCAGCTGTACTGCGTCCTAGTTCAAACTGCAACTGGGAAGGCTGTGTTTTAGGAAATGAAATGCTTGCAGCGTCTCAGTGGAATGTGCTGCAGGTTCTCCAAGGAGAAACTCGCTCTGGCTGGAGGAGAACAGTAACCAGCGCCACACAAGTGGTTAAACCGCAACCTTGGGCAGTCCCAGTGCAAAAAAAACGCTCGCTTGACATCATGGTCGCTGCAGCGTAGTGTTTAGCCATGCTGGATGACAGCTCTTAGTATTGGTCAGCCTGATTTCAGCAGCTGTGGACTGGCAGAGTTTGTAGACTCATTCATGGCACCCAGAGGATAAATTGTTTCTTCACACAGACTAACAAAGCTGCAGAAATGTATGTAGAGTAAGATTTCATGTAGTAACCCATGTGAGCAGGTCAATGCTTCGGTTGGAACGACACACAAAGACTCCGTTTGCTTTTGTTTCTGCTCTATATAGTGCCTGGCCCAACGATTGTAGCTATTTTGAAGCCTCTCATTATGCAGCAGTGGGGATTTTCCCAGAAAGCACTAGACAATGGTAGTAAGCATGGATAAGGAACAGCCGGCTTTGTCCTGCACTTGAGTTACATTTGGCCAGTCAGAGTTGGATTGAACTGCATCATTAGATGTAGAGTCGGAGCATTCATTCTGTCACATGTGAGACCTGCAGACATTATTTGCCCTAAATGTGTCACGGTCACGTTTTCTATTCAGTAAGTTGCTGATTAAACACGGCAGAC
Organism: Macropodus opercularis; assembly: GCA_030770545.1. Classification (NCBI taxonomy): domain Eukaryota; kingdom Metazoa; phylum Chordata; class Actinopteri; order Anabantiformes; family Osphronemidae; genus Macropodus; species Macropodus opercularis. The sequence continues at coordinate 3,860,712 of CM061097.1, read as the reverse complement.
AATTATGTAACACAATCTGCCATTTATAAAACGCTGATGGCGTTAATTGCTGTCGGTTTTTGTTAATGAGTATAATAAAGACCTGCTGCTTGAAGATGAAGCGGTGCTGTCCACCCTTCACCCTGGCAGTAGTAGGAGGTTTCTGTGGCTGCCGGTCAGACTGGAGTCCGTTTGATTTGGTTTGTAAATGACAGGCGTGCATACTTGGTGCTCTCCATTTGGTTGCAGAGTTGGTTCAAACACTGGTCATGCAGAAGTGTTTGCATGTTTTGGTGTGTACACGGGATGTGGGATGTAATATACTTTCATTTTTCCCCTGCTGTCATTATCCGTGTTACATGCACAGCCTTCTTTATACAGTCAAAGAACGCTTCACAGGGTGCTGGAGGAAAAGACCATCTCTGGGGGAGGATGTGGCACAGCTTTGTTGTTTGGAGTGTGGTTTCCTGAGTAGTGAATGAGCTTGGAAGGAGGGCAGGGGAAGTACTTGTCCTGGTCTGTGTTTCACCCCCACCTCCCGCGCTTACTTCTTACTTAAGCACCACCTATGACTGGGCCACACGATCCCATTCTCTCCTTGGGACCCCTCCTTCTCCTTTACACGCTTCCACCATCACAATTCTTCAAAATCTTGAATTCGGGCCAGTCTGGAGGAAATGCCTGCATCCCCTAATGTCTACACGTGCCTCTTCTGTGATCTCGGAGAAGGGATATTTTTTAGCTCAGCCTACTATGGGGCCTCAGTGCCACGGAAGTATTTCATTTCCATCATTTCAGTCTCCATGTTCGCCACCACCTGCTTCCTTCCCTCTTCACACTGAGGAGAGGAATAGAAGTAACATAAAACTTGGTCACAGAGGAACAGAAAAGCCTTTTTTTTTTGCTCACCTTTTTTTCATGTGTTTTCTTTTACAGGCTCCAACTCAGGCATGGTGTTGGTTCTGGATCCCCTGGTGAAGGGTGATGACTCTGGACCTCCACTGATCCAGCCTCCAAGAGAACCTGGTATGACAGAGCCTAACCTGGTCCTGTCACACCGTCAAAGGTCAGACTCCTCAGCCTCAGACGGCAGTATGACCTCGGTGTTTGCCAGGTCCGAACTGGATTCTGGGGCCTCGGAGAAGAATCTGGGCTCAGCTTACAGAGTCCGACTTGACTCTGGAGCTTCAGACAGAAGCCAGAGTCCTTCCCGCCGTAGTCGACTAGGCTCCGACGCATCAGAGCGAAGCGTCAGTTCCCATTGCTATGTCAGACAGAGACTGGGATCAGATGTCTCCAACTCTGATGTCAGACCACGTTTGGGCTCTGGGGCTTCAGACAGCATCGGCCTTTTGACGAGGAAACGGACTGACTCAGGGACTTCAGCCAGTATCTCCTCTGAAGAGAGGGGTCCAGTGGAGGAGGTGGAGGTTGCTACGAGTGGTTCAACTTACAGCACAGATTCAGAAACTGAGAGCAGAAGCCAAGGTCCATCCCGCGTCCTGGTTCAGTCCAGCCATGGCTGCATCAAAGACCAGGATCAACCTGATGGAGCTCTTTTATCAAGGAGTGATCCCACAAACGGCCTCCTGAACGGCACAGCCAGGGGACAAATCGACCCACAGAAGAAGGTAGACCACACAGTTTGTACCAGTGCAGTGGACTGTGAGTCACCATGTCTAAGCCTAAGGTCCAAATGAAAGTATGTCAAGAATTTTTCTTTGAGTTACGGTTCTTTGCGTAACTGCACATAAACAATTTAATGAGATCGCTTTAATGTTTATTTTAATGCAGAACTTTTGCGTCAAGGTGACAGCACTTTGATAGACTCACTTCGCAACAACCACATTAGCTTTTCTGCTGAACTCTCCCTCTTCTCTATCATGCAAACATGCAAAGTCACATCTTTTCCCTATATTACGTTCAACAAACTACTGTAACTTGCAGGATAAGTGCACTTGCATCCATTTAGAGGCTACATAGCTGATCGTCTCTTTTACCTGTGGCATTCACTTTAGCTTTCGTCACTGATAAAACCGGTTAACTCTATAAACGGTTTGACTGAATGGCCAATAACACCACTAGAGTGTGGTGTTGAGCTACTTACCTACTGTCCTGTGTGCCAGCAGTCCAAGCTTTCTTCTCGTTCCGTTTCATTATCCGTGACATTAAAGCCAGACAGACTGTGCTTCAGTGACACCCAAGGCATCCTTAAGCACAACAAGCTGAGCTCATGTTAGGAGTTGTTTAACTCTTGTTACTTGGTTACACAGACTGTGTACCTGAAGGCATCTATCTGCTACAAGTCCACGGCGTCTCAGCCTCACCTGCCCTCAGTCAGGGACAGACGGCATTACAGCCTGCAGCGCTTCTCTCACACACACACTCACACTGAGCTTCTGTGGCTTTACTGGTTGTTCAATGTACAACATTTCCGTCACTTTTCTAAATGTGTTTACCCAAGACTGGCCCCCGACTTCGTTCATTGTTCTCTGCAATATACGCTGATGCTCAGTCTCCTGAGAGTCATGCATACACTCTGGGGCCTGTCACCGACTCCATTGCCAAAAACAGAGCAGAGGTCTGCTGCTTCATTCCGAACACAAATGTTGCATAATGAAAACGCCATCCATTGTTTCTCTATTTAGGACCGTGTAGGTCTGTGTTTGTGTGTAGTTGTCACCACAGTCGTCCATGGACATTCTTGTCCCTTGTGAATGTGCTTTGCTGCCCGGTTAAACATTTGTGTTTATCCCTGATCTCTCCTACTTCCTCCACTGATTGTTCTGTCATGGTTCTTTATTTCTCTTTTTAGGTATCCATTAACAGCCGTCTACCCCTTAATCATGGGAAAGCTAAGGATTCTGGTGAGTGTAACTATTTTATTTCTTTTATTTTACAGCCTTTGTAACACATTTTTTGGTAATGAAAGTGGTATGTCGTGGCAGGAGAGAGCATGTTACCATATGCTCTTTTTTTTTTTTTTTTTTTTTTACCACTGTAATATAATCTGCGGATTTCCAGCCTGTTTTTTCTTTAAGATGACTTCAGTGAATATCTTCTCCTTTTAATAACCTATTATTTCCATTAAAGGGTTTGTGTCAAATCATGACTTTTGTGCACACTATCTGGCGGCATTGGGGCGCAGACAATGAAAAATACCCATTAGTGGAAGAAACGTGTCTTGAAAAGTTTAAAAAAAAAAAAAAAAGCTGAAAAGCTGCGAAAGGGGAGATGTTAAGTCAAGCAAAATAAACAGGCTGGAACAAAAGCTAGAGAGGCAAAGAGGAATGGGATTTGTGGAGGAGGAGATCAAGCAAGCAAGTGTGCTAAATTCAGCTTCAGTTGGAAAATGACCGAGGTTCCTTAGAGTTATGAGTCTGTGATTTTACTTCTCTGCCTTTTGTTTTTACAGCACCTGAGAAGAAAGATTCTACACTGGAGCAGTTCAACCGCTCCAACTCTGTACGCGATCGCATGCGCAAGTTCACAGAGCCCAGCCAGAGCCCAAGTGTTCCCGCGTTGAAGACGCTTCCTCTGAAGAACGGGACGAGCTCTAGCAACAGCAGCCGCGTAAATCTCTCCAGAGCAGCCGAGCTGTTTACACACACTGCAGCATCCCCCAGCACATCTGGAGACAGGCCAGCAAGGCCATGCGCAGACTCCACATCTAACATCTCTGCTGCATCCCAGAGTCAGGCCACACCTCAGCCGAGAGGTGTGGCTAACAAACCTCTGTTGTCAGCCAGCGAATTGCAGAACACCATGGGTGGGACGAGGCATCCAGCTGAAAAAGATGTCCACGCCTCTAGTAGCTCAAAGGAAGAAAGGACCCCAGGGAGAACAGCTGGAGCGCAGGTCACCCAGGGAGAGGCAGATTTGGACATGAAGACGTTCCTTACAATTGAGATCAAGGATGGGCGCACCAACACCTCCTCTACATCCTCCTCGAGGGGTAACATTGTCCCCATCACAACCATCACCCCACGCATCACCACCAATGCTCTGGGGCAGAGGGCAGGTAGGTGCAGCAACATCACAGCAACAGAAAGCACTCGCACCATAGTTCACTTAGTGCTCGAGTTAGAAGTTTCTTTTTTTTAAGCTTTTCGTGGCTCAGTACGAGCTATAAGAGTTCATTTCTTTCCTTGCTGATATGCCATAGATCCTCGTACATTCGCAGCCACTGTGGGAAGCGGCCGGCACCAAGGCATCGGTCATAAGTGGGATGTTAACAAGGGTTTTTGTGAGGCCAAGCAAAGCATATGAATGAGTAGTGATAGAATGTAAAACAGGATGGTTGTGTACTGTAGGGTATTTGTTATAGAGTGGGCCTGTTGATGCAGTGTAGAGGGGGGAGCAGCCAAGAGTTTGTATAGAACAGTATACTGGGACAAAAGGAACAGTGACTGGCTGTCTCGGCCAGACTGAATAGTAATATTGTCACAGTATAACAGTGTAATTGAATAAGCTGGTTAACCCACAAAGTAGATTGTTTTGTGTGATGTGAACAAGCGCTTGTTTGATTTCTTTGAGTGTGCTCTTGGATTTCTGAAAGTCACTTCATTGCTCAGTGTGCCTGGCATTAAACGCAGCACGAGAGCTTTGCTGCCAGTCACTGCTCTGTCTAATTGGTTGTGACTTTGCACACACCTGTAGTTTTATACAAAACGGTTAATTTATACTTTTATATGTGAATCAACAGCTGGAAGAGAACAAGACCACACACCGACGACGCAGATGCAAAACGTAAAACGGATCTTGCCGCTTATGGTCATCACCTTAAATTAGTCAGGATGCGCCAAGAAATTATATATAAAAAATGGTTTCCCTGTTCTCGTTAAATATATGAAAGAAGAACATGAATAGTGAGTCCATTTCAGAAGCTTAACATGTGTCAACCAGGACCTCCAACCCAAACAGTTTATTTAAGGCCTGTGTGATCACATCCTCCTCACATCGACCAAACCCACACCCTCCTTCCCCCCCAGACACGTTCTGGCAGCCCCACTGGGCTCCTTTATGAGGGTCACGCAGTTTCTATTCAGCTCCATTTACTTTCATGGTTTTGGGCTCCTTTTTTGGGAACCTGCCTGTCTCCCACTGATGGAGCACAGGCTACAATTGTGTCTCCAATTTCTTTCAAAAGCATGCGCTAAGACTGTTAAATGTTCTCTGTGCTGCACTGGTCTGCATCAGTCCTGCATTTTATGATAAAGCTTGAAGAGCATGTGAAGCAGTTGGTTAATGTTGAAGGTGTCGTCATCCACATTTTCTGTGACAGCTTATGTAACTCACTAATATCTTCTACCAGCAGAAAAACACAAGGACAAACTTCTGTCAACATTCATATGAACATTAGAACCTTTCCTAGGTTTGTGTTTTGTTGTTGAAAGGAAACCTTTCTTTCGGTCTGTTTCAGAGTTGACCCTTGGTCTAAGAGCAACGCCGTTCAAGATCTCGTCATCCAGTTTCTCTTCTGGATCTTCCATCAAGGTACAAAGCCGTATGAGAATATTTCGGAAAAAGAACATCAAAGCTCTGAATTTCACCAGACAATTCTTCTGTCAATTCAGATATATGTTCTCATCTAATATTTCATTTTTGACCGACTCAGTTAAATTTACTGCTTTTGCTGTGTTCCTGTCACAGCAGTGACCTGTAAAGGCCTGAAAGCGAACAGGCTGGGATAGGGAAAGAGACACAAAGTGTGAGAAATGAAGAGAAAGAAGGGAAGAGCAGTGTTTATCAAACACAGAGTGGGTAGCCAGTCACATCTGTCCTTGTAGGGTATGTGAAGGGGAAGAAGCAGAGGGAGGGAGATTCCCCGGGCATGCCTTGTTCCCTCTTAGCAAGCCATGCCCACCGAGACTTATCTGGAAAACATTTCACAAATAACAGCTGTCTGTCACTATCTTCATTGATTACTGTCCAGCTGCATCGAAACAGTCCCTAGCTGCCTCGTCCCATTCTGGAAGGGGCGGTGCCTGTCGCTCACGCAACCTCTGTCAGAGGTTATACCCCTACGGTCTCCTCGTTACCGCTGAGGTCAGAGAGAACGGCTAAACTCCGGCCGCTTCGTTCCTTAAACTCCTCTCTGCTCCATGAAAGGAAGTGGCCTCGTGAAGGGAGAGTCGGGGGCTGAGAGGGTGCGGAAAGGAGAAGCGGTATCCTGTTTACTCTTTAATGGCTGTGTATTCCACCTCCTGTCTTGAGCACAGTCGTAATCTGGTGATGGGATCAGGGAGCTGGTTAATTAGGGCCGGGGAGCTGCACGGGGTTAAGATGTTGGACTCTGATGGTCTCCATCCTTGTTGGCAGGGAAAGGACAAAGATTTAATGTGAGCGTGCTCACATATGCATGGAATAGCTTATACTTATGTATAGCTTCATTGAAACGCCACATTGCTGCAGCAGTACGGGTGTCGACTGCTATTGTAACATGTCATGTCATTACTAATTTTTCATCTGCTTCTGTCAGACTTGCTGAAGTTTGCTGCCAGTCTGAGTGAGTGAAGTAATGTCTGTAAAATGTTCACCACGCAGAGGCAGCTCCATTACTTTCAGGCTGATCCTCATTCCTGATTTATTCACCGTTCAAGTATGTGTCAGTGAGGTGATGTATCAGGATGGGATTTATATTACAGTAAACTCATCACTTTATGGATAGAATATGTGCAATATGCATGTTTTTCTCTTCAGTGTTACTGAAGGTTGTTAATGGACCACGTAGGTTCCTGTCTGGGACTCTGATCTGTTTGGGTGGTCCAGCTTTCTCTGTGGTGGTCTAGGACTCACAACCTCCACTATTTTCTAAGCTGAATTTTTTTTATTCCTATTAAACATGTTGTTGCTGATAGCATCGCTTCTTGCAGTGGATTGTCTATACACAGTAAATTTCAATCTAAGGGTTTACCAAGATAAATGTTATAGATCACATCAACAGCTCCAAATGTGTGTTAGAGTTAATGGCAAGGTCAGGATGGTTGTGGCGTTTCAGTGCCCTTATGAGAGGCAGTGTCACGCAGGTGAGACCAGCAGCTGGTTACTGACGGTGAAGTGGTCACAGCTTCTTCTGCTCATCTCAGCTGTCAGTTTGAAGCTGTGCTCGGCCTTCGACATGAATCTAAATGATGCCTTAACTTTGTGACCGGGGTGATGACAGGACAGTCGGCCACTTTCCTTCAGAGATTAGCCCCAGTCATCAGTGACTTGGTGTCTGACTGTTACACGCATTAAGAGAGACCCTGTTGTTACCGCACCCTAGGTTTACGCATGTGAAGTATTGGATGTATTTGTACTGGACTTTTCGTTCTAACACACAGTCTAGTTTTCCTCATTATTAATACATAACTTGACTTTACTATGGCTGAAGAGCTTAGTGCTTTGAGGCGTGGAAAGCTAGAGTCATGTCCTTGTTGGGGTTTGACCCACTTTGTGACTCGTGAGTATTTTGCTCCATTTTGCCTCAAGGTCAGATTCTTCCTACTGTGGCAGCGGTTTTATTTGAAGAGAGAGACCCCGGTCACAGTATCATTTTGCTCTTAGGGTATTCATAAATGCTTCAACCTGACGCAGTAGGAAGAATGTGGACGCACAGACTTCAGTCCTCGCTCTTGGAGATCTCTTTTAGCAGCAGACTGCTGTCTCACGAAACAGCCCGTGCACTCTGTAGCCCTCAGCACGTTGTCCTTCATGGACTGAGCTTCCCCTGTTAAGAGGAATGAATTCTAATGTGTAACTGTTTCAACTAAAGCCACGTCATCCTTGCTGCCTGCCTGTCGAAGTGTGAAGGACAGGGATCTAAATAAAAGGACAATCGAATGAGGGAGGGGCCTAAATTGTTGCCGCTTCCATCGGGCAGCCCCCCCGGCCTCCACTAGTGCCCCAGGACTGGCTCAGTGGAATAATGCTGGGGCAGAAGATAAAGGTCCACAGCACCTGGAAATAAGGGGGTGGGCTTACTGCTGCCTGGGAAACGAGATTCCTCGCTTGCTGATTGGCTGTCGGTGGGTTGGCTTTGCTGGGGGTTGAAAAGTGCATTGTTTTGGAGTGTCTGTCTGTCTGAACACGTTTTACCGTCACAACTCGGGCACAGACTTTAACATTTTGGATTCCGTTGATCTTACACTGTCGAATTTTGAGTTGTTTATCACTGTGCTGCTGGTTCGATTATGCCAGGAGTGAACCTGGACTTTGTTCCAGCCTCAAACACGCTAGAGGCTCTGGGCAGTGCACAGGGTGCTTGTGCCCAATCTGGCCTGGAGGAGGTGATGGGTCATCTGCTCGCTGAAGAGGAATCGAAGGATGGAGAAGAGCCGTTTTGCAAGCGGAAGCTTGAACTGACATTACGATGTGCAGTAGGAGAGATCCATGGTGACCTACAGGCTTTTGGGAAGAGAGTGGATGCCTGTCAGAAGGAGGCAGCAGCTCGGGTGACTCCTCTGGCAGAGGCCTTTGTCATGCTGCAGGAGGAAAGCACAAGGCTGAGGATTCAGCAAGAAAGACTGGCGAGGACGGTAGAGACCCTCTGTCAGGTAATGGGGCTGCCTGATCCCTTATTACATGCGTTGCCTAACAAGGAAGACTCGACCTCATTTCCTCGTGATTCCAAAACTCCATCCAGTGATTTTCCGACATCGTCGAGCTGTCCACCAGCCTGCACACCCCAGGACACTGCACCTTTCAAACAGGACACAGATCCAGCCTTTAAAATCCCAGATTCCCCGTCAGGTTTATCTCTGGACACTAATACTGAGGTTGATGCTCCACCAAGCGTGCTCCAGGAAACAAATTCCTTGCCTCTGGACTCTGCTGTTACAAGCACACCTCAGACTTCACAGCCTTCACCTGTGCCTCATCCGCCTGCGTTTGCAACCTGCCGCTCACTTTCTGCTCCTTCTCTGATTGCAGACATTTCTAGCAGCAATGAGGTACTGCTGTCAGTAAATGGTAAAAAGCTGATTATGACCATTTATTTCACATTACATGCTTACATTATGGCAATGTACTCTTCAAATCATCTTTTATATGGGTCAGCGTTACAGTAGATCCTTCTCAGAAAGGACCTTGACTTGTCTGGCTTTATATTCACATTAACCCTTATAGTGATTGATGCACAGCTTTGTGACTGACAGCATAACCACTGGGCTCTTATCACCAGGCTTATTTGTCCATGTACTTTGGAAATGCTCTAACAACAAATCATGTGTGCCTGTGTTGAGCATTAGTGGCATTATCGTCACTTTAATGGGCCACAGTTTATACTTCTGTCTCATCCTGCCGACAGCTGGATCTGTCAATCAGTCCTGTAAAGATGATGAACTTCTCTGACAGGTTGCCCTCCTTCTAGTCTCTGTGCGTTACCTTTGAGCCATTGGAGCAAAACCTAATCAAAAAGAGCATTTGTAATATCTCAGTGATACGAAGAACCTTACTGAAGCGGGCTTAAACATGGGATATACTCAGAGCCCTGATTTGTAGAACATTCGTTGGTCGAGTCCTTCTCAGTCCAATCTGTCCCACGGCTTCGAACTCCGTGTCCCAAAGGGTCTTAAAACGGGGCCCACCCGTGATCACACACAGTTCTGTGGCTGTGCTAGGGATTGTCCCTCCCCGGTGAGACTTGGCTGGGGTCTGCAGAGAGGAAGGTGGACGGAGATGGGGCCAGCTGTCTGAGCTATATATGGAGCTGGATAGAATAGAAAAACAACACTGAGGCCACAGTGAGACGCCATAGTCTCCCACAGCTATTTAGCCTTATAGGAAATTTTAAGAGGTGTTTTCTGCTGGATTTATGGTCACTCAGAATATCCTGGTCGCTATCCACATTTACGACCTATAATGTCATGTTTGTTTTCACGGTGCTCTACCGCTGGTCTTTTACTGTTACTGCTTCTGCTAATGCATTGTTCCCAGTTTACAGCCAGTAGTGTTGCACCCTGCCTGTCACGTGAAGTCTTCAGTTCACAGCAGCTCAGTGTCATTCAGGCACTCCACGTGTCAGCTTCACACTGGACTAGGTGAACACTAACTTGGCAGGAGCTTTCAGTGTCATGTGCTTGCTGTCAGTCTCTCTGGCCTTAAGGTGGAGGGGATGGAAGAAGTGATGATATGCTGTGAGTGGGAGGTCTTGGTACAAAAACAGATAGTTAGAGGGAGAGAGAAATGTGAGCTCTGGAGTCGGCTTCACACACTCAGACCTATTATGGCTGCAGGGTGTTTAACCAAAATGATGTTGTGCTTATTAATGTCTTCAGTGTCAGCAGCCTGTTGGGTTTTTTAAACTCATAATTACACAACTTACAGGTGTCACTAAACAAATCTAATTTAAAAGATTAGAAATGAATCAACGATATTTAAACGCCATTTAGTCTGAAATCAATGTTGCGTCTTTATGCCTCCAGGCTTTTGCTAACATTATGTGTATTTGTGTCCCTCGCAGGTGGAGACGGAGCCTGTAATGGCCCCTCAGCCAGTCGTTTCAGCTGGGCCATCTGTTCAGGTGGCTTGTCAAGTCCCCGTCCTCCACAATGGCTCCAGCACTCAGACCAAACCAGACGAGAGTCCCGGAAAACTTACTGCCGAACAGCTCGCTGCTATTGAAGATGAAGAGCTCCTTGACAAAATGGTACTTCACACCCAAGTTATAATTCTGGATGATTTAGATTTGGAAGCACCACTTTGTAATGAATGCAACATTAGAGATCAATCCTGCCAGCTGTCAGGGTACATTTGGAAGACTCGCAGCTCAGTGTTGTGTTTATGCAATGAGCCAGGCCAGAGTCACTCACTGGTTCTGTTCGGCTTTTTTCTCTCTGTAGCTTGATGAGTCTAAAGACTTTGAAGAGAGGAAGCTGATCCGTGCAGCCATGAGAGACCTGCGCAAGAAGAAGCGAGGTAACGGCGCAATAAAAGCATTTTTTCCGTCACTCTATTTACGTTTTGCTGCTTCAGTTCAGTTTCTTACCATCATCCACGGACATATCTGCCTCAGTATAATCAGAATTTCCACATTATTTCTATCCATTCTGCCCTCAGAGGTCATGCTGGGATGCACTCAAGAGGAAATGGGTAGGGCAGGTTGGTGTGCAGTGTGCATTAACAGTTGTTCCCTGCCTGCTTTCGTCTTTTTTTTTATGTGCACCATCCTGTCATGCACAACCCACTATCGTTTTAGACTGTTGATGTCTGCAGTAGCCGGTCAAGCAAATGTTGACAGCTGTTACCACGCATGAGTTGTTTTCATGTGGAGTGTTTCACAGTCCCCTCTGCACCACCATTACTCCAACGTCTTGCAGTGAGCGTTTACCATATGGTTTCATGAGGTGTCTGTTTGCATTGAACTGATGGTTAAACCCGCTAATTGGATTCCCTGATGCGAGTCTAGTGTAGAGACGTCTGAAAAAGTTAGACCCCCAACCTCTTTAACTAAATGGTCAATATTTAGTTATATTAACACTGTCTGTACAAATCTAAGCTGGAGGTAAGGTGTTAAGGTGCCGGCTCTCTAGACGCTGGCAGTCCTCCATACAGGTTAACGGAGTGCATTTGTTCTGTGGTGTTTGTGCAGTACATATCACTTGACAGATCTGGCTCAGCGACGAGCCTCCCACCAGACGATGTTTGCTTGTTCTGAGCGATTTTACGGTACTGTGGAAAGAATCCTGAGACGTATCGCCTCAAATTTGGAAAGCCCTTTGTAATCCATCTTTGTGGCGGTCAGATGAGGTTCCGTCAGTCTGTTTAGGACCTCTTGTCCTCCTCCTCTTTTTCCACTGATATCATCTGCATTCTCTTCACTCCACCCCAGACCAGAGAGAAAAGGAGCGAGAAACCCGCCTACAGGAGCTACGGCAGCAGCGAGAAGAGCGAACACAGAAAGGTCGCACTGGGGTCGGAGCTGGAGAGGTGGTGATGAGGAAGGTGGAGAAGTCTGCAGATGGCTCCACCCTCAGTCAAGTCACAAAGACCGACCGCTTCGCCCAGTCAGGTAGTCTCTCGATCTTATTTTAACCTCGAACCACTCAACATTGCAAGACCTGATGGAAAAACAATCCTTTACATCGTGTGTTCAGATGATGGGAGTAGAGCGTCACGCAGCACTGTGGTGGAGGCCAGTTATGTGCAGAAAACAGACAGTGAGGACTTTATTTTGTCTTCTAACATTGTTCTCCAACTTTTACCATGTTATGCAAAAATTTCTATATTTCTTTAACTGTCCAATTCAGGAGGCACAGTCCAGTCTAAATCGTACAGTTACACATCCTCTACTTCCTCTTCCTCGTCCTCCAACACAAGCAAAAAAGTCGGCAGGTGGGTTGTGCACTAATACCAAACAGAATGAAGTCCCTGCACTTTCCCGAATTAATTTGCTGTATACGTCATCGCCTCAGTGTGTTTGATCGCGAGGATGACACACCGTCACGCAGCGGCAGCAGTGGATTGGCTGCCGTGGAGCGGAGGCAGGCGGAGAGGCGCAAGGAGCTGATGAGGGCTCAGACTATGCCCAAGACCTCTGCCATGCAGGCCCGCAAAACCATGATGGAGAAGCTGGAGAAAGAGGGAGGCGGGTACGAGGAACACAGCGCTAGTGCTACCAAAAAAAGACGAGGAGGTCAAAGCATGTAAATATTAACACATAATACAAACCTGACTTTTTTTTTTCTGTAGCCCTGGAAATCAGGCGGTTGCCAAGGTAAACAAGGTGCAGCGCTCCACCAGCTTTGGTGTACCCAACGCAAACTCCATCAAGCAGATGCTCCTCGACTGGTGTCGTGCCAAGACTCGCTCATATGAGGTGAGCTGTGTGTTCAGTGCTTTTATTCAATAAAGCACAGACTAACCCTATGATTACGACATGGTTGAGATGATTTTCCTTCCCATTTTGGGAATGTTTCCATCACTGCCTTCACGTCTGTTCTGTTTGCCTCCCTCAGCATGTAGACATTCAGAACTTTTCCTCTAGCTGGAGTGATGGCATGGCATTTTGTGCCCTGGTCCATAATTTCTTCCCTGAAGCATTTGACTACAACTCCCTGAGCCCCACCAACCGCCGGCAGAACTTCGAGGTGGCCTTCAGCTCTGCAGAGTAAGTAAACACAGTAGACGTGTTTGTTCTCCGTCGACTGCTGAAGAAAGCACAGCATCTACATTGAGCCGTTTTTTAGGCAAAAGAAGAGTCAGCCCAGCCGTTGAAGATACTGCTACACTACAGTTCTCCTCTTTAACTTGCACATGTAGATGCTATGTTCCAACCAAACTCGCCATGTAGTAAAACCATTAATCCATTCAGGAGATTTTGTGCACTGCTCCCAGCCCGAACACGACATCTCCTTCTCCTTACTTGTGCATATCTCGTCCCTACCTCATGTCAGATCCACTTAGAGCTTTTAAACAGTGCTGCTATTTATCAGCAGTGGACCCAGGGCATGTGGTAGCTCTGTGTTAACTTTATCTATCTCTCCCAGGTGTTTCAAGCACCCTCAAGGCTGAGAAAGCCCCCATTACTACTTACTATCTCCACGTCTAAACCTCAGCTCTCCACCTGTCCTCTCAGAGTAATCCATGAGCAAACCCTCCCCAAACAAGCATCAGGTTAAAAACCAAACGAGCAACTGGCTGTCCTGTCATTTCCCCTCTGTTTTACTTCTCTCACCTCCATTTCTCTTCTTATCTGTCTTGCATCACACCATTGTCACTTGTGATGCCCCCCCACCCATCTGTGTGTGTGTTTGTTTCACGCTCCTAGCTGGATAATGTGTGCGCTCATATTTGCAGTATTTATTTATATTCTCCACGCTGGCTCGTCGCCCAGCCACAGCTCCCGTCCTTCCACCCTTGTGTCACACTATCACTCACTTCCCCAGGCACTCCCGACCCTCCTGGCAGTTTGCTGTTAACTGGAATCCCACCACACCCACACATCCTGTGCACCAGTGTGTGTTTAGAGTCACTATATAGATTTATCTTCAAGCCCTTGTTGTTTTTTTCGACATGTATTGGTTTGTTCTGCTAGAACTTAATGAAATGGTCAAGTGGTCAAGTGTTTTGTCCTAGTGCACAGAAAAAAACAACAACAAACAAAAAGGCTAAATGAGCATCAGCAGAAGCTCATTTGACATTTTGTTTTGTCTTACGTATGTATGTGCCACAGACGTATGTATCATGATGTTCATGAAGCATGTCATCTCATGGATATTATTTGTGAACACAGAGAATGTAATGTTATTGTTTGTTTTTGTGTCCTTTCTCTCTCCCCCTGTCTTTTTATTCTTTTACATTTGGCTGCTCACTGCTTCGTCTCTTCCACACTCTGTCCTGTTCTTCCTGTCTCTTCACTCTTTGTCTTGCCTGTTCTCTACTTTGTTTCTTTCTGTTTGGGTCTCCCTCTCTTCCTCCTCCTTTCCCCTCCCTGCCGGGCATGGGCACAGGAAACTAGTGGACTGTCCCCAGTTGTTGGATGTGGACGACATGGTGAAGATGCGCGAGCCAGATTGGAAGTGTGTATACACATACCTGCAGGAGTTCTACAGGGGTCTGGTGACGAAGGGCCTGGTTAAAACCAAAAACTCATCCTAGAGTCGCTCCCCACCCAAAACTGAAGCCATGGTGAGAGAGGAGACAAGTCTGCAACAGAACCTTACATTGGTTCTGACAGACTTTATGGGATGCTGAGTGTGTGAGTGTGTGTGTGTGTGTGTGTGTGTGTGTGGATCTTTTACTGGCTGATAGGATTTACTGTATTTCAGATGTCATGGTTCAGAGAAACTCCTTTATTGGCTGTTTTGGATATTTGATCCTCTTTGTCACCATATGTACCAAACATGGTGTGTGTCTGTCTGTGTGTGCGTGCGCATGTGCATTTGTGTCCGTGTCCGTGTCCTAGCCAAACTATGGCCCAGGCAGAGAGCCAGGACCATCTGCAGCCCAACACTTTAAAAGGATGTGCTGTATCACAAAGTTTCAAACACAGGAGTTAAGAAACAAAGCAGGGAAGAGAAGAGCAGTGTCGTCCGCTAACTTCTAATCAAACATGAGTCTACAGGTGTTTATATATTTAAGTTGTAAAGCCTTTTAAAGATGCTACAGATAGTTGAGCAGTAAAGTGCATAATGGCCTTTGTCCTTGGTTCCTAAAATAACTAAACATATTTTATGTTGACATTTATTTTCTCATGCCTTGTGCAGTGTTGCGTCTGCTCTGAGGGCTGCACAGTATGGGTTGATACTGCCACCCTGTGGTCATTCTGTGCATAGGGCTCATGTTCTTGACTGAAACTGAGTATTCCTGAAGTTTAGGGTTTTAAAAATGTTTTTACATAATACAGAAGAAACAGAAACAATACAGAAGGAGAACCACTGCTGTTCCACCAGTAAATAACAGAATGATTAAAATAGAAATTATTGGGAACAAATCAGACAAGAATATTCCCATCCCTACTCCATCTGGGCTCCTCTTCCATCCTTTCTGTACTTTCTCCTCTTTTGTTTTATACACGCCGTTGTCTGCCTGTTTCTCAGGACTTACGCCAACTGCATGCCTTTGCTGGAAGTAGAGGACATGATGATAATGGGCAAAAAACCAGATTCCAAGTGTGTCTTCACCTATGTACAGTCCCTGGTCAACCACCTGCGCAGATACGAGATGTCCATGGGCCGCTCCTCTGACCTCTGACCTTTGCTCAGTAAGCATTCAGCCTGGATGTGACATCGTCCTGCCTCTTCCCTCAGTCTCGGCCCCTCCCACCTCCATCTTCCCCTGACGAGTCACCGAGTTCTACATCTGCAGTGGACATGTTGGGGATTTTGTGTTTGTGTGTCATTTTGCTTATTATCTTTGTTGGCAGTGGTTCTATGTATTCCTTGTTTTTTACATTTCTGTCAGTGGACACACATCGTTAACAAACTCTTCCCAAGACAAAGAAAGCACCAAAGCTTTGTTCAGGAGTAGCTTATAAGCTTTAAACTCTGTCCTCTCTGTACTCGGCTCCAGACAAGGTGATGGTTGCCTTGCAGTAGCTGTGCTACTCTAGTGTACTAAAAAAACGACACAAGAAGAAAAGGGGAAATATTTTTTGTAGTTCTTCCCATTTTTTATTATTTATACCTGCATTTTCTTTGATCTACATTTGTAATTATTGTAATTGTCGGCATAGCTGTTGTTAGTTCCACTGAAGTAGAAAACATTCATTGTTTTTTTTTTTTTTTTTGCAATTTGGTACTTTATTTTTTACCCAACTCTAGCTGCAAGTATTTTAGTAAGTAAGTTATTGCTTTACCCATGTTGAGTCTAGTTGATTACAATTAGATTTTTACTGATGAATACTTGAGCACAGAGATGATCTTCATTATTCAAATGATGGAAACTTGTAAACTTTGCAATGCTACTGAGTTTTCCCTCCTGTGTTGTAGCTCGTCATATTATTCCAGCAGAAGCTTTTTTGAGAAACAGAGAACACAGGCGTGGGCAACAGTCTGACATCATACTAAAATGTAAGACTTGCTTTTATTACTGCTTCACTGACGATATATGTAGAGAAACCCTCTGTGTCCCTGCCAAACACTCACTCCGCTCCTTTAGGGAGCCTCATATTTATGCTTGAGTAGGTCGCTTCTTTTTTTTTTAATATATAACTTTTAATTTTATTAGTGTGTACATTACGCTTTCACAAGTTTTGTTTAAAGAAAGCAAATAAGCTCAAGCTACATGTTTTGTGAAATTAATTGGAGTCACTTTTAGGGCACGTTTGTGAGCCTCATAAAAGCTGGCTGGATATATCTCGACACCTCCCAAATGTATATTCCACAACATGGGGCTAAGGAAACTTTTTAAGTTAAAATTTTAGTTCTGCTTGTAATATTAGGATTTCTTTGAAACAATGTTAGAACCTTATATTTGTTAAACCTGGTTTTAGCTTTAGAGGATTAATCTGAGAATAACTTTCCACAAAGCAAAAATGTCATGTTTCTGTGCACCACAGTTAAATATGAATTAATAATTAAACCAATTTGAGAAATGACATTTTTTCAGAGATTATTGATTAACTGTGATTACTGTCAGTTGTCTAACATGCTTTTACATGTTGTACTTTTTACCTTTGGGCAAATCAAAGTTGACAGTCTGCCAAATTTACACCTTAGTATATAAGACAAACGGGAACATTCAGCCCAACAGGGACCTGATTTAAAAATTTTTATTCCACAATCGTTCCACTTGAATCCTTTTTTATCTTTTAGTCCGACCCACCAGAACAGTAGCATCAACCTCAGGCCAGTCAGACGATTTTGAGCCTGCGGTTTCATTCAGTTTCATAGTAGGTAGGAAGTAAGTCAGACACAGAAGAACTCAAGCGGTGACGAACCTGAAGACAGCTCGTACACAATGGACCCAAAACAACTACAACAACAAACACACAGTCTCTGTATGGCGAATAGAAAAGCACTCAAAGTGGTCTGGTGGGTTATTAACAACACCAATGTCATGTGCAAATCAGACTGGACCTTTTCAAAGGCCTTTAGCTGATGACTAAGATGTTTGCTCTCATCCATGATCTAGTGGCCCTATTCTCAAATGACTGCAGTAACAGCTGGTCATGGATCCGCTATGAGGCAACATGTTATTAAATTCTTACGCTTGTCCGCTCTGACAAGTTATAGATCGGTATGCGTGGCTTCTGCGCTGGGCTCGGAGGAGGTGTACTCTGTGCCGAGGGAGGCGGTGGAAGCTGTGTGTGCGGGCTCCTCTTTAAACGGGCTGTCTTTTGCCGGAGCGAAGCGGAACTCCTCCGGCACCTGGTCCTCAGGCTGAGCCTTCTTGTAGAAACCCATCTTCCCCAGCAGCTCATTGATCTCAGAGCGGGTCATATCAGACAGAGCGATCCGCTGTGCAGGAAGCACACAGGTTAGATCTGAATACAAATGCAGCGAGCAACTGCCATGACGCATAAAACGCGCATTAGTGCAGCTTAGAACTATAAGGTTAATTTCACTTTTTGAATGATAAAACAAAGTAACATTTGAAAATGCTCCTAGACACTTAAAACATGGCTTGTTGACCTGGTGGTAACCAACCAAAGGTTCAGGTTGCTGCACTAGCTTTCATCATGCAATGTTTTATATACACACGTGCAGGACTTACATCCAGTTCTTCGTAATAATGGTTCAGGAGGACAAGCTCAGGGTCGGCCCCAGGAATGTGCTTCATCACCAGGTTATGGCTGACACAGCAGTTGAGGATTAGCACAAAGACAAAATGCTGCATTTCTAGGCAGCAACATGCTGAAGTCAAAGGATACTACAGAGGAATGTCCTGGACCACAAAGGCTTTGACCTGCACACAGAGCTGGGGATTAATGTTTTTCACTGCTGGATTCAGTGACAGATGTGTCTCTGGTTCTGAGAGCCAACACTTTCAGGCAGGGATTACAGGCGTCAGGCTGCCACTTCACTGGCAACTCGGTGCGTTTTGCATTGTGTTGTTCATTACACACCAGCAGGTAACTTACCTCTCTGAGCCTGTTCAGCTGTCATCCACCACACGTCTGGAAAGAGAAACAATAACACCAGACAGGAAATGTTTACAACAGTTCTCCTGTAAACAAGACGACGGACGCGCATAAAGCAAACAACCATTCGCTGGATGTCGAGTGTGTTTCAGTACATTTCCCTTCACAGCAGCTTCTTGGCTGCAGGTACGGGTCCGGTACCACTGCTCCGTTGCACCTTTTGTACACAGATTTTTCTAGACTTTTTGCAGAGCCTCAGGCGTTGAGGAGCAGGTGTGACTAACACAACAGTAACACAGACATTGTGTTTTTCCTCGGTGATGCTGGCTATTGGTGATTAGGTGACACCCTGGGGATAAAGGCATGGTTTCTCACAAAAGGAGGGGTAGAGTTTCAGAAACCTCCTGTAAAACACTCTGGGCCCGATTTACAATTAAAATGACCTCGAAGTTACTTTGTGGTAGATCTTACAGGTATGATGAAAATCAAATACAATCTGCAGGTATTTCTGCGTTTGAAAGGGAAACGCTTTGTAAACACAGGTTTCCACTGAGATTCCTCCTGCTCTACTCCAAGACAAATCCTTTACGCATGCGCTCCGGGCGGGAACCTGAGAGGTAAATCACATCCATTCACACAATAAACATGTGATCTGAGAAACGTACTAATGGCTAAAGGTCGCCGCCGCTGTAATACCGCCAGCTCTTATGCATGAAACGAAGGGTAACATGGCTTAAATGTACCTCGACCTTCGCTTTCGCCAGCCCGTCCAGTTTCTTCAGATCCACATCGTAGGCCGAGGCGTAGTGAAGAACACTGGCCAACACGATCAGCCACATTGCGTCTCCTGGTTCCGATCGCGGACCAGAACCTGCAGATGTTTGTGGGTTACTTAGCTGAGGGGAAGGAGAGATGATGTGTGGCTGTGTCACGTCCGGACCTCTTGCCACGTCAAGTACGTCTCAGGGAGGAGAGAGAGAGGCGGGGAGGACGGTGATTGGCTGCCTGAGGTCCCCGGTATCCACGTGGCACAGATTTGGTCTTTGCTTAATAATAAAAATAAACGACATCACATTCGCACGTTGTGGTTTTATTTAACGGCGCTGCAAGCAAAGAATATGATGATCCTAACGGTCCCTGCATA
This sequence comes from Macropodus opercularis, assembly GCA_030770545.1. Taxonomy (NCBI): domain Eukaryota; kingdom Metazoa; phylum Chordata; class Actinopteri; order Anabantiformes; family Osphronemidae; genus Macropodus; species Macropodus opercularis. Next base: position 3,841,084 of record CM061097.1, on the reverse strand, counting down.
AGTAGTCAGTTCGTGCAATAGATGCCTCGACCTTGAGGATTACAACGTGAGAGGTTGTGTGATCTTTCAACCGGACTGATGAGCTACACTCCAGAATGAATGTCGTGTTTGTGTCGCTAAATTGTCTGTGTATTGTCTTTATTTGAATTTGACATGTGATAAGTTAACTTTAAAATACTGACTTAAGCCACCATGGTTGTGACACCAGCACACTGACCCTATACTGAACAGACACCTGCATCACTGTCAGCGTGGTTCACAGCAGAGGCAGAAGAAAGAGGCATCAGTCACCGCGGATATGCTGCAGCACTGTACAACCATGAAAAGGGAGAAAGTAGAAAACAAATGTCTCCACTCATGCTCAGCCGACCTCTGATCTGTAGATACTGGGTCAGACCATCTGATACAACACAGTCACTGGATTCTACAGCTTTCCCAACACGCTTTGGCCTTGGAGGTCACATACTAATGCATGAGGACTCAGCTTTGAGTCACTTTATAAATGCCCCCAGCATTTAACAGGTGAAGGAGATTGATGAGGCCTTCTCAGGTGTTGCCACAGCAACGTCTAAACGCCATGCTTTTTAGCTTCATAGAAGCAGTTTCAAGCTACTGGTTAAGATCTTGTCTTATTTATTTTTCTTTATTATATACTTAAAAAATATAAAATCAACATATCAATGAGGTTCTGAGTCTTGGCCTGGGCTAAGACCCACAGCACCTCTGCATCCGCTTATCAGCCTGATGGATGGATGGAGAAAACGAGCCCACACTGACAGAGAGACGCTCTGGGGTCATGTCAGTGCGTGCTGCGCTTTGCGTGAGCACCTTTGCCATAACCATGACCTGGATGATTAAGAATCTGCACAGACACAGCCTCTCTCTGCCGTGATCCCACCACGCAGTTCGCCAAACTAACCATTAGGTGGCAGTAGTGCGTCATCATAGACACGGACAACATAGAGCGGCCATTCGTTCCCACGATCTAGGTTTGTGGGCGTCATTGGCATAATATCCCCTTTCTAACTGCCGCAGGTCTGTGAGCCTCGGAGCCGGGGTTTACTGTAATCATCGAGCCGACGTCTTTGCAGGCAGTGGCGGCTCGTTTGCGGAAGCGCTCTCCCGGACGCCTCGCTTGGTTTGAAGGGCACGGAGGCAGGCGCAGGACGCAGACGTGTGGGCTGCTGCGGTCTGCGGCTCTGAGCGCTGGCGTTACTGGGAGATGTAGCCTCCCTGGCGGATCTGCCTGCTCCGCTCCGAACCCACCTGCTCCTCCTCTCATCTGTCATCTCCCCGCTGAGGACGGAAGGCGCCGGGATGCCGATGGTTTCACCAGCGGGCGGCTGGCAGTGAAAGTTGTTTATCGGCGCGTCATCGAGCTTGTGGGGTTTGTTTGTTTGCTTTATAAATCGGCATCTTCTCCCGAGGCTGATCGACTTCAGCGTCTGCAGAAACCATCCAATCAAGACCTAACACTGTCTAAAGCCTCCGCACAGAAGAGCCAAAGCAGGTAAAAGCAATAATCAATCAGCCGCTCGCACGCTTCCATTCACACACTGTTCACCCATATTCATAACATGGATTTGGATTATTGTAGCATGAACACAACAAACAACACCCTGACTTGTATTGTTTACTTGTTTCACCCCAGCTGCTGTAAACACTTCCTTGAAAGCTGATCCTCCTGCTCCGCACCTACAGCCACGTTAATTAACAATAAGCCAATCAGAATTCACAGTTAAGAAACGGTTCAGGCGTCTTCTAAATATGTATGGATGTAAGTGTATGTCGCTTCCTTATCTCCAACACACACGGACAACAGTCAGGTGTCCATGTTCCTCAGAGGGTCTGATAACAAGACGCTGAATTAAAATGACCTTCATGCTCTCTTTCGGTCATAACACATGTCCTTGAAGCAACAGTGTAATTAGGCCAGATACTGTATCTGCTGATCTTTTTTCATGCTTATTTACTGGACCATGGACCAAACACCAGTAGCCACAGCCCTGAAGTTACACAACGTAGAGCTTGTATTGTAGTGTTTACATAACAGGATATGAGATCCCGTCAAAAAGCCTCTTCCTACTTGTCAGACATATTTGCATATTTGTGTGCAGTCAGACATATAATGTGTATCTAGGTAACGCAGTGTAACAGGGACATGGCCGCTACCCTTACGCTGCTGCATGTTTCCTCGCTTGCTGTCTTTAATTGTGCAGTTTCATTTTCTGGTGCAGCTATTTCATGTCAAATACAGGAAGTGAAAGAGGGCAGGATTCAGCTGCAAGCACAGTAATCTTAAGCTACATCAGTCATCAAAACGATGCATTTAGTACCAGTCCCAGATGCTCTAATTATCACTCCCCAACAGGTTTTCTCTACAGTCATGGGCTCAGCTACTACAACGCAGTCAAACAGCTGTTGCAAGCTTCAGGAAGTCTGTTTCATTTGTTACTTAATATTTCTTCGAAACAGGTAACTGAGCAGGAAGGAACTAATGAGCAATTAAGTGACTGCTGAGTGGTTTCATCCCATGGCCGTGCACGCATCAGTGCAGAGGGGGTGGTCCCGTTCCCATGTTGTCAGACAACATGTTTCTTATCACGGTTCTCTGGAAAGAATGAGAAGCAGAATCAAGCCCGAGTGAATGTTTCCATTTGGCTGATCGCTTCGTCTCGTTAATTGACACAACTTGAAATTGCAGCTTACAGTGTAAATTTGTGGTGCAGACTGTTTACTGTTGTCAGCACGCGTCTCGGTGTTAGACTATGAGGGAAATCATTCTGACGTCCTGCAGCCTTGGTTGTGACCTGATCAGAAAGATGAGGCCCTCTAGTTACAGAGGCGATGTGTTCTGTGGCACTAGGACCTTGAGGAGCCATTTACAGCTGTGGCAGCAGCTGCCGGTGTCGTTTCTGTCCGGGTCATCATTAGTATCCCTGTCACAGGGGCATATGGCCCTGGAGGCCCTTAATACTAACACTTTACTTGGCTGCAATTTCAACAATCAGCCCTGAAGAAATGAGCAAACTGTGCTCAGTGTTAGGCCTGGAAACAATGCGTCAGGCAGAGACAGAGATCTCAGACGAAGATAATTAAATGTGAGGATTCAGATTTACTGGCTACTTTGTTGTCAAATAATCCCATCAGATGATCCAATAAGGCTGGCGAGAGCCTGCTGTTTGGGTTCCACTGCGTCCTTCCTGGCTGTCTCAGCCCTCACCCCTCAGGAGGGTGCATGTAAACACCATGACACATTTGTTATTATCAAATCATTGCACTCTCTCCTCGGTGAACGTGAGGAGAAAGGCAGATATTTGACTGCTGCTCTGCCACCCATAAAGAAAATGAAGACTTACTGCACCGCACGTCCATTTTGCCATCTACTTTGTCAGTGTCTCATTGGTTTCGGAGTCTTTGTCATCTTTATGTTATATTCCCGCCTGTTCAGTTTCCCATGCTTTCCTACATTTACCGCTGGTTATGGTCTGTGTCTGTTGTGACGTGGCTGCTGGGACTGTGGCACGTTGACGTCATTGATAGTGACTGTGAGGTGGCTGACTGAAGCAAACAATACAGAGCATGTCGCTAGAAGAGCATGAGTATCACTCAGAGCGCAGGGGGATAAGACGGAAGAACTGAAATTTAGGCTCAGAATAGTAGTGTTGTGGATGAACTGGTGAGGCAAGCAATACAAAGCCCAACATGGTGAAGGCGAGTAAGTTGGAACAACAGCGTCTGGGAGACGATGAGGAGAGAAAGGACGAGATGATAACAGTAAGAGATGGGGGATTAGAGCCTGCGAAGGCAGAAAGCGCCAGAGGACGTGTGAGAGGATCAATTTGGAGACAAGCTGCTTGGACACAGTGTTGTCACTGAATGCACCGTCTCTCTCTTGGCTCTCCAGCTTCCTTCCCTCGACTCGTTTTGCACCCACCCACTCCCACGTGTGCTCAGCCTCCCTGCCACCCTCCTGCCCCCCCAACTTTCTGAACACCACACATGGACCAGTGGTATATACTATGGTCTCTGTGCATGAAAGTCCCGGCCTCCGTCTCGTTCAAGGTCACGTGAATAATTGTGAGAGAGCTCTGTTATTTCTCTGTCCTCGAGCAAATGACTTTGTCTCGCTACTCACTGCCATATTGCACAGAACAGGATTTAGTGCATGTGGAGAATACGGTGGGTTGTCTGCTCTGCTTTGTGATGGTTAGATGTCCTCTCTCACAAATAAAGCACTGACCTTTCCTCGTGTGTTGCACTGACCGAAGAATCTGGGTCAGACTAACAGACGTTTGTGCGGAAATCAGCTCGTTTTAGGCTCCTGTATGTCTGCAAACACGAGACGTCCCTATGTGGCTGCAGCACTGGAGCACTGTTCTTGTTATTGGATTGGTTTTGGTAAAGGTAGATGACAGGACACTTAAGAATGGATCTCGCCACAAATTAAGAGTTAACTAAATCTTTTTAGAATTGGTATCCCCTTGAATTGCAAATCTGTGATATCAGTCATCTGTTGCTCCCCGGCTCTCCCTGTCTGAGTGTTGTTGCTCTGTTGACGTCTGCTGTCGTGGGTCGTGGAGCAGTTCCTCGCGTTCAGTGTGGGGCAGGTGCTCTGAGCTGATATGAACTGACTGAAAAGCTCCCCGGCTGCTGCAGACCTGGCAGGCAGCTGCAGCAGAACCACAGGCCATCGTAGACCATGTCCATGCCTCTTTGCCCCAAACACCTAAGACGCTGTGTGACGTTAACTGTATACAGCTGCATTCGTCTGTTTTCAAGCCCATGAGAAAGCAGGTATTCTAGTCGTGATGGTGGGAGGGGAATGACTCACTTAGTTGTCCTGCTGGGTCAATCGGGTCTCATGACTGTCCTCCACTCATCAACTCATTTGTGAAAGAGGCTGAAGTTGTGCTGTTCAGTGTTTCAGGGACATAACTCTGTTCAGCTTAAAATGGTTTTTCTGATCCTTTCTGATTGTCACATTAATCTGTCCGTGTCGTTTTACACTTTTTTAATATAAAATCTTCTAAAATCTGTATTGTCGTTTTTTTTGTCACAGGAATCTTAAAACATGGACCAAGAAGATCAGACCCGAAGCCAAACTCACGAATCCAACCAAAACAGAGTAACAGAAGCTGTACCAACCACTCCTGCTCCAGCTTCCGACAGAGTGTCTCAAGCTGCAGATCCTGTTAGTGCGTCTCCTGTCAGGCCTCGACGGCCCCAGAGAAGTGCCAGAGTAGAGAGCTCCGTAGACATCACCGAACCCAAAGCCGAGTCCGCTCTGGCGGCGAACCAAGACAAGAGCTCCCCTGATGGCGCTGCAGCCAGTCATCCCAAGCCCTCGCGCCCCTTAGCAGGAAAGGCCCTGGGAGAAGGCACAGGGCCCAGTGTTAAGGCTGGTCCTAAGGGTCCCGGACACCACCCAGTTAGAGCCGCTTCAGTGCCCCACCCACCTGCCAGCAGGCCCGTGCCTCCTCACCTGAACCCCCATGCACAGAGAGCCCTGTCTGTGGCAGGTACAGCTGACACTCAGGCCCAGACGATGGAAGACTTCAGGCAAGTTCACTGACCTGTGTGTGTCCTGACGTATCACAGGATACGTCCTCAGAGCCTCTCATTCCCAAACAGCTGAGAAAGAGCAGCCTTGGCCTCCATCCTATTTATTTATGTGCAGCACCACAACATTGCATAATTACAGGAAACATGGCCTCTTCATCCACTGATGTAAAACTGTCCCATTTATACTGTAATCAGTATACAAACATGTAATTAATGCTATTAACGGACTGTAGGTTAGCTCATGATGAAAGCGATCAATAATGTATTAATAAACACAGCACATGTGCTTAACGCTGCACTAAATAATTTGAATGTATTAAATATTAATGTAGCTTACATTTGATAAATGATGAATGGGTGACCTAAGTCAGAGTTTAAACCACCTCCACATATCAAATGTCTTACTTTTTCAAATTCAGAAAACAAACAATTCGAATTTGTACTAATAAATGTAGTCAGATTTTTGTCTGATTCTTTTCACTCTGTCTCAGTAGTTTGTGAATCACTGTGTGGTTGAACTGGGTTCCTGCAACTTAGTTACTAAATCTGTGAAGACTGATGAGTCACTAGGCTTCAACGCTAGGTCAGAACGTAAAGGCAACATATGCCTCCAGAGTTAGACGAAATATAAAATGCTGAGATATAAAGGAAAAACAAACAGAGTCAAAGGTCGTCGCTAACAAAAACAAGTTTGATGCTCTGCGATACAGTGACACGAGCACTCAGCAGTGTGAGTGAGGTCCTGACGTGGCGGCGAGTAGGAGGTGAGGCTTTTTAAGAGATTTCCAATAACAAGGTTTTTTTCATCAGGGTGCACATCATCACTTGGAACGTGGGCTCCGCCACGCCGCCTGATGACATCACCTCCTTACTGGGGCTGAATGTGGGTGATGGAAACACAGACCTGTACATTATCGGGTGAGTGCTTTGTGGTGCGGTAGTCATCCACTTTATCCAGCGCTGAAGTGTCCACTAATGTTCACTTGTCCCACATCAGCACTGCACACAATGCCACTAATTAGTGGACTTGAATGTCTCCCTCCTCGTGGCGATGATTGTCTTCTGCTTCGCTCCCTGCCCACCGTTACTTTATCAAAGCTCTCTCTGCCATCGGCTGCCGTCTGCTGTTGACCCCTGTGCCTTGTGATTTGTCTTTTTTCTTCAAGGCTGCAAGAAGTGAACTCAATGATTAACAAAAGACTGAAAGATGTCCTCTTCACAGACCAGTGGAGCGAAGTCTGCATGGAGAGGCTGAGCCCCTTCGGTTATGTGCTGGTCAGTAATGACTTTTATTATAAACACATATGCACAGTCACGTGGTGAAATGCTAAACAGCTACGATTCAGGCAGATTACCCAACCACTGATGAGGGCTCTGCTTCCTGTTGCTGTTTCTGTTCATCTTGTTCCCCGAGCAACGGACAGGGCGATCATTTATAACCGTGTGTGTGGTAAGCACGTCTCTTCTGCTGTGTGCCAGTCTCACCGAGAAATCTAGCGGGCTTCATGTAAAGCACTTAATACCTCCTAATATACACTGAAAGTATGAATGTTTTGTGGTTTGGGCATTTTTAGCAGCGCATACTGAATGTAGCTGTTCGCTCTTCTGCTGGCTTCATCTGAAGACGTGCTCGGTCTGTTGGTGTGATGAGCCAGAGAGTGTGAATCAGCTGTCGAGCTGAAACAGCGAGACAAATGTCTCCCAGGGTGCTGTTTTATTTTTGGATCATGTTGTTGTCATTGTTGACGGGCGTCTGACAAGCGAGACTGGCGCTGACCTCCAGCTCTCTGAGGGCCTACTACATTGATTTGAACGTCGTTAAAGTTGTCCTGATGGTTCAGTTTTGCCTTCTTCCTTTGGATATTAATTGTGTTTGTCCTGACTTGAGGGAGGTATCAGTAGATGTCAGTAGGACTCTGTCTAGTCATGACATGATTCGTATTAACAAGACACCTCATCTGTTCTCTCTGCTCTGGCATAGTCTGCTCACCGAGTGGTCGGGCTCAGACCGTAACCATTGCAGTAAAGCTCAAACCAGAATTGCTGCAGAAACACAAGGCCAGCAAGACACTTTCTGGACCTGGACCACGCAGCTGCTGATTGTAGCCAAATTTTCAGTCTGAGTAAGCTACAATGTACAGTAGATGGCTGCAGTGTTTATTTCTGGCCTTATTCTCTAACTGCACTGTGGCATAGTCTCTGCAGAATGGATTAGGGCAGGACTTTTATTCGCAGCGTATTTGATCAGCTTTGCAGTTGATTCACTTCATTGTGAAGCCGTGGAGGAAGTGTCGGTGCGGTTAATTCTGTGGTTAATAAGAGGCTGGAATGAATATTACGTTATTTTGCACTGAACGCCTAAACTCCTAGTCTGCACCGCTAACATCACACTTGTTACTCACAGCTCGCTTCTTCAGACAGTGCTAGAAGGTCGGACATGCACTACTGCCACACACACACACACACACGTCTCAAGCCTAAATGTAGCCTGGCAGCCTTCAGGAGCTCTTCCACTGTTCACTGATGTTGATAAGAAATGCTTTTTAACCATAGGACACACAGGCATAGGTACAGTCTCTCCGATTTTCAGGCTTCACGCAAGCAAAAAACACGCACACAAACACACACTGTTGGTCCACTTCATGGTTCAGTAGAAGCCATTATGCAACAAAGTTGCTCAAATAGCCAGTTAGTATACAAGCAAGAGGGTCTTGTGTCACGTGGAGATGTGCGCCTGCATCACAGCTCACAGGGCATTTGTGGTGGGGATGTGATAAGCTTCTTCGGCCTGGGGGTTGGGGGCTGGGCTGAGTGGAGGCACTGGAGAAGGGAAGAGCAGAGATGAGCCACAGTATCTGGTGAGGCGCTTGGCATAACATGCAAATACCTTTTCTTATACAGATGCTCACGTGCTGTTCCTGCCCCACTTCCAGTACAAAAATATCTTTGCTGCTTTCCATACCAGTGGCTGATAAATGTTAAAATCTGCATATTATCAGGTTGCATGACAAGAAGCAAGTGCATGAGATGATAGAGGAGCACGTGGACAAAGGAAACGTCTGCCATGAAGTGACCACTGTCTACAAAGCTGCTTGCAACTCCACACACCCTGACACTCACTCTGAACATGAGCTGCGTCTCCTCACCCTCACTGTGGATACGCTGTTGTTCCTCTTTTCTATCGATCTCCTCAGGTGACATCCCAGCGGATGCAGGGGTTGCTACTGCTGGTCTTCACCAAGTATTTCCATCTGCCCTTCCTCCGGGGAATTCAGACTGAGACCACCCGCACTGGCCTGGGGGGTTACTGGGTATGATCATCGATGCCCCTTCTGTCATCAGCACTGTGTCATTAAAATGTTATGTTACCTGATACATTTTCTCTGGCTGTACAAACAGCCTTTGCTTTACTTGCAAGCAGTCACACACGTACATTTTACCCATCTTGCAGTGAAGCATCTTTTGTGTTTTAGTGGGTCAGGGGATTTAGGAGAACAGCACAGAGGCACAGACAGCCACCACCGCTGTGCACTTCACTGCAGCCATTAAAGATTGATGATGTTTCATTACCCTTTATTATACACTGATAATATCCAACTTCCACTTTGTTTGTTTGTCATGTTACAGGGGAATAAAGGTGGCGTGAGTGCCCGCATGTCAGTGTTTGGTCACACCATCTGCTTCCTCAACTGCCACCTTCCGGCTCATATGGAAAACTCTGATCAGCGCATGGAAGACTTCGAGAGCATCCTGCAGCAGCAGCAGTTTGAGGGCCAGGCAGCCACAGGGGTCCTTGACCATGAGTAAGTCAGGATTCACAAACACATCAACACACACACAACAACACACAAACGTGCTTCGAGTTGAATGGATTGTCTGCTGAACTGTAGGGTCTGATTAAACACTGATAAAACCTTTCCTTTTTCACCCACTGCACATGAGTTTGTCCGTTTGCTAGTTGTAACTGACAAACGGACCCAGAGTATATTTATCATTTATATTTCTTATTTAGCGTGGTCTTCTGGTTTGGAGATCTCAATTTTCGCATTGACGATCTGGATATGCAAGTGGTAAAATCGGCCATCGATAACAACAAGTTTTCTGTACTGTGGGAAAAGGACCAGGTGAGAATAAAGCACGTCGAGGAGTGAAAGTGGATTTGTCCATGTGTCTGCTCTGCCTGGTGGAACGTTGCACTGTGTCGGTAATACCACTAGAGGGCAAATGCGTAACACAAGTGACCAATGTCTGACGTCTACTAATTGTGTTACAGCTGAATATGGCCAAAGACAGTGAGACGGTGCTGGAGGGTTTCCAAGAGGGGCCGCTGAAATTCCCTCCAACCTACAAGTTTGACATTGGAACAGATACGTATGACACGAGGTCGGTATTGCCAGGGGTGCCATTATTAATTCTAGGCCACTGACCAGATACCTCGGCAAATTCTAGTTCTTTCTCTAAAGGTCCTCACATGCCTGGGGACACACAAAAGAGCTTTGCTTCCTCCTTTTAAATCAAATGGTATTTTGTAACTTCATGCCTCTCTTTCATCATCTTAGTGGTAAGAAGCGTAAGCCGGCTTGGACGGATCGAATTCTGTGGCGCCTGAGAGCCACTGCACCGGTCAGCGATGCTGCCAGCACAGGGAAGCGCAGCTCCATCTCAGGGCTGACCAGTGGGACCAAAGTGACGCAGCACTGCTACCGTAGCCACATGGAGTACGTCGTCAGCGACCACAAACCGGTCTCCTCCATCTTCACCCTGCAGGTGAGACGACACTCACAGCCGTCGATGTGCATTTAGTCGCCAGATGCTTACGCTCTACACTGGCTTCTTTTCTCTACAGTTCCCATACAAGGTGGACGTTCCCCTGGTCACGCTCATAGTGGCCGATGAGTGGAACAGCATTACTGATGCCACAGTAAAATTCACACTGGCGCCCAGCTACTCGCGCAGCTCCTGGGACTGGATTGGCTTGTATAAGGTGAAGGCTACTGAATAAAATGATATTATGAGAAATCCATGTCAGCATCAAGCACAACATCCAAACAGAACAAGGTTGTTACTGTTTGTGCTTTTGCTCCTGTCGCTATAGGTGGGATTTAAACATCACAAGGACTATGTGGGATACGTGTGGGCAAAGCAAGAGGAAGCAGATTTCCATCGACAAGAACACGAGGTAATCTGAATATGAGCTAGTAACGCTACCATAATTTCTTTCTCGTGTGTTAAATGGCTCATTCGTTTTCAGGCAACCTTTACAGAAGAGGAGTTGCCCAAAGGCTCAGGGGACTTTATGTTGGGTTACTATAGCAACAATATGAGCAGCATTGTGGGTGTAACGGAGCCGTTTCAGGTAATTATAACAGTCAGTTTACTCGAAGTTAAATCAAATGTTCTGTCTGTTTGACTATTTGCTGTGTGATTCTGTTGATCTGTATCTTTAACATTTTTGATGCTGCTTTCTTCAGTTTACACATCCTCATCTAGTCTCATTCAATTTGTCATTTATCTCCAGATTCAGCTTCCCACTTCAGGCCTCAACACCAGTTCTTCAGACAGCTCTGATTTTAGTTCTGAAGATGACAGCACTGTCCACGTGAAGACAAGGGCCCGCAGTCCCAGTCCACATGAAGGGAAGCACCGCAGGGGGCAGCGCGGCAGCCACAGTCACAGCCGCAGCCGCTCTGGCAGCCCTGCGCACGTCAAAGTTAAAGGGCTCAGAGTCACGGGTGGTTCTCCGTCCCGCAGCACGGCAGCAGACCAGGGCAAGTCCACAGGACGGGCAGCAGAGGGCAGCAGCAGTCAGGCATCGACTCCTGGGGAGAAAGACAAAAACGTGGAGGATTCAGGAGTGTGATGCAATACCAAGTGTTGCTTTTGTCACAGGCCACATAGTCGACTGTTGAGTCTTTTCTTTTATACATTCACTGTATTGTGTGTTTTCTGTAATGAAAGGGCACAGTTTATGATGCCATCCTTTTCAGGAACAGCCATCTGGTTTGTCCAGGAGGCATAATTTGCCTTCAGTTGTTTATCAATTTGTGTATATTATAATTTTTTAATTTTGAAACCTTTGACTTTGTCCTATATATCCTCTACTATTTGCGGCTTTGCCCTTTCTCAGGTGGGGATAGTACAGGGAGCTGACACCTTGCATAAAGAAATACTCAAGGATTAAAGTTGCGTAGAGTTAACGGGCATTTACATTTTGGTAACTATCTTCCCTGTACTCTGACAGTGTGTGAAACTCTACACTTATTTAGCAGTCGTGTCAGCAGACTGCATAGGAGCAAAAGAAACGCTGAGATAAGCAAGACCGATGGGACTCAGATGTCGCTCACAAATCAATCACCTGTGAGATTGTGCAGTTGCTAGTATAAAACAGATTGACTCAGACCACCAGAAACATAAGGACATAATGAAAAATGATTTGTATTTCAGAACATCCAAACATGATTGCTTTCTGTCAATCTATTATTGGACTTGGCAGTTTGGTTCTGCTCTTGTAGCTATTCCCTGCTTTGGAAATTGAGCATCCATTTCACAGAAATATGATATGTAACATCCAGGGAACATTTCCAATCACCCACCAATGGGACTAAAGTCACTCTAGGGAGCATAAACACAGAGCATAACCAAAGTAGGTGGAGGCAGATGTGCAGGGGCCACTAGGCCTGGCAGCAGCGCAGCACATGTCGGTGAAGAGCAACAGCCTTTAAATAGACGGCCAGTGGGATGGGAGGCTAGCCGTTAGCTGACACTGCGTAGATCACTGGCCAGAACTAGTTAGTTCAAAGCTGGACACTTACTCTGCTGGACCAAATACTCTAGTCACAACCACAGTGATAGACCGGCTTTACACACATACCTTATGTGAGTCAGTGGGTCTTGTGAAATGCTAAGATGTTTTTTAAAGCTATCCAAAACATACAAATGTGTTTTATTCTGTTTTTAATTAGTATCAAATGTTGGACTTTTTCCATAACACGGATGCAGGGAGTTCACTGATCTTCAATCTGGACGTTTAAGGCAAATGTGAGCAGGGACTGTAAAGCTACTACAGGGCTTAATACCACACTGCACGGAGTTTACTACACAGCTGATGTGTTCCATTATTATTAATATTGTATCCAAACATTACAAGGCTCATGTAATATTTCAAAGACATTCATGGACATTGTTCTGTCCGAATCTTTCCGTTTTGTGTCATTTTGTTTTCTCTTTCCGTTTTAGTTTTTGTTCGCTCAGGTCCTGGTGATTAGCTGACAGTAACAGTTGTCACAGTAGTTGTGTTGCATCGTTAGTGTGTGAGCATTGAAGCACCACGTTAGACACTTGGCCTGTTAGCATAAGACACTGTACACTGTAGCTGTAACCTAAGTATGTGTGTCTGCTGTTTTCTGTGTATCTGCTGCTGTTTTGTGCGTGTGTGTAGCTGGCTGTGGCAGTGAATGGAGACTGACTGGGTCTGCATGGTTTGCTGCTGGACATACTGTACATTCCGGTACTGTGGCCGTAAAGTGCTGTTTTTGACTCCTGTTTGTTAAAACCGTGGCAGTGGAACCTGTTAGAAAATCATGGACTTTATAAAAATGAAACTAACTAAGTGTTAGACAAATTACTGTAAATGCAGGATAGTTTATGCTCATATAAATCTGAAATAGTTCGAATCATTTCATGGTGCAGTCTGTGTGTATTTTCTTAATTTTTAAATGAAGCATTAACTGGACCTTTTTTTCGAGTAACATGTTTCAAAAAAGATAAAGACTGTATGAACCTTGTCCTACTTTAGGTAACTTAGGTAAGTAAAACCAATACTAGTCCTGACCAGTGATTATCTATTGAAATATTATTGGAAAAATGTTCTGTCTACAGAATGTTAGTGTTTTGTAATTCTGTGGCTAAAATAGAAAAGATATATGTGTAAAATATGGTAGAAAAACAGAAGATAATCTATGTTGCAAAGATTATTTTACTTAAAGTATGTATTTATTTTCTTATTTAACTCTTAAATGAGCCTGAATTCTGCTGGACAGTGAGGGAGCATTATTTCAAAGAAATATGACACTACAAAACAGCGTTCAGTATTTTCTTTTTGTATTTGAAACAACGAAGAGAGTTTGAGTTGTGCTGTTGCCATTTTAGTAAATTCAGATCGCTTTTAATGTTTGAAGTGTAGATTGTTTAGTCTACAGTTGTTTGTATAATTGTTAATGTAAGTGGCAAAAAATATAGCAAGCCTGTGAGATATTGATTGTTAGCTCATGAGTTTGTCTAGTCTGAACTGTGAGTTGAGAAGGTTTTGCTTGCTTTGTCACCCCAAAACTACTGAGGAACTGTCTGAAGAAAAAATATATACTTCCCTTCAAATTGTGCTCTGTCTGGTTCTTGAGTCTGTCATTGATAGTGACCTGTAATCGCTGATTGATCGTTGATTTTTAAGGCAAATGTTATTTAGTCTTTGTGAATGTATGCCTCTGTGTACAAACGTTGTAAAGCTTGTGTCCTTCTAACTACACCGAAGTGTGTCTGTAAGGGGAGACAATAAAATAGAGGCAGATAAAGAATCAAGGACGGAGGTGATAAAATAAGTTTACAGATTGAATAAGCCTGGAGTTATTGGCACCAACGTGTTATTCCTGGAGACAATGTCTTCTGAGTGGCTAAAACGTTTGAACAAATAAGTGCAGCGTTACTATACATGCACTGCTTGTATTTAGTTTCCCTTCAGTTTTTAAAAATCCGGGTGTTAGTTGCTATATTCATTAATTATAGTGACAAACATAAAAACATCCTGGAGGAGGCAACAGCAGAAGTGTCTTGCATCATGCTTTTAGCTCTCTGAAAAGAAAGTGTCCACCATGCAAATTCATGCTGACAGAAACATTCTGATGCAACACTGGTCAGGAGTTGAGTTGCTGAGTTTAGTGGCACTGAACACAATTAGCCCAAGTAATGATAAATGTAGGCAAATGAAATGTATGGACAAGCTGGATACACAAATGAGGATGTAGAGTGAAGCCGGTCATCTGAGGCTTTTTTCAATCCTAGTTGCAGTTTTTTATCTCACTTCCAGAAGATAAATATGTTTGTGTGCAAAAGGCAACCTTTGATTATTTGACCTTTGGTGACATAGCGATATGATGCACTGTGTGTGAAACAACCCTCCGGTAGGATATTAATGCCATCTGTATCTCACAGTATCATAATAAATATTACCCAACAGCCACTGTCAGTTATCTAACGCAGTAATTGACTATTGACAGCATGGTAAACATGGTGCTGTATATCTCCGCACTACAGGCCAGTTGAAACGATATCTGTATTTCTTGATTGAATGAACACTGTGCTCATGAACTCCACACCTCAATAAATGCTATGACGTAATACACTGGTAAGCCACTGATAAGCCATGTACTAATATTTACAGGTTCCTTTAACATGGGGTGATTAAAAGCTGCAGATTTTAGATGTTCACAATGACAAGCTGAAAATTTCTACGAGCCATCATGATGGAACCAAGCGATCCCAAGATTCTTTGTGCGTCATGGTGTGGATGACTCACCGCTTTTCTTCTGTTTTTTTGGCATAGGTGTTGAATTTCAAAGTTACTTGTTGGAAACAAGGTACTTCTTAAATGTAAGTAGACATATTCTCAGAAATACTCCTCTTTGTTTTAGATAGTTGTTAAAATACATGCAACAAGGGTGTCTGGAGGTAAACCAGCCCTTCATAGAGACATTAATTAAAACCATCTGTGGCCTAAAAAGGTACATGTTCACAATCAAAGTTATTGATTACATTACCCAACAGGGCCTGAAGCAAAACATGGCAACACAGGAGCTTTTAGAGTAAAATATAATGAGGTTATGTCGTGTTGTATATCACCTCCAGCCTTTTCCCTTCTGTTTCAGCAAATGTCTTTTCAGGTTGATCTTGATGTGTTACTAGGAAAACACATGTTCTGATCTTGTGATAACTAAAATGACAGTATTATATCAGAATAATTAGACCTTTATAGGTTTACAGATATTGAAGATAGTTTGTTGTCTGGTACCCTTTAAATACATCACACACAAATACTAAGCATCAGTGATGCATCAAATATATAGAATTAAAAGTAGAAAATTAGTTTACAAAAAACAACAATATGTTTTAACTCTGGAAGACTTTATAGACTTTATGAACTTACTATACCAACATTAAAGTTATAGATTTGTTACTTTACTGACAATACTTTGTTGAACAACATGCGATCAAGCAATTAGACGAATGCATGAATCATGTTATTATTACTGTAACTGTGAAATAAAACACTGTGGACAAGGTTTCAGCTTCAAGTTGCAGTTAGCCTTAAGCTTTGATGTAGAATGAGGCTCAAATCTAGTAGGTTGCAGCAGAATGTGTGTGTGTGTCTGAGAGAGGCTGGCAAGAGTTAAGCCTCCACATCACAACACAACCTAGCATTTACATACTGTAATTGATTGATGATATCACCTCTTATGACATCCTCACTGTGACACTGACACACACACAGTTTAGGTCTGATAAACCCACTGCTACGATAAAAGCTGCTGATTGTGCAATTAGGTCCCGGTGTCACCATAACATTTGAACAGCACACGCTCGGGCTCTGTAGCACCACCTTCCTGGTTACAGTAGGCACCAGAGCCCCCATAGGCTGGCGGTAAGGGCCGCCCCTCGTGACGTCAGAGCTTCTGACTTCACAGCATAAATACAAGGGCTCTGCGCCATGAGGCTTAGATTTGAGGACCAACACATCGAGAGGCTCGCAGTCCGCGCAGAGCAAGGAAGAACCGAGACGCTAGTAGTTTCAACAAAAGCAGCTGCCAGCCCCGCCGTTAAAACGATGAACGGACAGATGAACGGTTTTCACAACGCCCTCATCGACGAGGACTGCTTCCTGTTCACCTCGGAGTCGGTGGGAGAAGGACACCCTGGTATGACCCGTCACACCGGCCTTTTAGGAGTTACCATCAATTTGACGAGCTGAAGTAGTATAAATATGCTGAAGTATCACAGCCCTTTATATGTATTGGCTATAGTAACAAAACGAGTGATATTCGAATTTACGGCATTTCTTTAGCTAAGTAGGTGACGTGAACGCAACGGGGCCGGTCATGAGAGCACGCGCTATTAGCTCATGTTAGCTAGCTTGATGGCCGGCTATTGCCGAGTTCAGTTATTTTACGTCACACTGCCAGTAAAAGGTTACACATGAACTATCGGGGTGTAGTGACGCGGCTCTCATTTGAATATCGCAGTGTATTAGTTATTGAGCATTTTCTTGAATATGCCTGAATCATTCGGGGCTTTTTCTGAAGCACGCGGTCCACAAAGACTGGTAACGCCAATCACCAGCAGTCCGCCATAGTCGGCGTTGTGCCGTCGAGTGTCGTTAACCTAATCCAGTGTCTAGAGGTTGATCACGCTTCCTTTCCGGTCCCGGTTATTTGCGCGCGCCCTCCCTTCCCTACTACACGTGCACATGATGAAATGGCGACCATGAGACGCACAGGGCCACTCCCACCGAGCTGAATCGGGCCGGCGGCGCTTTCGTGCCAGTAATGTGCTTTTCTGTCTGTTTCACGCCAACGTTTCCTAACACGTTGTTCCCTTTCAGACAAGATCTGCGATCAGATCAGTGATGCTGTTCTGGATGCCCATCTCAAGCAGGACCCTGATGCCAAAGTTGCATGTGGTAAAAACCCTTTTATGAAACTGGCGCTTTGCTCAAAGTCTGAGACCGTCAAGGTGAAATAATGTTTTCCTTGCCTCTTGCAGAGACTGTCGCGAAAACTGGGATGATCCTGCTGGCAGGAGAGGTGACATCACGCGCCACTGTGGACTACCAGAAAGTTGTTCGTGACACCATTAGGCAAATTGGATATGATGACTCATCTAAAGGTGTGTCACACTTTGATTTTTAATTTGTGCTTTCCTGTCTTGTAGCATTTTGTCTTGTCTGAGGCGATTGCCTTTGACACGGTCTTACTCTGCTTTTGTTTTTTTTACACAGGTTTTGATTACAAGACCTGCAATGTTCTTGTGGCATTGGAGCAACAGTCTCCTGACATTGCTCAGGGTGTTCACATTGACCGCAATGAGGAGGACATTGGAGCTGGGGATCAGGTTTGTTGCAATAACCTGACTCTATCTATATCCTCCCAACTGATTGGAGTGGTTTTGCCAATAATGTTCTTTCCTCAACAATTTTTTTTTCAAACTCCAGGGCTTGATGTTTGGATACGCCACTGATGAGACTGAGGAGTGCATGCCTCTCACTGTGGTCCTTGCACACAAACTGAATGCAAAGATGGCCGAACTTCGTCGCAACGGCACGCTGCCATGGCTTAGGCCAGACTCAAAGACTCAGGTGAACCTCAAATTCTACTCTGTGGATGTTACAGGTGATCATTTTCTTTGAGTTTGTGCTTATGTGTTTTTTTTTTCTTTCTGTTTTTCCACAGGTCACTGTCCAGTATCGCCAGGATCGTGGTGTCATGCTTCCAGTGCGTGTGCACACACTTGTGATCTCAGTTCAGCATGATGAGGATGTTTGCCTAGAGGAGATGAGAGATGCTCTGAAGGAGAAGGTCATCAAGAGTGTTGTTCCCTGCATCTATTTGGATGATGACACAGTCTACCATCTGCAGCCCAGTGGGCGATTTGTCATCGGAGGCCCACAGGTAAATGTCAGAAGGTGTGACTTTGAGAAGCTGTTTAGCCTGCGAGTTGGCTGTAACATATTTCTCTATATTACAGGGAGATGCTGGGCTCACTGGACGTAAAATTATTGTTGACACGTACGGAGGCTGGGGAGCCCACGGCGGTGGAGCTTTCTCTGGGAAAGATTACACAAAGGTCGACCGCTCTGCTGCGTATGCTGCACGCTGGGTGGCCAAGTCTCTTGTTAAAGCCGGACTCTGTAAGAGAGTCTTGGTCCAGGTAAGATGCATATTTTCATCACTTAGTTATTTTAAGCTGTTTTGAGCCAATTCTATTACTGATATAATGCATTTGTCATGTGTTAGGTGTCCTATGCCATTGGAGTTGCCCACCCTCTCTCCATTTCAATCTTCCATTATGGAACCTCCCACAAGAGTGAGCGAGAGCTGCTTGACATTGTGAGGAAGAACTTTGATCTTCGCCCTGGAGTCATTGTCAGGTAATGTATAGCCTCTGAAGCTGCCTGCTACTCCAGTGAAAAGGCAGCACAGTTCCCTCTTTTCCTTTTCCGGTTTTCCCAAATTTTGATTTTAAATGATTAATTTACTGTAAAAGCCCTGAACAGCCAGTGCCATTATTATTATTATTATTTTTTTTTTTGCTATAGCTAAAATTTTGCTTTGGCTTCTGTGATCAAAAGATTCATTGATGTAAACTCTGACATGCATGAAATGTTGGGTTTATACGTAGACATACCTTTTTAGGGGGCACAGGTGTATGGTGTCTGTAATGAAGCCTTTTGGTTTATGGATAGTTAAGTCACCTTTGTAAACTGGATAAGTGTGGTTTCCATCTGCAAGCTGCAGCATCCAGTTTGGTTGCCAGGGTAAGTGTTGAAGCTTCATGTGATTCCTGCTTTACCAGTTGGTCTAATGAGGTTTTTGCTTTTTTAAATTTATTTTATTTGGTGGCTCTTGACACTCAATGAGAGTGCTGTGCCTGTGTGAGTACGAGTGCATGCATCTAAGATTGTGGAATGTGGCTGCTGCTAAACATTTTGATTATGTATTCCAGGGAGCTGGATCTGAAGAAGCCCATGTATCAGAGGACCGCAACCTATGGCCATTTTGGCCGAGACTCCTTCCCATGGGAGGTGCCCAAAAAACTAAAATACTAAACCTGTTAAGCTTTTCCCCCCAGGCCTGTTGGTGTATACTACAGAGAAGCCTCCAAGGTTCCGGGGGTGAAATGCCCTGTCTCTCATAATATTGCTCACAACCCCTTTCCTCACTCAACTCCCTCCATTGTCTTATTACAGTTGTCTGCTGGTTGCAGTGTCACAGTGTGCTGGGAGGCATGCCTTCCGTGTGGCATTTAAAGAAATGAATGGGTTCCATGAACTCATGCCAGTAGTACTTCATGTTCTCCCATTCCCCCTCTGAATAACTGTTCAAAAAGCTCTTGTCCTTTTGGCATTCCACACTTGTCAATATTATCAGTTTTTGGTTCAGCGTCCTTATATCGTAGCCCTCCTAAATTTACTGGTGCTACTGATTTGCAGCATCTAACATTAAGAGTAACAGTTCATTTGGTAGTTGGAAAGTAATATGGTCTGCTACCTTCCTAAACATTCCTCCCTTGTCAGGCTCGTAAAATATTCCCCAGCCTATTGTTCTTTCTCCTTTGTTTTATTCCCTCGTCTTTGTGGAGGATGCTAGAATGGCACAGATTAGATTCAGGTTGTGGCTGTAATTGTAATAAAATGCTATGCATTGCAGGATAAAGTGAACCAAATCCTAAGTATTCAAGCTCTCAAATGAGCACAAAGCCTCATACTTCTACAGACCTGTGCGGTTTTCTGACGTAATACAGAAAAGTCAGAAGCTGCTATGTCACTGCTCTGGCCTGCAGAGGTATTGGTTATACTTGATAGCAGTGGAACATTGGATTGTTTATGCATTGAAATTGAATTTTAATAAGTCCTTTTTTTTAAATGTAGTTTCACTTGCTTTTTTATGGTTTGAAGTGACTAAAGGGCCTCTTACTCCTTAAGTATAGTGATGGCAGGTGTAGCTACAGAGAAACCTGGTTACCATCTTTATTCTTAAAGGGGTATGTTATTTACCAGTCTTGTTGACTTGAAATCAAACCAACACTATTTATTTGTTCTCTGAAACTCGGCGTGGATACAGAGTAGCTGATGTTTCAGAAGGCAGCTTTAAACACACCTTGAATTCCTTCTGACTTGATAGTTTTCAGTGTTTGAGCGTGAGGCTCCAGAGTGTTGTACAGAAAAGCTTTGGTCCACCTCAATGCGATGGTGTCACTGGCTACTGTTAGACTGTTTTCTTTTTGGACTGCAGAACCAACTTTTTTTTTTTTTTTTAAAGATGGGTTGGTTTTTATTATCCGGTTGAAATGTCTGCAAGTCTTTGCCTCGTACCTAGTCTCGGTCTTGTGAATGGCATCATTTGGTTGGTGTAGTACAGAGAAACCAGCCTTGTTTACATGGCCATTCATGGTGGATAGTTTTGGTTCCCTTTTTTACCACTTGGCGTTCATCCCGTTGGCTACAGTAAGTGTGAGAGTGCCTTTCTATTTCCTCCCTCCCACCCCTTTTTGCTTTTCTCCCCTCTATCTACATGCATTCAACGTCAGAGGAAAAAGTAGCTCAGACTGTGTTATCCTTCGTGTCTAGATTGGATAGTTTCTTTATCCTCTGTAATAAACAAATACTCCATTCAAATATCTGTTTCTGGGTGTTCTGTGACTTTTTTTTTTGTGTGTGTGTGTTTATTAAATATATTGCGAGTAGTACCATGAAGCTTTGCAGCTACCCTGTACCCAAACTCAAATGGAATACCGCCCTTCTAAAAGTACCCTTTAATGTCCATACATGCAGGTTTAATTTTAAATTACAAAAACAATGCAAATGAGATGCTTTTGAAAAGTGTCTAGTCTATCCTAAAATGTGGAATATGGCCGGCAGTTAAACGTGGACATTTTAATGGCTGGGTGTATTTATAAACTCATTACATACGTGCATTATGCAAGCGTGGAGTCATAAACACCTCTGAAAATTGCACTTGATTACTTTTTGAGTACATGCTGCCTGGCAATTTCAGTCAACGTAGCTGATGGAATTTATTTTGCAAACGTGTGTGACCTTTGTCAAAGTGAACCATGTACTGATATCGAGGTTCGACAACAGAAGATAAATGCTTTCCCTGCAGGTCATACACTTGATGCTGAGAATGTAGCTCAGAGGGATCTTGTAGGGATGACACAAATACAGCAGACTGAGGTGTTAAGTTAAACTGTAGAAACCTGCAACTTTCGCACAAATGTAGGCTGTTCCGTCATCATCTGATACCAAAGACTATATCTGCTATGCCATGTTTATAACGGATCGGGATGATAGATGCAATATACTATGTTCTGTAATTATCCTGCAACTACAACCTCCAAATGACTTCCACTGTTCCACCTGATAAGAGTACGTCTTATGCAATTCAGAGTTATGCCAACATGTTGAAGGAAGCATTAGCACATAGGTGCTGTAGAAAAGCTAAAGTTGAGTTGAGTACTTAACACTCACATGAGTAATTTTCTCCAGATCATATTATACTGGTGCTATATCATGACGTTACTGGGACTGATGATGTCTGAATTTTATCATCGCATCTGTCCAGCCCAAGGGGGTCATGGCTCATGGGTCAATGGACTGAATTTCATGTTCTTTCTTTCTTAAATATGTTAATATAACAATGACAAAATGAGTACTGGTTAATAACATTTGAGACGTTTCGTGGCAGTTACAGACAATGCTCAGAAAGTTCCAGACTGAGCGTATAGATGGAAAAAGCAAACACGAGAGCAGAACCAGTACAGTAAAAATATTGCTGCATAATGACTGTCTTGTAAAGACTTCTTTTTTTATTCATAAATAAAAAAAAAATGCCAAAGTGGGCGCCTCCGTTAAGGTCATGGACAACGTAGACTCGTCTGAACTATGTGTAGTAACCATTGCTTTGCCTGCATGGTCGCAAAGGCCACATGAAATGAAGTGAAGACAACAAAAAATAAAGCATGGTTTTTAATAATATCATAGTGTTTTGAAGTGACATGGTTCAGTCTCATGGCAGCTTTTGACAAGCCCAATTACCTCTGCTTTCTAAATAATGCTGATGGGAAAATTACAAAAGTGTTCGTTATGTGATCAGTTATTTAAGCCAGGTGTCGGAGCAGAGGGCGGATAGCTACCAAGACAGGTCTGGGCAGTTCTCTCAGTGCCTGAAGGGGTAACAACATAACTGCTGGTTTAGTGTTGTGTAAAAATTGCCCTATAGTCAAGTAAGTACAGTTCCAGTAAACGTTCAAAAAGTACAAATACCGGCCTTGTATATAATCTGTTTTATTTGAGTACCAACAAACTAATGATGTTACATCTCAACTTCGGGAATGCTCTGGGTCTTTTCAGTGTAAAAAAATAAGAGTTTTTAAAAAAAACTATAATTAGCTTAATTTTTGTCACCTTTGTAAATGAATGAGGAGATTTTATGGACTGATATGTCGCAACTGCACCATAAGCACGAACTTTATAGATAGACCTACTGCTAGTTCACGTATTTTTACCTCGATTGATAAGACCACGTGGAACAACTGTTCATTCCATAGGATGACAAACCGCTAGTCAAGTTCTGACCTGATGAAAGACTTTATCACTGTGGTGTATTTGACTTTGCTTTATACCAATAGCATCTTATTTTCACACAGAAGCTTAATAAGATATAGTCTACATGTTTTGTGATAGTGTTACTGCTTTCTTGTCACAGATTGGACAGCTGATATTTTATGTCCTAAAATGGTCTCTGACGTGGTTCAGCTCATGTACAAAGTACACTGTGACAGTTACAGTACGTCAAGCTGTGAGTAAAACACATGCTCAAGTAACATCATCGGTGTCAGGTCCTGTCTGCAGGTCAGCTACAGCAGCTGTGTGCTCACACTGTAACCTTTGCTCCTTCAAGTGCCTATATTTAACTGGACAGTGGGGGCTGTGCTGGGATAGTCTTCCACAGCCTTGAATGGACAAAACCTCTCACCACAACACAACCCAATGCGTTTCCAGCTGAAATACACTGGATTTCATTGACTGACTTCTGTAAAACAGTTCCTAAAAAGCATTTCACTACACTGATTTTCGGAGTTCAGACCTGAGGGGCACAAGCTGTGCTCAGCTCACACAGACCAAACAAAAATGGTAACATCAACATTCTTGTGGGTTGAATGATAAGGTTCTTGGTTCTTTGGGTTTTCTCAAAGCGAGTGTCAGACTCTTTACAATAAGAAGGGTAGACAAAGGTCAGCTGGACCAGTTGCTGGAGGCCATTGGGGTTTCTTCTAAGGACTGGGTGACACCTGATGCAACATTTTTAAGAGGTTGCTGCTCTACTGTTCTCCTGCAACTAGAAGTGCCTCATTCCTCTGTTCGCTCAGAACTCTAGTCAAATTCTCTTTTAACCTAGTAACATTGATGTGTTATAAAAGCATTGTGTGTGTCTTTTTGTATTGTTGAATAAAAACACAGAATCATCATGACAAGCTATTGATGATGACTAAGAAGGTGCAGCAGTTATTGTCAACTTCACTGTTATGCACCTGTGTCCAAATCTTATGTTAAGAGCCATTAAAATGTTGTTACACTCAAATTCATAATTGTGCCCAACCCAGGGTGAATTATACTGTATGTTATGCAACAACTGTCTTCATGGTTTTGCTTAATTGTGATTACAAAACAGGGACAAACCAGACAAACTAAAGTGGAACTGAGAGACAAAATATAAAATATGATTCAGGAAGGCTGCAGTCCTTCAACGTTTTAGTGAAGATAAACAAACAAGAGAGAACAGAAACAGGATGTAAAGTAATCTGGACTCCATAAGACCGATAAGCAACAGAGCGAGGGGCAGCTGATATTCTCTACTTTGGCATTTAACAATGAGGCTTTGTTTGCAATATTTACGTAACTGTTCAAGCGTTTAGTGCCTAAATAAGTTTATACTTGAACTGAGAACATCTGATAAAAAACCTTTTATATATTTGCAGTTAGTGAGAATCACAGCAACATCTAGTTACATAGAAATATATTTGTGTGGCATTAAAGTATTATGTCACACAACAGATTAAGCAATATTTAAATGCTGAATTCTCAGCCTGTCTGCACCAACAGGTACTTGTTGTCAAACACTGAACAGGTGTCTTCTGGCTCTGAACCACAGAACACCAGGCGCGCTTATGTAATGTCTTGATGTGACTCTGAACTGAGGGGTAAAAGATGTGATGGTGTGAGCTGTGATTGGGTCATTTTCAGCCAATTGAAAAGTGGTGAAACAGGAGCTCATCTGGCTCGGAGACATGGGAATGTGTTTCCCCTCTCATGACTTCAGTCACATGTAGACTGAGCAGTGAAAAGTGAGCCAGAGAAAGGCGTTGACAACCTTGTAGGGGAGTGTCTGCTTCCCACCAATTGCACTGGGCCAGTCCTCCTTGACAAGGCTTTGTGTAACAAGGAGGCTTGGCTGCCACGTGGTGTTGGAATGAACGTTGCATATTTTCATGCATTAATGAAAACAGTGAATTAATCTCCTGCTATGAAGTAGATAAACAGAATGTCCGTTCACATGTCAGTTCAACTTAATTCTTTACCATAGCAGGGAATGGAACTTTCCAATCCGCTTTTAACAATGGGACGGGACTAGGAATGGAACGTGAAAGCTTTGTGTTTGATTGGTCATCATGCTTCCATGTTCCAATGAGTCTGAGAATTTGACTGACTTCCAACTGGATTTTAACTTCCTGGATTAATTTCAAGTGATAAACTAGACAAACTAGTCCTCCCAAATTAAAATCACTGTAGTTCCTAAATGGTAAGAGCCACATTGGTAAAGAGGGGTAAGAGGGGACAAGATTAAATTCAGGGGCAACACCACACAATGAATGTGTGTAAAATCGGATGATTCTTTGTTTTGTCAGGTCAAACCGAAGTACTTTGCGAGAATTATTTGTGTGAAGGTTGACTCTGCATTATGTCATAAAAGACTGACTGCACTTCTCAGCTTTGGTTGTGCTTTTTAAGTCAACATGTAGCACAATATCATTCCTTCATCAACACAAGGATAACAGGAAAAAGAACTTGACAAGATTTGTCATTGTGTAACAAGGGACTCAACTTCTAACGAGGGGCTCGTTCATGTTCAGCTAACACTTTGTTCCACAAAGCGTCATAGTTTATTAAAACTGATTGTATGTATTCATAGTGCAAACTTATGCTATGTTGTCTTCATTTACAGCATGTGCAAATACAACATCATTTGGGCCACGTGTAAAACAAAAAAAGACCCTGGAGAGCCTAGAGTTGAAAGAACAAGTAGCACTGCCATCTGCTGGACAAACGATGAAGCCCTGTCTGATACTATACTGACTGGCTACTTTATGAAGAACACCTACAGAGTCCAACTCATTCTGTTTTTACAAAGTTAAAGTGTCTCAATTTTGAGGATAAAGCTACTGGAATGTTTATAAGTCTGCCACGTGTTTCTAATTGTAGTCTGGAGTTGTACTGCAGTATACTTAGAAGTGGTTCTAATGTTTGACCACCATATTCAAAATTCAGTGAGTGCATTATTATTGCAATAGTCATTTCATAAAAAACTGTCACCAGTCAAACAAGACACATCAAATTTTATGGCTGTTTAAATTCCGAGACACACATAAGAGACGCACTTGGACCGTGATCAATGTTATATGCCACTTTTATGTGTAAAGATTTCAAAATATTACAATATAAAAAAATAAAAGTCTTGCAGCAACCAAAAATAAATAAGCAAAAAATGAAACATGGTAGGCACAGAAACAACTTGTAGCTACATCCATTAAACTCCAACTCAACAAACAAGATGTAATTTTTCACATTTCTAAACACAAGACTGTTACATCACGTTAACAAATGTGTTTTAATCTTGTTTATACAGACTTGTTAACAGAGAAAGATGGTTAACAAATCAACTAGTACCTTTTCTTTTCTGAATTTTGCTCTGACAATGCAAAACCAGTTTCACTGATCCATTCGACTTCAAGGTGTACGTGTCCCTACAGCGATAAATTAAGGTATGAGGTAACAGACTAGCAGTAAATTGTAGTAAACATGAACATGCTGTCAGGTCTGAACCATGCTGCCTCTGAGCTTTCCCTTACTCCTTCTAACAGATCGACTGTGGGGTGAGAATCTCTGCTGCCGAGCACATTACAGGATCCAGTCATCGTTACAGCTCAAACACTGTCAGCAGTGTGAATGAAATATTGCTCCACAGGTTCCTCTTTGTCGTCACACTCTTCGTTTTGACATCGCTCAGCTTTTGTCCCGTCTTTTGTCCATTTCCTTCTGAATCCGAGCCTCTAGGGCTGCCCTCATGGCTGAGTCCAAGATATTCTTTTCTGCAACACGTTCCACTATCTTCTCAGGTTTATCTTCCTTTAGAGAGAGAAAGAGCACTAGGAAATTCAGCCCAATAAGCACAACAATGAACATGATGAAAATACCTGACAAACAAAGAAAGTTGTTAACCTTGTGCACAAGAAATGATGTAACGGTACCAGAGTCCGCCTGATAATCAAGCCAGAAAAGTTCCAACCCATGGGTCTCAGTCTCTGTACTTGACCCACTTTCATTCCACTCTTCAGCCTCAGCACCAGCTCCTGGTTCTGATCCATCTGAAAAACAATAAGCACATGTATATACTCTTCACTCTGTTTAGAGGACGTTTGGTCCTTGGCAGAAATTAAACAGAGAGACACGTCTTACGTCTTCTTCTTGGATGGTACACTTGGATGTCAGGTCGACGGGGCCTTCTTGGAGTCGTCGTATGCCTTCGCCGCTGAAGCTGTTTGGCTTGTTTCACCTCTTTATCATAATCATCTCTGGAAGAGACAGAGTGAATCAGCATTTGTTTTGTTTGGAAATGTTTACACAAACACTACAAAAACCTTTGACTTTCTATTGGGAAACAAAAACAAATAGTGGTTTTTGCAGTGGTTTTCAAAAAATAACCAATTCTGTTGATAGAAACGATCACTAATCCATCAATATAGCGTGAAAATTCACCATTAGTTCTGTTCTTTTCTATCTGCAGGTATGTTGCATTAGATCTATTCAAATATATTCAGAAAATGTTACAACGATAGTGAATAGTTTTTTCGGGCGTGTGAGAGCCAGCGTCCTATAGTGAACCTAAAATAACTTTGGCTAACAGGCCTCTGCGACCTTTCGTTATATTTTTACTTCAAGAGTAAAGGACGAGTGTTAATAAATAATAGTACACAATACAGAATCTCCTTTCTTCACCGGATAAACCTATGATTAAAAAGAATTTCTGCAACTTTGCATATTCTTGCTGGATGTGTGCTATTCGCTACTAGCATTGGCTAACGGTAGGTGATCACCTAGCAATCTGGTTCCTCCGGATATGGTGCAGGAAGCCGTGGCTCATATCCAAGCGACCCCCAGGTTTGTATTTCAGCTCTTGGACTTCATCGTCTCTTAGTATGTCCATTTCAGCAAAAACTTCAAATACAAGCACAGTTTTTATTAACTAAATGTGCTAACGATAGCAACGACTTTCAATCAGTGTACTGTGTACACTGACAAAAAGCTACATGCTAGCTAAGAGTAAAGTGTTGTCCAACCGAAACATTTTCGGAGTTTATAAATCAAAACTAACGTAAGATGTTTTCAAAGTGTACATGGGTTTAAATAGAAAGACCGCATCGCATAATGTAAACTGCAAACCGTTGAAGGAAACACATTTGACAGCTAATGGTTGGAGTTTGTTTCACTGAGCAGTTCGATCAAACTCCGGGATAGGTTTTGGTCTGCCGCTTCCTTGTAGGGTACCGCGAGTTTCGACGCACACGGCGTTGACCCATTCATCTCCTCCAAATAAAGTTGAGCCTTTTCTGTTGTGTTGACATTTCATTCACTAGTTGCTGTGATGATTTCTTTAAAGCGGGAAAGGGAGCCTGAAATGGACGATGATGATGATGACGATAACGAAAACGGAGGTAAGTACATGTAGGTTAACTATTACTAACGTAAGCCCTACGTTTAGCTGGTAGCTGTGTTACTAGCTAGGTGGAAGTGTGTTCGGTTTTGCTTACGGGTCTGTCCGGTTATACGCGATTATGTCATAAAGGTAAACAGCTGAGTAGTTACAACATATATGCCGCCCTAGTAGCGTGGCCTTTGCATCAAAACAGCCATTCGATAACCTCAATGATTAGCTTAGCCACCATGTTGAGCTAGCTTGCGTTCAACCACTTGAGCATAATGTAGGTTAACTCTGCTCGTAATGTCTCTTCATGTTGCAGTGACAGTCAAAGTAAGACGTGGACGTGTAGAGGAAGACCGCAGAAGCCGCCACTGCCCTTACCTCGACACCATAAACAGGCAAGAAAGAGTTAAACGTCTGCAGCTAACGTGAGCGCTAAATGCTAGTTAGCCTTCTTCCCTTTGGCAGCTGGTTCACAGTTGTGTTTGTTACTCCTCCAGGAGTGTGTTGGACTTTGACTTTGAGAAGCTGTGCTCCATCTCTCTGTCCCACATCAATGTATACGCCTGTCTTATATGTGGCAAATACTTTCAAGGTAAGTAAAGTTCGCGACTCCTCCTGTAAGGATTGAACATTGTGCTGTGATTGATTTACTCAGATGTTGTTCCCTGTAGGTAGAGGTCTGAAGTCTCATGCTTACACTCACAGTGTACAGTTTAGCCATCACGTGTTTCTCAATCTGCACACGCTCAAGTTTTACTGCCTGCCAGACAACTATGAGATCATTGACTCCTCACTAGAAGACATCACAGTAAGTACATTGAGTCATCATATGCCCATCTTGGCATGTGATGATATCATATGATGATAATATCATACTTGCATAACAGCACAGCTGGTCAGCCTGAACGCAACACAAGAAACTTGTCTTCTTCATTCATATTTCATGTGTCGCTATTTCCAAACTCGCATAGTTAGCTTTGCTAGTGGTTGAAGTAATTTCTTGACCGATTTCTTCACAGTATGTGCTGAAGCCAACTTTTACCAAGCCGCACATTGCCGGCTTGGACAAGCAGGGTAAACTGTACCGTGCTTACGATGGCACAACCTACCTGCCAGGCATTGTAGGTCTCAACAACATCAAAGCCAATGACTACGCTAATGTGGTGTTACAGGTATGAGTAACTGCCATAGTTGTCATAATTTTGACTCACTTGTAAATGCTTTTGTAGAACCTCTATTTTCTATTTAAAATATTTTTCTAGGCATTCTCCAATGTTCCACCTTTGCGCAATTACTTCTTGGAGGAGGAAAACTACAGAGGAATCCGCAGGCCACCAGGGGACATCATGTTCCTCTTGGTGCAAAGGTTTGGTGAACTTATGCGCAAACTTTGGAACCCAAGAAATTTCAAGGCCCACGTTTCTCCGCATGAGATGCTGCAGGCTGTGGTGCTTTGCAGCAAGAAAAACTTCCAAATTACCAAGCAAGGTAAGGTTCGGGGTTCAGCTGCTATTTCAGTGATGGAGGATTTACAACACAGTGTTCTAATGGGGAAAATACTGTAGGTTGTTGACCTGATTTGTTTTCTGTTTTGCAGGAGATGCTGTGGACTTCATGACTTGGTTCTTGAATGCTCTTCACGGCGCTCTTGGAGGCACAAAGAAAAAGCCATGTGAGTAGAAGGTTTTGTTCCTAATCATTACACCATAATGTACTAATACATTAAATGCATATTTGGAATCTTAATAGTGAAATTAACATAGTTGAATGAAAAATTGGGTCATCTTCTGTTCTAGCTATCATTACAAAAGCCTTTCAAGGCTCGATGCGGATCTTCTCCAAGAAACTTCCACACCCAGATTTAGTAAGTTCACTGCTTGTTACACATGGAAAAACAGCAAATCATTTTTGAAAATTCTGAAATGTTATTTATTCTTAATTACTTTACTTTTCACATTCACTTTTTTGAATTACTGTGGAACCATGATGGGAAGTTCTTAATTGATCTACATACTTCTTCTTCTTCTTCTTTTGACAGACACCAGAGGAGAAAGAGGCATTGCTTGTGACAGAAGAGTATCAGGAACAGATGTCTGAGTCCACCTTCCTGTTTCTCACACTTGACCTCCCAACAGCTCCACTGTACAAGGATGAGAAAGAGCAGCTTATAATCCCACAAGTCCCTCTGTTTAACATACTGGCCAAGTTCAGTGGCAGCACAGAGAAGGTTCTACATCATTCATATCCTCTTGTTTTTAAGATATTAAGCGTGAATATTGCAGTTGTTGTATATCCAACATTGCAATGCAGTCAACATTATTCAAATGCAAAAACTGAGTATTATACTTGTAATGATATGTCTGTGTCATTTACGTTCAGGAATACAAAACCTACAAAGAGAATTTCCTCAAAAGGTTCCAGTTGACCAAACTGCCTCCATATCTCGTCTTTTGCATTAAAAGATTCACCAAGAACAACTTCTTTGTGGAAAAGAACCCAACAATAGTCAACTTTCCCATCACGTAAGTGCTGTTCCTTCATCACAACACAAGCACATGTTTAAAGCAGATTAGTTTCTCATGTCATCCCCTTTTGTTTGTACGACAATAGGAATGTAGACCTTCGTGAGTACTTGACAGAAGAAGCTCAGGCCACAGAGAAAAACACAACTTATGATCTTGTCGCCAACGTAGTGCATGATGGGAAACCCACTGAAGGAGCCTACAGGATACATGTTCTGCATCATGTAGGTAGCAGTCAGATATTTCTGAAACGGGCCTGATTTCAATTAAATCGCGTTCAGATAATGTTACTGACCATCTCTTGGTGTTTGAATTAGGGAACTGGGAAATGGTATGAGATGCAAGACCTGCAGGTGATAGACATTCTCCCCCAGATGATCACTCTGTCAGAGGCATACATCCAGGCAAGTTCTCCCACTCAGTCTGTGTATTATTATGTGTATTTAAATGTTGAGTCTTGGAGAAATGCAATTCCATTAAAATGGTATTCAACACACATTTTTATTCTTTCCATGGTTGGAATATTTGTATATTCTTGCATGTTTGTACACTAACTTTAAGTTTTTTTTCTCTTTTAGATCTGGAAGAGACAAGAGAGTGACACAAACAACCACACAACGGTGTAAGTGAGGCAAGATTTCCCCCAGTATGAATGATATTCAGTTGATCAATAACGGGGTGTTGACCGTGATAAGAGCGTCTCATGGCTTTGTCTTTCGAGCCACAAAAAACAGTGTAAATTTTTTGCTTTATCTTTTTACTGTGTGGAAGTTTCTAAATAAATGAGCTACATTATGTTTGGATGTTGGATTTTAATGGAGGATGTTTTGATTATTCTGACAAAGCATTTACCATTTTCACAGTCACATACATATAATAACATACATGGTTTACATCAAAACTAACCTACTGCAGAAACAGACAAAGCTTCAGCCTTGATACGTCATGCAAAACAAATTTCTAGCAAATTAACTGGCATAATGAGAGATTTTTACAAAATGAACAAGAGTTGATCAGTGCATTGCTTTTACAAAACATGTGTCAAACACACATTTGTATCCATATTAAACAACATAAGCTGGGGTTACTCATTCTTCTTCCACATGTATTTCTCACAGAAGGCCCGATTCTGCAAACAGAAAAATACAGAAGTTGAAGTACTGTGCCAAAAAGTTCTAACAATTTTTTTTCTATGCATCTTCAATTTAATTTACTGTTTTTTAAATCTTAAAATAATGAAACCTCTACTGTTCAGTGTACAGCTAATACTGAGTTTTTGGTTGATTAAGCAACAAAAAACGTGAAGCATGTTTAAATATATAGTAGCATTCCTGACCTTTGCATTGCATAAACAATGTGTTAGGAATATTCTACTGATTTTAACTTACATTGCACTCCTGAGCAGTTTCAGTGTCTTTGCACCAATAGCTTGGTCCCCAAGTACAACGATTCTTTCCCAGCGGCTCCACCTTCTTTGAGGCAATGCACAGATCAGCTCTCTGCAGGACACAAAGAAAAGCATCCAGAGAAAATTAAGAATGTGTGAATATGTTTTAGTCAAGCCAAAGATGTTTGTGTTAAAGTGTTAAGTAAATGTGGAAGTTTCATTTGTGAATTTTAAACAGTAAATCACAACTATTAGAGCAGACCAAGCCTCGTTCCAATCTCACAACATGTTTCTCTAACTACTGCAATTGTGAATGTATACTACTGTGTTATAGAAGCTAAAGAATGACAGTTTTAGACATTAAGACCATAAAGGTAACATGTCTTAAAGCTTAAGCTTACGCTTACTTCACAAGCATGTGGAGCATCCATCTGGTTTCCCAGCTCCTTCTGCAGTCGGGACCCGTAGAATTTGGTGAAAACCTCACACTAAAGAAAGTGACAATGATTTACTTTACCAAATAACTAAACTTAGAAATGTAATTTAAGTTCCAAAATAATGAATAATATATAGAATCATGTAATTACATGACATAAATAACTGGTACACAATGTTTTGATAGTTATTATTAGTTAAGGTTCAGACCTTGGGGATGGCATTGGGATGAGTGACACACACAGACTGCAGGAAAGAAGAGATCTGTGTTTCAGTTGAGTTGAGACCCAGGTGCAGTCGGCTCAGCACCGCCAGAATGCGGCACGACTCGCAGTCCGAGGGAAGGAAGACCTCTGGCACACTGGTGTCAACTTGGTGATATGAAGCGAGGCTTAGGTTCACGTCTGACTAACATCAACCATTTATGGTCAAATGCATTCACAATAAGCGTGACTTACCTGGAACCGTTTTCTCATTAAGCAAACACACGTGCAACAGAGTGCATATTGTGTGAGGCGCAGCCGACGATAACAGGAATTCGACTATCTGGACTCCATATTTTTCAACAAAATCATCACACTGATCCTTGTAGCTCTGAGGTATAAGATCACAGACCTCCTCCATGAGCTTCATTAGAGCATCCTGTAGAGTAGTGGGGAAGGTCGGGACATTTATATGATATGCTGCAACGTGAGTATCTAAACCAAAGTGACGCGAAAACTCACTTCAGTCATATTTTTGGGCAACAGTGTCTCCAGTTTCTTGATAACAAGCAGACACAAGGTACAAACTGGGTTGAACTGCACCTAGAGAGAGCACAGTATATGGTAAAAACGTCATCTGTGGAATGCAAATAATTTACCTCCAACTTCCATTTCTTATATTTAACGATAGTCATACTAACACGGGGGCTGAGAACTGGGCCAGGTGCAGAGCCGAGCATATCTTTATTAACAGCAGAATGGGGAAGTGTCAGCAGTTCTTCTTTCTTGTGGGCAGCACACAATCCTAAAGCCGTACATGTGTCACCTGGCTTCTACAAAACAGAAATATATATATATATATATATATAGTTTTGTTTGTTTCCATGTGTCTGAACAGAAGCACAACAGATCCTAATCTCACCAGGTGATCGGGTGCTTGCTGCAGGAGCTTTGGCAAGTAGGTCTTCACTTGTGACTCACACTCTGATGCTTGTTCTCTTGGCAGGCGCTGGCACAGAGCATGCAAAGTTTCATATACGATCTCCTGCAAACACAGAGCAGTTAGTGCAGTAAGTGTCTACGAGGCAGTTCTGGAGAAGAGGATCCGTGTTCAACATTTTCCAAAACTGAGCTCGTGCAGCCAGTGAAATGAAAGTAAAAGTGTGTCTTACCTTGGTGTCTCTGCTGTGAATCATGTTGGCAGACCACTGGATGAACTGGCTGCATTCTGAACAAACGTCCAGAGTCTAATGGGGAGAGGCCACACACATTATTCAGGCCTGCAGACACGACAGACTGCAAAGACTTTTCAATGTTTTTCTGTATTGTTTAATTTTTACAACTCATTAACTGCACTTTATATCAAACATAAAGAAATTCCCGTCAGTACATTTCATTCCATCATAATAGTAATATAGTACCTTACCAGAGATTTGTGTTTGATTAAAGACAACGGGTCGAGGATGATCCTGGAATCTCCTTCTGTAACAGCAACCAGATGACATCAGATGAGATGTGCAATAAACAAAGAGAATAAATGAGACACTTTTCTTTATTGTGATATCAATTTATCACACAGCTTCAACAACTAGCTTTTGTCTAACGACAGAATTAATGGCGACCAGTCAGGTGACGGTGAGTCAGACATAACGATCGACTTCGGTTAGTCTTCATCTTACCGGGACACAGAGACGCCGCCAGAGCCACCAGCAGAAACCCAGACGCGGACATGGTGCGAGGGGACACGGGGCGACGAGAGGCGCGGACGGGTCGGATTATTACAACCACAGCGCTACTGCTTGGGGCGCACCGGAAATGCTGGCTAGTAGTCCAACCAATCAGAAGCGCAGCTGGAAAGCGCACGCGCTGGGACAAAAAAATAAAATAAATAACAACACACAGAAACGTAGCCCTTGAAACAATGTCAAGACCTTATGTGTCCAGAAGGGGGCAGCAGAGCAACGCAGAAATATGTGTGGGTAGATCTCACTCGACGATCTTGGCAACGTCAACGTCAGGTCTCGTGTCACGTGGCCTGATCCTTAAAACTGGCCTGAATCTGAACACAGTAATATGAATTCCAAAGGTTAAAAGTTATAAAGTTATGTTACAGCTGTGGGGGAAACTAAACTATATATGTGTCTGGGTTTTGAAGCTGGAATTGCCTATTGCTGAGCTGAAATGGATCCTTCTGATTCCCACCAGCGCTGGTTCTGATCTGTGTTTGGTTCCACTGCTGTGAACAGAGCTCCCTGCCTGGTAGCTGTGCTTTCAGAGAAAATATTGTTATAGCAGCCAGCAAATGGCACAATGGTATGAAACTGAGAACATGCAGACGGAGTCACTTGCGAAATATGATTCTATTATGCTAAAACAATAAATAAACAAATAATACAAATAATTGCCCTAATTCATTAGGATTTTGTAGAGTCTGTTTTATATGTTGTCATAGGTGTCTCTCTTAGTTAATTACAAGAACAGGGGAACTTGTTGTTCTAGTCTAGGCTGCAGTAACCAGTTTTATAACATAACTCAGCTACTGCAGAGTGAGACAACACAGTTACCTTTATTAGGATGGTTTCATTGCGCGTCTTCATGCCTTGTGTTTTCCACAGTATTCAATTCAATTCAGTTCAACTTTATTTATATAGCCCCAATTCACAACATCAGTTATCTTAAGACTCTTTACAAGTGAGGTTTAAGACCTTACACAACTAAACCCAACAAATCCCACATAGAGAAAGCTTTTAATTGTAGCCAATCAATAAATTGTACATTTTAATAGGAACAGGAAACCTCCAGCAGACCCAGGCTCAGTGTGGGCGGCCATCTGCCGTGACCGTTTGGGGTGAGGGGATAGAGAAGAGAGAAAAGGACACAACCACAACAAAACAAGCAGCAACAGAAAACAGGCAGGATGGTTGGACCAGCAACTGAACAATGGAGACACACGGCTCTGAGTCTGATGATACCTGTAGATGAGAATAGAGAGAGACAGAAAGAGAGAAGCACAGCTATGAGAGAAAAGAGACAACGTTAGTATGTTTCTTAAAATTCCAACGTGTTTGTGCCACTGTAGACAAAAGCAAAACATTTTCACTGTCCTCTCAACCTACTTACATGTGCAGAGGATATATTATTGTGTGCTGGGTTTGAGTTTTGTTTCTGAGAGGCCGTATTTCACGTAAAGAGTTCAGTTTGCTCCTACTTGTGAGCTTTGGTGGTTGATACTGTATAACATTTATATTCAAGAGCTTTGACATCTCTCATTCTCATATTACAAACATAAATATAAGTAAAGCACATCAGAATGGACTAAACCAAGCTGACACACAAAAAAGTACTAAGTGTACTTGTTAACACTTGGAAGGGAGGAACGTGACTGGGACTCAGGAGGTGGCACGCTTCC
This sequence comes from Macropodus opercularis, assembly GCA_030770545.1. Taxonomy (NCBI): domain Eukaryota; kingdom Metazoa; phylum Chordata; class Actinopteri; order Anabantiformes; family Osphronemidae; genus Macropodus; species Macropodus opercularis. The sequence continues at coordinate 3,804,761 of CM061097.1, read as the reverse complement.
TCGAAGAAGCACAAAACAAGATAAGTAATTTGTTTCCTGCAAATGTCAGAACTATCTCACACGAAAAGGATTATTCAGGTAACCAGACTCCGGGATTCTTTCAACACTAACTGCGGACGTGAGGCCTGTTGATCTGCTGGCTACTGACAACTGGCTTTTGGGGACCAGGATGATATGGACAGTTTCAGGCAGGATGGACGGTTGCTTGTGCCCAGGAAAATTTAAAGCCATTAATTCTTTAATTCTTCTGTTAAGATACGAGTTGTTGTCTTCATATCCTGCACAATATCAATTTTGTGCTGCATCTATGTGTGTGACATGGTGATATATTACTGTTGGAAAGGTTGTGTTCCTTGTGACTATATCATATAAGCAAACAGCAGCACGTTTTCCAATACAGTGGAAAAAAGGTTTCATGATGTAAATACATGACACATGCTTTTCTTGGAAGTTACATAAATACATGCTATACATTTCTCATGAGAACATGTCAGTGTCATTGCAATACTCAAAGAGGTATGTAACTCCCAGTAAGAAGAAAATGACACTTCCTTCACATCCTTCTCATAAAACTAACAGCCCTGTTGAAACCAGATATAGATTGCTTAATGTTTCCATGTCCCCTCCTGAGATATCAATGTCAGACATCTCTATGGGGTTATCATCAGCAGTCATCTCATATTTTAGACTGACTGTGCCACTATTATATTTCTGCACGGTAAATCATTTAGATATAAACAAGTTCCTTGTTGTGGATTTTTAAAGAAAATCACGTCACTAACCTTCATTAAAAGAAGTATAAAAAACATGCATGACCTAAACAAAAAAATTGAACCATAACATAGTAGACACAAAAAGACTGAGAATAAGGTCCTCAGAACACAACAAGCACGTTTGTGTTTGTATTAAATACTGAAGCATGTTAGAGAATCTGCTAGTTTTGTTAAAACCTTAAAAACGTAACTCATAAAGGTCTTTCATTTAAATTTTAATCGGGAGTCAAGAGTCAAGTTAAGAAAAGATTTGTTATGTGTTAGATGAGGTTGTGTTTTCCATGAAAATGTTTTTGTTTTTTGTTTGTGTATGAAGACCAAAACCAAGAGACTCCGTTAAAAAGTGTTCATTATAGTAACTGGCTGCTGGCGTAGCGGGTCTGTCACCAGGTCACCAGGTCCACACACAGTGACAAGGTAACTAGTCAGAAAGACTAACGGTAGGCACAATGTGTACAACAGAAGACAACAACTCTCAGCATGTGGTCAGAATGGAACTGCTGGTTCAGTAGGTGCTGGCTTTGTACGAGACGTATGAAGGTGACTAGGATAGAAGGTGGGATGGATCCTCAGAGCTTGTAGAGTTCCAGCTGCTGGGTGAATCACCTTGGCAACAGAGAATGGACCATAAACCTAGAATCCAACATCTGGGTCTTCACTTTCAAGGGGATGCTGCTGGTAGAGAGCCTGCTCTGTAGGCCTGGGCAGGAGTCGTGCAGCGACAGACGAGATGGCAGCTCATGAGGTGTTTCTGCTGAAATGCTGCTTTTGGTTTCTGCCAAACACAGTGTTTTGTTTTTTTAGGGATTTTGTAGTGTTGAAAGTTTAATCAGATGCAGTTTTGTGAACCGCAGTCATGCTTTCATTTTTTTAATTTTTCCAGAGATGCAAGCCTTCCAGACAAGTTCTACTTATTTATGCTGCCAAAGCCATTAACATTTAACATGGTCAGTGGGGCCTGAGATATGGTAGAGATAGGTCTTGATTTTTTGTATTTTTCTGAGCACAAAGTCAGACTGTAACTATCTGGAATTCTATCTGTGAAGACTGTCAGTCATCCAGATGAATTACGTTTTTAGTTAAACAGTCAACTGATCCAGAGTTGAATTGTTTGGAAGATGAAATGTTGTATGCAGACTAATCACCTCATTAACAGGCTTTACATACATCCTGACTTTTATTTCCACACACAGTACATACAAATGCAGTTTTGCAGAATGTTCTGCTATTTCTTTAACATATACATTTATACTTTTGACTTATTCATTGTCTGATTTAAGAATTCAGGCTGACAAGCAGTGAACAAGAACAGCCGGTATCAGGAGATAGGTTGGTTTAAAACCGCAGAGAAGCGCAAGAGAGAAACAAAAAGTACAGACAGGTTAAATAGTGACGCAAGGTTTGATGGCATGTGACTGATTTAAGCAAAGTCAATAAGCCCAACAGAAAGAAGTCAAGTTGGGTCACGGCATCAGTTTGTGTCCGACAACGTCCAAACTAACTGGAATCCTTCACACTTGTGCATTGTGTATATGTAACTGGATCACTGTGGCCTTCCCTGTAACCTCCATTAATGTTCTTTGAAGTTCCCTTTGCCCCGCGTCCTGTCTATCATCTGTCACTTTGTGTTTGTCTTGTGCTGCACTTGTTCGTCGGGTCTAGGGTTTCCAGTCATCAGTTCATGTAGTTACTGTCACTTAGCATTGTTTTTACTCTCTGCCCACACCGCTGCGTTTCGGTCTTGTGAGATTCCCCTTAGATGCCCGTAGTCGCTCATCAGTTCTTATATGTCTTTTCTCTACTGTAGTAGTTATTATTAGCTCTGTGTCTCATTGTAATGCAGTATAATTCCTGCACCGCACCCATATTGTCAGTGTTCTGCATTGTTTCTTTACTGTCTCCCATAGTGTTGTATTTGTCGTCTGTTACCATTGTTAAGCCAGTTATTTCCTAGTCCTCATTGCTCTGGTGGTTTGGATTGTTTGCTCCTCTCCTACTGTTCATATGACTCCATGCTTTTTGTCTAGTTCCAGTTAGTGCAGTAATACTCTGTTGCCCAGAGGGAACTGTCACGCTGCTTCTGTACTTAATGAGATCGCTGCTAACTGAGTATTCCTCGCACACAATGCAGATCTGCTGTGGTTCAGCTCTCTCTGCCCACATGTCTGAAGACACTCCTGTCGGCTTATTGACTTTGCTTTAATCAGTCACATGCCACCAAACCTTTGCGTCACTATTTAACCTGTCTGTACTTTTTGTTTCTCTCTTGTGTTTCTTCCAAAGACTCTGCAGCCTTAAACTGATCTATTTTCTGATACCTGCTGTTCTTGCTCACTGCCTGTTTGACGTCTGGTCTGAGTCCCTGAATTATTAAATCAGATAAGGAATAAGTCAGAAAAAAATATAAATGTATGTGTTAAAGAAATAGCAGAACATTCTGCAAGACTGCATTTGTGCTGTGTGATATTTTTAGAAAATGAAAGGTCTTACCGGGATTTATAATTGTTGTAAAACCTGTTGATGGGAATAAGGATTAATCATCACCACATTCGTGTGCCATGTAACCAGCAGTCCTTTGTTGGAAACAAAGAGAAGAGCAAAGACAAACAAGCAACAGGTGCACAAACAGCAGACAAAACACTGGCTTAGACAAGAAGTCTGCGATTTTTAGGCCCAAATACCTTTGTAGACTACAGATGGATACAGCTGGACATCATCTGCGTAAAAATGGAAACGTATACAGCGTGTCTGATAATATTACATAGACATATAAGTGAAATGTGTAACCACAGAGCCCTGTGGAAATCCAACCCTAACTTTGTGCACTAAATAAATTGGAATAAGTCTGAACTTTTCATTTAATCCCAATGACACATTCCAGTCTATGTAATGCAATGATATAATTTGTTGTAGTGAAGACAGGAAGGAAAATTAATAATAATAAAGTATAATTAGGATATTATATATACTTTATCTAAACTTAATCAAAATTCAGTAAAACATACAGGAGAACCAAACACAAGGACGCAATAATTAAATGGGATTATGTCTGATGAAAAAGGCGACACTCCTATCTGTGGAACACATTTCCCAAACAGATCATCTAAGGATGAATTATTAAAAAAAGGTTATGCCCCAAGTTAAAAAAAAGCTAAGTAGGAGCCGTCAGTATAAATAATGACCTGTTACTGTGTTAAAAGCTGGGTTGTCTGATGTAATGCAGTCTAACAACTATGCTGCTGTATCTTCAACTGGAGAATAAGGCGTGAGACATAAGACTGTTGATTTAATCTCTGACTGTAACCTTCATTCTGTACTTTGTTACAGACTCAATCAACTGTAGGGGTGGGCCAGGAGCTGGCAGTCAGGCAGGCAGGGACCCAGGACAGCAGTAATAAAGATAAAATAGTCCCATTCACCATACTTCCTCAGGGGGAGAGTGGGAAAAAGTGTCCGTCAGAGGGGCCTCCCTGGGCAGACGCTGACTTCCGCGTATCTCCCTGGGTGTCTGGAGGATGAGATTTTGTTTGTGTCTTTTTTTTTGTGTGAATATTTTCAGGGGTGGGCCACGAGCTGGCAGGAAGGCAGGCAGGCAGGTAATTGTGTACATGTCAATGTAGTCTGGAGAGGGAGGAGTTTGAGGAAAAGAACAAAAATTCCAAGTTGAGCTAACTGGTCCTTCGCACGAATGATGTGTTGATGATGTTGATGGGTTGGTTAAAGCTCACCTACGATCAAGAATTGTTGACTTGCACAAAGCCGGAAAGGGTTAAAAAAGCGTCTCTAAAAGCCTTGATGTTCATGTGTCCACGGTGAGACAGACTGTCTACAAATGGAGAAAGTTCAGCTCTGTGAAGATAACTGCAGGAGCACAGCTCAGAATGAGGTGATGAAGAATCCTAGAGTATCAGCTAAAGGCTTGAAAGTCTCTGGCACATGCTAACATTTTGTTGACAAATCTACAATAAGTAAAACATTAAACAATGGAGTATATGGAAGGACACATTTCCTCCAGAACGTTGTGCAGGTTTGATCTGCATCCACAGAAAATGTTTGGTTGAGGTTATTGCTGCCAAAGGAGGGTCAACCAGTTATGAAGTCCAGTTATTAAGGTTCACATCCTTCTTCCACCTTGAACTGTGAATGTTTACGTTATGTTCAATAAAAACATGAAAACATAGATTGTTTGTGCAGTATTAGTTTAAGCAGATGGTGTTTTCCTATTGTTGTGACTTAGATGATGATCAGGACACATTCTATAATATAACTTATGCAGAAATCCATGTAATGTCAAAGAGTTCACATACTTTTCCTTGTATGTTTTGAAAATAGTTTAAAGTAATGTTCTTGTTGAAAGGCAGACAGAAACACTCCCCCTCCTTCATTGTGTGCAGGGAATTTCACCTGTTGTTCATTCCACATGACGAATGTGCAAACTGCTGACTAGCTGTCATGCAAAACAGAGACGCAGCAGCAGCAGCAGCCGGTCGTGATGGAATCAGAAGAATGGAACGTGGAACATATGAAGCAATCAAAGTATGAACATGCCAACTATCGCTGAAACAATGACAGCTCTCATGTTAAATGATACCTGCAAAGATGTAGTATGTTTTGATAACATATAATTAAACTCTCTAGGAACTGACAGCGAAATGAAAGAAATTATAGAGCAACTGCAGAAACCGGTGTAAAATGAAGGCAGGAAGCTGTTGGCACCTGTCAGATCTGACATTGATGAGCTATGTTTGAATCAATGTTAAAACAAAAGCAAAGTTTAAGTGAAAATAAATTCATATGATGATGTTGACTATATATAAATTATTTTAAAAGACACAAAACTCACATAGCATATTTAGAACTGGCTATTTTAAAAATTAAAACAACTCACAGTTAGTGTGTTGTTCAAACCACTCAGTGTTAATTAGTCCAATGCTTCACAAAATGAACTGTAGCTGTATGAAAACACAGATTAGGAAAATTTAAATAACTAGAAAAGTTTTTCTCTTGTTTGAGATGAAAAGCATGTAACATGTCACTACATCGGTTTTCACCTGGACCGCTGTGTAAGTAACTTGTTTGTAGGAGTTCCCTTATAGCGTAGGTTGCGAGAAATGAACAAGGAAAAAAAAATTGTTCATTGTTTGAGAAAATTCCTGAAAAGAAACACCTCGTTACGTGACAGCTCACCCCGCCTATAAAAGCCTGGTTATAACAGCAGCTTAAAGTTGGATGCTGCAGGGACTTGGAGAACACGACCTTCACCTTTTCCACAGGTTGGGTTACAATTTATTCTCACACATTAGATTCATACTCTAATGATAACATGTGCAACCTACTAACTTTAATTATTTCACCAGTTTACTGTATAACTAAAGACTCTTTCTTGCAGAAATGAAGCTGATTGTGTTTCTGGTGGCTGCAGGACTTTACCTGTGCTCACAATGCCAGGTGTTTGCTGGTGGGTACTGCCTTTATATTCGGACCTAATCTTAGACACTGTAACTGCACTGAGTGAGACAATAACCACGTTTTTTTGTTCTTTCACCAGAATCTCACGTGAGCAGGGCTGAAATTGAAAAGGCTGTGGCCGAAGCTAAGACCATTGTGGACAGTGCTTATCTTTACTCCAGAAGACAGTGAGCATCCAAACCTGTTTAACTGCTGCAGAAGTTCTTCTGCGACTGATTTTCCAAAATCCTATTGAACATATTTACCTGTACCTTTATCACAGGTACGTTGACCGTGTGAAGAGGAATGCTGCCAGTGTCTCAGACGTCATGCGGCTGCTGAAGCAGCCATATGGGCTGAGCCGTAATCTTGTGCGTGCTGCTGATTACATGGAACAGGCTGTGAAACTGGTCAAGAAGTCTCTCCAAACACGTCATAAACGCTCCATCAACCAAACAGGTGCGAGGCCACTCCAGGTCGTCTGACATTACCTTAAGATTGACTAATAGCACATTGTTTGATGCTGAGTTCTGCTGTGTTTCTTTTTCTTAGATGACCTGTCCCCCAGTGATTTGCAGCAGATTTCTGATCAGACAGGCTGCTCCATCCAACGGCGCCCTCCGAACTGCACAGGAATCCCATTTCGCGCTGCGAACGGCATCTGCAACAACAGGTAAAATACTGAATGGTTACAATTCACATATATACAAACTATGAATAGCCAATGTGTACAACTGAACCCAGGCTATGTAATAAGCTCATGTTACATTGTTGAGGCTACACACACACACACACACACACACACACACACACACACACACACACATATATATATATATATATATATATATATATATATATATATATATATATATATATATATAATCTGGCGATCTGTCCAGGCAATTTTTTATTATTTAATATTTTTTTATTCGTTTTAATTAAATTTAGCTTTTTTCTAATAATAAATGTCTCAAACAAATAGACAAAACAGCCGCTGGGGCTCGTCCAACACACCCTTCACCCGCTGGGTCCCAGCTGAGTATCAGGATGGCATCTCTCTGCCGAGGGGATGGGACCCTCAGCAGCCCATCAACAATCACCTACTTCCCCTGGTAATGTTCTTATGAATAATTTCTGGCCACTCCACTAAATTGTCAATAGACACTTGTGGTGTAGTTGAATCATTTTCTTTGTGTATGAATTATCTGTGTCTTGTCTTCAGGTAAGGGAAGTATCCAACCGCATCGTGAAAGCTACAGAAATTCAAAGCGACACGTACTACTCTTACTTGGTGACACTCTTCGGCCAGTGGACAGATCATGACCTGACCCTGACTCCTACCTCACCTATAATCGCCACATACGGCAGCCCTTCCAGCTGTGACGACACCTGTGCCAACATAGAGCCTTGTTTCCCCATCACGGTCAGCATGAATCCATCTAAAGCATGAATCCATCTAAAGCACAAGCATATGGTAGCGTACTCAGTGTTAACTACTTGCTGTCTACACAGGTGCCAGCCTCAGACCCTCGCTATACCACAGAGTCACTGCAGTGCCTCCCCTTTACCCGCTCAGCAGCCACTTGTGGGTCCGCTCAGACCTATGGTGAAACCTCTCCCCGGGAGCAGTTGAACACTCTGACCGCCTTCATTGATGTTGGTCAGGTCTACGGCGCAGATGATGCCGCAGCTCACTCGCTGCGTGACCTCAACCCAGATCGGGGCCTTTTGAGAGTCAACACAGAGTTCAATGACAACGGTCGGGAGCTCCTGCCTTTTGTCAACTCAAGTGTCAACGGTTGTGCCAACCGAGCTCGTATGACAATGATCAATGATATTCAGGAGGTGCAATGCTTCCAGGCTGGTGAGTGGCTGCCAAACGCTGACAAAGCCTATAGGCTCCCTAACATTGTTAGATTCATCTAAAGCATCACAAAGCACCTTGTAACGCTTTCCCTGCAATTGATGCCTCTTCAGGTGACGTTCGCTCCAACGAGAACATCGCTCTGACCTCAATCCACACACTCCTGTTGCGTGAACACAACCGTCTGGCTCGTGCTCTGGCCAAACTCAATCCTAAATGGGACGGTGAGAGAATCTACCAGGAGGCCCGAAAAATCATGGGAGCTTACTTCCAGGTTAGAAGAAGGGGCGAATTACAAGGGGAGCCTTCTTCTATAATTAATAAAGCTGCGACTGATTCCTTTCTGTCTCTCAGATTATCACTTACAGGGACTACTTGCCCCACATCGTTGGCCCAGACTTGATTGCCAGGCAACTGTCCAACTACCCTGGTTACGATGAAACCGTGAATCCCAGCATCGCCAGCGTGTTTGCGACCGCTGCTTACCGATTTGGTCACCTGATCGTTCAGCCTTTCGTGTTTCGTCTCAATGAGCAGTACCAGAATCACCCTACTTTCCCATCTCCCTTCCTGCACCAGACCTTCTTTGCATCATGGAGAGTTGTGTTCGAAGGTTAGAGCCAATGTGCTTCATTTCTTAATTGTTCCCTAAATCCAGCATACATGCAGCTGATTAAAGTAGAGCTGTTCTATGTGGTCCTTAGGTGGTGTGGACCCAATTCTGAGAGGGCTGGTGGGTAGCCCGGCCAAGCTGAACACACAGAGCAGCATGATGACAGATGAGCTGAGGGACAAACTGTTCAAGTTCTCCGCTACCCTGGCCCAGGACCTGGCCTCTCTCAACATGCAGAGGGGAAGAGACCACGGAATCCCTGGTAAATACGTTTGTGTCCTTAATACCTGGAATGATGTTTTGCATGAGATTTGACCTATAACCTTCAGTTTGTTGCCCAGCAACCTGAAGAGTTGAAAGGTTGTATTTTACATCTCATATTCAAATGAAACACGGCAGCATTTTTGCTCTCTGTCCATTTTAGGCTACAATAAATGGCGTAAGTTCTGCGGACTGTCCCAACCTCAGACAGAATCAGACCTGGCTAATGTGATGAATAACTTAACTCTGGCCAGAAGTCTCTTGGCACTTTACGGCACACCCGATAACATTGATGTGTGGGTGGGAGGAGCGGCTGAGCCGTTTGTACCTGGAGGAAAAGTGGGGCCACTGTTTGGCTGCCTGATTGCTACTCAGTTCCAGAAGATCCGCCAGGGGGACAGGTATACAATAACTGACACTGCTAACTATGAGAAGACAGCTGTTAGTTTTACATCCTGTGATCGCTAACAAACTGTCTACTTTCAGTCACTGGTGGGAGAATGATGGAGTCTTCACCGAGGCACAGAAGGAATCCTTGCGTCAAACATCATTTGCCCGTTTCATCTGTGACAACACTGGCATCACTGAAGTACCTCAGAATCCCTTCCTGTACAGGCCTCGAGGATCTGGTTACACCAAGTGTTCAGCTATTCCCAAAATTGACCTCAGTCCATGGAAAGAATGTACGTTGGTGTTGTCAAACACTCTCTGACTTCATGTAACTGATAGTGAATATGGCCAGTGTCTTGGACATTGATTATTTTTCCTTTTCCATTTAAAAGACATACCAGGACCCCCTGGACCCCCTGGACCACCAGGACCACAGGGGCCAAAGGGGCCACAGGGGCCACAGGGGCCATCAGGACCACAAGGTAAAATCGTCCCACCCTCAGCCATGAGTTCCGAAAGTGAATAAAATGGTTGTGTAGTTGTGAGTCATATAGTGAGTCATGCCACTATTAATTATGTATTATCTATGTCACACAGGACCCAGTGGGCCATCTGGTCCAGCAGGTCCCCCTGGACCTCCTGGCACTGTGGGTAAAGTGGCTTTCTCTGTGCGCCTGGGCTCTTCTTCATCCAGCAATGGTGCAGCAGTCACCTTCCGTGACGTCATCTACAATGGACAGAACAGTTACTCCACCACCACAGGTAAATTTACCTGTGGTATCGCAGGAGTTTACGAGTTTGAGTTCCACTGTACTATCAACAAGAACAACGCCAACATGGATCTGTACCTCAACGGAAAGTCCATCCTGCACTCATTCACCAGCCAGCAGAACGGCTTCATCACTGCTTCTGGCAATGTGTACGTTAAGCTCGTCAGGGGAGACCAGGTGTGGCTGGTGGCCAATGAGGGGGCCAACGCTATCACCAGAGACAGCATCTTCTCAGGACAACTGCTGTTCACTGAGTAGGAGGCTGCTCTTGATACAGTGTCATATTAACAGGGCCAGACATATAAACAAAACCTGTGGAACTGTGTAACAATTCACAACAGTTTCCTACAATGCACCTGTAACAGTCATGGATAACATACAAAACTTAAAACTTGGTCGACAGGTTAAAGGTTTTCCACTGAATGAAGTAAATGTTCTTACCGCACTGATAAATTCATAGATAAACCAAAGAGCAAAATAAGCTACAATGCTTTTTTAAAATTATGGTAAAAAAGCTTGACTTTTTAATTGTTTTTTTATCTTTAGAAGAGACTATTTTAATACAAAATAGTTTTCACCTGTTTTTGGCTGATGTACTTATTTCTTGGCAAACTGTAAAGTGATTATGTTCAGACAATGTATTTAAGAGGTTGAGTGTAAGTAACTTAAAATCTTTTCTTTTTCAATCATTTGAGTTCGGATATGAATAAATGTCTTTTGTGCAGATTTTTTTGCTTCTGAATTAAGTTTTTAATAACCCAGAGAAACCTTTACAGCAAATATTAAAATGCAGACTTAGAAAATCTGATGTTTACAACTTCGGCACTAGGTGGCCCTGACAAACAAATCAAACAAGGCCAGAAAATGCAGCCACAAACACTGTGGGTTTTGATCACTTTCAATCATAGCTGTATACGAGAGACAACGCTAATATTCTTAAACTGTTATGTTAAGGGTGAAGAAGAACAGCAGCAAGTTTAACACTTCCAGTTCCAGTTAAAGCAAAGTAAACCCAAGCTAAAAGCAGCTCTAAGCTGTATTTTCCTAAACAATTAAAAGGATGAAGTGGGTTTTGATGTGGTTCCCTGCAGCCTGACCAGAGGACAACGCTTCAAGATGGCAGCTGAATTAACGGAGCTCATTTAATGTTCACCTGGGTGACAAAACAAGTGTTTGCCTTGATTTCTTCATATTAAAACCACTGTTTGATCGAATGCATTTCACATGTGACCACAGAAGAATCAAATGTAGATTATGTGTATATGACAAAATATTGCCATGTATTTCCAGAACTGGCCATGTTAGGTTTGTCAGACAGTCTAGTAGAGAATTCACCACCAAATCATATAATCAGCAGATGTGCAACAGTGATAAATTCTAAATCTAGATTTCTCTAGTAGAAATCTAGAGGTTCCGTGTTAATTCTTGATGTTACGCCTAAATGTAAAGCTTGCTTTGGGGAGCTACATAGAATAACAGAACATAGCTTTGTGGGAGGCAACGTGACAATGTTTTCCGAAGGATCCTGTTGTAAAACAGGTGGCAACTCCTCCTGTAGCGTTTCTCTGGGACAGGGCAGCTTGTTTCAGCGTGTGTCTCACTGGCGCATCCAAGTGTCTAACAACGATGCTTGTAAGTTGCTTATGACTGTGTGAGGTTTTGTCTTGGACACCTGGACGCACACACTAGACACAGGCCTCACCTGAGCTGTGCTGTGACGACTGTTCAGTGAGATATAAAACACCACTGAGACAACGCCAGTAGTGCTTGAAATACATTTTATTTCTGGATACTTCATCATAATTTCAATTGTAATGTGATTGATACCACGTTTCAGTAAGATTACGTTTTTGATAACCACTTACTAAGTCATTTATAACACACGTGCACAGAAGAGTCTTGTTCCAGTGTCAACTGAGTTTTTAATAGTAGAAACTGCAACATAGAACACAGCACAGTCAGAAACAGCTCAGCCAGCGCGTCTGGCTGCTAATGCTACAGCTCTGTGTCTGCTTCGTTTCCTGCTATGCAGGGATCACCTTGGCAGTGAGCACATCACGCTGCCACCTAGTGGCGACAATTGATTATCGCTCCGCCGGTGCCTTAAAGCAAAGCAGGTGAGAATCTCCCAATTTCAGTGGCCGTACAGCGTTCAACAGAAGCTTGATCTGTGATCTGGACAGGATGCCCAAGCGCAATAAATGTCCAGTGCGCCACACCTTCATTATGATTAGATGAGCTAAAGTCTTAAATATTTTATAGTCCAATTTTCATTGTTTTGTTTTCATTATGTTTTTCTCCTTGCATTATTTAATCAATGCAAATTCATAGTTATCAAGTGAAACACACATAGTTACATAAACACATAGTTATGTTTAGTAAACAATGCCACTCCTCACACACACACATGAAAATATATGGCACTTCCATCTATGCCACACACTTTCCATCAAGATCATTATGTGTGAATTTTTAGTAAGTTCAACATAATTACCATCACATATAAGAAGTGAAGTGGGAGATAAAGCAGCAGAACTTAGTGCTGCAGCAGTTCATGGTTGAGGAATCTAACAACAAAAGATTTTGTTGTTTCATTTGTTGCAAACCAAGGGAGAGTTTATGGAGCCAAGCTTATTTTTTGTACCATGTAACATTTAAGGGGAAGTGAAGTAATATCAAAATAAAAGTACTCATTGTAAACAAACACTTTACATAATATTTTGATGTAAGTTGGCACAATGCTCCCTTGGCAGCGGTAAGGAAGCGTCTCTAAGTTATAGTGAACATCATTTCCTTATCAGAACACAGCCAGACGACACTGCCTATTATATTCCGCACCTTTCTAACTTCAGTACGTACTGTCAGTAGATGTGTTATACTAAAAATATATCATTAATATAAATGAGCCCAAACACTATAAAACCTCCATGAGATGCAACCGCAGGGTTCATATCGTGGATCCAACACAATTCTCCACCTGCGTCTGTGGACTGATGTCAGCCTGCTGCTCACCGAGGAGCCACTGGACAAACTGACAGAGCTGTGAAGCCGCCTCGGCCTGTGCAGCGCCGTGTCCACAATGTGGGGCTCAGGTGAGTTTAAGGCCTCCAGCAACCACCGTGAGCATTTATTGTCATTGTGGTAAAGTAAAGAAACAGAAAACAAACAAAGGAAAGGAGAGCGTCAATCAGGAGAGACACGTGTCCAAGTAACCTGCTAGAATATTAAAATGTAAAGATGATGTCACAACGAAAACTCAACGAAAACATGTTCTCCTCGTGTCGCGTGGGTTTCCTCCCGGTTTATTATTTTGTAGACACAAGTTGCCAACAAAAACAACCTTTGCTGTTTTCTAAATAAAGTAACTTTGTCTAACTTCATCAAATGTGACAAGTAAAAATAATAAATTTGCTTGCTGTAGTTCATATACAAGATAATAACATTACCGTAAGACTAAATCATAACCTTGTACCTCGGTCATTCAATCTTAAACCGAATCGTAGCAGATGACTTTGTAATTATTACATTTCTTTCTAATTGAAGTTCCTTCTTTAAACTTTGAAACGTGACGCATCGGTAATTCCCACATTGAGAACATTCCTTTGACGGGCGAGAATTCAGTCTGGAAGACGGATGGTTGTTTCTTGGCAGAACGAATAATCGATGCCAGCCACACTGCTGCCCACACAGATGGCGCATTTTAGTTTACAGACGTTTTCTTCTTAATTATACCTATTTAGAAAGATCAGTAATTACATTATGCCGCCTTGTAGATATACGCTGTATTTAAAAAAAATCACAATCATTTCATGAAAAGAGGTAAAACGCGTTTTATTCCAAGTTCACGGGCAACAGTGTATCGATAAAACAAGGGCTGGTTTCAAATTGTAACCCTTTCTGCTTCAGAAAGCTCCAATGACACGTTTGGTGCGTGAAGAATATGTTCATGTTTTGATGCGTCTCATCAAACTACTGGCATCGAATGAGAAGGTGACGCTGTCGAAAGCGGAGAAACTCGCGTTGATTAACTACTGTCGTTAAATTAAATTGTTTTGGTTAAGGTTTGTGACGTCTAGCACATGAAATGTAGCCACATATACGTTGCTGTTTAAAAAACTAATACTAATATTTCTGTTTAAACGAAACAACGTGGACTTGATTTGAATTAAACGCTCTACTGCTGGAATTGTTTAGCTTACTGTAAAGATATTATCGCTTTTTTTTGTGTTGTTTTTACACAGTATCTCCCTTTGAGTCACTCAACACAAATTTCCAAAACATGCATTGTGTTATAGCGCCTCTGTTCCAGGAAACAGTTGGCACCGGTCAGATCTGACATTGATGAGCTACTGTTTGGTTATCGTGTTTGGTTAACATATAATTCTATGATGACAAAAAATGTAGCCACATAATACAGTACTGTGTAAAGGTTTTAGACAGGTGTGAAAAAATGCTGTAAACAAAGAAAGCTTTCAGAAATATAAATAATGATTTTTTATTTTTGTTAATTTACAAAATGCAAAGTGAACGAACAAAAGGAAAAACTGAATCAAATCAATATTTGGTTAGATTTCCAACAACCTACAGCCAAGTTCCTTCCAAAACTGTGAGCGAGTGAACCAAGAAGAACTGCTGCTGTTTGAAGGCAAAGGATGGTCACAGCAAACATTGATGAGATTTAGATTTCTCTGTTGTTAATTCACTTTTGTTAATTTATGAAAATAATTGTTTAACACTGCAGTATTTTTTCACGCCTGCCTAAAACCTTTGCACAATAAAAGCCAAAATATTTTTCTATTGCCTTATACAACTCAAAACGTGAGAAGCATTATCACACCGAGCTTGACCTAGTCAGGTTTGTAATGAACTTGTTTGAAAGAGAAACCTTACAGGTTATTTACGATAAAGGAACAAGGAAAAACATATCAGGTTTTCATTGTTTGAATTCCATAACAACTTATGATGCCTATAAAAACGTGTAGCGCAACAAGCTTTTGTCTTCTGACAGCAGCTTAAAGTTGGATGCTGCAGGGACTTGGAGAACACGACCTTCACCTTTTCCACAGGTTGGGTTACAATTTATTCTCACACATTAGATTCATACTCTAATGATAACATGTGCAACCTACTAACTTTAATTATTTCACCAGTTTACTGTATAACTAAAGACTCTTTCTTGCAGAAATGAAGCTGATTGTGTTTCTGGTGGCTGCAGGACTTTACCTGTGCTCACAATGCCAGGTGTTTGCTGGTGGGTACTGCCTTTATATTCGGACCTAATCTTAGACATTGTAACTGCACTGAGTGAGACAATAACCACGTTTTTTTGTTCTTTCACCAGAATCTCACGTGAGCAGGGCTGAAATTGAAAAGGCTGTGGCCGAAGCTAAGACCATTGTGGACAGTGCTTATCTTTACTCCAGAAGACAGTGAGCATCCAAACCTGTTTAACTGCTGCAGAAGTTCTTCTGCGACTGATTTTCCAAAATCCTATTGAACATATTTACCTGTACCTTTATCACAGGTACGTTGACCGTGTGAAGAGGAATGCTGCCAGTGTCTCAGACGTCATGCGGCTGCTGAAGCAGCCATATGGGCTGAGCCGTAATCTTGTGCGTGCTGCTGATTACATGGAACAGGCTGTGAAACTGGTCAAGAAGTCTCTCCAAACACGTCATAAACGCTCCATCAACCAAACAGGTGCGAGGCCACTCCAGGTCGTCTGACATTACCCTAAAGATTGACTAATAGCACATTGTTTGAAGCTGAGTTCTGCTGTGTTTCTTTTTCTTAGATGACCTGTCCCCCAGTGTTTTGCAGCAGATTTCTGCTCAGACAGGCTGCTCCATCCAACGCCGCCCTCCGAACTGCACAGGAATCCCATTTCGCGCTGCGAACGGCATCTGCAACAACAGGTAAAATACTGAATGGTTACAATTCACATATATACAAACTATGAATATGTGTATGTATGTATACTGTATATGTATATATATTTTATTATTATTTAATTTATTTTTATTTTTTTTATTTGTTTTTTTTATAATAATAAATGTCTCAAACAAATAGACAAAACAGCCGCTGGGGCTCGTCCAACACACCCTTCACCCGCTGGGTCCCAGCTGAGTATCAGGATGGCATCTCTCTGCCGAGGGGATGGAACCCTCAGCAGCCCATCAACAATCACCTACTTCCCCTGGTAATGTGTATTATCGCTCTCTTTGTGTTGTTTTTACACAGTATCTCCCTTTGAGTCACTCAACACAAATTTCCAAAACATGCATTGTGTTATAGCGCCTCTGTTCCAGGAAACTGTTGGCACTGGTCAGATCTGACATTGATGAGCTACTGTTTGGTTATCGTGTTTGGTTAACATATAATTCTATGATGACAAAAAAATACAAATAATTATGAATAATTTCTGGCCACTCCACTAAATTGTGAATAGACACTTGTAGTGGTGTAGTTGAATCATTTTCTCTGTGTATGAATTATCTGTGTCTTGTCTTCAGGTAAGGGAAGTATCCAACCGCATCGTGAAAGCTACAGAAATTCAAAGCGACACGTACAACTCTTACTTGGTGACACTCTTCGGCCAGTGGACAGATCATGACCTGACCCTGACTCCTACCTCACCTATAATCGCCACATACGGCAGCCCTTCCAGCTGTGACAACACCTGTGCCAACATTGAGCCTTGTTTCCCCATCACGGTCAGCATGAATCCATCTAAAGCATGAATCCATCTAAAGCATGAATCCATCTAAAGCACAAGCATATGGTAGCGTACTCAGTGTTAACTACTTGCTGTCTACACAGGTGCCAGCCTCAGACCCTCGCTATACCACAGAGTCACTGCGGTGCCTCCCCTTTACCCGCTCAGCGGCCACTTGTGGGTCCGCTGGAACTTACGGTACAACCTCTCCTCGGGCGCAGCTGAACACTCTGACCGCCTTCATTGATGTTGGTCAGGTCTACGGCGCAGATGATGCCGCAGCTCGCTCGCTGCGTGACCTCAACCCAGATCGGGGCCTTTTGAGAGTCAACACAGAGTTCAATGACAACGGTCGGGAGCTCCTGCCTTTTGTCAACTCAAGTGTCAACGGTTGTGCCAACCGAGCTCGTATGACTGGAAATACTCGGGAGGTGCAATGCTTCCAGGCTGGTGAGTGGCTGCCAAACGCTGACAAAGCTTATAGGCTGCCTAACATTGTTAGATTCATCTAAAGCATCACAAAGCACCTTGTAACGCTTTCCCTGCAATTGATGCCTCTTCAGGTGACGTTCGCTCCAACGAGAACATCGCTCTGACCTCAATCCACACACTCCTGTTGCGTGAACACAACCGTCTGGCTCGTGCTCTGGCCAGACTCAATCCTAAATGGGACGGTGAGAGAATCTACCAGGAGGCCCGAAAAATCATGGGAGCTTACTTCCAGGTTAGAGGAAGCCGTAAATTACAAGGGGAGCCTTCTTCAATAATTAATAAAGCTGTGACTGATTCCTTTCTGTCTCTCAGATTATCACTTACAGGGACTACTTGCCCCACATCGTTGGCCCAGACTTGATTGCCAGGCAACTGTCCAACTACCCTGGTTACGATGAAACCGTGAATCCCAGCATCGCCAGCGTGTTTGCGACCGCTGCTTACCGATTTGGTCACCTGATCGTTCAGCCTTTCGTGTTTCGTCTCAATGAGCAGTACCAGAATCACCCTACTTTCCCATCTCCCTTCCTGCACCAGACCTTCTTTGCATCATGGAGAGTTGTGTTCGAAGGTTAGAGCCAATGTGCTTCATTTCTTAATTGTTCCCTAAATCCAGCATACATGCAGCTGATTAAAGTAGAGCTGTTCTATGTGGTCCTTAGGTGGTGTGGACCCAATTCTGAGAGGGCTGGTGGGTAGCCCGGCCAAGCTGAACACACAGAGCAGCATGATGACAGATGAGCTGAGGGACAAACTGTTCAAGTTCTCCGCTACCCTGGCCCAGGACCTGGCCTCTCTCAACATGCAGAGGGGAAGAGACCACGGAATCCCTGGTAAATACGTTTGTGTCCTTAATACCTGGAATGATGTTTTGCATGAGATTTGACCTATAACCTTCAGTTTGTTGCCCAGCAACCTGAAGAGTTGAAAGGTTGTATTTTACATCTCATATTCAAATGAAACACGGCAGCATTTTTGCTCTCTGTCCATTTTAGGCTACAATAAATGGCGTAAGTTCTGCGGACTGTCCCAACCTCAGACAGAATCAGACCTGGCTAATGTGATGAATAACTTAACTCTGGCCAGAAGTCTCTTGGCACTTTACGGCACACCCGATAACATTGATGTGTGGGTGGGAGGAGCGGCTGAGCCGTTTGTACCTGGAGGAAAAGTGGGGCCACTGTTTGGCTGCCTGATTGCTACTCAGTTCCAGAAGATCCGCCAGGGGGACAGGTATACAATAACTGACACTGCTAACTATGAGAAGACAGCTGTTAGTTTTACATCCTGTGATCGCTAACAAACTGTCTACTTTCAGTCACTGGTGGGAGAATGATGGAGTCTTCACCGAGGCACAGAAGGAATCCTTGCGTCAAACATCATTTGCTCGTTTCATCTGTGACAACACTGGCATCACTGAAGTACCTCAGAATCCCTTCCTGTACAGGCCTCGAGGATCTGGTTACACCAAGTGTTCAGCTATTCCCAAAATTGACCTCAGTCCATGGAAAGAATGTACGTTGGTGTTGTCAAACACTCTCTGACTTCATGTAACTGATAGTGAATATGGCCAGTGTCTTGGACATTGATTATTTTTCCTTTTCCATTTAAAAGACATACCAGGACCCCCTGGACCCCCTGGACCACCAGGACCACAGGGGCCAAAGGGGCCACAGGGGCCACAGGGGCCATCAGGACCACAAGGTAAAATCGTCCCACCCTCAGCCATGAGTTCCGAAAGTGAATAAAATGGTTGTGTAGTTGTGAGTCATATAGTGAGTCATGCCACTATTAATTATGTATTATCTATGTCACACAGGACCCAGTGGGCCATCTGGTCCAGCAGGCCCCCCTGGACCTCCTGGCACTGTGGGTAAAGTGGCTTTCTCTGTGCGCCTGGGCTCTTCTTCATCCAGCAATGGTGCAGCAGTCACCTTCCGTGACGTCATCTACAATGGACAGAACAGTTACTCCACCACCACAGGTAAATTTACCTGTGGTATCGCAGGAGTTTACGAGTTTGAGTTCCACTGTACTATCAACAAGAACAACGCCAACATGGATCTGTACCTCAACGGAAAGTCCATCCTGCACTCATTCACCAGCCAGCAGAACGGCTTCATCACTGCTTCTGGCAATGTGTACGTTAAGCTCGTCAGGGGAGACCAGGTGTGGCTGGTGGCCAATGAGGGGGCCAACGCTATCACCAGAGACAGCATCTTCTCAGGACAACTGCTGTTCACTGAGTAGGAGGCTGCTCATTGATGATGGTGTAATGTGTTTAATACAAAATAATATGCTTAAATTAATGTACTGACCACATACTTTGTAACAGGAAGGTTTATTGTCTGAAGTACACTTTTTTATTGCCCTGATCCATTAATAAACCAAGAGTTAAACTGCTTTTTTTATAATTACAAACAATGGAAAAAGGTCCTAATTAATGGGATTTGTGATACTTGGGTTTTTATCTGTAAGTGATTATTTTAATGTAATTATTGTTTTTAGTTTTTTTTTGGCTTTGGAATTGTATATGGTCTTACAGCTCATGAGATGACATTTGCAGTGAGTTGATGTTGAACTGAAATCGTGTAGTAATTTTTAGGCACATTGTAATAGTTATTTAAGATAATGAAGTTTAACCTAATAGACTTTGTTTTAGTTAGTTCTTTATGTTGTGATATAAATAAATGAATGCCCTGGAGATGGTTTTGCTTCTGAAAGATTCTGATGAGTCACTGAAAGCTTAACTTAGTCTAAGCACTAGATGGCACTAACACACAAATCATACCCAAACAATATATGGGTTTGGTAAATTAAGTACTGTGGAGTACTGCTAAGGAGTAATGCTAATTCTGAACGTAAATAGTTATTTTAATAGTGTGTGTTGATAATGTACTAAGAAACTAAGGTGAATGTTTGGCTTCTAGCAACCTTATTTTATGTAAAGCAAAGCACTGAACCAAAATATGTTCATCCGTTGGAGAAAATCTGAGATTCACATATTCAAAGTACATTTGTTTTGCAGACATATATTGTGTTAATCCACGTCTCATAACATTTAAAGGCTGGTTAGCATGTTTACAGGAATGTCCATAAACGTCCAAAAAGCAATGTTTTTATAAGACAAGTCGAAAGTCATGCAGATCAATATCGTTAAAAATCGTTCGGCTATTCAGTGAGAATGGAACATCAGTGATATACGACCTGTCTTGATGCTGCCCAGATGAAACTAGATCAGATGTCTTAAGTCTTTACTAATAATTAAATGATGAACTGATATTGTGGACTTACCTGCAACATGTGAAGTGAAAATTGCTACAAACCAGAATATGAATTATCCAACCTGTGCTTACTGTGCATTGGCATGTAAGCAAAATGTATTTATAGTTGAAATAGTATATTTATACATAGAGACATATTTATAACTCCCAGCAGTATATTTGGTGCCTGCATAGGCTGGACACTTGTACAGTATGTGCAGAAGACAATAGATTATGTGACCCAGGAAACATAACCGAACAGAAACACTGAATGTTCCATCGCTACACCTTCATCAAATGACAGTTCTGACAACATCTCGATTGTCCCTCTGTGACATTTACATATTTTCTCTATTCATTCATTTAGACAGCATTCATTCATTTTTGTTGCTGTTTTTGGCACAATTAGCTCAGCGTTGCTCAAGTTATAGTTGAATCGTGATTTATTTAATTTGATCGTCATACCTTGCTGGGATGAAGACGAGTTGGTCCAGAGCCGTGACGACATGTGCCGCAAAGTGGGCGCTCGGTCGTAAATTCATGCAGCGTGAGTCTTCAGGTGAGTCTTTGGAAGTTGAGGAAGTGAGTCACACTGGGTGGTTCAAGCTACTGGTGAATGGAATAAATAAAACAAAACGGAAAAATCACCATTTCAACTGCCGTGAAATGCTCGGCTTTTTATGTTAACGTCACACCAGGCTAGCGACCCGGCTGGCTAACCCGTAGCTAACCACACGTTAGCCGTATGGCGTTCGCAAAAGCTTGCTAACAGTAGCGTTAGCTTCTTATCGGAAAGTAACGCGGAGGTTAGTTTAGTGTGTTTGTTTGTGTTTAGCTGGCGGAAGCTAGCACACATGATCGGGCGACATAAACGAAGCTAATGTGACCATTTACGTCTGTGTAGTTTGAGACCGGAGCTGCTGTTAAATGACGTACAGTGTATTTAGCAGAAAAAAGCAAATGTAAATTCTATATTTTACCTTATTTTTTGTAGCATGCACTAATAGCCCACTAGTACTATACCTGCATAATCTAATGTACGAATGCGTAGCATAGTTTTTGTGCACCAGCTTTTATAAAAGTAATAGGTTTTTAAATTGAAATTGTGTGCTTGTTGTTGATGCCATTGCAGTGTATTAAATAAAGGGTTTAGCTAGTAACCCAGTATTCCAGCCCCTCATTTAAGTATGGTAGAACATTGTAGTTACAGTTTTTCTCTGGAACTGAAATGGGAAACTTACAAACTGTGTAATTCCTGTTGGAGCTACTCTGTCTGTATATGACATCTAGTTTTTCTGCTCCGTGCTGATGACTGACCTGAAGTCAGTGGGGGGGCAGGGCTCCCCTTTATCACTGTTTGGAGCTACAGCCTCTTAAATCGTGTGTGTACGTCCCTGGTGCAGTGAGAGAAGAGATGGTAAACTGAATACGTAAAATCGACCCAAGTCACAAAAATACAAAGAATGGAGGAGCTTGATACAGAACAATAGCATCTGACTTTTATTGTAATATTTAGAAATGTTCTGTAAGCTGCTTTCTATTGTTCCATCATTCTTCCATCTAAATGAAAGCACCAAATGGCAACATAATCGTAATATTTAGTAGATGTGTTATGTAGTGATGCTTTGTTTGTTATTGTGTTTTGTATATATAGAAAGATTAGGATTCATGCGTCAGTCACTGGCTTTAATCGCGGATGCCGACACTCCCCAGGGCATCTGCATCTTTGCCTAAATAAGTTGGGCCTGAACACAAACGAGCGCAATATACGACGATCGATAAGAGACGTGGTGGGTCGCATTAGCTCTACTGCTTTCTACACAACCACAAGAGGAGGGACGGGAACCAGCTGCTGCGTCGCCCCCCCCTCTACACACACACACACACACACCCACCCGCACCACGCCCCTCCTGACCTCCGTGGACACAGGCCTATCCACAGAGAGTGGCTCTGGGTGTCCCATGGGAGCAGGGGAATGCTGGAGAGGACGAGCGGCACACGATACCCCATTGTTTGGTTTAGCAGTCACTGATTCCCCCTCCACCGCCTCCTCTCTAAAACACACGGGCTGACCGTCTCAGCGGGTTAAATTGATTAGAAAGACGTTTGTGGTTCGACTAATCCCCCATTTTCGCCCCGGTTCTCCGGTTCACCAAATTAGAAAAGCCACACATTAGACAGCAAGTCTTGCGGGTTGTGATAATCACGGCCGAGACTGTCGCACCTGTGGAGACATAAGTTGGGAGAGAAAGCACCAAACATAATGACTTCTCTTCCTGATAAATATATAACCTGAGCTACAGTCACAATGATAAACGTGGCGAGAGGTGAACTTTGCTTTTGGAACCGTTTTTGTTAGTTTCTGGATTTGGTGCCATCCATTTAAACAAGGTTGCTCAGATGCCCGTTTGTCTTTTAGGGTAAATATGAAGAACTATTAATTAGCCAAATGATTTCTGTAACCAACCGGTTTGTTGACCCACATAATGTCACCGTCTTCTGCACGTAGCTGCAAAATGTAAGTTCAAACTTACATTTTAAATGAATCGCTTATTTCTTCTCTATAATTTAAGTCTGTGTGACATTTCGACCGTTCTCCTGCTAGTTTTTTTCTTACAATAAATTAATCCTGTGATTGTCAGCGTATTATTACGCTGACAAACTTGAATCCTTGCAAGTTATGAATGTCCTTGTACCTCCAGTTATGGCCGCAACAGACGTTTTGAAACGAGTGGAGGAATTTTATTAAAGTGTGTCATCATACATAGATTTTTCATGGTTAAGTAGAGCTGTCAGTCATGTCAGGAGAAGCGTGTGAGGGACACGACGACGGGGCGGAGACCCGGCAGCAGGATTCCCCAAGACTTCTCTCATAATTGGGGGAACATCTGACTTTGTCCCGCGCTGGCAGATGGTGGGTTGAGGCGGGATCCAAGGGGGGAGATTTACATTCATTGTCCAGGCGCACAAACTCCACGCAGAGACAATAGTCTCGGTACGGGGCAACAAAAAAAACTTTCCTTTTCAGAGCAGGCGAACGGGAAATTAATTTTTGCCTTGGAAATAAGACCCTGCAGGACAGACACTGTTCTATTAGGCCGCAGGACAAAACACGGACCCGTTTCACTCGTTTCAACTCGTTTGAAGAAAAACAGAATATGACAAACTTTTTCTTTCAACATTGCCAAAAACAAGTTTTTGAACATTTTAAGCCCAAGAAACCTGAACACATTTTCAAACTATATTCAAATTTCCGACTTTTTTATTGCGCGTCGCGTTGAATGAACATGATGTGAAAATGTCTCATTTTAACAGCTGATTTTCGTGGCAGTTGTTGTTTGATAAGACAATCTGTTGTATTTATTAAGGACTAATTTCGGACAGTGTCAGGCAGCGATCCAAGCGCCAATCAGCGCAGTCGTGTCTGCTGCTGGCAGAGATTGATGGAGCAACCAGACGGTCATTGTTGCGGCTGACACTGATGCGATGCCTCCTCAGCGGAATCACTGCGTTCAAAGGAGCAGACGGTCGAGCTGCTGAATGTGCGCTCTCATGTTAATTTCTGACAGGAATAAAATCTAAACAAATCAGGACAGAACAGAGTAGGATTCAAAAGCACATCTTTATTTAATAAATATATGGACGATATAAGTTTGCTGTGTTTAATAATATGAACAATTAGGTATAAGTCACACACACAATCAGAGGAAGAAGACTTTTAATTATACCGCAGTAATACATTTCTTTCAGACTTAACAGCTAATGGTCTTTGCTGTAAGTGCGTAAAAGGTAGTTTCCTCTATATTGTCGACACGGTCGAACTTGTGTGTGAAAAGTTTGCTGAGCGACTCACTGGTTGGATGTTGAATCTGGCACAAGTCCAAACAACGGATGCACTTTACACCAATGAGAGCATCCATTTCATCAATCGGTCCCCCATATGGCACTAAGGCCCCTCCTCCAAGCTCTATCCCGGCAGAGGGTCTCATTCATGCTTCGAGACAGTGGTTCACTGCAAGCGTCCCGGTCCCTCGGAACTACTGTTTTGATCCAAACTGGCCTCGTGACAAAGGAAGACTTTCCACACACAGACATTATTCTGGAACGGACTCGCTCTGAAGTGTCTGAGGAGTTGAGCCCAATGAGCAGGTGATCATTTGCGCTCGAACTGATGCTGGAGATTTGATCCTGGACAATGCTTGCAATCACTGGGGGAATATATTTATTATCGTCGTCTGATCCTTAAAAGAAAGTCTGTGGGGATTTTTTATCGTGTTACCCCCCGAGAACACCACAGAGCCACAGCTATTCATTTCTCAAAGCTTCGTGAAAGCTGTGTTTTCTTGCGGCGCTCTGGATGAGCGCAGCGCCCTGGGGTGGACCTTTTGTTGTTTGCAGAAGTGCTTTAGTTCTCAAATTCAGTAGTTCTTTTTCTTAAGTTCAATAAAGTGTCCTACACGAACAGGACAGGGCTTAAATGTTTGGGATCCAGGAACATCTGATACGAGAAGTGAGCGGATCGAAAGAAAGGAGTCTCGGAGAGGAGATGGATCCAGTCCGGTCGTGGGTGCGTAATGTAGGTGTTGTGGATGCGAACGTCGCAGCGCAAAGGTACAGTATAAACCCACAAGAAGTTTTTGGCGTTAGCTTCTCAAACCATGTCTTTATATCAACCGAACGCAGGCTTGTCATGAATGTGACATTTATTTCCTGCTATATTTAATACAGGATCTGTGAGTGATCTGAGAAGTGCGAACTACTTGTTGCAAAAGATAAACGCACAAGACGCAGAAGTTGTTTTGAACAACACTTGACATAAACGATGATTTTTTAAAGTAAGAAAAGTCCTGGTTATGCAGATCGAAGACAGCCTGTGTATAATAAATTAGATCACAAAAACAGGGAACTTTTCATTGGATAAATTTATTCTGACCAATTAAATTTAACACATTTTTTTTCAAACGACTATGTGAAAAAGCTGAATAATTTTCATATATTTTCATTGCTTGATTAATGTTTTACATCTCCAGAAATACTTGTATACACCCACGTCGTTAATTACATTGTTAGGGTTTTCTGTTGTTGAACCAATATTCCGTCCACTTCTCCAGACGCTCAGTCAGCCTCTTCACATTTAAACATTTTTGAACCAAATTGTTTCAGACCGTCTCTGTCCAAAGTTTACACAGCAATAAAAACAGTCATATTAGTAAACATACGGTATAATTAGAAAAACGAAAAATCTTATTATGCATAAAATAAATAAGAGATTTAGAGATGCATCAATACTCTCATTCCTACCGGGTCTGACATGAGAACTTATATTTAAATTATGTATTTTTACATTGTGATATTTTATTTAAAATTGTTCCTTGTTTTGGAAGATTCGTTTATTATCCATATAAATACATTTATGATCTAAGATCCATAGTTTGTTACATTTTTAGTCATGTAGAAATGAAAATACCCCAACTGAATTTAAAATACTAAGCCAAAGCCAGAGTTTCTGGTTTGGTTTATGTAAAGTGAATCCTTGGAGTTTGTTAATCAATCAAACAGCTTTATTTATAAAGCCCTTTGGCCAAAGTGCTGAACACAGAAATAAGGAGAGCAAAACACTAATGTAAAGTTAAAAGCCTGAATATATTTCCTCAGAATTAGTTCAGGTCAGTTTGCAGCCTTTTTGTAAATCTGTGCTGATTCTGTTAGCTTGAACAAATTTTGCTTCTTGCTTTTTACATTCCCAGATCATCTTTTTAAGTAAAATTGTTTTCACACACAGACCATACAAATTGTTAGTATTTTTGTTGCATCATTTGTAATAATCATTGTATGATTATTCATGCATGCATAGATGGGTTATAACTGTTAGGCTTTACAAAGATTTGACCTGTCTTCAGAGAGTAAATTAAAAGATTAAGAGATTCTAATTTAGTTTTCAAGATTAATTTTAGGGAAAAGTTAGGCTGTGATTTGTTTGATTTACCACCAACCAAAAATAATATTACAAGACTGTCTCTTCCTGTTTTGTCCTCAGCGGAGTAGCTCTGTCCAGAGCTCATTTTGAGAAGCAGCCGCCCTCCAATCTCCGCAAGTCCAACTTCTTCCACTTTGTCCTGGCGCTTTATGACCGACATGGCCAACCTGTAGAGGTGGAGAGGACTGCGTTTGTTGACTTTGTTGAACATGAGAAGGTGAACACCTGCATATCTTAATTACTGATAGAGAATGCTCTAAAGTCATTGTCCTTACTGTTATGTAAAACTTGAATTTGTAACATAATCTAGAGAAATGTTGTCTAAAACCTGAAAAACAGCAAGAGACAATATTAGTAATATACTCTATATTTCAACTGTAATCAGGTGCTCAACATGATCTTCCCCATCCACAGTAAAGCCAAGCATATCGAACAGCTGACGGCTACATGTTTACACAAGCTTTACCCTCAATGAGCTGATGTGGGATTGAAAAGGAATATCTAATGAGTAATTAGCAGCTTGCCTCATTAGGAGGACATCACTACTTTTTAAAATGCAAATTATGCTTGCTCCTGTTAAGTTATACAGTGAACTAATCATCAAAGTCTCTTTTCCTTCACCCCCTTCCATACTCTAAATTCTGCTGTGGGGGAGCTTGATTCCTGCGGTTGGACACGACCAAAACAAGGAAGAGTGCAGAGTAGGGCCCGAGTTAGAAAGCGACTCAACAGGGGAGAATAGCTGGAGGATGTTTTTACCTTGTGGCGCGAGTCAGGAGAACCTTCTAAACTGGTTTCCCCTCTGAGACACTGTCCAAAGTTCAGCATAGTTTCACCATGAATTTACATACTGGGCGCTAATGCCAGAGCTGAAAGCTGTCAGTGTGCTCCCCTTTGGTGCCACACAGGTTAGTGCAGAGTAATATGATGGCAGTGGAGTTCATTTTCTGCATGGTTACCCTGGCATCTGTTTTTGCTTTGTAATTATGCAGAGGTAGAGCGATAGCGTGGCAAAATAAATGTTCCTCCGTGTATATTTGCAAAACTTATGATGCCAGGAATCCATCAATCTCCCGATGTGTCTTTGCTTTACTTCTTATGAGTCGGAGCTCTGTAACTTTCCAACTTATCTTCATGCACCCTAATTCCCCAACTTCTTCCTTGCTCCTCATAACTGTCTCCTTTTCCCACTTTCTCTACTCTCCCAACCTCCTCGTTCTCTCTCCTCCTCCCTCGCTCTTGTCTCTGTGATGCCAGCCTCCTGGGTTATTGGACCAGAGAGCATTCCTCTGAGACCACTTAGAAAGACCAGTAGAGGTAGAGGAAGAGAAAGAAAGTGGGGGAACAAGAGACAGAAACGGGGAGAGAAGGTAGAAGTGAGAGGCTAGCGGGGAGCCAAGGGGAAGGAGGGGTAGCGGAAAAGAAGTTTTTCTGTCAAGGTCGACTGCTGCTCAGTCTCACATACAATACTTTTCACTCGCTGGTACACGCTTTGCACACACATACGGCCGTGCCTGTACCTTGATGCCAAGAAGACCACTGTACTTGATTTCAGGGCTTTAAGAGTTCATATCAGACATGATAGTTCAACCTCTACAAAGAACATCCGATTCAAGGTTAAGCACTCAGCTTATGAGCACAACACAGGGTCCCATATGGGCTTCGAGCCTACAAACCTCTGATCTCGATGCTGCTCCCAGGGAAGGGTGAGGCGCAGGATTAGGGGAGACTCACTGTGCTTAGCGCTGCATTGGGATGCCCAGCTGTACTTATCGTTTTCCCAATTGTGCCTAACTGCATGCATACATATGTCTTCTTTCCACATCATTCCGAGGAGCAGACGGGAGAAAAGACCAACAACGGCACCCACTACAAGCTCCAGCTTCTCTACAGCAATGGTGAGTAGAGTCAAACATGAGTTCTCAGCTTGGTTCTTTGCCCTCTGGTTCTATTTGATAATTTAGAAGAGGAAGTTGAAAAAGGTTATCAGTGACACCAGGGCGCTGAGATGACACACAATTCCATTTCAGTGTTTTTGCTCCACATCCTCCCTCACATTGACTTTTCTCTCACAAAATTAACAAATCCACTCATTGTCTAATCACCACATTCACTGACTTCAGTGTATTCTGGAAACGTACATGGGGAAATGAGGCACGTCTTGCAACCCCACCCTATCTGTACCTCACCCCCCCAAACTCCCCCAACCTTCCCTCATGGTGCTTCCACATGAGACTGGAAGATGCAGAGAGAAATTTGGTTCCCATGAGCCACTGCTGCCCCTACTCTGCCATCACAGTGGCACCCATGGGAGAGAAGATGAAAGACATATTCCAGAACAACCCCCTCGTACACCCTCCATGCACAGACACACACACACGTACATACAAACACACCAAAAGCATTTCCGCTACATCCCCTCCTCTCATCTTCTTCCCCCAAGCGATATCAAAGGCATCTCAATTGAGACTTTGATGAGAGGAACACATTTTAAAAGCAACACTCTCCAAAGTCTCCTCAAAAAAACCTTGTGCTCTTCGCTCAAGAAGCAATTCATTACATGTCGTTTCACTCTCCAACGTGATTTACATTGCAGCTTTGGAAACATCCAGAGGTTCAGGTGTTTCTGGAAATCTTGCTTAGAAACACATCTGATTACAAAGAAACACACTATGTTTAAAGACATTTGCTCTTCAGATAAATCCCTTTAACACATACAGTGGTGGATATGTAATTAACCTGCCATCTGTCAACTAAATTTGGGAATAAATCAGAAGTCAGCGGGAGAAATAACCAGATAAGAACTGCTTGACAAATCATGAGAATCAGGTTGTAAATTCTGACCTCATTGCAGAACATGACTAATAATCATCAAACATCAGAAACTCCCAGACCCTTTGGAAACCACCAGAGAGAACATATAAACTTCATGCCAATCTTATTCCTCCACGTCGGCTGGACAGAGTTCAGTGCTTTTTTCTGTTCAGACTTTGGGAAGGACATATGTCATCATTCTCATTTTGTTTTGAAATCTTTAGTTCGGGTCTCTAGTGTTTTGTTAAATCAGTCGGTTGGTTGTGTTGTATTGTTTTTTGGTATAAACCTAATCACTCCTTCATTTACTGTTCAGTGAGCTGCAGGTTATCTGCACAATTAAAGCTATTTTGCTTCTTTTATTCTACTCCTAATTGTTAATTCAATGCTAATAGCAAGGGATTCATTTTTTTCCTAAAACTAGCTTGATTTTGACGTTAATCTAATTTTCAACCTTATGTTGTTGAAGTTGTGAAGAAGATATGACAGTTTTCATTGTTATTTTGCAGGGGTTCGCACGGAACAAGATCTTTACGCGCGACTTATTGACTCCGTCACTAAACAGGTTTGTAAGCTTCAGCTACATAAACAAAAGTTGAACTAGGTCTTCCTGAAACTAACCCGTCCCACTGCTCCTGGTTTCCTCCTCCCAGCCCATATCATATGAGGGACAGAACAAGAACCCAGAAATGTGCAGAGTTCTGCTCACACACGAGGTGATGTGCAGGTGAGTGTTATACAGAGACACATGTTCTAACACCTTCACCCACAGAGACCAAATCAAAACATCCTTCACTTCTCTTCTGTTTCAGTCAGATTGAAATGTGGTTTTGGGACAATGCTCTGGTTTCAGATTTTTTGGAAGGCCCACTGTGGTGTAAGTCTAGCCTGTCTGTCAACATCCATGTTACTTTGGTTTTGCATTTGAGCCCGTGCTGCGCTCGGCTCTAATGCAATTTGTCTCCGGCCAACTCTAGTTTCTTCTTTCAGTTGCTTTTTCACCCACTTGGCTCTTTGTGGTTGGACCTTGTACGTCTCTTTAGCCAAGACATGGTGTGTTTGACAGGGACTATGGACCAAAAGCGCTTAGTTATTACTGGGTGAATAAAGAAAATCGGTGAGGTTAGGGTTATGGATGGAGAAGCTGAAGAGAGTGGTCTGGAAGTGAGGCAGTGACCCAGCATTGGAGGGCAGCAGTGGAAAGGACAGGGGGCTGGGACATGGAGAGAGGGGCTAAGACAGAGTGGGCTTTGCCATTGTGTAGCCAGCAGATGCCCGAATGTGACTCACAGCTGGCTAATAACAGAGCCGAAGAAGTAGAGGGCAAGCATCACAGCTGGGGAGTGAGGCCGTCTGACAGGGGGGCGGAGGGGGGCAGGGCAGGGCCAAGCTGGGACACGAGGGGTGAGGCGAGGTGTAGGGGTGGCAGATGGTTAGGGGTGGGGGCACTTTTGTTATGCAGTAAAGGGGACTTTGGGGAGGGGGCCGGTAGCCAGCAGGCTCCTCGGACAGGACTGCTGACGAATGGTAGGATGTTGTGAGCCCGTGTGTGCTCAGCGAGGCTGCGTGGGGGTTGAGTTTGATTTCGAAATCAATGTGACAGATTGCCTGGCTGGCTTTTCAGTTTTGAATGGTCTCTCACTGTTTGTAGGGTGTGTTGTTGTACCTTTTCTTCCTCTCTTTTATTCTTTTGTCTATTCTTCCCCTCCCCTCTCATGCCTTCTTTGTTTGCTCCTGGATCCTGGCCGATCGCAGGGCAGCGTAGTCTGGGCCTGTACACGGGGATGGGCCAGACAAACGATAGCTCCTCCTGTTCAGTTTGTTTTTTTGACTCTTTGCTGTTTTCTGTCTCCTCAACCGTCCACTCAGCCGCTGCTGTGAGAAGAAAAGTTGTGGCAACCGAAATGAGACACCTTCTGACCCAGTCATCATCGACAGGTAATGAGATCACCACTGCCCCGAACAAGCACCACTTCACACAAGATGTTCACTTTGCCCTTTCTTTGTGTAAATGCATATACACACTCACATGCACACAGTGACAAAGGAAGATCAAGTGGTGTGAAAAGTCTTGAGCTATAATGTCACCAAGCAGCCAATGCATTTACAGTCACAATGAAAACACAACTGGAGAGATAGTAAAAATGTATTGTTGTAAATGTATTTTTATAGCTGCTCTTTACTCCTTTCTCCAGTAAATAGGAATCAGTTCCTATACATATATAACATCCCATAAAATAATAAACATAGTGGTTTACAACAAGTGTGGCTGGTAGTCAGTGGCTCTGCCGCATGACTTTAAACTGGCGGCTGACTGTAACGTACAGTACAGAGCATCTGTGTCCATGTCTGTCTCCCATGTGTTCCTCTCTCTTCAGCTTTCTGTTTGTCTGTTGATCTATCTCCAGCCTGCTGGGATCTGTTTCAGTTCGGTCACTCATTATGTTCAACAGCCGCCGTTGCACCTGAAACCTGCCAAAAGCGTAGACTTCCTTTTATCAGAAGCATGTGAATCTTTCATACCGGCAGACAGGCTCACACATGTAGTAAATGTTCACCCTGGCAGCCAGTTATCGGGCTTGAAGGTGGATGACCACCGCTGTAATCAGCGTGTGTGAGGGCCTTCACGTCCGTGGGATTTTGAAGTTCTTGCGCTATCTGCCTGGCATTAATGGACGTGATGAATGCTCATAAGCAGATCGCATGTGAAATGCTTTCTCCATGATGTCACAGACACAACTTTCATCACCTCTCCCTCCTTCAATCCCTCTTCGCTCCTTCAGTCTCTGCTCCTTACAATTGTCTGCCTAGATAACACTCACTTCATATATGTCAAGGACCCTTTTCTTTCCCCTCTTCAGTTCAAGCTGGCTGGCTGTTGACAGTGTGTCTCAGAGGATCTCTGCTGAAGATAGTTTTCATATAACGGAAAAATCGTGTTGTTGTCTTTCGAATTTTCCCAGAATACCTTGGAGCAGCTGCTTTTCTCGTTGACTGTTACTCTTCCAATAGCTCATTCTTCACCCTTTTTATACTTCCCCCTTACATGGTTAAAACTCTGAAATTTGTGTGTGAGTTACTTGGTGGCATCACGGTGAGGAAGGAGCAGGCTGTATCTTTATATATGTGTGTTTGTGTGCAGGCTAGTGTGCAGCTGTGAGGACTGATTTAAATTGAATCATTGACCTACTGTACTCTCTAATCGCACTGGGCATATCCCATCCTGATGGCGGCTTCTCCCACTTGACTGGCCTGCAAAATCCTCTCCTCTGGGAGCGTCCCATTAGCAGCCAGCTAATTTCTGATAAGCCAGTGGAATTTAGCTGGGCCCTACACCCTCTTATCCCATCTTATGCACACTTTCTCATTTGACTTAACGTACGTGCACCACAGACTGGAAAAACAAAGTACAGAGATTGACAGGACAAGTTGTGTGTGTGTGTGAGTGTGTATTTTGAGCAGGCACTCACTGTTTGTGTGCACACAAATGGATCTATTTCTTTGGCTGTGTCATGTGTGTGAGGAGCTGTTATTATGTATGTATATGGATGTATGTGAGATTGTCTATGTGTCTCTGTGACCCTTACTTTGACCTTTTTCCCCGAGTCACTGCTTGGGTTTAAATTATTCATGTGTGTATGTGTATCTGTGTGTGTGCGCTTGCTGCTTATGTGTCTTTGTGGGTGTGTATGTGTCTGTTTGGGTATGTGTGGAGGAGACGGTCTGTTTCTGTGGCTCTAGTAATCAGCCTCCTGCTCACAGCCCTAACACCTGTTCTCCAATTAACATGCAGTGTGCTGGGCCCCTTGCTCCCCTTTCACCATCCACTGCTTTTTAGCCTTTTCTTCCTCCAGTTTTTTTCTCACTCCATTCCTCCCATCTTAGCTTGTTTCTTCACTTCTGTGCAGCTTTCTCACCGTGCCTACTTTGCACTTACTTCTTCTTTCCCTAATGCTTAATTCCCTTGCTTCACTTCTTTTTCCTTCACGTTACCATCTCCTCCACCACATCCACCCGCCTCCTTCCCTTTAGCCTGTCTAATTTTGCCATAATTAGGCAGTGTCATTAGGACACCTACCCAAGCACAAGGGAGTTAGCAATTCCCCAAACGGCCCAAACCCCCTCTTTTCTAATCTCCTTTCCATATTGTTTCAGTTTTCTCTCTCCCTTCTCCTGCTGCTGCACCCTCCTCCACCTCCCTTCTCCCTAATCCTGATTTGAGTGAAAGGAAAGAGAGGAGATCACAGCTGATCCATAGGGAGGGGTGAAGGGATAGAGGGTGGGGGGACCAAGGGATGAAGAGGCCAAGGGCAGTCGTTGACAAAGAGATGACTCTTAACTTGCATATGGGACAGAATTATCTAGTGCCCTGCTGCCTGCTGTGTTTAATAGTTTTACAATTATCTAATCTTAACTTGGTGAACTGTTGCAGTCACTAATGTTGAGATGTGACTTCTCTATTTGGAGGATGTCACTTATCTTTGACTGATGGACTGGCTTGTTCACTGATTGGTTAAATGATTGATTCCTCTGGCCTCATCACCATTAATCTTTGCTTCTTCAGACTCCCATTGAATATTTTACTACTTTTTACTGATGTATGTGTTAGGTTTGGGTTTGGTCATCCTCTCCATTAAGTTTATTGTGAGGAAAAGAACTAGATCAGGAGCATAAGTATTTTGTATGTCTTCATTACATTAGAAATGTAATGGCTTAGTCAAAAAATGTGATTTTGTTTGTAGCATTTTGACCAGTTGTTGTTTTCAGTACCTTGCTCTAAGAAGTTCTCACTATTAACTGAGGCAAAAATGTTATTAGTGGCATTATTACCGTGCTGACCCCTGACCTTTGAGAAACTATATTGGTTCTGGGCCAAAGCTGACCTCTGTATTTATGAGCGAACCAGAGGTTTACAATGGAGACAAGCAGATGTCAGTGTTAGTATTAGACTGTGTGGCTTGAATGAAAGGGGTGAGTGCATGCTTTTATATTTGGCTAAGAAGCTGAGATCAATAGATGGTCATAAGAAGTGTGTTGTGGAGAGGTCCGTCGTAAGGCATGAACCTTGTGAGGTGGAGGAGGATGATCAATGGCAAGCGCTATCTCACTAATTGATCGTGTTTCCAAGAGGGGTCTTTTTTAACAAGCCAGTGCTCAGAGAAAAGAAGAATAATCAATGGGAATTTTCCAATGTTGTCGATCTGGCTCGTCCCTCCCCCAGACTTAAAAAGAGCTCCAAAAGATCCCTCAAATTCCCCTCAATGTCAGACTTAAACGTTTCAATACGGAACAAATTTTACTTCAAACTGGAACGCAAAAGTAGCTCAGTTGAGCTGGTTGAAACTCACACAACCAATTTTTCTTTGTGAATTTATAATTATCCATATAAAATAATGTGTCGTTGTCCAGTGCAGAGGCTTGACTCGAGATGCTCAGCTCAAACAGGAAACCATTACTCTTAATCTTAGGTGGTGGGATGTATTGATCTGTTTTATATCCGTGGTTCCAGTCACGTGCATGTACCACAGGTTTGTTTTCAGTTATTCAGCTATGTGGAGCAGATTGCTTCAGTTTTGGCTCAATTACAAAATTGACCAGTTAAGTGTTTATTATTTCCTTCAGCTGAAGCTAATTCGAAACCTTTGTAATTTAACTTTGACAATAAGCTATTCAGGCTGAATTTGTTGGCGTGAAAGTTTCTGTTTCGACGTGAATCATTTTGCCTGCTTATGCCTGTTAATCTTACCTAGATGTACAGTATGATCACGTGAGACACTTCCCCTCTTAGCTGAACAACGTTTTTTTTACTGCTGTGTACTGTACCTGTCCTTACAGCAGGGCAGCCAGTTGCTCAGCGTTCTGATAATGGTGGGGAAGCCCAGGCTCCTCATTCCTCACTGTCAACGAGAAAGAAAATAGAAACTGCAGGACTTTGGGAAAAGAACATTAAACTATCAGCCAAAGAATAAATGCAGCAACATTTTTTGGACTGTGTCATGGGTCGAATTCCTCTCCTTTCCCAGATGCATACTTAGGTTTTGCCGCCAAGTCACCCTGTTGGCCATCATATGTGCACTTGAGAGTTGTGTGTGTGAGACAACAATGTCATTTTAGAGGATTGTTTCTCAAAGACCTAGTGAAAGGGTCTCGTTTATTACAATTTGTAGCAGCCTATGCTTATACTTTCTTTGTAATTCTGTGTATTTCAAGAAGGTGTCTGAAGGTTTTCTGAAGTACACAATTTAAACGTCTCAATTCACTTCACTTACACCTTTCTAAAGATCTCTTAGCTAGTCACATAGCTTTATATAGAGTTTATACTTTTTCTTTGAATGTATTTGATTGTGAGAAATCAATGAAGACATAAAGGTTAAAAGTAAGCAATAAGACCTTAAAGTTGCAAACTGGTTCCTGATGATAACTGTTAGGGATCACTCCCCTCCTCTGTCATCCAACTTACAGAGGACGTGGAGGATTAGTCTTTGAATGCTGCTTTCTGTGGCTGTAGCAAAAGGTGAATTAGGTGCTTGATGATGATTTATAATGTGTTACATTACTGTATGTTGCTCTGCTTTCAGTTAGTCACCATCCTTTCTCCGTCGGTCAGTTTGAAGTGCATACAGTCGACCTTCTTACAATAATATGAAACGTGTTAACTTGTCGTAATATTGCCTCCATACCCTGCATGTCTGAAGTTGTCTCCCAGTCAGTCAGAAACTTTTTTTACATGTTATATCAGTGTGAAAAAAACTCTCACAGCTTCACAGCTACTCTCTTCGTCATCCACAATCACCCACATTACAGTGATCCACATATTAATATGTGTGCGCATAAATTACCTGTCTGTCACATGTGCAGAGACAAAGTCAGACTCGCTGGTCCCCTCAGTCTACTGTCACAGGTCTTTCCCTGGTGGGCTAGCACTGTCCAGTCCCTCCAGACCCCCTGTCAGCAAGCCCCTCAGGCAGGGGCCCAGGCAGCGTGGCGACAGGGCCCTGAGGCTCCAGTGCACACCGCCTCACACTGCGGAGCAGCACACAGGCTGGACCACTGAGCAGCTGGCACAGGACCGTGGGGATGGCGCTTCCCTTGGGGCAATACAAGAGGGAGAATGACACAGAGATGGACAGGGAGAGTCGACGCAGTGTCTAGAATATCAAATTCACTGACAGGTACTGCTCCAAACAGTGAAAGCCTCACTCAGAGTTAGACTTGTTTAAATGAGTTCCGGGACCTTTCGCGTAAACTCAAGCTTTCTGAGATGTGGTCGTATGTGAACTGGGACCATCCTGGACGCCAGTGTGCGCAGGAAGTGTATTATGAGTGGTAGGTTATGAGCCGAGTTTGTGTTTGGTCACCTTTGCTCTGCTTCGGCCAGCGTTGGCTGTCGTGGCTTGAACCCTGACACAAGGAGCAGGCCTGGTTTGTTTTCTTTGAGAGCCTACAGAGGGGGGCAGGTCGGAAACAGGGAGCAGCACAGAAATGTTTTGACAGGAAATAGGAATGGACTAGCAATGGGCTAATGTGCAGGAACAGCGGGGGGACCTTTAGAGTGGATGCGATGCCGGGAGGATGGGGGGAAAACCGGACTTTTGAGTTGCAGCTCAATGGCACAGTGAAAGGCCTCGCTCTCCAAAAGTAGCTGGGGCAAACCCTCCCATTTGTCTGGCCACTAATAAGGTTCACCTTTGGTTGAGCAGTGTAGAGATTAAGTAGGGGCACTCAGAAGATCAGAAGGGGGCAGATTAGTGTGATTTAGAGGTGCTCCACATCACAAGCATGCGAGTGGGGTGTGGTTGTGTGTGTGTGAGTCTAGAGTTCCCTATCTGTGGGTTTGTTTTTCATGTGAAAGTCCTGCGCTTGCCTTTTATTTTGTGAGGGGATTTTATATCAGTGTAATCAGAATCTTGTGTCTGTGTGGGGGGGTGGTGGTGGAGTCAGAGGCCAGTTAGCAGTGGTATTTAGGAACAAGGGCTGTTTTCTTTGGCTTGATGCTGTCCCTGTGGGTGGGGCTGGGTTTGGTCATCCTCCTCCGTTAAGGTCTTAAATTTCACTAATGACTTAACAATGCCCCCTGGTGCTGGACCGGCCCCACAAGCTACAGTGTTTGTTTGTTTGTCTGTTTATCTGGAATCTGGAAATCCTATAGAGCATTTCTCCCAGGAGTTAGATTTCTCTAAATCCCGCCATGTTTCACTTCTTGAAAACATTTAGTAACACTAATATTTACATGTCTGTGGTATTTTGTTGAATAAAGGTTGATTAAGAATATCTGCTGGTATGTACTTGAGGCTATGTAGTCCATAAATAAAGCGGCCTGGCAAGAACATTGTGTTGATTTGATTTTCTTATAATAGATCAACAACTGCAAACATTATGCTCACGTAAGAATATGTTGTGTGCACAGTTTGATGTAGTCCAAGTCAAAGCCGACTGCTGCCTGATTCTTTTATGCAACAGATGTTGTGTTTTTGGTGTCACGGGTGAAAATATAATCTGACATAAAAGAGGAACAACAATTTTCCCTCCAATCTTTTGGATGTGTGTGTATCAGTGTTCGGGTGTGTGTTCTGATGAATCTGTCAGGACTGAGGGCAGGGGGTGATGTGACTGCTGACAGGCTCCCAGCATGCATGCTGAGAGACCCAACAGTCTGCGTGCCCTCCGTCCAGCCCTCCCAACAACCCAGCTCCCATTCCAGCCTCCCAGTTCTTGGCTCCACACATTTGCTGTGTATTAGCCACGGACAGTAAATTACAACACCCTGGACCTCTGAGCGATTCCATTCCCATCTCTTCACACGTTCCTTCTCTCTTCTCTCTCCTTCCAGCACAATTATCCAGCTCACCTTTTCTGTGTCTGTCTATCTTCCTCCTTTTCTCTCATTTTGATCTGTTTTCCTCCCTCTGTCTGTCATTTTCGTCCTGGCTCTTCAACTCCCTCAACCCTGTCAGATTTCTCTCCCCTGTCTGTCTTTCTCACACTTCTGCTATACTTCTCATCCTCCGTTCTCCTATTGTGTCACGCTACACAGCATTCCCTCCCTTATACATCCCCTCCACTCCCCCTTTACTTTCGTACAAGCAGGTCCCTGTTGTCTAGGCTTCACGGGTTTCTCAGCCACTTCTCGCTCTCTCTTTCTCATCTGCCTTCCTATCCTCCTCTCCCACCCGATCTTTCCCTCTCCCCCCATCTCCTCTCTCTTTCTGGAAACAGATGTTGTTTGTCAGATCTTATCATTACTGGCTAATTAAGAAGACATCTCTTCTCCTTCTGTTGTTGCTTCTCTTTCCTCTCCTCTCCCTCTCCGTGGCATCCATCCCAGATTCATTGTTCATGTCTAAGAAAGGTTCGGGTTGAGCTTTGATACTGGTAAATGTAATTGCTGATTGATTGAAAAGCTATTGACAAAGCAAGATTAGTGTTTATTTCAGACTGTTTGGTATGTTTGAAATCTATTCAGCTGTAGAGAGTGCTCCGTGCCTCCATCTGACACTTAAGAGAGTATATTTTGAATCCTTGTCCCTCAGGACACACCAAGCATGCTGGGAGAGGTCAGGCCGCTGATGGGACTTCTATTCCCTGTTCTGGTTGTGAATTCATGTTCTCTAGGCTCTGAATATCTCTCCATATCCATCTATTTGGCAGGCCAGCCACACTCCCATGTGGCCACGCTTTCTATGCACTCTACGCTTTGGCTAAGTTTGGGAGATGGAAGCATTAATTCGTTTAAGATTGTTGAAATCCACATCTAGCAGCTACAGAGGAGTTAGGCAGTAGAACACTCTAGCACCTTGGCGAAACCTTGCTCAAACACGAAAGTGCCACTTGTGGACCCTTCCCATCATTCAACTCTCTGCTTTCCAGCAGCCCTTTCCCTCTCATCTCCGCTGTGCCTCAGCCACTTTTGCAGTGGCAAACCTGAAGGTTTTACAGCACTACCAAGCTCTATAAATCAGCACTAGTGGTTTCAATGTTTGGCTTTGTCACAGTTCTCAAGTTTAGAGGCGGGCTCGGCCTTGGCTGAGGTTGCAGAGGTGAAGCCAGTCTGGGAGGCAATGAAGGAGAGAGAAGTTGTTTGAGAAGAAGTTGAGAGAAGAGAGAAGAGATGAAGTTAAAATTCCCCCATGTGCAAGACAACATGGGCATCGACTCGCTACTGATCAATAACATTATGTTATTGATGGAATGCAAAAAAGCCATAGATGAAGAGCAAGCAAGCAGACAACCATAAAATAGAAATGAAAATGGGTCGAATTATTAGATTTATTTGATTAAAGAAGGGTAATAATAAAGCTGGTGCTCAGTTTAGTTGCTTATGTAAAGTTTGTACTTTAATTGAGTTTTGCTCATTTCTGCTACTTAACACTTTCAAAGGAAAGTTTTCTCAGTCCACTTCATTTATTCAGCAGTTGTAACTATTGGTTTAGATAAAGTTTTTTACATTTGAAATATAAACAAAGTGTAAAATGTGGCCTTGTTGAACTGCACATAGCATAATGCACAATAAGCATTGTCATGTTATTATATATATCTGATTTTAATATTAATGATGTATATTATACCGTACCCATTAAAGCCAGCATCCAGCTGCATAATGGACATTTGTGCAGATAATATGTCTGTATGTTTTTTAGGGCACATTTTTCCATTCGCTTACATTAAAAACCAAGTCATTTGGAAACCGGTTGCTGTTGTGAGGAAAGACTATCACGAAGCCTGGTGTTTGCCGTGCTAGTAAAAAGTGAATAACGCTGATGCCAGAGATATTCCCTGTATGTTTTAAGAGGAAGGCAGAGGGTGGGGTGTTGACTGGGAGGACCGGTGTGAAAGGTCCTGTGGTGGTATGCGACAGAGGGGGTATCAGTTCGTGGAGGGTTTTCTGTGCCCCATTAGCAGTGTCAAAGGTCATGTGCCCCGGGTGTTAACCCTGATGACCAGTCTAGCTTCCAGTCTGCCAGGGGACCTGGGTCCAGGGGTATTTATTACTACTCTTACCTCCCCACTCCATCCCCCAAACACACAGAGGAAAACAAAACACCTCCGTTCCTCCAGCCCAGCCATCCTCCGCCTGAGTACGTGTACTAATTGGATGCATATCCATACACTGATGCATGACGACCCATCTGTTGATATGTGTTCTTAGGTCAGCACCGGTTTATCCAAATCCTGGCCCTTGTTTGTTGCCTACTTGACATGTTTTATTGAAAACAACTATAATTATGACTTTTTAACATTTGTTTTCGAGGCATTTTTTCACATATGGTTGCAAGTCAGTATTTGTCTTTGCATATTTTTCTGTGAACTCATGCATGCGTGTGTGGTTTGTACAGCCTGTGTGACATACACATGCATATGTTCATGTATCTGGGCCTGCTGTATGAATTAGTGCTCTCAGTGTGTGAGTGTGGCAGAGGAAGGCCCTCAGCATGTCAGTATGTTTTAATGCTTCACATCTGGTTTCCTAATTTTCCTCCCTCCCTGCCTCCCCCTCCACCACCATGTCAGGACACTGTTTTGTTTTTTCAGGGTGGTGGTGGGGTGATGGAGGGGATGTCTGATGAGTGATGGCCCAGAATACAGGACGTCAACGTTCTCCCTTTCTTCCTCTGTCTCTGTGCAGTGTTGTTGTATTTTCTGAGCCCTTTATCTATGGAGAATTATGGAGTGGTTGAAAAGGATCTCAAAGATCAGCTCTTTTTTCTGTCCTTATCTTTCTATTCACACCGCTCTCCACGTCTTTCCTATAAGCGATACTTTTCTGTTCAAGCCTGTGGTTTTTTTTGTTGAACTAACCCTTAATTGAAGTCTGATCCAAAGAGACGAGAGAGGATGTACTGCTGAGACTTTTGGATTACGTGCTTCTAGAGCTTGTGCCACCAGTAAACCTTCATTTACAATGAGCTCAGGGGGCGATGTGTTTTATGTCTGTGTGAAAAGGCAGTTTATGTCAACAGTGATTAGTGCTGATGAATGCCTATGAAAATTTTTGTTAGAGGTCCTGTGCTGCTTAAGTGCTCATTGCCTGATTAGGTCCATATGTAAAGCGTAATGCGTAACACCTACATGTAACAGCTGCCTCAAGCTGAGCATCCACAGTTAGAAACAAGCATTTACAAAAACTGCATCACTGTTGTTGCTCTGTGTCACGACTCGCGTGCTAGTTTAGTTCTAGTTAGTTGCCAAGCCGTCATCACTGGCGTGCCTGCCGTGTGCTGTGGCCTGTGCTTAGTCTTGGGAACTGAAGCAGATGCAAACAAAAAGGATCTGAGGCCTTGACAGAGATGCAGAAGTGAAGACAGAAAAAAAACAGACTCCCTGTGGTGCCACAGTGGAAAATGATCCCAAGGTTTAAGACTTAGGGCCATGTTTTGTTTGTGTTTCCTGTGTTAAGTGTGTCTGTGGAGGGTAGATGCTGCAGAAGATAAAACTTGATTTTCAGTGCTGACCACCTCTGACTATGTGACATTTATTTATATGGCAATAACGTTTAAAGTTGCTGTTAACATGGAACAACAGCAACTAAAGGTTTGGAGTCAGAGAAACTCCAATGCATTAGAAAGGGAATAAGAGAATAATATTGAACAAATTGTCCATGTTAAGAATTAAAAACTAAATGAGTCCTTATGACAGTTTCAGATCTAAATCATGCTTCACTTTAGCTTTATTTGCAGTGCAGCATTTACTTTTAATCAAACATTCCCTAATTTCCATCTGCTCGATGGAATATTCTGTAAATATATGTAATGATAAAAAGCACACAATAAAGCTAACGCAGTTGTTTGAAAATAGCCTTTCCCTGAAATTTGCCCATGACATGGAGATCACCCCCAGTTCTTTGCGTTCTCCATATCTCTTCCCCGTGGATGGGGAGGTGTGTGGGTGTATTACATTACCCAAACAAAAACAAACAACAGCAATATTAAACTTTTGCAACCACAATAGAGGGGGGATAAAAAACAGAGGGTCCTCGACTTCTTATTAATTATGCAAGATTAGTCTAATTATAATTCGGCAAATGAATGTGTGGCAGAAGGTGCGAGGCGACGGGACTGGGAGATTTGCATGTTAAGTGGGCAGGGGGAAGCGGCTAATGCATGCTAATATATGCGTCAATGTCTCGCTTTAATTTCAGCATTTGCAGCTGTGTGCGTCCGAACTGAGGGGGGTGAAAAGTTGACTCAATGAGTTTTTGGGAGGGAGGCAAAAGGGGGGTGTATTAAAGTGTGCACGTGTGCATGTGAATGTGTGTTTGCTTGTGTGTGTGAGGCATCTGGTGTCATACAAACAGACAATGATGAGAAGAAGTCAACAAACAAGGTCAAGAACCCTCAGAAACTACACAAAGACAGAGAGCGATCTAGACAACCTCTCAATTAGAGTGATTTTGCTGAGACCTCGTCGTCATACAGATTCATCATGAGTCAGTCAAATGTGTGACGAATGCTGGTCACATGATCTTTAGCCGAACTAAGGACATAGTTATGGAATCAAAGCATAAATGTACTGTTACGACCAACACTTATATGTGATGATTATAGCATGAATAATCCACAATCCTCACAGGAGGCAGTGAAATGAAACCCCCTCCACTCTTCACAGTCAGTCAGACAATTGTGCAGTGAGTTTTAATCTGTTAAACTCTCGTCATAGTGTCCAACGGTGACACAGTCAGACGTCGATGTGAAAAGAGATGGAAGAAGGATGTGGGGGAGTTGCAGATGTTCGTTTTACATGTTTCCACCCTAAACTGAGGTCCGGTGCAGCTTTGAGGTTGGAGGTCTGAGCTCTCACTGATAAATTATAACTACCGTCTGCCAACAACAATATTGATCGTCCCCCGATGAAATAGCTCAAATCAAGAAATATTGGACACACTGTTGGAACCGAGAGCCGTTTGCAAGCCAGGTCCTGTTTGCAAAGGAAAAAGCTGGAGCCACTGATGGAAGAATGGGGACGGAGAGCTGACGGAATGAGGGAGAGATTAGTATTCGATGGGAGGGTTCAGGG
Source organism: Macropodus opercularis (assembly GCA_030770545.1). NCBI lineage: Eukaryota > Metazoa > Chordata > Actinopteri > Anabantiformes > Osphronemidae > Macropodus > Macropodus opercularis. The sequence goes on along the minus strand of CM061097.1, from coordinate 3,761,367 downwards.
TTGTGAGGCCAATATGAAGTTCCTCTCCAAACAACTGCTCTCCATTAAGATGACTTATATTTGCAGAGAGCACAGTGTGGGTGGGATTGAAGCTGCCCATGCAGCCCAGAACCGCCGCCTCTTCTGCAGCATTTTTCTTCTGCTCTGTTGTTGTTTGTTTAATTGGAGCATTAATGGATGTGTTTCTCACAGGCAAGACAGAGGTGTGTTCACTGTGAAATGAAGTGGACATCTGGTTCCACTGCTCATTTATCTTGTAGCTGTAATGCATATTTCTTCTCTTTTGTGCATCTCGTCTGCACCTGTCCTCCTCATATGCCTTCGTGCATCTCACCTTGTCAAGTCTCTTTCTTTCTTTCCCCCTCCTCTTGCTGTATTTCAGTGATGGAATGTGTTCTTGTTGTTGCCTTCTCTTTCCCATCGCTGTCTTTGCCTCTCAGCATGGGGACTTTGGGATTGCGGCAGAGCTGCGTTGCCATGGCAGCGGGCTGTGTTGCCGAACTGTGCACACCTGGGATTTGGAGTCTCTCTCCGTAGTCTTGGTTTCTCCTATTTATTCCACCTTTCTCTCAGGTTTTCTTTGCTGTAGCAGAGGCTATCAGCACCCCTCTCTCTATGTCTCCTTCTCTCTGTCTTCACAGTCATTCTCAAAGTAAGCTCACATACATAATGAGACACATATACTTGAAAACAAAATTCATGTCCATACCAGCGTCTCTGCCTCTGTCACTACCTTCCTCATTTCACTTTCTCTGTAGTTGTCTCTACTTCATTTCCCTCTTCATTCCCATGTGGGGGTTCAAATACAGCATTGTGGGATACCACAGTCCCCTGAGTCCCCTGGCATACATCACTGTCTCCAGTTCACTTTGAAACACAGCAGTGCCTTTCACTGGACTGTGCTTCATATTCTACCACTTGATTTAAAGTGTGATGGCACAGACTTTAATGCAAAGCTAAACAGCTGCGATTGATGTCAACGCTGTAATCATGTAGATGTTCACAAACACGCGCACACCATCCACATACGTGGCCTGTTTCTTAAAAATAATTAGTCTCCTTTGACTGCTAGCTGTTGTACGATTGCAGAAAATTATACACATGATTCCTTCTTGTGATGTCTGAGTTGGTGATGTATAAACTTGTGTCCTCTCGTGTTTTTTTGTTTTTTTTACAGGTTCTTCTTGAAGTTTTTCCTGAAATGTAACCAGAATTGTCTGAAGACGGCAGGAAACCCGAGGGATATGAGGAGATTTCAGGTATGAAGAAAATGCATGTGCTTGTGTGTGAGCAGATGGAAAGAGGATGAATATGGAAACCAATATTCTAATAGACCAATGAACCCAGAGTAAGCCATCCACAAACACACCCCCTTCATGTCCTTGCATCCTAACAGAATAACTGAATAGTTGATTTTGCCCGTTCTGAGTAGAGTATAGGTCACCAGCTCTCTAAAAGTAAAGTTTTTCCATTGCCAGATTGAGAGTAAGGAGATGAAGGTGAAAGTTAAAATCAATAAGGAGTTGGACAGATGGAAAGACAAATGAAAGGAGCTAGATGTGTGGGAGACTTGGTTTTTGGGGTGGCGGAGTGCAGGAAATAGGTTGAGGTGTTTCAGGAAGTTGTCAAGAATTGACTGATTGTTTCCAGATGGAGGGGGTCATGCTCCGTGACCCAGGAAGTGGTCACATGGGACACTCCCGCCTCACTTCCTCTGGCGTCTTTCAGCACCGGCAGCCCTCGTCTGGCATTCTCCTTCTCAAACCCTCTGTCCTTTCCTCGTCTTCATGCTCCCTCTGTCTTCCACCGTGTTTGCTTTAACTCCTGCGATGTGACACATGCTGAGAAGTTATGAGCACACAGGCGCTCCAAGACTCTCATCTCTGGGTTAAAAGGTGATCAGAGCTGGACAGGAGTCTGCTGCTTGATCGATAATTTACAGTTATTTTCCTTTAGGTTCTCCTTCCCGTCCACCGCCTATAGCACAGATGCTTTTTCTTCCTTTCATATGTTCTGTTACCTGCAAAATTACTGCCACGTGTTTATTTCAAAGGGGGTGCATGGTTTTATTTTTGCTGTTTGATTTCTTTAAAAGTACATATTAAAACTTTTACTATGTAGTTCAAATACAGTTAAGATAAAAGGCGCTTTTCTATTTTTCCTATTCCCTCGAACTCTTAAAAACGGATTAATATATATTTAAACATGTTATCACTAACTGAAATAGCACTGAGTCTCATAAATATCCAAAGGGAAAAACCTACAAGTATCCTCTCATTAATTATATCTGTGTCATCCATGTAAGGCAGATGTAGAAAGGGACACACTCATGCTGACGCCAGAAAATCAAATTAGGGCCACTATATATCATGCAGTACTTTAACAGCCGTCTAAAATGGGAGATTTAGTCCATATGTTTGGTGTCATTGAAGGATCAGTAGGAGACAACGATGTGCCTGCCGCATGGTATATGAATCACAAAGTTAGGCAAGAGGCAGTGGAGTGGCCATATGGAGACCTGATGGAGGAGTGGAGGGGTGTATGAGCAGTGTCAGCACCAGAATGCAAACATATCATGAAAATCCCAGAGATGTCACATTACCTATTAAGAAATATTACTATCACCTGTATGCTAAAACGGATTGTTGCTCAGGGACTTTGCCTCTGTAACCAGAGATTGAGACTCGCAGTGCACTGTCCAAGCCGCGCATCCACACTCATGTATCTTCCTCTCGGCTCTCGCCATCCCTTTCAGGTGGTCTTGTCCAGCACTGTGAGCGTAGACGGCCACGTCTTAGCAGTGTCTGACAACATGTTCGTCCACAACAACTCAAAACACGGTCGCAGAGCTCGCCGGCTGGAGCCTGGCGAGTCTGTTGAGAATACCATGGAGTACGGTAAGACAGCGAAACACACGTCACACTCCATTTATCTGTTGGTTGTTTCCTTCTGTAACCGCTCCATCGTTCATACCGTGAACACATGTGCATATTCATATAAAGCACCCTAACAGGTACTTGAGTTGCCTAATGTTCGTTCATAATCACCATGATATATCAAACATGTGCCTAATTAATAGCTGAGCTAATTAATGGATGAATTAAATACTGAACTTCATATTAAACTCACTATTTTCTCAAATCTATATTTTAAAATGATTTAAATGTAAGACTCTGTTATCAGTGAGTCATCAGATGTAGTGGAAAGTAGCTTTGATTCAGGAACTGTACTTAAATGCAACCCTGGCTTTGTTGCCCCGTCTAGCTACCCCATGTATCAAAGCCATCAGTCCCAGTGAGGGCTGGACCACCGGTGGAGCAATGGTCATTGTCATTGGGGAGAATTTCTTCGACGGGCTGCAGGTGGTGTTTGGCAGCATGTTGGTGTGGAGTGAGGTAGGACTCGGTGATACAGTACACATATAAACAGAACATATGGTTTGTGTCATCTTTTAAATGATTTATGGTCAGTCTACATCTTCTCAGAGTGTAAATGTTCATTTGTTTTTTGTGCCGTATCCTCAGCTGATCACGCCGCACGCTATCCGTGTCCAGACGCCTCCTCGACACATCCCTGGGGTCGTGGAGGTTACACTCTCTTATAAATCTAAACAGTTCTGCAAAGGAGCTCCTGGGCGCTTCATCTACACAGGTACTGTCTTCTTTCTACCCATGTTTTCCAGATCAGTTTGAGGCTTTTATTGACTCAGGGTTGATGCGCTTCCTTTGCTTTTAGCCCTTAACGAACCAACCATAGATTATGGTTTCCAGCGCCTTCAGAAGGTCATTCCCCGACATCCCGGTGACCCAGAGAAACTAGCCAAGGTGAGGCACTCACTGAATAAATGACCTCTGCATCCATGATGTCATTTTTCAAGCTCCAACATTAGTAAATGTTATGACGATGAATTTGTTTTGTTGCAGGAGATCCTTCTGAAAAGGGCAGCAGACCTTGTGGAGGCTCTGTATGGAAATCCTCACAGTAATCAGGTAAACAGAGCAATATCTAGTTTTTAGCCAAGAATTCTTTTTAAATGAAACACATAACAGTGCAGTAGGCATTTAAAAGACTAAAGCGGTGCTGATCCTTGCCCATCACCTGTTCATCGTGTTTAAATTACTTGAAGAAGTTATCATCAGAATCATCACATTCAATCGCTGACTATGCTGCTTTTTTAGGACATGCTCCTGAAGCGTGCAGCTGACATTGCTGAGGCACTCTACAGTGTCCCCCGTCCACACAGTCAGCTGCAGGCACTGCCCAGCTCCCCAGCCCACGGCAGTGTCATGGGCCTGGGCTCCTACCCCTCGCAGTTGGGCGTTAGCATTGGCGAGCCAGGCCAAAGCAGCCAAGGTGAGTGGACTGAGATACTGCTTCTACTTTTGCCCCCAATGAAGCTCAGATCTGAGGCAACATCTGCATTTTTTTCCAGGTTACATTCGCAACTCCAGCAGTTTGTCCCCAAGAGGTTACCCCTCAGCCTCCACTCCCCAGCAGTCAAGCTACGGCGGCAGTGGTGGGATGACTGGAGGCTATGGAACGGTTCCCATGACCAGTCTCGGAGTTCCTGGTTCTCCTGGTTTTAGCAGTGCCTCCCCTACAAGTTCCCCCTACAGTAAGACCTTCAGTGCTTCAAGTGTTAACCACGTTGACAGTGATTATTCAGACCTGAGACTGACTGTTGCTCTCTGCTCCGCAGTAATGCCCTCAAGTCCCACTATTCCAGGGAGCTCCAGCTCCTCATCGTCTCTCTTGCCCTTCTCCTCCTTCCCTTCTGCTGCTAAACAGAAGAGTGCTTTTGCTCCCGTCCTCAGGCCCCAGGGTTCTCCCTCTCCTGCCTGCCCCGCTTCAGGGGGGAACAGCTTCAGAGGTAGCCACCCAACTCACTATCTGACCCCCCTGTCTGAACTTACGAATGCAGTCTAACCCGTACTACTAACCCCTCCAAAGCTATGACTGAAAGACAAAAAGCTGGATGTACAATAATGCAAGACCTAATTGATTAGTATTATAGATTTTGTATATTTTTTCTCTCCAGCGATGACGGGCCTGGTTGTTCCCCCGATGTAGCAAAGCACCCACCCCAGTCTACCCCAGACCACTTCACTTAGCCCATCTTTTGGCACTGAGAGGGCAGGGAGAGCGGAACATTGATCACTAGTGACCACGTTTATCTTTTCTCCCTGAGCGTCCTGCGGTTACTTAGTCCCTTTTTCATCCAGGTGGATGAACTGAAGGAAAATGTCCAAAGACCCGCCATCTACCCCAGAGGCAGAGGAGAGTACTCCACTACAACCATAGACAGATCATGCTCCTTAGCTAACAGCATCAGACTGGACTCTCTGCTGCACTGAGTGTGCAATCAAGGGCCTGTATTTTGAAAGAAAACTGGTCCTAATTTCACCTCGACTTTCAGCAGCACCTGGACTCACCTCTGGCCTAGTATCACACGTTCTAGTCAATATTTTGAACACCTGCCCAAATCCTGGCCTGAGATGTACAGGACGCATTGCGAGAGCACTCGGATGATGGACAACTCTAAAACATGTTGCATCTCTAAAACACAGGATGCTATTTTGTCTGTGTGGACACCTTATATGGCATGTGTGTACACTGTCTGTGAGTTAGCCAGAGATTCTTTTGTAGTTTTTGACAACAATTTACATTCCAGAAAAATAGACTCTTTATTTTTTGTTCTGATGTCAGTTTTACAAGGAGAAGTCTTTGTCTCAAGGGTTATTACTAAAGGAATTCATATATTGATTTATTTAAGAACAAGCAATTTAACTTATTATAGTTAGTTTAGGGAATAATATAAACACGTTTTTATAAAGTGGCCCTTTTTCCAATTGTTACTGAAATTACATTATTGCAACAATTGCTAATTCATTTGCTAAATGCTCAGAATGGATTTTTCTAGCGGAGAAGCTGAGTTATTTGGATTGAAATGTCTCCAGTTAACCAGTTTTTGCATAACATCTTGATGTTAAGCTCACGGTTAAAGAAGGTTATTGTCCTTGTGTAAAGGAAACATGTTAGTTAGCTTTATCATTTTCCTTATTATGCATGTTTTGTCACACCAATGCCCTGAAATTGTGTCATTCCACATAGTGAGTTTCATATGAGTATGACTTTTATATCGTTTGAAATGTGCCAACCCAGTACAGGTCTCTAGCCACTATGCAGTATAGCAAACGAAAGCACAACTGCTCAACAGGAAAGAACAGGGCGTTTCACTGTAGGTGTTCATGAATCCATATCACGCGTTTCCTATTCACTGATTTTTGTCATCACAGATAAACTTCATTCTCAGGACATGGAAGTAAAGAACACAAGGCGTAGATGACAGATGACATTTGCAAATTTGTTTTTAGAGGTTTGGTTAATTTTATTTATTTAAAAAATATTAGCAATTTTATATTATGTTTTTAAAGCCATTTTTCTTTGAGACGGTACAAAAAATGGTGCAAATGTGATTTGTATATCTCAAGGTGTAATTATATTTTGTGCTCCAAATAAAACAAATGGGAAAACGGAAACAACGGTTCAGCTTGTTTTAATGTTTGTGTTGTCTGTGTTCAGAAACTGAATTTTACACTTAATGTTTTCACAGACACTTTTTACACTTAAATTTCCTGGGCATCAAGATTTTCTCGTGCACACATGAAGACTCCACATCTCAGGGTTGTGCTGGATCTATTTTTGACTGTGCCCATCACCTGTGTGCTCATTCGGCTTGCTACACTGTTTTGTATACATAGCTGATGAGCCGCAGCATCTTAATTGTGATGCGAGCGTTAAAGACTGAGTAGAGCATGTCAAGATAAACAACACCCCCCCTCCATCTTTCTCCTCTCCAATAAGCCTGCTTTTCTCTGAGGACCAAGCCTCTGGGGGCCTGATTGAGAACCACATGAGTCTCCCTCCAACGTGGCCTCCTCCTCCTCTCTGTCTTTCTCTCTCTGAAACACATGCACAGATACACACATGCTGCCTTGTGCCTCACTACTGCCTTGTTTTCTATTCTTTGTTTGCTTCCACTTTATCCCGTCTGCTTTCTTGTCTCTTTTTTTTTTGGGCTCCACGAAATGGCCCTTCTCTGCTAATGTAATTAGCACTGGTAAAGAAGGGCAGTTAATTACTCACTCTGTTTTGATCGGGTAATTAATGTTGTGCCAGGAAATGGCAACTGTTCCATTAACATAGCGCTCAAAGCAGTGAGGGGGCAGGGTAGCACCCAGTGGATGTACGTCTGTGATGCGCGTATGAACAAACAGTGTATCAACAGCTCTGCTTAGTGACAGTGAGAGACATGGACGGCATCATCGAACGCTGTTCGTAATCTGACCTCAGCGTCAAGTCACTGTTTCTGTCTGTCGTGTCTTTGTCACCATCAAGCAGCAGTTGTCAAAAAAGCTCAGGCTGCTGCCTCTTCCTCCTCCTGCTCCTCCTCTCCCTCTTGATATGCTGTTAATTTGACAAGTTAAAGTCAGCTTTGTTGCTGGCACCTCAGCATTCATCTTGCTGAGTGCTCCTTCTGCCCAGTGGTGCAGGAGCCATATGCTGCTCTTACACATGACTGTTTTGTTGTCGCTGTCGTTGTGGCTGCAGCGGCGCCGTTCACCATCCTCTGATCACAGTTTGAATAAAGACAGGATGAGATGCCACCTGCCACCGAGTTGTTCCACATCACACTGCATGCACAGCTACAAAAGGGCATCAAGCTGCCAGGCAGAGTGAGCGCAAACACCATGTCATCGTTCATTATCAATATCACTACAGTTCTGATGGTCGTCTATGTTTAAGGTACAGGAGTGTCTCACAACAGAGGGAGCATATAGCACAAAATACACCCTTCCCCTCTTCTCTCTCAAGGGATGTGTTTGTGTTTATATACCCAATTAGCCCTCCGGCCACAGCATGGACATGCATTAGGCTGACATTAGCCCCGGGTGTACGCAATGTGTGTGTGTGTGTAAAATACAGCTCACCCCATTCATTTTTGAGGCATCGTTTTAGGGCTGCGCGTGCCTTATTAGGGGGTAGCCGCTGTTTTGTCAGATAGATTGGTAGACTGGCTTCCACACACCCAGTCAGTGTCCTGTGCCTTAGTAAAACCTGCATTGTTGCCCATTAGACCACTGGACCCTGATTCCTTTTTCTAAAATGAATCCCCCACCCCTTCTGCCATTCCCCTGGGTGTCAGTAGAGTGGGGTGGCAGATGGGACAGACACAGAGCTGCCCCAAGAGACCACCCCCAACAAAATACACACACATGAACATTCACATATAGGTGCACACACACACGCTCAGACATGCATGCATGCACATATGCATAGGAACAACACACCGTGTACACACACACACACAGAGCACGGCAGCAGCAACACATAACTCCCCTGCACCCAGACGCAAACCTCATCTGTCAGCCTGCTACTTTTGTCCAGAAGACAGGAGCACGTTCTGTGAACACGGATGACATCTCTGTCCCTGCTTCTCAATCTGTGCTCTGCGTACCTGTGTGTGTGTGTGTGTGTGTGTGTGCAACAGAGAGAGAGAGCGGCACTGGAGCAGCTTCATGGGGCGAGAGGCGTAACTAGAACGAGGCCTCTGAGAGAAGTCTCATGTATGTTTCGCTTATGATGCCCACATACTGTTGCTGACCACCACAAAAACTTTATTGAACCTTTTAAGTTATTCCAAAGCTGCTAAAAAGCGTCTACTTCATAGTTGATCAGAGTTAAAAATACAGGTCCTTTTACTCCTGTGCCGTCATACGTCATGTCTTTGCCTCGTACTCATCTGGATTTAAAATAAATGGTGAAGTGATGGTTTCCATACTTTGGCTCATTTTCTATTTGCAAGATGTGACTTTGCCTTTAGTTAATTAAGTAGCTGACGATGCTTAACATCAACACAAAGAAACGACAATGAGCAACTGCAAATGTAGGTTTTCAAAGCTGGAGTTACCTGGTTTCGCTTTTTATTTAATCATTGGTTGATCTGTCTTATTAGTCACTTTGCCACAACACATCTCCTAAAACGAAGAGCATGCTGCGTAATGGATCTTTTTGTTTGTATGGAAGACTATGTCACGATCTTTTTGCTCCTCTGGGTATAATATTGACAATTAGCCAGATTAGAGGAGTGGGGATGTAATTTGGTCCAAACGCGCGTATTGGCTGTTTGTGCGCGCTGCGGTCTGAGGTGAGAAGGCCCCACACTGGTGATTAATTACAGCCAGGCCGAGTGACAGAGGTGGAGGCTCTGCCACTGCCTCCTGCAGCCGGCATGGAGGGAAATCCTCGCTGGCTAATTGACCCGGCTTCTGTAAGGCCATCCATCAACTGCGGCCCCGTAAGAAACACATTATTCAGAGGTAAGTTAGTTAAGCACATAGCGCTCCCCGTTCATTAAAGGCATTAGCTGCCCTCCGTCCGTCTCTGCGCGCCAGCACTTCCTGACATGTGCGCCTCACCCGACGCAGAGAGTCGGTCCGCGGTCACGTCTGGGGAGCGTTTCAGTTGAAGCGAACTTTTAAGTGTAACAGTCCGGAGAGGCTGCAAAATCACTCCTGAAGTTTTAAAACTGCGTTTGACTGAACTGCGCGGACAGATGATGTCCTTCGAGGCTTTTTTGCCAAACGACGTGGCTGATGGTAGACGTGATAAGATGCTAAAAGGCTGAAGTTGTTCGGCCCTCGGTTGGCAGAACCGGGTTAAAACCTCCAGCAGTCCAACAGGTTCGAGAGCTGTCAAGCAAATGTTTGAGACGAGGCGTCATTCAGGAAAAGCTCCGTTTAATGCTGTAGGTCGCTTAATAACCTTCCTGTGTCTGGCGCACGTTTCTATTTCCACCCTGACGCAGAACCAGGGATGGAACCGCTGTCTGTCCATAAAAACCCAGCTGGCTACACGTCAGCATTGAGTTGTCTGCAATGGAAGCTGATGATTCAGTCAGACGTTCAGTGTATTAATTATTAGGGTTGTTGCTTGTGAAATAGTTGTTCTGCGTGGCCAAGCACATGAATTTGACAGTTTGGGAAACAAGATAAACATTTTAAGCTTTTCAGATTAGCATAGGCTGACAACCCACTTCAGCGGGTGTACCTGTGCAGTCTAACCGCACAACCTGCGCCAAAGGGTCGGAACCGCCAAAGGGGATGAGGTCCCCCCGCCCTGCAGCGACAGGACTGTCCAGCTCAGCTGTCAGCCGGACGTGGGGTGAACGTTTGAGAGGCCTGAGGTCTCTGCTCGTTGCATGTGGTCAGGGCTCACATGTGCTTTCACTTGAGACGCAACCCAAGAAGAGAAGAGACGTATATTAATGCTGAGACACTGCATGAGTGGTGCTTAAACGCCTCATCCGCGAAGCTCCTCTCTGTCAAGCAGCCCTCTAGCGCCACCTACTTGTGAAAGAGGCCTCGAGTTTCCTTTGCTTGAATCTTTTAGCGTTTTCACTTGTGTAGGAAGCAGCGAATGCACAGAATCTCCGAGCAGGTTGATCAGGTTATAAAAGCAGCCTCATGGTAGCAGGAGCAGGAGCAGGAGCAGGAGCAGAAGCAGGTGCAGGAGCAGGGAGTGACTCAACAACACTCAAACAACTGTTTTATATGTCTCCGTGTCTTTTGCAGCACGGATAAATGTGCAGGAGGAAATCTAATCAAATAAATCCATTCATTAAGAGAGCTGCTGGTATTTGTGGTTTTGCATTAATTACATAGTCATTACCATATCAATTACAGAAATCAGAGATCATGTAATTAAGGTTTAACCAAAAGCACCTGCTGCCTCTGAGCTGTGTTGAGGTGTGTGTGCGTGTGTGTTTATGTTTGAATCCTAATCTAATCTTTGGCCTTTGACAGGACTCCCCCTCATCAATCCTGAGCTGTCGGAATTTAGCTTCGTTGCTGTGCGTGTGTGTTTTTGTGTTGTTTTTGTTTATAATGGTGGGTGGCGGCGGCGGTGATGCGGAATGTTGTCATGGCAATCAAATTGATTGGCAGGGACGCCTGATTAGAAAGGGAGAATAGGGGACAGGTGGAAGGAGGCGGGCTGTACAGCTACAGCAACAGATTGGGACAAAGTGAGGACTGGCTGGGCGACACAGGAGGAGTCTGTGCCTGCGTTTACACCTAGTAAAAGATATCATCATTACTAGGACAGCCTGCGGAGGCTACTGCTGAATTTGGAGGCTTTGAATTGATGTGTTCTTGTATTTGGCTTTATTTGAACTAATTCTACTTAAAAAGTTTTGAAATGTGCAGTGAATGATCAGCACAAGAGCAAAGATGGCTGCTGCATGTGCTTCGTTTTAATCCGATGCTGTGTTCACGAGTGTCAGTACCATAAAGTTCTCTGGTGCCACAATGTAGATAAACGTGTTTTGTGGTTTTGACTGGTTTTGACTTGCCAACAATGAAAGAAAAGATGATTGGGTGGAGAGGAAGACGGAATAATTCCTTTTTGACGAATGAGGGAGAGGAGGCTGTGTGTAAGGAGACCATGCAAGAAAAGATACACAGAGGAAAACAGGCTGAATGAAGAATGAGGAGGAGGGACAGAAAGGGGACAGAACTCAGGGGGATGGACTGAAGTCCTCCGCCTCCTCCTCTTCGCCTCCTCTTCTATTACCCCTCTTCTCCTATTTCTGCCTGTTATCCCTCTGTGTCTTGCCGTTTTTCTTCATGGAGGTTGCTCCTGCGTGGTTAAACTGAAAGCAGTGCAAGTTCTCAACCTTCCCTGAGCCAGTATAACTACTCAACCATGTGTAGAAGTCCTGTGCACGGTGGCACCGCTAGAGGGCGGCAGAGAACTGGCTGAACGTCCCTCAGCTTCTCATTCAGAGTCTGCGTCTGCAGGTTTTAATCACTGAATGTCAGCGCTCACAGCGTGAGAGATGAAGGCTGCGGTGGGAAAACCAGGCCTGACTGTGTTCTCTGACAGTTTCCCTGCCTTGTTCTGCTCTGTGTAGTCAGAGACTCATTTAAGTGCTTTACAAAAACAAGGGATTTAAGTCTGAGCTATTTTTAAAATTCCAATTAAGACGTGCTGCAGATTTCATCGGACTCATTGCACTGTAGAATGTGCCAGTTATGCAACCGTTGTGGACGCTGGATAAGCCGTCTTTTAACTGCCGAGAACAAGCGTCTTGCTTTGCGTTGTGCCATCACAGTGATTATCAGTCTAAGGTCAGCGTCTCTTCTCAGACGTTCACTGTGGCTGAACTGCTGTTCACACCACTGAGCTGGTGACAGTGCAGCGTCAGTAACACTTTGCACCGAGCTCTGGCCTACGTGCTTCGCTAGAATGCAGAGCCAAATCAGATGAGGAGGCAGGAAGCCCCGGCACAGTGCGGACATGAAGCCTGCCCTTGGTTTGTTACCTGCCATATGGCTTCCCCAATCAGTGCTGGCACCGCACCAGCAGAGAGCAGGAGAGATGGAGAAACACACGGAGAGAGGAAGAACTACCCTAAAGGAACATATCGGGTCTCTGGACGAACTGCTGGACCCTCCCTTCACGCTCCACTGGCCTGATGCCAGAGGAGAAGGATGTCAGAAAAATGTCCGGTGGATGTTCCCACCTGTGGGTGCGTGAAAAGGGTTTTTACCACAGCGGTTTAAAGCCAACTGTGACCTGGCTGATTCGTGTGTTTGGATGCATTACAGTATGTTTTGTGGTTATAAGCCCCATAATGAACCCTTGGTACAGATCAGTCCTCGTACCATGTGCTGTGCTTAAGAGAGATCCTGTGCTTAAATACTTCAAATGCTAGCTGTATAAACCAGTTGTCATAGACTTAGTCATACTCATATTGATACATATTTACATGACTGTGTTCTCACTGCCGTCCAGTGTGAGTTGGCTGCTGTGTGTGTGTACATTCACTATCAGAGGCTTGTGGATCGAACCTGATGCTGCCACATTTATTAATCATTTATTTGCAGATTTCACTCCGTAAACTGTGGGTAAGTGCTGAACTGAGCCGTGTGTTGTCCTGACTGAACAACTCGGCAGCAGCTTGTTTGCCTGCACGTCCACAGGCTCAGTGGCTCAGTCCTGTGTTGTAGTCCTCCATGTTCCTCGATAGAGGGCGATGTCTGATCTCTGGTCATCACTGCTGGATGCTTCCTGGCTTTTCAATTGATCTTCTGTAGCGACCAACCATAATCTGTTTCACATGGTGAAGACAGCAGTATTATGATCCGTTGATCCACTTGAAATCACGAAATGGTCCACAGTGTTTATCTTACTGTAGTAGCCCAAATTTAGCAGAGCTTGTTGTCCATGCCATCGTTTTGTTTTGGCCGATCGTGACTAACACTGCTGCTAAAATAACTCTGCTTTAAGCCACAGTTGATGGTGCAGAGGATGGCACAGGCCTGCAGAATACTGTATCCCACTGTAGGCTGTGGATCTCTGCCAGCAAACACACTGGAGACTGCACTAGAAAGGTGAGGTGGATTTAACATGAGCTGCTCAGTAAAAGGCAGAACATGAACCGCTGCTGCTGCTCATGTGTGAATGTGATGGATGCAAAGCAATAAGCTGCATTATTAGCTTTCCTGTCATTATGACCGACTCTGATCTAATGAAGTGTGTGTTTGAGGGATATGCTCCAGACCCGTGCGCCCAAGTGATGGGTCCCTAGAGCAGGGAATGAGAATATTGTTCCAGGAGTTACACTTGTGGTGTGGATGTAAATTAGTGTAAAACTGACATTTATTTTCAAGAATGGCTGGTACAACAGTCCAGTCCGAGGCCCGTGAGCTTCCTCGTGGTTGACGCCTAGTTGACCTGCAGAATGTGACATTTCAAAAGGTGGAAATTAGTCGTCTGCCTCCAGCAAACGCTTCATGTTTCAGTCTCAAGCCGCGATTTGTCACTGAACCTGGCTCCACTCCAACAGTTCCATGACTGAGGGCCTGTGTTCGTACTGTACGGTATACTTCCATGTGTTGAATAGAGAGCTGCTGGCTCTTTCCACTATGGTGAGTGAGCGTGTGTGTGTGTGTGTGTGTGGCTCGCCACTGTTTTTAGAGGAGCAGTGGAGCGGGTAATATGCTGGCGGGTGCTGGCCGTCACACTGAACAGAGCTCAGGCAGTTTCTGTGTGTTTCTTTCTCCCCTCAGGTCCACACAACCTGTCCCTTTGTGTCCCAGGCACGACCACCCCAGGGACGGGCTGCATGCACTGGGCGCGCTGGCATATGTGTGGCTTTAGAATCAGGTAAAAGGAATTTTATGATAACGCCGTATTTTTCAGTTGCAAGCAGAATAGTTAGTTACAGCTCTTGTTAGAGACCAGGCTGCTCGTCAGTCTCACCGCTCCTCCTGCTTTGCATATGCTGCTGCACAGAAGCCAGTCAAGCACACACACGTTGGCATTGTCCTCCTGAAATATCCTCTTCCTGTGGCATGACATACTAGTAATAACGATGAGCATATGTCTCTTTAAAATCAATACAGCACATTCTGCCAGAGGGCTCAAAGGTCATGTAGAGAAGCTGGTGAAACTTGTGTTGAGGAATGTTCCTTCTTTAGCTGACTGACTGGGCAGTGGTGAGGCAAACCTTGGCTGAAAGGCCGAGCGTTTGCTGGATGCTCCTTTTTTTAACTACTCGTTCAATTTTGAAATCTACCAAATTATTTTTATTTAAGTAAATGTTACAATGGAGTCGTTTCTGGCTTTTCTAGCTACTGTCACCATGCAAAGACTGGGTTAACTGCTGAGCCCCAGATGATCCCTGTTCAGGGTCTGATAAAACTGCACGTTTATTGGTAAAGCAAGTACTGTTAACAAGACGATCTGGCTCAGAAATGTTATGTTGTTAAGGGCGTGTCAGTCACTGCTGATTCTGTTGCTGTAAGCAGTTCCCCAACAGCGCAGTGTTGGGATGGATCTGTTGCCACTGGGCTCTTGGTCTGTTGTTTGGGCCATACTTAGACCTCATGAGCGAGTAATCTGTGTAGCAGCATGTGATACAGTATCATGAATCTTTCATCTGCTGCTGAGAGAATAGAGAAAATATATGATCTTCCGGTTTTTGTTCATTTTGTAATGCAGTCTTCTAAACTAACTAATGAAGGAGTGACAAGGAGCCAGAAATTCAGATGGAGCAGCATCCACATGTGTGTGTGTGTGTGTGTGTGTGTGTGTTGTCAGCATGAACTATATGTCTGATGTGTAGTGAGCTGGGCAAAGAGAGATGTTACTGGATCTTTTCTGCCTGTGTCAGCAGCATCACTGGGAGGAGGAGAGAGCGGAGGGGAGAGGGATACAGGAGAGCAATACCATTAAAGAAGTGCCCGCTCCATCAGCAGCTTTCTCCCTATGCAGCTCTTCTCTCTCGTACATATACTGTACAGTACATGGTACCCTTTGGCTTTTATTGCTTGCCAAACAGTAAGAGAAGGTGAGAGAGAGATAAGAAAAGGCAAAAAGAGACCAGAAAAGGAGGCAGTTAGGAGAAGCTTTTAGTTACTGTACCACACTTACAGTAGGTGGTTTTTTCCACACAGCTGTGTTTATTATGTACAAGCACAATGCAGCAACATCCATGCACGGGTATCAATCCTTTCTGCTGCAGCGCCTAAACCGTGAAGAGGGAGGAGGCAGCAAAGAGAGAGAATAAACACGCAGGAGCCCTTTTTTCACTCATGCATGTTTTCTCGTATCGTGCAGGCTGCTTGTAAGTGAAGGCGTGATTGGCTGTGGTGATGTTGAGGTCCCTGAGCAGCCTAGCAATACTCCACAGATGGACACACAGCAGGAATGTGTGATACTGAGAAACCAAATACAGGGAAAAGACGCAAAATCAGTGCAATACGAGGAGGGAGAGCTGACTTGGACTTAAAGCCGCGCGTGGTGCTTCTCGCCTGGCTGTCAGTTCATCTCCTTTTAGTCTTTGTGGAAGAAGAGTGGGGTGAGTGCAGTGAAGGGAAGAGGGATATAGAAAACAACTTAAAAAGATGGCAGTCCTGCTCATTTAATGCTCTTGCAGTACAGAAGAGGAGGGAGACCACAGTGGGGGAAAAACTGAACGACGGAGGTAAACGCGAGCAACTGAGACAGAGGGAGAGCGCGAGGATTGGGGAGAGAGAGAGAGAGAGAGAGAGAGAGCCGTGCTGCAGTAGCATCCCACAGCAGACGGCTGAGGGCTGCCGGTGTGTGTGTGTGACTGCACTGCTGAAGAGGAGGAGGAGGCAGAGGGTGGGCACGCTCGCAGACTCTGCAGGGCCATAGAGCAACACACAGCAGCAGCGCTAGTGTTGGCCCACACCAGGTAGAAGTCCCAGCTCCGCAAGACCTGGACGCCCTGACGCCACCCAGACCCACACATCCACCAACACCATGGCACAAGCGGCCAAACATCTCCGCAAGAACAAGGATTTAGAAGCCTTGGCAGAGCAGGAGCGCAAGGAGAAGGAGGAGGAGAGTAACAAAAGGAGGAGTCGCTCGCGGGATAAAAAACGCAAGGTACTGGGATGGTTCCAGGTGGGGTTGTCAGGGTGGGGTGATGGGGGCTGGGGGGCTGGGGAGGGGGACAGGAAGGTTGAGATGCCCCCCCCCTTCTTTCTCTGTCAGAGAAGCTGTGGTCCGGGCTGCTGGGGCACACATGGGAACCCAGTCACGAGCGTGTTTCGAATGTGTGTACACAGGGTCCCCCAGGCACATGTATGTCCTCCACATACAGACACGGGAAGCGGTACAACACTGCATGCTGTCCTCCTGCTCTCGACCGCTCTGTAGATCGTCCCGTCTAACCTGTCTGATAAGGCAGCGTAGTACTCGTAGTACCCGCTCAGTGTCCCCCTTGACGTCTCTGTCTCGTTCCCTCTCTCTGTCTCCTAGTCTTTGTTTTCACACTGCGGTATGGTGTTAGTGAGCAAAAATTCCACTCCAGCACTAGTCTTTCACGAGGATGGTGAGCTTGCTGGACTCCACAAGTCTGTCTTCTCCGCTCCCCCCTCTATTGTAATGACCGTGGACTACCTGCAGGATTCTTTATGTGCGACTGTGAAGTCCCAGGCAGAGCTTGAGCGGCTGCCAGCGCTCGTTGTAAACAATAAATCCTCACTTCGCCAGTCGCCCTCTGCAGGGACATAATCATCAAGCTGAGTCTACTTTCTTCCATTGGCTGTTTGTCACATTTCATCCAAACTCATTAATGACAGTGAGTCATCTGCAGATTGTGCTGTCGTATATTGGTTCTCAGCAGCTGAGTGCGAGTCCAGTCGCCCCGTGAGTCTGCACCGTGCCAGGCTGGCTGTAAACCAATCTGATGCTGATGCAGTAGAGACGGTGTTATGGACAGCACAGCCTCCGCTTTGCCACCGTAGGGAGGCAGGGCGCGAAGGCCGACGTGGGGATCACAGTTTTCTTTCTGGTGAGCTTGTACAAAGTAAAGTGGCAAGAGGTCAGAGGAAGCGTTGAGCACAATCAAAGGAAGCATAGAGATGAAAGGGAAGGTGGTATGACTCAGAGACACCTGGGTCCCACGTCCTTCGCTCGCCGTTCGCTCCTCACCACCTTTTATGGCGAGTCGGATGCAGTCCTTTCATCACATCGCAACACAAGCCTATGACTCCTCTGTAAAGCAGGTCCTATCGGTCTGTAGCTTGTGAAAACCTGTTCTGTTATGTGTGTGTGTGTGTCTGAGGTGTGTGAGTCTGGCAAGGAGAGGCTGAAGGAAGGAAGAGCAGCAGGTCTAATGGTATGGAGGCAGGGATTTCTGCTGAGGATACTAATGCAGCCCAACTTTGACTGAAAGTGTTTGGTTTCAGAGGATCCCATATCACTTACGTAACCATGCAGCTTAAGTCTCTCAAATAAGCCTCCTGACTCCCCTCCAGCTCCCCCTCCCAACCCCTCTCCGGCTTATATCCATTCCTGGTTTCTGGAGCAGATGTTAATACTGAGGGAATTCTCTCTTTCTCTCCAGTGCCCTCTTTGTCTCCTCCCTGATGCCTGAAACCATGTAGCCAAATTCTACGGTCTGCGTTTCATTGGTTGACTGATTGTGTTTGCCACTCAACACTTGGTTTTCAGTAGCTGACCCAGCAGCCATCCTGAGGGTGGAGGCAAGGTCAGCCCTGCTCCGGGTTTTATGGACATGTTAACGGACAGGCATCATGTCGTTACCAGGAAACCAGGCGTTAGTTATGCAAGCATCCGTTTCCTTCTTGGGTGGAGGCATTTGAATCATTTATTCTGCCTTTCAGGTTTTATGAAGACTTCACGATTCTATTTTTATTGATCTTATACAGTGAATGGTCTCAACTTATTCTGGTTTAGCCATTGTTGCTCATGTATTGTTGTTCAGGTTCAGGTCCATTTTGTCAGCTTCATACTTACTTCAGTTCCCTTTTAATCTTTTATCGTAATCGATTTAAATTGACAATGTTCTTGAATTGCCTAATTCATCTTCCCTGTTTTATAGGTTGAATTTGTGCTTTTAATAAATAGTTTTGTATGACATTTGTGTTCAGAAAGAACATGAAACAAAAAAGAAAAACATAAGAAAAACAATTTGTCATCAAAGGGTTAAAGAGCCATTTCAGTTGCTTCATGGCGTAGGGGTCTAATGTGGCACAGGTCAGTTGCTAAGCTGTGGATAATGTTGACCTCAAATTACTTTTATTGAGTTTGCTTCTCTTGAAAAATGAGCAATGTCAGGATGTGAACAAAGACCTATTGTCCAAGTCGGTCGGTTCACCTCATTCTGTACGTGTTTGTGTCTACAATTAAAAAATAAAATGTTTAATGTGGTTAACCTGGCGACAACGGAGGGTGGATACGAAGTAGTATCACAGATATGATGTGTTCTCCTGGTGTGTGCTTATCAAGAGCTTTCTCTATTATGTTGACCTTCTTTATATTGTGACTAGAAAGTCACTCAGTCTTTTTAATAAAAGACTGAGTGACTTTCTAGACACAATCTCACTTGCGTGTTTTTAGTCGAAACTACGCTGAGTTCAAAATAACACGTGACTGCAAGGTGCTAACAAACAATAGAGTCCATTTATCTGGTAGGTGTGTAATAAAAGCCTTTCAGCTGGGCTCTTTGTTTACTGGCTGCAGCAGGATATCGTGATTTGGTGAAGAATTCCATAATCCCAGGCATGTTCAGAGCAGAATAATGTGTATTAATGTGGATTTTCAGTGGTGTCATTTTTCTTTCAATCATAAGGGAGTTTAGACTTTGAGTGAGCATTAATCTGGGAACGCCATGGTTGTGTATCGACGCATCCTTACCTCTCGTTTGCACCTGGATCTCTTCTTTGTTCTGAACTAATTTATTTGTTCTTAGTTTATCACTAAAACAATATATAAACGGTTGCAGTAGCTGTCAACAGTTTGAAACTTAAACTTTGTACTGTAGTAATGGGAGTACGTGTGTGTGATGTGGCTAAAAGGTCATGAGCATTTACCCATGATTCCTGGCTTGTCTGGCAGTGAAGAGCAGATACAGTATATACCGCTGTGGCAGACTGACCCATTAGTGGTTCTGGTACTCAGACTCGTCAATACAATAGGTCTGGTCAGGATGCACTATTGCTCCTTTGTTGCTGGATGTTGGCACTCAGAGGCGTTGGCTTGAGATGTATGTCGCGGCCCATCAGCCACCTCTGAGGAAATAAGCAACTGCACGGACTCTCCGCTTAATAACAACCATCGCGTTACGTTTCAGTGACGCATGTGCAATCGAAGTGCTGCCTCCATCTTCATGTAAAGCAGACGTGGCAGCAGCTGATCAGCATTCCGTGCCTGTATCTGTCTGACCTCCAAAAATCTCCCACCCTCCCTGAGCCTTCAGTCATGTGTGGATGTCTGACATGAACTGGTGCCGTAGTGCTGCGTAGGGCTCGATGCCGTGGACGGTGCATGTGTTGACGTGTGACTGTGTGTGTTCAGGTTTGGTGCAGTGGATTAGAGGCGCTGCAGCAGTGACTAAACTCTAGCACCTGTCTGCTGATCAGCCCTGTTTGGCTGCATATTGGCTCCATCACTGGCTGTTTTTAATTTTCAAGCCGATCTTCAGGACACATGTTTAGTGTGGTGGTCGACTGCCACCACGTGTCATTAGTTCACGGTTTTACCAATGACAGCGTTTGTCTCTTCTATCTTTGTGTCTGAAACTTAACTAAAGTCAATATATGTCTTGTGCTCAAGACAAATAAATCTTAATCTCCTACTTCACATCTTCTGTGCCATTGATTGGATATTGACTTGGTTTCTCATCTTGGTTTGCAACTAACTTATGTTTATTATCATGTAAACAGATCTTCCTAATGTTTGAGCAATAAAACTTTGAAAATGGTTGATCAGATGCTGACTGCAGGTTGATCCCAGTGTAATCATTTCATTTAGCCTGGACTTGTTTCAGTGACTGGATTTGGGCGATATGTTTAGTTTGTCAGACGTTTGGAGGTAAAAGATCCCATTTTGGAACTGAAACGACGGTGTCAGTGTGAGTTTGATGGTCTACGACACCTGTCAGTCAAAGCACTGCCAGTTCTCCTGACGTACATCAGTTTGAGCCTTCTTCAAAACTATGTAACACATGAGAAAGAGAATTTGCTATTAAGACGGTTAAGAGAAATGTCTGGTTATGGGCATGTCATCATGTAGTAAACATAGCTGTAATTTTCCCGTCAGGTCTCTCTGTTGAATGATTGGATGTGTTTTCCCTGAGCCTTTCTTGAAAATGTAATGTGCGTACTAATAAACATATATAACACATATCGCGTTCTGTCTGTGTGGCCCTGTGGAACCCCTCAGGCAGATGACTCAGCAGTCCTGGCTGAGACACTCCCTCATGTTGATGTGACCTGGGAATGAGTCTCAGTGAGTCCAGCTTCGGGTTTTACAGTAAGTGCTGTTGGAGCAGGTTGGCTGGCAGCAGCCTGCTCTCTCTTAATTTGAGCAGGAGTGGATGGAAGAGGCACGTGACGCCAATTCACTAGCTCCGTACAGGAGCCGTTACAGATCTTTATTAATGAGCTAAGGCTGGATGGAGCGGTTTCTACTGGTGTTAATCTGATAAGCATGAAACCCCACGGCTGACGAGGTTGTGTTATATTTTGTTAAAATAGAAAAAATAAACAAGCACAATCGCATCAAGCATGCAGCAGTTGCACCGTCTCTGCAGGGGGTTGGTTTCCCCGAACCCAAAGCCTGAGGATATTTTTAAATTGTGGGAGATGCAGTGATTCATTCTTTGATATTAATACGGAATCTGCACACTTCTGCACCTGCTTATGTTCTCTGTAATAAAAGTGAACGCGATAAATGGCTGGGACAAACCTCATAAGCTTGACAAACGCAGATCATCCGTTTGCTTTTCCTCGCTGATGACTGTAAGTGAAGCTGAACTGACACGTAGTACTGCAGTGATTCCAGGAAAGCATTAGTCTTCAACTTAGGTTTGCATAAAGCTTCACAAAATACTCACGGTAGCGGCATCCATCTGTGCCCGTCCTCCCACTGCACAGATAAATGTATTCGTTTGTAAAAACGCATGTGAAATGATGTGTCATATTGAGAGGGGCTTCCTAGATTTTCCTCCAAGTGCCTCCCTCCCTCCCTCCCGCGCTTCATCTTCCTCTATCGCTCTCCTTGGCTGATTGCGCTAATCTCTCCTCCCAATTGTTATTCTGATAGTGCAGCTGTTACGTAACCGCCTGAAACAAGAATTGAGAGATCAGTGTTATTGAAATGGATCTGCACCGTGCCCAGATGAAGAGAGAGGGCAAAGAATGAAGCAATATCTTCTTGGAGGAATTTGATACGTCACTGCTGGACAGCTTGTTGTGAATAGAGGAAAGCTTTTTGGTGTCTGTTACCCAACCTGAGCTCTTTCTGTTTAAGCTCCTTGCGGCTGATGGCAGAGGAGAGAGGAAAGGACGGGGGGCAGCACAGGGAGCTTAGTGCAGCTACTGTAGATGTCCAGGTACTCGGAGTTTTGCTGTGATACCCTCAGACTCTGCTGGAGCCCTTAGAATGATGCGTATGATCGGTGCTATGCAAAAAATATATGCAAATCAAAATCACTCTCTGCTTTTGATTTTTGACTCGGCATAATATTTAAAATATGGCAACAAATGTGACAAATCCACACTGTTGCTTAATTAGCCAGTTTCCGTTCGCCTGTTTAATTCTGGCTTTTCCTTCTCAGAATCGCGTCTTCAGTCACATAGACATCAAACCATTTGGAGCTGGTGCTGAAGCTGGAATGACTAATAGACAGGAGCGTTGCTTTCATTCCTTTATCTTAATTGCCAGCGTTAGTTTCATAGATGGGTATAAATACCACTGGACGTGCTAGTACCCGTATTTTCCATCACGCGTGGGAAGCCCCTCATGTGATCGTCTACATATTCACACCAAACACGAGGAAATATACTGTAGGTCTGAGGAGAGGGAAATCAAAGGGGAATGAAATATCAGAAGTAAGGGTGATCCCAGAATGACTCTGCTCCTCTTTAAGGCAAAGCACCGGAGTTAAGACGAATAATTCAATTCAACACTCAGCAGCTCAGCTTCCCTATGGAATTCTCACTTCCAGTTGTGAGTGTAGACAATAGAGAATGTCTGATTTATTAAATGTGATGGGCAGAAGAAGACTGAGTTCATGATTGGATTTTAAATTTCCTGACTATATTAAATCTCCATAGTTGAAAGTAGCATCCAGACATAGAGAAGACAACTGTACAGTATATGCTGTGGACACTTCTGAAGAGGCTTTTATGTTTACATATAATGACATTACAGACCAGAAGTGTGGCCTTGTCGGTGCCTCTGAGCGTCTCTGTGCTCCCTGATGACAAATCTTACTTAGTGGAGTACAGATTCATCTAATCCTCGTGTCAAGTGTCATCACAGTGTCGTAGCATCGCAGACTTGTGATTAAAAGCTTAGCCATTTGTAAACCCTTTCATCTGAATCCCCTGGAGGAATAGGTAGTGTCACTCTGATTTGATCCTCTTCCATCCAGCAGCACCCAGCTGCTCTGCTCTCCTCTCTGGGAAGGTAGGCAGTGAAATGCAGGCAAACCAACACACAACGCAACACTTGTACAGTGTTCTATTGCTTCTGTGTCAGGTCTGTTTGTTTTATGTACGCAGGCAAAAGGCATTTTGTGTTACCACTGGAAATGACATCACAACTGTTTTGATGGGAACTAGAGTCAAAGAAACCAACTCAAGCAAAGGTTCCACGCAGGGAACGACTCTAAAGGGTCATAAAAGCTAAACGCATGATTAGTGTTGTTAATCCTTGACCAGGCCGTGCGTACAGCGACCCTCAGCGCAGGGTAGCTCTGAGCTGGGCTGTCACAGCAGCTTCAGGTTTCTGCTGTGGTCATGATACATGTCGCTGCTCCCACTGAAAGATGTGTTCAAGCCATCATCCAAACTACTATTAGGGATCGAGGCAGCGTTGCAGTCACACAGACAGGCGTTCACACCTTTGGGCATAATAGAGTCAACAATTAACTTAACTGCGTGTGTTCGTTCTGTGGGAGATCACCAGAGGGAACCAGAGGACACACAACCGTACCATCGAGCCGCTAATGAAGAAAAGAAAATCAGCATTTAAATCGTTTAACAACGCAGCTCAGTGTCATTGTGGGCACTGCTATGTGAGAGTGTGTGTGTGTGTGTGTGAGCTTACACATTCATTAAACAGAGACACGTGGGTTGTCTTGTGGCGCAAGATTTACTAGCTAGCTGGGAGGACAGTGGTATCACCCAGCCTCTAATTGGCAGCCCCCAGAGATTTTTCTCCAGCAGATGCAGAGCCAGGTGCCCACCCCCTTCTCCTTCTCCCTCCCTGGAAGAACACATTCCTCCATCCCTCCCATAATCAATTTTTCTGCTACAGTGTCTGTAGACAACTCCACCCTTCTTCCTCTGCCTGCTGCAGTTACTTGCAGCACGATGCAGCACTGCAAAATCATACTTTCCATTCCTTAGAACCTCCTCCTTCACTCCCACCATCTGACGTTGCACTAAACACTGTGGATCCACATTTAGGGAGAGAGAAGCGAGAGAGATTAAGGGAGCAGGGCAGAGAGCGGATGGAGCATCAGTCATTTTTACTGTTACAGCCTAATGTTTTTGCAGGAATGAAATGAAAGGGAGCCGTGTGGACAGAAGGGATGGAAGAAATGAAATAATCAGCTTTCTGCCTCACTTATTTATAAAACATTTGATGAAGTAAACAGACATTTGTTCAGATAATGCTTTGGTTGCACCCCCCCCCCCCATATTAAATCAGTTTGGATCGAACAGGGGGTCAGGCCTGTGGTAGAAGAGCCTCTGCGGTTATGCAGCAGCTTTACAAGGTCGAAGGCACCTCGCACTCGATCACATGTAAGCACACATGTATGTAGACCTGGCACACGCACAGCACAGGGCCGGCGTCTCTGTGGCAGGGTGGGACGTCGCCACCTAGTGTTCATACACAGGACTGTGCAATCGTGTCTCCACTGACATCGTCTCATTTACTTGCTTGTCTTTCCTCTCTTCCAGTTACTCGTTCTCCACTTCTACATAATGTCCCCCTGTGCGTGATTATCACTAAAAATATCCTTAACATGCCAAGATCCTTTACAACTGTTAGTCGTTTGTGCGTCATTTTGCAGCTGTTGTCCTTGATCCCTGCGTGTTCGGGTTGACATGCTGTGACCCTGTGGAGCAGCAGCATCTGGCCCAGTGACGCCTTTGATTATCTGCCTGAGAAACACAAACGCCATCCTTTAGGTGAAGCCTACGCACAAACAGCAGATGACAGCACTTCTTGTCTTTTTTGAGTTTGACTAGTTCTTCGCTGTATTGTTCACGTTTGTGGACGGGAGATAGATCCTGACTCTCATTCACATCCACCAGTTTCTCTCGCTCTGTGTAAGTGAAGGAGAATATATAGTGGAGCTTGAGGCGGTGCAGGACAGTTACTTTGCTGGTAATGGAGAAAATGTTTGTCAGATCATAAAGCACCATGACTTTGGTCCCAGCGCCCCCTCAGGCTGGAGCCTTTAATTGCCTACATGCTGGTGGAATGCATCTGCATCTGACGCGAGCGTGTCTGTGTGTGTCTGTGTGTGTAAGAAGGCGCTTGTGTGCTCGTTGTGGCCATCTGGGTTGTTCCGTGTGACAAAAATAACTCCTGGATCAATATTTTGCCTGTGTCCTTCTCTCTGACAGATTTGCAGATATTCTTCATCCTGCACTAGTACGTTGTTAAAGGATTGTCCTGTTCCGTATCTCTGGCACAGACCATTAATCAAGACCAATCAAAAAACAAAAAAACCCCACAAATAACAATCATAATCATTTGCCTTGTGAACACTTTTCATTTAAATGATTTCCCCAAATGTCCATGTTGACCTGCCCTGGGTCTCCTTTAGGAGTAAATGTGTGTGTGGGGAGTTGTCCTTGTCCAGGAAGCTGAAGGTTGCCATAACGCAACCTCCCTAAAACGCTGCTGTTTTCCCATCATTCATCAGTTTTCTTAGCCGTTGTTTTTGCATCCCTGCTTCCTGCTGAGTCGATGAAACTGAATCCACTTCAACACTTACTTGCGCCGTTTTATCCCCACTCCTTTGACCCCTCCTGCTCACGTTGTCCATCTTCAGCTGTATTGCGGTCATTTCCATAATGAACTGGATCATATTTAGCTGGAGCATCATGTTTATTTAACCATGTAAGTGTTGGCTAATGTGTTATAAACAGGGATTTATGTAAACATAATTTATGTACATGTCCATAACTTTCTATGTTGACTTTCATTTGCATTGGTTGTACATTTGACCATTTTTCTTGTTTCGTTTCCTAACGTGCTGATTAGTTGCCATCTACTTCTGCCCTGAATCTTCAGTCTCAGCTGTTATATAAGAAAATCAACACACTGGTGTATGTGTGACTGTCCCTTTTATTTGGCCGTAACAAGTGAGCTGCAGGTGTTATTTTGAGTTTTTCTGCTGAACTCTGAATCATTCTCTCTCTTTCCAAACTGTACAGCATATTTATAACTGTACTGCTTACAAATGAGACCATCAGAAAATCCTGTTCCTTCTGCTTCCCTGCATAGCGATAAGCTGCAGAGCTGCACGTTATTACAGCGAGCCTGAACGGAAAGATAGGAAGTATATGGAGATGGAGACTAACATGGTGAATGTTTGTGGGCAGCTGGTTCCCCAATCAGATTTGGCAGAATTATCTTAAAAACCAAACCGTGTGTCACAAAGGATGCAGAATATCAAGTCACATTGAATCCTTACTGATGGATTGGAAGGAAGAGCCGGTAGCTCCCTCTGCTGGTGGGTGCAGGGCCACGTCTCATTTGTACTGAACTTTACTGTGTCTTGGTCAGCAGGGTGTCCACATGGTACGATGCCACTGTAAACTGATAGTAGATTAAAGGTCAGCCACCACGCGTGGATGTTTCCAGAAGGACGCCAGAGGAGCGAGGCGAGGAGGCGTAGAAGACGCGTCGTCTTCACAGGGATCTTGCTGTGATGCTCTGGGTTGTGTGGGACGCCTGGAGGTCTCCGACTTTCTCCAAAGCAAACAGTCACACATTGCCCCAGATACCAGCCGAGCATGCAGTACACACACAGGCTGTGTTCACACCCGCCTCTCCCTCTGATCCAGTGCAGCAACTCAACACTGTTCTGCAATACTGTTACGCAGAGTCATCAATTATTCACTGAGGATCTCTGCACTTGTTCAGTTATGGGACTGATAGACACCGAGATGGACGTCAAGGGTGAACAGGAACTTTCCGAAACCTCCAATAAAACGGCAATAATTTTGTAATCGTTTTGTGTCAATAATACGATAATAAATCAATATTTGCCGTATTAATGCTCCTACACTAGCCGTGGTTCTCAGTGTGGATACTGTACATGCAGCAATGTGAGCATGATTTGTCTGTTCTGTATCAGTATGGCTCACATTTGATGCCATTGTTTCTCATGTGGAGCTCATGGAGGCTAGTTTAAAGGCTAGTTGAGCAGAGTTTAGCAGAGTCTGTGGAGCCTTCAGAGCGAGGTGGACATTTACACACGTTTTATGCATTGATGCTGGCGCTGAGTGGAGCCGGACATACAGGTGAATGGAGCCGGAGCGAGGAGACACAAATAAATACGGACTGACTTAGGGTTTGTGAATGCGAGTGGCTGCTTGGATGAGCATTTGTAATTGCTGTCTGTGGAGGCTTATTTTAGTGCATGGCTTTAAAACGCGAGTCTGTGTGTGTGTGTGTGCTGTCAGAGTGCAGACACAGATTGGTGCAGGCAGGTCTGGCACTGCGTGGTCCACAGCACTGCAGGGTCATGAATGATTTAATGGCAGAAGAGGTGAGCTCTGTCTCCCAGCACTCAGGATGCGCGCAGGCATTTATGACCCTCCGGATTCATTCATGTTCATGGCCAAAGTAACTGTATCGATATTCTGAATAAATTGGATTTCTTTTAGTTATGTTCATCATGATGTATGTTTAGATGTGCCTGGAGGTCTGAGCCGCTGCTGTATGATGCTGCGCCGTGTCTTGTTTTGATGTCGTCTTTGCAGTTTGTTTGGTAGACTTTAAAGTACACGATAATCTCCAGACCTGCAGTAGAAAGCGAGACCCAGTTCATGCGACTCAGAATGAAAATCTCATAATGTGGAATACAGTTAGAGAACACAAGGAAATTAGCTGAGGACTATTCATTATTAGGCAGGGATTTATTCACATTTCTGTACCGTGGCTCTACTGCAGCTGTGGCAGGTCAGCGTGGCTCAAAATAAACTGTAGTAGCCTTGTGCCTTCTAATTAAGGAACATGTCGCTTGGAAGTGCATTAGTGTGTGTTAGTTGTACACACACACTGGCCACTTTAATTACTGTAGGTACACCTGTAAAGTCTAATTCAATCCATACTTAAGCTTTGTGTCCAGCTCCTGTACAGGACGTCGCTGACCACAGGGCTGGTGAAAAACAATAGCTTTTAGTCAGAGTCTGTGTGAAAACATATGTCCAGCATCTCTGTCCAGGTCTGACAGAGATTAATAACACTGGGAACAGCAAAGCAGGCATTTCATTATGAGTGGAAACAACCCAAAAGCGGGATGAGGAAAGGTGTTTGTGTGTCGGTGTGTAGCTGACTGAGGAGGGTGGGGCCCAGCCTGGCACGTTCGTGGCTGCACATCCTTCTTTCATGCTCCATTTAGTCAAAAAGGAGCCAATGTGCTGTCTAAGGTTGAAACTATTTTGAGACATAGCTTCTGGTCATAGACTTTGTTTTTTTGCTGATAAAGCCATTTCCCTCCTTACATTCAGCACTCTACAAGCTGTGTGTGTCCTATTGTCCTTTCTGGTAAAAATAGTGTAGCAAACACTTTATGCCAAAGGGCCCCCTCCAGGGTACTACGCTACTGGAAAAGACAAAGCGTGTTCACTTGGAGAGTTTGATTTACTTGGTTTGCATTTTGCCGGCTCAACCTACTGATCTCATTCAGTGGCCTCTTTTAATGCGATGCTCCTGTGATGTTTTGCTGTTTTAGATGTTTCTGAGAGAAGCGCGTGTTTTTTTTGTCAGGTCATGCTGTGCTGCCTCTCGTCTCCAATTATGGAACAAATTGTTGATTTGTAAGTCCTTCGCGCTGTTGTTCCCGGCCAGCTGTGATGTTTTATTTCTAATTTCCCCGTACTTTCCCACACATCGTATCTGCCAGTACAAACATGTTCCTGCCGTGGACCAACACCTTTTCACCTCCCGCTTTTTTCCTCCCTCTTGACCCGCGTCATTGTGTGTGGCGTCAGTTACAATGTGCGCTCTCATCGCATGCAGACCTTTTTGCTCTCGCCGCCTCTCTTCGTCTTTTGTCCTTCTTTTCTCTGTAGCTCTCGTGTTGTCAAGACACTCACATTTTTTGAAGTCCTTAATATGACCTTGGCCTCTTCATGTGTGCTTCTTTATATGTTCTCAGCTTTGACAACACCCTTGAGCCATCAAATCCAGACTCGAGTGCTCTCTTCCTGTTTCAG
This sequence comes from Macropodus opercularis, assembly GCA_030770545.1. Classification (NCBI taxonomy): domain Eukaryota; kingdom Metazoa; phylum Chordata; class Actinopteri; order Anabantiformes; family Osphronemidae; genus Macropodus; species Macropodus opercularis. The sequence continues at coordinate 3,732,328 of CM061097.1, read as the reverse complement.
AGTGCTTGGCCAAGGGTTTGGGATCCTCTGTGGTCGCTAGGTGTCTCGTTTGGAGGCGGAATACATGCTTTGTAAAAACACAAGTGTGTTTTTCTCAGGCCACAGGTGTGATCTGCTGCTTAGAGCCTCGATATGAGTCTGGCATTGACGGAACAAAAGGGATAATGGACAATTTTAGGCAAGTAAACCTTTTCAGTAGCACTGTCACAAAATGACTTGTCATGTTATTGTTATTATTGTTGTTAGTGGCCTCCTGTACCCTGCAGAGCCCTTTCACCGCTGCGTATGGCTGCTATATATACTGTAAATATAGGAAACTCATCTCAAAGACAATAGTAGTACTTTATTCCTGACATTACTTGGTTTTAGATGCTTAGCTGTGAGCATTTGCTGGTTTTCCTCTCCTCTTGTACAAAACAAACAAAACTGATTTGTTTTATCACGTAAAATTAACAGCTGTGTTGGAAAAACCGTTAGAGTAGCAGGGTGTGCAGATGGTTTGTCGTCTATAGAAGCCAGTACATGTAAAGCTTATTTCCCATGTGCTACAGAGGCTTCGACTGCAGTGTGTATAAGAGGGACTTTCTGTTCTTTTGGCTTTTGCCCCTCTCCCATCGCTCCACCTATGTTGTATGTCTTTGTCTGTTGTTAGGTCTGGTTAATGCCGTGGCCTGTTCTATACGGGCCGCTCTACTCTATCGAGATAAAGGTTCTCCTCTGGGATGTACCCTTCTGTCTTCCAGCTCTCGCTGCGTCTCCACAGTGTGGTGTGTGTCACTCAACCGTGTTTTCCACTGTAAGCACTGAGAGTGAGAAAGAGGAGGAGCAGGTTGAGAGGGAAAGGGATATCAGAGGAGAGATGAAGGGCGAGAATTGAAAGGAGGGTATGATGTCGGTGTCTGGGGGGAGGCGAGGAAAGCTCCATGAAAGCGGCTTGACTGTCCACCAAGTGAATGAGCCCCACACTGCTGATAAGGACGAAAGGAATAATAATGACGGCTGCTATTTTTAGATGCATTGAGCTGACCTACTGTGTATGACTTTGTTTGTGCCAGCTAATTTCTTTTTACTTTAATCTTTGTGTGTGTGTGTGTGTACGCATTTGTATAAGTGAAGATGTAAGGGTATGCTGGTGTGTGTGTGCAGCTTGGATCCCCCTCCTAGTGTGCACATGGGTGTAGGTTTAAGCCACGTGCAGCTTAGTGCCGACTCTAAAGTCTGGGAAGAGCTTTCTCAACAACGCTGGGTGTGTGTGTACCGTATGTTAACGAATGAGGTGTTTTATTGCTGTCAGTGCTGCGGGTAGTATTTGATGGTATTGCACATTCGACAGCTGAAGTGTAAAATGACTGCAGGGATGTGTGTGTGTGAAAGCAAGGTGACAATGCTGTAGACTCCTAGATGTATAAATGCCTGCACTGTAGGCTGTGGCCCACAGCAGAGAGGGCGTCTCCAGTATCACCAGCATCAGCACTTTTCTTACTTCTGTGACATTTGAGTAAAACACGCCCCATAACAATGGTTAATGTTTCTGTAATAATGTTGCTAATATGACAAATTGACCACCTCCTCCATCACCCCGCTCGCTTTAACATTTGTAACATCATTTAAGTACATGCGGCGCATTTAATTCTCAGACTCGGCAGCCGTCCTCTGGTCCCAGTGAAACCAATCCAGGGCTGTCTTCATGTTGTCTGAGTCAGCAACAACGGAAGGGAAAGAAATGGAGAAGGAGCAGAAACATGGACGAGGGAGGACTTTTATTTCTAGCTCTTATCAGCTTAATAACATTTTGTCCCGTTTTTAGAAGGCTAAACAACGTGGACTGCAAATGTATGAGCTTTATTTTTTGGACTCTTTCTGTGTCTATGACAGGACACGTTAATATGCAGGTACTGTGAGGCCGTGGTTGTAGCTATAGCACTGGTGAAGTGCTCGCTGAGTTTCCGGGGGTGTTGTGCTCTTTAGGGTTCGGGTGAATGTGTCCTTTCCATTCTGACATAACACTTTCTGCAGTATGAATCTTGCCAACGATATCTGCCATTAAGTTTAGTCTTATAAGATATGCAGCAGTCATGTGTACGGTTTTATTGCCCATCCACATTACAGCTCTGCTGCTGATGCTGCAGTCTGAGCAGTTACAGCCCTGTCTAGAAAATTCAAAAGGCTTCTCTTCATGTGCTGTCAATTTAAAGGGGAACTCATGTGATTAAAGATTTGAACAATTATTGTTGCATAATGAAATAAATGAATGAATGAGTGCTATGGAAGCGTGATGTCCAGTACAATCCCGTGGGATGCTATTAGTATAGAGTGTGTCAGTACAGTATGTTCACCTTCAGCCTACAGTATGTGTGTGTGCCCTGTGTGTATCTGTGTGTAAACAGCATCACACCGGTGTGAGTGGGAGAATCTGACTTACCACAGCAAAAGGCCTTAATGAGCGCTACATGTAGCAGAGATACAGGGAGCATCTGTCTTCGTGTCCCTGGAGGGAGCAGGAGAATATGAGATAACAGCTCTGATAGATGACCACCTCTGTATGTACACTGTATGATACAGTGACTCACGTGTGCCAGGTAGACGCTCTGTTGGAATAATATGGGAATATGAGGTCTGTGATGGAGCTTTATCTTTGGCTGCTTTGTGTGTAAGGGGAATTCTCTTTACTGGGACCAATGGAGAGAATCTAATGCCGTACAGAAAGTTTATAATCTCTCTGCTAATTCCAATCCTTCAACTGAAGAGAGATTTTAAGGAGATACTGGGACATGCAATGAGTAGAGGATTCAGTTCAGTCCAGAAGTAATGTGTGTGCACTGGGCACAGATATGAGAGCATTTAACTATTAAAATACTTATTTGTGCAGCTTGCCTGCACTAATCTATTAGTAATAATTATAATAGCACTGAAACAAAGAAGTTATATTATATATGTTGAAGATGACAGAATTTCACTTATTCTTATTTCTTGAGAGAAACGAATGTCTTCAGTCTGAATCCGTGTAATACATGCAGAACATTTGTCTGGAATTGATTAGTATGGGTGTAACATTAAGCAGAGACGCCGCATGTTGTGCCCAGGATTCACAAGCAGACAGTGACCTCAGGCTTAAAAATGACTTATATTTTGAAAGTCTAATTATATTGTTGGTGAGTCTGAGATGTGATGCTCTGTGGGACTAGACTCCACACTTCATGTGCATTGTCAGCGGACAGTAATACATTCGGTCCAGCTTCACGACAGCCATGACTTGGTGTGTAAACCCACATGTATTGTCCACACTGACGTCTGCGCGGGGCAGCAGCTGCTCCTGTTGGTTTAGTCTTGCCATGGCTCTTTGGCTACACTTATTAAAGCATGTAACGTTCACGGTACACTTGGCTGGGGCATTTTCTGGAGTGGTTGGTGGCTCTGTTGAAGTGTTGACGTGAGTCTGGGTAATCCACTGGCTGCTCTGCCATGGCTGTGCATGGCTCTGGGCTGGCCTTATACAAAAGAGCAGACCTGAAAAGAACCATAATGAGGCACAGTCTGAAAGAAAAGGCATGTCTCTTTCAATTTTTCCAAGCAAAAAGAAAAGAGCAGCATAAAAGAATAGAAGACAAGAAAGAAAGATAAAAATAAGCCTCTCAAATCCAGGTTTTTGGCTGCGCTGTCTCTTTGAGTTTATCTTTTGTTCATGCATGTGTTTTATTATGGTAATGAAATGTTGGATAAAAATAGTCTGGGACTGAAGAGCAACGGTTTGGAATGGTAGGAGAAGAAAAAACTGAAAGGAGGGCACATGGTGCAGCTACACGTCAATGATAAAACACACATTTAAACCGGCTTCTTTCTTCCTTAAAGCATTTAATTCTGTGTTTTTTCTGCCTTTTTATCCATTTTCAAAAGCTTCAATGTAAATGTCATAAACCCCAAAGGTGCCCACAAAACATGAGAACAGTGTTCAACATGTGTCACTGCAAGACTCCCAACACAATAAACACCAAAATGACAGTGGCTGCCTGGAATCAAACCATCCTGGTTGTGCCAACCTTTCTCTTCTGTTTTAGTTTATTTTAATCGAGCTTTCATTTCTCTACAAGGATGACGTAAAGTGGCTCATAATACCTTCCCTGCATCCTATCCTATAAATATTTACATTACTGGTGTGAGTAGGCACTCGTACCCAGGCTCTGAAGAGATCTTTTTGTTGAAACATACTCCTCCGCTCACCTCCTCAACAATCCTCCAATAACTATTCTCTGAGGAAGACCAAAAAGAGCAGGAGCAGAGCTGAAAATAAGAAGAGCTTGTACTTTCTCACCACTGCAGAGAACATCAAAGTGGTCAGCCCTGTGCTTTCTGCTTGAATGACCTCTGACCTCCCCAGGCTCAGGGTGGATAATGGAGACAGGAGGGGGAACACAGAAACACCTTTCCATTTAAATCTGATTACTTTTTTATTGTTGTCTAATATAAGGACATTAGTGAAAATACAGCAGTGACATGATAAACTGACGGTAGGGATTAAAGTTCTGCAGAAAGAAGGTGACGCTGCGCCTGAGCGAGCCTGAGTCCAGATGGAAAGCTGGACAGAGTGAGGTGATGGGTGGAGGTGACTGCACCTTTCATCCCACCTGGCGGTTCCACCTGTTCCCCTCCAGAACCCAGCTCTCCTTGTCTGATGGAGCTCAGGCTGCTTGCTGCTGGGCACAGAGCTGGCAGCTCTCAGCCTTGCATTATTAATCAGCCTGGAATCTGCAGTGCTCTCCTGTTCGCTCTCACCCTGTCGTCTCTTTACTCTCTCACTTTAGAGGTTTTCACATCTGTAACTGCACTCATTTATGCCTGCTTACATTTAAAGCCTCTCACCTATTTTGGGTTTTTCAAGCAGTGATGCTTTATTGATTTGTTTTTCTGAGTGTTTCTAACTTATTTATTTGAATTTCTTTCCATGCTTTGGGCAAAATATTACATTATTTTATGTTATGATTAGATATAAAGTTGACATTTGGTAGCAGTGCATGTAAATACTACAGATTATACTCTTAACCTTTTAAATTAGCTTTAAGAAGCGCTTGCTGACAGACTCCACGTCCCCAACGTGTGACATTCACTGATGACTCCACACTCGTTTCTTATGTTTAATGCCATTTGGAGTTTATCGCGTTACAGGAATATCTGCTGTGATTTTCTGATGTGTTCAGTAAGTCAACTTGAAGGAAGAACTGGAGACCAGATACATCAGATGTCCTGAGGGATGTGGAGAAGAGCTCTCTGTGGTCCAGCACCTCAGTGATGCGAATATGCTGTCTTGTTATAACTCTACTTGGGTTGAATAATTTAGTAGGGGTCCATTTAGTTTAGCTACTGTGTCAGCCTTTCACAAAGAACTCGCCTGGCATTGGCCTAGTTTGACTCATGACATTAGAGCCTGATTGCTTGATGTGTGTCTAGCGCTGAAGGATAATGAACAGGGAGATGGAAGATCAAGAGAGAAGCCGATGCACTGCAGAATAAAAACAAACCGGACTGATGAATAGGTGTTTTGAGGAAGGTGCTTAGCTCTTAATGCCATAGTTACTTGTATATCAACACTTCTCAGTAGGTTATTGTTCTTGCAGAGCGAGCGAGTTATTGTGGCTCAGGCCCACTGAGCTCTCTCTTTGTGGAGTACTGATTCTAACGGAAGCTCTGTGCTCATCGCTTCTCTTAAACTGTGTTCAACACGCCGTACGCTGATCCACAAAACACGTGCACAATTCAGTTTAAGATGATGTGCTACTGCGTGTGCCAGGTCATGGTGTGACAGCGAGGCCTCGCCTTCATGATGTGGAACCACATCTTCTGAAAACAGTGAAACAGTGCGTGTTCTCGCCGGATCACTCTTCCTTCTCTTGCTCACATTGGTCCTTCTTACCATAAGACCTTCTCTGACTTGACGGTGTCTCTTTCAACCTCTGCCTTAGGTTTGTTCTCTGCATGTGACACCGTGAAGGTAGCAGCCTGCAGAACGGTGCTACTGCGAAGGCCGTCCACGGAGCACGTGGGGATAAATAATGCACACTGCTAGTATAGTTGTCTTGGATTTAAAGTGGACGCTGCTAGTTAGTTGTCCAGAGACAACCGTTGTTATCCCTTTATCCCTCTGCTCTACAGCGTAACGGTTTGAGTTCCCTCAGTGTGTCTCTTTGCTGCCCTGAGGCTCCTAGAGGCTCCACTGCAAATGGTCTGTTACTCTTATCAGCGCCTCTCTCTCTCCCCCTCTGCCTCACTCTCCCCTCCTTCTCCTCCTCTTCTTTCTCCTCTGTGCCTTCACCCGTCTATCCCTGTCATCACTAGCCGTCTGCTCCTTAATCCAATTATTCTTCTAAGCTGACACGCTCTGTAACTCTCCACAAACTCTGCAGATGACGCCTCTGTGCATCACATAGATTCACATGCACGCACACAAATACACACAACATCTCCACAGGCAGTTTCTCAACTGTTACTGCAAACAATTCTCACGGGTTGAGGTCAAGTGTAAGTGTAAATTAATGCTTAGACGGTTTATAAAAGGTGAAATGCAGCACACGCACTGCAGTGTTTCCAAGTTTTCATTGTACTTGTGCCCTTCTGCTTATTTCATCTATTTTCATGTGACCTAACGGAGACTCTGGCCTCTGCTGTCACCGTTTAGTTCACTGTACCCTTCAGCTGATTCTGTCTGGTTCTGCATATTGTCCTCCACGTCCCAGCTGTGTTCACTAGCTAATACATTTATCTTAGAGTGTGTGTGTGTGTGTGTGTGTGTGTGTGTGTGTGCCTTCTCATGTTCTGTGTTGAAGTAGACATTCTACAGTTTATTTAGTTGATTCAACAGGTCACGCACTAAGTGGTCCATCAATGTAAACGCTAATGTGGTTCTGCTGTGTCAAGGTATGACAGCCTGCATCACTGCATCTTAAAAAACTCAACTCAAGTAGCATAAAACTGCTGGCTTAACGCACACGGCAAATGTGCGGCAGCAGCAATAACGGAGTAATTAATCCTTGGACTCTGCAATTTCACCCCGGTGCAAATCTTGAGAAGTATTCCTGCCGCAAAAGGGCAGCAAGCGTCACAAAAGGAGCTGTGTTCAGTTGTTTTTGGTGCTGACAAGACAAATGAAGAGTAACAGATGGTGTGTGTGGATGGGGACTAGAGCTGGCTACAGTACGTTGTGTGTGATCTGAATCTCCACCGGCAGACCTGATCTGTAACCATGCCCTCTCCCAGTTGTGCCTGTCTTTGTTTGTGCATTGTTTTTTAATGAATTGTTATTGTTTCACACATTTGTTCTGTTTCTCAGAGAGACCAGACTTAACATTTCTGTAGTGTTTTCTCTGTGTTCACACACTTTCATGTTCACCTCACGTTCCACGTGTGAATTCTGGGTAAGTACACTGCGTCCAATGATAAAACAGAAAACCACTGATCCATCTGTGAACCACCAACACCAGATCCTGCTCCATCACCATCAGTGTGGCGCTGCCAGCGCTCACCACTGGATGTGTGACATTTGAGTGTCGTGCCACATTGTGCTTCCACACTCATATCCCTCAACCTAACCTGACCTGTTTCCCACAGGGAGTTTTTCTGGTGGGGCTGGGTGGGGCTGGGTGGGGCTGGGTGGGCGTTTTCTTTTTCCTTTCCATTCTTTACCTAGTTTTCCACCTGTGTCTCAATATAATGTTCCCTCCTTGAAGCTCATTTCCTTCGGCTTGTGTTCTGTCTGCTCTGCTTCTCTCCTCTCCCTGCCCTCTTTCTTTTCTGTCTCTCCATCTTGGTGCTTGTGACTCTTGCGATTAACTGGGCTCTGTCTTTATGTCATATGTCCTTTTAGGCCCACGCCGTGCATCGATGGCTAATCGATCAGGACAGTAGTGTGAGCTCTGAGATGCCGGATGGCCAAGGAGTATGGCACTATGATGATGAAGTAAATATCTGCAACATGTATATCTGGCTTTTCCTATTTCTGTATATCTATATGTACATACAGTATATATATGTATGTATTCTGTATTTATGATCATGTATCTGTCACAAACTTTGTCACCGTTGTTGCTCTGCAGTTGTTGTTGTTTTTATCTTTATCTCCTGTTTTCGTTGCGTGTTGCTACTGTAGTTCTGGTTCTTTTGACTTTCTAGTGTTGCTGTTGTGCTGTGAGCTGACTCAGTCAGGTGTCGTGGAATCAGGCTGGAGCTTTTACTTCCCGTCCTTGCTTGATGTAGTGTACTAACTCTTTTCTTTGGTTGTTTTGTTTTGCATTCTTTCTTTTAGTTTCATGTATCTCTTTTATAACATGAATGTATATCTGTCTTTATCTTAACGTCTCTATCACTGTCTGTGATTTTTCTGGTATTAATGTTCACAAGCAGCATATTACAAGGCAAGAGTCCACGGGCAAAATCTAGCTCTCATAGACCCAATATAAGAACTAGTGAGTCTTACCTGCTACACAAAGTACTTCACAACACAGGTTTACAGTAGTGATAATAGACAACAGTCCAAGTATTTTCCCTGTGGGTTCTTCTGATTTATAAAATATGCTTCTGTCATTCGTAACACTGTGCTTGTGTTTAGACTCAAGTCAAGGTGTGTGTGTATGAAGTTGAGAAACTGTTTGTGTGTGTGTGTGTGTGTGTGGGTGATATGGTTTGTGTGCATGCTTTTCCGTCCGTGCATGGCTTCAATCTCTTTGTGGTTTGGTTGTTCGTCTGTGTTGTGTCTACCCTTCAGTCTGTGCTTGTGCTTTTCTTCGTGGTGTTAAAGCTGAGTGACGTAGCTGTTTGTGGTCGTGCCTGCTTTTTGCCTGTGCCTTTGTTGTGTCAGGGTTGTGCATTGTGCCTGTTGTGTATTTGTTGTCATGTGCTGTGCCTGTCTTTTGTCTGGTTTTATCTGTAAAACAGTCTTGGATACGTTTGCCAACGGTCTTATTGCACCAGTCTCACAGATGATCTTGAATCCATTCTCACTTGTTGGAGGAGAGATCATCTTAGTGCAATAAGGCTCCTGGGAAACTTGTCCCGGACGCCTCTTGCCGCTGATGATTTCCCCTCAAATCCTACCTCCCCTTTGCTCTCCTTTGAAATTCCCAAACCCACTGTACCGATCTCCATATTGCTCCCCAAAACACTGGAGCATGTTTGGGTTAAGCTGACACAGTCAACCACTTGGAAGTGCAGAGACATAACAAATGTTGGGGTGAACAGCGTAGAATAAAGGTAACGCACTGAAGGCAAGCTCAAGTGTGAGCTCTAGTTTCACCAGTTCGAGCTGACACAAACAATATGGAGCATTGTCTTTCCTCCTGGATGCTCTTGAATGTGTGTGCATTGAATGCGCATTGTGTTTTACTTTTCTGTTAAATACCTTTTTACCTTTTGCGTGAATGAGTGAACAGTGATGACTTTTATTTGTTTCTATGTTTACCAGGACCAATCCTGTTTAACACTCAATCCAACTGGGACTACACTTCCAGTCTGTGACGTAAAAGCTGCAGGTTTCCTACTGTAACGCTAAAACAGGCAGTTACAGATGAAACAAGTCAGTGGAAGGCAGAATATGTTGGCCCTATGGAAACATGATGAATGCTTTGGCTGCAGAATGCAGAGACAGGAAGTGTGGGGCAGTGATAGATTATCCTGACGAGTCCAGTCCCTCTCACTGTCACTTGGCCAACACAGCAGTGGAAAGCAGACGTTTAAACCAAATCCTTACTTGCTTCCCCAGCTAGCTTTTGATCTCAGCCTCTTCCTTTATTGCATCTTATAAGATCTGTGGATTAGTGCAACTTGGGTTTTTAATCTACAGCCATGAGTCGAAATAAAAATTTAGTAAACAGAGTAATCAATGAGATCATAAAAAGTCCACCAACATAAATGAACAATGACCTTGGAAAATGTGACAGATTATTGTTTCCGTTCCAGCTGTCTATGCTGGACATTGGACACTTACAGTAGCTAAAATATTCAAGTGAACAAAGCAAAAATAAAAACCTAACTTGTGATCATTGCACACCAGCTTAGTTTTAGTGTCCTCAGCTGTCAGAACTCTGAAGCGGCTTAGTGATATAAAGGTTTCCCCAAACCTCACTGGATGCCCAAACCACGGCTCTTTCCCAAAGGGCTGATTTAATTCACACGGAAATCTAAGACTTTATCGCACGCCTCCTGCCCCCTCCTGCCCCCTCCTGCCCCCTCCTGCGCCCTCCTGCGCCCTCCTGCAGCACAGTATTGTGAGATGTCAGAGGTCTGTGTAAAGGCCCTGTTCCTTTTGCCACCATTATTAGTAACTGGGCCCAGAGAATATCGCTTATCATCCCACAGCTCTAATTACCCCTCAGTGAGTCCTTGGAGACAGATGCTCAGGGAGCCAAGCCCCATTCGTCACAGTACGGCTGCATGGCAGACTCAATAAAAAAAAAACTGTCACACTCTGCACTGTCACATGAATTCTCCCCCGTCTCAGTTTCCCAGTTCCAGCTGGTCCCCAGTCCACTGTAGATGCAGACTACATTACACCCCCATTCATATCCAGCCACCAACAGTTGGCTGTAATTTGTTTCGGCTAAGGGGGGCAGAGTTTCATTTACATGTGAAAGGCCGCGGCGTATTCAAATATTGTAACTCTTTCTTTGTCCCAGGGTCACTGATACCAGCTTCACAGAATTCAGATTATAGGTAGAGGGGGGCTTTACTGCCATTGTGCAAAACTGCAGAAGTCATGTAATAATGTCTCAGTTGGCCAGATACCAAGTTCAGCCCGGACACAGGAGAGCAGGGTTCTTCTCATCCGGCTGAACCATTAAGAGCTGATCATTTCTGCTTTGTACAGCAGTGAGACGCCTGATGGCAGCAATCTGGACTACAAAGAGTCCACAGAGCAATGCCATGTAAATACAACATAAATAGGGCTGTACTGTAAATGCACATCACACATTCCCTGCACTACTGGTTCACTGTACTTGGTGGCAAATCTTGGTTTCATTAGTATGTAAACTTTTAAAGGACCAACCAATTAATTTCCCCTTTTTTCCTTCATGACTTGGGTTCCAACTGTGACATTTTAAAGTTCTAATAGTAGCTTTTATTTTTTTTCAAACAATTGCAAAAAAAAAGTCAATGAAAGGAAGAAACAAACTGAGCAATGTGCATGCATGCATGTGCATGGGCCTTGGGTGAATGCGCAGCGTGCATGGTGAAGGTGGAAGTATACTCCAAAAGAAGCGAAGGTCAGAGGTCAGGAAGCGTTAGAAGGACCTTCCTGCAGAAGTGTATGTGTAAAAATCCACCCACCTGGTTGTTTGTTGGAGAAGAGTCAGATGAGAAAAACCAAATGGTGAACAGTCCTGGACAGATCTTCCCAGCGTGTCACAGATATAGTCCTTGTCAATTTTTAAGTCAAATCTGATGTTTGACACAGACTGTAGCTGCAAAGTGAGATCACACTATGAACCATGAACCTATAATATCATGTTTTTATACATTTTATTTCGATAAGTCGCAACTATGATTTTCCTGGAATTTTAACCCTCGACAATACGCCGGTTAACTTACACGTCCTTGTTCTGAAAGTTATGCACTAAATGTTTTAAACAGATATGAATGACGTTTCATATATTCATATTAGAATCACATAGTGTTTGTACTATGTAGACCAGTGTTGTAATGTCAGTGCATATTCAGATTTATTGATGAGCAGTATAGAAAAAAACAGCTCAGCCCCAGCGCGTTTGATATCCTCCAGGTTATAGCTCACCCACGAGAGGCCGCCCGGCCTGGTTCACTTTGAGTATACCACTGCCTGAACCGTTTGCCTGCATACGGAAGGTTGCTGTGAGCTGCATACGGTACGTGTGGTGAATGTGAGGGTGCGTGTTCTGCACCTGCATGCACTGCACTGTAGGTGACCGTGTGCGTGCACGATGATGTAACCGTGTGTGTGTGAGGCAGCATTAAATTAGCTTATTGACATCTCTCATATAATCCTACTTTTGACAACCCTCTGATTCATCAGAGCATCTCTCTGATTTACTTCCATTCAATATTTAATACATCTGGCAGCTTTGGCCCTGAGGCTGCGGGTCTCACCTCTTTACGTGTAAAGCAGTGTGTTATAGCCGTTCATTTGTTAATTCAGCTGTTCATAGACGCCGGATTGAATAGGTTCTTCTCCTCAGGTGCGCTGCTGGTACAATATACAGTAGCTAACATGATGATGGAAGGTAAGGGTGCAGGGGGATCAGACTCTGACTCAGCAAGCTGTGCAGATGAAGATGCCATCGTCTTGTCAACCATCCTGGATGAAGATGCTCGTCACGTATCCACTGAGGCATTCGCTCAGTCTCAGCTCCCCAGGCGCATTTATTTATGATCACAGTTGCCACGGCGCCCAGGACATCCTCCCCTCTTTCCTGTGTGCTGGGTACTTCTTGCTCTTTCCACCTCTCTCTCCTTTCATCTTTTCATCCTCAGCCTGTTGTCTTGTTGTTTTACGGTGTGAAATGGAGAATGCTGTTACTCTGGGGCAAGCGGAAAAAACTCTCTGGAAATGCGACTTCCCTCACACAAATGGTAATGACGTGCTGTTGGCCAACAGATAGACAGATGTACAGATGTTTCGCCTTGGTGGTGGTGCGTGAGCATCCGTGACTCAACTGGTCGTCCACTAACCACCAGGGTTGGGGGTTCGGCCCCCGATTCCTCCAGTCTACATGTTGAAGTGTTCTTGACAGGAAACAGAAGTATGGTCGAGTCATTGTAAATGTTTATTGCTATGGAGAAAAGGCATCTGCTGAAAGATCGTTGTGTTGTTGTAGCTTTGCCAATCGTCCTCTTGCCCAGAGGGAGATGATGACATTTTCTTGTGTATAGGAAATGGGACCATTCATATTGTCAGGCTTGCAGTTAGTGTGTTTCATCTCCTTCACTCAGAGTTGTGTTGACAGTGACTGGTAAACTCCCTGTAAAATCATCTTGTAGTTTCAGGACAGTACATTAGGCCTGAACTGAGCCACTTCAGCTCTATTAACCAGACCAGATTGAATTATTGTCTGGCTGCTCAGATGCTGATGCTGACTCAAGCGCAGTTGTGACTGATGGCTGGAGTGTCTGTGAGTGCTCAGATGGCCCGAGCTTACACGAGAGGGAGATGTACACTATAGATGTGCTCGCTCTCTCTTGCACATCTTCACTCTGTATTTCCTCATCTCTACATCTCCACTAAGATGATTAATAGCAGCCTGTCCCTACGCTGACATATTGCCTGTCACTCTTCTGTACTGCTTTCATCGTTTCTGCTGTCCTCCCTCATCCAAGACTTTCTAATTCCCTGTTTTTGTCTTCCACAGGGCTCCTGGCTTTGTCACGTTCAGGCACATGTGCATTTTTTTACTCTACTTCGTGTATTCTATGTATGAGAGCGTGCACATAAGTGAGTGAGCCAGTGCACATGCTCTGACGAGAGCCATGTAATCCACCTGCAGAGTGAAGACAGGTTTAACACTTGGTGCCGTTAATGTTGAGCTAAACCGCTCCCCTGTCAGATCACAGGCCAGGCAGGCTTAATGAAGCTTGTCTGAAGGAGCTAAAGCACAGGATAAGGAATTAAAAGTGTGCGTGTGTGAGTGTGTGTGTGTGTGTGTGCGTGTGTGTGTGCATGTGTGTGTGTGTGAGTGAGTGTGGGAGCTGTGCCAGGGCTGCAGTGTTCAGCCCAGCCTTGCTCTCAGTCCTTCTGAGGCTTCTGTATTCTAATACTGCAGAGCATCAACATGCCACTCGGAGGCTGGTATAGTTCTGTCACCTGGCTGTACAGGGAGCATTTCAGACCAGGAATGTGACGCAGGTATTTGTCTGAACAGTCAAACTGACCAACATCCTGGAACAACACAGATCTAAGCCTGTGATGTGTTTGTGTCTTTATCAAATATACATTTTGCATTTGATCTGTATGATGTTAGGCTGCGTGTAAGTGCGCGTTAGAGACGCTGGGATCAGAGTGTGACAGCTGACAGATTCTCCATGTTTATGTCGATTCCTCCCCCACTTTTCCTGCTCTGGTCTCTGCTCTCTGAGACATCAGGACACGGGCAATAAACCACCACAAGCGGCACACGTGGACAGCTGTAGCCCTTTATCCTGCCAACAAGAGACGCTCGACACGGTGCAGAGGCCACGTCTGCTCCAAACCTAAATCAGCCCGGTTACAAAACCGGAGTGTGGCCGACACTTTATAATGACCTGACAGCGCTCTGAGGCACAGACTCATGTTAATTCAAGCGGTTTAGAGATTAAGTTAAGTTCTTGTTAAAATAAATACTTCATGTATTTGAAGGGAAACAATTTATAAATTAATAAATCATTTGATTATAAATACAGTTTATACATTAATAGAAAATGGAATTAATATACATGATATTACCAAAAGTATTGGCTCACCTGCCCTGACTCGCGTATGAACTTAGTGACATCTCATTCATCATCCACAGGGTTCAATACGACGTCGCTCCACCCTTTGCAGTAAGAGCTTCAACTCTTCTGGGAAGGTTGTCCACATGGTTTAGTGTTTATGGCCAATTTGGACCGTTCTTCCAGAAGCGCATTTGTGAGGTCACACACTGATGTTGGACGAGAAGGCCTGGCTGTACTGTATGTAAATAACCTGTAGACTGAACACGGCTTTTGAATGCACATACTGTAGGTTTTAAAGAAACCCGTTGTCAGCAAACATTCGTTTTTGGCATCACCTTGTGTTTACTAACATGTTCATCTATTTAAAAGCCCAGTCGATTGCTACAAAACGGTTTATGTTTTTATGTTTATGTTTATGTATTTAAGGGAAGTGATCCCAAATGTCTGAGTGGTGTGAACATACTGATGATACTGTCTATAACTTCACTGAACATTTGCCTTCTAGAATATGAGCATTAAGGTTTTTCAGACTTTAACATTTTAATTCATTTCACTTGGGTTTTTCATCCACATGTGAAACTTTAAACCCCGTAAGCTGTTGGCAAACCAGAGAAAACCTTGATTATTATTCATTTGAATGTGTCGCGGCTTTAAAAGGTCTCATCATTTGACCCGGGTATGTTACCGTTCTTCTCTGATGTTTTACTCTCTGCGGGCTGAGCCCAAGGAGGTTTTATGTCACAGGGAAAGAGATGCTCTTTTTCTTTTTGCTGGGGACCATGGGATAATTTGTCATGTCTTCATGGATATTAGTGTCCGTACTTCTAATGCGGCGGAGCTCTCGTCACTGTCCAAACTTAATAATTTGGACAGGAGAGACGTCCCACGTGATGTTTTTGCCCAGGTCACGGTCCAGTGGCACTGAGTAGTGGGTAGCCTCCTTTCCACATTGCCCCCTCCTTCCTCTCTTCTATAAGCATTTATCTCTCTGCATGGTTTTGGCAGCGATGTGCTTTTCCCAGCATTTAGCCAGGAGAGGGAGAGAGGAGGGGAGAGGTAGAGAAAAGGAGGCCTTTTCAAGCAGGGAATGATGGACGCTTTATTAAAAGAGGCAGGGCCTTTTGAGAGGCTGGCCCCTTCGTCCACCCCCCCTCACCCTGTGTGTCTGGCCCATTGTCACGGGGCGGTGGCAGCAACCCCCCCGCCGGGCGCTTTGTCACTGTAAGTCACCTCACAGACTGAAACGGGTCGGCTCCGAAGAAAACGCACCCATTCTCCACAGTAACGACGCTATTCTGGTATCGCCTGGTCCATGGAAAAAAAAGATTGTCTGGCTGTCACTAAACATACAAGAAACACAGAGATGGGCGTGACGTAGGGAAGAGGAGAGAGGAGAAAGGAGGGATAAAGTTGAGGGGAAGGAGCGGAGGGGAGCAACAAAACCAAAAAGGTGGAGCAGTTAGATGAGGTGGCGAGCAGAACGCAGAGATGAAGGAGGAAACAAAGGGCAGTTTGGGTCAGAAAGGTTGAGGGAGACAGAGTTAGTGAAGTTAGATTAAACTGCTCCCTGTTTGTTTTTAGCTGTGTGCGAAATGTGCGTGTCTAGATACAGGCAGCATTCCTCCAGAGATAAAACCCCTGGGCCCCCGTCCTCAACCCCCACCCTCCTGGTCTCTCCACCCACCATGCTTACTCAGGGGTGTGTGTGCGCTGCTGTTTACGTCGGGCTGGGGTCTGCGTGCCCTGTACCGCAGCACTCGCAGGGGGCAAGCGAAAAGACAGCGGTGGGTTCCAGAGAAACAGAAAGCGTTAAGAAAGCCAGCGTGGAGGGCCATCAGGCATGCCAGTCAAGACCTTCACTTGTGGAGTGAGTACCACAGACTTTGCTGTTCTCGTCCCTCTTCACCTCCTGTGCTCGTTTTGCTC
Source organism: Macropodus opercularis (assembly GCA_030770545.1). Lineage (NCBI taxonomy): Eukaryota > Metazoa > Chordata > Actinopteri > Anabantiformes > Osphronemidae > Macropodus > Macropodus opercularis. The sequence goes on along the minus strand of CM061097.1, from coordinate 3,715,981 downwards.
CGTTTCTTCCTACTGTCTCTGTTTTTGCTTCGCGACAAATCTTTGCTTTAATTTTCTCACTTGTAATCCACCTGACTTTATCTTGTTCCATCAGTCAGTGATGAGCCAGTGTTTTCACCAGTGACTGGGTTTTAAATCTGTTTTCATGTTTACTTTGTCTCTTACTTTGACACTTGGATATTGATGGATTGGTATTTACTCCTTTGCCTCGGGCTCATCTTTTTATTCAACACACACCTCTCTCTGTTTGCCCTGCTTGACAAGTAGTTTTCTTGTTCTGTGTCCCTTCACAGACTTTACAGTGGCTTTAGCTGCTTCCTCCTGTTTTGTGTCTTCGTCCTATTAAAGCACTGACAATACAAATAAGAGACAGGGAGTGAAAAGTCCTCATCAACATGTCTGTGTGGGTCTCGCTTGTCATTAAATCTTCTTCTGCTAATTTTACTGACACTCCAAAGTGTGTTAAGATGCCTAGAAAGTCATAGCTTACAGTGCAAACATAAAACTCTTGATCAAATTCATCAGACTGAGCCTCCTGCGGCGACATGGGAGGGAGCTTTATTGCTTGAGTGTATCTTTTAGAGTCGTGATGCATGTGCATCCAAGATTAGTGTGTGTTTATACGTGGGTGTGTATCATGTTCTGTTTTCTTCCTTAATCTTGTTTTTGACTTAATTTGTTCCTCTGTTTAAAGTTCAGATTGCATGATGTCAGCCAGGATTAGCTGTGGTAAGTAAACTAGAGGTCAGTAAACTGATTAGTGGGTCAATTATTGGGACTCGTTTAGAGCAGCCTGCAGACTATAGACTGTTTAATCTACTGAGCCAGCAGAGGCGAAGGCCTGTTCATGTAACTGTAACTGAAGCAGCAGTTGTGAGGGTTTCCTGTAAATGAGGCAGCGTGAAGAAAGTTGTGCCCGTTGGGTCTGTAGCTGATTTGACGATGACCTGCATCGTTTGTTTAATGTCTCCGTCTTCTGAATACGTTCTGCAGTAGTTTATTGTTCTAGCTTTTTTTAAAAACTACTTGACAACTGGAGGAAGGTTTAAATGTGACTGATTTAAACGGCAAAAACAAAAGTGTAATTAATCAATACAATATAAAGATTAGCTGTCACTTCTTATCATACATGATCCTTTTGAAAGTTCCTTTTTTGTGCTGTCAGTGTTTATTTTAGTGCTTTTTAATATAAATAAATTTCTGATTATTATAAATAGAATAATAACAAATCTTTAAATGATCATGTTTTTTGTTTTATTATAGTCAAAACAAAAATGGTAGCAAAGTACTTTAAAATACCAGTTTGTAGTAGAGGTTAGTAGGCGTGAATTGAAACAACTTTTTCTAACTACTGTATGTTATTGTATATCCTATCTGTTGAGTCGTAGTCTGTGTCATTGCTGTTGTGGGTACAGGATGTTTACCATATCTGGTTCCTGCTCTCCATAGGTTCCAAACCCTATCTGCACCCTGTGGTTTTCACCCGCTTTGTTATCCTCACAAAAGATCACCATAACCATGACAATCTCATCTACAAGTGCAGAGGCTGCAGCAGAGCCAGATATAAAGAGACAATCAATGAGTATGCCAGGGACAAACAGTGGGACAGGGAGGGGGGCTGGAAGTGTGAGAAAGTAAATAGTAAAAATGGGACGAGACGCTTCACCACATACGGGGAATAGAAGCGATGCATGAATGGTGGAGCACGCAGACACATTTACATACAGACAGACTGACAGACAGCCTTGAGTGAGAAAATGTAAGCGCTTCGGCCCACTGCCCGGCTCGCTCACTACCTGCGAATGTGACCACAGCTGAGCAGTCCCACGGGCCTGACACGCTACACGACTACACGCCTGTAGCCGGAAACAGCCTCCTGCCCGCTCAAGCTCTTCAAGCAGCCCGGCTCGAGAGATGAAGGCAGCGATAGAGGCCTAAAGAAACTGAGAAAGAAAATCAATTTGTAGGACTCGTGCAAGTCAGCAGAAAAGCTGTGTGAAGTAGCTGTTTAAGCACTCTGCAGGAATTTCCATATCCGCTGTTCGGTGTTCCTCTGAAATGTATAGACCACCCAGTCACACTGCTGGGTTAAATACACGAGTTTAGCAAGGAAACGCAGGATGTGTTTGCTTTAATGATGCTGTTCAGAGCTCAGGAGGTTATTGCCAGTAAAGCAGGGGGTGTGACACACTCAACATACATCCACCTTTCTGCTGGGGGGGAACCTAAAATATTTCTAACTTTCACCTGTTTCTGAGTCTGCAAATGCATGTTGTTGTTGTTGTTGTTGTTGTTGTTGTTGTATGAATTTGTGGGAGATAGATGACACATGCCTCTACAACAACACAGTCTGTTGGTAATCCTGCAGCAGTGTGCACACAGACACCGCAAAGACAGAGGGAAGGGAACAGTTTGCATGACGATTTAATAGAGATGCAAAACTACTTTAGAGCCATTCCCAAGCCCACTGAGGACACATAACTGAATGTTCTCAAATCCAGATTTCTTTACAATTTGCATTTGCAAACTCCAGCCTCTCTCCTTTCCTAGTCATGCTCCTCAGTGTCGCACACACAAACCTGTTTCTGTTCAGAATGGCACAAACACGCGATCGACGTCGTGTGAAAACGCTGATTCTTCAGGTTTAGGTGTCAATTGCAGAGGAGCTTCATGGATGTTGATCTCAGGCATAGCTCAGTGTGCGTACACACACATACACACACAAGCCTTCACAACACTGCAGTCCACCGACAAGGGGGTGATGTCATTCTGTCTGCTGCAGCACCAGCGAGGGGGAAATGCAAGAACCAGGGGATAGAGAGAGAAGACGCACAGGGAGGGAAAACCGAAACATAGACCATGAGACGGGAGTTTAGAGGCTCTGTGAAGAGATTTAGGCATTGTACTACTTGATGTCCACTGTCTGCATGTATGTTGCACATTGTATTGTGTGATATTAAGCGTGGAACTGCTGCGTAGGTCATTGTCTGTTTCTTTTGCAGCAAACAGTGTGATTAATGTGCCTGCTCATTCCTGCTCAGCCCTGGAGCCTGAAGCTTGTCTACGCTCTATGGGAATAATCAGAGGGACTCATTCATCTAAATCATACCAGAGTCCAGCCAAACGCAGCGGAGGAATTATCACAGAACACTCAGATCGCCCTCTGTACAGCGCGTGCGTTTCACCTGTTTGTGTCTGAGCTTGTGGATGGGTGTGGTTCCCCTGCATCTTTATCTCACCACACCAGCCGTTCACTTGCAGACGGCAGCACATACAGTAGCTGCACAGAGAAACACGGTTGACCACTTATGACGTGTTTCTGGTGGCTTCCAATCACATCCTTCAGCTGAAAGCTGCTTTCCTTTTCTTTCTACCGTTACTTCTTTGTGACCTCTCTCTTTGCACAGCACTGTGCCACTGGTGTCATACTGAGGGTGTGTTGTGTCATTTGTTGCTATGCTTCGACTGCAGGCATGTGGATCCTTTCTCTTTTTTACTCAGGCTCACTGCCTCTCTGTCAAAAGAGGCCTAATAACCCTGTCACAACAATAGACAGCACAGCTTAAAGCACAGTGTTAAGAACAAAAAAATGTCTCCTTCTGTGTGTGTGATGGAACGATTGCGTGTTTCTCTACTGACCAGCAGGTTAAAATAACAGGTTGGCTAGTTAAGACTGGCTGGTGTGGGGAGAGAGTGGCGAGCGTGTAAATGAAATGAGAAGGTGCAGGTTTGCTGCAGTCGATTTCTGTCCCGTTCTCACTTCACCTCCTCTGCTGTGCCCCTGTGCTGCATGAGTGATCCTGTCTGAGCAGCACCGGTGCCTGTCTGGAGGCGTCAAGGCCTCAGACGCTGACGAAACACAGACTGATACGCTGGACGTGCCATGAGCCAGGAGTCGACAAACTCCGTAGCATCTCTGTTCACCTTTGGGTCTTTTGAACTCTTACCTTCACACACTCAGTAACGCATTATCACCATCTCGCTTCATCTTTGTGCAAAGACAAATTCTCAAACTGCACCACCCAAAATCCTGAGGGAGGATTGAAATGAGAGGAAAACTGAAACGACCAAACGCTTGAGTCTTAAAAATGCTTTTTGTTTCTAAACTAATGACTGAACTCTCTCTTTTTGTCCATTTTCCTTCTCTATTCCTCTACTTTATGTGTCTCTCACACCTCATGCCCCTTATTCCCCTCTCGTTCCTTCTCTGCATTTCACTTGTAGGCAGATGCTGGCAACAGTTTTCTCCGGGCGGCCCGGTCTGGCAACCTGGACAAGGCCCTGGAACACATAAAGAATGGCATCGACATAAACACAGCTAATCAGGTGAGAGATTTACCGGTGGAGAGGACGGCGAAACCAGCCATCAACCAACAAACATATGCTTTGTTGTGCTGTGTTATAGATGATCAAAAGAACAGCAGCAGAGATATTTATGATTATTCATATTCTCGAATCTTGCCAGGATTTTGTTTTCTGTCTGGCTATGTGCTTTAACTGATTAAATTAAACTCAGAGGTGGGTGGGTTGCCTGCTGCTTATTCAAAAAAAGAGCAGCAAGTGAGACCAGTTTAGTTAATGCCGTCTACAAGCAGCTTTAGTATTTTCTTTCACTTTTGGCCTGATCTGAATACAGATGAACTGCAGCATAAGGTCATATAGTAAATAATGGTTCATTTGGGTTCAGCTGTTTCTTCTCCCGTACGAGAGTATAAATGTGTGTAATGTGCATGTGTCTGAGCTAACCACTGTGCACGTTTGTCTGCCTGTGCAATCAGTCATTTACTGTCCCGTACAGAACGTGCATGCTCAGGTGCGCTGTTAATCAGTGGCCGGAGGTGACAGAGTTTACTGCGTCTCTGGGGAAGCTGATAAATGGGCCGAGGGCTCCTACTTCAATCCTGTCTCCTTTCCTCTGACGGTCGTTCTGCGAGTGTCCGGTGAGAGGCAGTGCTCGTAGGCTGTGCTTCCCTCAGGCTGCTGACACTGTACGTGTGTCTGCGAGAGAGTCCTCTGGTTCATTAATCTAACTTGGCCACGGCTCCTTCTGGTTCATACATTTTGTAACTGCTGGTAGAGCGTCTGTCAGGATTTCTATGAGACGTTTTCACAAGTTCCATAACAGGCCCCACATGAGAACAGATTTATTTATGGCATCATGATGATGAAGGGAGACACCCCATGGAGTGAGGACATAATTACATTCACAGCCATTAACGTATAAAAGTTAGTTTTGAAAGCTAGTATTTCAAAACATTCAGCAGCTAAAGTGACAATCTACAACATTCTGTTTGTTTGTGGAATGACCAGACTGACCACACTGCCCTGGAATAATAGATATTAAAGGCAGGCTACAGTATCTTGTACTTTAAATTTGTACACACAGGATGTTTTTCAAAATGGCTGCCATATTTTCTCGCAGCATAATTCACCATAGTCGCATTTTGTTAAATAATAATCCCACAAGCACTTAATTTCAGTTTAATAGGAATTAGGGGCATAGAACCGGTGCTTTCTGCTTACAATCTGCTGAGTCATTTCCTGATTCCTGGTGCAGAGAGATAAAACTTCTCTGTAGCTCTGCCAGTGATGTTAATGCTCTGGATGTGGATGATGCCAAGTGATTGACGGATGTCGTCCAGGTGGTGGCATGACTTCGGCAGTCGTGTCCCTGTTTCCTTGTCTGAGTGGATACCTGTGCCATGGCTTGCTCACCAGCACACTCCCTCACTCATGTCTTGACTTTATTATGTTTTCCCTCCTCTTTTTATTCCTCTTGGCGTAACGACGTTCCACCGCCGTGTCTCCTTGTGTTGGTGTACTGTTTTCTAACTCAACCATGATTTTTTTTCTTGCGTTTCCTCCTCCATTGCTTCCCCTTCCCTCCTTTTCTCCTCTGTCTGCAGTAGAGTGATGGTGTGCTGTGGTCTCCCCACTCAGAGGAATAATATCAGTGGTGTGGGAAAGGTCCAACCTCACATGTCCTGTGCGGCTGAAGGAAGGCTGTGTGAGGTCAGACCTATCCCACACGGCTCGTATTCTTCCCAGCCACGAGACCAGCGGCCTGCCATCCCCCTCCAATCCTCTTACTCCTTCTCCTCTCTCGCTGTCATGAATCAAATGAAAATGTTCACATCCCGAGTTTCATCCCTGTAGATGTTGTTTTAGCTAACGACCACTGTGATTCTGAGAGTTCTGCATGCGGTGTAAGTATTTGCCTGCTTACGTTTGTGTGTGCTTCTGTCACTGTGATAACAAGCCCCTGTTTTCCAGCTGGCATGGTCCACATGTGTGGTTACTTGAGTGTAGCGTGTCAAGGACGCCTCAGTATGAAGTCTGCTCTGCTCTCTCACTCAGAATGGGCTCAACGGGCTGCATCTGGCCTCGAAAGAAGGCCACGTCAAAATGGTGCTTGAGCTACTCCACAATGGAATCATACTGGAAACCACCACTAAGGTAACGGTACCTGCAGCAAAGATCGATCTCACTCAGAACGTTGGCGTTTCCGTTTCCTAAAACCTGCAATGATGTGTTCTGTAAATTTGACAAGAAGATGTTTGCTTGTCAGACTAGTGGGCAGAACATGGGATCAAAGCACAACTCACGCATTAGTTCACTCCCTTCACAAGCCACCATATGCTGTGTCTGTGGAGATTCTTCGTTAACGCACACTGTGACCGTGTCCTGTATGTGTTTTGCTTGAACAGAAGGGGAACACAGCTTTGCACATCGCAGCTCTTGCGGGGCAGGAGCAGGTGGTCACGGAGCTGGTTAACTATGGGGCCAATGTCAATGCTCAGTCCCAGGTGAGGTTGGTTGCTGCTCTGGCAGGACACACTGAGGCTGCTCTTCAGTACTTACTTTGTGAACTTGACTGTGAAACCATAGCAGCTATTGTTCCATCTGTTAACATGGGTCTTTGTTCCTATATTCCTGTGTGTTGGTGCCTCTTCTCTGTGTACATCCCTGTGTGTGTGTGTGTGTGTGCACATCCGTGACTGTCTTCCTGTTGCTGTGTTTGTGTTTTCCTCTGCTGCTGCTGTGTGCGTTCCTGAGACAGAAGGGTTTCACTCCACTCTACATGGCTGCACAAGAAAACCATCTAGAGGTTGTGAAGTTTCTTCTGGAGAATGGAGCCAATCAGAGCATTCCAACCGAGGTACCAGAGAACCGAGAGACGCTTTCAGAGTAAACGATCCCACCTCTGCTGATCCACACGCGCTGTGTTTCCATTCTCTGTTTCATAAGCCTCTCACCTTTTGCCTCTGTCATGTTCTCGACATGAGTCAGCCACTCTGAGTCTGTTCCTTTTGCTGCAGGACGGATTTACTCCTCTCGCCGTGGCTCTTCAGCAGGGACATGAAAATGTCGTAGCCCTGCTCATCAACTATGGCACTAAGGGAAAAGTCCGCCTTCCTGCGCTGCACATAGCAGCGCGCAATGACGATACGCGCACGGCCGCAGTGCTTCTCCAGAACGACCCCAATCCTGACGTTCTCAGCAAGGTGTGTAGACGCATGACTGTGACAGTTGCTTGGTTTGTGTTTCTAACGAGAGAGACAGGTACTCATGCTGATGTGTCCCTGCAGACTGGATTCACACCCCTCCACATCGCTGCACACTATGAAAACTTGAATGTAGCTCAACTTCTGCTCAACAGAGGAGCCAATGTCAACTTCACTCCAAAGGTAGGGAGCGGTGACGACAGGCTCATCCTTTGTCTTTTCTGTTCCTTGTGGTCGTGTTTACATGTGTGCATTTGTGTCTCCTCACAGAACGGCATTACTCCTTTGCACATAGCGTCCAGACGGGGGAATGTGATCATGGTCCGGCTGCTGCTGGATAGAGGGGCACAAATTGATGCCAAGACTAAGGTGCAGCGTACATTTGATTTCTAGCTGATTCTCTTGCTCTGTTTGACACATCGGTTACTAAACGAGTGTTCATGTCTGTGCAGGATGAGCTGACCCCTCTGCACTGTGCAGCCAGAAATGGTCACGTCAGGATTATCGAGATCCTGCTGGACCATGGAGCCCCCATCCAGGCCAAGACTAAGGTGAGACACAAGCAAAAACAGTGTTTTATTTCTAGATAAAATGAAGTGAGGACGCTCCAATTTGGTTTTTGTTTTAGTAATAATAACTCAGTTAAATTGAGAGTCAAGAGTTAAGAGTTTTTGTTTTTGCAGAATGGCCTGTCTCCAATTCACATGGCAGCACAGGGGGACCACATGGACTGTGTCAAGCAGCTTCTACAGTACAACGCTGAGATCGATGACATCACACTGGACCACCTTACCCCTCTGCATGTGGCAGCACACTGTGGTCACCACCGCATGGCCAAAGTGCTGCTGGACAAAGGAGCCAAACCAAACTCTCGGGCCTTGGTAAATTATCTCACACACTTTCAAATACTGCCACGTTGCGTTTTAGTGCAATAGTGAGGTTGACTGTTCCTTTGTTTTTACAGAATGGCTTTACACCTTTGCATATTGCTTGTAAAAAGAACCACATGCGTGTGATGGACCTGCTGCTCAAACATGCAGCGTCATTAGAGGCTGTGACTGAGGTGATGGACCATAACAAGGATCTCCGGTATAAGCAGCTAAGCTAAGTATTTAGGTGCTATAATTAACCTTTTGTCTCATTGTTTCAGTCTGGCCTGACTCCCTTACACGTGGCGTCATTTATGGGTCACCTCAACATTGTGAAGATCCTGCTGCAGAAGGGAGCTTCCCCCAGTGCCTCCAATGTTGTGAGTTTTCATCAGAAACCTTCCTGAGGTGTAAAGCGGTGATGATGGCGCCGTCGTTAAATCAGAGTCTCACTGTTTGTGTTTGAGCAGAAGGTGGAGACTCCTCTCCATATGGCATCTCGTACAGGACACTACGAGGTGGCAGAGTTCTTACTGCAGAACGCAGCACCGGTGGACGCTAAAGCCAAGGTAGATAGAACGTACATGAATGATTTCCTAAAAACTGCTTCACTTTCAATGTACATTTTGTGTTTTGCGTCTCTACTGCTGCTTTCCTAAACCAGGATGACCAAACATCCCTGCACTGTGCTGCTCGAATGGGCCACAAGGAGCTTGTGAAGCTGCTGCTGGAGCACAAAGCAAACCCCAACTCCACTACCACAGCAGGACACACGCCTCTACATATCGCTGCCCGGGAAGGACATGTACAAACCATACGCATCTTACTGGACATGGAGGCGCAGCAGACCAAGATGACCAAGGTATAGTGGATCATCCATTGTACAAGTGTGACAAACAATCATCCTCGTTTAGGGTTACACTCATAGTGTGTCCTAATTCTGTTGCTGCCTCTATAGAAAGGTTTCACTCCACTGCACGTGGCCTCAAAGTACGGCAAGGTGGATGTAGCAGAGGTGTTGTTGGAAAGAGGAGCCAACCCAAATGCAGCAGGCAAGGTAAGAAAAAATGAATGGCTTGAATAAAGGAAACTCTAGGAGAGACCAAGTTGTGCGTGCTGGACTGTGTGCTAGAGGTTTTGCTCCCGTGTCTCCAGAACGGCCTGACTCCGCTGCATGTTGCCGTACATCACAACAACCTTGATGTTGTAAATCTGCTTGTGAGCAAAGGAGGGTCCCCGCATAGTGCGGCCCGGGTAAAGTACAGACCTCTAATCAACACACAGATAACGCTGAAGGAAAAATTGATTGACTGAATACCACTCCTGCCTGTGCTACAGAATGGCTACACTGCCCTCCACATAGCATCCAAGCAGAACCAGGTGGAGGTGGCCAACAGCCTGCTGCAGTATGGAGCTTCAGCCAATGCCGAGTCACTGCAGGGAGTGACTCCTCTTCACCTGGCCTCGCAGGAAGGAAGGCCTGACATGGTCTCTCTGCTCATCTCCAAACAGGCCAATGTCAACCTGGGAAACAAGGCAAGAACTGCAGCATCAGTGAAAGAATGCTAGGAACGGAGTGCATGTCTGTGCGGTGCGTCTGTGTAGCATGTCTGACATTTGCCTTTCTACTTACAGAGCGGGTTGACTCCACTTCATCTGGTGGCACAAGAAGGGCACGTTGGCATTGCTGATATCTTGGTGAAGCAGGGAGCCTCCGTCTATGCCGCCACGCGAGTAAGACGCCTGTCTGTAATAATGTCTTCCTGACAGCTTCACCGTAACAAACCGTCATGTGTTATTATTGTGACATACATGTAGTCAAATCTAAAGCTCATTAAGACAAAAACGTTTTACTACTGCTCTGTCTCTTCACAGATGGGCTACACCCCTCTCCATGTAGCGTGTCACTATGGCAACATCAAGATGGTCAAGTTCCTTCTGCAGCAACAGGCCAATGTCAACAGCAAAGCAAGGGTGAGTGCCTCCCCCTGGCGTTGGAGTAAACTACAACACACTGAGGCAAAGTTGAAGAGAGTAGAAAAGTTTGAATAATGGAAGCATTTACATGTGGAAATGTGTTGGGTAGAGATTCACAAATGGAAAAAACTGTTCCAGTAAAGGCTGCAGCTTAAAACTGCTGCTTGTTTATCTACATTTCTGTAAATGTGTGGCAAGTAGATCAATCGAGGCTGAAACAAGGATGAAATTAGGTCAGATATAGAGATACTAGCCAATATAATGAGCTGCTTTCTTGATTCAGTGTCTCCAGAGCCCACGTTGACGTATAGAAGCTGCCGGTTTGTCCTGTCTTTTGTCTCCATTACAGCTTGGTTACACTCCTCTGCACCAGGCGGCCCAACAGGGGCACACAGACATTGTCACGCTGTTGCTCAAACACGGAGCCCAGCCCAACGAGACTACCACAGTGAGTATGAAGTACAAATCTTGCCTCCCCTTAACTCATCAACATGTTTCATGATCAACGTGCCTGTGTTTGTCTGTTAGCACGGAACGTCAGCCCTGGCCATCGCTAAGAGACTGGGTTACATCTCTGTGATTGACGTCCTTAAGCTCGTCACTGACGAGACCGTGTCAATGGTGAGACGCTTGGCAACGCTCCCTGCCTGATAGAGGACTGACATTATGTGTCCATAATAATCACATCTGTAGCAGAAAGTCTTTGTCTGTGTAATCGGTTCTTCCTCTTCTGACTGTGCCCTGCAGGCAACCACAGAGAAACACCGCATGAGTTTTCCAGAGACGGTGGATGAGATACTAGATGTGTCTGAGGATGAAGGTACAATAAGAACATGATTTAAAATGACATGAAACAAACTAGTAAAACATTACCTAGTTTACTAGGGTGACTTTATTATATTTGAGCTGGTCACATAAATATTCAATTTTCCCAATTCCCTTTTGCCCTTTTTTAGGAATTGCTCAGCTAACATTAGGTACGAATGTCTCCTTCTTTCTTTGTGCGGCTTTCATTGTAATCGTTGTAAGAAAGTCTGTGTCTCCATTTCAAGCTCACCCTGTACCATCTTGACCTCCCTGCTGCTCTCTCACAGTCCCTCTGTAGTGGTGCTCGCCGTGATGGTGGCTCTGATTTGTCATTGGCATGCACCCATAGCACCCATGTCTGTGACCTTTATATGTCCCTGCAGTGACTCCTTCATTCTCAAACTCTCCGGGTGTCTTTTATTCACTATGTTGACAGCAGTACATACAGGTCATTCATAGAACTGTTATCCTGTTGTTAGTTTTAATAATCGTTTTAAGGAAGGTGTAAGGTGTACAGTTCCCCCTCGTTCTAGCTCAGTGGAGGCTAAACATTATCTACAGTCACATTAAACAACCAGTCGCGTAATAACAGACTTTTGTAATAACTTAAAGATAATCTGTAAACGGTATCATAACCTGTTTCTGCTGCCTCGATGCCACGTGATGACGTTATCTCCTGAACATCACCCATAAATGATGACAGGACATTATGTCTTGATATTTGCTCCTCTGATAATTGAAATGACAGATTTTCCCTGTTGCCCTAAATATAGAAAGTAGCTGTGCTGCCGTGTTAAATCCAGTGTGGTAAAGTGATACTGGCACACATGCAAGGTGGGCTGCACAAGACAGAGAGTATTCCGGACATGAGCTGACTCATATAAACCTGTGGGAAGAGTCAAACATAGCGTAATGACACCTACTACGCAGGGTGCAGACACCCACTCAGGCTTGCTCATACACACGGGGAAGATTCACCTTTGTTGCTGGTGAACTTCTGAACATTGCTACATGTTTTGGAGGGTAAGTAACCAAACCCACCTCCTACGCACGTCAAGACGCCGAACTGTTTGCTCAGAGGCGAGTTGACAACAGTTATGCCTGTTTGTGTTTAAGTGGACTGACTCCTGTGTTTGTGTTGACTCGTGTCACTCTCCGACGGCGTTGGTTTGTAAATCTTTCAGTTCAGCGGAGGATTTATTCACTAGACAACATTTTTGCACTGAGATTGTGCTGGTGCATGTTCCCAGAGATGGTGTCCATGCACATGTGTAATGTAACTGAGCTTTTTGGGGTTTTCCATCCCCAGACTACATGTGTGTCATCTCTTATTATGATGTGGTTTGGAAACGGGCTGAAGTCAGCAGGCTGAGCTAACAGCTGTTCACCGTGATCTGCTGTATTGTTCCTGTCCTCGTACCCTATATTAAGCGTCTTCATTTTCTGTCACTGGTTGTAACAGTAAGAACACTAATGTGTCACTAATGTCTCATGTCACCAGTCTAACCTCTAAATCCCAGACCCATCCCCTGAATCCTGGGTTGTCATGTTGTCTAACACGTCTAACCGCTCGTTAATCAATCTTATTCTTTTCTTTTTCCCTTTCTCTTGTGCTATTTCACCAACCTGACCACGGTCTGTTCGCTCTCTTTGGCATGTTGTTCTCTGAAGGAGAGGAGCTCTTGGGGACAGAAGGGGCCAGGTACATGAAGATGGATGACATGAAAGACCATGATGACGATTTCCTCTCCCCCAAGAAATCACTGGAGTACGAGAGAGGGCTGGGAACAGCGTAAGGGGGGTTGGGCTGGGAAGTAGGGGAGAGAGCCAAGCTGATAGCCACAAGCTCGTTGGTGGATAGTTGGAGGGGGTGCACCACAGATAATAAGTAAACAGCAGGGTGAGCACTTGGGAGGAGGTGAGATATGGAGAAATATCCTGAATCTGACGTGTTTTTCTCTTTTCACACTACAGAAATTACTCACCAGCCATTCCTAGGATCCCCCGTGTCTCTCCAGAGACTGTGATGCTGAAAGAGCACGAGATAGACCAGGTGCTCCATTTAGTGACTTGCATGAGATATATTTTTAAATTGAATGGTCAGATTTTAAGTCTCCATTTAAATGACCCATTAAGTGACTTTGTTTGAAAGTATCCAACGTGATTATGAAGTGATTCTTTTAGTTTAAAGTAGCCTCACTGGCCTTGGTGGTCTTGGAGGGTTAATGGTATCTCTTCTCCCTGCTCACTGTAAAAATAGCACCTACAATTGATTACACATGCATAATCTTTCATCATAGCCCTCTCCGTAGCGCTAATGAACAGATGATAGTGTAAGTAATACACTTTTATGCTAGACTGTGTTCTTTTGAGAATGTCATGGCCAGATTGTCTCTCTGTCCATCTAGCAACACACTCCACTTCCACTGCCCAAAGAATACGACGAGGACTCGCTGATTCCCAGCAGCCCCGCAACTGAGACGTCAGACAACGTCAGCCCAGTCGCCAGTCCCATACACACGGGGTCAGCACGGGATCATTAGAAAATACTTCGCTTTCAATATCTATTCGGTGTCTGATCTGGCAGCTGATAGCGTTCTTTGTCCCCTTCCAGGTTTCTGGTTAGCTTCATGGTGGATGCTCGAGGTGGCTCAATGCGGGGCAGCAGACATAATGGTCTGCGAGTCATCATACCACCCCGAACCTGTGCGGCTCCAACCCGCATCACCTGTCGCCTGGTGAAGCCGCAGAAGCTGACCACCCCCCCTCCACTGGTGGAGGGAGAAGGGCTGGCCAGCAGGATCATCTCCCTGGGTCCAGCTGGTATGCAGTTCCTCGGGTGAGTAAGATAATCAAGTCTTTTTTACTTCTAGCTTTAGTGAACTTTGACGTTCTGATATATAATTTCCATTCATTCCATGTGTGCAGACCGGTGATAGTGGAGATCCCCCACTTTGCTGCTCTGGGTCGCGGTGACCGAGAGCTTGTGGTGCTGAGAAGCGAAAACGGCTCCGTCTGGAAAGAACATCGCAATCGCTATGGTGACGAGGTGCTAGAAACTATCCTCAACGGGATGGATGAAGGCAAGACTTTCACTGTTGCGTGCCTGACCTCACGCTGGCGCTCAAACATTCACTTGGTAGCATCACTTCTTAAAAAAGTGTAACCCAGACCTCTGTTTCCAGATTTAGAAAGTCAAGAGGAGCTCGTGAAGAAGAGAATCCGCCGCATAATATCTACCGACTTCCCCCTGTACTTTGCTGTTGTATCAAGAATCCAGCAAGAGAGCAACCTAATTGGTCCAGAGGGAGGTTCATTGACAAGTAAACTGGTGCCGATGGTCCAGGCCTCGTTTCCTGAGACGGCAGTCACCAAACAAGTCCGCCTGGGGTTGCAGGTGAGCTGGGACGATGAGGAGAAGGAAGGAGAGGAACAGAATCAATAATGCTTGTGTTGCCTGCAATAAAGCATGGATGTACTTGACTGATCCTGGAATGAGCGGATCAGATCAGCACTTGTGCCAAGTTTTCCGATTTAGTTGTGTTTTATTTCATTTTAGATGACTCCTTGCCTTTTATTTTACATTTTGCATGCACTTGGCACCTTTGTACAACCACAGACTGCTCTTTAAGTGCTGATACGCTACTGTTTGTTCTACCTTTAGTCATGTTTTCCTGCCTAATGTATTTATGTCTTGAGAATCCATGTGTTTTACACTTAACTTAACTTTAACTTAGTCTTCCAGCATTTTAATCCTTGTAATAACTCGTGTCATGACACTTTTAGCCTCCTTTCGTTGTGCAGCTGCACATTTAAGGTTAGTAGTAGTTAGTAAACATACATACCAAAGACAACAGACAGTATTTTTATCACACTCGTATAGCAAATATTTTAAAGAGAACATATCTATAAGAATCCTTTAACAAATGCACTTTTTAGTACAACAGTCGTCCCATCTCTCTGCCTGTTTCGTCAAATCCAAGCAGCTTTCTTTACAAGTATCTACTCTGACCTTGGACCTGTCTCAAGTCCTGACCCAGTATCCCGTTTAAAACAAGGAATGAGTGATATCATTTCATTGGACTGTTACCTTTAACTAATTGTTGAATGCAGTTTGTTTCAAGTAATTTACATCAAGTCAGTGTTGGTTCTTGCATAAATATGCACCGTTCTCTCAGACTTTGGATTCCAAGGTTCCATTTGCCTAAATATACCTTCCAATGTCTTATTCCAGTCTGACTCTGACAGTCTGATATTAATTCATAATTTTGTGATCCAAACTTGAGTCTGACCATGAGATGGAAACTTGTAATTCCAACGTCAGCATGCGCTTCAGTATATGACAGTGGACCTTCTGCTGCATGTTTTGGTTGAACAGCTGTCCTTTAGACATATGAATGAATTTATGAGAAGCTATACATGTCTTGTACAACTTGCTGCCACAAAAGCCTTAATGACGATAGTTTATGTAACTCAATGCAAGTAAAATAGACATGGTTAAGATTTTCAGCATTTCATGCACTTTTATGATCCATAATGTTTAGAAACATATCTATTAACCTAACTTTTGTTGTAGTCATCATGTAACGAGTGACCTTGTGAAAAACAGTATTTTATAAATAACTCCTTTGTATTAACAGTTGTAAAAGCCTCATGTTAAACATTGTTACATTTAATAATAAAATGTATTAAGTCCTAGAACCTATTTGTGTTGCTATTGTTTTTCCATATGGACAGTTTACACTTTAAGGTGTTTGATTCACTGTGGACCTTTTCTCTTTTCTCTCTTTCTCTTCCTGTATTTGGTCCTTTTTTTAAACCTTTTTTTTATGTACATATTCCTACATCATCAAATTCCCATTATCTCATTGTACTTGTAATCCCCACATCTTCAAATCTACCCGTACACGTTTTTGTTTGACTGCGTTATCAAACCTTGTGCCCATGTTGCTTCCCTGTCTCTCCGTCATTTACTTGAACCTCAGGCTCAGCCAGTTCCGGATGAACTGGTTGCAAAACTGCTAGGTAACCAGGCAAACTTTAGTCCTGTGGTCACCGTGGAGCCTCGGCGGCGCAAATTCCACAGACCCATTGGCCTGCGCATTCCGTTGCCCCCATCGTGGAGGGACAGCCCCCGAGACTCTGGGGAGGGAGACACCACCAGTCTGCGCCTGCTTTGCTCTGTCATAGGTACTGCATGCCATGACTCGTGCGTTTGTGTGTGTTGAAGGGAGCAGATTCTTCCCTAGCAGAGAAGCATTTGTGAAAACTGCTGCTTTGCAGTAAGGAACCATTTCAGTAGTTTAGTTGGATTAAAAAGTGTTTGTTTTTAATTTGAACAAGCACTACGACCACAAAGTTCTGACTATTGCTGAGGCCAGATTGCCTTTACATCACCCTGTATGATTCCCAGGAGGCACAGCGCCAGCCCAGTGGGAGGACATTACTGGCACCACCAAGCTCATCTACGCTAATGACTGTGCCAGTTTCACAACCAATGTTTCAGCACGGTAGGTTCAAACAGTTGCCAACAAATATGACAACATGTTATCGTAGCATAAAAGGTTGTTGTCCAATGCTGCGTCTTTGCCTCCTCTCAGATTCTGGCTCGCAGACTGTCCTCGAACCGCTGAGGCCGTCTCCTTTGCCAACCTGCTCTACAGAGAGTTGTCAGCGGTTCCCTACATGGCCAAGTTCGTGGTGTTTGCGAAGATGAACGAGCTGCGTGAGGGTCGTCTTCGCTGCTACTGCATGACTGATGATAAGATGGATAAAACCCTGGAGCAGCATGAGAACTTCACAGAAGTGGCCCGCAGCCGAGACATAGAGGTCAGAACGGAGTTCATGATGATGGGGTGAAATTCGAGTGCACTTAAAGTTCTAATGTTAAATACGACCATACGGATGCTGTGTTTTTTGTTCTTTTCACTTTACCTGTGGCATCTTGCAGGTGATGGAGGGAATGCCGCTTCACCTGGAATGTTCAGGGAATCTTGTGCCAGTGAGGAAGGCCACGCAGCAGCCTCGCTGCTTCAGCTTCCAGGCCTTCAGAGATAACAGACTGCCTGTATCTGTTAAGGTATTATACCATTCAGTCTTTCTGCAGCTTTGACATCTCCACCCCACTGATGGCTTGTGCCTTGTTTTGTTGCGTCTGTGTCTCAGGTGAGAGACAGTAGTAAAGAACCCACCGGATTTCTTTCTTTCTTGCGCAAGTCCACCAAGTATGAGGACAGCCAGCACGTGCTCTGTAACCTCAACATTTCCATGCCTCCGTGCATCAAGGTAAGCCGCTCAGAGTTCTTTACACTCATTAGATGCATGTGTACTGTTCTGTATTACATACATTGCATTCATTTTGTCAGATATGTTTGACTTCATCAGTGTTTGCTTGTCACTGGCAGATTGTTGGGAGTGAAGATCGGAGAAGAACCCTGACTCCGCTGGCTCTAAGAGAAAGATACAGCGCCCTAAATGAACCTGCTATGGGTATGAACCGCTCATTTGTACATATTCACGTCTGCTTATATTCTCATGAATATAAAATAAAACAGTTTCGGTTGTGCTCTGGCGTCTGCAGCATCAATGAGTGCCATGGAGAGGACGGAGCTGAAGATGGCTGTCATTGCCGAGCAGCTGGGACTGAGCTGGGCCGGTGAGTGAACATGAACGGACTGGGTTTGGATGCATGTGCTGTAAACCGTCCCTGTTTACCTTATGTATGACAAGCTTGCCTAGCTCACAACTGATCAAACAAAGTCAGACTGGCCACCAGCCAGAGAAATTAATTACTTTCTGTTTTACTGCCAAAAGTCAGAGCTATTTCACAGAATGAGTCTTTCTACGCTGGGACAGGGAACCATTTCAGCAAGAACACTGTGTTTGTTCCAACCACTCACAGGCTAAGTTATATTAGTATTTCTGCTGCTCATTTGGTCTTCTGTCTCATTTTGTGAACAGAATTAGCACGCGAGCTGCAGCTTAGTGTGGATGACATCAATAAGATCCGTGTGGAGAATCCGAACTCCCTGCTGGAGCAGAGCTCTGCATTGCTGAACTTGTGGGCCACTCGTGAGGGCAAGAGAGCCAAAAGTGGGTTAAAAACTTCTCTCATCCCTTCATATTTATTGAGTTTCTGCCTCATTTGTCTTGGGAACCTCTCCCCTGCTTCTTTTTCTCCCCATCTCTGCTTCTGTCTCTCCATCTCTTGTGTCTTCACTGCAGTGGAGAGTTTGTACACCGCTCTGAAGAGTATTGACCGTATGGACATTGTGAATATGTTGGAGGGCCAGCAACCTCAGCCTGCGAGTCAAGGCTCCCGCGATCTCAGCAGGCGCCGACACAACGAGAGAGACCACCTCTCACCTGGCTTGACCAATGGTAAGCTCCGTCCTCGGATCCTCCAATGCATCCAGTTCATCTTGTCCCTTTTGATTTGACCCTGAGCCACTTTTCCTCAAAACATTCTCTTTCCCAGAAATCCCCTTACACCACAGTTACTGTTTCCCCCTCCCTGAATTCTCCCTCTTGTCCCCATGTCTTTTTTTATTCCCTGTGATGCTTTTTGTATGAAAGCTGCAACAAACATCCAAGATTTGAAAGAATTTAGTCCACCAGCAAGTAGAGGGACTCAGGACACTCCTACTGTGCTACAACCTCTGTTTTTACACATTTTGTGTAAAACGTTATTTATGGTAATTGAAGGTAAATAAAGTAGATAAAAATAGAAAACATTCAAAACATCAGACTGCTGCCTTATTAGTTACACTAGTCTAATTCAAACCAATTCAATCTACTGTTATAAGGTTACGATTTCTCATTTTCTAAGTTGAAGCTGTCAGAACGATGATAATAAACATATAGTAACATTATTATCTGACGGACAATTTCAGCGGAAAATGGTGAAATTATAACATAGAGCTGAAGTATTGAATGAATTCTTACCATAGACACTTTAATTAGTGTTGCTGTGAATAAGCAAAGAACCTAATTATGAGCCATTTTTCATGATCGGTCCACGTAGAGCATAAGTATCGTGGCATTCTTACAGTCGTTTACTCTTTACCTCATGCATACTCTACATCCTATTGACTCCATTTTCACCTCTGGGCCGGTCTGAGCAAGCTTCCTTTCTTTCTGGACCAGTGCAACAGATCCGTCTGACAGGTACCAGGTCCTCTCAGTGAAAACTGGAGCAATAACCAGAGATGTAACTATGCATATCTATTCGACCATGAGGGTCGAAGGTGAAAAGGGAGACATTCAGATCACAGCTGCAGTGAATCTGACAATGATCTATCTGTCACGTCTTTCTGTCTGGCTTTGTGTCTCCCAAAGGCTGTTCCTGCTTTGATGGTTCCGTGTAAAAATCTTGTGGCAACCCTGAATAGTGTTTCTTCTGTATTTTATTAATAGTCACAGTGATCGTTTTTAAGAGGTTTTTGACTTACTGTGCTGTAGGCAGTAACTGACAACCAGGCTTTTTAGATATTAAGCAAAAATGGTCAAAGAATATAGTTCATGAAGAAAATAAATACATATTTGTGGGAAAAACAACCTGTAGGCTAATGCAGGAAGTTAAATGGTTACTGGTTGTTAGCCTAGCTTAGCATAAATACTGGAAACGTGTGACCACCTCGAATCTGTCCAAGCTTTGTTTTTGGCTTTTTCTACGCATTAAACAAACTAAGTGCGCTTTTTAACGTTTGCACAGAGCTAGGCTAGCTGGTAAATGTGGCCTTAAGCTAAGCTAACAGGCCACTGGTGGTATCATACAATATTTATTGTACTAATATGACAGTGGGCTCGTGAAATTGTCTAAGGGTTGTTTTAAGTCTTCCACACAAAAAACTTGGTTATTCTGAATGCGAATATAAGATCTCCCAGGTTTTGAATATTGGTTAGTGGAGAGAAGTCGTGAGAATGCAGACTTTATTTTATCTTTCTCTATTTTTGCCTGTTTTCCTCTGTCTTGCCAAATCACTTTTATACTATGCATTTTTGTGCACTGCTGTAGGTACGTAAGCACATTGAGACCTATAGGATTAATTCCAACTATTTAGCTGACAGAGTAAGACTCTACAGAGCTGTCTGCCTGCGGCTGCATGGTGGCTAGTTTGAGTCTGTTCGGGGCTAATGTTGGTGCACTGAATATCCCTTTGGGAGCCCTGTTTTCATTCCCTGTGAATCTGTCCCTCTCTGTGTGTTTCTCTGGACATGTCATCTGCAGCCTAGCCGCCCTAGTCTTCCTCCTTCTCACTCCTCTCCGAACTTTGACCTCATGCCAACCTCATGTTGACCTCTGACCCATATTGTTTCTTCTTTTGCGACTCTAGTCGTGCATTTTGTTTATTTGTGTGATCTTGAAAACCCCCAGTTTTTTTAGTGTCCTCTCTGTGACCGATACCCCTCACACAGACTGTGTAGTCAGCACCCACTAGGATGGGGGAGGTGACCCTCACTTTCATCACCTTTTTATATATCCCTCCTTCCTTCTTTGCTCTTCTCTGTTCTTTATCTTACCATCCCTTCTCTCCCTGCCTGTCTGCATGTGCATGAGGCTGACTTTCATCGCTCATCTCCCCCTGTGCTTGCATGGAGGCACTGGGATGGCTGATTTCTAACACTAGCTTGCTGGAGCTGACGCCTCAAACATTGCCTCCTAACGCTGCTTGACCAGTACACGTGTGTTTGCTGAGCACGACTCTACTGTCTGGCTCCGTTTCTTCGTGATCCCTCCTGTGGGGGTTAAAAAAAAGGCTGTAACCTTTTTTTGAGAACCCAAACTTGTGTCTGCTCTGTACATGTGTGAATGTTGTGGTTGCTTTGTATGTTACTGATTTTATGTAAAGTATGGATCATCATCTGTAAATCTGTTTGCAATGCTTTTGTGAGTGTCATTTCAGGGTAAGTGTGACATTGTCCCTCTTTTTATTGCTTATTGTGAACTCATCAATCAGCCTGTGTGAGTGTGAGCATCTGTATCTGTGTTAAAGTTGTATGACAAATCATGTTTGTCTCACGTACACATTTATAAGTGTTCAAGAAGTGTATTTTCTTTGTTTTCCTGAGCTTCAGTGCTGTGTTTGTCATATTTATGTCTTTCAGTCTTGGGTCAGGTTGTCACTTCCATGTTCTTGATTTCACCCATGCAGATATATTTTGATTTAACAAATGTCTTGCTGTCATCTAATGGTGTCATCTACTAACATGGAGAGAGACCACTGACTCACTGACTCATTCACTCACAGTCACAAGTCACATTTTGAGCTGTGAATAATCTTTAATATACAAAACACATAAAATTGGTTGATTTTAATAGAACTGAATGTCCTGTGATTAAATAATGATTATTACTGTATTTACTGCAGTCAATGTACGTGACAGAGTGAAGTGGTCAACACAATAATATGTCAAATATGGGAATTTTGGAAATGGATGCAGTAACAACAATACATTGCTATATTTTCAGCTATTTTTTTACATTATATTAGTATTTGTATATACATCTGACAGCAGCTGAGAAGCTAAAGGAGAGAAAGTAGGACAAGAAGTCTTTTGGCTGCGTGGTGTCACAAATATCTCCTGCAGTCTCAGCAGTACCCAACAGTAGTACTGCCAGCTATGAATCAAGTTGCACTGACTCTCTGCACACTGCACAGCACACACATCCAGTCAGCCTCCCTCTCTCCCACTCAGCTGCTCTTCTCGCTTCATCTGCATACTGTAAGCCTGTTGTAACTCCACTCCATGTCTGTATTTCACCCTCTGGTAATTTGCTTCCTGGAATGTTCTCTTAGAGCCGTACAGTAGCACGACTTGCTTTGCCTTCATTAATATTCATCACAGTTTTACAGGGTAGCTGCTAATTCTGCAAAGTGTACAAAATGCACTCTTTAGATGTACAACAACGATTGGTTCTGCTGTGATATTGTGCTTTAGCATGCAGGATGCAAAGACGTTCAGAAAACTGTAGGAGTGACCTGAGTCCACACTTTTACCAATTTCTATCACTGCACTACTTTAAATTTGTGTTCAAGGCGGCAACCATGTGGCTTTCACAACAAAAATCAACATTTAAATTTATTGTACTGTATGTGTTTGCCTTAATACCATAATATATTTGTTTACATAGCCATGGTATGTTAAATGCACTGAAATAAATAAAGTGTGTGTGTCAGGAGTGCCAGCAGGGGTGTGGACTGAGCTGGTGTTTGTGAGGAGAGAATGAGATTGCCTGCACGCATGCTACCCAGCCTGACAACAGTATTAACTTGCCTGTTCTTCAGAGGGTTTGAATGCATGCGTACATGAGTGCATGTGTGCGACAGTATGAGACAAAGAGTGCTGAGTGTTTATAGCATGTGTCTGTGTGACAAGGTGTG
Source organism: Macropodus opercularis (assembly GCA_030770545.1). Taxonomy (NCBI): domain Eukaryota; kingdom Metazoa; phylum Chordata; class Actinopteri; order Anabantiformes; family Osphronemidae; genus Macropodus; species Macropodus opercularis. Next base: position 3,693,439 of record CM061097.1, on the reverse strand, counting down.
TGTCACTTCTGGGCCAGGTGTGTGTCCCAGCCCCAGGTTGGGTGTAGAGGCAGTAACTCCTCTCTGTCTCCCTGCAGGTAGCAGCCAGCAGAGCAGCACCAGGCACTGCTGGGTTCAAACCTCAGTCAGTGTCTCTGACCATCCAGCTGTGTCTGCTGCTGCCGCTGCTGCTCGCACCATCAGCGCTGGCTGACCGAGCTTGACAACCCCTCTTCTAAAAGCAGCCTTTGCTCTCTTATCCTAAGCTCCTTGCACCTTTTATCCAGCTCCCTTTGTCTTGGCCCTCCTATCTCTTTCTCCCCATCCATTTCCCATTTGTCCCTCTATTCCTGCCCTATATGCCCAGCTCCTGGGCAGGGGCACATACCCCCTTCTTGGGTCCCGGTGCTGTGGGGATGAGGTGGGGAGCGAGGCGGGGGGGCCGGGTGTCAGTGTGCCTCTCTCTGTCTCGCTCCAGGTTATGGGCTCGCGCAGGAAGATCTTCTCTCACCGGCCTCCATGCAGTACAGCTTGCCCTCTCCGCTGGGTGCTGAGCCTTACTGGCAGGAAGTCTCCAGTCTAGACTGTGCACCCATTGCCACCACAGAAGAAGACACCCTCATGGAGATGTCTGAAGTGCAGGTGTGGCCCTCAGGCAACAGCCCCTCCCTGGTGCCTGTGGAGGACTCCTCGCTGGAGTGCAGCAATGCAGATGATTCAGAAGGCCTGCTGGGGCTGCCATATGGAAGTCTGGGACGGCCGGCCAGTCAGGCCAGTGCAGCCAGCGGAGGGGGTGGGGTGCTGAGCGGCTCCATTGAGCTACCCGAAGACGATTCAGAGATGGGCGTTGACTCTCTCAGCACTGCCACGCCAGCCTCACTTGGGGGCACCATCGCTGGGATCAGTCTTAACGGGCTGAACAATGGTCAGGGGTCAGAGGCAAGTTCGGAGACATCAGCACTCACCAGTACAACCGGTGGTGATGGAGCTGGAGGAGGAGGAAGAGAGGGAGGGACAGGCTCAGAGGAAGGGCTTTCTCTTGTTGCAGGACAGCAAAGGGTGTATGCTCGGCTGAGTGAGTCACCTGGCCTGAGCTGCGTTGCAGATCGGAATGGAGACAGGTGAGTCAGACCTCTGCCTGGTGCTCAGGTGATGGTGTGAAGCCACTGCCAGCAATATATCTGTGCTTACATCCTGTCTAACTTGCATGTCAGCATATGTCCGTAGTAAGCTGAAGTGATTATGAGAAGGAAGTGGTCACCAAGGGATTATAAAATGTACTTTAGCATGTACTACCTCCATCCATTCTCTTCTTCTAGGTCAGGTAATGGTGGAAACGGAGGCGGTGGAGGCTCTTTCCTTTCCTACCTGCAGGAACAAACAGGCCCGGGGTGGATCCCTGTCACTGATCCTACTCAGGCCTGGGTGGGCAATCAGCCTAAACCCAGGCAGGCCATGGACGCCATGATGTCATCCGTACGCAACGCTGTGGATGGAGACCAGTCCCACGTGTCCCAGGATTCTTTGCTTCAACCCGTGAGGGACATGGGACACTCTGAGATCTTACGGGGGCATTTCAGGGGTACCCAGCCATTTGAGAAGGGCTTGGGCTTCCCACACAGGGTACCTGACCTGAGGGCCTGGGAGGACATGCGTCTGAAGGGCCAGGTGAGTGTGTCCTACAGTTTTTCAGTGTGTTAAACACATACAAGCATATGAGCACACATTGAGTCTGTTCATGTAAACTACACTAGTAAAAGTTAAACATTTTGTATTAACAGTGGATAATTTAAGACCCTAGAGACATACAACAAGCACCCACACACACATTTAGGCTACATGTAGGATCAGCCACCCAAGATGGGCACAAACAGCATGTCCTGCCAAATATAGCAAGAATTCTCACTGTTACATGAGCCCACTGAAGTTCCCACGTGTTAACTTTCGGACACGCCCCACAGCAAACAACAATCTTGGGCATAAACTGTGTGAGAGCATAAAGAGCGTTGCATGTTTAAGGCCCTTCTGGGGTTGTTGCTGGCTTTTTATCGGCACATATCAACAACTAAATAACCTACATTGGCCTAATTTGGAAGCTATTTGGAAGAGCTGCATAATAATATTTAAATGAAAAATGTGTCTGTTTGATTATGTGCATCATAGAGAATTACAATTTTTGGTTGGTCGAGTAACAGATATGTGAGGCAATAAGTTTCTTTGTGCTCTCGCTACAGCACATAGAGCCATCCTGGAGTACCCAGAGATATTTAAAGCCCAGGATCACATGGTCAGAAATAGACAGTCTGATTTGAAGCTGCCCAAGGTTGCTTTTGCCTGGATTTGTCATTGACTGGGTGGGAAGGAAAAGGACTACAGACCCGGAGAAAGGGCCCACTGCTCCAGCTAATGGAGGATTGATATGAAAGGAAAAGCACAGCACTGGTTTGAGTGAACCAGTGACTAAAGGCAGAGAGCTGCAGCTGTTACCTTCTCTCACTGGCTGAGAGAGGAGTTGCGTGGGAAGCAGGAGTCACTGGAGACACAAGGACGGACACAGGTTGTGTTGAGTTACTGGGGATCAAAGTGGGACAATGTGGGCCCTAGTGACCGAGCTGCTCTTCAGCTTCGTGCTGCTGGCTTTCCTGGTAATCAGCTGTCAGAACGTCCTCCACATAGCCAGCGGCTCGGTGCGGTCCGTGCTCACATATATACACGCTCAGCTGGACCGCGAGCTCGGCGAGGTCGGGGGAGTGGCGGACGAGGAAGAGAACGTCACCACAAGAGTGGTTCGCCGTAGAGTCATTCTCAAGGTACAAAAAAGGGTTAGAGGTGAGTCAGGCAGCAATGAAGAGAAAGGATTTAGTGAATAATGCAGGATGGACGAGTGGTAACTGCATTTGTCCAGGTTCACTGCTGGACCTGCTAGAAGTGGCTTCATAAAGGTTGGAGCAGCTGGATTTTGGAGTTTTACTCACACATGCACAACCTTGACTGACCGTGCTGGCTGCAGGAATTTCTTTGGAGCTTATATATAGCTGTGGAGACATGCTGCAAATTATTAGTGGCTCTGACAGTCTTATGAACCTCTAGAGCTGTAAATACAAGGGTGACTAGGGAACATTAGTTAGTTCGATGGATCCCAAATGTTGGATTTACACGTTTTCACAAACAACCCTGCAACCCCTCACCCAGCTGTCGCTCATCCGCTTCTCTGCATTTGCAATCAGTGGGGGATTTATAGCCTGCACGTAATTATGCTGCAGTGACAGCTATTTTTACAGGCTGTAGGTGTGTAATGCGTTGAATGGTAATCTTCTTTTGCACCAAATGAAAATGCAATTGAAGTCTTCTTATAAAAATGTGTTAAAAGTACACACGCTTTTTTGTTCTAAGGGCGACGAGGTTGAAGATCTTCCTGGGGAGCAAGTAAGCGAAGAGCAGTTCACGGATGAACATGGAAACATTGTCACAAAAAAGGTCAGATATCTCAACAGTGTCAAACAGAAACTTGGTTGTTTCCACTATGCTCATCATCATAAATCACATTACACACTGCAGATACAGTAATGTTTGCATAAAAGCTTTTGCTTTTCTTCCACAAACATTTATTTCATCAGCTGTTTCTTCCCTGCCTCACGCACATTCTCCGCTTTCACCCATTACTCTCACCCGCCCTCCTGTGTGTGTATGTGTGTGTGCGTGATAGATTGTGCGTAAGGTTGTGCGCAGAGGGAAAGGTTCAGGTGAGGAAGGGCTTCACGAGGTGAGCGCTGAGGGGTCTCTGCAGGACGCCAGCAACGACTTGGAAGTGGATGCCGAGCAGTTCATGAGCTACGCCATCCTGGGCCGGGACAGCAGCAAGGTGGGCTTCTGATCTGCAGGAAGCTCTGTGTTGGTCCAAAGGCTTTGCAACACCTGAGGATCCTGATATTAGCTGCAGTACAGGTGTGCAGGGAACACTTAGAGCCCATATGGACTGAAAAGCCCCAGTAAGATCAGCTGAACATCAGCTGTGTTTGATTTTAACCGCTGTGGTGCTGCAGCTAGTTTACAGAGAAGACTCTTTGCAGACAGCTTCAACGTTGTGTTGTGGGTGATGCCTAGGAAACCTGCATGAGCTTCAGAAGCGCTGACAGGCAGGGACCTCATGCTGTGCATTCTTAAAAGCTGTAGTTCTGTCAGGTGGAGTGGAATGTGTGTTTGGTTGTAACTTTGATCTACTCAGACATCCCGTCATCTGGCTCATCTCCTGCATGCGAGCCGAACACGTTACAGTCGCTGCTGTTGCTTTAGCTGCTCACAGGTCTTCACATCCACCCACTTACAGTATTGTGTCATCATTTCAATCTGCAGTTCATATGTTTCTTTGCTCAAGACCTGTGACTGTGGCTTGTGGCCTTGGTTATATTCTCTCTGTTGCTCAGCACATTAAGTCTTTTTGCTTTCATTAAAGTAAAGTCCCTCAACTCTGCCTGTGTGCTCGGTCCCTTAATTTCTCTGAATCTGAGCTGGCTCCATCATTGTGGAAAAATTCTCTCTTTCATGTCGTGTTGGACGTTGAGAGAAGGAATTGAGAATGTATTAGCAAATATTGATTGACGCTACATTGTGTCCCAAATACTGTAGATGTGTCTGATGCCGTTTTATCTTCAACTGTCCAACTGCCATCCATCACTTCTGTCCTTGTTTGACTGTTTATTCATATTTTCTTTCTTTTTCCTCTTCTTTCTTCTCCCTCCACTTATTTGTACCTCACATTTCGTTACATCTCCTTTGTTCTTTTCTGCTTTCTTTTATCTCTCTTATCTTTTTCTGTATGTTCTGTATTTTACTCTCCTTTACTAACTTTCCCTCCACTTACTGTGCTTCTGTCATTCCACCTCTTTCAACCCTCACACCTTTTCTGCCGTCAACCCCCTTCCTCCCCAATGTAGCCCGATACTGTGGATGTGAAGAAAGGTGCTCAGATAGTGAAATGTGCCAGTCTGCGAAGAGTTAAGCAGTGAGGCAGACTGGGTGCTGCGGCCCCGCAGGTACGCTGGCCCACAGAGCCTCGTCTGACCTGTGGGCTAGGCCATTTAATCCAGTGTCTCTGGATTAAATGCATCTTTGATACTAATGATATGCAATTTGATGCTGGCACAGCAATTACATTTTTTAATATTTTGGGCCAAAGTGTAATGAATGTAGGCTGTCACCCATAAAACATGTTATGGGTGACATAGAGTTACAGAAACCTGATCCATGATGCTAGTAGAGCACATGTTGATTTCTCTGTGGATAATATACAGTAATTGTCTTACACAGTTTGAATAGATTGACATATAAAGTATGTACAGACGTGTATATGTCATGATCTCATATTAATTCTGGCAACAGAATTAATATGATTATTTGTGCCGTGTATAAATGTTAAAAGCTTCCACTTGTACTGACAAATGAGATACAAATTCCACATAGCTCGACGTGAGATGATTATAGATTATAATGTTTTATAATAATTCATATAAATAGTTTCAGGCAGATATTCGTTTTATTAATTAGTGTGTGTGTGTGTGTGTGTGTGTGTGTGTGTGTGTGTGTGTGTGTGTGTGTGTGTGTGCGCGTGTGTGTGTGTGTGTGTCAATGACATTCTTGAGCTTTTTCAAGTAACACTACTAAATGTGAGCCACACCAACATTTTCCAACCATTTTCGCTTGGTTTCTTTGGCAGAACTAATGATTTGGGCTGTAGTTTTATAACAATAACAGGCGGCTCTAGGTGAAAGGAATTTCAATGCAGGACATTTTAACCTGTGCGTGTACACTGACATTATACATACTTTTGTATTGACTGACTGCAGCCTGCATGTGAATGAAGTTTTGTTCTAAGGAGACAAAGGTGTGGCTGGTCGTAAATCTGCGTTTTTTTTCTTTCCACAGACTTCTCCACAGACTTCAACCCCTTCACCAAAATCATCCTACATGGACACATGACCAGCAGCAGCTGACATGAGGAAGACACCACAGAAAAGGAGACACACAGCAATGAATGGCAATAGACACTAACTCATGACAAACACAGCGGCTATGCCGACTATCAGCACGCACCAGAACAGAAGGATGTGGATTTACGTGGAGTTTTTATTGACTTTTTTTAAAAGAAACCATGGGGAAAAACATCTATTGCTAGGCTAAAAGCATGATTTCATATAAAACTAAAACCAAACTCAAACAAAAAACTAGCAACCAAAACGTGCTTCCTGTTATCTGTACGAGCATGAGTGACTGCTGCCGCATGGCCTGTCTTTAACTACAAATACTGAGGGAATACAGGGGTGGGTGAAGAGGGTGGGGATGGACAGGGAGGAGACCCTGCTGTATGGAACAGGCATGCAACGTATGGTATGGTCAATCACCGGCCACTTTTCTAAACAACAGGAAATATGTATCCGTCAAATTTGAAGATACGGGGGAGAATAAAATAATGAGAATTAAATAATTCCGTCCTATTCGCCACACTCTTCCAGCTGTGAACATCACAGGCTAGTTTTAAACCTGTCCCAGTGCTCTCGAAGTCCAGTAAAGCTACAGTTATCACCCAAGGATATCGTTGTTGTACATAATATCGTATGCACTACAATGCTCTACGTGACTGTGTTACGTGTCTTGTTTATGTTCTAGGATCCCTGTGCAATGCCACTGATGCTGCTGTTTCAGGTACATTAGAAACTCCTCCCTGTTTTTCTCTGCTTTGGTTCGTACGGTCTGAACCAATATAATATTCTATATATTATGAGATCTTTGTGGGTACAAGAACATGCGAATGTTGTGTCGCGCTGCCTGTTATAAATGTCGGATTTATGTGCGTCAGGTTTTTTGGTTGTTTGTGCTTTTCATGCTCTTTCACCCTTTGCTTTCGACATGTCAGACTGTAGAGGGAAGCCACGGTGTTGTGGGGTGTTGAGCTTTGGATGCAGGGTTCTGCAGTGAACCCGCCTCCTCTCCTTTCCTCAGAGTGGTTTGCTTCAGATGATGAGTGACAGATTATCCTCAAAGACGAACCTACTCCACTAACCCACTTGTCCACAGTGTGCTGTATCCGTTAAACAGATGTCTGTCTGAGCCAGTAGCCACCTTTATTCAATTTCTTGCCCTACCTCTTCTTCTCACCCCTCACTCCTCTCCAGGCAGCCTTTTAGAGTAGATGTAGCAGTCCTGTCCGCCTCCAGCAGGGGGACAGGAGCCTAGCTTCAGCTTGTAGCAGTGTCTGTTTCACCTCCTCATCCAGTCCCACTACTCATGAGGTGCACAGACCATCTCACCACCACCAGAAGATGTCACTTTGTAAGGGTAACGTAGCTGAAATCCTGATAATAATGTAGCACTGGTCTGATTGGGTGAAAGACGACGGGTCGAAGAGTTGGAGCGTGACGTTGAGGGTCTAGGGCGTGTTGAGCTTTGATGTTTGTCTCCTTGATAATTCTCTGGAGTGTAGCAAAGACAGTCAGTCGCCAATCACTGTGATGAGAACCTGTAATACTGACCCGCAACTGTGAGCCGGACCCTTCCTGGTTGAGTGTCTCTTGCTCCACTCCTTTCGTTACTGTCATGACTTTTGTTTGTCTTTTAATTGTACTAAAGCAATAACTGCTTTTCAGAGGAAAGGATGTTTATGTGATTATGTTTGAGTGTCACAGAGAGACAGAGAGAGGATTTTAGAGTTACAGCTAATGTTCTTCCTAAGCTTCAACGCTTTAGGCTACTTCACACAGAAATGATGTCAGTACGTATCCCACATATTTTTCACTTTGCCTCAACGAAAAGTATTTAGTCATTAAGGTGCCCAGTATGTTTTTATCTCTTTGTTATTGCTACATGTGAGGGAATGTAGGTGTATTCGGTTATACCTGTTAAATCCTAATAATATTCATATGCACCCGGAAAGGAATCTGAGTGTGTGTTTGTGTGTGTGTGTCCTGGATGGGACAAAGTATCACAAACGGACGAAGAGCAGACACAAATTGCTTTTACTTGATTTACCTTCTCATCACCTGACTAGACGTCAGTTTACTGCATCAGTTTGTTTAAACGTCACATTAGACATGAAATATTTTACTGTCTGAAATATGTTGCAATAAGCACCTATCAACAAGTGTTCAGCATGACTTTACAACCACAGATGATGCATGTGAAGTCTTGCTATGCTGTAGAGACGTAGTATCCGCTGTTTATCCTCAAACATTTGACTACATTCTCATTTCATTGCAAACATACATACAAATGATGCAAATGAGGGATTTAAAGACAGGAGCCATAATTTAGTTTTGGCAACTTAACTCTTTTATTTTAATCTTCTCTGATAATCACCAAGGGTTTGATGTCAATAGAACTGACAGCAGTAATGATGTATTACCCCCTCAGTCATAGCATACTGTCCATGCTCCAAGGGCTCAAAATTATGGTATGCTTTGGTTGATTTTTGATGCAAGGGCCATGATACAAATTCACTGCTGATGTCAAGGTTAGAGCGAACGAGGGTCTGATGAAAAGCCAATAAGAGAAAGCACTTCGAAGAACCACAGGCGAGCTTGGTGGCTTCGATTGGCGAGTCGTTCAAGATGACAAGCATTTTTCCTCAACACAGCCCACCCTGACCTACTCTACGCCTGCCCCCTTATCAAATAAAAGATTGAGCCGGTTCTAAGGCTTCCACATGGCGACAGTCTGAACATGGTTTGAAGACGTCCAAATGCAAGCGGAGTGATTACATCAGAGAAATGAACAATGGAAAGCCCTGCACTGTGGGACTACCGACGACGCCATGCACCAAGTTCATGCAAAAATATTAACTGTTGCAAAAACTAGAAAACCCATGTATATTCCTTTAGAATGGATTGAATACGTTATTAACGCAATAGCCTATTACTCAATACTAAGGAATGCAACTGCGCACATGCACAGAAAATGTTTTTAACATAAAAGGCTATATATATATATAATATATATATAAAAATATATATATATATATTTACTTAGAATGCTATGCACCCTTACTTGTCAACTGGGATTCTAGTTATGTTATGGATGTACTTTTAGCATCATACAGCTGTAGCTACCAAGAGACTGTTGAGTTATGGGTAATGCCTGCAAGCTGGGGATAAATGTGGGTCTTGTGGGTGTTTTGACCTGTTTTGTTTTCCTTTTTTTATTGTTATGGAGAGTTGAACATAAATTTAAAATATACATGTAAAAGCCTTTTAATCCAATCAAATCCGAGGACATCTATTGACAATTTACTCTGTACACCAGCTCAACATTTACAAAATTAATAAAGAAATGAAATGTCTTTGTGTAGAGTGTGTATACTTTAGGGTGTGGCAATTTATACACACTTGCTAGTGTGTTACTCTAGTTTTGAACAAATGTGCTGCAAGTCCTCCACCGTGTTCCTGTGCACGCTGCTGGGTCTATTTCTTAGTTAAGGGCCACACGTTTGCAGCGGCTGGAGCCCATCTGCTGCAAATTTACCATAAAGTGAGCAGATGAGTAGAAGACAGTAGCTTCAGTGGATGCATCAGTTCTGGTTAGTAGAATATGCCACAGTTATAATAAGTGGCAGTTTCTCTGACCAGCCTAACTTGGCTCGTTCTGGCTGCAACCCCTGCCCTGCTCGGGTATTTGGTGTCAGTAGGGGGCGGACGAGCTCTGCTGCGGCCAGACTCTTCCCTGCAGCCCGCCTGCTCGGTCCTTTAACAAAGAGCCGGGACACCCTGCGTGTGCGCGGCACTGCATGCTGTGATGTGAGGAACTTAGACGACCTGTCGACATTTGCACTTATGAAAAAGAAGCATTATTTATTCATCGGAGAGCAGCCATTCTGTTGAGCCAGGTGCGGCGCGGCTCAGACCTTTTGCCTGTCACGTGTTATTCAGTTCGCGAGCTTCAGGTCCTTCCAGCGGAGAGAAGATGTCCACTGACTGCCAGAAGACCACTGCTAAGGCCATCCCGTCGACCAGGACGGTGGCTGTCAACGACGCGGAGCACATGCCCCAGGACTACTCCACTACTCCCGGAGGGACCCTTTTCAGCACGACCCCGGGCGGTGCGTACGGTTGTTTACGTCGTTTGTGCTTGTCGCTGACGTGTCCTATTACAGTTCTACAAACGTCTACACATATCCGGTCTAAAGGCGCCTCGTAAATAACGCTCAGGCCAACTCCACGAGGTCGCCACCGTGGAGAACCAGCTGCTAGCTCTGCTCAAGCTAACCGCTAACGCTAGCCAGCGAGCGTTTGGCTGAGGGGACAAGCAGCCACCGGCCGAAGGTTGGACGTGTCCCTGTGGGCGGCGAGCAGCTCTGTCGCCCCCGTCTCGTGTTAAGGTGTTTTCTGTTTTCATTGATGGTCGTATCAGCTGATCTATGTTTAAACGCTAGCGACGTCTACTGTCCGACTGTACGTCACCCACACCCGGAGCTGTGATTGGTGGGTTCCAATGTGACGTCACCAGCCAACATTTCTGTGACACACGACACCGCGATAACGTAACAGACATAAATTCTAAGCGGTGTGATGTGTCTCGTCTCCTGTTTGACTTGCTCGCTGATTGTGTCCGTTTGAGAGCGTGAAGTCTGCAGTACATGAAATGTTAAAGATGTGATTAATGTGCTGAAAGGCACGTTACTCGAGAAAACGTTATATTAAGCGTTTCAGATATTCAGCTTTTCTTACTCTATTTATGTTTTGAACTGCCTTAAACAAAGGACAAAGCCTTTGTGTTGTACTTAAATTGTGATTTAATTTGACATATTTTCTAACACTAAATAAACTGCAGCAGATATCAGATACTACTACCTTTATTGTGATGATCACCTCTTTGTCTCTTCACACAAAAGGTACTCGGATCATCTACGATCGAAAGTTCCTGCTGGAGTGCCGCAGGTCTCCGGTGGCCAAGACTCCTCCGCAAGGTCTGCCAAAAATTCCAGGGGTGACAAGCCCATCCTCTAAAGACGAGAAGGCTCATAATGGAGAACTACTCAACAACAACACTGAACCTGATAGCAACAACACCGGTATGCTGACATATGACACACGTAGCTGCGTCGACTTATTATAGAACTTTCCAATAAAAACACAAACAAGAACCTCTGCTAAATCTGTAATTTGAGTAAGTCACGTTTACAACTAATAACCTGTATAGTTATGTACATGTAGTGTTCATATTTCTTTCACCCTGGGTGTGTGTGTACTGGCACGTTTCACTCAGTCCTTGCTGTTCTTGATTAGTCTGATCCTCGTGTTTCTGATCTGAGTAACAGGAATCAAAACAGCAGTGACGGATCTAAAGAGACCAAATGCTGCAGCTCATCAGTCTGATCTGAAACTACATCAGTGTGATGCTAAAATCAAATAACATTCAAAAGTAGTAACACAAAGATTTAGATGTTGTTTTTTGTTTCACTTAATTCTCTATTTAGTTGAAAATGATAGATCTGTGAATCTGACTGGTTTCTGCTTGGTTAGAAACAGTCTTTCATTATTTATTTCCTATTTTAAACTTTAATATGAGAAATGTATAGGGGAGTGTATAATTTCTCAGCAATAACTCATTTTATCACAAACCAGTAAAAACGTTGCAACTAGTATAATCTTTTTTGATACGTGTGTATTTCAAACCAAGGAACTTGTCGATTAACATTTATACGTCTACTCGCTTTTCGAATAATTCCTTTGCGTTTTAAGTGGAAGCAGAAAAAACACAATGCACCATGTTGTCTAAGTTGCGTCTTCGTTTGGAGATGCAGATACAACATAAGCCACAAGTAAGTAGTGAAGCAACAGGAGCATTTTTAGCAATTTTTGAAGAAAGGTATATGGAGATTACAGCTGCATCCATTTTATTTATCCCTGCTCACTTTTTATGATTAGGAAGATCACATACTTCTTCTTTGTACCACCTACACAGCTGTAGACATGTAGCTACATGCTCAGAACTAATCATGTTGGATGATTCCTAGCTATAGTGACAGATGTCGTGTTGCCTCCTTAAATTGATGCTTTTTTAATTGACGTTATCAATCATTTTTACCGTAAATGTCAGAACATGTTAAATGTATTCGTCTAAAATTCTTAGTAATCAAGAGCAGTTGTGGCACTGTTAAAAACAAGTCCCCCTTAATAAATGTTATTGTGAGTTTTTACAGAAATGAGAACATTCCCAATTTCTCCTATTGTGCTTGTCTGTCTTTTGAAGGTGATGACGCGCAGTTTGAAATGGACATCTAGGTGGTGTTGGAATGACCAGGAAGACTTGCCAACAAGGTGCTGTGAAGAGAGGCTCAGGAGCAGGTTGTCCTCTCCCGCTTTTCATTCCATGAAGACCGTATGCACAGTGTTTTCAAAGTTGTCTCTTTCAGTTTTGTTTTTGCCCAGAACAAATACTTTTCTGTCTGCTTTAATGCTTAAGCTTGATTCATGTTGGACAAAGTGTGCCTTCTTGTAGCGGCTAAAGGTTTAATATTAAAACGGAGCAGTGCAAAACCAACAGAGCCTCGTTACTCAGCTAGTCATGAAATTAAAGGTAAAATTTCTGAGATTTCGTAACCATTCCAGAAAGATTTGTAACTTTTAGCTTTTATTTCACACATTCCCTGAGACCTCTCATTAGATTTTGCCTTGAAATGTTCAAGTTACTGTATAACTTGTCTGCTGTGCTCTTCACAAGTTTTTCACCTGAAGTGTCATACAGCAAATGTAAACAGTTTTGTTGATCAAATTTTGGAAATGTTTTTGGAATGAAAGCATTAAAGCAAATGACATTACAGCAAACATCACTTCTGTTCTGTTGTGTTTGTCTATGTGCACTGATTAAGTGCTGCCCTGCCTGCAGGTTTTCTTTTGACCATAATCTGTATCCCTGTGTCCCTGAGTTCACTCTTGTCTGGATGAACACTGAGTTATTTGCAGAGCACACGTGAAAGTGAAAACCTAATAAACATTATGAAGTGATAAATCTTAACTTTGCTAGCCTGTAGCATTTCCCCTGCCCTGTGGATTCAGCACATATCAGAGGAATTCCTCAAAGTGCTCCCTGGCCGCTGATAACCTCTGTCAGAGGGCTGTTTAGCAGAGGTCAATATACAACTGTACATCGCTGGCAGAAACTCCTCCAATGAACATTTCCACTTCAGTTGCTGGCACCTTGCTGGTTAATTCAAATGTGCCTTTTCAGGCTTCAGTCTTTGCCTGCGTTATTAAAACCCTGTGGGTAAAATAGATGTGACAGGACGTTCCAGTCTGAATCATATTTATTGCACTAAAGTACTAGTTGTCTGTCTTGCATTTTTTCTTTTGCAGGTGGACTGGACACAAAACTGTACTGTAACAATATACTGTAAATATGACCAAGTGGTTTTCACAGTGGCATCGGGTTTCTGTGACGTTGAATAAGAATAAATGGCTCCAAATTAAGAAAAACAAACATTAAAGGTTTCAAAGTACCTGCTCACTTCATGGATTTACTGATTATGTGCAAACACATCTGTAGTATATATAAAAAAATTAAAGTTCAACATCTTAAATGAGAATGTTGAGAAAAACATTTCAAAACTTGCATTAATGTGCAGTTATTCCTGATAACTCCAGACGTACTCTGACCAACAGGTTGTGGTGTGTTCAGGATGTACAGACTGTAAGAACTGACACATGACTGCTGTGTTGTTTGTGCCAGCAGTGTCAAAGCTGTACCACACCTTCTATTTTGCAAATGCCCCTCACTTCATTTTTTTTCAATCAACCACGATTGATTGTTGCCAGTCAATGTACTAATAACAATGTATTGCAATAATTGACAGCTGGCCAAAACTGCAAGTGAATGGTCTGGACGTGTTTCCTACGTGTGGATTGAACAGTTTCAGCTGGTCAGTTCCTGTCCACCCTGTTCTTCAGTTGCTGCAGAATCCAGGTGTTGACTCTCCCCATTCCCCACATTGCTGCTCTGTTTTGGGGCTAAACCGCTTGTCACCTCTGCTTCCTGACACCCAGGCACCACAGAGTAAACAAGTGCTACCGCTCTTCACCCCCCCCCCTCTGATCTGTCCTCAGGATGCTTTTTGTGTTGTTTCACTCTGCGTGCCTGTTTGATCACAATCAACAAAAGACGCCTGGCCAGAGGGCGCGTAATGACCTCTAGTGTAGGTACTGTCACAGCTACAGATGTGGATTGGAGGTGAGGAAAGCAAATACACTAAACTATTAGCAGAGTGGGATTAAGATGTGGATGAGTATCTACGAGCAGGTTGAGCCAGGTTTTGCCTTTATTCTGTATAACATCATGTGTATTGTTGCTAAAATATTTAGTGAACTTGCTAATGCACAAAACCAACACAAAGTAACTATAGCATTCATCAACATAAAAAGCAATAATTTAGCAATAATTTTTGAATTACGTCACACTTGTGTCAAAATAAAATGTTTTAATATAGTATATATAGTATATAGTATATATTTACCAACACTTGTATGTACAACATTTACATGATAATATATAAATAGATCAAACATGTAACATTTGCATATTGGCGCTCACTCATGAAAGAAAATAATATTGTTTACCACCCAGTATGGATGAAATATATTGTGATTCAACTTTAACAGCTGAACTCGGTCACATCATGAAACGCAGTAACTGGGTATTTGAACATTAATGTATGTGTGACAACAGTAAAAGAAGAGTTAAATTAAAGTTTTAGTTCATCTTGTGACTGAAGCTAACAATGCTTTAGTGACAGCCACACTCTTCCACGATCATGTCCTCATGATGCCGCAGGGTCAAGTCATCATTCTCATAGTACAGCATGGAGAGTGGGCTGAGGCGCGTTGGCACACAGGATGGACAGGACACTCGTTCTGGGTGGTGATGTCGCAAGAGGCTCTAAAAACATATTAATATCTCACATGATCAAACTGGCAATTTATGAAAAATGTGTGGTTTAAGATTGTGGTTGTGGTTGGTTAGATGGGATTGAAAGTCAAGCTCACCTGCATGTATGCATGGTTGGTTGGGCTGAAGCTCTCATCCAGTGGAACGGGACAGTCTCCCTCACAGCGATATGCATTGTAGCGCTTCGGGTGTATGATCCACTCATCCCAGCCGATGTGGTCAAAGTCCACCCACATGTCTACCCTCCTGCACAGAGGCCCCTGGACCGGCTCTGTTGCTGGTGCGGCAGAAGGTGCAGCTCCATCAGTTGCTCTCATTCTCTCCAGTCGGTTCCTTTTGTGGCGGCGACTCTGACTGTCACTGCTGAGCCTGTCTGCATTCACAAACTTGGAGTTCTCCACAGTATGAATGAGGCTGTAAGCTGCCTGGCCTTTCTGAGGCAGGTTGTGCTTGGAGAAGATGACCATCATGACACGGTTTGTGGTTGGATGGCTCATTTTTCCTTGCCTTAATTTAAAACTCTTGGAGAGGGACCTGCCAGTGTCATCCCCTTCGTTTTCAGCACCACTCCCGTTGTCTGCCTCAGACTGTCCTAAGGCCTCTTGACTCAGCACTCCCTCCCCCTGGTACAGCCAGTATTTCAACAGAGCAGTCACATTAAAAACCTTCCAGGTGGATCTGATGCTGTGGGGTGATGTGCCTAGGCTTCCCAAGAAAAGGGGCTCCTCAGGGCATGACGCACTTTCCCAGTCACAGTTCTGTTTCTGGGAGTGATACAGATCCACAGTGGCATTCTTAGAGGCAGAGAAAGCTGGTAGTCGGATCCGCAGTTCTGCCAGCTGGACCAGCTCACTAGTAGAAATGGATGACATGTCAAAGGTGACTCTCCACCTTTCACCCACTTGTTGGCAGCCTAAAAATAAAAGAAAACACGCCAATAAACACTCTGATTTACACACACAAGTCTAGATGAACCTGGGAAAACCAGATCCCTGGACAAATGTCCATGCACTGCAGTGGGAGGGTGAACAGGACAGGATGTGTATTGAACCCCCCCGTGTAAGGACGTCTGAGGGCTAAAATACACACTCGCTCACATAAAACAGAGAAAGCCTTTAAAGTCGAATAAGCATTTTGACACTTGCTGAGTTGTAAAATGGATGGGTGCAGGGGGCTCTGATAACACAGATAGTGCTGCTGAAACACTAACATGCAGCGAAGTGACACATACAGAGTAGACTGTGTACTCACCTTTTGCTGTCAGACTTAGAACAGAGTCTGAACTGTGTGCTGACGGGTTGTTTCCCTGTGCAGTCACTGCGCTGACAGCTACCGATGATGTGGAATCGGCAGTCCTGAAGGTGCGATACAGCTGCATCATGTACGGAGGGTATCTGCTGTGATGGCTAACGGAGACATTTCTGACTGCTAAGCTGCTGTTGAGGCTTGTGTCAAAGCTGCAGCCAACTTCAAAACAGCACAGCAGGAGCGTGCACAAAACTGTCAGGTCTCTAGCTTCCATTTTACCCTAACTAAAGTCTGAAAACCGTCACAAAAAAGAGGAGGAGAAGAGCACCTTCCTTTCTCTGGCTGGTCCCAAGCTGAAATGATGTGCAGACAGAGCTCCAGACAGGCTCCTTTATAGTGGACAGCTGCCCTTTGATGACCCCGGGGCACTCCAGGCATCTGAACAGCCCCTTGGATCATCAGAGCACATCAGAGGCCAGATAAGGAAAACATTTAGCCAAGGTCATTGTCTCTGGGTTTTAATATTCATTCAGGAGCTTAAATCCTTTGAAATGGAAGAAAATCATTAACAACTACCATCACATGCAGTCATTAACACCTCTCTCTTTACTAACAGAGGCAGCAGTAATGTGCATGTGCACAAATAAACAAACAATGAAAAACAAAATTACATGACTGAATTTAAAATGCATCACAAAATTGTAATAAATAGGTTTTTAACAACAAAAACTACAACAACTTTACAGGAAAGCAAAAACAGTGTAAGACTGGTTGTAGTAGTGGAGGTTTAGTTAGACAAGCTATGAAAACATCTAACTGATCTGTTTTAATATGAGAAATAACAATAGAGAAAATATAAGATAAATTTCAAGTTAAATAAAAAGTACATGAAGCAACTTTAAACCATCTGGTGACTCAAAAAAACAAATCCAAATAGCTAATTAAATGTAACGGAAACAAACAACAACACATTTGTTTATTGACAAAAGTCAAGTCTCACAGGTCTATGCCAGTGAACACAGTTCAGACAGAATCAGGTCTGACTGGTCTCATTTGTTTGTTGATGGCAGCTGGTGACTTCCCTTTGTTCTCATAACGCATTAAAGAAGTTCTTCACCTGAGGATGAAAAGTTAGCGACAGCGGATCAGAAACATGAAACAGGGCCAACAGATCAGAAAACAGAAATGTGAAATGACTTCTCATTAGACTAAACTGAGGCAAATGGAATGTCAGACATTAGAACAGCACCCTAGTTATCATTTTATCACTACATACCATCTGAACATTACATAAACATACCTTTGTGAGGAATTGCTCCCGCACCTCTAGATCAGTCTGAAACTCCACACTGGCATCGAGTTGTAAAACAGGTATATGTTTCAGCTTCTCAAAATGTAATCTGAAAAAAACGAGACCAAGCTGCGTTACACACTGCTAGTCCACAGACCACACACTGATGACGGTCATCTGTTCACAGGCAAGCAACAAACAGCTGCAAGGACAGGGGACAGTCTGAGTAGGGCATCCCGCAAAACAATGGCTGTGTTATGTGACTTGTAAAACAAGCACTCACTCAGTACTCTTCTCAACAAGCCACCTCTCGTGCTGAATGTGCAGCTTATTTAGATAGTCCAGTTTCACTCCCCTCTCTTCTGACCTTCCCCGACGCGCCAGACGTTCCATGCATTTCTGAGAGATAAACAGATTTCCAATGCATCTGTAATCTGTATTATGAAATAAAATGCCTGCACTGTCTTGGATTTCGAACATGTAATCTTTCATGAGCAAACCTCTGGTGGGGCTCTGAGGTAGATGATACCCTCCAGCTCCACCTGGTGTCCAAACTGCTCCACCAGGAGAGAGTGCCAGTCCTGGTAGACTGTCCACTCTGTAGAGTTGATGCAACCCAGCTCAAACATATTAAGGGCGAAGATGTATCTGACAGAACAGAGTTTCAAGTTTCATATTTGTTCCATATGTGAAATAAAAATGAGTCTCGATCGTTTTTGCAGACTGATAGTCACCTGTCGCTGTACACCGAGCGCTCATACACCTGGACAGGTGTTTCCTTTGAACGGATCAGGCGAGTTGGAGGAGGCTGCAGCTGTGTTCTGAACCTGCTCATGCACGAATATGTCTGAAACGTGTAGGACCAGCGCTGAGGGTCCTGGTACATCATCTGGAGCAAGTTGCTGACTGTTGCCTGGGGCGATGCAACTGTCCCCTGTCACAGACACACACAGGTGATGCCTCGGATGTGCTTGCCGTGGTTTTTGTTGGGAAATGAAACACAGTTCAGGAAATCATCAGACCTTTGAGTCCCCACTTTTAATATTCTGCCATTTGCTGACGGGTTCTGCCATCACCTCCCAGTCTGGACACGCTGACTGCAGGAGCCTGGCAAACGTGGACTTTCCAACAGCTGATGTTCAAAACACAAGGATTGTACATAACAACAGGCATGTAGCTGAATCACAGTATATGATTAAAAACGAAAAAAATTCGATTTAGGCGAATAACCAAACTAGAAATACTAATACTACCAATGTTGCCTTCGATAGAAACTCTCTTCACTCGAGCTTTTCCATCTTGAATCGGAGTTTGACTCGACAGACTCCTTGAACAGGACGGACCGATCTCACCCGCTTTCTTAGCTGTCATGGTACCGGCCACGTTCAGTCCAAACCCGAGGACCTGGCGCAACCCCCCGGGCTTAATACATGTGGAAACGGGGTTCACGCAGCGAAACATCGTGACAGGTATGACGACAACTACAAACGGCTCTTCAGACCCACCTGCATGTTCGTAATATTACTGGTGCAGCACTGTGGAAAACCCTTTGCCGCTAAGTAACCAGTAACCCTCATGGCAGCTAGCGCCTCCTCTCCACAAGCTAACGGCAACTTTCGTTATGAATAAGCGTTTGAATAAATGTGTAACTATTACCGTTGTAGAACAGCTGTTGTAACTACTAAGGTTTTCATTAAGCCGTCGTTTCTTCACATCTTTTATATTTACTCGCAGTAAATAAAACTGCTTCTATAAAGAAATTGTGCAAAATGCTATAAACAGTAGCAACACATGTACTTCCGGTACACATGTGTACTTTCGAAATAAAAGTCTTTTAAATCCCATGCGCTCTGGAAGGTAAAATTACAGTTTCACGCTCACAAAGATTCTTTTAATGTTGTTGTGTCACAGCTTTTTTTTTATTTGTTTGAAATACAATTGCATTTTGTAAAACATTTCGCAGTAATTTAGCGGATGAAACGTCTTTACATATTAAAGTTAGAATAGTCCCATAATCTACTTGAAGTTCTCGGAAATCATTCTGACCATTTATTGGAAATAGAAGGTTTAATTGTAATTATAGGTTTACAACACATAATTTGAAAAACTTGAGCTGTAAGCTTGGGATCCTTCAGCGACCGTCTCTCAGTAGCTTGTGTTTCTGATGGTAATCTTTTGTTCTGTTTCCATCTTATAATCATTGATACCTGAAGAGGCAAACAGGAACATTTTGGTTTTAGGGTAATTAATCAGCGCATCACAGATAAATAGACGAGTCTTAGCAAGTCACAGTGCAACTCACCCTCACTCAGTGCAGTGCCATTAGAGGAGAGCTGCCAGTATCTGCGGTCACTCTGTCTGGCCTGCTCTCCGTTCACCATACTTAGGAAAGGTCCCCACAGACTGGACTCTGTCTCGAACCTGACAAGCAGCATAAAAAGGCTTCTTAACAAAAAGTTAGAACCAGCAGGAAACACTATGACACAGTGAACTCACGTGAAGCCAGCATGTTTCCCCTTGAGAAGTTCAAGGGCCTCCAACAAAGAGCTGCCCTTTGGCACATCCACAGAGTAAACAGCAGCCGCCCCACTGGACGTGACAACTTCCACTGTCAGAGCCACGTTGCTGTCACTGGGTGTAACAACCACAGGATCAGTGGGCTCCAGCACCAGAGTGTCTGTGGGGAGGGGAACACCAAGACAAAAGCAATGACATCATAAGGCACGTCAAAGTGGCCTCAGAGGGCAGGAATAACGCTGCACGTACCATCCTCACTGAGGCAGTTCTTGTTTTTAACGGTCAGGTAGGATTTCTGCTGGAGACCTGGTAGAATCTGAGACACAGCCATGGGGTTGTGGTATGTGTTCCTTCTGGCAGCTGTCCTCATGGCCTCCAGCGAGGCAGCACACTCATCAACCTCGCTGCCCATTGCCAATAAGGCCTGGATCACAACAAATAATTACTCGTAAGCTGCGAATAGTGTCTCCTGTAATGCTGTGACTGAGACAAGTAGAGTGAGGAAACGTAAAGAGAGGGAGCCTTACTTGAACTGCAAGACCTGTGCTGAATTCATTGCCGATATGGCCGTCAGCCCTGCGAGCTGCAGTAAGTTTCTGCTTTATCTTGCTGAGGGCGGTGTCGAGCTCAGCAGCGCCGTGCACATGGAAACCGGCAGTCTTCACACACTGGAGCGCCATCCCAGCCACGGCGTAGGTATCTACAGAGAGACGGCAAAATATGCAGAACTGTCAGACAGAGGAACTGCAGAGAGAAAAACCTGTTATTGTTCAGTCTCTCCTCAGAAAAACTAAAACCAAGATGATTTACTCTTGTTCTGGTCATAATTCATTAGTACGTATTTGCGTATACGATTTGAGATCCATGTGTATTTTATATATAGGATATTTACCTATTAAATTATAGGCAATTTAGGCAGGTTTCACTCACCAATACTCTCAGAGTCTCCATGTTTGAAGTGCTCATGTTCCACTGCCTTAATGAGCTTGTTGCTGACATGGTTGTTGACCCTGATGCCGCTGACGCAAAGAGCCAGAATACCCAGAGAATACTGGTAATAGTTGGTCGAAGGACGGTGGCTGACTGCGTGAAGAAGAAAAAGAAATGGCTGACAAAGTTACACTAAAGCTTGACCTTAGGTTAGGGTTCAAGAACATAAAACTACATCCCACAACAAATATTATTTTAGGTTCAAGTAAAGTAAATCTATCTAACAAGACATTAACATTTTTAAATTAAAGTTGAGTCATCCCAACCTAAATAATAAACATTAGTAACTGCATCATATCTTGTGGATTCAGGAGCAGTTACATGAATAAACTTTGAACTCCTTTTGTAGCACAATGTAAAACAGGACGGCGAGCTTTCAATAACAGCTTGACCGTTGAGTCGAAGGAAAACCTACAGGCAATATGCTCCTTTTCTTGTTCCATCTGCTTCTTCAGGTGTGTCAGCAGACTCTCATTCTTCTCGTTGACAGTGAAGGTGACTGTGCCGAGGTCGTAGCAGGAGGACTTCAGAGCCAGAGTGTATAGTGCCAAGAGGCCAACTACCGGCTGGCTGTTAGAGAGAGAGCTGAGGAAAACAGGACGCTGGGGTTCAGGTGTCGACGTAAAAGAATAATCCCACATCAAAATTTGTTACATCACACCAACAACAATGTGTGTAAAGACGACATTACTTTTGTATGTCATTGTGCAACTTGGTCTTCAGTTTGTTCAGGTGTTCGTTCTCCTTGGCAAGGTTGTGCACGTTTGAAAGCCGTAATGCCAGGTGCACACTGGGATTGGGAGGCTGTTCCTCCTGTGTCTCCAAAGAGCGAAGGAGGTTCTTATTGAGTGACAGGAGCAGCTCTTGGTTTGATCCTTCACTGTCTGCTTTGAAATATTTGAAAGATAAAGCAGTCAAGAAGAAATCACAGCCATAAAAAACCAACCTAAATAACTCTCTCTAGCTGAGATCAACATGAACTCTTGCAATCCTTGCAAAAGCAGAACTGCAGCATCAGCAGAAGGAAACAAAGTAGTTGCAAACATTATATTTTACCCTCAGCTCAGGAAGTAAATGATACCACATTTTCTCCTTAGTTTGACCACTAGCCATTCTGTTAATGGTCAGGCAATATCAAGCCAGGACTTACGAGACCTGTGGACAGTCAGTGGTTCTGTCGTGGTTGATAACAGGATTTCTAAAACAAACTTACCACATGGTTTGCCAGAGGCACAAGCTACTAGGCTTATTATGATCAAAGGCAGCATTCTGGAAAACCTGCCAGATAACAAGAAAAGTACAAGTCACACACGAAACATTGCATCTGCAATTGCAAAACGAGTCTGTGAGAAAGATAGTTGCATACAAAACAACGATTTAAAATAACGGATATATTATTACATTATACTCAAAAGCTTATACTGTATCTAGATGGTGTGTTGTGAGAACTGTAGTAAATAGCAATGTCTCACCTTGAGAGAGCAAGTCCAGCTGAAGAATGAAGACACGAGCTCGAACAACAGCTTCTAGTACGTCTGTGTCATATGACTGGAAGGATCAGCTGTGGGACGGACCATCGACAGGAACTAGGGGGCAACTATCTTGTTGACGCACTCTTTGATAACGGCGACAGGTAAGTGTCCGTCTGACCTACACACATTTGTGACCTGCTGTCACTTCGTGTGGCGTCGTTCTCTTCAGCTGCGTGTTTTTAAAGACTGGTTTCTGATGGCAGGACGACTCTTCATGGAGCCGCCCGCCTCCATTAAAGATTCGAGGCTTTAGTGAAATAAAGCGACACCTGGTGGTTAAAATGTGTAGTGGCCAGACCAGCTGATTATAATAGTTTTATGTGGATTCATTTTCTAGAAATTTTATTTTATCTATAAAGCTTTTGGGGACACAACCTAAAGTATAAATCGTTATATGATTATAAAATTATATTAATTGGCGTGCGTTTGCTGTGATTTATATATAAAACACAGCTTTTTATTAGACATAAATTGTTCTATTGTTCACTAGTTTCACTTTATGTTTCTATTGTATGTTCCTACCGTAATTAACAGCATCGGCAGTTAGCTCAGCAACTAAACTAACTAACTAAACGGAACTACACTTCCCACAATTCAGCCAGCGTCACGTACGCACTTCTAGAACTTCGACGCATCTTCTAGCGCGACTCGCGTTTTCTGCGTACCTAGCAAACCACGGCTGCATCCCGAAGTGTTTACACCGAAAGGGACGTCGAGTCGTGGCGTAGTTGTGTTTGTCGGTAGCGTCATAACAGTAGGTCGGTGAGATTTGAGCTTGTAGAGTCTGTTCGGCGCTAATGGGGACATTTCCAGTGGAAACATGCTTTAGTGACGGGGACGACCTAGCAAAACATTAACATTAGCTGTACGACATTACGAGACAGGGCAGCTGCACAGTTCGGCCTAAACGCGAACTTTGTGTTTTCCTGCTCATCTCGTAAAGCTACTAACGTTATTATGTACGAGAAGGAAGTTGATACCGCGTCGGTTAACGTGATGTAGCTTGATGTGCTGCTAATCACTGTTAACAAGCAGCTGAGCCACTCAAACATTTCTCTCCGCAAGTTTAACGCGATCAGTCATGCACGTTACAGAAAACACCGACATCGGCTTATCTGACTGGAATCAATGCTGATTTTCCAGATAGACCCGGTTGTGTCTGTTTAAAACGTCTCACGGACTGGGCCACCATGCATCACGCTCCTCCATCCAGCAGTGATCGGGGGTTTCTGCCAGCCATGTATTCGTTTTCAGGTCCCACAAGCCTTCCTGTGTTTGACCTCGGACCTCCGATGATGTCCGCTAACCTGCAGAGAGCTACAGCTTATGACCAGTAAGTATGAGATGATGGATGAATGAATGAACGAATGGATAAATAAGCATAAGAACGTACGATCAGGAAATGCTGATGGCATTTGAGCTGTTTGCAGATCAGCCACACAACTGATGGCACCAAGTGGTTTTAATGTCAGGATAAAACAGAATATAACAGCGTAAAATGTAAAGCTGCTCATGATCAACAGGTGCTAGTGCATCACAGCCCTGCACCTGTGGACTGGTTAGACTGGAACATCCATCGCAACAATAAAACCACTGCAATGTTATTGCTCTTGTGAATGGGAAGTTCATGTCGTACAGTAGCAGAGGAAACATTAGATTCCATGTAAGAACAATAAAAAATAGTTTTCAATTTATTCGTACATGCATTGTTTCCATGAGTTTCCCTTTTAGATGATTAGATTTTTGGCTCATATGTGTTTTCAGTCTTAGCCTGACATTGACATTGTTTCTGTCTGTCCTACAGCAGCTGGGAGACACGATGCCTCAGAAAGAATAGGAGGAGAATAGATGATGAGTAAGTTAGAGACACACCTAAAAAGTGCAAGAACAGTCTAAGACTCTAACAGTTTGGTAATTAATTTATTTTTGTCGATATAAATATGTAAATGTATTTCCAGAGCATGCAGTGCCAAGAGGAGGAGGATTGAGGCAGAAGCAGACATTTCAGAAAACACTAGCACCCGTAATAACTGGCCAGCAACAAATGGTTGCTCACTTCTGTCAGCACAGCAAAACAGTCTTGCACTTCCACAGCCCTGCACAACGCCGCAGCCTTTGCCACAGACCATGTCTGCCTTGTCCCAACCTGACACAGAAAGCTCCTGCATGGAGATAGAGGCAGCTCAAAGGAAACTTCGGGAGATTGAAGACAGGTATGAAATAAGCTGTGTGTGAAAAGTTGCATTAACTGACACAAATCAATTCGATTATGGCCAGATGAGACCAATGTGAAATGCTTCAGGGCCATGTTTAGCAAAACCCAGCATTTCACCAGAAACGTTTCATACTTTCTTAGAAGCCCAAGAGGGTAATGAATTGGACCTTATTTGCAGCTGGACACCTGGCAATCTTTGAGTTGAGGCTCTTCTATGCACCAGCATATTCTTGGAACATGATCCAAGCACACCAATAAATCCAGATTTCAGAAAAATTAAGAATCTTGGTTTTTGGGATGGTCTGAGGGGGTAATTAATATTGCCCAGGTTTTCTCTCAGTATTTTGTTGTTCTAAGCTTGTATCTACTATTATCAGTTGATTTTAAACAAATCTTTCTTATAACGTAATGTCACTGAGGCTCCTCTCTTTTAAGTTAATTGTGAAACATGGGGAGAGGGGAGGGCTGGCTGGTGTTGTAGCTTTCAAAGGAAGTGAATAATCTCATATTGATGCATCATAGAATAACGCTGGAAGATGATGATGAGGATGACGATCTGGATGTAGAGCCAGCACCAAGACGACCAGTGCTGGTGATTTCTGACAGTTTGAAGGAGGGCCTGCAGCGCGGCATCAGTGACATCCTGCCGCACACAGTAGCCCAGTCTGTGTATGTGCTCCTTATTTTACTATTAGCACATTTACTGTTCAAAGTTTAGGTCAACATGTGATTCCCTTGACAAAAAAGTCCCCCTCGAAAAGCATGCACATCCCACCTATTCTCACATAAGTCTTCCTCATACTTTTAGGAGCCATTCCTGCATGGAGTTGGTGCTGTGGCGACCACCAGATGATCCTTTCTGTCGGAGGCTAAAGGACTCGTTACAGAAACAGCGAAAACAACAGACTCGGCATTCCCCAACTCCATGTCCATCCCCCAACCCTCACTGTGCCCTCAGCCCCTCCAGTCCACCTGCTCACACACCATCTCCTCTGTACAGCTTTACTGTGGCCCACAGCTCTGGTGAGGAGGACATGGAAATGTGATTGTACTTAAGACTGGACATACTGTTACTAAAAAGACTTCAAAGGACTCAGAACCACTTGATGGTCAGTTTAGCGAGGTACGTTAGTGTTACATGCATATTGTGCAGTATTGAACCCGTTCGTGCATATTTTTCCTCTACAGTCATTTAGTCTAGGTTCTCTGACCGTAATTTCAGGCAACTGCATGAAGAAGCTAACCACAACGCTGATATAATTTATTCATTTAAAGCTCCGGGGCCAGTGTAAAAAAACTTTGTACAGTCTAAAGACAGCCTTACATAAACTGTTTTATACATTACTGAATTAAACTTTGCCCTTAGATATAATTTTGCCAAAGCCCAGCCAACAGCACACAGGTGTACTGTGTACTTGTGTTAAATGAAGCGTGAAGCACTAAAAAAAAAGCAAAGGAATTTTACCTTTGTATGATTTGTTTGTATTTTCATATGTATATAAGAGTTGCTGACAGCCATTGAGTGTACTTACTTTATATTTGTTTTTCAATAAACTCTTGCATAGTCAATCTAGAGATTCTTGGATTTGTTGATTAGTAGATGAAATGCATCGTAAGTTTAGTAAAAACACTGTTTAGTTTAAAACTAAAGCTTTTATTAATACAGATGATGTCAACTGAAGCGTATAGGTCCCAGGACTGACCTCTGTGGAACGCCTGTAATGAACCCTCTTAATCTGAACAAGTGCAGTCTAAAACATTATCTGGTGAACAGCTTATAATTTGTTACAAAATCAAAATAATTTATTGTCAAATGGTATTTAAAATCAGTTGGAGCCAAGTCATCACCTTTATACTCTATAATTCTGGTTACAGACACTGGTTGACAGTTGGAGGAAGGTACAGTACATCAAAGTACTACCCTGCTTGCTTAAAAAACAGCCCACGAATAGAAAATAACATGAGCTAACAAAAGTGATTATTTGGAAACTATCCCCAACACTAGTACCAGCTCTGGATCAAGATGTTTAAAGGCTTCTCAAATTATAATATTGCTGAAATCTATAGAATGTTTTTGTTGCACAATTAAACATAATGTAACGTTTGGGATTAAACAAGGAACTTTTACAATGAACAGTCAGCTTTATGAGGTTCTCTGACATAACTCACATGATCTGTAGTCTCTTGTCAAATGTCATTCAGTTCACTGCAACCATAAGCCATAAATTTAACTGTCGCACACCAAGTTCCTACTGAGGAATGTGAGCTTAACGACACTCTTCAGTTGTGTCATTCTTCACTGTGACCGGTAATGTGCTGTTGTAAGCACCTGTAACTGTGAATGATTCATTTCTATGATTGAAAAGAACAGCTTGAAATGCTGTAGACACAGATTTTAGTAACATGAGGTTACTGGTATCCATTCTCTCTCTCACACACACAGTAAGGTTTCATATCCTTACTTGAGAGTGCACTGATTGATGATTGGCTCTGAATCCCAGCGCTGTCCTCGCCTTAAGTTGTCTGAAGATATGAACAAAAAACACAGAATAATAAGAGTATTAAATATTTGTCTTAATGTAAATAGTTTTTTCATTATTTTAATAATTTTCATAGTATTTGTCAATTTTAATTATTTTAAAAAGTACTTTGATAAGAGCACAGAGGCAACTCAATAATCATCAGTAACCTGTAACTAAAGAATATACACACTGTTGTATTTGAAGGCGTTGAACTACAGGTGTAGGCCTGGTTTTCTACGCGGAGCTGCTTTACTCTACTTTGAAGGTAACTGAGAAGCTTGATGGAAGATGTATCTGAGGGACTGTAGGAGGCAGCAGAGTCCACGGCACAAGAGGAAGAGCAAAATGAAATCTGAGCTTCCTGGTGGGAAGGAGGCACAGGAAGAGAACAAATACATGAACGCTAAGCATCAGTAGTATAAGGTAGCAGACACAGCTCACAAACAGTAGCACCGGTCAAATATTTACCTTAGCGCTAAGGGTCATCTTCCCTTCAGTCCCCTCAGGCAGTTTTTGCCTTTCTCGTTGAACATCCAATGCTTTTCTAGAAGATGAACATTCCCACATGATAGGGTGTAGGTGTAAGCAGCAAATCACTTTGAGATTATGTTTCTCAAGCACAGAACCTGGTGACCTGCCCTTTAACGACTAACAGCAGCTTCAATGATGGAAAATGTACAACAGCAGAATTGTTGACACATTACCTTTGACGTTCATCTCTCAGCTCTGCAGCCTGTTCCCTCCACTGACTCGTGTCCTTTTGAACCTGCCTGAGTTCCAGGTCTTTGGCCTTCAGCCGCTTGTGGAGAGATTCTGCCACCACTCCTTCATCAGCCGTACGAACCAAACTCAGCCTGCTTAACTCCTCAACGTGCTCCTGCATAAATGGCACCGCAGTGTTGTAATTGCAGAATAATAACACCACAGAATAACATAACATACCTGAATGAGGCGCTCCTTGAGGAAGCCCAACGCTTGATCTCTCTCCACCCTCAGCTGTTGCCTCTGGATACTCAGCTCTCGCTCCTAACAATATTATAGTGGGTTTGGTTATATACATACATTTAATGTGTATGTTCAATTACCAGGCACTACTCGATAAGAGAAGTTCAAATCATACCTTGTCTTTTCTCAGCTGCTGACTGGTTTGCTTCTGTGACTCGAGCTCCTGGTGTAGGTGACTAATCAGGTGCTTCAACTGTTCCCTCAGTGTTCTCAGGTTTGCAAGTGCTTCAGCTACAGTAGGGCTGCACGAC
Source organism: Macropodus opercularis (assembly GCA_030770545.1). Lineage (NCBI taxonomy): Eukaryota > Metazoa > Chordata > Actinopteri > Anabantiformes > Osphronemidae > Macropodus > Macropodus opercularis. Next base: position 3,664,964 of record CM061097.1, on the reverse strand, counting down.
ACAAAGGCACCACTGTCCGAACACAATCAGCCCAATGTTGTCTATGAAGTATTTCTTCATTACTTTCTAATCCTACCTGAGAGGTAGATGCAAAGCCTTTTGTTTGGCTCCACACTGTTCCACTAACAGGTACAGATGCTGGCACTCTGTTCCCAGCTCCTGCGCCCAGGCCCTGAGCTGCTGGTCGAGCTCAGCTGTGCTTTGGTTATGGCTGCTCTCCCTTTCTTCCAGCATCACCCGGAGCCTGCCAGCCTCCTTCTCTGCCAGCTGAACAGCCTGTTCAAGACGCAGCACTTTCCTCTGACTCTCCTGTGACCACAGACCACGCGTCAGCTATCCCACATACCTGTAAATGATTGCTTTCAGCAGTTTCCCCATACCTGTGCCATTCTTGTTTGCAACCTATGCAGCTGTGCCTGGTGGTCCTCTTTCAGTGATTTACAAACACCTGCCACCAACGACTCCAGCTCTCTCTGCTGTGCGCAGCGTTCACTCTCCAGCTCTTGCACTTTCTTTCGAAATATAATGCAAATGTGCAAATAGTGTGAAAATGTATAAGAAATGGTTTAGAATAGTAACATTGACGCCAGGGGTGTGAGCCACCTTACTGTTTTTAGTTTCAACGCTTGCTCTTGAAAAGCCAGTGCTTTGCTCTTCTCTCGCTGCATCTCGCCCCTCATGTTTTCCAGGCCCTTTCTGTTCTGCTCTTCCAGGATCCTACAGCGGACACGCACAGCTTCCACCTTTTCTGCCTCCCACTTCCTCCTCTCTTCATCTATGGCTTTGTGCACCTGAAAGGGAGCATGTTGTGCACATCATTCAATATATATATTTTTATATATTCAAATATTGCATGTATGATTCAAAGGACTATCAGAATACGTTTTCCGAGGCTTCTACATGCAACTGCTCATCACGGTTCTTTGCTTCCTCCCTCTGCTGTTCCAAACATTTCCTTAGCTGCATGGCTTCTTCCTCTTTCAGCTGCCGGAATGACAGAGGATCACATGGTATATGCTTTGATCGCCATGCCTTACACGTGGTGCCGTAATAGTGGCTTTAACTGCTCAGGGTAATGCACTGACCTTCATATTACGTTGCATGGACTCAATGCGTCGTGTGAGACACGTTGTCTCGTCTTTTAAAGCACTTACTTTCCTCTCCCCAGCCTGCTGATTAACCTGAAGTGGAGTTCGGTGGTTGCTGTTGATTGTATTCTGCCTCTCTCATGAAAGAGTTTAATCTTACATACATTGCGAAATTTTAGCAAAATGACTTGTCAAGAATCCACATTTACCGTCATTCTATAGGCTTGCTCCTGGGCTTCCTTCAGAGTTTTGTAGTAGCTGGTTTTCAGGTGTTGTAGCTCCACCTTCAGGTCATCTCTGTCTGCCTGTAAGGCCCCGCATTGTTCCTGGACACCTGTCAGCTGTAGCTCCTTCTCAGCCAGCAGCTTCTCCACACTACGCAGCCTGATATTACATTCTCCCAGTTCAACCTGAAGCTCCGTTCCTCGAGCCTCAGCTGCCTAAGTTAAGTCAGCAATAAAAAGAATTAGACAAAAGAGTGAATGCTGAGGTTGTGCTACTGGTTTGACAGGTTGTTTTTTCTGTATTAATTTGTTTCAGAAACAAGGTGCCACCTCAAGCTGCTCCTTTCTCTGCTTCTCTTTCTCCTCCACACAAGCACACTTCTCCCTTAGTGAGATTTCTGCCTCTGTTGCTCTTTGAAGCAACTCGCAAGTCTCCTCCAACTTCTATACCAAGATTGTATTACAGATATCAACACAGGTCATTTTATAGGTATATTATAGGAAATTATATAGGTCATTACAAAAAAACCCTAATATGATAACATTATATTACTATTTTCTCAAGAGGTGAACTCATCATCACTTAAATAAAGTTCTCGGAACACTGTAGGCTTTTATATTGTACCTCTTGCATCGACTCGAGCTCCTCTCTTGCGCGTCGCTGTTCGGCAAACAGTTCTGTTTTTGCGTTATCCAGCTGTCTTTCCATCTCCTCTCTCTCCAGCACAGACATGACCAGGCTGTGCTGTTTGTGCAATGGTGAAGCAACAAGTTGTGTATCAAGAAAAAACCTGGCTTGTGAAAGCACTGAATGACACAATGATGTGAGCACAACCAGGAATGCAAAGACATATTTAGCTTTTATTATTACCCTTTCGTTGCAGGATCCAGCTGCCACAGTCTGTTTATGCTGACGCAGAGTTTCAACTTCTTTTTCCGCGTCTTTAACGTCAAGCACAAAGGACGTCTTCTGTTTGGTCAACCTCTGCAGCTGGCAGCTATAACATTAATTGTTGTATTACACTTTAACAAAACCATCCTTGTGTTGATACAGTGTGTGTGTGTGTGTGTGTTGTGAGCAATTAGACTGAGTTTGATTTTATACCTAATGTCTCTCTCTTCCCTGCTGTCAATCAGAACACCTTCCAAAATTCGCTTCTCCTTCTCCATCTGTGCTGTGTCTGCATCCAGCCGCTCTAACTCCTGCAAGGCATTCTGGGGCATAAACCATAAGCTTTTAATTTCTCTGAGATGTCCGTACAAAGTTTCCTAAACAAGATGCTGCATGTTACTGTTTCTCTCTGCTGAAGTTCAAAGAGGCAGAGCTTAGTCCATCTAGTCACTCTTCACATATCTTTGTCTTTCTCGTTTGTTAATCTTTACCCATTCTGTCTGGCTCCAGACGATCATTTCCTCATCTGTGTCATTGTCTCCAGAAGAACACCCAAGTCTGGAAAACACAAAAACACATTTGTAGTACACCTCTCTGACTACAGCACAAATGTTAGTACATTTTAAATGTTTACCTGGAAGGCTGCACTCCATGGACTGAAGATCTTGTGTTTTGTATATTCCTGTTAGTGGATCTGTGAACTTTGAAAAAAGACAAGTTCTAGGGCTGCACGTGTTCTGTGTGTCATACATGTGACCTTGACTATAATTCTACATGCTGTACATTATGCATTCCTTTGATGTATTTATTACTTTGGAATACTCTGGTTCCAAGCATTTTACAATTCATTATCTTTGTACTGTGGGTTGTTTGCATGCATTCACTGGCCTCTTAAATTAACCTGTAACCTTCAATCAAATACAGAAGCTGTGCTGAGAATGATATATTTACAACATTACAGTTTCTCCGTTTTCAAAGGGGATAATTCTATAACTCTGAAAGGAAGTTGTGGATCCCAACGTTGGACACGCAGACAGATGGGTAATTTATCCCTTTATTGTCATGTGGTAAAACTGAGCATGTTTGAAAGGCCTTCGTTGTCTCCCAAATAATTCTCATATGCAGGGTAGTACTTACTGCTAGCGTTATCATCACTCCTCTGTGGTGGTTTGTATCTCTCTCTAGCTCCAGCTTTCTCACTAGCATGAGACGTGTTCTTTCCATAGCCAAGGGAAACATACTTCTCTGGTTCCTTTCTTTGATGTGGCATATTTGACTTACAGTAATGAGCCCTCATTGTATTTTTACTGCTTTTTCCAGTCACTGCTGATCCTCCTCTCTCCAAATTAAAAACATGTCCTTCTTGTTCACTCTGGCAGTCGTCACTGTCAGTGACCTCTGTTCCCTCAGCCTCCTCTTCTATGTCTAGTTGATGCACATTAGTCTCTGAAAGTGCAGGTTCCACCATCTGTTCTCTAAAGCATCTGTGAAAGTCCTCGGTGCAGATACTGTCTGAAGGAGGCTGCACTTCTCCCGCTAACCCATCCTCCCTACAGGTGTCACCAAGCAGCCTTTCTAGTCTCCAGATGACCTCCTCTGCACGAGACTCCATTTCCTCTTTGTCTTTTGCTTGTCTATAACTTTTTTGAGTTTTCCAGTTCACAAGAAGACCTTCCCAGCTTTTCTCTGGGGTAGAGCAGAAGAGAGATTTGAAGACTTGCGTATGAATAATATTTAATTAAGGTATCTGACTTCTAATGGAAGTATTCATATTTAGAAAAGACAATGTGTACGTAAAGATATTGATGTCAATTAAAAATCACCTGATGAGTGCCCTGTGGGAGTATGTATCAAATCAAGATAAGACATGGGCGTGTCATTTGACTGAGTGCTTCCCAGGCCTGTGTCTTTGCTCAGAGAATCATTCCACCTAAGACGAGCTAAACAAAGATAAAAACAAAGATGCTCACATAGAAAAACGTTCAGTGTTTCTAGTAACGTGTGTATTATAACATACATTACCAGCAACAGTGCAGTCGTTCTCCCTGGAAACCGTCCGATGCTTTGGGGACTGGACATGCAGACGTCAAATCACAGTTAGTTTAGTTAACTTCAGTTAATTAAAAACTTATCAGAATCAAGATTTTTACCTAAGCTAACTAAAAATACACGTGTTCCTCTGTACATACAAACAGACAGAATGAATAAGAATCACAGACCTGCAGCTGACCGAGCTGAGCGTCCATGGCGTCTAGCAGAAGATCACAGTGGTCCCGTTTGAGAGACAGATTGTCAAGTCCACACATGCTCATTTTGTGATGGAGGCCTGAGAGGGCAGAGACTAAACCAGTCAAACATGGATGCAAAATTAGACAGTGACACATTAATGAATAGATGTGGAGTCAATCAAGCCCAGACCAGCGTTGAGACGTCCATCTGTGTCCTCTGCGTCTCTGTCAGCAATGTCCTGAAGCTGAAAACAAGCAGACAGCAGCTGTACCACAGAGTTGAAACGCACCCAGTAACTACTTAAGGCTGCGGTCGTAAAGAGTTGGAGGGTGGGGGCTGATGTTGGCCAGTTGTCCAGGAAACCGAGGCCGTAGCTGGCTGGCGAGGCCAACCTGCTTCGTTTCACTGCAGACTCCATAAACTGCGTCTTTGCGTCTCCCAGACAAACCCGTGAACAGTTTTCTGTGGCACCGTAAAGCGAGACGTTCACACACACACACGTGCTAAAGTTAGCCAGGACTCAAATGACACATTTAGCTTCAATTTAAGACGTTTGCTTCCTAGAGGGGAGTCGGAGCTTTGCACATCATTAAGTGTCAAAACACCCGCATGACGTGACCGAGTGGGATTTTCTGATAAGCGGCTAGTGCAAATAAAACGCAGGCTAACGCTGAGTCGGCTGTTAGGCTACATGCAGACAAACAGATCACTCCAACACTGTACGCGAAGACTTTACCTCGATGCTGAACTTGACTCGTCAGCCCTGCTGTGCACAGACACTGCGCTCCGGGCTTGATTGGCTGGAGCGTCTTCTAGTTGCCATGGAAACGTGAAACCGCTGCTAGGGGACGCAGTGTCGCGCGCACAGCGGTAACATTAGCGCGAAACGGATTTATTCTTCAGTGTGAGGTCTACGGAATAGTTTATTAATTTGAATGTTTCGGTTTCACAAAGGGACGAATCTGGGATCACTTAAAATATGACAAACAAAAACAGTCAAACACAGAGAACAAAAGACAAGATATTCAGTGTCACCAATAACAACTTTATTATCTCCATTCTTCATTATTGTGTCTTTGTTGTTTAAAGACGATGCTTTACAAGTATAAATTAGGGAGAAAATACACAATTTAAAAAAAGAAGAAAAATCTCAGTTGAGTCTGCACTTACACCTACGCATGTTTGGGAAGTCGGAGTAGTAGTCAAGGCAGGTCAGTAACCTTTGACCTCCTGTACCAGGCTGCTTTTAATGTGTCCCATAACTTTCAACCCCTTGTTTTACACATCACATGTCACAACAAAGCCATGAGTCACAGTCCAAGGAGAAGCAGGGCTCAGTATAGACAAGGCAAGACAAACATCCTTTGCTTTTGTTTGCATCCTCAAAACGGAGCAGCGTCGAACGAGAAGGAAAACAAACGTGTGCCACACATGCACACAAACCACACAAACAGTATGAAAAAAAACCCCAACAAAACAATAATGGCACCCGTGAGATGATAGGAATCAGAACAGAAAAAACACACAAGCATTAAACCTAAAATCAAACCAAGAGTGAGATGAACTGCGAGAAATGACAGAGGGTTTACATTAGACCCCTCTAAGGTGGGGAAGGCAGATGAAGAGGTGTTTTAATCTACAGTACACTCGTCACATACACTTTGGTTGGTTCTTCCCTTCTGCATGAGGCAGACGACTGTGTTTGCCTGTAGCAACATCGGCCATGAGCCAACAACTGCATTATTGCTACAGCTCTCTGAAGCTCTACAGGCAGGTCACCATCACATACTGAGGTCATCTTATTCAGAAATATATTAATTAAACGTTTCATGAGCTCTCCATTATCATTCAAAATATAATATGTGTTCTCAAATATAAAATCACTGGTCGCTGAGAAAGAAATCTGAAAACCATTTCTACAATTTCCTCACTACCCTTCAGCAGCGATGTGTGTTCGTTCAGATGTCATGACACCAATGTAGCCTGATGCTTTTTCAAGATAGCAAAAATGAAACTAAATGTAGCAGTGCCCATCCTTATATGTGGCACATGTGTATGATGTCAAATCAACACAACACAAGTGTTTCTGTGTGAAGCAGATATATGAGAAACCAACCCAAACTGTACAGTAAAAGAAACAGATATGTGCAGATTAATACGACTGTGTCTGCTCTGGTTGGTTTACTTTGGGTAAGACTAGAGGATTTCAACATCCAATTAGTGTGAAATACAAGCAGCTTTTCCGTTTAGTGAATTACAGTGTAATATCCCATTTGTTCAATTTGTACAAACCCCAAAGTCTTTTCACGGGGTTGTGTGTTTTAATGGTGCTGGTAGGTGTTTCTATACCCCTGGATGCAGCCACAGCAGTATTTGCAGTTTTCCAGTCTACTACCAAGATCAGCCGCTGGTTGTACATAATTTCATATTTGATATTTGATCTGTACATTTGCATATCGATTTTCTAGGTTTTTAGGGAAAAAAAGAAATTCAGTTCTAGTTTTCAACTTGTTCTGAACAAGATATTTAGAGATTGATCAAACGGTGCTCATGACAAACATAAATCAAAATGAGTAAAAAGAAGCATATAGCGCAAAAGAATAACAAATCATTATTCATTTCAGTTTCAAATTCTCATATTACTGGTCATAAATCTTTTGTTTTATTATCATACCAAAATCCCTGTACCAGCCGAATCTCACATTTTTACATCCTGCAAATCCTGTTGAAACCTGAACCACATTTACTAAAATGTTAGCATCAAGTACTCTATAAAACAGTTCTTTTAGTGTGTGTTAAGACAAAATAAAAGATGAATCTGAATCTCAAACTGTGAGGGTGGCCTTCCATCTTTTGCACAGCGAATCTGGATTAAAAATTAAAATTATAGCAAATATTTCAGGTCCATTTGTTTCAGATTTGATCAATGTCAAATGCATTACTTAAACTTAGCTTAGTAGAATTATGTTTCATTTTACAATATCATTCTTTTATCACAAAATATTCACACAAATAGACAATAGATACAATACCTCCAGCATTGAATTCTACATTCCTAACAATAATTACCAAAAAATATGAACAGTTTGTCAAAAGTCTGTAGATATGTAGTGCACAGGCCGGGGCACTCTTTCCCTTGTTCAGTCAGTTAAAGGCAAAAGACTGAGGGTATCTTCGTGAGCAGGTCCCAGATCAGCTTGTCCACAAACACTGAAGGAAAGGATTACGCATACGAGCTGTGGTGAGCCTGAGACGATGGCTGTGACAGTCATCTGTGGTTAAGGCTGACAGCTCAGTGACGTGATACAGGAACCAGCCCTGTCTGCTTCCATAACCTTCGACCTCCTGTCAGCTGAAGCCACTTAGGACTCCTCATAGAAACCGCTCAGTGTCACACACTGTAGTCCTGCTTGAAGCATCTAAACTACAAATTAGCAACTGATGAGACCATGGAGCTAGTGCATTGAACACTGTTAAAAACCACGTGGTCCTACATGTAACATGGGTGGTAGTTAGTGATTTGGGGTTGACTTAACACTTTGTATTATCATTGTTAATGATGTTACTCATGGTTACCATAGAGACAGTATGTGTTGCTAAGGGAGAGCACCAGGGGACAAGTACATGTACAGAGTGAAACTTTGCCAACATCAACACAGACATGTACTAACCTATAGTCAACCACAGTGAACAGTGCTTATTCAGGTCTTTGAAGGAGATTCCTATTAGAGTGATATGAACGTTTGCTATACATAATGTTGTCCTGTTGCAGATGTTACAGCTAAAAAAACCTCTGCTAATCAGTAGCATGAATGGAAGATGCCTGTGTGTTTGTTTCCATGACTGAAATGCATTGAGGCAATTCATATTTAAAATATGAAGTGGCTAAGCAGCTATATTAACTCTACATCTATCAGACTAACTGCATTTATCTACAGGGAACCCCAACATTCACACCAAATGAAATACGCTTTTGCACTCCTGCATATTTCATTAGTTGAGATGAATTATATGTCTTTTTTCAGTGTCTGTGGGGGAAATAAAACTCCTGTAAAACTGAAGTAATCAATTGAAAATGAACAGCAAGAAATAACAATTTATAAAAACTGAGTTAAAAAAAATCAGGATTGTACAATTTTATGATTAGATTACATACTATGTCTGTAATTTATATAATAGTTTCTTATTTATTTGAACACTTGATCTGTATCATTTGTAATATATTCCTTCCTATTTTTAAAACAAAAAAAGAGCCATAAAAAAGCGAGCATAATGTAAATTGTGCTGAATAAAACAGGGAGTGGAAGGACTCTTATAACCACATTTAAACCATCTCTCTTAAAACAAGATTTATAGTTAAACTGCTCTGGATTCTGTCCAATATGTAAAACTCTGTAATGGGTGAGCAACGACAACTGCTTTGTGGGTAGCATTTACAAATGTCTGGGCCGTGCAGGTGCCTTTATTGCGTGGCTATAACGCAGATGTTACCACACTGTTGCTCCTGTATAGTGTTTAAGAGGACTGCCGGGCGAATCTCTGTTCTTTTACCCATAGTACAAACAGATTCATTCGGAGGTACAGTGTAATCTGAAAACATGTAAAACACACATGAGCATTCTCATGCTCACGGACATCCACTGCTCATTGGCCATTGCTTAAGGACCAGAGGCTGGGTAGTTCCCTGTCTGAAGAGATGAGGTGTGACCTGCCGTCGGTTCCTGGGTTAGAAGATATCAGGACACATGCTCCAGTCCTGCCGCTCCTTCGCCTCCCAGTAACCTCCCTTGTACACAAACTTTGTTTCCCCAGTGATGGAGTCTCTTCTCTGGTGAAACCACAACGGCTGGTAGCCTTCATATTCTCTGCCTATGGGAAAAAAAATCAGATATTACTCAGTCACCATCATTTACTCTCTGTTGGTGGAGAAGCCACACTTGCAGGGAATTCACTAAGCGAACAACAGCAGTCAGTCAATACACAGATCTTTTATGAACGCTCCCTATGTCAACCGTACCAGTGAACGAGTTCAATTCAAAGGTCATTTACGGTATAATCAGTTTTGGGACAGAGTCGATCTCCCTAAAATAGAAACCCGCTAAAGGAGGAAACTGCAGATGTGAAAGGTTACAACAATCTGATCAACAACGCAGTGCAAATTAATCACTTGCTAATGTGGCTTCACCACAACACACTTACAGTCCTCAGATTTTCAAGCTCTATACATCATGTAGCTTGGTTTTTTTTACCACTTCTAAGTGAAAATGTCACACATATGCAGGAAAAATGCATTTTTCCTGAGTTTTTTCTGAGGACACGAGAGGGGTGTCATGCAATCCCACACTGAGGCAGACCACACAGAAGACACACAGAGGATGGGGAGTGTGTGTGTGTGTGTGTGTGTGTGTGTGTGTGATGCACAACAGAGGGGCTCAGGGCGACCCCCACTCACCAGAGTCATAATCACACTCTGACCACCAATAGAGGGAGGAAAAGAAAGACAAGTCATGGGTACATCAAATACAATCTAGCCAACACACACACACACACACACACACACACACACACACGCACACGCACACACGCACACACGCACACACGCACACACGCACACACAGGAATGCCACCAGGTGGAGGAGTTCACACAGGCTTTTATTACACCTACGGTATCCCCTTTTAACTCTGCTCTGTTAAATCCTACTTTCTCAACTGCAATAAATCGTGTATTTGTTGGACTCTGTTGAACCATTGCATTAATCACAAACATTGGCATTAGGTGACCTAAAGAAACAACTGTATCTATAAAGGTAATATATTTTTTATGTCGTCACATATTCATTGTTGTCATTCTGGTCTTTCTTGGCAGTTTGTCCCGGTAACAGATAGAAAAGATACTGTAGAATGTTACACACGGTACAATGAAGACGTACATGTGTGAGCCTTATATAGGTAAGTTCTGAAGTGAGACTATAGATGTTCAGATTGCTTCATATTGTACTGATGATTCACACATACACGCATCCTTGTTCCTGTTCTCCGGTTCGTACCTTCATCCAGAGCATCGGAGGCCTCTGCTTCCCTCCTTCTCCTCACCGCTCTTTGCTTTTCCTCTAGCCTCTGTTTTTCTGAGTTGGCTTCATCCCATCGCCCTTCCTCCATCAGCCGCTGGTCTGGTCTCAGACGGCTGTCAGTCAGTCCCACTCCTTCCTCTGGCTCATTCAGGGTCAGTGCCAGCGCAGAGAAGTGATACATGTTCTCTGCATTCACCCTGAGAGCGCGAGGAAATTGAATAAACGTATGCAGATATCCTACAATCCATAATATTGACTAAACCCTGCAGCTGTTACACAACAACAACGACTCCTTTTACAGCAGTGTTCTTCCTCCTGAGAGAGGTGAGGCGGACACTTACGGCAAAGGGTACTTTTTCCACAGCAGCTTGGGAGATAGAGTCTGATAGACGGTCTTCTGCTTGCCCTCCGATCCACTGCCCCCTCGACTGCTCTGAATGATCTTGGCACTCTCCATCTTATCATCCCACGTCCCAGAGAGGATGTAGTGGGCCTGACCCCCGCTGTCTGCAACAACACCTGTTACCTGGAAAGAGGAAAATGGATTTATGGCTCCAGCACGCCACTGATGCTTAGAAGGTACAGCACATAGAGTAAAGGATGGAGGGATGGATATGGGAAAATGTTTGTAGACTGTGAGAGGAATGAATGAGATTCTAACACTACACTACTCTACGTTTATTTGTTGGTACAGTACTGTACACCAGGAGGCAGCATCTCACAAGTCAACCCTGCAGTGTATGACATCATTCCAAGGTCAATTATCTGCTAAGTGCGGATAAAAAAAAGTTTACCTTGCGTGGAACGTCCCTGGAGAAATAGCTGTAGGGAGAGAACTTGAGTTGGCAGGTCTCCTTGGTCCTGTGATTCACAATCTCAATGTCCCCCGACTACATAGATACAAACACAGAGCCAGAGAGAAAAACAATCTGAGGTAGTAAATTTGACCTTTATTGGTGTCACAGCTGAGAAATAAGATCTGAACTGAACACAAACAGTATGACAGACCAGCAAACCTAGAATTGGTTTATGACCAGTTAAATGATACGACCTCCACTGAAGGTTAGCGTTATGCCTTCTGCTTAAAGCCCCTCAAGTCCTTTTGTGTTCATTCAACCTCTAGTTACAGTATTAGTAGAAACTACCAGACAGTCAGAGAGTAGCAGCACTGCAGAGCAGCACAGGGTAACTTTATTCAGGTTCCATGAACACAGCTACTGTACTGCACAACTTTCAAGACTGCTTAACCTACAGTTTCAGTAATAACACATCCAATGTATGTATCCAAGCAAGCAGGGAACAGTTTCTGACATTAGGTGCTGTGCTCCTGGCAGCAGTGTCTGTTTGTGTTTAGTCTTTTTCTGCAGCACAGTAGCCGTAATATCGGTGCACGGATGAGACCATACTGTAAAAAAGACGCAGTAAAAAATAACATTCACTTTGAAAGACAGGCAGACTGGAAGCCTTCCCCTCCCACCTCCTGGGCCATATTCCAGGGTGTTATTAGAGATCAAGGATGTGGATATATCCTATTTACGCTTTCTTCTTCCTCAGGGGGTTGGATTAGTGGTTACCAATGAGACACGAGTGCAAACTGACCTGGTCAATCCACAGCTTGCCCACAATGATGTTGTGCACCGTGGAGGTGACCTTTCTCCACACATAGTGGTTCCCACTGGAGTGGAACTGCAGGTGAATGGCACCTGGGGAGAGACAAAAGGTTAAAAGGCAGAAAAAAAATTATTGTTGTTTCAACATGACCTCTTCTACCTGCAGCAACGGAGAAACATGGAATTTAACACAGTTCCGCCCAGCACACAGGCAAGGCCTTCAGTGTGCGCTAACCCTGACAGATTGATAACATGCTTTCTCTCCAACACTTTGTGTGAGAAATGCGAGAAGTCAGAGAAAACGCACCGCATCCCTTTAGGTGGATCTATCAAATCTCTCATTTATCGGCGCCAAAAAACTCCCACTCTGCTGTCCCAGCGCAATTCAGTGCTCCCTTTATACCCATCCTTCATAAAACTCCCCTCACACCCATTCCTCTGGCTTTACATTGTGTAAAAGGCAGATCAGTGGTGTAATTCTTTCAAATGGGAAGAACTCTGAACTGGTTCAAACCCTTATTTACTGTACACATACAGTAGTTTTTAGACTCCCAGTTGAACGCACGTCTTACCCAGAGGCATTATGGAGAGGTATTTGCCACGAAACTTGCTAGCGATGGTGATTTCCTGCCAGAGGGTCCAGCCTCGTTGGGAAATCACATGATGTGCAGCTGCTGGTGGGTGATGGCTTACCTAAGATTAGATAGAAACATAAAGAAGATATAAAAAGTCTTCAAATAAGCAGCAATGGTTTGAAAGGAGAAGATACTGCACCATGTCATGTGCATGCATACACCTTGCATTTCTCGTTACCTGCTCACACAGCGAGCGGTATCCAAACTCCTCTAGTCGATCGAGTTCGTAGGTTTCACCCAGCAGGGGATTGAAGGGCTTGGCTGTCCGGTGAACTGTGGTGGAGTAGGACGAAACGGAGAAGGCAGCGACCAGGCACATCTGCTCCATGGAGGAGTCGCAGCGCGCTGCCTTGTCCAGAAGCTCGTGATACTCCAGATCCTCAGTAAGACGCTGCAGCATCGACAGAGGCTCGTTGAAGTTTACCTGAACAGAAGACGAAGAAGTCAGTACGCTGTCACCAAAAAGGTCGACCTTCCCTCGGACACTTACAGGCATGGGGATTTTTGAGAGCTCCTTGCCAATGCAGTTCTTCATGATGCTCCATAAATTGAGGGAGTAGTTGGGTTTGTCCGGGATATGAGTGCGCCGCTGTCTGCAGGGCTGCAGCTCCTTCCCTGACACATCATTATAGCCTGGAGACATCTGGGATCAGGTTGGAGGGGAAAAAAAGGTTGTACTTTACCTTTGCGTAAAACAAAAATGTAACATCTATATAAGTTTGAGATATACTTTGCAACTTCCTGGACTGCTTGACTGAACAGAAGACTTGGGTGTTAAAAAGAGAGAAGATGCAGAAATAAGAACAGATGTTTCACTGGTAATTAAGACTTAGTGGAATGATGCAGCTGTGCATCTTTGGCACCACATGAGTGACAACAAGGCTGCAGGAAACAGAAAAAGGCTGTGTGCATGTGTGTGTGTGTGTGTGTGTGTGTGTGTGAGGTCTGTGAGGTAGGAAGCAATGAACGTGGGGCCACTAACTGAAGACAGTTATATAAAGACACCATGAGCCGAATAAATCTATACACAGAGATTACAGACATGAGCATCTTCCACAAATGCCAGTCGAACATGTGACTTGTTGGGAAAACACTTACGTGGTCGTCCTGGTTCCAGTCACTGGATTGACCTCCACTCGCTCCGCTTAAATTACTCTGAGATCGCCTGGAGTGAGACAGTGAAAATGACTATATTTTGTTTACACATGCACAGACAACAATCTGACACAATTCAGGAAAGAATGAAGACGCATTCTGTGATGTCAGCGCGAGTCTTTCTTTCATTTAAACGCATGGCTCCCTGTGTGAGACTGACCTGTGCTGTATGTTCTCAGTGGCAGTCACTGTGATAAACGCAGGAGAATCCTCCATGGCATCAAAGTACTCAGTATCCTCATCTTCATCACTTGCCTCTTCTTTGGGCGCCCTTTCACTCCCTTTAGCAGGGACACAGACATTTTTGAGCACAGAGCGTGCAGCCCTAGCAGCTGCTGATGAGTTTGTATTCAGCAGCGTTCAGGACAGAGCAGCATACAATCACATACCCATAGAGATGAATGAAGTAATAATCACCTGCTGGCTGACTAGCTGGAGTAAAGTAAGTTCATCAGGGTGTGCATCTCGTATTTTTAATCCAATATTCTATTTTTAGCAACTTCAGTGATTCGTAAATATCCCATCATGGATCCACAAATCCCTTCATCTGGTCATTTTAGAGCTTTCTAAAGAAGTGATTCTACTGAAAAAGCAAAGCGTAAGTTGACTTTTAAGAATCTAAGTCGATGAGAGCTGCTTTAGCTGTTTAATATTATTTGTACTATGAATCTATCTTGATTATATCCCTATATATCAACTCAAGGAACCAAATCTTTTAACGCAGCCACTTTCAAATGAATGTACTGTTATTTCCCATAAACAGTCAGACAATAAAACCATGGTCTGACTTTACCAAGAAGAATAAAACACATGTGTCAGAGGTAAAGTTTCAGGTGAGGCTGAAACTGGTAAGTCTCCAGGTTCATCTTACACAACTTTAAATCAGCTTCATCAATAATATTGCTCCTCAGGTCACATGCTGAACCTCGAGTAGCACAGAGTCAGTCTCACCCTTGTTGGTGGTAGGGGCACTGGGTGTGCTGGAAACAAGCGTGGGTGCTTCCCTCCACGCGCGCTCCAGGCTGTTATGCTGTTTGGCTAGCTGCTCAATGGTCTCCTCTAGGTGAGTACGCTGCTCGCGTTCATACTGCAGCGCCCGCTGCCATCTCCTACTGTGAGTCTCTGCTAAGTCCAAGAAGTCTCGACACGCCTGGAGAAACACGCAATACAGTTCGTAAACACAGGCGGCAGTTTATTCATTTAATACACAGGGTGAAAAATATTATATTTACTTCATAATTGTTCATATAATGTGCAAGTTGAATACAATCCCGCGTTTTGAAAAAAGCCACTTGTTTTGTAGCTGATAACAATAAGGACCACAGACGGTGTGAAGACATCTCTGTCAGTCATTGTAATCAAGAGTAGCGAGTTTTTTATCACTGCCCTTTCCAGCAGTCATCAGTATGTTAATTAGCTGAGTGTGCAGCGGTTACTATGGCTCCCTGCTGTGTCAACTGTAAACACGGACAACATCGAGCAACGAGCTGATTGCTTGGTAGATAGAGGTTCAGTCAAAAGGGGGCATCACTGACGCTGCTTTGGTTTCACTGCTGAGACAAAGAGGTTACTTCAGATCAAACACATATGTCAGCACTTGTTGGCACCGCATCATATGTCTGACAACTGTGCCTCAAAGTGAACTCAAAGGTCAATGAACCCAAATAACAGCACACAACTGACTACACGAAATATGGAAATGTCATGTGACTGTTCAGAGGAAGGGCTTTTAAATAAATAAGCCACTAGTAATATATTTCTACAGTATCAAGTTCTGATCTAGATTTTTAAGCACTTGCCGTTTCACATGAATGGATTATCACACATTTACACTCAGACACTGAAAGTTGTCTGTCTCAGTGCAGAGCCAGAGAGTCTGTCGACAGTTCACTTAAACCACTTCTACAGTACAAACTTGTGGCTACAGGCAGTGAGCAGGAAAGATAAATGTGTCACACGGCTCAAACAATCTGTTCTCTTACTGCTAAGTGAACCGTCAGAATGTACAGTATCAACTTGAGTCAACAGGAAAAGAAACAAGGATGCAGTAACCCCGGACTCTTCAGAGTCGCCAGAAAACACAGAACGCGTCTCTCTGACACGTAAAACATTGTCACGACTGGATGTGGCTTGATGAATGTAGAACATAACGTTATGATGTGATCATCTTAGCAACCGCAAAAATGAATATTTTATCACAGCAGCTAGCAGTGATTATATTAGGTTTAGTTGTCAAACTAAAAGAGTTTGAAAAACAATTGTGTAACTAAACATTATCTGAAAAAAAAAAAGATATACTGTATGTATATATATATATATATATATATATATATATATATATATATATATATATATATATATATATATACACACACACTACAATTATAGTCTTGATAATATTGCAATTCTTTGTATATGTTTTATAGCATAAAATCTGACACTATTTTGCTGAAACCGTTGCATGGACACAAACACTGGATGCATACGTCCAGTCAGCCTCTTACCTTCAGTTGTCTTGTAGAAGTGTGTGAACATCAGTGTGTGAGTCTCCGTTTAAATGTTAGATATGCATGTGACATTGTGGAACACTTCCTCAGACATATGATATGAAACTCAACACCCACTTAAAGAAGTATGATAGTTCCACTTTTTTATGCTGAGTCTCTAATATGGATGCAGACCTCATGTGACGTCCGGCGGGAGAAGACGAGTTGCTTAAGGTTAAAATATGAAGAGGCTGCATTAACACATTTGAATGGCAAATTTAAAGTCTGCAGAGCGACAGTGCGGTGCAACCTGTGGCACATAAGATGTTACCACTGAATGAACTTCAGTACAGCCTCCTCAATTCAGAGCCAGTGTACAGCACTTTGACTAGCTGCAAATTAAACCGTAGTCCAATGTAGAAATCAAGACATCTGCAACTGCATCTGCCTGAATTGCGTGTCAGCTAGTCATGATTACTTTGTGGATATCCAAAATGACGTCAACGCTATCTGCCTGAGAAGAGCCATTACAAACCCAAACATCACGACAGGGACTTTGCGGCAGCACTTCATTCTCATTAGAAGCACATTCTTGGCAAACCTAATGGCATTTTAATGAGTTAGCCAATCCCAGAGGGTCTATTTTATTGCTTGTACAGAAACTTTACATTTCCAATACCAATTATTAAAAAGACTTGGATGACAAAAAGGAACAAGGGGCTCCTGACCTTTCACATGATTTTGTGCAGTCTAGATTAAAACCCTTTTATTTGAACAATACCGTCAAGGTTCAAGTCTTTTTACAAGGAAAAGTAGCTCACACTCAACAACACTAGGACAAGAATTCTGTTATTCTAAAACTCGTTTCTGATTTCAAAACAAATGTCAGTGTTAGACATATTAGCATTTTAACCAAATCTTTGACTTTATCAACCAGACAAGCAACAGAAATATCAGACATACAGCAATTACATGCAACAACTCAACATTCTCTGACTGAACAATAAATAAAGTTTTAACAAATCAAAGCCACATACAAAAGCTTGAAGAAAAACAAACCTTGTATGACTGGTTTTGGTCAGGGCAGGTTTGTCTGGCTGTCTAACTCAAGGCTAGGAGGCTCTGACATTCCTCACCGTGCAAGGAAGGCGGACATGGCTATTCCTGTCCCCCCTCATATCTAGTATCACTCCTTGAAGATCCCAACCCTCTGTCAACTATTATCCATTACAAACACACTGTAAAGACCATGATATTTAGCACAGAGGAGAAGGGAACATGGCCAGATACACTAGAACATTTCTTATTGTGATGCCAGTGCTCAGATCCAACATGACACTTTTGTACTGTAAACCCAGTCACGGAGGTTGTGCTTTGCAAGGCTTAGGGTTAGACTTTACTTATTACTTAAGTGGAAATATAAGGACAGAGAGAAGAAACAAGATGCAGAATACACTCCACACCACACACTGGTGGTCTGATCCAGCTACTTACATTGATCATAGCATTGGAGGTGATGCGGAAGAGGGTGGCTCGCTCATTGACTGCCTTGATCTTCTCTCCTCCTTCCAGTGGGACTTTCAGGCCCTCGAGTTCACTCAGGGAACGCTGCAGGGCCGCTCCATGCTTGGCGATCAGGTCGTTACATGTGCTGAGGTCATCGAGCTTGCTGACAAGAATCTTCAGCGTGCCCTGAATCTCACTGCGGTCTGACTGGGATGTGGGCTCGTCATCCCCAGAGTCATCTAGAAAGATGTCAATTGCAGAAAAATGTGCAAATCTTTATATGTGTCAGTATAAAGACATTTACTTACGTTCCAACACGGTGAACAAATAGCAAACCCCTCCACTCACCTCTAGATGAACTATAATATACTGTTACATCAATACCGAGAGCCTTTGCTGTAGCAGCTGCCTTTTGCATGATATCACTAGGGAAAGGTTACTCAAGGTTAAACAGAACACACGAGAAGAGAGCTGCGGTGTCATCTTTACTTCTCACACACACACACACACACACACACACACACACACACACACACACAGGACCAAGGGCAGTACTCATCTACCTACAAAGAGCGAAGGACAAACAATAAGGAAAATGTTGCACCGTAAGAGTTAAGGTTAAAGGCAGAGAGAAATGTCCTCCTCCCTTCTGAACCCTCTGCCATCTTCCTCACCCCAGCATGCAGAGGATGCTGTGTCGCATTGAAAATAACTGTTATAGAAGCGCTAGGAGAGAGTATCACACTCTAAGAGAGGAAGCAATAAAGGAACATTTTTCTGTGGAACGTGGTGACTGGCCTCACCTCTGTCTAACCTATTTACACAATGTAAGCACAACAATCATAGCTGCCTGGGGGATGCTGGCAGCCTGGAAGTCTCACAACAACACATAGAGGTGAGATATGACCAGGCCCTTGTGTCAAGGAAACGTCCCCCCTCATCTCTGCCAAATTATCCTGTAGTTAAAAAATGTCTGTTTCACCATCGCCGTGACTCCTTGTTGACATGACGACTGGAAATGGAAATAAAAGGTTTATATAACATCATATGACCTTTCATCAATATCAACACCAGTTACATTTACTGTCAGTTTTACAGTCAGCGTTTCTCTCAGCAGTTATAGTAATAAAGCAACATTTCTAAAGCACACATTCACATGATATGTGTAACCGTGTAAAGTTATAGTCTGAGATTCTTGGGAGGTTTTAATGTAGAGAATTAAGATGAACCCTGTAAAATATTTACAGCTGCCATTCTCCATACATGCACTTCTGCTGTATAACTACTCTGCTTGACTGCAATTCAAATGTGAAATACTACGGCTGCTGAGCAAATCATTAATAAAGCTATAAATCAGTGGAAAAAGCTACCGTCGTTCACAAACTGTGAATTACAACGTACCAAACACACGGCACACAATCACTCAAAGGCCACTTCAACCATCCCTGGTCTGCTGGTGTGTTTTAAATGTCTTTGTTTGGCACCGAGATTTAAACAAGGTTTGTGGTACTGGGAGTGGACACGTTTCTTCAGGACTGAACTCAGACTTGGTCTGTTAACCAACAAAGTGTTGTTGAGGCAGAAAAATAACTATGTTGTGACTGACATTATTTGTGATGAATTTTGTTATCTGTGTGGAGGATTCATGTCTTCAGGGCGAAGACAAGAAAGATGAAGCACACAGACAAGGAAGTGTGTCCATGGGGGTTTAGGTGCTGCAGCGGATGTTGATGAAACGAAGCTGCAGTTGCAAGTTGAAGTTGAAAGAACAGGCTTTTGTGCCAAGACGAGGAAAAGTCCCAAATAATTCTCAATACAAAAATCTGGATTTCAGACTAGCAGTGTAACTAACAGCATCTTAAAAGTTTGAACAAGTCAAAACACAAGACGAGCAACAAAAGTGAAAAACTCTGAGTCAGAGCTCATAGTTTATCCAAGGACCTAGAGAACAACAGACCCACAGAACCATTACTAGACAGAGGCCAAAGCAGCAGCAGAGTAGCTGCATGTTTGGGACAAACCGGCCTGAACTGGGTAAAATGCACACAGTCACCTATGAGCAGGCAAAATATTCAGATGTTACAAAGATTCATATCACAAACAGATGAGTAAGTGACACCACAGAAACAGTAAAGGTCACACTAGAGGCGCTTGTGTAAGGTATTAGTAAGTGGACAGATGGTACTGCAGCAGGATACAGACAGAACAGCACAGTCCTGCGATGTCACTACTATGGAGATGAATATGGAACTGCACGCATATGTGTGAAAGATTAAACCAAACAAGCTCCAGATTCTTCACAGTTTTTGTACAGGATGGTCAAAGGTGTGATGGAGCATATTTGATATGAGTCGTGACATCCCTAACGAGCCTATAGAGACAGAGCCTTGACCAAATGGGAAAGTTTAGTGTTTGGCAGCAACAGGGTCGACAGTCTGGCTCAGAGCAGAGATGACAGATGTGATGAGCACGGTGAAACTGTGATTAAACAAGAGAGGCAGAAGATTGGCATCGCTGCCCAGAGCAGAACCTTCACGGTTCCTCTTGCCCCCTTTTAAAAGGCAGTAAACATCCCCAGCAGTGATCTTATTGCATTCACAGCTGCACACAAGACAGAGAACAAGCTTGTTCAAGACGGTGTCACTTTCTAGCTAAGACACTGTTGAACGGACGAATGAATAAGCAGAACGCTTGGGACCATGCGTAGTAACCTCTCGGTGAAAAACGAAAACTCGAGCCTCTATGTAAAAGCAAGCTGTCCCAGTGGTAAAGCAACCACTGACGGAGCGGCAGTAAACTGACCCCAGTGCTCTGCCTCACGTCCACATTTGAAAGTATGAAATTACAGAAGGGATAATATTAGGATAATATGCAGTATACTAACAGTGACACTGGGAGGCATTCATACATTCTAGAAGGCGAGCGGGAGCGTGCGGGGCATCTACAGTAGATGCTAAGGAACTAATATCTTCCCTAAATTAAAGGACGTACAGTACAGCTGTGAAGACATCTGTAACGCCGTATGAAGCTTCGGCGAATTATTCACCCTCATTCTGCCAGTGAGCAGCTCTAAGCGATGTCACTTAAAAATAAACTGTCACATGTACTGAGGCATATTCGTTTTAAAGAGACGCTGCTTACAGCGTGTCGCCACCAAACACTACTTCTCTCTTCAAAGTCTCGCTGAAAGTAGCTGTGAGGCGTTAGAACACATATTCTGTTAAACTGCACATTAATTCTATAAAACTGTATATCACTCACACTTGCAATAACAAGTGAGTAGTTATGTGAATAAGTTGACTGTCTGTGCTGTCTGTGAATCAGTGTTGCTGCCTGGCTCATCCGTCATTCTCTCACTACAACAGATGTGGATGGATGGATCGCCAAAGCAAAGTCGACACCACAAAGCAAGGCCAGGAGCCCATTACCAATCCAGTCATGCTTCAAGGGCGGACTGCCCGTGTGTTCGCTCACATTCTAACACCTCCGAGAAAACCCTGCATCAACACAAATGCAGCTCGGTTTCCAGGTCCCACCCAGTCTGCCTGGCACCTTCCTCTTAGCATTAGACACATAAACATCCATCTTCCTGCTCAGCATCTGCACAGATGCTCAGCTTCTTTCTTGGAGGTCTTCTCATTCTTTCACAAAAGAGTGAAGGAATGAGTGAAAGAACAGGCGGTGGGAGAATATAATTGGGACGGCAGCACTCTGCATTGGATCTCTGCGTTAGTCCCTGAGGAGCCAGGCCTCTGGCTGACAAGACATCACCCTGTGGCAAAGAACAGCTGAGCATACGGAACAAATGTACAGCCCCTCTGGATTAAAGACAGTATTTAAACATAACGACAGGTGTAATCAGATAATCAGAGTTATACAGTCATTAGAGCAAGCTGATACATGGACTAGTCTGCCCACAGAGCACACATCAACCCTTTACACGACAGAGGGGCCGTTTGCTTGCATATATGTTTTGATATGCTGTATATTAAATTATTAAAATAATAATTATGTTTGTTGACAATTTATTCCAATTGCCCCCTACCGCTCAGTCTAGAAATCCCTGTATTTTGCTTAGAGCAAATTAAGAGGGGATGTCAGTTTTCAGCTTTTTCACAGAGTGGGCAAGACAAAGGGATTATATAAGAAGTACAATACATCACTAACAGAAGACAGAACGAGCTGGATCAAGAGCGAGGATGTATCCTGGGGGAGAGGAGTGTAATCTTGGCCAGTAATTGCTCACTGGTTCCATATATCCCCTGAGATACATCACAAGAAGACAAACAGTCAGACAGGAGGTTAACTCCGTAACATGGAGCTTAGCTCTCCACAGGCAAATGAGAAACTGTGCAGAGCAACTCATCACTGTCCCCAAGGCTCTGCAGTACGGCTCTGGCAGTGTATCCAGTCGAAAAGAGCTCAGGAAGCAGCACAAAACAAACTGAAGCCGCACCAGCAACAATGGCTTTTAATTCAATAACCCTTTATAATGTGCTGGGAGTGTCGTGAAGTCATCTGACTGCTAAAACGGACATTGATTGTCTGGTTTGCTGAAAGCAGCTGGTGAGTTGAAGCTGTGAGAGGAAGATAGCCTTTGCTTACTGCATTATTCCAACATTAATTACCCTACAACCTCTGAATACAAACTCAGCTCAACCACTGCTCTAGTCACTGTGACAGCACTAATAAAATGCTGTGCTTGGTGCTGTGGAGAGACAATGAACCACAAGCTAAATGTGCAGTCTATGTTTACAGTCTGAAACATTCAGCAGCACTCTGGTCGTTCTCTCATCCACTATATTTAACAAAGCTTTTTGATCACTGAAAAGTGAAGACGGTTTTGGCAGCTCCCTCCAACAGTAGCAAAGTCAGAATCTAGGATTCCCTAAGCCTGGGACACGGCAGGGTTGTGATCCATCGTGCTAATTGCAGCGAGGCAAGATAATGAGCCCCTCAAGTGCCTTTAAGTTATGCTGATGAGTGCACGGCAGGAGATCCAAGGGCTGACCTGCATTGTGACCCTACTTAAGCAATCCATACATTGCACAACGCGTTTTGCCAGGAAAAAGTAAAGTAAGATAAGTAAAATGTCACACTAACAACATTTTATTCTCTTTTCCACAGCGACCAGAAAAACGTGATGTAGATCGATGTAGAATTTCACATGTTAGTGCAGCTCCATGTCAACAAACCACTCAAAATAACTATGTTCATCACAGCAGCCCGAGCGCGAACTTTCCACCGATGGAACATTTGACTGTCCAAATACTGACAACAATATTCATCAATGACCCACTTGCTATCTTTAAATATAATGTTTGATGAGGAAGAAATGCTACGTTGTGGTAGATGTGGTCCTGATTGCATTCTACTTCTTTTTTGAGATTATACACAACATCCCAACATTTTGGGAAATCTGCTCTGCAATGATCTCTCATAATGTAGCTTTTTTATGATCGTCTCCGTTTTTCACAAATCCCAGCTCTGCACTATAACGGGAGCACCTCCGTCGTTACAGTGACATTGACACGGCTGTGAACCGCATACGATTGTCTGGCATATGTCAGCCTGTCACAGTTCTGTCATGAAGCGTGTGAACAGTGTTAAGCATCGTATTATTTAGGCTTCTACCGTCTAGCCAAAATGTATGACTGTATGCATAGAGCAGCATAAACAATGAAACTGTGATAGCGCCTATAAATAAAAGTGTGAGTAGTAAATATTTCATAGTTAATAAAATAAACAGCAGTATGTTGTAAAGTGAGAGTGAGTACAACAGTAACTTATTAACTACGGTTAATATTATGTTGGCTATTGGATCAACTTTCAAAGTTGTGACAGTGATGCTGATCAGTGACAGCGAAACTGAGCAGGCTGCCCTGAACACGACCTACTGTACCGACTGTATGCCTCTACTTTTAGCCAACAACCAGGCAAAGTGAGGAGACAGGGAACCCAGGGCTTAAGCACACAGCTGTCCAACTCAACGCTGTCCAACTTTGCCTTAGGCAGGAAGAAGACAGATGAAGCGAGAGAGGTGGAAAGACACAACAGGAAATGGAGAGACAATGGGAACGCGTCCTCATTGTTCTTCCAAGGATAACAACACAATCACTGACAGCAATATGTGCACTGAATAGGACGCTATCAACCTGTGTGAGCAGTAATAGAATATTGATTTGTTGTAATGCAAAGCCTTCCCCTTTTTGAGCGACATGTTTTGCAGGCTATTATTGTTTGAGTAGACTCAAAGGATTCCTGTTAATCTGCATCCCTACCAATACATGATTCAGTCATTCAGACAACAGATTCCTGCATAAACAGCGCACAACTCTTAATAAAAATAAAACAAGCATACGGTAGATGTTCATTGTCCACGTAACATGTAGGCCTGCCAGGCCTCATCAATATGCAAATAAGAGGTGGAGCAGGCACAAAGAAGAGAGGAAATGAGTCTGACTGGGAAGAGAGCAGCAGAAAGAAAAGAAGGAAGGAGACGCACGCAGTGAGGAGTGTAGGACAGAGGACAGGCTGCTCTTTTTACAGCACGAGGCACTGCATTGTTAAAGAGGCTGCAGAAACATCCGTTCATGGCGACAGAGGACAGATGCCACAGAGAGGAAGATGGATGAAGGAATGACAGCTACCTCTCAGACGGACGATTAGGAGAAGATGGCCGGATGGGAAACAGTTTGTCGCTGGACAGATGGAGAGGAGGGTGACAGCTCTGTGCTGTAGTTATTAGCCATAGCTGTACTGACCCTGGTTGAGTTTACTCAGGCAGCCCGAGTTGCAGAGGGAGCGGATCGTCCCCGGCTCCCAGCAGCTCCGGCCCTTCATCCCTCTCTCTTCAGGCCTGATCCCACTCCGCGCTCCCTGAGACACTCTGCCCCTGGGCCGCTACATAATCCCAGCAAGGGGGAGGCAGAGGCAGCATCTCTTTCTACTCAGCATTGCAGCGTGCACACACACACACACGCACACACGCGCACGGTACACGCATACAATGATGTGTGGATCGACGCAGGCTCCTCTCTCCTCTCCTGCATGGCCTTCCGTTCGTTCGGCAACACACACGCACACTCGGCATACACATATTCACAAAGCTCGGCACATTTACAATTCTCCTCCACATGCTTGTCTCAGTGCAGTGCAGAGTGGAGAGGGAGGACGCGAGAGAGGGAGGGAGGGAAGAAGTGAGTGAAGCAGAGAGAAGATAGGACTCAGCAGCCAGCAGTCATCCACACAACCAAGACCAGAATGCATTGCTTCCTTTCTGTCGCCACACGTCTACTGCTGCTGCAGTCTACCAGCAAAAAGCAGAGACGGTATTAGCTGTAGGTATTGGAGAGTTAGAGTAAGTTATGTAGAGAAAAGAAAACAGTGTAAAGTAAGTAAAAGTCTGAGCTCTGGCTGACTTTTCATTTCACTCTGATGCGTTTAGCAGCGTTCCACAGTGCTGCTGATCTGACCTTCCACAGGCAGGTCAGGGTCACTGTACTAACGCAGTACAGGTCACTGTGGTTTGCGCTCACTGCAATAATAAACCTCACTCCCTCCCGTCTCAAAGTAGATGAAGGCTTTTATTACCACGCTGTCACCTTGGTCACCTGACCCCTCCATCGCTCCCACACACACACACACTGCCCCTAGAGTTGACTGCAGGTTTACCTGAGCCCCACATTCACACATGTTCTAGGTACATATATGTATAGGGAACCCATTCAGTACAGCCATTAGTTAATGTTATCATTCTATGCGTCACTGTAAGGCATGATTTGTGGTCATGACAGGAACACATAACAAACTGTACAATATCTATGAACTATTACAAGATGCAACAGCAAGTTGTAACATATTGGATGAACAGAAACAAACTGGACCACAATACACTGTTCCCTAGATTCCCCTGTGCTGCACTGATTCTGTAAAATATCTGGTAACACAAACAGGTAACGGGGTTGTGCTGTTGACTGTAGGTGAGAGAAGAGAAGTGCTGACAGGGAAAGATTGGTGGACTGTAAATAAAGAACATCGTCTAACTGTCTCGGGCCACGGTCGAAGGGGCAATGAAGCATGAAACCTCAGGTAATTTCATACTTGACCTTCATCATTTCCTTTCCTCACTACAAGGCGAGTAGGAGTCCAGCCATGCAAAGAAAGCTGACTCTGGCTGGTGAAACACAACTGTGATGTAACCACTCCTTTTAACAAGGTATTTATTAAACTGTAGTTTTTAGTCTATACTCATTTGTTTTGTGTTAAGTGCTTTCTCTTTTTTTTTTCTTATTATTATCCATTGGTTCAACATAACATAGAAAAACTATAACTATGACTAATATCCTAGATTTTACAGCACATTTAAATTGCTACAAATATCCAAATATCACACCATATTCTGTTTAGATTCAAAGTCAAGCAGAAATTCAAACACTCTCATTAAGTCCACCAGAATTAAGGTCATATTGACGAACCTGGCATAAACCATGAGAAATGCCTCATAGTGCATAAGAGACAGAAAAGAAAAGTCTGAGTTGCAGACATTGGGCTGCGTCAACTCCAGCAGCTGCAGCCAAATGAATGCTACTGTATTGATTCAGGTCACACTGTGCTGCCTTACTGTCAATACTAACATGCAACAACCAGAAAAACCAAAATCAACTGAAGGTGAAATATAATCCCAAAGTGAGGTCAATAATGGACTGATGCTCCTCCTGTGGTACCAACAGCGAGTTCCCCCAGAGGAGGTGGTAGATCTTTAACTAACCACAGCTGTAAGGAAAAAGAGTAATTGCTTCGTGCGCTACCATAACAGGAAGACAATGCATCAACTTGATGCCTTAATAAACACAAACAGACGCAACATTTCATACGAACACCCCACGCAGCTGCCTGCCAAGACAGTGAATCATCCAGCCACGTGTGCGCTTCACTGGCAGATAAACCAAAGGTCCAGGTAACATCTTTAAGTAGCAGCTGCTGCTGTTTTATTAAGAATAAAAATACGTCCTCCTCCTTTTTTATGCAAAAATCATAAAACTCTATGCTAATTACTTGGTGATCATCAGTCTATGTGGGTTGTGGACACATTGTTAGAGATGATAGAACAGTTTAGTTATGATGTCTGATGTGTCGGAGACACTGTCTGATTTGACCAAATTACCTTAGAAAATTGTTTCCATGGCAGCTGACCAGAGCTGCATTTTAACCACTGCTCATTAAAAATAGTTTTAGTTCAGCAGTGTTTGCAGGATGTCTTGCAAGTACATTTTAATAGGCTTAAGGTCAGAATCTCACTTTCCTTACAGCAAATGAAACCTGCTTCTAAATGTGTATTTTGGTGCTAGTGTGATTTAACATCACACTGTGTGACTTGAACCCTCTAAAATTTTTGTAACCCGGTAGAATTTCAAAAAACCATTATGAGCTCATCAGTGGCTGGAAGAGGACTGAGCAAGCAGATTCCCAAACACACACACACCTCCACTGGGTACTTTATAATTTAAATACACTTCATTAGCCAGAGGGTTGGTCTTGTGTTTCTCAAACAGTGATTAATGATCATGTTTAAAAAGTACAATGGTTTCAGGTAAATCTAAAACGAACAACCACATTTTTCCTACACAAAAGCTTGTTTGTTTTTTTTTCCATTTGGGTAACCAATAAAAATAGTGGTGGCAAAGAATAGGCTTTAAGGTGGCGGCTGCTATCAAGCCTGTCTCTATCCTGCCTCAAGGAAGGTCACACACAAGAAGAACATCAGAGCAGACCAAACACTGGAGCCATTCAATTTTCACAGTGTTCTCTAATCTAATAGCGTCTAATGTAATTCTCAAAGCCTGTCATTGTGTTTAGTGTACTCAACAAAAAGTAGTACTGACTTCATATATTACTGCCTTTAAATTAAGAGCAGACTTGGGTTTAAACTTGTTTTGTTTACTGACAACAGGGCTTGTAATAGAGAGGAGCAAAACAGCTTAAAACCCAATATCAAGGCCTCTGTGATAGACTGGAGACAAGCTGTGACACAAACACTCGGCTCAAACTGCTTCACCTCACTGCAAATGGAAACCGAACCTGAATACTGAAATCGTCCAAGCTCGCTGCCTTGAACAATGATTAACCGATTTATATTTTAATGACCTGCTTGCATCAGCGTTCTCAATTTCTCGACTTGTCCCCTTGCTGATAAAGCAGAAAATTTACAGAGTGAGCGACAGAGAGGAAGCGTGCAACTCCACTGGGTGAGCTCGATAATGAATTCGGATTTCACGCAGTACACAGTACGTCACAACTCGAGCCAAGCGGAGCAGATAGATCCCAGTGCAACAAAGGGCAGCACAATAACAGCTGGTAGAAAGACCATGCAGCCGTTTTTTGTACCGTCCAACGTCTAATACCAAAACATCTATATGAAAGACAAAACATGAGATTCATACAAGCACATGAGTCAACACAACACACAATGCAAATAAACCAAATGATCAAGCTTAGTGTATACATACACACACACACACAAACAGGGGAGGCTGTGAAAACATCTGCAGCATAATAGCCGGAAGACACTCCTGCTTTGAAGCAGCGACCAGCACATGTGTTTGTTTGTGGTTCAACCTCAGTGGTAAAGCCAGTGCATATCGTGGTCGCCTGGGCCAGTTTTCAGCATGAAAACAACACAATTCCTACACACATGGGTGGGTTTGTTTACAGTCCAGTGTCATTGTTCTGCTACATTCACAGAGAGGGAGACACGGAACGGATTCTACTACCTTTCATTTAAGTCCTGTCTTGCAGGGTGTGTTTTTGGCTTCTACTTTAATTGTGAAGGCAGAAGTTGTGAATGTTTTCTACTGTAATCAAAAGGGCAACAGACTCACAGAAACATTTTTAATTTTTCGAAAAACAGTTAATGTAATTTTGTTGTAAGCTTATTGATGCTTTCATTTTGGGAGAATAGAAATTCCAGTTGCTTTAACGGCATTAAAACTGTAATAACAAACACATGATACAGTCTGTTCTCCAATCTTAAAGAGCATGAATCATCCTCTCACAATGCGAAACACATACAGTACAAATGAGTGAAGCAATGCATAGTACTAATGAATTCATGCTCAGCGTTTTCTATTAACTGCTGGTGGATGAACATAGTTCACAGCACTTCTTATTTCCCCAATAACTCTTTCACGGTTTCATATGAATTTGTGTTTTTGGCAGTAGTTGTCTATTTGGCCTCCCTATAACACGGAAAGCTACAATGCCCTTGATTTACTGTACTCACTGTACAATACACTACAATCAGCAACATCTAACCAGAAAGACGCACACAAATAAGCCTGAGCGCAACACAAATAGAAGAAAAGCTTTGTACTTACAAGAGAGCCTGTATCCTGTTTCTATTTTCCCCCAGACTTTACAGGACAATGGCAAGGTTTTAAACAAGCGAAAGGGGTGAAAAGAAAGTAGTGTAGAAAGCAGAAGGTCATTCCATTCAGAACTAAAACCCTACCAGAAGACGAGCAGACTATAGAGCATACTGAGCGAATCGGAAAGAAAGAGAGAAAGAGAAAAGGGAGGAGGCGATGAAACCAGACAGCGAGTGAGAGGGTGACTGGAAGAGAGAGAGAAGAGTAAATGCTGGAGCGAATGCTGGAGGCAGAGTGGATGAGGGGACTGGGACACAGTCAGGACCAAGGCAGAGAGAGGGTGTGGATAACATGACAAATAAATCACGTTTAAGGAGGCATTCCTAACCTGTACTCACGTCTCTGGCATTCAGGACCAAGGACAGAGAGCTACCTTTTACCGACACAGCAGCAGCTGGGATGTAGTAAAGCAAAGGTAAAAGAGAGGATGCAAACAAATGCAAATACTTGTAGCAGATTAAACCATGCAAGCAAATCATGTGAATTCCAGTTTACTCAAGCCCGCCCAGAATCATCCAGTGACCATTAAAAAGGACTTAATAATTAAATAATAGGGCAGATCAATGCACTCTTGTTTGGGAGCTCAAGATACACATCAGTTTACATGCTGGACGCATCAGGATCAGTTACATTCCTGCCTACCTCAGATGTGGCGGGCAGATCCCGGAGAAACCAAGCATCTGACGACCGATTCAAGCATCTGTGATTCTCCACTAAAAGTCTCTTGCTAAACAAATGTTCGTTTTCATCTAGAAGTGCAGTTTAGGTTTGCACACTCAATCCGCAACTGGAACAAATGATTTTTTGACTGTTTAACATAAAAAGCAAAAACAAGAGGGCAAACTAGAAGGCACGTTCAGATGAAGGGAAACACTGCCATCTGCTGAACGCACATGGCTTCAGAAAGCTGTAATCCAATCTAAACCTAAATTAAAACACCATGCACACATTTATGGGGGTAATAAATTTAAAGACCGTTGGTTCGACATCACTGCTAGTTGAAATTCAACCGATTCATCTGCTCAAATGTCAACTGGTCAGTTCAAACTGATCTCACGGTTAAGAGACAAAGGCAGAGTCGAATCAATACAGGAGATTAACAGGACAGTGCTGCCTGCAGAAGATTGAAATTAAAACACACAGTAGTAACATGAAGTGGTCATTAATAATCAAGTCATATCACATCGCACATCCAGGGTCTGAGCTGAATTTACACTGCGCTCTCCTGACAAGATCGATAGGAGGCTCTTTGCTCCTCCGACAGAGCAGAGAGGGCGGGTTGATGACTTAAGGCATCCTGTCACCCTGATACATTTCTTACCAAAAAGCATTTAAAACCAGGAGGTATTCTGAAAAACATAACAGTGAAACTATGCATAAATTTAATTTTGTTAAGCACTAGCAAAATAAATAGTTGGTGTTTTTTCTCTTGTTTAGATGACTCACACATATTGATTAGAGAGAGGTGAAAGGAAATGTTAGATAAACACAAAGACACATGCTCTCAGTCTCAAAACTTTAGATCAGTAGAGCAAAACAAATGGTAAAATGGTAAAGTAACATAAAGTAACAAAATTTCATAGCACCAACCAATCAACCATCATGTTGGTCCCACATTTAAATCAATATGTAGGTACAACAAGAAACCTCTGACATAAGATGTGAATTAATTTGTACTACTGCTACTATTTTCATCTATGCAGCCTGTAGATAATCCTACAATCCTTATATTACAGCTTTATGTTAACGTTCTACTGTAACACAAACATCAACAAATGTCAACTAGCTAGAGCTGACATGTGGTCCATTCAATTACCAACCAGACAGCCTAGTCACACATCAGCTAAGACTGCCCTTCAGTCCATTTCAGATACAGTTTTCTTTGAAAAGGATTTCCCAGCATTCCTCTTCTGGAACTGGTGAGCTAAAAGCAGCTCACATTCTCTCAGAGTTTATATTTAGTGATCTTACAGCAAATGAAAACCAAATGGATGTCAGGGGAAAATATAGCCCCCTCTGTAGACGCTGTCTGCAGAAGACTAGGGCAGAGAGGCTTTGGGATGATGCCAGCGTGAAACGTGAAGAGAAATGGTTCTCCCGGGCTTTTCCCACAGCCTTTGACCAAGGCACCTAATACAACCATACAAGAATAAGTTCCATTGGACAAGAGGGTGTTTTGTTGTCAGGAGGCAGCTGAATAGTAGCTTAGTTCTCACAGCACCACTGGCATTCTCCAGTTCTGGGAATAGCAGGACTGAGCAGAAACCAGGGCAGCCCTCCCCTGTTTTACACTTTAATCTGAATTACAAGAAGCATCAGCTGTTCGGAATATCGAAGCCTAGCGGAAAGCTGAAACAGCTGAAAGTCAAATACATACAAACATCAGTAATGAATACACCTTTGACCTTGCATTTTAATAACCACTTAAAAGGCAACGATAAGCGCAGCCTGTTTACCTAGAGCATATCAGCCCAGCCTTCAGTTATGAAGATTACATCCTGTCCACCAACACCTTGCACACATGCTTCATTATGCTCTTAGCTTGCACTTACACTACAAAGTACACAGTGCAATGCTTCGGCCGCTCTTACCCGACTGATCGTTCATCATGCGGATTGCTTTAGCCTTGGCCAGCTCCAGCGCCGTGACCCATCTCTGTCGCTCCACTTCTGTGCTGGCCTTCAGGTGGTATGTGCGGCCACCACTGCTCAGGACAATATTGCAGGCATCCTCTGTGTCAATGTGCGCTGTGGCCAGGTTGATAGTTCCACGACATGTGTGGGCCATCTCTGCCTGCGTCCTGCCACCAACCACCAGGCAGAAAGAGGAAGACAGACGTTCAGGAATAAACAATAATTCAATTCAAAAAGGCTGTAGGTGAGATAGTGCACCCGACATTCCTACGGACAGGCACAAGCAGAGAGGGAACATGACAGGAGGCAAGTATCAGGTCGCATCATTGATTGCACACACATTCATTTGTAAAACCTAAACATGCACTACCTAATGTACGCTTCAACATGTGGGTCAGTGTGACCTCATTTTTCCCTCAAAGTGACCCGTGTGCCCTGCTGCGGTTAAGCAGAATTGTGCGTATTGTGCATAGATGCCATGAAGCCCAACTGTTGAACATTCAGTGGGCCACAGTAGTCAAGATAACAAGGCCATTGTGTAGCTCTGGGCCACGGTAGCGAACAAAACCAAACAACAGTGCAAACAAAGCAAGAACAGTGTGAGGTGGTAGAAGAAGAGAAAGCGCAATGACAGGGAGGTGGAGCCGAAGCTTCAGGACCACAGATCAGAACACAGAGCTTAAAGCATGTCTGTGCATGGGATACGTCCTGGACAGGTACTGCACAATGTAGCATATGGTTTAGTCGACAGGAAGAAGACAGTACCAGTAGTGTTACTGCGAATCATTTGATTAACTGAAACAGAACATTTTTCACTCAGAGGCTCTAGTGGAACATATGGCTGTCACACCTAAACAAGCGATGCTACAGGGCAGGGATGGATCGTTGTCTCCCTCAGAGAGCTGAGTGTATGCAGGTTTTCAGTCCAACCAGTTGTTGTTGCTGATTAACAACCTCACCACAGAGCTGCAACTAATCAGCAAAAGCACATGCTGTTTCCAATGGAACAAGCAGACCCTCAGCTCTTCCTGTCACAAGATTGTCCATCCATACCCCTGGAAACAGCCACTTCGAAGCATGCAGTCATGCAATCATGTGGATTCATCTGTGAGTGATAACATCCATTCATCCATCCTCAGTGGGTCCTTGCTGCCATGAGCAGCTGCCTTTTAGCAGCACTAAGCTTTCCACTGGCTCCAGTCTCACTTGACACTGGCAAGGTGGCTACCGCCTCATTTAGTCAGAGGTTGAAGTGTGCTTATAAGGCCTGTCAGGCATCGACTTCCCTCGCACTGCTTCTGAAGGCTGAAGTCAAGTCTTGTTACAATGCCAACCCTGAACAAGCGTTTCAGTGTACCGCTCTCCTGCTGGCGACCGGCGCACATAAGCTGCGCAGACAAGACCACACTGGGGCCATACAAAGGCGGGCACAGATCCTGAACAGCCCCGTTTCCAGCCTCACCATGCTGAGCTCAGCTGCAGAGTCCTGGCTGTATGTGGGTCAACAAACTGAAAGTGCTGCTGATGAGCAAGATGAGATCCACGCTGATCGCTTCTGCCCTGCGGGGAGGTGAGGCCATGCAAAGGCCATGAAACTACAACAGCTGGGAAAGACAGATAAGAATCACAGGGGCATTAAAGCACTAGTGGGAGAGGGTGCGAAGATGAGTCAGGGCAGCTGAGGGCATGAGAGTGAGTCCTGCAGATGCGCTGCGTTGAGCCAGGAGAGAATTGCATTGCTTTACCTGTCAGTTCCCTGTGTACACATCCTCATAAAACACAAATCCACCGATCTGGAGCATGTAATGACAGAACAACAACCAGTGAACAACACAGAACAGACAGCCATAAGCATGAGGAGACTTACGCCGACAAGCAGAGGGAACACGACGCAGTACCCAGAGCACGAGATATGTTATGAGATATACGTGGGAATGTCATAGGAGGTGAAAGTAGTGAACCAGAGAACCGCTGATGAACATGCCGTGATAACGAAGCAAAAGAAACCAAACACGAAAGAAGCAAAGCAAATGGTCAGCATGAGGTGACCTGCTGAATGACTGAAACAATGAGACAGCAGAATGTGGCCAGGCCTCCTACTGTCTTTAACGTCACTCTGCTCTTCTCACCTTCACATAATAACACGAAGGCCACACACACACACACACACACTAGGCTGCTGCTAGGACCAACAGAGAACCTATTAAGGAGATTAAATCACGGCATCCATATCTCTTCCAGTCACTCTGCTGATGTGCCAGACTCATAAACAGGATTCAAGCTTTACCCTGCAGGGCCCAGGCTTGACTAGCTGACCAATCGCCACTTGCCTGGACCCAAGAGCCGAGTGCGGCAGCACTAACGCCAAGACCCGGCTCTCACGAGGGACACGAAAACTGGGCACTTGAATTGATTCTACCTAGTTACTCGCCTGCAGCCAAAAAGGAAACATGCCAGACCTACTCCGCTGTGATAGATGAGGCTGGATTCATTGATATGGCAGCTCTAATAGCGCTCAAAGCTTTAATGCCCTGTAATCTTTCCTAAAGCACCAAACCGGATTTACTTTAAGAGGTGAGGAAGCAGAGAGAGCATTAAAGCTGGAAGTTAAAGTCAATTAAGAAATTAAAAATGAAGTTGAGTGAGAGAGGGAGGTTAAAGATCTTGTCATGAGTCCTGGTGACACATTTTATAAGGGATTAAACTTGGAAAAAGACGAAATAGGGCAGATTTAAATAAAAGACTGTCTTACAGTGTAAGAGCCAAAAGTGATCAATAACAAGCAAAATGCTGAATCTCTGTAAAACTCATTACATTCTAACAGGCACAAGTGCTGAGTGAGTCAGTCCATCCACAGAGGCAAAGCATTGATCACGGGCCTTTGTAGCTCTTTGGCTTCTCATCTCCACATGCCCCCACTAAGCCTCTGTCTAAGCCTCAGGAAACTGAAGCATGATTGCATCGAGGAACATCTGAGACACAACACATTCACTTGGGATACAGATACATTAACATGTTGTCACATTGTCTGACTGCTTCCCTTTTACTTCCTAAACAACAGCAGCAGCGACAGTCGACCAGAGAGGACGCACACAGAGGCACACAAAGCCTGAAGTCACACACAATGTGGTACGCCAGGAAGACATCGGCGGGGGGGCTTGTGTGTGCTTCACTGGCTCGGTGCTCAGGTGTCGGCGAGCTACCTTTACTTCAGGGACAGCCGTCACCTCACAGCACAATGGACTATTCATGGAGGATAGAGGTAACAGGCGTCTTTTCTTTCACTGCAAATGCAATCAGGAGTAGGACTCTAGCTACAATACGTATGTGTCAAATAACACTTTACTGACAACAACAGACCAAGTGTGGCTCTAGGGTCTCGTAGCAGTCGGTAGCATGAGATGAAATGCGGTTCTTGACTATCTATTTTTTCCGTGCAAGAAAAACAGAAGGTTCCGCATCCAGTGTGAAAGCGAGTCTCTGCGAAGACATGATGACATTTGGAGTTTTGCCTTGCGCTGCAGGCCCCACCCTCAAAATTCACTCAACCTAAGAGCTTTTAGTAAGGAAGCCGTTCCTGCTTCACGTTGTTTGTGCACTAACCTGGCAGTGAAAGATGACATTTGACAGGACAGTTACCGTAAAGGGGCCAACATAGCGTCAAACTCATTATGTTTATAGCTGCGAGCAACTTAAAATGAAAACTTTAAGCTGGGAGTTTTTTAATCAATAATCAATTCTGAACCGCAGCACCTCACCGTCACAGCTTCAACGCTCCCAACTGGTGTTTTCCAACCCTTCATTGAGCAACAAGTGAGGTGGCCACAGTAATTACTTCATATCCCTCCGGTGATCCCAGTGATCCAAATGTTGGATGCATTTGTTAACCGACATTCTGGTCAAATCAGGCACATGAGCACTAAACATGTGCTCTGTAATGGGTTCAAAGTGGTGAAACCGTCTAAGGGCTTCAAGGACAGTGTGACCTAGATGGTAAAACAGCAGAATTTCTGTGTTGACAAATGCAGCCAAGCAAGTCGGTTAAACATGAAAGAGCCAAGCAATGAAAGCTTCTGTGAGTCAAATGTATAGTCAGGCACTTGATTCACCTACTTAGGCTGTAGTAAGATTAAACTGAAGCTTTAATGCTTTAATAGATTTGTGTTAAGTATTGAAAGAGCAAAACTTTGTAAAAATACAGTGTTGAACCCAAGCTATGAATTGAAGGCAATCTTTAATCAGACATTCATGAACTTCTGTTTTCAGGCGAACCCAAAGCGCGAAGCTCGGGATAAAACGCAGTTGCCCCCCGGTGACCTCGTGGCCCTTCACGGTCCTTCACGGTCCGTCCACGGTCGCCGTGTCGTGCCAGCAGACAGGCGATACACACCTGAGGAAACAAGACCCGCACGCGAGCAGCACCTGAGCCACAGGTGTCGGGCTGTTGTACAGGTGCTGTTCGCTCACTGCGCGATCGGTGTGAAGGCAGAATGATAATGACAGAGGCGATCTCATTACAGGGAGCAGTCCGGGGACGAGAAGGGCTGAATGGAACCTTCATGAGACAAAAACCAAACTGTGACATTCACGTAAAAAGCATTAAACGATGTTCAAAGGCGGCTGCGTGTTGTCGTGTTGGTCTGGCTGACGAGGTGTCAGCTGGGTCTTACGCTGTCATGGGGCTAACGGGTTAGCTCCGCTTGCTACGGCGGCTAATGTCAGCGCTTACTGCAGCCGCGTCCGTGTCGCTCCGCTCGTTGGAAGCTTCGCTGCGATTGTCAGCGGGCGTTTCTGTCCGCAGACAGTCGCCAGTCAAAGGACTCGCGTCGTCGACTCGAAGCCAACAGACAGCTGCCCGTCCACGGACTGCTAGCCGTAGCCCGCTGCTAGCCAGGAGGCAGCCAGCTGGACTGATGCGCCGAGACGCCAGAGTCTCCGCTGGCGCCTGTTTTCACTCAGTGTGTAAACACGTACCTGTAGTATGAAAGCAGGCCGTTGCTGAGGACGAACCACCGCCGCTGATACCCCTTCAGATAGTTGGTCCATTTAAAAAGCCATCCTTTGTAAGTGTCCGACCCCGGCGCCGGGGCCGGGGCCGCGGCAGAGGCGGACGCCGAGCCCTTCCCTTGCTGGCTCATCCTCTGCTCCGCCGCGCGGCGCAGGATAAACCGGGACAGCGGGGACGGGGACACCACCCCAGCGGGTCGACCGCGGCGAGGACGTCGGCACTGCTGGATGCGCTCTACGGAGGAGGGTCCGGTCCGGAGCGACACACACCACCGTGAACCCCCTTCACATGACGCCGGAATGGACGCGAAGTGATGCCAAGACACTTTGCTGATGCAGACTGCAGAGGATTCCGAGCACAGAGCGCGACTGGGCAGAAAGGACCTTCACTGCGTGGCCTCCATAGCATCTGATACGGCTGCCACCAAACCAGCAGCGATCACCATGACGACCGAGCCAAACAATTTATGGCCGTAATTTCAGGAGGGAGCGTCCATTCATTAGCACGTGTTTGAAGGGGAAAGGCGCCTCTGCGAGGTAACCTCCACGGCCGCCGGCCGCACCACGTGATGTTGTTGTCTAAACATTTCTCAACAATCTGACCCGGCCGCCGATTTCAACCCCGATACCAGTCAGCTGTGCGGGCGTGGGAGGGAGCCCTGAGTGTAGCAACATGCCACAAACACGCACAGGTCCGCCCACAACAACACAACCCCCGTCACGTCACGGGTTGGTCCCATCACCGAGGGATGAGGGGTGAGAGTGTCACACGGTAGAATGGCAGCGTTACGAAAG
Organism: Macropodus opercularis; assembly: GCA_030770545.1. NCBI lineage: Eukaryota > Metazoa > Chordata > Actinopteri > Anabantiformes > Osphronemidae > Macropodus > Macropodus opercularis. The sequence goes on along the minus strand of CM061097.1, from coordinate 3,627,207 downwards.
CTTGAGTCACAGCGTTGCGCCTCTAGTTTCCAGTGTGTTTGCGTTGTGCGTTTTCCTACATACGACTGTGTGTAATAAAGTTCAACGCGAACACACGGAGCCTCTGATTTGGCCCCTGATAACGTTGCTTCGCCGCAAGGTGGAGATGTTGTCACTTACACGACACTTACATTCTGATGGCTGCTGAATAAAACGATGCTGGCTGTTCTCGAACGCATCTACTAGATTAGTAAAAAAAACACAAGACCAACACAGTGTTTCCGTTAAAAAAAACTGTAGCCCTTTTTATTTGGAAACGTACATACAGTCAAACCGATGAGAACTCATGCTACACGCAGTTGCTTTCTAGTGTATCTCTGCTACATATTTCTTTTTTTTTTTACGAGAGAAAAGCTAACACAGCCATCTGCCCTGATTGAACAGAACAACACTACATCTCGGAGAGAAACATGAGCTTGTGTTCACACATGCCAGTAGAATCGACGACATTCATTCCACTCAGCTGGTCATTACAGTGTCAGAAAACCATGTATTACAAAAATGAAACACGACATCACATTTTCACATCAGTGCAATAAAACCCTGACCTGTTGGCTCTATCAACAAAAGCATGCAAGTCAATGAGTCTGAATCACTTCTATGTACAAAAGGCCTGCTCGCCTCCAGTGCAGCCATATTCACAACGTAGCTAGCTAGGCCTAATCAGATGAGAAAGCAACTGTTAACCTCACAACATCACCAATTAGATACTACTCTGATACTGGTATGAAAGTGTGTTATGCTCCCTGTGTGTCTGGGGTATTTCGTAGAAGTCACTGAGCTCCACTTTCGTATTTGTGTAGGACCTGAGCTCAAGCGGATCACATCTACTGTATGTGAGGCAATTTAATCTAATATGGTGGTACAAATATTCTGTCAGGACATCCCGCGGGATTTTATTGCTCCTCCATAATCCAAAGATTAAACTTCTGTCTCTTATCTTGCGGTGTCTTTGCTTGCCAGAACGTCAGCTACCGAAGCCTCGCTCCTCTCCCTAACGTGCACACATACACACACATAGCGTGAACAGGTTCTCATTTTAGGCTCCGCAGCCTCCTGCAGGTCCCCGGCTCCCTGGATTTTAATGTATTCATCAGAAACACGCAACGAGGGAGAGGAGAACAGATTAAAGTCCTACAGTCTCGGAAAGTTTGAATGGGCCTCGCAGTCCTGTGGTTATAGGGGACTGCAGTGTTTCCTGGTGCAAGACAACCACTCACCAACTGAACAAACCACTTTTACCATGGGACAAGACTATAACAGGGACTGGGGAACATTTATACTTCTCAAATTCTAAAATTTAACACTAACTAATCATATCTGTACATTTTAGCCAGCAGCTCATTGTCTGTCTCTATATATCAGTTATTAGCATCTGCTGTTGACCTTCGTGTATGTGACAATTTAAAAGGAAGACTCAATGATATTGCTGCCTGTTCATGTTGACTCTCACAGCTTCAGTCCTACCCGTGTGGGGAAGCACAGCCTGAAAGCGCCTGTCGCCTGGTTGATGTGAAAAGCTAACTGTGCCATGTGAATCCCTTTGGTTTCCACCTGCTGCCTCTCCTGCCTCCTTCACCATCAACGCATTTGCCAAAATGTGACTAGGAAGTGGTTGGATGACCATGTGTGAAATTTGAAGTCTTTTACAGCGCACAAGTCTAATAAACCTCATAATGAAAAATCAGCTCAGTAAAGCAGGAGGCCACAGGGTATGTTTTTTTCCAGCCATTTAGATAAAAAAAAGTCCTTTTCTCCACTGCCGAGCGTCTCCTGAGTGCGAGGGATGGAGGGAGTTCTCACTGTCACATGATGGTGCAGCGATTCCTTTGCAGCGCCCCCTGAAGACGGATGGAGGTGTGGTTCTGGCGCATGCCCCGAGCCACCGCGATGCCCAGCAGCTCCTTGAACAGCAGCACCACGTGCCAGTTGAACTTGGCGGAACACTCCACGTAGCCGCATTTCCACGTCTTCTTCACCAAGACCGACACCGCCCTGCGAGGCATGAAGCGCTGTCGCTGCAGGTCCCTCTTGTTGCCCACAACCAGGATCGGCACCTCGCTGCTGCTGCCTTCCCTGCAGAGGAGACACGGAGCGAACAGGGGTTAGTGTGGGATGCCAGCGTCTTGGTGCGTGGAGGAGCATGTGCCGGCGGCCTGCGCGGAGGCTTAGAGCTCGAGGGGCTGAACATGAACATGTATGGCACGAATAAACTAACTGGCATCAGGTCCAGACGTTGCCAGTATCACCTGACTGGTGGTGAGGGGGAATCTAATCCTCTGCTCTGATGCGCTGCTGAAAAACAACAGATTGAAAGTTTATTACGGCAAAATCAAGCTGGGTTGTAGAAGAAGAACGTTTTAATAAATGGGATTTCTACCAATAAATTGGTTTTATTTAATGAAAAATAACATACAGCAAGCAAATCATGTTGAAAATAATATATAGTCAGTTACTATTAAATGAGTTTTATTATCGAACTGGAAGGAGCAGTGGGCACAAGATATCTGCTGACTTGCTAAGCTCATCGTCAGCGGAGGCACAAACAGTTCAAGCTGCAGCATTAACAGTTCATGATGTTTCTGGTTGGTTCATCGTGCCTCATCTTCTGACAAGCGCTTGCATACATATGATATTTTTACATCTGGGTTGACAGAGAGGGAGACACAGGCAGAACACATTTGAAGCCCTGAGGCAAAGCTCCTGAAGATGCAGAGCTAAGAATCAGAATCACAACTGTTCTGAAATCTCCCAGCTCATCTGCTCGTCACTGAATGAATGAACAACCTGTATCGTATGTGTGAGAACGGGCACAGGTTTTTGTGGAGAACAGAAGAAATGACATCACGGGACGCTACACTGTCGTGTGCTGAAGTGAACGTAGCGTAAGTGTTAACATTCGTGTCCGAACACAGTTTGTCAGCAGACTTTAATTTTAACCAAGTAAAATAAATGAAACACCTCATTCAGTGTGGATGAAACCTACAGTTCAACCACTCCGTGTTTCAACAGCCTGAATTATTCATGATTTCAGTTTATATAAAGTGTGTCCTTTCTCAGCTGTCTTTTTTCCCTCCTCCAGTCTGGCCTCAGATCTTTGTCCTATGATTACTCATTTCTCCTATTTTCCATTCCTCTTGCATTCACCCCTCCTTCCCCGGCTGCTGGTGGTAATAGTTTTCTGTCATGGGCCATAAACATCCATGGTAACTCATTTGGAGATACAAGAATGGGGGATGAATGGAGCAGTGGCAGCTGTTCATGTACACCACAGCAGAAAAATAAGGCTCCCATTGTGCCTTTCACTATGTAAATGTACTCAGGTATGAGCCAGCACTAGGTGAAGCCTTTTCATGGTTTTCATTGCTAGTTCAGTGCCAGTCAGGAGACTTTACTGTATGTTAGCTCCCTTCATCTCCTGCCTTTTATTGCTTTTATCCAGTAGCAGAAATATTGTATTTAAAATAATCCTTAAATCACTTGTATATCTCAGGTGGCTCTTGTGCATCAGCATCAGATTCAAATGTCATTATAAAATGGTCAGGATGCAGGAGGGAGTGTTCTGAATTACAACAAGCAGACTATCCAGACTATCTGTCACTGCCACCCTGTCACAAATGCGTAATTGTGCAGCGTTTGTGGCAGGGCTTCAAATCGGGTGTGCTATTTGTAGACAAGTGACACAGTGATGTCATCCAAAATCATGTGGCTCCACAAGCAGCAGAGCCTGTGTTGGACCGTACCTGTGCTCCACTATCTGCTGTCTGATCATTTTGACGTATTCAAAGCTCTCCACACAGCAGATGTCGTACACCAGGATGTAGGCGTTGGCATTGCGAACACCTCTGCAGCGTAAATCCAGCCACTCCTAAAGGACAAACACAGAGACATGAGCACCAAGAAATGAACATATGTTACAAGTTTCAGGAAGGTTATTAATGGGTCAGTTGCCTTTACTGGATCAGCGTAGACATAAAGACGATGTTTGCTTATTCAGGGAAATAACCGTTTAATGGGTTGTTTTGTAAACATACAGTCAGTACCACAATACACAAATATAGCAAATAATGTTTTAGCTGGTACATGATGATCTCATGTAGCTTGAAGCACCGCTGTGCAAGTACAGCCGTGCAAGGCCACTAGCTTGTATTTATGCAATTATTCTCTTTGGCTCATTGTCACAGTTTTACCGCCTTGGCCGCTTAACCTTTAGACAAAAACTGCAGTCAGTAAAGTTCCAAGTGTGCGTTTCTGTTGGAGCCTCACAGCTTAGAACAGAGTCACAAAACTGCGACTGGCTGAGGAAAACGACACAGTGTCCTGGCTGCACACGTACAAGGGCGATGGTGGCGACAGGCACACACACTGCCCCCTGGCAGGAGAGGAAAAGGACACGCACCACAGTTGAACTTTTGTTAGTGCATAGCTATACTTGGTGATGCAGTGCATGTGCACCAGGGCCATCTGTCTGATGATAAAGAGCTTCAAGCTGTACTTAAAATATAAAGAGCACATTTACACCTACTGTGAGACAATCGCTTCAGCAGAAAAATGGAGGCCGCTTCCGCTACTCATTCATTTCCCTAAATTCCCACCAACCTCTAACAGCATGCACATGACTTTATTAAGAATGTGATCAGGTTAAAACAAAAGGGAGCGAGAAATAAAGGAACTTCACGGAGTGGTAGAAAAAAATCTGTTGAGGGAAAGAAACTAAAAAAACACAACCCTGAGAGAACATAGAGATGATGAAAAGGGCAGCAGTAGATGGAGGAAGCAAGGGAGTCGTCAACAAAACTTCTGGTGTCCTCTTATACAGCTGATGAACGGCCTGGAGGCTCGGTCTGAAGTCAGGTCTTTTCCACTTGCCTACGTTCAGACCACCACTGCCTAAAGAATGTTGATGTCTCCCCCTTTGCTTAGCTTAGCTTAGCATAAAGACTGGAAGCAGAGGGATAATGTAGCCTGGTTATCTCCAAGGTAACAAAATCATCATTTCACTTACAGCGACTTTACGGTTCACTAATTAACATGTGTTAGTTGTGGTTTTACAGGGGGTTAAGTGTTAGGCCGTTTATTGACTAGAGGTTGCCAAGCAACTAGCAGGGAACCTGAGAGGTCACTCATCTGAGTCTTGGCAACAGGCGAGCGGCTGGATGTTTTGCAAATAAACCATCAGCATTTACAGGTTCTATGTAAACTGTGTTAGGTCTACAGCATCTTCGAAGCATGCAAGCAATATGCAAAATTAATTATCTGCAAATAATCATGACAATTCCACAAATCATCAGATTCCTTCTAACAACTGCTACAGAGAGTTTCCAAAACGCAGCATTAACTATGGAACCAAACCAGCTTTAGTGGTTTTGAAGGCTGCACCTCGGGCACAGATGAACTGACCACTTTGGGCCTTTTTTGCACCATGTTGCTTTGAAAACTGCTGTCAAAGTGCAGACCTCTCTAGATTTTATGCTTCTAATTAGCATCAGAGTCAATGTGACCTGTGTTTGTTGCAGTGTTTGCCACGGTGTTAACGTAATTTTCCATGCAGTATTTGGATTTTGTTTTTACATCTTGCAACAGCTTGTGAAACTCCAATGTGAGAAATTGAATTATACGCTTCTCCAAGTAACAGACCGGACAGGTGATCTGTACCTGTGAGATCAGCTGATCATTTGTGACGGGGAGGCTGCACAGAGCAGCTGACGATTAACCTAATTTCTAATAATAATAACACTAACACATCTGTGTCAGTGAGGAAAAATTAGCCTTCATTCAGTTTTCCTGGATAGGTGAGTGTGAGGAAGAAACAGCCTCACACTTCAGCAGAGAGATAATGAGCTTGGTTAGAAACTGAGATAAACATGTGGCAGAAAGATTGTTGCCATCCAAACTGAAAGATCAGGCAGAGGAGGAGAAGCAGTGTGTAGTAAAATCTGGAAGAAAGTGTGTTTGTTTTCACTGTCTCTCCTCCAGGTTGCATCAGTTTGTAGCGAGGAGGGAAAACAGAAAATCGTAGACGTAGGATTTCCACTGTAATTTCTTTCTTGTCATTTCTATTTTAGGTTGTTCGGGACCACTTGAAACCCACAGCCGTGTTGAATATCCATAATAGAACTGCATATCACCACAGCTCAGGCTTTTCTTATAATTGAAGCACTATGTGAGACAATGTGAGATGCTCACAGTGGCTTGAAATGAAGCCTGCACAGGACTAAAAATAGCATCTTGTGTTCTTATCTCTTATCTCTCTGTCATCCGAGTCCCATTTTTAAATGTGGAGGAGGGCTAGAAACAGCAACGCTATTTGTCGAAACCCCAAACAAATAAGATTAGACCTGGTTAAGAAGATAGCACGGCAATATATGGCTGATAAACTGAAATGAAATAAATTAAAAATGCATGTGTGGGCATGTTTATTTGTGTGTGCTTGCAGGATGTGAGAGTGCGCTTGTGGGAGCGTGAATGTGAAGTGTGGTGCCACCGTCTCTATCCTCCAGCCGATCTTCTAACACGGCGCAGAAAAAGAGCATCTCGTGCTTCGCTCCTCAAGAGCCAAACAGAACACGTTTCCCTGACAACCGCGGGCCGTGGTCCGTTTTCAACAGGCTACGACAAAGCTGTGGTGTCTCCTGATATTAGGGGAGGCAGCTTAACGGTGATGAGTGCTGGTGATGGATCAATAGTCGAGGACAACCTGGTGGGGGGAGGGTGCTAAGCATTTAGAGACAAGCCTCTCACAGGCCAAACTGGCTCAGCTGTAAAATCTATTACAGATCCCAGGAGATGAAACTAGTGTTACATGACATTGACCTATACAAAAAACATTAAATAATCTTTTTTTTTTTCAAGGTCACTGTGCGGCTGATATGTTTATACAAAGCTGTCATTTATTTTTACTTTTACAGGGTGAAACCGTTTTAAGGACTTTCAGTCTTGTCAGGAACATTGTCACGATTGTAACTAACTCAGTTGTTTTATTTATTTATTTTAAAAATAATAATAATTTAAGGATTTTCCACTGTCAGCAAAAACATTTAAGTGTGTTAAAGATAGTATCAATAGAGATAAGTTAAAACTATGTCCACACAGCGGGAAAGGGAGAGGGAGCCTTGTGTGTGGGAAGAAGTCTCTGCAATACTTTGCGACAAAAAAAGATGAAGAAAAGAACAAGTAAAATCACTGCTGAATCCGCTGTCAGGCTTAAATCCATCTGCCATCACATCCTACTGACACGCTGTGACAGATGCACTCTAAACTCAAGGCTATCAGCAACAGACAGACGTACTGCAAAGCAAACAAATCATTACACCGTCACAGCCTCACGGGAAAATAATAAAAATCTTGCCTGTCTCCCGCACTGGAAAGGATAAACATGGCTGTCTGTGGCTGAAACGGGGTCACAAGTAGCCTGCCAGAAAATAACACTTCTTCTTTCCAGTATAATCTGAACCGATGAGAAATTGCCACGCTGCATAAGCATGGAGGCGTACTGACTCACTCCATTCTGCAGCTTATTCATCACAAATTCCAGAGCACAGTATAAACGCTCATTTGGTAACCCTTACCTCGACAGTGTCCATTAAACTCTGTGCAACCTCTCTAATTGACTGCAGCCAATTCATGCGGTCTGCTCTGTTGGTCTTTTATTCCCAGACGTATTCAAACAGGGAACTGTGCTTTAATTCAATCTGTAATGCACATAAATCTCAATAAGGTTTCTTTGTGCTTGTGCCACCAGCTCATTGGGGGCCTGTGGTTCCATTTTTCTGCCCGCCGGCAGAGCAGAGCGGTGAATCAAATGTCTCATATGACTTACCTCGCTGTGAAGAAGGGATGTCACTAGACAAAGCGAAAGAGCAGGAAGAAGAGGTACAGCAGGCCTTGCAGGGTCATTCCTCAGCAAACGACTAACCATAAATCTGCCAGAAATGTTGTGTCAGGACTCAGCTAATGGTTCTCTCTGCCTGTATACCCTCCATAAAGGGACTGCTGAAGCTTACCACTCTAAATAAGCATGAAATATTCAGCCGATATGATACAACATGATGTCACATGTTGAAAGCGGTGTGAACTCTTACACACACACACGTCCTCATGAGACTCATACTGTCTTGTTCCTTCTTTCTGCTCACACATGCAGTAGCAGCTTTGGGGGCTCAGCACCATTTAGCAGAAGAAAGAAGACATTCGATGAGAATGCCTTCACAGAAGGTCTCTGTGGGCAGGAAACGATAAAGCACACTGCGGTCCTCTTAACACCTTCTTACAAAATGTTAAATCTGCCAGAACAGCTACATGTAAATTCTGCAGCAGGCTGGCAGGATGGCGGCTTAGACCTCTCAGCCTGCCTGTCAGATGTTTTCTGTGTTAGTGCTGGGTTTTCTGAGCGCACAGCAAAGCAACACTTTGGGATGTCTCTGATTCAAGCTGCTCTTTTTATTCTCCTCCTTGTCCTGATCTCATTTTCTCAGTGACACCTCTTGTGTGCCGATAACCGCAGCTGTTCTTTGGAGGGCTGTGCGTGACTGAATGGGACAGGAAGAGGGAAATGTGCTGCGGCAGACCAGCTGATTGGTGCGGTGACCTTGTAGATTGATATCTTCAAAACATTACAGCCTCTCGAATGACGCTGATGTGGACAAGAGGCAAACTTACCCTTCAAGTCACTAATCTGTGCAAATCAATACTAAAGGACCTTTCCCACTCATACGCAGACACACACACCAATTTCATACTTACTGTACCAAACACACCAATTCTTCCTAGACCGCTTCATGATCACACACTGACGCACACATGAGGGGATCATTCTGAATTTTAAACTACTTGGTTTAGGTGAGTGCACTGTACTGATTCTTCACATTATTGCATTATGACAGAAATTGAAGCCAATAGCTGCATTAGACTAATCAAATCAATTTCTTTCAATTTCAAAGTTCTCCATTTGTGTTTTCAGTTAATAGGAACAGGAGGAACAAATCATGTCCAGTGGTTTTTAACGTGAACCTTTGAGCATTGTTAATCTAAATAAAAAGTCCTTTAAAGAAAGAAACTTTATGAGAAGAAAAGTTGCAAAGAAGTGATTGATTCCCCCAAAACAGAAACTGTTTGCCAAAAGGAAAGCACCGTGAAAACCGTGAGGCATTTGAAGATATGGTGCATTTCTTCTATGATGCTGCAATCAGCCGCATCTCAGCCTAATGAGGTGTGGCATGTGACCTGCGTCCACGAATAAAAGGGCAGGTTGTTCTATTTTTAACCTGGAAGATTAACCAGGTGGCTATGCCTGCAGCACAATCCTGCTATTGCTTCTGTTTACGTACAGCAAATAAATACAAGACAGGTTCACCACAACCGTGGTAACATTAGTATAGTATCAGCTTGTCTAAAATCCGACACCGAATATGCCTTTTTTTGGGAGCTTAAAATTAATAAACAAAAATATGCAAGCTGGCATTCCTTCTTTGTGCCGCGAGAGAGAGAGAGTTTCCATAGTCAAAGTGAAGCTCTCCAAGGCTTTAAGCCAACCGGGTCTCCATAGCAACTAGTAGACTAGTAACATCTGATAGTGATTGAAAATAAATAAAATTGGTGGATTTGTCTTTGATGAATGTCACTGGCTTAAAGATTAAGGATTCAACCTCTGAATGAATCTTCCAAACTCGACTAAAGCCTCTGTAATAAAGTTCAATCTTTGGGAAAGGGCGCGGGCTGCGTCCTGATACAGTACCTGGCTGGAGCTGGATGGGAAAGAAGAGATTGGCGGGACGTCCAAAATCTTCAGCTCGTACATGTTCCCGTTCAGTATGACGGAGGGTCTGTACACATATCTGCTCCTGGTCGGCGTGTACACCTCCGAGAAATCGTTATAGATGAACTGGCGGATTATAGAAGTTTTCCCCACTCCGGGAGCACCGATCACTGCGATACTCAGCGTCTCCACCATTCCTGGAGCTCAGGTTCAGCACCATGGACAGCGACGTAAACAACGACAGATGTGACCGTCCAGGAAAACACAGCTGGTCGCCGCTGCTACGATGCTGCGCTAATGGAATTAAAAACCACCGCTGATCCTTTGACCAGCAGCCTCCAGGTCCAACTGCGCGCAATTAAACGAACCAGGGGCCGAATAAATCATCCGCCCGTCGAGTAGAGCGAAGGAAGTTTATTTGGAGAGAGCGAAATGAATGAAGCCATGCAGTTCAGAAATTGTCAAAAATACATCTCAACCATGATCATGCAGATGGAGGGATTTTCGCTGCCTCTGCAACCCAGCACACAGAGAGAAACTCTTGGTTTTCAGGGGACATCCCCAGGCGACCTCTTCTCCCGAGAGGAAGCGTAAAAGTCCGTCCCTGTTGGCTCCGCATGGACATAATCTCATCCAGGCTAGACTCTGACCTTGGCCAAACACACAGCAGCCGTGGATGTCTTCGCCGCTTATCTCCTCTGCACCTCTAACACATTTCCACCGATGCAGCACCACCGCGCTCCTCCATCACAGGGAGGACGGACCCACAGCCACCAGCCTCGCATATAAGATTTCCACGTGTTCCGAAATTTGATTCAAACGCATAATCCTCTGCTGTTCGGTGGCAGAAAATGAATCTGTGATTAAAGAGAGGAGAGGCGCAAATTCCTGCGTTTTCTGTGAAGGCATCTGGGTCCTGTTAACGTGAGAGTCTGAGACACATGAGCTAGAGAAGACTGCTCGCTCTCTCTCTCTCTCTCTCTCATCACTTGCAGCATCCCCTGCACTGCTCATCCAATAGGATCCTGTCGTGCGCAAGGCGTGTGCGGGCTTTGCGCTCCCATACGTTGCAAATGAATAGCAAAGGAACAGGCCCCGCTCTGTTTGTCACCTCAATATGAGAATCATGGGGAAAAAGTCATTAACATGTCTCTGAGGGACATGACTGGTTGTTGGAGAGGACCGTCGGGCAACGTCCCCCATCAGTAGGAATAAGGAGCACAGGTTGTACGGTCATTTTTCAATGCCACATCAGCGCGTTCATAGAGGTGTTAACAACTTTTCAATAGCGACTTCATTGTCTCCAGTGGAACATATTGATCAGAACAGCGTTGCAGACTCCAGGTTGTAAATAGACTCTGATTCGAGATGGAGATTATTGGCCCTAAAGATCAGACCCTTAAAGCCGCAGAGCCCACTGTGCCTGCACTGTAGTGTTAGGAACAAGGAATTAAAACTAGATGAGGGACTGAAAATCACGTCTTACTGCAAATTCTTACACTTTTCAAAGTCAGACTGTTTTTCCCTTAGCCTTTACCTGGTGCAAAGTCGAGGCGCCCCCTATTGGAAGGCATCAAATCAATATCACAGCTCATTAATTAGTAAAAGACTCAGATTCTTGTCACAGCTTTGCGCTACTGACTCTTCTCTAGTCGATGAATCTGTATCTGTGAACACAGCCTTTATCACTCTCACAGAACTGATCTGAGGTGAGATGCCGTTCCCATTAGCTCATGCATGTTGAAATCCCCATTAAGCTTTCCCAAGCAGCTGAGACTTCAAAACCCCTGCCACTGCTCGGCCTTAAAGATGCACTCGGCTGTGGATAAACCTCAGACTGCACTCAGGGCTCAAGGCTGAAAGACACAGAGAACCTGCTGCCTTTGTAAGTAAAGCTGTGGAGGCAGTAACTCTGGAGAATAGCTGAGCAGCCTGTGGGAGCAGAGATGGGAACATGGAAAAGGTCAGCAACGATTATAAAGTAAGGTTTGTGAAAACCAACATGTCACTTTCCCAGGGCCTTGGTGGACTACATCAAAGAAATAAATATCCCCTCTTTTGTGAATTTATCAAGACTTTTAATAGTCTTTTTCAAATGAAGTACACACAAATTATGTCAATCAAAAACATCTGATTAAACACTTTTTTTTTTGTTTACAGCAGGTGTATGAATTAGCTGTCACCAGACAAAGACACACTCACAGCATACACGGCCACCTCTGTTGTAACCTGTTGAAGTGCTAGCGTAGGTGCATACATCCTGCACAGCTGATAAAAAGGCCTTTAGAGTAATGACTCAGACAAATCCAATTATTCTGTTCAGTCCGTGGGTTAAACGGAAACACTGGACATTGTACTAGTCTTGTTTAGCTGGGACAGGGTGCGCTCCCTACGTGTGCACTTATTACTCAAACATTACAAATCATGACATCATGAGTTTAGCGTCATCTCACCTGAGCCTTCATCTCAGGTGGCCGTGCCACTCGAGTAGCTGTGATGAGGATACGGAGGGAGCAAAGTGGCAGAGTGCCCGTGTTGCTGTCACTGATGCAAGCAAAGCAGCATATACAAACCTCTGAGGCCCTCTGCCAGTTTGCACATGCACACTAACAAGACTACAAACACAAATTAAACCATGGAATGACTAAGTAAGAGAGCAGTTGGTAATCAAACGCTGCTAGTCTATAAAAGTAAAGGTACTGATGTTAAAATTAAAAATAAACACACCAGCCTTTTCCATGCACACAACAAAATTCAGACATCCCTGTCTCAGCGACAGCAGAGTAGCCACTCCCACTGCTGAACACAGACACTGAAGAAAAAAAAAAAAACACACAAAGACAACAATAATGTAGTTTGTATAAGTAGTTGTGTCTTTAAAGGCCTAGACAGCCAGTCCCACTTCACTCAGTCACGGGGGTTAATTAAAGCCTAATTCTGTTGCATTTCAATTTAATGTGTCCCAAATAAATGTGACGATTCACCTTCTGATTGCTGGCACTAAAATAGACTCCAATTTGCAAAGAACTGAGCTAGATAATGATTAAAGAGTGTCATGCAGTCATGGGAATCAAAGTCACACAGAGGGCTCAGGCTGTTGACAAGAGGGCTCACTGAGATAAGTTACGGTCAGATAACATCGTGAAAATGAAACGAATACACAAAGAAAGAGGGGCCAGCACAAGGCTACACAAGAAATTATATAATGTGGTGGCTGACATGTGTTCATTAATTCATTAGCCATCCTAACAGCTGCATGACATACAGATTCAGAAGTCAAAAGTAGCTGCTGTACTGAATGACGCTGCGATGTGGTCTGTGGGTCAGATGAGAGTGTGGGAGGTGCCAGGAGTCTGTCGGGGCAGTGGCTGGGGCGTCAGAGGCTTGTTCAGTTCTTCAGCACTGCCTCGTAGCCCTGGAAAACACACTGGGAAACCTCTGGAGCTCTGCACTTCAGAGAGACCTGAGGGACAGAACAGGTGCACAGGGTTGAGTAGGGTTAGGTCTCTACAGGACTCCACTGCAACGCAACATTAAGAAATCACGTCATATTTATAAAGCCCCACTATGGGTTAGAACAGGAAACCAAAATATACCAGAGGAGGAACCATGGTAAATAATCAGAGTAACCGGACCTTTTAGTCAAGAGACAAGACTTTTCATTAGAAAAACACATCCAGGCTAAGACAGTCATACAAAGGAACTGTAGACACATAAACACACTAGAGAAAATAGAGGCAGCCTCTCCAGTCTTTGATGTTGGGCTCAGCTGGGAGTAGGTTTACGAGTTGATGCAGCCTCAAAGTCAGAGCCCCCCATGATACTGCAATCATACTGCAGATGTTAGTTTCCTCAGATCCAGAAAAACTCTACAAAGGAGACCACAAAGCAGCCGAAGGTGCGGATCTGTATCAGGACAGATTCAGTCATGGTGTTTGGTAAATGTGGCTACAGAAACAAAAGACAGTGAAAAGCAGCTGAGCCTTCTCTACTCTCAATACCCTCAGTATTTTATTTGTCTGGGCACTATCTGGGTTTTTCCCTTTCAGCTTTAGTCATTTTAAATTTCTGTGAAAGTCCTTTGTTTCAATGAGTACAGTTTTGGACGTCAGCGTAAGTTTGCTAAAGGTCAGTAAGTACGGACCCTCCATGACAAAAACAAACAGCACAGCAAGAGAAGATATTAAATCCAAAGCAGCATTGCTGAGTAAATGTCTTATAATTATAAATAAGCAAGTCTTCAAAAGATCAACGATTTCTGAGGGATTTATTTGGCCTGTTACGATATGCAGACAGTAAAGGGTTGAAAGGAAGAAGAGGACATGGGCTCATTACTTAAACACTTCACTCTAAGATCACCATGATGTCCATAATTTTCTGACTTTGTGACTTGTGATCTCTTTGTATTTGCTTTTATATTAATATCCAGATTAATTGATCAAACGAGTACTGATTTTATTAATGCTTGTTTTCTCCCCACATTTATTTAAGCCCTATTTACGCATCTGTTTTGTCCACTGTGTTACACACAATTGAACATCAATATCAATACTGTCCAGTTGATGCTGCGGCATCGTGACAGCCTCATCATAGTTTCTCTTTCTGAGCAGCACCATTAGTATAATTACAGTATTCACCAGAGATTTGGTGAGTTACTAACTGCTAATTTTACACCAGGCCACATTCTAAATCACTGAATACTGGGATCAGACAAAGGTGATGGAGTGTGTTGTGGTGCAGTGGAGTAAAGTGCTAATATTGCACAGCTCCTCAAGTGTTACCTCAGTACACTCAGGGCTCTTTACTAATACATGCTGCTGCTGGCAACATTTAGTCAGCAGCGATCCAGTCAGCGTGAGGCAAGATGTGAGGAGCTGCAGATGCTGTACCCACTGCATAGACATAGAAAATGTGCAATTGTGCTGCTCAAATATTATCAATACACTGACAGATAACAGACAAAAATGTATAGGAAGCTTCTTCTTAAACAACTTTGTTCCATTCTTATACAGAGATGAAACAAATCCAATGAGACAGGAACACAAAGTTACATCACTGATCACAGAAGCATGAAGCCTGAAAACACTGCAGGAGATTTTGTGAAAGCAACATCAACAGGGAGGTGGAGTCACTGCACGTCGGCCTTTAATCCAACACTGCAAAACATCACAAAGCAGGAGGTGCAATGTGTCTCATTCCTAACAACTGACATTGTTAAACTCTTCCTTTATTACCTGGCACAACGTGTTGATCATGTCAGAAATTGATGCTGAAGGCGACGTCCTACATTATTACATTTATCCTCAACAATTGATTACGCCCCATAATTATTTAAATTAAAGGACTTACGTTCTAAAGTAAATATATGAGATGAAAGCAAATGATTCGTCTTCAACTGGCATAATTATACACTTTTGCTGAAAAGAAATGTTTTGCTTTCATTTTCTTTATCTTTTATATGGTTGTAGTGGAAAAGGGGGAAATGCTTGCAGACCTACACAAACTCAAAGAGAAAATAACCTGCTGCCACCACCCACTTCAACTGGAAATTAAAAAGGTGTGACATGGCTTGAGTGTTATTTGAATAAAACCCCTGCGATGGACTGGCCTCTTGTCAAGGGTTTACCCCACCTCTCGCCCAAATGGAGGCTAGGATATGCCGGGACAGGATATGTGGCAAATATAACGTGCGTGTGTTGCAGTACTGTGGTGTCCATTTCTGTGATATATCTTACCAATTACCAAAATCCTAAGAATTACAACAAACCAAAAAAAGAAAATCAGCAAAGATTACTGGTCATAGTTGCCATGGGGACAGGAGATGGCAGATGAGAACACCAGGTTTAATGTCAAATTCTCCACTATAAACACTCATATGAAATTATACATAAGTTAAGGGAACGCAGTCAAATGAAATCTGTGAGCTTTTAACATTTCCACATATATATATATATATATATACACAGTACAAAATAAAAGCAGCGTCTTATTTACAGCAACACACAGATGTCTTTAGCAAAAACGTAAACAAAAAAATACAGAAGACATCCTGCTCAGAGTAGCTGGTGAGCACAGGACATTTAGAAGCTTCAGAAGTTAAAGACAAAAAACGTGTTTTAACTGGAAGCTCCTCCATTTCCATTGTGATGTCCATTTACGCCAGGACAGCTGGAACCAGTGTGTATTGTGGACCCAGCCACTGAAGCTTCATAGGAAGAATGAGGCCATTAAGATGTAAATCTTAACACAGCATGGGTAAGTAGCAGCAATAAATAAATAAGAATTTAAAACAATCAAATCTAGACAACATGCAATGGGCAGGGCTTCACTTCTTTAAGTCTAAAAATAGCAGACAACAAAAGGCTTAGGCAGCTTGGCTTTAATGTGCTGTGCCAAAAGAGCGACCGAGCAGCAGCAGCAGCAGCAGCAGCGTACACACTGTACATGCCGAACTAAAAGTTAGTCATCTCCTTATTAAACTATTTGTGATCCAACTGCATAAGTAGGGGAGCCTTTCCAGCTACAGTAAAGAACCTATTGACCTAAAATGAACATGACGTCAAATAGACAGAATGAGCACAGAACAGAAACAGCTGAAGGTGGGTGAGAAAAACCTCCTGAATTAATGTTGGAGCACAGATGGATGCGCAGGGAAAATTAAAAAGCAGCCCATCAAATAAATGAAAATTACACACCTCTACCAAAAGAAAGAAACACAACAAACATTACAAATGATCATCAAGTACAGCCTTCCCACTGACGGAACCACTGCTTTGGCCAAACTGGATTTTTCAAAGACTCTTATCACCTCGGGCAACTTAGTGGCTGACGAACGTAGAAACCCATTTAAAACTCAGAGGACTTAATAAGCAACAGCTGACAAATTGACCAGTCTAGACACAAACAAACAAAAAGAGTTAATTGTCAGCTCATGATCTGAAAGCAAAGTGGAAAGGGGGGAGGGGAGTCACACCAAGGTCATTGTTCTGGACTAGTCATGCAGAATCTTTAAGCCAAACACAATCCATCAAGAGCAGAGGCTGTGGCATGGCAACAACACAGAGACACGTAATATCACAATGGAGGGCACAAATCAACACACACTGAGTCGCCAGCACTATGCCAACAGCCCACTCCAACTACTCAAGACACTCATTACTGCACATCAGTCGCCATCATTGTCTCTGCTTGACGAATCACTGACTGCTGTATCATGTTCCTTCACGTAGAAGTGATGAAGGGACTTTGTGCATTTCAACAATTCACAGAAGTGAGAACTTTCAAGCACTTTATGAAAACAACATCATTCTAGACCAAAGGCACGTCATGAGTGAACGATTTGGTTCAGTAAGCCCTTTGATTAATGATGCATGTTTACTGTAGGACATATGTCCAATACAAAGACATAAATAGGAGCATTTTGTAAAATATAAATATTGCCTCCAGCGCCATATTTGAAAGATGACAATAAATCAAGTAGCACAAATAACATGAGTTGACGCAGAGCAAATTCAAAGGTTTTTTGGAAGAATGTAATTATAATTATAATTATTGACCATGCAACTCAACAAATTACAACTGAAAATAAAATACTAACGAACAGATATGACAATGACAGATATTTGGGACCAGTGCTAGTAGACATGTGCACAACATATTAAATCATCCTTCATCCTGACAGTTCCAATCCAAATAATCGTAGTTGTTGCTATGGTTTCACACCAGCTATTTAAGTAAATGTGGTTTTAATTGCAGTACTATATTTATTGTTGGTGTCACGATTTAAACTCCTGAATACAACACGATCGTTACTGTACTCACTGTGAAGTTTGGATTTCCTGCAGGCACCCGCAGCTCAGCCAGAACCCATATACCATTAGTGAGCTTCACGGACTGATAGAGCATGTCCTGACCCTCCACTGTGCGCTTGGCTATGGTGAAGATGTTGCTTCCCTGCAGTTTATTGGAGGTTGCATCTGTTGATGGAAAATTACAATAACGCAACAACACACTATAACACACGGTTTGACTTCAGTTCCCGTTAAAATGTCGCTCCCTCCTGCCACACTCTACGGTCGTCTGCTGAATCAGTCATTAAATGTACTAGGCGCTGCAGGATTTCTTTTTTACTAATCATACCCTAAAATTTCCCTCCAGGGCATCTGTGCAATATAGATACAGTCATAATTCAGGATTAAGTTTTTCCTCAGTCTCTGTGCTTCTGCTGTGTCCTTGTAGAATGTGAAACCCTCTCTCGTTGTTCATGAATAAAAAAAAAACTTGATCTGTGGGGGGGAAATCTCCATTGAGTTGTCATTAGCAATTCTTCTCCAGTTCAGCTGCTCTGATGCTTGTGTAGAACTAAGCTGTCACACATAAATAGAGACTGCAGCTGATGAATTCGCATCACATATTATCGGCTTCATTAGTGAGTGTCTGAATTCGAGATCGCCACTGCTCTGCTGGACTACGGTCATGCACACAAAACTACAGGATGAGGCTGCACAGTGACATTCAGCTAGTGTACTTTGATCTTCTCTGCCTCTTCTCACCTGAATTGAGATGGCAGTCTTTGATCTGAAACTGCGACTCGTTTTCATTAGGAATGTCTTTCCACGTGGCGAGGAACACCTGTCGCTCTGTGGACGAAGACACAATCAGTAAATGCAAATACTGAGTGCACAATGAAAAGTACACAGTACAAAAGGAACAAAAGAATTTATGGTGATAAAGATAAATGTAAATAATGTAATGGAAAAGAGACAAAGTAGTGCGTGAACAGTGTGAGTCTAAACTAGAAACAAGCTTTCCTGTTGCAGCTTAGGCTCCAGAGCATTAGCTTGCAGCCTCTGGCAGTAGTCCTGCTGCTAGGCCCATCAGCGGGCTCCGCAGAAACAAATGCCAACGCGTTTGCACAGAATACATCCGATAACAACAGAAATATAAAAGGGAAAGATGCCCAAAATGGCACTGGTGTACAATCTAAAAGCTCATTTACAGGCACAAACGTGAATTAGTTCAGGCAGGTGGACAGAAACACACATCTGCACTTGCTCAGAACAGTCTAAATAATTTGCTCCCAGAGTGAAAAGCGAGCATATTTGTATGTTGTTGACGTCAGTGGAGTAATGCGTGAAGAGATTCAGCCAAGATACACTCACCCATCTTCCCGTCCTCTACAAATAACATGCTGATAGGGTACTGGCAGCTGAAGTAGAAGACGTCAATGTTGTTCTTAACAGCCACCTGCGAGAGTGATTACACCCAAGGAGGGGGTAGAGGGGAAAGAGAGGAGAGAAACAAAAAGTAGTACATGGGTAATTACTGTTCAAGTGCACTTCAAGGATGAAGACTGTGGGTTTGTGTGTGTCGTTTACTGAACAAAACAGCCACAATCTCACCCTCACAACACTATGTCCTATATGCAATCACTGTTCTGTACAGGAGCACGAGGCTTCAACTGTGCGCAAACTTTATTAACAAGTTAAATATATCCACAAAGGCCATTTCTCAAAATAGTCATCAAAATGTGCTGTGGGTAAAAATAAAGCCACAAACACATAATAGCAGGGCTAAAAAAAAAAAAAAAAAAAAGACTAACATGAGCTCATTAGGTAGAGCCGAACAGCGTATGCACCGTGATGGCTAAATTACTGGACAATAAAGCACAAAACGTGTGTGCAGAGATACCGAGGCTGCTCTACAAAGACAAGCTTAGAACGGAGAGCACAAGAATGACATGAATAATTCAGTAAGGCAACTTATTCCTGGGTGCAGTGCAGATCTGCTGGTAAAACATTCATAAACTAACAAACTCTTTTTTCCAAGTGTCCATAAACTCTAAGAGCTCTAGCAGAAGGGTTACTGGTCCAAGAAGAGGTGCCACATGAAGCACAATTTAAGCACGGTTTTACATACAGACCTATTGTGGTGCATTCCCTGCTGCTGTAGCAGCGGTTTACAAATTGTAGGAGCTTTTTTTTTCCTGCACAAGAAAGTGTCTTGCTCCCTCCCTGTAAACTGTAACTGCGTCGTTCAGTAGGCTAGTGTCCTATTTTCACTAAAATGTCTTTGCTTGTAGATCGTTACATTACTGCTTCACATTACTCTGTTTTGGCAGACAGATACTAAATGTACTAACAATCAGTAGGAATTACATAGTCACGTACTTCTATGAAAGACGGTGCGTTGTTGTTTTCTTTACTGATCCAGTATAGAAAATACCAGCAACAATACCAATAATAATTAGTTGCAGTGAATTTAGATTTTTAGACTAGTAGTGGTGAACTAAAAGCATTTGTTTAATGAGATCACTATTATGAGAGCAATAAATTGATGAAGAGATGATCTGGCTGATTTTTTTTTTATTCCTTCAAAGATGGAAAAAAAACCATGATGTTTAGTTCCATGCCATTACCCAAATGCCCAAAGTTTTGATTTGAAGGAGTTTTACAGACGTGTCAGGTGACAGAAAACCTACTTGCTTACAGCAGCAGATAAAAGAGCACTCAAAATAATATTCTGGGACATTATCTTCCATCAAGATAAAAATAATGGAGGACCTCCAAAAATAAAATATCCGAGTGTATGTTGAGACAGCTAATAGTAGCAATCAAAGCAGAGCCTAGAGGCAGCAGCAGACTAGAAAGGTTAGCGGGGCTACTAAAGCCAGGAGAAACAAAGAAGCCATGCGTCGTGGGACCACTAATTACCGCTCCCACCGCAACACTCTTATCTGCTCGCTCCAGCTGTATACAACACCCGTCTACAAATCCGCCCAGTTAAAAGAACCACCCTGATCAAAAACAAACCACCCTCTGGCGCTTTATATTTGCAATTTATCACAACTGCTCTGAAGGTTGTTTAAAGTTTCAATTATATTTTACTCAATTTTATTCAGTGTGTGTGTGAAAGAAGGAGGGATGTCATGTTTGTGACTACGTCAAAGATGAAGCTGTTTGATGTTTTACCTCTGTAAGATATGGATATAAAAAAGATAAACGGCTAAGATATTAAGTTAAGTTTGGAATTTTACAGAGTAATGAATAAAAACATTGTTTACCATAACTTAAACAACTAGATCTGACGCTTGTTCACAGTCACATTGCATGTGTGACAGGAGTGCCACGGTCAGGGCTGTGGGCTCTGTAAGAAGCCATGTCAGGGCAGTGAACTAGAGGCATCAGTGTCCTGACAAGACCAGCATTGAAAAAAATGAAGCTGACGTTTGTAATGTTGCGCTTCTAGTCTGTACTCAACATCTGACAAGTCATATCACTATCAATCCGAGTTAGGAATTAGGATTCAAGGAGCAGCACAAACGAAAAAGGAGGGGTTACTGTTCATCTAAAGTAAACCCTGCACACTCATATAATGTTTAAAGTGAATCAACTGTGTATTACCTGCAGGTTATTGAGAGGATCCATCTTCATGACAGGCCCCACAGTGTTGAGAGGAAGGGCCACTTCAATACTCTGGTTTGGACTAAGAGGAGTAAGAACCTGGAGCGGACCAGCTGGCGCAAGACCAAAGCTGTAGAGAACACAGTGGATTAAAAGCGTCACACAGTGTGTACAGAAACAGAAGTATCTGTACTCATTGTTTATAAGACCTTCGCACCTGTTTCTGTTAAACTGAATGGCAAAGTCAGTCATGACACTCATAGCTTTATTAGTGAGGGTCATCTCCATTTGGATGACCCCAGCGCGGCGAGCAAAAGTGCCCGATATCTCCAAACCCTTGCCCTTCATGGCTGGAAGCCACACCTGAAAGACAAGATAGATTTATTTTATTACCGATTCCAATGTAGGGGTCACCCATCTGTATGGCTAATAGCAGCACATGAAGACTCACTGTTTTCGGAGGGCTGTAAGCTCCCACTGGCATTCCAACCCCACCTCCCAGATCAAACAGGTCATCCAGACCGCTGCTAACAGGGGCACTGAAAGAGGCGGGCATCGCAGCTGGAGTGACACCAAAACCAGTCCCCATCTGTGGGCCACAAAGCAACACATTAACCTAAGACGTTAAGTGTCATGTATTGAGCAATCAAAAGCCAGCAAAAACTAACTGACTTACAGCAGGACTTCCTCCAAGGTCTCCCCCAAGCTGAGTAAGAGAGAAAAGGACATTTAGACTCGATTGCTGCAATACTGAAACAGGAACAGTTCTGGGATGTTTGCGTAGGATGGGTGTGAGGATCGAAAAAGGCTCTGATTCATGTCCGCTATAGGGGTTCACACTAATAACTAGTAATGACAACAGACAGATGAGAACAGAGGGAAATTATTCTTCATATTATGTAACCAACTTCTAACCATTAAGTCCAAATCCAGTAGGGCTGGATGAAATGCTACACACTAAGCATTTATTCTGAGAAGAAGGAAAGGCTGGGGTGCAGTGAACAACTGTAAAAACAAAAGTTATTTTTCACAATGAAAACGTTTCACTACTGTGCATAAAGAACAATGTGATGAAAAACAAAGGCGAGATAACAAATATCTCACTTACACTGAGTGCATAACACTGTCAATGTCATAAAATGTGCAAAGAGGCATAGAGCAACTGCTGGGGCCTATTTAAAGGGCAGTGGTGCAACGGGGGACAGGAGAGGGTTCTAGGCTGGTGCTGGCCTTTACTGGTCCAGCACGGTCCTCTAGACCAACCTCAGTGGGGCTGTAATCTGGGGGCGATGGGGACTGATGTGAGAGCTGAGGTGATGGACTGTCCATCCGCAGGGGAATGGGCGGCTGATTGAAAGATGAAACAGTTGTACAGCCCAGAGATAAGAAAAAACAAACAAAAAAACCAGATGGGCTCTAGGATTTCACAGCATGCTTACTGCATGCATTACAATAAGAACAGTAAACGATTAATGAAAATGTCAGACCAATTCATGAGAACTACAGTAAAACAGCAGTGATTAAAATACTGGTCTGACATGATTTAGAAATGTTGTACCCTGTCCCTTGACGTAATTACCGGTTCAGACTCATCTCCCATCTGCAGGCGCAGCGTTAAACAAAGAAGGTAAAGCACATAGTGGTCAAAAGAACAAAAAAGCAGAAACAAAAAGGTAGAAATAAAGACAAAATACAGAGATACATTACCATCTCTGTGTCCCATCGACATCAAACCTGCTACTGAAATTCAGCCTTTCAGCTACATTTTAAACACTAGCGTGTAGACCTACCAAGCTGTCCAACCCCCCTCCAAGAAGGTCCATTGCACCCATCTGCAAGCCAGAAGAAGGGGGTGGTGGGCCAGTGGTAGAAGGTGGTGTCAGATCCAGATTTAGCAGATCTCCTAGGAGGTCTCCTTGAGATGGGATGACAGCAGGGGGTGCTTCTGAAACTGCAGCAGCAGCAGTACCTGTGTCTGGGCTCTCAACACTCTCCCCACTAGCACAAATAAAAGCACAATAAACACATTAAGGTCATGTCACTCAACTGCTGACGCATTTACTTGAATATTTGCTTTAAGCCCATTGTTATTAAACTGAAGTAGGTACTCTTCTTATTTTACCTCTCAGTTCTAGTTACAGTTTTCAGTAACTAGAGTTGAGTGACAGAGTTTGATGTCAGAAAAAACAAATTAGAACATGTGCACAGTCTGACAGTCCTGGAAGGTTTGCTCAAAATATTAGGGCGACAACCTAGCCGTGCCGGCAGTGTAAATCTTTTAAGTAATTTGTATCACTCACGATCCAGCACTGCCAGGGAGCCTCTTGTGCTGAACTCCACGACTGCCCTCGACAAAGGCACTTGGTGGCTTATGGTACACAGAGGCCAGAGTGCCAATGTGACAAATGAGCTCCTCCAGCAGTGTGGGCTCAATCAGATCAGTCTCCTCAGAGATGAGCGGCTTCTCAGCCAGAACAACCTCCTTGGCAGCCACAGGGTCTGTTGAGAGCAGACGCCAGTAGATGTAGCCACGATCCCTGAGGTCTGGGTTATCAGAGTCCTGCAAAAAGAGACACAGGTGGGAGGATCATGACTTAATATCTCTTAGCCAAGTTTAATAAGTTATTTTTGTCAAGGCCATCAGATCAATACCACCATCACACTCCAGTGTCTCCATAATAAGCAGCAACCTCACTAACAAAATGAGGAAGACCTGGATGCAGACTAGTACTGAAGACACAGAGTAAGCTGCAAATACCTGCTGAACAAAATCGTGACGTGAATCAAACGTGAAACGTATGTGTGTGTGCCGTTTTTACTTTCTCACCTGTGTGGCCAGACTTAGCACCTGCTGCACCAGTTCCTGGGTCTCAGTTGGTTTTTTTAGGAACAACTTCACAATTGCCGTCAGTAGCTGCAATTGCACCTACAGGACAAAGTGAACACATGCAGTACATTAGAAATGCTCGTACTATTAATGTAAGTGACCTTCTATTGACGGCTGCAACTAGTCACATTAAAATACGTTATTTAAAGTCCTTTTACTGCTTCATGAATGCACACACACTGTAACTAAACTAATACAACAGTAAATACACTAGTTCCTTTTTTTGTCGACGGGTCTCGAGTTAAATAAGATCAGTTCTCTGGAGTGCTTTAACATTTCTCTTGTTCTGTTATCTGTATTTCCAGTGGTATGCACCAACTAATCAGTGGCTTTAATTATGTGCCACTTGCACCGACAGCAAATTACGTCAGTACCATTAAAGATGGACTTCGCATTTTTTAAATAATAACCTCTTCACTCTCCACTAAACACACCTGAGTGCTTTCATCATGAAAACCCTCCAAAAAGCTTTCAAGCAGCTCATCAGCATTGTCGATGCGTTCGGCATACTCTCCCACAATCCAGATCATGGCGGCACGTGCCTCCGGCTCATCCAGGGAGTCCAGGTTTTCACAGAGAGTGGCAATGACACTCTCATACCTGAAAACAGTTGCACAACATTACATGAAGCAAAATGTTGCAAATGTATCAGGAGAGACACATGAACAATCACAGAGCAAAAGTATAATATCATAGTTACAAATATTAATATTACAGATACTTTGTCCCAACAAAGACAGGTACAGTATAAAAAAATACCAATAAAAAACATGCTGTGACTGACCAACAGTTACCACACCACCAAACTATAACGCACCAAAACTCTACAGCAAGAAAAGCAACATGAACTCTGGAGTTGTGTTTGCTGGCAGTCTGAAAAAAATAAATGTATAGTAAATAGTAAATGTCTTTAATTTTCACCATCTGACTTTCGGTCTATTGTTTGCAATTTTATGTCCTAGCCAGTGTTTTACTCAGTGGTAAATAAATTTCTGTGGTGGAGGGACCTCTGATCTGCATACAATGCCACATAATAACTACTCTGTTCATAAACTGCTTGTCCTAATAGATATGCCAGGATAGAAAGATTTACTTGGTGTTTAATAGTGTGCAATTCTTAAAGCAGGCAGAAGTTCTGACTGGGCAATGACTCATATCGCTAAAGGCTTGAGCCATGCCGAGCTGGAAATGTTCGAAAGCTGCTCCCTTGGAGACTGACAGCTTCAGGGTTATGGTCTACTGCTGTGTGGGAGAATTTTCTGTCTGACACATTTGGATATGCCACAGAAGTCATGCAAGAGCAAAAGCATATTGATCTAGGACTAGATTCAATTAAGGTAAAGCGCTAAGTGCTATCTACAAACGCTATTGTCACTTGGTGGTCGGAGGCAGGGGTCTTGTGGACTGATCCCTGGACACAGAAACTGGCTCTTGTCACCTCACTGGTGGGGGGGGGGGGGGGGGGGGGCCTGAACTTGCACAAGCCGGAACTTGAGCAGGAGGTTGAGAGGTACAGACTAGAAATAGTCAGGCTCGCCTCCACGCATAGTATGGGCTCTGGAACCCAACCCCTAGAGAGGGGCTGGACACTCTTCTACAATTTGCCCGTGGTGGGAGGCGGCAAACTGGAGTGGCCTTATTAATAGTCCTCCAGCTTAGCAGCCATGTGTTGGAGCTTTTACCAGTGAACAAGAGGGTTGTTTCCTTGCGCCTTTGGGTGGGAGACAGGACTCTGAACGTAGTTAGTGCCTATGGGCCGAACAATGGTACAGAGCCCGTCTTGGAGTCTCTGGATGGGGGCCTGGAGAGGGCACTAACTGGTGATTGCATTGTTTCCTGGGGGACATCAATGCTCACATGGGCAATAACAGTGAGACCTGGAGATGTGTGCTTGGGCGGAACGGACTTCCCGACCTGAACCCGAGTGGTGTTTTGTTACTGGAATTGTGTGCTAGTCACATTTTGGCCATAACAAACACTATGTTCAAACATAAGGGTGTCCACCAGTGCACATGGCACCAGGACACCGTAGGCCGGAGGTCAATGATCGACTGCGTCATCTGCCCTTCGGCCGTATGTCTTGGACACTGAATATGCTGGCGGAGGGGTAGGCCGGACAGACCAGGCAGGCCCAAACGTATTATGAGGGTCAGTTGGGAACGTCTGGCAGAACCCACTGTTAGCTGGAGATTCAACTCCCACCTCCAGGAGAGCTTCAACCAGATCCCAAGGGAGGATGAAGACATGGCGTCCGAGTGGACAATGTTCTCCACCTCCATTGTGGATGCAACTGTTAGTAGTTGTGACCGTAAGGTCTCTGGTGTCTGCCGTGTTTGGTTCGGTTTGGGGACCAGAGCTTTTTGCAGATGATGCGGCCCTGTTGGCTTCCTCCAGGCTAGACCTTCAGCTTGCGCTGGGGCGGTTTGTAGCCGAGTGTGAAGCTCCTGGGATGAGAATCAGCACCTCCCATAGCTATGGTTCTTAACCAGAAAATGGTGGCTTGCTCTCTTCGGGTTAGAGGAGCATTACTGCCCCAGGTAGAGGAGTTCAAGTATCTTGGGGTTTTGTTCTCGAGTGAGGGAAGGATGGAACGTGAGATTGACAGACAAATATGTGCATCTGAAGCAGCAATACGATCTTTGTACCAGTCTGTCGTGGTGAAGAAGGAGCTGAGCCAAAAGGTGAAGCTCTTCATTTACTGGTCGATCTAGGTTCTCATCTATGGTCATGACCAAAAGAACATGATCCCAGATACAAGCTGCGAAATGAGTTTCCTTCGCAGGGTGGCAGGGCACACCCTTAGAGATAGGGTGAGGAGCTCTGTCACTTGGGAAAAGCTCAGAGTAGAGTCGTTGCTCCACCACATAGAGAGACGTCAGCTGAGGTGGCTTGGACATCTAGTTAGGATGCCTCCTGGACGCCTGCCTGGAAAGGTATTCCAGGCATGTCTGACTGGGAGGAGGCCCACCGGAAGACCTGGAGGAAGTGTGCGGGGAAAGGGATGTATGGGACTCTCTGCTTAGACTGCTGCCACCACGACCCGGCCTCGGATAAGTGGAAGATAATGGATGGACGGATGGATAAAATAAATAACCATACAATAAACTTCAAAAGTCCCAATTCAGTAGCCTGCACCATTTAATATTCAGTATTTTATGTGGTATCCAGAGAGGTTAGGGTTCTGGAGCTCGGTGTGTTGGCAGAATGGCTTAATAAACCGCAAGGTTCAGCATGTTCTGTGTTCTGTGAATGCACAAAGCTTGGCTAGAAACAGTACGTGGGGAATGGAGATTTAGTGTTTATTGAGAATGCTGATTAAAGGTCGTCACCAACTGAAAAATTGCATCCAGCAATTGTGTGCTCAGTTGCGCATGTTTGACCTAACTGTGAAGCAGAAAAAAGAAGTTAACAGCCTAAAAGGGAACCTACTTGTTGGGATACTTGCGGAAAATGTCCTTGATTACCACAATGGCCTCCTGCACAACATAGTTCACCTTGGTCTGGATGAGGTCTAGCAGAGTGCTTACACAGCGCTCTGCCGATTGCTAAGGGAAGAGAAAGGCAGATCAGTCATATTTAACCTGTGCGTTAAATATGCATAGATATTAAAAAATCTAACACTATATAATTGATTTTGCTGATTTTTAAATGAACCACTGAAAAGTGGTAATAAAGGTAATTTTATTTATTTAACAGATCACATTCTTTCAATATGTAATATTCCTCGTAATACTACAAGCTTAGTAAGACACACTGTTTTTCTTATGAGAGAAAAAAGTAAGTTTATTCTTCTTTCTTCTTATTAAAATGACAAAAACATACTACACTGTAATTTATTCCAAAACAAAATTCCCATGACAACAGAGCCACCTAGAGTTTATCCCTAAAGATTATAATTAAAGGCTCTACCTTTTATCACTTGGACTGTTAGGATTTTAAACAGCAGTAAACATAAATTATGAAACTTTGCCTGGTCGTTACACTACAGAACCGACAACAATTTATCAAGCAGTACTAGATTGTGTCATCTCACCTCTACTTTGATGGCACAGCGGCCAATGGCTCTGACTGCTTTACGGACAAAGTCCACATCGACCTCAGTGGCGTATTCCTTCAACTCCGCCAAGACCTACAAACAAAAGATACAGAAAAGTATCCCCCGTTCAGACTGTCAAATGTTACTAAGTTCAGGACGCTACTTTATTGTAGCTGTAGATTTATTACCTGTGCAATGTTGGCCTGTGATGCAAGGCGAATCATGATGTCCAGTTTCTCCAACTTGACATAGATTGGGTCATTGTATTTCACAAAGAAAACCTTCATCTCATGTTTCAGGATTTCAGGGCTAAAAGAGACATTATCATTTCATTATTTGTAAAACTAAACTATCATAGTGCAGTAAATGTAAATTGTCAGACCTGCTATTAAGCATAATGAATAGTGATAAGACCCCTCAAAAGGTCACATTCGCATACTTACCGTCTTTGTACAATGAGGTTGATGTTTCTAAGAGCCACATATTGTAACTCTGGCTCAGCAGAGAGAAGAGTAACCAGTGGGGGGGCGAGCTTCTTGAGCAGAGTGCCATAATAATCCAGGTCTTTGGGCAGCATCTCCATGAATTTCATTAAAACCTTTACTGCTGACAAAACCACTGCAGAGTTGGCATGGGACAGTCGTGGGGTCACACGTTCACAGATACTGGGAGAGAAAGAGAAATGTATTGATTTTCTGTATATAGAAGCTACCTGACAGGCAGTTGAAACAAAGTTGATGGCAGTAGCAGTTACCTTTGGGATTCACGATCATCGCGAGGGGTGTAATTGGCCAGACAGTCAAGAATGAATATCTGCCCCCATTCTGTACACTCATTTAAAGCTGTCAGTAACTTGTTGATGGTCTGAGGGTTTAGGTCCAGTAGGTTACTGTTGGGGTGAGACTCTGCTATTTCAGACAGCGCTGCCACTGCATTTGCTACAACCTACAATTGAAGAGAAGTCAACAGAGAAATGCTAAAGACAAACAGCAGCCAGAAATTATATTACACCATAAAACAGAACAACATTGCAACGTGTCGAACATGTCCCAAAACTATTCAACCAAACACTGGAAGATTCTGAGTTTCCTCATTAGTGAAAGGCAGCGTTGGGGCTTGCAACCTATCTCAGTCTCTGCTACCAGTGTGTTTGCTACAGTACAACCTATAGTAGAGGGCAAGAGAAGACATGCTTCAGTTGTTTGTTAGCCTGAACAAGTCATACCATGGGGTTGGAGTCAGAGATGAGGTCCTTCAGGGTGTCCAGGAAGCCCTGATCCTCCACCAACTGGGCATTGATATCATGGAGCTTTGCTACGCAGACAGCAGCCGTCTTTCTTACATATGGATCTTCATCCTTCAGACATTTCCTAAGCGGCTCACAGAGGTACTCAGTGATCTTGTCTACACGGATGCAGCCCATTGTACGAACAGCAAGAGCCCGGATAAGAGGATTAGGGTCTTCACAGTCCTGGAAGGGTATCAAAAGAGGCCACAAGTTTTGTCACAAAGTATTATTTATTTCTACATGATCCTAAATCATCATACTGGAGGTAAAAATGAACTTGTTCACATTTACATTCTTTAAATAAATTAAGATTATTCAACTTAATGTCAACTGCAAGCTGAAAATTACACACAGTTTATTAAGAATCCATTCATAAAATACCTAGTTTTACCTTCACAAAGGTGTTAACAGCCATGATCGCCATGTCTGGCTGGCTCTTAGCATAGTTCATCAGATACAGATAAACCAGCTTTTTCAGTTCCAGATTGTCTGTCTGCATGCAGTTCACAACGTCTGGGAACAGAGCACTGAAAGAGGAAGAAGGTATATGTCAGGCTATGATTGACACTATATTATTCCCCTCATGATGTTTCTTCAACGTCTTCTCCTAGCTCACCTGACATCCTTGCCAACCGTCATAGATGCAATGACCTTCTTCACAGCCTCCTTCTTCTTCTCTTTCTTATCACTGTTCAGCTCTGCCTTGAGCTCAAAGATTTCACCTGGACACCCAAGATAAAAAGGACATCATTAATCATGTAATATATTTAGGAAGTAAGAAGATCGCTCATCTCACGTAAATTACAAACCTTGCTTTCAGAAAACAGATCTTTTCTAAAAAGCAACAGAAACTCAAATCTGGGATTTGTCAGTTTGATTTAACCACTTTCTGATAAAAGTACAAGAAATGCCTCAATTATATAGACCTTATCTGTGGTAAGTTGATAAATGATAAAATAAAAAATACAAAAAAAAAAAAAAAAAACAATGACCAGAAATGTGAGTAGTGGATGTAGGTACTGAGAACCACTCATGAAGGATGACAGTTGCTTTTCTATTTGTTTATCCATGTGCTTCTTTGTACTAAACTGAAAGAGACTTAATTCTACCAACACAAACTACACTGTTAAGTTGGGGATTAAATATGAAGCCACGTACTGAGAGTTTCCCAGGAATCAACTGCTCATTATGTCCAAAGTTCTTTGAGATGTTGTCAACAGATTCCACAGAATAAACAAATGCTAAAAGATTTGCCAGTGTCTCAGAGTCATTACCAAAGACAAGGAGTCTGTAAACCAACACTGAGCATCTGTTCACATTTTCACAGTTGTGTTTGTGGGAACAACAACAGTCTGGGAATATAACAACAGCACAGTTGATTCTCGAAGAGTAGAAACTCTGCGTCTCTAATGTAATTAGCAATAACCAGACTGTTCAGGTCTCCCTTTGCAGAGGTAATTGCACACCAGCCATCTGTATTTTTGCCACAATAGAAAATGTTAAACGTTTACTTGTCACTGAGGTTTTTTTATTACACACGTTAAATCTTTGGTCTAATGAATTAACAAAGGTAAGCTATTACACCTTTCTTGGTGGTCGTGAAATACTTAGAGTCCGTCATCTTGGATCCAAATTGTCGATTCTCCTGCAAAAGATAGAGACGGTAAGAAAGACAATTGGGAAATAATTTCCTGGATGGAAAACTGGACCTCTGTGAGAGCAACAGGGAGTATTAGACGTGCAAGCACAGGAAAGCAAAAGGAAGCAAAAGGAATTCCTGTCTTCTAGTCAGCAAGTGGATGTGGCCTATCAACAACACAAAACCATTGTATCTCCTGTATAAACAGTTATCCTCTGGGTCAGCATGTGTGTAGCCAAGAAAATCTCAGCCAGTTTCAATTTTCTGAGCTTTCCTACAAAGCTTGTATTGCATTTACATAAGAATTCTGCAGAGATGAATAGATCGCTGCCCAGTTCAGTCCCAAAAGAGGAAATCGAAATTTAAATTCAACACTGAAGTATTTCCTCATGTTGAAAAACATTCAAGTGTAATGTGCCACTGACATATTTGTCACTGCAGGGGCCTTTTGTCATGCATATTGATAATGGGAACAATTATTACACTGGATAATATGTTGCCTTTCCACCAGAATACATTTACCAGTGATTTCAGTTGTTTAATAAAACAAACCCTTAGCTGATTAATTACGACATAAACTGGCATCAACTAAAATAATCATATCTTGCCCAGCAGTAATAAATAAAGAACTTGGTATTTACATTTTTCAATATAAGCATCCACAATCTAAACCTAAACTAATATTAGTCTAAGAACATTTACTAATAATTAGTGTAGTTACACAGGGATATTCTTGCCCATGTGCCAGATAATATTCGAACTTGACACAGCCCATAACTGCGTTTATTTATATTCTATTATTTACTACAGCTCCACTAACGACATAACAGATAACAACAGATTACACTCAACGTGTGTTTGTCTGTCAGTCCGGAGCGGTTTTATTTATTTAAGCGCTCGGTTTGTATTCAGCTTCGGGTAACTGAGCTGTCGCCAGACAAGTGGTTAGCCACAGGTCCATAGGAGGAGCTAGCAGCCGATGACGTTAGCCGATTCGCTACGTCTTACAATATACTATATACGATACTAACGGCTCAGTCTGACGCTGAGTTAATAAAAGACTCTTAAGTGCGCAACAAATTCACCATAAGAATAGGTTACGTTGAATGACTTTAACTTTAAGTGGCACTTTAACCGTACTGTGGAGCAAAAGTCGGCTAGCATCGCGCTACAAAACGTTAACGTTAGCATAGCAGGTTGGGGTAGCCTGAAGGCAAAACAAAATAACTAATGAGAACGTAAAGTTTGGTAAATTGGTAGAAAGGGTTCCGCGATTGACGCTGCTACTCGACCGGTAACTCACGCATAGCTGATTGGCCCATTCCTGCATGTTTGCAGCTGTTAGCGTCACTGTCAGATGAATGAAACTGGTGCTAAGGGCTAAAGAGCCTGTCAGTGTCAGCTAGCACAGCCGAGCCATGACCTTCTTAGCTGAGGCTTAAGGAAGTCTATGCGGGGATAGTTAAGCTTTTAATCTACCAGCCCGGTTCAGACCTTACCCAACGAATTAGCGTCCTCTCTGCAGTTAAAATTAGACCGGAGAGAAAATCTCCACGAACATCTTACCGTGACAGGCGTAGCGGCTGCTGCGGTGGCCTTCGTCCCCTCCCACTTGATTTACTTCCGCCTTTCTACTGTGTAACGTTTGCAAACAGACGCGCGGCGTCGACTCGGAGGGCGCGTGATGCTGGGAACCGACGGCACCGGTCCGTCCACTCATCAACGGCCTTCTCCCTTCAACTGCATTTATTAGTGGTGCCATAGCTTTAAAAATGCCCACAACACACATTCGAGGTCATAGCAAACTCTAATTTTCTTCGGAGGAAAATATTTATTACAAGAACAACTAGACAAAAATTTCCAATTTCCAAAAGATTCAACAGTGACATCTTGCAGTATTGCCATTTCAAACATACAAAGTCAACAAAGTCAAGCAATCTTTACATGTGACTGATCTTCTAGTAAAAATATCAGGAAATGGTCTGATCGTGAACATTCAGCTTCTACACTGACTGGGGGAACAGAGAGAAGGAGAGAGAGAGTCGTGAAACTGTGCAGGACAAGAAGCAGATTTTTTCTTGTGACTGACGCGACTGTAACGCGTCTGAGCAGTTAGGGTTCACATAACTGCTTGATTTGAATGATTAAAATGCAAAATGGCTTTAAATATGCCCAAACAAATGGAGCTGTAATTTAATTATAGTTTATTCGGAATACAATAATAAAACAGTTTATGCAGGTGAAACCCACACCCAGCAACAGATTAGATCAGTGTAGCTCTAGTTTGTCTCCAATACCATCAACAACAGTTCTGATCATTTGTGTTTCTTATCCCGTTTATTGTTAGGAAAATATAAAGATGCTCAATTGTCCCGCCTCATTTGGATTTCCCTACATATTTACTTACAGTACAGTAACGTGTGCCCACCGAGACCTCATTTCATAAATAAATAAATTAGACCAACATCAACAACTTTACTCCAGATCTTTTCATGTCGTCATACAGTATGTGTTCACACAGACATGCATACTCTTCTCTTTTAGCTCATTTGCTGTCAGTGTCCTGCAAAATGATGAATGTTTTCTTTGTTTTTACTGACTTTTTCCAGGCTCTATGGGAAAATACAGTCTTCATCAAAAGACTTGAAAACGGATGTTTGGGCATATCTGGATTTTTGCGAAACACTGACCCCACTTTTTTACTTTCAATGTTTCACAGATTCCACACCTGTTGGATACCAAAAAAATAAAAGTAGTTAGCTTTCAAATTTAAACCAATGACAACTGTGCAAGAGCTCTTCCATACTGTGCAAATATGGAATAAACGGTATTGTGTCTGAAATATCATATTTATTTACTGCGAATAAAACATGCATTCCTTTAGCCACTAGATGTCACCACACATTGTGCCTTATCGCTGAAATTAATCTTCTAAAGTTATCTGGTTTATCTGGATTCAGAGGCAATAAATTAAGTCTACATCAAGTATAATTTATCATTAAAATTGGCATTTGTATCATGTTTTCCACACATTCACACTCAAACACGCCAATTCCATGGTAATGTAGTGTTACTGAATAGCTCTTAGTGAAGTGAGCAAAACATTCAAAACTAAATTGTGAATACGTTTTAAGGCAAAGGGAATTATCAAGGCATTTCCAACACCAATGTTGCATAGCTAAGGCAGCGCAGAACTTGATATAGCGAATATGTACATTAAACAACTGTCAAATGCATTGTTATATACAAAATACCCAATCAGTACGTATTTACACATTCATTCTCTTATGCATCTGACTTCTGCACATATATTTAGCGTTTAGAAGAACCCTTAACATTTCTGTTTCAGTGAAAATGACATCACCCCTCATTCTATTGGTAAACACACTCAATTTAAAAGGAGCAGTGCATTTCACTGCGTCGAACATAATCTAAAAGCCGGATGAAAGAAAAAACTCATCTGTGTTGACCATGTGAAATCTTTACACCTTGTACGACTGTACAGAACGTTGTAGTGCATGTGGTGGTGATAAAGCCATAGTAATGATGGGGTACCTGTGTTACCTATTAGTTTACTGTAAATGTGAGACCAGGAGAGAAAAACTGAAACAATCACATCAATATGTCGACTATCAAGGCAAGCAGCTCTATGATGGCAAACCACAAGAGGGAGCCAACTCATGTGACTAAAGGTTAAGGTGTTTATGGGGTTCCAGCTTCATATCCGTGGGCCACAGTGGGCCACGCGGCAGCCTTACGCTCTCTCTCTGTCTCTCTGTGTCAACCATGAGATTTGTACATGTCTTGTAAGTAAAACGCCTTATGATTGGCAAAAGCATCCCCATGCACACATTAAAATTACAGCAAGTGGAATAATAAAAACAATTCCTTTGGTAATAAATAATTTGGCGTAAGTGCAAAATAACAGCAATGTGAGAAACTAACTGAAAACGAAGGAGTGTTTGACATGCAGTGGAAACAGACTACAACCAAGCCATAATGTCCTTTTTACACAGTAGTCAAAGTTCATTATAACAGCCTTGAACCATAAGTTCTGTGCTACATCCAAGCTTCAGTGTCTAAGCTCCCTGACTGTCCAGGATAGGAGCAGTCCTTGCTCATGGCTGCAGAACGTGGCTGAGGGTGGATCATGTCGGTGAAGGCCTGGTGCAGGCCCTTACATGTGGCTGGATGACCAGCGGAACGGGAGCTCGGAGGGGACAGAGGTGGGGTGTGGCACGGGGAAAGATTGTTATGAGCCTGTAGATCTCTGTAACTGACCGGGGTAGGGATACGTGACGGGCCGTTGTCCGGTCTGTTATCAATGCGAGGTCTGATCCTGGTTTTCAGTCTATGTTTAGAGACAGGGACTAGACTCTCTGTCTTCTTTTGCCCTTTCCTTGTCTGTAGCACCTCTGCATCTGTATCGCCATTAGCCAGAGGTGATGATGGTGGAGGGGACTCAGAGCGTGACTCGCTTAAGCTTAAGCACATGGAAGAGCTCTCACTGGAGGAATCCTGGAAAGAGCAATCCTCAGAGGGCGGAAGCGGCACAGGCGATGGACAAGCCTCAGGGGGTGGGAGGCCATCACTCTCATCACCATTTTCCAAGTCATAAGGTAGGTTTGGCTGGTGATTCTCTAGTGGAACATCTCCTTCAGCTCCGGTCTCCCAACCTAGCGGACCTTGCTGGCCTCTCAGCCTCCCTGTCAGAGGACAACCTCTGAGTTCTCCATTCATATTCCTGCAGTGCAAAGCGGATTGTGTCGAGAACTGATTCATTAAGCTGTCTGACTCTGTGTCTCCAAGGCTAGGAAGGGACGATGGAAGTTCCCTCTCTTCTACTGAGCTAGAGATGGCTGGGAGCTTCTTGAGACCACGTTCCCCCCAGTTTACAGGCTCTCCTTGACCAACGTTGTGGGGTACACCAACATTTTGTCCATAGAGTATATTTAAAGGGTCATCCGGTGGGAAATGACGAGGATTAGTTCTCTTAGATTCTCTGAGGTCAGGCAGAGTCCCCATCTTTGCCCCCACATTCAGGGAGGAGGTGGAGGAGTTAGAAGAGGAATAGGCAGAGTCAGTAACATTAGCATCTGTAAGTGTTGGCACAGAATGTGTCCCAGCTCCCCGAGGGTTTGCTCGTCCAGGAGCTTTAGTAGACACCTCTTTAGCCTGCTGAGTGTTGGCCAAAAATTCAGCCTCAAAGCTGCGATACAGGTCTTGCTCCCTCTGGGGATCTAGTGTTGGTAACATCTGAAAGCCAAAATCCAGTCCTTCTCCTTCAGGCTCCTGGCGCTCCATGCCAGACCAGTTCCTGTGGTGGCCTCGCCCAGCAGAGCGGGGGCCCTGTGAGGTACGAAGGGAGCGAGCAGCATGATGGTGAGAGTTGCGGGGTGATGAGTGAGGTGAACGTCGACCTCCTGAGGTGACTGGCGGCAGTAATCTGCTTTTTCCTACTGAGGGTGAGCGAGGGGCAGGAGGTCTTGGAGTAGTTATAGTCTTCTTGCTGGGGCTACTGTTGTTCAGGATCCCTTTAACAGGTGAATTAGAGCATGAGGATGACTGCCTCTTGGTGAACCCACATCCTGGTCTCGGGGAGGATGGGGTTGCTTGCTTGGCTCGAAAGTCCTCTCTTTTGTCTGAAGGCGATGGAAGAGGTTCTCTATAGCAAGAAGATGGTCCTGGGCTTGCATCACTGGACCAAGTGCGGCTCGGTACCTTACTCTGGCTGTGGGAACGTGGACCATGGAGCCTCCTCTGGCCCTCGTTTCCGAGGGAGCGGCCCCTCTCTGTTCGCGATGTCCGCGTTGCATCAGCGGATCCTTGTGGTGGATTAGGTTTGAGTATTGGAACAAGCCCTGGACGTTCCCGGGACTGACTCCGTGCACGAGGCAGTGAGGGACGCCCATGCGTGGACGAGGTCTGGCCTGCCGCTCTGGGCCTCTCAATCACATGCTTCCCCTCCTTGCGATTGACAAGCAGGACTACCTCTTCACCAGTGCGACGCGAGGGACCACCGAGAGAGTAGCGTCCCCCTCCCCCCCCTCCCTTAGAGGAGGCTGTGGAAGAATCACTATCCCCAGACAGACGTCTTGTCATTGGCAACATTGTCTCCTTATTCCTAAAATATATAGCAAGAAAACAAAGAGTCATTTGTATTATAGTAACATGACAGAACGTGTCTCTCTATCTGACTCAACACTTAAAGAAGTAACACATATGTTGTCAATATTGCTCTGATGGTAAATTGTGGATGATTGATGTGGGACTCGTTCCCCGGTTGACACCGCTTCACATGAACAAGTGTTTCTGACCTAAGGCCTGGTGCTTCCTGGAACAGTGAACACCAGGGGGATTACAGGGAAGATGAGATGAGTCGGGGCAGGATTAAAGGTCCTGTAGATTTCCTAACCCAACACACTGCACATGTCTTTTTCAACCACCACCGTTACTGACCAGAATCACCAGGTCAAACTGTGTAATCGGCTCATTGAGTTCACTCACGGGATGACGATTTGAGGATTTCTATTGTGTCCTAACACACAAGATTTTCGTAGGTAAGAAAACATTTGGTCTATTTACTACTTTGCATTGCGCTCTCTTATAATGTGAGCTGACCTATATACATGATAGAAAACAGTATAAGTTAGATTTAGAAAGCACACCATGCTCTACAACACTGCTTTTTTATGATTTCAGAAACCACGTTGTATCTAGAGACCTCACCTGTTGACCTACTTCCCCAGTTTGCTGTGAACAGTTGTCTGGGGATAGATGTGAGATTAGACTCTAGTCCAGTGCACTTGAAAAAAGATGCGCCACCAACACAGGGTTAATTCCAGTGACCTGTTGCCTTAACGTCTGGTTTGAGCTGTGGCTCAGGGTGGAAATGAGCCGAATGTTGGCTGGCAGCCAAAGTAAACCACTATTCAGCATCCAATTATGTCAACAATGGCACCTACAAATATACAAGTTATGTGACCAAATCAGCCTTTTTGACAGCTTCACGCAAGTCATAAGTACATTCTATTGAGTTTAGAGCCATGTATAATAATCTTCACATGCTCCTACTCTGGCACTGATTCCACCAGCTTTCTCCATCACTGATGTGCCACTGCAGCAGCCCTTCAGAGAGGACTTTTGTGTGGTTTCATTAGTCACTGGCTTTAGACCATCTGTTTGGCATGGCAAGAGAAGAAGGCCTTTAGCCACAGCTCACACAGAATCCCAGTCATGATAGAGAGTCGATTGTCTGGTGAACTCATTGAAAGCAGAAGAGAGAGAGAGTGTGGGGAAAGGGGGCCGAGCTAAAGTGTTATCACTAGGGGGTGCTGTGGGGTGGCTGTGACAGACGGATTTGATAGTGCAATGTCACCTGAGATTAGATAAATCTGCTCTGGCCTAATCTGTGGCTTCCTGGCATGTGATTTGTTGTGTTTATGCCGCCGTGTTGGTGAGCGTGTGGTGTACAGCTGTCTGCCTGGGCCAAAAAAGGCAACCCCGATCATCACACTTACTCACCTGAGGGGATTGAAGTGGCGGGGCTCTGAGCGGTCCCGTGGCGGCCGTGGGAGTAGAGTATGTGCTGCAC
This sequence comes from Macropodus opercularis, assembly GCA_030770545.1. Taxonomy (NCBI): domain Eukaryota; kingdom Metazoa; phylum Chordata; class Actinopteri; order Anabantiformes; family Osphronemidae; genus Macropodus; species Macropodus opercularis. The sequence continues at coordinate 3,588,568 of CM061097.1, read as the reverse complement.
CAGAGTTGGCCTCAGTGGCTACAGAAGGGTTCTGAGACCTGCCCGGCCGTGTGGAGGAGGAGGAGGAAACACATGGACCAGACGGGGGCTCCAGGCTGCGCCTGTCAGGGGGCTTATGAGGCGCAATGCCATCATTTCGCCAGTGTGGACCTGGACTAGTAGAACGGGACGAATGGGCACTCGAAGACTTGCTCTGGGCTCCCTGACCTTGGCCACTAGCTTTCGCCTGGTGGTAGCGATGGGCTGTGGAGACAGATCGATAACAAGTGATTAAATGGACGTTTAACTAACATTGTGTAAACAGCCTGTACAATCCAGTCATTTAGATCCACAAATACACCACCGCGAATCACGTAGCGGCATCAAGCTGCTGGACAGCAACAGCAGATAAAAATATTGTTGCCACTTCTGAGCAATAGAGATGAACCTACTTCATTAAAAGAGCCAATCAGAGAAATGCTGTTGATCCCACCATTTAGTGTGTACAGTTATAGAACACAAAGGGCGCGTTTCCATCATCACTTCATAATGTATGATCATCATCAAGTTTGGCACCATTCAGCTAGTGTCAGCTGGGTCAGTGTCAGCTGTCCAGGCTGTTCAGCAGCAGCGTGGAAAAAGGACGGACAGCCTCAGCCAGCATTGCTAGGGGCATGTCTCACTGTTGTTAATCAAAATGACTGTGGACATTAAATGGTTGGAGAGGAGAGTTGTCCAGTTCAAAAGTCTGATCATTGTGCATCGGTTGTGAATCGTTTGTTTGTGATGTTACATGTATCACGGATCGTGCAAGAGACAACAGTGAGGTTGTTTTGTAAGGGGCTGATGGGGAATAGGATGTGACCTCACCAAAAGCAGCACAGCGGCACGGGTCGTGCTTGTCCAAATAATGCTCCAATGTGTCCCAGCCCCCTCCAACACGCACCATCACATGAGTACGAAGGACCTAGAGGAGGAAACGAGCGATCAACAAAAAGACACAGACAATTAACATACAAATCAAACGGCTAAAGGAATTCGCCATGCTGCACCTCCACCACACATACAAGTCAATGGATATGCAAACACGGCTTGCTAAAGGTTGGCCGGTCCTCAGTGTTACACAACATGTAGATGTGCCCCCCTCCTCACCCTCCCAACAACTCCTCCTTCTCCCACATCACCCTCAGCTGCTGCCATTATGAGGTCTGTTCATTGCCATGCCAACTCACTATTAAACAGCGTGGTAGTAAAGAGAACAGCCAAAGCGAACCCTTGTTTTGCCCCAATCTCTCTCGTGCTTCTCAGCTGGTTTCCCCCTGTTTTCAGAGGGCAGCAGTGTGAATCTGCATGGTAACAGTTCTCCCCGGGTGTCCTCTCTGCTTCTCAGCTGACATTTCAATTGTGGAGGGGAAGAGAAGAGGCCTGGATAGCCACAACAGGGGGGGGGGTTGGATATGTCACTTCGCAAAAACCACAAGATCAACACACTTTTCCTGATGTGACAGGCCTGTGGATGGATTCCCTGCCCCAGTCTGCCAGTCTGCCAGCCACATGTTGTAAAGGTGTCTCAGAGGCCAGGCAGAGCCACAGCCGTCCATTGCCTGGCTTGGAACACAGTATATTTCTTTTTTCTGTTAAATCACACGTGGCACTGCCTTCTCATCTCCCCGTCCCTGTTGGCGGTCAGAGAGGCCACAGACACGACATGTGCACCAACGTCTGACCTTCTCTCTAACACAATCCCTGCCAATCCACTACACGTCTTTTTCATCAGCCTGCTACATAAAATCCGTGAAAACAGCTGATCTGCTTATCTCTGTCAGACCTGAGAGCATAAACAGCTTACTCTCCACTGCACTGGTCTTATGTCAGTAACAGGTTTACTGCTTGTGTGAGCAGAGCACCAAAGAAACCATATTTTTAACATCACTGCAACAAACAAACAGTAATAAGATCACAAAGAACTGCTTTAAAGTGATTCACAGGAAAACAAGGAGCAGCCCTCCACAACGCAGACATGCCCCATAAAGACATAGCCTCATATATTTAATGTGCTGATTGCTGGTTGCTGATTAGACATTTAAACTGCAATGTTGCAGCTCCGCCGAGGAGTCTGCTGAGCCCGAATAGACGTTTTGGGACCATGTTCTACTTAGATCTGTGCCTCAGCTGCTTATTTTCCAAACACTAAAGGGGAATCAGAGTCCTCACCATTGCAGAGAGACCCATTCCCTGTTTCTATGGCAACAGTGAACAGAAAGACTTCTCATCCTCATTGTGGGGGCATGTTAGACCAAATTCTTACTAAAGGTTGCTTGTGAGTTTAAAAAAAATAAAGTTGTAGTTCTCTGTTCTTGTTGTTGTTCTGTTCTCCATGACTGAAGCCATTTCCTCCCCTCAAGGAGTGACCTCCTTGGGGACAAAGATGCCTTATTAACTCCCCTCTGTTCATATGGCCCTTTCACCCATTTGCTTTTCCCACTTCATCCCCTCGCTCAGCCCCAGATCCTTGTCACAGCTCTGGCAGCTAAATAGTGGGTTGTTGGCTTTGAAAGGAGCTGCCTGCACGCTGCCCTCAGATGAATAAGTGAAGTGTGTTGGGTGCACTAGTAGCTGCTCAGGCATATGCATAATCATAGTCGTCCCCAGCAAGGAGTCAGGAGAGGGCAGAGACAGCAACAACATGCTCGCTCACACATGGCAGCATAGAGATAGTATGAAAACGTAGAGTTACGGTCCTTCTGCATTATTCAGTTTATATGAAGTCATATTTTACTTCTTCACCTCATATGTACATTTGCAGGAGCATTTTAATGCATCAAAGTTGTTAATGACGCGTTTAAGATGCACATGGTGCCAAATGTGCCACAAACCGACGCTGTCTCTGTTTTGGGATCTTACATATCACAAACAATTGATTTAGTCTCCATCACCACAAAGTTTAATGATCTAAATCCTTTATATACTGTAGGCTATCGGGTTTACATTTGAGCATGTTGTATCACATGTCCCTGTCTGGTCAAAGCGGTGCCTTTCAAACTAAAGAAATATTGACCGAACTGAGAGTCGAGCAGCTCAAGCCGGTAAATAGGCGTCTTGGAAAGGCATCTAAAGAGCCCATTAATCTGGCTGCGCTACATTTTAGGTAAGTGAGACCACATCGATCTCTGGTATCATCCATTCTTCCTGCCCAGCCCTTTGAGGCCTGGTCTGGGTACAGTGGCAGCTCTTACATTGAAACGGAGACAAACAGACTAGGAGAGCTAAGCTATGAGCCAAGTCAGGAAATGACCTAAAGTTCTATTTGAGTCTCAATGGAAAACAGTAGAGTCCTGGGAGTGGGCCAGCTCAACGCATGAAAGAGGAGAAGAAGTCGCCACATTTTACACACTATTCAGTTCATTAAGCTTTGACGCAGCCAAATGGATCTTCTGCTGCTACTGTACATGACATTGTTCTTCTTGTAACAACATACAACACCATATGCCAGCGCTGTGTGGCTCCGTGCTATTAGTGCAAGTCTCACCGTTTCCTGTGCACTGAGCCAAGCTACTCTAATGTACATACACACAGAGAAAACAGGGACAATTGTAGTTTATTGAGACATATATATGACAACTCACAAAACCGCTCAGTTGTGGGAACAAAGCAGCAAAGAACCGAGTGGTTACAACAAACACATTCAATCACAGCTGGCGGAACTAGCTGATCCTTTTAAAACATACTTGGTTTGGGTCATCTTTATATAAACTGCTCACGGTTGTTTTCCCTTTCAAATGTGGTGCATGTAACTTAACACCATATGAAAATATTCTCTTTATAGACCAGCAGTGATTTAACTTCTGACTTGTGATGCCAGGATTTTGTGAGCGTCCTGTTTGGTGATGGCTAATGTCAGTGTTTCGTAAAGCTTTATGGACAATAAATGACCAACACTCACCCTTATGAAGATCAAAGCGCTGGAGTCTCCGACTTTGTATTTCCCCTCCGACACCTTAATCATAGGAAACTGAGCTGGACAGGAACACCGGCCCAGAATCTCACGCACCTGAGGAGAACAACACAGAGCAGAGCATGACACACACATCCAAGAGGAATCAGTGCCGCCTTCCTGCTCCTCAGCTCAGGGCCCTACACGAGCTCATGTTGAGTCACATATCGGTAACTGTGACCGAGCCCTGCTGGTTCTGAGCTATGTGTCAACAACACCATCACTGTGTTTCATGCTGTGACAAATGAACAGCCTTGGCTACCAGGAGTATATGTTGACATATGTGTACGTCATCATTCTACACACCTACTCGATGATGGAGCCTGCCCTATTAGATGAGGAACTTCAAATGACTCCCACAGCTTTTTAGCTGATTAGAGTACAATATACAATACCATGTTCTGCCTGTGACACCCAACAGTGAATGAGGGAAAGGGCTCAGAAACCAGAGCGGTGGCGATGATGTCAGCAGGCCGGTGCAGCCAGCTGTGTTTTGAATCTAGAGCTGGTGCCCTTGCTGTGGTTGGGGGTGCTTATTAGGAAACTGGAGTCAGACACAACTGCAGGGTGTAGCGAGATCTGTCTGTGCTGCACAGGGCCGGGTTCTCACGTGATCTGGGAACTTTGAAGCTTTTCTTGGCGTCTCTCGGAGACAAAGGCGTGTGTGCACTTGTCAACTGGGAGGCAGAGAAAGTAAAGCAGCGGAGTGGACAGAGGAGAGCACAGGAGGAAAGGAGCTTCACAGAGCAAGGGCAGCTCCTACAAAGAGCTTAGTATGCTTTAAGCGCTGTATATACATTCGTGACCTCAGGCTATGACGTCTACATTATGTTCTCAGAAGATTAAGACGGCTCCTTGCTATTTTCTCAAATGACACCCTTCTCTCTATACTACGCTAATTACACAGAGAGGAATGAGGGCTAGGCCTCCGCATCTCACCCGCACCTCTGTTCGTGCTCTCACCTGTCTCTTCTGATCCTCCTCCTTCCTTTTCTCTCTCATCTGCTTCTCGAGGAGATTTGAATCTTTAGCCAGGACACTAGCTTGCCTACATGTCTACATGTGCTCCCGTCATTCTGTTAGTGGGTGGATGAACCCTGTTTGGAAAAACCCTAGACAGTGAGTTAATGGAAAGATTGCTATGGTAACAGACACGCACACGGCCTTCCCCTTTTCACTTCAGTTTGTTTCATTCTTGCTATAGTGAAGCCTTTCTCCTGCATAAAACACCTCCCCCAGAGCTGCCCAGCTGAGGTCATACGTTTCTCTCCAGGGGGAAGGTGAAGGACACAGTCTGAACAGAAAGCACAGTCCACAGGGCTTCCTTACCAAGCCAAGCCTGTCACACATGCTGCAAACTGAAACGAGAAGGAGTGACGCAAGGTCACGCAGGAACTCTGGAAGTGGAGCTGGAACATGGACAAAAACTGACGTTTGAATTATAGATGCATGCTGGTCACATGAGAGACGCTTTCAGCTGCGAACAGCAACGATCCACAGCACGCCCCTACACTGGAATCCGCTGCATCTATCTTAAGACAGGAATGAAGCGAGGCAGTGTTTTTGCAACGGAAGGAGTAGTTTTTATTATTAAGGGACCGCTGTGGCGTTCACTTTGGATTGTGCAGCTGGGTTTGTCTCCAAGCAGTTAAATGTAAAGATTAGATACAGGACATACTGCATAGCTCAGAGCTCGTCATATCTCTGCTCTGTGTGAGTCAACAATCGCTTCCTGACCTGCAAACATCTAAAGGGCTGCTTGTAGAAGAGGCCAAGACAGAGGGTTCACAAAACCCTGGGGATGGAGAGTGGAAATGGGAAGGGAGCGGTCCAGCACTGATTAATAATGTGGGTTACAAGCCGAACCATGACTGAACCAGCCTCACATGAAGGCATCACAACAAAGGAATGCACAAGGCTGCTAGTTTTACTACTACAAGTACATTGTAGTGTGAATACACAAAATGTAGTTTTCCAGATCCGATCAGACGGTGATCCAGGTGTCTGTTCTGCTCATGAGTCAGCAAGCTGCGTAAACTGCACCGTTTGCTCTAGTGTTTCCACCAAACATAGGTGTGCTGGCCTGCTGTAACCGGTTCCTCTGTGAAGGACAATTATTGCCAAACTCCAACTATAAAAGCAGAATGTTACACACTTGACAGGAATTTACATGAGGGTGTTTATAGGAATTGACATCTGTACCACCTTGGCGTTTAAATTATGTTTTTAAAGGTAGAGAAGGTCTGGAGGAATAAAGGACTGTGTGGTTCAGCACACAGTCTTTAAAGGTAATTTTTGAAACAATAACTGAACTCCACTCTTCCCATACGTTATCTGACTGCCCTGTAGCTCTGTCGTCTAAGATAAAACAGCCCTCGCTATCAGATAAGCACAGAGACACGAGAAAACTAGGCCACAGGGGGTGCCTGCGTGGCAGGACAGAGGTTTTTAGAACTTCAGGAGTTATTGCTGCTCCACCCGCATATAAAAATCCCTAAAGCCTATGAATGTACACTGAAATCAGCAACATATTAGAGTCTATCCTCTCTAATGAAAGCCTGTATAAACAACGCGTACGTGACAAACACACGTCACAAGTCGTCTTTGCGCAAATGATCTCTTAAAACAACCCGAGGCAGAAGGGAGGTGCAGAACAGATTAATAAATGATAATTATATGAGGATTAACTGGGATACCAGGGAAATACAACATTTTGAGACAGTTAACACGCCGGTCCGACGGGTTCCACTTGCAGAGGCGAGGCAGAAAAGCAAAGATAAGCGCCTCAGCGTCAGGTATGAAGGTACTGTAATATACACGATAGAATGTATTAAAGCTGACGTTTGCAAATCTAGAGTTATATAAGAAATTAGAACCTGGAAAACCAGCTAGTTGGCTTTAGTTTATATCAAAAATGTGACACACAGGCAAACAGCTAACTGGGCTCTGAAGCAGGATATGAAAATGTCATCGTCTGTCATCAGCCCAACAATTAAACAAATGAGTCACACACATCATAGTTTTATAGTTTTACAGTGAGCACAGACATAAACTTCTTTGGCAGTGTGGAAAAGAAATCACAACTGGACTGACTGACTATGACTGAGCTTTAGAAATGCTGTCATTTTGTTTCCAGGCTTTACGTTTAGCTACAGCAGTGATTTACAAAAAAAAAAGTATACATGCCAAAATGCTGAACTGTTAACTGGTAGAAATATAAGCACAATGGAGGGAAACAACATTCAGTGCTTCAGGAAAACCTCGCTAGTCTCTGAAAATCAATGCCTGTCTTCTGGCCACATGACAAACAGCCCATCGGGAGCTGAGAGGATATAAGAATGTAAAGACTCAAGCGCTGCAAGGTCGATAACTCCATTACTCATCTGAGAGAGTCAAACAGCAATGTAATCACTCTTTGCAGGAACCTAAATATAACATCAGTGTCTTACTAATTTGTCGCTTGGTTCAGATGAGGCTCAGCCGCTCTCAGCACTCAGACAACAGGCTTATGGGAACTGACAGTCTCCACCTGAGACCAGCATGAGGAGGCTGCAGGCGGGAGCAGAAAATAACCAGACTGCTCAGGGAAACAGACACCTGCTCACATAGACGCCGCACATCACAATCATGCAGCGACGGGGCGACTGCATTCAATGTGGCAATAAAAACATAAAACATGCAATATGCAAAGTAAAGAGTCAGCTGTTTCCATAGACACCACGCTGCAGTGGGAGCCAGTCTGCCCTGTTCTTGGCAAAGAACGAAAGCAACCTTAAAAACACTAAACCCCTCAAAACATGAGAGCATGTGACACAAGAGGGAGAAGCACTGAAGGATGCCACGCTCTCTCAGCAAAGCGTACAAGTGTGACCCAATGCGAAACATGATGACCTACTTTTCCCCCTCCACGCTCTACTGTAGCTCTCCCTCCCGGACTAACATCCACAGCAGTCAGGTTCAACAGAGTGTACAGTAAAGTCACTCTAGGCTCGCTATCTGTCTCCTACTTCCCTTTCTATTCCCTGAATGCAGGAATTGAACCATAAGGTTAACGGAGCAGAGTGGCCATACAGGCATAATACACACACGTCCCCTCTTCATCATCTGGCCCCTCTGCTCGTCCGAACATCGAGACGTTAGCCTCTGATTGTCTCCCTGTCAACACACTATTGCTTCTCCTCCATGTCGGCAACAAGACGTATTGTCCTGCCCGTTGCGTTACCACCTCCAGCGCAGACGCGGGTGGGGGATGGGAACGATGGCTCACACATACATGAACTGAACGAGGGCTGCGTGCTGACGCCTGAGGTGACAAGAGACACAAACCAGTATTTATGAGTGAGCAGGAAGAAGGAAAAATATTCTAACGCAGATGAAACGAACTGTGAATGGGTGCGATGCTCCTATGGTTCACTGCTGTAAAATACCGTATAGATGTTTATGTTTTGCGAAACAGCTGCTGTCTGTACGACTCCTGAAAAAAGCTGCTCCTGGAAAGGGAAAAAGGAAGTTTCAGAAATGAGAACTTCCCCAACCTCAGTGAGAACCTGTCACACTGTGAGATGAGGAAGAACGTACATAGCGTCAGATCAGTGGGTGACACTGTGATTCTTAGTGGTAGCGTGAGAGTATGCCTATGAAAACACGTGTTCCCAAAAATAAAACAGCTGTGGATCAGATTATTGGTTGTGTTCTGGGAGTTTTGACTGTATGAAAGCGACACGGTGGCACTTGATCTGACAATATGTGTATGAGCTGGTAACTGTCCTCTTCCGTCACACATGGACATATGTGTAAAGATAGTACGACACCTGTAGGAGTTAATGTTCTGGTGATTAGCTGCTGACATTTCATCATAAACATAAATATGTTCACGAATGCCTGGATAAATTACGCATTTCTTTAAAAGCAGCTTCAAAACCAAGTCACCATTAATGGTGCTGTGACTTATTCTACTGAGAAAACAAAACACAAGGCACTAAAAAAAAACACAGTCCATCTCTGATGATGCGGGACAGTCGCCTCACACATACAGACAAACTCTGGTGTCACAACTGTGGACAAATAAACTAAGCCCTTCAACTTTGTGTCTCTCCCTCAGACACTCATCTACCAGCAATGAAGTTTCCAGTAATTACAAGACACTAATCTTCTGTACGGCCACTACATCAGATAAAAGTAAACAAGTATTCAGCAGGATTTGTGTGTGACAGACACTATGGAGTGGAAAGCTCACTGAACAGAAACTGACTGAACTACTTCAAGAAAAAAGCAGATTTCACTTCATACTGGTATTTTTTTAAAGAGCTATTTGTTGGAAGCAGGTCTCACACAAAGTCCAGACAACAAAATGAGAAATGGCCCAAAAAGACACCGTCACTGGACGGGAAGGACGTAGCAGTGAAGCACTCGCTACTTCATTACAGCAGTCTTTCATGTCAGTGTCACCGAGCCCTGCGCTGCTGATTGGACCAGTTTGTGTGCATGTCAGGTATTTTCTGACAGGGAAGCTGGGAGATTTGAAATTCAGCAGACACATGGTGGCTGAGGATGCCAAGTACGTTTGGGCACAATCAGATGACACTTTATACAATATGAGCAGTGGGATGCGTCAGCATGAACGGCACGAAAGGTCACGGAGGCACGCGCCGTGTGATGCTCGTGTCCTGTAGTCGGCTTGAATGATACGAACAGCGCGCAACCTCCCCCTCCGCATGCGCTCACCTTTCCATCCACAGAGGTCACACTCTGGCTGAGCGTGACGAGTGAGACCCTCCCTTTTTGCGGCCATGGCTTTTCTACGTGATAATATTCTCTCCCACTGCCGAGCTGAGTTCGTGTTCTGCTTGTCTGACTGTCAGCTCACTGGCTTCGCCCCTGACAGAGATCTTTGCCTTTCTCGTGTGTGTGCACGCCCGGCCGGCCCCGGTCAACCAGTTCAACGAGACAAATGACCATACGTGACGGCTTGAATTCCCCAAAGCAGAAAATGTATTTACACCACGCAAAGGGGACCTTTGTACGGTAATGATGTTGTGTGAGTGTTGTGTCATTGTCTACAGTGTTTTGCATTGATTTTTAATTGTGGACGCGCTGAGTGAAAGATAATGACGACGAGTAGTCACTGGACTGACCCGTGACTTGTCAGTGATCTCCTTAGTAGATAGAGTAGATAAGAACATGCAGGTCAAACAAACAGTGACGCTACAGGTGAGCAGGAACGTAACAGCTGACCCGAAGGTCTGCAGGACACCACACACCCACCACCCAGACCCAGAGGCCGCCCGGCTCCTTCACCATGTTCACGACTGCAGGGGAAACTGTTCCTGTGTCAGCTGCCCTATCGTCACATAAAACTCAATGTGATTCCGAGCAGGAGGGTGAAGCCTGTGGGAAACTCACACTGACCCTGCAGGAACCCAAAATGTAAAATCACGACACTGGTTATGATCTACACGCGTGTGTAACTCACCAGCTCATCCAGATTTCGCATGTCACATAAAACTCTCTTCTGCTGCCAGACGTAGGGCTCTGGACCAGGTTCACCCTCATCCTCCGCACTCTGGCTGCTCTCCTTCCGACTAAACCGCCTGCTGAGCTGGGTGATCGGCCTCTGCTCAGCTGGCTCCCCCACATCGACGCGCAGGGTCTCCTGATCCCGGATCTCCTCCTCGATCTCCTCCTCCAGTTGGATCAGCATGGGGGCCAGCATGCCGAACTTGGACCCGCGTCGCGCCACCTCGAGCAGGCACAGCACGAAATTCTTCTCGTTGCATCTCTCCACCAAGTCGTTAGTCTCGAACATGAGGACGTCCTTAATCCAAAGCTCCTGTCGGCACCAGGTGATGAAATTGGACACGTTGTCCCGCGCCAGAAACGAGCCGGGGATAACATTGCGCGACTGGAAGACAACATCTTTGGACGGCACCTTCATGGAGTGCGCAGCCTCGGGGCGCTCCAGCTGGAAGTCCTGCGCCGCGCGGTTCACGTTGTTGGCGTGCCGACAGAGGGCACAGCCCGTCTCCAGGCCCTCCATAAAGGTGTCCGCACTGATATCTAGGTCATACAGGGTGTTCAGCCATTCAGCCAGGTCCTCCTTCATGGCATACAGGTATTCTTCGCTGGATTTAAATGGCCGAATGCTCTTTGAGGCGGCGGACTGGATGTTACTCTGATCAGCCATATTGTCGGATTGTATACCAGTAAAGTCTACTTGATAATTCCCGAGCGTCTCATTGCACGACAGCTCTCCAAGCCCCAAAGCGAAATAACCGCGTTGACGCACCCATGCCAATAAGCGCGCGTGGGTTTCTGTGCGTGGCGCTCCGTGGAGAAAGGCTTTGTGCGGTCACAAGCATTTCTGGATGCGGAGAGGCGCATGGATGCTTCTCCCGGATGTCTCTGCGAAGCACGTTTCCTTTACAGAGCGCATCGCCGGGTCCCGGAGGGAAAATGACAACGGGGCAGACCTGGACGCCGACACACACCCATGCGACAAGCAGTTAATCCATCCGACGCGGGGGCGGGGGTCCGCTCACCTACTCAAATCCACGTGTCACCATGTCTGGGCTTCTCGTCGATGAATTCGGGTCCACGGAGCAGCAGCGGCTCCACAGCTCGTCTCCGCTGCGAACAGGCTCAGCCCATGTTGCGCCGCCTCTCGCGCTGAATGTGTTGACCTGCTGTGGCTCAGACCAGCAGAGCGACTCGGTGGCACATCCCATTACGAGGGATAAACGCTCGGCAGAGGAGGAGACTTAACCCCGTGCTCACCGGCTCAGCGTGGCGTCAGTGTTTCCAGCGCAAAAGCACAAAACCAACGCACACCTAAAAACGTCACCACTCTATTACAAAATACAAATAATGCGTTTATAGATGACGGCAGCTGCTGGTTCATGACTGGTTTCAAGTTGCAGTTACTATGCATTAGTGTGTAATTACATACATTACATGTTCACGGTTGATCTTTAAAATTAAAAGTGAATATAGTTACAGGCTTGAATATAGCGACAAATGCCTGACATACATCCAAGTGGTTTGATGGCATAGATTTATTCTATAATATTTTGGGGTTGGATTAAGTTGGCTTTTCGTGCTGTTCTGTCCACCCTGTGGGAAAAAGACCAAAATACTTATATGGTTTTTCATTTGGGTTAACACAAAAGCTTGCTTCATATTTTCACTATAATGACGTCTTTGTGTGGCTTCTTTATCAAACAGCCTGAAAGGAAGAGGGACTTTCTTAAAGTTCATCTCTCAGCATCACAAGACAGCTACTGTTGGAGTGAGATAGTCTTTTCCAACTGTATAATCCCAGAAGTAACTGATTAATGTGGATAATAAACCTATGTAATGCTGGCTAAACATGTCAAACTCTTTGTGTTACTCCCGGTTTGTATGCAACACTGGATAAACATATTCTCCCACCAGTGAGCAGATAAGCTGTAAACGCATGAAACCAGGACAATGGGAAGAAGAGGACTGACAGTAAATGACACAGACCACTTTGATCAACCCAGCAAACTAATCAGAACTCAAGACAAAGCAAAGCACGTGATCTGCTGTGTGTCCGATACAATGTGTGCTTGTTTCATACTGCACAAAGTGAGGATACTGTTACTAGGACACAGGGAGGTAATTTAGCTTTTTAAGAGAGGTATTCATTTTTTCCTTCTCGTTCTAAAAACTCCAAGAAATATATACCAACATTATAAGTGAAAAGAAGTCCATGATCCACCATAATAAAACCAACATACATTATAAGAAGTTCTAATATAATATATAATAAATGACATCCGAGTTTGTGTTGTTATTTCCATGTATACATCCAGTCTGTATACGTTATAAGGACTTCTGCCCCTTTAACAGCCTCCTCTCTCTCTTGTTGGAGCAGCTCATGGACTCTCCTTATGTGTGATTGTTTGAATTTAAGCAAAGGCCGCAGCCAAGAAGGAGGGCTTGTTTTCCTTTAAAAAGAGGGATGCGTCCGCTCAAGGAAGAGAGAGCGAGGCAAGAAAGGAAGGAAGGGAGGGGGCGGAAGAGATAGAAAAGGAGGGAGAGAAGGAGAGAAGGTGGGGGTTGATGAGATCACTTTTTGGGCCTGGATGAATCAGCTTTTCTACCAGCAGAGAGAGAGAGAATTCAGAACTCTATTAATCCATATGAACACAGCGATGGACAGGCACTTGAAGAGGTCAGCTGAGGATCCCACAGGATTCCCTGAGGGACAAATTCAGTCACAAAACACAGACATGGACTTAACCAACCTAAAAAAACCATCACATATTCCATCAACACTTTGGACAGAATCCTACAGACTGGTTTATTTCCATACACCCATGATCTCACCATCCATATGCTGGACAGATGTTAAAGGTAAAGCGCCAGGGCTTAACATCTGTGAGTAATAATGCATAATTAAACCTGATCACTTCATAGGGAATACAGCTCAGTTAGACTGTTAGCTCCAAGACCAAACCACATTGAAATAGAAAAGGAGGAAAGAACTATGGCATAATGTGATGTCTACTGAGCTGATCACATATCTAGTAACATAGGACGTAAACAATGTTACTCTCATTCCTTAAATGTAATTCAAAAAGTCTGGAGTCCTGCCTGCTAATGTTAAGCATGTCCCTCTTGTGAAAATTGTTTGCAGCAGCGCCAACGCAGGCAGAGAAAACTGACTGAAGGCTGCGCCACCTACTGGAAAGAACAGCAGCAACTGCCACAGAACAGACAACGGTCATGTGGCTCTATGTGGATGCTTAGGAGCTTCAGAGTGAACATTTTAGTGCACTAGATTTATGGCAGCCCTTACTAGTTACTTCGGAGCAGAATGTAATTATTAACATTAATGATGAAGGATTAGACCATTTCTGTAAGTTAAGACTTCATGACATTTAAAATGGCTTGTGTCAAATGAATGATGTCCACAGCTGAACATTCAATGACTAAAATTTTATTTTCCCCAAATTTGTCATTGTACAAATGTCAGTACTGGGAAGTGGAGGCAATTATGTCAACGAATGAAAAATAGTAAATTTCACAATACAAGGTCAAAACCTAATAAGCTTATTAAAAAAAAAAGAACAAACATGCACAATACAAGATGCATAATAAACACGGGTTAACTAAAAAAAAAAAAGGAAACATACGTTTATTGAATCTGCACAGGATGTAAAAAGCAGTTTTATATTGAAATATGGAATCATAAATTAAAAAATTTCATCTTAAAAATCAAATTCCATAATAGGAACCGTTAAGTTCTTCAGTAGGGTCGGTCTCTGCGATCTTGGCGATGCTCCCTTTAAAACAAAATAGTAGTAAAGATTCGAATTAAAAACACATATTGCAATGCTCTATACAAGATCACCATCAGTACCAACAATGACAAGCAGAATAAAGAGGCTTATCCATACCTCATATCCATCTTCCCACCAGGTGGACCCATTCCTCTTCCACCTCTGCCGCCCATACGATCCATAGGTGGTCCTCCACGCCCAGCCCCTCTGAACCCTCCTCTGTCCATTCCACCTCTCCCCCTGAATCCACCACGGTCACCTCCCCAGCCTCCACGGAAACCTCCAGGGCCACCTGGGCCTCCAACTCCTGCTGGGCCCCCGCGATCCATACCTCTGCCCCCACGCATTCCCATGCCACCCCTGCCGCGGTCACCTCCGGAGGGAAATGGAGGGCCACCACCTAACCCTTCTGGTTTTGGAGCTTTGCACTGGTTACACTCCATCCTCCAGGCAAAATTCTGGTTTCCACAGCCCCTATAACAGACATAAATCAGAAAAATTAAATTCCATACATAACGGCATTTAAAAGAGCACTAAGAATTGATACATACGGATTAGGACACTCCCAGTCCCCAGCTCTTTGCTGCATGTTGCCTCCTGTGGGGCCACCTCTGCCCATACCACGTGGACCACCCCGCGGACCAAAGCCACGGTCTCCTCCACGGCCCATCATACCTAAGACAAAAAATAAAAACAATCACTTAATAGGTTCATGTGTGCCTACTTCTAGAATAGTGATAACCTGCTTGTGGTTATAGCCTCTGACCATGTGACAAATTAGCAATATTTAATTTGTAACTACTAAAAGATATGCTTTAACTTTATGCCATATAAAGTCTACTAAACATGTCTTGTATCAGTGTAAAATGGCTTTAATCATTACTAAACACTGTTGACATTTACCTCCACGACCCATCATGCCATCTCGCATTGGCATGCCACCTCTCATTCCCCCCATCATGGGCTTTCGGCGTGCCATGGACACCTTAAGTCTTCTTCCTTGGAATTCCTTTCCTGTAATTACACAAAATTATAAAACACCATTCACAAATTCATGACATACATTAACAGCTGCTTTCATACTTATTATTGTGATCATGTATGACGTGCACAACCAAAATCATACCATCAAAATGCTCCACAGCTGCTTTGGCACAAACTGGCTCCTCATAAGATAGTGTTGCATCTCCCTTGGGCTTTCCTGTGTCCTTGTCTGTGTATATGTTGATAGCAGGTTGGCCAAGTCTGCGGTTCATCTTGACACAAAAAAATTATTTTGTTTAGTTACCACAAAACTTTGGAGACGTTTCAGTCACTGTAACTTTGCCAACAGAGTAAGAAGCTCCTCTTACCCTAATTGGTCCAACATCTTTAAAGAACTCAGCCATTTCCTCAAGGTTAGCCTTCTCAGTCAACCCTGTGATGTAAATCGTGCTGTTCTCAGAGTCATCCTGCTCCTCAGGGCGACCTACAAAAAATAACCAGTAAATATCAGCTGTTCCATATAGAAATTCCTCCCAAACAATATGAAGAACCAAATGTCAAGTAGTAACAGGATGTCTAATGAGAGTCAACTCACCCATATCACGGTCATCGCTGCCCATAGGTCCTACGGTTCATCAGTTTCAGGGAGAAAGAAATGGTGAAAAGAAAGTCAGTGTGTGCAACTGAAGTTGAGGCACAATACCTGAGGAGTACTACAAAACATTATCCAGACACTCCCTTATAGACACAGCCAGTCATATTGGGAAGTTGAAATGGCACCTTATGGCATACCACAATATACTGAATTAAAAATAAATACCTTGGACCCAAATAATTGTGTGTCATATGAAAAGTCTTGGGAGTAAAATTTTTTCCAAACAGGAATTCAGCCCATGAGGTTTGTTAAAGCAGTAAAACGCATTTCAGTGTAAATTTGTCACTAACCCATCAAAAACACTCAAACCATAAGCAGTGACTGAATTATACCAAGTACCTCTGAAAAAATGGTCTCAGGCATGGAACAAAACAAATTCCAATATTATCAGATGTGTGCATGAAACTTTTTATATTCCACAATGTAAGACACATAACTCGAAGCGTATTTGTTCTAAAAGGCTTTTAAAAGGACTAACCAGTGTAATACTCGTTAACTTACCACCAGGCTTATTGAAGCCACCTCTGTCTCCCGCGCCGCTATGGGGAAATAAATGGAGAAATGAAGGCGATTTTCCTTTTATCAGCCACTTCCATGGCTGGAGCAAAGTGGCTTGATTGAGGGAGTAATCAAAACATTCTGACTGACTTAACAGCAACTAGAAAACTCCCCAAAATTATAAAAACAAAGTAATTGAGGGGATATGTATATTAACTATGACCCATCCTTTAGCTAGCTGAGTACAACTTCAGTGACAGGTTTCAGGAATTTATACATTTATAAAGAATAAAAAGTGACTACACATTGTTACTGCCCATGAAAATGTGACAAAACCCAAAGAATTGTACACAGGTAGAAAGATTTCAGATGCATTGATGGCTTACATAGTCGCACCAAACACAAGCCAACACCCTAATAACATTCATTCTAACAAACACTACATCTGAATCAAATAAACGTAATAGACAATGCATCTGAAAGTTCACAACATGATCAGGTGGTCACATTTACCATGTAATAAAACAAAAATACAATTATACATTTTTCGTGACAAAAGCAACGTTGTTTCTTTTTTATTACAGTGACCACGAAGACTATGTTAAATTAAAAACAATGGCTTGGTCAACTAATGTATGCATCATGCTTAAAACCAACATCCTCAGTTCTTGATAAAAGGCAGACCCCGAATCTTTGTTTAAGCTCCCTCCTGCTGCTTAAGTTGGCGGCTCTGTACTGAGTACAGATACTTTTTAGAGAATAGATGATTTTAAATGGCTCTCACTGTTACCTGTACGGTATAAATGTGACAAAGCATGTTAAAAAGGCTCAAAAGAATGTAATCAAACATTTGTATTCCAAAATCACAAAAACAATTTCAAACATTTCATAATGACATGTTCCCCACATCCCCCAAGAACACAAATACCTGTGCAAAGCTACAACTACACTAAATGAAGACTATAAACATCTATACTACATCTGAATTTAATTAGATCTTCCTACTTTTTTTGGTATTACTATTCATCTTATTTTGTTATCTATTCCTATGTACAAAATGCTAGGATAATAGAGCCCTGCGCCCGCAGTCTAGAAATGGTGTTCCTACATGCGACCGTTTTCTGTGCCAAAACCTAGAAAATAAACATCATGCAAAGCTCTTACTCTAAAATGGAGCCACGTGCATCAACCAGTAAATGGAAAACTGGCAGGAGGAAAAAATACACACCTTTAAAAAAACAAAACACCCGAAACAAAAGCTCACGACTCATGTGACATGTCTGACCCAGAAACTAAAGATTTTTTTAAAAACTCTCCTGATTTTAAATTAAAAAAAACAAAACAAAAGAAAACTCAAAATGTCTACTGATGAGCGCCAACAATAATGGTTTTCCAACCTTTCGAATTTTTGGTTTTACATTCGTGATAAGCAATCTGACCCCAAACAGAGTTCAAAACCTGTTCACCTTAAACCCTGTAGCCTCTTCTTATAGCAGTTTTGATTTTTTTTTGAGTTAACAGTAGACTCTTCAAATGCCCAAACCAGCAAAACTGATGAGGGTACCACAGTAAATGTGCTTAAAAACAACGATACACATCTACAGAGAGCAAATCATAATGCCCATGTTTGTAGCCAGGCCGATATAAAACTGGACACTACTACACCAAAAATCAATTGACCAAAACGTAACTGTACTGAAAAGATCCCTGGAACAATGCTACAGCACCTTTCCTGTGAACACATGTATATCTGTGCATATGATCTCAATAAGCGCAGCATTTTCCCCATTTCTTGTAACATCACAAGCTCAGTTTTGTTTAACCTGTCAATGAGATGTAATAAATGCTGCCAGCGCATGGCTGGATTGATTTATTTATATATTAACTTTAAATACGTTTACCCAACTTTATATTTTTCATAGATGAATTATAGCATGGATGAATAGAGGAACAATGAACCACATCTTTTGGTAAAACAAAAGACATTCAGTTGTTTGAATTGAAATTCTTAGGTTTATGTTGTAAGTACACGTGGAAAATGAAAGACTTGACAGAAGTGAGACTCATTTTGACAAATTTTGTCTTTGTAATTGAATCAGGTTTTACAGTACCATTACCATACTTGACTCAATTTTAAACAGCATACTTGTTTGCTGTTGGGGTTGCAACCTCATGTCAGTAAAAAAAAAAATGGGGGAAAATACATATTGCCTGTGACATACTCGCAAATGCCAAACACAAATTGAAAACACCAGTGAATGAATTTGTACGTAAACAAAAAGGGAGATGTACTGACCCAAATACTTCACGTCAATCAACGTGTACTTAAAATGCGACAGAATATACTGCATGAGGCCAGTGTTTGTTCCAAAGGCAGGGCAGTACACCTTTACTCCACAACACCACCAGAATTTAAAACAGGGACAAAACCCTGATGCGCAGAGTTCACTCAACTTGTAACACCATGAACCAATTGAAACTAGTAAAAACTGAACCAATCAAAATGTTTTTTCTTGAAATACCCTTTTCCCATTTAATTATCCGTGATGAACCATCATAACTGGTTGTTTATTTTATTTTATCAGATTCCCTAATAAGATACTTCCCTCTGTTATCCTAACCCTTTCACTCAAGTAAATAGTGTAAATTCAATAGATAATATAGCTTATCCTAATTAATGCACAGGTCTCAATCAACATTTTAATAAAATAGAGATGAACTTGTCTTACCTTTGGCCAAAAATGAGTCAGGACTGAGATAAACTCGAAAAGAGAAAGTATGACTGCTGCCAATATTGATGTTCTACATGCCATCATGGGATTCATGTGTCACAGCTTACAAATGTATCAACATCAAAGTCGGTAAATCACAACCATCCAGGTTGAACCAAATAGACTTAATGAACCATTGTTTCAGGCTTGTCCCAGCCCTGTCTCAAGTGGCCACACCACCTGTGGAATAAAAGTGCATGTGAAGTGTAAGGTTAAGGAAAGAAACTTACCCCATGCCACGGCCCATGCCTCCACGCCCACGGTGCATCATTCCACCTCGATCAAAGCCATCCCTGCCAGGGCCCCTGTTGTCACCTGCACCTGGGTATCTTGAAGGCTCAGAACCAGAGTAACCAGAACCTCCACCCTGTCCATCCTGTCTGTAATTATCTAGTAAAAAAAGAAAAGTGTGTTGACATTCAAATTACAGTTGACATGCATGACAATTTGGCAAACATTGAATAAACAATGTTTATTATACAATAAAAAGCTTACTGTAATGGCTAGATTGGCTGTAACTGGGTGGTCCACCTTGCTGGCCATACTGGCTGGCTGGAGGTTGCCCATAAGAACCAGTAGCCTGAGGAGGGTAAGCAGGAGGAGCCTGTTGCTGCTGTTGGGTCTGCTGCTGATATCCCTGCTGCTGGCCATAGCTTGGCTGTTGGGCTTGGTAACCAGGTTGCTGCTGGCCATATCCTGCTGGCTGGGAGTAGCTATTTTGGCTGTAGCTAGCTGGCTGACTGTTAGTACTGTAACTAAAAAGCCATGACAGAATACAAAGTAAAAAGACTGAGAAAGGACATTTTTGGAGAATTCACATCTACTTATTTTCTATAGGAGAACATACCTCTGTGGTGCAGTGGGAGCAGCCTGCTGGCCATAACCAGGGTATGCAGACTGGGCGGTATACCCTGGCTGAGAGCTGTAAGACTGGGAAGCAGCTGGAGCAGCAGCAGCCGCGGCAGCAGGAGTACTGTCGTAACCACTGGCGCCATAACCTTGGGCTGACTGTGAGTAGCTGTGTGTTGTAGACTGGGCAGCAGGATAGCCAGCTGTGGCAGAAGAGGTAAATAATGTTAGGGAAATAACTGCATAAATGATTTACCATAATCTACTGCTGATATTATACTTACATTTTGTTATTAATGCCTTCATAAACTCTACAGTGGTGAAGAACACTTCATGCACAACAATTTGAAATCTGAGGTGTCTAGTGAAAACCACCTGCATGAGATTTTTTTTAGCAGAAAGCGTTCCTTCAATTACTACAGAAAACCAAATGGGTTCATTTTTATTCAACCCACCCCACAGCCTGTGCTCCAACATTCTGAACTTCGGAACTGACCTGATGCTGGCTGGCCATACGAGGATCCATACTGCTGCTGTTGCTGAGGATAGCCACCAGCTGCTGGTGCTGGCTGGGTATAACTGGTCTCAGCAGCAGGTTGGGCATATGATCCATAATTCTGTTGACCATAGCTCTGCTAAAAGAAGAAAGCATGTTTTAATTGTCTGGCATAATAAAGAAAGACCACCACCATAACCCCCTATTGTGTTACTGTTAAGACTTTTAGTCTTCAAAACAAAAACAACCCAACGTATTATGTAAATCTTACCTGAGCAGTCTGTCCATAACTCTGTGAAGGCTGGGCAGCATAAGCAGCATATCTGTAAAAAAATAAATAAATAAGTTTTGTAAACAAGTTTATCAACTCTTTGATGGAGTCTCACAAGATCAGTGCAAAATACTGAAATAAAACATAAGCTTAACATAGAAACTAATGTAAGTGGTGTTGTGAACTGAAGCACATCCCACGGGTTAATTTACCCGCCGAGCGCTTTTAAAAACCAAAGAAAATGCTCTGCATCATGTTTGAATGTGTTTCGGAGAGTGAACAGCGGTCTTACCCCTGCTGAGCGCTGCTCTGGTTGTAGGAGCTGTAATCTGCTGAAGACCAGGTAGAATGAGTTTAGGTGCAGATACTCAGCACAACACAATAGTATTAGCGCGCGAGGAGCACGCGCTCTGAGTAGTTGTTAGGTCGCCATTCAGCTACCTCCGGCGAACCGGCCGTTAACCACACAAAATTTCCACGTTAACTACTACGCAAATTAATTACTGCTATATGCGTTCAATAAGTTGATAAATGTGATCATTTGTCGCCATTTTAAACCTAAATATGCAGAAATAATCAGTAGAAAAATGCCGCAACCATTCCAAGAGCTAGCGTTACCGGGAGGCCTTGTGAGGTAGCAAAAGCTGTGCTAACAGTATCTGATTAAACTTAAACCAAACAAACTGACTAGATAAGCGCTGTCTATTCAAAAACATAAATGCACTGCATTGCCTAAAATAAATACCACATCTTCCTTTAATTCAGCATAAGCAGTTTTTACACTCACCCGGAGCCGACGCCATTTTACCGTGTCTGTGCAAGACTGGACAAAGCTGGTTGCTGAAGAAGCCTCCTCCCCTTCTCAGTAACTACAAAATCTCGCGAGATGTTCGTTGTTTGAAGTGCGTCACAGCGAAGGCGTCGAGAAAATTATAATAAATGATAAAGGTAATCAAAGGATACTTGTAAACAAATACTACACTACAAGTACAATTACAGATATTTTTCAGCCTTAAACTGAACTTCATTAAGAAAACCACAAACTCATGTAATGCTAATCGTAAAGATTAAATAACCATCTCTCTCACAACATCCATAGTGAAAATGCATAAAAATACACACAAACCCCAAACCTAGTAACTCAGTAACGTAAAGATGCAATTCAGCGGTTAGTCCGGTAGGTGGCGGCAAACAGTCGCTCCGCAGCTGCAAATAACGACAAAGAAGAAAAAGACACAACGTAGTGCGGAAATGTCCGTCCACTTAGCACTGTTGAGGCTTTTTAAGCGAGAGTCAGACCAGAAAATCAAACATACACGATGTCTTTGGCAGAGATGAGTCGTTTTTGCACCAGGTTAACACCACTGCTGTTCCAGATGACTTGCTGTAAGAAATAAATGCGGCCGTTCATCTGTAACCTCATCGAATGTGCAGCATCCCAGCACCAGGCTTATGTCGTAAAGTGAGCGGAGAAACTACAGCAGATTGTAAAACATGTTCAGCAGTATACTATCAATATGGTTTTGGTTTGGATCAAATCGCCATGGGTTCTGTATGGGGACAGCGTCACTGATAACGCTCATGCTGCTGATGTATGCTGGGGGAATCCAGGCAAGTCTCAGCTTAGGACCAGGTGGAGACTTCCCAAAGTTCCGAGGTAATTATTTCTCAATAAATCGCTTGGTTCAGGAGTTTACCTGCTTACACACCTTCTCCCTCCTGTTCCTCACAGATGTGTTCCTCTACGCTCTCAGTCATGACGAGCTACCATCTCTGCTGGTCAGTGTTGCCCTCCTGCTGGTTGGATCCTGTCAGGAGCGACGCTGGGGAACAGTGGCCTTCCTCTCCCTCTCCATCCTCACAGTGACCATATTGCCTCTTCTTTACACCCTGGTCCTCTTTGTTGGTGGGGGTGAGGCCAGCCGCATCTGTGGTTACTCGGCCACCCAGCTGGCCCTGTTTACTGCGCAGTGTCGTCAGGTGACACAGAGGAGGCTGTTGAGGTGTTTGCCAGTCTGGCTTCTACCCTGGATTTTTCTGCTGCTTGGTTTGCTCCTGCTGCCAGGGACACCTGCCCTGCTTCATTTCTGTGCAATCTGCACTGGACACAACTGTATCCTTTCACGTGGTTCTTGTCCACATATGTTCTGCCACATGGTTTTATCATATGACATATAAGCTTTACTCCAGCAGCGGTGATTAGTTATCCCTGAATATGCACTCTTTGGATGTGTGTATGATCAAAACACTTAATATACCTCTAAGATCATCAGTCGTTTATTGGGATGTTGCAAGAGCTGGAGGAGAGCAGAGTCTTGGCATTTATTCCTGATTGGGCATATGTTCCCACCTCAGCCAGGTTCAGATTGCCCGTTTACACCACCACAAGGTGAGATTCATATGATTACTATTAGAAAGCTCACTGAATGTTCTCAGTGATGGATTTAACCATTTAATCAAACCTCCTTACTGATCAAATCACATTTTTTGAAGAAAACCTGCAAACCAGGCAGCTGTCCCTCCCGTAAGGGATTCTTCTGTTTCAAACCACCATCCATGGATTGCGCCACTACCTGCCTGGGTAATGGAGGAGTCTGCTGCATTGTCTGAGGCGGAGGTGTTGGACGAGCAGATGCTAAGGGCGGGGATACTAGCCTCATTGCAAGATGCTCCCAATGACCCTGATGCAAAAGTGGAGGTGCCTAAATCATCAGTTTCATCTCTGCGGTTGGTATTAGTTTGAATAATTTAAATTAACAAAATATTTTTAATGTATTCAGAAATCACACATGATCTCCAGAATTCAGTTTTATGTATGTGATTAAGAATAGTTATTCACTGTTTAATGAAAGGCCTGCGTTTCCCCTCAGACTCCAGCAGCTGGAGAAGATGGGCTTCCCTACAGAGAAAGCTGTAGTGGCATTAGCGGCATCGAAACAGCTAGATGGCGCCATCTCCCTGCTAATTGATGACAGTGTTGGAGAACAAGCTGTGGTGGTATCTAAGGGAAAGTGCTCTCCTCCACCGCAGAGCTCCTAGACCACGTCACACCTCATTACTTAAGTACACTGGACAAACATTATGCTTGAGTTTTGCTGAGCCTCTATATTATATTATATTTTCCCTGTGGGCTATTTGTATAACTATTTTAACGATTAAAATAAGGGGGAAGAACAGGCAAATTTGTAAAAGTGAGGACACGGACTTGACTATTTGACACAGTCTATGTATCTGTACATTGGAGAGTGGATGTTGTTTATTTATAGTGGTGTTTAATGAACACAAATGAAGACAAGTGAGGTGTTAAAAAAACAGTGAACATTATTTATTACACCAATCATTTAGACACGATTATCTTAACACAATACCACATTTGCAAGAAAAAAAGTTCAAAATATGAAATGGTTACACAACAGCATACAAAATGAACTACAGTTGATCATTTTAAATAGATTCACAATAAGTTTGGTATATAGATGAAAAAACAATGATCAAGTCTCTTCATCAGAACAGTTTAAGCAGTTTACCAACACAACAGTGGTAAAAATATGTTCAAGTTCTAACAGTTTTGCTGTTTCTTCTGTGTGTGTGTGTGTTGAAGATGTTGAATGAAGAGATTCAGCCAGGTTTGCAGAGAGTTGTTTTGATTTCGACTTGTGTTGTTTCCAGAATCCGGTCATAAATAATTAATGACTGTTTTTGCTGATAAGCAGCCAACCCAAATACAAATGTTCATGACTTTCTTTGCACAGATTAGATGTAAATATTGTATTACATATGAAATCACTTCATCACTGAGTATTTTGAGGGGAAGAAAACTACTATTAACCGTTAGGAACATACATCCGAGTTAAAGTAGCAACGGCTTCATCGCTTTAGTGCACTATATAACATTGACTTAAACAATATGATAGAAGTATAACAAAATTAATACAAGAAGAAGAGGTTTATTTGTTTAATTGTGTCCTGCCTGTACATGCTCAATATACTTAAATAATGAAAGATTTCAGACTGCAGTTACATTGTGAGACAATGAAAACCCAAAGTTCAGTCTCTCTTCTCACATCTGATTTGTCCTTTAAGTGATTACTCTAAATGATCCTTATTATGTCCAGAACTGATTGCAGCTTGAGGAGCACCACAGTTTTCCTTTTTTCATACACGAACATGTTTGTTTTTAGACTTTAGTTCTGCAGCAAAAGAAATTAGATATAGAAGGAGCTGCTGGGTGTATTATGCAAAGATAAGTGTGGGGGCCAGGCTGGTTCTCAGGTTCCTGGTGGAGGAGGACGTTATGGAGTATCAGTGGAGTTTCCCTGAGGTGTCCCCCATCCTAAATCTTACAGTAAATCCCAGAGAGGCTATAGATAGGGTCTAAATCTGTTGAGTGATGAAGAAAACTACAGAAGGGGGAGTCAACCCAGCCTGTGATCCTCAGGGTGAGTGGGGAGGCTACTTCCCTCGAACCTTGGTGTTGGAGGACAGAGGAGAAGCAAGTCGATATGGAAGCGCACCTGCTCGCTTATCTCTGTAGAAACTAGGGGAGGCTGTACCAAATGGTCCGTCCCCAGACCCTAGATCAGGCTCTGTTGAAGAAAGACAGCAGTTGGAACGGGGCCTCCCTGTCTCCGTAGTCCTAAACCTACTCTGATGTAGCTTTTAACATGAATCTGTAGTGAGTGTAGGGCTGCAACAATAATTTGTACAATAATTGTTCCAAAATGGAACAATGTCTTCAGTTTGACCATTTTTGGTCAAACAGCTCAAAACCCAAAGATCTGTGATTGCAAGGATACAAAGCAGCAAATCATCACATTTGAGAAGCTAAAACCATCCAGTCTTGAGCATAATTGTGTTAAACCATGAACATTTAATCTGTGGTCACAATTGTGATTTATTGTCACGTCACTAATCATTTTTCACTAATTATTGCAGCACTACTTGCTAAACTAACATAGTTCCTGTCTGCAGGTGAACATTGATCTGCAAAAGCACAATCATTCTTGATAACATTCATGATTAAATAAGAATATTAAGATTAAAAAAACATTTCACTCGGCCAATCTGCCTGACTCTGAATTACAGCCGTGGGACATCGAAACAGAAACAGTCTGTCTACTTGACTTTGATTCAAGTATGGCTGAATGTGTCATGTTGTTTTATCATCTATGCTCCATCACATGAGAGTAGCATAGAAAATACACATGTAGAGAAATATCCTCTCTGAAATAACAAAAAGCATAGGTAACAAAAAACATAGTGATTATGTAGGACCACATCTCAAGAGAAGAAACTGGGGAGGTAGGGTTAGTGTGCAGCCATCATTCTGTCACAGCTGAAGTGATTCATACATCAGAATACATTCCTAAAGACTAGATCAACATTGAACAGTAACAAGCGACACCTAAACATTAGATGCTGCTAAAAGGGTCAGCGAGGGCCAGCAGATCAGAGGGTGAGGGTGTCTCAGCGTTACCTGGCCAGATGATAGCCTCCAGCAGCGTCACCCTGCGAGCCAGAAGCTCAAGGTCGGCCTGCAAGTCTTGGAACATCTGCAAGCTAACGTCCTATTAGAGAGCAGTGACAGGGGGGAACTCTGTGAGGGGGTGGAAACACCAGCTCGGGTCCTGGGGCTGCTCACGACTGTTCCCACTCCCTGACTTGGGAGTGAGACATGATGGGAGTTTGAGCCCCCCCTCCCCAAGGCCTTGACCCCTGCCTAAAGCTGACCCTGCCTCAGGCCTCCTACTCACCATGAATACCGATCATAGTCTCAAGGATTAAAACCCTCTCGGCTAAGATCTTCAGCGCCTCTCTGATCTGATGTATTCCGTCCCCCTGTGAAGATAGATACAGCTGTCAAGGTAAGGAGCACAAGCCAAAGAACTGCTCGCCGAGGTGCAAGTCACTGTTGTCATTACAGTTGAGCAGTTAGAGGGTTAAACAGTCCACATATCTGCCCAGCACTCAGACATTCTCTGCTCCCAGCATTTTTCTGCTTCTCTCTCATTCTCTTCATGCTGCGATATGAAGTCAGTCTCTGCCATGCTGGGCTGGGCAACAGCAGCATGCACATTACAGAGCAGTCATGTTGGTGACATAACACAACTCGATAAACGTTCCCAGGACCCAGATTTGATCATGCCATTTGCAACCCTCTTTGTTTTCATTTTATGTGGTAGCAGTTAAGTCAGGCCAGTTTTTCATCCCCACAGCGCTCATTCTTGTCACTGTGGTTGCTGGTTCTCATTCACATCTATACATTTTATATATGATGCATAAGGCAAAGGCTTCATGAATCATATCTTTAAAAATAAGAAAGGAAGAAAGGTTGTAAAAAAAAAAAAAAAAAGAGAAGCAGAGAGAGACAGCTGAAAGTCTGCCCACGTCAAAAGAAGGCATGCAGAAAATAACTAAGATTGATTCTGAATATGACAAAGCACTGATTAGTCAGACAAGCCAAGGACATATGTGAAGAAAAAAGGCAAAGTTTCATTAAGCTGACTACATTTAAATGTTAGTTCCACTAGTAGCCTGGCTTCAGCCAGGACAATATGAAGTGTTCACGTTGCCAAGGTGATAAATAACAATGTGACTCCCACCATCAGGTGATGATGTGTCAAGCACTTTGCCTGATTTCTCTTTTAGTAGCGATGTGTTATTTTGGTCATTAGACAAATCTAATAGTTGCACTGTCCAGAAAACCAACTATATGTAGTGCAGACAAACACATGCATTGTGGGATGAAAGAGGATAGCTGTATCCACTCCACTCACATCAGAGCACAACAACTCTAAACTCAACAGGACTCGTCACTGACACATATGGAGTGATTTGGCATACACATCTCAGACATTTTGAGGTTTTTGTAGTTTGGAAAAACTTGATCAGATGCAATACAGCACATCTGCAATTATAAAATTGAATACAAGTCATCTTCTAAGACTTGTTTTATTATAATCCACCATACTCCAGGTCATATCTAGAGCATTTTTCAAGATTGATATATTTCTTGTTTTTTGTACAGTTACATGTATATGCCAAAGTCAGATGCTGAAAAGATGACTGTGAAAGGTGGCCATGGGGACAGTAGCTTGCAGAGGGAGTCAAACAGCTTTAGGGCCAAGAGGACAGTGTTGTGACAGGGGACAGCAGTCCAGAGCACACCCCAAGGACCAACAAAAACAACACCAGAACACCGACGAGTGCACACACAAAACCAGTCAGATCAACAAACACGATCATGTATACTCAACAAAAACCACAATGTAGACAAGATAAAGATGTGCTACTGAACACGCCTTTGTGGCCAATCACTGCATTGAACATGGTGATTGTAGAAATATCTTAACCATAACCTGAGATGTAGGTCATGGTTAGACAAAATTTAGGTCACTGAATAGATTCATTATTAAGTGAACACACGATGGCATAAATAAATATCTCTTACATTCAGATTGCTCTAAGAAAAGAAAAAAGAAAAGTAAAAGAAAAGGAAGCATTAGACGGACACATTAAATGCTCAACAAACTTTTGAAGGTCTTGTAACCAAGGACAAATTCCTCCTTCAACACCCTGCATCAGCCATCAGCCTGTGAACTGCCACCAGCTACGTTCTTACCGGTAAGCCCTTCTCTCCTGGCTCTCCCTTGGGTCCTGGTGCTCCCTGTGAAAATCCAGCAACAACAGGTGAAAATTAATGTAAATTCAGGACATTTTTGCACTTTTTCGTTCCGAGGTTGTCACTAGTCGGTGTGGTTTCTAGGGGTGCTGGCTAGCGTCGTTTAGAGTAATATAACCAGTTGTGACATGTGTTGATGTTTCCCGTTAAACACTGATTTACTCAAACCACAGTCCTCAAGGTACCAAGGGTGGAGGTGGCTTACCGGCTCGCCTCTGAAACCTCTCTCTCCGGGGTAACCTAAAGGACCCTGAAAAACCCAAGACGTGTCTCAGAGAGTTTTGTTTCAGCGTGAGCAGTGAAATGAAGAACTGAATATTATCAAGCTCTGAGTGGACTCACTCTCTCTCCCCGTTCTCCCTTTGGACCCACAGGCCCCGCCATTCCAGGAGCTCCAGGTTTTCCCTGTTGGAGTCAGAAAGGAAATTCATAACGACAAAGATAAATTTCTACAGCAACAAGACCAACAGAGATGCTAAACAGGAAGCTCACATTCTGTCCTGCTGGGCCAGAAGGTCCTGCTGGGCCTTTAGGACCTGGAGGACCTGTGTGTAACATAAGGAGATTCCTCTTAGAGACAAGAACCTGCACCATCTCTCCTTGTTTTAAGGCTTTTTTGCCGCTGGCGAACTCATTGATCAAGACACATGCACGGTACCTGTAGGAGTTAATGGCTTTGTAGCCTGTGTGAACTCAGCTATAACAGATGTTTTGTGTTTTGTCATATACCATTTTTAGCATACAACAAAATCCTCGACAACAGCTGAAAATGTAATTACTTCACTCATCAAATAACATCGTATTGGGAAATTTAGATTGAAATCTATGTCAGTTACAAGTGTGCATAGAAAAAATACGATGCACCACGTACAGAGGCCAAATGGTGTGTGCATCCATTTACCGGCATCTTAGGTTCTTAAGTGTTTGGATTACACAACACAGGGAAGGGACTGACACACACGTACCGATGGGCCCGGGAGGACCCTGAGGCCCTGGAACAGGCACCCCTCGTGAGTCATGGAAAGTGTTGGTGAAGAAGGGGTCTTTTCCACCATCTGCAGTTGAAACAACACGTGTGTTTTTAATATGACACAGAAGCTGCTCTCCTGGCTACAGAATATGGTTGCAAACAGGAACTAAGCTGGTACACCTGTGACCGGCCGGTTTTATAAAGCAAGGCATGGTTTTTAAATGTGTGAGAAAAGATCCTGATAAATTAGAGTGAGCTGTGACCAGATGTTTTGTTCCAGGCAAAGTTGTAAGTAAGCACTTCCCTTTTCTTTTGTTCCTGTATATGTCTGCTGGCAGAAGTGCCTCCACTCGTGTGATGCTGCTTATTAGGCAGTTCTACCTTGTTCATGAGGCCTGAGAAACTTGACTTGGGCAAGTTGCCTGTAGGGGGCAGTGTTTTCCAACAAAGGCTCAAACTCTTCTAATGACTTCAGCAGGGATTCATTGAAAATTATATAATATTGCATAAAAGGTTGTCCTGCTTAACGGCACTAACGGGGCATGTGCGAGAGGAGGGTGGTGAATGTGTGAGGAAGCGCGCAGTCGTTTTGTACAGGAAACAGATCCATTCACAGCCCGTGAGATGCAGAGAGGAGGAGGCGGAGGAGAGCCGACAGCCAGAAACATCCTCCAGCTGCTAGATCACTGCACATCATGAACAGAGATGACATCCAAAGCAGGGCCTGTGTCTGTTACTACACACGTTGCTCATAGTACACACTAGGATCTGAGCACTCACACATACTGAGATCATACTTTTAACAACCCAGTGGCCTCTTCGCTCCAGAGTGTTAGGAACTCTCCTGTTCTGGTAGGGAATTACAAACTCCAGATGCAGACGCAGAAGCCAAATAAGCCAATGTTTTCTAAAGGAAACTCAGAGCTACCCCCCTCTTTTGGATCCACCCTTATGGTCCCTGCTGTTACTTTGATGTGAAAGAAATGGTTCACAATCTCAGAAACCATCTTGCCAGCGTTGACCTACCCGCAGCTTTCTCCACACAGGATCCCCAAGCTGACAGATCTTTGTTCTACCACTGAATCCACATATAAAACCTGCCCAAGTGTTGACCTTGAAAAGCCTGTGCAGACCGCATCTGTCTCTCACACCCCCCATGAGCTGTCTGAGCAGCCTACATCTGGAAGTTGTTGAGTGACATCAGTGGTGGACAGGTTCTCGTCCCAGCATGTGAAGATCGTGTCAGTCTCAGGCCGCCTTTGCCTCCTCTTAACACTCTTTGATTTGGTTCCGCTTGGCTGATGGACAACAGGGAGCAAGTGGCAGTCAAACCATTACCGTCGTCCTGTTTGATTCTCAGTCTTTGCTCCTTTTGCTCATTATTAGCCCTAAAGCATGAGAGATCTGCCACAGCAGGAGACAACTTGTCTGCAAGACTGATAGTGTGAAGTGTTGGACTAAACATCTGCAACACCTACGCCACGCTACCTGAGAACAAAGGCTCTGACTGAATTTGTGTACATGTGGGTATGCTGGGTTCAAGGCAAACTAATGCTGACTGAACATGAGGTCGCAGTGTGGGGAATATCCCAGAAAGAAATCTCTCTGCACAGTGGAGGTGGTCAAGTGGTTCTCTGACACGGATGTGCTCCCCATCTGGAAATTTGACCTTGAAAAAAATTCCAGGTGGATAAAAACCAGGTGTGAGAATTCGTGAGCTGCACCACAGTGGCTGTTCATTCACATCCCCAAAGGGAAAAATTTAAAATATAGCAATTAAGGAGGAAGAACAGTGGATTTGCACATTAAAGTATGTTCAGAGTATTACTGTGATGTTACAGTTCACATGAAAACATTCATTTTAGTCCTGGTCAGGCTGGAGACTGTTTTAACAAGAAAAAGACCCAGAGGTGAGGATTTAGACAGAGGTGAGTGCTTGAGGTTTGCTACCAGCATAACACAACCACAGCTGCACTGTGAATAATGCAGGTGCCAGGCTATGATTTGGAAGAATGCAGTGCTCATTAAAGAATTCATAACAGAGAGAAGAAGAGGACTTACTCTTACTGTGGTCTGGTTCTGGGATGTGGGCACTGGCCGGCCCCGGGGGCCCAGGTGGGCCTGGTAGACCCCTCTCTCCTGGAAGCCCTGGTGGTCCACGGGGGCCTGAGAGGAGGGAGGATAGAAACTGTGGTGAGAGACAGATTGTGATTCATAAGCATTTTACGGCAAAATGGACCAGGTCTACAGCAGACTGGTAATTTATCACGTCTGGAAGTGAGAAGGGGATGATAATGTATGACAAAGAGGCGAAATACATTAGATGAAGTGCAGGAGTGAATGTCCTTGTAGTCACAGGTGAAGTGTAAAACCTGGTCATCAACACAACAGAGAAACATCAGCTGTCGGCTGCTTCCAGAAAACTATCAATGGACAATCAACAAAACCTTAAAATGTTCTGCAACATTTTTTTCCCTGAAGCTTAGTTACTAAACACGAGTCACACCTCTAACTTCTCCTAATATCGAGTTCACTTTTCCCTGTCTTCCTCATAACCTCTGGCTCAAAAAATACCAAACATTTTATTATTTTTGATAAGTCTTGTGTTTTTGTTTCACTTTAAATTGAAAAACACAGCACTGAATACAACATACAGCCCTGGTTTATGGTACTTATGAAGTAATGGAGATAAAAATAACAATAACACTACAGGCATATGGAAATCATAAAGACCCAGGATTTGTATATATATATATATATATATATATATATATATATATATAGATCATGTTCATTTCAGGTTGAAGTCACATTGTGCTTCTCGGAACGTGAGTAGTTTAACTTTAGCTCTAAATCTTGTCTTTACCCAGCAGCAGGCACAGAGCAGGGGTCATATGTTAGCCTGAAAGGAAAAGCCCTCCCTTCATGATCCAGAGGAATAACAGCCTATAGTGAGAGCAGATGTGAAAAACCTATACTACCGTTTACTTTATTATCATTCAAGTCACAGCTGCCTGTGGATTTACTTTTATCCAACAGGTCATTTATTGTTAGTACATAGGCAGTGAGCTCTGAATACATGAAACTGATTTATGCGTCTGTTTCAGTTCTGGCCTGGACCGCGAGCAGCAGCACATGTTGGGAAGTTTGTATGTAGATTGAAACAACTGCTTTTGCTGCCAATTGAAAAAGCATTTTCAAAAAGGGATTGTTTAACAAACCAACCAGCAAAGTGTAACCACCAACAGTCCCAAACATCTTTGAGCAGTAGCCTCACATTCAAAATGTTTAGTTCTACAGGCAATTTAAAAAATATCCTGCAACACCCCAAACCTGATTCAATCACACACACACCAACAGACATGCTTACAACGCGACAAACTGTGTAGGCATCCACTTGAGCAAGGGATCCTTGACTCGCTCAGCGAACAGTGAGCTGGGGGCCTTTCTACCTTCAGTTCTCTCTTACCTGCCGGTCCTGAGGATCCCCGTGATCCAGGGGCTCCAGAAGGGCCCCTCACCCCAGTCTCCCCCCGAGGCCCAGTGGGGCCTGGCAACCCTCGAGACCCTGGCTTCCCTAAGAGGAGGAAACAGTAGTGAGCGATCACAAAGCCTAAACTGACTTACATTACAAAGACTTCATAAAGCAACTATGGTTACGATTTACCATCTCTGCCAGGGAGCCCATCTCTGCCCTTTTCACCCTGAGGGCCTGTAATGAAATCACAGAGAGGACTTAGAAAAGATTTATCTGTGGGTAAAGTTATCATGAAGGTAAATTCAGATTAGGCCCGTGAAATGAAGAAGAACCAAGAATACACGTGTATTTCTGCTGCTGCATCTGTTTTGATGCTTTGAGTCTGAAAATGTTAGGACGCTAATCTGTCTCAGTGGTCACTTTATTAGGCACAACACGTTCGCCCTAGATTTCAGTTCCACAAGGTTATGATTTTTAGTTTCTGAGTTGAGTTACAGGTTTATTATTGAGGTCACAGTTGCACAAGTGCATTATAGTAAGGTGTGGTTCTAATGTTTTGGCCACTGTGCTTAAACATGAAGTGGAGTCATCTGAACCACTTCCTCCTTTTAAACTTCTCCTGACAGTGCAGCAGGGTTAATGAACTCCAGGTTTTTGCTGTCCTGGGCTCAACTCCAGTGGAGGAAAGGACATTGTTCACTTTCCACCCAGCCAGAAAGGCCTGAAACTAAACAGCACAGACAACTGGTCTCTTACTTTTGCTAAAGGAAATGAGTGTATGTGCTGCGGAGGAAATAGGATATGAGTTGAAGTAAGCAGGTAAAGGTCAGGAAAAGAGTCGCTGCTGCAGGGAAAAGCTGCAAGGCGTGATTTCTGACTCTAAAAGCAGAACTCAAAACCCTTAACACCACTTAATGGAAATGAGCAGTATTTTGTGAGTTCATTCTTGACAGGGCCATATATTTACCTGCAGGTCCCTGCTCACCAGGAGCTCCCTGAGCAGGCATGGCCCCCGTCAGTAATGAGGCCTCTGGGGCAGTTTCTCCTTTGGCCTGAAGGTGGCGATGTGACATGGACGCTGGGGCAGCGAGTAACTGGACCTGGTACAGGAAGACATCCAATAAATTAGAGCTGTTGAAAAACAAGGTTATTTCATTTGTAAGTCATTTGGATAAAGTCTGTACCTTTGCCTCCAGTGAGTTCAGTCTGTCACTCAAAGCTGTGATTCGGCTGCAGTTCAGACAATCTAAAAATGAAACGTTTATTCCTTTACCTTCAGAAATCAGACACTTAAATTTGCGGCACAAAGTGGCAGCGTGTTGTAGTGAATCAGTGACTAGTTCTCACTAGAGGTGAGCTCTCCTGTCCGGGCAGGTGGGCGGCGTAGCGTGGAGGGTTTCCTTATCGCCTCCTGAGCCACAAGCTGGTTCCCTGCATCTGCAACAGACATAATAAAAATGCAATAATGATGATGATAACAGTCATTTTGTTTGCCTTAAGTTTCACATTTTCGGGTTCAGGTCAAGTGACTTAACCTAAAATTGTCTCTGTCTATTAATCTACAACATGGGAATGAACAAAGTGGAAATCCCCTTCAAGAATTGGTGAGTTTATTTTTCAGTTTTATATATTGGAAATATAATATCTGAGAGTCCTGGGCTCTAGTGAACAAAACCACACACAAAACGAGACATTTGAACATTTTCTAACATAACAAGAGAAAACAAATGACTTATTGATCAAAGACGGCAAAAAACACCAAATCACACGTGCTGTCTTTGTCTGTGTTCTGCGTTAGTGCAGGTGAGTTTACGACTGTTGAAAATGGACAAAATGTAAGAGTGTGAAGCAAAAATAAACAAGCGTGAAGCTTTTGTCTCTGTTACAAGCAGTGACGGCCTTTGCCAAGTTGCTTTTGTTCTGCTTCGTTTCTTTATGCAATATAAAATCCCACGTCCTTTGCGAGAGGGTGTGTAAAGACAAACAATGGCTTTCTTGTGCAGACAGAACAGTCTCGCCTCTCATTCTGTCTTGCCTTCATTTTATGAAGTGTGGGTGTTTGTGTCCCTGGATTTGTGGATGTTTCTGAATGGGCAGACCTTTGTGGCTAGACTGACTCCTTTGTCTGGCCTGGTCTGGCTGTGGTCGGCCCAGGTGCTCCTGATACAAACAAGAGGCTGGGTTCAGCACCTCATTAGCCACCAGGAAGCACGTCTTTCCCTTCGGTGGCCGGGAGCCACGGTCAACGCAAAGCGCTTGACTAAACACCTGCAGCACTGAGCTGTAGCTGGAGAACAATACTCTGTCTTAACGGCCTCCTTAATGGTAACATCTGACGTCCCGACCCGTCTCTGTTCTACTGCAGTACTAGAGACACTTCAGCCAGAAAAGCATGACGAGTAGAGTAATTACCTCAAGAGGGGAAACAACAAAAACACGTTTCAATAGCAATAACTATACCAGGCAGACGTGTAGGAGCAACACACTTCGTTTGTCTATACCACGTCTTCATATGACGGCTGCAGAGACAAAGGCGGTGTTTGAGGACATTTTCTCTGGAGCTCAGCTCATGTACATGGCTGCATTCAGTTTCCAAGGGGGTTATGGATAGGAGCTGTAGCCCTCCCCCCTCCCCACAGCACCTCTTATCCCTCTAGAACATTCAAGCGCCAAGATCCCCTCACCCACACTCAAGCTATTGTATGAAGCATAAGCTGGCTTTGGCACATGGACAACAGTCACACACACACACACAGCTCATACACACTCCTGCTGTCTTGAAACAACACATGTGAAATCCTGCGGACTCGTGTTTTCTTCAGCATCTCCTGTAACGTTGTCCATTAGCTGCAGACTCCTGCGACGTGTGCATGCAGACAGAGGACGACGTGGAGAGTGTGATCCATCATTATTGTCTCCAACAAAAACATCATCCTAGTTAATGAATGCCCCCCACTGGACATGGTTCATTGTCTCTTCTCTAAGTTCTCAGTGGGATAATTGCCCCAGTTGAGGGGGAATCATAGAAATGTGTGAATGTATTTGACCTTTTGACCTCATGTTGCACTGGGGCACAATCAGTCAGAGCTCCTCATTAGAGAAATACCCCTGCAGAGAGTTCACAGGGGCAAGAGGACATCCTGACATCAGCTCCGTCCCCGTTTGCTTTTGTCTTTCTCTCTTTCACACACACACACACACACACACACACACACACACACACTGTTAGTGACATCTTACAAACACTTAATGAATAATCTGCATCTGCTAGTGAAACACAAAATGTTTTCACTTTCAATTACAAGGTAAACACTGAGGCGACTATTAAAACCTGTCAAATTAGAAGTAAATAGCGACTTTTCAGTGTAATTTCAGCATAATGGATGCAGGCTTGTTAACATAATTGAATATCATAATTAATATAACATTGCTTAGTTGTTGCAGGGGCCTAGGCTCAGCTGAGACATTCTGCAGGTCACCTGTGGTGATAAATGGGCCTTACGTCATTATGCTCCAATTTCATTTCGCCACACATGTTGGATTTTGAACATTTATATCTTTTGGATATAAATGAAAAAATGTTTAAAACAAACGTGAAACACACACACGACGCAGACAGTCTGAATCAGAGCCAACATTACAGCGTAAACAGGGCTGAAGGGTGAACACCTGAAACTGAGCTGAGACGTTCAGAAGAGACATTTTTAATGTGACTTCCACAAACGTGTTCATAGTAACATTAGTAAATCATTATGTGTCTGAATATGTGTGAAAAAATACACACTGCCTCCGTTTTTACTGGGCCAAGGTCATTCCTTCGCTAATACTCTCGCTGTGAACATAAACCCAAGCCGTCATGCTAACAGCCCTGTTAGCGCTGCCAACCACCAAGCCAAGCACCCTTAAACAAACACGTCACTCTCAGCTGCACTAACTTTCTGATCCTAGAAGCTCATCAGCTACTGAGGCTTATTTATACTCTGCTTCTGCAGAAAGACTCAGCAGCATGTGGTCAGAAACGTCTCGTGGTCCACAGCAGAGAGAGGATCAAAATAAGACCTGAAGACAGTCTAACTGTGCTCTGTCAAAGTTTGAAGCGCCTGTTTTCAGAAAGAGAACAGAGTCTGGCAGCATCTGAGACCAAACCCGCACAAACAGCAGCAAGTAGACGCTGCAGAACACAAGGTCCTGATCCATCTCTGTCTGGTCAATTAGCTGAGCTCAGCGCTGCAGCATCATTAGTGACCAAGTGCTGACAAACAGCCAGGAGGGCGTTTGTCTCCGTCTCTGCTCTCGGACAGACTGAAGGCACAGAACAACGCACTCCTCGAAATACGCCAAGTCAAGCTGAACAAGGTTTGCTGAGCAAGCGAGTTTCTCTGTCCATTTCAGAATCCAAAATAGACAAACTGAGGTGACGATTCTGTTGCATTGTTTCTTCTTACCTCTCCTTCCTTTGTCGATAGAAAGTTTCTGTGCATTGTTGTATGTCCCTCAAAAACGTAAGAACTGACGTTAAGACATTG
This sequence comes from Macropodus opercularis, assembly GCA_030770545.1. Taxonomy (NCBI): domain Eukaryota; kingdom Metazoa; phylum Chordata; class Actinopteri; order Anabantiformes; family Osphronemidae; genus Macropodus; species Macropodus opercularis. The sequence goes on along the minus strand of CM061097.1, from coordinate 3,551,112 downwards.
ATGTGATAATCACAACACATCAGCAGCTTCCACCTCCCACACAGCTGACAGGTCTCCGTCTGGTCATCAGCACCGAGTGCAAACCTGCAACTGAACCCCAGTGTTTACTGTGCTTTCCCAGGGTCACAGGTTTCGTTTATTAGGTGATTGATGTTTAGGGTGGGAAACACTTCATCATTTCCTTCCTCTGGAATTGCCAGTCTGCCTCCTCGCCTCTCAGCCTCCGCTCGCGACAGGTTCAACTGTAATTACAGGTGAGAGGGAAGTGCAGCCTTGCTGTAGCAATTGGTCGAATAATTGATCCCAGAGGGAAAGGTGAGCTGAGCGAGACTGAATCCTCACTGCTGAGGTGAAAACAAGTGCAGCCAGGCAGCCAGTCTGCATCTGCTCTGGCCTTCCAGTCTGTGAGGTGTTGGAAAGACCTGCTGCACATGGAGCCGTGTTACAGCCTCTAGGAGGTGAGAGCATGCAGGGTCAGGGAGGTTCTCACCTCAGGCACACGCATCGCACCTCATCAATCAGCAAATGCATTTCAATCAAGGCAGTGTAGGGTTGTACAGCCCAGCCATGTTCACATGTACACAATCCTCCATTTCTGAGACTCACACATGATTACAAACACAAGGACGTGACCAAATGCTGAACTTGCTTCTCTTTGCAGCTGCCGCTTGGTAGTGGGTCCTTCCAAACCTCAGTCGTCTCTTCAGTACGTGAGGAGCTGGTGACTTGGTAGGTGAAGTTGTTTTTGCCATTAGTGAATAGCCCTTAGAAGGCGGCGTCCTATCCGTTCCGCAGTGCGTGAAGCACAGGCCTATACACCTCAGCATTCATCCTGGCACTTTGAGCAGCCAGGTCATCTATATAGATCAGTGACCTGTTCAACTGCCTTCACCACGTTTGGCTGCACTACGTTTGTTGTACATCAGTACAAAGAATCGTCCTTCAGGTCTTTGATCTGATTGAGTAGTCACAGAGTCACAAGAGAACAAAACATGCAACTGTGGTCCTAAAAGGTTAATGCCACAGTTTTGGACACATTAGAAAGTAAAGTTGTTCTCGGCAAAGAATGGATGCATCTTTATTTAGACACCAGGTCAGTGTCATCAACAATCACCTTGCGTTTGGCTGAAACGCTGATTTTCACATCAGCCCCTCCAGCCCATCCAGATGTGCTCACACACAGCCTCTAATCTTTCACAGGAAGAAGGAGGGTGTCCTACCTCTCCTCCCGCCTCCCTGTCCCAGACAGATCTGTCTTTACCTCAGCTCCCCTCTTACTCACTCTCCCTATTGCTCACTCTCTCTGTTTTTCGCACACATGGCTATGGTGATGCTGAAGGCGGGGACAGGGCTGCATCTCTGTCTGGCTGCCCCTCCAGCCTCTTCCCCAGCAGGTGGTGGTGTGTAATTACAGAGCAGCACCAGGCTGAATGGTCTGACTGGCGGGGGACTGTGATCTGCTGACAGAAGACTTGCTCCCATTGGCATCGCTGGGCACAGACAGCTGTGGGGCAGGCCTCTCTGCACAGGATGCAGCACTCACCTCCCTCCTGTCAGGCCTCCTGCTAATTGTACTTCCCACAAGATTTCATAACGAGAGGCCCATAACTATCAGCCACACAGCGGCTTGGTCCAGACCAGAGAATACCTGCAAGGCACTCGTACATACTAATGAAAGGAAGATTGAGCTTTGTTTTACAATCACTCACCACCTACACCTTTAATTACGGAGCGTGCAGGTCTGCCTTCACTGTTCGTGCACTGCTTGTTTTGGGGACTAGGACTGTGGTGTGTAGCTCCCTGAAAGTTCTCAACAGCAGGAGCTGGCTTTCAAGGAGAGAGATGAAAAAAACGGCATTTGAAGGCAGTTTGAAATAACTGTAATAGTTGCTGTGCTGGTAGTATACAATAACAAACAGAAGATGGAAAATGGAAACCATGTCCTCTGTGCCACAAATCAAACACTGCTGCGGTCTGTGTAAAATGGCTAAAATTAGTGGTGAGCACATCTGTCAAATTGCCGCGTGTTGATTTGAGATAGTATGTGGTCAAATCCACCCAGCAGTCTAAACATTTGAAACGCTTGAAAGCAGCAGATGTCTAATAAAAGCATGTGGCAGAGGCTGATGATCCCGCTCACGCCCATCACTTTTATTGAGAGAGACACAATAACGCAGGAGCCAGATGAACTCCGGCTCCTACCTCACGGCCCTGGTTGACCCAAGTACAAGCTGCTTTGTAAACTTTTTCCTTGGCGTGAACCTCGTTGGCATCTCATCCAGTGATGTGCAGCCTTTACAGGGAATGAGTGAAAACGGGACGGCAGCACTGCCCGGATGAATCAACGCACTCCTCTGTTGCAGCTTTAGAGCAGTCGGGAAGGGTCCTCCTCGTCGGTGACCTCTCCTTATTAAAGAGTTCACACAAACCACAGAAATTCCAGCCCAACAATAGCTGTAAAAACAAGTGGGACCAGACCTCAATGCACGCATGCACTGTAACATATTAACTACAAGTTATTGCTGCTGACTACACGGGCTATAAATATCATCCACGCTGCAGTGAGCTGTTTAACAGTCTGCACTTTATAAGGCCTGGTGACACAAAGCCTGTCAACATTATGTACAGCCAGTTTTCCTTTAAAGGATAATTCCACTTTATTAAATTTAGTTTTCCATAGGTTTGGACATAGTGACATCATAGTGCTGAGCAAAGCGACTCAGATCTGAGAATGAAGCGTCAAACGCAGGCAGTTAAACGATTTACTTCAGTTAATTCAGATGGAAGTAAAAACAGTAGCGTCTTAGTTTATAGCTGAACCACGAGTCAGTCTATAAAAACTGATGGACAAGCTGTGTGTGAAACAAAATTTCTCTTGCTCTCGTCCAAATACTGTAGGTCTGCGTAGTCACGTCACTGCTTACAGCAAACATCATCACAAATGAATCATAATACGCGTATGTTGGACATGTTACTTTAAAGTTACAGTATTTATGCAATAACAAAATGACGAGGTAGTAACTTTACAGTTACTGGTGTAAACATACTGTATCACTTGTTTTGGAAGAAGAAGGCCTGTCGGAAGAGCAGCAGAGCCGTGAGCTGCTGGATTCCAGCAGGCCTTTTACTGTGACCCTGGTGGTTCCCATACAGAGGTTGACAAGCTCTCCAGCTCTGCCCACAGCTGCAGCCAAGCAGTGAGCAGGCCAGTCCACAAGCGTTCAGCTAAACATCCTGCTCTGTGCTTTCAGCTACACGCACAGGAACTAAATCTTTTACCCTTTATGCTGGAAACAGTGAGGATTGGAGTCAGCCCACGTCCAGTTTAACACAGTTAACCCATTTCTTGCAGCTCAGACGACCTCTGCCACACAAGCCAAATGCTGTTTTCCCACCTGTGGTGTGATTTGTGAGTGAGTACACATGAGAGCAAGACAAACGTTTCAATAACGCATATTTTTCCTGAACCACCCATGAAAACAACAACAACGGCGTCCTCTCTGACAACCGTGCAGCAGGTTCCATGACAACCAAACACAAAAGCTCAGTTGGTACACAACAGCTATGTGACAGTGACTCCATCCTAGAGTCCATCCAGAACCAAGACACAATTGCTAGACTGCAGCCAGTCCGAGTCCCACTAGGATGATATCCTGCTTTAACAGCAAATCCTAAACCTGCCCCACTCTGGAGGGCTATAAATGAACCGTGAGCTGCAGACATGTGTGGTAAGAAACGGGCCCAAACCTTCTCCACTATTGTTTCAGTTTTCCTCCTGATTCAGCCTTTCACTGAGAGCATTGTCCATGTGCTCCATCATAACATTTCGATTTGTCAGTTTCCTTAGGGACAGCTCATATAACACCCTAATCTCCATTTTGTCTCCTTAAGCTTGGATCATTTTACAGTGGAGACATGCTCAGAGGGTTGTCAGGCTGAAAAATGCAAGATGTAGCAGGCTGAAACGGCTGGAGACCACCGCTCCCCAGCGCAGTTTGAACGGGACGAGGCAGAGGTGTTTGTGAGAAGAGATTTTATTTGCAACTTTTCCTCAACAAATATTCCTCTCGGTGATGTAAATACATGTGACTGCCAATAAAAACATGAACTGTGGAGTAAAATCTTCTCTGTCTGAGTGCTGCAGTGTCACCAGTAAAAGAATCACCCATCTGTCATTTTCCATAATTAAAAAAAAAAGTTAAACAGTGATCAAATGTTAAAATCGTTTCGGTAACTAAAGATTTCAAACCAAGAGTATCTCATTTTATAAGGAACCAAAATATACGTTATACATAAACTAGGACTCTTGTCTTCAGGTGGGCAGTGGGACTGAACACAAACACAGTTACTAGCTTATTCCACGCATCCTGAACCCTTTAGGGTCCAGAGGTTGTTGCTATGTATCACTGCAGAGATATTGTAAAATATCTGGCCAGTACTGAAATGCGTTTCCTGACAGGAGATACGCTCATGCATGAAAGGAAAGCAGATATGGTTGTCTGGCTGATAAAAGCACAGCCTGTGTCTGTGTCTGACATGCTGCATGTCTAAAGAAGCCCTTTGTTGTGAATCTGGCTGAGTCACACACATATTACTGGAGACACAGACCTGACTGAAGAGCAGGATCTCCATGACCCTGATTTAGATCATTCCTATCCTCTCCTTAAAAAACTTCAGTCTAAAAAACAATAAACAATCTAACAAAAAAACACCACATTACGAACGTTACTCTCAGGAAACAGAGGAGAAGAAATCATAAACTGAAGTGACATCGAACACACGTCTTCTAATAGATCATATGAAACCCATGAACGGATGCTCCATCACTCTATTACAAACAGTCACATATGGGCGAGCGCTCCAGGCGCTGGCAGAGCGCCAGGATCAACAACACTCCCTCCACACAGCAGGGTCAGCACAAGACCGATGAGTCTGATGCTCCGCTGTCTGTAGCGCCAAATCCGAGCATCGTTCCCTACATCATTTAACATGTCTGTGCACCTGTTCAAACATACACGCATCGTGCACGCGTGACCTGACGCTCCTCTGCGCGCTGACAGGCAGGGCCTCCACTCTGCGTTTCTAGTAGACGCACAGAATACAACTATAATCGAAGGCAGCAGGACCACGCTCGGCTCCCAGCTCCTCCTCTGAGAATTACTACACTATCGAGCCAAACGGATCTGGCCAGAATTTCCGTAATGTCATTGTTCTTCATCGTAAGTATTTGGCTTATATTGTCAGCGTTATAATAGGCCTGGGCTGTAATTCAATAACATGGTTTATCAGCTCAGTGGTAACATGATGGTATGAGCTTTTTTTTCCTGTTGTCCAAATTAATGACTGTTTCTAAACTAAACTAATGAGTAACTGCAGTTTCTACGTGTTTCTAACAGTGGCAGTCAAAGCTGAGGATCAGTTGGATCATTTTATTCGTGACTTATTATACGTATGTGTGCGCATAGCGTAAGACACAGTTTATTGACACTACTGTTGGTTACATGAATAGAATCTATATTGACTTGTTTTATATTTTGGAGGCAGGTTTCACTTGATACCCTGCTTTGTTTTTTCTGGACCAGTGGACCTTCAGCCTTTGGCCCTTTCAAAACTCCTGCCGCTTTAAAAACTCACATAGGATTAAAAAACCCCAACGAGCTGTTTGCCAAACTGCTTTTATTACTAACAAATGGTGCTAATTATAATTTAACCTAATACGACCTGGCTTTCTGGCAGAGTTAGAAAAGTTGTCTTGAGTTTTGGGATTATTTTGTTTAACCTGGATGCATATGTATACAAGCGTGCGTACACACACATACACCCACACAAAACAGTGGAGTAAATGACTGTGTGAAGCTGAAGTTGCTCTCAGTCTAATCCCTGGGTGAATGGCGTGCTGTGTGCCAGGCATTCCTCTGTGTCTTTCCAAGGCTTTCTGGGGATTAGACCCCACTTACCTCCAGGGGCCGCAGGGTGGGATCAAAGCTGGTCAGGCTTTTTGGGTTCAGCGTGATAGCGTGTGGAACACTGAGCCTAGACTCAGGTAGACTCGCAGTGAGGCACCAGGGAACATGACACCTCGCCCAAGACATGAAATCGCGACACAGGTTGCACACACCTGGTGGGGGTCAAACCTGCGCTAATCCACTGCAGCGCTAACTGGCGCTGTGCTGACTGACGGCTGGCCCGCGGGAGGCAAGGCTGTAGTTCCAGCGATAATGCAGGTATGGCGGACCTCGGCTCTCCGAGGTTAGACAAACACAAATAGCAGGACATAGATTTTAATCATGGTTTCCCCTGTCATGCCTGCAGCCCACACAATATATGGAGCCTTTCATGAGGCAAACATAAGTGGAACATGGAGACGACAGGCTGTGTTGCACTCTGGGCTCCATTCTCCTGACCAGCCGTGCAGCAGTGTAGGCTTTACACTGGCTAAACTTACATCCCGTAAAACAGAAGACAGACCAAACAAACATCACAACTAAACTGCCGTGACCGCAACACACCTCAGCAGATCCATACAACACCTGACCTTTGCCCCAGCCAGCAGGAGGTTTACTTTAATCCATTTAAAACAACACAGGAGGATGTGGAGGAAGTCGTTATTGTGACACTACACTACGGCTGGAATTACCAAAACAGCCCACGGCAACACAGATACACGGAGATAGATTAGCTCAGAGTTCTAGTCTTATGTTAGACATACAACACAAAGATTAGCAAGGCTCACATGGCGAAATCCTCTGATAACAACGGAATATGTTCTCAAATATACTCACACATTAGTGGGAACTGTACGAACAGCATGTGTCAGAACCTCCACAGGAAACAAACAAAATGACCTTCACGGGATTTCATCGCCCTGCAGATGAGCATAAATATGACAGACCCTGCCTGGCAAACAAAAACCATGATTGTTGTGTGTGCACGCCGCTTAACCTGCAGTGAATTAACTGGATGCTGTGTTCCTGCGCTTTGTTCCATCACTAGAGACAACTGGTTGGAGTAGGACCCATGGAGGCCCTTCGTGCGCCTCTTGAGACTTCTGCACAGGTGTCTTTGTGTATCCACATGTTCTATCTCTGCTCCGTCTGGAGTAACACCAACAGCCCACACCCACCCAAAGCCAGTGACGACACTTCAGGTCTGGGCAGTGTTACTCCAACATGTGGTTCTGCCTCATGTCTGCTTCCTCTGACAGATGGAAATAAAATAGGCCCTCATGCACACAGGGGCCTGGGTTTGTTTGTGTTTTGCACCATTGGAGATAAGTATGCATGCTCTGTGTGATCTACAAAGGAATGATAAGCCAAAGGGGGGAGTCCACAGATGAGCAGAGGACAGAGAAGAGAGGAGGCTTCTCTACAACTCATGCTTCAGACGAGCCCGTGGGATGAAAAGAATTTTGTCTTGCAGCCTTCAACAAGTTCATCATATTACAAACTGCAAGGAAAACCCAACAGGATCAGACAGAATACATGAGGTAAATATAAAAGCATATACAACAGACTATACACATATTTAGGCTGAATCATAACTTACAAGCACACCTCCAATTCTGTTGGTTTAAAAGTTCAGTACGGAACAAAAACCATTCACCAATGAGTCATAATGCGGATTCTAACTCGATTGCTACCCTGAAACCCACACTACAGCTCTGCACAGTGTAAAAGAATTAGTCTGGAGCAAAGAAATGAGCCCACACGTTAAAATCAACAGTGTTTTACTTGAGGTGATTTGATGCTTCAAAGACAGATTTATTAACTGTAGAGTGACTGCACCAAGTTGTAGAGCAGATGTAGGGATTTGAGTTTTGTGCTCACTTTCAGGCTGAGATACCCCAGTGGAGTCCGCTGGATCAATCCGTCGAGGAGGAACAGTGCATACTCCTCCCTCAAAGTGATTTCTCCTCCAAATGGCAAACTGAGACTGAGTCGCTGCTTGGTGATGGAGTGCCTCAGTGTTAATGTGACTCTCTGTCACTCTGAGGCTGAAGACTGTGATGCAGACCCAGAAACTCCCACAGTTCACAAGTGCACTGCGATCTACTGCGTCTGCTACAGATCACTCAGAGAGAGAAATGAGCAAACTGCTGGTAAGAACGAAAAAACGGGAAAAGATAAGAGGATAAGACAGAAGGAGATACAGGGAGCTTGATAGGCTGCGATTTCACTCCCTTCATCCTCAGCACTTCTGCCGTTATTCCAGAATGAGGGTCTTATCTCTGTGCAGCACTTTAACGTGACATGCCCACAGACAGAGACGGCCGCGTGAAGACGAGGATGAAAGCAAACACACTGAGAGGAGAGGCTGACATGCAGGGGAGTGGAAGGAGATTACAGGATCACAGGAGCAGGGATCCACAGATCAAAACGAGGCAGGACTATCACCTGCTTTACAGCGGAGACGAACCACAGGCCAAACGAGAGGCGAACAATGCCGAGCCATCCATCACGCCGCCAAAACAGACAGTGGGTCCACAGTTTCAGGTCAGCGGGGGTCGGCCCTGCAACAGTGGCTGATGCCGTGGACGCAGCCCTTATCTCAGCGCCGCATTACAAAAGAACACAAGCTCCCCTTCAAACTCCTCCCTGCTGGCATTCCCTGAGTTATTCAGCAGCCTCCCCTGTACTCCCTCACAGCCACACTGTGAGAAACTGCTGATCCAGGAAAAGAGAAACTTCAACACACACGCCATAGTCGACGCTTCGGTATCACCGAGTGTACTGCAGACGTACCTGGAACACTGAAAGTTTTACCTGACTGAAAGTTTTGGTGCATTAAGAAAAGAATTTTTATTATTTTCTTATTTTAAATGGTTTTAATCTCAAAATTATTAAATATAATAGTAACTGTAAAATAGTGGCATATTGACGTAACCTAATAAACCAACTCAAAATTAAAATACATGCACCCATAGTTGTCAGACATCCAAAATTAAACGACTATAAAATGGTTTGGTATGAAGTATCCAAAACCTAGCAAGAAACTAAAAGAACATTTAGATCTTAAATATACTTAATAAAAGTATTCATTTTATTCTGATTAATGTGTGACATTTTATTCACACACAGTAATCAGCAGCACAGTATTAATCATTAGATCACCAACGTTTTGTTAGTTGAGTAATTTTGTAATCATTACATCATTACAGCATTAATCTAGAGGTGAGTGATCCTATTTGGACAGTGAGATAAAGATTCGGAAACGTTCGAAATCGTACTCGAGTCCTGTTGGGGAAGGATCTTCTGTTGCTTTAATCAGAGGGAGCCACGCGCTGTGACACATCCATACTGAGGTCAAACATCTGGCCTGTCTAAACTAAACGTGTTTGCAGTGTCTGTGTATGTGCATAGTCCAAACATGGCGCGTGCAGCTTCTCCGTTCTCCCTCTTCATCGCTGATATCTGGGACTAAGTTTACAGCAGACCCGGAGGTCTTGGCTGAGAACGACCTGATGTGAAAATGGATGGATGTCGGACTCGTCCTCCCACGGCAGTAGAGCACAGACGGAGGTTAAAGTGCACACAGAGCGGCTGCTTATTAAGAACTTCAAAATGGAGCAGTCAACCATAACCAGAACCTGTTGTGAGCTTCTAATCCTCTTACTCAGCAACTATCCTCTGCTATTTATCATGGTTTTAACGGATTCATAAAAGCCTAAATGTGCCGACTTTGTGGGCTGTTTCCGTTTTAACTACAGAAGTTAAACTACTTTTAAAACCTGTAAAAATCACAGTGACAATTTAGTGCGACGCAAACTTTACAAGTTGTTATACATCCATTTACTTTAAACACAGCAGACCACTATAAAAAAGCATTTAAGTTTAAAGCCTTATAAAAGCGTGACATCATTCAGTGGTGAGATAAGTCATTTCACTGTTGTAGCTCTCAAGTCCTCCCGGTTTCTGTGCAGTTATGAGGATGAAACCTAATCCATACATGACTTAGAGCCGTTGAGCCTTGGGCTGCGTTTAATGCCAGAGTTTGGTGATAATTCCTCTGTGTGATTATGAACTTTAAACTCAGCTTTTGTGGAACCACTGACCTGATTCACATGGCGACTGCTCTGTACGGGATAACTGACGAGATAAGTTCCAACAAGTCATTTGTCTTTGTTTATCTTCCAACACAAACAATTTAACCATTTTCCGATGTGCTGACAGGAACCCATCTTCTCTCTGTGCCTCAGGCTCCGGCCCGGGAACAATTGGGGTTTTGGTTACATGTTGATTGTCAATAGGAAAAAAGACATTCCCTGAACTCTCCCTATGAAAATCATATGTTTTGCTGCTCCCCCCATCGACCCTGTCCCACCAAGTTTTGTGGGAATATAACAATATCTGGTTGAATTTGGTTTTGCTCCTCATGGAACAATGAAGAATTCACTTGAGGAGCTGGTCACATATTCATAAGCTTCTTAAGTATTGAAACGACTCAGTATCGTCAGTTGAAGGCTTTAAAAAGCAATTTAGTTTGTTGTGTGCGCATGTGAGCCACTGCAGAACAGGCAGCTGTGTGAGTCTAAATGTGTTTAAATGAACCGTCTACACTCGTCATGCAACTCTTAAACCACATGTGGGATACGGACGCACTGTGTAAAACAGACACATAGAAATACTAAATCTGTGCTACCACAGGTTTGGTAATGTTTAGATTTTGCAAGTATAAATTCCTGTTATTCATAAGTTGAGAGTTTTGCAGTGTCTCTGGGAAATGCTTCATCCTGGAAGCTAAAAGGAAAAGTCTTCAGTCCTCCTCCGGTCTCTCTCCGTACCAGAGGCATATTAAACCGTTCTGTTTTTACATTCACACGTTTCCCGCACAGTTCTACCCAAGTCTTTACGCAAACAGCAGGCAGTGGAGTCAGGCTGCTGATGGCAGCCGTGCACCCGCCTGTACGGCCGCGCAGATTGATTCTTCAGGCCCTTCCAGACGAGACGGCAGCTCACCGCTGACAGAAGCTGCCTCGCTGTTGACTGAGAACCTCCTGAAAAGCTACAGCAAACCCAGCTGCACTTCTGGAACAAAAAGGGAACTGACGCTAGCCCAGGCTAAGGTTTCTGCTCTGTCAGGTGCGGCCAAGGGAAAGAAAGCCCAGCTTGGCAGACGAAGCTCCTCAGATGGATGAATAATCTCGAGCAGTGTTTATAATTGATCCCCAGCGTCCCGGCTTCCGTCCTTGTGCGGATTAGGGAGTGTGTGAGGCCTTCGTCGTATTTACAAATGCTAGGCTGACACATAACTGCCACAAATATGACCTCATATCAGGCAGCAGGTGTCCATGGGCCACAGCTTTAAGTGTAGATACAGGGAAAACAAAGGTTTAAAAGATGAGTCGTACTACAAAACCAGCCCAACTGTGCCAGCACACGCCAGTCATCTCCCTGAACGCTGTCAGCGCCCTCATTTGGCTTTAATCATTCTCTTGATTTGCTGATACGCAGGCGCTAAAAGAGACACATTGTGCTCCGTTAGCATGACACAAAAGTCACATTAAACGTCGAGAAAGTCTCAAAGATACAGTACTGCCACTCAAAGAACAATGCCATTATTCTGTAGGACAACACACACCCTTTCCTTTCAAGATCTCTGCCCTTTCACCTCACTGGCGTCCCCGGGACTACCCACACCCAGGGGGTAGCGGTGCACGGACTGAGAGAGGGTCAGACAAAGCAGACAAAGACGAGGGCGCCTCAAGTCTAATTTACTTCTAACGTTCAGTTACATTATGAAAAGATAAATGATCTCAAAGGGACACTGTGGTTAGAGCTCGTAGAGAAATATGAATGCTCATCATGGTTATTACTTCAGTCTGTTCTTTGTCCTTTTAACAGAAACACGAACAGACTTTTTCAGTTAAGAAACTCTTACATTTCCCCCTTTCTCGTGTCCCGTATACAGTTTTTTCTTTATCCGGCCTGAAACGGCAGCGTCATCCCATTTCTTTGCAAGTGTGTCATCATGTGACAACAAGTGAGCAGCACCTGGCAACACTTGGGGAAACGTGTCCCACTGGAGTCGTGCCACCCCTTCACCACTACAGCCATATTTGTTTCATACACTCATTTCTTTCTCCGTCTAAGAGAGAGGGAATAGATTATCCCTCCCTCTCTGAGCGAGGCCAGAGGGAAGAAAGAGGACGAGAGCTGAGCTCAGCCTTTGAGGACACACTGTAATTCTCCACTTTGTCTCGGGTCGAGAACCCATCTGGCCACAGATTCAGTAACCCTGCCTCAATAGGGCTCTGTTTACTCGACTAGCTAGGTTTACACAGGCAAAGTGAAGGGTTCATATAAAACGCATTAACTGAGAATAATCCTTTTGGTCTTTTGTAAATAGGATGTAATGACGGGGGGGATGTCCAGAGAGGGAAACCGTCTCGAAAAGGCTGAGGGAGGACAATTTGTGTGCATGCAGTGGTTCAACACTGTGGTTTGTGACATAACAATATCAGCATTTACCTCAGTTCAGATAGATAACGTTACATGTTGTGAGGCACTGTGAACATTGTTAGATGCTCAGTTTATACTTCTCCTGTGTGTTTCTTGGTTTTTCCCATTTAACTGGCTGAGACGTGCTCATTTCGGCTGCAGTTGCCTCCGTGAGACTTGAACTTATAAAGCCAGATTCAACTACTGGTCCCTACAAGAGTGGAAATCAGATGTTCGGCTGCACGGCAGCCAGCAATTAGTAGTAATCACCTTTATTAATCCATTTATTGTTTGCACATTAAAATGCCAACAACAACGTCATAGTACACACAACAATAAATGAGTCCTCATGGTTGATTATCAACACGTTGTCCAATCCTTCTAATTGATTTGATGATGGCTCTGTCTGGCTGTCAGACCCGGTGTCTCCACACAGCTGACCAGACGTGTTCTCATGAGGCGACATGTGGTCCCCATCAGGTAAGATAGAGCCAACATGGAGGGCAGCCAATAGAAATAAAAAGGCCATGACTTCATCCTCTGTCCCTCAACACGCGGTCAATACCAGCGCAGGCGGAGCAGATAGAGTTCTAACTTTGGCACAGTAGCGGTGATTTACTGCCCCGTCAACCGAGCTGTCATGAGGCACACATGCAACTGATATAGAGCATGTCAGGCAGGCAGAGCGACACCGAGCGTGCGTCTGTGTCCGGCTTCCAGTGCGTTGATTAACGCGAATCAGCGCGAAATCAGCAGCCTGAACTGTCCCGGCTTTCACAGATATACATACAAGTATATTTACGCGCTTGTAGGAACAGGTGTTTTACGACATGCAGACAAACATGTCTGCATTTGAGCATGAGCGAGTGTTTGTTTGCTGCCAGCCCCCGACCGTGAGCTCAGCATGAATGAGTAAGAAGAGCCATAAACACCTGAGGACGCAGGAACACACGGACACCGTCTCTGGACTGTATTCACGGTAAGGATCGAGGCGGGGGAAGGGGAGGCAGCTCGGCTCTGGCTGTGGCGACGGTCCAACCAAAACATCAGGGCTGTTAAAGCCCCCCTGGATGACTCCCAGGGGCCAGTGGAGTGGAGGGAATGCAGGCCTGGGTTTAGAGGTTCGGGGGTACGTCCTGTTGTTAATGAGCTCACCCCACTGGGCCTCTCTGGCTCCGAGCCCCTGACGCAGCCTCACCAGCCACACAAACGTTGTCACAGGCTCTTTCTCCTGCCACAAAGAATGGACGCACTGTAGACCTATGCAACGTGCAGCACATCGCTCTGTGCCTGTGACATCATCGCGACAAAGCTGCATCTCTCCACGCAAACTGGAAGATGACCTACATGTGTGGATATCTAGCGAAGCCCTTGAGACGCGACTCCAGACGATCCAGGTCAGCAACGAAGACACAAGCTCCTTCCTAAATTACACATGTGCAGGGTGAACAGCAGTAAAAATGTACAGCACATGCAACGCACGCCGAACCTTCAACAACACGTTTACACTCAATGTGTCTAAGAAATGTAGGACGTGATGATCCAACACTTTTATTTTGATCTGGTCTGTCAACTCCTCATAACGTAGTGATGGTGTAATTCCTTACTTAAATCTGCAAAACTTCACTGTAATCACATTTCAGATGATCTGCTTTCATCAATGCTTTTCTCTTCTAACGAATCAACTGCCAGTTTCTTTTCTGTCAAGCATTTTAGCTCCTCAGAGGCGATGCCCTGAAATTCACCCGAAGCATATCACTAGTTAGACTGGTCCAAATGACCATCAGCGCCAGTCCTCTGATTCCTGCTAAGCACTGTGTCAACCAAGCTCAAAAAGTCTTACGAAGGACCGACCTTTATATTTTACCTTTTCCAAAAGTTGGGAAACAGAGTGAGGTGGGAGTGGGGTGTCTGGGAGGTCTGTGATATGAGAGGCCATGAATGATGTCACCACAAAATACCACAGCTAGGGAGTGGAGGAGGTTTGAAGGTCGGCTTCATAAAACCCCCACCCACCGACTCACACCAGTTGAGGCTCTCTTATGTGGTGTTGTATATGTTTATGAACTCATAACAGTGACAACTGTTGCTTACTGTACAGGGCAGTGAAACAGCAGTGGGGACGAGGCGGTGAGCGGAAGACATGGCTGAGTGAAACCGAGGGCGTCGCCAGGGCGTCACTCAGTATGGGAGCAGATGAAACAGTTAGTTATTATTCTGTCTTCAAAATAGTTTAAACAAATAGGAAAAGTTTAATGAAAAATGGAGTCAGGTCAAAAATGTTTCTATGTAAATGGATCAGAAGGTAAAAGCTTCAGAGCTAAATAAGAAGGTGAAGCCAGATTAAGAGAAAAAAAACAGTTTAGTGAAGTTCTGACAAATTAGTCAAGAAATAATTTGCAATAAGTCTGGGATTGCCATTACAGGACATTGGGTCCCTTGAAGTCGTCGCAGCTTTAACCAACCCGAGCATCATCAATGCCGCCATTGTCTGAACACTGATGTGAAAAATGCCAAATATGCTTCATTAGCTTCTCGGGGTCTACCTAAAGACAGTGGCGCTGTGTTATACAGTACCTATAACATGCTACTCTATACCTGCAGGCTGGGAGATGTTGATGGGCAGAGAGCAGACGGGGTTAATGCAGTTTTAATGACATCAGTCTGAGTAGATCAAAGACCAGAGTCCACACCTCCACTAGCCAGGACGTTAAAAGGTCTTTGTTTATTTCTGTCTACACGATAAAAGCTCGGTTTTCAGTTCAGTTCAGTTGCTCTGATCGTGTGATGGGTTGCTTAGTCAGCACATCAGTCCACTAAAACTCCCAAACGGAGGGAAATGCCTCCGCTTTATTAGGGACAGAGACATAGTCCAGCTGCCGTGGCACGTGTGGGGGGTATTTGAGGGTGCGTGTGCATCTATTTTCATCTCGAAAAGTTTTTTTCACGCTGCCGTCTTGGCCTAGTTTATTTCTCTCAGACTGCAGGAGAAACTGTTTTCAATGTACTCCTGGGGGAAGTGTTGGGAAATAATAAATAAATCAGTATGCAGAAGAGGCATTTCCAGTCCAGGAGCCAGATACATAAAACTTAACTCAGATTCAAGGCTAAGTATGTAGAAAACCTTCAAAAAGACTTTGCATCTGCATTTCCTGATGTTCTCTGTCATTTATCTTAGATTTAGAAACAGACCTAAGATCAGAAAATTGAGTGAAGCATTAAACCAAATGTGGTCAGCATCTATAGATGGGATATTACATAATAAAACACAAAGAATTCGATATTGTGATGAACGAAATGTATAATTATATCCCTCTATGTTCAGATTAACCTGAAAGCACAGGCTATAAAGCAACAAGAGGTTATATTACAGGATTATCGTCTGTGATCAAACTATAATTATTACATTGTATGTGACATTGTATGAAAGCTTTAAAACGGTCATACAGCATTATTCTCATAATGTTCCTCTACAGAGGATAGTTTTGGTGTTTTCTGGCCAACCTGACGTACTGTACACACACATGACAGTATGAAAATATGACGGTATGGAAAGAAAAGCTCCCCCTCACTCCTGGTTTATTTTTAGGCCGTCTGCTCTGTAACGTCAGCTTCGGGTATTTATTAATTATTGACTGTAATGACAGTTCCCCTGAGAGGAGCAGCCTGGGCTCAAAGGCTGGACGCTCCCAAGCCTAATCTCATCTGAGGCCCTCAGCCAAGTCGCCTTAACTTCAGCTGCTTCCAATTTCAGCTCAGCACTTGCTGTGTTAGCCGTTCACACAACCACAAACATCAGCTGCTGTGGCCTTTTCTGCACGCTGCCTCCATGTACGCAGGCAATCTGTGTCTTTACAGATCTCATGCATGCATCAATGTGACATCCCATCATTTTTGTGAATGAACTAGAACAAGGACAGAATAACATGTTTAACAGCTGATTATGCAAACAGAAGGGCTCCGGGAATGTGACTGACTGTAGAGAAAAGGCTCAAACGAATCGCTTGCACGTTTTGTCAGTGTAATGAAATGTGCTCTGGGTGGTCTGGGATGGGTAGAGGTCACCTGTTCCGCTCCCTCCCCTTTGACCTCAGGCTCGGGTGCCTCCACTCACAACAAACAATGCCTGCTGCCATTAAAGCAGCTAATCACACTGAACAGCTGCATCACTTAGTGTACAAATCCTCAACACCTCACTATCCCACCCACACATTGGCTCTGGCAGGCAAAGAGACGCATGCACCGGCCTTCACTCCCACTCTTGCTTTGCTAATAGCAAGCTGCAGACGACTGATGTTTGAAGCGCAGGGTTTAGCGTGTAGGCCTGCGATAAGCCGCGCTGAGCTGTGAAAACACAGATTACATTTCTGCGGCTTATTACCGCCAGCGCCTCTGCCTCGCAGTCGCACCGTAACGGTCACCCAAAAACCTCAGCCTCCGCTTGGCTGTGAGACGCAGCTTGATGGGGACCCCTGCGGTAGCGCTTTGACAGCCACGCTAATTCAAGTCTACGTTCCTCCATATGTTTTGCCGCACGACAACCCCCTCCTGCGATAAGCTGCTGCCATATTTCTTTGTGTTGTGGTTTCCTGCATAAATCAAATCCGTGCCAAGATTTCATCCAGTGTCATCTTCACACTTACAGCGCTCCATCAAAACGAGCAAATGAAGAGCAAAAAGTCGGAAAAGCCTACGAACTGAAGCATAGACTTCCTTCACCCTTCATCACGGAGCTGCGTCATTTAGTGCCAGCTCTAATGTAAAACTACTGCCTTTACTGGTTACATTTGATATTCTTGTATCACAAAATTGCCTCTAAACGGGGTATAATTCTGATATTTGTGTTTGATCTAGCAGACGTTGGGGTGTCCCATCTGAAAACAACCCTTTACTTAGTCGGAATGCGAAAGCCAACCAGGCATACATTAAATCCCTTCTTCTGGCAGGCTATGAAAGCCCCTCCATCTGCAAATACTTAGCCTTTTTTCTTCAGGCCCAATCAGAGATAGAGACCATTGTGTTCCAGGCCCAAAAGTAAGACAATATCTTCCAAACCTCATAGAAAACAATTAGGACCCAGTAATTACACCACTGGCCTAGGATTCCAGCCAAGCCCAGAGGTTGGGGTGAGGAAGTAAGGAAAAAGAGA
Source organism: Macropodus opercularis (assembly GCA_030770545.1). Classification (NCBI taxonomy): domain Eukaryota; kingdom Metazoa; phylum Chordata; class Actinopteri; order Anabantiformes; family Osphronemidae; genus Macropodus; species Macropodus opercularis. The sequence goes on along the minus strand of CM061097.1, from coordinate 3,533,526 downwards.
GCGAATGTGAAAGGTGCCTGTCTGACGCAGGGCTATCTCCTTGCGCTTTAACTCCGATGGAATACGTTTGTTTATTAGGCTGGATGTGAGGTAATGTTTTGCTTTTCGAGCGCTTGGTTTGAGTGTGACACGCCAAAATACATCACAAGGCTGCATGACCGACCGACAGCACGGCCTGGTCTCATGCCCTAAAGTTCTCTCATTTAGCTTTATACTCCGCCTCTCCCTACCTGTTATTTGAAGTTGCTGACAGGGGGAAAACAGAGGGACGCAAGAAAAAAACAATTGTCTCATCTCCACTGAAAACACCGTCGACATCTGCCGTAATGCAAGATGGACTTGGGTCTAACATGGCCGAGGGCTTTTGAGAGGAACGGTGGAGGTCGCAGCAGGCCAGTGTGAGTAAATGAGCGGATCATAAACATTTTCCACAGTCTGTGAAAAACAGACGACGAGACAAACCAACGATGGGAACAAAAGTATATAACCATCAGAGGAACTCCAACAGAGCTCAATAAAGACATATGTATCTGCCCGTGAGCAATTTATGAGATTTACAGGACCAAAACCAATGTGTTTTTAATGTCTGCCCTAGACAGGAGATTTCAGAAAGTGCAGTAGTTCTTTCATATAACAGAGTCATCTTAATTCGGCCTGACTCAAGGTCAAACCATCTGGAAACCTGCAGAGATGTGTAGAGGTTTGCAGATGGAACCACACAAACACACACACACACACACACACACACACACACACACACAGGTATTAAAAACCTGCGTTGGGAACTCGTAACCACCAACTTTACTTGGCAAAATATTGAACACAATCCGGTTTCCAGCTTTGTGGCAAGCTTTCGTTTCTCCTTACAGGCCGACAGCGGCAGCATATCGCTTTCTGCGCTGGCAAGAAGTTCTGCTCACGCGGCAGGAGCAGAACAAAGCGCCGGTGGCCCTGGATGGCTTCCATGGTGCCGAAGAGTAAAGGCCCCGTGAATGGGACCTGTCACTTCCACTCAGCTCTGCCTGTGATCTGAGCCTCCCGGAACGACGCTCAGATAAGTGGTTAATCCCAGCATCCCTGCTGGCTCGACAACCCCCGACTGCCATGACAACCAGAGGGGAATCTCCTCCAGCAACAACTTAATTGGATAATTTCCTCCCTGTTGGATTGGGTGATCCTCTGCCTTTGTTAAGTTGAGTCTGTGTTGTCTGAAAGTGTTTTTTGACTTTGAGACAGGGGAAGGTCTAAAACTAGTTTAATATTCAGGCCGTTTTCATGCGTGCCTGAGTAAACAAGCAGTTGAGGCCACGCTCTAGCAGGCGACAGGCCAAAGGGGGACGGTTTCAGACTCACCTGGGAGTGGAGCGTAAAAGAGAAACCCAGCCTCTGCTTTTAGGATCACAGAAAAGCGACAGCAGACAACACAGAAGGAAGCAGGTGGAGTCCGGTAAAGTCAAGGAGGATGTCAAGCTCATTCCTCCAAATCATTTCCCAGCCCTGGACTGTGATGTTGGTGTCTACGCTGCTGTTCATTTCCAGTAGCTGCTGTATAACTAAGTTGACTAAGTCTTGACTTACCTTCCTCACAGGCCGTGCCGCTGAATCCTGGACAGCATTTCCACTCCAGCGACGTCACCGTGCGGTACACCACTTTATAGGAAGGTCTCACCACGGTCCTGTAGCTGGAACACACACACACGCACACAACCTAAAGCCGACCCACAGCAAAAGCTGTTTGTGCGCAAAATGTGGCCGTGCAAACTCTGCCATGTGACGCAGGAGCGTCGTGAGGCAGAACTTATTGGAAATTCACAGCTATAGGTGAGATACTGTGGGTTTTACAGCAAGGTGTTATTTTTATTGTGGAGTGATGAATTGCTTAGTAGATGTGTCTGTTGAAGTCATTATTTATGCCTCGGGACACAACATAGTGCAGCTGTATTCAGGGAAATTAATCTATCTTAAAGCAGATTTCCTCCTGAGCGAGAGATGAATGGTTCCTCAGACTGCAGGCCTTACGATCACACTTTTAAAATAAGCTCCAGTAGCTCCTTCTGCAGTATTGAGTGATGGGAGTGGTTTAAATAAACAGCAGTGCTCCTTTAATTTCAAAGTCGGTTAATAAAATGTGTTTGGTTGCTCCCCTGGTGCAGCGGGGGTGAGACCACCTTCTTACCTGCCTCCTGTGCATCCCTGCGGCCAGCGGCAGGTCTGGTAGACCCGCTGGAGGACCGTCCCATTCTGCACCTGGCACGTCACCGTCTTCGTCACGGTGTGAGGACACCAGTTCCTAAAAGGAAGAAATAAAGAGAGAAGGATAAAACAACAGTAGCAGTACTTCACTGTGTTGTTTTTAGATTCCATATCAGATATTAAAGGAAACAATTCTAGGGAGAACAGTGTAGACTTTCAAATAACTGCAGCCACGTCACGTTCAGTCCGCTGCTGCTTCCTGTAGGTTTGGATTCTTCCTTCCCTTCCCCCAGCCCTTTGTTTTGAAGGTTCTTTATGGTGTTCAATCAGCCACCAGATTTGCAGGAGTGCACTGTGGGCTGTATTTACTCCGCAGCCCTTCCTCTATCAATAAACATCTGTTTACATCTGGGGCTCTGAGGAGGTCAAGGGCCTCATGAGAGAATTAGAGGAAGGTGAGGTTTTTCAACATGGGTTAAAGCTGGGTCATGAATTCACTTCACTTCCAGAGAGGAGTCATTGAATCAAAGGCTAAGGACTGAACTGCTGAGGGGAACAAAAAAGCTCAGAAGTTAAGATCTCAACATGACGATATGTTCTCCAGTCAGCAGCATATAAACCGAATAAATGATCCCTTTAAAGCTCGATCCATCTAATCTGGGCCTGACAACACAGTGGCAGAGTTGTTTGCTGAATGCTCAGCATGAGAGCACACATGAACTTCATCTCATCTATAATGAATACATAAAATCAGGACACTAGAGGCTGCTTTTAATGCATGGAAACATACAGAGGCTGCTTCCATTTCCTACTATTATAATATCAGCATAGAACGGTAGAAATAGCATGATTATATCGATATGCTACAGCGGGAGGAGAAACAATTAGCATGGCCAGTGTTTACTCTACCAATGGATGCGTAGAAAGGAGGCTGTGTGGAGAAACCACAAAGGAAACTGTGTGGCTCGCAGTACAAAACTCCACTTCGTGTGTTCTGCTGCCAATGTGTTCGCAAGACTGGGAGGCTGTTCCCACCAAAGTCTGTTTGTCAATATGTGAGACCATATGTTTGTATGTGTGAGCGACCGGTTACGCTAAAAGAAAGTGCCAAAGGCAGAGGATGCGAAGCAGCCCTGAACAAGCTCCCATTAACAGTCCCCACATGTTGTGGCGACCGCACACGCAGGCCCGAGCCAGCGAACCGGGCACCTCCGACCAATCCCTGGAAATGTCTCTGTGACAGATTTCTACTGCATTTATGCTCAGATCTACCCTGTGTCCATCCCTATTACTGGTTAGTCCTGTCATCGGTCCAACCAGTCCAGCAAAGGAAATGTTGGCATTCAAGGTTCTCTGTCAGAGGAAGAAACAGACAAAATAGCCTAATATAGACACACATACAGTCTGAGTTCATCCTTAGCTTGTCAGCTTCAGTGATTAGGAAATTTACCACACATGGCCTTTAAATACTGGGAAATCCATCACGTGTACAAAGACATCGTAGGGCTGCAAAAATGAACGTGGATCTATGAGATGACGCTGCAATTGCCTTGTCCAGAAACACTGCTCTAATCATCAGTGGAAATCTTCAGACACACAGAAAGAGCACTGAGCTCATCAACTCCATGTCCCCCCCAGCACTTTATCCCCAGACCCAGCAGATAAACATCAGTAAACATCCCAGGTGAGCCTGGGAAACTCAGAGTTTTTCACCAGGGGGTATGAGGAGGGAAGTGGGGGTGGATTTTATGGTCTCCCTCTGCTTTTGCATTGCACTTATGCAATTACCATTGAGGAAATGCCAACCTCTGCTGCTTCAGTGAATGAGAAATACGATCAGTTGCCATAACAGGGTTTACAGTGTCCCAGTAACCTGTTAAAAGCAGTTCACACGGCACATAATGAGAAAAAGGAGAATTATCTTTCCATGGAGCAGAAGGTGATGCTGTCTTTGTTCAAAGATTATCCTGTTAATTAGTTACAAGGATTACAAAACATTAAAAATGTCAATTGTTGTTGTTCAGGTTTTTGTCCACTGATCTCTGTGGAGCCGTATCCATTGAGGAACGCAGGTGTTTAGCCAAATTGTCTTGTCTTTCACTATAAAATATTTTGTAGTCAACACCTCGGTCTTGGCGGAGTGTGAAACCCACCAGCACCAAGCAGATCCTCAGTGAGTATCCGATCTCTACGCACACATGGCACTCTCTGTTTGCAGGGCCCAAACTAAATAAATCAGCAACCATCTCCTACCGTCACACACAGCCAACAAGAAAGAAAGAAAGAAAGAAGTCTGCAATTTTTAAAGGGACGGAAAAATCACAGCTTTGGCCCATCTGTTCCTCAAACTACAGAAGCCAAGACAGTAAAACGCTGGAGGGAAACAAAAACGTGCTGAACCTATAAGTGAATGCCAACGCTGACAGGGAGCTTGTGAATTTGTCAAAAAGGCTTTTATGGTGTATTTTAGTTACTGTGCGTGCCCTGAGTTTGCCTTGTGTGCTGGGCAGCCTGCATCTTTCATGACCATCACTGAGTTAGTGCACTTTGTGTGTGGGAAGGAAGCAGCAGGGAGCAAAGTCGTGTGAACTGACAAGAGGATTGATGAGGGCAAAACACTGGTCAGACTGGTGGAAAGAAGTCTCAGCACTTCTCTTTCCATCTACCCGTCCATTCACAAATTGCCAAACACGCCTGAAATGCAGCGTGGATAGAAATTCAAAGGAATTTCTCTAGATCTGTGGGAAAAATACTTGGGAACAACAAAAGACAGATGTGGCAAATGGCCAATAGAGAGAGAGAGGAGAGGAAACAAAGACAGGAGAGGAAACAAGAGGGAAGGAAACAAAGAGAGAGGAGAGGAAACGAATAGAGAGGAGATGAAACAAAGAGAGGAGAGGAAACGAATAGAGAGGAGAGGAAACAAGAGGGGAGGGAACAAAGAGAGAGGAGAGGAAACAAGAGGGAAGGAAACAAAGAGAGAGGAGAGGAAACAAATAGAGAGGAGAGGAAACAAAGACAGGAGAGGAAACAAGAGGGGAGGGAACAAAGAGAGAGGAGAGGAAACAAGAGGGAAGGAAACAAAGAGAGAGGAGAGGAAACGAATAGAGAGGAGAGGAAACAAAGAGAGAGGAGAGGAAACAAATAGAGAGGAGAGGAAACAAAGACAGGAGAGGAAACAAGAGGGGAGGGAACAAAGAGAGAGGAGAGGAAACAAGAGGGAAGGAAACAAAGAGAGAGGAGAGGAAACGAATAGAGAGGAGAGGAAACAAAGAGAGAGGAGAGGAAACAAAGAGAGAGGAGAGGAAACAAAGAGAGAGGAGAGGAAACGAATAGAGAGGAGAGGAAACAAAGACAGGAGAGGAAACAAAGACAGGAGAGGAAACAAGAGGGGAGGGAACAAAGAGAGAGGAGAGGAAACAAGAGGGAAGGAAACAAAGAGAGAGGAGAGGAAACGAATAGAGAGGAGAGGAAACAAGAGGGAAGGAAACAAAGAGAGAGGAGAGGAAACGAATAGAGAGGAGAGGAAACAAAGAGAGGAGAGGAAACGAATAGAGAGGAGAGGAAACAAAGAGAGGAGAGGAAACGAATAGAGAGGAGAGGAAACAAGAGGGGAGGGAACAAAGAGAGAGGAGAGGAAACAAGAGGGAAGGAAACAAAGAGAGAGGAGAGGAAACAAATAGAGAGGAGAGGAAACAAAGACAGGAGAGGAAACAAGAGGGGAGGGAACAAAGAGAGAGGAGAGGAAACAAGAGGGAAGGAAACAAAGAGAGAGGAGAGGAAACGAATAGAGAGGAGAGGAAACAAAGAGAGAGGAGAGGAAACGAATAGAGAGGAGAGGAAACAAATAGAGAGGAGAGGAAACAAATAGAGAGGAGAGGAAACAAAGACAGGAGAGGAAACAAAGACAGGAGAGGAAACAAGAGGGGAGGGAACAAAGAGAGAGGAGAGGAAACAAGAGGGAAGGAAACAAAGAGAGAGGAGAGGAAACGAATAGAGAGGAGAGGAAACGAATAGAGAGGAGAGGAAACGAATAGAGAGGAGAGGAAACAAAGAGAGAGGAGAGGAAACAAATAGAGAGGAGAAGAAACAAGAGGGAAGGAAACAAAGAGAGGACAGGAAACAAGAGGGGAGGAAACACGGAGAGGAGAGGAAACGAGAAGAGACAAAGGTCATTTCATTGCAAGGGTCGCACAAGCGAGCTTCCGACGGGGACGGTGGCAGAAGGACAAGTACGAAGCACTGTTGATCCCGCGGGACACAGCAGAGGCGTAAGATGAATGTGGTGCACAACAAACGACAAAGGCATGAAATGAACGGAGCGAGGAAATTCAGAAAACACTCAAGCAATTTATGAGAGAACTGTGTCAGACAATTAACAGACACTAATAAGGAAGTGAAAATACAGCAGACCTGCATTCATTAAATGAGGTAATAACAGAGATAGTTGGGTTCAAAGCTTCTCTGAGACGTTTCTGTGCAGAGGACAATGAAGATCATCAAAGCCCAGAGCAAGAAGGTCACAGCAGCCTCCGACAAACAACGACATCATTTGTCTTTGTCAGTGTTGAGGTTTCAGACCCAAACATCTGTGAGTTTTAAGTTTCTCTGTGTAAGTGATACGTGCATCTTTACGTGTTTAACACTGAAACTAGAAAAGAAATGACAAACATATGAAACACAAAAAGGAACCATCACAGGTTCCATAAGAAGAGTAGTTTATTTAATAAAGTAAGCTTCATTATTTATAATTAACCTGCTAATTACTTATTTGTAAAACTGCTTTAAAATACAGAAAAGTCACATTATTAAAGAAGATGCAACCATCAAATTTGAGACTAGTTTTAGTGACATTAATTGCAGACAATGATTAATCTACTTATTGTTGCAGCCATCAAACAATCGCTGGCTGTTATTAGCTCTACAGTTGGTCGACTGCTTCATAATTCCCATGAAAACGTACATAATTTGAAGTTCTTTAAAGGGTCCAATCTAAAGTCGTTTAGCTTTAAGCCAGACGGGGCTGAGCCTGCTGGAATCTCTGTCATCTTAATTCCCATGCTTAGAGAAAACCTGGATATGGCTAAGATGGGCGAGGAATGAGGGAGGCGACAGGGCTCAGACTGCCTGTCAGACCATGACAAGTCCTCTGCGGGAGGATAAAGAAGCGAGCAAGGCAGCAAATGAAGAGGCGGCTCCCTCTGAAGCCCTCAGTGTGCTGAGCTCATATAGTGGTTGAGAGCGACGAGGGTGAATGAGCACTTTATCAGCTCCTCCACAGAGACACCACACCAGTCACAAAATTACTCAAGAGTCCTTAATCCTCTTCAATTTGGGTAATCGCTGTGTGCAAGGAGGATTTTCCCAGAATCCTTCTCCTGTTTGCTAGAGTTAATATTTATGTGCTTTCAGGCACCTGAACCAGTGGTTGTCCAGCTGCCAGAGACCTCTGCTCTCTGGAACGAACCTGCCACCGTTTAGGTGCAGGTGGACTGAGGCCCACGGACGTCTCTGCCTCACACCGACGCCAGCCTCCTCGCCGGCCATCGCTCCACCACCGCTTGCAAACAGCAAAGTGACTGTGAACTCAAAACAAGCCCAGATGCAGTGAAGTCCCAGCTGCTTGTGTTTAGTAAACATGTCCGCAAACCTCGAGCCACGAGCGACAGTGTGGCCTGGACAGAGAGGCTGAAAACCACCTGAAGACAAACAGGGTCCCAGCCCCAGGCACTGCACACTACGCACAACCTGACAGCATAAATATTTGTGAGATGGGAAGTGTTCTCTGCTCATTAGTGCCTGGCTGTACTCTGAGCTAAACACTGGCAGGTTAGAGCTCCAGCGTGTTTAGTCTATTGACTCTCACTCAGAAACACCCTGATCATCAACTCGGAGCATCGCCGCCTTTCCATTCACTGATCTGTCAGTATCAGTATCGGCCTTTACTGCAGAAACAAAACTAACCGGCTGCTCGTCTGCTGCCCAGTAAACTGATCCACAATCCAGCCTGTGGACGGGTCAGTGAGAAAGAGCAGATGATGGAGCACAGCAGCCACACAGACACACAGAGAGAAGGTGGCTGAGCAGGGACAAGGCAGAGGAGATTCAGCAGAGCACAGGAAAACGGAAACCAAGCGCCAGGAAGACAATAAGACCTGATGGATGGATGGAGATGGGAGTAGCTCTGCACAGGCGTGCACTGAAAGTGAGACGTTTAGGTTTTATAACAGACTGTGGAGACAAAAAAGATGACGTGCATTTAACAACCTACGTATATTACTGTAAAAGCATGAAGTGGCTCTGCTGGATGCTGCTCTTACCTTTTCTGGTAGAGCGGCGTGTGCGAGGCTGCTGTCTGGTCTCTGCCCAGCTGTGTCCCGGCTGAGTAGGTTTTATAAAGTCCCGTCTTCCAGGTGCCGTCAACAAACGCGGTCAGCCAGAGAACCAGCACAGTCCAAAGCAAACTTTCTCTGCAGAGCGCGGACACGCTCTCCCGTTGGCGCGGCCCCATTTCCTTGGCACCAAACGCACGGCCAGGAAAGTTTTAATGAGCCCAAGTTGCCCCGGTTGGAGAACAGACCGCGTAGAGGATCCAGCTCTGGAGGCAAATGTGTCAAACTGCCGCGGGTCTGCTGGAGAAGACGCGCATCCTACTTTACGTTAAAGAAACAAACATGAACTTTTTGCGGACTACTAGTAAAACAATCTTTCTTAAAAAGCACAACTAAACCGAAGAGAGATGCCGCCCATTAAGTCCCGCTTGTCGTCTGTCTCCAGCTATGACTGAGACCCGACACGTGAAAATAAAGCTCACACACTGTGCTGTTCAAAGTGCGCGTCGCCTCTGTGCGCTCTGCTCACTGCGTCTGTCGGAGCAGACGCATGAGGCCGGTTTTATACTGTCCTCCAGCCTTTTAAACGCGCAGCCTGCTGGGGCTTTTCTGCTGCCCGGGTTCCACCTCTCACAGAGGACGCTGCTGGCGGCGCCGGCTCATTACGCACAGTAGCTGCCCCGAACGCGTTACGGGCGTCTGCTGCTCGAGTTTTCTCTCAAAGCACCAGTTGTGCGGGGGACGAGTGATTGTTTTTTGGTGGAAATATACAAATACTGAAGTGACTGTGAACTGGATGTGGGACATGTTTACTCTGCAGCAGTGACTTCATTGCTGCGGTCCTGCTCCAATCTAAACACCTGGCACTGCAGCTAAAACTGGGGCACGAGGTGTAAACGTGTGGTTGGAGTGACTTCGCCTCTCAGGCCTGATGCTGAGCCAGTTCCTTCGCGTCTGGGCAGTAAACTGTTTTTCGTGCACAGCTAACTAGAGGTGGTGTTAACAGAAGGGGGTTCAGACTGGTACAGTACTAACCACAGTCTGTACAACCGGGGAAAACAGCAAACAGCGAGTGCACTGGATGAGCCAGCGCGCACCTGCTCTCAATCACAACAAATGGAAACTGTGTGGGATCCTGGAGCCTGGGGCTGGAACACGAAGTGTCAGAGGTTTTTGTTTTGTGGCATTTTACGAGGCCACTGGATGGAGGCAATGGTGCAAAGCCAGAGTTTGGGGTTATTGTAAATCTCTCCTCTCACTGGCAGCTGAAAATAAATGTGACCTCTGAGGAGACGCACATGGTTCTGTTCTACTGAAAGGAATTTTTCCTTATCTCTTTATTCGGAGACCAGCTCGTTTCTTTCCCCTTTACTGTGCAAACACAAAGAGCTGCATCACCTATTGTCTGTGTGTGTGACAAATGACAGGATATGGTCGCTAGTATGAACTCTGGGTTAATTAAACAACAGACTGTTCTTATCCTTCAACGCAGAGAAACACAATCCTCCCTCCTTTTTAGTGTCTGGTCGTAAACGTGTCGCGGGAAGGAGCCGTCTAAAAGTTATATCCTCAGTCACGCAGCAGCCACTGGTTTGCTGTGGGCAGCATGGCAGTGATATGGCATGAAGGAGGTCAAACAGATCAGAAACAAGTAAATGCCACATACAACTTTACACTTTACAGCTGTACTCTTCTTAGGCTACATGATGCATGTGGCACATGTTTCGCTTTAAACTGCTGACGTTTTGCTTTTTGTCTTCCTGTGACCTCGCTGCCACACTAGCTGCCAGATCATCTGGGGTAAACTTCACCTGCTCTGACACGCAGACGTCCGCAGCTCTCATCCCTCCCTGCTGCACTAGATTTGTTGTTGCTTTTGTGAACTGTTACAATAAAGCATTTACAGCCACCCACAGCACAGAGAAAAGCTGAAAAGCTACTTGGGTGTGTAAAGTGCAAAACCATAGCAGCCTTTGGTCACTGTTACAATTTCCACTGAATGCAGCAGCTGTTTCCTTTACTTTATTTAGCCTCCAATATGTGGTTTAAGAATGGACTGAAACTTGAGATATTAAGTTGAAGAAAGAGAAAATGATAATTGAATTCAAACATTTATTCATTAATCCACAAAACAGAAGTAGATCTTTATATGAGAAAGATCCTGAACAACTTTAACCTACTGGTACTGCCACAGCAACTAAGACAAGTCAACGGCTGCACCGTCCAGAGTGAAGAGCATCGTGCTGTTAACTGCTGCCACCTAGTGAGAAAATAATAAAAGCTATGACATATTGAGGATAACATCTTTGTTTAATTTCTTATTTGTTTACTTTTTGTTGTATGAAAGCAGATAGTAATTATGTTGGAACAGACTATGTGAGCTAACCCTCTTTAGTCAGCGTTCAGGCATAAGCAGACTCCCTGGAGAACCCAGTGGGAGTAGTTCAGAGTGGTGGACAGGTCTGCCTCAAACACCAAGCCCACACCCATTGCATTTCTCCGCAAAGATGTGGTGTACACTGGTGTCCTCAGTGTATTCTGCAATGCAGAAATATACACAAGTTAGAAGAAATACAAGAAATTGAGCAGTAGCACAGAGGTCAGTGGTGCCTGTGGTTCACACCTGTAACTTGTGGCGGTGTGCCTCTGTGGGGATGATTTTGAGAATAGGCAGTTCAACAACCAGAACCTTTGGTTTGCTTCTCACCAAGCAGCCCTTCTCCACGTCCCAGTCTGCTCCCTCCAGATACAGGCCAGACACGTAACAGCCTGCAGGAACAAGCACTATGAGTCTTAGAACGCATCACACGTCGTGCTGCACATGAGCAGTGGCGTTTGGTTACCCTGTCCAGGTCTGTGACCGACTTCGTCTTCACTGCGGTACTGCGTCACCTGGGTGTACAGCGTGGAGAGATCCAGAGGCCAACCATTTTTCCTGCAAGCGGCTTGAACCAGAGCAGTCAGGTAGGACTCAGGGATGTGTAGGCCTGATAGCCACATGACCTTCGGCTCTCCCTCCTCCACCTGATAAATACAGGACATCAATTTTAAAATTGTTTGTTACTATTGCGTGAAGCCAAAAGAGAACCAGTGGAATATTATATGCTCACCCAGCTACTGTACTGTTCATAACGCCTCTTGAAATGACTCATCCAGTTGCCAAGGGACTTGACAGTGTCAGGTGCCAACTTTTTCCAAATTGCAGGAATGTGGCCATTAAAAAGTGCCCAAGCAACTTCATCCAACTCACTGCTCATACCCACCTCACCAGCCAAGGCCTAGGAGACACTGGAGAATGAGAACACACATCTGTTTGGTTTGCAGGTATCTGCCACAGGTTCTCACCTTCTGCAGCTCAGCCAGAGAACGCTGCATGCGGAGCACTAGTTTATTGAAGCGCTCAAGTTCTTGTAGCAGCACCACTGAAGTTGGAGAAATGTTTGCCCCCAACTTTTTATGGATGACATCCATGTCAAATAACTTGGGCAGTTTGCTCTGAATGTCCTGCGCCGCCTGGCTGATGTATTCATCTCTGCTAATGGATCCACTAAATTCACCTGAGATGTAAGGCAAAAAGTGAAAAACAAGCATCCCTCAACAGCGTAAAACATCTGTAATATAATAACTACGGTACTTTTCCAGAGGTGCCACTTAAAACAGAATATATAACACTTCCATCAGAGGACGTAAGAGGCAAGAGAGCTGAAAATGAAAAACCATACCTGTCTGAGGCTGCAGGTCTATTAGATGAGTCCACATGTCCTTAGCTGCCTGTGTGTAATACCCTATCCCTGCATTGGAATGTAGGCCCATCACCTCTGGTGTGTTTGCCAGAGGCATTTTCTCAATCTCATCTGTAACACACATCGAGTAAAGTTATGAGTAAGATTGAATTAGAAACAATTAACTTCTCTTATATTAAAAAGGTCCTTAAAAAGTACCGACCAACATATATTTTTTTCGGCCCATTAGGAGGAATCTTGTATTGCACGTCCTTGTTGCTGAAGAAGTGGAAGCGCCGAGAGGTGTAAAAGAGGAAGTCTCCAAAGTACTCTTCCATGTAGACATTCAGGATCCTGCGATCAAAGCTATCTATGGCTCGTCCACCATACATCACCTGTGAGCATCAAGCTGACATGTTAAACCAGCCTCAGGTTGCAGAATAGATACACATTATGTGAAAACACAATGAATTAAGCCCAACCTCTCCGATAAGGTATCTGAGACTTCCCCAGGGAATATTCCTTTCTCCCTGGTCGTGAGCTTTGGTTAGGTAGGTATTCAGGATCTCCATACACACCTGTCAAGTACAGTTAACAGTTTGAAGCACGGAACACGATTTACAATTGAACTGTCGATGGATTCTTTCCAGCATACTGTAAAAGACTTCCATGCCACTTACAAAGAAGTCAGACTCGTTGAAGTCATAGGGAACATTCCAGCCAATCTTGGCGTATTTTCGTCTCTCTTGCACCACTGCGTGGAAGAAGGCCAGGACATACACCAGGCCACGGAAAGCAGGATGTGGACATGCAGTCAATGTCTCATGGGAAATTTTAGAGTATGTGGTTCTCATGTTGAGTTTGAGGCCGTTTGGAGCCTCAGTCACCACCTGCACAGAAGGTTAAAGTATAACGACAATTCCAAAGTAGTTACAGTATGTGACAACAATGTCAAAGAAACGGTGTCGTTTTTTTGTAGCTTACATCAAAACATCAGCATTAATTTATATGACACCATGAGAAACACCTTTTTGGTGGGATGTATAGTATTTCTCACAAAACACTCCTGTCACCTACAAACTAAAGAGACCATTGCCCAAAGTATGAAGAAAAGGTGTTTAACCTTTAAAGAATTCTGCAGTATGCCAATAGGGAAATTCTTGATAGGGTTGGTGGTGACCCACAAACGGAAGTTTGGATTGGGTTTGGTGATCCTCTCTAAGGACTTTTCTAGCTCCTTTAGCCATTTCACCAACAGGTGGCAGTTCTGTAGCATCAACCACTGACCACGGGACACAGCCATCTCCAGCAACTGCAGTGCCACCTTTAGGACAAGCACAGAAACATATTACCCACAGTATCCTGTCTTATTATGACTAATCTTTATGCTTACGAGATTGAAACTGCTTCAGTACTGTACCTTCTCTTGGCCTTGGCCCATAGCAAGAAACTTAAACTTGCTCCCAAAGCCCAACTTCTCTGCTAGTTTCATTAGGTCACTGGCTGGGTCTGAACCAGGGCTCAGGATGAAGACAATAGGGGAGGAAGGTGTGCTCTGTTCATAAATTGCCTCAATGCTGATCACAGGGGGCTGCACATATCTGAATATAAATATATATATAAAAATAATTAATTCAAACTACAAAAAGCTTTGAGTTCTGCTTTTTACTAAAAAAGCAAATACAAAGAGCCACAGAAAATGAACCAGTACTCTGTATATACCCTACAGTGACAGTGTATATGTAGATCTATGGTTTGTCTCACTTCTCGCCCATGGTGACAGTCACGTAGTCTGTCACAGCTCTGTAGACTCTGTCAACACGAAAGCAGCGCAGCAAAAGCAGCTTCTGAAAGGCCGACAGGTTCTCCTTGTACTTCAAAGGGAATGGAGCCAGTTCTGGTTCATCTAAGTCATACCACTGCGGAGAAAAAAGGCGGTTCAATTCTCAGTTAATTATAAAGAAATTATAAATATGTCTACATGTATTCCTGTCATTGAGGCCACTTACAGACTTCCACTCAGTGGAATTTTTCGCCACATCATCAGGCAGAGAATCGAACTGTTTAGGAAAGAGCTCTGCAAGTTTCACCATGTCCTCCCACCCCTGGTCTGAAAGCCAGTCACAAGGTTTCTTATGCTTGGTCTTTTCCAGAGATAGATTACCTTCACACAAGAGGTAAAAACACATGGCACTTAATTTAATTTTTATTTATAATGTATGTGGTCACAGTAATGTACTAAAATATTTTAGAGAAGTTGCTACAAATATCTCACCCTTAATAAAGAAGTCCAGCTCTTCCTGAGGCACCCTCCCTTCTGCCTGCTCAATCTTAATGGTCATGGTAAAGGAGAAGAGCAACTTGTGTCTCTCAAACAGACCTAGGATATACCATCAAGTTATGTTATAAAATGTACAAATACAATATTTTGTACATACATATAATTGTCTCTCCGCATTTCGTTAATCATTCGTCATTTTACCTGTGCAAGCATAGTTATAAACGCTGTACGTCAGAGTGTCCATGATGTTCTTCAGTCTCAGTTGCAGAACAGAGTCAGGAAAGGATTTGCGAAGAGAAAAGTCAAACACTTCCAGGTAGGAGGCTAAGGAGTACTGATACATGCTGTTCACCACGGCCATTTCTGTCAGCACGAAGAACAGGATAGCGCCTCGTTTGGCAGCAGGGCGGTAGCCATCTCTGAGTTTATCTATGTCCATAGATGTCTTTTCAGCCAACTTTAGTTTCTCAAATACCTGATAATCACAACATAAAGAAGAAATATAGCAGGATTCCTGAAAACAGTAAAACGTCTACTGTTTACTGATGCTTGCTGTGGCCAAACAGACCTCAATGGCTTTCAACTTGGTTTCCTCCATTGTGTGAACTAGCTCTGTGTTATCCAACATGTTGCCTACAGATGTGGCCAGCTCTCTGAGCAGAGTGTCCCCCAGGTTCTTCAGCAGCTTCTTATTGTCGCTTGTCTCTTGGATCAAACGTTCACGCTGCTCTTCCAATTCCTTCTTTTCGAAGCCCATTATAACACTCAGCAGCTGGTCTTCTAGGCCCTTAAGGGTCACTACACGCAATATGCATGCAAAGCATTGGCATGAACAGACAGACAGATTTAGTACATGCTGTGACATTACAGACATAAACTGTGATTGCTAGTGCAAAGGATCTTACCAGTATAGTTAATAACCATGGCTTTTCCAAAGACTGATGGGGAATATTTGGGGTTAGCCAGCTTGGTGTTGAGATACAGTTTAAAGTTTGGATCATAATCCACCTCCTTGTCACCCAGCGTGATAACCTGTCTGCCCTCTACTCCTTTTACATTTTTTTCCAGGACATTGTCAATTACAGGATCGATGTACTCATCTACATCTTGAAAAAGAAATGGGTAGCCATATTTGACAGCCATCTCTAGCTGCTTAAGGAAGTCTGGATCACTGAACGATGAGATCTGGAAGGAAAAGATGATCATACTGTCAGGACTGTCCATTGTGATACTGTTAGCAGTGGGTAGCTACTAGAGCAGCTCTTCTACAGTATGTGAGAATTAACTATAGTTTACTTGTAAAAGCATGAAAGGTTTTGTACCTTGAGGTTGTTGTCTTCTTCCTTCTTCTTGATCCAGTTGAGGGCTTGCTGTTGAGGGTCAATGCACAGTGGAAATCTGCTCCCTCTGGTTGTGAGTATTCCATTCTGCACTGACAGCTCATCTGGAGGTAAACCCTCTGAGCCCCACCTACGGTATACCACAGAATTTATTTGACACATGACCAACCTCGTAGTCACCATAATCATTGTTAACGAATCTGACTCCTCACCTGCTAATTTCTACTTCATCAGTTAAAAGGCTTTCTACTTTGAAAGGCTGGCTCAAGGGTATGCCTCTGTCTTGCACATCCTTAGCCCATACTTGGTATACCATTTCATCTCTGAAGTCCCAGCTAAAGGCCCCCTCATAGCTCAGGAAAGCTGCAGAAATTAGGCAATCACCCAGCAAACGCACGCGCCGCTGCTTCAGCTCCTCTAAATCTTGCGTCCACCTGTGAGGGGAAAAGATGGATTCAAAAAGAAAAGGATGCGAAGAAACATTAGATTTAAGGAAAAACAAACAAAGATATTAGAAAGTTTGAAAGGAAGTGGCTTTGCTGCCTCACCTTTCATTCTCAGAGCTCAAGCCTGAGATGAGTTTGTCCGCAGCAATGAGCCTTTTCTCCATGAGCTCCGCCTCTTTCTGTAGCAGGTGTTTCTCCTCAAAAGCTGCTTGGTACTTCCCTTCAAGCATCTGAAGCTCTTTCTGGATATTGCTAAGCTCACTCTGAATGCGCTCCAGCTCCTGTTCACTCTGGAAAAAGTTCTTCTCTAGACGTGCCACCTGACAAAACAGAAACATAGCTATTCAATCGCTGTGCTTTTGATGGAGCACAATGTAATAGACATAAACCTTGCATTACCTTCTCTCTCTTGGGTTTTATCTCCCTGGCAACCTCACAATAACCCATGACAGCCTCAACAAACTTCAGCATTCCTGACCCAGCTTTACTGATGGCTTGCATCTCCTCAAAGCTTGTCTGGAGGTTTTTTAGGAAGCCTACCCAGAGGAAAGAAAACTACATTTGAAACACTTGAGACATGCAAATGCCAATGTATGTCTAAGTTGCAATAATTATTTCCACGATAGATTGTCATTGATTAACTTACCTCTAACAGTCCTGACCTGGTTGTTACTTATGGTATCACAGTCCATCTCCATCAGCGAGCGCAGGAAGTTAGCTTCAGACATCATCCCCTTGGCTGACTGCCAACTGATTTCCTTGTAGCCGCGGAGCACCAAGATGCATTCACAAACCATTTGCACCTGTTTGGGTGGTTTTGCAAAGGATCTGCACAATAGCGAGAAAAAAATGCAGAAAAGCCGGGAGACGATAATAGATTAAAAGAATAAAGAAGAATAAAGATATTAGTAGCACAATTAGTTAGTGTTTGTTTTTGAAACCATTGTAAAATATGAAACATGAATCTTTTATTCAAGTTTCGGGTTATCATCTGTTTCTCGTTATAGAGGTTTAGTACTGTAAGTTTTTGTTATCCTACATCCTGATACCTTCATTACCAGATAGTTCAACGACAGAATTAAGTCAGGAGGATTTACCGGATCTCAGTGACATCAGACTTTTCCAGGTCTTGCAGTGCCTTGCGGGCTGCTTCTAATGCCGGCAGAGCATTAGCCAAGGAACTTTCAGCTTCTTTTTTCTCAACAGCAATCACTTTGTTCTGCTCTTCAATCTCATCGGCTTTGACTTCCGCCAAGGCCTTTTTCTCTTTAGCTAGAAGATAAAGTTGTATTTAAAGCATTCAGTGACACGTGCTAAACATTGGAAGCCTACAGTACATAGTTCGTTAGAACCCCAAGTTGAGACATGCAGGTGCTCACTGACCTACTGTTGTGTTTGTGGCAATCTCATTCAGCAGTGCCTCACAAGCTGTGGACTTTTCAGCGAGGACCACCTTCTGCTCAGCTAGCTTGACATTCAGCTCAGCCAGCTGCTCACTGGCCTCCTTCAGCTTGTCTAACCCTCCTTCTAGACGTTTACACTGAGCTGAAAGAGTAGATAATAAATTAACAAAGTACTGTCTCTCAAAATGTCACTAAAACAAACTTGGTGGCATCAGTCTAACCCTTCACACTAAAGCACCAGGTGTAATTAAATCCGCTCACCCAGGATTGTTTGGTCATTTTCCTCCAGAAGGTTAGAATAGGTATTCATGAAGTCCAAGTAATTCTTTGGTGTAACAAAGTTACTACGTCTGACTTTCTGCTGGAATAACTTGCTATACACAGCTACAGAGCTATGAACCATACACACATGAGCTATTACTTCTGCAGAGTGTGTGTCAGGAATCATTGGGTTTTCACCTGTCAAAAGATAAAAACAATAAAAAAATGTCAATAATTAAAATGTATTTAAATGCAGAGATAATGTTGCTGCTGCATATTTCATTAGGGCTACATAAATAAACGCACACCTTAAAATGGCTCTCCAAAAGAAATAAACTTAAAACAGATAGAAATGTGGTACATACCAAGGAAAGACTGAGCTACAGCAAGCAAAGCTTGTGGAGGCCATGGCTGGAACCAGTCTATTACAGTGTTGTTCATCAGTCCTGAAGAAAATGTACAGAAAGTTTTTAGGACAAAGTCCAAAATGACTTATTACTTAAGAAAACTGTTTCATTTCACTGACACATTTTACCTGGAAAATTCCTGCAGCGTGTCCTCAAGGTGTCTCCAACTGGAGACATGCCCAAAACAATGTGTAGATTGTTGGCACTCTTTTTGACAAAGTATTGCCACACACTCTCTTTAGAATGACCTGCCCCCATTTTAAGAGCCTCATCACGAAGCTGATTGAGGATTGAGTCCTTCTCATCATCAGGAAACAATGCAGGAACAATACCTAAAAAAAGGGTGTGATCAGAGAACTACAAGCGCAGTTATAGGATAAATGTATTTCGGATGCAGCGGTGTCCAACCTGAGGTGAGCATGTTGTTAATGAGTTCCAAGAAGCCTTCCTCAGCAACATGGGCATCAGTAAAGAGGAACACAGTCTTCTTATTTTCAATGCCAAGCTTCAAATACAGTGCTTTTAAGTCTTCACGGAGGTTTGACTCGCTGTATCCTCTGCTCAGTGTTATCTCAAATACCTGACAAAAAAGCATTCTATTATTAGACTAGAAGATCTTGCTGATTGCAGAGAGTCAAAGACAGAGGACGACAAGAACGAAATCATCTATAAACTGAGCAGTGGGCAGAAGAACAGACAAATTAAGTTTGTGAAGTGAAAATCAAGACACATTTGCCCTCCACCACACTGATTGTGTTTTCCTACAACCTCACAGCCAGCAGCGAAGGAAGCAAGCTTCGTGAGTGACTGCTTGCCAGAGCCTCCAACCCCAACGAGCAATGCATGGCCTCGATCAATGCGTATGATGCGGTGCAGTCGCGTCAGATGTTCCAGAGCATCATCAAAAAGTACTAGATTCATCTTCGACTTGTTCTCATTGTACTCCTCTAAAATCTCCTGCAAATACAGTTGTCTTAACCACAGAATGTATGAACATAAAATATTATTTTACTGTTTTACTAATACATTTGAGACCATTAGAGAAACACGCTGACAATACCTGAAACAGGGCTTTTGAAGCATCGTAGTCCTGTATGTCCTCATAGACCCTTGGTTCTGTTTCACTGAGGGCCGTCCTGTAGTCTCCAAAAAGAATGGGGTCTCTCATGATCGCCTCTAAGTCCGACTTGAAATGCTCTTCTGTCAATTTTCTTATGTGGTTTTGGACCTAGTAGTAAAAACAATGAAATCTACATGTACAATACACAACTATTTGCATACAGTAGATTTGAACGCACATAATTATAGTCGGAGATATCTATTTGTTTCAGCACACAATACATTTAGAGTAACTAAGTACTAAATATTAAATAATACTAATAATTATTACCAGGGCTTTGTCAGTTTCATCAATGAGTCTGTCATGGAATATTCTTAGACACTCGTTTCTCCAGACACGTACAAATTGGGTGACAGTTAGGAACCTGTTAGAGAGAAATCAGGTAAAACACCCAGAAACAAGGGGGGTGTCCTCTCTACATCACCACATTGACTTTACTGAATATGAAATTTTAATAGACTTAGTAGACTGCATCTACTGATTGTATAGTGACATTGCTCGATCAAACCTGTCAGGTTTGGTGAGGGTCAAGCCATTGTAGACTCTTGACAGGTCCCTCAGGTTGAAGATATAGTGGAACTTGGAGGGAGTAGGTGGCATTTCTTTGATGATTGCGTTATACAGTTCCAAAGTGCAGAAGGTGATATTATCACAAATCTTCTGTATGGAATCTTCAAATAGCTAAAGATTTGATCAGGTTTAATAAATATAAGTAAAAGGAGAGACTGAAATTCTGATTTGCATGGATTCATGTGAGAAATACTTACTCTGGTGTGGCCCTTTAAAATAGAAGTGTAGATACGGTGGAGGGACTCCACAGATGGGAAGGGGATGCTGAAGACACTAAAGAGTGAGATGAATCGGAAATCCACTTCATTCCTCCCACCTCCTGCCTTCCCCATGGCAGAAAGAAAGCCAAGATCCTTGAGGATTTTGTAGTTAAGCTCCTTGCCTCTGTCATATATACCGCCTCGATCCAACAACAGCTTTAGAAGTGCAATAGGCTGTTGTGTCCCATAATCATCCACCTGGACGAGTATACAACCCCAATTACAGAACAACGCATAAATAATACAACACAAACAGTTTGCAGCCATTGGATTGAACATGAGCTAACATTTGTGTGTTTGTTGCAGTTTCAATACAACAACCCTAAAGCTAACACAGTATCGCACTACTAGCACAAGTATAACAATATCTACTTGAGACACAACCACATGTACAGTACAGCACGGCCATCACTATAGTAAAGGACATAAGACATGTAGTTAGGAGGTGGATATACCTATACCTTTGGCATGTTCATGTCATCCATGAAGACCAGTAGCCTCTTCCCCATAGGAGGCCCATAGATCTCTTTGGTCCTTTTTTCCACACTCGCTTCCAAGTTTCTCTGAAGGTCCATTGAAGTGGTTGTAGATGAGAAGTTTATGGTCACACTAATCTAGAAAGAGATGCAAAGAAATGAAACAATTAGAACAAGAATGACAACATTCTGGACTGTGTGATAATAAACTCACTGTTGTGTCTGTATTGAGGTTCTTCAGGAAGTTATGAATGGTAGACGTCTTAGAAGTGCCAGACTCTCCAACCAAAAGCACTGGTCTATTTATCTTCACCATCAGATCCAGGATCCAGCTGGTTCTTGTGGTATCAATGGTTGGCACTGAAGAAGAAGTATAAACGTACAGTATCACACGTAGGAACAAGGTTATTGGATCGACCAAACCGTTTCATAATGTGCATGCCTGATTTGTTGTATTTTATATTTTACCTAGAATGTCAACAAAATTCATTTCAGGGTTGTGGAGGTATTTGGTAACCAATGAACTCCATGGAACCCACTTTCCCTGTGTTCCATCAAAATGGAAATCAAACAGAGTAGGGAGGTACCCTGCATTGACACAGAAACATTGTTCTTAACAGTACGATAAAAAAGTGACAACAAAACACAGTTGAACACATACTTGAAGGTAATAAAAAGGTCAAAAAGCATGTGTTATATTTATTATTATCAATTTCTCCCCATACTGTCTTATCTCTGTATCCTGTTAATTATTAAATTATATCTAAAAATGCATAAATGTAATACAGCATTTTAACTTTATAATAATTGAAAAAATGTTTGCTTTCTACCTGGGATTTCCCCCAGTCCTGCCACAGCTTTCTCATCATTCACCATAGTTAAACAGGACAGTCTTTTGATGAAATTGTCAAACTTGATCCTGCCACTCTCCAACAACGTGGCCCCAAGTGAACAGTAAAGAGCCTCCAGAAAGTAACACTCCAAGACTTCAGCACTGCTGCTCCCACTCTCAAGCAGCGCATCCAGTATCAAGCACAGCTGAGTAACCTGAACAGAGCAACATCACATACATAAATATTCCAAGCAGTCTGAATAAGGGACTAGTAAGTAACCGCTAATAGAATCCATATGTAAAAGATAAAATAACCTACTGTACCATATTAAGATCCGTCTGATGGACAATAGTCTTAAGTTTCCGGCCCTGTTTGCCATCAACAATGCCATGTACAATCATGTCAATAGAGCTGTGCACATATTTCTCAAACAGTTTGTTGAGCAGTTCTTGTTCCTAAAAAACAATAGGCATTAAGATAGCATTGAGATAAAACAAATAAATTACAAAATGAATTATTATAATCAGCAGGTGTGCACTTCTATTGGTTTTAAAGGTTTATTTACAGTAAAACCAAGAACTTGAAGGTGAGAAAAATTATTCACAAGTATATGCAGAAGGAATTCAAATTCATCTGAAGTTGTACTTGCTTAATACTGAGACTTGCTACAGTCAGATGACTTTTATTATGATTTTACACACATAAAATAACAAGTTAATTAAAGACAGGCGTTTCTTCTCATACCGTGTCGGGCCTGTTGTTCACCCATCTCTGCCAGTACGGAGTGTATCGCAGGTTTTTGGGGTCAACAAAAACCATCCCACAGCGTGATACAGTAGCAGGGGACGCATACTGTAAATCTCCAACCTGTGATAGGAATGATTTTTACACCATGCTCTGACCTTTTAACCTTTTCTGACTACAGTACTTGAAATGCATACTAACCTCAAACAGCAGGGCACAGTGACTCTGTAAACGTATCCTTTCTCCATTAGCTAGAGTGAGCAGTTTGTTGTCATCCATCACAGAGTTCATATTCTCAACCCACAGAGCATCCACATCCCCATCAAACAGGATGTACCTGTGTGTCAAAGTACATGTCATGCAATACCGACTTTATCGACTGATTGATTCAGTTTCTCCTTTATGTTTCATTACCGCCGCTCTTGTTTGTCTGTAGGCCTGTTAATGTCCCGGAAGATGTTGGACAAGATTCCATCTGTCCAGTCTCGAGTGTCAGGGTCCAGAACACCATAAAGTTCTGTAACGCTCATGGCTTTAGGATTTAATGGATACATCTTGGTATGCAACCCCAATCTGGTAAATAAATAAAGTAAATCCCAGTATTTTCCAAACAAAAGCTCATGAAAGGTGGTGAAAACTTCTGAGATGTACGCAGTCACTTACTTGGTTTGAGCTTGGCATAGTGTGTTGATCACCACTGATTTCCCTCCACCTGTTGGGCCTACAATCATGGTAGTGTGTCTGGTCATCATTGTCTCATACATCTGCACCACCTTATCCACCTGAAAGAACAAACTGCATGATGAAGAAAAAATCTTTTCCACTCAACCTCAGCAGTTGTTTAGAATCAAAATAGACACCTGAGTAGGCAAGATGATATATTTGTTCTTTTGCAGGATCTGCTCCACGGCATCATTGAAGGTAGGATAGTGAACACGAGGACAGTCCAGCCCCGGGAACAAGTCTGTGATCAGTCCGAGGAACAGAGGTACATCTTCAAACACAAACTTTGGCAGATTCATGTCCCTGAGGGCACGCATCAAAACCACATCCTGTGGAGAGGAAATACAAGTAATACAAGAAATATAAGATTTCAAGTGAGCATTGCATACTAATCGATCGTTCTAATGTCTTTGTTCTTTACCTCACTTAGGTCTGCTGAGCCCCTCTTCAGCTCTCCTGCCATCACTAGGACAGACTTTAGAGCACGAAGGCCAAAGTCATAATGAGACTGCTTGGACAACTGCTCACGAGCCAATTTATACAGCACCGTCATCTTCTTTGCTAAGACCTAAATGGAACAAAGTATTTCAATAAGAAATCAGGGGCTTCACATTTTATTATTATTATTATTAACACCTGAGAGCATTCACATGAAGCTTGTACATTATAGTAAACCAGTGTATGGTTATCATGCAGGGCTCAGGGTAAGAGCATCTGTATAATCTTTGCTTTGTGTGTGGATTCTCACCTTGGCATTTAAGAAGCCCTCAGAGAAGAGCATTATCTCACAGATCTGCTGCAGATCAGGCACAATGACAACAACAGGTCTGAAGAGAGCTTTGACTGATTCAGGCAGCTCTGTGCGTCCAGCGTAACCTGGGTTCATGGTAATGAAAATGCCTATTCTGTCATCCAGACTGATTTCATGCCCTTCAAACTGAAAAAGAGGTTTGTTTGGGGAATAGCGGTTAGTACAGTACAGTAACTCTTGTCTGTACAGGTTAAAAAAGCAAGCAATTCGAGACTAATAGGTTATTTATACATTTTCAAGTTAAACTGAAAAATACAGGAAACAGACTTACTTGAAACCTTTTAACATGCAGAGTAAGAGCATTGCGGATAGTCTGGATTTGAGCTGAGATAACTGACAACACTGAAGCATCAATACGATTGAACTCATCAAAGCAGCCCCAAGCTCCACACTGGGCAAGACCAGAAAGGATCTTACCCACAGCCTGCACACAAAGAAGAAATGGAATATCAAGTGACAAGGAACAATGACACCCTAAGCCCAACTACTGAACGATTAGAGACTCCAGATTATTCAAATTGTGGTTGCTTTTTTAACTATGTCATATAGAATGAAATTCAAAGCAACGCACCTCTAAAAAAGGTTGATTTACATACTGAGCAGCTGCTGGCTTTTCAGCATTGCTTACCTTATAGTCCATTCCCTCACCGCAGTTTGTGACAACACACAGCAGGCCTAGAGCCTTGGCCAGATCTTTGGTGGACTCTGTCTTGCCTGTGCCAGCTGGTCCAGCAGGAGCTCCACCCAAGTACATAGAGAGGGCCTGCATTGCAAATGCACAGACATCTAGCAATTGAGACAAGCTTACAAAACCACGTGTAAAGGTCTCTGTAGAGAGTTCATGATTTATTTATGTTAAAACAAATTGGTCAACCTGAGTGAGGGTGAGGTAGATCCGGTCTGTTAGTGGGGTTATAACCAATCGTCCGTTCAGACCCATGTATTCATATCCGTAAGAAAACGAGGCACTGCACTGGTGCACAAATAGATTATCAAGTTCACGAACCCAGTAGAATCTTAACTGGCTTTCCCATTCAAACTCATGTGCATCCATTATACTAGAAAAAAAAGAGTTTTTATTTATTTCACTTCACCTTTGAACACGACTTACACTGAGGTGAAAAAAGGCAACAGACTTTATGGCTAGAATTGCAGAATCAGAGATTTGGGAGGTCAAGGCGGAGTTTACCTGTTTAGCACAAAGCTGTCAACAATGTCTCTTGCATGGACATCAATGATAAGAACAGTGTTAAGTTTTCTTCTGTCATTTTTCGTCATGGGTTGTGTAATGCGTGTCACCAGCTCATCAATCTGTTGGTGCATTTTCTCTGCATAGTTCTTCAGGGCGTGTTTCTCTCCTTTCTTCACATTTCTAAAGACGTCCTCTACCTCCCAGGTCCACCACACTTGATTTGCCGCTAGTACCACCATGCCCTGGTACAGCAACATCCAATCCACCCTAGAGGACATGGGAAAGGCAAATCTTCTGTGACTCATTTGGAATGAAACTGGCACCAACTTGTACACATGAAATATCTACTAACCTGCTCCTGTCTTCGCAGTAGTGGAAGATGGCTTCCTTTGTGATAAGTCTATTAGTACTCCTCATCTCAAGTAATACTCCCGTCATCCACTCCTCCACTCTGCCTTCTACTGGGATGGGCTTCCTCAGCTCCATCACTTCACCTTCAGCAGACACCATAGCTGCAGCTACTGTGTCACCATTGCTTTCCACATCAAACCTAAGAGATGCTATGTTGTCATACATCTTGTGAAACAAAAAATAAACAAATCAGACCAGGAAGTGTTTCACACACTTTGTTATCTTCCTCACTTCAGCTTTATGTAGTTTCCTGTTACCTTGATCATGTGCTCCTGGACACAGGCATGGTTACTACTCCCCAGGATGCTGAGCAGTTCATCATCAGAGATGAAGAAGAAACGAGGAAAGGCATTCCTCTTGGAGTCCAGGTAATCATTAAGACTCTTCTGACACCTCTCTAAACTGTCACTCAGGGCCTGCAGGTCTGTTAGCCGGTTGGGAATCAGGCAACATCGCTTTATGTTTGGGCTCTTCACTGTGTCATTCATTATCTACGCAAAAAAGACACATTTTCATGACTCTGCGCTTTTAATTATAAAAATGCTTGTGTGAGGGACACAAATAAAGCAGCAATTTGAGGTGCAGACATGTCAACCCCATAGGTGGTAGACAATGCATTCCCCTTACACGCACCCCTACGAAAACATCTGCATTTCATCAGACGTAAAAGCAGAACTTACCTCTTTAAACCTTTTGTGAATATTATCAAACTTTTTGGCCTCCTCAGGTAACTGTGAGCGAATATCTCCACCAATGAATATGCTCTCAAGGTACATCCATTTTCGCTGCACCAGTAACCATACCTGTGAAATAAATACGTACTCAGTAAGGTTTTTAGGGATAAGCTAAAGGACTGTTGTTGGTTTTCACTAACCTCTATGGTCTCACTGATAAGTGACAAGTGCTTTTCCCATTGTTGTATAGTGACAAGGAAGGGTCCAACAAAACGGCTGCCTGCCATGCTCTGTAAGTTCATGGCATCGTTGTCCACATTCAGCAGGATGTCATCCACTGCACTCAGAATATAACCACGTTCCTGGGCACCTTTAAAATAGGGCTGCACACTAAACTTCATATTTTCCCAGGTTTCCACCACCTCTTTTACTCCCTAGAAGTACCAACACAAATGCACACACATATGTAATTAAGTACTGAAAGTATGTATGTTTTCACTGGCAATGTGATAGATGTGATAGAACTGGTCCCTATGTCCAGTTTGAAATCATTCACAAAGATGGGCACTTGCCTTCTCAATACTGAGCTCTTTTACAGCAGAGGCCACAATGTCACCAATGACATTTGCATATTTGTGCAACTCCATAGCAAACATGTTCTCCAAAGTGAAGCTGTCAGGGTTCATCGCAAAGCTACTTCCAGTTCTTTCCATCAGTTCCTTCCAGTGTCTGCAGTCCCAAAAAAATCTTTATTTAGCATTTTAATGAACACATGTATATGTCAGATTGCAGGACTGGCTTCTAACAGGTGACGAACTAACCTGTCTCTGAGGGCGTCATTTTTCAAGTCCAGCAGAAGAGGCAGTGATTCTTTGAATTCTTTCATATGCCCTTCGAGGAAGAAGGCCACTGGCAACGCTCGTACATCTTTGGGCAACTGCCTCAAACTTTTGATGAAACTCTCAACTCCCTCCTGCAACACCTGGATGTTTAAGTCCACCCACAATGTCTGAGACCATTCTGCCTTTGCATCCTAAAAATATGAGAAGAAACTATTTACATGGCATAAGAAACACAAATATATAACTATATGTACATCTACAGTATATCTGTGTACATTAAACTGTATTACTAATAGTTACAATAACGCACCTTCTGAGCTTTATATATGTGGTATATTTGTCTCAAGCCTTGCATGTCCTTCTGTATTTTGACAACCTCTTGGTACATGGTGACCGGCATGTCCAACAGCTTCTCTGCATTTGCAAGATCCTGCCGTCCTGCAACTATTTTAGCCATGTCTGCCTCATATGATTCCATAATTGTCAGTCCTGCAAATAACAAATAATAAATGTATAAAACAAAATACATGTAAACATTACGTTTTATAATTCTGGATATACTGGTTCGACTGCTAAAGTACCTTTGTCCAAATCATCTCCTACTGCTCCAGGACCATGCATATTGAAGCTTTCAGCAAAGACTGACAATTCCTGTTTGAACTCTTCAATCTTGTCTTTCGTAATCTTTAAGTGGAATGAAGACAGAATAACAGTGAAAGTGTAAATCTAATATCCTGACTTTGGTTTTTCTGTTTAAAAAAAGATTTTCTGGGTTTGAAGTCTTACATGTGTGAACGATTCTTTTACATCTGTCAGATTTGCATCCACTTTTTTAGATTCTGCAAACAGGTCACTCCACAGTTCGTCAATTTTTGCCACCAATTCCACTTCCTCTTCTCCAACCTGTGTATAAAATTCAGATTACAGAACGTTCAGCAAGAGAAACAGATATCAACTAAACTTTTACAGGACAATAGTTCAATATTAAACAGACAGTACCTCCACTTTGTACATGGCCAGTGTTCTGTATCTTTCCTTGATATCAGCTAATCTCATTTCCACATCTAGGGACATATCCCTGATGTTTGAGATTGTGCCAAGGACAGACTTCAGATTATCAAAAGAATCAGGACTCTCTTGAAGCTTTGTAGAGAGTTGCTGTTGCACACAAAGAGCATAAGGACCAGTGGAATATAAAATCAAAGAACTAAGAATATTTATTATAAAAATAATTGTACAATGATTTCGTACCATGAGTTCATCTCTTAAGTTGAAGAGGTCCTCTTTGACAGGCTTGTTGAGTACGCTGCCCAGTGAACTGATCCAGGACTTTGCAATCTCCTGCACTGTGTGAGACAGAGGCTCCAGATTGAGATGAATCATGTGTTCATTCTTAGAAAAAGGCTCCAGCATCACCTCCTGATGGATACGTGCAAGGAACTGCAGCTTATAGTCATACATGACACAGGATGGTTTTCTTGCAGCAAACTTTTCATTGACAGTTGTTTTGTTCCTTTCCCAAAGAGGGCGGTATCGTTTCCAATGACTAAGGTACCGTTCCAAGGAATGAAGTAGCTGCTTCATGTTCTGAGACACCATCATGGCACTTTCATTTATCTGAGGATGCTGCCATACATCACTATAGAAGCTAAATGTCACCAACTCATCTTCACCACTGACATGTTGTGGAGGACACTCAATGCATGTCCCACCCATCCAACGCACAAATAGCTGAAATGCAAAATATGTATATTTATTAATATGTTTATCTGTCTTTACATTTAAATATCTACAGTATCTATCTATCTATATCTGTATATCTATAAACCAACCTTGGTGCTCTCTACACAGTCTTTAATGCACTGCATGATGAGCCAGTAGATCTCGTTGCTTTGGGGTTGCAGTACAATCTTAGGGGTAGACAAGATGACATCAATTTGGAAAAGTGCAGTATTTCCCATTATTGCCAGGTCAAAGGACTGAATACTCCTAAAGCGAAAGTCAACAAGAGAAATGTTTGACATTGTTGACTTTAAAAGTTCAGACAGATATTGTATCATATGTCAAAGCAACAGAAAACATCCAAAACATTAAGTACTGTATTTACCTCAATACCATCTTTACAAGAGAGTCTAGCACCTTGTGTTCCCAATACGTGTAATATTCAGCCATACATTTAGCTTTGCCACTGCTGGTTTCCATGATCAAATGTTCTGTTTTAGTGATGAGAGGCCCAATGTCAGCATACTTCCTACTCAGCAAATTCACAGCCTTGGTCCGCTCTTGCTCAATGTGTTGACAGAACTCCTTGATACCTTGAAAAACATTCACAAATCAAAAACCTCCTCTATTCCAACATAATTACTATATCCAGTAAATATATTCATTCTACCTGGCAAGTCATTTGATGTATCAGGAAGGGGAAATCTCAGTAGGTTTGCTGTTGTTATGGATTGCAACCTGGATTCAATATCCCTTTCATTCGTCTGGATCTGGTTGACAACTGTCTCAAACTTGGAAACAACCTGAAATCCTTGGCTGATGAAATCACGGATACCTACAAACAGAAATTTGATATGCCCTCCTATTTAATATGAGAAATGTGGAAAAAGTATATTAAAACGGAATGTATGCACCATACCCAAGGAATTCCAGTTCAGTCTTTTGCATCCAAAAAGCATCTCTTTGTTAACTAGTGTGATCTTTTGGTCCAGCATAATGAATTGTTCATTGCTCAGGCAGTCCATTGCAGAGTGGTAGTGGTTGACAAGGTTGTTTAAGTCATTAACATACCTAAAACCAGGGTTGAAATAGGTCAGGCCAAATACTACTTTATTCAGTGTACTTAGTGACTGATGAGTACCACTGACAACCATAGGTACCTAAGGAATGTGTGCTCCTGCAGAGCAACACTCTGTGCCACAGAAGGTACAGAGTAGCCCAGTAAAATAAGGTTGGTTGTCTCAGAAATTATTTCTTTTATCTCTGGAGCAAAGTTTACACTGTATCGCACACCCCTCTTTAGGCTGCTCTCAGCTGGTTGGACATCCTGAAAACATGAAAAGCCAAAATAATATTTCAGTAGTTTGAATTTTGAACATTAATAATTAATAATACCACCAGCATACATGCATACATGCTATTAATAATAATAATATACTGTAGCTATTTTAATTTGAAACATAAAGCAATGTCTGATTGCCATTATTGATGCCACCACATTCCCCTTTTCCTACTTTAGAATGCATATATAGTATTTTGAAAATTATAAACACTTACGGTACAAATGAATAAAAAAGCAGGACATACATACCAGTTCCACCTGAATTACTTGTTCATGAGTGACCAACAGGGGTTTTTTCATTAGTAACGGCAGGGTCCGTTCCGTCTCAGCCTGCCAGTGCCCAAACTTAGTCTTCTCATATTCCCTGATCTGTGTTCCAATTTTCACATACTTATCATTGGCCTGAAAAAGATGCAGCAAATTTTAAACTAATATTTTGATAACTAAAATGTTCAATATTTACACTGGCATACACTCCCAGTCAAAGTCTGGAAATACTGTATTTCAACATTGTACAAACCCCTCCCTCAGGAAGCTCCATTTTGCCATCAGTACGCTTAACAAAGACATGGACTCATCAAACCAAAGGGCAGTTTTCCACTTAAGTCCATGCTCTGTGTTTCTTGCACCAAGAAATCTCTATTGCATGTTGTTCTCCTGAAGTAATGGGCTCTTTGGCCATTTGAGCATGATGGCCTGTCATAATCATTCCAGGTCAGAGACTGACAGGAGTGAACAAAACGTTCATCAAAGCTGAATACAGTATGTTCTGTTTATTTTTTTCCACACTGTATGTGCTGTATCATAATTTGGATGTTTTTTAGTATTAGTGCACAATGTTGAAAATAACACAAATAAAGGCAAACCACTGTAGGACAAAGTGTGTTCAAACCTTTGCCTGGTAGTGTACAAAGTTGTGTAACAGTGAGGTATCTCACCACTTTGAAGTGTTTACTCTCGGTTATCTCCGGCACATCTAGAAAGGGAAGGAAGGTGTGTTTCAAGCGGTATAGCAGAGATCGAACCCATCTGATTGATCCTGCCACAGGAGGCTCGTTTTTATTTAGAGATGGTTTGTCCTTCTTTGCCTCAAATATTTCATTTATACTGTCAACCTATAGCAAAGACAAAACCTAATTATAAAAAAAATATTTAATCTATAACTACACACCTAAACACACACACACATATATATATGTGCTAATTATACAGTATGAGTTAGCATTTGATTTCAAATATAGTACCTCTTTGCAGAACTGAACCAGAATGTCATTGAACTTTTTCATCAAATGGCTGCTGATCGCCTTTCTGAAGCAGATGTGCTTGAATTTTAGGAGCATGTTAAATGCAGCAGTTGACGAGCGCAGTGTCTTAAAAGAATGATCAATTAGGTTGATCGCATCTCGTTCAATAGCCTGTGTAGACGAATGACAAACACAAAGAAGCTTGTTAACTCACATGAAGTAAAATTACAAAATTTTGAAAACTAAAAAAGGAAGTTATGTTGATTCACCACTTACCTGAACTGTATTGTCAAATTCTTGCATGGCCATTTTCCAGCTGCTTATTTTACAGATGTTGAAAGGATTAAAACTGAGCTCTTCAATAGGCATAACCAGATCATGTATTCTGCAGAGCACCTCTTCAATCCTTTCAGCATCACCAGCTACACCTTTTAACTCTGGACCAAAGACGTTATATAACTCCTCCAAACTCTGAATAACACAAATGCAAAAGCTTGTTATCCCAGCTGAATATCCAGATTTTGAGTTTAGTACTTATTAAATACATGTACGCTGACCTGTAAAACATTGTTCAGGTCCTGACAGATAGATGCCATGTAATCACTTCTCTCAAACAGTCGCTTGCGGTCAAATTCCCACCGTGAATCCCTTCCGGATTCTTCAATTTCAGCACGTACTTTGAAGTAGGATGACTTCCACTTCTCCAAAATCTGCTTAGCATCATGCACCTTGGATTTGGCCACTTTCCTGTTATCTCTGTTCGAGGCACAATACATTGTTCTTGTTATAGTGAATCTTCCAAACTTTATTGAATGGATTCTAATAATACAGACATTGCGAATTATTTATAAGCTTAGGATCTGAACCACCAATGTGAAATTTCAATGTATTTATACATACCTGAATAGTGTACGGACATCAATTACTTGAGACACACGTTCACACAGCTGCCAGGCAATGCGCTCCATTAGCGGGACCATACGTTCATTTGTGTTATAGTGGGATGAGATAATCCACACCATTTGCAAGCTGTTCATTAGAGGATCTATGGTCTCCAGGATCACACCAAAATTTGCTCCAGTAGCTAGATTCTACTTAATTGACATGAAGAAAAGAAGAATACTGTACTCACTATTGTGAAAAAAGTTAATAGAACTGAAGGTTATGGTCAGTGTATGGAATATTAAGCAGTTTAAAAATACAGCTCACCATGAAGTATCTTTCCAGTGTGCTGAGATAACGTGCATTATCATCCGATTCAGCACGATGTTTATTAAGTTCAGCAACCGTTTCTTCCAAGAGCCGAACAATTCTTGCATTTGCTTTAGTTGTTACCTCCAAGATCTTCTTTACTACAGGATGTTTCAACTGTTCACACATAGTATTGAAGACAGATGAACGCTCCTGCCAAAACATTATCTCAGCCATAGGGCCAGGTGCCTGTAGGAAAATGGAAAATGAAAGTGATGCCTACATACAGCAGCATCCCCAACAGTAAGTAAAGGTAAAATAAAAGTCCTTCCAGTTCTGCAACTGTAATCTTATCAGACCTGCCTTGTATATTCTAAAATGTCTTAAGATGATCATCTTAAGATGTTATAGAATATACAATCATGATGATCTTAAGATGAGCCTTGAGAAGATAATTTTATTGTGAATTGAGCCTAAATAAATTAATGGCACTGAATTTGTGGTATATACTATAACTATAAGTGTAAGTAAAGTCACAAACCTGTGGCTTTTTGTTTTGCTGCTCCTCAATAACAATGGTAATGTGAGTCTGCCAGTTCAGCACACATTGCTCCAACTCCTCTACCATTTTTGCATCAGAAAGCAGCACTTTCACATCTGGCTCTAGATCTAGGTCAGGGATGTGCAGGGTAATCTCATCTGCAGTCAAGACAGGCAGATTGGACTGTTTATTATGAAATTGTATGAAACAAACATACACAATGTGTTTCAGGTTTATGTGTCAATGTTCAAAGGAAAAACTATGCTGCTACATGCAGAATAAGAAAATTCATCTGTAGCTTGCAGTAGATGAAAAAATGCAGTGACAGCTGATCATTGTCATTTTTACTGATCATTAATCAAATTAAAATCAATTAAAAAAGTTGACAAACCTTGAATCTGATGTTGCTGAATGGTTGTGTTAATCTGTCCCAAAAATTTGTAAGTCCTGTTGAGCAACTCATCACGAACCATGAATTGCTCACTTAACTTTGCTGAACCTTTTCTTTCATTCTTGTCACATAATGGCCCCTCAATAGAAACAGGTTCACTTTGATAACCTCCATCAGTTTCCTTCAGTTGGTGGGCAGTAAGCAGGGGTATATACACCTAAGAAGACATGCGATCAAAATACTCCTTCTGTAAATTTAAAAAATGTGTAAAAATGTGTGATATGTCATTGATATTTTGACTGAAAGCTTTGTGTTGAGTTTTTACATTGGCAAGCTTGTTCTGCAGCACGCAAAGGGGGTCTCCACTGTGTACACCAAAGTCAAACAGCGTAGGCATCAGGATATAGGCCTCATTTATGTCCAGTGGTTCACTTATAGTATCTAATTACAACACAAATGATAATGCTTTTTAATGTGACATTAAGGCCTGAACAGGCTTTGTTGTACTGATACTGAAGCATAATCTCACCTCTTGTGCTCCTCAGAAAGTAGAAGACGCAGGAATTCAAATATTTCTCTGGGTATTCGTTCACTGCTACATGAAGCTCAGTGTGATAGACCAATTGAAACTCCGTCCTCTGACAACCAGAAATGAAGCATC
Source organism: Macropodus opercularis (assembly GCA_030770545.1). Lineage (NCBI taxonomy): Eukaryota > Metazoa > Chordata > Actinopteri > Anabantiformes > Osphronemidae > Macropodus > Macropodus opercularis. The sequence continues at coordinate 3,499,393 of CM061097.1, read as the reverse complement.
GATTTAATATACACACGTCAAGGACTCAAGGAATCCACCATTAAAAAGCTGTTACGGCAAGATGGTGCAAGATAGTTCAAACTTAAATTTGAGCTCACATAGCTGGGACTTTGGTCCGTTGTCTTCTGTGTGTATGCGGTCATATCTGCTCCACTTTGCGGCCAAGACGCTTCTTCATTTTTCAGTTCTGAGGTTATAAGGTTTGAATGATTTCCAGATGCTACCAAAATTACAAAATGGTTACAGCAACCTTGTAAAAATATATGATTATGAATACTTAATATATCTGACACTGAGTTATGCCATTTAGCATTTGAATTGGACTTGTTGACCTTTTGGCGTTACTTTGTTACCCGAATGCTAATCGAGCGCTAAGCTACAATGCTACAACTCACCTGGAATTTCAATTTGTTCCTCTCTAAAAGTTTTGAAAAATAAAAGACATGACGGCGAGTCATCTTCGGAGACGAAATTCAAAAACCGGAGGATCTTCTCCTCTTCTTCCCCGTCCCTCCTGCTGAGGAGCTCATCGAAACAGTTGGGACAGGCGGATAAATTGAAGCCGGCAGACACCGCTCGTCGTATCCATTCCACTCGTAAATCGTTGTGGACCATTGTTTACCGTCTAAAGGGTTTCAAACTTTGACTAACTTCTTTGTGACAAAGCCAACGTCATTATTTCCGTAGGGTTGCGAGAAGCGCTATCGAAGTGCAGTGTGTTTCAGCGATTCTCGTTGCCTTGGTAACCATCAAACGTCTGGCGCTCCGCATGCGGCGGAGAGGGGACTGTGGGAAATGTAGGCCCGTAGTGGTGATCGTGAGGCAGCAGCCTGCTCAGCCTCCTGCTTGTTCAGGGTCTAAAAACGTTCACAGAGCTGAGGTAGGAAACCACCTTGACATGGGATATGAAGGTTATTGTCGTTTTATATGTTGTGAATGAGGGCCCACACAATGTTCAACATGTAAAATGCTGTGGCCCAGTGTTAACCTCCACGAAGCTTGTCTAAACCAACAGTAAATGCAGCTAAGGGCTCTAAGGGCAAAACAACCCCAAACAAAACGAAATCATTTTATTATAGAGATGATAAGGAACAGGGTTTTCTCAAAGGAATGCCAGCACTGAATGTTTGTTCATGAAAAAGAAAAACAGTTCTTCGTATCAAAATTAATTGCAGGATTTGGGCTAAAATACAATTCAATGTTGACTGAATAAAGTCACAATTTAGTATTAATTAAGGCAAATGCCTGCTAATCCAACATCAGGCAGCTTAAGATAGTAACTGCCACTTGTATGATGAACATTTCACACACAGATTGTTCCGTTATAAAAACAATATCAGAATTAAGTGACAGTGTTTTCTGTAGCATACTGTACTGCCAGTGATAGTGTAGGCATAGCTATACGGTACTGATGATAACAAATGTGTTCTATGTGTTCTTATAAAGAATTCTGACTCCAACTCACAAAATTCCCAAAAAGTAGCTATAATAAAGTAATGATGATGAATATGGATACAGGAACTTACAAATTATGGGTCTCACAACGGACAAGGCTGAGTCAACACATTAACGCAGGGAATGTTACATTAAATTGCAGATGCTCAGGCAACACTGTGAATACAGAAAAGTACAAATCATTTCACATTAACATTCATCTTTAATTCTAAAGCATTTAAAATACAATAAATAAAAAAATTGTTCTCTAAATGCATATGCATCTCACACACTTGCCTGAGTGCGTATCAGTACAGAAAAGATTCTTTGCAATGTTTTCTTACTACAAAGTAAAAATACAACAGAAACTAAAGAACAATACTTTATGCTGTCCTTTGGTTCTTATTCTGTAAGGCAAGTCAGTGCAATAACAAGTTAGTAAAGACTTTAAGTGAATGGTGGACTGTTATTCACTGTATGGAAAGTAGATCAGCAAAAACAAAACAAAATAAAACTGAAAAAAGAGGAAAGGAAGATGGAAGGCGATTAAAGGCACTTTTAAATTGGCAACTTCCATGAAAAGAACAAAACTAAATCATGTTTATGTTTATCCTCAAACTGTTACTAAAATGAGTTAAGTTACATTTTAAATTTGAGCCTCACTGATCCTGGATGAAAATAATATTTTTTGTTGTAAACTAATTCACAACAAGAAAACCACTTTCTACACACTACACTCTGTGCTGTCTGGGATTTTGGGTCTGTTAACCACTCTACAGTTTTACCAGATAGTTTCAAGATAAACCATCATGCTCCAAACTTGAAGGCAGACGAGAAAAAGAAAAGGGGCAAAACTTGACTCCAGTCCCACTGTAGAATTTATTCTGAAACTCCACCCTGTGGAAAAGAAGTCGGTATGAATGTAACAGATTAACTTCATTTAATGACCTTTGGCCTTATCATTAACACATGTTTTAGCAGTTACTTATCTTACCAGTGCAGCCGCAGAGCATGAAGGAATGCAGAGAGACCCTCCATTACCAGAAGGATCGACACAGTGAGAATGGCAAACAGGCCAAACATGGGCACCAAGAGTAAAACTCCAAGGCCGTTGTCCACTCGAAGTCCTACTCGCATCACCATGGTCCACAGCACCTCTGATAGCTCTGTGAAATCACAAAAGGAGCATATGAACAAAGGGTCATACTAATATTGAGACTGATCTTAGGTCTGTCAATGGTTTACATTTTATTGCTTTGGTCTACACTATGTTCTATATGTAAATGTGGAGCAGCTTGTAAACTGGACATTGTTTCATATTTCAATATGAATATTGATTAATTTTTACTCATGGGAAGCATTTCATGTATAAAGAGTGATCGACGGATCAATTTCACAAGATAAACTACCTTTATGTTGTACTGCAAACCATCATACTCACGTGCATGTGCCAGGCTCAGAGCCCAAAGTCTGAGATAGGAGGCTGTGTTTGAGATGCAACCCAGGCAAAACTCTATAGTGTGGATAGCCTGATGCAGAAGCTCATCTGCAAAGTCAAACTTTTGCAACAACAAAACAAAACTCAGTGTTATACATGTCAGTTGTAGAATTAATGGTTTCCGTCTTGTCTGCTGGGCTGACCTCCTCTGTCTGGTGTTCTCCACTAGTAGAGAAATCGCTGTGACTGCTGCCCTCCTCCATGTCATGAGTCCTCAGCAGGCAGAGCTCCTCATCACTGTTATGCCTGACACGCTTATATCCCTGAAAACCATCAGGAAAATGGATTAGATATTTATATTCATAATTACAAAACTGTAGGCATATGCGTTTCAAAGCTCACCCTGTACACTCCGACGCGGTGGCTTCCATTTTTAAGCCAATACAGGTAGACGGGTTTCCCCAGGAGTAGGACTGGTACTGAAAGGATAGCAATAACAACCAGAAATACCTGTAGGCCAGCCTGAAAGATGAAGAAACAATGTTGCCTTAAATTATGATGTTTAAATGAAAACACTATTATATGTAAAAAGAACATGTTTATGTTGTGTTGTGAGCCCTATAATTTGAAAATTCCTATATCCACATTCATCATTATTACTGGAAGTAGTATCAGCAAAGTTTTGTGACTCTTCACAGGCAGTACAGTTACAAACACTGCCACACTGTCATTTAATTCTGATACTGTTTTTTATAAGAGATAAATATATGTTCTGTTTTATACTGTCCAAGGTATCTAGCTTTACATTAGCTTCTCACCTGTCCTGGGTAGAGTGTCTGTTTCTGTTCTGGACCACCCTGCATAAGGAACATGTTTATGAATTGGACGAGGATGCTTGGGGCATCTCCGGCATGTTCAGCAGAGAAAAACAGCCATTTGTAGAAAATCATGAACACCAGGTAGCCAAAGAGAGACAGCAGGAACAGCAGCTCAGGGACAAATACCAAGTAGATGTTGTACTTTTTCCTGAAGTATCTGTTTTTGTTGGAAAAAACAACAAAAGCCTCTTTAAAATATAGCAGTTAATATTAAATATGATTTGAGGTTCAATAACAAACCGATACTTACAAGTGATTATATGTACTCAGGATGACCCCAAAGCTCATGTGTATGATGCCCAGAATCACAGACATCTTCATCTTGTAGGAGTTCAAAAATGTAAGGCGGTTGCTTGCAAAGTTCCAGATCTTTATGGAGGACAAAATATAAACACTTTACATAGGGTGGTTATGTCTATTTACTCACTTCTTTCCTGTTATTATTTAAAAACACAACATTTCTTTATAACTTTCTACTTACAGGGTCAATTCCCAGAGGGTATGGTCCCTTGAAAACTCCTGAAATGGTTGGATCCAGAGAAAGAAATCTACTCTCACTAATACTCTTGTTCCTGTATGTAACAAATGAGTGTGTTTAATGAATATCATAGGAAAACATCCTGCACTTGTAACTATGGAAATGCTTACTTACACACTAAACATGGCCTTCACACTCCATCCAGAACCAAAGATGTTCAGGGACTTTGAGAAACAGTCATTGTATATCAGGCCAGTGTAGATGGAGAACAGGCCCATCAATAGGATCATGTAACGGCCTTCAAAGAACATGTTCAAGATCTACACATGAAATTCACAAGTTGCATTTCAGCACTCCAGCGTTAATAGGGTGTTGTAAGTTAACATGGCTTTTAAAAGACAACCAGGTTAGAAATAATGCATTGGAGCTACCTCATTCCTGGTGTTTTTCAGTTTGCGGTTTTTCTCTAACAGCACCATCCATAAAGCAAACAGAGCCATGATTACTCCATGGCCCAGGTCTCCAAACATCACAGCGAATAGGAACGGAAAAGTGATGATTGTGAAAGGAGCTGAAAATGAGGACAAAAGTAAAATATGTTTGTATACAGTACGTTCGCACTATAGGTTTTTAATTAAAATACCATAAAGCAAAACTAAACTACAACTGTCAGTCACTCACCAGGGTTTACCTCCCTGTAACTGCCCACTCCATAGGCATCCACAATGTTCTGGAAGCCAGAGGTAAACTTGTTGGTCCTAATCAGGGTGGGGGGAGTTTCGTTGGTGGGAATACGATTCACAAACGAAGGAACCGTTGCCCCACTTTTTTTCTGAAATATCAATTTAAAAGCAGTTGTTCAACAAAATACTATTTCACCTTAATGTCCAATGCTTGTGTAAATTTCTAAACGTAGGCCATAGATGCAAATCAAATGAAAAAGGTTATGAAGCCCCTTGGTGCTTCAGCAGCTTTGACATGATGCACACATTAAAAAAACAGCTAAACAAGTGCTAAATAAATCTTTGTGTGAAGGCCTTTTTTCTAAGAGTGGCCTTTCATTGACCTTGTCAAGTAGAATTTCTTTTTTCTTAAACAAAGCAATGCCTCACATATTGCTTGCTTTTGTGATAACAATACCCCATCTCATTAAAAAAAAGTAAAAAAAAAAGGTCTGTAAAGCGTTTCCTCACCGATCCTTCTTCTAGGGCTCTTCGCAGTGTTGGAACATCATTGACAGGACACCAGACTTCAGCAATCAGACACTTGTTAGTAACATCAAAACTACACTGGTTCAGAATATAGTAGATGGCCTTCATCTTTTTGACCTGGATGACCCAGGTGTAGACGGACTCAGAAGCCCTAACCAAGACCTGTCTCAGGTAGTCCTCTGTCCTATGGAGTACCTTGAGGAAGAGACATCATATTAAAAAATTAGATTCAAAATATTAAAAAAAACACAAAACTTGCTATTTCATAACTAAAATTACACATTTGATAAGAAATTAAATTTAAAAAATGGGCACAGGTTGCCATATCAAACAAACATAGGAGCAAATGGTAACTTTAACCAGGAGAGCAGCTACATACATAGAGGCACACAGAAACAGGGTGGGAGGAGTAGAGGGTAGAACCCTGTCTTTGGTTTGGTTCCCAGAAGATTTTAATCATAGCGCCTTAAAGATTGAAAAATATGTAAAACACAAGGTATTTGTGAGTCTGTGTGTGTGTGTGTGACTGGCAGGGCGAACTCAAGAGAAACAAGGAAAAAAGAAAAAAGAAATAAGGCAGAAAAGGCTTTGAGTGGAGTGAGTGGTGCAGCAGAAGAAGTCAAAAAGAAAAAAAAAAACAGTTCAAATTTCAACTGAAGCCTCATGTTGATCATGTGCTACAGAGAGTACGAAACTCTATTATTCAGTAACAGTGGGTTGAGGCTACCAAATGATTCACAGTAATACCCCAAACAGAAACTCAACTGTTCCTTTAACTGCTGAGACTGGCTTACAAGAAGGTTAACCTCGTGGCAAATCAGTCAATGCATTTTAAAATTATTGTTTTACTGAATGTAAATACGTTGTAAGACATACTGTGTGCAGGTCCTGAATGCGAGTCCTTAGTCCTTCCACAACATCCTTCCTCTCCTCATTGCTACTGGGATAGGGATAGGGATACAGATGACAGTGGTAGCTATGGAGGAGAAATAATGTTATTCACAACAACACTACACTATTTTATGCGCCTTATTGATGAACTGTAGAATAAAACATTGGCAGCTAAGAATAATTACCAGTCACAAATTTTCTTCACTTTCTGCCCAATTTGGTCTCCCCAGTAAGAAACCAGGAAGACAACACTTTTGGTAGGCTCCCCCTGCAGATTGAGAACAAGAGAAAGTGTTCAAAACCAAAATGCGCCACTGAAAAGGAAAGGAGCCGTGTCATTTAGATCAAAAAGTATAAAACTGTACATCTCATTCTATATTGTACAAAAGCATATCAAGCTGTTCAGGATGAAAAAAAATGAAAAAAGATCTAGCTACAATTTTCCACACCAATTGGCAACGAGTGTTAACTTTGCCCATTTTCAGGGAAAGTATGTCCTGACATTCCATTAGTGATCAGTCACAACCCTGAATGCCTGTTTTCTGGTCAAGCAGAGGTAAATTGCTAAGTAGATGAGTAGTGTTGTCACTCAGTTTGAATAGACAAGACCACAAAAGGAAGGAGGCTGAGACTTCAAAAAAGCCTCATCGTTGTCTGTTTCAGTTTTATTTTCTAGTAGCTGTTTAAGGACTGCAGTAGCAATTCTTACAACACTCATCTTACAACAGTGTTTCTTAATTTCACTTAAAGGATCTTATAGGTATAAAGGCCTGTTAGAGGAACAGTCATTTTCATGCATATCATGCAAGCGTGTTTTGTGCTTACTCTGTCGCTGTCACACTGTAACGTAGGGACGTTTTTACTTAGATAAACCTACTGTGTCAGGATCGTCCAGATACTTCTCGACCTCAGCATAGCTGAGGATGGTGTAGCCTTTACATACTCTCCACAGCATCCGCTCAAAGGCCTCAATCTTGACCCTCTGAATAAGCCCAGAGATGAAACTGTAAGAGAATGAGAACAACAACAACAGGGATGAGGGAGATGTATTTGTGAACTTCTTTCTCAGCAAGAGTGGGTTTAAGCAAAGTTTAGTTACAGTGGATTGATAAAATCTGGATTTGTTGATGCCAAAGAAAAGTTCACACAAGCGGACAAGATAAGACAAGCTGGCTGTTGTAGTTGTGTTTTCCACTCTGCAGTACAGCAAACATTACAGCAAACACTTGCTATAGTTATAGTATATATCTTTCCCCTGAGGTCTCATTGTCACTGCAACAAAAATTAACATTCAATTAAATCTATTTGCTTCAAAGAGCTATATAAACAGAGTCCAGAGTATTCCCACAACACATGACATTATCTAAAAGTTTTGGTTTTATATGGGTGTCAAGTCGTTGGCAAAGCCTCAGCAGCATTCCAGATATCATAACACACTGCCTGTGTGTGTACAGCAAATAAAAGCTTTGCCTATTAAGAGAAATATAATTAGAGACAGAGTTAGCTTTTTTATCGTGACATTTGCAGAGATGTAGACCGCGCTGCCACATCTAAAAGGAATCCAACATTCACACATTACCATACACATTGTAACAGTACGGCTATAAGAAATCCATTCCTCACCCAAGCTTAGCTCCTAGCCTCTGCATGCTGCTGTAATCCATCTTTGGGTCTTTTTCTAGGAACGGAAACTCCTCATACTGTACTTGTCTGGATTCTCGCTAAAGGAAAAAGGACAATACGCAACAGATTAAAGAAGGAAGTTAAAAATTACACCAGTGGGTAGATTCTATTAGATATATTGTAAAAGGAAATTTGTTTCTTTAATCCACATTTGGAAAATATACATGATAAAAAGACTCAAGCTACACAGGGGAATAACAAACGTACTTCAGAAGTTCTCTGCACAAAGTTACGAGTGATACGCAACATGTGTGTGTACTCTTTCAGCTCCCAGAGATTCCTCTGTAGCTTCTCTTTATTCCTGGTGACTTCACCTAACTCCACTTTTAGTCTCTGCAGTTGGTCCTATAAACAAACAGACACCAGTGAAAGTCATAATAATATACTTATCATTATTACTGCTACTTTAAATTTAGTTAACATTGCAAGAATGCTTTCATCAACTACTTATACACAAGCAATTACCATTATAGCCATGACATGTTTGGGTAAAGGAGCCACGGGGTTCATGTCTCCTTCTGGCAGTGAAATGTCTGCTTTCTTGATCTCCCTCAAAAGGTATCCTGTTAAAAATAAGTTATATTCTTTCTAAATCACAAAAAATGCTAAACCAGCCTTTAAAGAACATTGGATTTAAGGTTACCATGAACATTTTATCTTCTCCTAATCTAATAATGAGGAGTTTAGTTAACCAAGCATGGCATTTCATTTAACCAAATGCACAAACAGCTGACATTTCCCATGACTGTGGGCTCATGCAGTTTATTCTAGTGATATTGAAATAATGATTGTACTTAATTCAGCTTTGCTTATTCATACTTGTTGGTTTTTGTCTTAATCCTGATGAAAGACAGATTGTTTTATGTCCTGCTCAAGGTTTTACAACAAAACAATAAATAACAAATAGACATCCTCCCCGTTAAACTACATATTTCTTTTCTTACCAAGAATACTTTCCATCTCTTCACATTTTTTAATCTCATTCACGTGTTTACGCTGGAAGGCGTTGACACTGGGATTGAGCTGAAACGAGTAAAATGTAATATAATCAGTCAACAATGGAAAAAGCATCAGATCTTATCCACTCATACCTGAGAACATGTGACACATACAAATATCTTCAGGGCAAATACGTCCTACAGTAAACCACTCAGACCTGTAAGGGACACGTAACAGCTGTGACTGTGAGACAGGTAATGACTTCCTTATGGGAGTTATAACAAAAAACAAAGGCATGTATTTTTAGGACACCTGTCACAAGTTGTAGAAGTCGCGTCACCTAAAACCCATAAACTTAAATGCTCGCACAATGTTGGCAAACTCCGCAATTTCCAAAACAAGAGCTTAACGTGCTGCGTTTTACGAGATTAGAAATGGGTCTTTTTCGGGACTTACGTCTCTGAACTCCACGAGCCCCAGTTCTCCAAGTTCGCTGATGCAGTCGTAGGCTGACCCGGACTGTAGGAACAGCTGGGCCAGACACATCTCTTCGCCTCGAAACACGGAACCCATTCTGACAGTTCACTCTTGTGTTTCCCTACTCGACCGACAGGCTGGTACTAGTTAGCCTTAACTAACGTTAGTGCTGTTTCTGTAAAATAAACATCAACGGCGAACAGTCGAGTGTATCTCGGTCCTTTTCATGTTTTAGCCTTCCTGTTAGCTAGGTAACTGACGTGCTAGCCGCCGCGCGCTCTGTTGCTTCTTGAATAAAAAAGTTGCTACGTCAAAGTTGAACCTGGAAATGAGAGGCAGCGGAAATTAAGAGCATTGACTTTTAAAAGATGTGGACACAACTCTGCTCGTTGTTTACGAAGTTTTCGTGGACGTCCACTTCTCACGTCCGTGGCCCTACACGTCACTCCTCCTGGAGTCTGCGCACTGCGGCCGCTCCATGTGACGCGGAGCTTCCTGTCCTCATCTGTGGCTGTAGGCGAAACTACGGTCGTGTTGTTACGTCATGGTCATGCTACAAAGTGACGGGATCAGCAACACCCAGTTTAAAGCCAAGGTGTTTCTTTCACCTTCGTTCTGCGTTCTTTACTTTTTCAGCGCATGGAATGAAACATCAGGTGCAGACACACACGGTAGGTTTTTCTACAGGGATTCACAAAACGGTGCATATGCACATTAGGACAGGACGACTGCCAATAAACAAGACTTGCCATTTGCGATGCAAATGTCTCGTGTCTAGCTACGTCCAGGGCACATGCACAGAAGAGTCAGCTGGAGCCCAACACTTTTAACTCTGAATAAAATAAAGATCACAGGACAAAGTCAGTGACTTTTTGTTCCTCCCTCCAGAAACTCTGTACTGTTCCTAAATGAAATATTCATCATTTATCCCCCACAGAGGCTGCAAAGTAAAACAATAACAAGCATCAATAATGTAATTGTTGGTATCTGAATAACATTAAAAATAAGAAGAATAAGACAGCCCCTGTGATTGTCTGGTGACCTTTATCAGGGTCAACTGTACCTTGTGTGGAATATGCAGCCTAAGGTGGTGAGGGAGCTTGAAATGAGAAAGAAATTCAAAAAATATTTTTTATTACAAACAGCTGCACCAGAGACAGCTATTTACATCCTCATACAACATATTACAAACTTATAAAAACTATATTCTAATGTGAAAGATATAGTTACATCTCATTGGTTTTTGGTTCTTGCTGAAACGTTCACTCCTCCGTTATCCTTCCTCTAAATATTTCTCAGTGTTGGAGAGCAGCACCACTCCACGCCTGTCGGATTTGCCTCCATGGAGAACCAAGAACAGATGCAGCGATGAAGAAGAAAACCAAGATAAGACCCTTAGCCAATGACTGAGAGTATGGCTCACCTTGAAAGGAAAAAGATAAAATACTCTGAATCACTTACGCTACATTTCTTACAGTGATATTATAAATATACAGTGGATCCTATTATACTACTTTTTTCTCTAAGCACTAGATAAAGTCCCACCTGTGTAATACTTGGTGATGGGAAAGATGAGCTCGGGCCAACACACATCATTCCTGTCACAGTCATATTCTGTGAAGTTGATCTGAAATCTGGAAGGTGAATTTCAAACATTACATTCTAGTTTAAACTGGTCAGGTACCTCATACATAAAACATTAACAACTCTATTACCTAGTTTTTGGTGGTACTGTGTTGACAGGAATGTCTGTAAAGGTGACTGAGGAGGTGATGGGGAACAGCTGAGTCTCCTCTGGGTTCATACATGAGGAGACAGCACCTACTCCACAATCCAGTGCCCAGGTTGACTGGCTGTAGCTAAAAATACCAAAATAAAACAAGGTTGTTCATTCACAGTGACTTTAATAATTCGCAGGTTATAGGGAGAAATAGGACATATTGTAACTCACAATGAATACCCATCCTTCCTGAAGAGAGAATGCAATATAGAGTGCCCTGAATATGGCAGTGACTAAACAACTGATACACACCTGACTTGCAAAGCACGAATATCCCTTTGGGGTACGCCCTGCACCATGCCAGTGACAGAACTCCAAACATGGATGTGATAGTGAGATGGGATCCCATAGCATGAACTTGTAGTGTCTTCTATCAGTGAGCTTGAGTTCAGTGTCACAACTGTATGTCAAAAAGACAAGTCATTACTTGATACTGTGCTGAAAAATGCTTCATGAGTGATGTAATTATAATTGTGATTTTATTAATCAAGCATGGCTGTTTCACGATTTACAGTATGTTTTATGTACCATCTACTTACAGCTTATGTTAACCCAGTCTGTCATAGTTAGAGGATCTGGATTTCCATTCTTTGCCACATATCTAGCTGGTATCAAAGCTGCTTGGAGAGATGTAATGGTGTCTCTAAGAGAGAAGCAAGTATGACATTTTATTTTTATGTGTGTGTGTGTGTGTGTGAGTGAGCTCACACCTCTACCTATGCCCGGATACTGACCTCAGGAGATCACACTGACTCAGGTTCTGTCGGCTGATAGGTAACAGACATCCTGACGTTGAATTTTCCCCAAAGAGGATTGGTTTCTTCTCAGCAGTGGAACAAAGTCCATCGCTCACTAACAGCAAGATAAGAATGATGCCTTTTACTTAACAAGTTTTCTGCAATGAACTACTGTCATATGTGTTTAACAGGTTTTACCAGATTTCCAAAGCTCGACTGATGTTCTCTGTATTGAGCCTGTGTAGTTGTCAACAGTGTCTAGTAATATTCCACCAATAACAGGTCGTCCCGCCTGGTACCCTGTCATTTAAAATGCTGTGTGTTTTAATCTCTGTAAATTATGATGAGAACTATACTTTGCAAACACTTCACGTTAAAACACACTCTTATGACAAATTATTTGTTATTATTTATTATTATCTTATTTTGCTCTCACCTGGGTTCCCTGAGTTGGGTTCACCAGCGAATCCTCCATTTAAAAACACAGCAGAATACCTCGTAGTTAACACCACTGTGACAGAAAACAATAACAAAACATTAGCCCCCATCTCATCAATTGAACTAAGTAAACTAAAAATCCAAGTCATAGTTAGGGCACTCACCACTAGTATTTAAGGTGAAGGTTCCAACTGTGCGTGTAAGTGTGATACTTGTGATCCCATTTGCTTTCCAGTAGAATTTATAATCTAGTGCCAAGGTCACGTTTTCACATTCCAAGCTCTCACCTTCAGAGAAATATTACAAAATTTCAGCATTAGGGTTAATTGGCTGTTTAAGCTGTTGTTTTATTTATAATCTAATCTTTATACCTGAGGAAGTGAAAAGATCTGTGCTTGAAATAAATGGACTTAAGTCAGTGGCAACTTCATCAGTTACATTCACTATAACACCACCTGGAAAACATACAAGCAAACAAGTTTAAGACATATTGATCTAAAGAACTGGAAAACAGTGCCAGTGTTAATTACACAACTAAGTGTGTAGTAGCAAAATCTTTGTAACCTCATTAATCAGCCTGTCAGACTTCTATAAAAAGCAAGTGTACTTTATGTTGACTGTTATGTTGTCTTTGCCATGTGCTAATATATTGCTACACACACTCCCCCTTTGTTACCGTTACTTATTCACTGACTGACTCATTCATACCTCCTTCTCCATTCCTCACGTTGACACTCACATCTGTTGGTAGCAAATGTAAGGGAGATCCAGCTGGACAGAAGCTTAGCAAAAATCTACAGTTGACTTTGAAATTATTCAGAAATGCTACAGGTGCATTGTTTACACACTGCCCAAGCATTTTCTGTGAAACAAAAGTTTACATGGTTAGTTTTTACAGCTTTTTTACAATCGAAAATGTAACGGTAAAAAACAACACACATTGCACAAAGCTAACCTGGGGAATTGTGAAGTACTGGTTATTCAATGTGAGAATGGGACTTCCTTGAACATAAACATTAACTGGCCCTGGAGCTGGCAAAACAGGCCTTTGGAAGGATGGGCCCGGCTTAGACGTACTACAAAATAGTGAAAATACATTACAATGGCCATACTATGACACAAAAACTATAGAATAGATAATAATCAGTATAATAGATAATAAGACAATAATAAAAAATATATTCAAAACTTTCTCACATTGTGTCTCCATGGTAAAAGAGACCAAGGTACGGGTTGTTTTCTTGTGGAGAATTAACACATAAAAATGGAAACCAGTCAGGAGAGTTTTTAGCAGTTTGCTCAGAGCACTGGTAATCTGGAGCAGGGAAGACCTGTCCACCAAAAGGTCCCGGGAAACACTGGGAAACAAAAAGCTTCAACTCTTCAGTGGAGCAGTCCTGACAGAGAGAAAGACTAGGTTAGACAAAGACTAACACTAGATTAGATTAGGTCATCGTTGCTAAAGGCAGAAGAAAATAAATTTGCCTGAAATTGACCTCTCACCTTATCACAGCAGCAGCGTACATCACATGCTCTGAACGTGAGATCACAAGGACAGGAGCCGAGTGGTTGGTACACTTGGTTTGGTATCACTGTTTTATTTTCTGGAATACATAATATATTTATTTCTATTATGATGATGCCTAAAATCTCAGAATGAAGATACAAGACTCATTACAATTACCAGATACAGCATTAGCAGGAACCAACAGAGCATTTATCGTGGCCTGGATCAGCAGCGATGCTTGGGGTGTGCTGCCCACACAAGCAGACACCTGGAGGGTCTCCAGGACACACAGTGGCTTTGGACAGCAGTCTGCCGTTGTCTCATTCTTACCACACAAACGCAGATTTTTATCCAGCCTGAGCTGAACTCGAAGTGCAGTCTAGACATAAAACAAAGATGCAGATAATTTCATTATAAATAAATTCTCCCCGTCTTCCTATATTACAATCAGTGGCTGTAGCTATTTATATATTTTACCTATTCTGTAAAATGTAATTTTCACCTTTTCCACCTGTTCTCTTGTGAGCACCCACTGCGTTACTTCATCTAGACATGTTGGAGATTCAATACTTCCTGTAAAACACAATAACCATCACTAACCAAAGTAACCAAATTTGTCACAATGACAGCTGCAATTCCAGTTGATGCACACATTTGCCTCTTTTACCTGGAGATCAGTCATTTCTAGCATGTAAGTGCTTAAACCTACAGTAGGCAATAAAAACACAGATAAAAGCAAAACATAGGACATGTTTACATTCATATATACTATATACAAGATCAACAACTTTCACTACGATACTTCTGTGGTGAATCGGGAAGAGCTGGTTTATCTGAGGACTGAAAGACCTACTGAAACCCATCTGTGTGTATGTCATACTCACACTTTACACTGTCTTAATCTCTGCAGTAGCTCAGAGCAGGCATGTGCAGTATGATCCATGCCGGTACATGCTGTCTGGTACCGAGGGGTTTGCACAGGGAACTGGATCTACAGTTTTACCATAACCATACCACATATACTTATGGTTTCAAACCAGAGTCTTAATTAAAACACTAGGTTACTGTGGTTCTCCTGGTCACGGACATTGGCAGAATAACCTGACGCAGCTAAGATAACTGACCTGTGGTGTTGGATGGAGACACTGTCCTCAGATACACAGAGACGTCCGACGTGTTTCCAAGCAGAAGTGCAGATACAGTTGGGCCAGTTGCAGTCAGACACGACGGCTGGAAAACTGGAGAAGACGACGGAAACGGTTGACTTTACATCCTCGTATCCATGTGCATTTTAAAGATCAGCTAGTAGGCGGTAGCAATGTTACGTTAGCTACCGGCAGTGTCTTACCAAGGATGCTTTGAGTGCAGGTCAAGGACAACAGCAGCAGAATGCAAACGACCCGACGTACGACGGCGACTAAATGTAACATACGAACCACGTTAGCCATTGGGTTCACTTCAGGTTATGCGATCGACATATTGGGTAGTTGCTTGATGTCATGGTAACGTTCTGGCTCGTTCTAGGGAAAAATAAATGGGTGGATGAGCAGGAGCGCCCTCGTGTGCTCAGGAGCGGTACAACCCGCTACGTACAGTCAAGGCGTCAGATTTCCTGTGGAGCCTAAATACTGGCCCGTCTTTACTAACCGCACGCAAACGTAACATCTCTTAACAGGTGAATTGTTGAATTTCAGACAAACGCGTCAGTTCCAAGCAGCCTCTAGGCGGCGCTGTGCGGCGAAAGCGCCGGGTTACAAAGACTAGAGTAAGACCGCTGTCACGTGACCCTCCGCGGCGGCTCCCGGCGTGTTCCCGGTGTGTGTGAGAGCATCTGCTCAGTGCAGCGATTGCAACGATGTGGCCGTTTGACGAGCTGGTGACAAGTCTGCAGGACTATGGGGTCAGCGAGGGTCACAGCTCTGAGGATCACAGACCGACACTCAGGCTCTTCATCGATAAACTGTCTGAATCATCGACGTCAGTACCTACTGTAACCTCAACATGCTGAGAACTTAGTTGTGCTTCACCTGTCCTGTTAAATAGCAGACGCGTCTGCCTTGTTTGCTTTGATTGAACAGGAGTAGCGTGAAAAGGTCCAAGGAGCGCTGCTTAGAGGAGGCCGCGCAGCTGCTGAGACAGATTCCCGAGGCACAGCTTCGTGGTGCGGGGGAGAGCCTCCTCCTGCGGCTTGTCAGACTCCTTCTCTCCCTGCAGGTGCAGATGGCCAGCATCTCCACAGCCTGCCGTAAAGTGGACCAGGTCAGCCCTACGACGTGTCTCACACTGCAAAGCGTTAGAACCAAGAGGAAGCTCATGAAGGTTTTGTGTTGGTTTGGTTTGACAGATGTTGCAGCATTTGGCAAACGTGGATCACCAGTTGGTTTTCAGAGAAACCCAGCGGTGTCTGTTTTCCATAGTCAACACTGAGCAGGTACACAGCTCACACTCACAGACCTGTTCGTCACATGCTTGTATAAAGTCACTTCATTACTTTACCCTGTCTTCTTCTCAGATGTTGTGTCCTGAGGATCTGCAGAGAGGTTGGTGAAATAACAAGTCTTCTAACTCTATGTTCCTGATATACATGGTGGGTTTATCTATTCACTTGTGGCATTTCACCTTTTTCTCTTAGCCTGCATGTTCCTGGAAGACAGCACTGTTGGTCGTGAAGTGTGGCGTCAGTCGTACCTCACATGGCTGAATAAAGTGTCAGAGTTGTTCTCTGTTGTTCTGCAACAGGAATTCCTGAGAGATGGACCTCTGTGTTACATAGCTGTGAAGGTGCATGGATGAACTCGACACATCGCATCAATCTCATGAAACAATATCTTGTGCGTTGACCTGAGGACTGTGATGCTTGTGCAGATGTGTTTGCAAATATTCCAGCTGTTGTCCAGTGGTGTGGCTCCACTAGTGTGGGACATGGAACACGGAGCCCCAGCGATGCAGACGATCCTGCAGGCGCTCATGGACATAATTCTTGGACAGGTTTCCCTTGAATTCATGGATCAGGATTCACTTATTCAAAACGTAGCTGTTAGCTCGGCTCTTTTAGATTCATGTCATCAGCGAGCGTCTTGTCTTCCAGTGCTCCAACAGGGACACGCGTCTTTTGGCAGGCACTGCTGTGGCCATGCTGCTCAGCACAGCATCAGACAGCAGAGCTGGAGGAGCGGCTGCCTGGAGTCTGCTACAGGTCTCTCAGTCAGGTAGGGACAGTAACCACCTCAGTAATGTACTGCACTGTAGCATGTGCTGCACATTCTGCTAAAAATAAATTAGTGAGAGAAAAGCTGTCGCTGTACTTGCATTTACTGTGTTTGCCAGAGCCGTGGTTGCTGGCTGTCGGTGCTCTCCGGGCACAGTGTCTCCCTAAAGGGAAGGATGGAGTGGACAGGTTGGCTGTGAGCAGGGGCCTCCTGACCTGCTGTCGACCTCACATCTTGCTCATTTCACGTTCCTCAGAAGTAAATCTATTCAACACCCGTGTCAAAACCTCGCTTTGGCTCGGCTCGCTGTCATTACAATGTCCATAATTGCCTTCTTTTCAGATGTGTTTGCTGCTGAACGGATTGTTTCCTCTGGTTTATGGTTTGTGCGAGGAGAAGCTGGACTGTCAGTACTTGGCCTTTGAAGGTGGGTGGAACACAGTTCAGGTTCTTTATTTAGGTGATTACATGGCCGTTCGACCTGTTTAAATGGCATCTGCTATTGCAGTGTTAGTGCTTTGGCTGAGAAAAGTTAAAGCGTGTCTGGCCGATATTTGGAAGATGACAGGCGGTCGTCTTCTTCCGGACATCGGCAGGTTGCAGCAACAGCTCACTCACATTATCTGGACAAACGCAGAAAGCCCAGTGAGTCAAACTAACTCCATGACATGTTTCTACACCCAGTAATGGCGATAGTGACTCGTGGTACTGCCACACTTCTTCAGTGACGTCTCTTTGTGTGTGACCAGGTTGAAGGTGTGTCAGAGTTTGTACGCAGTGCCCTCACTCTGCTGTTGGACCTCTATGAGCTGGACTGTCAGCAGTTTGGTGACACAAAGAAGACTCTTTATTTCACTTTACTCGAGCGAACAATCAAATTGCCCTGGGAATCCAAAGCCAAATATCACCGCCTTTGTTCCCTGCTGCCATATCTGGGAAGTGACAGAGTAAGGATTGTGGGTAATTACAGTGTAAATACCATTATGAAGCTCTTAGTAGTGGTTCTGATGGCTGGTTTTCTTTAACCGCTCAGGTCTTGGAGCAGTGTGCTGACATACCTCATCATCTCTTAAAGTGCTTGTCCACCAATCACCTGTCCCCCTGTGGGTCTGAGCTTTATAAGTGTCTGATCCAGCAGCAGAGGCTGGAGCTGTGTGATCGCTCACAGACGTCTGCTCCACACGCTGATGTGGATCTGGCTGGTCACTGGGCGAGGCGTTGGCGGCCTGTGCTTCAGGAGGCACTGACGTCTGATGTGACTCTTCTGCAGAATAACAGCTCAACACACTTACTACCCTGCACCTTTCAAGTCTTCCCCGGAGCCGTGGATCATCTGCTGGCCTCACTGGACCCAGTCACCCCTGGACACCTCCATGCCTGGGCCTGCATCATGGGTTCCTATCGAGCCACAACCGGAGCCTCTCCGTGGGCTCTGCAGGGTAGCTCAACCCTCGAAACTCTCCAGTTAGCCTTAGGCTCTGCCGATGACAAAGTCCGCCTCTCTGCTCTCAACCTCCTCTGCTGCAGCCCAAAGAGCAAAGACACTCCAACCACAGAGGAAATGTCAATAATGATGACGTTCATTCCTCACAATCTCAACTGTGAGTCCTCGTCTTTTCGTCAGCACTTTCAGGCTGGAGTGAAGAGGTTCCTAGTTCGTATCAGAGACGGCTGCTTGGCACATGTCAGAGGAGGGAGAGGCAAAAAGAAAGGAGATGCTGTCAACACAAGGACACAAACTATACTGGAGGAGGGAGTAGGTGAGATGATTGACAATTCCTATATTATCTGCTGCACAGACTGAGAAACATTGAGCATTATTATTATTAGTCTTTCCTGCTTTGTCCGTCTTCCTCTCTCTGTATGTAACGCAGGCTTTATAGAGTGGCTGAGCCAGCTTCCGTACAGCTGCCTGGCCTCAGGACACAGTTATCAGAGGAAGAAGACGGCATTGCTGCTGCTGTCTGCAGTGCTGGAGACCTGCACCGACACCTGGAGCCCAGACAAAAAGAAGGGACAACCTCCAGGTCAGCTTGCAGACCTATCAGTCATATTGTTTTTTTATTCTTTATTTATTATTCTAGCTTGAAGTTTAATTTTAGTTTCATTTGATGATTTTTGCAGCAAACATGGGATGTCTTATTCACTACGCCAGAGACAAAGGGTGGTGGGATTTCTTCTGTAGGACGAAACAGCTGGTCCTCATCAGCTGTTTGGAAGATTCTACAAATGAGGCATTGCTGCATTAACTTATCTCATATTTCATTTATATAGTCATTATCAAAGATTGATGTTGGAGATGTAATATTTAGAGAACAAATGAAGAGATTGTTTTTTTACATTACAGATTCGAGAACTCTCTGTGGGTTTGTTGTTGAGATTCTTCCCTCCCAGTTTTCCAGATGATATTTCTGCAGCTCTGTTCACACGGAGCAAACAGCTTCTGTGCAGTCCTCGCGTGCAGGAGGCGCAGATGGGAGCACTGATGATGAAAGTCCTCTGCCACAAGTAAGCCTCCAACACAGCCTGCCTCAGAATTCCTCCCGCTCTAAATGTCAAGATGAGCAGCTATCGGTTGGTGAACTGTAGATCACGAGACCAGCCTGCAGACTGGAGGTTGAAGAATAACTGTGAAGCTAACGTGAGCAGAGCTCGTAACGCTGAGGCCTCCTGCACCGTCCGATTCCTGGTGAAGGAGCTGGAGGAGCACTATCTGACAGCCAAGGCTGACATGATGCTTGCTGCCAGAACCAGGCCTATACACGGTGAAACTTACGATCTGCAGCACACGCTGATTTAAAATACTGGGCCAGAAAATATATTTTTCGTTTGTTAAATGGTGTCATGAACACTCTTCCAGGTGTTCTCAGTGCGCTTCAGAAGTGTTTGCTTGAGGGACCCAGCAGCGTTCATGACACGCTTGATCACGGTCGGATCGCCCAGATTTTGGACCTATTGGAGAATCTGTCTCTGCTCCTGCTCGGTGTTCTGTATGGAGACAGAGAGGCCCGTGCCACTGACAAAGGTAATAATGACACAGTGCTTCCCACTTCTTTGTTACTTCTGACATCACACAGTTATGACATGTGTTCTGTCTTAGATGCCCCCCCTTCTTTTTGTGATATGGGCAATGCCATCAGCTCTCTGATAGCCGAGGCTTCTGGAGGAAGCCCAGGCGATGGAGAGGAGTGTGTCCTGCTGTCTGAAGAGCACAGCCTCGTTCTCACCTGCTGCTGGGTCTCCCTGAAGGTGATGTAGTTGCATATTTTGATGTTTGAGCTTGGACATCTCATATTTCAGCCAAGCATATTTACTGAGGTTGTTCTTGATTTTATATATTCTTTTTAGGAAATAGGAATCTTTTTAGGTTCGCTAGTAGAAACCCTTTTAAACAAATCCAGCCCAAACGATTGCCTTTTAACAGAAGAGGATCTAAAACGGGCATCAGAAGTATTCAAGAATATTCTTCTCAAATGTCGTCACTGGGTAAGTTTAAGGATTTAATTCATTTTGTTCAAGTCTTGTGTTCTTTAAAAAACAAAAAACTACTTTCTTTTCACCAGGGGGCAGTAGAGGGATGCTGTATAGGCTTCACCAAGTTCTGCGCGACTTTGTTGAGCAGCAGTGATCCAGAGCTTAGGGTTGTCCCGGCTCACATGCTGAAACAAGTGGGTCTTGACACACGCTTGAGTTGCTTAAAACCGAAGGATCTGGACTGATTGTTTCGTGTCTGTTTTTAGGGATTGCAGGTTGTGCAGTCCCACAGTTCTACATCTGTGACCAGGCGCGCAGCAGGTTTGCCTATGCTCATCCTGTGTGTTGTGTCAGCAGAAGAGGCCTGTAAAACGAGGCCGCTGTTAGCAGACACTGTGCAAACCTTATTACACACAGCCCGAACCCCTCTGCCTGAGAACTGGGACCAAACACTGGACCTTCCACAGGTTTGTGGGTCCAACAAGAAGAAGTGATCGGTTTGCTCACATAATGTGTGTGTGTATATACATTTGTTTTGTTTTTTTCACCACAGGTGTGTGCGGTTCACACTCTGCAGGCCCTGGTGCGTGGCTCAGGTCTGGGACTAGCTGTCCTTCAGTTTGCACCTGTCATTGCCATCTTGTCGCTCACTCTGCTCAGCTCTCCGTGCTGGGCCATGAGGAATGCTGCTCTGCAACTTTACAGTAAGATGCAAGCACATTAACAGTTTTTGTTATAGTCTGTATTTGTAATAGATTTGTATACATTTCTTTCTTTATCTAATGGCTATTTTGACCATTGAAACCCCATTTCTAGGTTCTCTGTGCTCTCGGATGCTTGGCCACCAGCCCAGCAGTGAAGAAGGGATTCCTACTCAGCATTGCATGTCCCCCTCCGGCTTCTTCTTTCACTACCCTGTGCTCCAGTGCTTCCTGCTGGACGAGCTTAGAGGAGCAGCACAAGACCACCAGGGTTCACCTACTGAGGCCAAGCTGCACCTCCAACCCTCACTCCACCCTGTCCTCACTCTGTTAGCCCAGCTCCAGCCTGGTGTCCAAGACTCAACGGAGTGATTACTGTCTACATATCACTACATTGTTGCCTTGTGTGATGTACTAATGCAAATCAGTGTGTGAGTGCATTTTGTGATTTCATTGTTTTCAGAAGATTGTCAGACTTTCTGCCTCCTTTGCTGCAACTGTCCGCCAGCCCTATTTACAGTGTGAGGGTGATGGCCTCCAAGGCTTTGGTTGCCCTGACTCCCCCCTCTGAGTACACGAACATCCTCATCAAACTAACCGCTCAACTGCCCAGTCCAGAGGAGAGCTGCAGCCACAACCGGCTCCATGGACAGCTGCTGCAGATTAAAGCTCTCTCAGACAGAGCTCTGTCCACAGACAGGTGAGGCTTTGAGGAGCTCTTCTGTGAATCATCATACACTTGGAGGTCGTATTAATCCTGCTGTGCTTTGGTTCTCAGTCTCTCTTCAGCAGACCTCTCTGAAGTGCTGGTCGGGGTCAGGACCTCTCTGTGGTTGGGGACTGAAGCTCAGCACTGCCCCCTAGTGAGAGCAGCATATCTCAGCGCGGCCGAATCTCTGAGAGGATTCTGCAGTGAGGCCTACCTTTCAATGCTCAGTGACGCTCTCATGCATAGCCTCCAAACACCCCAACAGCGGCTTCAGGTGGGTGACGCACTCATACGAATTAATTCGACTTTATTAATTTATAAATGTTTTCTTCCTCAGGCTTTTTGACTGATACATTTCTTACTGTACTTTTTGACTGGTTTGACTGACTTGTTTAAAGTAGGTAAAGCGTACTTGTAAAAAAATCCTCCACTTATCTATTCTTCCTTATCTATCTTATTTCTCAACATTGCCAGTTCTGTACTCACACATACAGTATGTAATGCTCTACAGGTAGGTGAAGTTACGCTCATTATAATGTAATAATAGCTTGGCACAGCCATGGCTACATATCCAACACAGCAGTAACAACAGCCAGAGTTGTGTCATTGCTTTGGAGGTTACCATGGCTACAGTCACACCTACAGACAGTAACTACTGCACAGTGTAGAAATCTTTTCACCGGCATAGTTAACCGCAACGGGAATGAACTAAACGTTGGACGTTTGTGTTTGTATCTCTACAGGTCGGTTTGCCCTCATTCCATCAACAAGCCGTTTGCTTTCTATGCAGAGATCTAAAGTGGGCATGTCGCGTCTGGGAAACCTTCCCTGCAGCGAGCCAGGATATTAGACTGGCATTGCTTACGTGGGCGGTGGATGGGCGGGGTTCACAGCAAACGGTCTTGAAAGAGGTGATCAGGAGGGTGTTGCAGGTGAGATGTGATTTGCTCCCAAGAACAAAACAACTTGTTCAAACAAGCCATTGAACAGCTTTCAGTATAACAACCTTCTCAGTCCACAATATGAGGAAATCAGGCAGGCGAAGATAGGCTTAAGTGTAATGCCAGTGAGTCTAAAATCTGGCTGCAGATCTCTTTTTGTTTCCCTCCTTGGAATAAAGGGTGTGTTTAAAAGCTGGTATATTGTGGAATCAGGGACACACAAGCACAGTCACAGCCTAGAATGTATAATGTCATTTTATACACTGTAGGTCACTGAGATAAACTCTCCTGCATGTTGCATTATCTAGACCACGCAGCTGTTTCTGTTTATAGTGATTGGATGCGTCAGGCAGTGAGTAAGGACCAGTTGGTTATTACTATTACTAGATATAAATAGTAGAGCTATAGAACTATAAAGGCAAGGGCATATGTCAAGGTACAATGAGCTGTTGACAAACGGATTAATGTTTGTTGTCCGTGTTCAGTCAAACCTGATGGAGGCGTTGTTGAGCCACAGTGTGCCGTACCGCAGGACCTACCTCACAGCCCTGGGAGCAGTGATGGCTGCAGCTGATTCTACTTTACCTCATCACCTTCCTCAGTCTGCTCTGCTGGAGGAGCCAGTTCTGCCTGAGTGTCTGGATTTGTTGCTTGGGAACTTGGAGGACCAGCAAGGCGGGCCAGAATTTCTGTCTCAGGCTCTTTATGCAGCTAGTTTGCTTCTCTCCCAATGGCCAGAGTCCAGGTTTTTGTTTTTCTGTTGCTTTTATACTTTGTGTAAATTTGTATGCGAGCCTCAATTGGAACCACTCTGCCTGCAGTTGAGATTTTCTTCTCATCTGTGTAAACATCAGGCTGAAGATATCCATGATCAAGCGCTTGTGTTGCATCTTGGAATGCTACCGGTCCCCAGAGGCCCCTGAAGTACTTAGGATGGCGTGTGCTGATGCTCTGTGTAGCCTGAGCCAAAGCCTGAGGAAGAGCAACACTGCCATCATGATCAGGTGTGACTGTAATAATAATGATGCACCATGATGAATAGACCATAACACTGTTGGATTTTCTCTTTTAGGTTGATCAACACGGGTCTTTACTTGCTGCAGGACCAAAGCCAGCCAGTGAGGATGAAGGCGGCCTGTTTTACTTCTGTGCTACACTCTGCCAGAGGGGCTCAAAGAAAGAGCAGCAGCTACGTTGTGCAGGTCAACCAGGCTCTGCTGCTGCTGTTGGACCTGCTGCTGGAGGAATGCTGGGATACTCCAGGCACATTGGACGTGCTGCTGTGCCACCTGCCTCAGTCTGACCTCAGATCTGTGCTCGGAGAGGTCACAGAGACTGGGTATGTTACATCAAAAATACGCTATTCCAAACAGAGCAACACTGATTGAGAGCTTAGCTGTTGTTCCGACTCTCTTATGCAGGTCTTCCAGTCTGTATGAGCAGGATGAGGCCAATGTGTTTGCAGAGCCTGCTGTGATGTCTGCACACGTGCTGCCTTACCTGCTACAGATGGCTGAAAAATACTCTGAATCGCCTGCTTTGGCGCAGAGCCTGCGCACATGGGCAGAGCAAAATACTGCACGGGTGCTAGACGGCATCGCAGTCTGCAGAGAGATCTTTCCAGGTACCGCGCATCCGCATGACGCTAAGAATGTGTTTGTGGTGTGTTGCAAAGAAACAGTGTTACAGTGGGATTGTTCATTCTCTCCAAAGCTGAGGCGTTGAAGCCAACCTGGCTGGCCCTCCTCATGAACCACGCCTCCCACAGCACTCTCTGTGGCCTGTTCAGCAGGGCTGCCTTCCTGCTCCGACTCTTAAACACAGCTGAAGATGCGGGACACCTGTGTGACGCATCCTCCCTGCGCATGGGCTTACAGAAAGTTTATAGGATGCTCATTCAGAACGGCGTCCACTTTCCTTCCACTATAGTGAACGCTGTTGCTGGAGAGCTGCCTCTATGATGGGAACATACGACGCCTTTTTACCTCTTACCTCCTGTGGGGATTTCAACAGAGGCGCTTGCACTGTATGCTGCCTTGGCTTTCAAAGACTCGGCCAAATGCTCAAGCTGCAGTTCACCATAAGTTGTCAGACTCGCTGAGTTATTCAAGAGCTGAGCGGCTGCGGTTACTGCTATCCATCATCGTATTACCTACACAGAGGAGAGACTCCCCCCACAACAATGAGCTGCCATGAGGAGGACAGTGCAGCAAAAAAGTTCTTCCTTGTAACGTCAATGCATGTTTGTGATCCAGTGCATGTGACAGTTACTACACTTCCCAGCCAGCAGGAAAGCCCCAGGCCTGTAGTTATGATCACAATCTGCTCCTTTGTATTCCCAGACTGTTGTGTCTCAGTAGCAGCAGAGCTGAAGCAGTGATGTAATGCAACAGCATCTGTCCGTGTTGGTTTCCTGGTGCCCAGCAGGGAGATACTGATAGGAGTCTGCTTTGATGCTCCATTAGAGGCCTTGCTTCGATAAATGTCCATTTTCTGGCCACATCAGGGCTGAAGATGAATGTAATGGAGAACAAGATGAGCAGTCGGTCGCTCTGCAACAGGCCACACATTAGAGCAGTGTTACATCACCAACAGCCCACTGCTTGTATTTGTTAGAAGACTGTACGTGCTGCTGTATGAAGACGGTGAAACGCTCATGGAAGTTTATATTATTACAAATTGTTTATTTTTAGAGGTGACTACATTTTCACAGTCAATCAATTAATAAACCGTCAAGGTTTGTTCATGTCCATACATTTACCTCAGTGTCCAATGTGTTCAGTATGTATATTATTATGCAACATGGCAACTTGTGCAATGTGTTTACTTGCCACCAAGCCCAAGTTAACAACAGGTGTGTAGAGCTCTGAGATTAGATTATGGATTTGAAGTTTGTCAAAGAGCTAAAATATTAAATCGTTCATACCTCAGCGTTACTGGACAAGTCAGGACAAGAATTTTACTAAACTGTGAATTGTGTCACACTAAATGATGCGTAGTATGTACTGTTGTCTGGTGGCAGCTGCTGGTATTTTTATCAAAGTAATTTTAATAAAAAGATTGTTTGTTTTTAATCATTTGGTAGATTCTACTTCTACTCGCCTCATGTGAAACCTAACTTCATTTATGAGGTTACGGGTTTATTACTGAGGTTGATGATGAACACATTTGACAATAAGTCAATAATATGTAAACATATTTCCATGAATTCCATTCCATAAAAATCCGTAGATTAATTCTTAAATAGATCTGTACAAGCTCATTTGTGGCATTTGCCAGCTTTCTCATACTTTCTGCCTGGGAAACATGGTTTGGAGTCGAGCCCTGAAGTGAAACAGCTCCTCACAAAACAGCTGAAACAAAGAGGAAGGTTTGCATGAAACTTTGCTCTAAGTATGGGAAGTGCTTAGTCTCCGGACTCGTCCACTGCTAATTAAATGATTGTGTTCTGTACAGCAACAGGCAACAAGGCCAAGTAGTTCCAGCCTCTTGTTGCACATGCATGCAGACGCGTGTTGTTTCTGCAGCATCCAAACGGCCACGATTACAAAAGGTCAGATTTCACTCTACAAATCGCAAGAAAGACAAAAAAATGAAAGATTTTGCAAGAGTAACTGTGCCGGCAAACTCAGCCTTGCACACTGATAATTTGAAATAGTTCTGTAAATAGCCATTATCTCCTTGTTTTGCTTACAATTGATCAATTAATTTAATTAATTTGCATAATTATGACTTTTACTAGTTTAACTTTTCAAATTAACAAGGCCAAATGCATTCACCCATTAAAGGCCTACTGGCTTTCGGCCTTTTCCCATTGCATGCTGGGAGAAGCTGCAGCTCTGTAATGACCCTGGCTGAGACAGATGCTGCGTGTTTGCTCTAGTAATTGCCTGAAAAGTGGGCAAGCACGTATTTGAACAGTGGCTTTGTGAAAACTGGCTGAACGGCGTGTTTGCTGCTCTTTACTGTTCAGCCAACAAAGGCAGGCTCTCCTGCTCCGACGCGCAGAGGCAGGTCTCCTTTATCGGCCTCGGTGCCGTCGACTCGCCCAAGGCCAGCGGAAAAACAGGGCTCAGGGTGGTGGAGAGGAAGCCTGGGAACAACCCGGAAGAACGGTTGGACCCACGCGTCAGACCGTCAGAGGGAGGATTATTGAGGTAAAATGGAAAAGTGAAGACGAGCAGACGGCTGCAAAAAGGTTCATGAGGAGATTATATAAAGGTCACAGTGAATTTCTGCAGAATGTTTTGACTGTTTATTCTCACAGGGCCACGATACCCTGCCACCCCCTCATCTCTGCCTCCCTCTTTCCCTCCCTCCATCTCTCTCTCACCCTCCCCCTCATCTCTGCCTCCCTCTCTCCCTCCCTCTCTCTCCCCCTCTCCCCCCCACCTCTCTCTCACCCTCCCTCTCTCTCTCTCTCCCTCCCCCCCTCTCACCCTCTCCCCCCCTCTCTCTCCCCCCTCTCTCTCACCCTGTCCCCCCACCTCCCCCCCACCTCTCTCTCACCCTCTCTCTCCCACCCTCTCTCCCTCCTTCCCTCTCCCTCTCTCCCTCCATCTCTCTCTCCCTCCCCCCTCCCTCTCTCTCTCCTTCCCTCTCCCTCTCTCTCACCCTCTCTCTCTTTCCCTCCCTCTCTCTCACCCTCTCTCTCCCTCCCTCTCTCCCCCCTCTCTCTCACCCTCTCTCTCTCCTTCCCTCTCCCTCTCTCTCTCCCTCCCTCTCCCCCCTCTCTCACCCTCTCTCTCTCCCTTCCTCCCTCTCCCTCTCTCTCCCTCCCTCTCTCTCTCCTTCCCTCCCCCCTCTCTCTCCCCCCTCTCTCTCACCCTCTCCCCCCACCTCTCTCTCACCCTCTTTCTCTCGCTCCCTCCCCCCCACCTCTCTCTCACCCTCTCTCTATCCCTCCACCCCCCCTCACCCACCCCCCTCTCTCTCTCCCTCTCTCCCTCCCTCCCTCTCTCTCTGTGAAGCTGGTGACGCTTTAGGACCTTGAGGTGCGCGCTGCTGCGGTCTCCTCCTCCGTTCTGCCGCTGATCTGTTTACGAAGAGAGAGCTCTGACAAAAACAAGAGCAGGGAGTCCAGCGAGAGGAGCAGTGTGTCTGATGCGCATTCAGCACAGGCTCTTCCTCCTTTTAAATTAGTCCTATTTCATTTCTCATCTTATTTCAACCCCAGCAAAAATGCTTCTGGCTTTGCACGTTGTTTTCCTGAGCGCCGCGCTTGCGCAGAGCAGGGCATCCTCCGGAGATGGAAAAGGTAAAATGGACTTTTATTTTGGATTTGGTTTCGTTTGGTGTCGTGAAAACGGCACAAATGTACTTAAAACTAAATGCAGAAAACGTATATGTACAGATATTTAGTGATTTCTTTGATTGCGCACTTCCTCGTGTGTCTGTTTCGTTGTTGTTCTCAGACTGCGTGGACTACAGAGGGGAGCAGGACAGCGCGTCCTCAGGCCTGACCTGCCTGAACTGGACCAACACGACCAGAGACTATGATGTCAAGGTCCACCCTGACTCCCAGACAGGTAAACAGCCTACACATCTTAAATGAGGAGGTCAGTGAATGCGGCATTAAGTGCAGATGTTAACACAGTAATAACAACGTGCTCTTATTTTCTGCTCATATGCAACAGTAGCTGCAGTTTCCTTCTTTGTTTTCCTTGTGTAGTCGTGAAGGGATGTTGAATGATTAATGAGTCCGGTGACAGACAGACAGGCAGGCTGGTGTCTGCATGAGAATCAGTAACTTGTGCTGTTTCAAGGTGTTGGAGATCACAGCTACTGCCGAAACCCAGACTCCTCTGAGAGGCCTTGGTGCTACGTTGCTGGTCCAGATGGGACAATCCAGAGACAGTTGTGTGCAATCGACACGTGCAAAGGTAGGTAAAACAAGAAATGTCCTGTGAACCCTCATCAGTGTAAAATGTGGGCCAAGCGCAGGAGAAATCATGTTTTCGTAGCTGTGCAAATGACCTAATTAGAACAAAGGAGAAGAGGAAGCCATGTTTTAAAACTTTATATATCCCATAAGTGGCCCATGTGCTTACTGGCTATGTAGTTCTTTTACTCTGCTGTGGGTCACTTGGTCAGGATTAGCTGCTGCAAAGGCTCCTGCAAACTCTGCCTTTTGTTTCCCTCACTTCAAGTCACACAACAACAAAGGCCACAGTCACATGTCAGAAAGTTTCAGGAAGGGACCAGACCACGCCCCAGAACTCTGCTGATTGGCAGAGAGCAGCAGTCCACCCATGGAAACAGCAGATAATTGGCTGCTTGAATTCATGACTCTACAGCCCTTTAAGTGCTGCAAGGAAGTAAACACAAGAATGTGCACGAAGCAGGCAGGAAACAAGTCACAGAGCAGATGCTGACATCTGGGCCTGATCCTTCTGCCTTCCTGAACAAGCTGAGCCGGTTTATGCCTGGTGCACATGAAAAAAGATGTGATTTATGCTCCAGCAACTACATGAGGGCACGGCTTTCAGTCTGCTGTTTGTGCGTCACTGCCATGTTACACGGTCCAGCTCACGCGCTTCTGGTCAAATCGAGTCAAAGTGCGTCTTATGTAGAACAAATGGCCCCACGCGCCACACAACATGCTGGATGTCTGACAGCCGGCGTCAATAATTTACGTTTTCTGGAATTGAATGAGGATGGGGGAAAATATTATCTTTATAAACATATGAGAGAGATAGAAATGAAATACTAAGCTTCTGGAAAATCAATATGAGCAAAATAGGCTGACAAAAACAAACTTTCAGGAAGTTAAATAAATCACAATGAAGCACTGTGGTCGAATACGTTGTGAAATATTAAAAGAGACATAGAGTGGTATTAATGTGAAAAATAAGCTGTGTGATTTAACCTTTACTGGCATAAAATCCCCAAACTCACAGCTTGTAGTAAAAGCTGTTGTTATTGCCTCTTTAGAAGAAGCCTCCTCTGTGCGGCCAGAGGCCGAGGCTCTCAGGACAACAGAGGCCACAGAGAGCTTTCAGACGGCCAAGGCAGGAGCCGCTCAGGGAGAGGTTGCTGCCGTGCAGCCGGTGGTGGGCATCAGCCAGCGAGTGCACACAGGGCCCAAAAAGAAGAAGGACCTGGGGGTGCTTGGTATGTCGTCGATGTTATTACTCATACAAATGCATGATGTTGCTTGAATGGGAATTTGTGCAGTAGTACATCAAATATTTGTATGTGCAGCTTTAAACCAAGCATCTTCTCCTTTGTTCTCCAGGCACCACCCTCGCTATCATCATGATTGCCATCATAATGATGCTTGGAGTAGGCATCACACTCGGCTACTTCTATAAGAGGTCAGTGTGAAAGTCAGTCAGCACGATGACCAGTTAGGTTCTGTTCGGGACATTTTATGAAGGAGAACCCAGCGTAGAGCATCTATTTACTGTTACACACACAGTGTTGCTCTGAGATGGGCAGTGGACGTGTTGTTGTGTAACGGTCTCTGGAGTTTAGTGCATCAGCTGTTGTTCCCATTTACTCACAATGCTCTGTGTTGTTCCACTAGGATGTAACTCAGCTGCCTTACTGTCATTATTATAATCACAATAGAATATAGGGAAGAACATGGCACAGGATGAAAAGCTTCCAGTCTCTCTTATGTAATGAGCAAAGTGGTGGCCCCAGTGTTGTGAAAGAGGAGACTCTGGTTCCCTCTGGCACAGCACAGACTGTCCTGACAGCTCTGAGTTGGGCTGTCAGATCTCGTTAGCAGTGCCCCCGTCGTTGATTCCTATATTTAGGAGGTGATTATTAATAAGGAGGAACAGCATATTATGTCAGACAGTTTATACCTTCACTTAACGTGCAGTAACGCGGTAGATGTGTGACACGAGTGAAGTGTAAATCTAGAGTCCAATCGATGAAACTTGATTAGGTGCAGGACAGAGATCCTATGACTTAAACACTCCAACGTTTCATGTTTGCCATTTGCAGATAACGTCATGTAAACCATGCCTTTCAAAAAGCAACATCAGAGACTGGAAAGGGTTAGAAATGAATCTAGAGGAGATCAGTCCTCATTTACCCCTCCTATTTAAAACAGTACATTTTAGCACCTCATTAACGGCTGATAATTATTATTTACAGGCCAGAATCGAAATATGTTTATCTTTATCTTATTATTGTTGATGTTTATACCACTATCTCCAGTTCCAAGAACCTTGTGATCCCAGTAGCTCCACACAGGAAGTTGTTAATGAGTGTGTTTTAAAGGCGCTGAAAGCTTTTGGACAGAGCTGTGTTCTCAACTAGACTAACTCCATCTACAAGCCCTCAAGACCTGGTTGTGGTATTCATGTTGTCAGCTCCTTCCCCATAAAAAAGTCAGAAAGATGTGAAGAGGCAGAGTTGAAACAGATGTGCTTGGAGCTGTAATGAAGCAAACACTGTGTGAGACGCAGGATGAGGTGCTTCAGAGTTTTCAGAGGGAAGCTGAACAGTGCAAGGCCTTGTTATGGCTACAGATCAGTAGGAAGCAGCCTGGTGCTGTGCTTTATCACTTTATCACTGTGTTGCCAGCTTGTTTGTTCCCTGCACCCTTTGACCATCTGTCCCTTGTTTCTGGTGCATACTAGCACGGGCAGTGTTGTCTATGTGCAGTGTGATATCTGAAATGCCGTATCATGAATATTTAGCTTGGGTGGCCCCACAGACTGTTGCTACATACTATCAACTGAAAGGCTAAATAGAAACCCAGCCAATGTACACAGTTCTGTAACAGCATCTTCAATTTGTGTTCAGGGCTCAGGACTTGAAAAAGCAGCACGAGCAGCGGGTGTACGAGCGTGAGATGCAGAGGATCACTCTGCCCCTGTCAGCGTTCTCCAACCCCACCTGTGAGCTGGTTGATGAGAACACCATCGTGATCACAACGGAGCACGAGAGCAGCCCCATCCAGGACGGCGTGGAGGGCCAAGACCCTCTCATGGGCCACCAAGCTGGAACCCCTGGAGCATGAGTTCGGCATAGCCCTGTTCTTTGAGGACCAATCACTCCCATCTCTGACTGATGGGAAGAGTGCTCGCTTCAAAGACTTGAGCATGATGCAGTGTTCTTTGTGCCCCATTTCTTTTGGTTTTTACACATCTGTGACTGAGAGCAGATACGCTGACACAACATGGACACAGTCCTGATAACTTTTAATTGAATTGTATCCATCAGAAGGCAAAAAACAAGGTCATGGACAGAATGAATATTTAGTCAAAAGGTCACTGATGTGCTAAATGTTGAATGATCATAATGGGGAATGTTCCAGTTCCTACTCTCTAGTGTTTGGTGAGTATGTTTCAGTTTGAAGGGAAGACACTCGTGTTGATCGTGTGGCTGATCTTCCTTTGTATAAAGGCTGAGCCGAATGATGAGATGCGTGTCCACAAAATAATCACGGAGACATGAGACTGACCAGGAAAGGACTCGGCTCAGAAATTGCCTTAGCATGATACTTCTGAATGTATCCAACGTTTCCTGGATTTTTCTATTTGCACTCTGCTGGGCCACTGTAGTCAAAGCGTGACAGTGGGCGCTGGCAGACAGGCAGAGGACTTGCCCTTTTCTTCCACAGGTTAAGGAGTGACAGGAAAAATAGAGAGTTCTCTCAGGAAGCATGAGAGACTGTAGTTAGCCCGAAAACAGCACTGCCACCACACGCGACAGATGGGACCAGACACAGACGGCCTGAAACGCGTCTCAGCGTGGGAGCTGAACAAACCCAGGGGTTGAATATATTCCCATATTGGAGATACTGTATGTCCTCGATGCTTCGGGGTAGAGACGGGAGTAGGGTGTCACAGCAACGGTCCAAAGTTTGCTCCTGTTCATGATTGCATGTACCAGTTATCTGCTGTATGTTTCTGCATTAAACATGAACATCTACAACACACCTGCCTGAAATCAGCCGTCATCATACACTGAAGGCTTTCATTTGTTACGCATGATGCACTGTTATAGTATTTTACTAGTTTTTCCACACCCAGCGATCTTATTTTGTCATTACTGCTGGATCCAGATCCCTGGTGATGCGCCGTTACTGCTGCTCCATTATTTTCTGTCTGTGTGCTGTAAGGTTGTTCATATAAACAGTGTGTTTAAAATAGTTTTTCAGCATCTTAACTTTGTATTTGTATGAATGCAGACTTACTGCCAAGATTGAAATAAAGAATCAGACATAAAAATATGAGGTTATTGGTGTATTTATAATTATTAAATCAAAATGGTTTTTTTTCTCCCCACTGGCACAACAGACAGCCCTGGACTGCCTGGCCCTTGTTATTCATGGTGGTGGAGTAGGAACCACAGCTCCCTCTGTTGGCAATTCTTAAATATAAGACTTTAGTCATTGCAGCTTCTTCAGTGAGCAGGTTATGAAAAGACAACAAGCTAAATGGCCGGGACTTAGTTTATAGCGCTCCTGACGCAGCGTTTCTTTTTACCATTTGCACGCTGATGGATCGTGACTCACCAGAGGCAACTTGGGGTTTGGTGTTTTGCCCAAGGACACATGACCGGTAGAGCCCAGGATCAAACCATCAACCCTATGACTGGTGGGTGACTGCTCTACCTTTTGTGCTGAAGAGGTTTGAAAAAAATAACTGGTCAAGGAAAATAATCCCTGGAGTTTGAATGTCTGCATGTTATGTAACAATATTTTTTGATGATGGTGAATTTCAAACAATACTGAATCGTTAAATAATCCACAGCACTGTCTAGATGTACAAAATTAGAGACTGCAAATGTGCATTAACAAGACAACTTTCAAGATTTATTTATGAAACACTACTATATTATATAAATAATAGTGGATACATCTGGTCGTCAGTACCTTACATGACTGAGCAAAAAAGGCAAAAACTTCCATTCGTAACGAAATGTATAAAAATCTACAACTCTAGTCTTCCCCTTAGAAAATGACATCCAGTCTGAGGCACATACTTACTGTACACAGGAAAAAAGTTGTTCTGTACAAGGCAACTTGTTAAGGTGTAGTTTTTCCAATGATCATATCTGAAAGTTGTTAACTAGCCAATGTAGTGTCTGAAGAGATTAGTTGTCAAAAACAAAGGACACTGGAGGACGCATAGGTGTTTGGGAGTAACAAGTGGAAGAAGAGAAACTCAGTGAGTGATTAGTCATCTGTGCCTGTTTCTGTACATTGAAGACTTTAAGGTCTGAGATGAGAAAATGCTTATTAGACTAAAGCTGAATTTCAGTTTCTATTGAATGAATCAACAAGAAACATTGCAGCTGTTTTCAAAAAGCAAAATAACCAACCTGATTTGAGTTTGACACATTTGAAGCTTGCATTTCTGTTCAGAAACAGAAGAGGTCATTTTGAATTTGATGGAAAGAAGGGAAACCAACTAAAGTCAAACTTTGGGCAGATCAAGTACAACAGAAAACAACACTGATGCATCTAGCACCAGGAAGGCGAATGAAAACAAAGGCTGATGACAGAGTGCTGTGAAAAAAATCCAAACCATCAGCAACCACCACAAAACAGAGGTGACGTTATCGCAAAGCATCAACTGCAGACGACTTCCTGAGCAGAAATACAGAAGCCACACCACAGCATGCAAACCCCTCAGCCAGGATGGTATTAGCAGAACGTACAGAGAAGAGCCACAAAACCTCTGGAACAATGTTTAATGGACAGGAGAGGCCGACGTGAACCTTCAGCACGGTGCATTAAAAGCCACAGTGTGGAGAAGGAAACTATGTGGTCGAGATCCAAACCAAAGTGCATCCATTAAGCACAGTAGGTTAACATGATGTGGGTTTGCACGGCTGCTCCCTGAACAGGATCACTAATCGTTATGATGGCACAGTACATCACGGCCATTTATCACCATACACGTGACAATAAACAAGCTGGTCCTAATGCACGTGACCAACCCGAGTGATATGCCACCAACCAACGTTTTATTAGGTGCTAAATTCTTCTTTCTAGTGCTTCTATCACTTAGCGTTTGGGTCATTTGATACAACCATCAACTAAAAGCTGTATTTTTGAGTCGCATTCATCCTTGGATAATAAACCGAAATGTCTTCAATGTACAGCACACACAAAAAAAATAATTCTGGAGGTAACAGACCTGTGGGGCGAGCTAAGCGTTAGACAACAGATGGATGCTTAACATGTACAAAGAAATGATGCAAGTGGGTTTCTCCTATTCTCTCTCATACCTGAATGGTGTTTCCACGGTCAACAGAATGAGGTATGACTCAAATAGTGAATTAATAAGAAAATGATAGAACAATTGTGGGATTGCTTGCAGAGCAATTTCACTGATAACAGAAGCCCCTGTGTCTTGTTTTAGAACGTCGGAAAAAATAACAATAAATTCAAAAAACAAAATTTATGTGGCAAAAATCTCATTTTGACAAATATTAGCTCAGTGTTAATCTGATGAAAAAAACATTTGCTGCACATATTAGTGAAGAATACAGACAGAGAGAACATTCTGTGATTGTTTTGCTTCCATGGCTGCCTTAAGTCAGTCCTGTTCTCTTCAAGCCCTGCCCTCTGTTTACTTAGACGCATCAGTCAAACATACTTCTATTCTGCTGCAGTGAAGCCAGTTCTGTTCTGGGCAACAGCTGATCTTTGCATTCCATTCAAGGCAAACAACAACTTCAAAGCCAGAAAAACAAAAATGGTGTCATATGGGGACTCACTGGGATTTTCAGTCCTAAAGAGATGATGATTCGCTGTCAGCTCAAGAACCACAGGAAGCTGCATTTGGCCTTTATACACAGTAAACATTAGTACAACACCGTGTGTGTTGAGTCTAGGTAGGGCTAAAAAAAATAGCATCTAATACTCATCTTGCTGAAATGTGTCTTTCCTGTTACGTTGCAGTTAACCTCCACGCTCGGGTTTAGGATCCCACACAGGGAGGCTGGTCCAGCTAACTCAGGTTATCCAGTTCTAATATGGCTTGGGTTCAATGCAAGTTTCCTTTACCCTGCATAAACAGTGCAGCGGCTCAGAGGAAGGTACAGGCCCTAGGTGCCGTTGTCTATCCTGCTGGAGGAGTCTGCTGAGGCTGCTGTTGCTGTGGATGGGGTTGATGTGCTCTGGGCCGATGAGCCATCTTTCGGCCAGTGGAGCTGACTAAGTTTGTGATGCAGTTCATCCATTTCGGCTGGCAGGGGGATCCCCAGCTCCAGGTTGAGGGACAGAGCTTCAAACCAGTCCTCCAGCTTCTGGAAAGGTGGACTGGTAGAGGAGGAGCAAACAGGGAGGACAAACAGATGGTATTTAAACCAGACTGACAGGGTTGGTGGAAAACATGAGGAAGCAAGCAGGGGAGCGTCCCTTCGTGAGCGGGTGGAGATGGTTTCTGAAAGTTCCTTATTAACAGTGCTTCTACAGAGTCTACAGAGGATGATGGACACATTTGCTCATGTGGCCATTTGAGTAATTGATCTGTCTTGCGTTTGGTAATAATAAGCAGCGCTCCATCACTCAGCAAAAATAAATGATTTGCATGATTAAGCAATAGAATAACAGCAGGTACTTACCGGTTGTCTTGTGTCAGGTCACAGCAGGCTACAGCCAGCGGAAAGAAAGCTGGTGGACAGTCTTCAGGGAGGTATTTCTCCACAAATTTGCCAATGTTCAGGCCAAAGTCCAGAGTCCTGGGGAGGCACTCGGGGTCTGCGTAGACTTTTCCGATGATCTGGATCATAAAGCAGAGGAGGAGAAAAGTGAAGCATAGACCCGAACAATATGTATGTACGGCCTCTTCACGTGTTCTAAAGTCTGCAGCCACATCTTGTCCTGACATTTGATTGGTGCGCTAATCTTTTGTCATGGCTGTGTTGTCATGCCGATATTACAGCTGCGAACAGAAGTTGTTTTCCTAAACGGTCATACATCCAGGATTACAAACAGCCGGTCAACCAGAACGACTACAATCACACGCTGATCAGAAAATCTAAGCACAAGCATTGTCCATACCTCACACAGCACGATCCCAAAAGAGAAAATGTCCACCTTCTCATCGTAGCGTTTACCTGGAATATTACAAAGTACATGATAAATCACTTGTAGTAAGGATTTGGTGTCTATTAATTTCATGTTGTGTGCAGCTCACCATTGAGCATCTCTGGAGCCATCCAGTAAGGGTTCCCTACGACAGTGTACCGTTTCTTTCGTCTGAACAGCCTCTTCTTAGTAGAAGCTTTTTCAGGTGGAGACTTAACTTTCTCTTCTACTATGAGTCGAGAGAGTCCAAAGTCAGCAACAACCACAGTGTTGTCCTGTAGAGAAAGAAGACACTTAAAGGCTTTCTCTCAACTTGACCATGTAACTAAGCAAAGAGGTTGGAGAACTACTTTAACCTGCACCTGAATGGATGGCAGCTCATTAAATGTACCAGTCATTAGCCTTGTTATTGTTTGCTATTCTTTGTTTAATGATGTGTAAATGCTGGTGAGACACTGCGTCACCTACCAGTTTGACCAGGCAGTTGTGAGAATTGAGGTCTCTGTGTATGATGCTCATTGAATGAAGGTAGGCCTGAAAGGACAAGAAGAGCAACATTCACACATGTGCAACTATTCTTTTCAGAGAGTGCTGTTCATAACTATCCATCCATCCTCAGCACGCTGGAAGTTGAAGTCACTCAGTAGCTTAAAGTAGCAGCTAAAAGCTCACTGATTGTTGCAAGAGGCCGACTCACCATGCCAGAAGCCACGCTCTTTGCAAAGCTCACCCGCTGTTGCCATGGAAATGGGTCCTGTTAATTCAGAGTAAAGAAAAAAAAAGCACAAAACAAAACAGAAAAGAGAAAGGAATCAGTGCTCCCCTGGAGATTTGACTGCTTACAACCCTAAAATGGCCAAACACAAAATGACTTTGCCACAATGTGGAGACAGATAAACAAAAACAAGCAGCCTGCTCCTCCTTCATGACCTTTAAATATCGCAGACCAAAAAAACTAAACGCTCTGTCTCCTCCTTAGGTGCCATGAATTGAAATGCTCCTCAGACATTTGTGGGGGAGGGCAGCACAGCTCTGTACATTTCACCTGGAAGCCCTTTCTACAACTTTTCTCATTTCACACAAGTTGACATGCCAGCCAGCCCACAACAGAGCCCAGAGCCCCTCTGTCAGAGAGTTTACTTCAGGTCAGCCCCCTCCCACACAACTCTTTCACTGTCAACTGAAGGAATTTTTTCATCTCCATGGTGGAAGGAAAGAAAAGGAGACGCAAATGAATCAAGTGGTTTAACTCACTGTGTCTCTGATGAAATCCTTCAGTGTGCCTCCCTCAATAAACTCTGTTATCAAATTCAGCCTCTTATCTTTGTAGAGCACACCGATGAACTTCAAAACATGGGGGTGATCCAGACTCCGCATGACTTGAACCTGAATAGTGAAGAGAAACAAGTTGCAAGTGAAACTTCACCAATAGGTATTAAAACTATTCAAACACATCAATGTGACAACAAAAGAACAGAAGTAGATGTTGACGGTTGAGGACGCTTTTATAGGTGAGGCAGAGCAAGCATGGTCACACTTACCTCCTTTAGGAAGGTTTTTTGTGTCTCCTCATCACAACGGATTAGCTCCTTCATCACCATCACCTCTCCTGTGGCTTTATGAGTCACCTGTGGGCAAAAGAGAAGTTACACATGTATTACCTGAACCTCAGGAAGAAGAACTGCCTCAAAAGCCCAGTTGGAGGCTGACCTTAATGGCTTGTCCGAAGAATCCTTTTCCCAAAATCTCTCCGTGGATGAGGTCACAAGGCCGGAAGATGCGATGAGAGCAGCTGCTGGAGGATCTCAAGGACTCGGAGCGCCCGATGTCTCGCGTGATAAAAGCCGGCTCTTTGGGAGAATTCGGCCCAGGTGACTTACATATGCTGTTACTGCGTCTGACGTAGAGAGAACATTCAAATTATTTTCATTTCCTGTTACGTCACGCAACCCTTCAGCTGTGCAGCTTTATGTTGCTGTGACATACCTCAAAGACCTTCGCTTTAGTGTGCTGTCATCAACCACATCCGTTCTCTCCAGGACCGCGTTGGACGGCGAGGACAGACGCATGCGAGAGGTGGCTGGTATTCCCAGAGTGTTACTGGGCGAACCCAGTCGGAGCCGGTCCAGACGCTGCCTGACCGGGTCATACTCAATAAGCAGCTGTAACGTGTGACTGGTGTGATGGATCAGATTGTCCACCTGGAAAAATGAATACAGAAGGAAATCTAGAAGTTAAAAGAAAAGGGTTTTCTAACTACAGATACATTCAGTATTAGTAAATGTGCAAAATCAACATGACACTGTGTCAGAGCCAGTGAAAACCCGGGGCCTCTGACACACAAGCGTAAGTTGCCCTGTTGTGTCAGTATGTGCTACACAGGGTTTGGCCTCGTGCGCCTGCTGAGGAGAAGGTGCCTCGCTCAGAAGCCTTTAGATGGAAATCCCCACACCTCTACCAGTTCTGTCCTGTGACTTAAAGAGTACAGAAAGTAAAACCTATTTAAAAAGCAGGACTTGATTGAAGTCATGCAAACTGTGATTAGGGCTAGAAAACGTGATCATTTTAGTAATGAAGGGCCCAACTGATTATTTACTCACACATATACAGTTTCAGTATATTTTTACGCTACTCGCAGGATACCCAACCACCTAATCACCCACCTCGTTCACATTAATTAGTGTCAGGTTTACTCTGTGGTCTGGATGCTTTCCGCTGAGATCACGAAGCTCTGAGTTAACATTAGTGATACTGTGGTGAGCCGGTTTGGGTTTACAGTAAATGCACTGACGTCGGCCCCGCTCTGTTCTTTCTCTCCTTTCCACTCTGGGTTTGTGCAGCATTGCATGACAGTAATAACCATCAATGAGAAACAGAGTGGACTGTATTTAAATATATGAGTATGTCTGAGCCTACGAACCTGCCTCAAAGACTCTTTGTAATACAAAGCAAGAGATGCAATGCTGAAATGTGTTTCAGGAAAAACAGGTGGGGGCTTTGAAACAAATACTATGACATCAGGAAATAAAGGCTCCATTGAAATGTGTGTCGGTTTGTGAGGTTGTGTGAATGACCTTAAAGTACCGTCGCACCACATACCGTCCTCTCCCACTTGAAGTATGTATAAATGGTGGAGGAATGTAAGGAATGCCAAAAACACATGTAGCGGTTGTATAGTGAAAACACAGCATTGTAAATGAAACTTAAGGAATATACTGGACTTTGAGGTCATCAGGAGAATAAGATCTAAATCTAAGTGCTGTGCATGTTTTTGTTAGCTGAGTAGTGTAAATTTGTACGTTAAGTTCACCTAATTGCGTAAATGATTTGAAATGCCTGTACTTTTACACCTCTGCCACCTCTTGTGCGAAGTACAAACTTACCTCCTCCTCCATCAATGTCCCCACTGGAAGTCCATTAATCTCCAGGATCCTGTCCCCAACGTGGATGGCATTTCGTACCTCTGGACTAATAAGCATCCCTCTGACTCTGGAACAGCACAGTACCAACACGGACATGTGAATATTTAGCAGGACAGAGCGAATGTGCGGAGCCACGTTAAGGAAACCTCAGCCAGTAAACAGGGACAATGACTCAACAACACATATTACATCACTTTAAACCATCGCTAACCACCTTAAACACACACCCAGCTACTCAACAACTCTTGTCAGTGGTACGTTGAGCAGTAGTCCTGATGTTAAAGCAATAAGACGGGTCCCCATTCGCTTCCACTCACTCTTTGACTTGTACGCTAGCTAAGCCATTGGTGTCCCTCAGCACGGAGACGGAGAGGCCCCTTTTCCCATTGGCTGCGGAGGGCATGGAGATGAGCGTCACTGTGTGGGGCAGGGAGTCTAGGACCGAATCGTGTGATCGCTTTTCCAACACTGGTGTGAGGACCACTTGTTTGTAGCACTTTCCGCTGTAGACGTAAAGGAGAAAACAGTGCATGTTGAAAGGATGCAAAGTCGAGGGAATAGTGGTTAATGAATAATGGCTACACATTAACTTCAGGTTGCATCCTATTCATCAAAGCTATATAAAAGAAAAGAACATTTTTAGACGACTAAACAAACAATAAGTGTAAATCTAATGAAAGGAAGAACAGGAACTAAAAGTTACATGAAATAACACAACTAGTTTACTTCAACACTACAGAGCCAACATATTGAAACTGGTGTTTCAGGAACCCAACAAAATAAAAACATCATGTGACTACTTTAAACTGTGATTACTGCAGTAACTTAAAGATTCAAGGCTTACCAGTAGAGTTTTGATCGCTCGACCAAAGCATAGGTGTCCCTGTCCTCAATCACCACTTTGCACCTCAGACACTCAAAGCACTCAGGGTGATACTTGTGTTCTCCAGCCACCTGGAACCAGAAACAAACCCCGCTGAGCACCACAGCGCACAGAGACCGAGAGGCTGCCGTACTGCTCTGCTGTTTGGTCTCGTCTGAAGGCGTGTGTTGTTCTACGTGTTGCTTTCTGCCCTCCTCCCGCTGTTTTGGCTGTGACACACTGGTAACACCTGCTTTGCTCTCAGGCCGTCTGGAATCTGCTATGATGTCATCTTTCTCTGCAGGTCTGAGCCACTTATCTCGCTGACGCTCACGCTTTTAACTTTTCTCTCTCATCGACAAGGCTTACTCATCACTAGCAGAATTCCCTTTCTGGAGTTTATGGCTCCCTCATCACCTGGATATTTATGCTCTCTCTCATGCAAGATGAGACAATGTGTCCTTCCCCCCCAGCAGGCAGGCAATGGACCTGAACACCAAATGGTAATGCTTTGGAGTTTATACGTGTGCGACTGTAGGTTGTTATACAAGAAATAAATGTGCACAAACAACAGTGAGGTTAAAATAATGACACAGTTTAACGTCACACAGGAAGAACAAAGTTTTAAATTATTAAAAACATTTTACTATGTTAATAATTGTTTTTATGTATAGTGCGTATTTGTGCTTGAGGCTATTTCACCAGCTGTGAGAATTACCTTGGTGCACAGCAATGTAAAAAACATCTGTATTGTGGTTTTTGTTTGTACAATGATGTTTTTTTTGTTTACTTCTAATGGCGAAATTTATGCTGTGAATACACATATTTATAATAGATTGAGGGACACAGTTTAGTAAAGTACTATTTGAGCACATTCTTGTTCATCAGCCTTTGAGCGAATGCTGGGAAAGGATTTTCCTCCCCTTTAGACATTAAAGTGATGTCAGACAAGTTATTGTGACATCTCAGGAGTCTGCGTGTACCTCCCTGCCTCGAAGCCAAGACGAAACCTCACAGCCTGCCTCAGGCTTAAACAACAAAACAGCTGAACTTGTTCTGAGGAGGCAGAAGATGTGAAATTTGACAGCAAAAGCAGGTGAATTATATGAAGTCATCAACAACAGAGCCTTACAATGCAAAAAATAAGCAAATAACTAAAACCAGGACAACGGCAACAGTGTTCTGAACTTGAACGGCCAACAAAGCCACAGCAGCTCTGCGTGACCCTCCTCTGCTGACGAACAACAATGATTCTCTTTCTGGCTGCGGGGACGCGCTGCCAATGCAGGTCTGCCAAAAACACTTGGCCTCACCGACTGATGAAGCAGGATGCCAGTACTAAATAGAAGAGTCCCTTATGTGTGCTGCTTGGTGGCAAAACAAAGAACTTCCCTCTGGCCCCAGTTTAGACAGCTGACTCCAGCTGTGAGCAGCAAGAACTGTTGCCACCTGAAATTTCATGCTTCACCTCATAAACTCAAGATCAAAGCTAAATTCTGAGCCCGTGTCATTCGGAAGATGAAGTAAATCAGTGACACCTTTTACAGAAGACCACCAGGATTTGAATAAAGGCAGATTCCACCCTGACACTGATGGCCTGCTACATATGACACAACAAGGGCTTAGTAACGTGGAACTTTACTACGATAAATGGTACAAACTTTAATTTGGAAATGCACAATGTTTTCTTTCAAAAGTTACAAAACATAGCTATAATAGGAACAATGGACTATGGACAGTGTCTACAGA
Organism: Macropodus opercularis; assembly: GCA_030770545.1. Classification (NCBI taxonomy): domain Eukaryota; kingdom Metazoa; phylum Chordata; class Actinopteri; order Anabantiformes; family Osphronemidae; genus Macropodus; species Macropodus opercularis. Next base: position 3,456,427 of record CM061097.1, on the reverse strand, counting down.
GTCACTTCACCACAGAGGACTCTACAAGACGCGCTGCAAAACCACCTCATGTTCTAGCGTCTTCCCACTAAATACTTGTGTCCTTGAGGAAGTGAACTGTGGAGAACTTCAGTACAGAGATGGAACAGAATTGGGGCCTCAAGGGGGCGAAGCCAATTCACAAGTGAGGTCTATGGTCCAGTCTGCTATGTTCAGCGGCAGCCCTCACGAAGTCATGTAATGTAATGTAATCACCGCAGAAATAACCTCCTGCCTTTTAATACATATCGAGCAAGAATCTGGAGCAGTGGAGAGAAGCGGGAACACAGAGGGCACAGACACGCTCTGTGGGCATTCTGGTATTATTTAAGTAGAGTGGGAAATTGTTGGCAATTGTTATATTCATGGCAAGGCAGACTTTGAAAGCTTGGCATTCACATGTAGCAGCAGTGGTCTAATAATTCTTACTGGGGATTTGTGAGAGTGAAGCCTCACGCAATCAAAAAACAGAAAAACAACAAAACGTATGGTTAAACTATATTATATATATATATATATATACACACACACACACACACACACACACACACACATATATATACACACACACACACACACACACACACACGTATACACATGACTCAGGTATTCTGAACAGCAGCCATAGATTAGCTTGAGAGGCAAATATCCTTCACACGCCGCCCTGCGAGGTTAGTAATTTGTGTTGTAAGTATGTTGTCAGTCCAAAAACGTCTCTAAACCTATTACACAAGCTTTCCACAGGCTAGCTGGTACTCTGATACTGTATATAATCTCAGCAGAGTATAGCTGAAGTTAAGAAGGTTTTGGTTCAGATGGAATTAGCCTTATTAAATTCAATCAAATATTAATCCATCCAGTTATCCAACGCTTTGGACCAGTAAAAAGTGGAGAGGAGCAGACTTACCATGGCCGGTCCAGTCATGAGCAGAGAGCAGCCATGACAGAGCTCTCCGAACTTCTCCCAGTAGTGTTTGCGACAGTACAGCTTGCCATCTTTCTCATAGTACCAGTTAGTGAGGTGGTCACAGCACACAGAACAACTGGAGGACAGAAAGAAAACAAGCTGGTCAGGCTCGCACAAAACAACTAAAGACAGAGAAGAATGTGGAGGTGAGGCCTTCAACAGCTTCGTGTCCGAAAGGTTTTAAAGATTCGAATAAAGTGCAGTTTGTAAAGCTCTCTGACTCAGACAGGGTAACGCGATCCACCTGGCTATAAAACAATGAAGTAGAGGTGATCAAAACTGATTTTAATATGAATGAATGTTCTTCATCCATCAAATAGTGGATAAAATAAATTATACTAGACATTCGGATCACATACTAATAATATCAAAAAGCAGCAGGAAATGTTAGCAGTTTGCTTGACTTTAGTGATCCTCAAATATGAATTGTTTATAATCACTTTACTGACAGAATGATAATTAACTGGTTTGAATGGTTAAGGATTGGATGAATAATTTAACTAGTTTCAGCTCTGAGTGTAAAAAGCCAATACATCACAGTCCCATCAATGTTGTTGAATAATAAAAGAGAGATGGTGTAGAAACCATTAATCATACTGCTGACCACAGCATTTTCAACCTTGAGGTTGGAGACACATTAGCTGTGGGAAGGTTCCCAACAGCAACATGTACTTTTCTTTTAGTTTACCAAGTGCAGGGAACAGTAAATACCTTGTTCATGACATGTGTAAAACACAAGTACATTCACCAAGCCGTTGCAGATAGATCTTTGGTTATTAGCCTCTGCACACCACCAACCATACTGCCAAAGCGTTTGCCTATTTCCATCACCTTAATAGAACCCAGATGTTTAGAGAACACTGCAGCGCCTCTGTGGCTATGCCCTACGCCCTAACACAGGCTAAAAGCATCTCTACAGGAGCAAAGTCCTCAGTAAACCGGTTGCTTATTGTCCAGGTTTTGCTTGCAGTTGCTTCAATGTAAATAATCCCAAGACATCCTGTTAATGTTTAGGCCCATGGTGCAAACCATGTAACACCATGTGTTCATTTACAAACCCAAGTCATCAGGTATCCTCATCTTCCTCCTTCTTCTCATCTGTCAGCTGTCTAATCCACATTACACACATTGTGTACAAATACCTCTTTAAAAACGGAAATATAAAGAACTTATCGAATTACATGACACAAAAAAATCCAAGATGTCATCTGAGAAGATAAATGTACTTGTAGGGTAAAAGAGATGCGTTAGTGACTTTGGGACAAAATGTTCAGAGTTAAAGGAATGCAAACTAGGAAGCACCTGCAGGCTATGAGCACAAACAAGCTGCACTGGTTATGCAAAATGGTGGCAGCAGGTTTGACTGCCACAGTAAAGTGGAGGATAAATCACTGTGTCTGGGATCAGGTTTCCAGACTGCATGCTGCTGCTACATCCAGAAAACCCCACCTGCTTCTGAAATTATGTTTGGAGTTTTAAGAATAGGATGCTGAACGTCACAAATACAATTTAAAGCATAGGTGTGATACAACAGACAGTCTGCTTCCGACGTTAATAACCACTTGGTACTGTACTGACCCAGCATGGAGGGGAGAGGTCTGCTGATGCTCCACTGAAGAAGCGCTTTCTAAAGGCTCTCATAGTAATAACTATGGACTATCATGTTTAGGAAATGTGCAGCCCAGTGTGTAACAGTACGTAAGTTGACATTGGTGACATTTCAGTCCTTAACATCAAGGGGCATCTATTGCCTCAGGAGGTCAGCGTAGTAATGACTCGGGCCTGATTCATCACACTGTGACATAATGAGGGGAAGCAGAGCTGAACGTCTGCCAAGCTAAAGACTGCATGAGTAATGGTAGCTGGGCTGCTGTGGCCACAGAGGCAATGTAGAGCTCACATCTGATCAAAAGTGCAGCATTTTAATTGAGGCGTATAAAGTAAAATGCGTGTCCAGGTGTTGCAGGAGAAACGAAAACATCCACTTTGTCTACCGTGTTCTTCACAAAGTGCCTTCCTAGATGAGAACGGCTCATAAACTATAATTATGGTCTCTAGGATGTATAAATATAAAGCCATCTAAGTGTGCTAATGGAATCACCTGACTTTCCTCAGTGTGGCTGATATGTGTACGAATGTCAGGTGGTTCTGCAGAGAACAATGCAATAGTACTGGCTGCACAAACACCACAAAACAAACATTACTCATTTCCTTAAATCCACATTCCTGCAGGAAGGTATTCTTTTGTTTGAGTACGGAGTAGATACAGAGGGCGAGACCTTTCATATGGGCCTTAAAGACCTACAGAGGGAGGCTTTCACTCCTAGGGAGACTTTATCTCAGGGTGTGTGACTGTTGTGTTCCCAGTGCCCTGAACAATAAATTCTTTAAGAGGAGAGAGGCAACTGTTTTACGTTCCTACCTAACGAAACACAACAAGCGTTTGTACAAAACTCAAAAGTTTGGCTAATATGCTGATTGAATGAACGATTTATTGATTTCTAATTGACCAGAAGCCAAGATCATCACATTAAGTTTTAAACCTATTATTTCACCCTATGGAACCTTTTACTTGTCAATACACTGCCTCTGCAAACATAAACATGGAAATCCAGAACTCGTTTTACTACATAGGGCAAAACTAGTATATGCACAGGTCTCTTGCAGTGAAGTACAAAGAGTAAAATATGTCTTTCTTTGGGGGAAAAAAAAGCCTAATGCTCTGCAGCCTGTGTCTGAGGCAGTGGACTCACATCTGAATCGCTGTCTAGGAATGCAGAACACAGCGGAGTCGAATGTGCCGCTACCTATAGGCCTCAACAACAGAGCCAGGTTTACGGGAACAGGACTGACCTCATCTTGTAAGAATGCTGCACAAGGTGAAAGGACAGAGGGCAAAGAGCTGCTTTTGGACAATAGACAATACCGACGCCACGGGGGGCATCACGTCAACGAGGGCGCATTACGTTTGCTCCCCTCTCACCCAATGACAGCTTGGAACGACTGCAGCACTTCCACCAACCAACAAAAACAAGTCGGAGGGCGACGATTCGTTTCCATTAACGGAGGTCTGGTGGAATTACCTAGGACGTATCAAAAGCACAAATGGAGGGTGGTTTAGCGATCAGCATGGAGCTGACTAATATTTGGAAGGAGTAAAGGTTACGCAAGGACACCGCACGACGCAAGCTGAGACTACAGAGCTGCTCAGTCGTCAGGAGCAGACCACACATTAACTGTGCTCTTCTCTTTGCTGGCTTGGACCGGACCAGACTCCACATCGTTGGCTATGCAGAGACAGGCCTCCAGCAACCGGCTGCACTCTACAGATGTTATTCATGTCAAGTTACAGTGAGTGAAGTGGAGGATTACAGCTGCTGCAGATGTAACAGCACCTGTCTGGTGAAGTGCAATTAGGTTATAAACTCCTGTCTTATGTCACAGGAGAACAGGCGATTGTTAGAACCTTTAGTGTTGAACCATGGTCCCATCCACACAGGTTTACTGCAGCAGAGAGCTGACATCAGCTCATGAAGCCTGTGGGCAGACAGAACAGCGCGGAGCCCGGTCAGCTGCGACGAGTCCCGGCATCCGACATGTGCACTTTGTGTCGAGAGGCTCGCAAACACAACAACGAAGCTTCTGGGAGTCTCCACACGGACGCAGGCACCAAACAACAACCGCGTCGACGCAGGACGTTCCCCGCTGCTGCAGGCTGTAACCGGCCACTTACTGGAAGCAGGCGTTGTGCCAGGTGTCCTGCAGAACCTTCATGTGAAACGAGTCTTGAACCTTCCCTCCACAGCCCAAACAGTAACAGTCGGTACCTGCGGAAAAACCAAACCACAACCAGCGTCAAACTGGACCCGAGCAGCCGAGCGCAGGTAGAACAAACCTGCAGCTGTTTAAAGTCGCTGGTAAACCCGCAGGACTCGGCTGGGAAGCTGCTCTGTTAGTTAGTCAGTTTACCCGGAGCCGTTTCTTACCTTCTTGTTCCTCCATCTATTTTCTGCGAGTAGCCGTCGATGTCCGGACGCTTTTACAGACTTCTCATACTGACGCAGCCGAGACGCGGAGCTTCGACGTTGAACGTCCAGTCGTCGTCCAGCCCGGACTCTCAAATGACCGGTTCTCAATGTGACCGGGAGACGCACAAATCACGGTGAAAAGCTTCCCCAAGTCCTGGACGGAGCTGCCCTCTCGCCGCAGGCGCGATCGGTGACGTAATGCAGTCTGCAAATTCCTGTACGGAGAGCGGAAGGGCGCAGCGGCAGCACCTGGAAGCAGGAGGGACCCGCGGCCCGGCTCCAAAGGGGAAGACGACGACAGTGGCGCCATCTACCGGCCGAAGCCCGCCAGACGCAGTTCACGTTACACAAAGGCTTCTGTTTAACATGGACTAGAAACTACTCATTCAACACCAACAACAATAATAATAACGCAAAGCTGAGGGTATTCTCACACTAAACCGGTCACACATTACACTGACCTACTGAACAGGTAGAACATTTGAATGGAAATCATGGATTCAAAGTGTTAGTGTTGTTAAGCAGCTACACATCTAGAAAAGACACAGTCTCACCACGGAGTGAGTTTAGCTTGGGCCGGGCCCGCCCTTAGCGACACCACACACCCTGGCCTGCAGGTGCGTAACTCCAGGCCAAGTGTTTCTCTCGTGTGATGGGGATCAACGCGTTCACCGACTGTGCTTATTTGCTTTGTGCTTGTATGCAAAGCTAAGCGAGGGAGAGAAGAAAGCAGGAGAAAATAAAGTGCCTCTTCTAACAGCTTGGTTCGTTTTTAAAGTCAGTGTTGGAGCTGTAGTTCGTCTGTGTTTGTGCTTCCCACTGACACATGGAACATTAAACAGACCAGACACCTTATGTATTAACGCAGAGCTACAGATAATCAGCTGTGAGCAGCCTGTCTACAATGTACAGATTACCAAAGACCTCGCTGTTATGGAGGAATGCAGGGAAGTCTTGTCCAGTCGTGTGCGTAGGAGCCTGACATGCAGCCCATCATGCTCCTCCTCTCTGCTGATGTTCAGCGTCATCACGAGATTTAATCCAACCTCACGTCAAAGCAGAGCACCGTGGATGATGCTGCTGTTCTTGTAGGTCACTGGGTTTAGTACCTGAATGGCTGAAACACTTAAGACTTTCACACCTCAGATTTGTGACCCACAGCCATGAGTAATGTGACACGTTTTCATGACGCGGATCAGTCACACACAACAACATTTTAAAGATTCTTTTATTTTACCTACATGTTTAGTTTGACTTAATACTACAGTGGTCACAGTGCATTTACTGAATTGTTATTAATTGTCTCGTTTTCTACTATTTGTTCATATTTGTAATAGTGTGTTAAGTACTTTGTTCCTCATTTAATCGTTTTCATTGGATTCATTACCTTCATCGTCCTCTAGGTGGCAGCAGAGACCTTCACTCTGTGCGTATCTGACTGTTACGTATCCATAGCTCGGTTTCCCCTCATCATAACCTGACATCTCCCCAGAACACAAGCTGTTGAGTCTCGCCGCGTCTCCTCCAGAGTCGTAATCTAACGCTGAGGGCAACCTTTAAGAATGGCCTGCTGAAACAACGTCCTCTACAACGAGCGGGACCTTTCATAAGATCACATCAGTGTGTATTTGTGTCCTAGGGTCGAAGCAAAGCATGTCTGCTGCCGTCAGTGGTCCTTTGGTCGACACACTGAGCCGCTTGAAGCAAAGCAGAGCAGATCTGAATGAAGTCCTCTATGAGGCTGGGAGTTAATTAGATCCTCGCCGTACTGCGGCAGCACCCTTAGCAGAACTGTCCGTTAATCAATACTCCTTTCCTACTTCCCACATGACAGAACGCATCATGGGCAGTAAATTAGCACTGGGCGCGCTGTTTGATCAATAGCCATAGACAGTACAGCCCTGGGGGCAGTAAATTAACGGGCATACATGGCAGAGGGGAAGTGTTTGTGGGCCTGAACGGGCAGCGAAGGGGAGAAGGGTCACGGTCTAAATCTTCCTGTGGGCTGTGAAGACATTCATTTGTGCCAGATGAGAAGGTGGAGCTGTTTCATCTTTAAGTAGAAGAAAGATCTTCAGTTTGTATAAGGTGAAAGCTTCGAGGTTTCTGCTGTTTATTTACATTGATGTCAACATTTTAACGTACAGCAATATGAATACCTGCAGCATGTTGCAAAGCATATAAAATCATAGTAAATATGGCTGAATGTGTGGTAGTGTAACTGACATTTTGTACTTCAGTAAACGTGCATCACTAAGGCTGCAAAGCCTTTTGTAACCTACTTCCCATGACCTCTGATCGTTGCTTTTTCCAACAAGAAGAATCTGCAGCAGAAACAATAAGCGACTAATAATAAGTGGGTGGAGCTGGTTTCAGCTGACGTGAGTGTAGCGAGAGGTCACTTCTCCTGTACTGTTCAGCGCGTTTTGCTGCCTTGTGGTCGCTGACTTGCGTGAAACGTGTCTTCACTTTGCAGAACTAGATGCTTCTTCTCTGCACCTGCTATTCTCATAATAGCTTTGCTTTCTTCAGTGGTTTGTTTGAAGTGCTTTTAGCTGCGCCGTCTGTCTACAGAACTGAAACCTCTGGGCAGTTAGTGGTGGCACTAACTTATAGCGAAGCAAGTCGTCAGCATACAGGAACAAACAAAAGTTCATAGGTTGGCATTTCCACAGTGGGAAAGCCTGTATTCAGAGATTTACCATGGCTGACTTTGTATTTGCTGCAAACAGGATGAGTCCAGAATATCTGAATAACCATATTTGTTCACGTATGTTTTCCATTTTGGCCCATTAAAATGCTAATGAGGAGATTCTGCCAAGTATTCATATGCAGATGGGAGCCTTTAAGCTCAGATGCTACAGTCTGCCCCTGCTGCACAGTTGCCTTTGTTTAATGTTTTTTTTTTTAGCTTTCTTTTGCGATGTGCATGCACAACAAACAAACAGAGCTCACCTCCAGCTGGTGATGCCGCCACAGCTCACAGCATCTTGGCCTTTCTCCCAAATATTAACTGCTGTACTGTTTCACTGAGGAGCTGGTTTCTTTTTAAGGGTATGTGTTCGTATCACTTCCTGGCTGCTCAGTATCTCTGTACAATCTACGAAGCGTATAAACAGTCTAATTACATGCAGACATGAACGCATTTTGTGGTACCATTCCAAAAAGAGAAGAATCCACAATTTGAGCTGAAACAATTGGAAACTGACAAAAGTAAAGAAACCTAACGATGTGTATGAATGTTTAGAGACTCTGGTTTCAGCCCGTGAAAAGATACCAAACAGCAGAGTGGCTACATTTCTCAAATTTAAATAGGACTCATACAGGAAACACACCGGAGCCTTCTTGTTCTTTGTGGAAGAGTACAAACAAATGTCTCTATGTTTTTGAGGAATGTAATATATCACATTAATATTTACTATTATTATTTACTATGCCTGTTTTGCATGAGTAAAATATCTTTTTCATGTTATACATACACCCAGTGTTAAAAACATCCAGTCATTAAACTGAGGACCGAGTGTGACAGCGTTGGGAATCTTGTGGTGTCTGTGCGGGTCTGTCTAAATATGCATGGACTCTGCGGCGCAGAACCGACATAATGACTTCTGTATAGAGAGGATGTCCTCCTTTGTGCCCCACGGAGACTGACAGAAAAAAGCTGGCGTGCTTCGACTCATGCAAAGGAACTTCCCGTGAGGAATCGCATTGGATTTTGGATGAGTGTGGAATAGATGTCATAGGTGTAGACAGGCTCCTGGGTCTTTCATCTCCCAGAATGTCTGATGTGTTTTCCTCCACCCAGGTTTGTGTGTGACTCTAATCAGTTCACACATACATTTCCAGAGCGCTATGTTTTGTCTACTTCTATAAAGGTGAGAGGGAACTGACACTGACACTGGGCTTGACTGAGCTTCTGCTTGTATTGCTTTACATTTGCATAACTTTCAGTTCAGGATGGTGCAGCGTGCGCCTTCATCCACTTAAATGGGCGAGTTCAATCTGTCTGAAAGCTGCTACAGGATCAAACGCTTGCTTTCCTCGATCTGTCATGACCCCATGTTTTATGTGTCTCAGTCAGAGATAAGCTTGTTCTAAGCTTAACATGCAGTAAATGAATGTTAACAACATGCTTATGACTGAGATAATCTTTGGTTTCAATCCTGAGGATCTGAGATACGTAAACATCTAATCTCACACCCAGCGTGTCTGCTCACTGTGAGCACGACTGTCATCTGCTAGCGCTAAACCTTATTCACCAGAGGGCTTGTTATAGGACCACACAGATGGCTGGTCTGACTTTTAGACTCATAATCTCCTGCTACAATTAGAGTCATTTTATAGGTTCCTAACATTTTAGCATCCAAGCAGCCCGTTTTCTTTTATTGGCAGGTGGCAGCAGCTCAGGTGTTTGAGGACAGGTGACCTTGGTCAAGCCACTGAACCCAGACGTATACTCACGTACTGTCCGCAGGCTGTCCAACAATGATTTACCCAAGGTGAACAATAAAGAGTCTTTATTTAAAAAACACTGATGGATGTGCTAAAACAGTCAACGGCTCAATGTAGACGTTGTGATGCAGTCAGTCCATTCAGCGTCTGTGCAGGTGTCAGTGAGCAGCATCAGACACTGGTGTTGATTCCTGTTGATCCTTATTGATTTCCGCTGTGTTAGAACAGTGTCGGCATGCAGAGAAAGGAAAAACACAACTTTCTTTTTGAGGTCATCTGAACTCATTGATGTTGACTGGCAGCAAAAGACAGAAGTGAAGGAGGATGTCACAGAGACAAATTGCTCCATGAAGTGGGTCAGCTCTCATGGGCATGCTCAGAATGGATGATTGTGGCACAACTGTGCTGCCATTTGACATCTGCTTCAAAATCTATGTTTTGTTTTTCCATTTACAGAGAATGACAAGTGTGTGTATTAACTGTGTGTGGCAGGACAACAGAGCATCGCATTTTATCCGTCAGCACAATCTAATTTAAAAATGAATCAGACAAATAAAATGAGTTATTACAGCTCGACATCATTGAGTGCTGTGAGTATTAGCGTTACACTGGGCACGTCTGGGTGTGTGGGAAAGATTTTTTTAGTGAAGCACAATTATCGGTGGAGGGCTGGTGCTGTGGGCTCCGCTAACCAACCGAACAACCTGCAATTTCCTGGAGAGACACAAACCCCAGTTACCCCAACTGGTTTTTCAGTGATCACAGAAAACCAGAAGATGGTGAAGTTGTTGACGTTACTAAACCGGATTTGGATCAGGAATTATCAGTAGGATGTGTTTTCACTGAACATAATCTGAATATTGTTGCCTTGTTATTTTAGTTTAACCCAGACCCAGTGTTGCAGCAGCTGTTTTGTTTAGTGGCTTTTACACAGTTGCTGAACGTACTTCAGAAGCAACACTGTATTTTTAAATGCCACTGAATTTCACTCCAAGCTTTTCTACACAAAATGTAAAGTGCTGGATGGTAGCCAGTCTGACGCAGGGCCACACAATCGCCACCACGGGCAACGGCGAGCCTAGAATTAACACAGCTGTTAGTCTTTGGAAGTTGGAGAGAAGAGAACATGCAAACTCTATACACAAACCCACAGTGTGCTGCCTGTCAGCGTTTCATATCCAGGGAAAGAGTTTGACTCCGTTTCAATTTCACCATGGTGAAAAAGTGAGGCATGACTGAGATGAAGCTGAAGGACTGTGTGTGTCACACTGACGGCAAAGACTCCAGACCAGGAACCAAAACATCCCAAGCTGTGCCAGACGTGTCTAATGAAATACGACAGGCTGCAAAGGCATCAGATGCAGCTCGTTCACGTCATTATTTTTTCATGGTGAGTGAAAGTTGTCCGCCTCCAGTAACACTACCCCAGGAAAACACCAACGACAATGACATTGAGATGCTTCCTGAATAGCAAATGGCGGCACGGTAGTTGATTTCACAGCCTCAGCCCTTGAAGCAGATCATCTTGTGTGTGTGAGCGTAGGAGAGCTATGGGAACGACTGCTGTCTATTGACTGCCAGGCTGCCACGACCAGGGATTTAAGTTGAATGCTTAGGAAAACGCCATCATTAATTCATATTTCTAATTAATTCAGTGTGCTCTTTAAATAATGCAAGATCTATTTCAACAGATCTGATGAATTATTAATGACAGATATCTAATAGATTAGAACTTCTACTGCTCCACCTGCTTCCTCTTCTACACCTTTATGAATAACAGACTGGACCCAACTTACAACTGTACCTGTACCACGTTTCATTCTGCTGCATTAAAAGATGCAGTCGGGTTTCAGAGAGCTGCAGCCGGAGGCCGGTGTGACGTTCACAGCTGCTCGGCCACAACGTTGTCATTTCTTCAGATGAAGTGGTTACAAACATGTCAGCTCACATTTAAGAACTGCAGTTGACCTCAGAGGATGAGCGGTGCCTACGTTTACCTGTTCAAAGACTGGATGCCGAGTGAAACTATAGTGTGTTAAATAAGCTGCACAGGGAGTCAGGGTAGGGGTGTGTGTGTGTGAAACCCGTGACCGATCACGATGTGTGAGCTGCTCGAAGTGCAGACCATAATAAAACTGTTGGTATTAGCAAGCGTACTGTCATAAGAGGATTGTCCACAGTAGCTTGTGGCTGCTGATGAGAGTTGCTTTGCTATGATAATGTCACTTTAAGGTCATTTAGGAGCCGGATCTGCATTTGTTCTTAAACCTTAATGGAAAAAACAGGTGAGGACAATAAAGATCCGCAGTCACGCGGCAGCTCCCTGTCAGATGGAAGCGTGGTTTTTAATTTGCCAGTCAGGCTGTATGCTCGTGCTATGTGAGGGAGCTGTGCGTGTCTGGTGGCTGTACAGAAATGATACGCTGCCTTTTCCAGTACAGCTTAAGATCCTCCCAGTGCTATTCAAGGAAATGATCATGAATGTCCTTGAAAAACAATTACTCACTGCATAAAGCTGAAAGACTCACTTATGTAACTGTTGCCAAAAGCTGCCTGCAGAGTAGGAAGCAAGTGTTTATTGGTTTAAAGGTCAAACTGAGTGCAGAGCAACTACACTTATTGATTGAGCTATTCCTGTGTCAAATCAATGGGAACTATTCCAGAAAGGAACTGTTAAAATATTACCGCAGTGCAGAGAAGCACAAACATACTTGAGAGTTGTCTTTTCTAATGTGTCTGACTAAAGAGATGTCATTGTTGATCCCATTAAGGGTCACTGATGGTCCCATGGGAGGGTGGGCGGCAAGCAGCAAATAAGTCACCCAGCAGATCAATAAACATGATCTGATTATCATCTGACTGACACAAGAAGCTAGAATGAGAAAAATGGCATCAACCATGTTTCGCTGTTTGTTATGTGAGACACAAGTGTCTTTCAGTCGACCATTAATCTGACGGGAATATCTCTCATTCTTCTGTAGGAGTCTCTTTCTCCTGTGAAACTTAATAAACTGAAAGCACTTAAAGCCTATTGTTAATGAACGTGCAAACTCATCTTGTCTCACACTGTAGCACACGTGTCTTTATTTAAATTGCAAGAAGACTCAACACATTGTTGTATTTAAAGGGAGTTTGTGAAATACACATATAATTGTGTTTGGCAGCTCTTGGCCTGTTGCGTGAGCGATGTGGTTGTGCTGTGTGAGTAAATGTGCTGGTGGAACATGGACAGGTTCCTGCTATAATTTTGCACAGTGTTATTCGTGTAATCGTGTGCTATCCGTAGTCGCAGTTGGTCTGATCTGGACATGAAACAATCGTCACAATCAGAAAATGGAGAAACATTCTTCTCATTCCTTTTCAGTGGGAAACACATTCATTCCCAAGAGGGAGCACAGACTCCAACAATAAGCCCATTATTGCGCATTGATTTCGCTCATCTGATGGGAGCTGCTCACACGCAGGCCAACACACACGGAGCCTTGCAGGACCAGGGCGGTTGTCTCTCGCACCGCATCCATTTACTTTTCTCAAAGCTCAGCCGGAAAGTTTGAGCGTCCCGTTGTTTGGCTGCGGTCCCGTCCTGTCCGCCTGATTCAGCATGAGTAGCATCACCGCTGCACACTGCTGATTTGAAGAGCCCCCCCATCGCTGACTCACCGTGGATGAGAGTAATTGTAAGTGACAGCGCTACGCACCACAGCACAGGCAGCAGCCGAGCCACGACCCGATGCAGTCACCTGCGTGGTGTCGCCTCGCCTGCCCGTCAGGACCAGCAGTCAGCATGTGGCAGCTGATTGGCTGAGACCGCAGGTGTCGCAGGAAGAGGAGCACGACGCCCCAGGTGAGACAAACAATAATCTTCCATTGATTCTTTCCATGTATTAGTAAAAGGGTTTTACTGAAAGACAGCTGTAACCAGCTCTACGGTGACTGGGTGCTGGACGTGGTTAGTGTGTCCATGGCTTCATCAGGAGCCATTTGTCATTTTAATGCCATTGTTACTGACGCACCAGCTTTAATCGCCACTTCTCTCTGCGTCCAGTCAGTCATGAAGGGCCCGTCCGCACTTTCCATGCTCGTGGTTCTTCTTTCCTTTGCATCAGCGCGTGGACAGTTTTAAGGGCTAATGTAAGGGACGTTCTGCGTGACGCGTGGCAGCCAATGTTGCCTGTGCCAGGACGATCTCCTCCCAGCACGACGCGCTAAGCGCAGGGAGCGTGGCCCCGTCGCCGAGCGCAGCGCTGCGTGTGCGCTGTCGTGTCCCTTTAAGTGCAGCAGGCAGTGCTGTCGGTCCGTGCGGCAGCGCAGGGCGCACGCACGGTGCAGCGCTGCCTCTCCGCAGCGTCGAACATCCGTCCTCCACATCGGACAGGCGGCAGCAGCGGCAGGGTGGACGCGGCGCCTGCACCAAGTCCAAGCTGTGACCTCAACGCAAGGCTGGAGCGGATGAACCGCGGAGGGGACTGTCGCAGTGGGGGTGATGCAGACGGAGGAGCCAGCGGGGCCGTTCACACTACTCCCTGTTTCTCCGGCTGGCTTGAAGCATGTAGCGGCTCGTCGGCAGCCTACAGTCACACTGATCGGCGCTGAACGAGCCAGTGGGATTGATGAACTAACGTCAGCGCTGTAAAACAAGCTTTTCGGCCCGTTTCTGCTCGTATTTGGCCGAATGGTCTTGGAGATGAAGCGTCACGCAGGAGCCTGAGAGCTGAGTTGAATCCAATAAGCTGCAACATCAAATCATCTGCTGAAGGTTTATGTCGGCTGATGTCTGAGGTAACTGCTGTTATTATCTCTGATTTGATGAGAACGAAGCACGTCTGTCTGGCAGGTTGGTTCTGATTGTGTTGCAGAAGTATTGATGGGTTCACGTTGCAGCTGCACTTCCACCATCACTGCTGGTTAACGTCACTGGGGCAGACCAGGGCACCGACCCAGAAGCCAGCTTTCCACAAGTGAATTCACTCCCCTGTTATTTAAAATGACCACCAGCGTTGGTGAGGAAGGAACCTGGCACTTGTTAAACCAGCAGCAGGCTTTGCTATTTAAAGGCCATATGTTTGATCAGACTAAGCCTCTGCGATAAAAATACCTGAGTGGTGTAGCGTTAGAGCCCTAATCACCGCGGCCTGTTTCTGTGAGCTCTGAAGAAGCCAAATGACTTCGATTGAGTTAAACCATTAATCGTTGATGGCGTTGGACAGTAGAACAGTGTGTGTTGGACTTTCATTAGAGGCCTCCTGCTAACTTTCACACAGAGCTGCAAATCAGACCTGACTTCGACTTGACCTCATTTGCTTTGTTGGTTTAGGAAACTAAATTTGCGGCTGCAGTGAAGTCACAGCCACACTCTCCTTTTCACAGCCCGTGTGTTTACTTTGCTCAGTGTTTCGCTTTTGTCTGTCTTTAGTTTCACCAGTTGCCATTTTTAAATTTAATCACTCTGCTGCTGCTGCTTTTCAAACCCAGACCCCCCCCCTTAAAGTGTTGTTTTATACAGTGAAACAATAATTGTCAGTATAACAAGCAGGTTCATTCTCCACACTGTTGTGGATCGACCAACAGCTCAGTGTGAAGGGTTGAAGTAGAAGAACATTAGAGCTGTACACGTTAATCACAGTGATATTAAAATCAATTGATGAATGGAGCCAATTACTCATACGGCAGCACTTGGTGCCACATTAAGCATAAAGCACGACAGACCTCATGTTACTGCAGCAGGAGTTCTGCACTGAGTGCGTAGCTGCTCAACCTGGATCAATGTTGCCAACGTCGCAGTAAAATCTAACAAATATAATGAAAAGCTCCACTTCCTAATTTAGATTTAACCTGCTGACAGTAGCGGTTCGCGTCATTTGTAAAGAGCAGAGCGGTTTCAGCCGTGGTGGACAGAAATCTGTGGACACAAACAAAGTCACATAGATTTAATGTTGCTAATAGCGACTCTGCTTTCCCATGAACTCAGCCCTCCCTGAGGCACAAGGATGCCAACTCCTGTTCATATTTGCACTCTCGAGAATAGTGGGACGTTGTTCACCCTGCCGTTGCTGATTTAGTGAATAATCGTGGTGAGAGAAGCAACGTTTTCTACCACCACAACCCCTCCAGGAGCATCCGCAGCGCAGCAAAGCGCCAATTTTGATATTGAATTTCAGGCGTTTTTTCACATGCAGGCTCAGCTGCGGCTGTAGAGGTGAACTCTGGAAGTGCTTTGTGTGCCACCGGGGTGGTAGAGCAGCAGCACAGTGAGAAGGCTTTGAATTCCTCCGAAGCCTATCGCTTCATCCTCCCGATGACCCGTCAGGGACGTGCCATGGATCATATCCAGTGGCTGCGGCCTTTGAAGACGGCCACAGGAACAGACGGGGCTTACGGTTCTGGCCGCTACAGCGAAGTAACGGCGCTGGTTGTGTGCCGTGGCTTGGATGGCGCACTTGCTTCTGATGTATCACTATCAAGAAACAATGTGAAGAGCCTCATTAAGAGCGCTACAAAAATAGCCTGGCATTTAATGCTCTGCTGTCTCCGCTGAAGACGTGCTGAAAGTTTTCAGCATTTGCTGATGATTTCACACTCTGAGGCTTCAGATTCATGTTTGTCGTTAAGGTTACGCCTTAATTCATCACATTGTCCAATAACTTATTTTTCCCTCAAAGATGATCTGATTTCAGAAATTGGATGATCTTTAAAGCTGTGATACGGTTGCTCAGCTCCAAGGAGTTGGTCGCCTTTCTCCATGCACATCTCAGCCAGATTTTCAGCTTATAGGATTATTCACAACACTGGACTTCCTCCGTCAGACGCATCCAGATAATCGCTGCTGAGACAGGTGGTCGGAAAATGCTGGGATGTAGACGTCTGACAGAAAACCCAAAATGTGTTTTATTTCAGATGTGCGTTGATGGGTATTAACTAAGGATGAACTTATGGATGTTTACATGATTGAAGCCGAAGTGGAAATAAACAGACTTGAGTGAGCGAATGAGCCAGTTGGTCATGACCTGCTGTTCATGCTTTACAAAGAAGCAGCTTAAGCCAAGCGAGGCTAGAAGAAGGTATGAGAGGACGCATGTTTATGTTTGTCTGCTCTAAATTGTAAATGGTTTCCATGGATTCAGAAGATCAGTTATCATTTTTATGGATATGAATTGAATGATCTGGTTTTGTTGTTTGAAATGTATTAACACGTAGAACACGAACTACAAGCAAATATTTTTTTAAATATTAAATCGACCTTATAAGTAGAAAATGCAGTAAAGGTTTATTTTTTTTATTCAACACCTTGTCTGTAGATCCAAGGGTCACGGGGTCAACACTTCAGTTCTGGCTCCCAAACCTCACTGTAGAGCATTTCCAACACGAGCGGCCCAGGGAGGCCAGAGGACCTAATACTGGATTGTGAACTGAGAAAATGAAAAAAGATGAGGAGTGAACTGAATATAAAGGCCACATTCTCTGTGTTCCACAGCTGACCTTGAGACAGTGCCAGCTGGCGCGATTAGCACATCACCACTGTAATTACTCACCTCGAGTAGCAGGCCCCCTTGTCCTTTCTCCAACTTGATCTCTACTTCTCACAAAAACGTCTTTGTTGGTGCTAAACTGCTGGACCTTGTTTGCTGTACCTGCTGCACCAACACAGGTCCAGCCTCTCAACAGCGGAGCCTTTAATTATACAAATGCAGTTTACAGACTCCACTTTAGGAAACTGGAGGAAAAAATGATCTCAGTGGCACACGTGTGTTAGTCTGACAAGCATTCATCTTTGGACAGTGCCTTTGACCCTAAACTGAAGCTCCTTTTATCCTCTAAATTAGTTCCCACATTTTATCCACATTTGAAGGCAGACGAAATTAAATGGAATCAAAAGAAATGAATTAGACTGAACTCACATCTTTCCCCACTGATTATACAGACGATATCTGGAAAACACACAGAGGATTATTTTAAAGTTCTAATAACGTGGACATTGCATCCAAACTGGTGAGGAGCCCTGTGGTGCTTTCTCAGCTTTGAGAACATCACTTAGCGGCACAGTCAGTCTGTGAAAATACATCCATCCAGGCTGCAGTGTGAAGAATTAGACAGGATTTTACTTTAAGCGGGACGTCAGGAGATTTTGGGAAGCCCAGGCCTAACAATGCTATACAGAGCAGCAGGAGTGCGACGTGATACAGAATGAGAGGCAGCGGAGGCCCCGCTGTGCAGCCAGTGTCAGCAGCAGCTTCAGGTCTTCTCTCAGTGTGCTGGGCCCTAATTGGGCTGTTGCACATACGAGGGGAAAAAAAACTATAGGTTGCTATGAAGTGAATTATTGGCCAAATTGTCCCTGTGTTGCTCCTGAAATCATCAGTTTACTGCTGCCATTGTCATGGAATCACACAATGCTCAGACTTTTCAAGGACTAAACTACTTCTTGCTTACTGTCGGGGAATCTGCTATTAAAGGTTAAACTGAGATATGTTTTCATAATAGCATTGTGCTCAGTAATTGCATCTACTGGGATTTGTGAAAAATGTGCCACTCAAACCAAGCTGCACTGATTTATACACCCTTACAGCAAGGGCTCAGTATTCTTACACTTAGCCTTAAATGTTGTTCCATTCATTTCCAGTGGCAGGATGAGCACCTAAGTCTATCCCCTTATCAGCTGCTTTTCTGAATGTGGCCAGCGCACACAAGCTCCGCCGCAGCCCTAATGTTCTCCATCTGTCAGTAAAGCTGCCCAGGTTGGCTGTGTAGTTAGGAACTATCACATGCACTGAATAGAGCACGCCTGGACAGCCACGAGCCCATCGCCACGCCACGTCAACCCTCATCACCTCCTCTCGCTCTGCGACAGTCTGTGCAGATGTCTTTCCCAGGTTGCTCAGGGGCAGGATGAATCCGCTCGAGCTCCCGCTCTTCACTGACTCCTGGTTCAACCCTCTCCTCAGTCAACCGCAGCAGCTTAAACACGGTCTGGCTGCACTGTTACACCGAGGCCAGAGCACGGGCTGAATCATTTTACAGCGCAGTGGCTCCCAATTTGTTGTGCCTCTGCAGCACTACTGCTTCTATTTACCACAGCAGGAGACGGGATGGTTTGTGTTTCAAAGTACTTCACCACAGACGAATAATGTGAACAATGCAGGAATATTATTGATTAGGGGTTGTCATCAGAACTGTGGCTTTAATATTTTCTACGTGTACGTGCACACATAGAAGGAGAGGAACGAGGTGATCTTGTTCTTGTATTTCGTAGATTTCATTATCTAACACAACCGTCCTCTTTCGTGCTGTGGTTCATAGATGTTGTTCCATGTTGCGTCAGTGTGACAGTGGAACATTCCTGTATGTGCTCATCATATTTTATTCAGCGTGAGGCTCCTTCCTCTGAGCCCCACGCAGGCGGCTGTTCGAACGCCCCAATCCCCCGATACGTTACACATTTCTGTTTTACCACACACACACTTGTTTACTACACTGCTCCCATACTTGCAGCCTTTGCTTTATTGCAGAAGGATGCCTTTCTCAATTTCCTATAAAGTGTAGGTTCATGTGGTGACACTGAGCACAGGATGGTGAGATTTTTAGTTTTAGTTCAGTTTCATAGATTAGTTTACAAAGAACATAGTCTGACAAAAAAACTAATTGTGTTACACAAATTAATTATTGAGAACAAAGACCATGGAGCTATGCACATAAACATAACTATAAATATACACATAAACAAATCTAGTGTGCAGTCACATATGTGTGTTCTTGCCACATCAACAACAACAAGGCCTGTAATGACGTTCATGTTTAACTGGAGAAGATGTGTTGACAGCAGGCCTCTGGTGCTGCTCGACCTTTACGTGCAGATTTCCGTTTCGCTGATGAGGCCCGTGGTTCGCTACACATTTTGATTACTTACACTGCATCCTGCTACTTAAACACACACTTCATGTCCCCCAAATGAACGCATCCAGACCAGTGCACTCGACTCGCCGCCTCGCGTGGCCGCGCACACTGAACAGCTCAGCACGAACGACTGCGGAGCTTGCAGTCGGTGACAGGCGACGCGCTCACGTTGCCCCTTCGTTCTCTGCTTATTAAAGGAAATCGGATCAGTCTGTGATGTTGATTAATGTCGTTTAGATGATTAAGTCCTGTTCGTTGCGCCTCTGTTCCTCCGAGTCCTCTGCTTCCCGTGAGCTTGTGTTGAAATCATCTAATCCCAAAGGTCCTGCTGTGGATTTTGTGTCTAGGTGGTAACAGTAAGGACGAACCCTGCATACTGAGGGACAGACTGATGATTCATTACTGATTACTTCCATAGGTACTTGACTACTAGATATCTGCTGCTCCTTTCTGAGATGGCTGCTCTTAGTTTCAGGATCTTGTAATGTCTCAAGTGATCCGAGCATGTGGTGCTGTAAAGAGGATTTGCTCCAGACATCATCTGTAGTAGCTCCTCTAATCCTGCCTTTTCCCAGCTTTGAATGGTGCAGACGTAGCTGACTCATACACACATACGTTGGTCAGAATCTTAAAGGTTTAGACTATTCACAGTTTTTTCCACATTTTTTCCGTCTGAAGATGAAGCGGCCGCTGTGGATTCTAAAAGCAGCGAGGGGACAGTTAGACGCGGTCCGAGCTTTTCATTTTAAATGCAAATGCTTCTCTTCTTCCTCTCCGTCCGTGAGGGGTTAGAGTGAGGGGTGAGCTGCAGAAAAAGCCGTACTAGAGGATTCAACTTCTTGCTTAAGGACACTTCAGCAGAGTGGGTGCTTATTGACACAGGGGCTTGAGCGGCTGTCCTACAGTAGAGGGTCTGTGTCTCCTCTCGCTGCTCTGTCAAGCACCCGCTTGTTTTCCTGCCCAGCAGACCACACGAAGCTGAAAACAGTCAGCTGAATGATTCTGAAAACACTGGTACTTTGTCAACTCATAGAATGATGTTGTGAATTTGTTCGCAAAAGGTTTCTTATTTGGGCATCTGCAAGTTACTTAGCAACATAAAAATATTTATCAGCGAGCCACTGGAGGCAGGATGTGGTTATCGTAACCTGTCAAATAAATACATGTACAGTACCGTTAAAGTTCAGTAATCACCACGTTTTATGTCACTTTTACCATCTATTTACAAACTGCATAAAGAGCAGTCTGTGCAAGTAGCAGGGCACAGTGACAGACACAGGCTGTGTTAATCAGATAACATAGAAGATGAGGCCGTGGTAAGCAAATGAGCATTTTCACTCAATTACAAAGCTTTTCCTTAAATGCTTTAATACAGAGCTGAGCCAAACGCCCACGCGTTGGTGCTGCTGAGAACATTTTCCTACAAAGTGCCTCGTTTCAGTTAAAAATAACTATTTCTTTGCTGCATATTAAAGGATTTATTTGCCTGTGTTGTGCTTTTACAGATGTAACAATGCGCAACGGGGCGGCACGGTGGTGTGGTGGTTAGCGCTGTCGCCTCACAGCAAGAAGGTCCCGGGTTTGATTCCCGGAGGCGACCGGGGGCCTTTCTGTGTGGAGTTTGCATGTTCTCCCCGTGTCTGCGTGGGTTTTCTCCGGGGTCTCCGGTTTCCTCCCACAGTCAAAAGACATGCAGTTAGGTCAATTGGTTGGATGCGTAAATTGCCCATAGGTGTGAGTGTGTGTATGACTGTGATTGTGTGTCTATATATGTGGCCCTGCGATGGACTGGCGATCTGTCCAGGGTGTACCCTGCCTCTCGCCCAAAGCCAGCTGGGATAGGCTCCAGCACGCCCGCGACCCCTTCGGGGAAAAACCGGAAGAAGAAGAAGATGGACAATGCGCAACCTAAAGTACTGAGGCATTTCCTATTTCCCCTCGTCCTTCCTCCTCCGCCAACTAAACATTCGCAGAAACCCTCTGCAATCCCCTCTTAAGTCTGTTCAAGCAAAGCGGAGTGAGATTCACAGCACAGCTGAGCCGAGGGAATTCATTTTTAATTAAAGTAGAGAGATCCTCTGTGCCTGTCAAGGTGGGGGAAGAGAAGGGGGAAAGGGAAAAAACAGAGCCGCAGATATTCTGTAAGGCCCTGAATGAAGAGCTTTGTTAAGGCTGGATAGTGGGAGACATCATTTGATCTCCCACTGACAGTGCCTCCCTGCTGCAGAATAATTACTTCTTTTATGAAGCCATTAGAGAGGACCGCTTCAAGTGATTGCTTCTCCAATGTCCATCTACTGTACGTGGCCAACTGGGATCCGGGAGGGTTGGTGTGAAACGCACAACGGGAATCTGGGATGTTTCTCTGTTTGGAGCTTCGAGACATCATTACTGTCAGAACAGTGTTGTCTTTCAGCTTTTCTCATCTCCAGTCCTTACGGACTCTGGACTGAATCAGCAGCACAAGCACTAGTTCAGATTTGGTTCACGCCTACTGTAATTGAATGTGTGTAATCACTGAGTTGTTTGTTTGCCCTCACTGACACACTGCCAAGGTACATGGTGACCGGTGCCTTGACTACAATGCTATGGAATAACACTGGTAATGCAATGAATGTCAAAGAAGAGGATTACACCGAGTCTTTAATTTACTTCTTTCTGAGAGCAGGTCACCACTGAGCCTAATGCACCATTGAGTATTATAAGGATTACAATGAGCTTTTTTTCTGCCATTGTGAGCTTAAGTTCGAAGCTTCACAGGGTGCACTGTCATGGGCCTTACAGCCTCTCTGATGCCAGATTCATTGGTATTTGTAATTAACCCCAGGGTTTGGGAGAGTGAAGCCAACAGCATCCCAGCAGTTGGTACGCCAGTCTCTAAGCTAGCAGAGATTTTAAACAGGGTCTCCACCATCCTCTGTGGTAGCTGTTATGTACTGCACCACTTGTGATAAGCAAATAGAGACGTAGTTATGTTGAAAATGCCAGTGGTGTATTCACAGTGAGCTGAATACAGTGAGCGCCACGTTCTAAAATAATATATAAATATTCCTCTCAGATCAGTCCCAACTCATCATCGCCTCAGCTGCTGACGAAATTAAAAATATGTAGAAGCAGCAGTATTTTTCCTGGGTTTTGGAAAGGCTGCCACATTTGACTCAAAAGCTTTTACAGTCTCACTGTGTGTGTTTTTATGGTGAGTAACTTTCAGCCAAACCCCTGGAGAGACTTTTACATTTGCACAGTAAAAGTGGAGCTTTACACTAATAAATAAAGGCTATTTTACGATTTTAAAATATTCGTAGCACATCTCTTTATGTGAAGCAGGCGCTTTGATTTGCATCTTGTATGATTAACCTCTCGGCAGGACAATAATGAAAGGTCAACGACTCGACTAGCGCGCGTCTACTAATCCGCAGCTCGTCTACGACCATTGCAGCTCAGATTTGTTTGCTTTTATCCTGAGTTGCTTCCACATTTTCAAAACGTCCTGACCGACGTTTTCGCAATAGCGTTCTGACGGATGATAACATGCATAACAGCAAGCTGCTTTTAGAAACTTTCTCCCAGCTTGTCTGAGGCGGCACATTTCAGTGCCAAACACTGGGACAGACGTGGACGTAGTCTGTAATAATTGGCTGATCACTTACAGCCTTGCAGGTTTGGGAGAAAGTATAAAAAGGAGCAATTTGCAGCAAAAAGCTGGCCGCGAGTTTTAAAACCTTTTCCCCAGCGTCATAATTTGTCACTGTGTCACTGAGAGACGTCTGTGCTGATGCGCTTCCCTTTTGAGTGGCCACCAGCAAATAATTGTACTTGGCATTAAGCCAGTCACTAATGCTGGCACACACTTAGATCAAACACAGATTAAATTAAAATGGCTGACATGAAAATGGGAAGCCTGAACTGCGGCGCACATCGTAGTTGCCCAACGCTAAGCAAAGAAAACTGCTTTGCCCGTGTGATCCTGTTATTATTTGAAGCAGTCGTGCTCACACTCCAGTTTTCACGGGTCACACGCTCGTAAG
Source organism: Macropodus opercularis (assembly GCA_030770545.1). Taxonomy (NCBI): domain Eukaryota; kingdom Metazoa; phylum Chordata; class Actinopteri; order Anabantiformes; family Osphronemidae; genus Macropodus; species Macropodus opercularis. The sequence goes on along the minus strand of CM061097.1, from coordinate 3,433,046 downwards.
AGTTGCCATCTGCGCTGAGCGAGTCGCCTGAATTTGTTCTGTGGAGCAGCACAAGTTTGGCGTCCAAGTTGTTTATGTGAGCTTTTTCTATGTTGCGTATAGACGCCAGCCAAACAGACATTGAACAGCGGCTCCACTGCTTTCAGGTGGTCCTGACTTTCCTCTTTCGTCTCTCTGTGAGTAGGATGAAGCTTAATAACTGCATAAACCTGAATGTATGCGTGGTCAGTGTTATTACCAGGGGAGGAATCTGATCTTTAGTTTGATTTGATTTGACAAACACAGCTAATGCGCTCTGGCAGGCCAAACACACCAGGAGAGCGGAAAGACGGGCCCCAGGGGGAGGGGAGGGTCAGGGCTGCTGTGGCTGATGCTGTTAACCCTTCTGCTGCTCAGCAGACAGAGCACGGTCCTCCAGCAGGACAGTGTGTGTGTTTCCTGTCCCACCGAGGCTGGCGGGTCACCTGGTCACCTCTCCTTCCTGCTACTGTTACTGACCAAGCAGTAGTGTGTGCTTTGTCCCTCCAGAAGGCCACCATTAATGTCTATCAGTGTTACCTCGAGCCAAACGCAACCTCACTGGCCTGGAACCATTCTGTTGTGTGAAAAATACAGAAATACTTTTCCCAGCCAAGCAAAAAATGCTGTTCAAATGGGAGGAAATCACATCTAATGTAATCCAGCTGGGTGTACAGTATACAGGCCTCGCCCACAATCCAGTTTAAAGAATGTTTTTTGGCAGACGATGGAATGAGAATTGATTTCAACTGCAAAACTAACACAAATGAATTTATCTGCAGCTGTCATGAAATAATATCCAACTCACTAATATCATGTTTTGTTGAGTTCGGATCTAACAAACTAATTTGAGTTTGTTGCAATTTCATATCACGTTGTCAGTGTCTTTTGTTGATGTCTGGTAAGTCAGTGAGACGTTCACAGCTGAAGCTGAAGCGTCAGGCGCGTGTGACAGTGATCTCATCTCTGTGTCCAACAACCTCGTCCCTGGACAGATAGGAGGACGTTTATGGACTGATTTACTTGCAGCACATGTGGAGCTGGAGGCGTCTTCCACACCAGAGATAACTTTGACGTCTCCTCCTCTCAGATTATATATGTGCTGACTCTTTTCGTGGATGTGAATTATCGGCCAGTCACTGGGTTCGTGTCTGCTCCGCGTGAGAAGCTGTGGCGATTGTGGCGAGCAGACCCCTTCATCACCTCTTATCTGATGCCTCCTGATGCATTTGCTCACAAGCTGTGCCTGATGGTTTGATTCTAATTTTACTGTAGTTGTAAAGATCAGTCTTCTTTTTTGTCTTTGCTTGGACTTAATAACTCCCTTTTTTGATTTATGGCCAGATATGTGTAAATCCAATGACCTTGCCTTCAGCATTATTTGTACTTTGAGTTTTAATGCTCAAATATTAACATGCTAACACAGGATCCGTTTACACGCTTGCTGCAGGCATGAGAACTTGCAAATGATCCGTGAGCAGCAGCTCACACACGGCCCTCGACTGCACATATTCGTGCTCCTGTTTTCAGCGATGCTATGCTGAATGTGCGGCTTCATGTTTTCCATTGCATTTCCAGGCCTTGTAACCCTGTAGCGAACACCACATGCATACTGTTCGCTGAAGCCAACATATTATTCAGTATGAAACAAAGGTTTGCTTGTCTGAGTCATTTCTGTTTCGACTGGGGATAAAACACTGACATATGGCTGAGAAGTCATGGTGGGCACAGGGAGAGAGTGAGAGACCCGTCTCAGTGTTGTTTAGACAGCTGTTGAGCTATAGAAACCAACAGGAGGAATTATTATTATACTGTTAAACTTCATTTGCTTGTGCATGAATCCCAGAGGAATACAATCCACAGGAAAGAGAAGATGACATTAGTTTTTCAGACACAAAAGCATATTATAGGTGTATTTATGCTTATTCTTCCAGGCTTAGCTCTTTAAAACAAACCAGACTTATTTATGACTTTAATGTCCTGAGAGTGAACCCAGCTAATCTGATTTACTTCGATTCATCAGCAACACCCTTCATTTGTTCTTTAGGCCATTTATGTTTGGAATTTGACAGAGGACATTTGATCTTGAAACTAAATAATTAAAATGCAGACTAAGTCATCAGGATGAAACCCACCGTTGTGGTTGTTTAGAGGTTACTGGAAGGAGTCAGACAGGATGAGGGTTCTCTTTGTGCCTGGATACTGCTGTTCCAGCACATGAGCAGACTGTGATCCATTTCTCCTTGAGGGTCCCAGACTCTTCCCACACAGGAGTGAAAAGTAGTGGGGCAGAAAGCCAGGGGGCGTCTGCAGGCCCATTCAGGTTTCAGGTGGCAAGCGTTGTGTGGAGTTGTCCTCAGGGCAGACAGGGAGCCACAAGGGCGAGCGTCCCCTTGAATACCCTGGAAAGTTCCTTGACCCTGAGGAGTATTACATTACATTTTCCAATAGTTACGCCTCGAACTTGCCTCCAGACAAAGACGCCTTTGAGAGTGTTGGCAGGATACAGACGTCCTGAATTAGGTTTAAAGGGTGATCACCTGAGACGGTTTTTCTCTTGTCCTGCCACACATTCAGATAAATTATGATCAGCTTGGACCAACTTGATTCATTTTTATTCTGACTCAAACGAACTCCCCAAAACATCAGTAAAATCGCTGCAGGGTAGAACTTTGTTTCTGTCTCTGCGCCAGCTTAACCCAATTTATTAAAGATAAAGCAGAAGTCTGGGCTTGTTAAAGTGAAACGTCTCTGACTGGTTGTTCCCTCACTATTAACTTTTTTCCCTGCTACTTAATTGCTTTTAATCCTATTATTTGGTTTTTACAGCTTATCTGATTTTATTCTCATTAATGTGAGTTTCAGAGCAGACAGAGAATGAGGACAGCTTTGTACATGTACATGTAATATAACCAATCGGATTCTTCGGATGGTTTCTTTCTGTGACTTTAACTTGAAGCTCAGCAGTAAGAGAGATGTTGTCGTTCTTTTGTAACCTGCTCGTGTTATTCCTCCTCCTCCATGTGCGATAAAGCGCACTCAGGTGTGTACTTATCTTCCTGTGTTTGTGTGTGTCTCTGCTGCAGATGGTGACTCACGGCCGCTCACTCCCGCATGGTCTCAGTGAATAGACGGTCACACAAGGGCGAAAGGATCTCAAGCTCAGCCTGTAAATAAAATCCTCTCCTTTCTCCGCGGCGTGGGAGAGATTGCCGCTGCGGCGCTGGTGTGGCATCTCTCGAGCTGATAACAGGAGTGAAAGCAGTGCTGAGCGATCATCTTTCACTCTGAGCCACTCACCTTTCATGGTCTCTCCAGGGCCCGCTCTCAGGGCTGAACTGTCAGCAGAGAGGCTGTCAGGTGGACGCGATCGAAGGCGCTGCAGAGCGCAGAGCACCGTCTCCATGCGACTGAAGATGCACCTGTCGTGGAAGAGCCATGCTTTTATTTAGATGACTTTCTACAGGATTCAATCACTCTGATTGACTTCTTTGCTGTCGCCTCCCGGTGGGAGCAGGGAGTATTGGTGTTCACACTCTTGCTTTATGATTCTTTATAACTGGGTGAGCGCGTCTGAGTGGCAGGGGGAGCCAGCATGGTCAAGCCTCTGCTGAGGATACAGCGCTATTTCTGCAGGAAACCTGTCAGATTCTTCTCCCTCATCCTCCTCTACCTGACTGCAGGGAGCCTTGTCCTCCTTCACTCTGGATTCGTTGGGGACAGTGGCCCCAGAGGCCGAGGACACAGAGACGCTGTGGTAGCTGCAGAGATGGGGACCCGAACGTCTTCATCTGATACTCGAGGGCTCGGAATCATGAGTAGAGTGTTTAAGGAGTCACGCAGGTCCGGCCGAAGGTACGGTCGGCCGTGGATGAAAAAATTCAGAAAGGAGGGTCAGGAGATGTTGGGCCGGGGCGAAGACTACGCCAGCAACTGGAACCGTGCATTGAAAGGTCGCAACGCTAAAGACGTGGATGATGGAAGAGGTGGGTTCAGATAAATAGATAAATCTGTTTTATTGCAGATAATGCATAGACATATGCATATGCAGCGAAAGTCTAAGAATACACTGCAGATCAGCAAATGCATAAGCAGGAAGCAGCAGGAGGGAGGACATGATCACATTATGTGGTCACAGCAGCCAAAATATTTACAATTTTACACTTTATTTGAAGAATTCACACATATCATTTTAACACATTCATTTATTCAGCAAATTATAAAAAATCCAAACGTTTATTAGGCAAATTTGTTCTGCTTGTTCATCTTGAAAATCAGCCGTTAAACTGTGTCATCTCCGATCACAAGCTGCAGCTGTTTAGTGACTGAGAGTTTCTAATTGTAATTGGCCACGTAGGAAATGTGATGACGTCTTTTCTCAGGATCTCACTGAGCGTCAGCGTCACTTCTACTGCACAGCACACGTTCAGTCACGCAGCTGCTGCACAACATCCGCAAAATGACATAATCACAGGATTCCCAGGTTTATCTGTGTGTAACCAAACAATCCCAACATCCAGTTTATATGTAAACTCCAAGTCACGGAACACCAGCGTGTGGATGGGAACGTCTGTCCAGAGCCAACGGATCTTGAATGTCAGGAATATTATTAAAATTATTACTTATGTTGCGAGGGATATACGGTTATTTATTGCAAGAAAAGTCTTAATCTGTAAACCAGCTGCAGTAAAAATATAAAGTGGCCTAAAATACCACAAAAGTGCTGGAGAAGAAGGAAACGCTAATAACGTGTCATTGGCTGGAATCATTTAGTTCTGCAGTGATAATCATCTGATGCTATGCTAATATCTGGGGAGTTTCAATGTGTTTAATATCTTAAAAAACACACCCAGAACAACCGTCAGTAACATTTACTATAAATCCACCGAGGCTGAATGGGTCTGCAGGACCAGCGGGTGGAGAGTCTAAGCTCAGAAAAGAGGAGCATAAGAATGAGTGATGCTGCTCTGAGCATGAGGACGCCAGCACCAGTAGAGAGGAATTAATGTCCCAGCCCACAGCCGTAACCCACTGGACCTTAAGACGCAGAAAAGGACGACTAGCAGAGAAAACAATGAAAAACATTGTCGAGCTGTTTTATTTTTCAACCCAAGGCCAGAACCACAAACATGTTTACAGTGTACATCTGGGCTTTGGGTTATCTCAGTGTGTCTCAGTCGTCCTCATCTAATCCCCCTCCTCACCTTCTCAGAACTGCAGCTGAACGTGATGGTAGAGTAATTAGTGGGCTCCAAACTGCCCGTTACGTATTAATTATTATTTATAGCTTCAAAGACTTAGTGTTTACATCCAGCACCACTCATTACTCTGCAGTCCTCCGTCCTCAGAACCCCACTGTGCTCAGGTTAAGAGACTTTTACACCTGTTCTCTCTGGCGCTGAATTAATTTGAAGGAAATATTGCAGCGTAAGATGCAGACCGCAGCAGAAATGTTGGTGGTGCAATAGCACAGTTGTCGACTGTAGGGATGCGTTGGTATGATTCAGCTCTGGTTTGTGACATTAACTGACCTGCGAATAATAATAATATTATGATCATATGAAGGAGAACCAATTATCATCCGGCTCAGCACTAGTTAGGAGGAGCACGACAGCTTAGTGCTGCAGAACACCACATGGCCTCGGCACAACAATTACAGTAATGCAGGGGATGGGACGTTCCCCCCATTTAGCGCTGAGAGGATCAGGACACAGCGCAGATGGTGAAAGGTTTGTTTTTCAAAGTGAACAGTAGATCCCATGCAGCGCGGTTAAGCAGCACCACAGAGCTTCAATGAGAGACAGGAGACACTCGCTGTATTTGTCTCTGGTTCACCAAAGCCCAACCCCCTCCACACACACACACACACACACACACACACACTGAAAAATTCAAGAGATGCCTGCCACTACAGTTACAGGCCACTAGAAGGGGGTGTGTGTCTTTATAAATAAATAAAGATTCTGCCCCAGTTTGGAGCGGACCTCACTACATTAATACACTACACTCTGCAGGTCTGTGAAGAAAGAAATAGTCACTGTTGTGATTTTTATGAGGAAGAATAGTAATTTGTAATCTTTGTTTTGAATGCATGTCCATCCTTCTAAATAAATATTTTGTTTTCCAGCAAAGTACATTGGTTGCTACATTGACAACACCCAGAAAAGAGCCCTGAGAGGAGTTTCCTTTTTTGACTACAAGAAAATGACAGTATTCCGTTGCCAGGACAACTGTGCAGAAAGGTAAGATGAAAAGAAACAACAAAAACACCCAGTATAAAACTCTGTTCATCTCAGTCAAGACGACATGAAAATGACTAAACATGCAGGCAATCAAACCTTTTTGATTTTGATGTAATATAGAGCCACGGTGACACAACAGAGCTGAGGCCCATTGTCTGACCAACACAGATGATAGAACAGTTAAAGCCCAGAGCTGTTCAGCGTCTTTCAGTGATCCCACACGTTCTTCAGGCGTCTTCCTTGTAAATGAACTACAGTATATACATGTATGTGATCGTGACCCTGTGGTTCAGTACATCTGCTGTAGTGTAGTCTGGGGCTGTTAGATAGATCCCTTATTCTAGCGAAGGCTAGAACATGAACATAGAACAACATAACAATGAAAAAGTGGGCTTGAAAGTCTGTGTCAGCAGTTTGGGGAAGGCCTATTTCCTGTTTAACATTGTAAAAGCCACAGTGGGCCAAGAAAAGTAACTTTCTGGGTTGGGAGGAATTCAGTGCTCCCTCCTGCACCCCCTCCAAGTGTGGTCAGATGAAACTGTTACGCAGCCACAGAGCCAAAAGGGAGCTGCCGAGCCCCGTTAAGCTCCCGTCCCGTCAGCGTCTGTGCTGCATTAATGATTCTCACCCAAGCCTGGCGCCTGGTCTGGATCCAGTCTTGCACACCAGGCCTCCTGTGACTGATCATAATTCTCCAATACACAACACATATGTCATAACGTAGCGGCAGTGCATCTGCATAAAAATCGACGTTTTCAGCTCCTGGTTGTGACATGGACTCTAGTTATGAGTGCACCAGTTCTCCAAGGGACTCCCAGTCACCTCGCTGCTCCTCTCCTTCATTTATCTTCTGGGTCCTCCCATCCTGCTGCCTCACTATCTTCTCGCCTCCTTTTTTTCTCCCTGAGGAAAAGCAGCTCTAAATTCCACCCATCACCGATTCGCAGAGTGGAGAAAGCTGCTAGTTTTCTGCTGTTTCCTTTTCTCGCGTCTTGCCTCCGCCTCCTCTCCCAAAGCAGCCAGTTAATAAAAACAGACAAACAAATGAGGGGCAACAGCACATAGCAGCACACAGAGGTCTGGGTTTGATTGACAGCTCTGGGGATTTGTTCTGTGTGAGGGCTGTGTTAGATGTCTAATTGCATCCGAAAGGCCTCTTGGGTGTCAAATCCTGCATGAGCAAGAAAAGGCAGAAAAGAGACCTGTGCGATGGATTCAGTTTCCAAGTGTACCGCTACTACCCTCATTTATATTTGGCTTTGCCTTAGAGCTTTGTAGCATGTGTGAATTCTCTCATCTTCAGCCTCCAAACAGAAATGTGTTATTTCACAGTACATTTTGCAAGTTTATTTATCTTCACCTCACTGTCCTCTGAGCATCATTTCTTTCTTTTGATTGATTGTGGCTCGTCCAGTTGCTCAGGCTGATGCGCCGTACCCGCCTGCGGAGGATGAAGGCAGCTCGGCTGGACTTCTCTGTCTTCCTGTACTAATGACACTGATCCTTTTCTCCTCCAGAGGTTACATGTACGCCGGCCTGGAGTTTGGAGCTGAGTGCTACTGCGGCCACAAGGTTCAAGCACCCAACGCCTCAGAGAGCGAGTGCAACATGGAGTGTAAAGGAGAGAAGAGCAACCTGTGTGGTGGAGCCAACAGGCTGTCCATCTACCGGCTGGAGCTGAGCCAGGAGTCAGCGCGCCGCTGTGAGTCCCCCTCACACAGCCATGAATTAGATGATTCAATCTAATGCACTTAAATTAGAATTTTATAAAAGCCAAGTGTATGTTGAAGCAAAAGGACCAGAACAGAGAAGGTTGTGCAGGGAGACGCGGGGCTGCTATTTGATCCGGGCGCACCGGGCAACCGGCTGCTTTGAGGGAATGTATTGCTCTCATTTTGTGCTAATGCCACAGTTGGGAGCAGGCTGCTCTGTTGTGTTTAGCTCCTTCCCTGGAGAGCTGTGCTACCTACAGCCAAGCGTGGTCTGCATTCCAACGCTCGCCGCCTGCTAATGGACACGTGCAGGATAGTGGAGCCAGCAAGGGCAGATTATCAGAAGCAGTGTGCAATGTGGTACTTTTTCTGTCAGACTTAGGAAAGAAGTTGCCGTAAGGTGAAGTAAGCTATCACACCTTTCCTTCTTCTTTTCTCTCTTCCCTTTTCTTGTCTGTCTTCTTTTTTCCTAGAAATTGTCTGTTAATATCAGCTCAATAATAAACAGCTGTGTGTGCGCGGCTGTTGAATTTAATTCTCTAGTGCAGCGCTGTTTGTTTATTATTTTCATTTCTGCTTTTTTTGTTTATGTATGAAAATGCTGAGTGTGAGGGTTCGTTTCACCCCTGACCCTCATTGCTATCATGTGAGTCCTGCACAGCACATTGAAGAGGAAACGTAGGAAATGTGTTGATGTGGCTTTTTTGTTTCCCACAGTGGCAGACACATGCCTGAGTGTTTTCAGTCGACCCGTCGTAGACATTTATTTTATGCGGCCCATCTGTTAGCAAAGCATAAGGATTATGCTTCATCTTTCAGATTAAATTTGCTGTGTTTTTGCATCAACGATCTGTTATTTACTTCTTAGGGCTGTGTTTGTGATATATGTGCGGATGCTGCATATGCCTGAGTCAACGGAGCACAAAACTGCCTTTGATTTAAAAAGCTGCACCGCACAAAACCTGAGGATAACAGAAAGCAGCTGAACTGAAGATATGCTGCCGCAGAAAAAAGACAACATGATATAAAAACTACAACTTTCTGTTAAGGTTGGCAGGTTTGTGGCAGCATGAGATTAAATACTGTGGATGGCACAGAGATGCACAGCTTTATTTATGAGCTGTTATCATTGTGTGTCTGATGCAGCAATAAGCTGCTGTGCTTGGTTTCATTAACACTTCAGCCTGTTCTCAGAGGTGACAGTTTCATATGACACATTAACAGCCTGAAGTCAAGATTTACTTCAGAAAACACTCCTGCCTTAAGTGACTTTTTATTCTAAGGAGCTGGAGGCAAAACAGTTGTTATTAATTAGTTTCATAACAGGAAATAAAATCTAGCAGAAGCCAAATGTTTGAAAACTGGTTGATAAACTCACTTATGCAACCTATGGTCTATCCATCCGACCAGGCAGAGAAGTCGGGTTAAAGGTTATCATCACGCTGCAGGGATCAGAGTTTTTGCTACTGGTCCACTGGCAGGTCTCGACCTCATTCGATTCTGGGAGAGTCCCAGTGGGGAGTGTTCATCAGTGAGCAGAGGACAAGCCCACGGATGTTGGTGAACTATGTTTGTGTTCTGTGTTCCAGACGGCAGTGCCATTTTTAAAGGCTGTTTCCACCGGCCAGAAAACGTCACCTTGGCCCTTCCCTTCAGCGCCATCATCCACAACATGTCTGTGGACAAGTGTGTGGACATGTGCACAGAGAGGGTGAGGGGCCGTTCGACTTGTGCATGACAGGCTGTCTGCAGTGTGTAATGCCGCCTGTTTTTCAGGAGAAATCCCTGGCCGTCCTGGCTGGAGACCGATGTCACTGCGGCTTCCCGACGCCTCTGTTCTCGCTTCACGAGCAGGAGGACGAGGACATGTGTCTCCACCGCTGCCATGGGGAAGAGTTTGAGAGCTGCGGCAACGACGAGTACTTTGTAGTGTATCAGACGCAGGTTCAAGGTAAAACCCCATACGTGCCAGAACAGTCACAGCGGGAGGCAGTATGTGCAGTGAACAGCTTGTTCTCAACAAATGAAACGCTGTCAACTACTCAGTATCAGGATTTTACTGTATTTGTTTGTCAACTGTTGCTGAGGGCAGACATTGAGTCAGATACTGTAGCTTAGAGAGGAAGGGAAGTTCACATATTAGTATCAGCGTTATGCAAAACACTAGGGAACCTCATCCCTGCTAATGTTGCTAAGTGGACATTAGTAAACAACTTGTGAGGAAGAGACGCCACAGTTTATGTTCAGACCGTTGATTGAACTTTTTCTTTAAATGCCAAAAGTCTCTCTGTCAGTGTTTCAGCCCTTTATCGCCCTTCATTAGGAAATGATTTCAACAAGTGAGAAGTGACTATTTGACCCAATAGAAAGCTCATGTCATCACTGCAGACCCGTCAGTAGTTCTATACATACGGATGGATATGTTGTGCGTTGTCAGATAACCGCTGCATGGACCGACACTTCCTCCCCACTCGTGCTAAGCAGCTTGTGGCCCTCGCCAGCTTCCCTGGAGCCGGCAACACCTGGGCTCGCCACCTCATAGAGCTCGCCACTGGCTTCTACACCGGCAGCTATTACTTTGACGGCTCCCTCTACAATAAAGGTGAGCCTCGCTCATTTGGCACCGTTCACAAGTTCCACGGACAAATACACCAGTGGATGTCAATGTCTCACAGGGTTTAAGGGGGAGCGGGACCACTGGCGGAGTGGGAGGACGATCTGCATTAAGACACATGAGAGCGGCAAGAAGGAAATCGAAGCCTTTGACTTGAGCATCCTCATGATCCGGAACCCCTACAAAGCCCTCATGGCAGAATTTAACAGAAAGTATGGCGGCCATATTGGATTTGCCTCCCAGGCCCACTGGAGAGGAAAAGGTGAGGCACTGCATAGTTCATTAAAAATAAAAGAGCTTGTGTCTGACTGTATAAACAGAGGAGGCAGCAGGGTGGACTGATTTTAGTTTACGAACTACACACGTATACGATAAGCAAGTCTTATAATGACTCGTTGGGAAAGAGGTTGTTTCCCACGACTCATGACTGTTCATCTTAGGAGGCGTTGGTTTGTGTCCAGCGTGAGACGGATCTGCAGGCGTTTCCTGATCTGGTACCATGCTGGTCATGATCGTGTGGCTATTGATCTTTCCTGCAGTCCTTACTGGTTGTTGCAGCCTCTGCTTGTCTCGTGTGGCAGCTGAGACCGAATCAGACAGTGTGTGCGAGAAGAGAGCAGACTCTGCGATTGCAGCGTTGACCGGGACTATGAACGCTGAGCTGGTGGCTCCAGTGTTTATTTTACTCCGGCGCGCTAGTGGCATGATGTTAAGCGAAGACGGCCGACATGTCGCGTTACACGCACGTCGCCCTCATCGCTGACTATTAACCGTGATGTGGATTTGCTAGTTTTGCATATTTAAGACATGAGTCAGACTCACAATACGTCACAGATTCAGTTTTGCAGACGCATGCACACACACCCAGCACAATGAACCCTGCAAGTTTGTACTAAATGTCCTCACAATAAAACATCATCACCACCACAGTTACACAACGTCCCCCCAGCTCTCGACACAGACAAACCAGAGTAACACCACCCCTGACTGATCTGCTGTCATACAGGATGCTTCTTTAGCGGTTTTGACCTTTTAGGCCAACGTAGGTCAATTTAAGGCTTTCAGTTTTGAAGAAAACCTAAACCACTTCCATAAGATAAACAAGATGTGACGTTGTTGGGTTTGGAGAAATGAAACAACGAACCAGCCACAGCACAATCATGGGTTTAGTCACCGGCTAAAACCAGCTTGTTCCTCAGTACTAAATTTAATGCAGATTGCGTCCATTTAATGATGTCAGCACAATATTGTCACTTGAAATTCCATGTACAAGGAAATATTAGAAAATCACTGTCCATGACGTATCCAAAGACATTTGGTTCCTCTGCCCTTTGCTTAGATACATTTATTTTTCATGCATTTTCTGGTTTTTCCTCACGACATCCACCCACCCGCGCGTGTCTCTGTAACCATGGCAACTGGTTTTGTCTTGTCCGTGGATCGTGTGTCTGACTTTCTGCGGAGCCATAACAGAATTTTCCAGCGGCTGGATAGCTGCCGACCCAGCAGTTGTCTGTCTTGGCGACATCAGCACATTCGACCTGCCTTTTGCGATGAGTGTTCCTCGACTTGGTGGGGAAACAACGCGATGACATGGGTACATGCAAAGGCTTTTTGACAGCTGCCACTTTCAGAGGAGAGCGAGGCTGCAGTCGGAGAGTCAGCGTGACATTGTGTTCGGGTCCAACATGTACGGGGTGGTTCGATGCCCTCCCCTCAGCAGAGGGAGACTGTGGGGCTCGATGATGTTACAGGCGCTGATGACTCCCAGTGTGGCCCCATTAAGTCAAGTCGGGGCCACTTCTGTTGGTCTCTTCTTGTTTTTAGTTTGATCTTAAAGAAAGGCCACAGACCTGCTGTGATCAGGGCTTTAAAGTGTTTGTGCCTGTTTGGTAGTGAACTTCCTTGTCGTTGGTTTTTCAGACATCAGTGCAAATTCAGCAGACTTGAAACTTCAACGACAGCCTCGCCTGAATATTAAACGTGCTAATGCAGCACAGCTCCTCTCAGCCGCTGCTTTTATGGTCCAGTAGATTATCATTGAGTGAAAGTTGCAAGCAAAGGATTTTCCTACACTACCTCAACTAAGAATTTCCAGTTCAGCTTTAAAGTAGCCTTCCACAGATTGTGCCAGACCTGTCAGTCCAAATTACGTCAGAATTTGATTTTAAGGACTTTCATTTCCTACTACAGTCTCCACACGAACGTTGTTACTGTGATTTGTTTATGATTTTTGTTTGGCTGGTTATAGAATCTTCAGATATGATTTGTTCTGTCTCTCCAGCTTCACTTTAAACTGTATAATCTCACTTTTATTGGCCCCTTAAAGTCTCATTGAATTATTTGTTTGTGCTGCAGAGTGGCCAGAGTTTGTGAAGAACTATGCCCCTTGGTGGGCGTCCCACACCATGGACTGGCTGAATTACGGAAAGAACGTCCACGTGGTGCACTTTGAGAACCTGAAGAGAGACTTGTTCTCGCAGCTTAAAGGGATGGTGCAGTTTCTAAACCTGAAGGTGTCTGAGGATCGTCTCCTCTGCGTCGAAGGCCAGAAGGATGGAAACTTCAAGCGATCAGGGCTACGAAAACTTGAATACGACCCTTATACTCCTGAAATGAGAGCGAGTATTAATGAACTGATCAGAACAGTAGACACTGCCTTGAAGAAAAGGAACCTGTCTGGCGTTCCAGAGGAGTATATGCCGAGATGATGAACGTGATCCCCGTGTTTCCCTCTGCACCTGCTTTGCTGGGTTGTTCTGTCACCATATTTTGTAGAATGACATGACTTATTATTCTTCTGTGAAGTCATTTAGATTGAAGCTCTAAAATCTTTGGCCTCCTATTTGCATCTTTTATGAATACGTTTTCAGTTTCTGCAGCTTTGTGCATTGATACCAGGGGTGGTTTAAGCAGCGGAGGTTTGTTTTTTGTTTGGCTGAATGAAAAGCACTACTTATCCTGCTCTATGCACATGTGCTGCGTGGGCATGTGCACATGCCTTAATATGAAGAAGGTACAATAGCTGTGACTACGGAGACGCTCGAAGGGCTGTGCGGGGCCACTTTATTGCCAGTGAACAAACATTTGACCCAAAAGAAGTAAACCGTACTGCTCTAACCTGAAAACACAAAACAGTAGACTTTACTGCTGCTATCACAGTAAAAAAGGAAAATACTATTTTGTCATTCATAACTTTAACGTGCTTCAGGCTTTGTTTGAGGGAGAAGTAAATGACTCAAACCTCAGATTCTCCTTGAAGGCACCGACTCAATGTGAGAGGAGGATTCATCTCGACAGCATTTATTTATTTATCTCTGGGTGCCCGACACATGTTCCGTTTTGGTTGTAAATATGTTTTCTTAACACTGGTCTGGTGCAAATATCCAAAAAACACTTCTATGTACAACACTTCCCCAAAAACCACAGGGGAATTTGGCTTTACACTCATAGATCTGAGGTTACATTAAGTAGAAGTGATCATTGTGGACTTTTTTCTGACGTTTAATCAAACTGAATGTGATTCTTTTTTCTTTTTTGCTTTGTTGTGGGAAGAAAGATAAAACTGCTAATATTGGTGGTGATTTTGTTCTTTTAAAAAAAATCCCAAAAAGTGGAAAAGTTCATATTCTCAAGTCAGCACGTCGGCATTCTACACCATACGCTTCAAATATATATAAAATATACATGAAAACACTGGGGACTGAAGAACATTCACTGACTTTCCATTTTCAGTATAATATAAATATATTTTTATAGTGTGTTTGCCGACGTCTCAACAATATTTGTACTGCAACAAGCAAACTGGAGAAGATGTTTCTATTTTTAACACATGCTTTAAACTATTGGCTCTTGTTTAATGGACAAGCAGGCACTTTGTGAACACAGGCGTCACATTTGAATGTATTTTCTATGGAATGAATGTAATGTGAAAAGACCCAATAAATGAGGACATTGACTATTTTGCTGCTGCTGTTGTTTTTACAGATGCCTAGAGATGAAAAGCAGAAACAGACTGTAAAGATTTCACAGAAACGGAGCAATAATTCTAATTCTCCGACACCATTTAAAGCAGAGGCAGAAGTCAACAGTGGAGCAGGAAACCATCGAGTCGAGCGTTAACAATGTTGTGAAAATGAAAAGATAGAAGAAAGGTTTGCCGGCGTTAGTGGTCGGGTCTTTCCTTCGTCTCGCTCTGTACTTGTTCTGACTGCTCTTGTGCTCTGTCTGAGTAGGAATGAGATAATATTCAGAGGTTGACATTTCTCAGCGGACACAGTATTTACATGAGCAGCTTGTAGCCCAGGGGAAGAACGGTTGCCTCTTGTGTTTTCACCTTTATGATGCATGATGCTTTAAGCTCTTATTTCTTTTTTATCTATTTCATATGTTGTTTTTATGAATTGCTGGAAAATATTTGCCTGAACAAATGCAACATAACAAGGTCACAAACAATGGAACAATCACACGTGCGTCTCAGGGCTTTCTGGCTGCTAAAACTACTAAAAACTATTTTTTCCAGGGTTTGGTTTAAATTCTCTTTATGTGTTAAGTTCTGGATTATAATGCACTAATTAAACAAATGAAGGTTTTCAGTTTCAGTTTGTTTCTGTTTTAAATGGACTTGGTAAAAGATAACAATTGCACGTTATTTACATTTATTATAAAAACAATGACATTTGCTGTACATTCATGAAATGATAAAAACACAGACTTATGCAACAGATTATCAACTGGTAAATATTCATTGTGATTTTAGGAGGAGAACGTTTAGGATGCTCACATCTTTACGGTAAAAATCAACATCTGCTTCTTTAGCCGTTTCATGCTGCAAGAAATAAAATGTGCGTAGCGTGGTTTTGATGAGAAGAAACCACAGAACATCCCTTTCTAGGTAGCAGGCTGGTGGAGCATAACAAGCACCAATCATAAGTTCCTGTGTTATCTTTGTTCACAGTTTTCACATTACAACTTATTAACACTTTACACAGAGACACTAAATGTGTGTAGAAGCTCTGCCGTCCATGGAGCTGGACCTGGACAGGTATCGACTGGTGGTGCGACCTTCCTCTGCCATCGCATTCGCCATCTTTGACAGCAGAGAGCTCTTCAGCTTCTGCTTGAAGCCGCTGCCCATGAACACATACAACACTGGGTTGAGGAAGCTGTTCGCCGATGCCAGATAGGTGCCTATCTGGAGTCCTGCCCTTAAAACCGGACCGTGGTACTTTTCGTTCAGCTCCAGCAGGATGAACACGTGGTAGGGCAGCCAGCAGATGAAGAACGCAGCTACAAGCGCAGTCATCACTTTGAATGGTTTGGAGGATTTCGACATCCTGTTGGTGCGGAGTTTGGACATGATGATGGAGTAGCACACGATGATTACGATCAAAGGAACAACAAACCCTGAAAGGAAGCGGCTCAAGGCAATGATTAGCTGGGTGTCGTGTGAGGGGTAATTATTGAAGCAAGTTGTCCTGCCTATGTGAGTATTAATGTCTCGAAAAATCATAGAGGGGGCGCTCAGAGCCATGGCGAGAAGCCAGGCCAGAACAACTACAACCCAGGCCTTTTTAACCGTGCGCTGGTTCTGAGCCCACACTGGAAACACGACAGAGACACAGCGGTCGACGCTTATGATGACCAGGACGAAGATGCTGCTAAACATGTTGAGGAACATAACCCAGGAGGCGAATTTGCACATGAACGCGCCAAATGTCCAGTCCTCCATCACCATGCTGACAATATTGAATGGGAGAAAGGTGCAGAAGACAAAGTCAGAGATGGCAAGGCTCAGGTACCAGGTGGTGTTCACTGTCTTTTTCATCTTGAAGCCAGAAATCCAGATGACTAATCCATTTCCAAAGAAGCCCAGCAGAACAATGATCACGCTGAGCACCAGCAAGAACACACACAAGGTGCTATGAAAACATCTTGATTTGTGCTGAAAAACAGCCTCCCCCGGCCCAGGGGCCGCCGCTTCGGTGTAGCTGTAGTTGTCTGGATATTCAAATTCATCATAATCCATTTTGCCCTAAACAACCGAGATTCTGCGGATAAAAAAGCATTGTTTAGTGTTTAGTGAGTTTTTTCCCATCTTTTAATTTACTATTTTAGATCTTTAAAAATACGTCACTTCACTGATCATCAAAACTACATGTTATAATTCCTTCTTATTTACAGTATAAAATCATACAATTGGGGTCAAATGGCTTTCAATCAACTCAGCACTTGAAAATATAGCAGTTCTTCGTGTTTCTATAAGATGTTGTAGTTTTCCCAATTTTGGGAGGGAGAAAGAATAATGATACTGCTTTTTAAATTAATAAATATCTTTTTTTAATGTAACGTAAGAACTGATGCTAATTGAATTTGAGACATAAACAGAATCGTCATTTTTGGTTATGAATGCACTGGGAAGATTTTTGTATTTTGCTTACTCCCCATAATAATCATTGTTGTCATTGTGTAATGCGCAACGTCATCATCATCAAATGTGAACTATTAACAACACAAAAATAACATTGGCAATGAGAATACAGAGCATATTGTTGTTGTGTCCATTGTGTAAACAAACACAATATAAAAATACAAATAGATATACTTACAACAACAACTAATGCTACTTTGAAAAATCTATGCAGTTAAAGTAACAGAGAACACAAAAAATATAAAAACTGTGCTTCAACAAGTTGACATAGAGAAAAAATTGAGCAAAGCCAGAAGGTTAAGTATTGTAACATACCTACAGGACAGACTTTCCACCGCTGCCGCGTCACTAGTCCAGAGATGAATGTGCAGAGTTAACTTCCTATAGATAATAACACCACAGCAGCTCACACTCAGCTGACGAGTGGTGTGTCAACACAACCATCCCCTAAATGGTTTCACTACTGCATTCTGCATCTTTCACATTCTGGACCTTGAAGACATTTGTTTAGAATTATAAATAAATGTGTATGTATGACACGTAGCAACTCTCAACAGAGTGATATGATTTGTCTCTTTTCTCTGATGGAGGTTATTGTCCAGATGCACCTGTTCAACAGTCAGATGAAACCCTAAGTCATCGAGCAAAGTGATGGGCATTGTAGCCAACAAACACTCGTTTTAATTTGGTTTTTCAGCCCCTGGCATTTTGTGCAGATGTCCAAGCTTCATGTCTCATAATCACTAAGGCAAATGCACCCGAGCACAGTTTGTTGTGTTTCTTCTGCAGCGGCAAGAGCAGCTGCACAAACACAGATGTTACAAAAGTAAGTTGACTTAAAGAAGTTATTATCAGCGAGGCGCATCGATCCTAAACACAGCACCGGACTCCTGATTGCAATTTATTTTATTCATGAAAGTCCTGAGCGAGAGGAAGAGGAAATCTGGTCAAATGTTGTGTCATTTTTAGCAGCAGCTCTAGTGGGTTTGTTAGCCAAGTGAGACCACAGTCTGTTGCCCTCCTTCCTGGTTAGAGTCAAGGACTAAGCCAACATGTTGTTGTTATCATACTTATGTCTTTTAATAAACACGTAACAACAAGAGCATTAGCAAAATGAGCTTGAAGCACATGTTCATATAAAGTGTGCGTTTGTAAACCAACGCTCTATTTGAAGGAATGAATGAAAGATGTCAGACTGACCTAATGTGCGTTTATTTAATATACAAATGAACAGACTTAGTTTTGATAGACTCTACTCCTTCGCTGTATTACGTTGCTTGTTTGTCTGCTATTTGAATTGGTTTTCAAAGTAACCTGAGCATTACTGTAACATGAGTGTGTTCTGCTTGGAATCCATTATGTAGATTAAAGCGTAGCTGGGAGGCAGCGGCCATAAATCTGCTTACCTAAAATCCACCTCCACAATGTAGATTAAAATGGGTCCAGCTTTGAATCACAGTATCAAAAATAGGTAGTGACCATGATCTGAGGAACGAAACAATGGTTTTACCTCAGATATGACATTAGTTCCCCATGATAAACGACCATCACACACTGTGGGGTCTTTACTACTGTGCCATACCATCGTACATTTAGTTGTAGTTGACCGACATCGTCTTCTGCTACTGTCACTGATGACATCAAGAGAGTCTGTTACGAAACCTGTCATTACGTATCGTACTGAAACTTGACATGACACAGATGTTGGTGTCTGTGGAGAAGAGTTTCTCTCTGCTCCACCAGCACCTTCATATTACTCGATGTTACTGAAAAATGACCCAAATATTAGTCCCAAAATAAACATTCTACACCGAGGCTTTTTGTTAGAAAACCTGCTTTACAGCGAAATCTCCATAACTTATGCCGCTATGAAAATCCATACTGACCCTGGATCTGTGCTTTATCTGATCATTTGTGCGGCTTTTAACCATCTAAATCCTGTTGGGACGTTCCTGGGGCACAGAAAAGGTCTGGAGCTACAGTAAATCCTCAGTGTGACGCCAGCTCATGCTTGTAATTAAAGACTCTATCATTCTGATATCATTTATATAACTACAACTCAGCCTCCATCTGCGACTCTTAACCCTCAGGGATCATTTTAATATAAGCTGAGTCCCTCTGTGCATAAAATGTGCTAAATGTAAAAAAATATAATGCGTTGCATGTCACAAATTAATGCTGCCGTGTTAGCACCATACCAGTAGTTGAGATGTAGTGAACTAGGGGCATGGCTTCAGTTTTTCTAGTACTATGGTGGATCGAATCATGTAACAGGAGGCCGTCGTTTTGGGTTTTGTTCTTCGCTTGTGTGTTACCGAAGAAACGAAACAAAGTCCACGTCCAGGAATGTTTGGGTGGCTGCCGAAAATAATGAGCCAAAGCCAACAGCTGACTGCTGAGTCATTAGTGTGTGGTGTAAAATGCGCCGGAGCAGGAATTGGTACATCTGACTGCACACCCACTCCTCTGAACAGTTCAGGCCAGAGTGGAAGGAAGATAATGAAACAGAGAAGCAGCAAGAAGCGCCAAGGTCCCTGCAAACGACGGAGAGCTCATTTTTCCTCAGTCTATTCACTCGCCTGCTGGTCTGGTGGACGCCCCTGAGAAGGTGACCAGGACGCAGCCACTGCATCATTTACCCGTAATATTTTACTGTTTAGATACTTGGTATGTTTTAGAGCAGTTTGTTTCACCAAAGCTTTCTGTGTCTTCCACATACATCAGCTCCTTTAAGTCTTCAGCTCATTCCAATAACGTTATATACGCTTCAGCAGTTGTCAGCTTGGGAACAACATCAGTGGCTTTTCGTCAAATCACCTTTTTCTGGTCTGTAGTGAGATCCTGAAAGCCTGTAAACCGAGGACATCTGGAGGCTGCTGGAAACAAAGACATCCCTCTGCCCTCTACTGTACACATCTTAACCTCCCAAACAGTGTAGTAACAGCACTTGTCAGCCTGTCAATGAGTGTGTTGACGTTGCATTTTGGAGCAAACCCTCTTCTTATGTAGGTATTTTGGATGCTGACAGGGCAGTTGTTGCTCCCAGTGCAGCTCTTCTTCACTGTGACATCCAATTTATGCCCCCCCCCCCACCTCTGCCTCCTTAGACATCCACATTCAGAAAGCAAAAAGAAAGCCACCATGCCTCTCTGACTGTCTAACGAGATGCTCTATCTCTGACACCTAGCTCTGTCACCCAGAACAAAGCCTCTCCTCCGACAGAAAGCTAAGCAGACTGACGGCTCCACCGAGACTGGAGAGTGGAGAGCGGGCCGGTAGGGGAGGAGGTGAGGCGTCTGTGCCAGAGGGACTTATTTCCTGGCCTGACAGGTCTCTTTTTCTCCAGGTGGGCAGATGGATCTCCTACCTCTCACGCTTCCAGCAGGTACTGGAAAGACAGGCTGTTATTTTAATAGCCATCTCTGGAGTGTGCTTCAAGTTAACATGTCAGATGCTATAGGGATCATGTAGCTGATGGAGCTGCTTTTCCTTTCACTCATTTGAAATATAATCAGTGGGTTTTTTCACATGGGATACAAACTGATCCATGATGATGATGATTCCAAGGTGAGACTGTAAACAGTGCTCATTTCTGCAGCTGCAGAGGCTTCAGCTAATGTGAGAATATACCAGATGGACATGGAATTAGTCCACAGGCATCACGTGCCATGACTTCTCCTTCATCCGCTGCCCATTCTGCCAAATTTGTTCTTGCTTTTCTACTAAAGCAGAATCGAAATCTGACGGACCAGTGAGTCAGTGCTTATATTCTGATTTCTGGTGTAATCACCTGGACTGCAGCCAGATTAGCATAAAGAGCAAAGGAAGCTCTACCACAAGCCCAGCATCCACTCATTCTTTCCTCCTCTAAGGAAAAACACTAATCTGTTTCAGAAATACCTAACTAGTAAAGACGAAAGAGACCTTTCAAGAAGCTAAGCCACAACTGGCGTCACAGTAAAACCTTGAAGGAGATTTGAATGTCAGATACTAATTTGAACATGTGTCAGTCATTTCTTTTAGGGGGAAACAACAAAAATGGCTTTGAATTACTAACAGTTCGACCAATTACCAGAATCAAGTGTAAACAAAAATAGCACAAATTAACACAAGTGAGGTCAAGCTGTGCTGTTTGGCATAATGCAGCTAATACTTTGGCACCTTCTTACCCTGCAAACACAACTTTTAAACATGTCTGGAAATCTGACAGATCAAAAATACAGTTTAATACCATATGCAGTATAAAACTGTTTATAACATAATATAAGTACATAGCACCAAACTTCAGAAGACCTGTTAATAAAGAA
Organism: Macropodus opercularis; assembly: GCA_030770545.1. Classification (NCBI taxonomy): domain Eukaryota; kingdom Metazoa; phylum Chordata; class Actinopteri; order Anabantiformes; family Osphronemidae; genus Macropodus; species Macropodus opercularis. The sequence goes on along the minus strand of CM061097.1, from coordinate 3,411,723 downwards.
AACTCCATAAACAGAAAGGTTGGTACACATTACATTACAATATGCAATGTGATCAGTCAGCCACAAATGAACAGAATATAGAGCTTGTGTCTTCCTTTGCAATCAGTCACAGTTATTTACTGGCATGTCAACCAGATCAGAAACAGTCTTCCTGTCTGAAAATGAAATCTGTGTCAACATGGTCACAACAGCGGCCTCAGCTTGCTGCAGCAAAGCGTGAGACAAAGTGCAGGAATAACACGAGTGAAGAACAGCAGCTCAGGTACAGTGCGCTCAGACAGGCTGCTCCATCATCCTGCAGCACTGAGCAGCTGAGGGTCAGAGCAGCACAGCGACGTTCTGCAGCGGCAAACAGCGGCGCTGGCTGACTGCACTCCCTGCAACACGATTAGACGCTTGTAAAAACACATGCACGTAGCGTATGGCAGACTCCACAAACAATCGTGTGTTGTTCATTCATAAATTTCCATGCACCGCAGGGTCTCAGTCTGCCTGTGAAGATCAGCAGTTTAGAGCTGATAGTCTGCCACGGCCATCTGCCGGAGATACATCTAATAGTGTTGGCTTTGGCTCATGGCCTGGAATCAATCCTCATTGCCACAGGCTGTTCACAGCTGGTGGTCATTTCTGTAGAGACATTTTCACTATAAATAGATGACATAGAGCCTATTAAAGTATAAAAGCTTTGAAAAATACAGAAAACTCAAAACCGAGGACATGAAGGACAAGTAAAGATAATAAGATAAACCTTAATTCTAAAAAATACAACGTCCTTTCAGTAAGTCTACAAACTGGAAGGATTAAACCTTGATTCCATTGATTTTGAGGGACAGGGTGCAAAGAATTGAATGTCCTGCTGTGATACCTACGTGACAGAGATGTGCTGCCCTCTGCTGTTTGTCACTCGTGCTGCATTCAGGGGAAGATGTAGAAAAGCTGGAATCGCCAATAACTAGCGTCATGGGCCAATTTACTACGAATTACTAACTGTTGTTTTATTAAAGGAAACCTATTTAAATTCAACCAAGCGTAATAATTTAACACCCCTCCCCCACAAATGAAACAGATTTAAAATACAAGTACAAGTAGACTACAGATAAAACATCAGCAGCCACGTCTGCTTTGCCCGGGTTTACGTAAAGCATCGCGTTAGTTTGCTGCCTGACAGGCTAAACTCGGGAAAAACGTTCTAATAAGACCAATCAGAAACGGCTACGAACCCTTTGTCTCATTGGTGCATTTATAGCCAATCAGTATCAACCTTGAATACCCAGCGTCCAATGATAATCTAGAATGTTCGCACGCTCAACGGGAAATAGTCGACGATGTGTACCTTGTATACAAATGTTCCGATACCAACTTTCAGTCAGTCTCTTCGTCGTTTTTTCTCTCTGGCTTTTAACGTGTATTTGTTCAGAGGTTTAAACGGAAACGAAAGCGATAAATGCCCGAACAGCTGACGTAAGATCGGTTATAGTTGGTGACTAAGTTGACTTTTCGCCGCAGTGTCGCAGGCTTCTACCTCCGCCCTCCGGCTCTGCCAGCCGAGGTGCAAGCATATGGGGGCCGGTGTGTCCAGAGCATGGAGGAGCTAACCCGGGGCCGTCATGGCTGCGGTGAAGGTGTGGCGCTACACCAGCGTCCGTGTCCTCGGAGGATGGGGCCCGCTGCTGTGCATCTTTCTCGGCTCTCTGGTGGCCCTCCTGGTGCCCCTGGTTGGGGTGGAGGACCAGTGCTGCGCCGGACTGGAGGGCATGGCTCAGCTTCGTTGCCTGCTGTGGGGAAGATCTCGGCAACCGCCCGCTGTGCAGTCCACCAGCCTCACTGTTCCTTTCACCGGTGTTGACCTGCTGCCTCAGAGGTCGAAGCCGAGTATAGGTACACACACGAGGAGCTTCGCTTCTCACTGACGGATCAAAATAAAACCATACGTTACAGTAAAGACACACAGGTTACCGTGTACTCTGTGCTGTATTGGAGTTGACCGTAGTTGTGCTTTGCTTGTAGAAATGAAGCTGGAGGCCAAAGCAGCGCTGCAACAGGCTCTGGAGATGAAGAAACTGGGGAAGAGGGAGAAGGCTCACAAGCTGCTGGCACATGCACTCAATATAAACCCAGAATTTGTGGATGCTCTGACAGAGCTTGGAACCATTTTGGAGGAGGAGAAAGATGTGGTTCAGGCAGACCATCTCTATACCAAGGCCTTGGCCATCTCTCCGTGTAATGAGCGAGCACTGGTCAGTCGAGACCGGACTCTTCCCTTGGTGGAAGAGATAGACCAGCGTTATTTTAGCATCATTGACAGTAAAGTGCGCCAGCTTATGTCTATTCCTAAAGGTAACTCTGCACTGCGCCGAGTGATGGAAGAAACCTACTACCACCACATCTACCACACGGTGGCCATTGAAGGCAGCACACTTACGCTGTCTGAGATTCGTCACATCATTGAGACGCGTTACGCCGTCCCTGGGAAGAGCCTGCAGGAGCAAAATGAAGCCATTGGCGTGGACGCTGCCATGAAGTACATCAACACCACCCTGTTGTCCAGATCAGGAGCCATGACTGTCAGTGACATCCTGGAGATTCACAGGCGGGTGCTCGGGTACGTAGACCCCGTGGAGGGAGGGAGACTGCGCACTAGCCAGGTGTTTGTGGGCCACCACATTCCACCCCATCCTCGGGACCTGCAGAGACACATGGAGGAGCTGGTTCAATGGCTCAACTCAGATGAAGCTCTGCAGCTGCACCCAGTTGAGTACGCAGCTCTCGCCCACTACAAACTGGTGTACGTGCACCCATTCGTAGATGGCAACGGACGCACGTCACGCCTGCTCATGAACCTTGTTCTCATGCAAGCGCGATACCCACCAATCACTATTCGCAAAGAACAAAGGGCTGAATATTATGCAGCTCTTGACACAGCCAATGAGGGTGATGTACGACCCTTCATTCGCTTTATAGCCAAATGTACAGAGATCACACTGGACACACTGTTGATTTCTACAACAGAGCATGCTGTGGGGCTGCCAGGAGCAGGCCACAACCAGGCCTGTGCCGATTACAAGCAGACCATCCCGATCCACAACTGACCTAGAGACAGATGAAGGGAAGCACACGATGCTAGCACGCAGGGAGTCTTCATTAAACAAACAACAAACCTTATAACCTGCTGAATTTCCAAACTGCTTTGTGTGGGTTCTGCACCTCCTGAATATACTGAAGCCGGTGCAGGAAATCTGACTGAGCCGTTTTCAGGTTGGCGTTCATACAGATTTCTCCTGCACAAAAACTATTTCCCACTTTTAGTTTGTAACTGTAGTCTTAATTGTAGAAAACATCCTGAACATTATGTCCTACTGACATGAGTAAGGAGCTTCATCATGGTGCCCCTCTAGTCATTTCAAATATGTACAGTGTGTGTAGTTTCTTTGGTGATAAAGATGTCATAACACTGTAAAGCACTTTATTGTATTTTAATATTTATTTTAAAATAAATGTGTAAATCTATTATCTCTTTGTCTGGATGTGTTTGAATCCGGTAAAATAACCAAAGCTGTAAGGGGCATTGGGATTCACAGAAATTTATTAGAATGTTTTAGACCAGAAAGAAAAAACAAAGAAAACATGACTGTTGACTCAAACACACAATGATAGGTAATGGAATGAGAAGTCAGTTATTAGTTACTGCTATACTAAATTCAAAACTACTATAGAAATGATAGAAAACAGCAACATACACATCAGCTTTTCATAGAAGATTAAATGCAAAATGACTCCTAGAGACCAATATATTCTTTTTATAGATTAGGCCACTGTGGTGAGAGCAATACGTATAGCTTGTATTCCATCTGTTCTGAAAATGTATATTTATACTTCATGCAAACTTACCTAACATTAAATAAAATGATTAAGATCCAGACAGGTGGTGTGGTGTTCAACTGCATAGTTTCCCATTTTTCTAGCCACAGACTTAAATGTGTGGACGGCAACGAAGATCTCAGATCTCTGAACCACAGCTTGGCTTAATACCTAGCATGTCGAGATGAGATCAACTAGTGCTATAAGCTATAATAATAATTGCTAATAATACTGCCCACTAATGGATGACGTAATAATCACATTTATTTTTTTCATATTGTTCAAAACCTAATTTAAGTTTACTATAATGTAAAGAAGGGTAAGCAAATGATTCTTAAACTCGAAGTCCTAAATATAATAAAACTATTTGCCACTTAATTTTCTGTCAACAAAATTGCTGCAGCTCTCAACTGTTGGGTCAAGTTTTTATGTAATGTTTGAGATCAAACCAGTCAGGATGTGAAGAACGTCCACATTTCAGAAGCCAAAGGCAACCTAGTCCATTTCCATCAGAACCCTTCAGTCCACAGCACAGTTCAAGTGATGGAGGACATTTTACCTAAACACTACTTAGAGCAACAGTGATGGATGAAAACAGGTAAGAGGTGAGATGGAAAATACTCTGAACTTTATATAAAGTACTGTTTGACATGGCCTGTGGATAGTTCTGACAGTAACGACCCAGGCCATCAAAAAAGCAAATTAAACACCCTCTAAAGTTACTAAGCTGTTATTATGTAAAATGACGTAGTATATAGGCAGAAATAAACAATACTTGTATCCTTAGAGATCAAAAATAAGTTACACAACAAAGATCTAGGTTTCCAAAAAACATCTGGAGAATGTCTTTTCATCACGTTAGCACAGCCATTTTATGTACACATACACACCAACTATATTACAGCACATCTGAAGTGTCAAACTGTTGCATGTACCCTTTAAAACTACATTCACAAGTTTGGCTGCTAGGAATATTTAAAAAAAATACTCTCCCGTATGTTTCTGTCAGATACTTTTCACATTACACAACAGAAGAAGACACTTTGCAACATAAACCTTACAATTTTAGATACAGTATATTTATACACAAATGATACACTCTATAAAATTGCCTGCCCACCACATTCAAACACACCCAGCAAAGACAATCTGTCACACCAGCGAAGTCTCGGGTGAAAGGGTTTTGATGGAGGGCAGGAGCTCGATTAAGGCAATCTTGCTGAACACAGGATGAAAACAAGACAGAGTTTAAAGGGAAGTCAGATATCCAATTATAGAAATGTCACCAACACTAAGTTTTAAGGACACAACATGGCTTTCAGGTTGAAGGCTTCATAATTCTTTCAATTTCTTCTCACTTGTTTAGAAGCATCCTGGCAAAGTCTGAATTGGACAAAGGTTTCGTCTCTCCAGCTCCGCTCACTGATGCACTTGCCGCTGCTGGTGCTTGCTCAGCTGCAGTCCCATTCTCTACTTTTACAGGCGCGCTGTTTCTTTGCAAGGAACGAGGGACTAACGACAGCTGCGTTCGGCCTCTTCCTCTCCTGGGAACAACAAACGTGTTAGTTTCTGTAGAGAAATAAAATGAAATGACACACTTTGAAAACATTTAGGTAAAATACGCCAAAAACGTACGATCCATAGAACTGGCGAGGCACCACGTCAGCCATGGGTCTGCCAGGATTTTCCATCATGTTTCTGCGAGGTGGGTTACTTATAGCAACTGAAATTTTGTTGCCCTCTACTTCCATGCCATCCATCTTTAGCACTGCCTGAGACGCCTGGGTTTCATTCGCAAACTCGACATATGCCAAACCCTGCGTAGACACAGGACAGAGGGGGTTAATGCATTAACAGACTCTCTACACTGGATCTGCACATACAGCAGCGTCTGCAAAGGTCAAAGATGAAAAGCATTACATCAGTCACGGTGCTGTCCTCCATCCTATAGCTCACCTTGGGTTTTCCTGAGCGATACGTGACCAGACGAACTTCTCTGATGGTGCCGTGACTTTTGCAGATTTCCTCCAGCTGCTCTTTAGTGCATGAGAACGGCAGCCCAGAAATGAAGACTTTGTGTTTCTCCATTGATGTGTTGTATTTAAACACCTAAAAACACAATAATGACAAAAAAAATCTAATTAGAAATTGTGGTTAAAGGCTTTCAAGACTTCTAACATCACTTTAATTCAAGTTTAAAACAACAGTGATTGTTTGATAATTGCCAAGATTAAATATTTTCTTTGGTAGGTTGGTGGGCTCTCTGGCAATAAAAACATAAAAATAATCCATCTGTTTTAAACACACTTATAACCGAATTACCTTAAAGTCTGGATTTTTGTTTTTATCCACACAAGGGGACACAAACATGGGCCTCCCCTCCACCTCCTGTCTGTCAAGCTTCAAGGCTTCAGGGACTGACACAGAGGATTCAAACTGCACGTAGCAGTAGCCTTTGAAGCTCCCTTTGTTGCTGAAGACTGGGCGAATCTGTTTGATTGGACCACACGTCTCAAACAGCGTTCTTAGCTTTACTTCTGGCTCCTCCAGGGTGTAGGTCAGGTTGCTTATGAACACACTGCAGTCATCATTTCGAAGTTCTGGCTTGTCCTCATTGTGCCTTTGGGCAGCTGGTGCTTCACCGGGCTGATCTTTTTTATTTCCAAGTGGAGCAGCCTTATAACCAGGAGGAGCGTTTCTCCCAAAGAGTCCTGTCTCCGTCTCCATGTACTCATCTGTACCTTGGTCACCATTTCCTCTGTGTCTTTTACGGCCTTGGGAAAAGAAATTGTAAGTCACATCATCAATAATATCACATTTAGTTTTAATTTTTAAAAGTCACGATTCAAAGTATCCGTTCCTATCCCCTACAGATTAACTAGATAAAGTGTGATTCAGTCAAGCAGAAGCTGGTGGTAGTGGAAGGACACAGTTTGGTTTGTATCTTGCAGTTTCTGATTGACTGACCACACCTGGTCCGGGTAGTGGGTAGGGAAGATAGCTGGAAAACAGCGCAGGGTTAGCTGCTGACGTGGCCCTACCCGAGTCCTCATTCCACTCATTGTGATAATCATCCTGTTCTGCTTTCCTCTTCTCCCCGACACGATTTCCTTTCTGGACCTTTTTCTGAGCCTTCTTGTCTGCCTTGGCCTTCCGCCGCTGCTCATTTCTCTCGTCTTCTTGGCGAGCCAGATTGGCTTCTTTCTCAGCTGCCTAACAGATGGGCAAAACGTGCCAACATTAGCCAAAAGTTGAAGCATGGTACTTGTGTGAGTAAAGTGTGATATGTACACTTACTTTTGTCCGTTGCTCATTAATCCTATTTAGTCGAGTCTCTGTCTTTTGCACTGCTACATCCCAGTCTTCCAGGGAACCTGTGGGTGAGATTGCAAGACAATGAGACACATAGTAACAAATCTCCTTTATTTTTTTGTTAAAAGTTTTTATGAGTGAACTCACCTTCCACCCTCTCAAAGGTAAGCAGGACTTCACACACATGCTCAGGGTAGTCTGAGGTGCATTGAACTGCTCTGTGGAGAGCTTTCCGGCAGTGAACAGGGTCCCCATAAGACCTAGAGATAAAACAAAAATTGGGTGAAATGCTGAAGTTGTAGCTAACAACAGCATTAGCAGTACACATAGCAACAAGCTTGTTTCTAATGCGTCTAATGACATACCTTTCAAGGTTATAGTACTCCAGCCACATATTTGCGTACTTAGCATTCCCTTTGGTCATGATACTGTCCCAGAGTTCTCTGGCTTTTTGCATGTTCTTGCAGTGGAGTGCCTGGTAGGAGAGTATGAACATGAGTGAGTGAACATAGTGCAGAGTTAACAACTGGCTGCTCAGTAGGTGTATGACATATTTACATGAACATCAAAAAGGACATTATTGAAATTAAATACTCTCAAATACTTTACTTTCCATGATTCAACAATGCAGAACAAACTCTGAGAATAGTTGTCATAATAACAATGCTTACCTCTATCCTTGCCCAAATTTGCATTATAATACATGAGGGATCTCCACTTTCACCAAACCCTACAGCACAACAACACAACGAACTACATGAAAACCAACCCCAGACGCACATCACTAACTTTATAGCTTTCAGTGAAGTCCACTTACTTTCTTCCACATCTTGTTTCATGTAGTCTAGTGATCGGGAGAAGGCTGCGCGTAACTCCTCCAACTCTTTACTTGATTCTGATAGTCCAGAAAAAACAGGTATGCCATAAGTAAAATAACTCTTTAACAGAGAGTTGCTGTCCTGAACATCAGGTAAGGAAAGGGTCATTTCAATCATGTAGCAAACAGCAGGAGATAGTCCAAGTCATTTGTGTTGTCAGTTTATGTGGAAAATATGATCAAATGATTAAAACATCGTCGACATGTATATTTAAAGGGAATTCTCCAGATCATGAGCTGCCGTATTCGCACACAAGCTCAACTCAACATTACCAGTGCATGTGTGAAAATGACCCCTGACGAACAGCTGCTCTCACCTTTGCTGAAATCAACACGTCTCCTTAAGTAGTCAAGCTTTGCCTGCCAAATTTCCACATAATCTGTAGCTTGTATGAAACCTGCATTCAGCGCTTTCTCAAAAACATCTGTGTGGAAAGACATAACATTACAAATAAGAGCAAACATGCCCGTATTGGGGTGTTGGTTATTTCTACAAAAGAGCAAGAGGGACAACATTGACAACATTTTTGGCATCTTACATATCCATCTCTAATAAAATATAAAGATTAGCTTCAGCTATGATTGAAAATCAACACTGAAATTACAAGCACACAATACAATAGTAACAGATTGCACCGGGAGAATATTGCTGCATTCATGGTTACCTGAGACAGTCTGATGATCAGCTCCATGTCTCTCTAGAGCTAGCAGGTAGCTCTTCCAGAGGCCCATGGTCCAGGGGCAGTTCCTCACGGCCCGTTCATGAGTGGAGAGAACCAGGTCTTTGACTTTTAGCTGACGATCCTGTGAGGAATAGAGAAATAACATACAAAAATACAATATATATAATACATATTGACGTTTTAGTCAGTGAATAAGAGCAGTCAGCCTTGGAGGTAACCAAGTCTAAACTCCTCTACAAAGGTGGACTGGGAACCATTAAAGCAACCCATGAAACAGGATACTCACAAGATAGGTGGTGTATTTCGCCCACATGTCTGGTACCAGGCAGTTCTCTGCCAGAGCCCGCTCAAAGGTTATCTGGATCCGCGCCGGGTCGCCCTCCTTTAGTTCAAAGTCGATATAGGTCTGATATTCTGACAGCTTGGGAGGTTCTGCTACCATCTGCAGCAAGACAACAGCATGCAAATATTATACATCACATACAACATGCATTTTACTGGAAAAACAGACCTAAGTCCAATTCCAAACCAGCTACCAGTGATTCTTCAGAAGATCTGCGCGCTTCCATCTGCTGCAAAGCCTTTTTGTACTGATGCACAACTGTCTCAGGCACTCCCTGTTCAGACCACTCTTCATATTCTGCATAGGTGACTTCCATATCTAGAAAGAGACAGAAAACAATCATATCAACTATCAATGTTTTATGTCATCAATAAAGATGTAGTACAATAATTACATAACACCTTTATGCAAATTAACAACTGAGAAGTGTGAAACAAAAAAATACATTTAACAATTAACACTTAAACTGATAATCCCATAAAGCACCATGCTTCACTGGAGTACCTCAGTTTGTCAGGTGGGCCATGACATACAGAAATCACAAAAGCCATTTTTTGCCATTTTATAGCAAACCAAGAGTTATCATGCTTACCCATTAAAGGAACAGCCAGCTGGCGTCGAAACAGTGTGTGGATTCTCTGGAGCTGAGTGTTCAGCAGCTCTTGCTCTTCACGGCTGGGAATCCTGCCAGGGGGAGGCTGAGAGGGAAAGCAGAAGAGCAAATAGTGTCAAAATTTTGCAAATGCCCATTTAGTCCAACATAAAAAATATTTTACATTTAAGTGTTCATATTTATGCTGAAGTATAGGTACTGGTACATCAAAGTGGGTTTATCTGAGTCTAGAATGTTTAGAGGCTAAACTATTAGACACTCCCTTAATGAAATAAGTGTATTTCTAATTATGGAAATATAGATATTAACATTCTCCAGTGACATCTCCAAAGCATAGAGCAATCAGAGAAGAAACCTTGTTGCTGAACCATGTTCATATGCCCATCAGTGTGTCACAAAATGAGGTATTTCCTAAGGACGGAAAACACACCTGTACTGTTGACAAAACGGCGTTCTCAAACTCTCTATATGCCTCCCACACCGTCTGTCCTTTGGTCATATGAAGCCCCACAGCTGTCATTGCTCTCTCGAAGATGGATCTCACTTTGTCTATCCCACCTGGAGAGCCCATGCCACCTATTGAATACTGAGCGTATTCAAGCCAGATCTCTGGACCTGGGTACAAAGAAAAGACAACTTAATATAACACACTGACTAAATGTCAGATGAAAAGGCAAACAATGGTGCAATGCACTCACAAATATAGTCTTTTATAGCTCTCTCAAAAAGTTCATACACTTTCTCCCGGTTTGGCTCATCCTCACTTAGGCGGATTTCATCCTTAAGCCAATCCAGCCAGATCTCTGCAGAATTAAAGACAATTTGGATTAAAATTGTACAGATAATGAATATTGTGACGCCCAAAACAGGACCTGACACAAACCAACCTTCAGTGAGAGGAAAGAGTTCGCTCATCTTCTGTCTTGCCTTTCGCAGGCGGGAAAGTTCTCCCTCATGTTTAAGTAGTTTGATGAGGTCCACGTGACAGTTGTAGTCGAATGCATTGATTGACAGCTGAATAATCACAGCGGGGTGAAAACAAAGGCAGGTCAATACACAATGCAAGTGGTTTTGCAGTATTAACCTAGCAGTAATTTGGTAAAGCTCATCACAGTGAAACAGGACATTATTCATTTCTAGTAATAATATGATTAATTAATATGACTAGATTAGTTCAGATTGATAACGAAGGTACATTTATACCACAACTCTTTAACAACTACCTCTGCACTAGAAGTGAAGCTGAATAAATCATAAATTGACACACTCTCCTGAGTCCACATGTGCAAACCGGCCACTTTATTAGCAACACAGAACAAGAACGAATGAAGTCCACCAATTTATATTTATAGCCGAAATTAAACCTCTTCTCCTTCCAACATACTATTTTATTTCGTGCTATTGCAGTTTCACCATGTCCGTCGGGTTGAGCAGAGAAAACACAGATGCACGTGTATTTAGGGTTTGATAACTTGTGCGCTTGTTCCTAGACACCGCGCTGAGCGAACAGGCGCCGGTGGCGGAAAACAAACCATTAGCTAATCACGACAGCCACGAATTAACGACGGTCAACGCGCCCATTCCGCCAACGTTAACTGTTTCTGGTAACAGCAGGCAGCAAACTGAAACGATAACTAGTAATCGTTTTACTATATCCTCGGTGCTTATCGCACTAGCGGGGACGGAGCAGCGCGTCCGCGGCTGACTTGCTGGGCTGTGTTTACCACCCATTCATTCTCATTAGCTCCTCGGCTAACGCTTCCTTGCTAATTACCTGCTCCTCCAACCGCTGGATTTCGGCTTCATTTTCCTTCTCGTCTTCCGACGTGTCGTCCTCGTCGTCGTCTGAATTTTCCACTCCCATGCCTACTTCCTCCTCTTCGTCCGATTCCATCTCCTTCTCCTCCATCTGCGCATCGTCGTCCTCCATATCTTGCAACTGCGTTTGCTCTGCGTTGCTCGACGCTGCCATGTTGGAAAAGCTGTCTGCCTGGTAACAGCCTCACGAGGCTCCCGCGTCGTGAGAGGTGGAGCCTGTTGCTGCACGCGCCGCTGCTGGCCGCCAGGGGGCGCTCAGTCTCCGTCTAGTCCCGTGGCGACTCCTCCCTTCTTCGCTTGTTTACCAACAGACAGTGTTCGTTGAAATTCGGTCTTTCTCGTTCGTTTCCGTTCATCACTTGCCAAATGAACATGGCGCTGTTCGTAGGGAAGACTGCGGCCTCGCTGTCGTTATTTAGCAGAAGATTACTCAGATCGGAGCTGAATGCTCTCTGTTCATATCACAAAAAGGTAACATGTCTAAAATGATGCGACGGAGCCTTGTTTAAATTGAGTTATGCTGATTGTTAGCTAGAGACGTTCGCGTCAGTTCTGCCACTCGCTAGTTCTCAGGTGTAACGTTAGCTAAGCTGAGTAACGCATTAGCAAAAGCAGCAGTGATATGTTGTGTGTCCTTGTTACTTTCCTGAAGGTGGTGGATCACTATGAAAACCCAAGAAATGTTGGATCTTTGGACAAAAGCTCCAATAATGTGGGCACAGGGTTGGTGGGTGCTCCAGCCTGCGGCGATGTGATGAAACTTCAGGTAAAGGTGGTGAAGGGCTGCAACTCATTTACTGTCCGACTCAATGCTGCGTTACCGAGTCTGTGTCACGTTTTTGTTCTCAGATCGAGGTGGATGAAGATGGCAAGATTGTTGATGCTAAGTTTAAGACATTTGGCTGTGGCTCAGCCATTGCTTCCAGCTCCCTAGCAACGGAGTGGGTGAAGGGGAAGTCGGTAGGTTAACGCAGCACAGAGAAAACGGCGAAGCTTTATGGGCTGCTGTGTTTGTTGGGTAGTTTGTTGATTGTCTGCTCGATGTGCCTCCACTCTGCAGGTTGATGAAGCACTGAAGATCAAAAACACAGATATTGCCAAAGAATTATGCCTGCCTCCAGTCAAGCTCCATTGCTCAAGTAAGTATGTTCATTACATCGAACAAATATTTCGTGCATCATTTGTGTTTTGATGACACTTAAAATCGTAATTTTTGTAAAACGGATTTGAGCTCAGGTGATGAGAAGATCTCAAACCCTTTTTCAGTGCTTGCAGAGGATGCCATAAAAGCAGCGCTGTCAGACTACAGAGTAAAACAACAGGACAAGAAGAAGGAAAACGTCGAAGCCAGCAGCTAATATGCAGCTCTAATCATGGGATATGTCACTGATATCTCAGCATCAGCAAACATCAGACATCATTGCAGTGCTGTATGGACAATGAGTAACTCAACATCAGGTCTTGCAGACTTCTCTGGGATTTATACGCTTTGAAAAGCTCAAGATTCTGTATCTGTTGAAGTGCCAGATGGTAACGTTCATGTTTTCATGCATATTAATTCATACAGATCTGGGAGTTGGAAACCCAAGGTAAATGTGTGAAGATCTATGTTTCTTAATTAAACGAGGAAACCAAAGGGAGTTGCTACCTTGCAGTGCCTTATTTTATACAGAACTTGAGATGCGTCACGAACCAATTGTGTAGCATTTAAGCTTAATTTTGGCTTCTTTGCATAAAGTCACTGGTCCCATGTGGATCATTCTGTATGAAAATGCAGTTAAGGAACCACTGAGTACATAAACAAACAATCTTTTATATATATATTAAATAAGTTGAAGCATTTTTCTTGTGTCTGTGCTGATGTCACCCCCCTGATCCTACGTCAAGCGGAGCCACTCTCTGTTGGCGCAGAAGCACCATTTTCAGGACAAGTAGCACTGCCAGCAGTAAGAGAACTATTAACACACACAGCACAGCCAGCAAAGAGACCACTACTGCAGAGTCCCGTGTGAATGGTTTTGGATCAACGGTGGGCATAGGGGCATCTCTGTTTGTGGAAAACAAAGGGTGTGTCCCTTCTGCAGATGTTGCATTATCCTGAGGGTAGCGACCTGTGATGTTGTCCTGACATTTCTTCCCTTCACCTAAAATAAAAGCAGTCGTTTTCAAGTGGGAAGGAGAGCTCACAGACTGGGTTTTATTTAGGTATAAGCACTCCTGATAGGTAAGGGTCTCTAAAGTGTAGTGTTGAAGTAGCACACGAGTTTTGGGAACAGCTTTGGAAAGTGCGTCTAATGATATATTTTCCATGTCCTTGTTTTCAAATGAGCTACGTGTTGGGTTCACTGTCAGCGTCTCCAGTTTTCTCCCCAGGGCAGAGTTGAGAACCAGTTGTTGAGCCTCCTCCTGTGGCGTCAGGACGCGAGGACAGATAGCCATGACAGACAGATTCAGAAGCAGGTGGTGAGCTAGATGTAGAGGTTCTGTGCACACCAGGTCTGTGGCCATTTTCAGCCGGCCGCTCAGCAGCCAGCGGTAAAGATACAAAATGTCACACTCACACACCCACAGGTTGTCGGTGAGGTCTACAGATCTGAGGCGCGGCAGGCGATCGAAGGCGCTTTCTGGGACTGAGCGCAGACAGTTGCTGTTGATCTTCAGGACCTGCAGGTTGACCAGAGAAGACAGCGAGGGCAGGTCTAGGACAGAGATGCAGTTTGCTGACAGATCCAAATGGGTGAGTGATGCAGGGAGATTCAGAGGGAGACTTGTAAGCATGTTAGACTTTAGTGTCAGGACCTGCAGCTTAGGAAGACCCTCAAGTGCCCCGGGTTGAATGGCACGGATCCGATTGGCCTCTAGATCCAGGCGAGTCAGATTCCCCAGGTGCCTCAAGGCCCCTGCAGTGATATAAGTAATACGGTTTTCCTGCAGCAGCAGGGACTCCAGACTGGGAGGAAGGCCTCGAGGGAAGCGCACCAGCAGGTTATGACTGAGGCTGAGCTCCTGGAGGCCAGAGAAGGGCTGCAGCAGGTGGTCCACATTGCACAGCTGATTTCTGGCCACAGACAGAACTGAGGTGCTGAGAGGGACGGAACGAGGCAGCGACCTGAGGCCCAGAGACTCGCACAGAACGAGAAGTCCTGGGTGAAGGCAGCAGCAGCCAGTGGGACACGGGGACATAGTGATGCAGGTTAGAGGGCAGACGCAGAGAATCAGTAGGACACCACATCTACGCCAAAGCATGACTTACTGCGAAGAAAAAGATGACATGGTGTCAGTCCATTGGCCATTACTTCACAAGTTACATTTCACAAGAACGTTTTTGTGTAATCGTGTAACTACTGACTATTCATGAGTCACCAAATAGAGATGTTCTTCCACAACCAGACAACCAAGGAGTTGTCCTCATTAATAATTTATTCAAAGGCATTAAAAGCAACTTAAAGTGGTACTAAAAATAAGTAAACGAATGTCTAAGCACTTACCATTTTTCTGTTTGTCATTCATTATCGTCTGCTCCTCCGAATCGACGGGCAGGTGTTTCCCATGGGCCCTATGTGACCCGCTGTCTAAAGACAAGCACTGTCGCTCTTGAGAATTCCAGGCAGATGCTCATCAAAGTTTAACGACAGCCTTAAGGTGCTATATTACCTATTCTGGATCTTCGACACCATTCACATTGATTGAGAGGTCCTGTTGTTTATCAGTGGCAGAAACAGTCCATGGAACAAACAAGAAGTTCAGACAGGTGTGTTGTACAAAAAAAAACAAGCTTAGAAACATAACAGCACTGATGTTCCCACAGTGCACGTGCCCTGTGTGATCAAGTGCTGCTGTGTGCTTCTGTTGTGTTTCTTCCATGTCACCTGGTGAGAAGAATGAAAGTGAACGGGTTGTATTTTCTGGAATTATTTAGCACCTCATAAGAGTGAGGAATCTGACCCTGCCCTCTACCAGGGCTCAGGTGTCAGCTGCGCCAGGGTAGCGCTGGCCTCTGTCATCTTTGACGTTTGGCAATTTGTGTCTTCAAAAATGGTTTGTGCTGTAGACACATTTGCAACGTTTGAGATGAGGTCAGAGTGGTTGGTAACGTAAAAAAGAAACAGCACAGTTCGATCAATACTTCCACTGTTTACACGAGTAATGAGCAGCAGTACGCTGTCAAAATGTGGAACCAAAATGTTGCTGCTTATTTGTTTAAACTTCACTGGAACAAATCAGTGTCTCTAGACAATATACAAGCTCTTGTTTTGGAGCAAAGGTCTCTGTATGGATCTGGTTTACTGCTGCTAAAATATTTAAACAGACTTGTACAGTAGCCGGTGGAGGACAAAGGGGGCTCCCGTCACCTCCAGACTCCAATGCCTGCGTCTGGGTGTGATGATGCCAGGCTGGCTGCGTTTCATGGAGCCAAATGAGGTTTCCACAGAGAAGATGTCACAAATAGTTACCTATGATTCTCGAGCAGATGCAGCTTGAAATTACAGATTTCTCAGCAAATCATAAGGTGCGTGTAGCCAGCAAGCTTTTTTTTAACCCATGTCTCTAATTTTAGTTTTACATCAGGGCTGTTTGTGGCATCTTGGCACAGATTCTGTCATTTGCACTGCTAAATATTCAGTAATGACAGAAACATCAATATAAAGAGTTTTATTAAACATTAACAAAATAAAATAGTCATGTAGTAAAGAGAAACGGTCATTTACAGAGGAGCATGTATCAGGAGATCTGTTAAAGTATTTATTTGGCATAACTGTGTGTCATCACATCAAAAATAAAAAACAAACATAATTTATCTTGCATATAATAGTGACTTTAAAAAAATCTATTTTATCTACTGCAAAAAGCTAAATTCAGCTACTCAAAATTGAAGCATTTGTAAATTGGGCTTTGGTCTAAAGATCAGTAAAATACACATCATACAAAAAAAAAAAAGACATTTTGCTAACAAAATTAAGTAACTATGAATGTAAATATGAAGAGAATGTGTCTTCGTTCAAGTTCAACAACTTCTCATTGATTTGGTAACAGCACCAGAGATTCTGCGTCTTAGCTGTTGATGTGGTGGCACAGCAGGACTTACTGAGGAGACTCCTCTGTCTGCCCTAATGGAGAAAACACGTCTCAGTACAAAACATAAATATTTGCTACTAATGGTTTTTCTTTTTATGAGTGGTTGCTAAAACTCTGTTTTTATAGTTACCGTTTTCCTCTAAGAAATCTCAAACATGCACAGCACATCTCAACAGCACAGTGGTGTAATATCAAGCTGTTAGAAAATGTTAGTGCTGCAGCCACTGATGAAACCAAAGGAGCAGCTACTAGAAACCACTTGTATTTGCCAACATCTACTGACATTAATTATTCACAAACATAAAGACTTGTAGACGTCTTGAAGTCCACACGTTTGGACGTAGATGGTTGATTCTGTTTTCGCGTTTTTTTAATGCTTTAAATAAAAGAACATATTTATTCTTGTCCCTTTCTTTCTTTGGCTTCAGTTGAGACATAAGTATATTTATGTTCTGTAAAGAGATATTTCTAATTAGCGCATTTGAACATATTTCTTCCGTGTGTGGAACAACCGACATGTCTGTTCAACATCCTTGCTCTCGCCTTAGTGGTGGGCCTTCTTCAGGTGGCAGGTGCAGACCGGCTGACTGGAGCTGATGCTGGAACTCTGCTGGGGCTCCTCTTTGTGCTTGGCCTGCTCTTTGTGCTTGGGCTCCTCCCTCCGCTTTTCCACCACTTCCTCTGCCTCCCTCACCTTTCTGGCCTCCGGACGAGGTGACAACCTGACATCTCTCCCTCTCTCTCCCACCAGAGCCTTGGAAGGCACGCGCAGGTTCTTAGGGGAGGCCGTGCCCTGAGTTGGGACCCCTTTGACGTGGTCAATAGCATACGGCCGCTCCTGGAGCTCACCTGAATTCTTGGGTCCACCAGTTTTATCAGCGGCGTACTTCCTGGGTGGATTGGGCGGAGGCTTGTAGGCCTCTAGCTTGCGCTTATGACTCATGGCAGAGGCACAGCAGATGATGAAGACCATGACGATAAGTAGAGAGGTCACCACAATGATGATGAGCAGATTCTCCTGCAGGAAGTCAACCACTCTGCTCAACACAAAGTCCTTCAGACGGACCATGGTGGTGGTGATGGTGTTGGTGAGGCTGGGAGGTCCAGTAGCAGGGGTAACCTGAACAGGGGCTCGGGTGGAGAACGAGGTTGGGAAAAGGAGTTCCAGCTCTGCTTCATCCCCACTGCCATCCATGGAAGTGTTGTAGAACAGAGGAGTGGAGTGGCACACGCTACACCACACAGAGAGCAGGGTGATGTGAAAAACCAAGCGGGACTTCATCCTTCTTCTTAGTCCTGCAACAACCGTAAGATGGTTTGTCATTTTGGCTCAGCTGACAAAATGTAAAACAAATCTGTCTAGTTGCCCCCATGAAGAACAAATTGTACAAAAACTGAAAAATGGAGGGTTGACATTTTATTTTGTAACTACTTGAGTAAGATGGTGCTGATTGAATAGAAATAGACACACTGTTGTTTTGAATTTGAGTTTAGCTGCTTGTCAGCCACCTCTACTTTCCACCTCTACAGCAAAGAAGCGACCAACGTTTCTCCCAGTGTATGATGTTGCATGTATGAGCCAATATTAATTACACATATATTATTCTTCTCGTTACCTGTTATGCAGGCACGAGGCCAATGAAGCTCACACTGGAGTTTCCATATAAAATCTGAGTGCAGTATCTTTCCTAAGTCGTGCCTGTCCTTCCCCAGATCTATTTCAGCTGCCAGCAGGGTAGCCATTACTTATTTGGGGTTGAGACAGTGAGCTCGGTGCTCAAAGCCTTATAATTTGTAAAGCAGAGGGAGGCCACCCATCCACCACACCAAAGTCAGGAAGGAGCTGTACTCCAGGGAGCGCAGAGGCGTGGGAGATCTGTGGCTACGGCCTCTATATTTACATTGGGCAGCAGCTGCAGCGCAACATCCCACAGCAGCACAGACCCAGTGAAGATATTTCTGCCTCCGAACCCTGCATTTACCTACAGCACAACCGTCTGAATAAACTTCCCCACCCCGTGCTGCTTTTCTTCCATTATTCTGTTTCCATCTCAATTGGAACCGCTACCATTAAACCAGTTTAACAGAATCTAATTACACAGCGCAGAACCATAAAAGCAAACTTAATTGGCATCGTGCTATAGAGAAGCTGAAGCTGTCGAGCCCCCCCCCCTTGTGGTGGGACATACATACTGGCTGGACCAGAGGGAGGCTGGGTCTTCCTCCCTGGATGTACAGCTATGACGCTGCTCTGCCTCTGCCCAGCTATAATTACAGCTATAAATACGTTTCCTGTATTATACTAACGGGTTGAAACAGCCGAAGGTCATCCTGACACAGATGTGTATTTAATTCACATTCACATCGAAACTTCTTTAAATATATCTTTATTACTTCAACACTCCGTTTATTAAATCTCACCATGGGTGAAATTACATCGTTACTCTGGTAGAGATCAAATCACCTCAGCACATAGTCTTACATAAAGATACTTTTCACATGATTAAATCTGGATGAAATCACGGATTATTTCAATTAAGAAATTTAACTTTAGCAGAGATGAAGTATTTAGATTCTAGTAGTAATTAGTAATTAAGGTTTACCTGAGATAAAGCAGCACTACAACAACACACAAATATTGTATTACTAGTAGAAACGGTGTATTCAAAACCTTATTTGAATGAACAGAAATACTATTGCAAACATGTAGTATACGCAGGAATCAAAGTACTGAGTATCCAACACAGTATTTACAGACAAAGAGAGTGAAGCAGAAACGAGAGGACGATAATTAAACATTTAAACCAAATGGATTAATAAGTAATCAATTATTGCATGATACTTAATGTAAACAACCTAAAATTAAATTGATATACTTACAGAACTCGTTCTTGATGCAGCGCAGGCGTCAGAGAGGGAAAAAGAGGGAAAAAGAGAGTCGCAGGCACGAGGAAAGCAAGAGTGAAATAGTGTCAGCACATTCGCGCTCCCTGCTAAGTTATGCAGGGAGATCTTATTTTACGCGGCTCTAAGAAGTATCTGGACTGCAGACTGAGGTCCAGCCTCCATTTCCAGCCTCTCCTCCTCTTTTCTCAAGATGCCACCAGATGTAGGAGGAGGATTTTGCAGATATTTGAGATTGTGACTTATACCTTTTAAAAAACATAGAGTGTTATAGAGGGAGCTGCCATGTAGAAGTGTCACTGGGCATGATTAAATATACAGCATCACATTATGTGGATAAATGAATATGTAATTAATTCTTTAACCTTTGAAAACATTTTGATCCAGTCAAGGTTTGACTTGCTGAACTGATGGGTGCAGTTCACTTGAGCCGTGTCCTTCAATGACTTTAATGCCGTTGGAGTTATTACAGCAGGCCCGTGTTTCAGAGATATGGGTATTTCTGTATTTGGTTGGGCGAGTCCCAAGACTTCTCTGCCTCCCACTGAGTCCTCTCTAATTTAGTGCTCATGGGTTACAGCCTGTCTTTACAGGGCACAGAAGGCCAGTGCAGAGAAAACGCATCCCTTTCATTCTGAAACACATGTACAGAGCGAACGTGTAAACTTTAAATGTGCAGGTCCTCTATTTGAGGCTGCTCATGTCTCCTTTCTTATTTTATTCTTTGTTACCGTGACAGATTATGTGAGATGGTGATATTATAGACGTTCAACCTGACAGTTGAAGTGTCAACAACGTAGCAATTTGCAAGTCTCAAAGACATTAAAGTTTGTTGCAGCTGAACTAAAATACCCTTTGGAGCAACTAGGTTTGCAGCTTATGAGCCACAAATAGACAGCAAACATAGCCAACAAGCGACAGAACATCAGTATTATCTTGGATAACAGCAACCTTGGACAACATATCAAATTCAAACCTACACAATGAGGTCATTTTAAAAGTTCTTTATTAAGTTTTCTTAAATCAATGTTTGATACTTGAAGCAAGAATAATAAACAAAAATGCTGAGCAAACCTCCACATGAGGATTTATCCTGGTCCGCTTTTGTACGCTTCTCTTTCTTGATATTCATACGACCTCCACTATAAAAGAGATTCAGCTTTTTTTCAGGATGCAAGGTGCACGGAACACAGACAAGGGGGAACATGTAAAACCCACCACCCATACAGATACCCTCTTCAGCACAACCCCCCCAAAAAGAAAACACGGTCATGTTATTTACACAGCTTTCACTCATCTAGACCATAATTTCAGACATACACTGCTCTTTCATTTCTCCAACCTACAGCGTCCCTTTGCATTGCTATCCACTACTACTCCTCAAACATCGCTCTCGTGCCTACGGTGCTACTGCGAATCCATCCAGTGGCAGTCTGATAGAAGACAGCGCAGTATAATCCTCGTCAGAACCACTGTTCACTGTCACTAATATTCTACGACTCACTGCTCAAATTGCATCTTTAAACCGCGATGACTCAAAAGGGTGCGTTTAGCCAACAGCTTCTCGGTTTGACATCATTATTACAGATTAGTCGTACCGAGATGGATATTATCTGAGAGTTAGGGCAGTTCTGCTGCCTGGTGGGATGCGTTGGCAGGACTTCCTGAGGTCATCCAGCTGGTTGACATACAGTACTTTAGGAACAGGGTCCTTGAACATAGTGTGTGCACTAACTATAGCACCTCAAAGTGGTTTTACATCTGGGCACCTATCAATTTACTATGCAAATCTACTCACAACAGTCTTCTAAAACACTTCCATGGTCACCTCTATGGCACTTTCAGGTCTTTACAGTGGTAACAAGTATTGAAGGCAAGCGACAAACTGAACCATTACCCGTCTCAGCGAAACAAATCTAAATCGAGGAAACAGAGCCTTTTAGAATAACAATAGAGCTCACGATAGTTCTGATTTGGGCCATGTGTAAGAAATAACCTGAAAAAAAGGGGGGATATGAGCACAGCTGGAACAAGAAACAGGCTAAAATTACCGGTAAAGTAAAGTAACAACCCAATAACAAATTCATCCGATACAGGCAGGTGTTGGATGTCCATTTCAAAATCCAATAAGAAAAATGCTAATGTGTGGGAGAGGTACCTGAAAAGGCCAGTGACATGAGGCACATATTCAAACACATGCTGGGCCTTTAAGGCTGATCGTTTCTGCAGCAGTCCTCAGTTTTTTCGCCTGATGGTTTTAATACCTGGTGTCATTTTGTATCAATTCCTGGTTTGTCTGAAGCCTCATATAATGTAGGACAAAAAAATAGTCCTACTACACTCGACTACAGTTGTGTGTTGAGCAGGATACAAAACAACGAGGTTGTTGACTGAACCTTACAAAAACAAAGCAGAGCTCAACCAAAATCCACGGTTGGTCTTTGCATGGGC
This sequence comes from Macropodus opercularis, assembly GCA_030770545.1. Taxonomy (NCBI): domain Eukaryota; kingdom Metazoa; phylum Chordata; class Actinopteri; order Anabantiformes; family Osphronemidae; genus Macropodus; species Macropodus opercularis. The sequence continues at coordinate 3,389,788 of CM061097.1, read as the reverse complement.
AGCACATGAAATGTCACAACAACCAGAGGAACTGAGTCTCTACAGTAACGTGTGTACAGAAAGAGAAGCATTGTCCCTACACCAAAACGTGTCAATGAGATTTGTGGAATGTCATTTTGTTCAGTAAGTACACCGTGCATGTTCAAGAAGCGATACAGACAGGAATGCATGTTTACATGGACAAACGCGTCCAAAGTCAGAATGATGGGAAGCGAAGGGAATGAAAGGAAACGGCAAAACGCAGGTTTTGTGCAATGTCAACACAGACAGCGAGAATTTGTCATCTAGGAGTTTGTGTAGGCTGTGGCAGCAAAATGTGGTTTCAATCAAAACTGATTTCCTTCTAAGCACAGGCCATGGCATGTTGATTTTCCTTTCTAAAGAAATTTTATTTAAATCATTACTGAAGAAATTCTCTTTGTTGGACAACCAGTCTACAACATCCCTGCTTGCATTTTAATTGTTGCCACAAGTTAGTGAGATGTAAACAAAATTTGGCAACATAATTTGGGGGCAACATGAAACACTTCTACCTAATAAAAAAACATTTGGGCATACTCCAGTAAATGGGAACTGTTGACATCAGAGTTTCCTTGGCCTTTATTCTAAAACTAAAATAATTATGTAAGACCTTATTACACAAGCAGACAAAATAAAAATGACTGCCACAGATTAAAAGGAAGTCCCTTGTATTTGTGTCATTTCTGCTAAATTTGCCAAATGTCCTTATTCCACCTGTGTTAAACTGAGGGTTGAGAGCTGGCTAAGAAAAAAAGTTCATCTGGAATGTAGCTAGGAATCGTTGCTTGGCAGGACTCAGACGGAACACTGTCATGGAGACAGACAGTGACCGGTCCAGCCGACTCCAGCCAGTGAACGTCCTGAATTGTTGCGGGTTGGGTACAGGGTTCTTAAATGGCAACTTTGGACATTTGCTCTTCAAGTTTGATGATTCGCTTCTCCTGACTGCTGACCAGGTCCTTGAGAGATTTGATTTCTTTCAAGATCTCCTCCAGCTTTGCTTCAGATTTCTGTGGGACACACAAGACACAAACGGCATTTATTGACAGGTTCAGACCCTTTTCCATTAGAGTAGCGCCAAGGCCACAACTACAGCCACCTTCCAACCTGAGGTTTAATTAAATGTGTGCACAACGCGTCTCCTGTGTTAAAGATGCTTTTTTGAGTCTTGGATTGTATATACCACGTGGCAGGGCCTGGTGGCCTCAGGGTTAGCATTTGGCTTCTGATTACAGAGTGAAATGCAGGGGGATGAATGGGCTGGGTACCAGCAGGCTGGCTGTGTTGTGGGTGAGGTGCAGCAGGACGCCCAGAGCAGCAGACCCTCGGTTTATGGGTGAAAGAGTGGGTTAACAACGACAAACCACCCCATGAAAACAAGCAGCAATCTGCTCTGTTACAAGCTCCAGACATGATTCTAGTAGTGAGAGGCATTCTTGAACGAGAAGGGAGGGAAGAAGACTCTTAATGATGTTTGATTCCTGAAAATACAACTCTATTGCTTTAGCTATTTAAAGTGTGCTGATTATATGAAATGATTGACAGATGACAAATTGTGAATACTTGGTTTCCGCTCCTTCACAGTCTACAGTAAATTTCCTCATCAATTGCTGACCAGAGAAAACGTTTCATTTATGAAAAGTGAACTTTATGAAATGTTTCATTTTATGTATAGCTACATTATCAACTAAGAAAAAGCAAATACTCACAACTGATGGAGTTGGGGAGGCAGACCTGTTGGCAGAGCACGAGTTCACCGTCTTCTTTGGTGCCTTGTGATCTAAAAGGTTTTTGACCACCCTGATTTCACGGTTCTTGCTCGGGACATAGCCGTTCTTCAGGGAAATTAAAATGGGGTCTCCATTCTTTCCCTCAAACCACTCCTCAGACTCCAGGGTATGGTCTGGGCCAGCTGTATCTGGGTACAAGTCATCCTGGAACAGTTCTGACTGAAGGAGACGGACAGAGTGACAAGGTGGGACGTGAGTAAAACATTATGAAAACCAAGTAAGCTGCAGGTACATGGACTCTTAAGACGACCACTCACCTTTCTTGGTACAGTCATCACAATAGGCTCACACTTCCTTTCGTGCAGTTTGTAGAACCTGGTAACAAATGCCAACCAGTTACTGGTCTTGTCACGAGGCTGGTGATTCTATTGTTACCATGTTCTGCCTCCCAGTGGTGAAGTTAGCAATTCCACATAGATGAGGCTGATAATGACAAGCAGAGAATTGTCTAGTAACTTACCTCGCAATTTCGCATTTATTGACATCCAGGCCCCTCTTGGGCATGAAGCCCATGCCCCTCTGGGGTTCCTTGCTGACAAAGGTGTTGAGGAAGTGAACATAGGGAGCTTCAGTCGTGATTTCGAAGTAACGAATGCTACTGTCCCCCTGTGAAGAAAATTGAAAAAGGCGTTTTATTTTTGCATTCAAATTTGTGGAAAGCAGCTTTAAGCTTTCAACTTTGTGCTGTTGTATGCTACTTAATTTGACTACTGAGCACTTACCTTTCCACAGAGGTAAACCACACTGGTGTCAGGATCATAAAATGGCAAGAGCACTCCATTGCTAGTGTCCAATTCATTAACAGTCATGGCCTCATCCATGTTTTCCTGGTGAAAAAACAGAAACTCTGTAATTGCTTTGCATATTTGAAATATTGTATCGAAGTCGAATAATCACTGAAGATGTAGTTGTCAGCCTTGATGAGGCAACTTACAACATTCCAGAGCGCTACTTGTCTCTCACTCATGCGACTAAAACCTGTGGTGAGGATGTTGCCATTAGCCAGGAAAATGGCCCTCATGGGTCGAGCACCCTCATGTGCCTTCTCCTTCTCCTGTAAAGATTAATTTAGAGGTCAACACCTGCGTCTGAAGTCACTGTTAATACTGGGCTAATCATAATATCTGGTCTTTTGTCCGTTAATGTCTTAGTAGCCGATACCATCTTTGTTTTAAATTCTCATAGGAATTCCATGTGTCAGCTTTGCTCCTACATAGTTGACAGTCCAAGATGGAATGTTAACGACACAGAAATGAACCTAATTTAACGTGGCAGACTTCATTAAACACAGTTAAAATTAACTACTCCTCATACATTAAGAATTAGTATCATGGCAGAACAACTACTTCTACTTACAGCAAGAAGCTCGCCTTTGCGAGGATCAATGACGCGGATGGACTTGTCCTTGCAGGCGGTGCAGATAAGACTCCCATCACGGTTCCAGCACACGTTGTAAATGACATCAGGATGCATGTCCTCCAGGGTAATCATGGCCTCACCTGTGCCCACGTTCCAGATGATGATCTGATTATCACAACCTGAAGACATAGTAAAGTAAAGGTAAGGAACAAGATCACACTTTGGGACATCTACCATAATGACATATTGTAGTTTCATTTTCAAAACGGTTTTTCTTTAGGTTACAGAGATCTAACCTGCACTAAGAAGGATGTTACGTGCAGTTGGATGCCATGTGATGACGCCAACTCGTTTGGAGTGGCCTTCCAGTACCACCACTGGCTCAGACATGGGAGTGACAAGACCATTCTCAGGAATCTGCCACACCTGTGGAGGACAATATTATGGCAGAGGTTAGGAACAAAGATCACAAAAGAATGAAGGCAACAGGTTTACTTGCACTTACAATAACCTGACAGCTTTCCCTGATAAACTGATCTTAACTGTCATGTCAAGAAGAGTCTGTATTCTGTAACTGGGGAAGAGAATGAGTGACACCTGAGCTGAACCAACGGGCGAATGGTGATTTCTGTGCCCTGTATGAGTGTGAGAAGCATGTGTATCACAAAAAGCAGCGGTCAGTTAAAAGTAGCAGAGTTGAGTGGCTGATGGAGGGGGAATTGTTAAATGGTATCATCACAAAAGTCACTTTCTACTGCAGTTTAACATTACACAGACATGCCTTTGAAATAAGTCAGTGGAAAAGGGTTACCCTGTCAGGTGTGATCAGATTCTCACCAGTTATTCCTGTGCATCAAAATTAAGTAATGGTCAACTGTAAAATATCAAGTGACACCAGGCAACAATAACATGTAGTTACCAAGACAGGCCTCAGGGGGGCAGTAGAAACTTAGACTTCTACAGACAGGAAGGATCAGCAGAAGAGTGTGGCGTTATGTCTAAATCTGTGTTATGTTCTGTTTGAACAGCTGGACCAATACTGGTCATTCTGTAGATAACACAATGAGTTTGCAGGCTGCAGCTGGAAACACATACTCTTCAGTTTTATTATAAAATACTTAACCCATTATAACCTTGGATGCTGTACATAAAAAGGAAAGCATTCTAAATCAAAGGCATTTTTGAAATGAAGCTCTTAAAACGTGTGTTTCAGTCAATCACAATTCAACACTATGAGGTGGTGGGTGTCAACAGCTCATGCTGCCAACATTACGTTCTTTTTGGAAATGGTTTGGTTTTGGTGATGACGACGTGGCTTATAGAGTGAAAATGTCCCATATATACCCGCTACACTGCTTTGACAGCCAATTTATGTTGGATAAACGTAATGAACTTGATCAAATGCTACCAAGAGTGAAACTTCTGATGGTTAGGTTGTGTCTGTGTGACATTTATTCAGTTGGCTTAGAAGGAAGCGAGGACTCTCAGGTGAGATACAGGCAGCATGCTAATCCAAATAAGGGCATGTGGTTGAAAGGGCAAGAACAGACTTTAAAAAAGTCAATGACCTCATCTTAATAAACAACTAAATCATTCTCCAGCCCTGATTCCTACAACACATATTTGAGCTTAATTTAATCCAGAGGGTGAAGCCTGCACCCATCCCTGACTTACAACAATGTTGGCTTTCACTGTAAATACATATATCAAGCAGTTCCCTGTGTCAGTGAGACGCCATCTGCATGCAAACCTTACCATCACTGTGCAGTCCTCAGAGCCGCTGGCGATGACCTGATCATTGTGGGGGCACCAGTCAATGTCTAACACTGGACCTGTATGACCACACACTGTGGGGAAGGATTTGTCAATGCGTCCCGTCTGTAAGACAAAGATAAACAACACAGAATAATGAGATTAGTCTTAGTCTAGTCTTTAAGAACATTGTCCATACTAAGGGAGTTAGCATGTTTAAAACAGGACAATTACAGTATAATCCTAAATCCCACCTGTGAAATTAAGATCACATACACAAATGACATCCAAGAAAAGGCGCTTAAACGGATTCAGCCTACAGGGAAAATCAGATGCGAATGACGCAGTCTCAGGGGAACAACTACAGTTTGAATGTTACACAACGTCACAAGAGCGGAAGACTCTCAGAACTTCTCACAAACATATTTGCGTCTAAACACTGGCAGCATTTTCACATTTAACTTTAATGTCGAAAATGTTTGGGATTGTGTCAACTATAAAAATACAAATGTCCTTCTGTTGTAAGGGATCAACAAAAACTCAAGCAAGTGCTACAGCACATGCTTGTAAGGACAACCAGCCTTGATCTGTCACACCACGGCTTAGTCAAATACGGACTTGGATTTCAGTTGTACTACACAGAAGCAAACTGAGGTTGGATTTAGCCCCTGGTTTGGCTCCTTGACCACCCACAGTAATTAAGAAAAGTTATCAGTGGAGACCCTCTTATACAACAGACATACACGAACAGCTTAGATTTTCCTAGCAGCTTGTCCTCTTAATAACTAAATTCTAAACTGTGTCCTTAACATAACTTGTTGCACTATTTTGATAGTAGACTACAAATGAATACAAGTACACACACACACACACACACACACACACAGAGACACACAGACACACAGACACAAACACACAGGACTTTCATTATAGTGTGCGCCCTGCTACTTTTTTTGAAAACTTATCTTGCTAGTTTAACTTCAAGGCCTCACGTGCTGGCAGAACCAGTACCTGTCTCCATGGTGAGGTGACTTCGAAGGCCATGGTCTAGTGGCCTGGGTGTCTGAGACACGCCCTTGTCTGTGTACCACCTCAGGGCCAAATTAATGATGTCACTTAGTGTGGAGAGAGCCCGGCTGCTGCAGCAGCCCTATTTAAAGAATGGTGCCTTCCCGAACAGAAAAACACGAAAGGATGGCTTGCGGCCAGTGGCTCTTCTGTTAGGAACATTAACAACAGTGACTTGTGAATAGATGCTAAATCTAAAACCGTATAATATGCTCTCATGAAAAAGAGATGGAAAAACTCACACTTACTCATACAGTATACTCAAGATATATGTATACTGTATACTCTCAACACACACATGTAGTTTATACAGACAAACTAATATCTTTGAGTGGACACTGGCCTCTTGTACTCAGCATTTTTCTACCCCAATACAGTACAAGGATACCTACAAATGCATGGCTGCATTGGTTGGGTTATGACGAATTCACAACATCAAGTTTAGTGAATGTGAGGAAAAAAAAAAACACTTTGTGCGTAAATGATCAGAACTTGTCTAAACCTCACCCTGACTGCCAAATGCACCCTGTCCTTAAGAAGCATCACAAAGCTGGGATAGCGACAGCTACTTCAAGCAATTTGCAACAACAACAACAACAACAACAACAACAACAACAGCGTGTATACCGATTTCTTCATATTTCGTACCGGGACTATTCCTGCACATGGTTTCCTGAAGGGAGAAGGAACAGGATGTAAAGCAGGACGTCCTCACACTAGTTAGCAGGTGTTGCAACATAAACAGGTCTGGTAAAGAGCAGAAAGTTGAAAAAAAAAGTGCCTGATATTTATTATATTTATTATATTAAAACTAAAGATGTCTGAAGCATTGCAAATGGACATAAACTAAGTATATAGAGTTTGCTGGAATGTTACAGCCCTACCTCAACGTGAGACCCAGACACAACCCACATGTAAATACTAATCCAGACAAGTTACAGTGTGGAAGTTTACATTCATTTTCCACACGTCCAACACCTTAGAATTAAAAGGAAAAATACATTGCAGACACATTAGAGTGGATTTGATGCAATTAGCCATGAAGCTCTGGGGTTCAACCTCCAGATCAACCAGAGAGCAGACGACAGTTCGACCAGAGAGTTAGGCGTTCCTTAAATGCCACTCCTCAGGTCCAGCCAGCTCTGGCACTGGTTTGACTAATGAGAACAAGAGGGCTGCAAGGGTGTCAGGTACAGCACCCTTTGAGGTGTTAATGATGTTTGTGTATATGATTAGAAATTCCAGGTGTTGACGACCAAACAAGTGGACCTTGCTTCAAGCCTGTACATACATGTGATAACAGGATGTACAAGTCAGGAATTCTGTTTGAAAGGAGTGAGATCACTCCACAAAACAAATGGGATAAGCCTCATCTTTCCTTCCCCTCCTACCAACTTCCTTTAGGAGTTTGAAAATAGTTTAACATTAAGGATATTTCAAAAGTAGCTTTAAGACAACATTATTTCAATAGTTTAGCCCAGTTTTCCCTGCATACATTAACTGGTCTACTTGTAAAAAACTGTACAGTTTATTTGGGGGAGAAACATATTCACAGCTGTCTTGAGGGTGCACCCCTTAATCATTACCAACTAGTTAGTTACTTGAAGTTTGTAGCAAGCTTACACATTGGCAGACTGATAAACGGGAGTCTGGGTAACGCCACACACACAACGCTGATAAGAAAAGGAACAAACAAACCAAACCAGCCACACAAGAAAGCCTTATCCAAGGCGACCATTCTACGGGTGTGTTAAGTGTACTCAGCAAGACACACGAACATAATCATTTCCATAACATGAAATACGAAAACTGTCCACGTGTCCAAAGCTAAACTACAGAAACGGGTGTCTGATGCCTAGAAAACAACCAGTTGCATAGCAACTAGTAAGACTGTAGAAAATGAGAGTCACACAGTGACAGATGCACAGCACAACAATGGAACACAAAAAAATGGGTGAACAACATTCCCTGAAGGCAAGAGAGGACATTCTTTTCATTCACACAAGAGGCCTGCACACTTCCTTTCCTAGCAGCTCAACATGTGATTCACACAAGCACACTAAAGGGCCTTCCGTGCACGCTGTCCAGTGCCGCCTGGAGTTCCATGGAAATTTCCACTTTTATAAGTCTGTGCCTGTATGGTTGAAACACCAGGAGATCCTAAGATCTTAAGATTTACAACCTGTAAAGGATAGAGCAGAACAATACGATGCAGCAGCCCGAGTGGAAACCTGAGCTATAAATAACTTGAGATTAGGGAGATATACCGATTTTTAGTACAGTACGGTTCTGGTACGTTGCTAGTGAAACTATGCTGGTGAGGAGGTGTATTCTGGGTAGTGTCAGAGACATGTTTCAACAGTATTTCAGGCTGGTTTGATGCCAGTTAAGGCAAGTTAGAACAACTTCACTGTTGGATCATATTTGTTATCAGTAACAAATCAAGTACTCCTAGTACATAATATTCGCACAATGTCTAAAGGCACGAATGGTGGTTTATGATGACTGATGAATGCAGTTGCAGTGTGTGCAGAGTCAGACCAATTAGTTATGAGCAAGAACTTCAATACACTCGAATCAGAAGGGTCATTATGTTTAGTTGTTTCTCTGATGAGACTGATGAGGTCTAAATATATATTACATTGCTTGTGACAGAAGGCCACTGTCTTCAATGTCTCCACGTCTTCCTACTGTCTCCCCAGTGAAGGCTGTGATACAGTCCTGCAAAAATGAACTCATCAATAGACAGCATGTGAAACAGCAGATGTTGTGACACATATCAATGGCCCTGTTGTCTGGCAGCCCGGTGCATTTATAAGCAACCATAGCCTATCTGTATATTGTTGCCTTTTTACAGCAAACTTTAATTCTATTCAAGATGTTTGAAACAAATGTGTACACAAAAAAACCTCTATATCAATAGACAATAATTTCATTATAGGGGAATATTTATAATTTAAATATGGTACTTGGATACAGTGAGTGACTCTGTGACAGAGACAAGATCTGACTTCAACCCATTTCTCTCATCCTGGCCACTCTTCATATTTCAGCCTATCCCAGAATTCACATGTGTACCAACGCTGCATGAAGCAGCCAATGGCAGTGCAGGGAGGAAATGGTCTTGGAAGGCTGTCAGGCAGGGAGCAGCGAATGACCATATATGGTAAAATCTGCAGTCAGCAGGACTAAGCGGTAGAAGCGGCAAAAGCAGGGAGAACCAAACAGTATAGATGTCTTGGAACACAAGCTGACCCAAGTATGGGGAAGACCCTGGACATCACCCAGAGTATTTCTGTATGTGGACACAGAGTGTGGTTAGCAGTCAAAGAAAGGAGAGACATAATGTGTCACTGTGCACACACCCAGGGATAGCGAACAGTAAAGGTTGAGCATTGGATGAATGGTGTATTGAGGGCTTCAATCCAAATCAAGCACACGGACTCCACATCCGCCTGTTCTGTCTGTACAGAGCCAGCATCTGATGAACGCGAAATGTCCTTTCAGTTAGGAAATATACTATGTGGTGTGAATTAACTGTAGGTAAACCTGGACTCAGACAGCAGGGAAATAGACGTGCAAACAACTGCAGAGGTATGTTTGCATATAAAATAAAGTCTTTTCCGTTAAGGAATGCCACAGTAACTGTAATGATTTACAGACACCTCCCTTCATTCATGATGAGCAGACAGAAAGGAATTGAGCAAGTGCTAGCGGCAGCATTCACTCCTACGGCTTCCTTCATATGGAAATCAGGGAATAAATTAGCAGGAATCCAGCTAAGAAAGAGAAAGGGGGGATTAAAAGCACGAGGGAAGGCAATGACATGTGGTGGACTGGACATCTGAGAGCCTCTCTATAAATCTGTGTTGTGACAGAGGGAAGCAACAATACTCATGGCGGTGCTGAGTCACAGCAGCCTGCTGCACTAACCTCACAGGCTGAACTGACCTCAGCTTCCGTGTTAATCATGTGATACAGACTGACCTAAAAACATCCCCCTCACACACGTACACATACTTAGAAAAGGGAATAACAGCAATTACATCTTCCAGAGCATCACAAAACCATTAAGACAACTTTATTGTACAAATCTTATTAATTTAGTCCAAGGACATTTGTAATATTTCTTTACACCATTCAACTATAAAGACAAATATTTTTTTCCTGTATTTCCTTTTTCCCTGTTTCCTAGATCTGAACCTCAATAATTAATTCCCCCAACCACCACTGCATCACTGCACTCGTGGCTTAATTGTGAAGGGGGAAGGAGCAAAATCACACTTCTACCTCCCCCCAGATGAAGTATAGTCATGACAAAGGCTGTGCTGGGAGTAAGTGTAGAACAAAGGCCCTGAGCAGCTGGCTACCCACAGAGGCTGAGAGCAACACAGCATAGGCAGATGGGTTAGCTGGACAGATGCACCCCCACCGTAGGGACGGGGAGACATGGGAGCACTTAGGAGATGTGGGTCCTTGCAACAAAACTGAAATTAAAACCAACCAGATATAAATTTAAACAGTCCTTTGATCAACCACAGTTTCATCTAAATAAGATGGACACAAGTTTAAAACTAAAACACACAACTGGAACAACAATCCAATCAAAGTTTCTTAAATCATTTCATAACTGAAAGATTACTTTAAGGTTCTAACTTTCTAACAGTGAGAGCTGCTCTGTATTACTGAATTACTGGCAATGTGGTCTGATTACACCAAGAAGAGACTCGCCCCACTTTTGAGACCAGCACTCCTAGCTGAAGTTATACTGAGATTTCCAGATGGACCTGCTTTGTTAGAAAAGCCTGACAGGATTACCCTGGTAATAAATAGATGAGTAAAGAAACAAATGCATTTATAAAGGAATGGCCCTTAATGTCTCTGGTGCTATGTTCCAAGGAATGACTTCATCCGTTCATGCTAAGATGTAAGTGAAAATATAACTGATCACACTGTCTGAGAACTCATATACACCATACATATGGAATTCCCCCTCTGAGCTCCATCTTGTCAAAGCTATTGCTTGAAAACTGGAAAATACTGTATGTAAAGAATTACCCGGCGTCGGCCTGCCAGCTTATATGTGGGTAGATCTGAAAATCAAGTGTCTTTAATCTGTCACTTGAAGATACTGCCTGAGGTCTGCTTTGCACACAGCAACCCTGGTCTCTTAGAACTTTTCAATTGAGTAGTGAAAGTGGACTTTGTTCAGCAGACACGCCAATTCTCAGGTGGGATTTGAACACGGAGGAGGCCAAGAGGACTGTGAAATCGGTCAAGCTTGCAGCCACCTCGAGCACAAACTCTGCATTGAACGAGGTGCTGAGGGGTGCAAGCAGCGTGACGACAGGCCTAATGACCCCGTACCCTACGCCAGAGAATTCTCCCATCATATGACAGTTTGTACTGGTGTACACTAATTACAGGCTATTAGATTAGATTAGATCTGTCAACAATATTGCAGTACTTATGACCCTCAGTGTCAGAAGCTGCCATTTGGTCACCGGCTTGAGCTACCAAACAGAAACAGCAGAAGCAGCAACCAGCTCCAACGATAATGGCACCCAAGAGCTCTTTGAGAAACATGCCCTAGCAGACTCAGGAATGCACCTCAAAAGACATGTTCTGACAAGGGTAGACGGGTAGTCTCACCTCTGCTGCACCTAATTATACCAGTAATGACAGCGGGTTTAAAAAAAAAAGTAGGACGTATTCACCCAGTTAACCCGTTTACAGCCAAATGCTCTTCAAATACTGTCTTGCAAACCCAATTCAAGTTTGAGTGGAGTGATTCCTTATATGGAGGCAAGCATCAGGGGATTGTTCACTCAAAGGCCTCAGAGCAGTTTCTGTTTTACACAGACCGCTGGTAAACATTAAGTCTAGGTTACACTGACATGAAGAATCAGCATTCCTGTTTCAAGGGAGCTTTCAGCGTACGGGATTATTTACTGTACACAGTACAACAAAATACTCAGGCGGAAGCAAGTGCAGAGGCGTTAAAGTTGACAAACCTCACCAGCACCAAGCAATGAAAATGACCATGTAACCACTGCTTTATTGGCACTTAGGCACATATACTACTGAAGGTTCGCGATGGTTTTACATCCACTTTATTGCTTGTGAATCTTACCTTGTGAAGAGGGAGGACAAGAAAGGCTCCACCACCGCTGGCCTCAATAATTATGGCAACAAATTTGGGGTTGACTGCACAAAAGGCGCTGTCCCATGTGACCCTTGAAACCCGGATGTCATCATAGCATTGGTCATTTTTCACCGCCTGGCCAAAAACGTGACGGAATTTGCTCTGCCGTACGACTCGTTTCATATCTGTGGAAATGAAAGGCAAGAATTTACCTTTTTGCTCAAAAAATTTAAATACATTAATGCACCCATTCACACACTGTAGAAAAACTGTAGACAGGACGATCCATGACTGAGCCTTTTTTTTTTTATTATGAATTCCCTTCACTGATGTGTTTTACTCACCTTGTGTAACACACCACTACCATTTGTTACTCCAAGAGACTCCTTGGGATTTCTTGGCATTATGGTCCTAAGACTTTACATTTAACAACCTCCTTTGAAAGTAAGCAATGACAAAAAGATTGAAAGCAAAATGTGGGACATCTTTGATTAAGAAAAAAAAATTGTAGAGAGCAAAGATCTAGAACACAAATAGATTTTAAATGACATCGAACCAGTTTCTTTTAGTTTCATGTTGTGCCATCATCTCAAATCCCTCTTTATCCAGGGCACAGTAACTAGAGTCACATCCAAAGGAAAAAGGACATGCTAAACCTAAACAAACACAGATTTTGTGTTTATGAAGCTAGTTCAGCTAAATTTTTTACCAAGACAAGAATCTGTTGGCACAAGTATATTCTGCCCCACTGCTCTGCTTACAATAATACATCATGTCCAAACACAATGGGAATGTGCCCCGTTTTAGATAAACCACCAAGGCCACACCTAAAATGAAACATAAAGATAGATAAAAGCTGAGTGCTTTTAGTTTGATGATTTCGTTTTTTTTTTAATGCAGCACATGGTAATAGTTTACCAGCCCAAATTACCAAAATGACCAAAGCACAGCACAGGATGTGGGCCATGTTTTGGAGGTGGTTTTCCACTGGAGACTGTGTGCGCGGGTGTGTGTGAGAGAGAGAAACAGAGACAGAGCAAGATGGAAAGAATGAGCATGAGCAAGAAATGCTTGTATGGCATGTTACAGACAGGAAAAGCAGGAAGTTCTTCCTGTAAGGATGGAGGAGTGTCCTAACAGTTCAGCTCCTCTATAAAACACAACAGGCATTAACATCTGCTGTTTTTCTTGTGTCTCAAAAGAACAGCACTGTTACAAGCAACGGTTTGTTTAATTAGATCAAACCCATAATAGGACTCAAGTATAAGCACTTGAATATATTATATATGTACATGCAGAGAGCATGTAAGCATAGAGGATCAAAACATTTGCCCATTTGATACCATATAAGCCATGAATCAGCTCTTTGTTACTGCTGAGAAAACCTTATCAGTCATGTTTCAAGTATGACAAAACGGAAAAAAGAAGAATTGTTCTCGCTTACAGTAAAATGATAGTCTGGAGTAAACTCAACAAGGGTGAGGCTTGTTTGCTTACCTTTAGAGCTTTAGATATGTCACATATCTGGTCTAGAATAGAAACTACATGTGAACACACATCTAAATCAGACACCTGTCTAGTGGAAGACTTAATAACTGCCTTAAAAACTCCAAAAAACGCTTGGTATGGTACAAACAGAGCGACGTCTGCCGTCGCTTCTGGTGCTATAGGTTTGTTTTAAACTCTGTTGACTGACCAGGACATTATAGTGAATATTTATCCCATTTATGTGATTATTTAGGTTATTACCCTGACATAAGGAATCAATGTCTCACACAGAGTACTGGTTTTATTGGATATGCTCAATGAGGAACTGCATCTACCACACGTGTTCAGTGTCAGTGCCTGTGGTGAAGAAGCCTTCTGCTAGATCTACACCTCAGTACCGACCAACTTGAATATATGTGGGTAAATGCACTTCACAGTCTAAGGCTGGATACACACAGAGTTTTGCCCTGTGTTATAACAACACAAAATATTGTGCTGGTGGGGGTGGCTCTCACTTACTGCTGAGGCACTGAAATACAACCCGGTAGGTCCAGAAGGACAAACGCGTGTGTTTGAAGCTTATCAGACACTAAAACACAGCACAGTCAAAAAAAAAGGATTGTAAAACACAGACAGGTATCACAGTCTTTCGTTGTGACAATCTCTGGGTAAGTAGAAATGCAGGGTTCAAGTGCACGCCCATGAATACTTTCTTGCTAGTAGGTGACTGACCATCGTGGCGCCTTGTTGCATTAAGGGACACGGACACAGATGCAGATGAACAATGATACATGTTTTGGCCCCCAGGGTCCTCAGGGACACACATTTCCTCATTCAAACGAGGACGGAGAACTAATCTGAATCAGTTTGAAAATAATACCAACACCCATATGAAGGCCTCTCATTTCTTCATAATTTCTAGCAAGAAATAAAGCCTTTGCACACAGCTTCTCCTTACATATGTCTGCATTGGTGAAAATTATTCTTCATACTGTTCTGTAAAAGGATTACAGCAAAATACACACCTCATGCTGTGGGCAATTGGATGTGTGTCTGATAGGTTGCAATCTGTCTTAGAAGGTTACTTATAACTCCAAAACGCAATCGACGGTAAACGTAATCTTTTGAAGTATTTAACTGTAACGTGTCATTTTCCAAAACGAAATCCTAAGACAGACGCCCAGGGCAAGCTATCAAGTCAGGTGCAGTATGATTTCATGTTAGTTGAATCAAGACTATTAATGACACGCCTGACTCATAAATGCTACTGAGCGTTTCACAGTACACGCTTTAAAACTATTCTGCTATTTTGGGCTCCATTTATTCCAGGAGAGCAGTAAATTATCTTATGAAGTAGCACTTTATAGACATCGGCGTTTTCCTCCACAATAGTGTGACTAGCTTAGACAAAACAATCGCCACATTCTTGAAGTGAGCCTGGGCCAGAACAAAGACTTCCTCTAGTTCTGTCCCAATATTCACGAGGCAATACCTACATTTGACAGTTTCCCCAAACACACAGTGGATGCAAAACCTCTCAGGAATTTAAGGAGGGTTGGGCTAGTGTACACTCTGCAGGTTGGATCAGACCGTGTGGGCTTGTAGCTTGTGCAACACTGGATCTTAGCGACTAAGCTTTATGGTGCGGTGGAGGGGTATCTTGACAATCCTTTTCAGGACCATGTCACAATGTCATTCACCATTTAACAGCCACTCGTATTGTTACATGTACACACTAATAAGTATATAGTTTGTTTTTTTGAAGGACAAGCGTTTAAATAAATGGGTCATGTGTTTATGTCAGAAGAACTGCACCTGTTCATGTAAAACGTATACTACTAACTATACTGTTCAATTACTGGACTAAAATTCAGATCAGAGTTGTTGAAATCACATTAGGCTCAACAGAGACCTGCAATCCTGCCATCCTTAAAGCTACACGACTGGACTTGTTGAGCCTCCCACTCAGCACTTCCTTCAAACATGGCTCACCTCCTTCCTTAAGACACGTAGAGCCTACCCTCTGCATGTGCAAATGCCAAACCAACAACTCGTTTATCTAACAGCACTTGCATCATTATCCCTTACACACCTGATGAGGTGAAGCTGAAGCAAGAAGACTGGTCGGGCCTCAGCAGTAATGAAACAACTTTGGATATGTATTGTTCTGCGTGGTATTAGAGGCTTATTGTTATTCGAAATATTTATGGTTAAATGAGTCCTTTGAGTTTTGGGATTTTAAAGATGGCACAAGGGCTGGAAGATTCTGTGACGAAATGGCCAAGGAGTTATCCAAATGGCCAACTCCTTAGATTCCTGTGGCCACCGCTGAAATAATGTGTGTGATTACTTACATGGCAAATGAAAGTAACATTGCGATCAGGGTCTGGGTTGCAGCACTGGCCTAACGCCGCACACGTACACCTGAGACGTAGAGGCATCTCTAGAGGGATGCCATGTTACTCTGTCACACTCTACTAAGATTTACAGTTCAGCTCACTGATTCAGCACTAATTTAAGCAAAAATACCTCGAGAACTGCTGGGCAAATTAGATGAATGGAGAGCTATGTACCTTTTTGCCCCTAAGCCAGTAGAGCTGACCCTGATGTACAGAGACAGAAGGAGGACCCCACGGCCTGAGGAAAGGAACCAGGGTGACACAGTTTTAAGTACTGTTCTTGTTTTTCCTCTGATTCCATAAACAACACTGTTGACAAATCATGGGTTTTAACCTGCATTCAATACTTCAGACAACACAAAACATTAGTTCTGAGGGACTTCTTATACTCGCTATGAAGCAGTAACAAGCTAACAAAAAACATGAGGACTCGTGTTTTGGTCACTGATAAAACGTCAATTAAAGAACAAACACTTTCTTTGCTTCACAATGCATTTCAATACTTTCACACTGACATCAATAAAGCACTTAGGTGTACATTGTTCACAAGAAGCCATCTTTTCCACTTCTTCTGTGCTATGGATTCATCATGAATCCCTTAATTCGCTACACACTCCATTTTGGAAAAGCACCATGGATAGATGGTGGATCGTGCGCATAATTATGTAAGATTATGGCACGTCTTCACCGACAAGAGAAATCTATTGCTGCCCATGTCCAGCCAATCCAATTAAAACCTGGGGCTACCCCATTCTGTCAACATCTATTTCTACAGCTGGTTTCACCCCACATGGCTCATGCACAGTCTGTTAGTGTGCCACTTTGAAAAGACGCAGTGATGAAAAGAAAACAGTGATGTCAGAAGATTAAATGCAAACTTTAGTCCTCGAGTTTTCTCTTGGAGCTAAACTGCTAACTGCAAGGCGATGGCTCTGCACGTACCGGTAAACTTTAAACTGCAAACATCCGTCTTATTTGAGCAGTTCACATTGCAAACATTCATACAACTTATCCCTGAATTCACACAGCCACTAAAAAAAAACAAGAACACAGACAAAGGAAGGGCATGTGGCTGAATGGGGATTTTCTTCCATCTTAAGTTTTACAGTTCCTTTGTTTGATGCTACTTTATCACCAAAACCAAACTTGACTTGCCTTCAAAGTGGGGCTAATGCAACGTCATCTTGGCGGCTGCAGGTCACAGCCAACCGTGCATATAGAGCATGTCCCTTAAACAAATAGCATGACAGCACGTCAGAGGTACAGGGGGTGACATGCGATGTACATAAGACAGGCATAACAGCCAACAGGCTTGTGTTTCCCACACTTTGATGTTCACCGCTCACTCACACAGCAGTGATATCGCCTCATTGCGCTCACATACTGGCTGACTTTTGTCACAGGGACTGCATGAGACACCATCTAAATCCCCTTCCTGTAACCAAGGCCACAGACTGCGGTTGTAACCATTCCAGCTACATTCCTAAGCGTTTTGCAACAATTAGATAAAGGTGCCATTTTTACTGCTCTCCGAGCCCAAGTGACCGCGCAGCCTGTTCTCTGCTCAGTATGAATACTACTGGAGGACAATACATTATGCAGAACTGTTAAAAGAATGCTATTGTATTTTTTTATACTATAAAGAGGAAATGACATTTGCAGACACAGGGGCATTGTGGCTCAAAGTCCAACTCAACTCAAGGTAACGCACAAGCAGAAACAATGAAAAGCTCTCGCTCTTCCCAAAACTTGGAGTAATTTAATACCAGAAGTCAACTGTTCTTTCTTGGTTCCTCATTATAAAACAGGGCATAGATTCCTTAAATGCAGACAATTCACTTAAAAAGCATTAGACTATGGTATAATAACAATAAATAATAATTATTAGTAGTAGCTTATCGCACATGCTAAAAGAATCCAGTCTTTGAGTCAAACGGAGATGCCAAAATACACATTTATAGAACTACTGGACGAAATATATTCAACATACAAGTAAGCTAGGTTTCATACCATATACACATTATTAAGTTAACAAAGCAAAAGCCCAGGCCTGATCTACGGTTTAGGCACCGGTATGTACATGGTCAGCACACAACCTACGAACTCAGGCAGACATCAGCCAGCGACAATCCAGACCTGTGCCAGACCTTAGCCCACACTGATAAAAACTGAATGCTGAGTATTAGACAAATCTTCTGAATCTTCATTTGTGCTCTTCATGAGTTCACTAGAGTCCACACAGAAGTGTTTTGATGCAGCTGAAACCAACCTTCACATCTCATGCTTAGCTTCCTTCTTCTGCTTTGTGTCCAACTTCCTCTCTCAGCATAGCCAGGAAGGGAAACTACGAACGTATAGCACTCGTACTGCAACACAACCAGCAGAGGTTGATGTGTCTGGAAACAGTAGCAAATCCAAACACAGCTGTAGTGCTGCCGTCTGTGGACCCTGGGGTCACGCTGTCAGCCTTCACCTGCTCTGCATCTCATAGCGAGAGTCGAGGTGGCAAACTCATTCAACTCCAAAGCCTATTACAAACAGAAGCTGAGCACCCTCCTTCAAGACCAGGTCAAATATGTAAATCATCTTGCCCTTCTGGCACACTAACCACGGTCATTAGAAAACCAAACTAACCTATTATCCCAAGCAAACAAATGAGCTACTGGTGGCATACAAACACAGGGGTCACACCAAGGGCTATCTGGATCATCAGCAAGCCACGATGGCTTGACTGCAGATAATATTTACCACGTAAGAGAACCTTCAAACTTTTACATCTCTCCTTTTAAACCATTTGAGATTCATCTTTAAAGACACCAACCTTCCCAGACCTATTGTAAAAGATGACATTTAGACTGAACCACATCACTTGGATCTCCAAGGCTCAACCAAGTCAAATTTGAAAGAGTGGGGCTAAGTCATAATACAAGACAAGAAAAAAACCCAACTTAATTAACTGACTACCAGAGGGAAATAAATTTATATAAATCCATATAAACCAATTTGCTGTAGCTACTCAAAGTCGGGATTTGCTGCTGAATGTTACACGAAATTAAGCCTCTCTGGTCATCAGGTACCACCCTGAATACAGGCGCATACGCTACTTTGCTTTGTTTTCTGCTGTGAATGTACTTGTCAGAATAATGAGAAGGATTTGCAAACAGGATCGTGGAACTAAGGTGCAGCTTCATGACAAGCCTGTTCCTGCCCTCACCGCCCGCTACGAGCCACGGTTCTGCTGAATTTCCTCTGCTACACGTCCTAACCGCCAGAGCTGGTTCTGTAGCGTTTCCCTCTTCGGTTCCGTGGCCCTTTCATCTGCACAGCGGGTCACATCTGGATTTAAATCACGGGCAGGCGTCTGTTCTGACGCCGTGTTCGGAGCCCATTGTGCGGCGTAAAGCCTGGCTGCACTGCCGGGGCCAGGGCGCGGTTGCTGTGTCTGCCAGCCCGGCTGTGTGGCCCTGCCGTTCGGGAGATAAGTTTTCCTGTCGCGCCATGGTGAGCTACCCCACCCCGCTCATTAACCCACGACGGCACATTTCACGTCCTCAAACTGTCCGCAAACGCAAAGGGACCCTCTCACCACCAGAACCGCTTTCCTAGCTAGTGGGACGAACCCGCTTGGCTCGGTCCGTTAGCGGCCGTTAAAGGTTGGTCCCAGTGGGGAGAAAGCAATTCACATTACGTCCTGATTCATTTTAGCTAGCGCGTGCACTTTCCTGTCTGGACCGCGGGAGATGGACACACGGGGCCCGCTGCAGCCAAGTCAGGGAAAATAGCGCAACACATTCTCAACAAACTACTAAATCGATAACGCACCTCCGAGAAGAAATCCGAAGCGTTCCCGAAAGTCGAATGATGAAACAATCCAATGCTTTCCCCAGTTGATTCCTCCTCCAGTCGCCGGAGCCGCCGCTGTGCTAACACCACCCGCTCTCTGAGCTCTTTCCCAATTCTAATGACGCCCCGCCCCATCGCCCTGGTTTGGCGAGCTCTGATTGGGAGCATGATGTGTGATGAACAGCTGTCACAGCCACTCACAGTGACGAAGGGGCACCGACATGATTTACGCCCCTTACCCTCAACTTTACATTCACAGTTTTATATTTGCGATAATTGTTTTGTAATTTTATTTTATTTATGTTATTCCCGCTGTCTGCTCATCTGGCCAATATCCGTCTTTTATTGTTTGCTTATTAGTTATGTTATATTCGCTGTAAATATGTTTAAACGGTTAAATTGTTTTTATGTAGAGATAGACTTACTCTAAGAAGCAACCCAATGCGTCTTAATGAAGAGGATGTAATGCATAATACAAAAAATAAAAATGTAATGCAGAGATCAGATTCACATTGTGCAATTGTGAATAAGTGGAGCAGGTTCTATGGATCCCGAACTAGTAATGATTAAACCACATAACTATATGGCTGGATGGTTGTCATACCCAGATTCATCTTAGATTTTATACTGACTGTTTCTAAATATAAACTATGATGCGCGGTGTGTGTTTATGCTTAAACGTCTATATAGAACACAATGTACTAAAGTACACGACTGCACCACAAGATGGCAGTATTTCGCAAATTCAGAATGCTGCAGACTCCCGACAGCAGCAAACAGCTGGGTTCCATCATGTAATCTATTTTTTCTTCTCCCCGCGTCAGGGTTGTAGATTAGAGTTGATGCAAGTGTTTGTGGTGACATCTCACGGCCCACATACCAAGAGAGCAGACCTCACTGGTTACTTGTTTTTGCAATTAGGAATAGCTCACTGATCCATTTACCTGCTGTGCTGCGGTTTTTACTTTTTTAACATTGCAGTATACATTTATTGGAGATTTCTTACCTTTTCTCACGGACGGCTTCCTCTCGATTGCTTTGTCTGGAGATTTCTGAGGTGAGTCAAAAGCCGCCTTCATCTGTGCCACTTTCACAGACTGGCCCTGCTCTTCGATCTTGACTTCAGCTGGCTTTGGACGGTCCTGGTGTTGCAGCTTCTCGTGCAGTTGAATCGTCTCCTTTATCAGGTCAGAGACAGGCCTAGATCTGGGAGCATTCTGGGATTTGTCTCTCTTTAAAACACTGTCATCACGCTCTTTCCCTGGTTTATTGTCAGACTGGTCGGGTATTGGAGGTTCTGTGTTGGGTGTCATTTTAAGGTGATGCTTTGTACTGGTTGTGACCTGGTGGCTTTCCTCTGTAACTGCCCCTTGTGCATCTAAAACTGAGCCGGCATCCACAGCTGGTGCAGCAGTGTCCTCAGTCAAATCGTCTCTGTTCACAGAGTGAGTGCCCTCAATCTCAGAGCCAGATAACATCACGTTAACTTTGCTGTCACTCTCCTTCCCTGTTTGTGGAAGTGATTTTACAGTACCGGTGTCCGTCTTCTCAGCAGCAACTGACTGGCTTAAATCTACATTTTTCCCATGACTTTTTGTGGGTGAAGCCTTTGTATCAGACACAGAGGAAGATGCAGATTCCTCAGTGATCACACCACCCATTTCACATGACACTGCTTCAGCTAAAACAGCTGATTCTAAGATTGAAGGCAGGACTTTGGAGGAGCACATTTTTTTCTGCTTGACTTCCATCTTGTTCTTGACTGAAACATCTGTTGAGATTAAAGACGTGTCCTCACACTCATCAGGTTCAGGCTTGAAACAAAGTCCATCTGGTGTTGTGTCTGTCTGTTTCATGCCCTCAGTGTAGTGAACTTTTGTTGCAAGGTTTGCTTCTGAATCCCCAGAGGAGGGTAAAATACTCTCTGTGTCATGTTCTGATGGATCCAGCCCTTCGCTGGGCTCTTTGACTGCACTAAGGCTGTTTGCATTCAACTCCACTGAGACGTCTCTGTTCTCCTCGAAGTCGGCGTTGACGTCTTTAATTTTAGAAATATCCGGGTTTGCTTCCTTTCTGCTTCTCTTCAGCAACTTCTCCAAAATAGAGCTGGCTTCCGTGGGTAAGACTGGGTTTGATGCAGGGACTGAGTCTATCTCTTGATGTGTGGCTGCTTCAGCTGCATCCATTTGTAGAGTTGTAGGCCTCACCAACTCCCTTTGATTGTCAGCCTCGGTGACCTTTTCTGAAGAGTATTCATTTCCACACATTTCCTCTTTGGTATTATCCTCCGTTCTCTCTTTTTCAGGTCTGTAGTGAATAGTATCACTCATATCCAATAAAGACTCTTTCTGTGGACTGTTTTTCAAAGGATGTTGGGGCTGAGCTGAAGGTGGTTCCTTCCTCTTACTCAAACTCTCCACTGTTCCTGCAGAGAGTTTAATATCTTCATTCTCTACTTCAGCCATCGTGACTTCTTTCTGACTCTGAGCAGACAGAAACTCACTTTGTCCTGGATGAGCTCCACGTTCGTCGATCCTCATCATTGCAGAACCCTTTTCCTCATCATCCAAGGACTTTTCGTGGCCACACGTTTTATGTGAAGTTTCTTCCTGGGCATCCTCATGAGGGACAGTTCTCTCATCGTGAGACTCCATCTTGATGTAAGGGGATGTTTGAAGCTCCTCCTCAGCCATCCTGTCCTCTCTCTTGACTTGACTCATGAGCCTGTACGCTTTGGGTCTTTCCTCAATCCTTCCACCACACTTTTGGTTCGTGTCTGTCTCCTGTGCAACCACTGAAGCAGCCCTGCCTCCTTCTCCTCCCTCCTTTCCTGCAGCCCCTCCCTGTCTCACCTCCCTTGCAGCATAGGAACTCATCCACAAATGTATGTGCTTTTCACTAGAATGAGTTGTTGCCTCTTGGCAGGGAGTCTCATCCAGATCCTGTGTGTCTGGCTCCCTTGAATTTTCCCTGGTATTACCAGCCTCCTCCCTGTAGGAACTTCCTCCCTCTATGACATCACCTGTGAGACTGCCGGTACCTTCTGAATCAGGGTACAGCCTTGTCTCCTCCAGTCCTTCAGCGAAGGTCTGCTCTTCTCCTCCAGGTTTGTCCAGGTTCTGTCCCATACTGGCCTGAGGAGAAAAGACACAGTGAACTCACAACAAGAACCTTTCGCGTAGGGGAAATGCCAGCACAGAAGGAGGAGACACCTAAGATGAGCATCACAGTCTTCAGGCTAGAAATGGTTTTAGTCGTGGGAAGAGGCCGCTCACCAAGCAGCAAACAATTCATAGTCACTTTCAGTTGGAAAACCTTGTGACTTCAGCTGCTATAATTTACCCTCTATTGGGCCGTTCATGCACTTGCTTACACCAGTTCAACCTGAATTACAGTCACAAGATGCTACAGTCTGACTCGCCAATTTTAAAGTTACCATGCTCAGTTTGACTCACTACAAGAAGAGAGATAATATAATGCGTTAATCAGAGAAAGCTTCTCACTGTCAATCTGAGGCAGGGTTGCAGTGAGCACGGAATGAATTTCACTTCACAAGCAAAAACCTAAAAAAACGTGTTGCACAGACAAAGTTTTCCACGAGGCCGTATAATTGTATAATAAGTGTTCACCCAGTAAACTGCATCAAGCACAATAAACAATGACCTGGAACATGAGTCTGTTTCCTATCAGCCGTCTGTGTGACAGCATATGACTGCTGCTGTCTTATCATCTGACAGGCCTGCACACTGCCCGTACACATGGCTGATCGAGCCAAACTTGTGTTATAACAGCAGCAAAGCAGAGTGTAGAGGATACAAAGGCTGATGAATTTCAGACCACAAATGTAGGATAAAAACATGATGGCCACACAGATAAAGTAACATAACTGTCTTTTCTCCTATTTCAGGTCATGTGGACACATCAGGCAGACGCATTCCGATCTCAGCGCAATTCACATTTCACATCCATTGATTATTCTCCACTTACTCTGTTAGTAAGTGTGGGTAACACCTTCCCCCAAAGCACTCCATCCCGCGTAACAACTACTTCATTATCTGCTCTCATTCTCCTGAGCGCCCAGAGCTGATCACTTGATCACCATGTGCTCTGCTGCTTCAACATGCTCCGAAGACCTACAGGAATTCAAGCCAGCCGACCACAAACCAAAGCATCTGGAAAATAGACAACTTATTTTTTCAGCTCGAAATATTACAACACAACGCACCGGTCTCATGACGGCTCTCTGCTCTTACACTGTGCGGGATATAAATCGATCTCCTCTCATACGTTGTGTCTGACACTTACCAGATAGATGCCGTGGAGCTGACTGCGCTCTCTCTGGAACCTAAGAGTGCTCTTTGTTAGTTGTTTGGTGATGTGCAGTCTTCTCTCAAACGCACAAGCAGTGGGAGCCTTATATTGCATCCGTGAGACGTCACAACTCATTTGACTAATTTAATCAGGAAAAGCTCAGACTTGTAGGTTTACTTGTTGCTGTCTTAAGAAACATATTTCTCAACTGTGTTGAGATGTCACACACCGTATGTAAGTGGGAAACTGGAAGCAAGGATAATAAAACTGGACAATACACAATAGTAAACATAAGAAATGCCCTTATTTATTCAGTTTGCTTCACCCTGTCCTGCAGCTGCAATGGGTTGTTCGCTCCAGGAACACAGCTAACCATGCATACTTGTGTCTGGGATAAAGAGTCAGTAATTGTAGCCAACCTGTGTCTAGCAGTGTGGGAAATTATCTGAAAAATAGCTCAGACCATTTTCCTTTGTTTCTCCCGGTCTCTATAGTAACATCCAACACAGGATACTTCCTCCGATAATAAAACAAAAGTGGAGGTATGCCGGCCAAGAATTCACCGGTAGGAAGGGGAGAGAGGCCAGGGTCCACACCCAGGGACCGAATGCTACAGGCTGCTGTGATGACAGGCAGGCAGCTAGGGTCCTTGTGCACAGCCAAGCACTGGTTGTCTGTTGTTTTTTGTGTTACAGCTCACTCTCAGGCTCGTCTAGACAAAAGTCAATCTGTCTCTAATTTAGGCTCATGATAAACTTAAAACTCCAGCAGGCCTGTTGGCACACTAATAATGGGGTTAATAAAGGTGCTTATTTAGTCTCTAGCTGTTGTTTAAATGTTTACAGTAGTCACACGTATTATTCTTTCACTTAACATTCGTGGAAACACTGTCTCAGGTTTCATTGAAACGCACACAAACAGAATCTGAAACGTGTAAGTAGCGACAACCCACAAACAAACAATACTAAATGACATCTACGCGGCCAGACACCCAGAGTCACATTAGCCGGGAGGTACAAGATGCAGTGATGTCATGCAAATAGTGTAAGGAAGCCAAATGTTATATAACCTGGCTGTTAGAAAATGTGTCTCCTGCCAAAGCGTACAGACGGAGATCGATGATGTCATGTCAGGATACACAAAGCGTGGTAGTGAAGTCGATATTGGCCAGCGTAAATAGCTAAATGGCCTGTTAGATCCTCAACACAAATGTTACGCTAGATTTTTTATGAATTCTGTTCAGTAAAAAAATGATTCATTTATCCACTGCACATTATGTAAAAGAATGATTTATTTCCATAATTAGCACATACAGTACATCAGTTTGACCAACATAAAAAGTGCAATATGCATTTGAACTACAGCAATGTACAGTAAAAAAGTTACTGCATACTTAAATATAAAAAGAAAATGGTTACAAAACTGCAAAGTAACCTATAGTGATCGTTGTCACTTCAGCGTGACAAAAGCTTTTCAACTCATTGATGACATGAGTATAGAAGCTTAACAGCTATGAGCCTGATGACTCCTCAGAGTCTCTTTTGTTTCTCCCAAAAGGTGCAAAAAAAGACGTGACAGCATTTAAATACAGACATGATTGACATTATGATTCACACATTTTTTTTACATCTTCAATGGTTTTTCCAATTTGTCGAGACAGTCAAACAACTTTGGTCTTTCACATTTCAATAAGCACAAATGAGTTTCAAAATCTTGGCAACCCTCAAGAATGAATTTAAGGTAAAGAGGACTTGGAAGTGAAATATTTGTATTCATAACTTGTCACAATGTTTCAATAACTTTAGCTTAAGAAAAGATTCCACATACTGTACAACACACTGAATGCTTCGACTGCCATGAAACCTCAGTCCTGTCACATTAGGCATTTGTAGGATCACTTCACACCACGCAGTGTGACTCCTCCCTCTGCTCTCCCAAGAACATTTTAGGGAATGATGAGGTCAATAACATTACTTTAATGTTATTTTGGAAGATAGCTTGCTAAAAACAGTGCAAAGGAACAACAAACTCAGAAATGATTCTGTTCTGTTTGTTGAAAACAGTGAGCACGCCTCTGGCTAAACAGTTTCAGCCTCTTCTTAT
Source organism: Macropodus opercularis (assembly GCA_030770545.1). Classification (NCBI taxonomy): domain Eukaryota; kingdom Metazoa; phylum Chordata; class Actinopteri; order Anabantiformes; family Osphronemidae; genus Macropodus; species Macropodus opercularis. The sequence continues at coordinate 3,363,509 of CM061097.1, read as the reverse complement.
CCCTTTCATCCCATTCACTCATGCAGAGACTCACACATAGTTAATGCACCAACATACACCTTTGCATTAAAACACGTTCAAAACTGATTTTCTTACAGTAACTCCACATCAGCAACTGAATTCAATTCTAGCCTGGTGTTCATCTGAAGAGCTCCATGAATACACGAGGTAACCATTAATTGTACAACCCTCTACCATCTACAACATAAACTGTGCAGTAAACAAGTCTACATTTACTAACGCTACACGTTCTGTCCAGCTCCACGGAGAGTCTCAAGTTCTTCAATGTAGGCTACCACTTTGTACCAGATGGGTAAACATAATCTGAGTGCCAATGGATACCACACCGTACCGTGAAGTGGTACTTCTCAGGTACTAACCGCTGTGAAGTTAAAGGTAATAAAGCATCTTGTACCTTCTCATCCTGCAGTGTAACACAGTTCTGTGCCTCTGGTCTCGTGGGTAAGGCACTTATTTCTCCACGAATCAAACCAAGTTAGAGGTGAAGTGATGGCTTTACACACTTGTCAGATACAGCAATATGACTTTCATCACTGTGAACAGCAGTTTGAGAAACAATGTGGCAAAAAAAGAGTCCACTCTTTACAGCAACACTTGGCATTGTTTTGTTTGTTTTCATTTGTTTCATTATCAAATTCAACTCCTGTTTCCAGAACCTGAACATCCCTCTCCAGTATCACACGATGGCTGGAGTGTATAAAACCTTCACTTGATGCATCAGCTCCTGGGCTCACCGGGTAGTGCTCTCTGTGGAGTGTGCAGGTCTTTGCAGGGCCGGGGCAGAGCCGAAGTGGTGGGGGAGTCCCACTCCAGGCCTGGGTCTGGCTCTGGGGAAAGTGACAGGAGCAGGAGGGTTCCTGCATCTGAGGAACAGGTTGAACACAAGTCCTCAGAGGAGAAGGTGAGGCTGCCCAACTTGGCCAGCGAGTTGGATCGCTTCAGCCTCGAGGGGACAGTTAGGCCTGCCAGCCGCATGCGGGTCTCGATCTCCTGGGCCCGCTGACGCACGAGGCCAGGTTTCCCTCTTACACTGCGCAGACTGTCACTGCTGGAACTGCGTGTCAGAGTTGAGCCATGAGGTGAGGAGGTTGGCGTGAGAAGCCCAGACCCCACCACCCCCAACAAGGCTTCACTGGTCAGTGGGACCACAAGTGGCTCTAACCGCACTTGGCATGGTGTAGAAGATTTAATAAGGTCCCCAGAAAAGCTGGAGAACTTGTCTTCCTCTTCATTGTGGAAGTGACTCTTCTTAGATATCTCGCATGCATGCAAAGGTTTCAGAGAGTGCAGGCTCTCCTGAGACAAACCTGAAAGTCTCTCTAGTCTCTCTGCACGCTGGCGGACCAGTCCAGATCTCTGTAGCTGTGAAAGGGTCTCCTGTTGTTGGCCAAGGTAGCAAGCCACCGCAGGCTTCTCTTCCTCCACATCCATTCTCATCAGCTCAGGGACAGCATCTGAGGGAGCTACCAATAAATCGCCAGTATCCTGAGGCTGCGTAGAATCTCCTGGCTGCTCTTCTCTGACGAGCAGAGCTGTAGGCAGGGAGCCTGTAATGTTGGCATGGTCACACAGAGGGTCAGACGGGCACAGCAGTCCCACTGAAGACTTGTCTTCAAATGAGGTAGTATGGGACTCGTGGAATGAAGCACTTGGGACTTCAGGAGAAGATGAGTTAAGGCAAAGCTTAGAAACGAGAGGTGGAGAGTCTTGTTTCTGATTGGCTAATGTAGATGCATCAGCTGGAAGAGGGATAAAGGGAGATGTTTCCTAAAAAAAATACATAAAGAAAGAAAAAAGGTTTGAGGGAATGTGCAAACTGATTAATGAAACCGTTTTAGTCAGTTTAAAATGTAGGTTAATCACTTAAACTTACATTGTGATTGTGTGGCACACAGATATGGTGGTTGTTGTTGTTGTTGTTGTTGGAATTTTCATTCAGGGTTGCCAGGTCCATCCCATTTCCCTCAGTCTCACCCTCTACATCGACATCTTGTGTGTCCTCTCCATCTTCTTCTCCACCCCCACCATCATCTGGCTGCATAAGTACCTCCATCTCTGCCTCCTCCTTTTGCACATCTTCCTCATCTTCCTCTTGCACTGTGCTAAACTCCAGCCTCAGACGCAGTTCCTCCAGCGGCTCAGCGCCACGACTGCACGTCTGGGCTGCGGTTCCCTCTGCTGTAGGCCCAAAAAGAGGCAACGGCAGAGCTTCTCGCCCATCAAAGGCCTCATCGTCCAGCAGAGCGTCCCGCTCCACATCCTCAATTTCTATAAAGACTTTTTCCATGCCAAGAAGGGGAGGGCCCCGCACAGGCGTTGATGGCTCACTGTCGAGTGCCGAGTCAGAAAGTCGACGGAAATAGTAGTTGTTGTAGGTGGGGTCAATGTCCAGAGCAACCGTCCTGCATGGGGAGGGGCATGCTGCACCTTTATCCGACAGTGCCTCCCCACAACAGGGAGACATCCCTGGCTCTGGGGTCACTTGGGTTCCCTCCTCCCCTCCACAACACGGAGGCATTCCGTGCTGCCCCTCTGCCATCTCACAGTCTGCGTCCGGGTGCCACAACTTGTTATGCCGCTGTTTACTGAAAATAGGGTGTGAAAAATGAAGACAAACATCAAACTCAGAAAGGGCAACTACTAAACAATGCTGCACATGCAGGTTAGGGAGGGGCTCTACCTGGCATCCAGGATGCCCTCGTACTCGGCCAGCTGTCTCATGAAACCCGGATTGGGTCGTGTGATGCTCCTCTTCTGCTTGACGAAGTTGTAAGCCTTCTCCAATGACCAGCCGTACTCCTTCATGGCGTAAGCAATGACGGTGGAGGCCGACCGACTGACACCCATTTTGCAGTGAACTAGACATTTTGAGTGGTTCTTTCTGAGGGCAAGAATTATACATACATGTAACCTTTTTCAGCAGAATAGGTCACAACAACAAGGACTGAATTCAAGGAACCAACAATAACAAAAACAAAGACTCACTTTGTTTTTGTTATTTACTATTATGCAACTAACAAACACAAAAAAAGTCTAATGAACTGAGAATTTTTAAAACTAACCTCCAATACATACAATTCAATTTTAAATCTAGACTTTATAGAAGCTGAAACATATTAGAGTTGTAGAGTAATTTAGAGTTGCTAAAAATTTAGAACATTAAAAATAATGCAATAATCATGTGAAAGAACCGTTGCATTAACTACGTAATTTGATATCAGTGCTCTCTTTCTAAGCCAAAGTCCATGTTTATTAAGCCTCTCAGAAAACAAAATCACCTCTTAGTGGCAAAAAAATTCTAAGGATGACCCAACTGTTGTTGGGGTTGAGGTGCTGAGATGGCGTTTAAACAGTGAGGTGTGTAAAATCTGTGGGAGGAGGGGTTTGTTTCTAAAATTGTACTTAGCGTTAAGTTATTAATATCTGATCCAATCCTTTCCATTAGAGGTCATATTCCTTGCTGAAATTAAGAATGATAGTAAGGCTTGATAAAAATTGGCCCAGATCCTACAAACACTAAAGAGTTATTACATGGGAAGCAGTAATATTTGACTGTTTGCAATCACAAACACGCCTGTGGTGATAAGATGCCAAGTAGTCGTTTGTTCCACTGAGGACTCACTTTGCTTTAACAATGAAGTTGTACGTCTCATTCCAGTGAGCCAGCAGGTCAGTGGCCTCTTCATCGTAGACGCGTATGTTGTGATAACTGAATGTGCCTGGAAAGAAGTTGTCTATCTCCCTGGTAACGTTGAGGATAAAGCCCACCCTGGGGAGGGAAGATAACGGTAACTTTTAACAACATTCTTTCTTGCTCAAATCATAATCCAAATATGTTTTATGTCTGGTTATCTTAGCTGCTCCATAATATAAAATGAATCACCCTGACTCTTGTAGCTCCTCCAAATTAGATGCATTCCATTCAGACCCCTAAAAACAAACGAGAGAAGATATGGTTTCAGTATATTTTCAAACCTTCGCACATCTGTGCTTGCTTAAATATCAAACAAATACATAATTTTCTGCACTATTCACAGGAAACAGCAGATGCCAACAGCATGTGTCCTACCAGGTACACATGGTCAAAGATGAGAGTGGCTTTGTCCATTTGGCCCAAGATCAGCAGCATCTCATTGTCAATGAACTCTTTGTACTCCTTTAGGTTGCAGTTCATGTGCTGCTCCAACTCTGTGCGGATCTGGCAAAAAATATTCACCATTAATTGAGGATGTTACACGTCCAATTTGGTGGTGTAACACTTCCGATGAATTTCAGAACTGAGCTGTCTCCCTATCTTTGGAGAATGAAATGTAAACACAGGCACTGAATTGGAAATCCCCCCAAAAAATGCGAAAAGCAAGCTCTTACTTTACTTCTGTGTTTATTTACCTGTTTGCAGGTCACGTTCTCAAGGTCCTGGCACGTCATGATGCTTCTGAGTTTGGCTCTTATAAGGCACTCTGTCCTCTCTCTCTCTGAAGGCCTGTCAAAGACAGAAGTTCAACATCAGGAATAGGAGTGACTAGGTTTGGCTTTCACATACAGACACGGACAAAGTAATTTATGTAAGATATAGGTTTACTGACTTGTCCACAAACATGGTGGGTGAGTCAGGCCGTGTGGTCTCCAGGTCTTTCATTGCATTCCACTCATTGATGCAGCTCTGCTCTGAAGCAATGCAGCTCTCATAGTAACCCATCCAGGTGAGAGCCATGCCTCCAGGGAAGTAGTTATATCTGCGTGACACCTCACAGGCCTTGTGCAGCACCTGCAGGGCTGACCTAGATTAATATTGGGTGGAAAATGTATCTTTGAGTTACAGGTGACTATATATATATATATATATATATATGGAATATAAATTTAAAAAATGAGTAGTAGTGGTATTTACAGTTTGACTTTGTGTCATTGTGTGCATTTAAAAGCCAGCAGGTGGCAGAATGGTTCACTGCTGCAAAGTCAGATTTATTGTGGCGCGTCAGTGTGCTAATGCAAGGTAGACAGAGGTTGTGCTCTAGAGACTGTTCATTACTCACCACATAGCCTGCACTGACACAGGTTTGAAGACATGAGTCCGACCCGCCGTGTTCACAGTAAAGCCCCTGAGAAACAAACAAAACAGATGGTCAATCCCTGAGCTGGAACAACGTGCATCTACTGTATGTGTGGATGGAGTGTTTGGCAAAAAGCAAAGGAAATTCACAGGGTTAAACGGTGCAGCTGTGTTCTCTGCACTGGCAGCAGGGCTAACACTGACTGAAACTCACCCATCTCCATCCAAATGGATCTTAGTATCACTCCACAGAGGTAGCACCATGCCGACGGAACAGCTTTTACTGGAAGAGGAGAGCAAAAATTAATAACCAGGCACAAACAAGAAAATGGTGGCAAGGTAGATGCATGTGATTCCACATTAAAAACAGTTTTACAGCAGCTACTGCAGCTCTGGGGACATTTCGACAAAAAAATTTTTTTAGGTGCCATGTCTAGAGGAACCTATGTATAAAGCTCAGTTCATACAGTGGCTGGTCAAGTACATTAAAGCACCAATTGTAAGATTTTTTTTATACCAGTCTTTGTTGGTGAAGTCGATCCCCAGTAAAATGTTCTCCTCTGTGTCCTGTCGCCCACTGGTGTACACCACCACCATGTACCGCACGCGATCTGACCATCCACTCTCCAGCCGCACTGCCTGCACAAGTTACAGAGAATTCACTTCAAAATGTTTCCCCTTTTCATCAAGCAATGCCAGGCTCATTAGAAAACTTCTGTGTTTAACATGTGACAACTCAAGGTGCACAAATCTGATGTAATAGGAAAACAGATTGTTCAGGATGTGTAAAAGTACAACGCTGACGAACATGAAATGAAATAACTCAAAGCAAAGTATACGCAGAGCATGGAAATATTTGGTAATGCTCTCCTGTGTGTGTTCAAACCTGCTCTTATGAGCTAACAAGCTACACAATAAACTCTAGAGGGTTTGCTTTGCCAGAATGTTAGTCACTGGCCTTTATGCCTGTGTGTGCGCGCGCATGCATGTTTTTGTTTTGATGTACGCCCATATTTATGTTGTTCTCTCACCAATTTGATTCTATCCTCCGAGCGAAGAATATTTATCATCACCTGCAGGTGTTGAGGTAGGTCACCTGTTGAGAAGGACGACGACATTGTCATACATACAAACACATGTTGACTTAATTAATACAGGATATAAAAGGATTAAAACTACAGTTGAATATTAATGAAAATAACATTCCTACTAGTAGACATGAACTTATATAATTAAAGTCTGTACTGTTGTTTAGTGAAGCTATATGAATTTACACAGTGCACTATTTTGTAACCATAAAGCCAAAACGTCTCCTATAAAAAAACAAACCTATAACCCGTCACAAGACCTTTCTTCATTTGACCCATGAACTACCAGTACATTTTCTGCCTTCGTGTTAACAGCGCTATCAGGCTTGAAATAACAATTCAAGAACTTGTCTTTGTGCATTTTGCACCCCTGAGTCCTCCCCGTGCCAAGACATGTCAGCGAGGTGGAGCAGTAAAACGGGTTGTGGAAATGGCCCAGCAGCAACGGGAGGCAGCCGTTGATGGCGATTGAGATATTGTGCATCACATGTTCAAGTGAATGTAGTCCAACCAAGTCTACGTGGTCCTAACTGACAGAATATCAGAGTTTAAAACTACTATCTATCCTATTCATAGACTTCGGCCTTTAAATGCATGCTCTAATCATCTCAGAGCAACTTTCATATCATATCATCATATGCGATTAAATATGAATTCTGTGGGACAGTGCACCTAAAATCACTCATGGTAAAGCTCAAGTTCTTGAAGCAGAAATATCATTATTAAGAGATTGAAGTAACTCCACTTATATTCTAAAAGGTACAGTCACTGGGCAACGAGAAAAGTTTTTCCCCAGCTGACAGTGTTTGAATGAAGCAGAACCAGCACATACATGAGTTACTTGACAAAGTGGCTGGCAGAGTGGACACAGCTGCCAGCTGCAGCCAGAATTGGCAGCATATTGGTTGTTGGCTGGTGCTAAACCCCATCATGCCAGAGAACTGTCTGGTCACCCTTGTATCTTTAAAGCAGTCAACTGTGTTTCAACACTGACATTCATACAACAGTCACTGATGTAAACAGGTACCGTATTATTAGGTTGGAGTTGGCATTTGGGAAAACAAAACATTTTGTTTTCAGCTTCCTGCTGTTCATTACACGGCAACAACCACCAGGACAATAGCACAGATGCTTTAAGTGCTATAAATAATTTGGCTGCTGTTCCTGTCTCGGCCAACGGCCTCCTATCAATGTGCACATAAAAAACAGGTAACCTAAGGTAGAACAAACATTAGGAGTCTCTTTCAGTCATCCACAGAAGTTTTGCCCATGCGCTGGATTTAAGCACTAATCCTCCTAAGCTAAATATCTGGAACATGCTTATAGACAAGGTTCCATCCTCCTCACCTCAGCCACAAACATCTGCTGCAACGCAGGCAAATTCAGCACCTGAACTCATTATACAAATACGTTACTTAACGTGCAGGCACATTGGTGGGCTCACAACTATTGTTTGGATAAATTATGGGGTAAGAGGATGAGCATTCTTTAATGTCTTATCTTGTTGTTCTTACCTGCATGTTTGTGGTAAGGATGTGCTTTCTGGCCCTGGTGACTGCTCCCCTGCTGCAGGAACAGAGCAGCACCTTTCACCATGAAGAAGCTCTCGCTCAGGCTGCAGAACAGAAGTGAGAGAAGAAGCACTGAACTATAGATGCTACACATTAGAGACGACGCCGCATAACAAAAGCACAATTGTTATAACTTGGTCATCGGATACCAAGCCTGAGAAGTGGAATGCCAGTTTTCATTTCACAGTCAAAGAGATGAACATAAGACACGGCTGTGTGCTGCTGGTGAATTACCTCAACAGCTGAGGAGAAAACTCCAGCTGCCACGTCACATAAGCAGACCTCAGGTCTGCAGCAGCGGTGAATTAGGCCTTGATGCTGAGTGCTTGTGTCTCTTCTTTTCTGCTGCATGGCCTACACTTACATTTGACTTGTCAGGACTCTTCTGGTTTGGTGCATTACAACACAAACCAAAATAACTGACCTAATAGCAGCTGTTTTCTCTACTTAGCTTTCATATAGCCTAAAAAGTGGAAATTAAATATTTATACCTGCCCCTTAACGTCCCGACCTTTTCAGGTTAGGCTTTAGAGCTTTCAACAGCGTTTTCCTTCAGGCTGAATTGAATCATTGCATTTGACTGTGAGCACATTCATAAATTTACCAGGCAACAGGGTGGAACACATGCATACACATATTATGTGTGTGCAGTCTAGCAAACAGTACACAACTTATGAGTGACAGCTACGAATCAGAATCCAAACAGGTGTTAAAGACACACCTGTGGCTAAACACAGATGAACCTTATGGCATGGTGTCAATCGTTAACGCGAACTGTAAAAAAACACTGGCCTCTATTAATTATTAACAGAGCTGAGCATGTCAGAACAAGCTCTAAAAAGTTTGCTCTACTGTAATACTAAAAAGTACTGCGCTATAAATTAAATGTATTGTTGGGATGGATTGTTGTAAAAAGAATTTCAACGTTTTGAAAGAACTCATGTCCTAAATGCAGAAAAACATGTTGTTGGCCTTTCTGTCCTCATCTACATATCACATCAACTTTCACCACCACATTTAAATCCAGCCAGTTTCCCCTTCCATAGCTTTCTACGATCAGACTTTCAAAACCCACATACAGCACAGGAGCACAAATCAAACTGATGATTTTGTGGAAACAATGGACTTCATTTTGTGCGCCTTACAATAAATTCCCTTCACCCCAGCACCACAGTGAAAAAGTTCCACAGCGACAAAGCTTGGGGGTGGACACTTCTCAGCAAGTGCCTTTGTCTCATTCTGTTTCAGCCTGTTCTCTGTTAAATTTGTGAGTTTGTCGGGAGGGTTGACTGTCAGGGACAGGGATACAATGTCTTTACCAATAAAAATCTGCGCTGTCCATTTATCCTTTTCCCCAGTAGTCTTCAGACATTAAATCTATAGGTATGGATGCGATACCGGATAACTTCCCAGAGAGAAAGAGAACTTTAAAGCATGTGTGAAACTTGTCTTTATCTGTAAATCAAGAGTTGTCCCACTGCTTCACGGGCCGTACTCAAACATCCTAATTAAACAGCCTTAGCTCTGCTGTCTCTTCCCCGCAGCACCCTGCTATCAGCTTCTCCACAAACACTTGGGCTAAAAATATATCTGGTTATCAAAGCAAACAAAGACAGAAAGCTCTGCCAGATAGCCTCAGTGATTCCACATGATTATAACCTGGAGCACCTTTTACTGTACTTCTCTGACAGAATGTGATTAATAGTGATTGCTGCACCCTCAATGAATCCCAACTGCCAAGGTGTGAACTTCGACACCTGCACAAGTTCAGTAATTCAGTTTGCTCATGTAACACCATTCTATCTGTTGCTAAATGAAACCATCATCATTTAAATGCTTAGAATAGATAGAAATATCAAACAGCAATGTTTAAAAACACCATCAATGATTTCCCAAAAAGTTCACACCTTAGTCAGAGGTGTTTGCTCTTAAGTCTTATGAAAAAGCAAACATCATTCATTCAACAGCTCAAACCAATTCTTAAATCATAAACTAGACTTACATGCGGTTTATCTCACTCTGGGTCAACACAGCGTTCTCTACAAAATAAGGTAGGATCTTCATCACAGCCGCCTGGATGGGTTCTACTACCAGATGCATCCTGTTGACTGGAATGAAAGCAAAGCCTCTGACTTGAACTAACTTCTCTTCATCATTCTCCAGGAAGAAACAAGCAGCATGGTGCAATAGAGCAGGAATGGCAGTTTAAGGTCTTGGCCCGCTGAGTCTGAATGACAGACTGACTGACACATCTGTGTCTCAGAATTGAAGAAGTGTGGTCTGTTCAGACGCTGCTCCTTCTGTTGCCTCCTCCTCCCTCATCTGAGTGTCTCTGTGTGCAAGTCACTCTTCTGCCTGGAGGAGCACACTCCAATCTCCACCCCCTGCCTCAGGCACACTCATGTGCTGCTCGTCTCTTCATCCCTCAGTCTGTTTTGTCAGTCTCACGAAACTTAAAGTGTAAAGTGGGTTACACAGTCAAAAGAAAAGAAGAAAGTCTTTCAATCAGGATACGCTCGGTTAAAGACACCAGAGTCAGTCATGATTTCTTTCGCACTTCAACAAACATATGACCAATCATCCAGAAAGCTGTGCACTAGGGTAACGAATTCTATGGAATTCAACAAAAATGTGTTTCCCCTTGTTTAGGCATGATTCTGTCATTTCAGTCAGTACCTGATGCAGTAGTGAGCAAAATGTCAGTCCCATGGACATACAGAATTTTATCTCAGTAATCTAAAACAAAAGCAAAACCACTCACTTAACTGGAGACAGGCAAAAAGGCAGACGGAGGAATTTTGGCCTAAAACGTACTAATGGGATGTCTTCATGTGCATGCCACTTCAGGGGTCAACAGAACCCAAGGTAGCGCCTCCAGGGAGCTTAACACATGGGCCAAGCATGGTTGGAAAGGGCAGTGAGAACTGGCAATCCCCCAAAACTCCCAAATCTTATTATACTCAGGCTTATAGAGGAGGAGATTATCTTGTCTCTCTCCTTCAAGTGGCCAGCACTGACTGCCACTCACTCACATGCAACACAAATAAACCACAGTGTTACATTATTATACCATTAAGTGTCAAACTGGGATAAATCTGCAACAAGAGACTAAAGGAAATGTTGTAGATGATGGAAAGTAAAATATCAAGAAACAAAATTATACTTTTAAATTTACTATAAAAAACAAATGTAAAATTACAGCCAAAATGATGCAGATAAATAAATCTCTGGAGGCTAAAGGCTAATATACGCTTCACATTTCTTCTCTGCCCCTTTCACTAAACATTTACACCCTGACAGACGCGTTGAAGTGACACAGTATGACTATGGTAATCTGGGAGGATTTGCGGTCTGACATCCATAATATCTCTGCGACACAGACAACAAGCTCGCCAAGCTATTCTTCTCGACGAGGTTACGTCTGGTGACTTGCAGATTTGCTTGTATAAGCTTGCGTAGGTTCACCGACATTTCAGGTGGAAACTTGGACGGCTCAAAGTGGCAGGTTGATGTGGAAGTGGAGGGAACCTGACTGGATGCATCCCCGGCACATGAGGTCAAGCTTTAGAAGCAGCTGACAAGAATGATGGCATGACACAGAGTTAAGGTATAGTTTGTTGTTGGAGCAGTAGCCAGATGGACGTGGATGGGGCCAAAAAGGACCAGCTGTCCTCTAAGCCACTGAGTCACCAGGTGTACTGGTATTTGATAAAGGTGCACAGGATTACACAGAGGACTTGCTACAAAGGGAGTACACAGAGGCAGAACCCAGGCTGGTTTACAGTGCACACACACAATGAGGGGAAAAAACTACTCTTGGGGCTTCCAGTTGCATAACGTAACATTTTCTCACTTACACAACTGAAAGTGGGAGAGAGAGAGAGAAAGAGCTCAGTGTAGGAGAGAACAAACATCTTCAGGTGTCAGTGAAGACAGAGGGTCTGAGCAGGATACAAATTATATCACAATGATATCACATGGAAAGACTGACCTAAAATATACAGGGTATACCCAGAGCTGGTACTTCAGTAGGTGTCTAATCTACACACATTGTAAATTCAAATGTATAGCGTGTGACATATTACAGCACTTGAATTACCAGCAGTCTTACCATGTTTGCTTTTTGACCAAAACCAATTTTTCCTCCGTTTGAAATTTCACAATCTTAGTTTCAACTGCTCCTCCTAATTCCAAACTTTACACTGTGAATCTATGAGTACACACATGCTCGCTTGCCCAACTCTGCGAAGATGAAATCATTCCTTGGTTCACTGCCACAGACACCTGCATGGTATTTACATTGGCCTCCATCAAACCCTTAGGCATTGTTATCAAGGTCAGCTGGAAACAGCACATGCAAATACTCCCACTTGGCAGAGCTAGAGCTGTCAATCAACACATGTATCGTTGTATAAAGTGTACTGAATCACAACACCGTGATCTGATGTTGCAAAGTTTGTGTGTATAACACATAACTTGATTGCAGTTATTGCATAACTTAACACTGAAGACATTCTGAAGCAAGATAAGACTCGCATCACGCATAGATCACTCTGAAACACATGCACTGCTCAGGGACATCACCCAGGCCGCTGCATAACTCAACTCTTAGCATGACGACACATTTGTTCATTGTAGGGCCATGTGTTTGATTCAGATCAGTTTTAGAAAGGCATGATGTTGCTAAAGACAAGTATATAAGAAGAAGACACAGTATCTACTAACACATGTAGAACAGATGCAAAATTAACAGCTGCACCAAACCGTGGCTGTAACAGTCATTGCATTTCGTTGAGTTAATTCAAGTCCATACAGGTGTCAGCATGAGTTCAAACAGATGTATCCTCCACAACATATATTAACATTAATACTGTTGAAAACTTATGTTTTACCTAGATTTTTAAATCTTTATAGAGAATTTACTATATATTGTATGACAGTCACACTGTCACCAATGAAAACACAGACACACCTGCCAACACTAATAGACTACTGGTTGCTACATGGTTTTCCTGCTGCCAATTTGGAACTGGTAACTCTAAACACAAGACAGACAGATGTTTTATTACACAGTCGTTGTACTTTGTTGATGCCAGCTTGTCTGCCGCCACTCCAGAATTCTTATGACTCAAAGTCAGATGCAGTAGTCAGCAACACCTGGGTACAAAATCTCACCTACAGTCATGTAGCATATAACACAAAGGCTAAACTACCCTGAAAATAAACGTACCTCTGATTTATTCTGCGTTCATCTTCACTTCCAAAATCCTGCAATACAGAAAACAAGAAAAAATTAAAATACTTCCACGAACCACATTGTTCCCTTAGAGGACCAATACTGTTATATTTAATATATGTAAAATGGACATAATAGACAATGAGCAGTCTGATGTCACATCACAGAGGCTGTATCCACCGAAGCAATTAACTTGACCAGAAAAGCCCAACATTTGGACGTACACACCAATCAAAAACAATTATGTCTCTTCTACTTAAAGTGGTACGACTATCAAATATGATGCTGCAAATACCAGAGTGGTCACTGCACATGCAGGTTTGTAACATTCAATTAATAGCAGGGGAGCGATGCCTGCAAGCCGCATGTGCAGACTTATCAGCAAAATAAGTAAAGACATGTTAAAAAAAACAGCAAAATAAAAAAAAAAGATGGAAGTAAACAATGGAACCACCAAATAAATTGAACCCAGAAAACGCTCTGCTCTTAATACAACGCGCCGTTCACTGACTGCTGTCAGTGGATCATTATTGCGTGCTGCCATATTCGCCCCCTCCAACTCTTCCACCCCACCCACCCCTAGTGAGTAGATGACATCATAGCTGCGGCAGCTTCCTCAGCTTCTCAGCTTCGCTAGGGTAAAGGGACAAATTTCAGTCACATCAACTAAAGTAAATCATTGCAATGAAGCGCCGGCATTGCAATGAGTGACAGCGTTGATATGATATTTATGCACTGCACCGCATGCTGCTACCAGGAGTATTTGAAGTTTGGACTAAATGCAGCTCTAGCAGAAACACATGAACACAGCCTTGGGTGCACATCATGTTCTCTCTGGCATGCAGCGCAGAACAAGGTGAGCTGGTCTCCCTACAGCTGGTGGTTAGCGCCCCCATCTGGCAACTGAAAACGGTCCTTAGAGCTGGAGGAGGGAGCTATTTTTGAATGATCATAGGTTCGTGGCACATTTAATCAGTTCAGACTGGCCAGAAAACAACAAAGCTCATTTACTCTACGACTCAACATGAAGACACCTTTAACTGTGACTCTCTCCCCCACGAGTCTGGCCTCATCCCTTCCTACACCTCCTGCCAGGACCAACGGGACAACTCAACATAAACCAGTTCTGAATAAGCTGTGTGGTTGTTTTCTGAATAGACAGAACAGCTAGAAGGAGAGCACCAACACATCAGCAGCCTGCCCTACGTCCACTAAAGAAGCTAAATGCTTGAGTAGTGTTTGGACAGCAGCTGGGTAACGGCTGCTGCTATTGCTGCTCTGGTAAACACACTATGATATAACAACATGTAAGAATAAGAGTCAGCTTCAATGCCAGCCAGTTACATCATAACTAACGTTAGCTAACATTACAGCTCATTTCATTCATACGGCACAAGTCAAACTAAGCTCCCGACGCTCTTTAAATGCAACCTCTGTGCTTTCATCGTTTTTATATTTTTATTTTTTAGTGCTGAAGCTGCAGATGCGCTGGCATAAACAGGGGTCAGCCAGCTTTTGTTCCTAGTAACGAAGACAGCAGCTAGCTTCCTTCAGCTAACAGCCTAGCATAACACTACCGACGCTAGCTTAGCTTCGAGCATCGGGCCTGTGTTCGGCAGCATCTCCCTCATCCTTCACCTTCCCACCAACACTCCATCACACCGCAGCCTCGCTTCAGTTCACCCAGGACAAGACTGACCTCCCCCGCGGTGGTGGTCGCTGTGCTGGCGGTGGAAGCAGCGCTCGGGGTCGGGGACCGCTGCAGAGTAACCAACGCCATGGCTGGGAGCTGAGAATGATTCACCGGCCGCCGGTGGCCGCTGTGGCCTGGTGAGGAGGAGCTGCCGCCGGTGGCTGCTGGCTAAGAGCACATGAGACTGATGGATGGAGGGAGAGCAGCAACCTGTGGGCACTGACCTCCTCCAAAAACGACTATAAGGAAATATTTATATTATACGGTATATTATTTCACTCATGTGTATTCCAGCCTTAACGTCCAGAATATTTAACATGTAGGCTGAGGTTTGCCACATATTAAAGATAATATGAGCTACAGTGAAAATATAAAGAAGTATGCCCTGCTATAAAGTTGTTCCAAATCTGACTTCATAGGAGGCAGTGGAAACGAATAATAATAATAATAATAATAATAATAATAATAATAATAATAATAATAATAATAATAATAATAATAATAATAATAATAATAATAATAATAATAATAATAATGGTGTCCAATAATTGTAGATTGTGTTTTCGCACATGCGTAAAGCAGTTCAGGTAGCCAGACGTTGAGGACCGAGTAGTTACAGGTCAGTTCCAGCAGAGGAGAGCGAACAGGCAACTAAGCTGAAGGTAGAGTCAACATTACATAAGTACATTGGGAATTATTGTATGTTCGAAATATCTATTTAGTTTTATGCAGCATATGTTATTAGTAATATGTTCTAAATGCATAAATTAAGATGCACATTCATCCATTCTGTTCCTTACTTTGCTTATGTGTCTTAAACAGTATTTGAATTATAGCAAATGTGCACAGTCACAGACAGCAGCTGTGAGTGTCTGTGATCGTTCAGACATGCGGGTGGCAGTGATTGGAGCTGGAGTCATCAGTCTGTCAACTGCTCAGAGCATCTATGAGCAGTATCATTCCGTTGTCGAGCCACTGACCATCGAGGTGTATGCAGACCGTTTCACTCCGCTGACCACCAGCGACGGAGCTGCCGGCTTTTGGCAGCCACACATGGACGACAAGGGCAAGATCCAGGAAACGTAAATCCATTGTCTTTAATTGTCCTTCAAAATGTGACCACTTTTGTGTTTTTCATGCTGCAATTGTCCCCAACTTCAGGAAATGGAATAAAGAGACGTTTGACTACCTGCTGAGCTGCCTCCGTTCACCAGAGGGCATGAAAATGGGAATATTCCTTCAGTCTGGCTACAACCTGTGCACTGAACCAGTCCCAGTGAGTAGTTTGTCATTGGGAACCTGAAGATATGACGTGACCCACTTTAGGAAACCTTTTACAGCCAAGAACAAAGGTCCTATGCTATGAGGCAATGGGTTGGACTTGATTTGGGGGTTAATTGAAGTCCTGTATCCAAACTAACACTGCAAGACATGTGATCTAATAAGTGACTTGTTGTTGATTGTAGGATCCTTCATTTAAAGACACCGTCCTGGGCTACAGACAACTCACAGAAAAAGAGCTGCAGATGTTTCCTGGGTACAAGTAGGTTCTCACAGAATCTCATGAAAAACATTTGCAGACTGTAAAGAGCCTCAAATACAAGGTAACCAGGCATTTCCATGTCAAGACACACACTTAAAGAATAACTTTTAACGTGAGGGTACTTAGACGAGTAAGGGAAAGACAAGTAGGTTGGAAGATTTTCTCTTTATTATTAATCTTGTTGTAGATATATATACAGTGTCAGTGTTTTTATTTTGGCCTTGCATGTATGTGTTGTATATGTTTAGAACTTGTCTTGCTGTATATTTTATACTTGATATAAAGAAGTGAAGTAATTTTATGTGTAAAAGGTTAATTATCAATCACATTTCCATTGCAATAAATCTTTTATTTCTACTAAACAGTGCATTGTGATTAGTTTATGGACACGGTGGATTGTGTTTGATCGGTTTGTTTCCTCGTGTGTCTAGTTATGGGTGGTTCAACACTACTCTCATGGTGGAAGGTAAAACATATCTACCCTGGCTGATGGACTGGTGAGTGAGTAGCTGATTACGGTTTTATGAGTGTTCCCTGGCACTTCATCTATCCTGCCACTTGCAACACCTTTTAAAACCCTATAAAAATTGTGATTGTGACATTTTGAGATCTGTGAGGTGATTTTTTAGTTGACATTCTTATCCTTTACAAACCATAGGGTTCATGTGTGATCACTTACAGAGAGCACATACTTATAGGGCTAAAAACAGTCAAGGGTAACTTTAAGTCAGAATTTGCCAGAGGTATGAATAATTTCAGGCTTGTTTGTGTTATTTCCAGGCTGAAGAAAAGGGGTGTGACATTTTATCATAGAAGAGTAAAGTCATTCAAGGAGGTTAGTGAAGGCTTTTAGCTTGTATATTCTGTAGTAATGCTATGTTAAAAGGCTATTTACACTCAGTTATTTTGTAATTTCCTACCTTAAAAGATATGTGTCATGCTTGCCTGCTCGTAGCTGGCAGAAACTGGGGCAGACGTGATCATAAACTGCACTGGGGTGAGATCAGGAGACCTCCAGCCTGACCCGGAGCTCCAACCAGGCCGGGGTCAGATAGTGAAGGTGAGAGTGACGGCTCTCCCTCCTTCACACACTATATATACAGCTGACAACTTTAGAGTGCACTTGTAAGGTCCAAATTGAGGTTATAATGTATGTATTCGTGAAGCTGTCAGAAAGGTGATAACTCAACTATAGGTTTATTATTGAAGTCACAGTGGATGCTGGACATTTGTTGCAGTGCATTATTGTAAAATGTTTTTAATATTTTTTATATAACTAAACATAAAAAAACATATCAAGTGTGTTTATTCCTCTGCCTTTCAGGTGGATGCTCCGTGGTTGAAGCACTGGATTAACACCCATAATTTTACTACAGGATTTTGCAACTCACCTTACATCATTCCAGGGTAGGACTAGTGACACGAAACATTGTATAGATACTGGACTGCAGGATCACTCAGTCATTGTGCCTTCATGTTCTTTCTCTCATTCTTTTATTAGTTTGTCCATTCATAAACACCTTCGTCTGTCCACTTGAATGATGAACGAACTGATTCGATTTTGGTGCATGCTGTTCTCATGAATGTGACAGGTCAATGTCACTGTGACATGTGATTCAGCAAAGCGTGTATATTACCCCAATGCAGTATATCTAGCTTGTGTTGATTATATCTTGGGATTCAAGTGCAGTGCAGACAGGAAGTCAAATCTGTCCCTGCAGGAGTCGTCTTGTCACAGTTGGTGGGATTCTCCAGGTAGGAAACTGGAGCGAGCAGTGTAATTCCGCTGACCACAAGAGAATCTGGGAAGACGCCTGCCAGCTGGAGCCTAGTCTCAAGGTGAGATGAGATTAGGATGCTTTGTGGAAGGTGCCAACAAGATACTTTCTGCCTTGAGGGTGATTTATTCTCATAAATGAGTATTTTTCCTCAATACTGACTTGAAGTTGTTTATGACCATAATACATTCAAATATTATAGCAAAATAATGAAATTAGACCATAGCAACATGTTTCTTGATACCTTTTATAGATTTTTGTGGTTAAAATGTGTGAACGATTACATTTCCTTGTTGTCTAACCTCAGCATGCCAGAATAGTCGATGCCTGGGCTGGACTCAGACCTGTTCGCAGCAAAGTTCGACTGGAGAGGGAAACCGTACAATGTGGTACAACGACACTAGAGGTAAATAGAACTGTTACGTCCCTCCCATACTTTTTATGAACATGAACAATGAGTCACATCATAAACTATTATTGCTCTCATTGAGGTGATACACAACTATGGCCATGGAGGTTTTGGGCTCACCATCCACCGAGGCTGCGCCCAGGAGGCAGCGCGGCTTTTTGGCCAGATCGTGGAACAGAAAGGAAAAAGGCCAAAAGCTCGTCTGTAAGTTTGATTTGGGCAGTAGATGGTGGACTCCTTTTTCAAATGACATCAAATAATTTTATAGTGTTTTATGTCTTTGGGATAAATATGTAATTTAAAAAAAATGCCTCTCTGCCAGTGTTGTCATCCATCTTGAAGGTATGTTGTGTGTTCTTAAGCGTGTGGTGGTCATTCATTGTTTTTAATAATAAATGACGTGAATTGCTGTTATTATATACATAAGTGAATCTGTGCATACAGACACATACAGAACTGTAACACTCCAATCATGCTAATGTGAACTTTCTATTAAACATGAATAAAGATGCCGCAAATGTTATTTTTGATTTGGCAATTTGTAAATAACATTAGCACATAATGACAAAGGCATGATGTCTGCTTTATGTTGTTACAACTACCATGATGCATTATTAGAGACGATAAAATCTCGATAATAAATATCGATTATTGCGACTGGCCGAGAGAACTGAGTGGAGACGAAAAGCAGAAAGAACACAAAAACACACCACAATCCAAAACACACCACAATCTAAACACAAAACACACCACAATCCAAAACACAAAAACACACCACAATCTAAACACAAAACACACCACAATCTAAACACAAAACACACCACAATCCAAAACACAAAAACACACCACAATCCAAAACACAAAAACACACCACAATCCAAAACCCCAAAACACACCACAATCCAAAACACAAAAACACATCACAATCTAAACACAAGAACAAAGCTCAAAGTCGTGAGGTTCGTTAGGTGGACGCTGAGGCACCGCATGAACAATTACGTGACAAACGAGCGCTCAGAAAGTCCTTGTCAACAAACGCTAGCTTAGCCGTTAGCCAGAGATCTTCCAGCAGATAAAAATATGCCTCACTTGACGAGAGTAGAGACAAAGCAGATCCGGGAGTGGGCTCTTCACAATAAGAGTCCCGCACCGGAAGTCAGATCTCCCATCATGACAGTGTGTTCCCGTTGTGCATTTAGCTGCTCAGCAACTCATCCATTTTCTCTGTTCTACTCTACTACTGGTGCTTTACTCAAGTCTATTTTCACTGCACTTTTTACCCCACAACCAATAATGTTAACTACTAGTTATTATGCAGATGCACATTCTCAATACAAAATATGACCAGTTACAATATTATTGCAAATTAACTGTTAGGAACTTAAAGTCAGCTTCATATTTGGCAGCTGCTGTTTCAGTTGCACAACGAGTCTGATTAGATCTGTAGTTTTGTACTTTGTCAGAATGTAATTTAACGGGAGAAAACAACTTTACAGAGGTACTGCTTTAAATGCAGCTTTGCTTTGGTGTTTGGCTTGTGTGCTCTCATGAATCTGTCCGACCACGATGATAAAAATAGAGGAATATTGTGTAAGGACACGGCCGTAACACACTGTCTGTTAACGTTTAACTGCCTGCGGGGCCTGGGGCTCAGGGCCGCTCCTGGCTCCGCCTCTGGCCCATGTGACTCCTGGTCCCGCAGACTCTTCAGCTCCTTCAGTGGTTGGCGAAAACTTAACCAGAAGGTAAAGAATTAGCCTTTTAAAGTATATGAACTGTTCGATGTGTCCGTGTGATGTGTTTAACTAGCAAGTAAGTCCTTAGACCGTAGCTTCACTGGTGAGCGCTGAAATGTTCATGTGCAGTAACAGCGCAGACGGCACATGAACATTTCAGCGCAGTAGTTCAGTTCAGTTACGTAACGACTGCTCCTGTTCGTTCTACTGGTTGGATTACTCCAGAAATACACAGCTGCCATGTAGTATCGCTGTAGTAATAGTGGTGCTGCAGCCTTTGTGTGTATCCAGCAGGTTTAACACTGAGTGAGCTTCGTTTTGACTGATACTGATAAATGATGGTCCTTTGATTTACACGATGCCCTTATGCATGAGTAAGTCTCAGCTGTGAGTGTCTGTGATCGTTCAGACATGCGGGTGGCAGTGATTGGAGCTGGAGTCATCGGTCTGTCAACTGCTCAGAGCATCTATGAGCAGTATCATTCCACTATCAGGCCACTGACCATCGAGGTGTATGCAGACCGGTTCACTCCGCTGACCACCAGCGACGGAGCTGCCGGCTTTTGGCAGCCGTATTTGTCTGATAAGGGGAATGTCCAAGAGACGTAGGTGTATTGTCTTTAAATGTCTTTAACTCTTTTCTTTATTTACGAAAACGACCATAAATCTGCTTTGTCCCCAACTTCAGAAAATGGAATAAAGAGACGTTTGACTACCTGCTGAGCTGCCTCCGTTCACCAGAGGGCATACAAATGGGAATATTCCTTCAGTCTGGCTACAACCTGTGCACTGAACCAGTCCCAGTGAGTAGTTTGTCATTGGGAACTTGAAGATATGACGTGACCCACTTATGGAAACCTTTTACAGCCAAGAACAAAGGTCCTATGCTAAGAGGCTCAGTAACAACGTAACCTCAATAAGCCGTCTGCTATATAAAGAGGAATTTAGTTCTAGCTGCATAACGAACCAGTGCTTTCACTGGCTGGGAAACATCAACAAAGAAGCCTCACCAAGGGTTGGGTTGGACTAGAGGGTTCACTGGGATCCTGAATGCAAACGAACACAGACAGTGAATAATTGATGCAGCTCCATAATAGTTGACTTGTTTGTAACTGCAGGATCCCTCGTTTAAAGACGCTGTGCTGGGCTTCAGACAGCTCACCGAACGAGAGCTGCAGATGTTCCCTGGATACATGTAGGTTCTTGACAGACACTGCTGTGTTATGTCCACTCACTACTGTGTATCAAATATGGAAAAAAGTACAAGTTCAAAACCACACACATTAAGCCTAAATGATGCGCCTCATGTTTTATGTCATTAATGAACAGAATATATATATATATATATATATATATATATATATATATATATATATATATATATATATATATATATATATATATATATATATATATATATATATATATATATATATATATATATATATATGTATTATACTAAATAATATGATTTGAAGATGAATTCATTGCATCAGCTTCCTCGATCTAATCCATGTTTTCTTCACACGTGTGCAGTTATGGGTGGTTCAACACTGCTCTCATGGTGGAAGGTAAAACATACTTACCCTGGCTGATGGACTGGTGAGTCAGTCTGTTTACATTTAACCAGAATCTCTCTCTTTTTTTCTTTCTGTGTGTCCTGTCCAGCAGCTTAGCATCATGTATGTGCTTAATGCTGTAATGTGGCAGTTTTGCTTTTTCAAGAGTGGTACATAAACTATGATATTTAACTATTTAATCAGAATCTCACACCCACTGAGGCGTTTTGTGGTGATTATAACCTATGTTAATATTTCCAGGTTACAAAAAAGAGGTGTGAAGTTTCATCACCGGAAAGTTGAATCGTTCAAAGAGGTTAGCGAATGCTTTTCAGTCGTATATCGCATATAAAGTATGTCTTTGTGTTGATGTTTATACCCAGTGAAGCATCACTGTAAATAATTTATTTACAAGAACTGTAATTTGATGTCATATTTGTCATCTCTCATACTTGCCTGCTCGTAGCTGGCAGAAATTGGCGCAGACGTGATCATAAACTGCACTGGGGTGAGATCAGGAGACCTCCAGCCTGACCCGGAGCTCAAACCAGGCCGGGGTCAGATAGTGAAGGTGAGAGTGAGCGGCTTCAGGTGTCTGCTTATATATTTTTAATGCACTGTGCAGGTGTTACCATATAAAGGGGGATTGAAAATGGCAGCTGAGATTGTTTTTCTCTTTACTTCAGGTGGATGCTCCGTGGTTGAAGCACTGGATTATTACCCATAATTCTGCCACAGGAGTCTACAACTCACCTTACATCATTCCAGGGTATTAGTGACACAACACACCTATAAACCCTGACCTACAGGATCACACAGTAGAATTAAGCATTGCTTAATTAGTAGCATAATGCATGTTTCTTCCTTAGTGTGTTTGTATGAAAGTTGGCTGTAGTATGCACCACGCAGCACATTTACTGGGCTGATTTGGGATCAGACTGTAGTGCAGGCAGAAGGTCAAGCTAATTAACAAAAAATCTTCCTGTCTGCAGGAGTCGTCTTGTCACAGTTGGTGGGACTTTTCAGGTGGGAAACTGGAGCGAGCAGTGTAACTCCATCGACCAAAAGAAAATATGGGAACAAGCCTGTCAGCTGGAGCCTAGTCTCAAGGTGAGGTGAGGTGAGAACAGAAGGATCCAAACTGAACTGTGATTCATTATTTATAGAGGGTTTTCTCTTATAATAAATATTTAACATTTTGCATTTCATAACTTATTTATTCTGTAATTCAGACCTTAAACACTTAGGTGTCAAGAAACAAACATCTGGCTTTCTGACAGAGAAAACACAGATTTTAAACTAATTACTTTAAAATATTGTCTTGTGCAATAAAATATTAACTCGGAATCTGGGAAGACGCCTGCCAGCTGGAGCCTAGTCTCAAGGTGAGATGAGATTAGGATGCTTTGTGGAAGGTGCCAACAAGATACTTTCTGCCTTGAGGGTGATTTATTCTCATAAATGAGTATTTTTCCTCAATACTGACTTGAAGTTGTTTATGACCATAATACATTCAAATATTATAGCTAAATAATGAAATTAGACCTTAGCAACATGTTTCTTGATACCTTTTATAGATTTTTGTGGTTAAAATGTGTGAACGATTACATTTCCTTGTTGTCTAACCTCAGCATGCCAGAATAGTCGATGCCTGGGCTGGACTCAGACCTGTTCGCAGCAAAGTTCGACTGGAGAGGGAAACCGTACAATGTGGTACAACGACACTAGAGGTAAATAGAACTGTTACGTCCCTCCCATACTTTTGAATATGAACAATGAGTCACATCATAAACTATTATTGCTGTCATTGAGGTGATACACAACTATGGCCATGGAGGTTTTGGGCTCACCATCCACCGAGGCTGCGCCCAGGAGGCAGCGCGGCTTTTTGGCCAGATCGTGGAACAGAAAGGAAAAAGTCCAAAAGCTCGTCTGTAAGTTTGATTTGGGCAGTAGATGGTGACAACATCAGGGGTCCACTCTCACCTTGTCGCTTAAACATTTCCATCATCTTGTTTGTCTTATAACAATATCTAATAAGCAATAAATTGAAAAGAAGAGACAATTGTTTCTATGTCTAATCCAATAATTTTCAAAATATTCCTAGTGAATGTGATAATGATATGATAATGATCACGGCTGATCCATCACTCATTACACATTAATGAAGGACATGAAGTCAAGCTGTTTTTAAAGATCATTTAATGTAGTATCATACACATTTACATCCAGTGCATTGACAAGAATCTGTACACACAGACACTTAATGCAGCACAATATCGCAAACACTGGCAGGCTAAGAGCAGCTAGCTGGAGCTGTGCTAGCTATTCTTTGTATTTTTTATGAAACCATTGCCCATTTACTTGGGAAACCAGAATGAGCAAAGTCTGTCTCCACATCATCAACAAAAGCAAAGACGTTGACAAAACCAGGTATTGATACATTATTTACAGAGACATAACGCATCATTCTGTTAAATGGTTGTGAATCCATCTCTGCGTCAGTGTGTGCAGCTTCTGAGTTCGGTGAAGTAAACCATGAGCACTAATTATTTACCAAACATGGGATTAATAAGTATTATGAATAAAGAGATAAAGTTATCATTACTGGAGTGTTTTCTTTATTTCCCCATTCCATCAACAGAAATAAAGCTGTGGTACAATGAAGAGGAATAACAGTTCAGATGACAGGACGGTTACTGTATACGAGGAAGTGACGTGCTGTACAGCTTGTGCTTTCGCTTTGAGAGAAATCTTAAACTACAGACTTTTTGAATCTGATGGCCTGTTGTGGAACTGCTCTTTTATCCAGAGATGCACAGTCTTACTTTGTAATGACTGTGCTTGAACAGGGAATTTGTATGAAATTCAAGGATAATCGTATTTCTTATCTACTCATCTACTGTATGTCCAGAGTTATAATAGAAGCAGCATTTGCACACTGTAAAAGTAGGTCTCTTACCCCCTAAATACTTAATAGCTCTAATTAAGGCTCTCAGAACAGAAAATACTTTTATGTGTTTGCTCTTGTTTAGGTCATTTTTTCTTTCCTTGTGCACTTACATGGTGCCAACATTGTGACAGCTATGGTGGTTGAACACTGACAACATTTAAACACAGACATGTTTTTAAAATGTTGTGCTGTCTGGCTCTCTGAAGCCACTCAGGTGTCTAAGAGTCACTGGGTGGGACCTGACATGGACCCGGAAAGTCTGTTCGGCTTCCGGGCCTCTCCTCGTCTCTTCTCTTCATTGCGGCTCCTCTGGGTCCTGTTCCAACTGGCACGTGCTCAGCCCTGGGAGCCAGAGCTGGAGTGGGGGATTTCCCCTTGGCTGTGGGAGGGCGCCCGGCCCATCATCTCCTGGCCCCACTCGTGGTGGCTGGACTCCTGCAGGCCTCGCCCTGTCGTCTCAATTGGCAGTGCACAGGAGGCAAATGCAGCTAGCAGGCAGCAGCAGCAGTACACTGAGAGAGCCAGGTATACAGAGGACTCCAGCATCACCTGCAGGATGAAGCAAAATAATTACCAAACTTTCAACAAGATCTAATTTTCTGCAGTGTTTAAATGTGTAAGCTGGTTGCTGGTTCTCACCTGTGCCACGAAAGGCGTAATGAGCGCACCAACTCTGGCCATTCCACTGCTTGTTCCCAGACCTAAGGCCCTGGTTGCTGTTGGGTACACCTGCACAGTTTGAGGCAACACTGAGCATTTTGTTTTGAACAAAACATCTCTTTACTCAGCTGTCATTTAGATCTGAGCTCTAGTAACAACTGTTTGCGTTTTGTAATACAACATCCTACTGTACCTCTGGAGTATACACATAGGCAGCCTGGAAACCTCCTGCAATAAAGGCTCGGGCGATGAATATCAACACAGTCATAGATGCTCTGCAAGATAT
The DNA here is from genome assembly GCA_030770545.1 of Macropodus opercularis. Classification (NCBI taxonomy): domain Eukaryota; kingdom Metazoa; phylum Chordata; class Actinopteri; order Anabantiformes; family Osphronemidae; genus Macropodus; species Macropodus opercularis. The sequence continues at coordinate 3,337,923 of CM061097.1, read as the reverse complement.
AAAAAGCAATGAATAATCACAGCATATACACCAAAATGAAATAAAATTGAGAAGTCTAACCTAAACACTGAGCACCTCACCTCCCAACACAGCCATAAAGTGGAATGATGCACAGGGAGAAGACAAAGAAACACAGCGCCATGGTCTTTCTTCTCCCCAGTCGATCGATAGCCCACAGAGTCACCAGCAGACCTGTAGCGGATAAAAACATGCAAACATATAACAAGATCCTGACAAACCTCAATCAAATCCAGCTCATCTTTAAATCTCTTTAATCTCCTGCGTGTTCCCTGTGCAAAAAGACGATATATTTTATTCCTTGTCCTGTCTCTGTGATCTTTATATATATACAGTATAACCTAATATTAGACTTGACTTTGCCCGTGTAAAAAAGACAAAAGTTAACATGAATAAATAATATCTGAAGAAATATTTGATGTATACCTGGAAATTCAGACAGTGTTGTCCACAAGAGGTCTTTGTAGTCATCAGAGTTTAAATATTTACACTCCAAGCTGCATTTGGGCTCCATCTTATTACCTTTGGACACTAGATGGAGATATGAAACAAGAAACCGATAGAGTGCACACAGCAGTAGCTCAGTGAATTTATTAATCGCAAATCTTCAACCAGAACAAGTAATTAAAACATGTTTTGAGTTGAGTGTTCGGATGCCTCTGTTGGCTTCTGGTGTCGGTGACTCACTTCCACATGCACCTCCCTCCTGAAACAACTCTGTGGTGAGAAGCACCAGGCCATAGTAGGAGAAGGCATTTGCAAACCTGAGGAGACACAGCATGACACAATATGAATTTAAATAATGTGAGAATCTTCACTGGTGAAAGGAAAGTCAGTAAGTGGACTATGAAGATGTGAGTGGGTGTCCTCTGCTTTACCTACCAAATAAACCACAGCAGAACTGTGGTCCAACGGAAGTGAGATGAAAATAAATCCTGAATCTTCCCACGTTCCTCCTAATTAAAAAACACACAAAAAAATCTGAATCCACGAATGAAAGCCTAACACGAATAGTGTCGGACACTGTAACACTGTACCTGTCTGGCAGCAACTAGTTTTCCCAGAGGCATGGGTGCTCCGTTCTCCGTGGCAATACGCTTCAGTGTAGCAAGAGCTTTTTCCTGATTCCCGGTTAGCACATCATATCGAGCGCTCTCTGGCAGCCACTGCTCCCAACCGCAGAAAAAACAGACATGTTTTTGTTACACTGTGATTTCTGAACCCTCCTGCAGCCTTTGAGGGGTCAAAATGAAAATAGGGGGCGCTCTAAGCTCAAAAACCACACAAGGGTTGGATAAAAAAGCCGAAATATACAGCATACTCACAAAACATAGGACGGCAAAGATGAAGAGAGGAATGGTAGAAAGGCCGAGCAGCCAGCGCCAGCCCAGACTGGGCATCACTAAGATCGCTAAGAGGACTTCAAACACAGTGCCCAGAGCCCAAAATATCTGCAAGACAAAAGCAGCGAACAAAGGTTAACTGACCCAAAGACATTTTGTGTCAAAATTATGTCAACGTTTGGTTGAAAAACATTTCCAGCACTTTACTGCTGTGCAGTTAGGTTTACACACAGTAGGTTTCAGAATCATTTAAGCCAGATGGACCCATACCTCAATAAGCAGGATGCATGTCGCTCTGGACCTCATAGGCAGAAATTCAGCATACAGTGTCACCCTTAGAAGCAAGGACACTTCATTATTAATCTCATCTAAAAATATATAGTGTTGGTCCAAGGATGATACATAACAGTTACTCACGACTGTGGCGCTCCTCCAATACCAAACCCCACCAGTGCCCGGAGGACGAGGATCCACCCGTAAATAGGAGCAAATGCACTCATTAAGCCGTAGAACATAGTCCACAACACGCTCATCTTCAGACCCTAATTGATCAACACAGATAAGTAAATTATGCTGATCAGATAACACATAAGAGTTTGTCTTAAAGCGATTAGAAATCAAATGTCCATGTCAAACACACGGACATTATGAGAACTTACTGTTTTTCTGCCATATTTATCTGAAATATTTCCCCAGAGAGACGAGCTGATCATCATCCCAATAAACACTGCCTGAATCAGGGAAACAAAGAAAAGAAATGAACACAAAATGCTAAATATTGCAACTACAGTTTCTAACATGGTTTTCATTGTTCAATTCGTGCATTTATTTTGAAGCAATCCTTAAGCATGTAATCAATAACTATCAGGGCATCCATATAGCCCTGCAAGCAAGTGCACTTTACACTAAAGTGCTATTACCGATGTAAGAAGTGCCACCTCAAGGCTGGGTAGTCTCCACTCACAGTGGAGCTGAGGGGCAAGGATGCTGAGGATCATCATCTCCATTGCATCAGCCATCTAGAAAAACAGACAACCCATGGACACAAGTAATGATTATTGTAATCAAGATCCTAATGCACATGGCGTTATCATCATTACAGTGTCCTCACCCAAGACAGGCCAGTGAGAATGGAGAGTTTCCACTGAAACGTCCCAAAGCCGATGGCTTCCACCGCATCTTCGACCATAAATGTGTCTGAAAATAGAGAAATGTGTAAATATTGAGGGTCTTGTGCAAGATTGTACATGGACAAACCTAAAAGGAAAGTGTAGGAACATGTGCAGCCCTGCCATACTGTACCATCAGTCGGGTTGGCAAACTCCCGAGGTACTGCAGCTCCATCTGTAAGTGCCACAGACTCCAAATTAATCTGTTCAGCAATCCTGACAACTTGCTCTTTAGCTTCGCCATCATCCTCAGAGTGAGTGCTCTCACCTGTCCGACGGAAGCGAACAACACTACCAAAAATTAAATAAATAAGACAGGAAACAAAGAGGATTAACATGGCTGAGCAGAGCTGTCCAAATGGGAGTTGGAGGCAGTTACCTAGGTGATATGAGCTTTTTCTGGCTTTTGATTTTGTGTTATAATATTTTCCTAAGGGTATTATCGTCCTTTGGGTAAAAATGACAGGTCAACTTATAGCTCTGCACACAGTATTTCTCTGTCTGTCTAAATGCCCAGGGGCTTGCATGTTTTCTTCAGATGGAAGGCTTAATCTTCTTCCACATGTTGCTAATGGAGGGTTCTAAAAGCAGTCGACATGACAGGAGAAGTTGGAGGCTGCCAGCGATGTCTTAATCACAGCAATTACAAAGCATAGCCTATAGTTACAGTAGAACATGTCTGTAAGATACTAAAGAGACATTTTTAATTTCTCTAGTCAGAAATACATTGAACAAATATATGTAGCCTAAAACTAAAATGATCCAACTCCTGAAAATACTGAATAGCTGTTTTATTACTTGACTAGAATTTACCAGGCTACATTTGTGTTTTACTGTTTAACAATATAAAAATGCACGTATCGCTATTGTTAAGGTGTTTGTCTTTTAAGAGAGGTGCATAGGCCAGAATTTAGCTTTAGCGTGGGTTGAAATAAATCACGTTAGATCCTGAGTCATGACAGCAAACACAATTGCAAGTTAGGACGCAAAACCTGCAAACCTACTTTTACACAATGAATAAAAACAAACCAATCGTCTTGCATTAAAACGGCTAAACAGGCTGCGCCGTGGGTGCCTGAACATGCTAGGTTATTTGTTTTTCCCTGACCTAAGAGCACGTTAGGTAACATTTCTGAATATGTCAGAACGTTAATATTGCTTATTTTAAAGACTCTCGGGACATTTATGCTCCGGCTTAATAAACAAAAACAATGCGGAGTCGTCAGAGGGCGACGCATCGGCCAAGCGTGTTGACATGGTTGAAAATTGTCCGTCATAAACCGCGAGGCGTTGAAATGCAGGCTGTAAACTACTCACGGCAGCTGCCTCAGCTGGAACAGATCATCGTCCATTTTGCTGTTTATTGGCTGACGCTCCGTTTGATCTCATCGCCGTGTTGCTACATTATCACGACAAGCGGCGACTTCAGCACCGAGGACAGCGACCTGCTCCGGTGTCCGCCGCCAGCCAATAAGAAGCCGAGTTCTGCCGAATCACAGCACGAGACACGAGTGAGGGGGGAGTGGACGAGATGAGATCAGGACAATCTGAGACCACATAACCGCTGATCATTTTGACACGATTAATTCAAGTTATATTCCAATTATTGTTCATACCACACAGTACTAGTCACAAGTTCTTTGATTAAGTTAAAATAATGATGCATGCATATAAATGCAATATATAAACATTAAAACGTTGTAATATGATTCATATTCATTCATATATATAATTTTAACCAATTTGGATGCGAGATTAAATTTAAATCTGATGCTAAATTTGTAGGCCGTATTGTGAAAAATGATAATCTGGTCAACGATATTTTATTCTGTCGCCTTTTATCTCCTTGTATTTGATTCTATTAATATTTGGAACATTTTATAAATGTATAAATATTAATTTTAAAAAAGTTAATAAAGATGCTACATTTGGCGGAGAACAGAAACCGAGACTGCGGCAATATCTGTTTTCTCTTAAGAAACATTCATATACCTTTAGATATAATTATTTTTAAGTGTACAGTGTTGTGGTCGTCGGAGTGTCTTCTGGGGACACACCGGTTCGCTCTTTCGTGTGTCCGTCTTGAAACAAGTAACCACCGATAAGAGTTCCGCAATGAAAGCAGAATGTTGTGGTGCAGACCACAAAGCTCCGATAAGCTTGTTGGCGAGTTCCTTGGCACTGCACCCGTGGTCAGGTAAAGCCTCTCCCTCTGGCAAACGACAGTGACGCTTAATTTAGGCCACTGGAGCAGACGTAATGCGGATCACTTCACCGCCGTACGTTGGACCTAAAGTGTAACGTGCGCAGACAGTGGAGCAGACAGACACGGAATCCGGTCCATCGTTGCAGTTACTGAACCTGCCAGCAGATATTCGTTAACATTAGCTATTAAAAATTAACTCAGTATTTCAACATAGCAACTGGGATATTCATTTATGGAGACGACTTAGTGCATCGTGTCGTTTTATTGGTAAGTTAGCCAAACAGCTGAAGCTAGTCCTTTAGCCACAGCAAGCTAATGGTAGTTTAGCTCTTCGTGTAAATGGAGGTTACACACAGTCAGGTGGGGGTGGTTGCTAACTTGTAGCTCACATATGTTAACCACCAGCTTGAACCTTACTAGTCGGGCCAGTAGGTCACTTGATGTCATCATGTTGTTTCGGGTCATGTTTTTACTGAAGACAAAGTACTTGGGTCACCAGTCATTGGGTCATATCCTGACCGACATCAGCCTCTGTAGAGTAGTAAACATTTGTTGTTGGGCCCCTGTTGACACCTGATGTACGTGGCAGTCTCATTGTTTGCTTTACTGACCAGAATCCGACTCGTGTGAGCTGTTATGAGCTTAATTAAACAGCTGTTGTTAAAGGACAATGTTTCTAATCTTAATCATAAAAGATTTCACTTACAGTTGTCTACCCATAAGTTAACAGCTCAAGTCGTGTTGTGCCCCTGTCTAATAATTCGATAGTCCAGCTTTTGATATCATGATCATGATGATTTAGCTTGGATTGTCTGTTGTGTTGTTTTGGTTGTGTAGTAATTACACTGGAGAAACCGTGTAATTATAAGTGGTGAGGATTTGCATTAGAATACAGGACAGTACAAATGTAACCTACATATACACCACAATGCAGTCTTGTATTACATTATGTCTGAAATGTTTATAAGGATCAGTTCTTGATAATTTCATTTTAGAGAGGAGGTGGTGATGGTTTTAGGGATTTTAGTGAAATTGATTTGTGTTGCATTATGTTATATACCTAATACCTATACCTAATTTGTTGTCAGTAAGTAGAAAGGAACCCATCGCATTAGAAGTTGAAGTTCTTCTATCATGGTCGACTGACAATCAGTATCTTTCAGTTTAAGTGTGTGTATTAAAAGGCTTTTCTGAGTTTGTTTCTGATATTTTCTGCGTGTTTTGTCTTGCTTGTCCCAGAAACAAGATGATAAAAAACTGGGGTGTCATCGGTGGGATAGCTGCTGCGATTGCAGCTGGGGTTTACGTTTTGTGGGGCCCAATTACAGAAAGAAAGAAGAAAAAGAGAGGTAAAAAAAAAAAAAACGCAGCACAACATAACACCCATAATAAAGAGTAGAGCACTGGTTACAACGGAGAGGATTAACAAGGAGTCTTGTTTTTCTGCAGGAATGGTTCCCGGTCTGTTAAACTTAGGCAACACCTGCTTCCTGAATTCTTTGCTTCAGGGTTTGGCAGCATGTCCGTCCTTCATCAGGTGGCTAGAACATTTTTCAGGGTCACCTATGATCCAATCATGCAAAGAGAACCAGCTGTCCGTGACACTGCTACAGCTTCTTAAGGGTATAGAAAGTGGTTTACTATAAATGTAGTGAACATGCAGAGTTTGTTCACGTTTTCAACCCTGAGTTTGTGTCTGTCCTGACAGCTCTGTCCAGTGAGGAGTCTGGGGAGGAAGATGTACTTGATGCAGGATGCCTGCTGGATGTGCTCAGACTTTACAGGTGGCACATCAGTTCATTTGAGGAGCAGGTTGGTAAAAAATGTTATTCTTTTGCACACTGCTGTATGTAACGTGTGGTGCAGTCTTTTGTTATTGTGTTAATGATCATCTTTTTGCGTTGTTTCATCTCCTCTTAGGATGCACATGAACTTTTTCATGTCCTTACTTCTTCTCTGGAGGAAGAGCGTGATCGTCAACCCAAGGTCACTCACTTGTTTGACATGCAGTCCCTTGAGGCAAGTTATCATCTTCTCATCAACATTGCCTGCAATCAGAACTCCCCCGCATCTTGCTTGCCTTTCCTATATTCTATTCTTTTAACCCAAATTTGGCCTCCTGCTCTTCTCAAATCTCACACAATCTCAAAATATTAAGTCGAGCAAGTGATGCAGAAAACGAAAACTTTGTACCACAATCCCATTTATTCTCTGTGTATGTCTTTGTTTTATGCCAGAGTTTACATGACCAAGATGAGAACACTATGACCTGCCGAAGTCGAGGTATGGAGACAAAGAAATTCTAGAATATTAAATCACAATGACATATTATTCATATTATTCTGTCTTGACTTTCTGTGGCAGCCCCTCTTCATCCCATACCAAGTCCTTGGAAGTTTCAACATCCATTTCATGGCCGTTTAACAAGCAACATGTCATGCAAGCACTGTGAACAACAAGTGAGTCTTTGCCAGTCACATGATCAGAACATTCTGCTGGTTTCTGCTGTTGGATATGAATAATTTTGATTTGCTTGTTTATAGAGCCCAGTGCGATATGACTCATTTGAGAGCCTCTCGCTGTCCATTCCATTACTTCAATGGGTGAGAAAAAATACCACAAAGACATTCATATTAATAATATGCCTTGAAAATTCTAAATATCTCCAGGTAATGTGGTTGCGCTTTTTGTAATCTGACCTGTATTTGTTCTCAGGGCAGACCAATCTCTTTAGATCAGTGTCTACAGCATTTCATCTCCTCAGAAACCATCAAAGAAGTGGAGTGTGAAAACTGTACCAAGGTACATTCACTCCAGTACTAGTGTCTTTACTTTCTGGTAATCACTATAGTAAATGTTTCATACGCCATTCATAGACATGTAGTTCACAAAGATGTATTTTGCTGATTTTGTTCCTTTTTCCTTAGCTTCAACAAGGAATCAAAGTAAAAGGACAAGTTCTAGAAAGCCAGAGAACAACGTTTGTTAAACAGCTAAAACTGGGAAAGGTAACTGTCACTAACTAAATTTTAGGGTCCCTCTGAACAATCTGCAGACAAAAAGTCTTGCTTTTATCCCATTTCGGTAGAGAAGAGTGTAGATCAAACCGATGTTTGAAATAGTTCAAATTACATGTCATGTTTTGTCTGTTGTCTCTGTTTATTGTTTTTATCCTGTTCTAGCTCCCCCAGTGCCTTTGCATCCATTTACAAAGATTAACATGGTCCAGTGAAGGAACCCCCATCAAAAGACAGGAGCATGTGCAGTTCACAGAGTATCTGTCAATGGATCGCTACAAACACAACGCGTCCGCACAGAGAAGCCAGCACATCAGATGTGCTCCCAAACCCATAAACACAGAAAGTTCAAGTGTCGTGGAAAAACCCACTGCCAATGGCACCGGTATGTTGGATTTGTCAGTTCTAATATTGTATTTGATTTTCAGCTTTTTATCGTGCATCATACTTTTCTATTTTGTTTTTCTGAAGCAGAGCATCATAACAACAACAAACATTTTTACAATGGAACCAGTTCGTCTGTATTTCTTCGCTCTCCTGGTGTGAACTCACAGTTCAGCCTCACTTGTGACTACAGGTAAACTTAACATTTATTAAGGTGGACAAGTAACCACTACTAGAGATCTTACTAAAGGTCAGCTTATGCTTTCCATGCATGCAGTAGCAGTACCCATGAGGTGTAGAGCAGTTTATATACAGACATCTGCCTAGAACTCCAAAATGCCTGACTTCTCTTGCAGTTCTACAGAGTACCTGTTCCAGCTCATGGCTGTGCTGGTTCACCACGGTGACATGCACTCAGGACATTTTGTCACGTACCGCCGCAGCCCTTGCTCAGCTCGCTGCTCATCAGCCTTCAGCTCTCAGTGGCTGTGGGTGTCGGACGACTCTGTACGAAAAGCCAGCCTGCACGAGGTACTGTCTTCCAACGCTTACATGCTCTTCTATGAGAGAGTCCGAAGACAGAGCCCTGCTTTGCGCTCTGAGGAATAACACAAAAAGGCGATTTCTGAATTTTTGGCTACTGGACCAGAGAGGAAAGCCATCCTAGATCGCACCAACTGTACATCTGTATCCATGGGTGGACTGTTCCTGCAGCGATGATCCAGTGTAGGAGGCTCTTAATCCCAAAGATTGTGGACCATAAATTCCAGTCAAATATCTTTGTGAGCTACTTTAATTCATGGGACTGGACATTAAAACTGGAATGTAATATGTGGTTCCTGAGTAATAATCCTGCAGTACAGTGTAAGGCTTATATGGTTTTTCTTTAGACAGTCAGAGGTGTTGACTCAATTCTGTGACATTTTTACGATGCTGTAGTTTCTGATGCTGCATTTCAATGCAACATACTTTAACACTGTCATTTTATCCACTGAACATTTACAGATACAAACAGAAGTAGCTCATTAGGATCTACTGGAGATCTAGTTAAGTGTTATGAAAAGTCAGGTAGAATTGTTTGTTATTCTGATCCTAATCATTATTAATCTAATTTCTAACTCTTCCCAACAGCCTACACATAATGATATTTCAATTGGAAGTGCTCATAAGCTGCTGAATTTGATATTTTTATATGTTTCCAATAATTCTCACAACGTCGTCGTTTTGTGACGCGTCACAGTTGAGGTTAAAGTGCCATGTTTTCTTCAATGCTGAAGATTTGTAACACAGAACAGACCGTAAAGAATTTTTCTTAATATGATACATTAGAGCCGTTGGCTTGATGTTGACATTCATTGTGGTCTGATCTCGGTTATTAAAGCCAGAGAATGGCTGCAGGGTTTGAGAGGGAAGTCATCCTGGATTCTGCCGTTTTGCTCTTACCAAACCAACATATTCAAATTTAGAGCAAAACCTCTAAATGTTTGCACTAATGTATATTCATGTGTGATTGTTCTATAAAGATGATTGTTTTCAGTTATTAAAAATGAAACAAATGTGCCCTTGTTTTTTTTATTTTTCAAAGCAAGCAATACCTTTTCTTTGCTGTTGACATACATCATGTCTCATAACAAAATATGTAACAGCAATAAATAAAATCCAAGAATATGCCAAGAAATGAGACTGACAAAAGCATAAATGATTTGGCTATGAGACAAAAAATGAAAACTGCAGCAGTACTGTGGACCAACTGTGACGACCAAACTGGCCTCAAGTCTGGTCCAGTCTATAGTCAAAAAGAACAACGTAGGCCTGCACATACACGGGGCCTGATATTCAGGATTCTTCAGCACTGACCCATTGGCTTTGCAGGTCTTTCTCACTTCTTGTTGATCGATAAGATACGTCTAAATGTGAGGTTAATCCGAGGCAAATGGACCTTCTTACGCACAGGAAGGCTGTGGTACCAATAGGTGTTGGTTGGTGGATTCATAAGGAGCAGGCTTCCGTGAGCAAGCTGCAGCTTCACAGGCTCAATCTGCCGGACGCTCTGTTTTCCTCGAGCATCTCTGTGCCTGAAGACGAAGTCTCGTGCTGCTCCCAGAGAGACAGAGGCAATGGGACACATGGGGTCCAGCTCCTTCTCATCATCGCGGTGCTCGCCTATGTGGTCCTGCCCGTCATTGTACCTGGCCAAGACAAGAACACCTGCAGCAGCGAGTTCTAATATCAAACAATCAACTTGCATGCACTACGGTCTCACCTGTTGACCAGGACAAAGTTAAATGTGTGTCCTGTTGCTTTGGTGACAGCATCCCGAATGTATTCCAGAGTTGGAGTCCATATACAGGCTAAGTGTGTCATCCCAGAATAAGTATACCTCAGACCAGCATCTCCATACGTCGCCTGTCTTCTTGGTATGTTGTACACCTTCCCAAACACCTGCACCATTGCTTCTTCCCCTGAATCAAGAACAACTATCACTCAACTACACCTCAATCTCCAGTAGTTTACAATCTACAACCAAACACTTTTTGGTGTGATACCTGTTGAGTACACCACCTCCTCCTCCAGCTGGTTAAAAAGGGCATCTGCTTCCTCTCTAGAGAACAGTAAAGCATAATCAAGATCTAATCCTTGTGCCTCTATTTTCTGCCAAGGAACCGGATGAGAGAACTCTGCACACTCTTCCTCTTCCTCCTCTTTCTGCATCCTCCCATCAGTTTCCAGTTTAACCCTTGTGAAGACAAAACATTAGTTTAGATTAGAAGACTGGTCGTAATAGGACATTTATTTAGATTGTATCATTAAAATATCTGATTAAGAATCTCGACCTTCTAGTTTAAAATCCATAAACCAGTGTAAACACAACCAGCCACTGTGGTATTCCTCTCAGATGAATAAACACAACCACGCAGCAGTTTGTCTTGAACGCCGCTCAGCTCATTAACATAATTCTGCTTTCGTCACTTGGTCTTGGCGCGAAAGTCTTTTCATCTCTTGCGGGTTTTATTTGTCCGGGTGGTCTACCGCTGCTTTGCTGTCGTATTACCGCGTTAACGGTTTCACTACGTCTAACTGCCACGGTGTTGTTCAACAAAATGATCGGACAGAAGACTATTCATTCGTTCTTTTCGCCAGTCTCGAAAAAGCGGATTTCAAAGGAGTTGAATGAATCCGAGGAGGAGGCGCAAGACTCGGTGAGCGTCACTCGGCTTCACACGCGTTGTCAGCTAACGCTAATGACAGAGCTCACCTTGAATCGCGTAAACCTGACCGGCTGTAGTTTCTGCAGCAGTTTGAACAGTTTGCTTCCCGTGGTTCGCTCGGCGCGGTCCAAGCTGCGTTCAGGGCCACCCCGGTGTTCGCTGTTCGAGGCGGTGCTTCGAGGAGCCACGATGAGCATGTTTACACCGAACAGTCTGCGCTTTCTAAAGGCGCGTTCACTGCCACGCTTCTCACTCGTTCTGTCTTTCTCTCAATACACTAAAATCGTGCAGAAAAGGCCGAAGCCCTCAGCGGCGGAGTCTGAGCCGGCCAGCCCGCCTTCGTGCCCCCTGTCCCCGGAGCAGCTCGACAGGATCGCCCGCAACAAGAGAGCGGCGCTGGAGAGACTCTCTTCCGCTCAGACGCCCCCGGGGTTCGGGGAGAGCTGGAGGAAGGGCCTGGGTGCGGAGTTCGGAAAGCCTTACTTCAAACGAGTGAGTGAACTGGTCAGACCCTGACAGCAGCGGCTCTGTGCTGCTGGCTCCGGTACTCACGTGTTTTCTCTGCCCCAGTTGATGACTTTTGTTTCTGAGGAGAGAAGACGCTTCACCGTGTACCCGCCCGCCGAGCACGTCTTCACCTGGACACAGATGTGTGACATCCGAGACGTAAGGCAAACAACAGCAAACGCTTATTGTTTCACGTCACATCTTCTGAAATCATCCGTTGACTTGAGTTAACTATGGTAACAGGGAACTTGATGCCACAGCATTATACGTTTGAATTGTTTGGGACTGGAGCATACAGGTGATTCAGTTTTGCAAGAGAAGTGTTTGACCGTTCTTGCTGGATACAGGAATGGATCTGATCTACAGTGGTTGCTGTTCTCTGGTTCTCCTCTTCATGAGGTGGCGCGTCGTCACCAGGTGACCGGTGTGAAATGCAGCCAGGCCAGTCAAGCACATACTCGGTTTCTATGAAGCTGAGTGAGCGGAATGAGGCCTGGCGTCGTTCTGCTGAAATGTCCACTACACCTGAGAAAAGATGTTTTCTTGATGGGAGTGTTTATCTCTAAATTCCCAGTATATGCCTGTGCATACTGCTGGTATCCTCACACACCCAGTATGCAGCTCACCCGTTTCCTGGGCAGAGATGCACATATTATATCCTAAATGGTATCGTTTTATCTATCGCTGCTAATGGTCTGGATGGTCTTTGGCATGAAGAAGCTGAAAAACCTGAAAACAAGCTGACACAGTCCATCTGATGTGACGTTGGGCAGCAGCTGGGTGTGTTAAGGGACAAAGCTTTCCAGTGTATTTCTAACTAGCTTTCTGATGCAGTGCCTCCTAGTGGGATTGAAGATCACAGACATTCAACACTGAAGTGACTCAGCTGCCTCACTGCTTGCCTCAATTCTCACTCCAGGTCAAAGTGGTGATTCTGGGCCAAGATCCATATCATGGACCTAATCAAGCTCACGGCCTGTGCTTTAGTGTCAAAAGACCAGTGTCTCCTCCACCCAGGTATGCAGCCGTTTTTGAGTTGTTGTGAACTAATCAACACCAGATAGACAATGTGTTTGAATATTTCTTTTTAAATATTCATGCTCAACTGCTCTGTCCAGTCTGGAAAACATGTACAAGGAACTGACCTCGGACATTGAAGGCTTCCAGCACCCTGGACATGGAGATCTGACTGGCTGGGCCAAGCAAGGTTAAAGCAGGCTGTTGAATGTTCGCACACAGTTGCCCAACAAGAGAGCAGCACGTTGTTAACGGAGCTGCTGTCTTCCTCCTCTGTGACCTTGCTTATCAGGTGTGTTGTTGCTCAACGCCGTGTTGACCGTGCGAGCGCACCAAGCCAACTCCCACAAGGACAGAGGCTGGGAGAACTTCACCGATGCTGTGGTGCAGTGGCTCAGCGACAACCAGGAAGGCCTTGTCTTCATGCTGTGGGGGTCGTACGCTCAGAAGAAAGGAGCTGCTATAAACAGGGTAGGCCTGTTTGTGTTAATACTAAAACAGTCAACAGAAGCTTTATGCTCACGTGTCTGAAACTGTCGAACTCTGTTTGTAGAAACGCCACCACGTCTTGCAGGCGGTGCATCCCTCTCCCTTGTCTGCCCACCGTGGATTCTTTGGCTGTAGGCATTTCTCAAAAGCCAACGAGCTGCTGGAAAAATCTGGAAAGTCTCCCATAGACTGGAAAGCACTTTAAGCCAATATTCTACATGTCAGCTTTTCTAACATGTGGGACGATCAACTACAAACTAGAACCCACACATAAGCTTCCCCCTTTCTGTTCCACCATGTGCAGAACGTTTTTCTGATTTCTGAGTTTCTTAAAAGGCTTTCCTCAAACGTACTGTTCTGATGTTTGTATCATCTGCACTGGTCCATTCCAACATTGTAAATATGTTTGTGTACATTATTGGCCTTTTTAGTTTGTACATTAAATTTAGCTTTTTTTATAAACAGTTTTTACTGAAATGTTGGTTCCATTAAAGTGTTACCATAGTTATACCATAGTATGTTTTTCTTGGAATTTGTGCACTAAACAATTCACTGTATTTAATGAATTGTGTTTCACAATAATTGCAACAATAACTTAAAACATCAAATGAGATGTTCTGAAAAGACTATTTGGTTTAATAGAATAATAAATAGCTGAAAAAAATATTAAAATCAGCGTATGAAGTGAATCTTGTTGTTTGAAATGACAGTTACTGCTGTTTACTGAAGTTGTTTTCATAGTTTCGGGAACATTTTCCTCTGTTGCTCGTTGTTATTGTCATTGTGTGTTATAATCAAAGTTTAGTTTCGACGTGGGGGCGTGGCCAAGCCAGTGACGCAATGACGCCGGCCGGAAGACAGGCGGAGTTCCTTCCAACTTCGGCCCCGTCAGCGCAGTTTGCGGTGGGTAAAGAAGTGACCATGCCTGTGCAGAGCGTTCCGGTCCGGGACTCGTCCGTACATCTCCGTTTACTACAGCAGTACCTGGTGCTTCTGAAGAAATACCCCATACTTACAAAGTCCGTGACGAGGTCAGTCCCTGCGGTTGCTCCCTGCCTGGTTTGTCAGTGCTGCTCGTCGCCCTGTTTCCTGGGTGTTACAGTCAAACCCGACATGTTTTAATTCCCTTGAGGGCAAATCTAAAAGTGTTTCATGCTACTGTGCGGTTGTTAACTACCTGCAGGTCGGTTTCTCCGCTTTGCTCTCAGCCTCACAGTAACTGATCTGAGCCCCCCCCCCCCCCCCCCCCCCCTCCAACCTTTGACCACCAGGCTCATGTGTTTTATGTGCTCACCTGTAAGAGGTGCTGTTCAGTGTGTGAGTCTCTTCTCTTGCGTTTCTAGTGGCATCCTCTCGGCTCTAGGAAACCTCCTGTCCCAGATTTTGGAGGCCAGAAAAAGGACACGCACTGGAGCCCCGATCAGTGAGATAGACACCGCTGGAGCCTTACGTTATGGCATTTATGGGTGAGACACGGTTTAAAAGCCAGTAGTGTCAAAACGTGACCGTATCTCCCGAAGGGCTTTATTGTCATAAACTTAATTTTTTTAAATCCTATAATTCAATGTCTACATAATCATGTATGCATGAATATATAGTTAATATGAGTAAATATTTCTTAGTTCTTATCTGTTGATTCTCTCTTGCAGGTTGCTTATTACAGGACCGCTGAGCCATTACTTCTACCAGCTGATGGAGGTGTGGATGCCCACCACAGATCCTTACTGCATAGTGAAGCGTCTGCTCCTGGATCGGCTTATATTTGCCCCCGGCTTTCTGCTTATTTTTTACTTTGTGATGAATCTGTTGGAGGTGGGTCATAGCCCGAACTGTCCCTCCTATTATGACTCAAACAGTTTGGTATTGGTCCCCCATAACGCCAGGGGAAGAGACGGATATAAAGAGAATGAGAGTGAGCTATCCTGACCTTTAAACCTTAATGTTGGCATAGGCATGTTGATAAGAGTTGCTCACAACTCTAGTGCCGAAGTTTAATAGCTCAAATACACAAAATAATGCATACATACAAATACTAACATATTGTACGTGGCACAATGGACTTGGATGATTTGTTGGAACATACAGGCACATATAAAAAAGCATGAAGACAAAATAAATAACCCCAAAAATAATGTACTATATAGTCTCTTAAATCTGTTTACAGGCTAAAGGCTGGGACGACTTTGAAAAGAAGATGAAAAGAAGTTACTGGACAGCTTTGAAGATGAACTGGAAAGTTTGGACTCCCTTCCAGTTTATCAATGTGAACTTTGTGCCTGTTCAGGTACAGTACAATTTCACTGGCATCCTGTTGTTGAACGAACAATGAGTCATAACTGACACTGGCTCCGATGTCTGTTTTTCCTCCCCTGTCGTCTCGTTTAGTTCAGAGTGCTGTTTGCCAACGCGATCGCCTTATTTTGGTACGCCTACCTTGCATCTGTGAGGAAATGAGGATTCCCGGGATTCCTCCTCAGAAATCCAGCCAAGAAGATTGTTAACAATGATTGTTGAGCTAATACAACCAATGCACCTAACAAACAGTGACTTAAAGCCACGGTGATGCTGCTGCTGAGATACTGTGATTACATGACTTGTAACAACAGAACTTCATAACAGTGATGTATATAATAATCTACATTTATTTCTACAGAGCACTGCCAAGATCTTGTACAGTGTATTATAATTGTGCGATTGAGAGTTTTAAAAAAATACATTTTAGTATGTTATGCTAAAGTGTGGTACAGCTCCACCCTTAGCTAAAGCAAGGAACAGGAAATGACAGTACACAGACGTACTGATTCACATTAGTGATTTTATTTTTACCAATGGACCGTTAACATGATTAAAGTGTGTTTATCAAAAACAACATTATAACAGTATGTGTCCCGTGTGAATTACATGTCCCCAAAGGATGGGAGAAATAGATCACAGGGAGGAATGTTGGTTAACAAATACAAATAAATAAGAAACGGAAGATTAAAACCCGTTTGGTCTTCATGTTCAAGGAATGTGAATTTCACATTATTTAGCTACTACGGCGATAAAGTCCTTATCCTCCTCTCAGGCGGAGATTCAGGTCGATGGTGCTGAGCGCGTCGACGTTGTAGTCTGCCAGGCGGCCGTTCATCATCTCCCGGCCCTGGTAGATGAGCCTCTGCTGGCTCACCGAGACCCCCTCTCTGCTCTCCACCCTGGCCTTGAAGTTGCTCACAGTCTCATCGGGTTTGATGTCGTACGTGCTCGTGGTTCCCTTTTCGTTCCTGAGGAACACTTGGATGGTGGGCGGCTCGACCACCAGCAGAGACACCCTGGATCCGGACTGCAATCCGTAGGACGACACCGTCTGTGAGTCGTCGCTGAGGTCGATCTTCTGGCCGTTCACAAGCACCAGCCTCTGCTTGTGAGGAGGGACCCCCAGCTTCTGATGGATGAGCGTCTTCACGTTGCCCACCGTGTGATTCTGCTGCACCCGCAGCACATGGGACCCCCCAACCATGACGATGGTTATATCCATCTAAAATAGACGAAGATACATTCACGCTGCTGCAGCGGTGACCTACACTTATACCGCACTGTGGAAAAGGTTCCTTACCTTCAGAGTGAGAATACAAAAGTCCTCCGGAAAGTTTCTTCTAGTAAACAGGTGATGATCCAAATCAGCTGTGGCCGAGGTCTGCGCTCGTCACTGTTTATATACAACAGCCTCCAGTCCCATTAAGATTCGTTTTCCCTTCTCTGACGTTCGTAACTTTCGGTTTCCAGTCTCCCAACGTGACTCGGCAAGAAAGAAAAAGAGGGCGTGTAATGTTTTGATCGCTACAAACACGCGCTCAATGCGCCTTATAATAAACCAGACTTAACCAGGTGAGTCAGGCTACAGGCAGGAGCAGGAGACTTTTACAGGATTATGAACGGTCACGTCACGATTAGTCACTTATTACAGTTATATTTTCTATAAAACGACACAGAAACACAGAGACAATGTTAAGTGTATTTATTAAACACTGAAATGAAAACAGATCATGAAGTTAACTATGTAAATTACATGAAGCCATTACACCATGGAAATACCCACTGTACAGCAACTGTTCACGTTAAGTGATACTGAAACCAAGTTGACCACAGGTAATAAATGAAACTGAAACATGCCATCCATGTAAATGTCCAGCAGGTTTTCATTTTCCCTGTTTCACACCAGAGGAAGAAGAAGAAGAAGAAACCTACTGCACATCTGACAAACACTTGTCTTATCATCAGCGTCCAAAAGGAAACGTAACAATGAATTCAGAGCTCAGAGTGTTTCAACATGGCAGCCCTCTCCTCTCTCTTCGGTAAAGGAATATTTCCTGTGGTGGGACAATTTGTTAAATTCAGAACCATCACAAGTAATAACGAGGTTACACAGCTGTACGGAAAACTGTTTGCCTCATTACCTGGTGGGGCAACAAAATATTCTTCAGCTGTGTTTTTGGAGAGACGCAGCAGCTCTTCAGCACACTCTCCTTCCATGACCGCGTCAGTCCTCAGGTACAACAACCTGAAAAAACAACAACCGCATTCACACAACACGCTTCACAAACACTTCACATCAAGATGCAGCTGCTTTTCTGCCACTTTAGGAATAACTGTGATGAAACAGCCCATATGCAAACAAGCTGCCTTTGATTAACTTTCATTTTACTACACCTGTCCTCCAGAACTGAATCCATCGGTTCAACTCCTGATGTGTCCACAACATGAAGCTGATCTGCAAACCGGACAGCTTTCTCTAAACAGGCCAGACCTTGCTTAGTGCGGAAATCAACCAGGGCCAGTCGCTCCAGCTTGTCCACCAGGTCGGCGGGGACTTGGGCAGGCTGCCCCATCAGACATAGTCACAAAGGATAAAACACGGTCAAAACACTGTGGCGTGTTCACATCCACGCTGTCACCAGAATATTACCGTAGGAAGCTGATCCTCTGGTACCGGTTCCCATGTTGGAGCCTCTGGTACCTGTTGAGAGAAACAGGCTGTAAGCAGCGCTAGTAGATGCACACACTCACCTAAAAGTTCGGTACTAAGAGGACTAAGAGAAACCCGTTACAAGGCAGAACTTCACTCCTTCGAACTCTATGCTGTCTATGAAATAAAGATGCCTGTGACCACACAGTGGAAAGGTTAAACCAGAAGCGTGGAGCTGCTTAGCAACGCAAAAGCATAACTACCACCATCAGCAACTTGACGAAACTACAAAACACGCGGTGCCAGTCAGCCGCTGGTCAGTTTTTACCTTGGGGTGATGTGCTTTGGAGCTGAACACACGTGGGCTCTTCTGGCAGCTCAGGTTTACTCCGAGTCTCACTGAGCGTCCAGCGTTTGCTAACTGGACCCATGAAGGGCGAACGCGTTTCAGGGACACGCTGCGACACGCGCGTCCAGCAGACAGGCTAAAGGCGGACATTTCCGCCCAGTAACTAACCGTCCGTGTGCTAGCTGTGAAAGAGCAGGAGTCGCATTTTACAAGAGTCTAAACCCGGAGGTCCGGACGCGCTGCACCTGCATGTAAGCTAACGCTAGCATAAAACTCTCCACAGCTAGCTAGCCGCAGAGCCAAGATAGTCAACCCCCCTCTCACTTCCTCATTCGTTAGGGCCAACGCCGACAGTAGACTACAAACAACAATTTAGTTCGTTTTGCTTTAGATAATACCAGAGCATCCTTAACACGGGGGAAAGTTGATATGTAGCACATTTAACGACCATTACACAGTCTTATACAAAACATTCTTGAAAGGTTAATGCTATGGTTATAAAATCTAACAGTTCCTGCTCTCCTGTGAGCCCGGATAGCTCAGTCGGTAGAGCATCAGACTTTTAATCTGAGGGTCCAGGGTTCAAGTCCCTGTTCGGGCGTAAGTATTTTTTGGCTCTTACGTCTCAGTTGATTTTGAAGGACACACTTGCTGATGTGTTTTCCGTCATTTTGCTGCAGCAGGGTGAGTTATCCAGGGATGCCAGCAGTATCTGACAAGTCACCGTGTACGTGTAACGCACACGTAAATCTGTAATCAGTCAAGAAGATCTTACGTGCAGGGCATGTGTGATCTGCTGGCTCCGCTTCTAGTCATTCTAGATGATGGTGAATCAAGTTTTTACATGCATTGATGGAAGTACACAGAGTTTGCCCACTCTCTCTCTCTCGCTCTCTCTCTCTCTCTCTCTCACGTAGATCTGCCTCATATATTAAATTAACATTAGTAAGTACACATTACAATATGTTTTGGAAAAATAATGGCATTCCATTTTTTATTTTTTTATTACAAAAACATAAACCATTTAGTATATATATACACGTATATAGCTGTTATATACATGTATATAAAGAATCTGATGCACATTTTGAACTGGCCACAAAATAAGATTGTTGGCTTTACAAACAAAGCAGCATCTAAATTGGTAAATGAAAATGAAAATAAATAAATAAATACATCTGCAAATAAATGTTACCATAACTTAAAATAGGTTTTGACAGCAGTTAGCATTCACAGAGAGACATCAATATTGAACGGAATTCATCTCACCACGTCTGTTAAACAACACTTAAGAATAAGTGAGTAAAGTTAGGCAGGAATGAATGTTGGCAGCTGGGATGAACATTAGTGATCATTTGAGGGAGAAATCATAATTTTTTTGTCTTCACAAGCCCCAGATCAGCCAAATAGTAAAACAATCTTCCTCATAATGTATACATTTGCAATTCATACTGTATCTTACATTTTAATCTGTCTCACACTAAACAATCAAACCTTGTTGTTTGGTCACCGTGACTAAAAACGGTCACGCCATCATCCAGTCTCCCTCTTTATAATCATACCCAAGATAAAACGAGCACTAGACAAAAATGAATCCGCAGGAACTGCACAATGTACAAAATATACAGCGGCTCACCAGAAAATGAAAAACAACTTATGAGGGCTATTAAATCATGTTTTCCTCCTTATATAAATCCCTACCCAGACATCCACACATCACTTAAATGTTACATTATCAGTTTTAGCACGAGTTAACTCTCATTATTCAAACACAGCTTTTTCAGTACAGTACAACAGACACAAAACAAATGAAGACATACTATTTGGCAGACGAGGCAGCTCAGTCACATGGAAAACACTGTCAGAGGCTAAATCACTGGTGTGGTGATAAAAGCTATGTGATTTTTAATGTTGTGTCCTAAATATAACTGTAGTTGGTTTCATTTTGAGCTGCAAGCCCAGAAATGTACTGATTCAAGTCATCACTTTAAATGTATGTTTTCAAGTTATTGTGCTTAAAGAAAGTGAAAAGAAAATTAAACATTTGCTTAAGTTCTTTCTTCTAATAACAGACAGCAATTGGGGCGTGACCTGTTGCTATATGTAAACTGTATTCTTGTAGACTGGCTATTAAAATAATTATACAAACTATTATCACAATATATTTTTCTCATAAATATAATATGTGGTTGAATCCAACTCTGTCTTTTGGTTTGAAATGTGCAGCTAAAACCATCTGTATCTCAAAATATTAAGAGCACTAGGATTAAGATTACACTTATTGGATCTTTGACAAAAATATTCAGCGGTTGAAGAGCTTAAGTCACACTTGTTTTCACTTGAATGTATACTGACAAATATTAAGCGTAATATTCTCGTACACCTGCTGACAACACAAATAACATACATTCAATAAAGCTTCTGTATAGGCTCTGTTTAGTGTGTGTGCACATGACTGTTTTACTCTTGTGCTGCTACAGCTGTTCACACTTGACTTAGAAGGAAAGGAGAAGACGACGAACAGCACAATCACTTGTTCTCTATCAGCATCTGCACCTTACGCACCAGATCTCGGGCCAGGGTCAAAATCTGCGTTATGTTGTGGTGCTCAGCCATTTCTGCAAGACAAGAATGTCAGACAAATGTTTTTTAA
Organism: Macropodus opercularis; assembly: GCA_030770545.1. NCBI lineage: Eukaryota > Metazoa > Chordata > Actinopteri > Anabantiformes > Osphronemidae > Macropodus > Macropodus opercularis. The sequence goes on along the minus strand of CM061097.1, from coordinate 3,316,617 downwards.
AACATGTTCAACTAAAACCCCAACTCGAGTACAGAATAAAAAATACCCCAAGATATTTACACAAAGCAAAGGTTTGAATGAAAGGTTTTGCATTTGAAAATGAAAGAATGTAAAGATTTACCGTTGAAAAACTTAATGATGTCTGTGAAGTCCATGTTGTTCTCCAGGATGATGTCCCTGTAGATCTCCACCAGGGCCAGAGCTATGAAGAGGACAAAGTGACTGGAGGAGACACACTTGGCTGCCCAGATGGTTTCCCAGACTGCAAAAACATCATCGTACACCAGCTCTGGAAAACAAAGCCGAGCACAGAGATAAGAGAAGCAGCAGGTGTCAGCTGAGAAGGTTACAGGGACAGTTCATTTTATAAAGCACGTCATATAGTTATAATTAATTTATGCACCGTCAATTCATGCTGATTATTTAACCATCAGCTCCCAAGACTCATTTTCCAGAACTGTGACTGACTGAAACACTTCCCAAACCTTAATCCCTGCATGTGTCATGAACAAGCTGCCAAATGATTTGGCATTTCATCCACACGGACGGTGAATCTCCTCCGCCTCCAGTTGGCACAAACTGTGGTACGACTTTACCTCGTTTGAAGTCCAGGAGAAACCAGCGGTAGCAGAAGTAGAAGTGGGTGTAGTCTCCGTTCTGGTGCATGAGCTCAAACAGCTCAGAATCCAGGATCTATGCAGAGAGCAGACCAGCAACTGTGAAAAGGCTTCGCATTTTATGATAAGAAATTATTATTAACAGGAAAAACACTTCACTGCTTCTGTGTTACCTGTATCAGAGAGCGCATGTTAGCGAAGTGAGTATCCATCGCTCCTCCGTGTGGAAAGTTTTGATTCATTCTTTTCATGAGCTCGGTGAAGCAGCTGAAAGCCATGGCCTCTGCAAGGAAGCGAGAGCGAGAGCGAGAGAGAGTGGGCAAACTCTGTGTGCTTCCATCAATGCATGTAAAAATACAGCAAATGTCAGCAAAGTAGGAAAAGAACAAGTGAATCAACATTTTGACTCACCATCATCTAGAATGACTAGAAGTGGAGCCAGCAGATCACACATGCCCTGCACGTAGCCGATGTCAAGGTGCCTCCAGATATAGCTGTGAATACACAAGCAGGAGAAAGTCCCTTTGTGAGTCATGTGCTACCTTCCACATGGAGACGTGTCTCTACATTTTTCAATGCTTCATACACATGTTTTATATATAAAATATATAAACCCTGGTACAGCTGTGTGAAGTAATATACATTCATTTAAAATATTTCTTCAGTTCTAGTTCGTAATATTGGCTGTCAGAGGCAAATTAACAATCTCTGTGGGTTTAAGGCTTCATGATGTCTCCTTTGGTACCTGCACATGACGTTGCGCAGTTTTTCCAAGTTGGCCGGCGTAAAGAACCAGTAGTTCCTGTCGCAGCGCTGGACGTCCTTTTCAATGCGATGCAGATTTAATGTATACAGGTCCAGAAGCTCTTGCTGAAACAAACAAAGGCGCAATAAGAGCAAAACACTCAAGGATGCACACTCTTGAACAGAATGATTCTGCATTCCTACGCACAGAGAAGGTGCTCCCGGCGGATTCCTGAGAGGTTACTTGCTTCTTGGTGTCAGCGTCAAAGTGAGGATACAGACTCTCCATCTCCGGCTCCTCAGACAGGATGGACTCGGTGCCCTCTGGACTGAGCTTTCCTTGATCCTCCCGCTTCAGCTCCATGCGTGGGGCTGAGTCCTCAGAGGAAGATGAGGCTTCACAATGACCCTTCCGGTTCCAAGGCACCATGGAAACTTTAGCTTTGGGGATCTCCTCCATTTCTATGGCTGAAGGAGACTCATCAGACTCCGTCATGGCCTGAACCTCGTCCTTCTGAGAGGCGTAGTAAACGTCTCTTGCTCTCGAGACCGTCATGTCTGTGGAGAAAGTGAGATTCTTTTCCACTTCAGTTGCATCCGGGTGTACAGCTATTTTGCTTTTTCCTTCCATCAGCAGAACCTCTTGTGGGTTATTTGTCTTTAATTCATCTATTTCTTTATTCTTTTCCACATCAGTTTGCAGGAGCTTTGATGTTTCTTCAGAACTCACTTCTGCTTTTTTAATACGTTGTTCAACGAGGCCTGTTTTAGATTCATCAGTCACACTCTCCTCACCAGAAACACGTTTTCCATTTTTCCCAGACTCTAAAGATGGATTTCCCTTAATGCTTGTATCCTGGTCCTTATATTCGAACTTGGCATCCTCGGGTTTCTTGGCTTCTGCTCGCTCACCTTCTCCTTGTGTTTCAGTTTGCAGGCCGGCCTTCTGCCCCTCTTCTAATGGCTGAACAACCTCTGCCTTGGTACGGTCTCTTGGTGCTTTCTCTTCCTCCTGATCTTTGTCCTCTGTTTGACCTTCACTCTCTATCCCCGCAGGTTTGACAGGGCTCTGTGATGCCTGGGGCACGTACGCAGATTTCTGGGTTGCATCGGGTGCGGCACTGTCCTCTGTGCTGAGCGAGCCGTCTGACAGGCCAGAGGTAACGGAGAAGTTGCGGGAGGATGGGTGTCCAGAGTCAGGAGAGCTGGTCTCGTTCTGCAGAGCTCCATTGGGCATCTTTGGCAGCTGTTTGGCCTCTTCATTCTTGGGCTCTGTCTCAATCTGATCCACCTCCTCTACAGACTCAAACACCTGAAAGAACAAGCCAAAGGGAAGCAGGCTACTCCAGGGGAAGGGATGGGAGGATGTGAAGAACTAGCAGGAGAGAAAATGCAGGCATGGGAATATTGGTTCAAAATGTTGAGCTCACATGCAACATTTGAGTCATATACTGAGAGGTACGTCAGTCAGGACATTAGCACACACCTGGTGTTGAGAGGTTTTGAAATGTTTAGATACCTGTGTGCTGTTGCTGGAGTCACTCTGCAGGTGAGCGGGACTCTGCCTGTCTGAGCTCTGGGAGGACTGGGACTACACAGACACATTCAGGCCAATATATAACTATATTATCATTTTCATTAATGTACAGTTTCATCATACAATGTGCATTCATTAGATCGTGGCTGAGGTTCAATGTACATTGTACATTAAAACATCCTTCCAGAGTCACAGACATCACCTTGAGTACGACTGCACACGACTAACTGATATTTATACATTTACAGCTGAAGAGGAGCCAGTAAGGGAAACGTGTCATGCTGGCACAGATTGACATGTATCAGGGGGACGTGCAGTCATCACAGCTTGTCCAACACAACGTGAACACTGTGTGGTGGCGTAGTCAGTGGCGTGTGTGAAAAAGAACACAGGTCCACGTGTTTAGCAAAATGACGAAGACCCTGAGCTCGATTTCAGGAAGGGAACGACAGCTGTGTAGCTATTTTACGTGCAGAACATAAGACAGTTGCACAAAAACCTAATGTAATTGAAATTCTTGTGGTGATATTTGTCAAATATATGACCACAGCTGCATTTATTGTGTTGTTTGTCCATGAAGGCTGCACACATGACACATACCTCATTAACTAACCCCAGCCTCATAGGAAATAACCTTTCAGTCCAGGGCCTGGGCATCTCAAAACAATATTCCTTCTCACCAATTTTCATCAGTGTCAGGCTATAAACGTATTAAATGTTGAAGGTATAAACATTTTGTGTCTGTCAGTGTTAGCATCTCTTTACCTCATTGCTGACGGTGGAGTCGTGATGCACCATCTTCTGATGAGAACCGTCCATGCTCGCCCCAGAAGAGCACTTTGCTAGAGCTGCAGCGTGCTGCTCCTTCTCCCGCTGGCGGACAATCTCCTCACAGCTAAGCCACTCGCGCATGGTCTGTCCATAGAGCACGCTGGCCCGTTCATCCACCTGCGGGCACAGAGCATCAGGAGTGAGTGGTTCAGGTGAAAGGTGCGTGAGGCAAAGCAATGATTTCAAAACCAACAAACCTCGTTCCTCTCAGCTTGCGACATTCCGAACTGGTAATGTCCCAGGAGGAAAGGCCACACCTCCTTACGCAGCGAGGGCTCCACGCCGCCAAAATACACGAGTCGCAGCAGCTCCTGTTCCTTGTAAGCCTGAGGAGATGAATGGTGAGAGTCACGTTGGACGGGACAGGCGACTGATGGGCGAGGGGAGGTGGGATGCTTCTTACTTCGCTATCCTGAAGGAACGTCTGCCACACATCTGCGGTGAGCCCTTTGTAGGCATCGCAGGGCACATCTGGCGCCACAATGGTGTGATTGACGAGGGCAGAGAGATGTGTGCGCACAGTGGACAGGTGGCGGCAGTATGCTAACCCTGCTCGACAACACAGTGAGTTACTGAAGGCCTCCGAAGGAGTCTGGAAATGAATATGATGAACATTACATCACGTACAGCCGTAAAACGCTCGAGAGATGATCTGATACTTCATGTTGTCACACAGCAGCTTCAGTGGAGTCCTGCAGAAACAGAAGCAGAAAAAAGTCTGACATTATACAACGATCATGTTCTATTTCTTAAAAGATCATAATTAAACAAATCATAATAAGGTGGTATCTTAATTGGCCTGAATGTATGCATCGTTTATTGCAATCTTGGGGTTAACCTTTCATTATTTAAATTAAAATCTATTGTGTGCTGTCATATAAATGAAATCGACCCAACGGTTCATTGCCTCGATTATCACTTCATTTTCCCAACACATGCTCATTCCTTGGAAATGTCACATGTCGCATCTTGTATCATTGTTCTCCTCTTGGTCTGCTCTTTCCCTCCTCGCCCTCCCCCTCGAGCTGCGCAGGAGCCTCTCTCTCACCTCTCATGGTTGCATCCCTTGGATGTCGTCCCCTCAGCAAAGCTCCCCTGAGAACAGGAGGAACACGAGGACTTCCTGAGAGTCGGATGCCACAGTGTAGCTCCCTGGTCCATCAAATCTGGCTGAGTCACTGCGTCACGCACAAGCAGAGAAACACACGAACACTGTTACTGCACAGCTTGAAGATGTTTCAAGCAGAACTGGAAAGCAGGAAACGAGTGTGCATAAGCTGAATTATGTTGATTAGTTGCGCTTCGCAGGACAATTTGTTTGTGCTTGATTCCTGTTAGAGCAAAGATAAAGTATGCAAACAAAACATTTCTGGAAAATCGATGTGAAAGCATGAACACATCCAGTTACATCCTTATGGCGATGAATGAAGTTAGGAAGTGCTCTTGAGTGTGGCGCCATATTCAATGAACTGTCCACGCATCAGCTGTTAAAAGGTTACCACATCGTAATGTGTTGAAAGGCAACACAAGTTGACAGTGGGTGGAAGGGGCTTTAATAACGAGACACATCAATAAACTTGGCCCGGGGCACAGAACAGGCCAGGAAGATATTAAACGCAGGGAATTAAAAGCAAGGCAAGCTGACAGATGGACAGACAAGCCGAGGTGCGACAGCGTTACAGTTGCATCCTGTGGGAGGGGGAGATTCTTCAGGGCATCTGCAGGACCTCTTGGGAACAACCAGGCTGCCTGTTTTGGAAGGGGACGGGCCGCTCAGTTGAAGGGGGAGGGAGGAAGTCATTTGGGAAGGATGGGTTACAGTCACTGTTAACGGACAACGAGCAACATCTTCATAGAAATGCAACAATCTGCAGAAGCTCATTAGCACATCTCACGTTCATTTGCTTCCCCAGAGGGAAACTCACCAAATTCTGACTGGCTGTTTGGAAAGAGGATGCGGAAGACGTAGTCTGTGGCCTCGTCCTCCTCCTTATCTGAGACCGACTCTGTGGATCCAGATCCTTGAGGAACCCTTTTCCGCAGCTTAGGAAACACCTTTCCCTGCGATGACAAATAGCAATAATAAAAAAATACTGAACCATTAGAGCCCAGCTAAGCCATTCATGTGAAATAAAGATGATTAATCTCTGAATGCTTCAGCCTATTAATAGTGACTGAATATACATGTGTGACTGTTGTATTATTCAGCTTAGCTGCAGACACTAAGCTATTCATGCACTAACAAAAACATCCATTTAGTTTTATGTGTCATTTTCTTTACCAAGAGATCCAGATACATAACAGTGAATTTACTTCCAAATACTAATGTCTTTTTTATCGATTTATTGATCAGATCAGACTAATTTAGTATTTAATGCAAGACCTCCTGCACTGACCTTTCCCCTCTGGGACCAGAGCGGAGGGTCCAGCTGTCCGCGAGGAAGCAGGCCGTTCTCCAGGCAGGAGAGGAACTGGAGCAGGTGACCTCCTCTGGGGAAGCGAAGTGGAGGTCTTTGGATCCCATCCTGACTGACCAGCACCACTGTCCCCCCACTGTCCACTACAAGACAGCAAGAGTCCCAATCATAAACGCAAGAGAATACAGCTTTAAAACACAAACATCAATGACACACAAAGGTGCTGGTAACTCACCTTGTTGATGACAGTGGACGTAAACTATCTCCTCTAGAGGGATTGTCATGGCATAGTTCCAGTAAACACTAAATAAAATGTCAAACACAGTGGATGATAGAAAATGGAAAATGTTTAAGTATTCAAACTCTCAAGGAAAAACAAAGAGGGCAGATCTGCTTAACACCGTAATCAATCTTTGTACACGGTTTGGCAGTTTAGACAGCGTCTCTGTCAATAAACCAGCTGCCGCTGTGCTGAAAATAAGCCTCATCCCAGCAGCAGCATTAACTGTGGATCTTGAGCCTCTGAGGCACAAACAAACAAAAGCAGTGCTACTCAAACATCAGAGAAGCGATTCAGTAGAAAAACAATCCTGGGAATGTCTTTGGCGAAGTAAATCACATGATGTATTCAATATTCTTGTTATCAGAAGGAAGACTGACATTGAACGCAGGCTTTGTAGATACACACAATGACCGTAATCATAATCCAGCTGCAGTCGGATAATTTTGCACCTGCGCTCATAGTCCAAGTCTCCAACAGAGCCATTCATGAGCTGATTGGGCGTCCACTTCAGCGTCATGATGTCAGCAGCCTGGTGCAGAGAGAGGTAACCTGGGATCGCCTCCATGTCATCCCTCTGAAAGAAAGCGAGGACGGTTGCGTATAAGCGGTATTTGGGATTTGGAAAAGGAAGTGTGACGCCTTGTACGTACACGTGTTTTACGGTGAACTTCACAGCAGTACAATAATAATGCAATGAAATATTTCTTTCTATTTATTATGTGTGCATTACTGCAACATGTCAGAGAGTTATTCATTATCTTGAGAAACAAGTAAACGGAATGATCGAGTTAAGGAACTGAAGAGCCATTAAGCCGAGTCAGACAGTTACCGGCTGTACAAGCACGTTGTTTTTGCCAAACAGCAGCGTGGCCCGGCTGTTTTGATGGAGCGACTCCACATATTCACGAGCTGACGGTGAGGGGGAAGGCCGTTCATCCATGCTGCTGCTGGAGTGACGCTTCTGGATCTACGCACAAACATCAAATCACACAGCCAGACACTGAACCAAGCGATGTCTGCTGACGATCACTGCACTATTTGACATGACTACAGAAGAGCCACCTGCACCGACGCATCCTCCACTGCAACGTGCATTTTGCATGCGAACTACACAACATGTACGTAAAGAGCACTGTAATAGACATGTCAGCTCATATTTCAAAATAACTGCAGCATAAGCGTATGACATTACACATTGTAAGAGCTACTGTGGATTAACTCACACACAGTGCGGGCCTCTTGGTGGGTGAATCCTGCCTGCAGTGGCCTCCATGGATGCGGTGCCTTTGCACCAGTTCGTCAGCAGACGGGTCGGTCCAGAAGTGGTCGGCAGTCTTCATCTTTGTGTACTCCAAAGCACAGGGTCCAACTGTTCCAGTCAACCAACACAGTTACATGGTTACAAAATTTACTCTCCGAGACCCTAGAAGACGTGGGGATGTGTCATGTCCTTGGGTACCGGCTCTCCTTGTTCCTAAAACCACCATGACCTCATATGTTCATGTAAAACTAGAGCCCAAACCAGATGATTAGATTCTTACAAAGGCACATGGAGTTACCTAACAACGAGGCCAGGATTGGTCCGTCTACAGGGTCCATCAGAAAAGCCTCTTTCTCGTAGTATTTACTGAAAGACAAAGATGAAAGGCGAATTTTGAGGGGACACGGCGTCCTTGTAACAGCTGAACAGACTGTTATTTGCCCGTATCAACGTACCTGCTGTTTTCCACTAAGTAGAGAACTATCTTGTCCAGCACCTTCTCAAAGAGAGCTGTCCGGATCCACAGGTTCTTGACCCCCTGTGGGGCGAGGCTGGGCAGTCGGGGCATCTTGCGAATGCTGTCTTGACTTTGCAGGCTCTGACTTCGTCTGTACATATAGACGTTTACAGGTTTATTCATGGAACTAATGACATCAGTGATTTATGACTCACACAAGTGTATAAACATGAATTATTTAGAAGCTTTCGTAATAAAAATAGCCTTTCAAGTTGGCAGGCTGCCGTTGCTTCAGTGCTTTTGCTGGTGTAATCAAACAAGCTTTGATGTACAGTAAGCTTTGTGTAGCTGAGCTCTGTGTGCTTCTCACTTTGTCTCAATGAGCTGCTCCAGCTCCTGGGTCTTCCTACACAGCTCCTCTGCTGGGGGGAAGCTTTTCCCCACCTTTGTGAAGAGTGCTGCAACCTTGTTGCTACGCAGAAAGCCCGCTGCTCGGCGCTTCAGCCCGTGTAGGACACACGCTTCCACTGCAGCTGTGAGGACACATGTGGAACACGTCAAGACACAGCTGCCGGTTTACACATTCGGCAGGGACAGAGCGAAATGATCTATCTGGATACATGTGTCTGGTTCTCTGTCAGGTCTAATATTCACTCTCCTTTTAGCTCTGTTTTGGTCAACACCAAGTCCTGGGAGAACCTGTATGTAGCTATTTACTGTAGACAGAAAAAAATGTCGGCCGGAAAACCAAACCCAAACCAAGCCAATAGCGTTGACCTTAAAATATCACCATATGAAAAGTTTCTCTAGAGTCAGAATGGCCATTTTAATTAACTCATGCCTTTACATAATTATATATCACATACATCAATATCTTGATGACACACTTAGAAAGATAGGCACCCTCCTTAGGCCTACGTGGCAGAGCCTAGAACCGTGTTGACATTTGAGTTCTCTTCCAGGACTAATCCCATGGCTCTGTTCACATGGGGTCAGAGGAAAGGCCGGGGTTGCCGTGGCAACGCCTGTTGATGGAGCAATCGAGATCTGGGAGAGACAAACTGAGCGAGGGGCGGTGGTTACTGATCAACATCACGATCTCTCTCCTTCTCACTGCTTCAAACGCAGCGTGTTTTCTGCTCCCACCCTGTCAGTCTGTAAATGTCTGTCGCTGCTCTTAGCAGGGTTTTACTTCAACCAAGGCAATAAAGTGTCAGCCTCTTTTTTTTGTTGTAAAATACATTCTCATCTTCTTTAGTCGAACCTTTTCTTCCTCTATCTCAGCAACTTTGTCCCTTGTGTCTGCTGCTTTCCCCTCTACATCATTAAAACAGCACCAAGCTAAATGTCAGAATAAAGTGTAACATCAAAAGGTCTCCAAACTTAGATCACCCTCTTTATTCTTTCTTTATGTTCACGGACTAGTCTCAGATGAAAACTCAGCCACTTTACGCTTTCTGTCTACCCAGTAAGATCCAAGAAACAATTAAAATTCCCAGTGCCTCAGGCTCTGCAGGGAAAATCTTTAAATAATCTCAACCACAGCATCAGTGATCACTGAAACAATATTTAGTTCATAGCAGACTTGAGAAATATGTTTATTGCTGCAGAGCACATTTACATGTAAAGTAAAACGTGCAGTATTCGATGTGAGTCACACGTCTTTAGCAGCATTACAACCAAAACCCTACAAAAAGTAGCTTTCATACTTTATTTCTTAGGTTAAGTGGGACATCCAATACAATATCATACGTTAATGTGCAAAGAGCTCCGGTTACGTGGACGTACTGACATCTCAGCAGCGCAGAGAAGTAGAGAGAGAAGTAAGAGTTGGTTCAACCTGCATTAGCCTGGACACAACAAGAATGTAGGCAAACAGCTGTTTTCTCTCCTCACATCTATTAGAAACAACAGCAGGTAAAATCAAAATAAATGGGTATAATGCTGAGCCGGATCAGTCCCGCACAGCCCAGCCCCTGGTAAACAGAGCTAACACTGTAAATTACCTCTAATCATCCTGCATCTGTGGCAGCTGAGTGCATTAAGAGACACAAAGCTGATCAGCACATCGCTCAGAGCAGCAACGCACCAGAGTCAGGTCTCAGATTTTGTATCTATATATACAAGCAATGTACTATATAGATTTTTAATAGAACAAAACGTTTAAGAACTGTTTTGATCTGCTATGGCTGGAAGGAGCAAGGAGTTAAACAGACACATAAATTACAATGTGCTAATTGTAACTGGGTAAACCTATAATTAAAGAAATAAACAGGGCTTCTATTTTATTTGTGCGAACTGTGCTTAATAACTAAAGTCAGCCGTGGTGTTTGACACACATTCCCTCCGTGGTGTCCTGACTGGGCAGCTCATCAAAGTGGCCATGATGGTGGAGGCTAATTGCTCCCTAGCGAGCTGACCGAGCTTCTCTCCCATCCTCCACCCGCTCTCATCTCTAAACAGGCCACGCTCAAAGGAGAACGTCTACTAACAAGATAGCAATAAGTCGCCTGAAGATCACAGTCGAAAGGTGGAGGAGTGTGGCTGAGAGACGAGAGGGTCGTCCTGAGCCGCTACACCTCCACTGGGATGAATGATAGGAGCACATAAAAGGCCTCAGACTGACCAGCGGCTGTTGAAGCAGCCCGTTAGATGCTCAGACTGATAATGCACCTCGCACTGATGACACACGGACGCAGAATCAGTAACACGAACACACGAAGCAGTACAATTCCCTCAACGCTATGAATAATCACACAGAAATGAAAAATGTGTGAAAATAAAATGGGGCTGATCTGGAGTAAGCTGATTATTAGATGGCCAGGGTGTCCTGCGACTAGACAGGTTAAATAGGTTGTCGAGCTGAACCGCTCATTTATTTTACTTTGAGAGGCTCAGGCTGTTATGATGAAGGTCTGAAAATACACGGTGTGCTGCGCAGATTTTGCAGCACGTTCATTCATCTTGTTGATTTTTCTGAGCTCCTGCTTCGATGGTGTTAAGTTCAAATCCTTTGACGACCAACTGAGCCCCTGGTTTAAACTGCATTATCCTTCTGGGAAACTGAAACTGCTGTTGGACTGTGTTGCATTTTCACCAGAGCCTCCAAATTAATAATGATATTAAAAACAGCTAAATCTTCCTTCCTTCACAGAGGACACACTACTCCTTCCACTGAATCTATATGTGATCCCATTGCCACATTGCACTTATTTACCAGCAGTAAAAGGACGGCTCATTAATTCGCACTCTCGCTGTAATAAGATCCTGTGTCTTTTCATTTGTCTATACCATTAGCACATTGTCCTACATTTTAATGGCTTTCTGAGAGTCTCATCTTATGAGTTAATAACAGCCATTGTCTGCACACATGGCTTCCAAAGAATAAAAATATCACATTTCAGCAAGCTGAGAATCATTTTATTCACACTGAGATGTCCAAATATATCCTGTTACTGATTACAGCTCTGGACAGAGCCAACATCTGAGTGTGAGCGCCTGCATGTGGGCAGTGCGCTTCACATGGTAATCATGCAGCACTCGATTAAAGCCTTTTGGAGGCAAAACAATAGCATTTGGTGAAAAAGTTAGATGTCTTTTAATTGTGTTAACCCTAACGGCTCTGTACAATTGGATCAGTCCAGTCCTCCTCCCAATAAATGGCTAGTTTCATTTGATCTGAAAAGTTTTACCTTTACCTAATAAGGTTTGACATTTAGAGGAGACGTGTTACAGTGTGATGCTAAAATGATCCAGAAAGTAGCGAAATAAAAACATCTAACAGTTCAAGTTGTTGACGTGTGACCCATCCAGATCGTACGCTTGGTTACTCACCACAGAAGGAAACAATGTGACTGCTGTCTTCGTGAACAAATTTCCTGGTGACAGCTTCCTCCATAATCTGCTTCACCTGTCAAACACACAGCAGTTGTTGGATGACTCATTCATTAACATGATACCATTTCCACATGAACCCTCATCTAGGGAAAGTGTTTGTCGGTACACTGATAAATATGTTTTAGAGAATAGTTTTGAGTGACAGAACAGAAGCGGGGCCCATGGGTGAAAAGTTAAAGCGACAGAGAGAGTGGGAAGAGTGCATGATAAGTTGATGGATGAGTCACCAGCTCTCATCCCAAGGACCACTACTGGGAAATGTGGGCGGTGCATTTAGGGGTGGAGGGGTGAATAAAGGCAGAGGAAGGCGTTCATCCATCACACACACCCCTTTGAGTCAATACTGTATAATCCTCGGTTTAGTGTGACTCCAGTGCATTCATACAAACCCACCAGAATGTTAGACGTGCGTGCTCACAACGTTCCGCTAATTAATTGCTTTTTGTTGTCAAGGTGACGTGTCTTCTGTTGACCAGACGACAGATACAGACCAACGGTTCGGACAAATGATGAATCCACTCTGGTGGCTATGGAGACTTCCCCCCGTGTGGGCACCACTCCGCCATCTGCATGACGGATACCAACCTCCAGGCCGCCGCACAGATAGCTGTAATTTCCTGCTGAAATGAGTCTGTCCACAATGACTGTATTACACCATTACAGCAGCACGTTCCCCTCCTAGACAAAAACACACACACACTGATCTACAGCCTGATCATAAAGTCATCTGGGAGATTAAGTTGAGTTTCTGGGTAGATTTTCCACTGCGGCTCAGTTTCATGAACTTTACTTGCTGTGCACAGTTCAAAAAAACTAAATGAGATTCATTCTTGTAGCATTCATGATTTTAATACCACAACTGTTAAAAGCACAGTTAGACATATTGTGTGTCCATTAGACGTTACCCTGTAAATCTGGCCAGTTCGCATTAGCAGCATTGTTTTCTCCAGCATAAACAGATATGATTCATGCTGCCAACACAACAGGGACAGTGCGAGTCTGAAGTGATGCACGCCTGCTCCACTCATAATCACACACATGCACGCACACGAAGCGAACGCAGGGGACGTCTGTGCAGAAGTTTTCGTTCTGAATCAGACTGACATACTGAAAGTTAAGTCTTTGTGTTTTCTCGTCTCGGCTACAGATCGAGCCGCTGTGGGATTTCTACGGTGGAGCGTGTAAGCACAGACAACCTGCAGGTTTCTATGGAGACGGCACGTGTGGCACAGTTGATCACTTCCGGCAAAGAAGATGCGTCAACAGAATTCATTCATCTCTGACATCTCACAATTACAGTCACTAATAACGTCTAGCTGTTTGGTACATTCATCATCACGTCTTCCGGCCTCACACAGACTTCATGGGCCAAATATCTTTAAGCGCGGATTTGTCTCAAATATCCAGATTAAAGGAGCTATAAAAACCAAGCACAAAGTATGCATCTACCAGAACTAACAGACGAAACAATGATCATGACAACGGTGATTAAGTATCTCTGTGGCAGCAGAGAAGCCTGATGAATCTGCTCTAATCAAGCACTGTAGCCTGAAGGCATCAGTCAAAGTGACAAAAGATCATAGGAGTGTCGCAATTAACTCCAGCAACAACAGAGCCAAGAAATGAAAACCTCACCCATTAGCATCCACCCTTTCTTATTTATCATCTCTAATTATGAAGGGAGCACACTTAAGGAAACAGAAGAAAAATTTGTACCGTTATTAATGTTCGCGTGCACGGGACTAAAGTTGTGATAAAAAGCTACTTGAGTTATGATTCGATTACAAACCCATTAAAAGGCAGCGAGTACAATCCCTCCACAAAATCCATGCAACCGCAACACAGCCTGAAAAAAACGAGAAACAAACTCATCACAGGCTCCTCAGCAGACGTGTCACATTCTCTCTGGCCGTTCAGAGGACTGTGTCGTCCGTCACCTGAACTCCGTGATGAGATTGTTCTGCCGACTTCCAAAGCCGAGAGACCTGAAATAATTTTATGACTCAAGGTGGAGTTGGGCGGTGAAGATGCTATGGGTTCTGATGTAAACAGACAGAAGCGGCTCCGCACTCGCAACAGCTCTTACAGTGTATTAAGCATCATCTCAACTGTCACGGCAACAACAAGCCTGTCATTCTGCAAGAATAGGAATCAGAGCTGCATGAATCCTCGTGACACACTCTGCGACCTGCGAGTTTTTCAACAGTCCCTCTCTCTCCCTTAGCAAACACAGGTGTGTATTTGTGTTTGTGTGCGTGTATGACAACTCGACAGAGTAAGGGAGCGAACCAGAGACGGGTTCAGTATGAAACCCAAGGCAAGTAAGAGATCTCACTCAAGCCAGTTTTGTACCAGAGGGTGTTTAATGGCCCACATCCAGGTATATCTGAGTAGACTGGTGGCACATAACCAGCTGGACGAGGAGAGCGTGAGAACGCACAGCACAGAGACGCCATATGGTGGAACCCACGCAGAGCAGAGATAATTGTAAACTAATGGGAGAACAGCACAAACACCTACGGATAAGTGGATTGTTTTCTTACTCATATACAATAATGCAGATTTTCATGAAGTGCTATCTGGGAATGAAATGCGCTGACAATCACATCACGAGCTCTGGTGCTGGTCCATCTACAGACCCCATCACGAGCTGGGAAACATTCTCAGTGAAGAAGTACGAGCACACAGCAGGCAGGTTAATTCAGGGGAAGGATCTGGTCTCCACTGATAAGACGACAAAATGCATCAGGAAAACCAAAGGAAACAGTCTCAAATTTCCACAGATCCAGTATAGTTATCATGTGAAAGTCATTAATTAACACGAGGAACGAAAAAATGCAACATAAATGCAAATCCAGTAAGTAAACAGAAACGAATTGGCCTGGAATGAGGGAGACGTACCGGAAAAGGCACAGCCTGTTCTCAGTTAGCGGACGGATTCAGGTCACTGTGGAAGCTCAGGGTTCAGGGTGTTTAGAGCAAATGGCTCAACGTTAAGTGAAGTGTCCGCGATAATGACAAAACCTTCCCTGAACAAACAGAGGGAAACAAAAACGCAGCACAAAGTACACACTGCAGCAGGAAAAGGGAGACACACAATGGCACGGCGTCGCTAATATGGCAGCTGAGCTTTAGCCACCGTCTTTCGGATTCAGATTTATTTCAGTCAGCTTGTTTGAAGCTGGTTCATCTATAAATATTTAATGTCCCTCCCGTGAATTTGTGAATATGTTTCTATTATTATCGTGACTTTCAAGGGACGACCTTAGATCCTTCCAGTTGCACCGGTTCACAAATAAATTAGCATGTTAGCAATGAAAGAAGAAGTTTGAGGTTTTCTAAGTAGCACAGCTTGATTTTTCCATGACTCTTTTTCTTCAAATAATGATGCTGATGATGGTGTTTGTTGCCCTGCCAAGGATTTGTACAGTAGCGGTAGTAGAACAGTACCAACAGCTGCTCTGCACCAACCCTACCTCACAGGGCAACTGGTGGCCTGAAGCAAGAAATGTCACGAATTAGCTTCCTGTGGAGTGAATCCATTCCAGGTGTCTGCCTCGCGGACCAGAGACACGAAGCATGTTTAAAATAGAATACAAACTTTCCCGATGTTTGTCCCTTTCTGATAATTCTGAAACCAGAAGAATGTCATAGGGCAATATTACAGGAGGAACGACTGAAGGTTTGAATATCCAGGATTTTAAAATGGTTTTAAAGAACAAAACAGATGTTTGATGTTTTCCTCTGCCTTCAAGCATCGGCACCATTTGCCTCCATGTCAAGGATGACATGTCTGAACATCCAGTTACAGCTGCACACGTTTATTCCTTTTCCATCGTTTTAGTATAAAAACGGACACAAAACACGTTTTTCCGAATGACACATGCACAGATAGGAGGAATCCACCGGCAGGGTTTGAATGTCAGCCAGACTAAACGCGAGTGACATTTCATTTGATCCACACTGAACTCTGCTTTTCAGCGCAGTGGTCTCACATGAGATGACTGACACAAGCTGATGAAAAACCTGCAGAACAAGAGCCACCTTCCATATTTGCTTCCATATGTGTTTCCTGTCAACGCCATATAACCTCTGCAAACACTCACACACACCAAATGGCTTGGCAGAAGGCTGATCGTGTGCTCTGCCATAAACATCACCAACACTGACTATAGTCAATCTGTTTCCTTTCATGCTGCTTCTCCACCCGAATAATTACTGGTCTGCAGCACAAAGTCTCACGGAGGCAACGCTGGCTCAGAAATGAATTAAAGAAGCACTACTTAATATTACATGGCAATGATAATTCACATGCTTTAAAGAGGTTGGGGTGAAGATGGGCACCTCCGTCCAGGTGGGGTGAGGCGCACACAGAACATTTAGAACCAACACAAAAAGTCTCTGCCAGCCCAGGTTCAACTACTCAGCCTCACACAAAGCAACGTGTTTGTTTTTCCGAGAGCATAAGTGCTGAGCAGAAAACACCCACCTCCTTCTTCACGGTGCGCAGCAGCTTCTGACGGGTCTCTGCCTCTGAAACAAGGAACAGCCAGGATTAGTATTGCTCTGTGTCCCACCGTCACGTTTTCTGAATGAGCAAACAAACAGGCCTGAGAGAAGTAGTTTTGTTCCCGTTCTGCGCTCCCACCTGCCATGATTGTTGCCATGGATCCTGTCTGAACGCAGCAGCTCCCTAACAGCTGAGTGCTGCTCCCACACTGCGACGCGGCTCCCGGCTCCACCTCCCTCCACACGCCCCTTAAAGACGCACACAGACGAGGAGCCGGGCGTCACGGCCACGTCCAGCAGGTCCACGAACGCGAACCTTGATTCAATGCGTACAAAATCACAATGAACGATCAATTTAGAGGATTCCATCTGAAAATAAAGGCGGGACGCTTACGTTTTGTTCTTCTGCCATCTTGTGGTCAAGACAAAGCCTCATGACTGGAACCTGTATCTTCAGGCCTAACAGGTGGATGAACGTAGACTCTGGCTGATCGGGAAAATGTATGGAGTTAGAACATGAAGCACATCAGCTCCAGTGTATGGCAGCTTTATACCAGTATGACCAGTATGATGACAGCTGTCAAGTTGAACAAGAGGAAAACAGTTATTACGTTTATTCAGGCAAGTTTTTATTAAAAATAGATGTCGTGCCACCACCCGTTGCTTCACTTCTGGGCTGGTATTAAAGACAATGTATAAAAGTCCAAACCCAATTCAATCCTTTTTTAGGATAGTCATTATTTTATTATTGAGCCAATAATTCAAACTGTCCAGAAGATGGCGACTGCGTCGTTTTTATTTGCTGTTCCAGGGTTTGTGGAAACATGGTCAAAGCTTGGTCAGGAAAATCACAAAACTATGAGCAGGACACAGTTGAACTTCAGTGCATTAGAGCCTTGAGGCCAAGATGTCGGGTTGAGCCTGGAGGCCTGAGCTGTCAGGTAGATCAGGTGGTGAAACAATAGACTGTTAATACAACATGACAGAGGGAGAGATGCACGGATCCACACGAAGTCACTTTACAGTTCCCAGCATAACTCCTGAATGTGTGGTGTGAATTAAAACATAAACCTATTATTTCTAAAAGCATAATCAAACCGGAATCTTTAAAGAATGAATCAGTGGACGAGGTGTTTGGATCTTCCTTTAGCAGCGACCCCCTCGCAGGGATGACTCACTGCTTGCAGTTGTTTTACAGTATGCAATAAGATCCAGCAATAGTCTTGTGGCATCGATATTTCCATCAGCTGTTTATTCTGAACTTCTGTCTGAGTAAACAACACACCAGAGCTGAGGAGCTACAGTAGCGTCTGTCAGTCTGTGCTCAGGGCCTCATGAACACGGCGGCGTATGATTAGAATGGACGTGGGGAGGCAGACAGCGGGCATGTGGCGGAGGCTCCTGTCAGTCTGATGTTCTTCTGCCTATGCCCCGATTCACAGGATTATAGGTTCGAAGAGACCAGCACCGCGTGGTTTGTTGTTGCCCTTGGCCTTTGGGGGCCTCCACCTCTTAGCGAATAAGCAACTAAATCCCCTTTTAGGAATTGTGCCACTGTTCCCATCATTACATGCACATTAGTACATGAGCCGTCAGAATAAGTCAGTAAGTTATGAATTCCACATGTGCAGATGCACTTTCACCACTATGCTGGAAATGAAATAAGGTACCTACTCCATCCTTCAGCCCAGCTGAGAAGTCTTCTCCTGTGTGGAGGAGGAGGCTGTGGACCAACAGACCAAATGATGCTGCTCACTGCTCAAGGCTTCATGTGGCGACAGTAACGTGCACGTGGTGGATGTGGACCAGCAAACCCTTCTTACTGCCTGGGAGAACATCAGCAGTCGGACGGGTGGAAGTGAGCAAACAGACGGCAGCGACTGGGACTTGTTCTCCTTTTCATATTACTGTATATTATATACATTTATTAGAGGCTTCATTTCCACAGGGTTTTTTACTTTGTGTGAGAGTTGTATTACCCACATGTACTTGGTTAGGTTTCTATATTCATTACAGGAAAATTGACAATTGTTTCATTACTGCAGATGTAGAGCAACAGCTTGACAGAGTCGCTAAGTGATATATTCACAGACGTGACGATCTACGTTTGAAACATGAGCTAAGGGTTTGGACTGAGGTCTGTCTCACGTACAGCGCGCCGAGCTTCAGTTGACCAAGGTATGTGAAGCTCGGACCCAAAGCTCTAAGTGATAACTTCATTTGATGCTCGGTCCATTCACAGACCTGCACGACTGATGAACTCTGAAAATCATTTCGCATTACTACTAAGCTACAGACGGATTACAACAGGGTCCAATGAAGAAATCAATAAGTGCAGAGATGTAGGTAGACACCAATCATTGCTTTTCACATATTTAACAATGCAGAAACACACAGAAGAGCAGTAAGAGCAACATTCTTTTGATAGAACACCTGTTGCTTTAATATAATTAAACGTGATGTTCTGTCAAACCCTCATATTTTACTCAAACTGGGAAGGTGTTACAAAGTTCAGTTGATGTAGATGACGAGTCTATAACCAGACTGAGCTACTGGCTAAAAACCAAACCAGTTGTCTGACAGGTGTCCGCAGCTCCAGCAGCTCCGCCCTCTGCGCCCTGTCATCACTTCAGGAGAAACACCCTCCCCTGACTTTTACAGTCCGATGCCCCGACAGGACTCAGCAGTCATGGCCGGCAGTCTGACCCACCACGGCTCCCCGAAACCCGGCTACAGCCCCAACAACGTAGTCCCGGTGCCGGCCATCACACAGACGGACTCCAGGGACAAATGGAGCAAGAAGATGGACTTTCTCCTGTCCGTCATTGGGTTCGCGGTGGACCTGGGAAATGTTTGGAGATTTCCGTACATCTGTTACCAAAACGGTGGCGGTAAGTGGTTGAGAGAAATAAAAACAGGTCGTCAGCTTAGTTTGAGGATTTGCGTCACTTCACTGTGGTAGTTTTAAGAAGAAACCGAAGTTAGGTTCCAATGAAAAACAGCCTGAAGAAGAAACTATCCATGGTGCTGAAGCGCGCTCCCGTGACGCGTTTAGGTTCTTCTGATCAACAGCTGTTACAATAAAAGCAGAAAACGTGGACAGAAATGACTTTAAAAGTTATCGACAATTTCTAACTGATGAAATCTACATTTAATTGTCATGAAATCCCTTTAAGGCAGGTATTAAGCACAAAAAACGCAATTGAATCAATTTTTGCATCCATACAGTTACTGCTTATATAAAAAAGCCTCATGATTTTAGGTTAAAACATATACATAGAATTATGCTGGATATAATTTATGTCTATACTCAGCTGTTGTTGTATTGTTATGTGTTTTTTTCATCCGGAGAAAA
Source organism: Macropodus opercularis (assembly GCA_030770545.1). Taxonomy (NCBI): domain Eukaryota; kingdom Metazoa; phylum Chordata; class Actinopteri; order Anabantiformes; family Osphronemidae; genus Macropodus; species Macropodus opercularis. The sequence goes on along the minus strand of CM061097.1, from coordinate 3,296,709 downwards.
TTATCTACAAAGATTTGAACCACATCTCTATGCATGCATGTCTGCGCAGGTGCTTTCCTTATCCCCTACATTTTGATGGCCATCTTTGGTGGTGTGCCGCTCTTTTACATGGAGCTGGCACTGGGGCAGTTCCACAGAACCGGAGCCATCTCCATATGGAAACACATCTGTCCTATTTTCAAAGGTAAGGCTGCACGACGCACAGCAGATGTTCAAATCCAGGTAACTTAGCAGGTTAGTGGTAAACAACGAACTAGATACACTGATGTGTTTATTTCTTAAATCTTCGTGGGTCAGGTATAGGATATGCGATTTGCATCATCGCTCTCTATGTGTCCTTCTACTACAACACCATCATCGCCTGGGCTCTCTTCTACTTCTACTCCTCCTTCTCCACCATTTTGCCTTGGACAAACTGTGACAACGTGTGGAATACTCCCGACTGCACCAACTATTTTGGCATCGACAACGTCACCTGGACAAATTCCTCCAGGTCTCCAGCAGAGGAATTTTACACGTAAGTGCATGTAAGTGTGAGTAGAAACCAGACATATAAATAGATTTGCCACATTACTGCAGGCACATTGTCTGTGTGATCCTCTAAAGGAAAGTGCTGATTTGTAATTGATCGTTTGTGCGTTTTATCCCAACAGGAGGAATGTTCTTGAAATCCACAAGTCATCAGGGCTGAGAAACGTCGGCGGCGTTCGTTGGCAGTTGATGCTCTGCCTTTTTCTCATTTTCACTATTGTATACTTTAGCCTTTGGAAGGGTGTGAAGACTTCAGGGAAGGTACACTGCCTCTTCTTTACCACAGTAACTTTGTGAAGGTCACGGGGCGCCTTTACTTTAATCATCTTTTCATCACTTCATTTTTTCCGTCCACTCCAGGTAGTGTGGGTAACCGCCACCTTGCCCTACATTGTGCTTTTCATTCTCCTGATTCGCGGCGCCACTCTGCCCGGAGCCTGGAGAGGTGTGGTGTTTTACCTAAAACCCCAGTGGGAGAAGCTGCTGGAGACCAGTGTGAGTTGGCAAAATTGGATCAGTCGGAACATTTCAGGTTTCAGAAAGGTGACTGGTTGGTTCGTATGCAAGGAACAGAGCCACCGACATTTAGAGATCAGCTGAGCTGGTGTAATAGATTATATGGTTAGATTTATGAAACCTCCCCACCCTCTCTTGTTTGCTGAACATGTGCGAGTGCTTTGGTCGGAGGGGAATATGGATGAGACGAAATGAGATGCATAAATAAGCCACAGAGCAGGATAATGAGATGCATAATTGCCTTAGTTTTGCCCATTAACAAAGGCCTTCCTCTCTGCTTCCCTCACCAGTATCCTGCGCTGCCCTCTTCTTTTAATCCCCATTACATGCTTCTCTTCAGATCTCCTGCGTACAGCTGTGTGGCACCTACATTTTTATTGATACAGCACATCACCGCTGGGTAACGGATACAGATGGTTGTAAACATAAAAACAGAAAATTATGTCCACTGAAAGAAAAGCAGATATTTGGAAAAATCTCCAAAGGCAATGCTATCATGAACGCAGAAAAGTCCAGGTGGAATCTCAGCCGAGTCCAGTGTAAAGTCTGTTTCTCTGTGTTCTAGGTGTGGGTGGACGCTGCTGCTCAGATATTCTTTTCGCTGGGCCCGGGGTTCGGTGTCCTTCTGGCTCTTTCCAGCTACAACCCTTTCACAAATAACTGCTATCGGTAAGACCTGAGTGGCCGACTCACAGCGTGACACATGGTTTGAGGCTTAACTATGACAAACTGCACATGTCTGAATGGAGACCTCCACAGTAGGTTGACAGTAAACAGCAGGGGCCTCAGTTCATGTGTTAAGTGAAATGTTGTGGATGAGTCAAAGATAACACAGGCTGAAGTGGTGAATACTACACAGTGGCTAAAAATACCACACTGTAAGCAGGAGAGATTAATGATACATGCCCAGTATGTGTGTGTGTGTGTGTGTGTGTGTGCGTGTGTGTGTGTGTGTGTGTGTGTGTGTGTGTGTGTGTGTGCGCGTGTACTGACCTAATGCAGTGTCATACGAGGAGACAAAATAGACCTTGAATAGACCTTTTTCCCTCCACAGCGACGCCATTGTGACGAGTTTGGTGAACTGTCTGACCAGTTTTGTGTCTGGGTTTGTGATCTTCACGGTGCTGGGCTACATGGCAGAGATGAGGAAGGTGGAGGTTGAGGATGTAGCCAGGGACAAAGGTCAGTGGGAACAAACAACTGAAGAACATCCCTTTTCCCGCTCTGCTCTCACCATATGGGTCGTTCTCCTGCTCTCCAGGACCGAGTCTACTCTTCATCACATACCCAGAGGCCATTGCGAACATGATGGGGTCAACCTTCTTTGCGATCATCTTCTTTGTGATGATGATAACGCTGGGACTGGACAGCACGGTAGTGGACAGCTCTGGATCCTTTCATTACACTCTGCAATCACACAAAAGCTACAAATTAAACCTGGACTGGAGACACTTCCATTCTATTATTCTACTGAAACTGAAAACGCTTCAGAAGCGGCTTTATTCTACTTCATTTCCTGGCGTGGTTGTTAGTTACATAATGTAAAGGTCCGTGCAGAGTGAACGCTGTGATGTTTAGAAAGTTCCGTTAACTTGTCGTGTGCGTGTGTTTCAGTTCGGTGGGTTAGAGGCCATCATCACCGCAGTGTTGGATGAATACCCGGATCATTTCTCTCACAGACGGGAACTTTTTGTCCTGTGCTTGGTACTCGTCTGCTTTTTGGGCTCTCTAAGCACGCTTACGAATGTAAGTCTTTTATTCAGCGTTTCTTCAGGCACTTCTGGTGTAGGGTCTGAGTCCTGTCTGGATGCTGCATGTTGTGTAACATGTTGTTGGCAGGGTGGTGCATATGTGGTGAAGCTGCTAGAGGAGTTCGGCGTTGGATGCTCCATTATTGCTGTGGGATTCCTTGAAGCCATCGCAGTGTCCTGGTTCTACGGTAAACCAGAGATTATTATTTATGCACCGGTATTCAGTTTATTTGACTGTAGTATAAACAATCAAATACTGTAAACTTGTCTCGTTACTCTTGCTGGTTTCAGGCATCAACAGATTCAGCAGCGACGTTCAGGCCATGCTGGGCAAAGCTCCGGGTTTGTTCTGGAAGGTGTGCTGGGTCGCCATCAGCCCGGCGTTTCTGGCAGTAAGACACAATCTGACTCACGAAAAACACACCGCCTGCATCTTGCAAAACAAATATAGCCTTGTATCCTATAATATTAAAGATGCTATAACGTGAAGAGACATGGCAGACACTTAAGAATATGAAGTGATATTAAAATAGATGGAAACGTTGTATATCCCCACTCTTTTCAGTATATCATAGTGAGCTCCATGCTGAAGGCACCACCCCTCACGCTGTTTGATTATAAGTACCCCGACTGGAGCATCACTGTGGGATACATCATTGGCTTCTCATCCTTCATGTGGATCCCCATCTACATGGTCTACAAACTGGTGTGGACCCCAGGATCTCTCAAACAGGTCTGTGCATGACAGGGAAGAGAAAATGAGTTGTAATCATGTTCCTTACTGGTGTGTAACCGTGGCTTCCTCACCGTCCTGTTTGACTCAGAGGCTGGCGGTGTGCCTGAGACCAGAGAGGACCATACCAGACATGCACGCTGACAGCCTGAACATGGCCGTCGTGCCATAGCGACGAGACGCCGCTAAGCGCATGAACCGCTCTCCTGGAGTCTCCCATTCAAACCACAGTTCTTTGTTACTAAACCTGAACCTGACCTGACATCATGACTGTTACCCGCCTTCGGTTTCAGACATGTCAACCATTGCTGCACGTCTACACACGCACATTCACAAAGCTGCTAAATGTGTCGTTCAAGGAAGAAGCGAGATAACGACAGGCACATGTGAAGTAGTTCAGATCGACACACACCGTCAGGATAGTTTAAGCCTCACGCTGTCATTTTGGGAGTCAGTAGGAAACTCAGTAGTCTGTCTTCTTCTGATCAGCTGTACTGACGACATCGTCCTGCCACGGAAAATAGACACGTTTATTTCTATTCACGCAACACCAACTTTATTTTGGTTTTTCAACCAATAAACTAATAATGAGGGCACAGATCTTCACGTCATTTGAAAATAGAAGGCTATTGTGTGTATTTATATATATTTATATTTTTGCCAGTGTTATGTTATTATTATTGATATTTAAACAGTAGCTCTGTAATTCAGTGCTTCTATAGGATCTATTTACTAAACATGTTCCCTACAAGTGTTAAGTTAATTGAAGCACTCAGACAAAGACTACATTCAAAATCTGATGTTCTTCTAATAATAATTGTGCATTATTTTACATAGAATTAGACGCTTTGTACCTTCATGTGATACGTAACAAGCCATTTTGACTGTGCACCTGTTTGTGTATTACCGTCGTTTTTCATATTAAATGGAATATTCATATTAAAGGAATCCTTTGGCGTTTTTCGGACGTCCTCATTTGACTCCAGGCTCTGCGTTTGTAGCAGGAGAGGCTGCTTGGATGTTTTGATATTGTTGCTCTCTAGACAATATTTTACTTTCTAAATCAAGGCTTTTTTGCAGACAAAGCATATGATATGTTTCAGTGCTTGAGTGCTTTATTCCTTATTCATTTAGAGTCAGCATGTTCTTGTTAGAAGCCTGTTTTGTGTAAACAGATCTTTTATCCATGTGTTTGTTAAATATGAACATAAATAAAAATGTGACGTATAATATTTAAATTTCAATACCTAGGTTGAATTAAAGTCATATTTTTCTGTCTTCACGACTGTTATGTGGAAAAGACCATTGGAGATCCCTGTTGGCTGTGGCTGCTCACTTCTTTTAGATATTCTAATTAAAAAGCTGATTTGCAATATCCAGAATACATCGACATACGGTACAAGGGAAAACAGTCGAACAGCCTCCAAACACTCCCTAAAGACCCATTCGCTTCACGCGTGAACATACACAAGGGCAGAAAGTGGTTGGAAACATGTGATTCTCCACTGAACGGCTGCGTGATGGACGTGCACATCAAAGCCCTTTTGTGTCAGTGGCTGCCATTGAAGTAGAAAACAGACAAGCGCAGGAGACACATAAAAGAGACTCTGCTAAATAGACCATTTCTCCTCTATGAGCTGCTTCATGAGCAACGCGTATGAAAACACAAATGTAGTAGTAGTAGTATGGGCTGAGCGCGTTTGCCTCGGTCAGTAGTAAAGCATTGATTATGATTAGTTAAGGAGAGTTTTTATGATGAAAAAGAACAAAATCCAGTTGAAGCAGATGTCTAATCTGTGTTGTAACGTAAAAAGGCCTTTAGATAAAACACGACACAGTTCACACTATAATTAAATGTTTTCTTATTGGGATGAATTTATCCAGGAAGCCTCCACTTTCACTTCCAGGCCTCCGTGAGTGACATTTGCTAACATTCATTAGGCTCCTCCAGCATATAATTAAGATCAGCACTAGTGGTTGCAGTGGCGTGAACACGTTCTACAGGATCCGTGTAATTCTAACAGGATGTGACCCTGAGCAGCTCCACCTCCAGGTCGACTCCCCGAGGACGTTACCTCAGGAACCTAAAGTCTGACCCCAGCCAACAAACAACACGTTCTGCTGCCCTACAGCGCAGCTCCAAACTCCTATTAGTGACTGCGTTACAGCTTTATTAAACGAAGAAACCCGGCACAAAAGCGCAGTTCACACAGATTCCAGCCCGAACATGTTCGACCCGCTGGACAAAGCTCCGACTGCGGAATCGTTCGTCAGTCACGCATGTTCTGTCAGCTACTGCAGAGCAGAGTCAGGCCTTAGGACCCAGATCTCACAGCGGAAGAAGACGCGTGTGCGTCTCATCAGCACCTTCATCATCAGCATCCTCCAGCCTCCATCGCTGCTATGATGCTGCGTCTCCGCTGCCCGGCTGTGCTGCTGGGTTTTCGGGTTCTGGTCACAGGGCAGCCCGAGGACTCCAGGCTGACGGAGAGAGCGTATGAGCTTCTACACCAGCAGGACCTGGGTGAGACCTGCTGCTCATGAAGCCTGAGCAGACGTCGCTTTGTTCGTTCCATGTGAAGAACGTGTGAATTCTAACAGCAGTTGTTATCACTTGTGATCCGGGATTCGTCCCCTCAGTCACTCTGGGCAGCGTCCTCGCCGTCCTGCTGCTGCTGATGATCATCATGGCTGTTTGTGTCTACAAGCCGCTGAACCGTCGCTGAAGCCCAGACGACAGAGAGACCGACGCCCGACCTGAGCACAGAGCCGCTGCCTCAGTCAACAGAGACCACACAATCCGTTTCTTGTCTCTCATGCATAGTCCAAAATGAAAATGCTGTCACTTCATTAGAAACAGACAAAAGGTTGACATAAATAATTTGTATAAGTGACTAAAACCTACAGAGACACATTTATGCGTATTTATTCAAATAAACATTGTATTTTACCGTTTATTTTATTTTCCTTTGAGTCAAATCTGTGTATTTTGCAGCTTTTCAAGTGAAACACATTTAGTGTTTAGCAACTATTAAGCTGAAAGGGATTTAACGGTGAGCATGAGCCTGGACACCTGCTCTTAGTCAAATTCTTACATGAGGAAAAATGAATAAGCAACCAGACTGTTTTAAAACAAAAGGCACATTATTGCTAGAATTTAATTTGTAATATAGACTCACACTGAAATGGAACATTTAAAATTTACAATGAAGAGATTTTTTTTTAAATAAACATTTCTCATTTGGCACCAGTGAACGATGAGATTTGGGTTTTAGCATATTAAACATGTTCAATACACAAACTAAGTCACATTTAGTCCTCAAGAGAATAAAGTGCTTTTATTTTAGAAACATTTTCAAACAGACATGTTTTCTTAAAATGTTAACATAAAAAAATTTTGCAGCTTGAATAGTCCATTAGAAATATCTGCATTAAGTTGACCAAAGCCAGCCTGCTCAGTAGTTTGGCAACTTATTACAACTAGTAGTTGTTCTGCTGAAGCCGTTCAGTGGTTGGTTGTCAGTGAAATCAACTATAGTGGTTAATGCGCGTAACACAGCATCACCCAGGTACAGCGGAAACCTCTTCATTTGGTTTTTAAATTTTGAAAAACTGTTTAGTGTAAGTGGCACCACTCCTTGCCTTTATCAAGCATGTTCAGAGCAAAGCAGCCAATTGGCACATGCTAAAAAACGAATCCTACTTATGGCAGGCATGCTCGACCTTGAAGTCTGTGCTCTCTTCTTTTTCTCAGAGGTCCAGAATCATTCATGGCAACAAAAGGCAGACTGCACTTAGACACTGGAGTAATCTCTGCAACACGGCGCTAAGTCCACAGATAGCTTGGTCTCTGCTATTGCATCTCTGAACAGAGCTCATAATGCTCTTAAGTATATCAGTGAAAGTAAATCAGAACATTTTCTCCACCAAGGAATTAAATGTAAAAAAAAAAAAAAAAAAAAAAAATCAGCTCAGGAAAGTAAAAACCCTTTCTGTAAAAAAGAAGATTATTACACCACCACGCAGCTGCATCAAAGTTTCTCTCACACCAACGCGGTTTTGTTTACCAGTCTGCTGTAACGTGTCAAGAAAACCTTCTCACTGAAGCCAAGTTTGACTTACTAATGCAATGGAATTGGGTGAACACATGTCAGCTGAGAATGAGAGAGGCATTAACCATTAAGCTGCAATTTCCGAACGTTTTATAACCGATTAGAAAATAAGCTTCAAATTAAAGAGAAAAAGTGTAAACCTGGAACCCTGAGATTTCCATTGTTAGATATGATCTACAACCATGGGCTGCTACCGTGAGTCTGAAACTGAAAAAGAAAATAAGCTAAAATCCCACCTGAAAATGAGTGAGTCCACGTATCAAGCATATAGATGGAAACGCACTATACCGAGATAGAAATGTATATAAAGGAGTATGTTCTTAGCAAAAACCTGAAAATACCAGGTACCGAGAGTTTGATATTGCCTCTACAAGAATGACGTGTTACAGAAAGAAATCTGCAGTTGCATAGACAGCTGGGGGTTGAAAGGACAGTTGAGGTGTGTTGGTTGCTTCTGGAACTAGAAAAGTTCTATTATTATTTCCCCTTTTCCTGTTTACTTCTCTGTGAGCGATAGCTGCAAAATCCTCTCCAGTTCCTCTTCCTCCTGCTTCCTTAACTTCTCCTCTTCTTCTTGAGCTCGTGCGGAGAGCTCCATGGCCAGGCGGAGCTCAGAGTCAGGGCTAGAGACAGAGACAGAACTGGAAGGGCTGGAAGTGTCTTCATATTCCACTAGCACCCCCTCTGGGATGCTCCTAGAATGACAGGGACAGACGAACATCAGATCCAGTACAGCATAGTTCTGTAGCCAAACGTCCCGACAGCCGCATTAACACGTATTCCTACCTGTCACTCTGGCTACTAGTTATCACATCTCCTTCAGCATCATCCCAGCTCCTCTCCTACAATGATAAACATACCATAACCAGTGAATTATTACATGAGACGCAATGAGCTGTGAAATCAAAACTGGGAAAAACACTAATAACAGATTTGCTATATGAATGCTATAACCTGGCTTGGGGCTCTGCGAGACTCAAGGAGACTCTGATGGATGGCAAACTGCAAGAGTTCCTCATCGTTGCTGGACATAGGAGTGTGGCGGCTGCCTCCTCTGCGGTGGTAGCTGTCAGGTACCTCAAACACTGAGGGAGACACCTGAAAAGGAGCCAGCCCTGTACGGACCAAAAAGAACAGCCATTCACAAATCAGAGAATCCTTTTGTACGTTTGGTAAATAGGCTGCGTTGTTACCTGCAGCTTCTTCATCATCTCCTGAGGATGTTGGCGTTGCTGCTGGTGTTGGGTTTGCCTCCTCCTCAGTACTGGATTTATTTACACTGCCAAATGTAATTCTGGCGTTTAGCACATGAAACAGCGGAATCTCTGTAAGGAAATAACACACAAGATGTAAAAACAGTTGGCAACGAGGCCTTAAAGTGTATTTTCAAGTGTATTGTGCCACAGACCGATTTTAACAGGAAATCCAGGTGGAAACTTCAGGGTCACAAAGTCTCGTAGTCGTGCAAAATGGGAACTGGTTCTAGCCATGAGGTCAATAATGGGCGTCACCTGCTCCACCAGGGAAAGGGGATGCTCCTCGCTCATCCACAATGTACCTTTGAATCTGTGCAGGATAAAATTACAGAAAACATTCTCACAACATGCACTCAAGCGAATTTCATGTATAGGCACCACCTATAGTTACTGGGTGAGGGTTAAAATAGTGAGTTCCTACATTATAGCTTTAAAACTAGTCTTCTTCTTACTTCTGCGTTCGAATGCTCAGTTCAATGGGTCGGCCAATGTCTCTGTCCCCAAGGTCAAAGTTGGGATCAAAGTATTCCGCTGGAGTGATGGCAGTGGGATTGGTGGCAGTTGCATATTCAAGGGTAAGATCCTAGAAAGTCAATCAATCACAAGGTCAGTCTGAAACTGAGAGCACATTCTTAAGCAATTACTACACGTCTTACCCCTTGTGTACTTATGTGCTGCTCCACAGTCCCCAACAGAGACTCCAGGATGTTCCTTTCACCTTAGAAAAAAAAATAAAATCTACACTTGCTACTCATTTAGTCAAATGTAGATTTGTTTGTTTTTTTTAAGTTCACACTTACTTTTAATTCTTGATTTCTCCTCGTCTGTAAGGTGCTCCGTCCTTGTCCTGATGACTACGTTTACATTGTTAACACTGAAAACCTGTGAATACAGAACCTGGTGTCAGACTTTATTACACACAGCACGTACAATGTTCAGTATACTCTGGTAAATTCGGCAAAACCTTGGCTTCAAATCCATTAACAACTTCAGTTTTGTCAGTTTTCCAGCCCCATATCCCAGACTTGGCCCTGACGTGGGAAAAAAACAATTATTATCCACCATATGCTTCCAGAGAAAATGCAATGAGATGCAAAATGTTGTTTTAATTTGGACTTATTTCATGGTTTATCAAAGAAATGTAGGACTATGCATGAGAGACAAGAAAACAAGGGAAGAAGGTACGACTCTTGCCTCTCAAATGCAATGTCCTTGGTGTCCAAGTAAGTGTTGACAACTGGTGTAGTCAACCTTTTGGCAATTTCCTGTTCAGCTGGCTGCATTGACTCTAGCGTGACATCCTCCATTTCTTGGGATATGTTGTAGCGTTCGGTGTCTACGACTTGATCATCATGGTTCACCTCCATTAGCTCTGCATAGGAATCTGTGAAAATACAGTCAATGTAAATTGTCAACATACATTTATAGACATGGAACAATTGTCTAAAAATCTAAATCTTTGTGTAAATGTGTGAAAACACACCATCGCCTTTAAAGATGTAGCTTCTTCGACCTCTGATCCAGGTCATGTTCTCAAAGCCAAGAAGAGTGGCATCCACTCGCAGGTTGGCACCACGTTTCCAAATGCGACAAACATCACTTGGACAAACCCGGGACACAAGAGGGACTGTGAAACAACAGCATATAAATGTTCCACAACGGAAAGAAAAGTGTTTGCACATGAGAAACACTGACACATTTCTAAAGCAAAGCAAATGCTTCATGTGTTATACAACAGGTATGTAGAGTTTCCTGTATGACCTGATATAACCACCTGCTGGCACTTTATAACTTTTGCGTTTTTTTTCTTTGATTGCGCATAAGATTCCCAATTAGCAGCCTGGCCCAGATACAGAGTTATCATACACACGCACGTTACATTTAAGATATATTTCTGCACACACGCATAAAATAACCTACTCCAACTGGTGAATTCCCACTTCATTTCCATATAAAAGTCTGGAGACTGTGGATGAAAAGATAAGTAGAGCAATTACTTTTTCTGCCAGCAAATGTTTTCAGGCACAAGCAGAGATAGATGACAAAACAAAGGCAATGAAGTCAAACCTCTCGAATCTTTGACAGCAGCTCGGGAACCCCTCCCAGAGCAGTGGAAGCTTTGAGGTAGTCTCTGCGTTGAAGCACCAACTGAACCATCTCTGGGTCTCCGGTACTCACGGCTTCCTGCAACACTACACAAACCCAGAAAAGGATAAGCCAACCACTAAACCTTTTAAGATAACAGCTTCTGCTACCCAGAAGGAGTAGCCATCCACTAAAAGCACCTCCATGACGACATTAACAACCAAGGAAAGTGAAAGTGTTTAGTGCAGCTGTAACACAGGGCTTGCTGTTCTACCAGAAGACCCATTAACGTCAGATGACGCGTGGATCAGTTAGAGAAGAGATCCAAGTGATCCAACAACACACTAACCTGTCCAGTTATTGTCGTTCTCTTTAGTCACCTGAGCCCCATGTCTCAGGAGGACTCTCACAGACTCCAGGTGGCCGAGTGAAACAGCCAAGTGCAGAGGTGTGCGACCTCTGGGATCCACAGTCTCGATGTCATTCTTAAAAAGATGAAGGGGAGTATGTTTACAAAACGCTCATATATAAACTGGTGTCACAATTCACACCTTCTAATTTAGTGGTCAGTGCGCTACTATTACACAGTGTTAACTATGATTAATCATGAAGAAAATGTGAAGACTTCTACTAATAGTTATTGTAACCATGGAGCAGTCTACGTGACGGCGGATAGGACTGACACCGACCATAACCAGACATCCTCATCATCATCATCATCATTCACACCTAAGGCGGTGTAGCAGCCCTGAACGGGACATTAACGTCCAAACCTGTTGATGCCGACATGTTAGCTTTGTGTTGCTAAACTGTGACTCTGCGGAGCATCTGTCACATCACTGGCCTACTTTACATCCCCCGTTAGACCCTAGCGCCGCCAAGCTAGCAAACCCGAGCGTGTGTCCGCGGCGTGTGCCGTGTTTTCACCAACCGATGCTAAGGATAGCAGCTGCTCCAGGCTCCTGTAATCGTTCTCCCACACCGCCGAGTGCAGGGGGAACTGCGCTCGGACGTCGTCGCTAACGTTAGCCGTGGACATCTTCCTCTTTGTGAAGCTCTCAGTGCAACGTCGGCCGCCTACTAATACTTTCAGCCATGGGCAAGCTGCAAAAACGACGCGCTACTTGTGCATAGTTGTAGCATGAGGCTGACGGGCCGTGAAGCTCTGAAAACAACGTCTAAAATCCCAAACCGGTGACCAACTTTTCCGCGAGCCTTCCCCTAAATAAAACTTTTGAACAAGGAAGTGTCAGTACTAGTAGCCAGTGATGGCAGGGGTGTCCCGCGCGTAAACACGCTCTTTGTAACAGATTCCATCAAACGGAGACAGATAATCCACCACAACCAAGACAGGGAACTATTTATGTGTGATATCAATGTTTGTTTGGTGAATATCCGACGCAAACACGATTTGTGAATAAAAACAACGGCCTTTAAAACAGAATAGTCACTTCCAGTTTGGACTCAACCATGTCGGTCGGCGCCGGGGGGTTGCATTAGCATTCATTTATTAGTCTAACGCACACAAGTCACACTGTGGCTTTTTAAAATGATTGCTCGTTCAATATAACATTCAACATATTTGAGCAGAGAAATAACAATTTGTTATTTTATATTGGTGTTTCGCTTATTTTGCCGGCTTTCACGTCTCGTTGAGCGGGGCTTCACAAACGCCACCGCCCGCGCACTGTTGTGGAAAATACTAACATTTGTAGGTGTTAAACCACTTGTGACGTTAAATATGTTGGTCAGAGATAACAAAAAATAACAAATGCAGCTTGTTATATGAATACATATTTGCCCTGTATTCGCACTATATAATACAGCCACGAGTAAAGTGATCCAGTCTCAAATCTGGCCTCATGTGTGTCATAGTTATCATTTTATTAGAAACTCTCTCGGGTTTATAGCGTTATGTTTTAAACGCTGGCTGCCAATAGATCTGGCTATTACATTATTTTATTATTAGTTAGAAACTTGCTTTTTGACATCTTGTCACTAGGTGTGTAGATCAAACTCACCTCCCACTTCTGTTGTTTGGGAAGTGTGCCCTCAACCCGGCCTTTCAGGTTGTGCTGCGCTTCAAGGTGTTGTACTCATTTTCTAAATTTTAATCACTATAGCTGTAAAGGTCACTGGACTTCCTAATCCCACGAGGCAGTACTTTCATACTGTTCTTTCACGGGTATTGTTATAATTACTTTATTGCCTGACAGTCAGAGCTTTGGGGAAACTGGCCCTCGATAATAGGTCACAGCAGCAACTGCCAGTGTTGTGCGCTCTGTCTAGCAGACGCTCAGGAGTAAAGTACCGAACGGCCAGAGAGGCTAGTTAGCAGTCAGGTGCTAAGTCAGCTAAGTCACCGCAGTTTGTCTACTCCTGCGGGGTAATGGTATAATATAAGTCTTACAACTCAGCGTAATGGTTGTAACGTAAACGTTAGCCGCAACGATAAGGCTAGTTACAGTTAAATGAAGGAGCGAGTCGTTGCTTTGAATCCGCTACGTGTAGCTAACGCGGAAGGCATCTACTGCGAGTAATCAATGGTTAGCTTAACAGACACCAGACCCAGCTCGCTGTGAGGAGGCATTTCTTCCCGGGTACAGGATGTCTAAACGCCTGCGCAACGCCGAGGTCTGCGCCGACTGCGGTGTTCCAGGTAAGCAAGTGCAGAGCAGCGTGTGGGGGTTAGTCTGGCTTTCATTCCGCTGTCGTCCGTCTTAGGCTCAGCGGACCCTGCACTTCACACTTACAGGCTAGAGCGGATTACCAGGGCTGCTCCATGCTGCTTCCTTATTGACAGACATATGGGATCAGTAAACGCGCTGCTGCTTCAACAGGGCCGGTTATTAGCGCAGCTGACAAGTCACCGAAGCTGTTTGAGAGAGTAGTAGATCTGCAGGTTTAACTGCTTCTGCTTGGTTTAATACATCAGCTTGACACTTTTGACGTGAGGGATTATTATAATTACCATCTAGCCTTGATGAAATATCTCCATGGACCTGCAGGAAGCTGCTGAAAGCCATGTCTGTTCCATTCAGTCGCCCTAGAAGGTGTACATTTACATACAAATCTAATTTATTGAACTGATACCAGCACACGAAATACTAGATCCAACATAATACAGGCTGTTTCATATTTCACCTAAAACCAAACACTTGTAGTTGCATTGTTTCTGAGGTACTTTCACACATCCCATTTATGCAGAAGTGACGCAATGTTTTTCTGCAAGCACAGGAAGCAAAACAGGATGCTGAGTGAATTGACCGCATGCTTTCAATGCAGAAGTTTTTTTTGACACCATAATGTGCTGTAAATGTGATGTACAGTACCGTACAAGAACAATAGAGCACGCATTGTTTTTAGAAATGCTTTATGGTCTTCTCTATCTGCTTCGCAGAAAGAATAAAGAAGTGCAATAACAAAAAATGCTAACTATCCATGAATAATCCACTTTTAGGACTTTGGCTCTCATCATTCTCTCATTCAAAGCTAAATCCCCCAAGTCCCCACAGCAGCTGGTCTGATTAGCTCTACCAGTTGCTGGGTGCGAATATTTTTAGAGTTTCAAGATGTGGTATTAAATTTAGCAGCACTTGTTGAGGAAAGGGTAAAAGAGTCACATCAGCAGCACTTGGTTGTGGGTGGAGAGGATCTAAGGAGGAGACTCTGGGGGACCAGGTGCTAGAATCTGACCAGCAACCTCCCGCAGCTGTTCCTCCTTCTCCTCAGCTGCTGCTGAAACACTTAGTCTTCACTGTCTGTCTTGTCACAATGCCAGGCGCTCAATCTGTTTAACAGTTTATTGACTATCAGTGTTGTATGAATGCACAGTATCTTTGCTGTCCAATCCAGTATAGACACCAGATACAATAACTGTGTAATGTTTCAGTGACATGACCTAATGCTTATGTACTCACAGTTTTCTCAATATAAGAGGTGCATTTTGTCTCAAATTGTAACACCTGATTATGCAGTGTTAACTTTTTTTTTTAAAGAGGAAGCTGCTCTGTCACTCAACGATTCAACCCAAGTCTTCACTTCCTTTTTGCACAATGCATGGCTTTGCCTAAAGGGCCGCATGATTCCTGTTATGGCTACTCTGGTTTTTGGTTTCCTTTCTGTGTCGGTCTGTATGTGACATTAAAGTCTGTTTGAAGCATATTGTCATTTTAACATCAATTTTACACTTGCAGCTTTTGTACCCTTCCTGTGTTAACGTTTCATTTTACATTAGTCCTAATCTGTTTTACTTACAGAGGTTTTTTTTTTACAACCCAAACTAATTTGGTTAAGTTGTCTTTGAACTTCCTCACTGAACCACCATAAGCCTAAGTCATCTTAATGTGGACATTAAGCTCTATAAGAAGTTTAGCATTTTTTTACTAAAATATTTTTTTAGAATTAGCTTTAGCCTCTTTCTTGTATTCATAGACAGCAACAAAATATCCTTCACATGCCTCTTCTTACTGAGCAGCATGTAAATAATGTACTGAACGTGTGGTGAGAAGCTGCTTTTTGTTTTGACAGTTTTTTAATTCAATTTATTCTACAGATGTGCTGGAACAATTTAAACAAGTGAGAGCTGGGGATTTAATATTGTGCTTTTAGCTTCTCCTCAAATTACATCTTTAAACTGCAGTGATTCATCAGTGAGATCACTGCAAGTGACATTAATTTACACTCTGCGGTTTTCTTTTCCCTCACAGAACCTCGCTGGGCCTCGGTGAATCGGGGTGTGTTGATTTGCGATGAGTGCTGCAGTGTTCATCGAAGTCTGGGAAGACATAGCTCTCAAGTACGCCACCTGACCCATACGCCATGGCCACCTACCCAGCTGCAGGTAACAACCACATACATGGTTGGCTGTCAGTCACCTGTGCCACATGACATAACTCTCTCATCAGGAAAGCGTGTTTTCGTACGCAATGCTGTGGATGATTTATCTGTCCTAAAAGCTTTGAGGTTACGTCACCCTTGTACACAGTCTGCATTACGGTGGTTTTATACTCAGCCAGGCCTGAGTCTTGATGCGAGGTGTATTGATTTTGTCCAAACATAGAAAGTGTTTGTTCAGGAAGGGAATTGTAAACAGCCAGTCTACACATTTCACCTTTCTCCTTTCTTTTTGATTCCACATAGATGGTTCAGACATTATACAGCAATGGTGCAAATTCTATTTGGGAGCACTCGCTCCTGGACCCTGCATCTGTAATGAGCGGGAAGCGCAAGGCCAACCCTCAGGACAAACTGCAGTGAGTAATTAAGGAATAGTTTTGTTAACCAAATATTATTGGTATTATCTAACCTCTGTGTTTCATGTTGCCCTCAAAAGCCCAAATAAATCGGAGTTTATAAGAGCCAAATATCAAATGTTGGCATTTGTGCACCGAATGCCTTGTCGAGAGGATGACAGCATGACAGCCAAGGATTTAAGCAAGGTAAAAAAACAGCTCATAGTGATTATGAGAAAACTTCATCTTTACTTTCTCTTTATCAGTTGGTAATAATACTGTGGTTGTCTTTGTTTTCAGCAACTTCACTCAAGTGTACGCACTGGGAACCTGGAGACCTGTTTGAGGTTGCTATCTCTGGGAGCACAAGCAAATTTTTTTCATCCAGTAAGATTCATCACTCAGCATTAAATCTTAATTTTCTGTTGGTTCGAGGCCTTACATTGAACCCTTCTGTAGGAAAAAGGAAACACTCCCTTACATGTAGCTGCAAAGGCAGGACAAGTATCTCAGGCTGAACTATTAACTGTTTATGGGGCCGATCCCGGGGCCCCTGACAGCAATGGCAAAACTCCCATTGACTATGCAAGGTTAGTTCATTTTTAGTATCTGTATCTTTTCTCATTAAAACACGTGTTTAAGGCCTTGTACACTCTCTGAAGTGTTTCCTATTTGCAGGGAAGCTGGTTATCATGACCTGGCAGATAGACTAGTGGAGATTCAGTATGAACTAACTGATCGACTGGCGTTTTACCTGTGTGGGAGAAAACCAGGTACGAAGTGAGTCACCTGCAGCCAAATGAGTTGAAAAGCAGAGGTTAAGGAATATGTGCATACGTAGAAATACTGAAGATTTTGACTATAAATGAGTTTACATACTCCTATTGATGCTTCGTTGGGGTTTTTAGTTGCTCGTAAGTATTGACATACTTTTATATATTGGGCAGTCATCCAGAAATGTCCTCTTCCTTTCAGATCATAAAAACGGCCAGCACTTTATTGTTCCCCAAATGGCTGACAGGTAAGAAAATTTAAGCTGAAGGTCGATATTAAGTGATTTGTTGAATTGATTTGTGGCTAATTTAATGACATCAAGGAAGCAAAGTAAGTGCCCTCAGGCAGTTTGTCTGGTTGCTGCGTTTGCTCAGAGGCCTGTGCCGACACGCTGTTATGCACGCTGCAGCATCTATAGAGGAGGAAACGCTTCAGTAGTTTCCTTCTACAGACAGCAAATCTTTTGTAGCATAGCAGGTGTTTTGTCTTGTCTTTTTGTATTTTGTATTTTGTATTTTAAATGGTACAATTGATATTTTTTATTGCTTACGTATAATGGACAAGGAACATGTAAGTATCAGAAAAAAGTATGCACCAGTTTAACATTTCAAAAGCAACTGTTTACAAAATGAGTGTTTTCTCTTTGCAGCAGTTCAGATTTATCAGAACTGGCCAAAGCAGCAAAGAAGAAACTGCAGTCTGTAAGTTTTGTTGCAGCCCCATCGTGCTAATTGTTCTTCTTCTTTGAGTACTGTCTAAGTGTGATTTCCTTATTTTAATGTAGCTCAGTAATCACCTATTCGAGGAACTGGCCATGGATGTGTATGATGAGGTGGACAGACGAGAGACTGACGCTGGTAAAGCTTCTGTGCTTTTGTATTTTTAGGTGTTTTAGTGGAGTTTCTCAAACCAGTTTAAAATATTGTTGCTGTTACTCTTCTGCCAAGTGCATAACTGTGAACAGGACATTTGACTGTGACTTGTTACTTGCAGTGTGGTTGACCACTCAGAACCACAGCACCCTGGTGACAGAGACAACCGTGGTGCCTTTCCTTCCTGTGAATCCAGAATATTCATCAACACGAAATCAGGCTGGTCTTCGCAGAACTCCCACGC
Source organism: Macropodus opercularis (assembly GCA_030770545.1). Lineage (NCBI taxonomy): Eukaryota > Metazoa > Chordata > Actinopteri > Anabantiformes > Osphronemidae > Macropodus > Macropodus opercularis. The sequence continues at coordinate 3,278,601 of CM061097.1, read as the reverse complement.
CGCTAACAGCTTTTCTGTTGTTCTTACTTATTTTTGCTTTGACATTACACCGATTTTGACTTTTTCTGTTGTTTTTATTAGGGACGACAGAAGCTTGCACGTTTTAATGCACACGAATTTGCAACTCTTGTGATCGACATATTGAGTGATGCTAAACGCCGACAACAAGGGAATTCAGTTACTAGTCCCAAAGGTCAGTGTCCAAGTTTGACTATCTGAAAACCTTGCCACTGGACATTTCCACAGACGTAGTATTATTTCCTGTGTCCCTCCATTACAGACAATATTGAACTTATTCTGAAGAGTGTAGCTGTCAGACATTGTAGTGACAGCCAGGACAATGACCAGCCTGACTATGATAGTGTGGCATCCGATGAGGATACAGACCAAGAGCTTCCCTCAAGCAAAGGAGATAGGACCAAGGTATTGTGGCATCACTTTTTCACAAAAGAATTCTCTGCAGAGGCTTTTACTGTTTTGTTTTTCACCTGTTTATCCAGCAGAGTCTGGACTCTGACCTCTCAGATGGTCCTATTACTATGCAAGAATATATGGAGCTGAAAAACGCTCTCTCTGCCTCTGAAGCCAAGATCCAGCAGCTCATGAAAGCCAACAACAACCTGAGTGATGAGCTGAGGCTGATGCAGAAAAAGGTATCCACTGCCCTCCACCAGTAAGATCACTAACACCGGGGGCCGGACTGAGTGGGGGCCACAGCGGTCAGCAAAGCTCTTCTCTCACTGTCTGGTGCCAAGGCCCAGCCTGTGGCTTGTAATGAGGCCTGAGCCACCAATAGGATTGATCTGTTGCAAGATAAGGCTGCTGTGACGCCCTGCTCTGCTCCACCCTCCACCCTTTTGGTCGGCATGTTCCATTTTAAAGCTGAACGTGAATTGGGGATTTTTTTTATTCTTTGTTTGTTTTTGGTTTGTTTTTAATTTAAGAATTTGAGAAGTGAATCTTTGATCCAGTTAACATCAAAAACCGTTTATACTCACTTTTGTAATATATAAATTAAATCTGTTGTCTAATGTTACTAACAAGCATGTGTATGGAAAAATGCATGATGTGATTAACATTGTTTTTTAATTCCTTACTGGGTCACAAACTAACTGAAATTGTATGTGTGTGCCTTGCTTCATCACATATGCTGTGTATCAACTGTTTTTGGATGATTTCCAGATGTTGTTTTTAGTACAGTTGCATCCTTGAGTATGTGGACTTATTATGGACTGGTTCTGGTGCGTAGACAAGCATCCTCCTTGGCTTATACTGGAATTCTGAAAAACCTAAATAGTGACAACGTGACAGACGCATTACATTTTTGTTTTCCTATGGTATATTGCTTAAATTTTCAGTTTGGAAGGATGCAGATCACATGTCCATTATTTACTGGGGTGACTGTCCTGGTTGCACTCAAGGCCGTTCTCACACTCTCCTGCAGTAGACAAACATCCTGTAGCATTTATTGTCCAACCTTATGGTTCAACACATTTTCAACAAGACCACATAGAGATAAAGACATGCAGAAGATGCAACAAGCGTTTTCAGTGGTCAGGTCTATCCACCTTTTATTGGATAGTGCACAAAATCTCACATTTCTATGCACTGCAGTAGTTTTTAGTAGTAATTCTGAAGTGTATCCCGCTTTTCATAATTCTTGAGTCTATCTGAGCTGTAGCTACATCTTTGACTTGATCTACACCTATGCAACAATCTTTTGCTTGCTTATTACTTGCTTTGCATTCTTAGACTAAGTAAAGCAGTTATGATAGTTTATGTGGTTTTGTCTCAACTGCAGCTGTATGATATTGGTGCTTGTCAGAAACAGGAAGCAGTTTTGCTATTACTAGTATTATTTTACTATTACTAGTACTATTAATGCCATTTATACCGAGTGAAATCTTTTAACAGTGGTCGTGCTCTTCCAATACTGACATTTTCCCTGAACTCAGGAGACATTTGGTTTCTGTAATTCAGTGTTTTTAAAGCAACAAGTCAAAAAACGTAGTTCTCTGTATTTTAACCATAAAGTCAGACTGTACGAGAACTACAGTAGGTCTTATTCCTGCCAAATGAAACCCTTGGTAGAACGAAGTAACTTTTAACGTGCTGACTGTCAGGGTGTGACATAACTGTTTAGACGCTGTCATGGTGTACTGGGACGTTACATTGGGTCAGGACAGGGAACTACGCTTGCTTTGCTGAGAGCACCTCTTAGTGTATTGCTGACGTCTCTTCCAGCTGCAATCTCTGCAAAGTGAGAACACCTCTCTCAGGCGGCAGGTCTCAACCAATATCTATCAGATCCCCAGCGGTTCAGACTATCCTGACCCTTCCAGCCCCTCAGCCCTGAAACGCCGGCAGTCTGCGCGGGCCAGTCGGCCCATGTCTATGTATGAGACCGGCTCAGGCCTGAAGCCCTATCTCCCTAAAGGAGAAACACCTTACCCAGAGGAAGGTATCCCCACCCTGCAACCCTTCCCACCTCATGTAAGTAAGACCTGTTCCCAGCTCTCCTTTGCCTTTTCCCATCAACTTCCCTGTTTCTGTGACTTCCCTCATGCCTTCACCCTGGCTGCAAACCTTTCTCTTCCTTTTTAAAATGTTTTATCCTCCTCATTCATTACTGATACTCGATACAGAGGCATACTCCAAAATGTAGGAACATTTAGTCACATCCCAGTTTGTCCTGTATTATATCACACAAGGTTGTCCGCACTTATGTGTTGTTTGATGCTGTGCTGCTTGTGAGCACGGAGATGCTGGTGTTGTGAACTCTAAAGGTTTGTACTTTGTTTTATGTTGATGAAGCATTAAAACTACCATACAAATACTCTGTGTTTTTGTAGTGCATGATAAATTCACACGTCACTCACTTCACCTTGCACCTCAAAAAACATGTTTGATTCAGCCTAGTACCTTTTTCTCAATTAAAGTAAAATATTAAAATAAAAGCTTTTGGAGCTCATGGAATAAATCACAGAGGATTTTTTTTTAAAGAAGCTTCCACACAACAGATTTTTTTTCTAATTGCGAACCAAACCCTGGCAATTGTATATATCTAGGTTTATCAACTGCGCTCTCAGCATACAGTGGCTGATCATGTTAGACTTATGGGGATCACTCACCTCACTTTTTAGTTTGCTTTTTTTTCTTCTTTTCGTTTATTTCAAAATGTCCTTAAAATGTGGCTTGAACCCTGTCTTTAGACGGAAAGGGGCACTTTTGTGACCACCTCTTCATCCCTCCCCTCATTTCCATCCACCCTGTCTTGGTCGAAGGATGAAAGTACTCAAAAGGTTAAGTACATGCTCGCTTGGTCCACACCTTGTGGGACGCAGCAAATCTGCTTGGAGCACTGTACCATTCCTACGCGTTCCTCTGTCTCCCATATGCTGCTCCTTATGTGCCCTGCTGCATGAGCCAACCCTTCACCATCAGATAACTGCCTTCATCAGCATCATCCTCACTGTTCGACTTATTAAGAGGAAGCGTGTGGTTTTGTGAAGGCACAGTCTGAGCTCTGAAATCTGCCTTTGAGATTCACGAGCTGATGGTTTATATATTTTTTTTTCTTCGCTCCAGAAGCATGTGCAGTAGACGATACTAAAAATGTTAGTTTATTTGTTTAAAGCCTCTTGACTTTATTTCTAGGTTTTTCAACTTTCAGTGTTAAATACTTAGTAAAAAGCTTTTCACTCTGTCTCTTAACAGATGCTTGGCCTGTTTGCACATTTTACCACAGCACGCTCTCACCCCAGCCTGTTACGCCCCAAAACTTGTGAGGATCCAGGCGCTGTTAGCAGATGATGGATTGTGTACGTTATAGATGTAACTGAACATGTAGGACCTAATTATGTGTCCTGTGTTGCATTTTGTGCTGCACGCAAGTGAAAGATTTAGTTAAGATTCTTAGATCTAGACTGTAAGTATGTGGACATGCGAAGCCTGAGTAACACTTGTTGGTCTGTGCTTCCTGTTCATAAATGTAGTTTTGAGTGATGTTGCAAACAATAAGTGAATATCTCAGAACCATATCTGATACTTCACAGTGCATCACTGCTTCCATAGCTGAGTTCTGTGTGAATCTGCTTAGTTGAACCGTTCTCACTCGAGGGGTCTGCTTGTCTTTAAAGTGGAGAGCGAGTGACGCCTGTGTGTCATGGTTCTGATGTGACACTTCCAGCCATGTGTTGCTGATTGTATTGGCTGTTTGTTTGACTTTTTTTCTTGTTGTTTTCGGCTGGAGTTCAAAAGTTTCCTTATATAACTGAACATATTGTCACATTGGATAAAGTTCGTACGTACGCCAGCGTTCATGTGATCTGTTTACTAATCCTGTATCCAGCGCTTCCAATGAATCAGGCTGTTGCTTCACAGCTTTACTGGCACATCTCATGCCAAGTCATCTGCATCGCTTTTACTTGTTTTGATATTGTCATATTTCAATTTTAGTATGTTTATGTAATCAAGTGTAGACTTGATACTGATTTCACCACAGCTGTTTCTGGTTTATACTCTTAGTGACATGGGCCCTTTTTGCAAAGGCATCGTCAACTTGATTGTGATCTCTTCCCTGCCTAGGCTTCAAAGTTGGAGAAGCAAAGCAGCATGCCGGAAAGCGACTATGACAACACGTTCACTGAATCTGAGATGGATGATGCAGGGTAAGAGAAGGCGGATTTGTTTTCTGAACCCTAAATGCCGTTTAAAGCGGTTTGGTTTTCAAGCTAAATTACATGCTTTGTCTTTAGGGAAAGATTTAGTAAGATTATACAGAATAAGATTACAGAGAAAAGTAAGGTTTTTGACAGCGGGTGTAATATATTTAGTTTTTCCCCGTAGTTTGTGCAGGAGAGGGAGGCTAAGGAGCAGTGGCTGGCTGGTTGAGGGCACCTCGATCCCTGAACTGGACGATCTGGAGATGGAGTCAGACCCAACGCTTCCTAGCACCGAGGACGTCATCCGCAAGACTGAGCAGATCACCAAGAACATCCAAGATCTGTTGCGAGCTGCTCAGGAGAACAAACATGACAGGTGAGAACAGTCCTCTTAGCTTTGAATCCCCTGCCTTCCTCTCACAGTCATCATCATTCTGTTAAGTTCAGTAGCTCTCTATCAATTAGTTCCACTGTCTTTTATGGGGACTCCCGCTCATTCTGCTTCCACTCTTTTCCGCTGTTGTGATGTTGCGGTCCTCATCCTTCGCTCTGTGAGCAGACCGTCTGAACGTGAAGGTGTGCGTCGGCTCAGGCACAGCCTGGGATGTTTCAGTACTCTGGTGCCCTGGGCTGAGAAGGCCTCCACTCCCATTCAGCCGCTCAGCCTCCGGTCCCCTGATCTCACCTCCTGGTACTCTGGCTTCTGTCCCTGCCTCCCAGGCACAGTTTTATTTTCCTCTACCTCACTCACTTTCTGCCTCTCTCTTTTAGTCTCCGCCTCCTAACAAGCTGTCTCTGTTGCTCTGCTGTGCTACTAAATGTTTCAGTTTCAGATTTGTTGCTGAAGTCTGTTGATGAAAACTGTGGTTACATCTGTTCCACGGCTTAGTTTTCATATAGAGCTGACAATGTATTTGATTGTAACACACTGATGTAGCAACATGATGCTGTGTCTACTCTGAAGTCGTTTTATGGTGCAGAATTGAGGTGTCTCGTACTTACAGTGCTCAAAATGTAAACAGCATGTTTTTTATTTGAAGATAATGCACGGTGTGGTGTGAATATGACTCAGTAACCTACTATCTAAATAGACTTGCATGTTAATTGATGGTTTATAATAAATGTTTTCATATATTTTTTCAGAATTGTAGGTGTGACATCAATATGTTGAGCTCATCGGCAAATCTCTTCTCTTCACAGTTTCATACCCTGCTCAGAAAGAATACATGTGGCTGTAACAGAAATGGCTGCCCTGTTTCCTAAGGTACAGTAGCTTCTACCAGAGGTCTGTGTGGTCTAACCTTTGAACAGGTTGTACTGAGATATATTGCTGTTCCTCTGCAGAAGCCACGCTCAGAAACTGTGAGAGGCTCTCTGCGCTTACTGACCTCTAGTGCGTACAGGCTTCAGAGCGAGTGCAGGAAGGCGGTGCCCTCTGAAGGCTGCCCAGGACCGGACATGCAGCTGGTCACTCAGCAGGTCATCCAATGTGCTTATGACATTGCCAAGGCCGCCAAGCAGCTCGTCACTATCACCACAAAGGAGAATACAAACTAACAGCACTTACAGGGCCGCAAAGCCTTTAACACCTTAGTTGTGTTCTTATGATTTTTAATGATTTAGCTGTTTTTGTATTTGTGGTATATGCATGCATTCTTTTGTATTTATGGTTACGTATTGAAAATATTTAAAGCCAGCACATACAGACACTTGTGTGTCATCAAGGGAAACAGTCAACAGCTTTACTTAGGAATGTCCAGCTGGTATAATAGCACAATATGATTTGAGCTGAATGAAAACCTCCACTAATCCCGTTTGGACAACATGCAGCAGCTTGCACGTTGTGTAAATAATGGTTTCTAGATTCCACAGTTGGCGTAAAACTCCATAAATACCTTTCACTGAAATAATTCAGCACAGTAGAACCCTATGATGTTATTGTCAGGCCAAAGCCAGATATGGATGATGAAAAGCCATAAGAATCATGAATCCACTGTCAGTGAATGCTGGTGAACACTGTTGTAGTTAAAGGAGCTTCCTCTCATCACTGCACTGTGCAGACATCATACTGTAAAGTTTATTCTTCAAAAGCAACATGGATATTTAATCATCATCCCTTGAAATGTAGGAAGTATCATTAAGCACACTTTGAAGCTCTGCAGTGCTGTTTGTTGCATCAAGACATCTTTATGGTTTGTCCCATGTCCAAGTTTAAACCAGTCTGCAGTGCGTTTATTGCAGCTATTTGTCAAGTGAAACTCGTTCGGGGCCAGGTTATGTTTGTCAACAGGCTCCACACGGTCTGTGTCACTGCAGTGTTGGTGATGTTACGAGATGTTTAGAGGTATAGCCAAACTTGCGTATGTCCAGGTGTTTCGTACTCTGTTCCGTTGCTGCTAGTTTTGTAGTTGACGTGCAACAAATGGGATAGAACTCTAGATGTCTTGTGTATTATTGTGTAACCCAAAGTTCACCTTCACCAAGTGTTTTCAAAGTTTGTCAGTTTGAAATCTGATCAAGGCGATGTCCCTCTCTGTACTTAACGAAAGCACAGGGATGTATGTGATGCAGTGGTTAGGTTGCACTTTGGAAAAAGAATTATTTTCTAAATAAACATAATTTATAACTTTATTCTTTTGTCGACTTATCGAAGACACTGAATTGATTTGATTGTGATAATTTATTTGAAATAGTAAAAATTCAGGACAGAAATTATGAACCTTTTCTACTCTCTTAGTTCTTTTCTACTTCAAAATTAAGGTCGCAGGAGATAAATATCTATACCTACTTTAACATTTCATTTTTTTAAGATAGACACACATTTATGACTTTCCAAAGTTTACATGTGATGAAATGAACATCATCCTAACTATAAACTCAGAAACGTTCTTGAGTCAAGTGCTCCAGTGGATTTTAGCTAATATGTGGCTAGACCCATATGTCTGACACAGTGGGAACCTTTCAACATCTCCTCCACTGTGGCTTAACATAGAAAACACGAAGGAAAAACACACTTGATTTAACCAAATCTTTCAAGTGCATTTCGCCTCTGAATGATGTGAATGTTAACTCTTCAGAGCCAGTTTAGAAAGGAGGACATTACAGTGAGGATTTATCTGTTATGACACAAATACAAGGCACCGTTGAAAAACATGCATCATTAACATGCATGTTAAGCTAAGTATACATCCCACACTGTTTTGACTTCGGGTGGCTCACGTCCAAGCTGATCGAGGTCTGCTGTAAATCTGCAAGAGGCCGTTTCAAGTAAGTTTTAACATTTATTGTATAACAGCATTCTGGAAATGAAATATTGACATTAGGTGGTCAGTCTTCTGCAGGCTGACTTTCATCTTACCTTCTCCTGGTACCCTCTCTTTGCCATCCTCTGCATCTCCATCCTCAAGTCCTCCTCTTGGATTTGAAGAGCCTCTCTCTCCTCCCTTTCCTCCTGCTCTGTCCTGCGCTGCTCTTCCCACTGCTCCTGGTGCTGCAGCTCCACCTGCAGTACATACACACAACCAGCCATGGATCTGCTGTATTATAACTTATTGTGATGCAGTGCTGTGAGTTTAAATTTCTGTCGGTTTACTCAAATCAGTACAAGAAACATGGTTTAGTTCTCAGTGTGTGAAGTATGTGCCAACCTGAGCATTAATCTCGTGCAGCCTTGCAGTCCTACGGGCCTCCTCATGCTCCTTCTCCCACCTTCTCGTCTCTCTCTCTAGCTCCAGCTCCTTTATCAGCTCTTCTCGTCTCTTCAGAGATTCTTCCTGAGCCTCACGGTTGTTTTGCATCTTCAGCTCCAGCTGTTGCTGCCTCCCTGCAAGCACCTATCCAAGGAAAATACAGGAACGTTGTTCTCAGCGATTCACATGTTTTAAATTAAATTTCACAGCAGGTGACCTTCAGAACAAATGTACCTCATTCATGAGTCGCTCTCTTGCTTTCCTCTCCTTCTCCCACTCTGACTCTCGTTTCTCCCAAACATGTTGAGCTTCCTCCCTAAAATGGAGGAGACACATCCAACATTTGTACTTGAGGAGAAACATCCCTGCAGAAGTCAGAGTTTGCAGTTTTGTTTCTCACCTGTGTAGGATGTCAAACTCAGCCTCCCTCTCCCGCTCCAGCTGAAGCTGCTCTTCAATCACACATTTCATCCAGGCAGCGTCAGCGACAGCCCTTTCCCTCCGTACCGTCTCCATACGTCTGTCATCCTCCTCTCCTTCCAGCAGTGCTGCCAGGATCTGACGGTCAGCCTCCTGGCCCGGCACACAGGTGTTCAAGGAAGGACGTAAAGCCAGGCAACTTGCATTGCATGTGTCAACATAGGAAGTGGACTCACCAGTTCCTCCTGCACTCGCTGGGCTCTCCTCTTCAGCTGAGCTCGATACTGACGAATCAAGAAATGACTGGAGGAACATAAATCCAGTGAATTCAACAATGCGCCCACCTGACAAAAATCATGTAAACTGTAACTATTTAACTACAGAAAGTCCTTCCCTTACCCCATCTCAGACTTCTTCCATCTTTCCTCTGCCTTCTTCCTCTCCTCCTCTATCTTTTCCAACTCCCACCGTTGCAGCAGCAAAGCTTCTTGCTCCTTCTTTAGACGAGTAGCCTGAGAGAAATAAATGAAATGATATATATATCTAGCATAGCTACTGTTACAGCAGATAACTAATAGAGCTCTGAATACCTCCTCTTCCCTCAGTTTCAGTTCTTCCATCTGTTTTCGAAGTTCTTCTGCTCGTTTGAGTTCCTCTGCTTTCCTTTTTTTCTCTGCTTGCTTCATCCTCTCCAGAGCCTCTTTACGGGTCCTCTCATACTCATTTTCAAAGTGTCTCTTTTCCTCCTGTTCTGCCAGTTCTTGCTGCATGTTTAAAGAAATGTGTCACTTATAGTAGGTGTTGAAACTTTCTTAATGCTGTACCATAATAAAGGGATTAACCTGAGTTGATTTCAAAACTAATATTGTGCTTACAGCTGATATAAGCACCTTTTAATTAAAAATTGATCTGTCACATAAATAATTAGTTGTGTAAATGGATATACTTGAGGAAAGTGGCGCAAGAGAGATTTATTTACAGTTTGGTTTTAGTAAAGTTTAGTTTCACAAATATCACAAAAGAACAGCAGGCCACAGGGGTTTTGCCAGATCCTTTGATAAGTTTGCAACTATTTGAACAGAAAGGGAAGAGTTTTCTTTGACACACGAGATGAATGTCGTACCTGTTTCTTCTCAAGTATCTGCTCTTGCCATTGGCCAACAACATGATCTTTATGTAACGCTGACTCGACCTGTTGACAGAATAAAATAGTGAGTTGTGATAAATACGAGACAGAGATACTGACGAACCTGAACCCTAGAGGAAGGGATACTAGGACATTTTATTCTCTTCAACTCAGGACTCGGGTTAACAGAAAGTCATGGAATATCTGAATCACAAGCCCTATTAGTTTCCAGATCAAATAGACATCTTGACAAAAAGTATCTGTCTTCACTACCTTCTAACCTCTTCAGACATTTGGGATGGCCACTGGATTCCTAACCCCATTTATCATGTCATTAACATTCTATACCAACTGGTCTTCTCAGTTGTCAGACGTTTACAGGCTATTAGAGGAAGACGGGATGATACACTTTGGTACACATTGCCCAACCTTTTGACGTTGATGTGGCTGTTTTATTAAAATGGTACATTTTATATGTTTTATATGTTCTGTGAATAAAAATCTAGTTTCGTGGGATTTGCAAATTTTTCATTCTGTAGGTTTTACACAAAACCCCTGGGTTGGACTGGGTTGTGTGCTACATATGTAACGCATTACAAAGTTTTAATTTGGCTACCTCTCGCAGCTCAGGGCTGTTTTTCTTCCAGTGCTCTCTCAAAAGCTCTTGTGCGAGCTGGGTATGAAGACAGAAACAACAGGCGTTATACTTTTTAGAGTGCAGCACTGGCAAAATATGAAATAAATACACAAGTTCTATGCCACTACCTTTTTTCTTCGTTCTTCTCTTGCCGTGCGGAGCTCTTCAGTTTTTTGCACCAGCTGAGTGCACGGCGTGCTGCTGTCGGTGAACGCACCTCGAAGCTCAGCCTCCAGCCGATCTTGCTCCTCTTGAAGCATGGCCCTGAGTCGATTCCTACGCTGCTCCAGACTAGCGGCCTTTTCCTCTTTGAGCCGTTGCCTGTGATAAGCTGACATACTGACAAAACAGTGTAAAAACGAGTCAAGTCCTGGCATCATTGTCATTTTCTAATGGAAACTAGAAAACTGATTTGTGTCAGTAAGTATTATAATAAAAGACTTTGAACTACGATATATTTCTTATGATGTTTAAGAGGTGTTTTAAGTGATCAAGTACTGGTGAAGGAAGGACTACAAATCCTAATATTTTAAGACTGGTCTGTGTGTCCGTGTGTGTAAAAAAGTGAAAACTAGTGAACATTCGTGTGACGATACAGTAAAGTAAAAGACGAATCACAGTGTGAGTGGAACGTGACGGACGCCACAGTCCGCCTGCAGCTACCTCTGCTGGTGGGAGTGACGGGAGCTCCACGCCGCCTGCCTCTGGCTGCGGACGGTCTGCTCCCTGAAGTACTGGGCGTGCAGCTCCCACTGCTGCCGCCAACGGGCCTCTTGCTCCCGCTGCCGGGCCAGCTGTCCGGCAAGCACCCGCGACCGACTGGGCACATGGGCCGAAAGGGTCGGCAGAGCCATGGAGCTGGGTCACAGTTAGTACAAAGCATGATGAGTAGCTACTTAAAATATGTTAACGGCCCCAGTAGCCACGGCCCTCACGTTAAAAAGAACCACTTTGATCATGTAGAATGTGAAGTGACCGCTTTTACGTTTATTAGTAACAAAGAAAAGAAGAGCGAACATTACAGGCACGGACGCAGCGTTTGGGCCTGTTCGTCTCTGAAATCTACTGTTACGTACCGTAATTTTGCTGCGGTTAACTGTTTGCTCTTGAAGGGTTTTAAAATCACTCCACCGCCTGCATTTGTAACCAGAGAGCTGCAGTTTTCCTTAGTTACCGATATACTTCCTAGTTACTCCCACACTACGGCAGGTGGTAAAGGTCAAAACTGTTTAACCGTCCAAAACGCGCGTCGTTTGTCAAAGCAGGCGTTTAATTCGTCTTTGTTGTATTTCTGTCGTCTTCCCAAATGAATTCAATATCACAACTAATAAAACGTATGTTCCCGCAACAATAAATGTCTAACAGTACGAATATAATAATACTAAAATAATACTATTCTAATAATTATACTAGTATTTTGTGTTTGTGTTAACACAGGCCACTTGTTTCAGATCACTGACATCTGCTGTTGTTCAGGGATTGACACTGACTATGAACTGCTGTAGTTATGGTGGCAAACTTTATTGTGACAAAATAATAATTTTAATAAAAAGGGTTGGCAGTAAAGCAGCACACGAGGCAGCAGACGACCAGGAGCAGTTGGTTTGCTGGTTCTGGACGCTCCTTTAAGTGCCGTTTATCACTCCAGTCACCTGACAGGTGGCAGTGACTTGGATCTAAGCAGATCACATGAGCCGGCGGCTGCACACTGTACTCACATGGGTTCACCCACCCACCTACCCACACACACACACACAGACACACACACACACACCCTCCTGGTGTCACAGTAAATCTGCAGGGACGGGTCGACAGCCGTTGCTATCATTTCAGGGGTGAGCGTGTGTCCGGACTAAAGACATGGCTCTGCTAATGGAGCACCAGTTCAGGCAGCTGCCAGCTGACAGACAGGTGGAAACAAGACCCTTTCTGGAGGCAGTGTCATACCTTCCACCATTCTTTGGTAAGTGAAATTTCCACAATTTGACACAGTAGAGACCGTGTAGTGACATTTCTGAATATAAAAGTATGTGGTTATAAATGTGGGAGACTCTTCTATTCAGATGTCACTGTGTGCACGAGTTGTCAAAGGCTTATAGCAGCGCTATGAGTCAGACCGGTGATAATTAGTTTTAAGCATGCAGGTAGAGCTGAGTAATGAGCTGCTAACTAAAACTGGCTGAACACACAGAAATGCATTCCTCTTTCTGCCTTTCATTGCAAGTTCAGTTCTACTGCGACTAATAAATGCAAAACGTGGAGTCTTTTCAAACGACAATCTTTTTTTTGGATTGCATTTCTCTCCATCGAGCTGTCCACAATCCTTTACCATGCATAATTTAATCAACTGGCCTGGATTTTAAGTTGTGAAAATTGATTAGTACGGTGTTGAGTTCCCTTTGCCCATTCACCAGGGGCATGGTGCAGCTTCATTCTGTATTAATATGCCAAAGGTCCTCTATTGAATTTGCCATGTGAAACCCTTGAGCAGAACCGAGTCTGATGTCGATATTAAACTCTTTCCTCCTTGTCTCCATTGTTTTTCCTGACCTAGAAATTGCTTGGCCAAGTTTCCTACAAGCCATTAAAGACGTGCTCAGTCATAGCACATTCAAACAGGTGTCTGGCTTAATTAGGTCCTTTCCTGTGGACTGTGGATGGAACGTGATTGACACCTTAATAAATATTTAAATTAAAATTTTAAGTAGTTTGGTGACTTCAGCATCATGACCCGGCCCACCCTCAACCTGAGAAGAGGCCTAATTAGCCAGAATAATTAACACCTGTGAGGGTGTACGCTGCCGTTAACACGCCCACAACCGAACAGATTGTGCTAACGATGAATTCTTATTAGAAATCACTTGTATTTAGTTTGTTCATTGCCTATATTCCAGAAACAGAGCTGGAGTGTACCGTACTGCAGGATGCATCGAAACAAGATCCGTTTCCATCTGTGTTATGTCCGTGCATCACATCAGCAGGACTTTGTCACCAGTATTTTCCACTAACAGCTCGGGGATGAAAGCCGCCTGTTGTCAGTGGGTCAAACAGGAGACGCGTGTGGTCGAGATTCTAGATGTCTCATTGTTCACTACCCGTCACCAAATACTCCAGTTCTCTGCTCGCCTAATTAAAGGACACCTAAAAGATAATGCTGCGAACCGCTGTGCTGACGTGTTTGGCCAATAACACACTTAACTGTGGGCTGTAAGAATGTTTTACTACTTTATACAAATTTTAAAATTGATGTGTTTGGCAGCATTGCATACAGATTCTGTATCCTCCTTTACTGGAGCTGCAGTTTAACATTAACACAGGAACAGAATTTTATAGGAAGGATGTAGAAAATGAAAATGTAGAGCGTTTCAGTGACACACTTCAGCTTCAGAGTTAATTACCGTAGGTCGAACATGTTTGTTGCGTTATATTATGTGCAGTTCTCCTCTGTCAATCATCCTGTAAGCGGTGCTAAACCTTTTCCACAGACTGCCTTGGTTCCACTATTTTTGCACCAATCAAAGCAGACATATCTGGCAACATCACAGTGAGTATGACTATTTTATTATTGAGTTAAAGCTGTTTCTGGACTCTTACTCTAACCACCAATGTTCATTCCATCAAATTTACTGATTCAGAAAATCAAGGCAGTTTATGACACCAACCCAGGACGGTTCAAGACACTTCAACAGATTTTGGAGGCAGAGAAGGAAATGCACGGAGCAGAATGGCCCAAAGTTGGAGCAACGGTGGCTCTCATGTGGCTTAAAAGGTCTGAGAAACATTTATGGCTTTTTTGTGGGTTTGGTCCGTGATTATTCTACATAATTACTGCATGTCTTTTTTTTATAACCAGGGGCCTAAGATTTATTCAGGTTTTTCTCCAGAGCCTGGTGGACGGTGAAAAGGATGACAGCAACCCAAACCTTATTCGAGTCAATATCACCAAAGCCTATGAAATAGCCCTGAAAAGGTACCATGGCTGGTTGGTGCAGCAGCTTTTCAAGGTAGGTTGAGTGTGTCTGACCTGTCGTGTCCATGAAGACTTGGTCATTGAGTTGAGAATGTGCCTCTGTGGACACACAGTGAGACGCTCTGTGTGTTTGCTGTTAGGCAGCGCTCTTTGCTGCGCCATACAAGTCCGATTTCCTGAAGGCACTGTCCAAGGGGCGGGACGTGAAGGAAGAGGAATGCCTGGAGAAAATCCGAAAATTTCTCATCAACTTCTCTGTCACTGTTGATGCTGTGTATGAGATGTTCAGTAAGATGAACGCTGATCTTGAATATAGAGTATAAATTCCATCATTTATTGCTGTTGACTCCCTTCAGCTCCCAACAGCCTCCTGTTCGAGGCTCTTCCCCGCGTCCAAATGATCAAACATTTGCGCACTTTTAATAATTTGTCTGCTGCGACTGTTCTTAACTTTTGATTTGTGTTTTACAAAGCATCTGTATGTTTAAACCTCTTATTTATTCTTCACCTGAAGAAACACTTAATTTTTTTAATCAAAATTATTGCCTAATATGACAATGACGACTTTCAGAAATAACTTACACAAGTGCTACCTTCGTAACATTTTATGATGCTTTTTTTTAATAAATCACTGTAACTTTAAATACATGATAGGATGTAAAGATATGTCTGCTTATAGCCATACTGGTTTTTCTAACAATCATACATTGGTTTATATCTTGGAAAATAAGTCTTATCAAATTGAATCTTTATTAGTCATTTACTTGAGGATCCCACACAGTACTTACAATACTTGTTACATAATTTTGCACATCTGATTGGGCCTTAAGCTGCAGGTATGACTCTTTAAGTGACCGTGTCAGCGCTTCTGCCTTTTACCAAATATACTTTTCCAAATTTCATGTTGTGTAAACCTGTACAGATGAAATGTTAATTATTGTTGCAGAAGGTCTGGTTTGTTTATGCAGATCTTGGATATTTTTGGATGCATATTTATTTTCACAGCGATGTCATTGTCATGTTCTTCAGTCCACTCTCTGGTGCTTTTCTATAAACCATAATGTTGAGAAAACAAATTGTTGCTTTACAGTGTTTTGCCTTCAGTGCTGTTAAACGACTTGGCTGATGACTGACTGAAGTATTAGGCAGAACACGGTGATGATCGTTTATTCTGTACTGTTTCAGTGCACAGATCTACTTGTCTGATTTCTCTGGCTTATTTTGTTTTGCTGTGCTTGTAAAATATGAAATTAATCTTGTAATTTCCACTTGAATTAAACTGTAGTTTCCATAAAAAGAGAACAACAATAATGTGTTCGTGAATATGAATCCATGTTTTCAACAATTACTTTTTACGTTTTCCATTTTGGTATTGAATATACCAAATACACACAATAAACAAAAATTCAACCAACGGGCAGGAAACCTAACCTCCAGTATGCTGAAGACGTGTTTCAACAAAGACCTTTGCATTTAAAAAGCCGGTTCACCTGGATCAACAGGTTTTCGTCTGCAACCCGAGGCGCTGTGGGGCCGCACCTAGCGGTCGCTACCGGTACTGCACACAAAAACTTCCGCTTTTCACTTGGCTTCTGCTCATGCAAAGGTGAGCGACTGTGTCCCACCCAAAAAAAAAATCAGTGAAGGCATCATTTGTTCTGTCCGAGCTCACACACGAACACGAGAGCAGGAGGAGGGAAGCTGGGAAGAAACAGCACTTTGTCTGCAGCGGCAGCAGAAAGTGAGACGATGGAAAGGAAAGAAACAGCAGCAGAGTAGAAGAACAAGGTAAGAAGCGTGTGGCCGCCTGCTCCTCGCATGTTTGTGATGAACAAAGGTATTTGACTGACGTGGGTCTTAGATGGTAGTAATATCTGAGAAAGAAGCCTAAACTATCCAATGGCCCCAACGATTCTTGATTAATGTTCTTTATTGTTTTGGGGCTTTTGCGTTTTCAAATGTGCTTTTTAGTTCTGTTTCTCTAAGACCATTAGACCATTAACCACGAAATACAAGTATGTTTATTAGTGCTTCAGTAATATTCAGTCGTTAGACGTTTTAAATATTTTTTGTTTGTTTGTTTGTTTGTTTGATTCTTCAATGCCTAACAACTGTCTGGTTCCCCGTGGAGCCTCTCCAGCTCTGAGTAGTGTCCTATCAGCAGTGGCAGGAAGTCCCACATCACCCAAGGGACGTGAGAGTCAGCTGCATTTGCTAACTTTCTCCAGTGGATTTCCAGTTTCTAATGAGTAGAGACAATAAGTCAGCTTTGGGGCTGCTTGATGCCGTCACTCTGACACAGTGGGTTCCTCTCTCTCCATTAAGCAACTTAATCCGTTTCTATTCATCTGTTGTAATAGTTTGACGGGGCAGCCTGTTTGTGTTTCTCTGTTTTTTTTGCTGACATGCCTGCTGGCGTGTGAAGGCATGATAATCCTGTGTGTCAGCCGGAGTTAGCAGTCATTCCTCTCCCACATCTCCTGTTTGTGTTGCTCCTTTGCAGCAGAGTGTGACTCAGATAAGTGGTCAGTGGCACAGACAACGTGCTCTGGGACAGCGATTCAAGAGGAAGCTGTGGGGGACCCATCCGAGGGGGGGTGTTGTCTAAATTTCCTGCAGCTTGTCTGTGCAGTGCGGTGCAGTATAGCGCCGACTGCCTCGTCTGTAGGGCAGGGCTAAACGATGGAGGAGACAAGGCCTCCTGTCCCATGAACGGCCAGGCTCAAGTGCCAAGTCATGGTGTTGGCTTTGGCATCGGTCCTTCGTCATGCTTTCCATAAAAATCCCAGCTTTAAACTGCAGAGGTTGTTGTATTTAGTTTTTGTCTGTCAGTGATTCCTGTCATCTTCCTCAGGACACACATGCTGCAGCATCACTGCCTGTTTCCAGTGAAGAGGAATTTGGCTTGTCATTGTCATATAAGGGATGAATGAGGTATGAAGAGTTAAATGTGTGTTTTACCACCTCAGCTGCAAATACTCTTGGACACATACTGTACGCTTGGGCTCTTTATTGACTGTTTCATATTATCCTCGCTATCTTGTTGTATTACATCATTATTGCTTTTGTGCGTGTCCTTATTCCTCTTTTGTGCGTCCTCCTTCCTCTTGATCACACCCACTATCACTTCTCTTTTTTCTGCAAGGATAAGTAAGACATGCCAGTATTGCGTCCTGTCCATTTGCAATACGCTGGTGATGAGTCCAGGTTTTACACCAGTGCCTGGCTCAAGAGCATCTAGTACAGACAGGAAGGGACCAGCCTTTGTCTGCGTCTAGTTTATTTATGGCTTGCATTTCTTTGCTGATATTTCTTCTTTTTATATAATTTCCTGGTTGTGTATTATGTGTGTGATCATACTCGCTGGGATTCTTTCCTTCAACTTCCGTGGGGTGAGTAACGTTTTTTTTGAGTCCTGAACCACTGCAGCCGTAATGTGACAGGATGAGAGTTTAGATAAGGGAAGAATGTTTAAAAGTAATATTAAAGCCCAATAGCGGACGGACCCTCGTGAGTTGTTAAATGAGTGGAAAGACAACATTTCTCTTTTTTTACTCCATCATAGACAAACTGTGCAATTTGAGTCTCATTCTGGACATTTTGCTGTGTTTTTTACTCCAGGGCCGTTCTGCTCTCTTCAGACGGTGCCACCTTGCCAAGGCCCACACCTATGGATCAGATGCTTCCTCTGGAGCTGCTCTCTCTGTGGACCCGGGTGAAGGTGCGGCCGCTCAGCCCGAGAACAACGGCACGTTCCCTCTGTCTGACCTGTCAAACCTGTTCGAGAGCGTGGATGGCTCCGCGTCCACTCAGGACACGAGCCAGGATACAGCTCCAGAGGTGGCTCAGCCCGAGCCCACTGATGGCAGGCCGAACCTGCGGATGAAGTTCCACGGCGCGTTCAAGAAGGGCATTTCCAACCCCATGGATCTACTGGAGTCTACCATATACGAGTCCAGTGTGGTTCAAGGGCCCAAGAAAGCACCGATGGACTCGCTGTTCGTCTACGGTACCTACAGTAACGCGAACAACCAGAAGCGACGCAGAAAGAAGGTTCCCAGAGGGTGAGAGGGTGTCATCATCTACATGTGTTTCTAGGATTGGATTACTTGTGTGTTGCTTAGTTGAAAGATGTGTTGTTTGCTTTAACAGGAGTAGACATACTCTTTTTTACTGGGACGAAAGGGTTGGTTTGGAAAAAGTTTGTCATAAAAACTCTACACAGTGCACACAGTTAGGAGCTTTGGACACACCCAAGCCTTCGCTCAGCTCTCTGATCGTACAGAGGCCATGTTGTTGGCTCCTCTGCTGCCGTTGAGGTCATATTTATTTTCTCCTTTCACATAAACACTGAGGCCTATTTACTGAAGCGCTCAGAGGTGGTGGTGATCGCTTGAAACCTGGTGCAAGCATCGAACACCCAAAACAAACGTCTACATTTTAGTGCAGCAAAATGAGAAGCAAAACATAATTTCATGCTTTTGTGTGTCTTTAGTAAAACAGAGGATTCTGCCGTTGACGGCTCAGATTCACCAGCGTCCGAGCCTCCAAAGGTAACCAAGACTTTCAACCGCGGCGTCCTCTTCGACCATGTGTCACGCGCAGACCCCGCGGCCCTGGAGGGTCTGTTGGAGTTCCTGCAAAGTAACAACAAGAGGTTAACGGATGAGGAATTCAGAGGTGAGACCAACCAGCCTTGGAGGGAACACTACTAATAGATTAACCGATTCAAACTGCAGGCGGTGCAGATTAACGCATCAATCTTTTACACTTTAACTTCAGTCTTTATTAGACTTTTATTCGCATCAGCGTTATCTTGTTGCTGCGCTAAATCTGACCTTTAGTTCTCTCCTGCTTCCTTTTCTGCTGCGAAGATGCAGCAGTGTCAGAGTCGTTGTCCCGCTAGAGGCACGCCAAAGGGAAACTCTGTGTTTGTCTAAGACGTTTCTCAGGCTTATAACAAGGAGCAGAGAAAAATAGCAGCAAACTGTCGTCTTTTGCCAGATTCAAACAGGACCTGACAGTCTTTTAATACAGCTGACACTCTGACCCCTTGAATACTTTTTCATATGCAACAATACCTAAACTTCTTTCTATGTTATGTAAAGTTACTCTCAGTCACACAACAAGAAACCTGTCACGTGGCATCGTCTTCTGCAGTTATGAATGGAGAGACTGTTACTTAATTATTAAAGAGAATATGAACTGATTTAAAGGTGAAATCAGAGATAACTGGGCAAGTTAAAGATATTCAACTTACTACGTTTTGTTTGTTCTTTTCTCCCAGAGCCTACCACAGGTAAGACGTGTCTTCCTAAAGCTCTGCTGAACCTTTACGGTGGTAAGAACGACACCATCCCGCTGCTGGTGGACATCGCAGAAAAGACCGGAACCCTCAGAGAGTTCATAAATACGCCCTTCAGGGATGTCTACTACAGGGGTAAGTGGAAGGACACAGATACAGACTTTCATTCGATCTTGCGCCTGAACCCGAGCTGTGTCGCGTTCGCAGGCCAGACCGCGCTGCACATAGCTATAGAGCGGCGCTGTAAGCACTACGTGCAGCTGCTTGTGGAAAACGGAGCGGATGTTCATGCCCAGGCGAGAGGACGTTTCTTCCAGCACAAAGACGAGGGAGGCTACTTCTACTTTGGTAATGCTCATAATTCTCATTTTTAATAGGGTTTATTAAGCTTCTCTATTAATATGTTCAGCAACCTTATACTCTGACCGTAGGAAATAAAACCGATCTCTCTGAGTTAATGTTACCTGTTATAATATAGTTCCCGTTATTATTGGTATGATGAGTGTTTTAGCAGACATCAGAGTTTAAGTAACCATGCCATTACATGGCAGCTGCCAAAATGAAACAGTTGGGGCATTGGACATTTTTCCTGGCGAACAAACCTCGGCAAGTGACATCAGACTCCACCCGTTACCGTTGTAACGTGGCAGCTCTTAACTGGACTCCTGCAGTCAGGCTGTGGTCCAGTAGTGACTGTGTGAAGCTAAAAAACACACAGGCAGACATGCGTCACCTGCTTGAGACGTGCGTCCAGTGAAAGGTGTCTGTGTTTCACAAAGTACACACACGAACAACTTCGCTGACCTAAGACAGAGATGGTGGAAGTTGGAGGAGGTGGAGAACCAAGTAAATGCTCTACATGTTCCAGCTGCTGTTGTTGCTTCACATTTTGGAGCTGAGTTGAACCTCAATCTACTGGTCAGGCATTAAGATATCAATGTTCATTAATTAATTCGATTTTAAATAAACACGTATAATAAACAATAAACAATATAGCACAAAAACAGTTAAACAACATTTTCTTCTGAGCAGCAACAGGAAATCCTCCAGTTACGCACATCTCGAGTTAGACTTATGTGTAGTACCACAGTAACGTATGTCGGGCTGTAAACCTAACTCAGCTCTGCCCTCTACTGGCTGCTCCTGACACCTGGCCTCATTCAGCCCAATACAATGAATGATACCCTGAGTAAAAAGTAGTTTATTTGTGTTTAGTCCATAATTTTATCCATGTGATGATAATTGTAGAAACATATAATTCATTTCAATACTAAAATTTGAGAATGTTTACAGAAAATATATATGTCTTATTATGGACTTGTAAAAATCCAGTGGCATGTTTTATTTTTCCATTTGATTACATTAAAGCGTTATAGTCCTCCCTCATCACAGAGGAGATGATTTCTATTTGCTCTTAGCACGGTTGTCATTCCTAAATCCCAGCGTGTCCGGGCTCAGTGTGAGTAATTTGCTGCGGAGCTTTGCGGTGAGGTGAACAGGAACCTGGCAGGGCTGATGGCTAATGGGATTTAGACTCACGCTAACACTCTGCATGCACCCGTGCAAATCCATGAAGAGGAGCGTTTCTATGTGAGGTGACAAAGTAATCTGTCACCCATGGCAACGGCTCATTTTCAGCAGCTGCTTTTGGCACTCTGGCCCCAAAGAGCCCCTCCCTCAAACAACTGCTAATTGTGTTGTTTTCATAGCAGGGATTTAAGTCAGATCTTTGATCCACGTTTAGTATGCTTTGCAAAAACATACACATACAGCTCTTAATTAACCCTCCTGTCGATTAGCTTATTTTTAATCTGAAATGCACTTCTCGTAATCTCTTGTGGATTCAGTGGGACGCGGGTGCTCTGTCTTCCCTCTGTGTGCTCTCAGGTGAGCTGCCTCTCTCCCTGGCTGCTTGCACCAATCAGCCTGACATTGTGCACTACCTGACTGAGAATCCGCACAAGAACGCTGATCTGCGGCGGCAGGATTCACGTGGAAACACGGTGCTGCACGCACTAGTGCACATCGCAGACAACACCAAGGACAGCACGCGCTTCATCACGAAGATGTACGACCTGCTGCTGATCAAGAGTGCCAAGCTCTACCCAGACTGCAACCTGGAGACCGTCCTCAACAATGATGGCATGTCACCTCTCATGATGGCTGCTAACCTGGGCAAGACAGGGGTAGGGACACAAGTACATCAGTGTGTCACGAAGCATCGCTATAATAAAAGGTTTCGTCATCACATTCATACGTGATATTAAATACTTAAAGCCGCAGGTCATTTAGGTCAGCTTGTCCATGTCCCTGCAGGTTTTTCAGCACATCATCCGACGTGAGATTAAAGACGAGGAAGTTCGACACCTGTCGCGCAAGTTTAAGGACTGGGCTTACGGGCCAGTGTACTCGTCCCTCTACGATCTGTCGTCATTGGATACGTGTGGAGAGGAACCATCTGTGCTGGAAATCCTTGTCTACAGCAGCCGCAATGAGGTGAATAAAGGATAAAAAGCATAAACAGTCTGACACAAACAGCAGGATGTCATTATTTCAGTTGCTGTGTTTTGTCCTCAGAACCGTCATGAGATGCTGGCAGTGGAGCCCATCAACGAGCTGCTAAGGGCCAAATGGCAGAAGTTCGCTGCCGTCACGTTTTACATCAGCGTGGTTTCCTACCTCATCACCATGATCACCTTCACCCTGGTGGCTTATTTCCAGCCTTCGCAGGGAATGGTGGGTGAAGATACTGGTGTTTTCACAGCAACAGACTGATCAGTGACTGTTGAACTGGCTTTGTTGAAGGTTCCCATGCAGCATTAGGTCTTTGCCCATTCACAGATTACATAGAGTTCTGCATTGTTCTGTGTTTCTAAGCAGCCCATGCAAACGTGCAGGACAGTAGTTTAATGTGATAAGAGGTAAATGTGCCAGAGCAAACCAAACTAACTGCCAGAGGAGATTTATGCCATAAACTAAGAGTGAAGCTACTGGTTTTCATTAGTTTGCAAACCACAAACATCAAATGACACGTAGTATGACATGTAGTTTCAGAGGGCCGAGCGCTCATTTCTAATCGAAATGATTTATTTGTGCCTCTCGTTGTTTCGCTCAGCCCCCACACTCCTACACAACATCCGCTGACCACCTGCTGATGGCTGGGGAGATTATTACTCTGGCTTCAGGAGTCTTCTTCTTCATCTCCAACGTGAGTCTGGATCTGCTGCTTGCATCCCCTTGTTGTTTGCTGCATGGAAATATTAAGAGGCTGCTGTTGCTGCCGCTCTCTACAGATAAAGGACCTGTTCATGAAGAAGTGTCCTGGGGTGAAGTCCTTATTTATTGATGGATCATTTCAGCTACTGTTGTGAGTTTCTATCCTCAACCGTCCCGCTGCTGTTGCTCTTGCTGACTTTTAGCCAAGGCAAATATAGATAACTAATTTGTTCGCCTAGTGGTTTATATTGTCAATCAAGCCCATTGGCTATCACCATGGTTACCGGGTTCCTTGACGATGCTTTTGTCTGTCCTCTCTAGTTTCATCTATTCCGTGCTGGTTCTGGTCACAGCAGCTCTCTACCTGTCTGGCATTGAAGCCTATGTGTCTGTGATGGTGTTTGCGCTCGTCCTGGGCTGGATGAACACACTTTACTTCACCAGAGGCGTGAAGCTCACTGGCACTTACAGCATCATGATCCAGAAGGTCAGACAATGTTAATGGGTGGACTTGTTCAATAAACCTTTCTATTTTAAACTTGTGTATTTTTTTCTTTGTTTTTGGTTCTTTAGATTCTTTTCAAAGACATTTTCAGATTTCTGCTTGTGTATGTGCTCTTCATGATCGGATATGCGTCAGGTAGGCTCATTTAAAGGGAAACATTGAGACGCTGTTATTAGCTTGTTTGCCTTCTTCACCCTGCTTCTAGTCATTATCCTCAGCTGATCAACAGAGTCTAACTCTAACTAACCACCTTCCACAGCTCTGGTGTCTCTGCTGACCGCTTGTCCTACATCTGGCCCTGAGTGTGAAAATGGCTGCCCCACCTACCCTAAGTGCAGGGACTCGGACACCTTCAGTGTTTTTTTACTGGACCTTTTCAAGCTGACCATCGGGATTGGAGACATGGACCTGATGCAGAGTGCAAAGTATCCAGGAGTCTTCCTCATCCTGCTGGTGACTTATATCATCCTCACTTTTGTGCTGCTGCTCAACATGTTGATCGCGTTGATGGGGGAGACGGTGGGAGCCGTGTCCAAACAGAGCAAGAAGATCTGGAAGCTTCAGGTCCGCTCGTTGTTTGTGGTCACCGATGTCTTCATTTTATTATATCATATCTACAACTTGGAAAAATGAAACGCTGACACCATGTTAAATATGTTTGAATAACGTGTACCCACAGTGGGCAACAACCATCTTGGACATTGAGCGCTCGTTCCCAGTCTGCCTCCGGAAGTCTTTTCGAGCTGGAGAGATGGTGACTGTGGGCGTGAAGGTTGACGGGACTCCAGACCGACGCTGGTGTTTCAGGTATTTTGCATGACTCACTGTGTGACCCAGCAGAGCCAGTGCCTCTAGAGATGTCAGTCCCTGTGATGTGCTGTTGTGTCAGGGTGGACGAGGTAAACTGGTGTCACTGGAATCAGAACCTGGCCATAATCAGCGAGGACCCAGGCAAGAGCGAGACCAGCCAGGCAGCTGGGTTGCAGCAGAGCGTCAAAGCCTTAAGGAGAGGTGGGATTTTCACTCGTGTGGCTACACACATTTTTGTCTGATTCATACTGATGCTTCTTGTTTTCATCCTCCTCCAGATCGCTGGACTACCGTGGTCCCACGGGTGGTGGAGTTAAATAAGGGTTCACGGGCTCCCGATTCTGTGATCGAGATGGAACGGCTGACACCCGGGTACTGACACAGGCCCAGCAGTCCAGTCAGTAGAGTCCGTCAGAACCAGCGATGAGTCTGCAGGGATCTACAGGGAACGCATTCACACAAACCTCACGCGTAGTAAGATAAGCAAACTCTGGGTTTTCTAAATATGATCGTTAATAACAGCTGTGAAATGTGTGGTTCTGCAAGTTCTACATGTGAAACATCAGCAGCTGGACTCTCAGGGATTTAAAGGTCCAAATGTTTAAGACAAGGATTTTGTTGGATTTTAGGTTGCGTAAATATGGCACCCAGCAATAATCAAAAAGGGAGATAATATTACAAGAGGACATTCTGTTGCAGATTTATAGGTTTTTAGATTTTATCATGATATTATAGTGCATTGAATGTCATGTCAGTTGAATGTGTTGAGGCTTCAATGTACAGAAACAGAAACTATCTACTTTATATAATGTCTTTTTTTGTACACGTATTAATTAGTTTCAAAACTACAGTGAGCGAGTCTCAGGCCTGGACTGTCAGCTCAGGCAGCACAGCTTTCATTTGAACTGAAACAAAGCACTGTGCCAATTTGTGATGTGTGCATTATTATTTGGATAAAAAAGACATTGTTCTTAACAAGATGGGGATGATGAGCAGGTTATAGTTGTCAAGCAAATATGCAAATACGAGACAATGGCTTCCCGTGTTACGGTCTGTCTTTGAATTTCCAGAGGTATTGTTCTTTTGCAGCTGGGGTATTTGCATAATCCACTCCCAGACCTTGCCAGTATGTACTTCCCCTATTTTCTGCAGTGTTGTTATTTTAGTTGGCTCTTTGCCCTGCACAGCATCTTGCTTGTTTATGCACATGTAGCATATGTATCCGTGCTTTTGTGTTATTTTAAACATAGGAGCAGAGAAACCACACAGGTCATTTTCACTGGCCCATTACTGCTGAGAACCGCAGTTTGCTTTTAGGCTTTTATAACGTTTATATTTATGAACAGAAGAATAAGCACAGAACTTTTTTGCGATACTCGCAGCAGTTGGTCGTCCCTGCATCGATAAGAGATTGAGTCAATTGGTGCTTGAATGGCCGGTTGAAATAGTTTATTCACATTTTCTTCCAATGTTAATTTTGTGATGATTTGTACAGACTTGTACAAATATGTGCAAAGATAACGTGAGAATAAAGTTTTGTGCCTGTGCTGAAATCAATATCCATTCGGTCAAAAATATGTTTGACATGGGACAGCTGAATTTTTTTTACATGTTTTCTGTTCAGTCTGGTTGTTAATTTTTTTATTTCAATATGTGATTTAACAAGAGAGATGTCAGGACATTGGGCAAAACAAATATGTGCCTATAGAACATACACATTTCAACTCTGTTCAGAGTTAATAATAAAATTTTTGGCGCAAACACACGTGACTGAGTTTCACTGTTTGTACATTCATCAGCGAACACATTAAACCTACTTGTCACACTCATTGCTGTGAGGCACGTGCAGGTCCTCCTCTGGCCTGCTGGTGGCGCTAGAGCTCTAAATTCCTGCCCTGTCACGCGCAGACATGACTGTTAACCGTGTGTCTACTCCTGTTGCTACTACAGGGCACGACTACATTTCTAATCATCGCTGTAAATAGTGCCTTGTCATTGCAACTGTTATTACTATAATAGGTTATAATTTGCACAACGCAGTCCACTTAAGAGACAGTTTCCCTCTGAGGTCTCATTGACCTCGCTGTAACACCTGGCCGCTAATCATGGACTTTTGCCTTCCTAATGAAACCAGAAGCTGGCAACAGTTTACGGACTCTTGATTGCCTTTCCTCTTTTCACATCACACCTCACCTTTCGCTTTCCTCTTTAAATTGTTACCGTGGTTATTCTCACTCGTGATAACTAGGACCTCGGCCCTCCCCTACACCCCCCCACCCCCCCCCCCCCTAGAGGCCAGTGCTGAAGGACACAGGGAATCTCCTGCCACCTCAGAGAAGAGGCTAATCCTCTTTGCCCCAACTTTAACTGGGCCACTAATCCTCCAGGTTTATCTAAGCAGCGAGCACCTAGTGCTGCTGACAAGTTGGCCTGCCCTCCTCCTTGCAATCTGTTAAGTAGGGCAGGGCTCGGTCCTGCAAGTGTCACTGTCAGCAACTCTGGAACTGCACACTTGCACAGGAAGTGTGAGCTGTTAACAAAATGGCTCGCTTACGTGCAGCATGTGTGCTCTTGCTGCCACAAATGTGTCTGAAGCAAACCCAGTGACAGACAGGCCGGATCATGTCGTAACAGCCCTCGTCTAGTAACCACACAGGAGGGAAAGTTGACTGTTTCAGCCAAAGGTCTTAAGTAAACTAACTAGCTTAGATATTGGCAGTACAAATTGTTCAGCTATTGTCCAGCCAGTTAGGCTTTAAGGTGTTTAGGCTGATGAGTCTCAAGCGGATACGGGGCTGGACGAGGGCCAGCTCATTCTTTATTCACTAAACACAGCGGTGGCTTCTCGTACTGTACAACCTTCACTGTCTGCCTGAGGTCTGGCTGCATGACACAGGGAAGGAAAGTTCCCCCACAGTGGACACGCTATGACGCCTATTTGCACTGATTATTATGCAAAAGCAGAGCACAGTTCGTCACACTGGTTAAAAGATTAAACAGAGTTCAGACCTAGAAGTGAACTCCTGAAGCAGGCTCGCTGTTCCAAGTCAGTGCTAATTTATTCCTTGAGATGATTCCTTGAAATTCCTTCCGTGATCCACATTTCACCAAGGTGTGGTATCTCTAAATGGAATGAACAATCACTTGTAGCACTGGAGATGAGAAGCGAGAGACATATTGGTTAGGTGGCGTGTGAAATGACCTTTCAGTTCATCTAAGATGAAGCGAGCTCGCTGAACCCAAAATGATTCAGAGCGTCTAAACTGACAGGCGAGGGCACGGCCGCGACCGCTGCCCGGCCTCCGTATGCATCTCTCATGATTTATTGTGAAATTGCCAGGGACTCAATGTGGCGTGCAGGTGAATGAGTTTTGCTAATAAGAGGAGCATTTCTGCTCCACAGAGCTCTTTTTCTGTCTGAGCGAGTGTGTATGAAATCAGTGTGCAGCCTCACAGTCCCACACGCTCTGGTGGAGGCGGCTGGCTCATCAGTCTACAGCTTATCTGATGTTTTAGGTGGGTGGAGAGCTTGGGAGTGAGGAGAGAAACGAGGAAAAGGCATCAATATTGAGTTCTTGAAGGTACCTGTTGTTAAACATTTCGACTGGGTGAATGTGCTGTTCCTTTCCACCAGGAAGCAGGCCGCGTTCTAAAACCACGGTTTCAAACTGCATAACTAACGTGGTCTTCGATTTGAGGTCTATTGTTATTTCTTTTCTTATCTTCAGTAAAAACTGATAACATCCAGGTTTCAGGGAGGACGCCCTGTCACGGCCACTTTGGTAAATTACGAGTAAGCAGGTTTAGCTTGTTTTGGCCCGTGCAAAAATAGTTTCTCCAAAGCCTCATCCTGAAAAAATACTAATCATTGCCACAATATTAAAAGTGTCTCTCCCACCTGTTTTCTTACTTGACTGTTTTCTCCACTGGCAGAGGACTCATCCTTAATACAGCCGCAATTTACTACAAAGGTGAAAAAGGTCATGTCAACAAAAGGATTGTAGAGACTGGCATATGGAGGAGATGTGCTCAGTGAATCCTGGGACTAATATGTTTACTTTCATCTGAGTAAAACATCTTTACAGGAAGGAAGGATAGAAAGAAAGGAAAACCGAATGAAACAGCACAGGCATAGTCATCAGCTTTATTTACTTATGTCAAACAATAATACATAAGAGAGGAGAGGTCAAATGAAAACTAACCATCAACATTAAAATAAAGAAATTTCAGTCCTGAGATTGACAAACAGCAAGGAACAGACAAAAATATCTACTGTGGTTGTTGGGATGGAGGGGGGACAGTGGCAGTTTCAGCAAATTGAAGATGATGGTTGTGGGGAGATTAGGGGAAGATTGCAGAACTGGAGGGGGTTGAAGGTAAGCAATCACTGGGATGCTTGGCTGTAGGCACATTCAAAAGTTGAAAACCCCACGGCTAAAGGATTTTACAGCTTTTTTTTAATATTCAGACTTCTTATTTCGAAATCTAAGACTCATATATTATCATTTTCAAAAAAGCAAGGTATTCTTTACATTTTTTCATCCTGAGGAGACAAAATCATTTTTAAACATAAATACAACACTGCAGGGAGAACAATAAGAGAGATGCTTTATAGATTTCCCATTTCCATATATATTATTTTCTCAAGGTTGTGGCACCCTTAGACTTTGGCAGCATTGGTGCATTTGAGATCATTCGGGAAAAAACAGCCCTGTTTGTCCACAGGAACATTCTGAGAGCCACGCAAACAGTAAAAGAAAACAGGATTTAAGAAAAGCAAAATCCCCAGACTTTTGTGTTTAGATTGGATATAGCAATATACCCACCACATAAACTTGATGAATATTTGAGGGCCATAAGCTTTTTCAGCTGAACATACATGTCTTGTGATGCAGAAGAAATAAAACACAGTAAGCTCCTGGAATTACAACCAGCTGCATCGCCTTTCAGGAAAAGGTTCAGGGTTTGTGCATTTGGAAGAAAGATTTTTCGCATTTAAATCTAAAAACATTTCTACCCAGTGGTGTGACCCGTCTAGCCCTGTCCATTAGCGCTAAAGAGATGGCAAAGCGTCCAACGAGCAAATCCTTTAACGATATTGTACGATGCAGGTATAAGGCTGGTGGGATAACTATAAAAGCCTCAGGATCACCTGAATTATTGATTAAAGTCTTTTCTTGCTTGCTAGGAGCCAAATAGAAAGGACTGGCCTCGTGACTTTATCTTAGACGTTAAGAGGAGACGCTGGGAAGGTCTCAGAGATGGGAGCCCCAGGGGCCCAAGGGCAGCCAGGGGACATGACTGAGGTTGACCAAAGCGTCGTGGAGGGGCCGTTAACCCCCCTCCAACCCCCTCTGTCATCTGTAGGCTAGAGAAGCACAGCCAAGACTCTACAGAGAGAGCAGCTGCCTTTATTTTTTCTAACCACAGCTCCCCTCCTGTCCCCTCTCTGAACGTGGAAGCGCTGCTTTGAACAGCTCCATCCGCTCTCCTTCCGTCTCAGCAGTATTTAAGGTGCATAATATGCGGCTAGACCTTTGCACCGGGTAAAGGTCTTCATGGACTTATTGGGATTTACTAAGGGATTTTTACAACCAGCATTAGTCAATTCCCCTCCACTTTGCCCTCCGGCCATCCTTGTGAGTGTCTCA
This sequence comes from Macropodus opercularis, assembly GCA_030770545.1. Classification (NCBI taxonomy): domain Eukaryota; kingdom Metazoa; phylum Chordata; class Actinopteri; order Anabantiformes; family Osphronemidae; genus Macropodus; species Macropodus opercularis. The sequence goes on along the minus strand of CM061097.1, from coordinate 3,248,608 downwards.
TTGCCCTTGAAAACCTGTTAACAGTCAATAGTCTGTAGTCACAGAGATAAGTTATAGATCTAAATGTCCTTTTCAGATGAGGTGTGGATGGTCTAATTTATCACGTCCTGGGCATTTTGCTTGGAACAGTATTTTTTTTCCAGTGTTGTTCCAAAAGAACTTTGGATTGCAAATAGAGGTATTACCCACCAGCGACTGAGTAAACGGAGGCACAACAAGTTTTTCACAGAGAAAGGTAATTTCTTTTCAGACTGAGAATTTAAATATGAGGCCATAGAGCCAACGAGGGGAGGCTGAAACCAGCACTAGGAACATGGCAATTATCCTGATTACTGATGCTTCGAGGCTTCTCTGACCCCAAAATCCCTCTCTGTATCTTTCTTTTTTTGCTGAGATCTGTCACATTGCACAAGGCCCCTCAGCCAGGCAGGGAGCAACCATGTATAATCCAACAGAAAACAAATCCCCTCGATCAAACACAGCCCAGCTTTTAAAGCAGGCCTCTGAGCCCAGGCGCCATGGTGCGGTGCTGAGGCCCTCCGAGACGCTGTGGAGGCTGTGATTTAGCCCCCCCCCCACAAACCCTGCTGTCCTCCCCTTCAACGCCAGCCAGCCAGTCCTAACCTTCAGTTTGTTTAAGCACTGCTGAACCCTGCTGGCCTTGGACGGGGGGGGGCTGGGCTTAGATAATGACATGCCATATGCCACTCTGCCTCTGCAGCTGAGTGAGCTGTGCATGGATCAGCTCAGGCACAAATCTATTTGAAATTTAATTCTATTATACTAATATAGGCTAAGCGTCCATTGTCCAAATCGGGAATAGTGGAAGGGACCTGAGTTGCAGGGCTGAGATGCATCCCATCAATAGGAGCTCATTAATGTGTGTAAAGGACCAGGGGGCAGACAGTTTGGAGCCTGTACAGTAGACAAAGCAGCCACAAAGGCAGGATGGTAAAAGTATTAAATACCGCCTCATATTTAATTAAAACAGTTTTCATACGGTGCATTGTTGATCAAAAATAACCAGGTCCTTTTCCTGCTTTATTCCGTTGAACTTGGCTCAAAGGGGCAAATTCCTCTCAGTACCTAACATGAAATCCGTTGCTATTTGAAAAGGGGTTTGATTTCAAGTCTTTGACTGAATAAATACCCTCCGCTGGCAGCGTCCAGCAGCCAAGCGTCACCCAATATTCCCATTAGCAGAGATGCCTGGTGCCTCAAACCTCCACTGGTGGGAAAGGCCAGACACCAGAAACTCCAGCGCCTCCAGTATCTCCTCTTCACTTCAACATCATGTGACAGGGTTTAATGCTTGGATGCAAAAGCCAAACGGAGGGGATTTAGAGATGGGATGTATCTGCAAATCTGTCAAAATATTTCTACAAGACAGAAAATATGCTGGAATCAGACTGTGGCCGGGGTATTAAGCTGTTGAAACAACATGAAAAATTTTTCACTGGAATGTTAAGGAGGCTTACTGTGCAAATTTAAGCCAAGAGGCTTGGTATTCTCTAGACTGGAGTATTTGTCAGCCTTCACAGACAGTGGCATGTCTATGAACACAGTTTAAGGCTCGGCGTTAAAAGGTCTATTTATGAGGCGCTTGTTATTTAACAGCGAAATTATTTGCTTTGTCCAACAAAGCTGTCTGCTCGTTTCCTTTGGATGGCCAACGTGTACAGGGTGATCAATTAGATGAAGATTTGTGAGAGGCAGAGAATCACCCTAACTCTGGATTATACAGGGGCCAATTTCCCTCCAACTTCAGATGACATAAGATAGAAAATAATGACAGACTTCAAAGCCAAGATCTGGCCTCTGAATATATTCTTAAAGAAATTTATTTTACACCTCAAAACAAAATGAAAGGATAGGGATTAGGGATGTGGTACATTGGGAATGTATTGACAACTGTAGTTTACATTTTTTTGGTGTAAGCTCAGAGAAAAAATGTTAATACAGTCATAATAATTGCACTTCATAAATCTAGACTGATGCCAGTTTTTCCCCCACAACAAAGCTCCAGCTCTCTCTCCACTTAATAAATTCAATTTACCATTGAAATTTGACTGACAAAAGAAATGCTAATTTAAGACCAGAGGACTGCTGCACTGATCCAATTTTTCTCTTTCACTCGAGTCCCACAAGGCAATAAAACATTGCAGTAATTTAAGTGCAGTACATTCAAGGGAATCTCACAGTCATAATAAATATTTCACTGCTCTGAATTATCAAGTTAAGACTGGCTGGGGCTAAACGCAGCCCAACCGGGGGCTGAAGGAGAAGCTGTGAGGGTCGTCTCATTTCATCTGACACCAGAGGACAGGACATGATTGTTTTCATTTTGTGTGGTTCTGTTTTTTTTTGCAGTATTAGAGGAGATCCGCACCTCAAAAATAGGCTTTATAGATGTGTGTCCACCACTCTCGCTCACTATGATCACACCTGATGGCATGAAAACTAGTTATAAAGGAGCTGTGTGAGAACCTGATCTCCAGCTCTGGAGAATATCTAAAGCCTCCAATAAACAGATCGAGGTTTACAACAGACCTGTACGTTATTCAGATATGTTTTTGTTGGTATTGTTGAATTCATTTTTCAGTCTTCATAGTAGAAATCGTATGATTACAATAAAAAAAAAGTCTGAGGATTTTGAAGAACACAAACTAAAATGCACGCACGCGCATGCACTCAGCCACATACACGCATTGACATACACGTAAGGTTATGCAGATAACCTCCCAATCACATTCTTCATTGTAACATTTCTTTTTCTTGTATTTTTTTGCAAGGTTTTTTTAAATAAGTATTTCAAGATTTATTGTAGATTCCAGTGTTGGTTAGGAAAAAAGAGCTCCCGACTAGGTTCTTACAGAACCAAAGCAGCGACTATGCCTCACACCAGGACATAAGAAACTGCACATCAGCTTTAGGAGAAATTATTAAATCATTGAAACTGAAGTTACAAATAAAACATAATTAAATTAAAAAAAAGCATTTGAGACACTTTTCCCCATAGCAGCCAATGCATATATTATACCTACAAATATATAAAACAACGAAAAATAGGTTCAAGTTTTTCCAAGTTTCTTAAATATATCATATCCAAACTACCCAATTCCAAACTTCAAAATTAACAAGAAAGATTCAAGCAGTGCAATTTACGTATCAATTATAACAGCAATAATACCTAATATTTGTCTACCCTTTTAATTCGACCATATGATCCTTGTAAAAACCCGAGTACTGCCTAAGATCTTCTTTTGCTCTTGTATCAGCACATTGTCGTACTTGTGTGTTTATGTTTCTGTGTGCACTGTTTCAGAGGATTGAATTTTGAGGCAGCCCTAAATGTTTGGCCCTTTAAGGCCATTTCAGTGACAACCTACACAGTAGCTTCGTCCTTGTAGTATTTGGAAGGGGGACATAAGTGGCGGATGCGCTTCATGTCAAGCTATGATTCTCCTCAAAAAAGTTCAGGCAAGTAAAACAACAAATAAAAGAAATAAACCAATCCAAAATTCCTATTGGCAAACCACACAACGGAACATCTGGAGAATCTTGAAATCCCTTTTCTCTCCCACTGGCAATGACACTGCTCATATTGGGGACCTTGAAACCACCAAACCTCAGGTCACACAGCACAACAACCGCTCTTTTCTAAGCTCCCACACAGGTTAAAACAGTGCCACCGGCGACAGCTCTGCAAGCCCCGAAAACAACTCTGCTGCAACTTCGTGTTCTTCACAAATCCACAATTCTCCATTTGTTTCCTCCTCTTCTTGCCCCTCTATCTGTAAACAGGGAGGCGGATGTGTGCATGCTGGTGGTCTAACAGACGAGGCACAGACACAGTCTCGTAGCCTTTGCCAAGCATCTGCTCCTTGATGCAGGGTGGGTGGATGTCGTTGATCAGGTACTCCAAAGACTGCAAGCTGCTGCTCAGCACAGATGTATTGCACAAGCTCTTGCTGGGCAGGCTGCAGCACAAACCTCCCCCGCTGTCTATAGCAGGGTGATGATGGTGGTGGTGGTAATGGTGATGGTGGTGAGGGTAGCCCATCTCTCTGTGCCCTGTGGCCGGCCCTCCCGTGGAGGTTCCTAAAAGCTCCTGGGGGTTGTAGCAGTCACTGTCGGGTGTCACCAACACACTGTTCCATGGCGGAGCAAAGTATTGACCCACTGAGAAATTTCCATGCATGCCGACGCAGTTCAAAGGGGAAGAGCTGACTTTGTCGAGCCCACCTCCTCCGCTGGCGCTGGCGGTCAGATGGTACGGTCTTGAGGATGAGGAGGACACTTGGGCTGCCATTAACCCTCCCCCTGGAACACAGGTTTCAGGGGACTTGCTGATGGCGCCCCCTCCTCCGCTACCTCCGCTGTACATGCGGAGCACAGCCTGTTGCTGTTGCTGCTGTTGTTGTTGCTGCTGCTGCTGTTTCTGCCAAAGGATATAGTCCATACCTTCTGCATACACGCCGCTCTTCATCGCCTCTGCATTCTGAGCCGGCAACCCGGGTCCTGCGTACACCATGTTAGCCTGGGGACCCATTCCGACCACATAACCTCCACCTGAGGAGCTAGAAGAGACCCCCATGACAGTCGTGCCCTGTTTGATGGGGCTGGAATTTGATGGTGCGGTGGCAGCCCCTTGACACACCTGCTGCAGAGCCTGGGCTTGGCAATGCTGGTTGATCTGGTAGATGATGCTCTGGATGGAGGGGAGGTTTGACTGCGTGGGCAAGGCGAGGCCTCGGCCCCCTGTTACAGGAATCACTGAGCCAGCTACAGTGACGTTCGGGGGGACCGACAAGCCAGGGCCTTCTGGAGGCTTTGAGGGCCCATTGTGGTATACCATTTGGCCATGGCCACTGGCTAAAGTGCTACTACTAGGGGGTGGATATGGGGCCACAGCTATGTGGGCAGGAGAGAGCTTAGTCCGTCTGCCTTCTGAGTTCTTGAGAACACCTTTTGAAGAGATAAAGGTGGAGGTGGATGATGACGAGGAGGAGGAAGCCTTGACGATGGCGAGCAGGCCCTGGTAGCCCCCTGTGTGGAGGTGTGGGTAGGGACTATAGCGCTGCCCTGTGGTGTCATATCCATTAACAGTCCGGTTAAGGTGCTTATGCTGAGGAACCCTGATGTTAGTGGGGAAGATCTTGATGGACAGAGGGCTGTTGGCTGTCTTCTGAGCATAGGCATCAAGTTCTGCCGCTGTAGGGTAACGTGGGGACTGTAAGGGCACCACCAGCTCACCTGCAAGAAAAACACAGAGAAAGTATGAGTTAAAGAAACGACTCATATCTTTCTTTTTTAAAAAGCAGAAAGCTACGTGTGGAGAAGAATAAAATCGCAGACTAGTAGTTTTAGTGATGGAAGACATAATGTCAGATCTATCACTCACTTGCAATAACCACAACACTGCAGCAAAAGTAAACCTGGCAGCATTAGAGAGGCTACATCTAAGCTCAAGAAAATGTCAGTGTTTCTACAAGAGCAGGTGAATAAATCCAGATGCAAACATTGCTGAACAATCCAAACACAGCTGGCGAATTGTAAATCAGGGCTTCATTCACTATATGTTCCCTCAATACCCTCCTCTGTTTGAGGTTTCTTTCCATCTCATTTTCACACTCTCCTGTGGAAGTTCATCCCTAGACAAATGGATCTTTTTTAAAACTCATTCTGTCAAAGCCCTTTACCTTAGGCGCTGTTAAATCAGTGCATTGTGAAATTAATTCGGACTCTCTTTAGCCTTGAATTGGGTTAGCCTTGGATACTAGGCAAGGAGGATGAAGGGGAGGGAACAAAGGCTTGTTTAATTGCAGTGGCACATTTGAGATTTATAAGTGGTATCACTTACTGGTTCTTTCCCTTGGCCACAGACTTTCCACATTTATTCTATCCAGGAGCCAGCAAAATACCCTAAAAACTAATTCAACACTTATGAGGAATTAGCAGCTGGTTAGATGAACTATACTCAAACTGAGACATGACGTTGCTTCGCTGTCGTATGATCGCGAAACATTTCAGTAATAAATATTTGGTGTGTATGTTATGGTACAATGTGGTACAAATCAGTGCACAATAGAACAGACAGCAGGAAGATGGGCACCGCCATCACAACGCGACTATAAATGCACATGCAAATTCTCCATACTGTTTGCCATATGAAACCACTCCAATTCCAAAATTCAATTCAGCAGTGAATGCAGTGAGTGAGAGCAGCAATGGTCCTCGCTCAATGAGCCAAGGCTTGGCCATTGTGAATTGAGGTGGCAAACAGGAAAATGGCAATTTCTAAAAACCCCACCATGTGTCATTGTTTTGCAGGCTGGGCATGGAGGTGAGGGGCCGCGGTGAGATTGGATTTAAACGACATTATTCAGGCAATTTCATGGCTACTTAGCTCAGTGCAACAAAAAGGGTTGGGGGTTGGGAAAAGAACTCAATTTACAAGCAATATATCAGCTGCCAGAAATGACTTGCAACCCCTTCAAAAATGACATTTTTATGCAAAAGCTAACAAAACGTACAAAAATTAACTGCCATAACAGTGTCGTCAGCAAATGTCCTGTCGACCTAAGGAGTCTGCAGGGTGCAGCCTGTGACTACGACTCACTCCATTTCCTTTCCGATTGCAAAATCATTTTAAAGAGACTCCACAGCCAAGTAGTCACAATTCTCATTTCTTTGCTCCCATTACAGGTAGCATGGGGAGTTCATTTAAACAACCCTATGGGTCTCCAACTGTGAAAATGATTAAATCTACAAGATCCATATCATAAAAAAATAAATTAGGCAAGAGACTGTGAATATATCCCCAAATTTAGTGCAGACCTTTTCCAGTCAGTTTGCTTCGTCCTGCGCACAACGTACTTTGTGCACACGCAACACCGTTCTTCAAATTAGAACTGAAACCGGTAATAATAGCTTGGTAATTGTGGCTTCTTTTAAATCTGAACGCGGACGCCTGGTGCCATCCTAATGGGCTCGGCTGAGTGTGCCAGGCCAGTCTATCTGAGATCTAACCAGCCTTACTGAGGCAAAGCTCTGCTTCCCTGGTGACAGCGCTGCCATTTGCTTTGATGTTGTGACTTGTAGTGGAAAACTGACAGAAGACTTGTTTCATTTGCTCAGAGGAGAAATAACATGCTCATTTGAAAGCACATTGCTGGTCCACATGCAAATGGAATGGTAGCATTTTTTTTCTGATCTTCTTTACACGAGGGCAGAAAAAAACATCTTTGATCATCACATGGTCTAAATGAGGAAAGATACTTGGCTTTCAGGCATATCAAGGGCCCGTGCCCTGCCGCCCCTACAAGCTCCCAGCTGCAATATGCCCATCATTCCACCTAATTACTGCCACATGAGGGAAAAAAACTATAAAAACAGCCAGGAAATTCATTAAAGGGTGGCTAATTCTATTCCTTCTCACTGACTGAGTCCATATTTTCCATGCCTGAGCCCGCATTTCTTCTGAGCAGGAGGAGAAAGCCCTCTCCCTCCGTCTTTTCCCAGCTTGGCCCTTGTTTGTCAATAGGCTGAGCCTTTGGCACATCAACCTGGCATCAAAGGGTTTCACACTTCACAGGCCACAGGGATTAGAAGCCTTTCAGGCCTACAAAACCCATCTCGGCTCCACAAAGGCTTCCGGTTATTAGAACCCACAGGCAAAAAGGAGGAAGAGAAGGAGGAGGAGGCAAATGAGCATCTGGATGCTTCTGATTCCAGCTTCCTCTTTAAAAACTTCCATGGTATAAATTTTATAGCAAAGTTGATTACAGTAAGTATGGCCACAAACCTTAAAGAAATTTCAATCTCATACACGCACTGTTATGCACACTGTGTGTCTGATGTGCAGGGCCTCCACATCCCGCTCCTCCAGAGCAGTAAGTCTATAAGTGAGGACATGGAGGTTAAATGAGAGGGTCCGTTTTTCGGCCGGCGCCCCGTGACTTATTGGTTTGGGGCGCAGTAGATCATAGCTCTGAGCAGCAGCATACAGATGGTACTAGCTGATAAACATCCACGGCCATCACTGCCTCCTTTGTGCGAACCCTCACCTCCTCGTAAGGTTGGGGGTTTCCTGCACCTGTGCACACTCTGCAGACACAATGCACGAAAACAAGTAAAAATAAACACACACTCCAAAACTGCATCGGCAGTTGTGTGTCTCATTTGCCATCAGTGGAGCATGTTGTTATCCTCTGCTCACAGCTCTCTCATGAAATGTAGGGCAGGGACAACAACAGGTGCCTGTGCGGGCGACAGCCTGCAATGCCTCCTGGGCTAAATGCTTCACACTTGCTTCATTTCGACATGCGACAGCCTTGTAAGGATTAATTATTTCCCCTGGGGATGGAAGAATATGCTTTTTCCCTTCCTGAGAGCAGGAGGCTATGTACAGTCACAGGCACACGGAATAGTTCATAGTAAATGAACGGGGAAACCTGGGCTAGCAGAGATTTATCGGTAAGAAAACAGCACTTTCACATAAAAGGAATGTAAACAAAGCAAGCATATGACTGAACTGCACTGGAGATGAGATAAAAGCGGAGGCAAACACATGCATTAGTTCTGAGAGATCACGCGCCAGGGAGCAGAGATGGCAGGGAGGCAATTAATGGGCTGACCTTCGTCCTTAATCACCCAGTGCCTGGCACACAATGCCCATGTGTCAGAGCAGCACATCTCTAAATGCCACCCCTCATTAGCACGACGCACGCAGTGAGAGAGGCTATCTGCGCAGCGCTGCACTCTCCAGCGGTCAGACAGAGATAGCGAGGCTCGGATTGGATAACATGGCAGCACAGAGCCGGACTGAGCTGCAGCAGTCCATGATATGATCTAGAAATCCCATTTCACTTGGAGGATGGGCACTCCCCTTTCTCTCCATTTTTGATTGGCATGAAACTCCCCAAGCGCAACGTCCTTGGTGTACCCGGCGCTGTCATCGTGATTGTGTGCGCGCTTGTGTATATGCATGCATGTGTGTAGAAGGGGGTACCCAATTCTGAACACTCAATTAACACTACTTTAATTAGCCAGCAGTACATTTTGAATTCTGATGAACTAATTTTCTTGGTGTGAGGGTGGAGGAGGCAGCGGAGGGGGAGGCCTGGTAAAGATGAGGTCCACTGGGTACAAAACAGCAATAAAGAGCGAACTGGTTAGATTAGACTGTAAAAAATCCATTAAATTCTGTGCACTTCTTCCAAGTGAGAGGTCAAATTGTGTTGATCACAAGAAGCAACTGCAGACAGAGAAAGTATGAGAGCAGGGAGTTAGGTGAGGTGGAAAGGGGTGGTGGGGGAAAAGAGGAGAGGATATATGGAGTCAGAGGCTGTGTGAGAGTGCAGCAGCAAATCCAGAGGACCATGAGAATGCTTTGCATTTTAATTAGAGGTTTAAATGAATAAGTCTGAGAGAACTGCCTGAAATGCACTTTCCCCCATTTATTAGTGTTCCAAGTGTTCTATAATTATGAGCAGGTTGGAGAAGTTGGAGTCTTCTTATTAGTGGAGAAAACGCTCACACACATCAAAAGCTCTCTGCGTTTCCTCACTCACTCCTGCGCGCCCGGGCCTACTCGCTGCAGGCTTTGATCCCTTTTGACCATGTACGTTGGTGCGTGGGGGGGGGGCTGCTTGTTTAGATGAAGGGAGAGGACTGTTGAGTTGAACTGCAATTAAGTTTTCACAGAACAACGGGTGCATAATACACATTAACTCTGGGCAAACAAACACTGCGATCTGTGACGAGGTTAGGCCAAAGAAGATGAAGCAAGATGAAAGAAAACACGGGGTCAACTTCAGTCCAGCATTAGCCTTGTGCACTTGGAGCCATTTCCCCTGAGAGCGACAGTCCCTGTTAAATGAGACATTAGCTGCTGCACTTACGTTTGTACCATATGTAGCTATGTATGTTAAGTTTTTTTATCCTTTGGAGGGGACGCTAACGAAGAATCCCTACAGGACTTAAATTTAGGATCCTACAATTATGCAGATGCCTTTGAATTCATATTTTTGTACCACATGCCACCACTAATGGGCTTTTTCTTTGACTTAGTTGTGAAGAAGTTCTTCAAATTAATAATTAATAGCTAAAACAGTGCTCAAACCCTTCATGTCAGAATCACTCAGCTTGGAAAAAGTTTGACCTGTCAAATGTGTTGCAGCCAAAAGGGGGGACGACTCAACCCCCATTGTTCCACGGAGGAACCCTTGACCTGAAGCTATTGTTCAGATCTTAGAAGATAGGATCAGGGTCTATGACATCCTCTCCCCACCTCCGTCAACCTTCTGCGAAAGGACGGGCAGGCGGGGGGGAGGCCAGAGGCAGCTTTGCGTCCTGAACAATACCTGCCTTGTGCTAATGGAGGTGTCATCTGGCACAGGGCTGATTAGTCAGCGATTACAGCCAGGCCTCAATTGCCGTGACAACTGCTGCAAACACAATAGGCCCTGATAGAGCCAGCTGTTTGGTCCTCTGCAATTAACCCTGCATCCCACTCGTCTCCGGCAGTGCGCTGCCTCTAATTGACTATTGGGCACACAAAGCAGGGGCTGTCGGCCAGACCCCCTGGACTTAGCCCCCCGCCCCTCTGCCGAGGTAGAGATGATAATAATAGAGGCGTCCTGTGGACTTGGCCGCCAGTCAATCAAAGCCTCAGTGCCCCACAGGAGCTTCCTGAGGAGAGAGAGAGCAGAGGAAGCACATGTATGAGCCAGTGATCAACAGGGTAGAGCAGCCTTGCAGGGGGCAGACATGTTGAATATGCCCTCAGCCAGAGTACTAATCAATTCAAGTGTACGTGAGGGGAAAGGGAACCCTGCTGCTTGCTTGATATCAGAAAAGCCATTTTTAGGAACACTCATCTCCTTCTGTTCATCTCAAGGTTGATTTTCTGTGCAACAACACAGGGAGAAAAAAAAAAAAATCAAGGCAATTATTTGTCAGGCCTTTGCTATCTATAATTGCAAAGATAAAAATCAAACTGCAGTGATTTCTCAAAGGATAGAACTAAATTTGTGCCTGCTTGTGTCATCATAATTATCAAACGTGCATATTGTGAAACGGTGGCAGAGGAAGTGTGCTCCTCATTTACTCCTCTCTGTTTTCTTTAAATTCCTCATCTTCTCTTGTACTATTGTGGACGTTGATGTATGCGCTGCACTGTGGTTGAATAAAACCTGTAATTTGCCACATAACTACACCTTTTAACAAGTTATTGTTCACAGTCACTGAATCAAACATGAGATATTAAATAACAAGAAAATAATTAAATGAATAACTAAGCAAATGAAAGCAGCACTTGGACGCTGTTCATCATGGGGTGCCATACTGCAATCACATATTGGGCTTTTAACCTGCCAACATGTTTCACAAATAGCAAAGAGGATAATGAGAATGTTAAAGCAATCTGCACACTGATCCTTCACAGGCACACGGACATGGCACAATGTCAAAAATGGATTTAATCATTAAAAGAGATTTAAAAAAAAAAAACTTGGACAAAACTCCCAAATCTAATCTTTCATTTCATTAAAACTGATCTCATCTAAGATTTAATCTATTTCCTGCTCAAGCAGATGGAAGAAATACCAAATCGAGAGGCTAATTTGGGTTTTCTCCTCACACACACTGCAGCATGAGGTCATTTGGTTATCCTGCAGTGATGTGGGACACGTGTGTGCCTAATACACAGAGACACAGATAAGGTCCACGGGTGCAGATAATGAAGGAGCAGATCCCTTTTCACATTCTGTTTGTATTTTGCCATTTTACATATGTGTATAATGTGACGGTGAACAATGTGTCCAATTGTGTCCTAATTAGGCTTCTATTGTAAATACAGGCTTCCTCGGAAGAAATGTGAAACGTTACACCACCAGGACACTGTCATGTTTACATTTTCCCATTAGAATTTATCTCTAAAGCCAGATGTTACTGAATCAGCCATGAAAATTAATTAGCTGGTTTGATGTGGCAACCTCATGCTCCTTCCAGACAGACCTGGCTTTTATGTGCTGTAGAAGAAATTACTGAGAATTGATAGATCCTGAAGGACTCCTCCGTACACATGGCAGAAACACACACATCGCGCTAACAGCTGATTCAAACATGTCACCCTACAGATGATTTACTTTTTTCCAGTTACAACTTAATTACAGCAAAAACCTTAAATCTAAATAAATAATCATGAACCCTGACACTGATATGTCCACATAAAACAGATGCAACCTCTGACCCCAAAACATTGCATTTGCAAATGGTTTTCCGTCTCTTTTGCTTCCTGCGTTTTCATCCTTTCTGCTTCCTCTCTGTTTTTCTTTGTGTTCCTCTCCGTCTCTTCATCGCCCCTATCTGTCTCCTCCGTCTCCCTCTCTTAGTAAGTGAGTTTCATCTGGGGTGCTTGCCGGGCGAAATCACCTCAGGGCGAACACTTTATTATCTGTAGTCAAAGCGTCACCACAAATACCATTCTACACACACAAGTGTCACTTTCCATTTGTCTGCACTCTGGCTGCATTAGCGGAGCCTCGCCGGCCCAGAGCCTTGTCTCAAACACGAGCAGCAGAAGAAAACGAACAGCGTGGGAAAGGGCTCGTCCTGCATTCCTGCCCCATTAACACTACTGGCACCACAGCAGACCTACTGCCTCTCAGGGGGAATTAAAAACATCATTATCAATTGAGAAGATATTTCATAAAATGCCAAGTAAGTAAGCAGACCACCAAGTCCTCTATGTTACAATTAACAAAATAAATCAAGGCAGGCATAAAACTTGCTGTAACTGAAAGGAGATCAGTGCCCGTGTTAATTAGTGATGATCGAGCTGAGTGTCCAGCACAAACAACACCAGCGGGCAGGCTAGTTTGTGCTCTGTTTGAGCCACAAAGGAATGCAGGCCAGCAGCAGCCATGTCAGGCCGTCTGTGGGACCCTCGCGCACCAAACAAACACACAAACTGGGGCAACATGTTTACCTCACATTACACACACCACTTCATAAACAAAAAGGCCAAAAAAAAGAACTGGGTCTCCTAAAAGGGCATTTTAATAAAAATATGAGTCCCAGAAATCTAGGACGGTGAACAGAGCCTCCTTTCAGGCACATGTTTTGCCAGACTCTGTCCAATTGCAATAGTTTTGTTTAGGGTTTTTTTTGAGTTATATCTAACATTTATTTGAACAAATAAAGGCCATGGACTTCAGTAATCATATTTCCAAGAAAGACCCGATCAGGACAGCATCATTACAAGGTTGCACAACAACTCAAAAGTCTATTTAATGATCAAATCTGGCCAACGTGCACAGCTGTCTACAGATAAGGGGATGTAGCCGCTTGCTTTTCAGCCTGCCTGTGATGTGCCAGACCCCAGGCCACCCCTACTGCACATACAGCATGGTCTAGAAAGCAGAGCTTTATCAGCAAATACCCCGAGTCAGCACGAGCAGTGGGGTGGTTATGCGTTGCGACTGGCACACGAGCCGATATTGTCATGTGCGATTAGGCCTGTGCTCATGAGCCTGTGAACTCATTCCTATGGCATCAAAGTCAACCCAACCCCCTACTCTCCTCCATTTCTATCACTGCCCCTCTGCTGCTCTCTCCTCCTTCTGAAGGTTTTCCTATTTTACATTAAGCCCTGACACTTCACAACATCGCCGCCGCCAAAGCTGATGAAATTGCATAATCCCATTCAAAAACAAAGCAACGAAATCTCTGCAGCTTAATTAACCAAGCCAGGCGGGTCATCCATGAGATAGAGCTCGCCAGAGCACCAAGCAGCAGCTGGTGCCAGTTGTTTTGTCTTGACACGTCTTTAGAGGACAGGGCTGATAGAGACGAGCACAGGGACGCTCACAGGCGTGAGAGAGACCAACTGTGAGGCCTGTTATGGGTGGAAACACAGATTAAACAGTTCAGTGACGAGCCAGAGAGCAACACATGAAACAGAGCCAAGAAAGAAACAAGTTAAAATCCTGACCCGAAAGGCTCATGTGAGACCCTCGTTGTACTATCTTTAAGAGAATATGCCGTGCTGTGACACTGTTTTCTCAAAGGGTCACATGTACAGCCAAGAGTCAGCAGCATTCACAGCTATGCACAAACTCAAACGGACACAGTAACAACACAAACACACACAGTCTTAAGTAAAGGACCCCAGAGGTAGAGCTTGTAAGCGCACACAGAGATAAGAAAAGAAACCAGAGGAGAGAGCGGGGAAGGAGGCAAAAAGGGAGAGAGTGGGAGAGATGAGACGAGGCTGGAGGCGTCTGGGCAGGCCTGTCAGACCAGAGGAAGTGCTGGTGCGCAGGCCTGCAGGTAAATGGAAGAAGAAAGGCGCCTGCAGGCTGCCTGAGGCAAGCCTGGGCCCTTCTGTTCTATCATTTAGGAGACAAGTCCTCCACTGATTCCCAATTAATATTTAACACTGCACAGACAACAAGGCACTCCACTGCAGTACACATGCCCGAGAGGAGAGGAGAGGAGAGGAGGCTATATATACTTATATTGTATAACAAAGTGATATCGTACACATCTACTTCTGCTTCCACGTTACCTGTACAGTAAATAGCATTTTCACTTCTTAGTGAAACAAGAAAAATGCCAGATAGCCTTTATAAGTTGGACATGGGTGTTTACAGATACAGAGTTAAGGAAAACCTGTCGTTAACAAACCTGCTCACAAGCCCTGAGGCCCAGAGCAAACGCAGATCCAGAAATGGCTGCACAAACACATGCAAAACCTCCATTACATAGCAAATTTAAAGCCCTCGTTGCTGTAACCTAAAATGACGACGGGCCCATTACATGTGAAAAGCAAACCGCAGAAACTGCAGTTAAATGTCCCACAGGATCGATGATTTCAACACGCTGTGGTCAGTTTGCACTGCCTGCCAAACTATCCGCACTATTAGAGTCGACGGAAAAACCACAGCCAGCAACAGAATTAAACTGGGTATAAGTCATGACTGAAACTAAAACTCTGCCGTCGGCCTTCCAGTGTTGTCACACGACAGAAAACCCTTCAGGACCCCAAGCAACGACACATTGATCAAAACTGCGTTATTGTGTATTTTAATCATATCATAATCATATTCAAATGTAACGTCCAATTCGGTGGGTAAGCCAAGGCTGCCGGACCCACTACGATCATAAAATTCATTTGGCCGAACGCTCTAGTGAAATCTACGTTTCCTCCTTCAGTCAGATTCCTGCTTCTCCGTGTGCAGCAGTTTCTTTGTCACTTGCATGGAGCGACTGGACAGAAATAGAGTAATTAAAAGCTAGAAATCTTGTTAAAAGAGATAATGAAGCCTTTCTTCCTCAGTCCAAAAGTTGGACCGTGCCTACACTTTTATTTTGAGTTTTGCTTGAGAAGAATACACAAAAACAGTAAGTCCACTGCCAGGAGTGTGTGACACCTCGAGGACGCCTCTCACGACCAGTCTGTGGTGGGCTCGGCTCTGCGATGGCACCGGCTGCTTGTCATTTCCTGTGGGACAGCAAGGGACCGCGGACACTCTCTGTACCCTCGCACACATCCCCCAACCCACCCCCACTCTCTGGCAGACGAAGATAGAGGGTGTTGATGCCTTGCACCTGGGACGCCCAAATGCCAGCTCACAGGCTTTGGAACCAGGAACCTGTTTTTCAACCCAAGTCCTGCTGTGACCAAAACTAAGGCAGAGCCCCTCTTGCTCAAGCGCACCTCCCAAGGCAATAAGATTGCTTCGCCCCCCGTGTTCACAGCAGAAGGCAGAGGGCAGAGGGAAGGCATGACTCTGTTGGATGCCACCAGCCGGAAATGATCCACTGTGTGCCAGCACTGAGGCGCCAGCATGACAGAAGTGGCTGTAGTATGCATGAGGTAAGACTAGCACAACCAATATCAAACGGCCGCGTCTCTACAGTCGCTGCAACTCTATTAATACTCTGCAGTTTGCAATATAGCAACGTGATGAAAGTGTGAATGACACATTTCATGTAGCTATGCAGGCCCAGTGATCCCCAAAATGAGATTGCGTAAGATGTCATCCAGGAGGAGGTATGGAGGCCATGGATAACTGTCAATCACCTTTCACCGTGAAAAATACCTCATGACCTCTGCTGCCCTGCTGCAGACTGTGGAATAATGACAGTCTCTGTGGGCACTCTGTGGAATTCCAAATGGGAGTTAGAGACGAGGTAGTTCAATCAGTGGGGAAAGGTCAAGTGCATGCAGATTCTCTCTCCGTGTGCCCCCCCCTCACCTCCAGGATACTGATGCAATCAGGGCAACGGTTGCTTTTCGTGCCGCGGCTCGTAACATTTAAATATTAAGCCGGAAACGCTCCCACTCTTGTTTCATATATTAAAGCCAATGAGTATCATGCAGGAAGATGATTCTACTCTTTCTACTGTCTTGCGCTGCCTCACACAACAGTGGAGGAGATGACGCAGGAGGTCATTACCTGAACATATTCCCTCTCACTGGTGGTGCAGCTTAGGAGGAGCTAAAAGCAAAGCAAACTAATGGCTCTGGCAGCTCTGCCTGCAGAGGCACAGGGCTATTAGGAAAACTACAATCCCCAGGTGAACCTCCATGTCATGTCCTAAGGCTGTGTGTGACAAGGCCAGGTTGTCTCTGTCGATCAAGCTGGAGGAGGGCTGAACCTAACCCGACATAGCATGAACCGGGGATATCAGGCCTACTGGGAACTTTTCATCGGCACCTGGCTGATTGGCACCTCGGGCGTCATGGGTGGTGTCGCAGGAAGTTACAGCTGCTTGTACGTGTGCACGTGAACACGTGTGCATGCCCCTGCTGCAAGGCAGTGTTGAGGACAGACTGTTGGACAACGCTGAGACAAAACAGGTTGGATTTCACCCCAGTTGCATTATTGACAGGAAATATTTTCTAACTTAACTGAGGCTACAGACGTCCTCGCAGTGTCAATATAAATATACAAAATCACTAATGTTTCCTATCTTGCAGTTGCAGCCAGGACCTGTTGAGGTTACACACATGAGGAAACACCAAGGTCTAGCCCAGTGTCTGAGCCAATCACAGGACAAACATGGGAGGGGCAGCGAGCCGTGTGGTTTACCAGGGCAGAACCCACAGTGCGTCTGCATAAAGCACAGAAACACGCACACCCACTGTAACAATGCCATTCTTCAAAGAACGTCACAGTGGCAAAACCAAACAGCCACGTCATGAATAAACATGACATCTGAAAACATATTATTTGGAAAATACTCAGACACAAACAACCTCGTATCAACCAGTCAATTGAGGGATTCTGGACCGGTTATTCTTCAGCTGACATGTGGCAGAGTAATTGCTGTCTGGCCCAGGGACGAGGCAGGTTTGTGGTGGGGGCTGCTGGGCCTCCTGTTGGAGCCTCCAGCCACATCAGCATTAGCCATCACTGGACTGTTGCACCTCCCTCAGACCTGCTCCCTGGACCTTCAGACCCACAGAGGAGGACGATGATCAAGAAGAGGGATGTGCAGCGAGAGAGGTTGCCACTGGCTGAGGGTGACAGGGGTCAGTGGCATCCATTCACCCCTCTACCCCTCCAGGGCTTTTCTCTCTCATCTATCTGGATGGGTGCCCTCTCTCTCGGGCACAACATGATGAGAGGCTCTGGCTCCGTTGCCGTCTCTGCCTTTCATGTCTCCATCTAGGGCAGTGGTAGAGAGACGTGAAGGGGAGGATGAAGGAGGGGCAAGCTACAAATGTCACCCATACGGGGGGATTTAATTAAAAATGACAGGGGTTGGCGCTGGAGAGTGCAGCCACATATGCACAGAATTTGGGTGCAGCGAAAGCAAGTGCCTGTGATTTATAATTCAAGTAATGCGCTGCACTCCTTTTAATTCTACGGCCAAAGAAAAAAAATATCAAAAGGCCGCCCCTGTGAGGCTAATCCAATATGATATTTTTAAGGGCAGGCGGTCAATGGCTTTCTGAAAAGCCAGCTTCTCTGACTCGCTTTCTGCCGCTTTCTCTCTTCCCCACTTGTTGTCTGTCTTCCCCCATCTCCCACTCCTTCCTTTCTCTCCCCTGCACGCCCCGCTCTACAGTACCTCACCCCACCCCCCGAGCCCAGACAGAGAGCGGGCTGTGATAATGGAAACATCCCGCTCTCCGCCTCCCGTTTCTCCTGCTAAGCTCTGTGCGCTTGGGGGAAATTGATTGTCTGGCGAGCCGATCTGAACGCTTCCAGCTGATGGTAGAGCCAGTTAAGTCCTTTTTTATTGAGGGTATGAGGGATTTTTAATGGGAGTCGCATCAATGAACTGTGCAGCCACTCGGCATCTGCATGCAGGGGCTTTTTCTAAACCCCTTCTCGCCCTCTCATCCCAAACGCTCTGGCACACTAGCCCTCACACCCACAGGAAAGAAAATGAAAACTGGAGCTCACCTCCACCTCCCTGCCAGGTAGCCCCCCCCCACGCTCCAACTCTCTCTGCCTCTTTGAGGGGGTGTATTCAAGCATCCAAGCTCCTGTTGGGAGCCCAGGTCATCTTATCCCCAACCCTTCTACGTTGGCACGAGCTATAGGCCACAAACAATTAATTATGGGGACCTGCTCAGCATGTTGACCTGAGTGTGTCCACTTCTGCAGCCAGTCCCACTGTCTGCCTTGCTGTGGAAGAACAATTGCCTTATTGAGGTCAAGAGCTGCCCGGCAGTGGAAATCCAACACTTGCTCCCCTTCTCCCCCTCCAAGGACAGAAAGGAGGCTATTATGTTCAAACATCCTCATTATGAACCTCAAGTCAGTCCTGTGGTAGTCCTTCAATCAAAGGATTTAACAGGTGGAGCAGGAGAGGGAGTCAGACAGAGAGGGTCAGTAAAAGGGAGAGCGAAGGAAGACTGGAGACTGTTCTTTTTCTCTATTGATTTGAGTCCTGACTCCCACTGGCTGCTCCTCAATAAAAGACCTCGAGAGGAAGTGGACTAATCCTGCAAAATTGGAGGGAGGGAATTGATTACGATGACTGCAGACTACTGCCTCCATTTCTCTCCCTTTCTCCTCATCTTTACCTTCCCTAATTCTATTTTGCACAGTTTTCTTTGTCCTTTCTTTCACTTCTCTCTGAAACCTCATTAGTGAGCTTGGTTGAACCCCGCTCAGCATTCCTCAGAGGTTCTCCTTCCACGTGTACCGGCGCTCTGTTTATTCATATGTATTCCCTGCCTCCCACCCACGCAGCTCCATAGGAAACATCCTTGAAGACGAGCCAAAACAACTCCACGACTACGGACGGAGGTTGCACCTGGCAACACCTTTGTTGTTTGTGACTTTCCTCTACAGGAGGCGACTGGAGTGTCATGTTGAACTGAGAAGCAGCTAATTGGTCAGTGAGGAGCTGAGAACGAACACAAGCAATTCTTTACCCAGGGCCAATCAGAGGGTCTTTATAGTCTTCCACTGTGCTGGTTGATGCTGAAGCACGCAGCTGGTATTCCCTCTAAGCCTCTCTAAGCTGAGGTAAAAACTGCCAGGTTACTGCTCCCCTGCTTTCCATCCAGCCAGTTCTTTTAATCGGCTTGAGGTAGATTGTAGCCTGACAAGGCTACTGAAGACTAGTAGCGTTGGAAAAGCAACAACCTTTCTTCCTCTCAGAAAACCGGCAAACTGGGGAGAAATCTGCGAAATACCTTATTCCTGCAGCTCCCCCTAACCCTAAACTGGCTTGGACCTGTTTTGCCAACAGTTTCGAGCCCTGGCTCATCTCCGTCCCTTTGCACCATTTTGTGAGTGGACAGAGGGTGGTGCTTGGGGAACAAACAGAGCAGCTGTCATGCTTTACAGGCGGCCGGCACAGCCAGGGCCAGACACTGTAAATGTTTACAGACCCTCAGGGTCACCCAGGGCCAGTGAGGCACGTTAGACACTGTCTGTTCAGCCCTGTTGCCACGACTGCACAATCAGCACAGCAAAACAGTCCCCTCACAATGAATAGACAAACATCGTGCTAATCCAAGGTCTAAGAGCAACAGCACTGAAACTGTTTAGAATTCCTCAGACAAGTAAGGAAACACAAAGACAAACAACCGAAACCTGAAAGTCTATTTTCCCCACTTGTTCACAGTCAGTGTTAATCATTACATTCTATCAATTACCAAGACAATTAGATAACACACGGGCGACAAACACAAGCTCCTCTCACTCTTTAGCTTGAGACGAGCTGGGTCCGGCCTGTGTATCACCAACTTACATTTTCGCCCGAGGGCTTGCGGTGGCTCCAGGGTCTTGCTGACACACACCGGGTGCTGGGATGGAGGGTTTTGCCTCCTCTGCAAACAGGCCAGCATGGCGAGGTGGGCACAGTACTACAGCCGGGGGAGTTGTGCGGCCAACCTGGAGCAGAAAAAGACGAAGGAAAAACAAAGAGAGGAATGCTGAGTGAGTTAAGCAGAATGATTTGAGGTCAAAGCTCGGTGGCTGCGTCGGGTAGGCCGGCAGGAGCTGCCTCTGGGCTGGATGGGCTTGGTTTCTCACCCAGAATTTAATTGAGAAAGCATGCCTACAGCTGCCTGGCTCTCAGAGCTCTGTGCGCTGAATGATAAACACACACCTGCACTGGGGCAGCACAGTTGACACGGGTTCAGAGCACAGTCCAAGCTAGTCACTCTGCAGCTTCAAACAGCACATCCACACAAGCATTCAACCGCATCTCCTGTCTGCGAAACCCTCCTCAAAACACACAGGCACACAGAGAGTAACAACGCACAGCACATTCCTTTCCAAGGCAGTGTGTGTTTGGTGATTGATGGCGTTATCTATGGACAGCAAAAAAATGGTAATGCTGAGAAAACAGCAGTCTGTCTGCTACAACTTAACATGCAACAGCTCTGGGGGACTGTCAGGAAAGGCCTGGGGGACTGAGCGGTGTGTGTCTGAATGTATGTGTATATGTGTGCCATGTGTGTGCACGTGTGAGCAAATGCAATGGTTTGGGAGGGGGAGACTGCCAACCGTACATCAGGGCTAGTGACGGCACTAATCAATCTCCCTCTAGGCCATAAATCTCCAGCTCTACACTCCCACCTTCCCCACAGCCACCTTCACTCAGGAACAGGGAGCCAGTTGCTGCTAGTTTCCTCTCAAAAAGCCCATCAGAGCCCCGGTGGAAATGCAGGACACACTTATATATATATATATATGAAACCCACAGCCTGACTAAGAATCCTCAACAATCGAGTAGCATGGAGGGTATCATTCATCAGCAACATACCAATGTCACATAGCACAATGATGACTGATTACAAAGTCTCCTACTTGGATTGTGCGCCAGATGGGAACAGCTAAAGCAAACCATTTAGGTCCAGAAAGTGTTTTTATATGATAAGGATCGAGATTCACTCCTCTATTGTTCACTTAGCGGATATTGTTTGGTTTCCAGGAAACATGCTCTTACTGTACAGCGTATAACACTTCAGAGGCCCACTCTCACCTAAAAAGCTTGACTGTCTGCATAAAGCGCTGCAGCTTTAATTTCAACCCTGCATGTGTTTGAGTCTCTTGTCCAAAAAGCATCGATATGAAACACTATCGTTTCCATCTGCGCCGGTCTCGGCCCATATTAAAACAAAGAACAGAGGCAAATATTTCATCTATGCTGTCAGCGCCAGCGTCTCCTGCCATGATGCGTGGCAGATTATTGAAAAATGATTTCTCATGCGTCTGTCACAGGCCTGTCCCCTGTTATTTATTTTCTCAGTGATTCACTAAATGAACATTTAGCCACCTGCCACCAGTCCATTACTTAGTTTTATAGATTATCATTTTAATACGAAAGAAAGCAATTAGAATGATTATGAGATGAATGAATGGCAGCCCATAAAATGTCCGTTGCTGTTCCTGCTCATTTAAGTAATAAGGCAAAATATACATCAAACATGTTAACTACCATACAACAGAGTCAACTTCAATCAAATGTTGCTGGAATAATTTAGAAAGATGAAAAAACGTTTTAGTGTTTTTTAATCTGTGTTGAGAATCATCACCTTATTCTCCCGCAGAGGAGTAAAACCTCTAAAGAGAACACCATTAGTTAGAAAAGGAGATGAGCAGCACTACTGTGGCCGTGGACGATGCTGCTGTTGCCTATAATTAAGCTTGAAGATCAGAAGTGGGTGATAATGGCAAAAATGCATCATCCCTACACAGAGATCAGATCTTCACCCTTTTACACTTACGTTAAACTTGAGCTCAGGCCTAACGCGAGTCCAGCGTGTATTTTTAAACGCCATCAACGGGAGCAGGAGACAACACTTTTAGCACCAGCCCGTCAGCGCGATTCTCTGACATAAAAGAGCGCAGATTACATTTCTGGACTCGTTTTTGTTAATTCTGCAGTTCAGTCTCTGCGTCTCCCCCACACACGCTGCAGATGGAAGAGAGGGCCACTCTATTTCTCGCCAGGTGCTTGAGCAAAAAAAGGTCGCTTGCAGTGCCATTTCCTCTCACACACAGGCAGGCCTGGCCCAAACACACTGGCACTTTGAGCTCATTACTGGCTATTCACATAATCCTTTCTCTGTGTCCTCTCTGTGAGGATACTAATTTCACAACGAGCCCATCCTCACGGCCCATTTGTTAAAAGATAGTGGTTGAGAGAGAGAAAAGGGACACATGGTGCAGATTGAGACTAAAAGCTAGTCTTAACAGGGGGATACCTCCACAGTTTTCCCCTCTCTGAAATGAAAGACAATCGTGTAACTACCCTCCATTTTTCTCCATTTGCTGCTCACCAAATGTATTCGGAGGCATTATACTTCGCTGAAAGAGACACACTTTTTTTTCCCAATTCAATTTCAAGAACCAATTTTCTTCTATTATTGCCTTTAAGAGCACAGCAGAAGAAGCAAGTCTTAGGCTTGTTTGCCATGGCCCTCCTTTCCCCTCATCTCCTCCTATTAGGTCATTGTACTACTTAGCAGATGTCTATCAGTGGCAGGAAATTATCTCCAAACCAGAAACCTGTGACCCATCACGCAGCTGCCCTAAAACAGCCTGTCACGCTCGGGTCAATCCCCATGAAGGTGCTGGAGAATGTGTGTGAAAAAAAAAAAAATCTTCACTCACTCATCAAATCCACTCACAGGTCTCCTATTACACCGGTGTGGTGATATCTCAAAAGCCAGGATGTCTATCTGCTCTTTCCCCTCCACTAACGCTGCTGCAGGGTTTGCAATGAGGGCGGAAGATCAGCCCCACGAGATGAGGGAATAAGCCGGAATCAAGAGGCGGTGGGCTTGGCACAGGCCTGTTTCTTAGTTAAAAGGTTCTTTAAGTGCACAGGGAATCAGAAGCGATGTCTCCCCGTGTCCACAGCTGTCCGCCCAGATAAGCTTCCTGCCAAGTGCCGGGTGTAGCGGGGCGGTCACGGGTGAATGAACTGCAGGCGTGCATGTTCTGAGCCACGCATGTTACAGGTGAAAGAAAGAGGGAGGCGGTTAATACTAGGGCTTGGGACTGCACCTCAAAACTGTTGAGTGTGTCTGACACACATACATAAATAAATACGTCAGAGTCTAAGGACAGTTAAGCGAAAACTTCTTCTCTTCTGGTACTTTCGGGGGAAAATGATTTGGTTAACTAAAAGCATCCCACACTGATTTTCTCCAGAAATCTAATCATTAACCTTTATAGTATGATAGTTAAATCCCCCAGTGCCGGAGCAGCCGTGGTCCGGGAGACTGGCAGACAGCCTCCACAATGAGCCTTGGGCCTAATTGAATGGTGACCCTGCTGTCTCACTGTGGGATGCCCCATGCAGTGCTTTTAACAAGCTGCTGTGTCTCCCCTCTTAATAAGCCCAAACAAGTTAATCCAATCGACACACTCAAACCCTTTCTGTTTCTTTAACAAGGCACTGCCTCTGCCCCCTTAATCCCCGTTCCCCCCCTTCTCCGCCACCATACCGTCACATGAATGGAGGGAGAGTGAAAGCCTCCATTAGGAAGGACTGGCAGTAAACCCCTTCCGCTCGGCACCTTCCACACATGCGTACAAAATTATTTACACTCATGCTGTATATCCACAGCACTGGCAAACACTAGACTGGTGTATTTGGACGTGTCACACAGTGCGAGGGTTCTGTTCTACCCCGATACACACACACAAACCAAAATTCTGAGGGGACGTTTGCCGACGGCACGCACTCTGGGACATAAAAAAGGCATTGTTAACAAACCCTCCCAGCTCCACAAACAAGAGCCACTGATTCCCTAACAATACAAGCCCCTGGATGCACTCACCCACTAGCTCTGCACAAGCTCACACCAGCACAATAAATAACCTGTACAACAAAAGGCCATTGTGTGTAAAAGCCTACAGTTTAGGCCTCATCGCTGTGATGTACAGTGCTGGAACAACATATTGGCAGCAGCGTCTTATATATACGATGCAGTGCGTCGCTGTTATTGGGGTTTAAACAGGCTTGTTTGTTGTGCGGTTGTATTTATAATAGGTTTGTGTGCAGATGAAGGGCATCTTGGCAAAAACACTCCGCTGTTAGCTTTCCATATTCCAGTCAGCTTCAATAGCTTCACCCATGGGATGAAGGGCGAGGAATGTCTGGCAGTCCAACAGCAGCGAGTTGTCTGTCGTTTCTAATCAAAACATGCCTGCCCAGACTAATGTCAGCCCTGTAACGGCAACGAGGACTAATTGACTTCACAGCCAACTGCTGCATCTTTGCGCCGGGCTCGGTTTCATTAATGGTAAATAACAGGCTCACGACGGCTGCAGTATGTGGCAGCTACACTCGAAACACAGAGCTGAGCACGAGCAAATATCACAGTTTGGATATTGGTTCATATAGAATCTGAATCTGCAAACTGAGGCAGTGAATGTGGAACATGCTATATTAATTAAACCACACTTTCAACATATTTCTGCCCGAACTGCAAACTACAGATAAAGTTTAGAGCGGCTGGAGTCGTCTGTGATGTAATACTTATTCGCTTCAAAGTATTTGCTTTTTGCTGCAGCCCAGCTCACCTGATTTTGCTCCCTGCACCTGGAATTCGCAACAGGTTTCTTTTCTTGTGAGACTCGTAATAAAAAACGAGGCCTGCATGCTCGGTTGTGCACTAGCCACCCAAGCTAGTGAGGGAAAAACTGCACATCTACAGCAATTCTAGGAAAACATGTGCAGCCTTTGGTTTTCTCTTATGTAAGTATCACATTTACATTTAATAGTGCATCGAAACTTCTCAAGCTTCTTCCAAAAGTCAAGCTTAGAATATCACATTTGATATAAAACCTTGTGTTTCCTGTGCACTGATTGACGCTGTACAGCCAGCACTCAGTACAAATTAAGTCTACTTTCCAGCACATCGCCGCTGAGGCAGCCGAGCGCCTTGACTGAGTCTGTGCTTGTGCTGCTGCCAGCCTGGGACTTTGAGCAACGAGAACGTGGCTGCAGATTGTCAGACAAACCTCCGGGGAAACTCACCGTCTTCTCCTCTTATTGGCTCAACCTTTGTTGCATTGTTTTGCAGGGTAGCAGCATCAGTTGTCATCTAATACCACTTTCACAAAGAACCGCTGTAAACGCTCTGACATCCCGAACAGATGGTGAAGGGCTAGCTGTGGAGTTCAGCACAGATGTTGATCACAGATATACAACCACATTAAAAACAACATTTCCCCCCACAAAACAGATTCCTTTTAAGATTTTTGCTGCAGATGCAACCTTAGCAAACAAGACTTCCGCACATAAATCAAACAAACCCTCCACACTAACTTCAGCCGAATGTGAAAAACGAGCTGCGCTTTCTTGGTTTTCATGCTAAGATTTATACTTTCCCAGTAAACCTTATTACACACCATTTGTATAGCATTGTTGATATTGCAAAATTTCTTATCCTGTCGTGACACAATCCTTTATTGTCCCAGACAGGTCCATTCACGGCTTAACACAACAACAATAAAACAAGGGTTCTTTTTTCCTCTACCCATCCTATGGTGGCTCGCTTGAATATTCAAACAGTGTTCATTGTCTTTTTGTGTTTTGTTCATTGTTTGTTGTGCTGTCATTCCTCGGCTTGGCTCCTGAACTTCAAAGAAAGGCTTATGTCAATTTATGATAAAATGGATTGAGCATGCGAGAGAAAACGGGGGAGAGGAGGGAGGGGGGCCTTCACGCAAAATGGTCCTGCCTCGAAATGTATGCTTATTAATGAGTGTTCAATAAATCAATGGAATATAATTAAATTCAAACAATGTGATTTCTTCTCCTGCTTGCTGAAGCCTGACTACAAGCATCACTCTGTGCAGGGCCTAAGGTGACCCCGATTCACATGGTCCAAAGGACGACTTCGCCATCTTTTACTGGAGGGTGTCACGGATCCAATAGCCAGTCATGCATAGCATTACTGTGTTGTGAAGCCCACGAGGCAATCAAACAGTACAGCATCGAAATGTTGACACTGATCTCATTTGATATATTTGAAGTGTGACAAAGCCTTTTTGCTCTCCTGGATATTAAGGACTATAAAAGAGAGGATGACATGACAGCTCACAGCTAAGCTACAGTAGGTGAGGAGAACGGAGACATTTTCCTCTGCATATTCTCTCCCCGCCGCCGTTTGTGTTGCTGGGACTCAGCAGCCTTTCCAGCTGTTGTCATCCTGCTTCCTCCTGAACGTGGCCCGTGACCATGCCAGCGAAGGGAGTCTAACTGGACGGAGTGGGAGGTGAGTCTGCGGTTGGTAATCACCTGCTGTCTAAAGGCACAGATGGCACAAACAGCAGCAAGATGTTTGTGCAGCAGTAGTCCAAGATGTCTTCTGACGAAGTGACAGACAGCCACAAAAACCCGAGAAATTCACAGCGGATGCACATGCCGCGTGTGGATTGGATGCAGAAACCCGGCGACCCGGCGAGGACGAACCGCGTAGGCACAGCACGCGCGGCGTGGAGCGACGGGTTTAACGCTGCTCACCCGTTTAAAAACCTGTTCTCGGGTAAAGTCCTGGTGTCAGTGGAAAAGTGGACATGTAATGGCTTTAAAAGGCAGATGCTTCCCATGACCAGAGCTACATGATAAGGGCTCGTGTTATCAACAAGTCTGACCAGCCACAGCGAGAACTGAGAAGCGAGGTCATCGCGGAGCTAAGAGCATATCTGCAGACTGATGATCTCTTTCCTCTCAAGGATGTTTGATACATGTGGTTGCTCCTGTGATTTATTGGGCTTGCTTTCTGCTGCAGGTTTCACAACTATACATCAAGGAGACCGCTGCTGGCGTGCACCTCTTAAAATGTATTCCTGAGGCTGCCATGACTCTAAGTTTTCTGACACACTGGAGACAGTCCATTTAAGTTTCCACCAGGAGATAAATGCTGATATGCTTAAGTTTAAGAGCGCGAGTGAACGTGCAACTGTCACAGAAATCAGGTGCAAAGTCTGTTAGCTTTTCTCTGCGAGTTGGATGAAGTCATTTAGCTTATTGATGTTGCTAGCGTAGATATTTTTTGTATCACAGTCAAGGCTCCCAACACATCAAACACATCGGAGTAAAAACTCCCCAGAGACATCCCTCTTCCTGAAGACTCCCCAGCAGATGAGCTCCTTCTGCTCTGTGTGTTGCTGCTCGGTGCCTTGGTTTGTCCTTCACAAGAGACAGGTAACACTGCCAAGACCCTGTAATTAGTGCAGATGGAGACTGTAATACTCTCATCCCCTCCCTGCAGAAATGCCAAGGGAGGTAATCTATAAATTCCTGCATATTAATGCAATTTAAAGCCACTCCAGACACCTTGCTGGAGGCAGGTGATAAAAAGGTGAAAGGCAGAGCACCTGGCACACAGCTGCTGATACGCTGGTGACATCAATCCTGGAACTTTCTGACCCGACACCCCGAACATACACACACCAAAATAACTCGGTAATCCATCTCCATTCTCAGAAAATGCTCTCCAAATCCCGACCTTAGGCCTTACAACTGGGTCTCTATCAATAATTAAATGGTAATCTAAAAACCTATTTTAGTTGGGTCATCTTTCTGCGCCATTGTCTCTGCTTCCCTTCCCCTTCTATCTATTTTTTCCTCTTTCTGTAAGATCTAGTTAGAGATTCCATTAGCATGAGAAAGCAGGATGGTAATTGTCTTCACCCTACTGAGTGATCCCTGGATAGAGGATTAGGCTGAGAGAAAGCCCTATTTTAACTCGGAGCACAGATGCTGCCCACAGTCGCCCGTTCCAGATTAGATTAGGCTGCAGAGGGATGAAACCGACTGGTAACTCGAAGCATCGTTAAACACAAAGCGCGGACAAGAGGTTAGAACCAGTGAACGTTTGTTCACCGCTCAGCACCAGCTGGGACCCTCAACGAATTTGTTTAAATCTCCCAATGTTCTTCTGCTGAAAATATAGCACAAGAAAAAGCTGCAGCTTACAATTTCCTCTTCCTCTCTCTCCGGTATTGTATTTGGAGCTGAATCTCCCTAAATCATCCCCTTGGGCCACACTGTCCATCACTAATCTGCCTGCCACCGCCCACTCATGAGGAGGTGTCACATTTCTGGCAGTCTTCCACAGGATAAGCTCTTCAAACACCAGAGCTTCTCCTCTTGACCTTTCTACGAAGATGATCGATTAAGCTCATTGGATTTATTCCATAAACAGGCAACCATTACATCAAAAAGGCAAGGAATTTACCTCTGAGGCAGAACTTTAAATCCATATAAGCTTCACGAGGCTTCCATTTATATTGGCTTTTTCAATCCTCTTGATGCAGCACATTAATAACCACAGAGTCTTTTCACAAGCTGTCTCCGAATGTGAATCACAGCAGTTCCCTACGTGTAATTATTGAAGCAAATGACAACAGCTATCTGTACTGTATGTAACCTGCGATGCAGAAAAACTGTTTAGCTTTAGAGTAGGAAATGAAAAGTCTGAACGTCTAAGCAGTGCAGTTACGCTCGCCTTGTTGAGACTACACTCACCGGGGCTTCTCTTTACCCGGCTGCTCACCCGTCCAGGAGGCTCTGTGGAGGGAGAACCGGCGAGCATGGGGCCGGTAAAAGGCCTGCTTCTCGCTGGCTGCATGAGCCATTAAGTTACAACACTGCAGGCTTCCTGTTTTCATGCTCGAACGCCTTCTACATGCTTTCAACAAGGACAAGACTAAACAATCTCAAGTGAAACAACAGGGAGCAGGAACCCGTGGAACGATTTGAATCACAAACTGTCGCTCGCCGTTTTAAATTCGATTCGTGACTGTTAGCAGAGGAAATCTAAAACTAGTTCAATTCCATCAGAGAAGCAGGAGCTATCCATCAGATATCCATCCTCCTCTTTGTGACCAGTGCCCAGAGAGGTCTGCCTCAGCTCTGAGGGACTCCTGCTCTATGGTAATCATATCCTATTTGAATAATGAGGCAATAGCGCCATTCCTGCGCCTATTCCCCTGCATCCTTGACTGGAGTCTTTGATAGACACTAATTCTAGCTCCATCTATAAAGCTCCTCTCATGCATTTTTAATAGAATCTATTACTTTAGGATTAAATTATAAAAGACTGTCCTCCTTAAATTTTTAATAGTTTGCATAATTGGTATCAGGGCCTCAATGCGAACCATAAAAACCCAGTTTGTACAGGACTGAGCTGCGGAATGAGACTGACTTAAAAAAAAAAAAAAAGCACACAGCACTGTTACACAAAAAGGACACACATGAAGTGACACAACTGCAGGAAGAACACATCTGCACACATTTGCACGTGCTCGTGCGAGTGAAGCTGGTACAGCTTTGGCGTCAGCGCCATGGAGAATAAGTAGTGTGAGCTCAGCCCTGTGAATAAAGGGGGACAGTAAGGGCAGGGACCGTAAGAGCCGCTTTGGAGTCTGAAGCAGTCACCTGATGGAAGCCGAGCATCTGCACACACCTGCGACCACAACGCTCACAGGGGCCAACAGCAAAATCTACTTAGCAGGTTCACAGCCTCCCTTTGTCCCAACAGCCACTGATGACTGTGTTCAGTCAGCTTGAATGTCTTTCTCCTCTCTGTTCCCAGGTCCCGGCAGATCAGCCGTGAGTTAAATGTCATCCGCACTCTCTCGCTCTGCATCTCCAGCAGTTCAGCTCTTTCCAGTAACAGTCAGAGCAAATGTGTCTGATGCATCTCCTATAAACTACAGCCCCCTTAGAAATCTATGCACGTCACCATCCCCCAAATTAGCACCGCAGGGACACCCCCCTCGCCGCCCCTGCCTGCTGGCGGCAGCTCTTTGGCATATCTGTACCAGGGAAAATATTTCACACTGTATGAATTATTAAGTGCAGGGCCAGTGCTAAGCAGTGTGGAGATAGACCAGTTATTCACAGCTCTATTGGGACGGATGCGTCGGAAACCCGGGCCGCTCGCCTATCAGATCGTTTGTCACCAGCGATAGTCAATTTACAATGAGAGAATTTTTCAATTTATTCATTCTGCTGTCACTGCAGTTTCCCACCTCCGCTCATTTCACTCAACAACCCCCTCCTCCTTAAAGTCTGTCTCATCTGGCGAGGGGGCTACGCCTGCACCAACTGCCTGCTTCTCTATCTAATACTGTTGTTCACGTCTTTTCTCAGCCTGAGGACAAAAGTGGAGGTGAAACACGTGCGGGAGACATGAGGGGAGCGATCGCGCTACTGTGACTCTGTCATAAAGACTATAGGAGCACGAGTTGGACCCCATTAGATACAAACTAAACAAGGAGAACTCAATCACACAGCAGAAACTCTTTACACTGTCAAAAGCAACTTACAGCAGAGAAAACGCAAAAAGTTTATAAAAGCATAGACACGATGAATATGCACAAATATCTGAACCTGCATTGCAATAAAAGAATGCTTTTCCAGAAAACATCCCAGAGGGCAGGATGCTGCTTATTTTCACTTAAGAGGAAATGCCAAATAACAACTCCCACACAGATAGACAGAAGACCTCAGCACAAATGCCTGGCAGACTGTAATTTCAACATTAATTACTGAAGGTGAACCAGCTGTCAAAACAGCCACAGATTTTGTTTTTGTTCACAAATATCCTCCATTATAGGAGGCGAACCGCACAGACCAGCCTCAAAAGCCCAAAGCAGCGTTCGTCCGCGATTTCAAGAGACGGGAACTCAAATTCGCCAGAGACAAAACACGGGTAATGTTTTCAAAATCTTTCGCCTCTCTCTGAGCTGTTCTATACGAGAGAAATCGAAAATGACAACATCCACGGTTAAATGCTCAGCGGGAGCAGTCTGACCTGTGCAGCCTGTAAATGCTTTCTCTATCTGTCGCGTCCTTTGACAGCCCGACGCAGACGTGTTTCCCTGAATCGGCTTGATGTGAAAGGCAGGGATGTTAGATAAATGTCCTCACAGCCAAGGCCTCTGCCCTCTTCCCGATGATGCATTCTCATGCTCACATACCCACTCCCCTGCACACACATACGCACGCACAGTGCCAACAATGCCACTGAGGGCAGCGCTTGTTTGGGGACAAGGTGACCCTGTTGCCTAAGGTCCTGTGAACATGCACAATGAAGTCCTCTCATCCTGCACACACCCAGCCGGCTGTGTTGGCCCGATCACGGGTGGAGGGAAGCGGGGAGAAGGGCGGGTGTGAGAGGCATCGCACCACCCTGCTCCTGCCGTTTTAAAATCCTATTCAGCCCCCTGAAATAGCTCCTTTCACACCCTGCACAGACGGAGAGAAATCCCCGCTTGTAACCCAGAGTCACGCAGTCAACAGATGGAGCAGCTATTGAGTGAAGGATCGTGCCGACGAAGGCAGCTCCCCATCCATCCCCGCTGGAAACAATAGGGCAGCAGGTCAAGAGTGTTGTCTCCAGGAGGAGGGGAAGGGTCACAGCGGAGGGGCGAGCTTCCACGCAGCCCAGCTAAGCAAGCGCTTTAAGAGGGGAACAACTGAGG
Source organism: Macropodus opercularis (assembly GCA_030770545.1). Lineage (NCBI taxonomy): Eukaryota > Metazoa > Chordata > Actinopteri > Anabantiformes > Osphronemidae > Macropodus > Macropodus opercularis. The sequence continues at coordinate 3,216,662 of CM061097.1, read as the reverse complement.
GAATCTTTTCACGTATCCACCCATATTCTTGTGGGTGACGGACGGAGGGCATGCGTGCAAGGGGCTGGTGACTGAGGAGGACAGGGCTTGTATGTAAATCTGGAAGAGCAGTGTTTGTTCTTGCAAACAAGAACAAAGAGACATCCCTGCGCATAAACATTTGCATGTTCAGAGGAATCGCAGTTTAACGCAGCCAACCAACAGAGACTCGGTCCTCTTTGTGCACACATGACGTCACGACTGATGAGAAACAGCTCTAAATGCTCAGAGAGGAGACAAAGGCTGTTGAAACACCCCAGAGACATATTTAAAAAATACTGAAGCACATACCTGTAAAACTGGTATCACACATTACAAATGAAGCCATAACTCTCTCATTATTTAAGCACGTACTCAAACTTTTCTTGTTCCGACTCTCAGTATCCTCCCGGCGGCATCAAGCTAACGAGCGTCAGACTGCAGCCTTTATAAATAGTGGTGTTACATTGTTCTGAGGTCGTTATTAACAGACTGATTTCCGCGATTGTCAAAGTGAAGCAGCAACTGTGAGCCGCACAGGATGAACGCGTGCTCAAAACCTCACGTCTGCACAGATACGTGGCCACACACCCGATCACACAGGCTGTTGTAGCTCCCTGCAGGGGAAAGTATATCCGTTTACATTTACCAGCAGTCTTGCTATCATGTGGCTCTGACCTGGGAGTCAATTAGTCATCCGGGCTGCCCTGCCTCGCTGGGTTTCTATGGCTCGTGAGGAGACAAACACACGAGGGACGTATACAACGATCCTATACCTTCTACTTTTGAAATGCCCAAAAGTGCCAACACATGTTCCTCATCCTCCGTTTATGGGGCTACTTTGCACAGGAAGGCACTCATTGCAAAGCAGAAGGTGTCAGGAGCATAGCAGCAATTCTCCATTAACAACCACTTGACAAGAAAGCAGGGAGACTCAAAAAAAAGACTTCCTACCACTTGTGAAATGTTCAAAAAATATCCCACCTAATTAAACACAAAAGCCTAGACCGAGAGAGCAGAAAGTCTTTTCACGACAGAGGGTTTTCAGCGTTGCGTGATGCATACATTTGTGCAAGGACACTGTTATTTTACACACATTCGTGTATCCCTCAAACAAATTGTCAGCTGAGTACAGGAGGACAAACAGTCGAGCTGTTATTATCCCTTCCCTATGTTCTATCACAATACAGCACTGGTCTGCCATTTCAAAATATGCCGCTGTTACGCTGTTTGAGTCGAAAATTGAAAAAAATAAAGCTTATTCCAAGCACAGTGAAAGGGATCAATAAGTGCATAGAAAAGGAAAATGGCCATAAACACAGAGGCTTTTATCCAGAGTGTCACGATGCAGATGAAAGCACAGAATGCACCTGGAGAGCAAAGCCGAGAGCGGCACAAGACAAGAGAGCACAGAGTTATCAGGTGGGGCCAGAGAGCGCTGGATACATTCAGACCTCAGCTCCATCTATCGCCACAGCAGCTATTAGATTTCTAATATTGTTGGTTTTAGGAGGCTCGGCTTTCCTGCCACAATGAGACAGATTCAGCCCCGGTTGCCCCCTTTTCCTTTTCAGTGTGGTCTTCACTGGGTCCTCTCGGTTTTCTGCAAACAATGCTGCCGGGCTGCGGCTCTTATTTAAAAGATTAATAGGATGCTGTCTTGGCAGAGAAGCAATCAGCGAGGTTTCTGTGACAGCAGAAAAAGTGTGAAAACAAGGCAAAGAGGAGAGACCATTGTCACGGTTACCAACTGGCTGCCGCAGCTCAATTGAGATGGCTCTGGCTTTCAAGGCTGGCTGTCAATCACAGCAGCAGGCATCAATGGGGTAAATTTGAATGATAAAACGATAAGTCATGAGCAGGCGATTTCCCTGTCATCAGGACAGGGCTGTTTGCATGTAGCACACTAGGGGTGGGGATATTTCACTGCAGCCATATGGAATTTGGTTTTTCCTCAAGTTGCTGGCTTCGCCCCTCAATCATGACAGAATGTGTAATCACCAAATGTCTTCCTCTCAATCCTTGTTACAACTGGCAGCACAGTGCTGTCACTAGAGATGGGGGAACAAAATGGAAAGCTGACTAAAAGACAAGCTTTAAGTGACACTTAATTTGAGATACCGAGGCATTCTCTCAGCTCCAGTAAACAGGATCCATCAAACTTTGCCCACAGCCCGTATGAGTCTGCAGCTGTCTGTCAGGGAGAGGCACAGTATGCCTGAGAGGCCCTCCGCTATCAAGAGGACTGATGATGAAGAAGAAGAAAAAGTCTTTTAATAGTTACTAAAAACATCCAAGAGGAAGCGTTGGATTGATTGTGACACGTTTAAAGAGCACATTTTCCTCTTACACGTGTCTACAGCTACATCCAAAGCATTTTCTCTTTTAAAGACAAACCCAGCTAAACTAAGCATAACAGAAGTTAATGACAGCCTCAGAGGATACGACGCATAAAGGCTAAAAAAAAAAGAAAAAACACACGTGAATTGGTGAAGAAGTAAGAGAAAAACACTGAACAGCTGCTTTTTCCCGTTGCTCATCCCAGGAGAGAGCCCCATGTGATCTGCCTGATCCTAGTTTGTGGCTGACAGAGGGGACCGCAGCTCTGTTCATCTCCCCGCTCACATTGCTCTGTGCAGCTCCCCACCACCGCCACCCACCTCACCGTCGCTCCGCTGCCAAGAGGAAAAGATGGCAGGGAGGGAAGTGGGGAGCGTGGAGTGGGAGGGGGAGACTACATCAAGGAGAGACTCTCCCAGTGGGTTCTCGTCAGTTCCAGGCCATTGCACCTTGCTCGCTGGGATTTTGTTTACACACACGCACGCAAACGCACACGCACACGCACACGCACACGCACACGCACACGCACACAAGCAGAGGCAGATGACTAATAACGGATACAATAATGCGATTTGTGTTTTGGGGGTTTTTTTGTGGATGTACACTCACATTTTCTTTTTGTAAATTGTTGTGATTATGTGAATCGCTTCAGTAAGAAATCAAACAACATTGTGATGCCTCGCAGAGCTTATTTAAGTGGCACGGGAGAGAGATAACGTTCAATCACGACCCAGCGATACGGATGATGTGGTCAGTGGTAATGCGCCGCCAAAAGGCCTGACACACTTCCACGGTCTGTGGGGATGAGCAGAGAACGCCAGGCTGCCCTTGTGTGTTCAGTCTCTGCAGATGTTGCCTTGGAGAGCGACTGACTGGCTGTGGTGACAGCTGGACAGCTGTTCCTATAGACGCAACCACAGAAGCATGCCACGGAGATGGGGGTGGGGAATAGCGCTGAATGTTTAGTTTATCTGTATGAAGTTCCCAGGACATGCAGAGCTGTCACTTTTAGCAGTGGTGCATGAGCCTGGATAAGGAAAGATGGCAAGGAACAGGATACGGAGAGAGAGCACAGATGGGTAAATATCAGACGCGGCTGACATTATTTAAAGAAGATCCAATAACAAAACAGGGTTTTTGGTACAATGTAACTTGCACGTCCAAAAATGACACAACACCAACTGGCTACACTAACCTAAGTCAAAATAGTTCATTTGATCCACGAGGTCTGTTTGAGCAGCTGTAACTTTTTATCGTCCCAAACAAGTAAAAGTTTCATATGAACGTCACAGGAATTTCAAATAAATTTTTACTTCTTCATAAAAGAGCCTTGGAAAAAATTGTATTTTCAGAAGTAGAGAGAGGATAATTGGCTGAGCGTTAAAACGACTCTGGACTTTGTGCCAACATCAGTGGTTGCTGGTGATGAAAGGCGCTTTAAATTGGGGTCATGTTCAGATATTATACCTTCATCCTGCCACTTAAAAACACAGTTACCTAAAATTATAGAGACCTGCAGGAGAACAGGTGATTAAAGACAGCCTGCACATAACGTCCTGACTGAGGGAATGAAACAGAAAGAAGTGAAACGGAAAAAACACTCTGCAGCATTAAATGTTGTCACCTGCTGAATAAACACACTGCAAATCATGAGTTAAACTGCTTGGAGTGATGCCAGTCACTTCTGCCAAAACTCGAGGTTCTTTTTCTTCCTGAGCAGACCAGGCTATTCATTATGCCGCAAAAGGTCAGCAATTTGTTCAACTCAATAAAAATGTTAATAAAACTAAGAGCTCACAAGAAGAAGCATTCATAGCATCTGGTGGCCCATCAAAACAAGAATATCTGAGTGTGTGTGGCTTTACACAGGTCAAAGGTCGCATAGCAGCAGCTATATAGCTGGAAATGTAGTCTAGTCATAACCCCGGTCAAACTCCACAAACCTCACAACACAAGTAGATATAAACACATGCAGATACACAACCTGGCGACGATAAGCAACCCCCACCAAGACCTCCAAACGCAGCTTGCATCCTCAGCCCACTCTGCTAAATAAATGAAAAGAGCCATTAGGCAGATTTCAAAGGTTGGCAGCGGCTCGTAATTATATATAAAATATTTTACAGGAAAAAAGTGATTACTCTGAATGCAAGTCTGGAAGTGGGCGGGGGTGTGCTATTGCTAAGCAACCAGTCATTATCCTCCAGAGTGGAGCGAGGTGACCGGCCATCCGTCTAACTCCGGTGCCTCGCCTGGCTCCTGTGCAGGGCCCCTCCCCTCCTGTCCTCTGCTGCTCTCTCTCTCCCCATGTTTTCACTCCCTCGCTCTCTCTCTCTCTCTCTGTCGTCTCCCCGTCCGAATACAAACAGAGATAAAGAACGCTGCAATCGCTCTTGACACACAAATAGGTTAACACAATAAAGCCGGCTTTGCCTGGCTCACTCGAGGGAGGAAAGCAATTCCAGCAGCAGGCAGGAGGTAATAAAACAGGGCTTGGAGTGTGTGTGTGTGTGTGTGAGAGAGTCTGTGTGTGTGTCCATACATGTCCTCGTGTCAGTGTTCCTATGTTTTTGTATGTGAGTGGAGGCCGGCACACAGAAGCTCTTTGGCCTCAGGGTCTAATATCCCACGGATTTTCAACCCTTTCCTGACACAAATAATAACACGGGAGAAAATGACATGAAATTCCAAACCACTCCTCCATTTAGATTAAGGAAATGGTGGCATTATATTACCAGTCGCGCTTGCCTCCACTAGCCATGAACAAGCACATAACCATATATAAAGCTTTTCCTGTGGGTCACATGCAGACGCTCTCGTAAATGGTCTGTGCCTTGGTTAAAATTCAACAAGTAAATTGAATGAGTTTTATCCGTGCAAGCCTCAGCTTACTCTCCCTGGTGCGTCTGCCAGGGCTGGCAATAAATGATAAAAATCTCCAGAGTTTTATTAAATCGTGTTGCATTCACGCTGAACTCAGGAAAATTGTGAGGTGGCTTCTGCAATTACAATCCAGACCAGACAACATTGTTTTCTCCAGTCAGTGGAAATTTCATTACCTTACAGCAAACGCCTTAGAATTGGGTAATGGCCTCTTTTTGTCACAGACACAAACCGTCTGACACCCCATAATCCTTTGCAACATTATGCATCTAGCCAGTCACGGTCTGGATGCTGGTCAGCATAATGTGCAGCGTAATGTTCAGTGATATGGAGGAAGTGAATGCAGAAAACAGTCAATAGCTAATTCGTGGATTGACCGTGGTGTAATCAAATGCACTGAACCTTAATAAATTCATGCAGCTAACGTATTGCTCCTCGGGCTGTTATGGACAAATGACGTAGGTGGAATATTGCCTCATCTCTCACAGGTCAATAAATGAGGAGTATGAGTTTCCCCGCGAAAGAGCTGAACTGTCAAGGCACCCCAATTAAGGCTTCTAGAAAAGTTTCACAGGATAACAATCAAGCAGCATCAATCTGCTCCCCTGCTTCTAGCCACAGGTTCCTCAACCAGCGGACATGCAGAGTGGTGGACATTACAAAAACATCTTATCTGTCTGATGTACTTCCTGCTTCTGCAGAAAGCTACAAAGCCCGAGGGAGAGCAGTCAACCCAAAATGCAGGGAGATGGAGATTAGGATGATGTGCAGTTCCTTGTTCCATTAAAGTTTGATCTTCCTCAATAGCCGAGGAGAATCAGATATCTCCCATTCAAGATTAAAGTACGCCAGCATAGAGGGAGAGATTAATCAGAGGCCTGCATGAGATAAAAACAGCCTTGCTTCTGGCATGGAAAACAGTGGCAATAAAGAGTTCAGCTGATAATGTGAAACATGGCGCGGCACAATAGCAAATCAAACAGCGCGTATGGGCCTCCGAAACAAATCAAAGCGCCGACTACGCTGCAACACAGCGGCTGGAGATGTACAGCAGGGGCTGATCTGATAGCAGCAAAGGCCTTCATTTTATTACCGGTTAAAGTTGAACAGGGCACGCAGAGGATTTTCCCATGTTGCTCACTGTCGCCAGCCTCTCATTCGTTCTCCTCCTCCTCTCCTTGAGATCAATGGCGCTGGGGTGATTTCACAGCAGCCTGCACTGTCACCCAGAACAAATCAATGTGACCATGAGGAAGGCAAGAGCGGCATTGTTTTTAAGGAGAGCAAATTCGCTGTTGGAGAGCTTGTCAGATTTGCTTTATTCTCTTTGTTCCCCCAAGAACACTTTGCAAGGAGCATGCCTGCCCTCACTTTTCTGGCTGGGTTACAGCACAAACTATAAACTACACAAGACTCAGGCTCAGTGTACTTATTACGAACATATAAACTGCAAAGTCCTTGTTGTTTCACATGCACAAGGGCAGTTTCTAATAAAAAACTAACTCTGTGCTCTAACCTTTTCAAATGAAAGGCTATACATTAACCTCAAGGCGCAGTGAGATGCGACTTCCATTCAACCTGACAGAGGGTGAGAGGAGAAGAGGGGGGAGGGCAGAGGATCGTCACTGTCCGTCATGCGCTAAATGGCAGAAAGCCCCGATGAAGAGCCGTGTGCGTCCGCAGTGACGGTGGATCAGATCACATGAGCACCAAACGAGAAGAGGAGCATCTCATCAGAAGCACTGCAGGGGTGCATGCATCCAATCACACGACTACGCCACAGACAACAAAAGCACGCTTATCCTGGGTTTAACCAGGAACTCATTTGGGCAATACAAATTTAATGTAAGTGGAATCTCATCACTGGTGTTAATGCTAACAGTTAACACAGATGCGGCATCACATGGTGTCTGGCGGAAGCAGGTGAACTGAAATGACACTGAAGAACAGCTAGTGAAACACAAGGGCAAAACAGCATCGAGCATGAAGTGGTTCCCGGCAAACACTAATGACACAGACACAACCAGAACCGTTCCTACTAATCACGTCTGCACTTTTAACAGCATCATCTCCAGCAGGAAATGAGCATCGCTATTCATTCTCTGAAACTTCCCGAAGCATGTGTGTGTCTCCACGATCATTTGTGTGTACCTTTATATGTGCACGACAAATCTTATTTCAGGAACATCGACGTCCTAATAAATCACGTAATATACAAGAAAGGGCACGTCTCTATTGTTTGCCCACACATGAAAAGTGTTAAAACAAACACTCTTATGAATTCTTCCTGATATCACACACTTTGATCTGGTACCTAATGAGCTGCTGTTGACATGGCTTTGAGAGAAAACGTTCCTGTTCCGTTAAGTGTCCAACGATATTTCAAATTAAGAAGCCTTTCTAGAATTTCAGCTAATCAAGGACTGGCGTCCTGTCTTTGACAGAAGACGTGTCTAATGATTATTTATATCTACACTATGTTATTCTATAAATGGAGCGTGAGAAGAGTAAAAGTGTTTAAAATGTTATTTCACTTCAGTGAATAAAAAAGCAGCACTTTCAGTGATAAGGTCCACACAAGATTGGATGTGCATAGTTTAAGCAGTTCAAGGGTGGGAAAATCTTTAGTAAAACTCTCTGACACACACACACACATCTGAATCTACTATTCTAGTCATCTTGAGTGCCAAAATGAATTTTGCTGCCTGTGGGTAGGTGTTGAGACAATCAAACCATGCAGGGATTAAAAAAGATTAATACACAGTGCAGGAAATTAAACTTCAGCGACTTTAACAATATTCATGAGTAGAGCTCACTTATTCACTTCAGGCAGGCACTTTAATAAGAAAAGCATACAGTAAGGAACCCAAACTCTATCAATCAATCAAACTGATATGCAATTTGAGTTGCGATTTGATAAAATGCCAGGCTTCTCTTAGCATATTACTTTTGCTAATATGATGCTAAAATATGTTCGTAGACTCAAACTGATGGCAGCATAAACGAGTGCAGCTCATCGGATTGTGCTTCAGTAATTTAGACTTGCTTCATTCCATCATCAAGGAAAGAACAGTTAACAGTTACAAGATCAGGAGCAATCAACATTTACATCGGTTTCCAACCTGTGCGAAGTGCAAATCATCCCAAGCTTATTTTGCAGGCTGACACTTAGCGACGTGCAACAGGAGACATGATGAAAGCCAGAGGAATGAAATGTGAGTAAAGTTGTTAGCCTGCAGCAGGACACTTGAAAGTCCATTGTTACCAGAACAGAGTTAACAAAAAGGCAGAAAATAAAGAGACAAAACAAAAGCTACAAACTCCAAAAGGTAATTCAGTGACCTAGATATTAAAGCGTTGCTGCCATTCCATTCTCCCTGCCTTGTCCGACCATCATGTTGAGTTAAGGCAAGCATTATGCTGGGAAGACTATTTGTTTAGGTGAGGAGCAGCCGCAGAGCTAATATGAGCACAATTTGCTCAGCAGGTCAGAGGCGCAGAGTGGAGGAAGTAAATGAGGCAGTTCTGCCCCCTCGGGTGCAGCCCCTGCCTCATACATCACTGGATGTTTTATTCAATACAGGCAGGAAGGCTCTATGGCAGGTGCCCTGACTGTGGGGGCGCCTGCCCTGCTTTAGGGGCCCATAATACATTCAGCGAGCTGCCTGTCTGCGGGGCTGCTGGAGAGAGAATGACTGGAGCCGGAGAGGAAGATAAATTTTCAGGATGCTTGTAGTCTAATGATAAAACATACCGTGTGCAGCTTTTTCCCTGCACAGTCAGCAGACGGTGTAGGCGCTCATTTATGTGCAGCGTGAGCTATGAAGCTAAATACTCAGCCTCAGCAACCTACAGTCGAATGGGTCGAGACAGCCAGAAGTTTATCAGACCAAACACACACACTCGTATTCATTCATTTACATCCACGGCAACCAGGCGCTTGTCCTGCACCAGGCTCAGGCAAATTCACTGTAGAATTTACAGGACAATGACAAATTACCCCCAGAGCTCAGTGCAGCACAGACCATCATCCATGTCGCCGAGCACAAAGCGAAAAGTTTTACAGTGTTACGCACACATCTGCAGGAATTTTATGACTTCCTTGATAAATGCCTGTCATAATATGCAGTCACAGTGTAAAAAGAGGCTGTATATCATTAACACTCCAGGGTGAAAAATCACTAATTGCAGCAGACACTACCCTCGCCCTCCCCACACGCAGTGACGCACGGGGGCGTACAGATGAGAAATTCGCACCTTTTGCTCTGAGCCGCAACTCGTCTTGTGCATATATTCCTGCCTGTGGTGCCTGCGGTGGAAGCCCCTCGACAATACGCTTAATTGCTACCCGTACTTGAAAAGACCAATATTACACATCAAAGCAGTTCCTAAAGTCATTCGGGAGCGGCTCTCTAACAAGTCGATTTTACAACACTTCCTTTATTGTGGGTCACACATGGAAACAAAGGGTTTAAATCTGAGACATCGTTATGTGAGCAGCGTCCTGGGAAAGATGAGAATTTACAAACATCCATTATTTTCTGCTGTTTCTCTGTTTAACATCCCAAAAGGATTCTGCGAGGCTCACACAGAAGCTGCGTTAATGGTTACAAAGGATGACCCAGAACATTCAACAACCCACTAACAAACTGAATCTTGCCATAAATATATTTACCATAAATTGCTCCGTAGTGCAGACTAAAACTCCATGCAGATTGTAGCATTCACTGAGCAATCTGCCTCGTACTTCTGTGGTCCAAATTAAAAAGGATTCATTCTGTTCTCCAAAATCCAGCAGCCGCTTTGTCGATGCCAAACGTTAAGTTTATCCTCCTCTTCCGATTGTATGCAAATGTGCCGGTAACCCTTCCACACTCTAGCTTTTAACATGCAAAGTTAATAAGCTTCGCTTTTTCTCGAGTCGGCTGCCAATATTTGTCGAGTGGAAAAGCGCAGGTCGGCAATTTCAGGAGCGTCCTCGGAAAGATTGCGCACCAAGTGCGCGTCGGGTTTTTAATGTTTGGCCTCCACGGCAAAGTATTAGGTCCTGGTTGTTCTTCCGTTCGCTTGAAATGTCGCCAAAATCAGGAGAAGTATAATCGAAAGACTGGGTGGTTGAGCTGCTGCGCTGTATTCCAAAATCCTCCGCTGTTACGCATGGGTTTAAGTGGTCACTACAGACGACCGAACGTGAAATAAATCATGCAAATGTTTGTAATGTTATCAATATTTCGTGATGGTACCCTGAAAGAAATCAATGCTGGGTCGAAGCAGACGCTTAAAATATCCTACAGCGAAGCGATGCGACGTAAAACAAAATCCCGGTGATCAGAATCTGCTCCGGCCGTCACTTTCTCCGTGGTGTCGGCAGCCGCTCGCAGATGTCTTGCCTCCCGTTTCAGACTCAGGTTTCCAGCTGAGGCTGTGGGGGAACCGCTATAGCAAAGCTCCGAAACGTTCTCTTTGGTGAATTAACCAAATCAGAAATGGTTAAATGCGTATAAAGAGCTAGCTGCTGTGCGCAGCTCCGGGATGCGGTCCTGCCCTTGTGCCGAGCTGCCAAGACTGACAATAACCCGGAACGCTGCAGACTGTCAGGCTGCACCGACCGCCCACCGACCAATCAGTGCACTGAGGGAATAGAAACATTCCCACGGGCTGGCCAATCATGGGTAATTGAGGGCTGTTACCATAGAGATGATCGGCGTCTAAACCTCTGAAACCACGTTGTTTATTCGCGGAAAAAGAAAGAAAAAACGTGTGATATAAATTGTGGTGGCAGAATGCGATAGAGATCTTTAATAAGTTGCTATTTTATCCTATAAAGCGGTTCAGGCCTGTCAGGTGGAAGAAACCTCCACCCAGCTGGACTGAAACCTGCAGCCAGAGTAGTGCCCTTGAGCCAGAGGAGCGCACGCGGCACAAGCGCTGCTCTAAAGTTGGCGTGCAGGGAGAAATTAAGTCACAACTCAGCCTAAATTAAACGAAACGTGATTAGCATGCGAAATCTACAGGTTATGAATCGGTGACGTGAAACGCAATTTAATTGGTTTGAAAATCCTATAGGACAAGTATCCGTTGCAGACAATAAGGCTGGCAATAATCTGTTTATAATATCAAACACGTGGCTGGTGTGTGATCATAAACCCCAGAGACAGACTTTATTAGGAACTTAGATTTAATTTAAAGTGGTCTGTGCGTTATAGGCACTTTCATCCCAAACTGTAATAATATAACTGGTCACTCACACACACACACACAGATTGATTGAGATTGATTCTCTTGATTAAAATATACTTCAGTGAGATGATCTTTATTTGAAATCCTACATTTGTCTGGCTGTACGTAACTTTACAGAATACCATCACTGACACCTTCAGCCTGTATGAGTCACGGGAAACTAAAATGTCACTACAACAGTGAGGAAGTGGGGAGTTTACTTTGACAGAGGCCGTGAGCATTCTTCCTCCTGCACTGTGTCCGGCGCACACGGACCCCGGGACACACAAAGGCAGTACAAGCAATCACACATCATGGACTCTCATAATAAGCTGACGCTGGGAAGTGGGTGATGCAGCACTCAGCTTATGCCAGTGCTGATAAGAGCCTGAAAGTATTACCTCGGTCTGGCAGCCCGCTCCAAGAAATCCATCCTGAGCCAGGTCATCAATTCTGCCCTATCTGATTGCTCACCAATCCCTGGCAGCTCCATGTCGCTCTCCTGGCTTCTGCCTTTGAAATTCTCTCTATGACTTGCACTTTCGTGCTAGTCCTTTCACAGAAAACAGGTATATACTGTATGTTCACAAAGGGTGTGGTGCTGTGGTCTTATACCTACAGGGCACATGCAGTAACAAAGCCGACATAACGAGTCTTTAAGATGTATAAGCTGCAATCTCAGCTCCCTCCCACTGATGCAGGGGACACATCGAGCAGAGCAGACATTACAGCCTGTGGAGCTCAATCATATCACCTCCACCATGTGGCTGCAGAGTCAATCAAACAGATGAACAATTAATTGAAAAATACTCAAGCAGAGCTGTGCTGTGCTCCAGTGAGGCAGGCGGGCAGGCGTATAAGCCATTTGATTAGCTGATAAGCAGATGACTCAACAAACATTCAAGGCATGTTTACTGTGGTTTGATTAGAGTACGCCCATTACGCCAAAGATTGGACACAAATACGTTGTGAAAACACTCAGCTGTTCCAATCCCCAAGGCAACATAAGGGCACATAAAAACAATGAATTATTTATGGGGGAGACTAGTGAAATATCACAGTGGATAATTTTCTGTGGGCTATATTAAATGTGTTTTCAAAATAATATGTCTGTGTCTTTGCATTCCCAGTGACAGGACCTAGAGCCTGGAGATTGGATATGAAATCATTCTCTGCCATGAAATCCACGATCGTTTTACTAAAACTCCAAAGCAGGGGTTATTCACATGCTAATTGGGCCTCCTTCCTTCTTAGTAAATATGATCAGTGGATGTTTGCTTTGTCTCTTCGAGGTATTAGCTGTGGCTCAAACTGAAAGACTTCACTGTGCCTCATCTAAAAGAGGCTTCACAATATCAGTAACTCCAGGGTCAGCTTCAGTAAAAACCACTGCTGCCGTTTAAATGGGGGCATCTCATAAATAAAGCTCTAATACAGCAGAGCTAACATTAGTGTCTGTCTCCAAGCTGAAAGCCTGGTGCTATTACACTTTGTTCCTGAAAGAGAACTCAGTTTAATTGAGCAAAGTTCAAGTCTCCACAAACAGCAAAGTAACAGAAAAAAAAATCGATGGCAGCACAGGCATGGAAAAAAGAGATAGCATTGATTTATCTGCCATTGATTTGTGAGGATCGCTGCATTGTGCCCTCTGGGTGAAATGCACGCTGCCTGCCAACTGATGGGGATGAATCTGAAAAGGTGTCAAGTGGTTAGAGGACACAGAGGTGGAGGATGAGATCGCGGGCAGCCACAGTTGGCAGGGGAGGATGAGTAGGCTTGGAGAGGAAGCAAGGGCATGAAGTATCAGACAGAAGAAGGCGATAGACGAAAGGGTTGATAAGAGGGATGACACCAGCACTCTGCTGGCTGGCGTCTCTATAGTAGTGAATTAAATGTCTTTGGAAGAAGTGAGACGAGATCAACATGAAAGCAAAGAGATGCGTGAAAGAGCAAAAGCCCTGAAGCCAAAACCATCCTATAACCTGTAGCAGTGGTTCAAACCGAGAATTCTCCGCCCCACTGACAATGTCAATATCCTAAATCAATATAACATTAGTCACTCTATTTTAACCGCTACCAATGCAACAGCATGTTTAGTTTACTAGGTCTCTGGTCAAAGGCTGTTGGCTACAATGACACCAAGTGAGTAGGAATATATCAGATCAAATGTCGCAAGTGCAGAAGCAACTTTTGCAATATTTTAGGTCTCAGCAATTGGCAAATAGATGCTACGTCCCCAGACGCCTGGCGCTGACAGACAAATGTCTCTGAGAAGGGGCGAAGCCAGGACAGAGATCAGAGGCCACAGCAGCAGCACAGCCCAGACAGAGAAGTGTTGCTCCTGAACTTTGGTATCTTTACGACATCTTCCCGTCTCCTCTGCGGCTGCTGGCAGTCACACGTCTGCGCTAAAGCTGAAGGACAATTGTGCGTTTGTTGATGCACCCCCAGCAGTGGAGATATGTTAAATACACATTTTGTCTTATGGCCTTGCTGTTGTGAATAGAGATATTTCATCAGCTTTTTAACTTCTTTCATTCAACTTTGTCAGTTCTTTCAGTAGTGTTTCGCGTCTGACTTTTGTTCTTTTGTTTAGAAAGGACGAGGGGCGATTCTGTGAAGTGGTTTGTAACCTTGTTTTTCATTGAAGGTGCAGTTTAAATGAAGCAAACTTAGCCTGACACCAAGGTTGTCACTTGTTTATGTCTTAGAAGGCTGTTTTCCTGAGCAGTGTTTAGGTTGAACCCTCGAAAGCATCTGCTTTCCTGTGTGCGACTAGTCAGACATGTCTTCATGAGACACTACCCAGAGTTTCAGCGAACACACAGGAAGCTGCTCACAGACAGGCTGAGTTGAGGTTACGCGTTGTCCTGAACCGCAAGGACGAGTGCAACTGTTGTTGCTTTGCACCAGACCAGAGTTCATTTAACACAAAGAGCTACTTCAAACCAAGGCAGAGACTGACGTGGAAGTGAAAAATAAACACTTTCACACTCGACGTGTTTGTTTTAAACAGAGACACTTCTGACGCCACACACAGGCCTGCACATCTCATAGCAGCTAATAAGAGTGACTGTGAATTTGACTCATCTAAAAGTTCTGTTTCAATAATTGGACACTTTGAAGCCGCATTTATTGCATCTAGAGTAGCTGGCACTACCAGGCAGGGAAATGAGTTTTAACACCTTTCATGACGTTTGTCAGCACCTTTGTGATCACTGCAGCTCCCAGCTGCATATTAAAAAGACTCGCATGCCCATCAAGTTTTAAATAGTTACTATTAGAAATGTGCTAACTACAAATCACGTTCAATATATGAAATATCAGCTCCCAACAAAAGCTGAAGTGCAAAGTATGAACAGCTTCACTTTGCTGCCGTACATCAGCCAAGCGTTGTTTACCTGCTGACAGCAGCTGGTCGAGGCAGCTCTGCCAGGACCACAGCTTCTCTTCCTGTTGTTTGAGAGCTTCACATGTTGTGTCTCCGCTCCGTCGGCACTGGTGTCACTGACAGGTGAGAGGCTGCTTTGCTTTAGCGAAGTCCCACTTTAAAGAAGGAAAGCGCAGCTCAAACACAAGCTATATACAATCAGTCTGTGTAAAACAACTGTGACATGAGCTTTTATCACTGTGCAGTGATCTCAGCTCTAATTAGGCGCTTTAATCTTCTGAAAATGTGACTGTGATTTCAATAGAGGTTGATTAAAGTGCCTTCGCTGTGCCCTACTTCCTTACGACAGACTCATTCTAACTACATTTGAAGCGTTTTGTGTCACGGAAACGTGACCAAACAAACCCTACTCAACACTAACGTATTGATTCTTGTGTGTGTTGTTCAAGGAAACTATTCCGGCAAATGGAACACACAAAAAAAATACTGGAGGAGCTGCTACGAAGTGCGTGGTCGTCACAAATGTGGATATTTGCCCTGGAGTGTCCTAATAAGAAGAGGAATGTCGTTGGGAATGACACCGGGAATGTTCATGGAACGCTTTTAACAGGAATGTTCATAAAATAGTTATGGTAAATAGTTATCTGTCCTCCTCCCAAGAGAGTTTAGAAAAGTTGTGAAAATTGAAATCAGTGCTACTGTAAGAGTCAGCACAAGCTTAGCTTAGCATAAAATGACTACTACTACTTCTAGTTACACTCTTTACATCCCAACATGAAAAATAAGCTCCATAAAACAATCAAATATGTAGGAGGCAGGAAACATCCTGGCACTGCAGCACAGTTGTTTGCATTAATGGATGAAACACAAATTCAAACCTGCTGCCAGGTCTGAAATCCCAGAGCTGCATTTTGAATTGCTTAGCCTTGTTCATTTCAAGTTGTGAGGCAGCTGGTTGAACACTGTCCATGTCTCTCCATCTCAGTCAGTCAGGCTCCAGTGGACAGAGGGACCATCATCCTCTGCTTTGCGCAGTGCTCAGCTCTGCCCAATTTTGCACCTCCGTTTGCAAGTGATAGAGCACTATCAGTTCTGACAGCTCCCCAGAGCCAGAGGATTTGAGTGCTCCCTCCGTTCACCCACCCTGCACCCCCCAAAACATACACATACACACAGGCCCACATTCACCTCTTTTCTACTGTCTGTCTCCTAAAAGGACAAGAGCTGGAAATGAAAGGCGGAACAAAAGCTGTCAAAGCAAAGAAAGAACCAGAGAAATGAGAATATCTGTAGGGATGCTGAGGACAATGGGATACTTTGTCCCTAGTTTCATTACTGGCTTGTGTTTAATTTAACAGGCAGCTAATCACATTAGAGACAACCTCTCCACAACACTCAAGCACTGCTGTCTCCTGGAAGCAATCACCATGCTCAAACTGTCTCATTGGATTCTTGGTCCAATTACTTAACTCCGTACAAATTGTCCTAAATGCAACTGAGTTGCGAGGCTGAATTGAATATGCAGATATTTATGCTACAGGAGGCACAAACATGATGAGAATGAGTGTGATCACTGTTTTCCTAGCGTGTTATTTTGAGTCTTAGTATGCATTTCAGTTTCCTACAGCATGTTTTGTACTGACTGCCCTGTAATGGAAACATTAGAATACATATAGAAACGTAATGCAATAAAGAACAAGACGCTCTCGTGATTCTCCAGTGTTGCATGATATGATGCTACCGGTAGTTAACGGTGGATGAGCCAACCTGAGCCAGACACGCTGCCACTACCGTCACAGTCTCACTGAAAACCGACCAGGATGATTCTGGCGCATTTCAGCACAGTTGACATGTCGAACGTGTTAACAGTAACCAAAGGTAAAACACCTGGTGCTCCATCTGTGAAATGATCCATTATGTACCTCCATCCAAAAGTTGTTTTCTAAAAACAATGCTGATGAGAGCAGTGAGGGTGAACTCAAACCGTAACGCTGCCGTTAATGAGAGCATCACAACGAGCTCTAACTGACCTGGATCAGTGGGTTTTAATGATCAGTACAAATGGTTCCATCACCACAAGCTTCACTTCGCACAAGTGTTTGTTTGATGATTTCATGACGTGAAAGTATAGATCATAGATGCTTTCATGTGAACAGTGAATTCAGTGAGTAAATTCATTCGTTCGCTAAACATCTCCTGTGTAGAAAGAGTGGACGTGGATATACTGTAACAGTGAATGAACGCGAGAGCAGGTTAAATGTGTGTGTTGGAAGCTGGTTAACAATCCCAGCAGGAAGTCTCAGCTCAAAGCGCAAAGTACGAGAGAGATCAGAGAAAAATCTAAAACTGAGGTCCAGAGAGCAGAGAGCCAGAGCAGAAAAGAAACAGGCAGTCGATTCACAGGGGAAGAGAAATCAGCTGAAATAAGCAGCATGCAATTAGCCGGAGTTAGAGGCTGCTTTGTAAAAATTAAATCGTCCATTTCCCATTTCACCATGACATAATTGACTTCCAGAGTGATTGTATTTGTTCTGCTAGAGTTGCTCTGTAAGAAACAGAATCCAAAGGAGCTCTCAGGAATCCAGGTGTTCATTTACATGTCCGTTTGGTGCTTCGCGTCTGCACGTGAGCCGCTGGTTAAAAGGTGCACGGAAAGAGGGGAACACTCAAGATAGATGCGGGAAGCTGGCTGTGGATTAGAATAACTCCTTGACCTCCGTCTAGCGCTGCACACGCCTCAGTTCCTTCGCAGAGTTTTCGTCTACGCTCACCTGACTCGTGTCTGTCTTTCTCGCTTGTAACCTTTGACTCTTCCTACCACTCTTAATCCTTTTTTTTTGTTTCAAGGAAGGCTGCCTTATTCAATATTCATATTTCCATCTCCATCAGTCCTACTTACTCCTCTCTGACCTCAAAGAAGCTGCTTTTCTTTTGCTTGGTGAATTATTATCCCATCTTCTGTGAGACCTTGCCAATCTATTAATCTAACTTGCCATTTACTGTCTTTTCTCTCCAGCTCTGTTAAAGGTTGGCTGCCTCTCCTCTCACTCTATCTGTCAGTCAGTCTTTGTGTGCAAATCCCACGTCTTTCTAACCCAGACTGAATTATTCAATTTAGATGCCATTTGTTTCACAGTTGGCAACAGGGACTGTGTGCACTCTCCTCTATATAAACTGTGGTTCTAATCGCCAACTGCATGCACACCCTCACCCATTCGATTGTTAATATTCTCTCTCAGTGCAAACCAATTTTGATTTCACATTTATTTTCTGTCCTTTCCTCTGAATTAGCAGCCTATATGTGTGAAGAGGGTTTTAGGAGCTGTTGTCTCAGGGGAAAAACTCTCTGTTTCACACATGGAAATCAATTTGTCGAGATGAGCGTTTCACTGAAAGGTGCCATTAGGATTTGTTAATATCAGTGGGGAAGCAGTTGAGTGTCTGCACCCATGGCCCTACTGCTTTTAAACTGGCTTCTGAAGAGGAGCCACACCTAAAACGCTCAGTTTGTTATGTAAAAAGTAATGATAATTGGCGTCAGGAAATAAACATGCAGGTTTACTATATGACAAACAAAGAGATTGTACAAATGTGGTTAAAAAACACGATCTCAGAAAGCAATTTATTGACCGACTTATTTTGTCTATAGCTACATAACAATCCATGCATCCAACTCTGGTCTGGCCTCGGGGAGTCAGTCATGCTGTAGCTGCTGAAATGCCTAAATGATGACTAACATGATGAAATGACTAAAGTGAAATAGAGAAAAAATATGGTGCCTCTGCAGGACCTATTAAGGGCACTTCAAGTCCATTACAGCTCTCCATTATGTACAACCATTTATTAAACACTGCAGTATTTAATTTGTTTGTAAGGCTAATAGTTCTACACCATTTGAAATAATTGCAATTTATTAATATAAAAAACAAATAACCACATAAAGGTATGATGTCAATCTGTTAAAATCAAACTATAACAAAGCTGATGCGTCAAAACTTCTCTGCCCCAAAGCTGCATTTCAATTGTTCCAGTAGCTTTTTCAGGTACCAGTAACTGCACTCCACTAGCGGAGCTCTAACCAACACGTATCCTTTGGGCCCATCTAATCTCTGATGCCATGGTTTCCAACTCCTCTAGTAACACCTCTGCTCCAGCTGCAAAAGGAGGCAATCCGTTGCCCAGGCAACAAGCGTCTCCCCTGGCTTCTGTCATGCAAATCCCTCTGAAGAAAGGGCAAAAAGTTAAGGGAGCCAATCCAGCCACTTTACAGAGTGGTACGACAGAGACTGGGGCTGGGAAAGGTGGCGGGACTCCTCTCTAACAGAGCTGCGGGGTTGTCTCGCTCTCGTTTTCATTCTGTCTGCTCCAGCGTTCCGTCTCTTCCGGAAAGATGCAGCATGGAAATATTAAAGTCCAAATCACTTATTGGCCTACACTGGCATAACAATGTGCACAGGTGCACAACATATTTTCCAAAAGCAAAGAACATTGTTCTATCATTTGAAAGATACAAAGAGGAGCATAGTAATAACATGCGAGTTCTAGTAATACAAAGAGGAGCAGGCAATGACTAGTTTGGCAAATTAAATCTGCGAGAGCCTCTGTGTACCCAGAGCCCCTCACAGGGGCATTTTCTCCTCGGTGGCCTTAGAGCACCCTTCCTCCTAATGGAAGGGAAGCAGAACAGATGGGACACAAATTGCACTTTCATACACCTCAAGGTTCAAGGCAATTTCCCCTCTGCGCCTGTGAAGTTCTCGGATTGCCTCTCCATCCTTTGAGCCTTTCACTCTTCAAAGGGGTTTGGGTTTGTTCAGTGCCCTGACTCACTCACACACACACACACACACACACACACACTAAAACGTACTGTAACACAGACATGTAAGCACACGCACGCGTACACTAACCTAAAAGCACTTTTCAGACTGGTCACCACGTACATTTTATCATCACGTAGTCATTTGTGTGAGTCATTTTAATGACGACACTGATACCATCAAAGGCAGGGCCTAAATAAATAAGTAGGAGCTCAGATGTTATAAAAGACTGCTTTGTTTGACCTGACAGATGTGTGTACTGGGTGCACCCTGATGTCCTTTATATGGTGGCTGGTTTTATTCAAGTCACTACATGTAGCAGTTTTTTTTTCTGTGTGTAATGTCTTCTATGTTTTGAGATATATTACAATATTGTTATATCCCGTCACCGCCAGCATCTGATTTCCAATCTTACGATACATGAGCTGGAGAAACGCAGCGCGTCAGAGGGAGTAGACGTCCTCGCTTTCATTTGATGTTGGGTGTACAGTGAGCTGCTGAATGGCCCAGGTGTTGGGAGAGCTGCTGAGGAGGTAATAAAAGACTTCCAGCAGTATTGTTTACTGCTCCATTAACAAACAAACATTAGGGCCCATTTGACTAAATAGTGCTGACAGAGAATATGGTGATCAATCACCATGGCAACCATCTCCATTAATTAATATTGCATTTGGAGATTTAGGATTGCTTGGATGATGAGGAGCGAATGTGCACAGATTTTTTGTCTTTAGGAGGCGGCGAGGGGTTTGGGTTTTGTGGGCAGGGTTCGCACCGCGCCATCTTTCATTTCTGGCCTTTGTCCGACACTGGCAGAAGTAGCCTTGCTCTGCATACTAACCAAGGGGTTAACTGTGTTCCCAAAGCAATTACAGCCAATTGTGGCGCTAGTTAGCAATTAGTGGATTAAATGTAATGAGTCTGTGGTTGCCATGGTGACAGAATTTTTCAATGATACTTGTCAAAATGAAGAGTCCTTTATGGTTTTAACAGATGGAGGCAGATAGGTCCGGTCCATTTAGAGCGATCATCACTTTAGTTTGTTATCGAATATAATTAGTTGTTTTCATGTGAACCCTAAATGACAAAAAGAAAAAAAACATTCTAATTAACCTGCAGCTTCATTGTAACCAGTAAAGAAGGCAACGCATAAAACGAACCCTCCGCTGTGAATACGAGCACCTGGTGTGGGCGGTTTAAAAGCAACTCGTATGAAAGGTTCCCAACTGTGTTATCGTGTTTTTAAGCTTCCTCCGTGATAATAAAAATGAGATGCAATCAATTATAATCATGTGTTTACATACAGTATACACAAACCTATATATAAACGCTTTATATTTTTATATAGAGACTTAGCTTGTACAGTATGTTTTTACTCCACTGTCAACCATCGTTATTAGACTGTTCAGTCATATGCATATTGCACATATACACTACCATCTGTGCTTTTGTCCCTTCAGGGCCAGCACTGACGTATTACAGTGAGAAGACTCTTATTGAGTAGTATAATGGATTCCAAACTACAGCATTTCATATCCCCTGTAATGTGATCACTATTTAGTCTGGATATCAGATGCCCATTCCTCTCCCTTTATGAAACCGTCTGTGCAAACGGGGCCAGAATCCAAAAATGATTTATGACAGATTCATGAAGAGAGGCCAAGGGGAGAGAAACAGATTAGGTAGAAATCTGGAGAGATAAAGATGAGGCGTCTGTCTGCTGCTGAGGGCAGTGAGACAAGCCCTGTCTGTATCAAGCTCAGGGAAATGTGCTCAGAGCCCTGACAGACAGCATCGAACCATCTCAGAGCTGACACAGACATCATCTTTCTTTTCTTTTCCTAGGGCAAGGGGAGTTGTGACATTGCCAATTATAGCGTCCTTAGGTGGCCATCTTGTACTTTATTTAGCTGTTTCTGTGAACGTGCACAACCCTGATGAAGGCTGTTGTAGACTTTCTTCAGAATAAATAAAATCTTCTCAAGCAGGTAGTGACATGTGAGAATGGTACATCATGCCAGGAAGTGTGTTCAGCTGAAGCAGCTGGTAAGAAGAGGTCTGATCCTGTCAGCCGAGCTCGCTGGGAGTGGACAGCCTGACTTAACCAGTGCACTCCCAGCTGCGAACACTGTGGCAGCGACTGGAATCAAGTGCAACACCTCAGAGTGTTCAGCTGGTGCAGAGATGTCCCCGTTAAAACAGCGCACAGCCAGCATTCAGGAAGCCTCCTCGTTCCGAGACTGTCTGTTCAATCACACCACTATTACATCACCCAAAGCGCAGGAGTCAGGCAGGCTCTGACATCTGATCGCACTGAAAGTGTTGCTGTTTTCTCGCTGTGTAAACTGGCATTTGTGCTGACAAATCAACAGTAAAACTGGGCTGAATCAGCCCATTTTTCCAGTTTTCAACTTCCATCTCCTTTTCATTTCTCCCCTCCTCTTAGGTATGATGACTGTCAGCCATAATGCTGGTCAGCGTGAGTCCGACTGCAGTTGAGCAGAGAGCTGGAAGGCCTGTGCGATTACCCCAGCCCCCTGCTGTGAGCATTGCAGCAGTGAAGGACTGAGAGGGAGAGTGGTGAGCTTTTAATACCACGCACAATAGGGCACCTCAACCCCAGACAGGCACCATATTTACACTAGGTAAGGCTCTCCCTGAGTCTTATGACAGAGCAGGCGGAATGATCCCCCCCCCCTCGTCTTGCAGACAAGGATCCATAATTCATGAGTAGAGGTGGATGGGGTGCAAACAGGGCATGCTTACAGAGGGGGGGGGGGGGGGGGGGCGCCGCCTGAGGAGTGTGTCCTGAGCCCTGTGTGTCTAAGTAATTAAATGGGATTAGGTATGCGCTGAACCCATTTTCAGAGAGATTGGCTGGCAATGCCATTATTATTGGAAAGGATCAGAGGGGCTTATAGGCATTGGGGAGAAAGGTAACTGAAGAGCGAGGTTTGAGGAGATTTATTAAAAGAAAAAACTACTCTCTCAAATGTGGGTGGCAGGTTAGAGACAATCACCTTTCGTCCTTTGTCCCCCTCTAAGGGAGAAAGAGATGAGACAGATTTGGTCTCATGGTTGAGCTTCTTGCTGAGATCTGGAGACAGACACAAATTTGACAAAGAGACCAGGACTAACTACATCCACAGACTCTGCACCTCTGCTCGGCCCAAAACATCCGTTTCTAATTTGTGTGACAATGCCAGTGCGGATGGCACCTGATTTGCAAGAGGGTGCCCAGAGCAGAACTCATTTGAATAAGCACACATCCGAGTTATCAGGGATCAGGAGGAAGGGCTCAGACAGACAGGGTGCTACCGCTTTCCTCAGTAGCTCAACACCTAGACACACTCAGCTAACAATGTGTCTCCTGTGCACCTGTACTGTAATCCTCAGCAATACAACTAACAGAAAGGACCAAACACAATCATGTATTGTAACCCAAACATCTTATTCGTAATCTGAACGGATGGTGAATCCCAGCTAGTGTGCCCTACTGAGGGATGATTTCCTCTTGCCAGAAGAGCTGAAGCAACTTCTTGTTTGTGCCTCCTTTTCCCTCACAGAGAGAACCTTTTGGCGACAGCAACCCTGGGAGAGATGCAGAAAGCACGTCCCCTGGGGAGAAAAGCTGCCTCCGGCTTCAGAAAGCCTATTTACAACAAGCTGTGCTTGTTACTTTCATCAAAATAGAGCACTGAGCTTTTCTCCTGCCTTGTTTTTTGTGCTTTTGGCAGGAGGTTGTTATTGTAAAGCACTGACTCCATTGTGCTCAGCGGTGCGGTGAAAGTCTAGTTGTCCAGGCTGTGGAGAAGACAAGAGAGCAGAGATGGCTGAATGGAGGAAGACACCTTTTTTCCTGGAGAACCCAGTTTGCTTTATAGACTTTGAAGAAGTGTCGTTGGGAGGAGTCGAGAAACCTGCTATGTCACCAAATTTTTCCAACCTTTGATCCTCAGCCGTACTCCATCAAGTTCAATTAGATGATCGGTGGTCTCTGGCGAGCACGTTTGTCATAATCTATTGGGTACGGCACATTCCAGATATTGAGGGAGAGGACAGAAAATCAATAGACTGGATTGGGCTGCCTGGCGCTGAGGGAGGTCTCCTTACTCTGACTTGCATTGCTCAAGCTTCTTTTTTTACTGTTGTTTGGGTCATCAAATTAAATTTCATCAAAAGGTCTCAACAAACAGGGGAAGATATATTGCATATAGCAAAAGGCTTTTTTATTACAGACTTTTATTTGCCCTCCAGACAAATATGCCATCACATACTGTCCATGTTCAGGAAGAGCTTTTGTTGTGAATCTATTTTATGTTATAAAGAGGAATTATTACTATTGCAGTGGATTTTACCTTTGCTCTTTGTCAACTGCAGACACTTTGGTACATAGGTATGAGTACAATTTCTAAATATTTCATAAAATGGGAAATACTTTAAATGTTTATTAGTTTTTAAATGTTTGCGATGAGACAAAAGCATCGATCTTTTAATCCTGTACATTTCTCGTCTGCCCTTATCAACCCGAGCTGAGGGAACAGAAAGCAACTCCGGGAGGAATCAAGGTCAATGGCTCCTTGACAACCATTCCATCTGTGAGGTATTATCATTTCATTACCTGCCCACGTCAACAGCCATAGCTGTTTTCTTTTTGACTCCATTTCCATAGTAACTATTGATTTGTTGCTTGTAAGGGGCCAATCGCTCTTGGACAATTGCCTCTTAATGGTGCTATATCAGTGGCAGTGGGGGGGGGGGGTACGGAGTACGGAGAAGGTACGGAGTAAATACATAGCATCAAAAAGACTGCACGTAGTTTTTTCAGCCATATGATGAACTGCGCAGCTGATCCGGTCTCTGCCACTGGCACCATCACTCTTACATCGCAGCACTCTTTCCTCCTCTTACCGCAACTATGTAGAACAAAACAGAAAAGGAATATCACCCAAAGGAGGTGGTCCTCCTACAAAATCTATAAAGTCCTCCATCAAAATCGGCTCCCTCGCTTTATGAGGACATTAATCTGCTGCTGCAGTGCTCTGTTCTTCAAAGCACCTTGACAGTGTGATTGTCCTTTGTTTTTTCTTGTGGCTCTTGCTACTTGTGAGCTTTGTTACACAAAATCTCAAAAGTTTATCAAATGTAGGGGAGGCTGTAAGAAACAGACAGCACCTCAGAGAGAAATAAAGGATGGAGATGAAGAGGGGACAGAGATAGATGGAGAGGAAGAGAAGAGGGAGGAAAGAGCAGCACTTCTGAGTAACAACCCTGCCAAAATAAATCCTCCATGGGAAAAACAAAACATCCTGTGAAATAAAACTCCAGCATCCCCTTCCAAAAACGCTGCAGCCTTCATCTATTACTCTCGTGTCAGATAAATGTCTGGAAGAGATGGAGACGTTGTCCTTGTAGTTGTCTAAACTCTGCATGTGCCCTCTGCCTAACTAACACACTGCACGCGCACACACACACCTGCTACTGTAGCTAGGTCAGTCGAGCGAGAGCATCTGGGTTAGAGTACACCCATTTAATTGGCTGTCTTTAGGTGGGGAATGACTGATATCTGTCAGACTAGTGAGCTCAAAGTGTAGGATCCATGCCTCTTGCTGGATGCAGTTGCCTTCATGCCGCCATCGTGAATGCAGCTCACGCACGGTCCCCATCCACTATTACAACCACATTCGTCCACAGCTGTGCTTAGTCGGCCCAGTAAAGTGTGTCACAGACGTTATTTACCACACACTCACAAACCACGG
The DNA here is from genome assembly GCA_030770545.1 of Macropodus opercularis. Lineage (NCBI taxonomy): Eukaryota > Metazoa > Chordata > Actinopteri > Anabantiformes > Osphronemidae > Macropodus > Macropodus opercularis. The sequence continues at coordinate 3,191,235 of CM061097.1, read as the reverse complement.
CTCTGTTCTTAAGCAGCTCCGGTCAGGGTGGAGAGCGTGGACGGCAACGCGAGCAGAACGGAGCCAGTGGCAGTGTTCTGTTTAGTAAATAAATGAGGTGAGTAAAGCAGGGCGGCGTGTGGCAAGAAAGACCCCCCAATCCGTTAACTGTGCCCTCGGCTGCACCTCTGGGGCTCCTGAACAAACAGCGTGTGGGATAATGAAGGTTCGAGGTGGGATCTGTCTGTGCGCCTGCTGCAGGGTGTGTTGGGGGTCTTAACTTATATGCTGTCAGCGGCGAGAAGGCAAATAAAATGCACACCGAATAATCTTCACTAAGAAGGCTCCACTCCAGTCGTTTCATTTAACAGCCTGTCCTTTTTTTTTTTAAGATTCACTTCGTAATCACAGATGAGAGATGTGAACATCAAACAAGACGAGCGACTTTGGTCTACACAGCTGCCTTATAAAAAGCAAACAAGCTATAAATAAAAGAGAATTTTATAGAGAGGCGTCTGTCAGGCATGTGGGGTTGAAATAGGGAGAGAGGAAGTAGAAAGGAAAGGAAGGGAAAGCGGGGATCTGTAAGACATCAGAGACCACAGTGCATGACATTACCTACCATGAATACAATGTGATGCTATTTAAATGTGATGGTAGGAACAGGTTGGCTCAGGGTGGGGCTGGTGTCACAGCTCGTAATGAGATCCTTTGATGTGGCAGATAAGGGGGAACTAAATCAGGGAGTAGGGCCCCCAGGGAGGAGAGGTGAGAGGACACCCAACCACCACTGCCGTCGCTGCAGCAAAGGGAGGAGAGGAGGGAAAAGGAGGACAAAAGAGAAGCAGTGGCACAGGCACAATCATTGCCTGTCCAATAGTCTGTTTTTACACAGCACAGGAAGCTTCCGCTGATACAGGTGGTAATCCCATAAACAGACCTACCTAGACTAGAACAACTCACAGAGAACACGTACAAGCGAGGACACGCCAGCTATTTAGCCAGCGATTCATTCTACAGCTATTTAGTCCCAAGGTAATGAATATGACAATGACAAGTGACGTGAAGCGACTTCCACGGTGCAAGACACAAGAATCAGTAGTAGCAGGTAAAAGGACAACTATTATCAGCAGGCAGCCTTTAAAGCACAAGTACTCATTCAGCAGAAGAGGCATCCACAGCAGTGTAGACTAGTGCAGTATCGTTGCATTTATTATGCTGCCGCCAGTATGGGTGCAGGTAATTTCAGTAGTTCATATACTGCTGAGTAGTGTGTGGATTAACCCGTCCCTCTTGTGTTGGAAAGTCTTAACCTTGAACAATACACTTCATTTATTCGATTGTGTATTAAAAACCAAAGCACAGTAGCAGCGGTGGAAGGAGTAAAAGTACTGAAAGTAGTACAGGTTGCTCAAAACTGTGTTTCAGTGGTGCTTAAAACTTAAAGTCCTGATTATGTGACGTGATTTGCAGGCTGGGCCGTAAGCTGCGGGGCTCACTGGCTACGCTGCAATGAATGAATGTGTATTTGTTCCGTATCAGGCTGTATCCAACATTATGCTACGCTCGCTCTCCGTTTGCGTTCACGCCGCAGAATACGTACATACACACACTATTCCCTGACCTTAAGCGAAGCGCTGCACTCTCTCCAGGTGTCCCAGAGCCGTCTGGCCATTCAGCCATTACAGGAATCTCCACCTGCTGTCTCAAAACAGCCTCGGTTTGCTTGTTTGTTTCTTTTCCTGACAGAAATCAATCAGGCCGTCATAAGCCACGAGCAGCTGTACTGTGTGTGTGAGTGCACACCCACTGTGCACAATAAATGCATGCACTCACACAATCACATACACAACGACAAGAAGGAGCCTGAAGACAACACATAAGCCCCTGATTGATGTTTGTTTGAAGGCAAACAAAGTGCAAAGACAGAGAGGAATAATTTGACAGGAAGAGGGGATGTGACAGTGTGTTTTCTAAGACCTTGTACTTTTGACACCTGTGACTCAAGCTGTGTTATTGAAGCTTACTTTGAAGGCAACGGCAGAACAATAATCAAGGCCTGCTTGTGAAAACACTGAGGAATCTCAGCACAAGATGTTCTTTCTGATTGAAAACAAATTGGTTTTATCACCAGTGTCACCTCACTTGATCTTACATACCAAGAGGCTCGGGGCTTTGATTTTTGGGAATGCACGTACGCACGTCTGCTTTCCTAACTGCTCCACTGTTGTGCAAATAAAAAATAAAACAGCTCTTGTGTTTCTGTCTCACCCCCAGCTCAGGTTTGGGGTCATCATGAAGCCGCTTGCCCATCAGAGCTTGTAATCTACCGGGATGCTTCAGTCCAAGCTTAAATATCATAATCAATTATCAGCAGCCTCGAAATAATCAGGAGATCTCCTCCTGTTGTTCCAGGCAGACGGTATAATTCAAAGATTCTAATCTTCTGAGCTTTGCTTTGTGGTGCAACAAATAAGGAAAGTTCTCAGAGACTGTGAATAACACATAAGGTGAAATAACATGAGACGGTGTGAAGGGAAAGTCAAAGCGCTTCCTGTGTGGTGTAGGCAACAGTAGGTATTTACAGTCAACGTCTGGGGCAGGTAGGTGAGTTTCACCTGGAGAGCCATACGCTCGCAGAATCATCAAAGCAGCAACTGCCACAGGCTGGCGTGTGTGGGCCCGCGTGTCACACCTCATTGAGACTGGACAAATAAAAAAACCTTCTTCAGCTACAGTCTACAAGTTAAGAAATCTGCCTTCAAGCACATCTGCCATTCCTAATCCAAACTGAATGTACGATAAAGCAGTGGCTGGAGCAGAGGATCGGAGTCCGTGATTTTTAAAAGCAAGAGAAAACGATTCAGGTTTCGTTTGTACACACTGAGACCAACAGAATCCATCCAGACTGCAGTGATTCAGAAGTGGGAGAAGTAAACAAACTCTGCTTTTAAGAAGTGAAGACCTTCACAGCAACAAAGACTCTGCTCGTGTTGAACTCATATGTAACACAACTGGATATGTTCACGTGTTGTTCACGTTGTTAACATTAATCTATTCAAAGATTCAAAGAGAATACATTTGTTCACAGACTTTCACATAAATGTCAAAAAGTCAGTTACAGATCTGGTACCTGCAAAGGCAGCTGTTGACTCCTACTGCCTCGTGAACTGGTAAGTGCTGAATCCATAATTATTCATAATTCATTGATTTAGTCTGAAACCTAACTAACCTCTAATGGAAGCTGTCAAATGAAAGTGATGTACATGTTCAAGTTAAAAACCTTGAACTGCAGAGGAGTGAAATGTAACATAAACTGGAAATGCTCCTGTAGTTCAGTTTGTGCTTCCAACCTGATCCAGGCTTTATTCACAGATAACCTATATTAACTATGCAGACATGACAGTGCTATTAATCCTCTCATCTACCTTTTGGCAAGAAATCAAATTAACATACTTCCCAAAACATCAAACTATCCTTTTTGTCTGACATTTCGTTTGCATAGACTGGAAGCAGAGGGAAACAGGCCTCTAGGCCGGTTCACGTCAATGTCAAAATATGCCTATCAGCACCTTAATAGATTACACATTAACTATTACAGCTTTTGAAAAACGACACCTACATTTAAAAAGTGCTGATGTTTCCAGGTTTTACGTTAGGCTGTGGGCTAAACACCTGACTCCAGTTTCTGACTTCATGAACATCTGGCCCTGTGACCTCGTTACCGGGTAGTTAAACACTTTGCGCTGCCTCTGTGCCTTCTAGTTTCATGTTACTGTTGCTCATGCAACTTCTTGTCATGCTTTATCACTGAGGTGTAAACGCCACATAAACCTGGAGTCACTGGGTCACAGTGGGGAAGGCCGTGGGGACTCCAGCTGTGAACTTCAATTTACCCACAGGCTTCTGCTTATGACGCTGCTTTGGTGCCCGTTTCACTTCTTGGCCTCCATCGTGACAGCAGGAGAAAGTCTCTAAGTCTTCCCTTGAACAAAACCTCTCTACTCCGCCAGGTCTGCCCTGACATCCCCCGCACTGCAGCTGTGACCTCAGAGCTCTCTGCGCTGCGTGGTGGGAGGAGGTTACACAAAGTGGAGAGCGTGGCACGCAGGGTTGGCCTCGGTAATGCAGCCTATTTTTGTCTGTTCTCGCTGGATCCTGGCAGCTCTTGCATTTTTCAAAAATGTCACAGCTATGATTTTCTGACATTACTGAAACCTATTAAAGTTCAAACAACACCACAGATATTACACGTCTATATTTTTGTCAAGCATTTTCTCTTAACACTAAGAGGAAAATGTTAGTGTTGCATTTCTTGTCAAATTCTAATGACACTGTACCATTGAACCTACGTAGTAGATTTCTCTAAAGAACAAACACAGCGCTACTAATAAAGTGGCACCAATGGGACATCATGGATTATTGGCAGTAAAGATACAGTAACATAAATGTTCTCCATCAGTTCGTATCCAGGCGTTTAGTTGTTTAGGGGCAACATGAAGAAACCTGCCTGCGTGTCTTTGTTTGACACTGTCTGCTACTAGATTTAACGTGGACGGGTGAAAACAAGCTCCTCCATTCCCCCAGATCACCACAGGGCACAACATGCTCCTCTTCAGTACATCAGGTCATGACCTATGAATATTTAAAGTTCATACATAAAAGGGTTCAGAAGGAAGTGGTGATAATTCATCAAAAGAATTGTTTTAAGGCTTCGCACAGCAACAAAGGGGCTCTGTAAATCATTACTAATCAGACACCAGAAAGCAAATTAAATCGGCGGCGCAATCGATGGACTTGATCGATCGGTGTAAAGGACAGATGATTTGGCCCCAGAGAGCTGTGGAATTCCAGAGGCCATACAGAGAGCCACGGGTCTGTTTCCACTTTATAGCCACAGCTGTCAGAGCTCATTCCCATCAAGATGGACCACCGATTCTGGAGGTAGCTCAGCTGGGCTTAACTAAAACAAAACCTTATAGGGCAGAGCAATATAGGGCAGAAACTAATCTGATGAAATCTGACTGGACAGACCGAAGATTAAGGTAAGATTCCCTCTGTCTGTTTCAGTCTCGCTGTCTCTCTCCTCTGCTAGTCCCCAGTTTGCAGATGTGCAACAGATGGCTGCATGTTCACTGATGGCTCATTTCCACATCGTTAAGGTCACAGGCAACGACTCTACCTACGGACATTGCCATTATTTATATAATATTTATCATCATAAATGACCCCATGATGGCAATAAAACATCATTATGACTGACTGGTACGATATTTTTGTCGGGTTATGGATACAGTCACAATTAAACCACAACTACTTCCTCCATCAGCACGTCTTCCATCCACGCGCCCTCCACGTCCACCGACGGATTATAACATAACATATAACATTTCTACGTACATTGCACGTTCAGAAAATACACAATATAATCAGAACGGTATGAAACAGTAGAAGCCTAATACAAATAAAGAATAAGGTCACATTTTTGAGGGTAACAATACTAAAATCATTCAAAGAAAACAACAACATATAATTACAACATGAATAATTGTCCTGAAAATGAAACCCAGGGAGACACGGTATCAACAAGAACCTCTCCCCTCGTTCCAACCACAGGACCTGTACGTCTACCTCCACACGCACACGCCTCCACCCTCTCTTTGCGTGTTTCATGAAAAATAGGGTTGGGAATTCCACAACGTTTCACCTTGTTAGAACCATACAATTATAGCACAGACCCCGAGGCAAAGCTAATCTCAAAGTGAGGGGAAATCTTCTATCATATCAAGTGAAATTACTGTGAGCTTTTCTCAGCCTATTCCGATAAGATACCGATCAGCCAAATAGATTGGCTTTTCCATTATCTGCCAGGAGATCTTGGAAGGCATTGGGTAGATAATTTGCTAATGTTTCCTGTGACCTCCCCAGATTTAAATTATGTCTTTGGCTACATGTCAGCTCAATCCTTCTGTTTACCAGGGAGCAAGCACTCAAAGAGCCATTAATATTCACTGCAACATAACTGTCTTTTCACATATTTCTCTGCAGCATTTACAGACTCAAAGGAGAGCGGTCTCCATGCTACTTGAAAGGTATGGATTGAGCCGGCTGAGTGCTTTACAGACCTTGTGGGTGTTCGGAAAAGAAATGACAGAGCGTAAGAAAAAAGGGAAATAGGAAAAGCATAGAAGATAGGGACAGGGGAATAATTCAGAAAAAGGAAAATCACCTTTAGCAGTCTCACAAGTTGTGAGAAACTGGGCTACTGAAGTCCAATCCACGTTTCAATGAACAACAGAAATCTCTTCTCATATTCCTGCATTTGAAGCGTGTTTCAATAATTCTGGGTCTAATTAACAAAACGAGTCACTTTGATGTGGGGATTTACGGGAATGAACCAGGAACATGGTAAAATAATTGTAATAATTGTCATCGTCTTTTCCCATTAAAAAACGTCGCTTAACCCCACGTCTGGCTTATGTTACTGTAAATACAGAGAGAACCTCCGGCTCACTATCAATTTAACCATTTCACATGCAGCAAGTAACAACTGCACATCACAACATTTAGTATCAGATTAGCCTGTGCGGCCTGCTTCGTGAAGAGTTGCACATACAGTAGTTTTGCTGCGGCTCAGCACTACTGGGAGTAAATGTCCTGGCAGCGTTCTCTGCTGTAAAGGCACATGGTTTACCTCTAAACAAATCAACCTTGATTATAACAAGGACTCTGCTGGGAACTTGTCACACACATCAGGAATTCAGCCCGGTCCTTTAAAGAGGCCTTGAATGCCCCAGCAGAAAAGATGGAAAGCAGGTATTGTACTGTATGCTGAGCACATATAGTGCCGCATTGTTACAAACCTTATCAACACTGGGCTGACAATGACTGAATGACAGCTCAAATTCAGCTGACTTGTATTAAACAGCGAGGAAAGGGAACATTAACGGAAAAGAAATGACAGCAACTGCCATTTCATCCTGCAATCATATATTTTAAAACCTTGCTCAAATTTTCATTTAGCCCGGTGCCACCCCCTCCTTCTGGAGTTATTAAATCAGCTGGAAGCAGTGCGGCTCTGTCACACATGGTATTAGAACGCCATCCCCCCTCCTATTACCAGGTGCAGCCCTGTGATTTAAAGCTTTGATTCTGTTCAAATGACAACAAAGGTGAGCCCAGAGCTGACGCTCCTAATTCATCATTCCCTGCTTGATAAGAGCGGGATTAATGCTTTTAATGCGACGGTCGCAGGCAATCATCCATTTTAAAGCTGGCTCCCTGGAGGATGCAGCTAAAACGGGAAAACACCTGAAACACAGGGTAGAGAGAGGGCACATCACAGGGTAGCGCCGAGCTCTGTAGAGCCACTTCATTGAGTCTGCTTGTGCCGACCCTCCTCCTCGCTACCCGATCCCTGCCCTGTGGCCTTGGCCTGCATCCCAGGAGCAGATGGTTGCAAGACCCGAGGTAAAGTTTGACCTAAATGCTAAAATCCAAAATTCAAAAAACACCAGGAATGGCCTCTTCAAAATCCATCCTTCACATTTTGTCTCCCCTGCCAGGCAGACCAAAGGCACTATGAGATGGAGTCCTTTGACCATTTGAGGTCTGTGTGCAAAATACCAATGTATTTAGGACATGCTCTCCTGCCTAAATAGCTCATTATGTATTCACTCCATGCTTAATTTAACATCTGCCGAATGCTCTACCCTTGCTCTTTACCCCCTAACTTGCACAAACGCATGGGAGTTGGAATGAAAATGATCCATTATCCACATGTGTCTGGGCAGAGGGAGCTCTATTGCAGCTGTTGCGTCCTGTAGCTGCAACCTTTGCTTGAATAAGCTCTGAACTGTTTCCGAACCATTCCCTTAAAACACACCTGTTGATTTTCATAGAAATATCAATAAAATCATATGTTGTTGTGCCGTTTTGTTTCTTTACATTTTGGAAAACAATCGGGAGTTTAGTGATGATCAGTGTTAGTCTACTGTTACGTACAAATAGAAGGACCTGCGAAATGCAACAAAAAAGTCAGAATACATCTGAATACATTTTATAAAAGCATTTTAAACCAGAAATTACAATATTAAATGAAATGCTGAGTTCATTCAGGTGCAGACAACAGGTGTGGTTCTGGTCTTTTTCCCGACTCTGACACCGCTCTCTGGGCACAGATTCACATTTATTGTAATTTATTTACACCCACTTCTTTGTTGCTGCACCGACAACTTGCCCATAGAAACGCTGAAAATTTTATCCAGTTACATTTTACTGGTTCTTGAAGTAATTACTTAACATCATTGTCTATCTCACCATATTTCATTACAGTACGTCTTGTTCATCTAAACTACAAATCAGTATTAAAACAAATATGGTCAATACATGAAAAATGCCCAAAACATCAACCCACTAATGGTTTGGGTGAGATGTCCGATGTGTCAGGTGGCTGTAATGACAGTGTTGGAGGACCCACAGCTGATGTGACCCTGTGCAACCTGCAGAGAGGAGGCAGAAGAGAGCAGGTGTCTGGGTGACGCCACAGCTCAACATCTGGATCGGAAGCCATTTGACTCCATGCTCCATTACTCCCACTGACACACTGTGTTTCAAGATGCAAGCCGTGGCATATTTAACTTTAAATGAAGATAAGATGGATGAATTACAGACCTTACGTGGATATGTGTGATGAAATAGTGACCTGACATGGCTGTGATAGTCAGTGTTCATTTTCGCTAATGTCCTCTGAGCTCAGTTGTACCTGGAGGGGCCAGACAGTCTGCATATTAACCTGATGGATCACCTGATCAAACGCCTATAGTTCATGAGAATGAAACAAAGCGCGCGAGCTGCTGCGTCTGCGTGTGTTTAAAAGTGATTTACGGAGAATCGCTTCAGCTTCCTAACGCTACAATTGCACCTACACGACCTCATAAAACATAGCAGTTGAGAGCAGCAGTACATTTGTGGGAGTATTAAGTGTTGAGTCTAGGAACAACCTACGTAGTGACTGTACTCCTAATCAGTGCTCCAGGCCAACATAAGGTGCTGCAGGCCCAAGCTCTATGAGCTGTGATGTTTCATTATTATCCCCCTTTAGCTACATCGGCAACACAGTAGGCTGCTTTAATTACTCTCCATCAGTTTGGGAGTCAGAGCCACTTCAGAGACGTACTCTAATCCCCCTCCCTTCTTTTTCTCTGCAGGGCACTCATTGTCTCCTAAATATCATTTCCCTGAGCTCTATGCACACTATTGGATTAAAATGTGGAAGTTTTGCTGAAGGGGTGAGGGGGTGTGGATGGGAGGCTGGCATTTGGGTATTTGAGCTTAGCCCGAGGACCAGGCTGTCTCTGGAAGCAGCATTTTAAGTGCATCTGCTCTGCAGCCCACAGAAGAGACACTAACTCGTGTCAGTGTTCAGAGCCCAACAGACATAGATTATTGCCTTTGTGTGCAGTCATTGATATAAAACTCATCACATTTTAACCTCAGAGTTGTTACCGTACTTTATTCTAAATAGAAATACTAGTACGCATATTTTAAGAGAAAATTATTATAGATGATGGAGAAGATGATACGCTGTAAATACAAACGTGAGCATGATGAACACGATGTGTGACACGTATGTTAAAAAAAAAAAACAAATTCACTTTTAAAACTCATTCACACCATTTTAAAGCTTATAGGAGACAATGGTTAACACATTTGTGCAGAATATCAAATCACTGTTGTGTCAAATATAAGTGAGTAAACGTAAAAGTAAAAGTCTCCCTCTGCTTCCTGCTTCATATGTGTGACTCTAATGAAGCCACGCTAATGCCTGATCCTGTCTCACTGTGCTTTGTGGATGATCCGCTCTACTTCCTGAACCATGGCCACCCCCCACGTAGACACACACAGAGCCACTGGCAATGCACAGCGTGGCACATGTCAGCTAAGTGTTCCACACACATTTTACATCACTCACTTTGCCACGTACGCACAGAGTTGAGGTAAATAAAAACACGGCCAATATAATTATTGCCGATGCCAATTCAAGGTCACCGCTTGGAGTATGACAGTGACGTTAAACCATTTGCAGACACTGTGTTTCTCGGACTGAACACACGCTTATAACTCATAAATATATTGGACTGCACTGGTGTAAAAACCGTAAAAAGAAGAACGGCCTGCAGCTACAGTAGCATCCTTGCTCACACGCAGATGCCCTCATGCTACTGAAAAACAAACGTCTCAGTAAAATGATTTGCAGGGAGTGCCGTTCCACCGACCACAGGGATTTGACTGCTAGAGAAACCAACACCGAGGGGACAGCTCGCATTGTCGTCTTTTGCTGCCCATGATAAAGCAGTGTCAGAATTCCCACTTCCTGCTCCTGTGTGCATGCCAAGGCGCTTTGTTAGGCTGAATGCAGAGTCCATTCATCTCAGCGCAGTAATAACACAGTCGTGCGTTCTGACTGATGTCAGGGGCTGCTTCTGTAATAAGGGCCTGTAGTTGGCATTAGGAAACTCTCCCTTTCTCCCACTGCTCAGTTGACCACGAGGTTTGCTGACCTCTGCGTGGCCCCGTTGCTATTCCAACGCTGAGTCTTTCAGACTATATAACAATAACAGCCCGGCTGTTTAACACCAAACCCAGGTTAACCTCTTGGCCTCGCTTGGCTTTTGTCTTCTAGGTAAAAAAAGACTTCTTGGAGCTGTTTTTCAGAGTTAATGATGCAGAATAACGTTGGTATAGCTTGTTGTGCGAAGCATCAGCGAATTCATTTTTGCCTTGGCAGTGTTGATTGCCATTTACAAACAGCAAAATTACAGATGCCCCAGTTCCTCCTCGTGCAGGCTGCGCTGCTGTGCATTGTATTCTGTTGAGTATGATTGTATGGCTGCGTGGTAGCAGATGTTACAGGCATCAAACAATACAGAACGGGTCAGGAGCTGTCATTACATGGGAACTAGGTCACCATTCAGGCCCACTCGCTTGCATTGACTGTTTCGAGTGACTATTGATTTTCTGACTGAAGCAATGACTTCATTAATATCACCATTAGTCTGCCATCTGACACAAATGGGTAGCTTGGCTGCCGGGCCAGACAATAATTCAAGTGGATATGAATCAGCGATTGGATGAATTAAACATACAGTACATTTCGCAGCAAATGTGCATTACACATTGTACAAATGGAAAAGGTTGTACGCATCCTTCACTCGACCGTGTCCAGACGCACTCGCAACAAAAAACAAAATCAACATTACCTCTGCCTTAGCGCACACATTAGCGGAAAATTTCATTTCGTCGTTCAATTTAAACTTAATCTGTGAAAGATGAGAGAAAAATCAACAGATCGCTTTTCAGCAGGTTTACAAAACAAAAACAAGAATGAACGAGGGATTATTTTCCCTTTAATCCGGGGGCACAAGCTTAGCTAAAACAAAAGCAAGACCATGGGAACGGATGGAGGAATGGAAAGCCTTGCTCTACCCACCAAACCCAGCTCTCCTGCAACGACACAAGAAGAACAATGAGAGTGTTTGTGTGTGTACAAGAGAAAGAAAGAAAAGGAAACGGGATTTGAGATCTATATTAAAACTGCAAATAGCTTTTAAAGATTAGTGACGGGCAGAAGGAGGTGACAGCAATGGGATACGTGAAAAGTGGATTGCCCCTCCCTGCTGTGACTATTTTGATAGCAGTGGCGTTGACAAGCATCGACTTGATTGTGAGAAGGCAGTGTGTGCTGAAAAGCCTTGACAAGTTTCTTTGAGGCATGTACAGATCTTTTGGTGACTGAAAGGAACACAAATCAGGATTATGTATTACATAGCCATATTCAAACAGCTGGCATTAGGAGCTCTGAAGTGTCTGGCAAGATACTGTTGTTCCAGGATGTGCCTCCCTCCCTCTGTGTGTGCACTGTAATTATCCAGATCTTGGCTTTTAGAAAACCATTTCTCACGAAGGCATGCAACCCCAGCCTGGATAATCACAGTCTGCACAAATTCGATGTTTCACTGACCATTTAATGAGAAAAGGAGAATCTATATCTTGTTGTGATTTTCGTGTTTGACATTTCCGTCTGTGTTTGCAGATGTGTACGTTTTCAGTACAGCGCATGCAGCTTTTTGTTTCGCGACAGTCGGCACCTTGGGCTCATTTAAACCAGTCGCCACGGTCATCGCACACCACGGAGTTGCTCTGTTGTTGAGATGTGTCTCACTGTGCAGCATTTGTCAGGATTAGACAAGAGTAATCCCTAACCAAACTCCAGAGGATGTAATTTGGAGATATGTGCTGGAACTGAAACTGTGTCGGCTTACTCCCACAAACCCCATCTTCCACCCCATCTGAGCCATCTAACTCCTTTCTGCCAGCCCTCAGACATGTCCAATATTTTGAAATGGAAGAAATGTAAAACACAACAACAACAAAAAAAAAAGCAGGAAGAAGTTAAGCCGCCAAGTGCCCTTCAAATCACTTTCTCATCCCACTCGCTAACAAACCCTCTTCCAAACAGGTGGGGTGCTCATAATGCCAGGCCCCATCGCCGATATCTGTTCTAATATCCTCAACTCTGAGCTGTCGCATCACCACCCACCATTAAGTCATCGCTCGCGTCCGACACAGGGGCCGATCTGTGTGCTCTGGCCCACTCCCAGCCCTGTGCCTTTATCACACCCCAACCTCTGTGACAGACAGAACTGATCTCCCCTGCAGCAACCCTCCACCCTGCCAGTAAAAGGACAGCAGTGGAAAAAGCCCCCCAGGGCCCACTGAGGATGGACTCATGAATCAAACATGTGCCCGAAGCTTCCTTCTTATCGCCGAGGTCAGCCCAGGCATTAATACGCCATGGCTCAAGGGAGCTACCTACTGTGACCTCCCCCAGTTTCCCTGAACAGAAGGGCACAGTCCTCCGGAGCTGGTCCAGTGACAGAGGCCCTCCCTCCAACACAGTCACTTCACATTACATCCACATACTGAGAGAGGGGGGCGACAGAGAAAGATAGAGATGAGGGAGAACAAAAAGCGGTGCAGAAGTGAAGCATGGAAGATCAAATCCACAAAGAAGGAGAGGGAAAAAACAATATTCTCTGGTGCAGTGCTGGTCAGGGAGTAACACGTGGGTAAAATCGACTGCGTATACAGACCCTTTCAAACCCCACCAATCTTCATTGGCCAGACGGGCAGTGATATATGTGACTGTCTGCCAGCGTAAATTAGCCAGTCCAGCCCGCTGTGTGGTAAAGCATGACGAGGCCGGACAGTGCACTAACTCAGGCAGCCTGGTGCCATGCACACCAGCTTCTCTGTGCTTTGCTGTGCCATAAATCACCAGCTGGGGGAAATGAATCGCTGTCCGTCCGAGCTGGATGCACCAGCTGGCACCGCCATCACCTGACCAGCAGGAGCCCATGCCGACACTGGAGCGGCTGAAATCAAGAAAAATGAGGCATGGAGGCAGACGGAGCCATACCCCCGCGCTCTCTCATTAGTCTCCTCTGGGCTTCCTCCACACTGAGCTACTTTGAAGTGAAAGGGCACACAAAATATATTTCAGAGTGTCACCTGAGGGCAGAAAAAAACGGGGAAGAAATTATCACTCCTGGTCTTCTCACAAATCTATGTAGAACTGAACTGGCAGACAGTATTAGCGCTTCTGAACCCAGCGCTCCGGGAGACAGCAGGAGGGTCTGTAGCTCGGGGAAACGCAGAGGCTGTGTGTGTGGGACAGCTTTGTGCTCACTCTTATTTAATGGAGCCATTTCAGTGCAAGTAATGACTCAACCCAATTGGGGATTCCACTCTGCATTCAGATGTAGTTAACGGAAAAACATGTTGATGAATAGATTTTCACTTTTCAATATTGCTGAGTTGCCGGTGGAGAGCCCACTTATATGCTGACCGCTGCGATTATGAGAAGCTGTGTGGGCGTCGCAACTGAGGCACTCATCAGGAAAATGGGTTGAAATTACATCAATACAGCCCAATACAGAGCGCTGGAGCGATCTGTACATACTTGATCCTCTGCTACGGACGTAAGGCTGCTGTTTACCGCTGATGTCCTAGAATATGGATTCGAAACGCATCCTGCATTAACCTCTGCGGAGAAAGCAGCAACTTCGCAGTGAAAGGGCAACCAAAGTCAGAGATGTCTATATTTGCATTATGAAAATAGGGCAGCGTAAATGAACAGATGCAGCCCGGGCCGGCGTTAAAATTGAGGCTTGTGCCACGACACTGGGCTGCTGTTTGTGATTGGCAAGGCCAATTTCCTGCGAACCCTCACAGCAGTTTTAGCCTAATTTCATTGGGCCTGCAACAGCCATGTGGAGCGGCAAGTCTATCACTGCCTGCGATACAGAGGATTAGCTCCTCTTTCCTGCGCAGATGAATTTGCCTGTCATGGAGTGGTGATGAATGGCAGGAAGGAAGAGGAAATGTACTGTGGGCTCATTGGAGGTGGCAAGGTGAAATCTGGCCTGGCAGCCTGCCCCAGGCTCAGACCTCAGTGCGGTTGTGACCCCCCGCAGATGTCCAGGTGTATGTTCATATAGCTGCAGCCAGCTCATCACTCGTCTTTCCAGTCAGTAATACACCACAGCATCAGTCTGACATCTGTTTTGACAAGGAGTCCAATTTCATAAGCGTGTCTCAAGGTCTCTGGGCCCAGCAGATAGTATCCGCTGCTTCTCCTCCATTTATATGTTTAAAGGTCAGGCATAGTTTAAGCGTCTGCATCTGCCTCCAGCAGAAAAGCACTACATTTAATATTATTGTTGATAGCAATCTATTAAATTAAGTTCATTTAAACTCAATCTCCATTAAAACGATAAAGAGGAAAAAAGGCTGCAAGTTATGGCAATGTAATTACACCAAGCTCAGTTTTTATTAAACGCCGTTACCAGGTCTGAGTCGTCAAAACATTCCCGTTGTGCCTCCACGGATGTGGCTCAGCATGAACAAAAACAAGCACTTTCCATTTCCTGCATTTTTTTCTGCGGCTGTTACTGTCACCACCTTCCACCCGCAGCCCGGCCCAGCCCTCAGCACACCTCCTCCATTTCAGCTGTAATCATGTAGCCATGCAAATGCTGTGCAGTGAGAGGTTCGTGTTGCCCTCTCCGGGACATCATGAGCCCTTGAGTTGACCACCCAGGGGAGGGAGGAGAGGATGTCATTATCGCTATCACAGGCAGGCACAGTCCCTACACCGCCACACGGCCCCTGCAACTCATAAAGTCCTTGACGACTTCACTAAAACATCCAATTTCAGTCGGACTGCATTTATAATGACGAAGAGGAATCAATCATTCCAACCACTGCACACTCCTCCCGAATTCGTCTGCTTATTCGGCTGCTTAAAATAGTATAGAAAAAGGCAATATTCCTCCCCTAACTCTGGTATCCTATCCACATCTCCGGGATATTCATAATTCATCATCTTCGATTCCTGACATCTGCCACTGATTGTGCCGACGGGTTGGCTGGAATTAGCCACTCTTGGGAGCGGTGTTGTGCTGGTGGGCCAGCACATGCATCCTGGCTGGGGAGGGGTTGTGGGTTGGGTGGAGGATTGAGGCCGGAGCGGCAGGAGCCTTTCACACTCCTAATGTGTAATTAGGAGCCATTTTGGTGCACTGCCTTCCTCCGCTGAAATTAGCTGCCTTTTATTAATCAGGCAGACCAGTTCAATGGCGCGATGTGTGTCTCTCTATAATCTAACACAAAATGTTGTTCTTAATTACAGTTGGGGGAGAGAGGCAGCTCACAGAGGGGCTGCAGCTCTTACATGATCCCCTCGGGTTCAATTCCTGTATTGCAAAACGCGGGAAAACAGCATCTACTGCCACATTACAGTCGACACATTGAGCTTTTATCAATCATTTTTCCGAGCATTAGAACCTGCATTTGGGTACATATCACACAAAGCGTACAGAAAACTACCGCAGCTACACAGCCCATGAAAACTATTTGCATTTGTTAATGTCGGCTCACTTGAACGAGAGACCATACAGACTTTGTGATTACAAGCACTGGTCCTCCTTTGGAGAGTTAAGTGGTGTGACCCTGACCATCCTCATCAGCGCCGCTGTCCTCAGGACTACAAATAAGGACTAAATACTTCTGTGGGGTTTTTCATCTCTTGTAATGGAAAATATCACAAGTACATGAAAAGCAGTCCAGACATGAAAAGTAATCACTGGATTTCTGATACGGATGTAAAGCGTGATTGATTCTGATGGGATACTTGTGTTCAGTGAGTGTGTGATCATTTTCGACTTTAAACACAAATAATCCAACACTAAGATTTAACACTGTCAATTGATTCACTCAGTATCCAGAATATCAATACATGGTATCCAACAATATTTTGAGGATTTATTGAACATTTCTTTAAAACATGTACAATATTAGCTTTTACTTAAGTAAATGCATTCATGCAAAAAGATGTATGTAGGTTTTAGAAAAGCCCAATGCTTATTCATGAATATATGTACTCCAAGATATTCCTGTAATCTGTGAAACTGCACCAAACAGCTGATTAAACAATCAATCACTCACAATAAGTGCGCTTCGCTAGTGTGTAGCGGACGATAAACACCCCCACTCGCCTCCTGGCAGCTCTGCTGAAGGATGGTCACAACACTGAGGTCATCCCTCGCTACAAGGTTGCGTCCGCTGCAGCGTTTCGACAGAGCGGTTGTACGAAAGGATAGGCTGCCACTCAAGCCTCGCGGATGCAATCCAGAACAAAAAAATCTGACGCGGGGTCAGTGAGTTAAGGTCCTGGCCCATCTCTGCTCTGCTTGAAAGTGTGTCCAGAGAAACAGCAGCTGTCACAAAGAGCTCACACAGGCAGTCTAACACATTATTTATGTGCACATGTAAAACATAACATAAAGGAGTAAAAAGAACATAATTACCCCATGAATAAATGCAGTTATTTGATTAGAAAAGCTTTCATCAATGCTGCTTAACATCCCGTCTCGGACCTAAACAAAACATGTTATTTGTCATCACCCATCACCCGGTCGCTGAGTTTAGGCACACACCCCGCTTCGTTGTTCGTTACAGACAGGAACGTTAGAAATAGTCCTAAAAGAGGCTGAAGTAGCGGCGGAACAGTTGGCGTGTTATAATTAGCATTCAGAGAGAAAGCAGGATCATCTGACCATTGGCAGAGCCTCTAAGTTCTGGCCCAATGGACAGAGAGTCCACAAGGAAGTCCCCCGGGAGCGAGATATGCAGGGTTTGAGAGTGGTTATTGGACTGTGCTGTCTCTCCAACTGTGAGCCACTAGGGAAGAAGCAGAGGTGCCTGATGGTGCACTGAAGCCTGAGTGTGACACCTGGGCTGTCTGTCACAGCCACAAACACAGACACATGTGACACTTGACAGGATAGGAGTTGAGGCTGCAACACCAGAAGTCAAGACCCAGCTGACAGTAAGGATGAGAAGCGTGCAGTTAAACTCAATTATTTCCCTGACACACTTAAACCCAAGCCTGTTTGTCTCTTCCTTCTGTGTTCATGGCCCTTTAAATAAATCAGGGTCCTGAGGAGGCTGAACCCATCAATTAGAGTCGTCTGATGAGACAGTGTGTGTATTAATCAACAGTGTGAGGCGCGTGACAGCCTGGGAAGAGACAGGATGAAGGGCTGCACTGCCAGAGAGCTGTAAGAGGAGCTCTGACGAGCAGACTCTTAAGTTGAATTTGCCAGTCTGCATCGCTAAACTAAACTGATATCCAATTATGTTCCCCACATCGACAAGCTAACGGAGCAGCTGTGAGCAGCATAGGCTCGTCATGTCAGAATTGGCCCGGCGCAAGGCAGAGAAACCCAGGACCTTGAAGGAGATGTCACAAGGAGGCCGGAGTCAGCCGCTTGAGTGAGCGATGGTCCACGCGCTTGCCTGAAAGCATGACATTGCCGAAGGGGGAAAAACACCATTTTATCATTCAGTGCGATTCGCACCCTCTCTCCCTGTCAAACATGCCATATGTCCCCGTCACAGGTCGTCTTGCTGGCTTATCGAGTGTGACAGGGCTATTCACACACTGCTCCCAATCAGACACCATCTCCTGCAGAAAAAAATCACCACCACAGCACACTGACAGGCTGTCAGGAACAGGGTACCAACCTCACAGGGCTGGGCTGCCGATCTGAGGGAGAGGCCAAAGGCCAAAGGTTACAACGGACAACAGAGTGCAGGCATCCACACACACTCACATTGTTGACGCTTCCTTTGTTATTTCATGCACAACACATCAAAGCAACTCGAAACAAATATACAACCAACATGCATTCAAAGCGTGCTAAAGATTTGAGAACCTTCGAGTTTATGACTAACTTCATGATGCGTTTACATGCAGCTCTCAGCAGCCATTACAGCAGCGATAGTTGTCGGCTGATAAAGCTCTGCTCTCCGAAATAAATTTGACTTCTACTGGATTATGCAGATCATTGCGAAGGTGAAACTGGTTATTTGCCTGACAGGAAGCAGAAGTGCTATGAAAACCTCACCTGGGTACACTGTGACCCGGTCACTAGTCTATTTTCCTAACCACTAGACCATATGAGCCACTTATGTGCGTGTTGTGTGCCAACCCGAGGATACAAGTCAGGACAGCCAGAGGTCACCTACATCCACGTGTAGGTCCAGTCTTAGAGCTTCGAAGGTCTGCTTTTCTCCATGGACTTCTGCAGTCTGCAAATGTTTACTTACATGCCAAAAACTCTCAGTGCTACTTAGCCACTTGGCTCCAAACACAATAACACTGCAGATGCTGAATATATTCACTAAGTGAGCAATCAGTTGCAAAGTGGGCTGAAAATTACACTTATCCCTCCCCCCATGATGATATGCATAAAGAAATAAATCAGCGAGCAAGAGAAGGAGCAGAGGGGCACGGGGGGAAAGTGGTATCACCTGATCTGTCTTATCTTAAAAAGCGGCAGGATGTGTCACCTCAACTCTTCAGAGAAGGAGATAGAACACTCTTGGCACATTTTATATGAAAGATTTCTGTGAAATGATTGCTAATCTATGCAAAAAAGCAATCAGTGACTCATTCATAATGCATGAGCAACGAGATACCAATTTTGCAACGCTTTCGGATTATTAGATGTTATCGTGAATGCAGCAGATGAAATATGAACACTCCTACCTGTCCCGTTGTAATTACATGACTGCAGTGGTCGAGAGTGGGAAAAGTGTGAAGAAGGAAACATACAAAGCAGCAGACACACCACTACTGCATATAGATCATCCATTACTATGCAAACACTGATAGTCCTGGACGGAATATTTGTTTCTAACAGCTTTATGTATCCATTTGTGCCAAAATGTATCAAGCTAAAAGCTGCGGTTTAAAGTACAGCTGTCTGACATTTTAATGGTCCATCAATCACACAATGTCATTTGATAACATTTTGAGATCATCTTCCTCCACAAGCCTCCGAAAAAATACACTAAATCCAATAAATTGGCTGCGATCCCAGGGAAATGATGAGAACCTATTTCTAATTCAAAGCAAGTGCAAAGTATGAATGTTAGATAAGCCGCTTCTTAAATTAATGCAAATCAAATTTCATTTAGGATATTTTTGTTCTATGTAGACCCTGATGTACTGAATACATTTTTGTACCGGTTTCTAAACTGCAGTTTAAAGTCTGACAAAAACCCTCTTCATGTTCAGATAACTGACTTCACATTACTTAATGTAATGTGTTATTGAAGTTTAATGTGCTTCTAGTACAAACTTTATACATGTCATAAGAATTAAAATCATTTAGCATCTTTCAATATAACAGCATAGAAATCATCTGACTTATCTCAAGATACTCGACATACTGATTTAAGATTATTCTTATAGAAACTATCCAAACAAGCACATGCTCATATTCAAATGGTCCCATCAGAGACAGGCGCAACGTAACGCAGCCTCCTTTAATCCTTCTTCAGCAGAAACATTTTTTAAGAAACACCAACTTTTTCAACTTTAGCGTTAACGTGTCTGGATTGCACCTGGAAGCCTTGTGAAAAGCGCTGACAGATCTCATACGTTTACATTCTGGGCAACTTCGACACAAGGGATTTGCTCTTAAAACGGAGCACAGCAAGGATGAAGGGTGGTATAAAAATCAATGAGGCTTTTCAAAGGCAACAAGAAAAAACAGCCCCTTAGCCTGCAATTAAACAAGAGCACTCCCAGCACAGAGGGATGACAGAGTATGTTGCAGATGCCCTCGACTTCACAGGATCAATTACAGGATCAATACGATGACATGATACAATTCCATGATGGAAAATGGTGGACTGGGAGCCGCTCCGTGTGTCACGCGCTTCAGACGCTTACAATAATACAGCTCACACAGACATATGCCGCAGGCTGTTTCAATAAGGACGACAAAAGCCAGGTGTAGGCGCTAGAAATCTGAAATACTGTGCTCAAGGTTAAAGGGGAAGACGAGGTTCACAGACAATTACTAGAATAAGACGGAAACTCAAAATAACGTCCTTTACGATCTGCTTCGTTTCATTCAGGCAAGCTGCACCTACACAACACACAGACAAATCCCTGGTTGTGAGAAGACACATCCGTCGTTTGGACATCTTCTGATTTATTGAAATGTTGAAACAAAAGACATTCACATTAGCCTCATAAATGTCCAGGCCTGTTAAAGTTATTTCAGTAAAAAGAGGAAAATACAGAAAACTACTGTACCTGGAGAAATAGAATGTCGTAATAAACATCTATGGCAGGACGTTCGGTCAGGTCAGTACGGTAAATGCCGAACAGCATCTGCCAACAAACTACTGGTCATAGCACAACAAAAAACACTGAAGCAGTCAAGTGTATTTTAGTGACTATTCATTTTAATAGAGGCAAAGTCTGTTGTTCTGCTTTGAAAAGTTGCACATTGTGCATAAAAAGGTTTAGGCTCTTCCTTGAACAAGCAAATGTCCTTAAGAGGAGCTGGGACTAAAAGAACAATCCAGCAGTTTTGTGACAGAGCTCTTGTCCTCTGCTATCTTAATCACACGCCTGCTACTGACACCAGCCGCCACCCCCCACTTACCAAAAGGGCAAACACCCCCGGGAGGATCATACAGCTGATAACGGCACACGGGGGCTCATGATGTTGATGTTGCCACGGTCACTGTGTTTATGAACTCTTGCACTAATCTTTCTTAAAGGCCTATATATGTAAATGCTCACTGTAGGAGGTCACACAGGCGAAGAATCCCTGTTAGTAACACCCATGGCAATCAGCAACGCGATACCCTGTCACTCAGGTCTAATTCTGTATTCAAACTCCTGGCTCCTGACATGCATTTCACCCGTCGACTTGAAGGAGCAGAGGGAATGTGCCACTCAGCAATTTAGCTTTTTACGTTTTATTGCTCCTATTAGGACAAAATGAATAATACATGCTGCCACAACTCCCCAAACTTTAAATGTTAAATGATCGACTGTCTGCCCCTCCATACCTCTCGAATTCTGACGCTCTCTCCACATCCTTGACCCCATTTCCACACTCCCTCTGTTATCTGAAATAATCTCAGGGCCTCCTTAGATTCTATTCATCAGAGCAGAAAGAAGCAGGCACTGACATTGATAAAAAAAAATACCATCTGTGCCTTGCAGAGGTAAAATAAGTATGAGACTGAGACAGAAAAGAAAGAAAGGGGCTTCCAATGAAACAGGCTCTGTTGTCCCTCTTGTCCCCTCTCGTCAATGCCATTTCAATTGAAAAGCGCAGTGGTAATTAAATTCCAGCAGGGGTTAGGGGCAACTGTGCAGCATGCTGACGGGGGGCTGCCCTGACATAAAGATGACACAATTCAAGAGGACAGAGGGGGCGGAAGAGGAGGGAGGGTGACAAATGTGGTTTATTCGTGAACACCGCCAGATTCATACTACTCAATCACCGTGACATTTAAAAAGCAGAAAATGAAACAGATATCCAAACTCGACCGAATCCCACAATGACCTTTTCCCCAAATCGGGATATTCTAAACAGATGCGTCTTCTGTATCTGCGGCATTTGCTGAATATTTTGTAATGCTCTGGAGGGTGAGTGATTAGGCTGGAGAAGAATTTGGGAAAGCTAGTGTGAGTTTGTGTGTGTGTGTGTCTGTGCATATGCATATATGTCAGCACAAATATGTGACTCACAGAAGGATGCTGCTTGGTGTTGATTCATATTATAGTGGCACTAATCCAGAGGCTCCAGAGAGGCCACACACTCCTGCTGTCCCCCTCTCTCCACCCTCTACTACCAAAACAAAGAAGACTCTGCTAATAATACACAATGGAACCGCACAGGAAACTCTTTGGCCTTTAGAATCATTCTAGATTTTAACTGTTGTGTTAACATGGAATAAAATCGCATATGAATGCAGCTACATACATATTTGAAGCTGCAGAAATCTCTCTTCATAACAATAAACTCATTGCAGTTTGACTTTACATACATGGAGATCATATAGTTGTGACATTGCTGTTTTTAGTTTTTAGAGTCGTGAGCTTGGCTGATGAACCTGAACTTTCTCCATTACAACTTTCAGTGAAATAAATCCTATAATAAAATTATTAACCATTTACTGCTTTAAACATTTGGAATAAAAAAATAATAATTAATCCTGTTAGTTCTTCATCTACATCAGTTTTAGCTTCTTACTGTTAACCATGTGCCATAGAAATCATTTGTGCAAGTCTGATGCCACCTAGTGAGCATCAAGCGCAGTACACAGAATTGGTCCCAAGAGGAAAGTTAACAAGCAACGTGCAGGACAGGTTTCACACATCACAGGCCCCTTGGTTAGTTGGCTAGTTTCAAAACTAGACTGTGTTTGAGTCTCTGTCCACTTTTCCCAATGCATTTGTTCTTTGTACCTCAGGTCCCAACAAAACAAACGTTCATCCACAGCAAAATGTGTTTTTTTAAAACTGGTTTAAAATCTCCAGAACGTCCTCCTTAACAGAGAGAGAAGAGTGCTGCTGCACACCTGGCCCACCAATACTGGTTTCCCAGCAGTCATAGCCACAGTCTCGCAAGTCCTGCATTGTACCCCGGACAATGGAGGAGTCCGTTTCTACAAAATAAAGAAATTGTATGAAGGTCAGCTGCTATCACAAAAAAAGAGGAAAACGTATTTTAACAGGACAGATGTGTGTGATAGAATGAACCTGAGGGTATTTGTCTCCAACAGTAAAATGGCAACACTGGGACTCAGAGTCTCAAAGAGAGGTACCACAATTCCCCTTGAGAACTTTACAGAAGGCAGGTAATGCTGCAGATGAGCATAGAACAATACTAGATCTATTTGAACATAGCTGCAAAACCCCGCAAAATAAGCAAACGAAGAACATTTAGAAATGTATTTGGTGGATTTTAAACTTATTAAAATTCAGTATGTCACAGGCTGCAGGCATAAACAGAGACTGAACCTCCGCATTCTCTGCTTGTTCCATTCTTTGCTTGTTTGCTTATAACCAATGGCGCAGTAATACCTGCACCAAAGGACGTTCCTGTGCAGCCTTTTTATCATTTCCTGCCAGTCAAATGATTTCAGAGGGGGAAGAATGTGGGTGCGTTTGATGAAAACAGCGCTTGTTGTCGGTAGGAGTCTGACAGTTTGGCTCATGCAACTGAAATCATTATAAGATTGTGTTATCATGCAGGATATAGTACAGCCTCAGAACAATAATGGATTCATATTAATTATATGAGTAATTTCACAGAACAGACATTCACTGCTTTCTGACCTCACGCATTATATATGTGCACTGTACCTGGTCTTAGAAGTGTGATGCCGCAGCCTCCTCCTCCTGCACCCGTCAGCTTGCTGTGGAGTCCTCTGGCCAACGTGACCCGGCACAGTGTGTCCAGGGCAGGATGTCCCACACCCATCACATTCAGATGGTGCTGGTTGATGTCAATAAGCTCCTGTACAGTAAAGACACTGCTGTAGTTTTCTGCGCTCATCAGAGGAATGAAAATAAAGGCTTTCCGGTTTAAGACTGTGCTTTATGTAATCATTACAGTTTACCTCTAAAATGTTGTAGTGCTCTCCTGTGATGGGCTCGCAGGTCATTTCCGAGAGGACCCTCTCACAAGTGCAGGAAATAGCATCGACTGAGTCAAGCACAGGGTTCATGATAGAGGGAAACTAAAGAAGGGGAAATTAAAACAAACTAAATGAACGTCTCCAACACTGCAGGTGTCCATGTGCTAAATGAGGGCATTAGTGTGCATATTAAAAACCACAGTTTAATGACAGATAAACTGGGCATGAAAGACAGATTGTAAAATGGCAGTTTAGACTTTTGTTGTTCTCCAGTCTGATCACAACACTGTCACAACACCATCCAGGCCCATCTCTGTCTGAGGCAGAAATCTGCACACCTGCTGGTGTCACCAAGGCAACAGCACACAGGGGTGTTGGCTAAGAGTTTAATTTCAATATTTTATGAAGGTACTCAACGCCGGGCTCTGGAGTCTCTGCTTTGCAAAAGCACCACCTATTATATTAATTACATTGTCAGTAAGTAACACACGGGGGAGGAAGAAACCATTTAGTACCTTGTTAATTTTGTCCTTCACCCTGGCAACAAGTACCTTGGTGCTACGTGGTATTTTGGTATTAGTGAGGAGGATTCTTAATAGCGGCACCCTGGAAGTAAAGCAGACAGATCAGAGAGTTCACATTCACATTATTCAGATGCTATGCAGTTTCAATAACCTTACCCAGACAATGTTTGCTTTGTGTGTGCAAAGAATATTTTATTAATTTACACTGTACTAATTTTGGATGAAATCAAATTAAAATAGTTAATACCTGCTCAGTGGTATTATCTTCCCGGCCAAGAATCTCAGCATGCCACCTAGATAAAGGAAAATGAAAATCATTAAATAGATAATCATCAGATTATAATGAACAGCGGTGGTACAGTGCTCTGATGAGTTCATTAAAGATAGCTGTGTGTCCACAGAGACAAAGGGAGGTACAATACCATATGTACGGTGCCGTACGGCACATAATTCCAGGCCTCACCCCATGTTCCTACGGCGTTGTCAACTCCTGAAGGATTACCATGGATGATCATCTCCCCTTGGAAGGCCCAGCTGTTGATCAGCTCCAGGTCCTCCTGACACCACCTGCAGTCAGAACAAGAGGAGCTCTCTGACCTGCTGTGTACTTTACCTTGTGTCTTCATCTCTATACTATAGAACAGCGTGTTTGATAAAAATGTGTAACTTGTAACACAAAAATCCATAACTTCTGTGTCTAATGTATGACGATTTGGCTAAAAATCTAAAGCTTGATGTAATGTTTTAATGATTTGCCTTTTGTGTTCAATTCTTTTACTCAATTATTCCGCACTTACATTTTCAACACCCATTTTATTAAAAAGGTAACTTAAGTAACTCAAACTGGCTGCAGTCTAATGTTTTCCACACCTATAATCATTTATCAATTTTTTGACTTGAGACCCATACGCCTGTATTTTTTCTTTACCTGGCAGTCTGATCCCACTCTTTGAGAGGAGTGTGAATGGCTCCACTTGCACACAGCAGAGCTGCAGCTAAACACACAGAGTAAGCAGCACTTGACCCCAGTCCTGCTCCAGTTGGCAGCTCCGACCACACAGAAACCATCAAGCTGGGCAGCTCACTGGGAAAAATCAATGTCAACACTGAGTTCATGATTTTATCTAAATATTTAAATACTACTTATAAGACTGGCCTTAGTAAAAAGTGGAATTTGTATACGACAGTATTTTCTGTGCAGGCCACAGGGCAGTAACTACATAACTACATGCTACACTCAAGCCATTTCTTGCTTCTTTGCTCTAAACCCAACCATCACAAATGAAAGACTAAGCCAAACAATTTACAATCATTTAAGATGCATTATTCAAAACTAAATCCCAGTAAACCACGTATCAAATGAACTAGTGCAGTTGCAGTATACACATAACTGTACGAAGTAGGTAATGTATCGCAATCCACACTCTATCGTATGCAACAGAAACTTGCTTGACATTGCTGTCAATGTCTGTCAGGCAAACTGCTTTTGGGCAGACAGGAGAATACTCTAAACTAATTGTCCAGTTCTGCTCTCGAGGGAAAAACACATTCAGACTTGTTAAAGGCTGCAGTGTGGCCGAGTGCCAGAGTCTCATTAGTGGCCATTCTGTCAGAACCCATCACCTCTCTCAGACACGCCAGCACCGTGTCAGCGCCGATTAAACCTCCTGACAACCTGCAGCTCTAATGTTCTTGAGCATCTTCCCTGTTCACAGCTGCTGGAGCAGTGGAAAGTAACATCCGGCCTTTCTGTCTCTCTCTTTGCCATCATTATTTCAAAGTGGGTTTTTTTTCCAGATTAGTTTCGAGAGATGTCTGTATTTTCAAATAAAACATTGTCAGAAGAGCTGGAGAGAGTAAAGGCATACAGGCTGCATTTGAATTGTACTGTGTAAAAACATTAAAGCATTTCATTTTATTGTGCTGCAATTTCCAAACAAATGTTGTTTTTTCTGGCAATAAGGGTTATGCAGTTTTCTATAATACAAGTAAAACATGGCTCTCTATCCTTCTCATTACACATATCCAGTTTAATATGAATGCTACGCCACATTATACACTGTCATTAGCTATGAAAGATATACAGCTGCTATGACCATTTCCTGCTGATGGTAAAATATCTGTTTTCTAAATCCTAGTTTAGTCTTTACTTGCCAAAAGTAAAGTAAAGTCTAGACTGGACTAAAACATCTCTGCAAATGTATGAGGTTTGCTGAGCCTGGATAGAGCTAAACAAATGCTGAGAACAGTTTTATCTCACCCCGATCCAAACAGTGAAAGATAGATGTAGAGAAAGGCTAAGGTGGCCATGTTGCAAGTATCCAGGTTTCCATTTGTCACACCAACGAATTTGCGCAGGTTTTTCACAAGTTCAGCATCCAGAAGTCTCACCTCCTCCCTCTTACCTGTTAATATGAGTTTCCAGACAGTAATTATGTGTTGAAGTCAAGGTCTTTAAAAAGATACATATATCAAGACAATAAAGGCAATTTATGCATTTTGATATAAAGAAACATTTTCAGATTAAGATATAACCATTAAACGTAATTAGGCTGTACAGTGTATGTGGGTGTTTACTGTACCAGCTGCATAATGTCTTACCACAAGAATAAGTGATAACCTGCTTAAGTTCTGACAGGTCCCAAGAGAGGAACGTGTCAATATTTGGGAGGTTGATGCAAACTTTGCCAGTAGTAGTGGCCTTCAGCCGTAAATATGTCCTGAGGTTTAAACTGACAGCAAGGGCAACCTGAAACGACAGAGACTGAATCATGAGGAAATTACACTTACTTAAATTAGCTTTCAGTTTATAAGACAACACCAGTCATACCTTGATTCATTTTCATTACTACCGGTGTTTACCAGGACAATTTAAACAACTAGAAAACCAATCATGCTCTCATCATCACTGTTAGCTGTAGCCTGGCGCCCTCAGGTTACCTTCCCATGCACAACCGCATGCTCTCCGTGGAGGATCGCTTTCCCCGGAGCAGAAACGATGCAGTCCATATCTGTTTCCAGGGTTAAAAAGTGAGTCCGGAGCTGGGCAGCTTCAACCTGTCACTCACTGCGTGTGTTAGCTACCTTAGCCACATTTAGCTAACGGTAAACCTCAGAAGCAGTAAACAAGTCTTGGAGTTGAGCCAATGTCAAGTTTAACAAACGCGCTCACGGAATATGCTGCCGCTGTAAATACAGGGATTCAACGCAGCGTGTTCACCATGATAAAAGCACAACTTGACAGCAGGAGGAGACGTATGTTTGGCTTTCAATAGCCAATCAGCGCCGCCGCACATTGGACAGATATTACTCTGTCCAATCAGAGTCCAGCCTCATCCCACCATCCGGTGAGTTGTCCAATCATGCGATAAAATGAAACGCCCATAAGTACGGACACCGCGGAGAGACAACAGGCTTGACGCGCTATCGTAATCGGTCAGCTGTTAGCCATTAGCATAACATGGCTGCGTTTATTATCAAACCTGGTCACCTCCGCTGTATTGGTAGTGTAGAAAGACTCATATGCAAGCAACGGACAAACACAACGCTTTGTTCGGCCCGAAGGTAGTTGTATGTCCCTGTTTTTGTGCGGTGCCTCTGCATCGTTGAGCTTCTGTTTGTCATTCGTGCCAGTAATGAAGCGGTTCTGTTGATGCCACACGTTCATAGCGTTACTTTCTAAATGAAGGCAAAAATAAGGAAACTTACACTACGCACAGTAGCTGGTTTTGTAACTGAGTCTGAAAGGATCGAGTGAAACAGATATTCGATTACAAAAGCTAGCAGTCCGGTTAACACTTGATATGTTTCGACAGTTATTCCACTGAAGGAGACAACAGGGTACCTAAAATATACACCAAAACTGGAGACAAAGGTTGTCTTTCATTGTAAATAAATCTGATGTTAAACGTTCTGTGACAATAAGAGTTGACGTCATTCTTGCTCTAACTCTGGAAGGTTTTTCAAGCACATTTACGGGAGAAAGGAGGCCAAAGGAAGACCAGATTTTTGAAGCCTTGGGAAATACAGATGAACTGTCATCAGCTATAGGGTGAACACTACTATTTAAACGCCATCATTCATTTTGCTTGGTTATTTGTTGAGTAATGTACTTCATCTGAGTCGGTCACTTGTACGTTACAGCTTGGCCAGAGAGTTTTGCCTCGACGGAGGCCACACATTCACACATCAACTGGACAAGGTTGGAGTTTAATATATCTTAACTTTCGTCACTGCCAACATCAGCATCAACATGTTGACTGTCTTTTGCATTACAGATACAGTGCATTTTACAAGATGTGGGCTCCAATGTTGCCACTCCAAGATCATCTGCAAGAGAAAGTCACATAAGTACGCACAGCCTGGCTTATCTATGATAATGAGAGTTTTGTCTTTGTGTGCTGAGATATGTCCCTTTTTGTCCTGTTGTTTTTAAAGAGAGAACAAAATTTACTGCTCAGCCAATTACAGACCTGGAAACTTGGACCGATACCTTTACAGAGGAACTTCCTCCACTGACTAGTTTTATTCTGCCTGTAAGCCCACTTGCACATTGGAAATCCTACAGTCCAGATTTCCTGTTGCGCTAACTCTCATGCTTTGTGTTCAATAGTCCGGAGGAAAGAGCAGCGCAGCTTTGCACTTTGCTCGGACAGTCTGCCGGAGAGCAGAACGCAGGTCAGATTCAGTATGTTCCGCCCTAACATATTGTTAAACACTCAGGCCTTGAAAGTGGTTGTAACAGGATCTTGAATTTCAGCTTTTTTCTGATAAGTTTATTCTTGTTATAGTGTTGCTCCAATTGTGCGCTCAGGAGAGGCTGATCCAGATGTTGCAAAGTTTTTGAACAGGTACGTCTAATGCCTTAAACTTACCTGTGAATATGGCTTCTTGACCACACATCTAATAAATGTCTCCCTCTTTTCACCCAGACTGAGTGACTACCTGTTCACAGTGGCCAGATACGCTGCCATGAAAGAAGGCAACAAGGAGAAAATCTACAAAAGACCTGAATAACTTATTTGTTTCAGGATGGTATATACATCAGTAATGCTGCTGTTGTACTAGAAAAATATAAATTGTGTTCTTTTTTGTTTACTGGATGTGAGCAAATAATCCATAAACTCCATAGTGACATTACACTAATCATTTAGCCAGAACATGTACAAAATACTCTTTTTAATTTTGCATGGTAACATTTCAAACATGTACATTTAGTTATGATGTATAGTTCATCAAAGACAACTTAAATACTTGAATTATTCTCAGCATACATCAAATTATCCTCAACTGTTATCACACACGGAGATTAAACAACAGCTATACTCTCCTGTGGGTGATGTGCCTGTTTGCATACTGTGACTGTTCCTACATCCACCCAACAAGGCTCTGACTCCACCCTCCATTACAGTCACAGAATCTGACACCAGCCCTGGCTCTTCTGGGACAAGGTACTGGCCCACATCATTAGAGAGAGATTGCGGTCTTCATAGGGCGGATAACGCAGATAGGTAACACATTCAAACCGCGTGCCTCTAAGCAGGCATGATTTCATGTGAGAGAAGGTATCAAAGCTGTAACGACCGTGGTAGGAACCCATTCCACTGGCTCCTAGTAAAGAAAAATTTAATAGTGGATAGATTATAGTATTTCAATGCTATATTTGGCACAGTTGATATGCTGGTGCTGCCGACTTACCCACTCCGCCAAACGGGAGAGCCACCATCACACTCTGCAGGATGCTGTCATTGGAGCAAAAGCTTCCACTAGAGGTCTCACTCATTAGTCTTGAGATGACCTGCTCTGACCAAACACATAGTAAGGACACATCAACTCCACCATGCTTGCATATTGAATGCTGTGCGTTAGCGCTAATGTATACCTTACTGTTGCTGGAATAAGCATACACACAAAGGGCTTTCTCTTGCTTATTAATGAAGGAAATTGCCTCATCGATGTTGTTTACATTCAGAATAGGAAGAACTGGACCCAAAACATCTTGTTGCATGATCGGGTCCGATTCCACCACCTCTGTCAAAATTGTTGGTGCTTCGGAAAGAACGAAACAGTGTAAAACAACTGAATATACTGTACAGTGTTTTGTGGCTTTGTGTGGGGGGGGGGTCACAATATTCTCACCAATATATTTCTCTGCTTCTATCACCTGTCCACCCACGGCCACTTTGCCACATCTCCACAGTATGTCTCTCATACGGTTGAACATCTCCAGATTGACCATGCGGCCGAAGCTGCGGGACTCTTGGGGATCAGAACCATAGAACTGTGTCAGACAAGACTTCAGGGCCTGCACCAGCTGGACTTTGACATCTTTGTGGCACAGGACGTAGTGTGGTGCGACCAAGCTCTGGCCGGCGTTGTGGAAACGAGCCCAAGCGATGCGCTGCGCAGTGGCGGCAATGTCACAGTGTTGGTCTACGTAGCATGGGTTCTTGCTCCCCAGAATCAGGGTGACGGGTGTGAGAGTGCTTGCTGCAGCCTGTGCGATTCTGCCTCCCTCGTCTTTGCTCCCTGAGGATCAAACGTTTAAAAGGCACCAAGAATTAAACCATATTCACCACAAATATTTTGATGGAGACTTGACATTTACCTGTAAAGAACACGTGGTCAAACTTGAGTTCCACAATTTCGGGCAAGTCATATGTGCCTGCAATAATCACATGGAAGCACTCCTTGAAGACAAGAAATTTAAATCAGATCGCTGGAGTTAACTACATGTGAAAACAAAAATAAAATCCAAGGTCATCCAACACATGGTAGCAAGCGTTTGGAACTTGGTTCGATGAGTTTGAAGCTTTAAAAACTGCATTAAGCAAAGCATTGTTCGTTCAAAACTGCTTACATTGTCCAAGTAGAACGGGATGAGGCGATGAAGGAGCTCTGCCGTGTGAACCGTGTTCTCACACGGGCTGATGACTGCACAGTTTCCTACGTGCGATACATTTACATCAGTTCACCATGTGAAGAACACTAATTAAAAGGACTGTCTCAGTGTATCCACCTGCTGCAATGGCCCCTACCAGTGGCACCAGACACATTTGGACAGGACTACACCAGGTCGCCATTATGAAGACCACCCCCAGCGGCTCACTGACAACAAGACATTCATCCAACGTGGTGGACTAAAGCAATGGGACAAGTTACACAAGTGAAACACCGCTTGGGGAGAGCAGGTCGAGTTTCAGTGCACAGGTTGACTAACAAAGGGGAAAAAACAGCAGCCGATTAATCTGCTTTGACTGGCTCAGCACAATACTTTTCTTTGTGGCAGGAGAATGTTCTTGCCAAAAAGGCTAATCTCACCAGGTTCCTTTCCACATACTGCGGCTGCATCCACTTTTTAAGGTTGTTGATGGCATGAAGAGCCTCGTTCTTGACAAGGATCAGTTCTGACACAACCGTCTCGAATCGAGGCTGGTTTTAAAAAACAAAAACATTTAAAAAAGGGAAAATGTCTGGACCTTTACGATGACTAGCGACTCTCACCTTATGAAGGTCTCTTCCAAGAGCATCCACAAAGTCACCCTCATGTTCATCCAGCAGCCGCACCACAGCCTGCAGCTGAGCCAGCCTGAAGCTCTCCGAGACGGTGCGTCCGGCCTCAAAGGCAGCCCTGGCCCTCCTCAGCAGGTCCCCACACTCCACGGGATGGGTCTTCACACAGTGCTCCCCCAGTCTGGTCCTGAAACAGAGCAGTAGTCGTAAAACTAGAAAGACGTTAACGTGGTCTTAATCCCCATCTTAACCCTAGACCCTCTGAATGTCAGCAGACACGCTGTTCAGCTTCCACTGTCCACTCAGGTCCAGATGTGTGCAGCTGACCTTAATGGAGTTAGTGTGACGTGAAGCCCATGCACCAGAGATGAGAGTAAACCCAGACACACGCGTTGCGCGCCGTGGAAACGTCCCCGCCGTTTACCTGCGCAGCGCTTTGAACCATCGGGCTGGAGAAGGACTCGGCGGACGACTCATGGTCCCTCTGCAGGTTCGGGCTTCAGTCAACTGAGAAGGCTGCAACTCGGTTTGTGCGGACATCCACACGTCCACCTCATCGGGGAGCGGCTGGAAATGAAGACTTTACACCAAAACCCGCCGCGCAGCAGAAACAGAAAATACGAGATTAGGAGACATTTGCAGCGTTTTTCAGCCTGTCACGGAGCAGCGGTGTCAGTGTGGGCGTCCCTCCACGCGCAGCAGGTGTTCGTAATAATCTCATTTCAATAAAGGTGCAGCGGCTTGTTCTGGAAAAACCAAATCACGATTTAAAGTCAATTCTTTATGTAATAATGGCGTACACGAGCTAACATTACACAAAAAAACTACCTTGCACATGGATAAATCTTACAGGGTGTCATCTGTGTTACAACAGCGCGCTTCACACAGTGCAGCCACTTTCAGAGACTTCTTTCACAGGAAGGTGGTTTATTATCATCATACTGTACTAAAAGGATGGACATCCAAGTCAGCGCCAGCGGTCCAGACTCCACTTGACATCATTTAAAACAGATGAGTGGCCTCATCGGGAGACAGACAAGCTTGTGAGGTATCTTTCATCACACTGACGCTCAGTAGTGTGCTGTAGTGCTTGGACAGATTCAGGAGGACAGCTGTTACATTGTCCTTGTGACTGATTTGTCCCTTTAGAAAACAATTCATCTCATGAGTTGACTTTCTTTGTCGTTTCTAAACAAGTTAGTGTCCATATTACTAGATACAAAAAAAGATGAGCATGTTGTATAGTCTGGATTACGTACAAACAAAAGTAATCTACTCTTTCATGAGAAAACGTTTTTGCATAATAAAGGACCTGGTAAAAACCGTATGTCTTCTTTAACTCTGTCTTTAAAGTCGCAGTTGCTCTCTGTGAAATGATTCAAAGTTTGTAAAAGCTATGATGCAACTGAACCCTGTGTTAAGTATTAATTAAGCTTATAAGGTAACATTCACCCTCATGTCCCTTTTCCCCAGCAGCCACAAACTGCAGAAACATGCACAACGAATCCATCCTAATGAACATCAAATCAGCCAGTCAAACCAGACCGCGACATCATGTTGAGAGGCTTTCAAACATCTTTTTTTTAAGCATGGCTTAAAAAGTCCACAGACATCGGATAGCATTATAGTAAAACCTTCCTCGGTTGAAGTCGTAGTAGTGGTGGTACAGTGGTTGGGTTTCTGCTTCGTTTTGGTAGTAGGAGCAGAGAAACCCTCCTGGTACGTAGCCCCTGTTTCTATGGCTTGTTTCCGATATAGATGATCACCAGTTACAGCTGAAAGCAGTGGGATGTGATGGGGACAATGGCAGCACATGAGGCACTCTGCATTATAAGGTGTGGAGAGACTATAGCGTCACTTATTGGACATCACTGGTTGATTCTATGTTTTGGAATGAAGAAAAGATATGATCTGACAAGTGCAAAGGACCAGTGTCAGCTTAGCCTCGGCAGATGAAAAGGCAAAGGGCATTTCCATTTTTTTTTAAATTTCTAGTTTTCAAAGGTAAAAGATGCTACAGCAAAGACAGAGAATATTAAATCAACCAATAGTATGATTGTTTCTTTCATGTCAAGACATTGCTTGCTGTTCAAACACAAATGAGACAGACGTTTAAAATGTATTAAAATATGTCAATTTCAGGTGGTCACCATGATTTTTCTGGTAAATGGGACGAGTTGAACACATGACACTGATTTGTCTTCCATTTAGAAAAGATGCATTTTGTTCAGCAAAACATTTTAGAACTCATCCAAGGTCACCTAAACGTCGCTTGTGTAGGGGAGTCCAAGCTTAAGTATATTAACAAAGGATCACTTGGTTTCAGTTGAGTGAGCGGCCACGTGGCTAATGGCTTGCATTGCATCCGTATTGCTTTCCAGTTCTCTTAAAACAGGGAGTGTTAGATCCAAGAACATATCTGTTCCCAAAAATCAGAAATATATTTTCAATACATCACATATCAGATTTTTGGAGTGGCAGAGGGAGATGATTAAAATTGGACGGCACTGCACAAACGGCATGTCCACGTGAGGAGGACAGTGGATCACAGCTCGTCCAGTAAAAAAACGGAGCGTTTGTAATTCCTTCGTAATTCCCCATTTATTTGGGTGACGGCCCTTTGATGTGCCAGGCTCCATTCCAGGTGAGCCGAGCCTCTGGGTTGGATCACACTGCTTAACAACCATCCGGTGCAGGATGACCTAGCTCTCCTAACTGGGTTAGGAGAGCTCAAAGCCCGTGTTCATACTGATAGCGTAGCGTAGTTTGTCTCGCAGGATGCTCTTCTTACTGTAGTTGGGCAGCTTCAGCAGGTTGAAGCATGTTGATGAGGTGGGAAGGCGACCACCTGGCTCCTTCTTGCGAATCGTAAAAAAGCCCCTGAGGACACTGCCGAGGGTGTCTCCAGTGTCCTAGACACGGTGAAAATGCTTTTAGCATAAGCACAACATGTGGATGGCAGCTGCAGCACAATCAGCTTTTCCTGTTTTTCATCCTCACCTGATCATCCGATACTTCCACACAACGAATGGAGAAAGGTGGTTTGAGGTAGGCAAAACCTAGAAGAGGAGGCCTAGAGCAGCTCGTAACAAACTGGAAAAGAATACGGGACACGGTTTAACCACTGTGTTAGACACAAAGATCTCGGCTCTGGCAAACAACACACAGCTTACTTTAAGGAACATAGCCCTCTCCTCCGCATTGAAGTCACTGGAAAGGATGTCCCACAGCCAGATGATGACTCGGTGGCTGCTGTGAAAACCTCCGTAGTACACAGTATGTTTCCTGTTGGAAAAAAAGATACATTGAGGAAAAGAAACGCAGCATGAGACAACGTCAATAAAATGATCTATATTATAAACACAGTGAAAAATGGCGAAAGATAACACGTTACACACTTGAGGTCATCTAAATCGATCTCAGCATTGTCTCCGGAGACAAGACGCTGAACCTCAGGTGTGGAAAACATGTGCAGCCACTCTGGATTAATGATGCTGCGGAAGCCCCGGATAAAAGCTGCAGTTTGCTCCTTAATCTGCGTGTGCATCCGGAAGTGAGCCATTAAGTGGATGTAGCTGATCCTGCAGGAATAACGGAGGGGGGCGTTTGACAAAACAACATCCAGCAAAAGGCAAACATTTATGAAATCATGAAACCTGAATTTACATACTTGTTTTCATTGGTGACCGGCATCGTTTTGCCCCCTGGTATCAACTCATGGCAGACAAGCTGTAAGGAAACATAAAGAGTAAGTTTTAATCTTTGATTTTCAGCTGGTTTCCTGAATTTTATCGTGTCTTCCATGTTTTACCTGCCCCATTACATCCTCATCATAAGATAACGTGAGTCCTAGATCGCCTACATCTCCATCATAGCGCTGAAATACAAAATAGTCAAAACCCAAATTCCAATAATGTTAGTTAGAGATGAAACGAAGAAAGTAAAAAGATGAAAAGGTTACGATGATTTGTTGTACCTTGATGGAAGTAAGGTTCTTGTAAAACTCGGAGTCTAGTGAGGGCAGCTCGTCGATAGAGCTGTAGAAAGTGCTGTGGTGATGACCCAAGACTTGACTGAGGAAGAAGGAGGCAAAAGGAACGTCCACAACAATGCCCTGAACACATGAAGGCACTTTAGACAGAATGTCATCTGAAACACATCTGTTCAAAGTGACAAAGAAAGAATTGAATCCCACGTACCTCATACACAGCTTTCCCCAGCATCTTCCCCACAAACTCAAACAGCTGCAAGTGGTTCTCGTGAATGTAAGATGTGGGTGAAGGATACAGCCTCTCATTGCCACTTGTAGTCTATGGAAATAAAAATAAATTCACACAAAATGTAATATCAATGTCAGCAACACGTGTGTGGTGCCTTAAAAACAGCACATTTGAGGGACTTACCTTGAACAGGTTGAGAGCCGGATTGAAGACTTTCTTAATGATCTCCTCTAAAAACTCCTTGAAGACGCCGTCCTGGTCGATACCAGCCTCATCCACTCCCAGGTCGTTAACAAACTTCACACGAATGACGCCTTTAATGGAGTTCACCGGCAAGCGACGGAGCTGATCATATCCATCCTAGAAGGCGAGGAAGCATTATTCTGGTACGGCTAATGAAACGGTAAACACGGTCACTCTCAAAATCAGCCTGATTCGTTTTCCATCATACCTCCAACATCCGTGAGCGACGAATAGTAATGTGAGTGACGTGAGGTGAAGCAGAGCTTGTTTCTACCAGCCCTAAAGATTCCTTTTCCTTTGTAACAATGTTTCTGAACAGCAGCACCCTCTGAAATGTAAAGTGAAAATCATTATGTGACTTAAAATGACACCTTCCTTAAATTGAGAGGATCCGGGTTACTCACGTTTTTATGTGGTATGACATGTGGGATGTACTGCAGTAAAAACTGGGCCCTCTTCTTGCCTTTCTCCAGCTCTTGGAACAGCAGGCTGGGCTTCAGGTCTCTGAATTCAATATCACAGACACACAAGATTGAACTATGAGTTTTTAAATATAATCCATTAGCAGCCTATCATTTATGAAAAGCTGATGTATCAAAACGTCAACAGTTGGTTGCATTTACTTGCGTAGCCAGTGGTCATCAGGGGTGAACCTTCGTCTGCAGTCCCGTTCATAAAGCACCATCAGCCACCCATGAACACTGTGGAACAACTCCAGCTTCTCACCCTTGGCATTTTCTATTAAATAAAATAAAAGTTTATATTTTGCAAGCGATTATCATAAGGTTTTAACAATATTGAGTTGTGATGTAACTGACTCACCTAAGATGCCATCCCATATCATCTTATACACAAATGTGTTCAAAAACGAGGAGATAGTGAGGAGTTCCTCGATCTTAAAAGACGTTTGTTCTTCATAGACTTCAATGTCATCAAGAATTCTGCAAGAAGAAGAAAAATGGGCCTTAAATACAGCTGCTTCATCATCAGGCACCTGATGCACCACACAGTAAAAGTCAGTAGAATTACGTGATGAGGTGCCGTGAGCAGTCACAGAAGAGCACGAGCATGGCCAGGAGCTGTTTGGACTCATCAGTGTCATTGTTCAGACACTCCATGAAGAGTTTGAGGCCTCCCTGAGGACCAAGCTCACAGATGAAGGCCCAAAGTTTGGGTAAAAGGTCATCAAGGTGTGTCAGACCTGCAGAAAAAACAATCAGTGGCATACTCCACGATGAACTTCCCAGGGTGTTTCTAAAATATCACAGTATGAATGAAAGACTACGGTACTGACCAGTGAGTATCTGAAGGCGTATCTGCGTCAGTGTGGACAGAGCAGTCTGGTAGAGCACACAGATGCTGCACACCTTCTGCACTTCTGCTGAGTCAACTCTCTTGCCTCCTACAGGCTTCAGAATGTTTCTCACAGAAGCGGACTTCTGAAATGCTCGCTTGAAAAGGTCTGTTGAAACACAGCGCACCAGCCATGAAAGAAACTTTGAGGAAACTGAAAAGCTTAGACTTATAATACTATTTAAATTTTTTCTTTCCCACTCACTTTTTACTGGTAGATTGTTCTGTGAGGTGCTTGGTTGTGGTGGGGGAGGAGTGGGCTCCTGACTCTCCAGCTTTTTGGAGAGGACGTCACTAAAGAGTGTTCGAATGATAGAAACGCTCCACAGGTACTGAAGCTGTTTAGTGACCAGCGGCATTGACTCATTCAGACTAAAACAAAAGACATAAGACAAACAGAAGAGACTGAGGTATAACTAGCATCTCAGGAAGCAGACCGCCTGATGGCGCTTAATTAAATATTTACTAAATGAAATATTTGTTGGTGATGTGTATTTATTTTACTGACCCATAGTCTACAGTTTGCGAGAACCAGCCCAACACAGGGTGCCAGTGGGTCAGGTTGGACTTCTTCTGGGACACATATCTCTGACAGTAAGACAGCATATCAGTCAGGTCCTTCACAAAATGGCTTGCCTCCTCTTCAAGGACCTTCTCATTAAGGTAGCCCAGGTGAATCAGGTTTCCTGTCCAACATAAGAAAGAAGCACTTCCAGGGTTAACCTGTGCAGTTGAACACACACTCTGACTTCCACACACACAAACTCGATCAGACTATACCAAGTAAGCAGAGTGTGTGGGTCCCTTCGAGACACACACAGATGTCTGAACACTGTTCTTCCCTGCTGAGAAACAAAATGAACTTCCTCAGGATGTCGTGGGTCTGGATAGTTGCCATGCACTGTTGGGAAAAAAAATTATATTAAAAAAAATTCTCACACTAATTCAAATTATTCTACACAGTATTTGTGTGAACACGTACCTCTGGAGTAAGCACACTGAGATGAGATACAACAGCTGGAACCGACATGATGTGAATAAGGAATGATCTTAGCAGATTATCTGAGAAGTGAGCAGCAACAACTGGCCTAAAAAAATATGACATTTAGTTAAATGTCAGCCTGCAATTAAAGCTTATGGAAAACTAGACAGAGGATTTTGATACACAGGAGAAATCCTGTGTATTAAAGTTGTACTACAGGTTTTTGAATTACAGATCCAAGAGAACCAACAAATTAGTCCTTCAGCTCACCTTAAGGACAAAGAGAAGATAGCTGTGAGGGTGCCTTTGGAGAGAGATGGTTTAGAACGAGCCAAGCCATTAGTCAGCAAGATCTAAACAAAGAGGAAACAAATTACAATGGCATCCACACGTATATTAATAAAACTGACAGTGAAGGAAGTCTGTACTGTATGACTGTAATACTCAACCTGCAGCATTGAATAGAATCCCTTTTGATTTAAATGTCCCATGATGTTTTCACAAATCCTTGTCAAAGCAGGTCTGAGAGCTTCTCCTGGAGTAAAGATATGTTTACTTTGCAGGAAGCATGCCCTTCGACAATGCATGTTTATAATAACAACCTCAGCGGGACTCGAGACCTACCCTTCCCTCTGAGTATCCGCCAAGATGAAGTGTCCGTGAAGGTCACCAGCATGGTGAGGTACAGTGTCACCAATTTGTTGTCCTGAAGTATGTCAGGCTGCAAATCGTGTAGTGATAATATGTATCGTTTAGGTTACAATTAACAAATATGTATTTTATTGTTTCAAATCAATATTACCTTTAAACTTTTCAGTAACTGACAGCAGGTCCACAGCACATCTTTTATTTGTTTTAGCCAAGGAATGGTGAGGTCTTTGGACAGAGCCAAGGACACATACCAGACCTGAGACCAAAGTGAAAACAGTCATTGAGTGTTCAATTTAGACGCAAGACTCTGTAAAATGTGGACGTTCAAATCTGACAACACTCACTTTAGGTTCATTTTCAACCTCCATGCTGGCAAGAATAGCACGACAAAGCTTCTCGAACCTCTGTGTAATGTGCAAAAAATGTTTAAGCAAAACAGCTCCAAACAAAAATTTAAGCCTGTTGTGCTTAAGGCATCTTCCATAATTTGGCGTTTTCCAAGAAGGTAACGATTATGTGAAAAAATATATACACACAGTTTATAAAATAGTATAACACAACTGGCATCAATGTGTTGACCAAATCAGGATATCTGATCACTCACCATCTTATCTTCCTGGCAATATATGTATAGTAATTTCCGAGCAATTTTGAATATAGAAAGTGCATTTCTTTTTGATGCTCCAGTTTCAGACGCTTGGAAGTACTCATCCACTTCTTTCCTGGTAAAACACATAAGCAAGCATTGAACCAACAACGTGACGAAAGATCAAACTCCTGAGGTCTTTAAAAGCCCTTCCGATCACAAGTCAGCCACAAAACTGGACGGTACCTTATTTGCTTCTGGAGCCTGCAGCGGCAGAGAAATCTCCTGATCAGAGACTGGATTTGAATGGCTGCTCGTTCCTTCTCCTTCTGTCCTTTCCTTTCCTCCCTGGCCTGCCTGGCTTTATCCAGGAACTCAGACTTGGAGCTTTGGGGTACACTGAACATTGTGCACCCTAGAAAAAGAGGAAAACAAGCCAGTGGGCGTTGTACTACAAAACTAATTGTCATCACGCATGATTTCGACTTTGACAGATGAGCCATGGGCTTTATAAATTCTGTGCCGCTGTGGTAAACCTACCTTCAACGATCCTCGGAAGAAGATTTCGTCTGGCCTTTAGGCTGACGCGACGCTATACCTCCTCAGGCATTTGGTTGTCCTTGAGACACAAGCAGGAGCGGAGCCAAGACTGACCAAAACTAAGTTGCCATCTCTGGTGCAATGGGCGAAGCAGTAAAGATGGAGCTGCGATAGTTAGCACACGGAGCTAGTTCACCGCTTTTCGACTTTATACTGTCTCAGAGAGAACATTCCCACATTACGATGGCGACGTTTATCAACTTTTTGGGGTTAGGTGTGATCCTGTATCAATGACAGTTTCAAAATCACAGGGAACATACCATTTCAAAATGTAAACAATGAGAACGTTTCATAGAGATCCGTACGTTGACTGCAGCCATTAATCCCGTGTGTCGCATTAAATGGTTCCGGGTAGAGTTTGTCCTCGCGTGAATATTGTTATGGATTAGTAATTATATACATGGAACCTCACAGTTCACACAATACGTTGCTTTGTGTTACACCATCAGCAATTGTGTATTTCTGTAAGAAGATTTGATTGAGTCCCTGGGTGGCGGGGGAGTGTTTTCCATGTTACTCCCCCGACAGCGGAAACGTGCAGCCGACGCTTAAGTTGAGCCGTTTTTAAGTTAATTATAAGAGTAGAGATGGAAGAGGGTTTAAATGAACTGCTTAAATGAACTTAAATGAACTACCGAATGTTCACCTGTCTGTAACGCTCGATAACCTTAAAGGAAATAATATGAACTGTGTCTTTAAACGGAGCACAGGAAAAGTCACGTAATCTTTGGAACTGCGCTCGACCGGAAGGAAGTCGTGTTAGCTGACTGACGTTAGCGAGCTACGATAACAAAGTCTGTTGCGGGTTCTATGGTAAGTACTTGCATATTGTAATGAAAACAAATTGCACTCGCGCTGTAACTTTATCTAGGGTCCTGTGTTTTAACACTTTGTCTCATGTTGTATGTGTTGTTCGCCAGATTCACAATTATACACGTAGCTTTAGTTAACGCTAACTAGCTAGCTCAGTAGCCAGGATAGCTACAATCAAACAACTAATCTTATTTCTGAACTAAGATAATACAATTCAGGGAAAAGCTGTGATCAGTCGAGCAAACGCTTCGTAGCAA
The DNA here is from genome assembly GCA_030770545.1 of Macropodus opercularis. Classification (NCBI taxonomy): domain Eukaryota; kingdom Metazoa; phylum Chordata; class Actinopteri; order Anabantiformes; family Osphronemidae; genus Macropodus; species Macropodus opercularis. Next base: position 3,149,428 of record CM061097.1, on the reverse strand, counting down.
ATATGTGTTGTACTGACTTTGTCTGCCTGAGTTTAGCGTTGTTAAAAATTCTTACCGGACCTAAAATGTACTGATCGTATGAACGAACCGAGTACACAGGCATTTTGCCAAACTTAAAAATGTAAATAAACCACGTAGCATCTCACATTTACTAAGTTTAGTTGCGATGTGGACTAATATATATTGTTGAATAATAATAGTGTTACAAATAGTAATAATCTAACTCGGTTTTCATTAGTCTAACTTAGTCAAGTAACACACCAGCCTTGTGTCACATCATCCTTTGATTTGTTGTGTTTCAGGAAGAGATGTCAGGAGAAAGTGTGGCAAGCTCTGCAGTGCCAGCAGCTACAACCCGGACCACATCCTTTAAGGGTTCCAGCCCCAGCTCAAAATATGTGAAGTTAAATGTAGGTGGGGGCCTGTACTACACTACAATGCAGACACTAACCAAACAGGACACAATGTTAAAAGCCATGTTCAGTGGCAGGATGGAGGTCCTCACAGACAGTGAAGGTGAGCTCATTCGTTGTAATGTTAAAGCGATAAGTTTATCTTAAACCTTACTGGTCGTGCTGCATTTTAACAAAAATGTCACTTGTTTTTATTTGTAGGTTGGATCCTGATCGATCGCTGTGGCAAACATTTTGGAACAATTCTCAACTATCTTAGAGACGGGGCAGTGCCGCTCCCTGATAGCCGTCGGGAAACAGAAGAACTTCTAGCTGAAGCCAAGTATTATCTTGTACAAGGCCTAGCAGATGAATGTACAGCTGCCTTGCAGGTACTTTTACTTTTGTCAGATAGACATTGATTTATATTTATTCCTTATTGCATAACCATATTATCTGAATTTTTGTTTTAAAAAACACATCTTTCTCAAATGCTTAGACATTTTTCTTAAAAACTGGGAACTGGTTTTCTGAGCATTGAAGTTTAATTAATGGGTAACACAATTTAAATTACAAAACAAATATGAATGAATAAACAATTAATAATGATCGGTGAAATAATGTAAACCACCCAGCTTAAATTCTCACTATATTTTATCACAGAGTTAATTATACCATGAAAATGGGCCTTGTTGTTTTTGAGTTGGGGTTGAACATTCCGCCCATGTTTGCTGCCCTGTTCCACCAGGTGGCATACTTCCTCTTATTAAATATTATGTGTTGCAGTTTTGCAGAGGAAACTGATGGACGGTTTTCCTTTTTGCAGAACAAAGAAACGTATGAACCCCTTTGTAAAGTGCCTCTGATGACTTCATCTAAGGAAGAGCAGAAGCTTATTGCAACTTCTAATAAGGTAGAATACAGCAGTGAGATGTGAATCATTTGATGTATGCTTTAGAAATCTAATCTATAAACCTCTGTCTCTGCAGCCCACTGTCAAACTGCTGTATAATAGAAGCAACAACAAGTATTCATATACCAGGTGAGTCTTATTGAACTGAAACCCAGTATGTGACCATTTAAGAAATGAACGAATATGTTGTGATTAAATCATGCAAATTGTCTTAATCAGTATCTGTTCTGTAAACATTTTCATTCTCCAGCAATTCTGATGACAACATGCTGAAAAATATTGAGCTGTTTGACAAGTTGTCTTTGCGGTTCAATGGGCGGGTACTCTTCATCAAAGACGTGATTGGAGATGAGATCTGTTGTTGGTCATTTTATGGACAGGGGCGTAAGATTGCTGAAGTCTGCTGCACCTCCATTGTTTATGCCACAGAAAAGAAGCAGACAAAGGTAAATATGTTTGTAATATTCATAGATCTTTGCTCAATATAATAAGTTAATAAATGTGTTTGAGCTCCCATGGAACACTCTACTTGTCTTGTAGGTTGAGTTTCCAGAGGCACGGATATATGAGGAAACCCTCAACATCCTGCTGTATGAGTCTCATGATGGTAGGGGTCCGGACAATGCCCTGCTGGAGGCCACAGGGGGCGCTGCAGGACGATCGAGTCATCTGGATGAGGACGATGAGCGAGATCGAATTGAGCGAGTTCGTAGGATTCACATCAAAAGACCAGATGACCGCACACACCATCACCAGTGACCTTCCTTCAAGCCGTCAGCCTGCGTCTCTGCCCCTGGAAAGTCTTTGCACTATGCTTGTGCCTTACAACACCCAGCGCCTCTCTGTCTCACTCTTATTTTACCAGCTTCCTACTGGAGATAACTGAGATGAGTGTCATACAGCGTGTAGTAGGAAAGCGATCTTTGTTTTTTTTGTGTGTTTTTATGTTGACTTCTCATGTTTGTCGCGTGGTCTCACAGGCTCTGGAGTGTAACTATTTGTTAGTTGTGATAAGTTGTACTGCTGTTTTCTGCTAGCGTGCAGAAGCCCTTAAAAGTTCATGTTTGCATTCACCAGAAAGTGTGAAGTGAAGTATATTTCTATTTGAGGTCCTGTATTACATCCAGGAGAGCAAGAATTATAAGCAGCTAAAAACAATGTACATAATTTTTCCTTCTCCTTGACACGGTTTAGACGGGTCCACTGTAAAGTCATCACTGGAGTAGTTAAACACAATGAGACCACATGATTATGAAGGTGTTTTGTAGCCAACAGTTAAATGGCAATTCAATGTCTTTTAATTTCACTAATTTTGATACAGCTATCACAGGATGCAATGTTACATTATAGTGCTTCTACCATATGTAGTTTAACATCTGAGCGTTTTCCTGTCACTCCATCATTATTATTGTCTATGGGTAGAACTTGAGCTGAGATCAGAGGTGTTAAATTTACTCGGGTGGCTGAAGGATGGATGGCGAGGTTGGAGTGAGAGACTGTAACCAGAGTGCTCCCTGGCATGAAGGGAGGTCAGTCTACAAGCTTTTAACAGGGAGGGAAATTAGACCTGTCCTGCATCACCTCATTCATCTGCGAATGTACTGTTTGCACAAATAGGTTTGAGTTAAAATATATCTAACAATCAGTACATGTAGGTTGTACAGAAGTGATCATTTATGTATGTTTTATATTTATGTATACTTTATCATGGAAATAAATTTGTACAAATATTATGTTCTGTTTTTATTTCTCAAACTCAGTGAACATAAAAAAGTATACATATGGCTTTGTTGTTCGGAAATCACGTGTTTTGTTCAGTCGAGACAAACCCTTGCTTAAACAAGCAAACAGAAACGTAACTACATTTACGTTACATGTTCTTTGGTAGAGTTGTACAATTTTTGCCTAATGTAGTATGTACAGTGCTTGTTCCCCCCCTTTTTATTGAAAACCATTCATCAGATGATCAGATGGTGGATCGGGACAATTCCGGGTCAGTGTTCATTACCATGAGCACCTGAAGGCTGACGGTTAAAAGGATGCAGCAAAATGCGTAGAAATCCCCAAACACAACCCGATGCACTCAGATGACTGTTTTTCTGTAAATTACATGAAGCATACAACCAAAGCTACACAAATATTTCACAAACATGTTGAGACTGCAATGGTAACTGCTGCCAAAACTAATTAGAATAATAATAATAATAATAAATCTTTAAAAAATGATTTAACTGCCTTATGTTTAATGTGATAAAACAAATAGCGGGGGAATTAGAGACCGAGTAAACGGATAATGTAAATGTATGGTGTGTTGCTTGTCCAATGTTCCTTAAGTGCAGTGGTTTTTGTTCATTTGTATCCTGCAGACATGGTGATCTGCTCCTTAGGGGTCTCCTAATAAAAAATACACAGGCTTCTTATGTGTCTCCACTGCAGCCCCGCACATTACCGGGTCCTGACTCGAGTGGCAACCTGCAGCGACAAATGGTCTGGTTCAAGTTGTCTGTAGAGTGATTTTAGATCAGAGTAAGAACTCGAAGGCAACACTCAGCTCACCACCATGAGATGTCCATTCTTGGCTTTGTACACCACAGGCTCCTGCCCAGTGCTGAAGTCCACTGCGCTCTCCTTCCCTGGCTGGATTTCAATCTTGATGCTTGGAGTGATGGAAACACACACAACTGATCAGTGCACGTATCATGACTCGCACCTGCGTTTCCCCCTTACATGCAGACTCACCTCCCCTGAGCTACATTGACTGCACTTTGTTTCTTTGCAATGACACTGAGTTTGGTCAAAAGCTCAAACAGGTGGTCACACTGTATTATCAGATCCCCCTAAAACAAGCACAGAGCAAAACAAAATCAGACAAAGGACCACGATTTAGAAACGTTGTTGTGTCATTAATACTTGATTTGTTTTGCCACCTTCTGTTTGGGGTCCTCACATGTTATATGGAACACAATCATCCCGTCATTCAAGTTACTGACTGAAATGCCTGCAGTGGGGACGTCGCACATCGTGTTAGTATTTATAGAAATACAGTGAAATAGTGTGTTATCCAACTGCTCGACCTTTGAGGGAGGTGTACAACACTCTTTGTTTGATCTTGGCTTCCTCTATGACATAGGCAGCTGTCTGTGTGAGGATGAGCTGCCGTGGCCTTGGCTTGAAACCATTCCTGTCGTACTTAATCACCGGCACGCTGTACTGCTCACGGAACACAACACAGATCATGACACATGAGTCGTGTTTGGTCTAATGCTGTTTTCCTCTGGGTGTATGACGGCATTTTACCTTAATGTGCTCATTGCGAATCATCTGGAGCACCCTGATGTTTATGTCTTGTTCGCCTAGAAGTACAAATTGACGTCAAACTGATCATTCAAAAGCATTTTCCTATTTAAGTTGCATCTGATATTGCACTTACTGATTCTGGTGTCCACAAAAGGTTGCGAGACGCTCTGTGGGTAACTGTCCTTTTTGCCCTTGAAGATGGAGCTGGTAACAACCTTCAGTTGAAGCTAAAGAGACAAATTTGAGGAAATGCAGCTGATCACTGCATAATTTGCACATGAGGATTCTGATTTTTACACAAAACAAGGCGGTTATATTTATTTCTACTCTTTGTGCTCATTTCATGCCTGTTTTTGTTCATTTTCACCTCTTTGCAAATTTATTTGAAATCTTTGAGTTTATTTTGTTTCCCTTTCTTATCCTTTTTATATATTTTGACTCTTTGTGATTATTAGAAACCTTTTCACGTTTACTGTCAGTGATTGTGGATGAGTCCGTGGCTCGGTGTCCAGCCTGTCCACTGTGTTTCTGCGTCTGTTACCTGTGCTTTTTTCTGGGGCGCGAGTCCTCTCACATACTTGCGCACCATGAGACGGTAGTGAAGCTTCCGCAGCATCTCTGATGTCTGACAAAACATACACAGACTCAAAGCACGATTTCTGCTCGTATTGAATCTGCTGGGCAGTTAGGTCGCTCCATCACTGTACCTCTGTCAGCACAGCCGGTGGAGATAACCAGGTGGTTTTATCCAGAACGTTCTTTGGCAGATTGTTTTTAAGCCTGTTCAGGTAACTTTGTCTCACGAAAGCCAGGTACTCTGAGTTGTCTGTGCTTTTTGCTTGTCCTCTGGTCATGTAACCTTTGATGAATCTGAAATCAGTTTCAAGTGGTATGAATAACACGGTACACTGATCAATAGTGTAGGTGCTGTATTAACGCTAACGCTCTTCTTCTTCCTTACTTCTTGATGACTTTGACGGCCCAGGCTCTTTTCTCTCTCTCTTTCCTAGCCTGCACTCCTCTCCAACAGGTTTCTATCTTAGTGGCTAAGGAAATGAACAACAGATACAGAGAATGTGTGATTTTCTGTTCATCACAAAACAGCACAGTGTCTCTAATCGCACACTATGTGTTGTGACATTTACCAGCTTCTTTTTGTTTTCTGAATTCTCCCTTTGCCCTATATCCTTTATATTTGGCCTGGAGCCTGGTAGCTGCAATTTCAGAGCATAAGATGAAATCGCTATGCGGCTAGATAAGAGTGGAAGTTAATCACTGTTGATTTGCACTCACCCAGCTCGTGTTTACATCTTTCATAAGCATCCTCTGTGGCATAAAGTGTCCTCGGGTGACGGATAAATATTTTGGTACTGCAAATACAAACAATAGATTTGCACAGCCCTGGCTTATACTGTGTGTCTCTGCTGAATGTAGGAAGTGCCATCCTCACCGCCCCATTTTGTACTCATTTGGCAGGTAGCCCAGATGTTGAACCAGCACTTCGACCCCTGCAGCAGGCTCCCCTCTCCAGTGAGGCCAGGTGGCAGGGCACAGAGGTTTGTATCTGTGGGATGCAGCAAATAACCCACTCGGTATGTTTTAAAGGCTCTGGAAAGCAGCTACTTCAATTTTAATTTCAAATGAAAGCACAAGTGGCCAAGCTCCATCTCATACCTCTTTAAGAAGATTTCATATTTGCGTCTGTAAGCAAAACCAGCTCGTCTAACTCTGAGGTGCTCCATCAGACCGAGGTACTTCACCTGGTGTCTGACCAGCGCCTCGTCAAAGTGACCTGAGGAGGTGCGACAGAGACCATGAGGCAAATTCAAACCTCTCCAAACTCGTGTATCTTCTGTTAATGACGATACCTGACTGCTTGGACTCATTGGACTTTAGACAGCGAATGTACCAGGCCTCTTTAGCCATGAGGATCTCTGTCAGCTTCAGCAGGCTGCTCTTAAACTGGGTCACCACCTAAAAGCACAAACACCAGGGTCATAAACCCCCAAAGTTCACCTGTCAGGTACATATGGATTAATGATGACACATTATTTACCACTGATGGAGAAAACTCTCTTATCTCAGTGGCTACTCTAACACGGCTTAATCAACAGAGTTTTATCTAAAAAACATCAAGTAGTTGCATACAGTGCTAGTGTAACCTTAGGTACTTTACACACATTTTATTACAGTGCTTTATTTATTGTGTTTTATAGTGTGTTGAGGTATATGTATTTGTTTTACTTGTACATTATGTTGGATTAGTTTAATTTAGCTTTATTCATGATAAGCATTTCATTTATCACTTACAGCACCGTAGTATGTGAAACATTAGTTCCATGGGAAGGTGGAGGAGGCGCGAGAGTTAGAGAGGAGCAGCGTGGTTGTACGCAGAGAGCATAGAAGTTCAGGATGTATTTAATAAAGAAGGTTTGTTAACGAACTGAAGCTCGCTTAGTGCCCTCAGCCTCTGAGACTGGAGGACACTAGGCACAACAGAAGTTAGGGTTACACTAGCACTAATAAAATCTCCATTACAGATTCAATTAAGCACAAATACCAAAAAATGCACAACATCTAACTCTAGGCTACGATGCTGATAGCTCACAGAGGATCCAACATGTTTGTCACTCACGGTTTCTGGTCTTCGTCTGCTATCTGGATCCATTTTGGAGAAACATTCTCTCACTATGGCATTTTTAGATGTACACATCAGCTAAAAGAAGGTTGGATAGCACACGACAACAAAGATACTTTGACACTGTCATCCTTAAAATCATTTACTGGCTTAGTGTTAGTCTTCTCTAATTAACATACAATATTGCAGACTTACATCTTTTATGTTTCTATATAAAAGGTCATTATTCTTGTCCAGAAAACCTAAGGAGTCACAGAAACAGTCTATTTGTCAACCGAAAACGGTAAATTGTTTGAATAAGAGGGTCAGAGATTGTTTCTTTTTACCCACAACACAGTAGGTGACCTCTCCAGCATAATGCAAGAGACGGAAGTCTCCCCTCTCCAGTGTCCTTCGAGTCATTTTGTCTGCCAGTTTGTGCCTGCGAGACAGAGATAAGTGCCATCACTGTCATTTATGGTGAAACAACTGGTTAACGTCACATTATTTTCAAATCAACCCACGTGACAAAGTGAGGGTGAGTTCCCATTTTGTCTTCCAGTCTTTCCAGAAAGGTGAGATCCGTGGCTTCTCCTGGCCGAAGGCACTCCTCATCCTGCAAAATCACATTTCCATAAACAATGTCTCACAGAAGCGCCGCTTGTTTTCAATGCTGATGACCAGTTTTCTGCATCAGCTGCTGGAGGTACACACCAGGAGTGAAATGATTCCTTTGTGTTTTTCCTCAATCAGGTCACATATGATCTTGTTATTGAAGAACTGCACTGGTTCCCACTGGAAAAACAAAACAAATGGGTGAGAGCACACCCTGGTTATGGATTCATCATTCTATCCAGGTTTCGGTTTCAACTCGACAGAAATACCTCGATATTCTCTGCTTCATATTCTTCCTGCTCAGCCTTCAGTGTGAGCTGGATAAAAAGCTGCTGCAGCTTCTCGTTGCAGTAGTTTATGCAAAACTGTTCAAAACTGAGGAAAAGGGGTCAATGATGTTGAGTTCACTCAAACCCGAGTTTCTATTCTTAATCCGTCTCTGCTGTTTTCAGCTAAAAGGCTATAAACCAGCATCCTCTGGGTTTCATACCTGTTTACATAGAAAACCTCAAATCCATATATGTCTAAAAGTCCTATAACAGTCTTCTTTGAAGAATCCTGCCAAATAGAAGACAAAATACTCACGACAGTAACTGTCATTCTCACTGTCATCGTGTTGTTGTTTTTCACACATTCTTCTTCTCACCTGGTTTTCCATTGACTCATTGATTCTATTGACCAGCCAGGTGAAGGTCTGTCCATACATGGCTTTGGCCAGCGCATCTCTGGCATAGATGGCATGATCCACTGTGAATGGGCTGAGGACCTTTACAGTGATACAGAACCATAACTGTACTTCAAGCACTACACGGCAACTTCAATAACACATTCAAAGGACACTAGAACATCTTTGCACCTCGTCTTTACTGGCTTCAATCTTCCTGTAGGTCAGACCCTCTTGCAGAATGTTGCCATCAACCCCCAGAAGCTGTAAGAAGTAACATCATTCAGTCAGTTTCTCCTTTTTTTGAACTGCCTGCAAAAATATTGACAACTCTCACATTTGAGACCCAGCGCAGCGGTGCCTTGTTGTTCAGGAGGGCGTGACCTTTACCATCTGAGTCAAACTGAACGTTCCCCAAATGGAGGACGCTTGCAATGATCCCAAACAAGTTCTGCACAAAATAAAGGGTTTTACTGTAAAGGCAAACTATAGAACAGTGAGAATATTCTCAAATCTGAGCATCAGCAACAGCAACTTACATCAATGTTAACAACATCAATGTCAATGATTTGCAGAGCATTTCTGACTGTTTTCCAGTCATTTTGATCATTTATGGAGGACACGATGGCACACTGTCCCTGTTCCAAAACGAGACACAGCAACAGATTATCGAAATGTACAGAACTGTGCACGTTTTAGGCATGTCTGAAAAAAATGCTGTAAACAAAGAACGCTTTCAAAAATGGAAGTGTTGAACATTTACTCTCATAAATGAACAAAATGCAGTGAATGAACAGCAGAGGAATCTAGATCCCATCTATATTTGCATTTGTTTACAAAATGTTTTCACACCTGCCTAAAACTTTTGCACAGTACTGTACAATGCTCATAAATCACAAGTCATACACACTTGTGTTAGATAGTTGTAATGCTGGCAGCCCCTCTCCAGGCCCAGCAGGTGCAGCAGACTCTCCTCTCCTCCCTCCACCAGCTGGTAGAAGATGTGGAAGTTTCGCTCCCCATGGTTCTGATGCACAACCCTCGACTTCTCCAGCAGGTAGTTCAGGATGTGTCCTCCAACTGCATCCCCCTAAAGGCATCATGATCCCAAACACAGCAGCTACACAACTTGCAAAAACACAGTCTGTGGACCAGTAGTCAGATTTTATCATATGAAGGGAAAGTAGATATTAATATATGGAATCATCTTCAAATAATAATTCATTTCCTTTCTTCCTTCTTTCGTGTATAGATGCAATTTGTGTTTTTTGATTGTTAAACTGATCCCTTTCATATATAAACATTATAAAAGTTAAAGTTTCGAGGTGAAGCTGGGAATTTATTGTTTCTGGGTTAGCTTGTGCTTAAAAAGCTGTGACCCTGGCTCTTCATCCTTACCTGGCTGTCAAACTGAATATCCATATACTTCCCAAACCGACTTGAGTTGTTGTTTTTCAGTGTCTTGGCGTTGCCAAAGGCCTGCAGGCAGGAACACACAACCACATCATACACCCTGGAGTGAGCTGCTTGGTCACGTGTCATTCTGGTCATTCAGTAGTAAATACCCATCAGACCTCTAGGACAGGGTTGGACATGAGCATTTTGTCCCTGACAGTGTTCAGCAGCGTGGTGCTGGGGCAGCTCACAGCATAATACTGCAGAATCTTCTTGGAGGCCTCCGTCTTCCCTGCTCCGCTCTCACCAGAGATGAGGATGAAGTGATTGTTGAGCTCTGTCAGCATGGTGTGGTAGGCGTTGTCTGCCAACGCGTAGCTGAAGGGAGGGAAGGTAAACGTGTCAGGTACACAGACGCTTTGCATCACGTTGCTGAGGCAGACTATAAACTCACATGTGTGGCGGCAGCTCAAAAAAATTGACGCCCATGTAGAGATCCATCTGTTTTTGATTGTAGATATCCAGCTCTTTGTAAGGATTGACAGACACCAACAATGTGCCAACGTAGGTCTAAAAGAACGAGAACCACCTGTTACATGTTTACGGCAGCTTGCAAAGACAAGGAGACTTTAAACATACAGTCCATCACAGTCTGAACACGGCGGTAACTAGAAGTGATCCGTATGCACATTTTAGACTCACATAGATGAGATCATTGCAGAAGCGTTTCCTGAGGTTGCTGAGGAAGGCTGCTTCTGTGGTTTCATCTAAAAGGACGAAATCCTGGATGCCAACCCGGTCCCTGGCAGTCAGGGCACCTTCCATGTCCAGCTGAACCTGAGCGGCAAGTTGCATCGATCAAAAAGAGCTAATTGCAAAGTGTGAGAGCAGTGAGGATAACGTGAAAACGTTGTGTGTCTTCAGATTCCTTTTGTCCTGAAACACATGTTAGTAGCACATATTTAAATAATCCTGGACTTTAGAGGAAGAGAAACCGATTAACAATAACAACTGTAACACATTTTGCATGCATAACAACGCATTCAAAACTCTGCCCCTTGTGTTTTGACAAATGCGGCTGGATGAATGAATGTTGGAATAAATGTCTCCGTGGGGGACGACGGCGGTGAAAGGAGCACCAGAAAAAGCACAAACATGGTCCCTGTTAGTTCTTTTGAAATAAGAGGGCTAGAGGTCCTGCGTGGCTTTGAAGCAAAGCTGTGCGATCGTGCAGACAAACAGACAGAAGCTAATGATCACTACACAACACACGGGGACCTTGGCTGGCAGCCCACAGTTCACTAGAACTGACGCACCATCCAAACACAACACACTGTGCAAATGGACTCAGAGGGCACAAACAGCGGCACATTTAAGAAGCATAGTGGGAAAAATTCCACCAATCTGTTTTGCATTCTCAGCACCGACACTTAGACCAAAGGTTTTCACAGCTTTTGTTGGTTTTGTATTTTCTCTCTCTCCTTTGGAAGCAGAAGTCCTTTGATTCTCAACTCTCTATGTAAAAACATTAAAAAAGATAATCCATTGGATCTAATTGACACAAAGCCCTCCACCCCCTCTCCTCCCCAGCCTCTATCCTCCGCCTATGGCCCTCCATTCTGAGAAAGGCCAAGTGTTTTTGTCCTGTAAATACCAGGGAGCAGAGACAAAAAAGACATCTTTAAAATGCAGTCTACAATCCATTACACATATTCCCCCTGCATATCCATTCAGTAATTATTCATTAGAAAACATTTAACGTCACAGTGAATTTCACACTAGGCAGTCGAAACACAATGGAGGAGATTTGGCCTATTTTGGGGTGAGGAGTTTGGGAGGGGTTGGCTGTACAGAGGAAGGGTGAAGGTGAAGGAGGGGGGACCAAGGGAGCAGTATTTGTCTGATCTGAGAACCTCTGAAACGGGCTGTCTTGAGACAACGGGGCAGACTAAATAGTGCAGTAACGGTCCGTGCCCCGCTGCTTGCTGTGACACTCATTTAGTTTGCCCTGAGGGCGAACAATAGAGTCTTGTTCTTAGCAATCCTGTGCTGTAATTTGGACTTCATTACTTTGCTCGCATGGGGCCCCATAGAAGGATAGAGGAGGCTAGTCAGATGAGTGGGTTCTTTTCCACCTGTCAGCCCCGCACCCCCGGTGCTCTCACCCCTTTCCTCAACAATAAACCTCACCCCCTGTCCCCACCAACAACCCTCACCCGACCTCCTTCCCATAGCCCCCACCTCCCACCCACCCACTTTAAGCCAATGAGACAGGTGAACAATATCATTGAAGAAACCCCTTTTTGGACGTCAGAATCAATCTGGAGATGTGATGGTAGTGGTGCTGGTGTGGGGTATCTGTGACACCCCCTTTCTTCATGGGAACAAACTTCTCTCGGGGCAGCACAGGCAGACAATATGCTGGGACAGCGTGACTTGGGGATCTGCCATACAGTGTTACATGTAATAACATGGACAGATAAGCTCCTGTCAATAGGAAGATTAAGGAATTCAGCGGTGATAATAACGCCAATGTTTCAGGTTTGCGTTCACTGCACTGACACAACCTGCAGGCTTGTTGTTTTCTTTTCAGGTTTCCCTTTTCCTGCAGGTATAGTTTTCTGATGCTGTCACACCAGGACAAGAAAATCAGAGTTGAAGAAAACGTCTGACTGTAGACATACTACCTGTGTTAACTTAATATAATGTAAACCATGCAGCCTGGATTGTGATTATACTTATAACTGAACCACTGGCCCGATATCACGCACAGAGGAAAGAATGATTATGTAATGAATCCACTGGGCCATTGTCAGATCAGGTGAACTGGCCTGCTACGTCAGGGCACAACCAATTGTATTTTAATTAAGAGATGGTTGCTCATCTTGGTCTAGAGTGTCACTGTTGCCTGAGACAGTGACCTCATCCGTGTGAGAAGCAGAGGTGTAGTCTTAGAGGAGGGAGGGAGGGGAGCTGCCATTAAGACAGCAATTTACCAACTACGGTTATCTCCTAAAGGGGATTTGACCCGATGCTCAGGTACACTGGTCGTTTCTCCAGTTACCCCAAAGGTGTTCAGATGTCAGTAACGCTAAAAATCCCTTCCTGAACACTTGGTTCTGCACAGTTAGCTCTGACCACGGTCCTGTTTCCTGAAACCATCTTAAAGTAGTACTTTAGTGTTTTGAAAAATCTGTTCATCCTCTCGAATGCAAAGGGGGAGATGAGAGGAGTTGGCTTCATAAAAACTGAACAAGTGCAGCATCGTGTCAGAGGCGCAGACAGTGTTTCCTGCCTCCACTGGTTCCAAGCCTTGTGCCTCATACCTAACCTCATATGACAGGACATTGCCATCTGACTCATCAAACTCACAAGCAAAGGCGATGGTGGACGATGATGACCATTAGAAATGTCAGCATAGTGTAGCAGGCGTTGTCTGTCAGGACAATTTAGGCCTAAACAGATGTCCTTTGGAAAATTAGGCTCTGGGCTCAACACCATCAACAGAATTTACACGTTTACAGCAGTGTAGCTTCTCCGGTGTAACTATATTACAGCGAGCTACAGTAAATCTGAAATGCCTTAAAATGATGTGTTTGGTGATAAAGACAACGTGTCACACAAAGTGAAGCTCAAACCTGCATTTCTGAAATTCTGCTGGCAGATGCTGATTCTCACTGAGGAGCCAAACTGGAAGAAATCGTGCGTTCTCCTTAGAAGCTAGACAAGAACAGCATGTCCTCCTGTGTCCGCTTGCATGGAGACTCAACCTGTAAGTACTGGATGCTTGACAGTCAGTTGGCAACAGTCCAGATTGTAAAATGCTCATAAAAAACACGTTTACTGTTGTCTCTGGCCTCTCCAGTGGTTCAGTCATCCAGTACGTGGTAGAACAACGTTGATGGTTCTGCGTAGAGGCCTGGGTGCATATATGCTCCTGTACTTCCTCCTGACCCAGGCTTAGGACACTATGGGCTGGGTGCTTAATCATTCATGCCATGGGAGGTGGAAGGACAGAGATCTTATTCAGTGCTTAGCTGGGTATCTACTGCTCCACTGAGTGTAACGTAACAATACAGAAACAAGATCCAAACTGCACCACACCAACGATGCCCTGTTCATTCCTCTCCTTCTCCTTCGTCTACTATTTACCAGAACTTCTACAACGATCCTTGGTCATAAAGCAGAATCAGCCCATGTAAGTCTAAAAATAGTACACTAGGAAACATTTGTCCATTATCGAAAATCTTGAAATGGACAGTAGGGCGGTCGTGGCCTAATGAAGGTTCAAGCCCCAGGTTCGGAAGGTCCGACTGAGGTGACCCTTGAGCAAGGCACCGAACCCCTAACTGCTCCCCGGGCGCCGCAGCGTTTACTGCCCACTGCCCCAGGTGTTTGTTCACTGTGTGCGTTTCACTGCTGTGTGTAATCGCTGGAGGATGTATTAAATGCAGAATACAAATGTCCCCATTGTGGAAGGGTTCACTTTAAAACTGGACCTTAACTCACCTTAATGACGTTTAGCAGCTAACATTCGATAACTGGCTCCACGTGTTGATGGTGTACATGTTGAGTTTTGTCGATATGATGAAACTAGTTATTGTGTGAAGAGCATGTTGGACGACGGAAGTAGCTGAACGACCTACGAACCACTATCCCTGCAGCCTTGTTGAGCCTGGTACCTGCTTTAGGTGTTTACCTGTGTCACAATCTACCCAGGTGGCCGTTTTCTCTAGTGTTTAAAATGCATTACCTAATTTATGGATTGATCACTGCTTAGAGAGCTTTCAGGGCAACCAGTTGAGTGTTCAGCTTATTTAAAATATTCACTGTCCTCTCCAGAAAAGTTGTCAAGGTTACCTCTGTGGTCTCCTCGCCTCTCTCCCAGCCCAGTGGCCCAGCAATGCTTGTCCAATCTTAACAAGCTTTGTGCTACCCACTGGGCTCTGATTCAGCACGAGACCCGGCAAATCCAATTACACAGGAGTCAGAGAGGTTGATTTTCCCATTATAGATTCCATGCTGAGAATGAGAGCTGATGATAACACTCACATCACACCACTATTGCCCCCTCTCTGTCTTCTCCTTTTCTTATTTTGTCTCAGTTTCACTGTTTCCCTCCCTTCCTCTCCCTCTCTTCCTATCTAATTCTCCTTTTCTTCCCCGCTCTCTTTCTTTTCTTTCTCTCCTTCTTTAATAGTCCATTATTCTAATTTTTCCGAGCAGCGTAACGAAGGTTGGACCGCATTATCATTTCAGCCCTAAATTGCTGGGTCAGTGAGGTTACTTCATAGCCCGTATTTCTGCGTAAAGGCTGTGTAACGTCATTATGGCCATAACTGTAGTTTTTAGGCTGTCATTCTTTTCACACAGCACCTTTACCTGTACTGTTCATCACATTTGACGTGATGGATTTGATACATTTGACAATTTCCTTACCATGAAACTCACATACAGACGAGGAACAAAATAGTCATTTTCCTACACAACCTTGAAAACTTGCAAAACTAAATGCACAGAAATTCAGACAACTTGACTTAGGGGTGTCTGAGTGTTACCCTTAGGGGACACCATGTGCCTGCTGTGCCATATAAAAAGTGAACGAGAGCTCTTTACACTCAATCAGCTGTAAAAAGAAGTAGAAGAAGAAGAAGAGGACTTATGCTCCATTTTTACCCTTTAGGGCACTAAAAAGGACTGACCTCACCGCAGGTTACGAGGCTTTAGTGTTGACCCAGGCCACACAAAGGTCAACACAACTGACCCCTCTAAAGCTTTGGCTCAGGCCTGTCTGTGATCCGTCAGGACAATAGCACTGGGACGTCCAACCGTCTGTCCAGAGGAGTCATACGCTGTGTCAGAAGACCGTGACATAACCTGCAGAGGCATTTGTGATCGATCATTATTGACCAGTTGAACATCCACTCAGTTCGGCTTCTCTGTTGGGCTGATGCAAATATATGGATGATAGTGAAAAAGAATTCGGGTCAATTTCTTAACTGTTCTTCCTCACCCTGAATAAAAAAAGGTGACTCAAGTAAGAACTATGTTTGTACTGTGTGCGATAATTTAAGACATGTTTTTCAAGGACTCTGGAATTATCTGCTGCCTTTTTGTTATCTGAGCATAAAGTTTCTCCGGATGAAATTCTGATCTAAAGAATGCTGACAATAGAGCAGCTGCAATAACAATGTGAGCTTCGCACCGCATTCGATCAGTTCGAGACATACCTGGTGATCAGTGAAGATGAGGGGCTGGCTTGTCTTGGTCTTTGGTGTAAAGTTCATCATTATTGTTAATACGGTTTTCAAACGTCGTCCCTCTGATTTAATTTCACCTTGTAGGTACAGTAGCTGTAAACTGAAGAATCAATGATAACTGAGCCCTTAACACGTACACATGTTGTAAGTGACTGTCATCTGTGGCTGTTTGACCTTTGACCAGGTCGACTTGAGGCCTGACAGTCAGTCCAAGCTTCAGCAGGGCACTGACGCTGCTCGTTGCTTCAGCTCTGTGTGACCAGGGGGTCACTTTGGGTGGTATGCTGCTCTGAAGGACACTGTGTCTCTGCCTGCTCAGGAGATTAGATGGCTGAGTTGACCTCATTCTCAGAGAAGCTGGTGTGTTTTGGGTAAACATTTGGTGCAAGACAAAAACACGGGCTAAAAACCCTGGCCAACCCTCAGATCCCATTCTTTGCCTATTAGTCCTGAACAGGCCTGAGAGAGGGGAGCAGGGACTGTGTGTTTCTGAGCTGCATGGAGTCCTTGTGCCCTGGGTGGCACTGAGTCGTTCCTGAATGCATCACACAGCAAGGCCATTAAATTAACTGTTATTAGCCTCAGTTATAAATGCATTTCCGTAAAAATACGGCTTTACAGCGATAAAGCCCCAAGCTTGGGACACACGTTACAAAGCTTTATGGATGTGAGTGAACTTCTAGGTGCTTGCAACAGAACCACCAGCAGTTAAAGGCATTTCATTGTAATTACAGCTACACAAACGTGGTTGATTGAATGAGGCTAATATGTAGCAACGTCGTCCTCCCCGCGGTTGTAGCAGCATCTCACCGCAACCCTGCGGGCTTTAGGACCCTCGCGGTCCGCTGTCGTGTTTTGTCCGTTACGTTCATGCATGTAATCATTGATTGTGCCTATTGTGACGGGGCCGATCTACCATCTGTAGGGTCCCATGGGGCCGTGGCTGCAGTCTCCCCACAGACTTTAAGGAATTCCCCTGTAATTTCCGGCCGCACATTTGATTTCAAACCGGTTTCACCTGCATCATTTTCCTCGTGTTATCTTGAACTTCTATCAGAATTCAAACAGACTAAATGACACCACTGGTTTAATTTCTCACTCAGTTAAACTAAAATCACCTTCGTCTTCTTTGGGGGACGCCTCGACTTCACGTAGGAGCCACCAGGGTCCGTGGACGCCTGACGTGACCGGACCAGGCTATAACTAGTTTAGGGAGAGACATTAATAGACGCAAATGTGTTGTTGCCGGTCGGTGTGAATGGGAGGATGACAGTATGTCCGTTCGCTGTAACGCGGGGTGTACTTCATGCCAGTGTGTGTGTGTGTGTGTGTGTGTTCTGAAGTGGAGCTGCTCTCCAGACTGTTGGAGACTTTCCTCCTCCTGCCGCAGCTCACCCGGCCCCTGCCCTCCCTACGCGCCTCCCCGGCTCCTTTTCCCACTACTGAGAGGCGCAGGACGCGGCCACAGCGGCGGGAAGCAAATTATCTACAAGCACGTCCCTTAAAAAAGTTCACACTCACATACACAGATGCTTCTGATGCCTCACACCGTCTTAGACCCGAAGGAGGAAGCTTACCGGGAATAACTTGACTGGAGGATTTAGTGGAGCACAGCGGATATTTAATGATTATTTTATTTTACACGTTTGATTTAAGTTTTTTGATGATTTTATTTTAATTATTCTGCCCAGTCTGGCTCCACTGTTTTAAAATACAATTCCCACTCTAGTCTCAAGCCACTGAGCAGAATTTAGGCCTGAACTGGTGCGTTTCGGGTTTTATTACTGCAAGACGCACATGTGCTGGAGCAACAGGCTCACGACGCGCTGTAGGACAGACAGGAACCTTCCTGCACACGTTAGATCCTTCGTGTTGGTCATATAAGAGGACTGCAATGGCTCCACGGAGGGCGACACACTTTTTATTGCACCAACCGCGCGTCTTACTGATGCTGGGCGCAGAGGAGGAGCGCGCCGCCACCACCCAGTAACCAAGTCACCGGGAACTGAGGGAAAACGCTGCTGGTGCACCTGATGTGGGACGTGTTGATGTTGTCGGGGCTGGTAACAGGCACTGCGTCAACGGCAGCTGTCAAACTCATGGGATCCTCCTGCCCCCCGGGTCACCGGCAGCTCTCTTAAGGCTCTACTGCGCATGTCAGAGCGCTGGACAGTTCCAGAGAGGGAAATTTAAAAACGGTTTTTGGAGCATCAAGTGCAGCACAGTGAAATAATACAGTAGAGGGGCTGAGGAGCGACTCACACAAACTTCAATATCATCCAAAACAGGTGGGTTTTCATGACGCGTCGATTTCTGTGTGTTCGCTTTGTTTTCGTGGTGCGTTTTACATTTTGAAGCATTTCACAGTTTAAGTGGGATTTCTCTGTAGACGGGTTCAGGCTAAGCCATTTAAATCGACACTCGTTTAATGTGACCAAACTCTTGTGTAAACAGAATCAATGAACAATGTTTTTCGAGTCAAACTGGTCCTTGCGTAGTGTATTTACCGATTAAAATGAAATATTTAAACTGAAGTGGCTACAAATAAGCAGAAATGTCGTTACATTTTTGAATTGGTTGCTTGTTGTATTTAATTGAAACCAACAATGGAGATTACTTTTATGTTGTGCTTTATTTTCCATGTTGAGACAGTACAAATTCTACAAAATACTTTTTATACTAATTTAAATGTAATGCTCCACTGAGGGTATAATATAAATTGCTTTGTTATATTTATATCACTGCAGTCTCACCTATCCCAGGAAATGATAGAAGGTGGAATAACATCCAGGATGTCAGGAATAATTGACAATGCTGGGCACCATCCATCTCCACAAGACTACAGGTAAGACTTGTGATTTAAAACATGCTCTGCTGCAGAAGAACAAACTGTGCCCATCGTCCAGCATTGAGCAATGTGCATAATTTGTGTTGCATAATGTCAAAACCACTCAGGATCTTCTCTGAGATACGTGAATAGATGAAAGGCACAGGCCTACTTAGTTTCATTAAATCCCTCAACATGTTTTGCACATAGTCATGGAACAAACTGTCTAACCCCTCTGTTTGGTAGATGGGCAGCTCTTTTTGTGCATGAGGGGTTGCATGAAAAAAGGAGAGAGGAAAAAAATCCTGAAGAATAAATGATTTTCAGTCTGAATGGATCTGTCAGAAACCATCAGCTCTGTTTACACTCCCGCTGTCGGCACACCGAGAGCCTGAACCACTTGGCCTGTCGACTCAGGGGGAGACGGGTGCTCTGGGTCACCAGTGTGCACAAGTGGCTCCCAATTAGAAAAGGAGGGAGGGAGGGAGGGAGGGAGGAGGAGGTGCAGTATTCCATGTTGTTGGACCTCTGGAAGGCTTGGATGACACACAGAGACACCAGCTCAACATGTTTTGCATCAGTGAGCAAAGACTTCACTGCTCATAGAGTGAAAACAACAGAGGTGTCATCTAATCCAAAGTCGTATCGGTATATTTATAATTGAACATTTAAACATTGTTTAATAGCTTTAAAGGGCAACTATGAGGAGAACTGTGTGATAGCAAATACTGCACAATTTGCTGTGTTGGCAAACCTACTTAAATCAAAGTGGGTGTTTTTTTTCGATAAAAACTTGACAGTGAATTGCGTCAGAAGTGACACATTACTCAGTGCATCCTGACGGAGAAAAGGATAAATAATAAGAGTCCGTCTAACAAAGACGCGCTAAGTCTCGACAGAAGGACGATCACTACACTTGCTGGCGCATGCAAGGTGTTTGAGGATGTGTGCTCTTGATTCCTGGTTGCAATGATGTCACTTTGTACAAACCCGCAGACACACCACCCTGACCTCAATCTGCACCCCCCTGGCCCGGGGCTTCGTTGATTTCCCCGTTTAGGGTGGATGATGGGGGGCGGGGGGCTGGAGCGAGGATAGAGGCTGGAAAGGGACAGGCAAGCAGATGGCATCCTATTTGTCCCTCTTATGTGAGGGCTGTCATTCCAACAGATTAATGCAAGGCCTGGCTAAAGAAAAGAAACGACAGAGACAATCAAGGAAGGGTCTGGGGAAGACAATAGAGCCACGTGCCACTGGGCAGATTTGTCGTTTGGGACACAATAGGTGATCATTTTTCAATAGACAAGGCCAACTGTTGCAGGCAACATGTGCTGCTGTCCCATGTTTCAAACGATCTCATGTGCTGTTTACTTATGATTCAGCCAATGGTTAAGGAGAAACCGTGGTCACCTGACATTGGGTTGATTTTTTATTAGGAGATTTGGTGCGTGTGTATGGGGGGTGTACTCCTGCTCTATCCACACAGCCACTAAATAACTGAATAGTCTGTGTTGTCATAGCGACCCCAATTACTAAACCCTTGCCCAGTAAGTGTGTGTGTGTACAAACTGAAGAGGATTCAAGAGGATTCCTCTTTTCTTTCCCAGCTCACATAAAAGACATAACGACTCAAAGTTCATCGAAACCAGCGGTACACTGCTTAAACAAAAAGCCTGTGTTTAGTCGGGTTTAAAGCGCAGCATTTATAACTTTACGAGTCAAAAAATATACTAGTGAGAAGAAGGAAAATTTATTTAATTTAAATTTGTTTTTCACAATTAATAAACAAAAAAGCAAGTTGATAATTCAGGAACACAATCATATAGTTAATTTCTCAATAGGAGGCTTGTTTAACTTCCTCATTGTTGATTCAAACTGTCACTGTTAAGAAAGTTAATCTTCTCATTGTAAATCCTGGAAGCCACGGCTACCACACGACTTCCCTGGGCTGTTGCCCTCTCTGTGTCTAAACATTCACGCTTATCACAGTGGCTTTAAGTTCGACTAGACGCATTTTCTACCAAATGTTTAGGTTTAAATGCAACGTGGGTTCTGTGAACTGGCAGCCCTTTTAACGCCCGAGGCCTCCTCCCCGTTTCTCTTGTCTTGAAGGCTTCTGACCACGGACCCCTCCCAGCTTAGGGAGGAGGACCTCCCTGGGGACCTGCAGTCTCTGTCATGGCTCACCTCTGTGGACGTGCCTCGGCTACAGCAGATGGCTGACAGCCGAGGCCACAGCAACGGGGCCTCCCAGGGCAGCTTGTTGGAGCAACAGACAGGTGAGATGACAGTGCAACATTTAAAAACTGCACCGTGTCTGATTGGATTAATCAGGCTAATCTGTGAGATAGAAAGTGTATAAAACTAAAACGCAGGGATTGTTCTTTTTTAACGGGACATTTCTGCTTCATCAGCATTTATGGCGCTTTAAGCATCACAATGTAGAAATCTCCAAAGTGGCACCACAAGTATTTTTTGTTTGTCTCTTAACAGCTCAGCTGAGCAACATGTCCATGACAGCAGGACAGGGCTCTATGATCCACCTGCAGAGCAACATGCAGCACAGCCCTCTGGGAATCAGCATCATAAACACCCACAGTGGAAACGTACGTTTAAACAGCAGCATGTTTAATTAAATGATGTCTGATCACTCTAATAACGTCCCTGCTTTGGTTTCACAGATGTCTCCATTCTCCATGAACGGGCTGCCCTCCCCAGGATACCAGTGCCCTACCTCAGTCTACCAGCCTGCACCCCAGCAGGTGTACTCTCTAAGCCAAACTGGACAACAGGTAACACTCCACAAGCCAGCGAAGAGCTGCATGTGGCCAGCAACAAACGCTAGCGTGAGGTAACGTCTGCTCCTTCCTCTTAGTGTTCAACGAGTGGACTTTACAGCAATGTCTCCTTCAACAACCAAAGTCTCTTTACACAACCTCGCCTGGCTCCACAAGAGCAGGAGCTGCAGCCCAAGTCTTTCCCCAAACCAATCTACTCCTACAGGTCAGCACTAGCTAGAGGGAACAAAATCAAATGCTGGGAACAGATCCTCTGAATTTCCATGTTTAAGCTAATTTGTTTTGAACTGCGTCGCTCCCAGCTGTTTGATCGCCATGGCTCTGAAGAACAGCAAAACTGGCAGCCTCCCAGTCAGTGAGATCTATAGCTTTATGAAGGAACACTTCCCTTATTTCAAGGTATGATAGTTTACGAATATTACTGAAAATGACTATGAGAGCATGTAGATGAATGTGTCTGATTGTGCTGCTGTGCTGAATACTCCCTTCCTGCAGACTGCACCTGATGGATGGAAGAACTCAGTCAGACACAATCTGTCCTTAAACAAATGCTTTGAGAAAGTGGAGAACAAGACGAGCAGCTCGTCCCGTAAGGGCTGTCTATGGGCACTCAACCCTGCAAAAATTGACAAGATGGAGGAGGAGATGCAGAAGTGGAAACGCAAAGACCTTCCAGCCATCCGTCGCAGCATGGCTAACCCTGGTCAGAAGTGTTCTGTGAAATATAAAAAGCCCAGCGGCCAACTGCAAAGTGAGCAACAAAAACTGACAAAGCCAATTCTTGCTCTGTCTGACAATGTGCTTTGTTTCCTGCAGATGAGTTGGACAAGCTAATCACAGACCGCCCAGAGAGCTGCAGACGTAAGGCTGTAGAGCCCGACATGACGCGGCTGCCCGTCTGTCCGACTGGTCTCCCGCTGCCCGTCCCAGGCCAGATGCACCCGCAGCCCATAGTCACGCTGTCCCTGCCATGTTTACCCATGCACCAGCACCACCAGCTTCAGGCCCAGCTCCAGGCTCAGGCCCGCCTGGGCCCCATGTCCCCTGCCCCTGCCCAGACACCTCCCCTCCACGCAGTCCCCGACCTCTCCCACAGTCCACTCACCCAGCAGCCCAGCAAGCCCCCAGACGTTTTCTACACCGTGCACAGTGATGCGCACACAGAGGTGGATGCACTCGACCCCAGCATCATGGACTTTGCCCTTCAAGGTAAATGCATTTAAGTCTCAGGCCTGTTTTTGTTTTTTAAGTTTTCAAGCATCAGTTGACGAGCTTTTCCATCTGCTCAGGTAATCTGTGGGAGGAAATGAAGGACGACAGCTTTAACCTAGATGCTCTGGGCACCTTCAGTAACTCGCCCCTCCGGCTATCGGACTGCGACTTAGGAACAGTGAACCTCCCCCCTTCCACCACTGGAGCGAACCTGCAGCTGTCAGACGTGCAGGTGACGGGCCTCTACACTTCCTACACCGCCCAGGATCCCCTGTCTTCCCAGTACATGGGCACACCAGCCAACAGCAAGCCCATCGCACTGCTTTAAGGCAGCTAGACGTGTTTAATGAGCTGCCTATGGATTTCTCTGGATGCAACAAGTCTCCTAGACTCGCATAAGAACTACCTGGAATAGGACCTGTGGGAGTAGTTTCACATACAGTCCACAAGAAAACTGTTCATTTAGAACAAAGTGCTGAAAAGACGTGGTTGTAAGAAACTCCTGTAAAACGTAACATATCTAGCTTTGCCAAGCAAAGACTCGAACCCTGTATGAGTAAAAAACTGTGTGAAGTTCTTATACTTTGGCTTCCACCTGTTTTTCTACTGTTCACGCCGCGTTTCAAGGCCCTTCCTTGATGTAGCTCCCCGTCTCTTGTCTGTTGTCTTGTGCTAGACATTATTGCTGTGATGTTTTATTTATATTTATAAAAGGCGCTGACTCTCAGTCTTATGCTGTATATATTTGAATGTCTGAGCGAACACCACAGAAAAGCTTTTCCTGCACATCTCTCCAAATTTAAACGTGTGCCAACATTGTGAGTCACATTTTACAAATCCCCCTACACTGATTAACATGACAGAAAGTCAGATGCATATTATGTTCATAATATGACGTAATAAAAAAATCTAATGGGTGAATAAAACAGGCTTACGTTGCCAAATCTATATCAATGTCATTTATTAACAGCAGCCCTTCTTAGAAAGATTACATTCGACTGAAATGTGCTGGTTGACGATAATTTGATCAGTAGGTGACCACTAATGTCCATGTTTCAAAAAAAAACCCTGAGTTATAAGAGTTACTGTTTCACAATGGACATACAAAGACAAAAAAATACTATAGAAATGTCGTTTACAGTGTCACTATAACCCGTCGTTCATTCCATTGTCTTTAGCGCACAAAAACACTTACTAATACACCGAAAGCGGTGAGAGACCAACGGCTGAGGCCCACGTGATCAGTGAAATGAAAGACACCCACACTCATGATGCTCCTGGTTAAAATAGAACACTGCACTCGTAGCTTGTGTAACCTTTGCCTGCATTGACTGCAAGGCAAAATAAACACTGACCGACCATCATGTACAAATCCAGTGAAATGTGCACTACAGTAGCCGTTTGTGACTGCTTCTCTTAAAGTAAGTGTGAACTGTCAACATATACAGTCCATCAGCAATGCAGTGGTTTATTAAGTCACTTTGTGCGTTACTGCAAAAAAAAAACTCACCTATGCGCATACAGTACAATTCATAAAAACAGAGCCTGTTCATCTCTTTAGTGAAACACCCCAAGTTCCTCAGCTTATTAACTGGTGCTGTCCATAGTTGCAAGCAAATGCAAGAGCTTTGCCCTCTGGGATGGAGTGATGTTCTGGCTCATGTGGATGATGCAGTCCATGGCTATGTCCGGGTTGGCCTGCACTAGGCTAGAAAATAAGACAACATTTTAAAAAAGAAATAAATCACAAAGTAACGTAATAAGTTAATGGTGGCAGTGGTGAAAATGCAGAGACCGGGAAACTGCTCCATTACTATTTTAGTTAAACTGATCTTAGATTAGTTCTCAGGCTCAAATACATGAGCTTTAGTACTTTACACTTTCTTACCAACATCTATAATTTACCTCCTAACATGTTTAAGCAAACACTTTCAGCACTGATAAGAACATAGCGAAGGAAACCACACAGGGATGCAATGTGGCCACATACCTACGTATATGTTTGAAAGTGTTTTCTCTTTTCAAGTACTTGATATTCTCTCGGATCGCTGATCGAGAGCCATCTTCCGTGGACAAATGCTTCTCAAGCCATTCAACTACTGCTTGGTTATTGTCCCAGAGGTAAGCCTGTGAAAGCAGACACATCTCAGTTTAACAGTGCAAAGACAAATCCATGCTCTTGATTCGTGGCTGTTGCTGACCTTGACTGTTCCCTCGGTTTCCACAAACCAGCGTCGCAGCATGGACTGCATGTGCCCATCACTGAGGTCCTTGTTGGCCTGCAGGATCTCACACTTCACCACCTGCTCCAACAGGAGGCGACGCAGACGCCAATAGAAGAAGCTTCGCACATTTTTCCAATCCAAAATATCCTGTCATGGAAATCAGCAGGCAGAGGAAGGTCAGTTTAAAATATTAATTAAATACAACTTGCATTTTCTGCCTTGACAGTGTCTTACAGTGATGACGCCCTTCTCCTGCATCCTGCCTGGAGTGTCATGGAGGTCTACAAACTGCACTGCCACCTGGTGGTAGATGGGCAACAGAAATTCCTCCCTTGCTTTGAGCTTTGACTCAAGCTGCCTGCAATGCGTGTCAGACAGCTCTGGGGAAGCTGAATAAAGCAGAGAAGCCTGTCACTCAGGTTTAAAGACCACAGCAATATTCAACCGGCAAAGATTTAAGAAAAAAAACAAGTGATTAGAAGGCGAATGTGTGAGCTGAGCTAGAAAGACTTTACCAAGCTCCTCAACTAGACTAGCGTAGACCGAGTCTATTCTCCTCATGGTCTTCAGCAGGTCTTTCCTCTTGAATTTGATCTCCACCGTCCCTTCGGCCTCCAGCACACCACCTCTATACAGGGAACACACCAGCAGAGACATTATAATCACACGTTCTGGTTACGTGGTAAATTTGAGGCAACTACAAAACATCACTGCTGCTTGTACCTGCTCTCTCTGTCAGCATAGAGCTCCATACACAGTGGGTTAATGGTAGGATCAATCACCACCCAGGACCCTCCTCTCAGCTCAGCATGAGGTGGGATGTAGACCAGTACTGGTTGGCGGAACGTACGCAGGGCATCCACAATATAAGCCCCAAACTTCAAAATCTGGTCGTACATATCTGTGACAGAAAAGGGCAAAATCAAAGCTATTTTACACTGAGCGAGGATCTTACAGAGTCTCTTCATAGCAGTTAGTTTTCATTCTATACCCTTCATTCCCCCAGAGAAACCCCTCCAGTTTGCAAACACCATGAGAGGCAGACGCTCACGGTTGAAGTCACAAATGGCCTGAGCCGTTTTAAAGGCAGAATCTGGAAACCACACCTGTCCAGCCTGCTGCAGAACCTGACAAGAACAAAACACAGAGGTGAAACCCTCTTCTAATTGAAGTCGCAGTCTTAATGTGTGACAGACGTGGAGATTTTTCTCACTTTAGATTCTGAATCCAGGTTTGCTGGATCTGCTGGGACTGTGAACTCAACTGTGCGCGTTTCAACAGCAATGACACCAAGAGGGATTCCACCCAACCTGTAATCATTTACCAGTATTAATAATCAGTTAGATATGCATAGAAGCCTTTAAGTCTGCACCTATAAATACATTTACCGTGCTCTTCCCACTACTACGGTCTGAGCCCAAGACCCCATGATTTCCATGAAAGAGTCGTGGTCAAAGAAGCCGCTCTGCCAGGCACCTTTTACAGCTAACGGCACAAATAAAGAACATTCATTACGAGGAAATATCTCTGTTTTATTACTGAATGAGCAGTTTTAAAGATTTGATCGTGCAACTCACTGGGGTGCGGCCTCCCAGTCAGCATCCAGCGAGGGTCATATGGTGCTTTTGTAGGCGTGAACTCTATTTCTCTGTCTACTGGATCTGAAGTAGCTATAACTGGTACAGGCGAGTGATTGTTCTGCAAGGACACAGGAACAGTCAGTGATCTAACTGAGCTGCTGCATGGTTGGCACTGTATGAACTGCAAAAATTCACATCAACCTTAGGCATGTAAGAGAGCCACTGCAGGATGGTGAAGACCCCCTCAAAGTCATCTGGCACTGTTGTGTGTGTGACTCCATTATTGTGCATGATCTGGACTCCTCCCAGCTGGTTGTTGGAAGTGTAGACTTCTCTCCCCAGAACCTGCTCAGAAACAATGACACAAGCCATAGATCTCATTTGTCCTGTTGTATTATATTAAAAGTGGTTAGTATAAGCCAGTTTAGTTATTTTAAATTACAAAACTTGTTATGAAAATCTACAATGAGAAGAAAGATGACAAACCTTGTTGAGAGCACCAGCTCCCGTCAGGATAATGTGAGAGTTCTCCACCTGGATCACTCTCTGTCCCAAACGCACCAGATAGGCTCCAATTCCAATGGCACGGCACGTCACCTGCGAGAACAGGTTGAATTATTAGCAGAATAGAACAAAATCTAAATCATTTCATTTACTGTGGTGGCTGAGAAAAGGCAGAACCACATTCTCACCATACTGATTGTAATGATCTCTTCGTAAGCCTGAGACGATTCTCCGGCTATGGTGCCAGAACCTCGAAGGTTCTCAACACCAAGACCATCATCCTTCCCGATGATGTCAGTAATTATGTACCTGTATTTGAAGGAAACATGCACAACATCAACAAAAAAATTATTCTCTGGTATCCAACAGGAAAATAACTTTACAGGAATAAATATTTTGTCTTACCTGGACTCTCCACCTTCCTCTACATGGTGACAGTGAACTGCATTGGTGGAGCTTATACATGTGTAGTCCTGAGGTGTCAGGTAAAGGTACTTGAAACCCTACAAAAACACAAAAATGGCAAATTTCTCAATAGCAACTCCTCTACTGCTATAAAATGTAAACATGCATGGAAACCCGTTTCTTGTGTCACCTTGTAGGGGTCAGCGGGGTCAACCCAGGCGACCTGGAACATGTGTTTGAGCTCCTCAGCGAGCCCGATACGTGCTCCACTGTTGGCTGCTAGGTAAATCCGGGGAATGCCTTCAACCCGAGCCAACTCAGACACCCTGAGGAAGAGCTCATCCTCCTGGGGACCAAAGGACCCAATCTTGTGTGTGATGTCATTACCAATAACAATGATGTCTCTGCCATCTGGATACTCTGGAGTCTTCAACTTCATCCTGAAGGCAACCATTCCCACCTGGCAAACAATGTTTATAGTGTTTATCATCATCATCATCTTCCCAAAATAACAGAAAACAAACCTTTAGAAGTTGTGCATAAAAAAAAAAAAGTCCTACATCATTGTCTCCAGGCAGACGATTCATCTGCACTAATCGACCTTCTGGGTCCAGAACAAGTTCAGTGCATATGAGCACATCTTTGGGGCATTCATCTCCCTGACCCCACAGCTTGAATAGTGCCTACAGAAGATTTTTAGTAGAGTCACAGAATATTTAAAAAAAACGAGGAAGAATCTGTCTGATTCAGTGAGATGGCGGGTACCTGTCTAAACATCTCAGGGAAGTCGTAGACGTATGTAGTACCCAGAGTTTGCGCCTGAAAACGTTTGGCCTGCAGAAGGTCTTTGGTCACATATGGAGTGTTGATCAGCATGCCATGCAAAAGTCCCTGCTTGTCTCCATATGACTGGAACATGATCTGCAAAATGATAAAACTAACTTATGAATTCATGAGCATGAAAAGGCAAACACACTGAACAAATCCCCTGCAACTGTGGCCGTCCACTGTCCCCACCTGTCCACAACTTGGATCAGTGACCTCCTTGTACAGGCTGATGTCTAAATAATAGCCAGACTCATTAGTGAGAAAGAGGCGGATAGGAATGGCATGTCCCGTAGGCGTCAGGCGGATGTTAATCTTCAACTCAGCCTGTAGAACTCGAAGTTTCCATAGACGGCTGCCGTAGCGCATCACCATGGAGCGAACAGACTCCTCGATCTAGTGCAGAGACGGGGAAAAAAAGACTTGTCATGTAGTTGTAGAAAAACTTTGGATATTACAGACAGTTTCTAGACTTCGAGTAGTTTGTCCAGCATTTGAGGGACTTTAAACTCTGATAATGATAACAAGAATAAGTATTTACGGGTTTAACATCCAAGTAATGAGTCAAAAACATGGGAGATAAAAACCTACTGAACATCAACACTAAACATTGTGTGAATATAGTGCAAGATGTACTGGACACTGACTTTTGACGGGTCCATAATGACAGTCGGGACAAAGTTGAGGAAGATGTGGTTGCAGTCTGTCCGAACACTGGTGTTACTAAAGGCTACCTCCAACTCATCCATGGCTTCCAGCAAAAGACGTTCTCCCTCATTTTGAAGGTATTCAAAGGAAGCTTCCTGGTTGTGCAGACAAAAAGAGGAAAAAAGCCTCTCAGCTTACATAAACGTCAAACCTTTTCAGTAACTACTAAGCTGTAATTTCCAGTTTTCCCTCCTACCTTTGTAATGAGATCAGAGTGGCGGATAATTGCTCTGATGAAGAAGCGATAGTCTGTGACTTCAGCACCCTCCTGAACACGGGCAGCACCCAGGTAGAGGTGCATCTTGTGGTTGGCACAGGGAACGGCTGTCAGGTCAAAGTTCCTCATGCGGTTGAGCTCCAGCTGAAAGGCTAGAGCTGGCTCCAAATTCCGGTAAATCCGATCCTCCTGGAACTGAGGAGAAGCATAGACGGCGGGTCATCACCTCCTCATATGCATTAATTAACTGTTGGATTATTAATTGTATCCATAAACTTACCCCGTCTCTGGCTCTGAAAGTGAAGAACTTTGGAAATTCTCTCTGTTGAAATTAAATATCATAAAAAGAGTCAGATAACAAGTTGTCTGACTAGTAACAAGTCACACTACACAAGGCAATGAATCTTTAAAAGACAAACAAACAAACAAACAAAAAAAAGGTACTGTACTGCTGCTGGAAACTTGCCTTCTGCGCGATCAAAAACGTGATTCTCCTGATTCCATATTCAAAGAGAATTGCTTTCTGTAACAAAAATACATATTTAAAAAAATACTCTAGAGGACATTATGTTGTGTTAACGTAGATGTGGAGGCTGACCTTTGACTGTGAGAAGGAAGTGAAAGCAGTGACCAAGGCATCGTCATCTTCTGTGTCTGCTGTCTTTATGGACACATTAATGATGTGGATTGGGTTGTCTCTTGTATTCTATATGCAAAGAGAGAGACACTGCTAGTTGAAGACAATTAATTCGTTTAATTTAATTAAATCAGTCTTATATTGACAAGGCCAGTGAGCTTTAAACACCCACAGCCTCACCTTGAAGTTCTCCTCCTCATAGAGACTAGAGCAGGATTCTGAGAATGAAGAACTCTCCAAGAATGGTTCTGCAAAGCTGGAGAGAACTTCATCAAAGTTCCTGCAAAATAAAGACCCACATCATCACCAATAACCTATTTAGTACTGCATACTATTTTACAACAAAGTAGAGAAAGTTAAAACTGACTTTTTGAAGTCATCAAAACACTGGAAAGCCACCATAGCGCCCATACGCTGACACGGTGGCGACAAGGCTCCATCCAGGAAGAGCTCACTGCCCTGTCGCCTCACTTTGAACTGGCTCGATCCATTTACTGCCAAAGGAACCCTAAAAACAATAACAAACAAAAAAAAGACACAGACAATGACACCAAGCCAGCATCACTGAACAAACTTAGAGTAGCTTGCTTCAGCCAAGAGTACAAATATTCACACACACAGAGAAATTAAAGCAGGCCTGGACATTTTTTTTTCACTGCATTATAATTGCATAGCGTTGATCATTACATACAAGAAATCAAAACTCTAAATTGAATGCTGTAGAAACACGCCGCAAATATTTAACGGTACATAAAATCAATTAAAAAAAAATTAAAAAAAAAAAAAGCAATTTCAAGAGAAGGTCAGCATAAAGGAGAATGAGAAAGGACTTCTCAGAAGAGTCTTAAAGCAAATGTTTCTGGTTTCACAAGGCGACAGGAAAAAGCATCCAGCATGCATTGCTGTGAGACATACACGATCAGGTGGTCTGGCTGGTTTGGAGGAGCTTTACTCTACCTGTTGAGAGTAGGGTTGCTTCCTCTGAAATAAGATGATTGACAGGTGAGTATTAGCACCGGTTGATCAAACCGTGTTTCTGTCTCTATGCTCTATTACAAGACGCTAAGCACATCCCTGTTAATCTCCAGCGGGGGAGAAAAACTGTGGTTAAATTTAGTCGTAAGCAGTTACACGTGGCTCTGAATTATGAGGGTGACGTGAACTATTCTGATACATGAAGAAATGTTTTGATGCCCATGTCCTCTTGTGAGTCACAGACTGTTTGTCCACTTCATGTTCATTTGGTTTAACAAAAGGCTGCTCAATAAACAAGTTAAAGAAGAATCAAAAGCAACATGTTTGGGCAGAGGTGGTCATTTAATATATAAAATGAATTTTTTTTTACTTTTCCTGCTTCAAGTTCTGTTTCGTGAAGCAGGCAACAGCGTTACCTGTTGGGGTGTGATGACGGCAGCATAAACTGGAAGTCCACAGCACACGTCCCATCCTGCAGCTGGTGATGCTGGATGCTATTTAGCTCATACGCTATGTAAGCTCTGCGCACATACACCTGAAAATCAGTAAGTAAAAGTAAGAAATGAAAGAAAATGCCGAATCATGATGAAGAAACTGCTCAGTTTGTATCCACTACATACCTCCAGCGCAGCCATGCAAACAACTTGATTGGCGTGATAGAAGAAATTGGGCAAAACATCAAAAATGGAGGTTTCAGAAAGAATGAGTTTCTGTAGGAGACATAAGCAGCTGGTGTTCATTTCATATTGAACCGGTTAACAGCTGACCATAATGAAACTTTACACAAGGCTAACCTTAAGGTTCTCTGGGCAGAACTGGTGTCCATACATGTCAATAGCTGACAGGAAGATGGACTCAACCTGGTTGTGTCTCAGTTCATACGACGGCAAGTGGGAAGCAATTAAAACCTAAAGAAAGAGTGAAAATGGAATTTTACATGACTAGGAACAAAAAGATCAATTGAATCCTGAGGTGTCATATGTCAACAGACTGTAAGAAACATGGTAAAAAATGTAATGAAACCCTCTCACCTGTCTGGCTCTCAAGGCCACCTTTGAGTTCTCCGTCTTACTGAGCTGTGTGAGTTCGTTGAGAATGGCCATGAGTTCATCTGCAAGGGTGGGATCCCTTCCACACAACTGGTCCTACACCAAAACAAAGCTGCTCCTTACATCTGTGCATTTATAACAAAGACTTCACGTAGGAAAATGGCTCATGATTGATGAAAGCCTTACTATGAGCATAGTGACCAGGACGTTCTTCTTGGAGACCTGAGCGTGAGAGAAGATGTACTCTAACACAGGACTCATGTCAGGTTTGTGCTTCTCTCTCAGGTTGATGACACATTTGTCATAGTGCGCTGGTTGTGCGAGACAAATAAAAGGTGTATTTAACTAACGCTTAACTTTAGCCAACAAAGAAAATGACTCATTTAAAGTATTTATTGGAAAGAGACGTCACCATGTTGAAACTGCATCTCGACCTGCAAGTAACGTTTCAGCAGATCAAGAACCACAGACTTCATATAACCACGAATTCCACTGCGGTACCTGAACAGGGCACGTTCAAATGTTAGTCAATGCACTAGCAGCAGGAATCATACATTTCATTACTGATACACAGTTTCTATCTGAAAAAAAAAAAAAAAAAAAAAAACCAATAACGTACCTCTGCACTAGCTGTACAATACTCTGAGTGTTCATGAAGAAAACCTCTCGGTCAGCCTTCCTCTGTAGAGTTGCTGCATGGCTGTCTAGAATATTTGCAATCTGGCATTAAAAAAAAAAAAAAAGAAGGAGAAAATCATTTTCTATCTAATCTCTATGAGAGACGCAATTTCAACCAGCAACTCGTCTTTGAGTTTTACCCTTTGACTGGGGAACTGGCAGAGGACGGAGGTGATGTTGCTCGCGTACTGGGCCATGACTTTACGAATATCTTTCTCAACACTGGGCGGAATACGACCTGCTACACTGGTCATTATCTCCTGGAGTTCCAGCAGTGGCAGCGATGGGTCTCTGAGCGTCTTCATCAGAGTGGCCACCCACTGTTTCAGCTGCAGACATCAACATGTAGAACCAATAAAACATGCGCTGACGTGTAATTCAGGAATGTGTGCACCGATTGGTACCTTGCTACTGAAGTAGGGTTCTTCAAGACAGTACCCATCCATGACTTTAAAAAGGTTTTCAAGCACATTGTGGAACACTTGGTGAAGCTTTTCTCCAACCATGGGTAGTGGTTGCTGGGGTGGCAGTGTAGCTGTGTTGAGCTCCACCTATGATGGAAGGTAAATTAGTAGGATTGGTTTCCGTTATTACAACAACACTTACAATGTGGGCCATTAAAACGGTTATGTTTCCCAATCAGAACTTAAAGGGCCAAATCTACAACAATCTGAGTATACTACACAAGTTTCTTCAAAGGCATCAAGCCTTTGGTTTGGGGATACTGGTTAGGTAATATTTACCCAGTGTATACTGCTGGGGTCATCCAGGTCCATATGTGCCACCACACAGCCAGACGCCAGAACTGCTCCTGGTCTCTTAACAAAATGTATACAACCGGAATGCTGGACAGTGAGCGTCATCACCATTTTCATCACCTGAAACAACAACACAAACACTGTGGTTCTGTGTCTTCATTCACTCAGAGTCTACTTGAAGAAATCATGAGCAATGTGCATTTTACTGCATGGACGTCTGAAATTCACCTCAATCTCTGCATAGGTTTCTCCTGCACAGACATGGCTTCCATCCTCAACCACATACTGCAGCAGTTTACCAGCGGACGGGGACCTTAGCACTGTGGGATCCTTCTCCTTCTCAAATACACAGGTCTTGTTGCCAACAGTAATGCGATAGCTGTGTAAATACAAAAATAATAAGCAAAACAAAACAAACCGACACAACTCGGATGATTAGAGAGCTCTTGCCTGTCCACCTCCTCCTTCATGTAGGTAGTATGGCTGCTGCCATCGTAGGAGAGCAGGAGGCCTCCGTCACTCAGCCTGTGGACGTCTATCTCAATGTCTGAGCCGTTCATCATAATGACATAAGTTGTTGGGGACTGACGAGCTACCTACAGGAGACACGTGAAAAGTTCATTGATGAGACAGCGATTTGGCTCCAGCAAGGAAAGTGTAATGGGACTAAAGCAGATACCTTCAGACAAAACTTGACTCCTTCATAGATTAGGTCCACATTGACAGAGTTGAGGAGGCTGGCTGCAGGCAACACCTGGCCTCTGTAAACGCAGAAGGTTGTGTTTTTAAAAATCAATTGGATGAGATACAGTAATGATTATGTGTCTACTGACCTTTCCAGTGAATGCAGGTAGTCAGACATGCTCTTTCTGAAACTAGCATCAGCAACATGCAAAGCTCCACAGACAATACCCAGCATGGTTTCTGGTCTCTCTGCCTGCAGAAAGAAAATGTGCCTTAAAAGATGCAAGAAAAACACAGGAACAATACAAAAATGTGATTCTTTACTGGTTATACCTGCACTTTCTCTGCAATAAGATGATCCAGCCAGCCCGTGTCAATGTCATTATGTCTGAAGCTTTCCGTCTCCAGTAACCTTATGAGGTATTCAACAGTCGTCCTGAAGTCACCTCTGATGGACAGCTCCTTCATAGCGACCACCATGTTCCTGAACCAAAAGGCAAGTATGACAACTGATGGCACAGTTGTATGCATGTATACCTTTGGGTATCATTGTATTGTATCGAGTATTTTCCTTACGAAATGGCTTCTTCGCGGTTCTCGCCCCAGGAGAAACAGTGTCCAAACTGTGAGTCTGCAAATTCATGGAGGCCACCAGTCGCCCCAACACTGAAGTAACCCCAGACGTTCTTACTGCTGCGGAAGTTCAGCTCCTGGACGGTGCCAGAACTAGGTTTAAACCCCTGTGAGTGAGCACAAAGATGAGAAGTCAGAGGAAACAAACAAACCGTGGTCTGAGTATTGATTCGTTTTAAGTGTACCTCATCAGGGTTCTCACTGGTGATCCGAACAGCTATGACATGGCCTCTTGGACTTGGCATGCAGTCGGGATTCTCAAAATTGATGATGGTGTCACCCCATGGAGCTTCTCCATAGAACATGCGGATGTCCTTAATTCTATGAAGGGGGATGCCCATCGCAATCTACCACAGATGACGCACTCAGTCAGGAAGGCAGAATTTAATATGTAGCTACATATTTAAATGCAGATGGATCATTTTGCTCCTGTGGTATAGTTATTCCACCTGAAGTTGAGCTGCAGGGAGGTTTACATCTCCGACCATTTCTGTACAGGGATGTTCCACCTGCAGGCGGGGATTGAGCTCCAAGAAATGGAAACTCCCGTCCTCAGAGAAGAGGTACTCCACAGTGCCTGCACTCACATAGCCCACCATCTTGGCCAGTCTCACGGCATACTGCCCCAAAAAGACAATGTCAAATCTCAAGCAGAGAAACTGAAAATCCCACTGACGTTGTGGTGTAAACTCACCCGTTCCATTTGCTCTAATGTTGAGGGAGCAGCTATGGTGGCAGGAGCCTCCTCTATGATCTTCTGGTGCCTTCTCTGGATGGAGCAATCCCGGCCAAACAAAGAGATGGCATTTCCATATTCATCAGCCAGTATCTGAACTTCAAGGTGTCTCGCATGTTGAGCGAGCTGCATGATGAAAATGGGTGATCCGGGCACCTCGGTTTGAACCTACACTCAGATCAACCAATCCAGAAAACATTAGGTGTAAAGGTTAAGAAACCGTCAGGGACACATTACAAATAAGTTCAGTTCAATGTAACGTGACAAACCTGTCTGAAGGAACTTTGGAAATCTTCAGCGCTCTCAACCTTTCGGATGCCCTTTCCACCGCCACCCTCAGAGGCCTTGATAACAACTGGATAACCAATCCTCTCAGCTTCCTGCAAAGAACACATTTATATTCCATTATACCTACAAACAACTTGTTTGGAGGGAATATTTCTGGGGAGTGGAGAGGCAAATTTGTAGATATTATGATGTAGATGCGTTAAATTAGCTTACTGCCAGTCCGTGAGCTACATCGCGAACACAGCCCTTTGCGTAGACGTCTGAAGGAACGCTGATTACGTTGCCAAGTCTTTGGTCTTCCTCTGGCCAGTCCACTCTCAGTCCTAAAGCCAGTGACAGATACACATCACATAACAAGTGGGTTTTAGACTAGTTAACTGGAGAAATGTCCTTCTTCTTCGTCTTCTTATTCACACATGCTGCCAACTCGTTTAAAGTCCTGTTCAGTGTGGTCGGGTCATTACCTGATCCGCTCCACGGTAGTGTGGGAATGTCAGCACTCTGGGCCACAATAGATGAAGCCACCTTATCTCCCAGAGCCCACATGGCCTTACTGGACGGCCCTGAGAGAAACAGCAGTTGTAAAAGGCACAACAAATAAAATATACACTGGGTTTTCAAACTAGTTTGTACCTATGAATGTGATCCCTGCTTTGTTCAGGAGCTCGGGCAGTTTAGGGTTTTCTGAGGCATGACCCCACCCAGCCCACACACCCTGTAAACAGGAACACACATATCATTCAAGCGTCACAGTTTCATTAAGCAGTAGAACATCAAGGACAAACTCAGATAAAGTGTTGACTGTACCTGCACTGGGATCCTTTTTGCAATGTCCACTATGAGTTCAACATTGGCATAGTTGTTATTGTTTGGCCCACCAGGCACAGGCACATAATGATCTGCCATTTTTATGTATTCTACAGGGGGAACAAGTAATACGTCAACACAATATTACATGTTGTCATCGTGTTTTTTTCTTTGTCAGCTTAATTCAACAGCTGAACTGCTGTAAAGTTTCCATGTAGCCTCACAGAGATAACAGACGGGTGATACGTGTTGGCTAATATAAAAAAAAAGATAAGCATCGAGTTTAATAACCTGCATTAGCTTTCAAGTCTTCAGGGGTTACCATGACGACGAAACGGATGGTCCTCTCATTACGGAACATTTCATAAGACCAGCGACGGATGGAACGCATGCATTTGACTGCAGCTATGCCGTTGTTTGCTATTAGCACCTGTATTAAAAACAGACACCTCTTGATTAAAAATGATCAATTCTGAAAACAAAAAACGAGATTTAAATAAAGAGGAAGAGCCTTCGTTCTTACTTTTTCTATGACACGGTTGCCACCGAACCTGGTGACGAACTCAGCAGGAGAAGCGACAGTGAAATCTCTCTGTAGATCCATCTTTCTGTGTTCACGTCCTTTCTTCACCAAGTGAGGACCAGACATACTAGGCCTGAGTAGAAAGCTCATGGTTAGTTCATTTTTCCCAAACAAAAACACAGACCTGCCTGTGTTCTGTTTTATATATTAGCTAACACGTGTGTATTAAATCATCCAGGAAACCAAAGCCTGGACATCAACCTGCATAATGTCAGACTCAAGCAGCTAAAACTGAAACTACAGTGTGTGATCCAACAGGTGAACAACACAGAAAAACTAGGTTCATCTGTCTCTGCAAAAGACTGTGGACCAGCAAATGTATTTCTGATCTAACCAACTCTGTTCCAAACAAATTATTATTCATTGTTAGTACGTCCACGCTCTACATCTCTGTGCCACTTTTTATCAAAGGTTCACAGCAGAGCCAATAAAACTGGGACTATGTTGTCAGCATGATGTATCCATGAACACTGTACCTTCACCCAGCCGGGCACTTAGTTACTGTAATAACTGATAAAACACATTTACACGTTTATACTTTTGACTCCACTAAACTGACCAGTGACAGCTGTACATATTATTCACTCTATCAAAGAACATGATGACGAAGGAGAAAAAACCCTACTTTGATGAGTTAATGGTGTTAAATACAAAGTTATACCACTGGTACCTGTACGAGAGCTAAAACACACCCCGGCAGTAACGAACTGCGATTACGATATGTTGCACAATATATTATTCTTGCTAGTGTTTTGTGAGGACACTTGCACTTTACTAGGATTTTAAGTATTGAATGTTTTTATGTGTAACAGCAGTTCTGCAGTAACATTTGTACCGTTTATCTGCCACTGATCGAAATGTTCGTATCGACAACAAGCTCCGTTATGTTATAAACGGACGGTTTACACATAGAGAATTAAATAAGTACTTTTAGATTTTCAATAAATACTGAATCATTTACATACCATTATAACCTGCTGACTCACGCCTTACAGTGTCATTGCTCCTGTATACCATGCACTTGTACCTTTATAGAAGACCTGCCCCCTGTTAATGTATCACTAGGAGACACCGGCTTCATCAGTCAGTCATACTATGGAGTTGGAGAGAAATTCTGTCTGGGCAGATTTGAACTTTAAGCTTAACTCCCATATCGCACTGCCCACAAGGAAGAAAAGATTGTACTGCGTTACTGAACCAAGTGATAACCCGGTGTCATGCACTTCGGATTCATTTCCTCATATCAGACTAAATAAGACTCGCATACAATGAGTGTTTACACATTAACATGACTTTGACACTTCGAGATGCGTAACCTGCTTCAGGAGGACGTCACACTATCTGTTGTGGTTTTACGCTTTCCTGCGGTGTAGAAAACAAACTTTAGAGCAAAGCTTCTTTTTTTTTTAAGTTTCCTCAAACTTATGCCAACACGGTCTCTGCACACTTACATAACAACAGTGTGGCCAAACAAGCGATCGCTCCTGTCCACAAGTGTGTCTGCAACCGTTACTAAATTTGTTTTACATTTAATACAAAGCACGTGTGTAACTAAGTTCATCGTTTGTTCAAGGCTAACACAAAGCATGACATAACTGTGCACACGACAAAATCTGCAGCTCAAGTATCAAATTACAAAAGAACTGTATTAAAACCTTAAGTGATACTCGCCTTTGTAGATATGGAAACAAGTTGAGACTTTGCCAGCTGTTCCCCTCCATTTTAGAGGCTTATTTATAGTCTGACATTCCTTGGTAGTCAAAGTGGATTTTAAAATTTGACGAAAAACACAAAGAGACCTCCGGCGCTTCCTCTCAGACGCCTCCTCCCCTTTCCCCTCCCACATGTGGGCAGTAAAATTTCAGCAGATCTCAGGCCACTCATTCCAAATATACACAGAGAAGAAGCTGTGACACAGACTAAGTTTTATGTGCTTCATATATGAAACACATTTGTGTGCTCACATACATTTATATTCAATTATACCTTTTGCAAAATGCATTTACTGCACAAACTGCTTCTGAATATAAAGTTATGGTTTAACAGAAAAACAATGTCTTACCTTCAAAACAATTCCAACAAGTCCTTAAAATACCCATGACTTTATGAGCAAAAATGACTATCAAGTATATAAAATACACCTAAAATAAAAGCACATAAAACAAAAAACCGGAGGAGGATTTAAAAGTTTTTGTTTGCCATGTTGTGAGAGTTGCTCTACTGTTTCAAAGTCACAGACGGACCCTCGTGTTCCAAAAATAGAGCCGAGGTGTTTAACACGTGACAATAACACAGGTCAGCTCGAAGCAGTCAGATGATA
The DNA here is from genome assembly GCA_030770545.1 of Macropodus opercularis. Lineage (NCBI taxonomy): Eukaryota > Metazoa > Chordata > Actinopteri > Anabantiformes > Osphronemidae > Macropodus > Macropodus opercularis. The sequence continues at coordinate 3,109,826 of CM061097.1, read as the reverse complement.
AAACACAGATTGCGGAAAGAGAGCAAATACAAGCACAATGACACGTTACTAAAGTGGCCACATGTTGGCGCCACAGCTGCATAGAAAGATACCTGATCCTAAATGTCTGACTTTAACTTCAACAGAAACAATCTTACTTGATTCGGGACGCGCTGCTCTGTGGACCTGCAGTACGCGGCTGCTCAGGAGAACATCTGGGGATGGAGGTCGGGGGCTGACATAGACCACTTGGAGGTTTGGTGACCAGAGGCTCCTCGTCTGAGGAGTTGTCCTCTGATGCTCCGAGGATGAACTTGAGGCGTTCCCTGGCCTCAGGTCCTGAGCTTAGCATTGGCACATTGGTTTTATTAGGTTTCTGCATGGTTGCAGGCGAAGACTGAAGCTGTGAATTTACTCCAGAAGAGTCTGGGGGCTCCGAGTGCAGCATTTTGACTTTAGGACCCAGAGACTCACGTTGAGCCTGAGGACTGTTAGTCACATTGTGTGTAGAGGTAGTAGGGACTGTCGACTGGGAATGTTGAGTGATGTCCGTGGCATCCTCAGCTGCAGGGAGACCACGGCGAGACGCAGGGTCGTCTTCTTTCACAGGCATTGCTACGGTCTCGTTATTAAACCTCCACCGCAGCCAGAGCCACAGGATAAATCCCAAAACTGCAAACGGCAGCATTCATAGACATCCTCCTGAGACTGAGAATAGAAGCAGACATTAACATTCAGACACTGCAGCAACACCTACCAGTCACATCAAAGTGTGTTCAAAGCTCGAGGAGAATTACAAGTACACAGACCAATAACCAGTGAATGTGAAGTTCTACTGCCCTCTGTAGCCTGCTCATCACTCCTGCTAAAGCTTTAGCCACCTGAGCTACTAGTCAAAATGCATTGTGGATAATGTAGTCAGCAGGTTTCAGGTAGAACAACAATGTGGTAAACAACACTAACAGACTCACAAATGTAAGTAGTGTATGATTAGAAAAAGCTGGATTAAAAACTAATTTAATTCATTCATGTACATAGTAAGAATCTCCAATATGAAAGATGTACGCAGCTTCTTAAATAACTATTGTTTTATGCGTTTACATCAGCTAAGACTTGGACAGTGTATCAAATGTTATAATTCATAAATGTTGATTTTGGTTTTTAGACCTAGTATCAGACTACCTGACTTTGATCATGAACTAAAAAAGCATTGCTGTTTGCATGCTAATCTAGTCTGAGAACATTCCTCTGGAGCTGGTCTGAGGTCAGAAGCCCCTCAGAACTGGGGCATTCTGGGTAATATGAGACAGGACTATGAGGAGTAAGCTGAGCTTCAAAAGACAAAAAGAAAACGGCCGGAAGTCTCATTTGTAAGAGGAACATAAAGTGCACAACGTGTTTCTGGTTAAATCTATTCTAGGCACGTCATGCGCAATTCATCCCACACTCAGTCTTCTCCGTATGAATTTTCTGAATCCACATGATGCCGGGCCGCTATGTCCCAGCGCCCAGTAAACAGGCCGAGTGGAACAGCTGACACGAGCAGGCGGCGTGAACGCCTCATTTGGGCTAAAGGTCAGCTGTGAGGGAACGCAGGGGGATGAGGAGCATCTGGAGGCAAAACACACGGCTCTGAATTAGCAAGGGGCGAAACTCAGGTTCATTAGGCCAGTCAGCACAAAACTGTTGAATTCACGTGGAGCACAAGGAAGCGTTGTCCTCTGCAGCTACTACGACTCCGAAACAGCACAGAAGCTGAGGCATCGCTTTTCGTGTGAAGCACGTCATTTGGCCTGTGGAGGCCTTTTTAAAATTTGGTCTGGTCTCTCACATTACTAGGAGACATTTCAACCGTTTCGATTCAGACCAGTGTGTACGTTCAGTCATTAAGACTACGAATATGGAGAAGTTATTTGTCTAAAGGTATGAGGACATATGTCCATGTTGATCTCAACCAACTGTCCAATATGTCATAACACAGCACAGATAGCAGCGACACAACGCTGCTCGTGGCCGTTTTTGTTTGTTTGTTTGTTTGTTTACTCGCTAGCTGTCAAACAAGCCGCTGCAACGAGCACTCGCTCGGCTCCGTTTTGGATTGAAAAACATTCTGCACCGAGTATTTAACTCTAGCGAGAACTGCAACTCGGATAAAGGTGAAGCGCCCATTGTTGATGCTTTTCCGGGTTTAATCGGTTCAACGCCACTAGCGGCAAATGTCAAAGCCACCTACCAACGCTGCGGTCTCCGGTAGCCGGTAGCCCACCACCACGTCTCCCGCTCCCCCACGCAGGGAAACGAACGGTCCGGAGGGGGCGGGGCTTTGTAGCTCCACCCAAGACAGAGGAAACCGAAGATCGTCTATAGTCATGATATTTTACTTACAAAATCGTTAAGAAGCAGAAACCAGTCATCCCTAGTGTCTGCAATGCAGCTCCTGCTGCGTTCATGTGAAATGGGATAAACGAAACATCACGAAAAGTCTAACGCAGAGCCTAAGACGAAATTCACTGCACATAGTGTGTATAGAGATTATGTTTCACCTTAATACAAATAACTTCTCATATAACTTCTTCTTAATAACTAATTCTTAATAGTTTGAGTTTGTTCCACATACTCAAGTATTTATAAAATTGCTTGTCTTACATTTTTACATGCACTATTTTTGGTGGAACAAAAGCAGACAAAATCCATACAACGTGGGTTCTTTTAAATTGTGATAATTATGACGGACTTTCCGATTTTTTTTTTATCGAGTAAAGACTTAAAATTGTTAGAATATCAACAAAACAGTGCATAGATTTTGGTGCGAGTGATTAATCTTGACAGATTGCATCTCTGTTATTCCTTCTCGGTTCTCGCGGGAACTGCAGCAACGCGCCAAACTAAGAAAACAGAAGCTGCGTTGTTGACAGTGACACGTAAAGGTAGAAGACAAACTTTTGAAATAACTCCTAGATGCGGCTTTATTGTGAGAGTAGTAAAATCTTAGCGGGTTTTTATTGATTGTTTCGGGCACCGCGGTGAAAGATGGTTCTGCAAAACAGTGGAAGGTACAAAGCAGACCGAGGACAGAGTGGAGACCAGGAAGCCCAGTAAGTAACGTTGTCTCACGTTAACGTGCTGCAGGGAGCAACGGGCGCCTACGCAGCAGCAGCTCGGCCGTAGATTACACTAAGAAACCCTCAGTGTGTTTGTTATGTGCGTTTGAACCAGGGACGATGGATCCTCGATGTCAGCCCTCAAGCGGCTGGAGCGCAGCCAGTTCACGGACGAGATGGACGCTCGCTTCGGTTTCGACAGGATGAAGGAGCCGGGTGAGAAAACAGGCTGGCTGATCAACATGCACCCGGTGAGTACCCGCAGCAACCTGCCCAGCTGAACCTCTGCTCCAGAAGAGCTGGCCCACACTTACTGCTCTGCATTTCTAGGCAGAGATCCTGGACGAAGATAAGAGGATGATCAGTGCTGTGGACTACTACTTCATTCAGGAGGATGGGAGCCGGTTTAAGGTGGGAAAGCCGAAAGCTGTGGCAAAGGAGTCAAAGGTGACCATTCCTGCTCTAACATGTCCCTCCTCCTATTCTCTGCAGGTGGCTCTACCGTTCAAGCCATATTTTTACATCGCCACTAAAAAGGTAAGTCAGCGCGTGCGTTTAGGTTTTTATGACGTGTGAATATGTTCAAACAGCCTTTCCTTAAATAAGGTTTTACTTCCAGACCTGTGAGAGAGAGGTCATCTCATACTTGTCTAAGAAGTTTCAAGGAAAAGTGGCAAAGCTCGAAACTGTCCCGAAGGAGGACCTAGACCTGGTGAGATGTTTTAGTGACTCATTCAAGTGTTTCAGATCACAAAGTAACACTGGGTGAAACAATAAGCAGGTATTTGTTATTAATAATAAATATGAGCAGTAAAAAAAAAATGGCAATAAAAAAAAAGACTGGCAGTTTTTAACCTTCCTGGTTAGATGATTTGGAATCTAAAGGTTTCGTTATTTTGGGGATTTTATAAAATAATTATATATTTTAATTAACAAATGATCTAGTTGTAATCAGTAGTGGAAATAACTGAAGACCAAAGCAGTACACGAAGTGAGTTGTTTATTAGCATTTTGACGTCTGACCTTTTCACCTCAGCCAAACCACCTAGTTGGGCTGAAGAGAAGCTACGTCAGGCTGTCGTTCAACACTGTCGACGACCTCATCAAGGTCAAGCGTGAGATCTCCCCGGCAGTGCGAAAGAACAGAGAGCGGGAGCAGTCCAACGACACCTACACCTCCATGTTATCTAGGTGCCATCAAACCCCCGATCGTTTTCTGTTGTTAATTTGGTTTATCTGCTATTTCCAGTTTTATCTTAAACCGTGAATGTCTGTGGATTTTCCAGCGCCTTGTCAGGTGGTAATGTGGCCTCAGCAGATGATGAAGGGATGTCAAAGAGTATTTCAGACCAGTTAGACAACATAGTGGACATGAGAGAGTATGATGTGCCCTATCACGTCCGAGTGTCCATCGACCTGAAGATCCACGTGGTAAAGAGAAATTTGTTATTTTGGTGTTTTAGATGCCTTTTAACACTGATCAGCTCAGAGTTTTAGTCTCTGCTGTCTTTACTTTTTAGGCTCATTGGTACAACGTCCGATACAGAGGCAGTGCTTACCCACCAGAGATCGTACGGAGAGATGATCTTGTGGAGCGACCAGTACGAGGATTTTGTTTTCCATGTAGCAGTATAACCTGTTTCTTTCATACTAAACTACCTTTGAGTAATTTTGCAAAAACACTGTTTCACCTTCTTCTAGGACCCAGTTGTTTTGGCTTTTGACATTGAGACGACTAAACTGCCACTAAAATTTCCCGACGCAGAGACCGATCAGATCATGATGATCTCCTACATGATAGATGGGCAGGTGGGTTTTTATTTATTAACAAGTTTACATTTTGTATTTCGTGTTAATACTTTTTGTCCTAATTGTCTTATGGTTTTTAAAGGGATTTCTAATCACGAACAGAGAGATTGTCTCTGAGGACATTGAGGATTTTGAGTTCACTCCCAAACCTGAATATGAAGGGCCTTTCACTATTTTTAATGAGGATGATGAGGTATGTAGCTGCATAAAGGAAACTCTAATGTATTTTAAATAAAAACGTAGCCTTCGACTGTTTAAATGTGATGCTGTGTGGTTTAGTCAGTGTAATGACGTGTGGTACGATGACCTGGTTGCAGGCGGCTCTCATTCAAAGGTGGTTTGATCACGTTCAGGAAACGAAGCCAAACATCTTTGTAACGTACAACGGAGACTTCTTTGACTGGTGAGCCGTTGTTTTTTTTATATGTTTTTTGCTTGTGTACTGTGACGTTGGTGTTTCATCGCTCACGCTGTTTTCGCTATGTCAAGGCCTTTTGTTGAGATCCGGGCTGCCCTCCATGGACTGAGCATGTACAGGGAGATCGGTTTCCAGAAGGACAGTCAGGGAGAGTACAAGTCCAGTCAAGCCATCCACATGGACTGCTTAAGGTTTGTGCTCTGGCACACTTAAACTCATTACAGTGGGATTTGTGTAAACATGCATTTATGGGTTAGGGCTAATTACTTTCCAACATCATCTCTCTAACCGGTTCCTCCTCTGTGTCAGATGGGTAAAAAGGGACAGCTACCTGCCAGTGGGAAGTCATAACCTGAAGGCAGCAGCAAAGGCTAAATTGGGCTATGACCCAGTAGAGCTGGACCCAGAGGAGATGTGTCGCATGGCAACTGAGGAACCACAGGTACAGAAATTCATTTCAGGTTTCTGCAGCTCAGAAACTGAACAAATGAGTTGTTGGAAGTGGCACCTTGGTTGACTTTAACTTTCTTTTCTTGTCAGACTTTAGCAACATACTCTGTGTCAGATGCTGTGGCCACTTATTACCTCTACATGAAATATGTTCATCCCTTCATCTTTGCACTGTGCACGATCATCCCCATGGAACCAGATGAGGTTTGTTTTTTTGTGTGTTAAAAATGGTTTCATCCAAAAAACACAACCTGCATCTTTAGTCATTTCTCTCTGTTGTCAGGTGCTGCGTAAAGGTTCTGGGACTCTGTGCGAAGCCTTGCTCATGGTCCAGGCCTTCCACGCCAACATCGTCTTCCCCAACAAGCAGGAGCAGGTCTTCAACAAACTGACAGACGACGGCCACGTGTTGGACTCTGAGACCTACGTGGGCGGCCACGTGGAGGCGCTTGAGTCTGGAGTGTTTCGCAGTGATATTCCCTGTCGTTTTAAAATGGTACCACTTTCTTAGCTATTAAGTGTAATTATTTACAACCATACTCTCGCATGCTGTGTTTTTATCATGACACAATCACTTTTATTTTGACAGAATCCTGCTGCCTTTGACTTCCTGCTGCAGAGGGTTGAGCGAACAATGCGTCACGCTATTGAGGAAGAAGAGAAAATTCCTTTGGAACAAGTCACAAATTTTAATGAGGTGTCTTGATTTTCTTTTCTTTTTTATGTTTTTAATGTGTTTCAAATTGGTACCTTAGTTTTGAAATGTCTTCTTTTCCACATGAGTTTTTAAAAACATCTCGGTGTTCTCAGGTTTGTGATGAGATCAAAAAGAAGCTGACCTCCCTCAAAGAGGTTCCAAACAGAATTGAATGCCCTCTCATCTACCATCTGGACGTGGGGGCGATGTACCCCAACATCATTCTCACCAACCGTCTGCAGGTAAAAATAGAATATAAATACGTGGAAGTAGACGACATAGAAAAGCACGAAGCTCAGTCAGATATGTTCCTTTTCTATAGCCATCTGCTATGGTTGACGAGGCCACTTGTGCTGCCTGCGACTTTAACAAGCCAGGCGCCACGTGTCAGAGGAGGATGGCCTGGCAGTGGAGAGGGGAAATCAGTAAGTATAAAATGTTCAATTTTAGCATTTCAAGCATTTCAACATGTAGTAGAGAGAATCGTTGTCTCGGTCTGCAGTGCCTGCCAGCCGCAGTGAGTTTCACCGCATCCAGCAGCAACTTGAGTCTGAAAAGTTCCCGCCGTTCTTTCCTAACGGTCCACCTCGAGCCTTCCACACACTTAACAGAGAGGAGCAGGCCAAACACGAGAAGAAACGTTTGGCAGGTACGTCATGCCCCAGTCTTGGGTTGTAGTCTGGCTCCTTTGTGATACACTGTGGATAGCTTGTGTAAATGTCTTGTCTCAGACTACTGCAAGAAAGCCTATAAGAAGATTCACGTTACCAGGCTGGAGGAGCGAGTCACCACCATCTGCCAGAGAGAAAACTCCTTCTACGTTGATACTGTCAGAGCTTTCAGAGATCGGCGTTATGAGTTTAAAGGACTTCACAAAGTAAGTCCATAATAAGTTATTCCTCCGCAAGTTATAGTTCTAATCCACAGTTAAATTAAATTTAATTCATTTCCAAATGTGTATTTCACTTGAAATTTCTCATTATAATCCAAAGTACTTACATGTTGTATGTTTTTGCTGTAGGTGTGGAAGAAGAAACTGTCGTCAGCTCAGGATAGTGGAGACGCTGCAGAGGTGAAGCGCTGCAAAAACATGGAGATCCTGTATGAGTCTCTGCAGCTGGCTCACAAGTGTATCCTGAACTCGTTCTACGGTTACGTCATGAGGAAGGGGTAAAGGTCAAGCCCTGCATTTCACTAAATACCCCCTAGAGTTGGTGAGTAATAAATCGCATTGTCTGTGTTTCTCTCAGGGCGCGCTGGTACTCCATGGAAATGGCTGGCATCGTGTGCTTCACTGGAGCCAACATCATCACTCAGGCCAGAGAGATCATCGAACAAATAGGGTGACACCAGAACTAATGCACACTCTTCTTATTACGCCAGCATTAAAGCTCGGACTTGTCAACAGTGCATGTTATGTAACAGCACTTAATTCAGTTTATCATACATTTAGTCAGACTGGACAGATTTTGCTGATATTTTGAAGCTTGGATGTAATTGCTGTTGTAGGCTGTTTTACCATAACCGTCGTAATAATTCAGAGAAATGCTCCATTGTTTGTTTAATCACACATTTAACGTCTGCTCTTCAGGAGGCCCCTGGAATTGGACACGGACGGCATCTGGTGTGTTCTCCCCAACACTTTCCCTGAGAACTTTGTGGTGAAGACTAGCAATGAGAAGAAGCCCAAGGTGACCATCTCTTACCCTGGAGCCATGCTGAACATTATGGTGAAGGAGGGATTCACCAATGACCAGTACCACGAGCTGGTCGAACCTGCATCGCTCACTTACAACATCAGGGCAGAGAACAGCATCTTCTTCGAGGTGGACGGGCCATACCTGGCGATGATCCTGCCTGCCTCTAAAGAGGAGGGGAAGAAGCTAAAGAAGAGGTGTGGGCTTTTAATTTCTGTAACTGAATGGAAGCTATGTTTCTTTTGGTCTGCGTGTTAACGAATGAATGGCTGATATTACAAGAGTGATTACAGGGTTTTTTGTTGTTTTTTTTAGATATGCTGTGTTTAATGAAGACGGCTCTCTGGCTGAGCTGAAGGGGTTCGAAGTGAAGAGAAGAGGAGAGCTCCAGCTGATTAAGATTTTTCAGTCGTCAGTGTTTGAGGCTTTTCTCAAAGGCACCACTCTGGAGGAGGTGTATGCCTCGGTGGCCAAAGTAGCAGACTACTGGCTGGATGTTCTGTACAGTAAGGTAAGAAACTCAGGTTTACTTTTACAGAATATTTACTTTTTGCTCACAGTGTTTTTCAGAGAAAGGTTAGTAAAAATGTTGGTTCCAGTTGTGATGAACTAATCTCTTTTTCTCCAGGCTGCCAACATGCCAGATGCCGAGCTGTTTGACCTGATTTCGGAGAATCGGTCAATGTCCAGGAAGCTTGAGGATTATGGAGAACAGAAGTCCACCTCCATCAGCACAGCTAAGAGACTGGCAGAGTTTCTGGGAGACCAGATGGTGAAAGACGCTGGTCTGAGTTGTCGCTATGTCATCTCCAGAAAACCAGAAGGCTCCCCTGTCACCGAGAGGTGGGACAACGGCTCACACACTTAATGCGCAGTACTTTATACAGTAGCTATTTAATATTGTTGTTCTTAAAATGGAGACCATGTTCATATTGGAACATCAGCAATTTAAAATTTTATTTATTATTATTTTATTTACTATACTCGTCAGTCAGCCTTCAGTAAGTATCGAGATAAACCAAATTAAGGTACTACAGTAAATACTCAAATATAAAATAGCAGAAGTCCCACCAGTTGGGAAGGATAACACACACACTCTGGGTAACATACATTACATCATGATGAAAGCTGTGAGGTGTCAGCAGGACTAAATTAAATGATCCCACATGTAGCGTCCACAAGTAAATGTCTTGACTTTCACACCAACTTATTTGTGCTGCTCTCCATCAGAGCCATTCCTCTTGCCATCTTCCAAGCAGAGCCCAGTGTGAAAAAACATTTCCTGCGTAAGTGGCTGAAAATGCCGAGCCTGCATGACTTGGACATCCGCTCCGTGAGTATTTACAAACCACAAGCTTTTAGTCTGTGTGTGCATGTGGTTGTGTGATCTTCTGACGTTAAAGTGTGTTGTGGGATTTATCCAGATCCTTGATTGGAGTTATTACATAGAGCGGTTGGGTAGTGCCATCCAGAAAATCATCACCATCCCTGCAGCTCTGCAACAGGTAAAGAAACGCACTTTCAGTTCTCTCTGTGTTACCCAACATGTATGTGCAGATGAATTCATGTTTTTTTTTAATCGTTAGGTGAAGAATCCAGTACCAAGAGTGAGGCATCCAGACTGGCTTCACAAGAAACTTCTGGAAAAAAATGACATTTACAAGCAAAAGAAAATCAGCGAGCTGTTCACGAGTGAGGGCAAAAGACAGGTAGTTTGATCTCACAGCAAAACATCCTCTTCGGTTCGCCTTCTCAAATGTTTTATTCCTCACGTGTTCTGCTCCGTTTCAGGTGGCCCATCAGCCCCTTGACCCAGGAAAAGCTGCAGACATAGAGGACTTCGGGATGCCAGCCAGACCTCTGCAGCCAGCCATCCCCATCAGCACCAAGCGGAAGCGGGCTTCTCAAGGAGAGGACAGCCAGGTGGAGTCTCAGGACGTCGAGCTGACGCAGTCCTGGAGAGAGATCCTGGGACCGCCTCCGCCAATGGGAACAACACGGGTAGGAAAGCAGCAGCAAGACCACAGTCTTAGCTGTCGTGTCAGAATCATTACATTGCTATTGGCTCTAGTTTTAAGAACTATGTGTATACAGGAGGAGCGTCTCGTGTGGCTGCGCTACCATAAGAAAAAATGGGAGCTGCAGCTGAGACAGAGGAAGGAGAGAAAGAAGAGGAGGAGGCTGCTGGATGGCGAAGCTCAGCCTGTAGGTGGAGGAGTGATCAGAGATGGTCCCACCACCGGACTGGGAAGTTTCCTTCGCAGAACCGCACGAAGCATCCTAGACATGCCGTGGCAAATTGTGCAGGTGCAGTCATCTCACATCATCAGCATCGTCTTCAGGTTTTAGACCATTTACAGCATCCAGACATAATAATCTAATTTCATTATTCCACCTCTCAGATTGCTGAGACAAGTCACCCCGGCCTGTACAAATTGTGGGCTGTGATTGGAAATGACCTCCACTGCATGAAGCTCAACATACCACGCGTTTTCTATGTCAACCAGAAAGTCCCGAAACAGGAAGAGGGCGCCACATACAAAAAGGTAAATGGGGAAAGAAACACTGCAGGTACTAAAGTTTCTGTAATAAAACATTTTGGTCTTCATCTTCAGGTGAATCGGATGCTGCCTCGCTCCAACATGACGTACTACCTCTATGAGTACAGCGTACCAGAGGACATGTATCAGGAGCACATCAACGAGATCAATGCTGACCTCTCTGCACCAGACATTGAGGGAGTCTATGAAACACAGGTACCAGACACTGCCAGTAGTTTCATAATGACCTGTAACAGTACTATACAGGCTTCACTGATGTGTGTCCCCTCCACCTTTCTTCTGTGAGGTCCCCTTACTGTTTCGAGCGCTGGTGCAGCTCGGATGCGTGTGCATGGTCAATAAACATGTGGTCAGGGATCTGGCCGGCAGAGAGGCTGACACTTTCGATCTGGAGCATTTGGAGATGAGGTCGCTGGCTCAGTTCAGCTACCTGGAACCTGGTCAGATGTGAATCTTGCACTGGTCGTTGTTGTAATTTGGAATTATTAATCTACTTGAGTTTTTTGCCCATGGGTTTTACATGACTGTGTTGTGTTTGCTTTCTTCTCAGGGAGTGTTCGCCACATGTATCTGTATCATCACAGCCAAGGTCACAAGGCTCTTTTTGGCCTCTTCATCCCGTCTCAGCGTAAAGCCAGCATTTTTGTCCTGGACACAGTAAGAATAGCACAACTCTTATGCCGCACCCTCGTCTCTCAAGTGTATTTCCAAAGATTATTATAAACGTCTGTCTTATTTTTAATTTAAGGTTCGAAGCAACCAGATGCCCAACCTGAGTAACCTCTACACAGCTGAACGCACTGCTCTCCTGGAGAAGACGACGGAGGAACTCCTGCCTCCAGAGAAACACAACTTTGAGGTCCGAGCTGAGAACGATGTGAAGGCTGTGTATCGTGCACTGCAGCGCATGTTGTTAAACTACAAGGTAAATTCCACTGTTTCTATTTAGCGTTTTGGTGCCTTGTTGTCATTAATAGAACAGTATTAACTCTGTATATGACTAATTTGGTGAATGTCGCTGTTCACAGGAGGAGCGTCGTGGGCCCACCCTCATTGCCGTTCAGTCAAACTGGGAGCTGCGGCGGCTGGCAGCAGGGATGCCAGTGCTGGAGGAATTCCCTGTGGTTCCCGTACATGTGGTTGATGAGATCAGCTATAACGTGCTGGACTGGCAACGCCACGGGGCCCGGCGCATGATCCGTCATTACCTCAACCTGGACAGCTGCTTGTCGCAAGCTTTCGACATGGCCAGGTAGGAACTTAGCTTTATTCACGTTTGTCTTTTGTTCTAATCCCCATTTGAGTGTCAGGTCTGTCTAACAGACTGTGTTTGCACTTGTTCTTTTTTGACTACAAGTTTTTATTGACCGTCTTTCAGGTATTATCACTTGCCTGTGGGGAACTTGCCTCAGGATGTGTCTATATTTGGCTCTGACTTGTTCCTGGCAAGACACTTGCGGAAGCACAACCACCTGCTGTGGCTTTCGCCCACAGCCAGGCCTGACCTTGGAGGAAAAGAGGCTGATGACAGTCGTCTGGTCATGGAAAGTGAGGACAGGGTCTCTGTGGAGATTAATTCACAAGGATGCTATTCCACAGGTATGTAAACATCAGGAGTTTACTGGAAAGCAAAACATTTCAAAGCAAGCTAAAGTTTCATCCTGTTTTATTCCAGTGTGTGTGGAGCTGGATTTGCAGAGTCTGGCAGTGAACACAATCCTTCAGTCGCAGCATGTCAATGACATGGAGGGTGGAGCCAGTCTGGGTGTCAGCTTTGATGTGATTCAGCAGGTCTCATTGGAGGACATGATGTCAGGAAACCAAGGGGCGAACGCCCTTGCTAGCTACGATGAGACGGCTCTGTGCTCCAACACCTTCAGGTGCGTAACATTTATTGCGCTTTCCCATGGAAATCTATATTTTTGTGGGCTAATAAGTGAGGCATGTCAGAGGAGATGAAAAGTAAAACTAGGAATACAATGTTTTTTCTTCTGTTACATTTCTCATCCTTCAGTATTTAAGTAAAAAAAGTCACATTTTGTGTTGTATGAGCAGGATCCTGAAGAGCATGGTGGTGGGATGGGTCAGAGAGATCACTCAGTACCACAATGTGTACGCAGACAACCAGGTGATGCACTTCTACCGCTGGCTGCGCTCCCCCAGCTCTCTGCTCTATGACCCTGCGCTGCACCGCACTCTGCTCAACATGATGAAGAAAGTCTTCCTCCAGTGAGAGCAATACAAGAATGCAATACCATCATTTAAAGAAGGTGTCTTGGTAGCTGTTGGACATATGTTTTCTTCATTGATCGTTGTCTTATGCTCCTGATAGGTTGGTTGCCGAGTTCAAACGTCTTGGCTCAACAGTGGTTTATGGAAACTTCAACAGAATCATCCTGTGCACTAAAAAACGAAGGATAGATGATGCTATTGGCTACGTGGAATACATCACAAACAGGTCAGACATTTTTCTCCTGCTGTAAATCTGTTATCCTTTGTCTTTTATATGAGTTCATGTAAAGATTTGGATAAACCATATCATGAAGGAAAACATTGTTGAATATTAGAAAAAACTGTGCTAACAGATAGCAACACATTATTGTGACAGATTGCTGACAGAAACATCTTTACCCACAAGAACATTTAGGTTTGTCTGGCCATTTTGTGTTCTCCATTATAAGTGAGTCAAGCAGCCCTGGTAAATATCCATTAAACTAATGGGAGGCAAAGGGGAATTTTGACTGACCAATATGTAAATATTGAATATTGCAACGCGAATAGCAACAATTCTGATTCTTTCTTTTGGAATATTTTCTTTATGTAAATGTCTCAAAACGTACCTCTGGTTCTCTTCAAGCATACACTCGAGAGAAATCTTCCACTCGTTATCGATCTCTTTCTCCCGATGCTGGGAGTTCCTCCTGTGGATGGACCCAGCCAACTACGGTGGTGTAAAGGGCAAACTGCCCTCCAGCCTTTTGTACAGAGAGGTACTTTACACTGAAACTGCTGTCTCAATGTTTACTTTAATTCAGTTGTACACCAACTCTGAGCTCACTTCCCCCCTCTGTGGTTGTTTTTAGGAAGGAGCCAAACAGAAGAAAAACAGCCATGCAGAGGAAGATGGAAGTGAGGATGAGGAGGAGGATGAAGCAGATCCTGAGGAAGATGATGGTGAAGAGGGGGCAGATGAGGTAGAGGAGCTGATTGAGAGCAACTGGAACATCATGCAGTACCTTCCCCAAACAGCCTCTTGCCAGAAATACTTTCTGATGATTGTCTCAGGTAAAAAAACACACTCAACAAATTGTTGTCATGTTTTTTTTTTAATTTCTTTCTAACCTTACACACATTTCCTTTTAGCCTACATTGCAGCAGTTTACCACAGCATGAAAGAGGAGCTGAGACGTAATGCTCCTGGGGCAACGCCAGTCAAGAGACGTGGAGGCAGCCAGGCTACCCAGCAGGCAGTGGGGGACTTGAGTGCCCTCCCTGGTAAGCTGCTGTTTGGAACTTCTAATTGCTCCTAGAGGCTTTTAGTTGTATTGAGAGGATGGGGTGTAATGATTCTAAAACTGTCCCTCGCAGGGATGATCTCCTTCTCCCAGGAATACGTGTCCAGTGAGCTCACACAGAACTTTTTCACCATCACTCAAAAAATCCAGAAGAAGGTGACCGGCACCAGGAATGTGACCCAGCCCTCTGAGATGTTCCCCATCCTGCCTGGTTCACACCTGCCACTCCACAACCCAGCGCTGGAGTTTATTAAATATGTCTGCCAGGTATATCACTACATGCCACATTACTAACACACTGACTGGACAAAATATCACATTTTCTTCTTTTGCTATTTTTTCCCACACTAAACCTTTTTCAGGTTTTGCAGCTGATGAACCTGTTCTTTCTAACCCACCCCCTCCCCCAATTCAGGTGCTTTCGCTGGATGCCAACATAGCGAACCAGGTCAACAAACTAAAGAGAGACCTTCTGCGTCTTGTGGACGTCGGCGAGTTTTCTGAAGATGCCCAGTTTCGCGACCCCTGTAACTCATACATCCTACCTGAAGTCATTTGCCACCACTGCAACTTCTGTCGTGACCTCGACCTTTGCAAAGACCCTTCTGTGGCACAGGTACAAGCTGAGCGAGAGAAGAGTTGCACTTGAACACGGTCACTGTTTGAAGCTGCCTCCATATCTACTTGATAAATCTAAATGAGAAGACTGCTTTTGTTCTCAGGATGGGTCTGTGTTGCCTCAGTGGTTCTGCTCCAACTGTCAGGCCCAGTATGAGACTGAGTCTATTGAGATGGCTCTGGTTGAGGCCCTGCAGAAGAAGTTGATGAGCTACACACTGCAAGACCTGGTCAGTCCAAAATGTTAATGTTTTGCACACAGTAAATCAAATAGTATATATTTTTAATTTAGTATATAATATTTATTTCACCATAGATACCACTAGATGATAACGTTAGTAGTGAAGAACTTCAGCGTGACCTTAATGATTTCTTCTTTATTCAAAGAAAAGCTTAAAAGCACAGGAGAAAATCAGCTACAGCTGCTGCTGTGATATAGTTAATTGGCACAACTACCTGTGTTCATCCCAACATAATGTCCCACTCGATCATAGGTCTGCACCAAATGTAAAGGGGTGAAGGAAGCGAACATGCCGCTCTACTGTGGATGTGCCGGAGACTTTGACCTCACTTTCTCAGCCAAGGTTTCTACTGTCAAATACATGATTGAAGTTATGACACATGACTGTTTCCCCTTTGAGTCTGTTCTCACATCTATTTTGTGTTTTTCAATTTAAAGACCTTCTCTGAGCAGATCACAGTGTTTCGGAACATAGCGTCCCACTATAACATGAGGTTCCTGGAGGAGACCATCGACTGGCTGCTCGTGATGAGTCCACACATCAGCCAGAGTTCTCGCTAGATGACACCTCTGAGGTTCAACACTCAACTGCATCTGTGTAATTCTTTCTGTCTGAGAAACTGTCATTGCTGATGATCACAATCGTGTGGACTGTACATATGTTGGAATTTGTGATTATGCCATATTAAAACTTTGTATGTTTATGGATGTCTTTTCACTGTTAATAAATGTTTCCCAAATGTAACCATGAGGTTGGTCTGGACCCTTTCAGCTCAAATAAAGTTACAATCTATTTGTTTATTGTGAGATCTGTCGTCCTCTTTTTGTTGTTGTAGTTTTATTTAGCCTTAATCTGCCTTTGGTACCTTTTTTTTGTTTGTTTTCATCAGCTGGCATCTTTTCTGCAACTACTCGGCTTTTCAACATAATTTGTTCAGAATTTACATTTTCTAGTTTTTATGTTTCAGAAAATATTGGCAAATCTGAACTGTGCCTGTACATTTTAATGCCATCTGAGTATTTTAGTTGGATTACAGTGATGTTGGGAAGTGTGGATTACAGTGACCAGAACTTGTGCACCTCCATCATTTTAACCTCATTGCCCCACTTATGACTTACTTTGCCTGCTTATCTCCCAGACAAATAATCTCATTTCAAACGGGCTGAGGCACAATTAGTTTGGCTCTTTAGAGCTTCTCACTGACACATGCTCCTCCTGTCAGTTGGCAAATGCAGGAAGGAGAGCTGAGCCTGCAGTACTACATTTCTCACATTTGACATGTTTAGCCTTCCAATAATCTTAAATCAAACAGCAAAATAATAATACAACCACTGTCTTAATAATAAATGTAACCATTTATCTTCTATCATAACGCTGTTTCTAAACTGGCATGTCTGTCCATTGTGCATCCATCATCTCCGTTATCGACCCATGAAGCTGGAGTCTTATTTAAGTATTTTTTTACCACTGACGTTAGTATCGCTCTCAGCACCCAGATGGATTCACACTTCCCCCACAACCTTGTTAGAGAAACCGTTTTAGGGGAAATGTCTGCATTATTTGATTACTTCTCCAATGCTCTCCTCATTTGTCTCCTTGCGGTTTCCTCCTGTATCGTCTCAGGTTAAGAGATAAACAAGATGAGCCACGGGCTGTTTAAACATGGTTTGCAGCTTTGTGATGCAGATCTTACAAAAGCAGAAGTCTGTGTTTTGATCCACTGTATTCTTTATACTATATCTAACATAATAGGTTTGTTGTTGGTACATGAGCATAATTTGAATGGTTTATATGTTTGTCCTGAGTATTCAAGTAGTTTTCAGCCATGGACGGGTTAGTTTGGTTTTATATTGGGAAAATAAACAAGCTTTCTGGATCACGAAGGTCCAAACACAACAGATTAAACAGGAACCGATTCCACTGCGAAGGCAGAATTAAAGAGATCTGTCTTTCTTCCAGAAAGATGCTGTCTGTCACTTTGTTTTTGTCCAACCAGCAGCAGCATAGCAGCCAGTGGTAGGTACAGTAGTACTGTAAGCCACTAAGCTGTGCCACAGTCATCGGATGGATTAGAGTCCTCATACTCTCACCGATTACTGAGGCAACTCCGACGGCATCACAGCGGGACGCCGTCCGACAGGTCTGAGTGGTTTGAGCCAAAGCTGTTCATGTAACTGAGCTCTGTGAACTTAGGCACTGGGGGGTCTTTGGCAATCTGTGGAGAACAAATGCCAAACTTATTATGTGGTTGCTACTTCATAGTCTCAAAATAATTCAATAACTTGATTTGTATTCTTGAGAATTGAGCTTTCTTGTGCTTGAGTTCAACACAGTTATATCTATAAGATAGAAACCTTTCATAGTCAGTATCTTCATACTCACTTCATCAAACTTCCTCTCACTGTAAACCTCATTCTTGTCAATAAAGGTCAGCATGATCCAGTCACAGATAATGGTACACTAGAAATCAAATTAAAAGATGAAGCCATTTGTTGTACAGTCACACTGTCACTTTAAAGTGATTCAAGTTTGATTTAGCTCCAAACTATCAAAAATACCAGCCTCTAACAGAAAACATTGACATTAGAGTAACAGATAAAAAAGATGTAAGTACTCACAATCCCAACCGATGTCATCGCGGTCACTGTGCTGATGATGGTTGGGATGGGACTGAATTTACCAGCCTGCAAATGACGTGAATAACACATCATCAGTGAGCACATAATAACAAGTAGCAATGACGGTGTATACACTCACATGCCCATGAACTATGACATCCAGACGCATCCCATAGGCCTTGATAAGAGTCCGAGACTCTACCCCGTCCTTACTGTAATATTTGGCAAACCTGTACAGTTACACAGAAATCGCAAGGTGGGAACCTTAAAAAACCAAATCCTGAGTTCAGCAGCATGTTTGGTGGCAGATCTCACCTGTAATAGTACCCAGAGTTGGCCTCATCCTTTCGCAGATCAAGGCGACGGAAGGAGTATGTAGGTTTGCAATGTGAAGGATCCAGGTCCAGGTTGCAGTGCCAGTTGATAAAAACCCCAATCACTCCTCCCTGAGCACAGCGCGTACAGATATTATGACAAGCATTACTTCAGTATCCCAGCTGAAGCACTTATTCTTAACCTAAGATACTGAATTACTGTATAAGACTCAGGTTTTAACCGTGTACACACATTTTTCTAATTAGAAATGTTTATAAATCAAATCTGTCTTATACTCGGCTCATACTCACAGTTTTGCAGAGCTCACTGAAATTCTCCCTCGCTTGATCTGCAATGTAGCCCAAACGGAAGTTGGGACAGTAGGGCTCCTTCTCCTCATCATAACGACACTTTCTGAGGTATTTCTGCAAGTCACGTTTATTTGAAGCATCCTTGATATTTCCCCTGCCAACGATACAAACAGCACCTCCTCTGAGTCTCTGCAGGTCTTAAACGAGCTTCCAGTGTGTGTGTGTGTGTGTGAGTTTGTGTACCTCAGTACTTTAAACTTGGGAAAGTGGATTGAGTTTCTGATGAACACTGTGAAGTTGATAGCCTCCACCAAAGCCGGCTCTCTGTGGAAGACGACAGATACTAATCAGAGTAGTAATAATCAGGCTAAAGGTCCACAATGAATTTATTAATTAATGCCTCATCTTTTAATTGTTGTCACTTTAGCTTATATGTGGATTGCGTATCACCTGCCTTACCGTTCTGCTGCATACTCCTCGATGGGACACCACGTTTGTATCTCACAAGTCTTAAAGGCGTGGTTGTAGTATTGAACACACCTGCCAGTTCTTCTTCCTGTAAGCATTTATAACGGATTCAAAATTTAGGCAAATACTAAGCCGTCATCAATAAAGAAAGACTCTGTGAGACACACATGTAGAGACAGTACCGTGGCCGTCGAAGTTGACCTCCCCTTCGACACAGTCGGAGTCAGTCGTACAGTTGGCATTGGCAACACTGAAAGACTGAAATAGAATAAAACAAATGGTCAGATATTCAGAACCTACATTATAAAACTGTGTTTTTTGTGCGCTCTCACCTCAGCGCAAGTGCCTTGTGTCTGATTATATGTGACTTCTCGTCTCAATATTGTGCTAATCACGTCTCCACCCTGTAAGAACAGCACAGGTCATGCTCCGCCGCATTTACTCTAGCGCGATATTGATGTAAGTAAACATTTCTTGATTGTGCTGCTGTTCTCCTCTTACCTCTGAGGGCTGAGCATACTCCACCATATCCAGGATATCATCTCCGTGAACTGCTATTCCTTTCATGAGAGTGTAAACTGAACTCTCTGGACGGGTTTCACTCTCCTGATATGCTTTCTGACTTATAAAGACATACCTTTAGAAAGATTGAACAGACAGCAGCAATATTTACAAATATTTGTTTGACTTATCATGTTATGCTGAATCTGTTCATCCTGTTTAAATGAAGCCAAGAAAATAAGAAAAGATAAAACACTTCAACTATAAAACATGAAGTGAATGAAGATCTAAAACAATGAATAGATGGTCTTTACTTGTTTGTGTCAACTTTGTTATGAATAATTATCAGCTCTCTGTAAATTAGAAGCATTTTCTTTCCATAAAGCTGCAGCCACGGCACATTTGTTTATAACACATTCGTTTTACACATAAAATCGCATCGTTGGTCATCTAAAATGTAATATTTTGCTGTGACCCCAAAGGATATATTATAACATCAGACATGACATTTGATGACAACATTTTGAGACAATCCACAAAGTAAATGTTCTTACCAGATGAAATAGGTGATCACAAGAAACTGAACACCTCTGTAAATGACTCCCAAAGTTCTGTTTCTAACCACCATCACCTTTGGGGTCTCATAGTCCCAGAAACCCAGAAAATACTCCTTTAGAAACTCACGTAGCCCCACGATGAACTTGTAAAATGCGTCACACATGTCCTCAAAGGAAAGATGCAAAGTTTGAGGAAATAAATTCTTAGTAGATTCTCTATTTTCTTTACTATCTCTATGTTTTTCTAACTACATTAATATTTGTACAAATCTCTGTTCCTACTCAGCTCCCAGTTTGCATCTCCCTCAAGCATCCCTGGCATCAGTGAGAGTCGGGGAAAAGCAAAGGGGTGGGGTTTAGATGGGCTTGAATCATGCATAGTATATTCTGACTATTGTTTGAATTTATAAAAATGTTAAATCATTCATTAAAAAATACTTATTCAAATACTTTGGGATGCTGGGATGCTGAACGTATTCCCTGAGAATTGCAGACCTCAACAGAGCTGCATGTTTGCAGTAGAGCCTGGAGCAGTTGCATTTCAATTTAAAGAACGTTTAAATAGATTTGCTAGAATAAATAATAAAAATAACATGGCAACATTTACAGTGTGTTTTTTCTTTGCGTTTTGCTCAGGCAGACACAGACCAGCCCTGGGTCCTGCTCGCTGCTGGTCTCCTCTGCGCATGTCAAACGACACGTGCATCTGCTTGTGAGGTTGTGGCTAGTGCTGTGTACTTATGTCAAGAGCTTGATTTGTAACTAATTGTATTTGCTGAAAGTTGTGTGTCGGGGCACACATCATCTGAAAATGGGAGGACTTCAAAAGAAAAAGGTAAGAGTTGATGTCAGGCTAATGTCAGACTTAGGTACGTTTACACCGATGGCAACTTGCCATGCTAAGCTAACATAGCCAACTAAGCTAGCTGAAGCGTTTTTCTCGAACTGTAAACTCCTCTGGCAGCAAATGAGCGTGTGGAGTCTGATCACCTTGACAACAACACCGTGAAATAAAAATATATTGTTTGTTTAACAATATGCTGTGTGTGATCTTTTGCAGTTTGAGAGGGGTTCGGCCACCAGCTACATTACCAGAAATAAAGCTCGGAAGAAGTTGCAACTGAGCCTCCCAGACTTCAGGTAACATTGCAACGTTGAGAGAACTAAGTTATGCAGACACATAAGCTATTATGTGCTACTAGTATAAAAGTTCTAAAGCCTGTGTAATGGTCTCATCTGTCTCCTCATGTTTTTAGTGTTTACCAGCAATAAACTCGACTTCAACTCTAATGCGTCAGCTTTACAAGGCGTCTTTATACATCATGGCTGTTTCAGTGACAACAACCAGGCTCAAGTGCAGAAAAGTGCAGACTTTCAGATTTTTTTCTTTTTCAGGCGCCTCTGTATCCTCAAGGGTATCTACCCTCATGAGCCCAAACACAAGAAGAAGGTGAACAAAGGTTCCACAGCCCCAAGGACCTTCTACCTGGTCAAAGACATCCGCTTTCTCCTGCATGAACCAATTGTTGGCAAATTCAGAGAGTACAAGGTATCACAGGCATATTTTACCTGTACTATATTATCAGATTAAACTCTGTTGTGTGGACATGCTTATTATCATGAGTCATTTGAAAATTAATGTGATTATGTTTATAAATTGTTATTTCATAGATAAGGTATGAATTAAATTTTTTCTTAAGGCACCTTAGAAACTCTAGTTTAAGACCTTACAGAACACAAAATACAATTATATAGAGTTACATAGAAAACCAAGCACTTGGGGAAGCACAAGGAGAGAGTGGAGGAAAAACTTTAACAGAAGAAACCACCAGCAGAACTAGACACAATGTGGACAAAGATGATGGATAAGAGGGGAAAAGGACAAAGAACAACAGGCAGGTCGCTTGTGCCAGCGACTGGAGATGTACAAGTCAGGGGCTGACAATACCTCTGGTAGGTTCAGAGGTATTGTGCGAGAGGTTTGGGGAGGTGCAACTACAGGAGAAAAGAGACACAAACTTAATGGCGTGCACTACAGGGCTTGCATGTAAGTGGAGAGGAGGAAAACCAGGGAGCTCAGTGTATCAAAAAGGTCCTCCATCAACTATAGCAGTTGTGTCTGACTGTTGTATTAATTCTGAATCCTGGCTTATTTCCAAATGTCCCAATTACTAGATATTTGTGCGGCGACTTAAGAGGGCTTATGGAAAGTCTGAACTGTCTGCTGCAGAGAGACTGAAAAGCAACAAGCCTACTTATAAACTGGACCACATTGTCAAAGAAAGGTGAGACGTTTTATGACTTTCTCAACTTTCTAAGAGTGAAACTTGAGATGAGCTGACACTTGCTTCTTTATCAAACTGTGGATTTGGCAGTGACTTACTAACTCACTCACTGGGAAATATTTTTGTAAGGGAACAAAAAAGGCAGATTTAGACACATTGCAAGACCTTTTAATTTGTTCAACGTTTTTAAAAGTTGTTTCTCTTTGTGGCAGGTATCCCACCTTTGTTGATGCTCTCCGTGATATTGATGATGCCCTCTGCATGTGCTTCCTCTTCTCGACCTTTGCCCGAACCGGAAAATGTCATGTGCAGACAATCCAGCTGTGCAGACGCCTCACTGTGGAGTGGATGAACTATGTGATTGTATCACGTGCTCTCAGAAAGGTGTAGAAAGTTTCCCATCAGCTTTGTTTATTTGACATGAGCATAATTAATCGTGAGCATACTGGTATTAGTAGAGTTCATTGACCTCTGTTATCTTGTTCGGTTCTGACAGGTTTTCCTCTCCATCAAGGGAATATATTACCAGGCTGAGGTGATGGGACAACTCATTACATGGCTCGTTCCATACCAGTTCTCCCATGATGTAAGTGCAGAATGATGAAATGCTACAAACAGGTTGTCATGTAGTTATGATGAGATTACGCTAAAGGGTGACACAGCACTGTCAATATTTGACTCATCATAAAGTACAAAGCTGCGCCACTGAATCACTCTTGACAGTCACTGTTGTTTTCTCCAAGGTAGTGTGGGTCCCCCAGAGATTAAAACGATATGTTTGTACTTATCTTTTTTTGTTGTTGTTGTTGTTACTGTTTGCAACTTTTTGACAATACTCTTTCTAAAATTCTAACTTTTTATGTTCTTTTAGCATCCAACAAATGTTGACTACAGAGTAATGGCAACCTTCACAGAGTTTTACACAACACTCCTCGGGTTTATCAACTTTAAACTCTACCATTCCCTTAATCTTGTTTACCCACCTAAGGTATTGTAAATGTTTTGACATTTTATTGCAAATGGTGAATAAACATCTTTTATATTGCATGTATTGTTACAGTACTTGTGATAATTGTTACTCAAAATGCGCATCTCATTCAATATGTGATATAAATTCATGAACAGTGAATGATTTCTGGCTCTCATCAGTTACACCTATATTCTGCTAATGTTACTCACATTTTTGCAGCTTGACAGTAAATCTGAGTTGGAGCTAAAGGAAGACAATGAAGATGACTATGCCATGAGTTCAGAATGCAATGTTGAGGTGAGTCTCGAGCCGTGGGGCTCTGTTCATTTAAAGTCATGTATATTTAGCAGTATTGGGTGTAGATTAGTGGGAAAAGGTCTCATTTTGCAAAAAGTCTAATCCTAATACCTAGTTTAACAAGCCACCCCTTTTTTTCACTGCCTTCTGGGACCCGCTTGGGGTGCGGCAGTCCAAAGCCAACTATGAAATGGATTGTAGGACCGTAACATCACCCTGTATGTTGTAGCCGTGGCTTCACTTTGGAACCAGGCCACGTCATCCTTTCAGGATAGAAAGGATGACGTGGACTCATCATAAACAGGATAGAAAGGATGACGTGGACCCACCAACTGCAGAATGAGCTGTAGGGCATCAGTGCTTTGCAGATTGGACAGCAGTCATACATGGACATGATGAATCATATTGGTGTATTAATCAGACTGTTTTATTTATTTCTGGTTTTGCAGAAACTTTCAGCTCTGAGTGCCACTCTAGCCCGAGTAGTTTCATCTGCAGAAGAGGAAGAGGCTCAACTGGACCAGTTTCCTGTTGAAGAGGTAAGATAACGAGATGACAAACTTTGAGTTTTGAATATGCAGACAGTTAAATACATGTTATTAAGATGTGGGATCAAAAAAACAACATGCAGAATCACACCATGTAAAGGTGTGAGACAGGAGACCTGTTTCATGTGTGGTTGCCATGGGCGAGGTGTTTCTCACCCTGGGAAGCTTGTTTTGATGAGGTTCTCAACTACAAACCCTGTTGACTCTGGGGATTTTCCAGGATCATTTTGGTCTAGAAACCTAAGACTGCAACATGAACCTAGTTCAGATTTAAATTTTTTTGGAAAATAGAGCAGTCCAGTGTCCCAGATAAGATTGTTTGTGTCATCATTATGCTAGTAGTTCTGGTAGGTTCCTTGTGTTTCTTTGTTTGAAACTGATACTGTTCATTGAGGGAGTGTTTTGTGGCCGTTCAATACATGTTTGTTGGGACCAGATTTGGTTCATGTAGACGCCAAACACCCTTGAGCACTCTCTCAATCCCAGCCTGGCGTCCTCATTCACCAACAAATAGGATTCATTCACGAAAACGTCCCAAACAGCGGTTGCTAACAGTGATATCTGATGATGAGTGAATACATATTAAAAGGCATGTTTTTGTGATCCAGCACCCATTTAAATGTAAACTATAATTGAAATAAACATTTTCTTCAGGAGGACATGGAGAAGATGGAGGCACGAGAAAAGGAACAGAAACAATTGGAAGCCCAGAAAAAGATTTTTGAGGGGCTCAAGTTCTTCATCAACAGAGAAGTTCCTAGAGAGTCGCTCGCTTTTATCATTGGGTGAGTAAAACCTGCAGCAAATGTTATAACCAAGAAAAAAACATCAATATGAATCTAATGCAAAGCCCCCTGCTCTCCTTGGTGTATCGCTGCTGCCTTTCAGGTGTTTTGGTGGCAAGGTTTCTTGGGACAAGTCTGTAGCCATTGGTAGCACATATGAAGAGACCGATGAGACCATTACACATCAAATTGTTGACAGACCCAACATGGACAAACAGTACCTCAACAGGTAAGAGGCTTAATTTTCTCAGTGTTTATTTTTCATTAGTTACCGATCTTTTATTTACACTGGACCAGCATTATTATATGGTCGCTGATCCAGAAAATATAATTATATTTATAATTTAATTAAATAAACAAATAATTATATTTATTATAACAGAATTATTGACTTCTTGTCTATTCAAATATTACAGTATCCTTTCACAAAGCCTCTCTTCAATTTGACTCACTTTTTTGCTCTCCTGACTGCTAGCAACCAGTTTTTTCCTTGCCAATACCCTAATGAGGACCCCTTTGACAAGATATAGCTTCTCAAGGGGTTTTGCGCTAATTAAAAAAAATCATTAGTGCCAGGCTCATTTTATTAAGTGAAACGCGTTTTCGTCATAGGAGGCTATTTAAGCTTGACTTGTTGTTTCAGGTACTACATTCAACCCCAGTGGGTGTATGATTGCGTCAATGCCAAAATCGTTCTGCCAGTGGAGGACTACTTCATTGGAGTCACTCTTCCGCCTCACCTCTCTCCATTTGTGGAGGAGAAAGATGGCGACTATGTGCCACCTGAAAAACTGAAGATCATGGCCTTACAACGTGGCGAAACGCCTGGTATGAGCGTTTTCATTTTGCCGATGTCTCTACAAACGTTTTACATACAAACCTAAGTTGAATTTGAATACACTGAATCAAAAGAGATATTTTGGAATTTAATGTGCCTTAATTGCATATAGATTGCTGTGCTCTACATAATGGCACTTCTCAAAATAACTGCACAAGTAATAAATTGGTGCCTAGAGTAAAAGCACTATTACATGTGAAACCAGTTTTGGTCATGTATCTAATTTATTTATGCAGATCTGTCACCATTAATTTCTACATTTTCCTAAAATATAGCCCAAGAACAACAGGATGATGATGATGATGAGGAGGAGGAGGAGGAAGAAGAAGAAGAAGATGAGGAGGAGGACAACGATGATAATGATGACGACAATGAAGACGACAAAGATGAGGAGGAAGACGCAGAGGAGAATAATCTTAAACAGATGGAAAAGCAAAGATCCCAGGGCAAAGTAGGATATTTATATATTTAGTTTTAACTAAATTCCGCTTTTTTT